>CM060561.1:11823784-14576284 GCA_030625065.1 Alectoris magna
CCTGTTTTGTGTGTGTATAGACTGCTACCTCGGTAGCTTCAGTGTCAGTTTTTTGGGAAGATGTGACTTGTCCTTGCAAATACTGAAAACTATACTCATAGAAGAAATTTGTGCTTCCTTTGCACTCACTGTCATTTCTGCATATTTTCCTTATGTTGATCCTGTCCCATTGCTGGGAGAAGACTCATGCACAAAATCATTGCAAATGTCACAGTTAGCCCAGGGCAGCCAGGCATGCAGCACTGACCATAGGGCTCAGTGATGGCATGAACTGTTTAAACCTACAGCAGAACATTCTTAGCAATTTTTATAGGTGTACAGGGTGAGATGGGTAATGGACATCTAAGGCACGGCATTCTGCATATCCAGAAATGTGTTATCAGTGAGAAAAGTGAGGGTGGTGAGGCACTGGAACAGGTTGCCCAGTGTTGTGGTTGATGCTCCATCCTTGGAGACTTCCAAGGCAAGGCTGGATAAGGCCCTGGGCAACCTGATCTAGCTGTGGTGTCCCTGTTCATTGCAGGGGAGCTGGACTAGATGGCCCTCAGAGGACCCTTCCAAGTCTAAGGATTATATGATTGTATGATTCTAGGAGTTTTGGACCATTCACTACAAGAAAGACATTGAGGCCCTGGCATGTGTCCAGAGAAGGGCAACAAAGCCGTGAAGGTTCTGGAGCACAAGTCTTATGGGGAGTGGCTGAGGGAACTGGGATTGTTCAGTCATAGAAGAGGAGGCTCAGGGGAGACCTCGTTGCTCTCTACAACTCCCTGAAAGGAGGTTGTGGCGAGGTGGGTGTCAGCTTCTTCTCTCAGATAACAGCGATAGGATGAGAGGGAATTAGCCTCAAGTTGTACCAGGGGAGATTCAGGTTGGATATTAGGAAAAACTTCTAAGAAAGTGTTGTCAGGTGTTGAAATGGGCTGCCCAGGGAGGTGGTGGAGTCACCATCCCTGGAGGTGTTCAAAAGTCATGTAGATGTGGCACTGAGGGATGTGGTTCAGTGGGCATGGTGATGATGGGTTGATGGTTGGACTAGATGATCTTAAAGGTCTTTTCCAACCTTAATGATTCTATGATTGTATGGTTTTGTCTGGAAAGGACAACACTTATTTCTGTGTAAACACTCCCTCTGATATTCAGGGGTAATATATTCTGGCACACCTAGAAAATTTCCTAAGGCTCTTTTCTGTATTTTTTGCTCAATTTTTCTTTAAATTTACTGCTTCCCAGGAAGGAAAATGAGTCTCCTACTGGTTCCTTTCATACACAGTAAATACCTTAGACTGCATGAGTCTGAGCCAGCAACTTTAACCTCAGCAGTTTACTGATATGGTAGTGCTAATCCACTATAACTATTTCTGCAGTACGTTTTCTTTGCTTAATAAATCTTACTCAGCAACAACATAGGAATCACATGAGTATTCTTATCTATTTGTGCGTATATACATGTGTGTTTTTGTTCATGTGTGTGCATATGTATATGTATATTGTTAGCGAAGCCTATATTCATACATTATTTAAATTATTGTAATATTATAATAAACATTAAAATAAAGAGTTGTTTTCTTTCTTTCATATTCTGATTTATCTTACTTAGGATACCTATAGATGTAATGTTCATCTTTATTCTACCCAGGCATGTTCTCCATTAGCAGCTGCTGGCTCCTTACCTAGGGCTCACCTCCCCACTTGGAGGAGCAGGAATTTGCCCTGAACATGCTAGAGTGCAGAGAGGATCCTAGCAGCTCCTGTTGGGTGAGTTGTAACTTTAGCATTCTTTCTAGGCTGGATGCTGTTTAATCACTTTTCATTCAGTACTGGCATACATCTAGGCATATGTCTCAGAAGAGATACACAGAGACATTTTATAGCCAGTTGGTCACTTTTCCTTGCACAGCCAAAGAAAATGTAGGAACAAAATTTGCTTAGCTGTTTTTGGAGATACATTTTTGAGGAGTGTAACTCAAATGCAGTGGAAACTTAGGCAATTGGCTGGAAAACAGAGCAACTCTCTGCTGTCTTCAAAACCCCTGCACTTTTAACTCTTCTATTAACTTCGCTGCCTCTCCAGCAGATATTGATTCTGCCAATTCTCATTTCAGCCAACCTGCATGTGGGAGAAAACTAAGGTCTGGGCAGATGGCTGACATGAAATGAACCACAAATTATTGCACAACTGTAGGAAATTCAGTGCATTCTACAATGTCATAAGTCAACATTTGTTACAGATGCCAAAGCAACCAGGCTTAAGGGACCCTGAACATGTAGCAACAGACATAAAGTATACAGACTGAAGACTGAAATCCTTATTCTTATGAATAAAAATACTTTATCAAGATTTCTTTAGACTGGACTTCTTGATCCCCTTGTGAGAAAGAAATATTGACAGCATATGTTGAGGGACTATGTAGAAATCCAAATTATACCTGTTTCTACCGTGAAGCTTTTGAGCTGCTTTATAGAGACAAGTGAACAAGAGCTGGGATGAGATTAAGCACCTGTCTCAATAACAGGAATATCTGCAGTGAGAGTAGACAGAGTGAAAACATTTGTACATTCATGGAAGAGACTGCTGGTTTATATTTTTTGGGTCACCAGCTAATTAATACCTGAAAGAGGCTGATGGAAGCCATCTTTCTGGGCAAATCACTGCATGAGCACCCTGGACAGTTCTTGGCTTCTTGGAAGACAGCCTCTCGCAGAGGTGGAAGGCAGTGTAGTGTGGGGCTGGCCTGGTAGTCTCTTCCTTGCCCTACCTAAATGATGGGTCTGATGGAAAATACTCCACAGGTGTTCAAGGCCAAGTTGGATAGGGCCCTGGCCCTGATCTAGTACTTGATCTAGCGGTTGGCAACCCTGCCTGCAGAAGGGATTTGGAACTTGATGATCCTTGAGGTCCCTTCCAACCCAAGCCACTCTGATTCTATGAAAAAACAATCATTAGAAACTGACTGCTCAAGAGACTGTATTGTGCTTGATATCTGCTTCAAGTAGATACATCCCATTTGTGCAGCACCCTTCTGCACTTCTTGGGAGGAAGAGAGAGAGAAAGAGACAGACAGACAGAGACAGAGGCAGACAGCACCTTTTGCTGTGTTATAACTCTATACAACACACTGCTTGTTTCCAGTGGAGACTGTAGTCTTGTCCAAGCCAAAATTTGCCTAACGGCTGCTGAGTTTGCAACATACATTGAAAGTAAAAAGGATGGAAAGTACTGAATAAGGAGCAAGACACATTTTTAACTACGAAGTTGTTGGGTGATCTGGCAGTGCGAAAAGGATAATCCAATATTGCAGCTACAGGTATTTTACTAAGGTAAATTAATGGGCTATCCTGAGGCTTTACCTCTTCCCCTCCTAACACTGTGTCAAATATACTATTAATCTATAATTATTAGTACTCTTGACCTATATTCCTGGTTACTTGCATATCTGTATTCTTCACTTTTAGTCTGATTAAAGATGCTTTCTGATGCTTTTCATTTGCAGGCAGAGCTGGATCACAGCTTGAGTCATCGCACTTCAAACAGAATGAAAGCTCCTGAGATGAACACGGAGGTTGCCACCTGATTCCTCCAAACTTTTCGACCCTGGTAGGCACCAAAGCATCCCATAGCCATTTCAGGCTTTCAAGAAACAAGCAGAGCAATCTCAGAGTAAAAATGTAGATGGAAGCTTTAACACCCAGGGATTTAAAGTCCTAGGGGCTGACATGCCTTTAAGTCTGTTGATGTTGGACTACCCAGGGTTGGAACAACTCAGTGCTGTGCCCAGGAATGATCAGTGAGATTCTCTCTGCCCTTTTCTTCCAGTGCTATTGTCCAGCATTATTCTTGCCAAGCACAGAAGGGAGGGCTGTCCTGCTTCACTTACCACAGCAGTTGCCAGGGTGGCCCAGGGCTTGGGCATATGCCATATCAGCATTTCAAACAGCTACATGGATTTCTTCGTAGGAAATAGAATGGAACAGAGGATGTCCTGGGATGGAAACTGTAATGGAACCAGATTCTCAGTGTAGCCACTAGTAAATTCATAGCACCTAGAATAGCCCATGCTCTGTTAGGATATTAAAAAAAAAAGAAAAAAGAAAAAAAAAAAAAAAAAAAAGAAAAGGAAAGAAAAGAAAAAGCTGGCCAAAATGTACATATACCATTTAGAAACAGAGAAAAAGGAAGGTCAGCCTATTGAGTGCTGATCTTCATGATAATTTACTTTTTCAGATACCACAGCTTCAAAAAGTAGAGAAAATGGGACAAAATTCTCTGGCTTTTTAACTCTGACCTTATTTCCCTTCTGAAGAGCCTGCAGGGACCAGTATGCCTTCAGTAGAGGTTGGGGAGAAGATGAGGGGAGGGATTTGAGATATACCAGAGTTTTCAGCTAGAGAAGAAATAGTTTCTTCATTGAATTGTTTGCTTTGAAAGTGATTTACACTAGCTGTTCTCGTGCTTTAAAGGATTGAACAATTAAATACATTCTGTGTGATACTGCAAAATAATCAGGCTTAATTTTATGAGGAAGGAGACACATTCCAGCACTCTTACTCCTATGATCAGGGTCAGTTGTTCAGGTATGTTGGAAGCTGGTTGAGGTACTTCATTCAGGACTGTTCTGGCACACTTTGGAACTGATAGCATGAACTCCACTGATAATCACTCAAATAGCTGTAAATAGGAAGGCAATTTACCATGAGGTTAAAAATAAAAGTTTAAAATAAGGGCTTTGATATAGGCCTTGTACAAATAAATTGCCATGATCAAAGTCTGTGGCTGGAGGTTACAGTTTAGAACAGATAAATTTGGAGTTTGGAGGGAGAATTGGTGAGAACACAGTAAAAGCCAGTAAGTTTCAGACACTGGAAAGAAGAAAAGTCAGCCCATATCACCACTGCAGTAAAGATGCCAATGCCTCAGTGACCTGCTGGGTTTGAGTCGTCAGCTTCCCAGTGAGAGAGTGAGCACTGGGTAATATGCATGCATTGCCTGGGACATCATCACTTCTCACAGTCCTGGTTTCCTTATAGAGTTGAGGAATACAAAAAAATGACACTTGTGCCTTGGAAGGGAATCATTGGGTTCAGAGAAGCAAGAGAAACAGAATTTCCTTGTGCATTTAAGATGCCATAAAAATGAGAACTTATGTGTCAAGTTAATTCCTTGTTATCTGCAACACAGGCTGCTCCCAAGCTTTTATTAGCATCATTCTGCTCACAGACTGACTCCTAACTCAAACAGCAGCACAATGGAGCTGGACACACAGCCATACTGTAACATCACTGCCTCCCTTTGGGCTCAGCATCCTGGTTCTTGGAGATGCTGGAGAGGTCTTAGCACCTTGTCTGCTTCCTACTCACCTTCTCAGGATCTTATTATTATTGTTGCGCTTATTGAAAGGCTTCCCTTCACCCCAGGGTACCATAAACCCCAGAAACTCAAAATCAACAAAAGGCACACATAGAAGACCATGAAGTGTGTCTAAATCATCTCCAAATTGGTGTTTGAGTATCTTTTTTTGTCCATATCTGGTGCTGAGTCATTTGCAGTGTTGCCAGAATATGTCCATGCAGAGGATTTTGTGTCCCATAGCCACAGTGGTCGCCATTTCTTTCAGCTGAGTCCTGTTATGGCAGCCTGGGTGAGGGTTCCAGAAGTCACCCCCTCATGTGGCATGTTTCAGTGAAGGAGCTCTGTGTCCACTTCTCCCTGTGGTCTTTCTCCAGCCCCAGAAGTTTTTTCCCAGTGAATAAGGAGAGGCACAGGACCATCCTCTCTCATTTCTCAGGCCTGGATCAGCAGGGCAGCCTTTTCTTCATGCTTATTCTCAGCTGTACAGGCTCAGAGCAAGAGCTCAAAAGTGGGATCTGCTCATGCTTTTTCCATACAACAGGGAAGTAGCAGCAAGCAGAACTATTCTGTGCTGTTGGGATGGGCTTTCTTCCATCTGCTGTAGTTGAGCTCAGCCGCTCTCCTCATTCTTCTGCCTCAGTGTCACCTGGCAGAGTTGCTAAGGGAAAGCACTATTAAAGCAGTGGCGTTGGGCAATGACATGGCATTGTACCCAGGAGAGTGGTTGCTATGAAAGGAACCAGGTGTGTTATGCAGATTAGGTATTTAGATTTCATTTATTCATCTTTCCAAAGGTGATTTTAACAAAGCTGAATTATCTCCCTGCTCTCTTTTTCCATTATTATTTATCACCCTGCAATTAGGACCTACCATAATTACTCCTGGCTCTATTCCTCTTGCCCAAGGCAGAGATGGAAATAATAACACCAGAGCAGGGAAGCTGAAGTCTGCTGAGATGCTTACAGGAAATTTTCCCTTACCTTCTGCCCTCAGACAGGATCTGGGTCCTTCCATTGCTCCTTCAGCCTAGCTGGGAGCATAGGACCAGCATCACTCCCCACCTCGAGCCTAGCAGGAAACCTGCAGCAAGTCCAGCAGCTGACTTGGGGAGCTCAGGAGCTTGGAAAGCAGAGATTAATCCTTGGCAAAGGCGCATTTGATGTCCCAGTGCTATTAAAGCTGCTGGATATAAAAAGCACTGGCCTGTCTGATTATTTTGCAGGATATTAAAAGCACTGGCCTGTCTGATTATTTTGTGGGTGAGCCCAGTTAGCTGGGTTTCCTCATCATGGGAACTGGAATGCTGTTGTTTTCTGATGCCATGACACATTATTTTATAACTCTGTTTATTCATCATTCCTTCTCTGATATTCTCACTGCATATTCTTGTGTCTGAGCTGAGTGACATGAGCTGGAGTTCACTCCACATCTGGATTCCGTCACCAAAAATGAGGATATTTTTAACCTGAGCTGAACTGCTGCTATTCTTAGCTGCTCGGCTGGAGACTCCTTGTACTCTCCTATCCTCCCCTCCTTGTAGCTCCCGAGGCTTCTTATTTTCTCTCTCTCAAATCTTGTTAATGAGGATATTGGGAATGTATACCTGCTAGGAGGGAAGGAAATGTCTTGGCATTGCACTGAATGTTCAAAGGTATTAAGAATAAGTTGTTTGTTTTTTTTTCACACATTGCCTTAGATCTCAGATTTTATCAGAATGAATAAACTCAGGACTTTATGTAGGAAACCATCATCAATGGATTAATGTGGGGAAGGGTGTTTATTTTAAAAATAAATTTGTCCCCAATTTTTTTGTGGTTTTAACTTGCTTAGCTTAAGAAAAAGAAACCTTAAAGGAGAGTTACATACAGCTCCTGCTCTCTTACATTGTTAGGCAGAAATTCTTTATTCAGAGGGCAGTGAGGCACTGGCACAGGCTGCCCAGAGAGCTGTGGGTGCTCCATCCCTGGAAGTGCTCAGGACCAGGCTGGATGGGGCCTTGGGCAGCCTGAGCTGGTGGGGGACAGGCAGCCCATGGCAGGGGTTGGGGCTGCATGGGTTTGAGGCCCCTTCCAACCCAAGCCATTCTGTGAACGGTGGAAGATGAAACAAAGGAGAAATGAAAGGATGAGGTCTCTCTGAAAGCATCAGCACCGCCACCAAATCCAGCTCATCTCAGCTGGGGGGAGGTTGCCTCAGCACTGTGGGTACAGCTGCTCCTGCTGAGAGAAATTCTCCCATTTTCCCCGCCTTCTGTACAGCGTCCTGAGAGAGCTGCTGGTTTGAGAGATGCTGCAGGGGGGAAAAGCCTTTTTTTTTTTTTTTCCCCATTCTTTTCCAAGGAAAGATAGTAAATTAGCTAGCTTTTGAAGCCTTAATTAATTGTAAGAGGTTGATTTCCCTGACTTAAATCATTTAATGTTTCACATCTAGGGCAATGTACAGGAGAGCTCCTCTTACCACTATGAATATTATCCATGCCACAAACCTGGGAGAGGAGACAGCTCGGTTCACTCTGTGATTATAATGATATGTAACAGCAATGATGGCAATAATGCACACAGCTCAGGCATTAACAGAACAGGATTTCCTCTGAGGCAGTGGTTTTGCTTGAGGTATTGCCACACCATGAAGCTGCCAGCTGGGGGTTGTCCCTGGGGTTGCATGGCAGCCAGGCACCAGCAAGGAAGCTGTAGTGAGGTAACTTTTAGTGCAGAGGAGCGTATTCCTTTTAGCTATACAGCTCAGTGACTGTTTCTGACTGCTTACTCAGGCTGGAAGGCAAAGAGGAGAGAGCTTGGCAAACTCAGGCTGCCTACCCTCCCTCTGCCCACAAGGAACATGGAGATGGGTGCATAGTTATGTGAGGCCCTGTAAGAAAGGGATTGAGCAGCATGATGATTCCTGGCACTGTCTCTTTCTAACATTTTTCCACTTTCCTCTTCACCAAGAGCTCTGAGCATCTTCCATTGTCCTTGGCAGCACAAGAGGCAGTGGCACAAACTGGAATGCTAGGTTTGTGCTGTTGGACTGCCTGACTTCTGCTACTGCCATATCACAGTGGTGCATTGCCACTCCCCTTACTGGCTTGCAAACTAGGCTTAGCTCTATCCTCCATAGGATAGGTATATAAAAATAGATCATTTCATTTGCATTTTAATGTGCCTAAAATTTTCAGGAGCTGAGCTGTGGATGGGAGGCTCAAGTTCCCTTTCCCTGTATCGGAGGTGATGAGGTTTCTGTGGCTCTGTAGGCTTGCTTCGCACTATAACCCTTCCCATTCTGTGGCCCTCTGCATCAGTGATATTATTTTCATGTTTTAATAACTTCATGGAAATGTTTGATTTTCAGATGGTTTGGTTATCCAGCCACTTAAACAAGAAAGTGGCAGGAGAGATGAGAGAAATGCAAGTACTTTTGGGGCTGAGCTGTGACATGACAGATTTTGGTCACTTGCGCACACATTGCAAATGTGACGTTACACATTCACTGGATGTGGAATGGGGAGAAGGCTTCTCCTGGGGCTGCAGCAGCAAGATAAAAGAGATGGTTTCTGTGTTGTTATTACGGAGCCAGTGTCCTAGCATACAGCTGGGGAAAGAGGCCTATTGAATTCTTTGGAAGATTCTGTTTTGGAAAAACAATTAACAGAAAAATTACAGCCTGCTATAAAGAGAAAATGCATATTAATACTACTACCACCTAATCCTACTTTGCTCCTGCATAGCTAATTGTGAAAGCAGTTGGTATTTGTAACTACTAAGAACAGCCTCAAGAGGCCCCATTTTGGAGCTCTGCTGTGATGTGATGACCAAATTAAAAACAAGTGGGGACATACCACACCCCATTCTTGTTCTGGTTGCACAGCAAGCACTGGGTAATTATCTCCCAGAGCATATTCTTCTTTAAGTACTAAAATAGAATCGTAGGATCACAGAATGGCTTAGTTTGGAGGGGACCTCAAAGCCCACCCAATCCCAAACCCCTGCTAAGGGCAGGGCTGCCACCCACCAGCTCAGGCTGCCCAGGGCCCCATCCAACCTGGCCTTGAGCGCCTCCAGGGATGGGGCACCCACAGACGCTCTGGGCAGCTGTGCCAGTGCCTCACCACCCTCTGAGTAAATAATTTCTTCCTAACATTTAACCTATTTTTTTCCTCTTTTAGTTTAAAGCCATTCCCCTTTATCTTATCACTATCAGACCATGTAAGAAGTTGGTTCCCCTACTGCTTACAAGCTCCCTTCAAGTACTGGAAGGCTGCAATGAGGTCTCCTCCCAACCTTTTCTTTTCCAATCTAAACAAGAACAGCTCCCTCAGCCTTTCTTCATAGGAGAGGTGCTGTCATTTCTTCCATTGTTTTCTCCCTCTGACCTTACCAGCCATATGCAGTGCTTCATAATAACTACCACAGTACTGGCAAAAACTGGAAATACAGGTGAGGATTTGAAAAGGAAGAGTTTTGTTTCTAGATATTTTGAAAGTCTGCAGAATCTGGGAAATATTCAGCAAGAAGTATAGTGTTCCTCGAGAAGCTCTGACGGATGATTAATATTCTAGCTATGAAAGGGTGATTCAGCTTTAAAGCTGCGCTGATTGTAATCTTAATGTGAAGTATTAAAAGGTTCATGTAGGTATTTCTTTATAGTCAACCTCACGTAGTAATTTCTGAAACAGCTTCAGAGTGATGTTGGTAATGCTTGAAAACCGTTGCAAAGCAAGAAGGGTGAATTACTTGTGGCAGAGCACAAGAAAACACAGATTAGATAGGAAAAATTTCAGAAAGTGAGGTGAGGCATTGGAACAGGCTGCTCAGGGGAGTAGTGGAGTCACCGTCCCTGGAGGCATTCGAGAAACGTGTAGATGCCTCACTGAGGGACATGGTTCAGTGGGCATTGTGGGGATGGGTTATGGTCGAACTAGATGATCTTAGTGGTCTTTTCCAACCTTAGTGATTCTATGAAAATATGATCCTAAATCTATTTTGGCCATTCATGTGTCTAAATAGTACGCTTCTCTTCTGTAAGAAATTCAGAATTGAAAATGTGCTCAGGAATCTGTTCTTTCTGTGCATCTCTTGAATGTAATGTCAAAGTCTCTGTTTGCTTTAAAGATATAAGACCTGTACTTTGTGAAAATAGGCCAGTTTGGAAAAGATCATTTCCCTGGTCTGGTCACCTGTAATAATATTCCTGCTGCTGTGGCATGTTGGTGTCAATTATGTTGGTCAGGTTGGAGGGCAGGTTTAAGGCTTGTCTCTTTTTCCAACAGAGAATTCAGCATTTCAGGGCCAAAAGAGACCTGCCCTAAATAGAAGTTAATTTATGTAACGTGGAGAGCTCATTCTCCTTTTGTTTTATTTTTTCCCCCCTAAGAGATAAACAAACTTAGTTGCTTATAACTTTGGCATGTAGTTGTCACTCAAATTGAGATCATTCCTTAGAGGCTGCAAATTCAACACTTTGTCTTCCAGCTCTTTTGTGGCTTTCCCTAGCTCATTTAATCCAACATCAGATGACACTGACAGTCCTTTTGTGCCTCTACCTCTTTCTCATTTCAAATTTTGAGTCCTTTTTTTTCCAGTTTTCTCTTGAAATCCAATTTCAAAGTGCCACGGTGCTGCCAGAGCTATCAGTGTAGCAAATAAATACTGAGGTTTTCTCCAAAAGGACTGACTGACTACTCATGCATATCTGCAATACATCAATATGTGGAATAGTGTATGTGGCTCAAGTCATCCCATCTCCAAAAGACTACAGTACAACTTGAAATAGAACTGAGGAGGGGAATAAGAATGATTTCCTAGCTCTAGTTTGAATTTGAAGGGGTCCTTGGTCTTGAATGAATACAACAGAGAAAGAATGTGACAGAGGTTTGTAAAAGTATGAACATCAAGGAGAACATGAAAAGAGTGCTCATTACTTACCATAACATAAGCCACAGGAAGAATCCAATTAACTTAGTAGGTAATGGGTTTAAAACAAAGAAAAGGATGAAAAGGATGTACTGGCTAACAGTGAATTCAATTTCACAGCTGGGATTCTTAGAGGAGGTCAAACATGAAAACGGGCTCCAATAAGGAACAGATATATTCAGGTAGTAATGGGCAATCAGTAGCTATTAGCACAGTTATCTGGGTGAAGTTTCTGACCAAAAGATAATCACAGCTCTGATTAAAGCACATTACAGTTATTTCAGGTAGTTATTACGAACTAGCTTATCTGAAAACTGAACACCCATCAGTATCAGGAGCACTTGAGATGCTCTTGAAGCACAACTCACTTTTTGTTTCAGATGAAAGAAGGCCAGATTCTCTCCAGAAGCTCACCCGGGCACCAAAACACAAAAAGCCAAGAGGACTGAGAGATTTATTTCTAAATTGCACTCCTGATCTGAGCTGCCATGCATTTGAAGGAGTAAGGCCGGGTTGGATGGGACCCTAGGCGTCCTGATCTACTGCCTGATTTAGTGGTTGGTAACCCTGCCCACAGCAGGGGGTTGAAGCTAGATGATCCCTTCCAACCCAAGCTATTTTATGATCATATGATTCTATGGCTCCCTGTTACCCTGTTAGGAGCGAAAGAGTACTTGACTTCATTGGATTCATTTTCTTTGGAAGGGGAGGATGGAAGCTAGATTAACCTCATCAGTATGCAGATGGGATAGAGGCAGGAAATGCATTTGTTTCATCTAACTGTAGGAAATGGCTAAAATACGTAGTGATGCTGTGATGCACCTGCAGAAGTGTGTTAAAGATGACCATGTGGGAAATGGGCTTTCGGTGGGAAGTAGGCTCTCAAGGACAGAGAATGGATTTACCTCCTATGGCTACAGCAGTGGTTTGACATTTTGTTCCTACAAGGACCTTTTTTCCTCCCTATCCAATACAAGAAATCTTAAGAGTTGTACATAAGTATTCAAAGATACAGCACACTGTATCATCACAGTGTGCTGTATCTTTGAATACTTATGTATTCGAAGTATGCAAAGATATAGTGCTGTATTTCACAATGATCTTACTTCTCCTGTTCGAGGAGTGTATAAAAAATAGCTTGAGTTTTTGAATTCAGAATATATGTGCTTTCCTCTACTAGCCAGCTCCAAATGCCACAGTGATGTGTAGGACAAAAACTGGATGTTTTTCATACTTTGTGAGTTCAGCTTTTCAGCTGTGTGCTGCAGTGGTGTGTTAGTGGATGAATGTTTATCCCTCTTTGGCTACCAGCCTCTTGTCTGGAAAGAATAAACCTCCTGGTTTGAGGAGCAGAGAATCTGCCAAATATCATGGTGTTCATCCAGATTCCCAGGTGGTGTTATTTTGGAAATCTTATTTCCAGAGGCTTTCATATGTACAATGTTTTCACCCTTGTTTTTCTTTTTGACAGTCTCTCTTTTTCCACGATTGCATGACAAATTGAAAGCACAACCAAAACAAAATGTACAGGCTCAAGCAGCAGAAAGCAGAGGAAAAGATGCTGAAATACTTATTAAGAGCCTTAAAAGGATTACATCAGTGGCTGATTATTTTGGATCAAACAAAGACATTTAAAATGCAGCTGTTTGCTTCTAGCTCACCTGGGAATGCTTTGTGCACCATGCGTTTCTGCAAAATGTGAATTCTCACTGGCATTTTATTGAATTAGCTGTTAATTAACTGATCTCTTGACATGAAAATCATGCACAAATAGCACACTAGTATTATTCACTTGACTACTAAATGTAGTATTTCATGATGCTGATGATTTTCCTAGGTACAATTTAGGATAGAGATACAATGTACAAACAACAGATCAAAAAAAAAGCCAATCTGTTAAACCTCAGGATTACAATTAAATAACCTGCTTTAGGGTCATAGAAAGGTAAAGAAAAGCAAATGAGAAACATACCACAGGGCAGACCTGCAAGATTCCTATCTGCTTCTCAGGTATGTTTTGAGATTCTTATGCATTTGTGTTTACAGTCCTTTACCCAGGAAATAACTAATATTAATGCCATTTTGCAGGTGGTTATCTAAGGCACTGGCAGATTGAAGTACTTAACCACACAGGTGGCTACTGTTTTAGCAGACCCATGGTTCTTCCACATACGTGGAGCCTGTGGTAAATGTGATGGAGTTTGATTTTTTTAGATCCCAATTCAGATGCTAACCTGATTTGAACTACTTCACAGGCCTGGAATTTTGCCAAGATACTTCATTAAGCATAATGAAACCACGGCTTCAGTATCTAGAAGTTCATTTGCTTCTCTAAGGCTGCCATGTAGCTCCTTCTGTACTCTAAGGAGGAAGAAAGACAGCCCAAAGGCTGAGACTTGTCATACCATGTCCTCTGTCTAAGCCAAGCATGGCAATTCCACCTTTGGTGAGATGGATGAATGGATCTCAGTTGACCCATCTGGCCTCTGTGCTGCCCCTCAGCTGCTCATCCATCCTCCCTTGTCATCACACAATCATGCTCTGAGGTTCAGATGAGAAAATGGTCAGGAAAAGCAGGAGATGATGTTTCAAGGGCTCATTGGATGTCTGATAGAGTGCCTTTGTCTCAACAGTCTGTTCAGAGAAGTGGCTTGTTTTCTGAGTCATGATGTCTGCTGAGGCATACGAAGAGCTTCAAACTACTAACTACTAAAGAACTGACCAACTTAATAACTTACAAGACAGACAGCTAAAAGAAAATAATAGGAGGAGCAGTATGCCCTCAGATGGCTCATATGTTTGAAAGGAAGATGTGAATGGCTTTTATATTAAGACTGCTCAGAAATTGCATTCACTTGATTTCATGTCAGATCAGCAGGTTCTCTCCAGCTTTGGCAATTTTATTCTCTTGTTAATTGTGTGAATAAATTCTGTCCTACAAACACACAAAGCTTTGCCAAACTAGAGGAAACATGCACTATGACTCTGTCCTTCTATCATTTTGGCTTCATGTAAGAGAAAAGGCCTTTTTTCAGCCTCTTGGCATGCTATTGTAATTCACTGTATGAATAAGTATATCCTCTGCTGGATATTCAGTGCTTCTAAGATGGAGCCAAGGCAATTCATTTTTACCAAGGTTAAAGGATTCTGAGATGTTATTGAGCATCCATTCCCATGGTTACTGCAGCAGTGTTCTAACTTGCAGGCAGACCGTAAAGAAAGATTTAATGGTTGACCAGCTCAAACAAAGTTTTTTGAAGGTTGACAGTAAAATTTAACGGAATTAACTTTTTTTTTTTTTAATATGCAAAAAAAGTGACTGTGAAAAACAGCAAAAATGATGCAAATCCTGCAATCTTTAAAATCTGAACAGAGTGCAACTTATCCACATAAAACAGGATCAATGACCCTGCACTTCTCATCTGAAGAACAGACATGTTTTTGAGTTTTTTAATGTATTTAATTCTGAAATGTAGTTTCTAGAAACACTACAGGGATTAAATATGGAGTTTCCTGGGATGCTTTTGTTTCTCAGTAGATTTCTGGGAATCTTAATACTTATAAGTCTTTCACTCATGTTTGCACAGGACAGCTTTAAACTCAGTGTATTTGCCATAGGTCGTGAAGTTTCGTGAGTTACTCCTGAGCTGAACCAAACAGATTTTGTTTGAATAAAGAGATAATGTCATTAAAACCACAACTCCATATGCCATTTCATAGCAGTTATAAAACACAGTGCTAAAGTTTAAATATCTGATAATTTAGGACTTGTCAGACTTCCACATTTCTTCAGTAATGTAAATCATCATCTCCTAGGATGATAAAATTCTAATTCTTGCCATTGGTGGGTTGTGTACTATAAAATCTTTCATTTGCTGTCAGTCAGCAACTAGTTAGCAAGATTTAGGCAATATAACTAAAATGCAAAAGAAGGAAACCTAATATAAACATATTTAGATTCATTTACCATTTTCACTCATTTTTACATCTAATGAATAGTATCTGGTGGCCCAAAACAACATTCTTGCTCTATTGTGCTGAGCCTGAAAGAAGTAAATCTCTGCAGAAATTTAAAACGTGACAAATGAAACAGATAAGAGGAGTATTGTTACTCCATCTGCAGAAGCACAAGGAACATGTGGTAATTGATGGCTAAAGGTATTGAAGTTGTCTTTACATAACTGCAAATGATTGTGATAGCATGATTTTTGGATCACAACAGTACTAATCCCAAATATCTTTCCAATGGGGTTTAATCCAATCTGGTTTAAGATTACAATAGGTGATGAGTGTGCATATGGTCAGGTACTGTCCCAGCTGAGAGCTGTCACTCCCTGAGCAAAACAATATTCATGGCCGTTCAACGCAGAGAATCTGTTCCCAAAGAACTGCCCAGCCTCACCCAGTAAGCAGGGATAGATGTATGACAGCCTGACCAACTATTCCAGTGCTTTGACCTCAGAGAGGAATGCTTTCTCCTTCATCTCATTCAACAAAGAGGTTAAATACATTAGAAGGCAAAGGAAGACTGTATCTAGAGTGCTTCAAAATTGTCCATTTGGTTTCAGTTCTGATTTAGAAAGATGTCTGAAAAGATTGATTCTTCCTAACTCTCATCTTCTGCTGGCTCCTTTCACATGTTGCTAGTTCCTGAGTTGGTTGGTCCTATTTGACATAGTCTAAGCTCCTAGCACCTACTCCTTGCAGAAAAGCTTGAAGGATAAATTTCATTACTCAAAAAGCAGACAGAAGGCAAATGAGGATTTCTTTTTGCACGTGGCTTGTTTCTGTTTCTTGGACTTCTAGGATTAGCAGTTGAGAAAGATGCTTCAAAAGAGTTTAATATGGAAACAGGTCAGCTGAGAACCCCTTAACCCTTACCAGTTCTGAGGAAATGTCATTTTATTGAGCATTCCTCATGTTACCTAGAAAATCACAGCTCTGCAGAGCACAGTTGCACAGCTCTGCAGGTAAGGATCAATCCTGTCCTCATGAGAGAAGTTTCATGCTTTCATTTCTAATCTTGTGGCATCTCTGGGCTGTTCCTACAGACAGCTCAATCGGACGAAACACCATGCAGTCCTGTCCCTGATCCTGTGTTCTGCTGCATCCTGCTGGAGGAGGACTCACAAACAGTGAAATGACAGCAATGCATCAAGGCCTGGGAAGACACTTGTTTGCTTTTTGTAACTCAGGTTTTGGCAAAGGAAGAGCTTTGTCTCAGTTTACAGCCTGGCTTGTTTCCCTAGTGAAATCTAACCCCTTTCAAAGCAAAGAAACAAGCTGTTTACGCAAAGGCTGTATGAGATATTTTTGTATAAAGGGTAGCTTAGTGAAGTAAGGCATGTGCATCTGCAACAGGAGGGTTTGCTTGCAAAGCACTACCTGAGTGATGACAGCAAGGATGGGATTTGCTCCTGACACTGGCCCAACACACACTCATATGAGCTCTGATCCTAGGCAGCACATGAAGGAGAAAAGGTTTGGGTCAGCCCTTCTTGGGCAGCTTGGAGCAGCACAGCCAATGGTCCAGGGGACCACAGAATCGTAGAAACATGGCATGGTTTGGAAGGAACCTTTAGAGATCATCTAGTCTCAGTTCCAGGCCCTAGGCAGGAGCATCTTCCACTAAACAGAGTTACACAAAGTCCCATTCAAAGGGTCTTTGGGCCAGATAAAATTATCAGTAAGAATTTCCCTTCTACCAGCTGCAGACAATAGAGAGGAAAAGCCCTTGGTGACAAATGCTCTGATCTATCAAAGTGCTCGCTAGTGCAGACATTACTAACACAGGCCATGAAATAACTGCAAATGTCTTTATTTTTGAAACCAAATCAAATCCCAGCTCTAAAGAAAGGCAGAATGACCATAGTGATTGTGTATAACCTGTTAGTATATATAATATATATACTAACTATAGTTAGTTAGTTACTAACTATATAACTATATATATATATAGTTGTATATAACTATATAACTATATAGTTAGTATACTAACTAACTATAGTTAGTTAGTATAAAAAACTAACTATATTAATATATGTATATATTTTTATTTCCTCATCAATAAACCCAAAATAGTGACATTGAACCTAAGTGCAAACAGTGTGCAGAACTATACCTCAACAGTGCTGGAAACATGCCTAATGGTCTGGAAAGGGCTTTTCACAAGAGAGAAGGCTCTTCTCAATGACAGCGACTTGGTGGTCACCTACTTCTTCCATTTGTTGGGTGCCTAAGAGCTCCCTGGATTAGAGTTAGAGATTTTTGCTAGAGGTAAGCCAACTCAGGTTGGATATCATGTTGGATATCATGAAAAAATCTTCTCAGAAAGAGTGCTTAAGCATTAGCACAGGCTGCCCAGGGCAGGGAATCGGTGGAATCATCATCCCTGGAGGCATCCAAGAAATGTGGAGACATGGCACTTAGGGGCATGGTTCAGTGGGCATGGTGCGTTGACAGTTTGGCTAGATGATCTTAGAAGTCTTTTCCAACTGTAATGATTCTATGATTCTAATTAGGGATAAATGAACTTTTGCCTCTCAGTAGAAAGCATAGCTGAGGCTTGTGGCCCTTGGTACTATACTTATGCTCATCTCTGAATCTATTCCACTGACCATTTTATCTGATCTCTTTCCAAAGCAGTAGCTCTAGGGGTTCAGTATAAAAGAAATATACAAATATTTTCAGGTTTAAGAGTGAGGTTAGTATAACTTTGCTAAACATTCCACGACCAGGGAAGTGGTAAAAACCCACAAGACTATAAAAGTAATCAACAAAAGCCAGTGGAAATATATTAATTTGTCATCTGGCTTTTGTAATTTAAAACCATAAAAAATAAAGCCAGTAAAGCTGGCTGCTAAAAGCTGTTAAAAAATTTGCTGTGACATTCTGAGTGTGGAAGCTCAGACTTTCACCTTGGGGCACTTGGACAAATAGTTTGTATTTGAGTAAATCGGGGCTTCCAGAAAGGCATCTAGTTCTGTTAAGTCTTCAGGAGAGGCAGGAGAGTCTCAGTTCCACACTAAGGATTAGAATGAAAACTAAATTCCACACTAAGGAAAGACTGTAAAGAAAAAACAGAGTTTCTTTCATTGCTAAATATGACCTACTTCAGCATTATGGTTTTTCACAAAAATACATTATAAAGCCATGATAGACAATGGCTGCAGAAGACTTAAATGACTGCAAGTTACTTCTAGATTGCTTCTGACTCATTAAACAGATGTTTGTACTTCTTGTTTTATGCAAGCTTTTCAGTTTTGCTCCTCACTTTTTATACACATGCCTCCGCTGACTTGGAGAGCACAACCGGGATATATCCTTTATTAATATTACATACTAACTATATCCTAAATTACTGCTATATAGATTACTAATAGATCAGTGGATCTGCATATTTTCCAACTTACTCATCTTCTTTGTTTCATCTAGTAGGCTGAACACAGCACATCTTGATCTATTGCATGTTTAACTCTCATCCTGCATTACTGATGCATCTTGGACATGGACCAGTGTGCTATGTGGTATACAGATCCCATGCAAAGAGAATGAAAAGACATTACCGTGCAGGTAGTGTGTTGTAAACACTGTCTAATTTTGCTCTTGGTGGGTCGGTGTTGTGCAGTGCAATCTCATCTTTGCAAGGAACTCACTTCAGCCAGTACCACGTTTAGTTGTTACTTGGTGTTTAGCGGTTTGGCCTAGACCACTCAAAGTGTGTTGTGCCCTGTGGCTGCTGATGATTGATTTTTGGCTTACAGATGCCACAAAATCTCTCCCTAACTATCTGCTGCTAATCTATAGCATGGAATAATAGGCTGACAGCGTGTTCTTGTTGGGAAATAAATTCTCATCTCATTATTCAAGTAGATTTTCAAGCTCTCAGCATTCCACAACTTGCAAGGTCATGAATTGCATGTTGTTTCAAATGTGCATATTTGTCTCTGGCCAAGCCGCCCTTTAGGGCTGCATGTGACAGTGCTATCAAACAAAGCCTATCCTAGAAGTGGAATTTTAAATGGATCTTTAATGCTAAGTTGTGTAATTAATAATGGACTTGCAATGCTGAGGGGGAAAAACATGGAAAAATGAGTGCTCGTCTGTTTAGAAATCTATCTTCATTGCAGACTGCCAGATTTTCTGAATGCAGAGTAAATAATTTCTGTCCGGATATTTGGAAAAAAGTTACCATATGATTGCATGGCAGCTGTAGAAAAAGGCTGGACTTGTCAGAAGCACCTTCAGCTCAGACAATATCCAAGCAGCTGAGATGTACCAAGTCACCTCCGATTAGCTGAACTGTACTGCTTGCCCGAGTCACCACAGTGAGAAGTAATACCCCAGAGAGGAGACAGTAGGTCAAATTTCAGTGCAAAGCAACACAGGCCAACTTTAATTATGAGATATAAAAGCTTCAGTCATGTAACTTTCCAAGAGGGAAGAGCTAATAGCTCCACAGACGGTTATTAATAGCCAAGTGTTAAGAATTGTTGTTAAAATTGTTTAACTTTGCGTACCCACAGAACATCCTTGCATCTCAGTCTCTCTTGGTAGGCAAGAAGACAAGAGCTCTCAGGGAATGAATCATTAAATGTATTTTAAACACCATTGTACAAGAGATGAATGACATACTAAATCTTTCCAGACCTCTCTGCTGACTCCAGTGGTTGCCCATATGAGCATTTCAGGTGAAGGAATGGGTAATGTAGGTGTCGGTGTTTACTCAGAGGAATCCTGGCCATGCTACCTTGGAAAAGCTCCTTAACTACTTATATATCCGAATCCTCAGTTGCTTTGGAATTTCTGCTTCACATCAGATCAGCTCATCTGCAAAAATAACGTTTTGTGTATTTTGCAAAGGCCTGTCCACAAACCGGAGAGCTGAACACAGGTATGTACCATAACACACACACCCTCCAAAATGCAGGAGTTAAAATCCATAAAACTACTACTACAAGTTCATGCTGTTTTACAGCAATACTGTTTATTAGGTCAAAAGGTACCTAGAGGATAAAAACAATTTAGTAGTAATCATGCTCTGAAACAGAATTCACTTACTCAAGGACTCTAAGCGCTTTTCTTGGATTTTTTTCCAGATTATGCACACTAGTTTTAGTTTCAAAAACTCTCACACAGACAAAACATGAACAGTTTTAACCCTGATTCAACTGCACAGCCCATGCACACGCATAGGACATATGTTTCTCTGCAAGTGAGACCTGAATTTGCAACCACTGAATGAGCGTATAGGTACCTTTGGAGGTGCAGGGTCACACTCACAAGTACCTATGGATGTGCTTATGTCATAGAATCATAGAATCATTAAGGTTGAAAAAGACTGCTAAGATCGTCTAGCCCAACTATCAATCCATTACACCATGCCTGCTGAACTGTGTCCCTCAGTGCCACATCTCCACGTTTCGTGAACACCTCTAGGGATGGTGAGTCTGCTGTGCCCCCAGGCAGCGTGTGCCAATGCCTCAGCACTCTTTCTGAGAACAATTTTTTCTAGATATCCAATCTGAACCTCCTTTGCTGCAACTTTACCTCTTGTCATTATCTCCATTACCTCTTGTCCTATCTTGTCATTTCTGCATATCTTCCTGTCACTGTCAGCAGGATCCTAGGACTTGCAGGATACAGATACACCATTTTCATAGCAGGAGTTTAAACCAATTTGTGTCAAGTCTCACCTATGGTTTATATGCTCTTGGGTCTGTCCTTTAGTATGTTGCTAACTCTAAGATATGACATCACCCACAACCAAGCATGATAAGTAATGAGCTGACCCACTCTGTCCAACTCCTGAGTCAACACCTGATCTCTCTCTAATTCAGCCCAAGATCATCATCTTTTTGGTTTGTTTGAATCTCCAGATGTTTCTGAAGTTTTAACGATACTATGTTAAAAAAAAAAAAAAAGAAAGAAAAAAAAGCCTTATTCAACAAATAGATCAAATATCATCTTTGCCCTCTCTTGCTCTAGCTTGCTGTATGAGTTAGAGCTATCTCACCTGTATTATTTTAAATGTCTGGTTCATGTCACCCCAGCATTCATTAAAGGAAGTAAAGTGGCAATCAAACAGACTGAATGCTGGCTTTTAGGTTTCAAAGTTATGTTGAGATCATTCGTGTAGTCTGGGAACACTACAGTGAAGAATAATTTCTCCCTACTTGTGATCTCTGTACAGAATAGTTAGCAACATAAAAGGTCTGAGGAAGTGGTTGTCATCAGATCATTTCGTAGAGAGGATTCCTTCATCCTCCCTTTCCCTGGGCTGCCATGTGTGGGACAGAGATCATGACAGCCAGTGAATACAAGTCACATCCTCTCCTGGGCAGCATATCAAAAGGGCCCTAAGTGTTTCTGACTTGAGGAGGTTTCACCCATCGTGGGAGAAAAGGATCTGATTACCCCAGGTCGGTGCAGGGTGGAATGCCATAGACCTCGTCCCTCTTGATGCTCCTATAAGGATCTGGCCCACCCATTCTTCTATACGGTGTGTAAGCAGAAAGCAGTATATGTCTGGGTGTCCCTGGCACTGCATAACCACAGTGTTACTGCGAGCCAGGAAGTACATGACCTCTGCACATCTCAGGGAAACATTTGATACTGCCCACACAGCCTCACTGGCATGGATAGCACTGCCAGCGAGCGGCCAAAGTGGAATTCCAGCTCCTCACATGGGAGCAGTGCAGCAAGATGGAGAGCCAAGGAAGGTACTGCACTGCTTTTCAAGACTTCTGCGCCCTCTCTGATTCTGTCCTGGGGGAACTGGATACCAGGGAAAATTTCATCTCAGAAAGAGTGGTTGAGCATTGGAACAGGCTGCCCAGGGGGGTGGTGGAGTCACTGTCTCTGGAAGTGTTCAAGAAAGGTATAGATATGGCACTAAGGGACATGATTTAGTGGTTATTGTGGACAAGCATTGATGACTGGACTAGATGATCTTAGAGATCTTTTCCAACCTTAATGATCCTATGAATCTATGAACTGTTTGGTATGCAGCAGCCTACAGGGAAGATCCTGAAGATGAGCTGAGCCAGTCACAGAGGTTGGGCAACACTCCTCACAGCCTATGGGCTTCTCTCAAGCCAAAGAAGGCCTCTCTGGGCTAAGAAAGTCTAAAACAAAGGTTTACACAGTAAATACTTGTAGTCTGCTCTGGGCTGCCCCAGCGGGAGCAGTAGTGAATTCCTGAGACTGGACTTGACCTTCCTGGGAGACAAGCTTGCTCAATGCCTTTGTGAAGCCAAGATCTCTGTATGCAAACTGGCTCTATTATATATATTTTTTTCCAAAATGTGGTCTTTTTTTTTGTGTTTTTTTTTGTCTTTTTTTTAATAATATGCAAAACACATGCCACATCACAAATGATGGGATAGATTAAGCAGCTGGTAAGGAAGTCCCCTCTCAAGAACTAGTTTAAGAATAGTACTTAAATGGCATGCAGGCCATTGAGTAAAGGCCAGCAAAAGACTTTTTGAGATCAAGAGGCTTTTTATGATCTCCTGTTCACCTACTGCAGGGATTGAGCAGTAGTGAGGAACTGAAAAGTATTTGAATTCTGTAGTGAACATTTATTTCTATATCTTCTATTATTTATTACAGATGATAGGTAGACATCAGATGTAATGATAAGGAAATGTCAGAGTTGGGGGAATTAAAGGATTAGGGCTTGGTTTGTCCTGAACTGCTGTGAAAAACTCCTTTTAGCATTTATTACTTGTCTTGCAACACCCACATTCTACTACGTTAAGCACTGGAAAAATAAATAATAACCCTGACTGTATGAGGTTCTCATCTGGAGATGAGTAAGATGGAGCACAAGTCACATGCACGCACTCTGACATCTCTTTCCAGAGCTGAGGTTTGGGTCCTGATCTACCTACATTCAGATCTTGCTCCATTCTGGGGCCTGATTTTGAAAACTGGACCACAGATGTGCTTTTGTGGAGGGTGCATTAGAAAGGAAATATGACGGAACCAGTCCTTAAATGCTTTGCAAAAACAAAGGAGGTAGTGTTTCATGGGAGATGTATGCACTCACAGTAGGGCGTAATACACAGTGCCCCCAAACCTCGTTAAACTCCTGGAGCAGTTTTGAGTGCTCTTGAAGGGAGAACATGGCAGAGGGGATCCACACCAGAGCACAGTCCCATGTCTTGGCTGTTTGTTTATATGCTTATGGATAGTAATCAGAGGGAACTATAATGCTTAAAAAATGTTCAAATTAGGAACAAACCAGCTGTTGATGTGTGCTAGAAATACTTGTGTGCATTCCTTATTAACATAGCACCATGAGATGCTGGGTCATGTGTGTGGCATGTAGGATTGAGGGTCATGTAAATAAAAGAGTGATAACACTCAAAAAACCTTTTCTCAGTGTGCTAAGGAAGCATTAAGGAATAAATCACTTCAAAAGCTCTCAAAATTTGCAAGCTGACACATTGAACAGCTCTGCTTTTTCCTTAAGTAAGAAATGTAACTTTCCTTAAGTAAGTCAAGGTCAATTACAGACACTTTGGACTGCACTTTCCACAGTTTCCAAATACGAAGATCATCTTTAAAATGAGATCTGAGGTAAGGACTGGGGGAAGAAAAATAGCAAGCAGCAAAATGCATTGTACTTTGTAGCCTAGTGACATGTATCCTATGATGCAATAAGACTGCATCATAGGAGGAAAAGTAATTCAGAGCGGGATGAAACTGGAGGGGTGAGAGTAGCAGTGGTAACTCCTCAGGGAGAAATTCAGCTGGTTTAAAATAACAGCTGTCAGGCAAGACAGAAAGTCTTGGAGACAAGCAGGTGGCTGCAGCAGATTCTCGTTTGAAATGCTAAGGTGGAGGCAAATAAATTACCATCTTCTTCCAGTCTTTCTGTTTCCTTAGATTCAGAAGAAGCCTGAAAAACATGTGAACGTCTCTTGTCTTCCCACTGAGTATCCTCTTTCATGGGAAAATAAAGCTGATGTGCAACGTGAACTACTGTCTCTTCTCTGAGTAGGGTATTGATTCTCCCTTTGCTCCCACAGTTCAGGAGGTTACTCAGAGGCCAGACGCTCTTATAAATGTAATTTGATGCCTATGGCAAAGCAGGATGCTCCTTTCAGTTTCTCCAGAGCTCTTAGACATTCCTTCTGCTTCTCCATTAATGCTTGCCTCTGGTGAGGAAGGAAGGGATCAATTCTCAAAGTAACCAGATTATGTCAGAGATGGGAATAGGCAGAAGTAGATAAACAACAGCCAGAATGATCCATCAGTCATTCCCAAGGGGCTCTTCACAAATAGCCTTGATGTACTCTCAGTGCTGAAATTTACGGGCAGCGTTAACAAACAAAGCTCAAGGCAATGCTAGAGGAATGAAGTGATTGCAATTATTATATGCTACGGGCAAACCAATAAGCAAGACATCAAAGTGCATGCTTTTGCAGATAATTAGTTTTAAACAAACTGCTTGTAGACTTTTGAGTCAAAAGTAGTTCTTCTGTTACTTGATAGGGAAGGATTAATCATACCAAAGGTTGGATGGCTGCAGTGCACATATCTCCACCTGAGCTTCTCATCCTGAGCTCCTGATAGTGTCAACGAAAGAAAAAATACACAATTTAAAATATGATATACGTACTGTATTTTAGATGTAGACTTTAGAGTGAGATAATAGCAGACGAGGTGGCCGAGTGGTTAAGGCGATGGACTGCTAATCCATTGTGCTCTGCACGCATGGGTTCGAATCCCATCCTCGTCGGCAGGCAAATCTTTATGAGACTGAATGTGTACAAGTCTATGGGGCCTGATGACATGCATCCCAGGGTTGTGCAGGCTGATGTGGTTGCCAAGACACACTGCATCATATCTGAAAAGTCATGGCTATCAGGTGAAGTCCCCAAAGACTGGAAAAAGGGAAACATTACTCCCATTTTTAAGAGGGATAGAAAGGAAGACCTGGAGAAATACAAGCTGATGAGCCTCACCTCTGCATAGCAGCATCAGTGGACAAAGGAACAGCAACTGATATCACCTACCTGGAACTCTGCAAGGCCTTTGACATGGTCACACATAACATTCTTATCTTTAAACCGGAGATATGGATTTGGAGGCTGGACTATTCAGTGGAAAAGGAACTGGTTGGATGGTTACAGCCAGCGGGTTGTGGTCAACCGGAGGAGGCTGGTGACAAATGGTGTCCCTGGGGGTCCATCATGGGACTAATGCTCTTTAACATCTTTATGAATAACTTAGGCAGTGGGATTGAGTGCACCCTCAGCATGTTTGTAGACCACAACAAACAGAGTGGTGCAGCTAATGCAACAGAACTTCATAAGGAATGTCATCCAAAGAGACCTGTCACCCAAGTGCAAGGTTTTGCACTTGGAAGGGGGCAATCTCTGATATGAGTACAGTCTGGGAGAAGAACACATCGAGAGCAGATCTGCAGAGAAGGATCTGGAGGTCCTAGTGGATGAACAGCTGGATGTGAGTGCGCTCTTGCAGCCTGGAAGGCCGACACTGTTCTGGACTGCATCAGAAGAAGGGTGGCCAGTAGGGCAAGATTGTCCCCCTCTGCTCTGCCCTTGTGAGACCCCACCTTCAGTACTGCAGGCCTGGGGCCTCCAGCACAAGAAAGATACGGAGCTGTTGGAGCGGGTCCAGAGGAGGGACACAGAGCTGATCAGGAGGGCTGGAGCTCCTCTCCTGTGAAGAAAGGTTGGGTGAGTTGGGCTTATTCAGTCTGGAGAAGGGTCTGTGGAAATTTTCTTACAGGCTTTCAGTATCTAGAAGGAGCGTAAGAAGATGGAGAACAAAATTTTACATGGTCTGATCTTGATAGGACAAGAGGAAATTGTTTTAAATTAAAAGAGGAGAAATTTAGGTTAGATGTAAGGAGGAAATTCTTTACTCAGAAGGTGGTGAGGCACTGGCACAGGCTGCCCACAGAAACTGTGGATGCCCCATCCCTGGAGACTGTTGTAGTAGGCGACAGTGAGGATTCGGGATGTGACGTGGTTGGACTCTCCCCTTGCTCAGTGTCAAAGGGTTAATGTATGCATAAGGGGTGTAGACGAAGTAGGATAGGTATATAGGTAAATTGCACGACGCAATAAACGCCATTTTTCTGCTCACCATATTGGTATTCACGTGCAGTTCTTTGGCCCGGGTAGGTTTTACCCAATAGACCAGCACAGGCACAGAGCTAAAAGAACATGGGTTGCCAGGTGCACGGCAACAGGAGACATTCAAGGCCAGGTTGGATGGGGCCCCAGGCAGCCTGGTCTGGGGGGCAGCCCTGCCAATGGCAGATGGGGTGGAAGAGGATGGTCTATAAGGTCAAATTCCAACCCAGTACATTCTGTGATTCTGTGATTCCATGATTCTATGATAGTGGATACCCTGATATAACAAATTGTCATCGCTGTTGAGATAAGCCAGATGAGTGTCTCCCATATACTCTTCTCTGTCTTTGATCACATGAATCCCAACAAAGTAGTAGTTCATCCTCAGAAAGCTTGGCCTATGTGGACTTCCAGTACTTCTCAGTGATTATAAATCCTCTGCTCCGTGTGGGGATGCTGGTTTATTTCAACCTGCAGGGTTTGACAGTCATCTCAAACTATCTCACTGATCTGCTAGACCTAATAGTATCTGACCTTTTTCTTGGCAGTCCCAGGCAGAGCAAGGCCTGGTTGGATTTATATGTCTATTGGCAGACCATGTGAGGGAGCATCTTCTGAAGCAGGTTTCTGTTTTGGACTTTTGTTCTATATCTTTGTATCTACAGAGATATCTGACATCATTACTCCTTTCTCTCCTAGCAGTAATATTTCCTCACTCTGCTGAAACAGATGCTGACAGTAGAGTATCAGCCAATAAAGATCTGAGGCATCAGGAAGTTCCCCCCAAGTCTTTTCATCTTCTGTAACATGTTTTGGTATGCACTGGTATGAAGGCGTCTGATTTCCATTTTGCCTCTTCTATAGATGTCTCCCACTCTCCTTGGCTTTCTCCTTAAGCCCCTTCCAGTTTCCTTGTTTTTCTGTTTCCAATTAATTCACTGTCAAGGAGGGCCTGAGAATTATCCACTAGCCCTGAAATCGAGGTCGGAGAGGATGCTCCCAATTATTTTTATCCTATGACCTCCTCAGGCACTTTCCATTACTGAAAAAAACTAACATTTTTGACTTTTCATTCCAACCTGGAAAGAAAAATTATAAATTTGAAATATTCTGCCAATGAATCAAGAAGGAAAGTTTGAATTCCACAAAACATATTTTCAAAGGGAAGTTCTCAGTCTGGATATTTTCAGCCTCAACTTAATTGAGTCTATCATCTCCTTATTCAGTTCTCTTTCTTCACTGAACTTACTTGAGGCGGTATTGGGCTAAGAGGGTTTATTTTACCAGCATGTACTATAACACTTGCTAATTTTGGTCAAATGGCTTTCCCCCAGATCGCCCATGGGTAGCTGGTATAACCAGCAGTATGCATATTGTAACTATCAATTTTGAAGCGAGTGCAAGTTGTTCTGCTGTTATGATGTCTGTTTGGCGAATGGCTTCTGGTCATAAACTATGCAGTAAAAGACGGAATCGCCTTCTGTGTTTGTGCAATTAAAAACTAATTACAAGACTTAAAGAGTCATGTTGTAATGCCAGTAATGACCTTCTGTGCGTATTCAGGCAATGAGTATTTTCCCTGTATTCCTTTTTATTTGAACAAAATGATTTTGTTCTTCTTAATGTCTTTTCTGTGGCAAAGGTAGGGAATGCTAGATGCATCTCTGGTGTGAACAAATGTATGAAAATAAGGAACAAATTTCTTTCAGTGAATTTGAAGAGCTTTCATCCAGCTAATAGAAAATATGGAGATGAAGCATTAGGAAGAGCACTACAGGATGGAAAGGGATTTTGTTCTGTACATATGTTAAACAAAGCAATATGAATGCATATTTCTATACGCTCAGGAGCAATAGGGAGGGGATTTTATGTTGTGGGCAGTTGAGCATGAACTTCTTAGCTATTTTCTGTGTCTAAGATACAACTAGCGGAATGCTGCCCTGGGGCTCTGAGTGAGCCAGCCCTGTGGAGACAGTACCATCATCACCTTGCTTCACCTTTGTCCTGGCCTTCTAATGTTTCCTGAGTGAGCAACAGCTGCATATGAGAGTAAACTCTGCTTGTGCCAAGGCTTGACAGGCATCCTCTTCCCACAGCACCCTATAGAGGGACCTCACTGCCAAAGCACCTCCAACCTCCTTTCCCCTTCCCTTCCTTTCTTGCCTAGTCTACTGTCTGTACCTGCAGTCCTCAGGGGAGACAATTGTGTTGTGACATCCATAGGTGAAATAAATAATTATAAGACCTTATAATCTGTATCCTTCTTGTTTCTCAAAACATTTCAGCAATGTCTGTAAGTTGGCATCTCATTTTTCTGAAGCAGACGTATCTGAGGCAGAAAGGAAAAACAAGGACTGTAGGTCAGTATTTGTTCCAGGCTTTAGATGTCTCACTGGGTCTTAACCAGGCTTTAGACATTTAGTCTTAATTGGTTGCAAGTACTTCTCCTGTCGCTATGGGCCACCTGAGAGAGCAACACTTAATGAAGACTGAGTAAGGAATCACTACGCCCAACTTCACGCATCTCCATTTGGACTAGTTTCCTTTTGAGTCCAGTTTCCATGTTTACTTTTGAGGCTGTAGAGAAGAGTAACACATGATTCATTATGTCTACTATAGCATGAGATAGACTGCACCTGTTCCCTTTGATTGTAAAGATTATTCAGCGACAACTGGCTTGGCAATTGATGACTGTATTTTAAAAGCTGATGTTCACTGAGTTGATTTTCATCCATTGTGATAAACGCCACTGTTCTCTGAGGTTAGTTTCAATACATCATAGAGTCTGTTTGCTGCTCTGTAATGTACATCATGTTCTGAATCAGCTGCGGGGTACAAAAGAGACTGGTATTTCTTGATCTGGGGTGTATCTTGTAGTTCTTATGGATTCAGCTAACGTAACTTAAAAGTTCTACAAAGTTGTTGACTATGAAGGCCTTCTGTCATCCATAACTTGTGAAAGAGAATGAGAAAGCAAGAGGAAAGGAGCCCCCTGTGATAGGGGGGTTGGAACTTTATGATCCTTGGGGTCCCTTCCAACCTAAGCTATTCTATGATTCTATGATTTTTGTGGTCCTGGCATTCCTCAGCATTACAGTTAGAGTTTTAGAGCCAATTAGCCTTGGCTAAGGAGGATGAATAATAGGAAAGATGACCTACTGTACAAGAAATTTCTTTGTAGATTGTTGTGCCTACTGAAAGCCACATTTTCCCACCCATCATATTATGATGTAATCTCTGAAGTGAAACAGGCTTTTCCAAGCTTGTGCAAAATGAAGCTTCCTCACTGTTATCCACATTGCCAGAGCCCACCTTCAGTCCTGCTGCCTGTTTTGGAAAACATCTTTTGTAGGATGGGAGCTCTAGGTAGTATGAACATGATATATTCCTTTTTAATTTATTATTTTATAATTTTGTGTGATAAAATTGAGTGCTTTTCACTTATTACCTTTTTCAGTAAATGAGACCCAAGCCACATCTCCTGATTAAGCAGTACGGAAAGGGGCTCGTAACTCTGTGAGACACCTCATCTCAGCACAGCCTGCTATCTGAGGCTGGGATGAATTATGGTCATCCCAACCTTGCCCATGCAGCTGCTGGGATATGCATCTTCCCAGAACAGTTAATTTCAAATTCCATTTGAGCCCCTCCTGATAGCACCACTAGAACTGTTCAGTCATGCCTCAAAGGGCCATTTTGATTTAACTAGAGAAACAGAGAGATAAAATATAATCACTCCTTCCTGATTAGAAAAAGACCTCTCTGAAATAATTTTAATGGAATGGGAGGATGAGTACGTTAGAAGAAAAATATCCATTTGGCTAAATTAATTATTGAGATAAAAAGTTCTGATATAATCATAAAAGAAATATGAAATCATATCAAAAAGCAAATACCGAACTCAGAAATCAAGACATTAAATTGTGCGCAAGCTGTGAGAGAAAGACAAATGGCAGGCATTTGATCACCATTTCATTTTTTTACTACATTTTTCAAATGATAAGGACTCAATTTCTTCTGGGCTGTCTTATATAAATGCCAGGTTTACTGGTCAGTGCAGAAAAATTAAAAGTAAATTGAAATATAAAGTAGGAATATGTATTTTTACAACACTCTTCTTACTGTTTTACATAATTCTTTTCAAAATCCTTGCCTTTTGGCTCTCATTTAGGAAGTATTCATTTTTCACTGGCTACTCCTTATGGAAGAGTAGGTGAGCTTCTGGCTCCAACAGAATCATAGAATCACAGAATATCCCAAGTTGGTAAGGACCAATAAGGATCATCATGTTCAACTCCGTATTTTTCACAGTGATTTCATTACATTTTCATCCTTCGGTTCCTTTTGCAAAAGAAGAATATAAACGTCTCGCATTTTTGAATTAGCCAAAGTCCAAAGCCAATCTGTGAAAATATACTCACTGGTTTTGATTAATTTGGACAAAGCTTTAAACTGTATGCAAAGCTACTCTGCTGCATCTCCATAGTTATGAAACTGCCCCTGGGGCTGATCTCCATCATGTGGCTGTTTTCTGCCATGTATCCCATAAACAGTACAGCCACTCTTCTAATACGGTGCCACTCTGGAGGATTCCATAGATCCCCGTGCTTCCTGCTAGCAGAAGTAATGCTCCAGATTTCAATTGCACCACTCTTCTACAATATGAGTACACCACAGGTATTAGAACCAATGTGGTTGTTTTATTCACTATAGAAGGAGAAAAACATTCACAGAAAAAGAAAATAATCCATTATAGAACCATTAAAAGTAGGCTTGAAAGAGAGCTCAAGAGATTACCTGATCCATCCTTTCGCCTCTTCCTGTGCAGGGGCAGCATTAACTCTATCTGAGCTATGGTGGACATGAAATCATATCCATTTCCAAGGGACTTTTTATATAAGCACATTTTCTTGTTATTCCAATCTCTTATTCTTCTCTTAATTTCAGCTGATTAAATTCAGTCAAAGAAATAAATAAATAGATAGGTAATAAAAAAATAAAAATGATAGGAAGGAAAAAGTCCAGGGAAAAAAAAAAAAGAAAGGGTTATCCAGAGAAAGTGGACTTCTGTAAACCTTACCTGTTGAATACAAGCAGAAGGAAAGATGTGCCATGTTCTGTCTAGAAATAGCTGATATTTCTGTACTGGCTATTTTCAGAAACAGATCTGTGAAAAATGGACGTGCCTTACAGACCCTGGTATTTAATCCAGTCTCATGGAGAACTCCTTGGGGAGACATGTGTTGACTTCAGTAACAGATGACTTATGCCACATTTCCCCAAAGAATTCTGATGGAGGATCCAAACTGACTGCTGATGAATTTTATATGTATTCTCTACTGTCTTCATTGTAAATGCCAAATTTCTGCACACAGACCATTAGCAATGTAAAATACACACTGGCATAGTCCTCTAATGCACTGAACAATTTCCTAGTGTGATCTGTGGGGGAAAATTTTGTTTTCATCAGCTGTTACTCCATTTGACAGTGCCTTTGAAATATGCTTTGAACCTCATTAGCTATGAAGCATTGTGCTTTATCTCCTTTCAAAATATCTAGACAGAGCCAGTGCTGAGAATAAAAAGAGGCAGGACAAGATTACTTTATGATGCACATTTACTTACATAGGTGACTTTACCACTTCATTCAGGTCTGTAAACATTTAAAAATCAACACAATATGAAGAAAAGCGGGGCTCTTCTACGCCAGTACGTTCAATCTCTGTGGACAGGAACCTGGACAGAGCACTGTGTGTGAGTACAGTGGTTGGCTCAGCGCAGGAAAAGATGCCCACAGAGCTGGAAGAATCTCCATCCTTGGACTTTTCCGCAACTCAGCTGCACAAGGCCCTGAGCAACTTGATCTAATTTTGACCAGCTTTTCTCTGGGCAGGAGACTGTACTAAAGGACCTCTGGAGGTCACTTCCAACCTGAAATACCCACATCAGTAGACCAGGTGAAGCTGCTGGGAGTTTAGAAACTGCAGGAAGAATAGAAAAAGCTTTCTGCTTGGTGGTATGGGGAAAACAAACAAACAAAAAAACAGGGAGAAGAAAGGAGAAAACACCCAACGCTTACAAACCTATAGTTTTCTTGCAAACTTCAATTGCCATGGTATCTACATCCTTAACATTAACTCAAAAACAAAAACAGTCTTCTTCTCATGCTGCGTCCTACCACTATGAGAGAAAATACTGAAAAATGTTGCTTCTGTTCCCAGTCTCTCCAGTCACCTGAGTTTCATGGATTTGAATCCTCAGTGCAACACTTCCATAGGGTGATAATTCCCTGCTACCCAAATTCTCAAGGATATTTGATATCTACGACCCTCTTGGCAATGCAGGCTGCCATTTAGGCGTTGTCACCTCTCCTACAGTTTATCCAGTTACCCAGACCTCTCAGACCTTACATTTTTTTCTACCAGTGAGCATTTCCATACATAGAGTGCCCTACAGCAACCTGCCTAGGCTATTGAACCATTGGAGAAGAATAGAGGCAACAAAGCTATATTTCCTAAAAGCGCAAAGTAGTTGGTTATATAAATATAGTGAGATGGAGGAATGTGAGGAGAAAGGATGGGAACGGTGGGGCACTGGATGCAGAAGGGATACCTAAGCAGGTGGTGTGGAGTGAAATAGAAGACAGATACATTCCTGCCTGGGAACTGCCTGTGACCCATTAGCCAGATATATTCATAAATTGCCTTCACTATAAGAAGAGATCTGCGTTCAAGGCTGAAACTTCCTAGGAGATGATCAGGGTGGCAAAGCTGAGCATAATCCCATTTACATGCATTTGAAGATTTATCCTCTTGCTATTTATCCACCTTCCAGCTGAACTGCTTCTTACTCAGTGATGGGGCAACCATGCTCGCTATGGGCTGCTGTGTCCATAAGCACTGTGCAGCCCTTAGGGACTGAGCGGGATGGAGGAGAGCTGTTGTGAGCGTTACGAGGAGGTGCCAGCAGATGGCGCTCGGGAATATTCGGGAACACTTGAGAGCAGGAATTATATTGGATTTTCATGAGCAAAAAGCTTTCTCTTTCCATTACTTTCATTTTCCATGGAGGAAAGCTAGAAGAAAGGAAGAACAAGTCATGGAGCTCCAAGTGGAATCCTCTTTGCTGGTGTAGAGGGAGGCAGCTGACTGCCATCACCAAAAGACCAATGACACAGCTGGGACTGGGCAGTGATTACATTCATCTATTGCTAGATCAGATAAAGCTGAATGCCAAAATAAAGTAATATTTTTAGTGCAAGTACTGTCCCTTCTTGCTCAGGTCCTCACTGGCTGAGCCTCCAGGCACAAGACAAGGGTTATTTCTGTACATGTGTGATAGTTCTCAGACACAGCCTCTCTTTTCACCATGTTTTCCTTGAAATTTAAAATAATTTCAACATCAGTTGGTTATATTTAAATGTCTTTACATAGGCGATTCCTAAATAAAGTTATTCCCCTCTAACTTTCAGTCTCTTTACTGAGAAATTTTGCATCTGCAACATTTTGCCTCGTCAGTTGCAGTAAGACAGCTTTTATTTTGCCTCTTCTCACACTTACCTGCTGATCGTATCCCAGCAACAGCAACCGGGGGTCTGACTGAACTTCCATCGTCTTCTATTGGCATGGGGAGAGCAAAGAACAGTGAGACAATGTATTTCCTTCTCATTTAAGCATAATGGAATCTACATATGCAAAATGGCATATTTAAGCAATATGCAAGCCCACAGAAACAAGTTGTTCTTATGAGCCAAACGAAAGATTGCTTTGTAAATTGAGAAACTGAGCAAAAGCAGAAACTTACATTTGACTTTTGACTACGGAAAAGAGATAAACAGAATTTATATACATCAGCCTTCCCCAGCTGAACTGCTGTCATTCTGGCATTGTTCCAGTTAGTGAGTGATGGGACACGAAGTCTTCCAATGTTTTGAGAGGATGATGATAAACTATAGTCATAACCGAAGCATTAACTCTGGGAAAAGATTGATAGATAAAGGTGAATTTAGTTTTTCCCTCCTCCCTTTCACATAGCCTGCAGTGGCTTAGGGTCTGTTCCACTCTTATTTGCCACTCTAGCATTTGTGCAATATGATTCAGACATCATGCTGATTTAGGTGTTGGGCTCACTACCAGGGATCTGGTGATGGGGTAGGTATCTTCACTTACGGTGCTGGGATGCAGCATTTTGACAGTCTCCTTCACAGACCTTGCCCAAGATGCTGCCATGCTGGCTCATTCCCAGGGCCTGTTTGATGCACTATCTCTTGTTTCTCTTAAAAGTAATAGAATCATAGAATAGAGTTGGAGATTTACCCAGTTTAGGTTTAGAGATGACCGAGTCCCAACCCCCTGCTGTGAGCTGCTTGCCACCCATCAGCTTAGGCTGCCCAGTGCCCCATGCAACCTGGCCTTGAATGCCTCCAAGGATGGGGCACCCGCAGCTCCTCTGTACAGCAGTGCCTGAGTCCTCTCTATTTCTCTCTTTTCTATGCTGGTCTATCCTTATAATATCCTCTTTAAATTTCCTTCTAGAAAACAGAATATCCATTTTACAACCAGCACATTCATTCCTTCCAGCCAGCAGAAACCAGCTGCTGTTGCACGATTCATCTCTTCTGGTCTCTGGAATGTTTCCATGCTGCACTGATACAAATAAACTGCAGTACACTGTATAAAACTCTTATTAACAAAGGACTAATCTCATTAAACAAAAGAATACACTGAAATAGAAAATGATTGTTCAAAATGCTTCACTATCATCAGTGATTAGTCAAGGTGGAATGCCAGTATGGTTCCCTTGACTTTATATCTGACTTACCTCAGATGGAGCTACATTACAAAAATAAAAAGAAAGGAAGTTTAAATGACTTCAGCAATTTTCTATCCAACAATTTTTGAATTAGATTTACTCTTAACTAAGTCCTTCATTTCATTTCATTTACTGCTCTTTGGATAGCTGAATCACTGCCTTTCATTGCACCAGAAGAGGGGATCATAAAATAACAGGAAAAATCAATCTGCGGGCTACTCTGTCATGAGTAATCCACTACTGACAGAAGTGGGAGGCTAAGCTTTCTGTGGAGACAGCCTTTGGGGCATACAGTTACACAGCATATATCTTTTGTCTGATTATTGTGATCTGATCTGAGCTCAGTAAAAGACGCAGAATATAGATGTCACACAGATAAGCCACGTTTTTGCCTTTCACTTAGTTTTTGAAATACCCATGTTCTCTCTGAATCCTTTCAGAAGCTTTTCTCCTGCCATCTCTTCTACTTGGATTCAGCATTTAATATTCCAAAAATCCACTTGAATATATAATGGAGTACTGTGTTCATCTTTGGGGCCTAAGGCATAAGAAGGACATGGACCTCTTAAAGTGTGTCCAGAGGAGGGCCACAAGGATGACCAGAGGGCTGGAGCTCCTCTCCTTTGAAGACAGGTTGAGAGAGTTGGGCTTGCTGAATCTAGAACAGAGAAGATTCTTGTGGAGACCTTACTTAGGTATTGACCTTCAAGTACTTGAGAGGGGCCTACAATGAAGACGAGAAGGAATTTTTGCCATGGGCTGCAGCTATAGGAAAAAGGGTAATGGTTTTAAATTAAAAGAACGGAGATTTAGAATAGATGTAAGGAGGAAATTCTTTACTCAGAGGATGGTGAGACAATGGCAGAGGCTGCCCAGAGAAGCTGTGGATGCCCCATCGCTGAAGGTGTTAAAGGTCAGTTTGGATGGGGCCCTGGACAGCCTGATCTAGGCAAGGGGGGTTGGAAATAAATGAGCTTTGAGATCCCTTCCAACCCAATCCATTCTATGACTCTATGATTCAATAATGATTCAGTAGATTTTAAAAAGATTTAGAAGTGCCCAGATTCAAAGTGTTGTGCGCTCTCTCTTGTGCACTTATATTCCCCAGCCACCTTACAGTTGAAAAGTTTTAAGAGCTTTATAAATCCACTGAGATTAATGATAGGGTAAAGAAACAGTTTTCTTTGGCCATTTCCATCTTTCTCCAAGGCTGGCTGCAGCATATGCCTCAGAAAAAAAGAGAAAAATGTGACTGGATTTGCCTGACTGCCTCACCCTTCCCCAAGCATTACAGCTTAACCAGTCACACCAGTGATGTTATTAAAGTTACTTTTGCTAATAACCTACAAGGCCCTGTTCAGCATGGATGAGATCTCATCTGGAGCACTTGGGTCTGTTCAGAAGCAGTGATGGAGGCATATGGAAAAGGTCTTCAAATACATGACAGGTTCCTGTGAGAGAGAATAATTCTCAGGTCAGATAGTAGGAAAAAATTCTTCTCAGGAGTGGTGATGCAATGGCACAGGCTGCCCATGGAGGTGGTGGAGTCATCATCCCTGGAGGTGTTCAAGAAACGTGTAGATGTGGCACTCAGGGACATGGTTAATGGGCATGGTGGAGATGGATTGGTGGTTGGACTAGATGGTCTTAGAGGTCTTTTCCAGACTCAGTGATTCTATGATTTTGTGGCTCATTTCCATCCCGTAATGGACATGAGAAGAAACAATAAGAAATACATAGAAAAATGTGCAGATTGGAGAGCAGGATGCATTTTCAATAAGATCAACAAATGAAAAATGACTCACTTGCCTGCTTTGAAGGCAGGATCCCTTCCACCCCTAATAAATAATTCTCCTGTCACTTGTCATTTTGCTCAGTTTTAACCACTTGAGCTGAAATTTCCCAGCCCAGGAATTCTCCCTGGACCTGTACAGCAAAACCTCCAGCCCAACCAACAATGAAGTTTCAGTTTCCTCCACTTCTCTTTGCTCCATGGCTGATTAGAACTGGAAGGACTGAGTTTGGGAAATCTTCAGTCTCTGCTGTTCTTGATCCTCTGATCCAAATCGGAGGAACTACTTTAAAACAAACAAACATTAAAAAAACACACTTCTGTGCAAACACAGTAGAGACGTTATTGTTTTGTAGTTGACAAACAGAAAGACTGCATTCAGAGAATCAGCCTCAACCCTTATGACCTTTCAAATAAATGATGTGTGCTCAGCCGTTGGCGAAGTTCATTTATTGCTACTTTTAGCAAGATGTGAAAGTCTCTCAAAACACCATTAATGTCTTGCACGGAGCTTTCCCCTGGTGCCTGAAAAAAGTGAGAAAGTGATTAAAGTGTCATTCATTTCCTCTCCAGGAGCTGATATAGAACCAATCTCTGTCCCTTATCTCTGCAGACTTTAAAGACTCTCATTGAATTTGGAGACTGAGATGAAGCACAAGCCTTTGATATCTATTCAATCTCAGAGTGCCAGTGTCACTATGTCAACTGCTTCTGCTGCCATAGTGCAGTATAAAGCTCCTACGCCTTCTGTATCTTGTTGGTACCCTCAGGAAGAGAGGGCTATTCAGGCACTATTTGATTTTCCAAATGGGATCTGCTCACTGCTGCAGTTCTTCTGGATCAGTTTCATTATGAAATGGACTTTATTTCAGTTAAACAGCTATTTCCAACATGAACTAACTCCTCAGCCAATTAGCTTTAGAAACACTAATTAACAGATTGGAAGAGCATGCTTGTTTTCTGAAGTTTCTGCAGTGATTTTTCTGCTGCTTATCTGAAGAACAGCAATACTCTGAACACCGGGCAGGAATGCAGGAGACTTCTGTATAGGAACAGTTATTCAAATGCAGCCCTGTCCATCCTAAACTTAAATTAATGTATCCAGGGATGGGACATACACCACCATACCAGACAGGTATCTGCACTTCAAGCATGGGAAAAGATTACAGAAGAGTAAAAGAAGATAAAGAAAGCCAATCTCGGACCCTTCCCTTCCAGAATTGTTCCTGACATTCACCAAGAAGCACTAGGGTTCTAGCAGCAACTGGAGAGCACAAATAGAAGTTCAGGCATCACCTCCCTTCATTCTGCTAGTTTGTGTCAGACCCTACAGCTCGCCTGAGGTCTCAGCCATCGCCAGTCATATACCCTATGTTTCCCAGGGTAGCTGTAGCCAAACTCTCTCCTTATCTCCCATCTGCATTTGAATTTCACTTGCTAGTTCCTCCCTGCAATAAGAAGGCAGCCTTGGTAAATCAGACTGTTGTCATATGGGGCCACCTGCTCCATCATCTTCCGCCGTACGCCTTTTGGAGACAGATCTGGAGACGCAAATGTAAAGGAACTCCGTTGTCCTCCCAGCTGGCCCTGCAGTTCTAGTGCCTTTTTTTAGATGGGCATTTCTTTTGCTTTACTAAAGAACACATTGTTAGATGCATTTGTTGTACGCACACTGTAGGCAACCCACTGTCCTACTGAGCTTTATATCTCCACAGGGACAAAGAGCTACAAGCACTACTGAGAAAATGGAGTTGGCCAAACTTCATTCACTCCCACACCAACCCACTCTTGTGGCACAGAGGGCTCACTGGTGGTTTTTATTTATTGACCAGTGGGGTGTAGGAAAGCAGCTGAAGGGGTTGTCATAACTGTAGTCACTACCTGGGAACAAGACATTGAGGAAAGAAGCCATTGGAAAAGAGAAAATCGGCATTATTTTTTCTTAACAGAGCATGTGAATTAAGTTTTGTATGCTGATTACTTAATGCCTGTGTGGTGGGGGATGCTGGGGAAGTTTGGAAAAGCCCATAGTAGTTAAGGACAAAAAACCAACTCTCAGACTGAGTGGTAGATGCAGCCATGCTGAGCATCTCCATTCAGGAGAGGAACATACAGTATTTCTTTCCACCATCTGAAAGAAAATGTTCTCATTTTTCAGAAATCCAGTAGTCTTTGGAGAGATTCACAGCTGCGGTACTTTGCCTGCAGAATTGTTATTTAAGTGTTCATTAGCAGACATGTCACAGGGAACAACTTTCAACTAATTGTATATTTCAACTTTAAACTAATTGTATATTTTGAAAATGGTGCAGTGATTCCCAAGGTGAGCACAATATAGTGGGTATAAACACAGGCTGCTTCAATCCTCACACTACTTCACTGGGCTTTGGGTGGTCTCGGACCAGAAGGGGCTTTGCAACTGCTTCGGGTGGATCAGATGTGGGATTTCTTAGCTGGGAAAGACTGCAACGGATTGGTGCCACTGCAGATACCTCTGACAAGAACGATGTATGAAATTCAGGCAGACTGCTCAGTACAGTACAAAAAAGGTTAAATGGCCCTGGGGATGATATTCAGATAGCATATAGGGTCACTTAAGCAGCAGGGTAGTCTCAAAGCCGCAGAGTGCACCTGTCTCTAACTGGGGCAATACAGTTTGTGTTCATTTTCAGGCACATCATTGAGGGGTGACCAGGCACACAGTTTGCTGATTGCCAGTTCTGCACTGAAGATAATTACATGCAATCTAGAGACCCACTGCCTTGCGTGGCTATGTCCCACTGTGCTAGCATTTTTCTCAGCAGTGACTCATATCTGAGTGCCCAATTTCATAGAAGTCGGTCTTTCGTTAGGATGTTGCAAGGCTACACAGATGTTTTCTTCAAGAAGCAGAAAGGTAAATCCTGTTTAGCCACATAATTCTTGATATTCAGGAAGAAAACAGAGAGAGAAAGAAGGTAAAGAAAAAGAAAATGGAAAAAGAAAAAGGAGGAAGAGAAAGAAAGAGAGAGAGAGAGAGAGAAAGAGAAAGAAAGAGAAAGAGAAAGAGAAAGAGAGAAAAAACAGATAAAGAAAAAGAAATAAAGGAAAAGTCAAAAGAAAGACAAAAATAAAAAGGAGGTATTGTCTTCTGTCAGAGGCTTTGTCTTTGCTGTTCTTCAGAAAGACAAGTTTGCTCTAAGTGGAACTCATTGAGGCATCTTCACTGCCTCCAAAGACTCAGATGTGTCTGTCCACGATTCCCATCTTGTGCTGTCTGTGCTCAGTGGCTCTCACACTTCTGACTATTCTTTGCCATCTCAAGCTACTTTTAAGCACTGTATGAATAGGTCTATCTCAGTCTTTCTTTCATTAGAGCCCTGGAGAAGAGGCAGGAAGCAGCCTCCAAGTGAGTCAATTTCCATACATACTGGTTGGACAGGTTTTTATTTATAGGAGGCAGCCTGCCATAATGGCAGTCTGCAAGAGTTTGAATTAATTCTCCCAGAAAGCCTTCAATTTGTCTATGTTTAATAGAGAAGGCATGTCATGCTGAATGAAGACCTGTTCTAAAAACCAATTTCCACCCAATCTAACACTGATTACAGTGAACAAGCAGAATAAATTGGGAAAGCTGAGAGGAGGGATGGAGAGTATAGAATCATAGAATCATAGAATCACCAAAGTTGGAAAAGACCCCCAAGATCATCCAGTCCAACCATCCAGCTATCACCAATATTTTCCACTAAACCATGTTCCTCAGTATAACATCTAAACATTTCTTGAACAGCTCCAGGGACGGTGATTCCAGCACTCCCCTGGGCAGCCTTTTCCAATGCCTCACCACTCTTTCTGAGAAGAATCTTTTCCTAATAACCGATATGAACCTCCCCTGGCACAACTTGAAGCCATTCCCTCTAGTCCTATTGCTAGTTACATGGGAGAAGAGGCCCTTCTGAGCCATTAGAAAGCTCTGTCTCATAGCTCAGGTGGACGATTCTGATGCTGAACTCTGTTCCCTCCTGTGTTCTTGAGGCTTTTTTGGCAGGCAACATTTGATTTCATTTTCTACACTGTAAGAAAGGAATGGATCAGTGTTAGAACAAGGGAAAACTACATCCCTTCAGCTGTACGAGGAGTGGTTGAGCATCTTCCAGGTTTCTGAGTCTCTCTCAACCAGTAAATGCCTCATCTTCCCCTGTTGTCGGCACTAAGAGTAAATGACAGTGACTTTTCCCCGTTTTTTCTTGTCCTCAGTGCAACTTTCTGCTGAACTGTATTTGTGGCTGTCTTTGTGCACATGCTCAGAAAACACACGATAATTAACTCTCCCCCGATGCAGCCACCCATCCTGTGCCCAGGAGCAACCCATTCCCATGCAGAGGTTAGAGAATGCCTGTCCTTCAAAAATCTATGATGTCCCAACATCACATTTCTCCATTTTCCCAAAAGTTAGCTTGCAGAAAGTGACATACATCAAGCACACTCCCTGAAATTACCCAGAAATCCCACCTCCATCTCCTACAACCATCTCAGGCAGCAGCTCACTGGGAATGGCCTTTCCCACCTGGACAAACTGTTGGCCCTTGAACTATCTTGCAGGTATGAGTGTGACATACCTCAGAACTGAGGTGTCATTAAATATGGTTCCACCAAGGATGGAGCATGGGGACATTGGGCACAAGACATCATCCTGGCTGCAATGCTCTTCAGATCTTCAAGTAGATATAAAATATATGTGCTGGATATTCAAGAAGTGGGAAAGTGTGCTGCATTCACCCTCCATTTCTGCTAAGGTAATCTATGTAAAGGCTTTTTAAAACCTTCCAAAAATCCAAACTCTCCTTGCTCGTTTGTTCAAAAATTGAATTAAGGAAGCTTACAAGACTTTTGCCAAATATAAGCCTGGAAATTAAAATCCATAACTTTATTCTACCCTCTACCCCAAAACCAATGGCTCTGTAGCAGTATTACTTCTATGGCGTACAATTTCCCTTCCTGATAACCTCTCCATGTTCCCCTTTTTCTACACAACATTGCCTCAGGCGATAACTGCCTCAGCACCCTTCTCTCTGTCCCATTAATATCTTTCTACCTGATAGGTACCAACCACCTTTCCTTCAGAGATGGTCTGATACACAGCTAATCAAACTGACAGCTTTTCTCATCCATTACCTTCCTTGGAAGCTGTTGCAGAGCTGAAGAAGCTCATGCGTAACTATAAGCTTTCTGAAATTTTCCTTTTGAGCTGACTGGTCCAAAAACTAGATGATGTCTTTACTTATATACCTTGTCTTGAATTAGTTAATTTTCTAGTATTTACGTTTTAGAGAAATGTTTGCATTTGCTTTAGGATGGCAGAATGACAGAGCTCAGTGCTGCAGTTTGCCAACAGTGCAGGCAGTGAACATTCGCATTATCAACATCCTTATTAGTCTGGGTTGATTTAGGCTGGTAACTGCACTGGAATAGCAACTTTTATTCTAAAGGACTTGCTCAAAAAAAGATAACTACACACAACTATGAATTACTTATTTTACTAACAGGAAATTAATAAAAAGGAAGAGACGGTAACACTCTGGGTAAATGAGAAAAATTTTGTGGTTTAATGGAAGCAGCCACTTCATGCTTTACTTGTTGGGTCTTGGCAAGCCAATATATAAACATTCAAGTGATGATGAGATAGACTTCTGGCATGAGGCTGCACCACTGCAGTCAACAACAAGAGGAGATCAGTGAATGTACAGCACAGATTATGGTTAAATGTCAGATCATAGAATCACAGAATAGCTTGGGTTGGAAGCAACCTTAAAGCCCATCCAGTTCCAACCCCATGCTGTGGGCAAGGTTGCCAGCTACTAAATCAGGAACTAGATCAGGTACTACATCAGGTAGATGTGAAGTCTCCACCTTTTTCATTTAGTCACATTCTTAATTTCTGGGTGATGGGTTGGTGATCCAACTAGATGATCTTAGTGGTCTCTTCCGACCTTTATAATTCTGTGATTAGCAGTGCCTCAGGAAATCTGCTGACAGCACATCTCAACAGAAGAGCTCTGCAAGGCATGAGCAGGATACATGCTGGCTGCTTGCAGCTCAGCAGATGCCTGGCAGCTGCACACAGGGTGTTCAGAACCATGCTCCACGTGCCTGCCTTTCAGAGAGGTGTGCAGCAACAAGCAGAACCAGCTTACAAGGATTCCTAAGACCCTGGGATGAAAAGCATTTTGATGAGTTAAGAAGGAGATCACAGTCATTCATATTCATAAGAGCCTAGTTAATGCTCTGAGTTAATATAATTATAAGCAAGGCAGTGAAAGAGCTCTCATGTACAAAGAGATCTCATGTACAAAGTACTCACAGACTGCCCCAGGTTAAGATAGCATTTTTCACTGAGAAATTTGCCTTGCCTCCTCAAAAGCACTGATAGAACAATCCTGTATGTTGGTGGGGATTTTTAAAATTTTATTTTTTATTTTATTTTTTTCTGAGATACAGATCATGATTTATTTAACTCACTCCCAGGGGAAGCTGGGTCTCTTGGATTTTTCTCAACCGTAGCACGTAATCCCACAGAGATAAAATGAGAACAGGTCATGTGAAGGTGGCCTCAGATGTTGATCCTGATCAGCAATGAGGGACCTCAGCAGCATTAGCATCCTCCATCATGCATCCCTTAGGACATCTCGGTCCAGCTGTAAATCAAATTCTTCATCACTCCAGTAGTTGCAGGCGCAACCTACCCCTTTGGCTGCAATAGAAAGAACCCCTCAGGTCACCAAACTCTTGCTGGGAAATGATTTGCCTGGCGTAATTTCCGCCCTCAAATTAGAGTTGTTTGGGGAAAAGTGATGTTCTTGGAAATAAGCCATAGGTTTTGGGATGCGATTGAGGATCTGCAGGGCTCTGCAGTCAGTGGAATTTTAGGGGCCTATAATGAAATCTGGACCACAAACCCACGAGGGCTGCTCCAAAATAATGCCCCTGTTTTTACGATGTTGGCCCATGACGTCAGAGGCTGATGGTGGTGGTATAGCAGCAGGGGTTGAACCTTCCCACCAATATGTCCCATTACATGTTGTTGCCATGTGACAGCTGGCAGCAGAGGGACAACCTGGCAAAATGGCACCTGACATGGAAAAATGTATGAAGCAAAGGTGTGTCACTGAACTCGTCCACAGGAAAAAAAAAAGCACCCATTGATATTTATGATGCTTGCTGCACATTTATGGACACCAAACAGTGGATGTGCACACAGCAATGTGGTGGGTGGTGCATTTCAGCAGTAACAACTGCAGGTCATCTCTGCTACTGCAGACCATTATAAGTGTGGCATGCAGGCACTTGTTCATCACTGGTGAAAATGCACAGCTAATGGTGGTGACTATGTTGAAAAATAGTGTTCTGTAACTGAGAATTTGCTCTATCCCATAGTGCTATTCTGCTCTTTGTATCAGTTGTAGTTTCCATGGAAATAAATAGGGGGCATTATCTTCTGAGTGACCTATCCAGATATTTGCAGACTTGATGAGACATGATTTTTTTTTAGCTGTCTGCTCAATCTTTGTTCTTATAAACCCAAAAGTTCCTGATCAAATCCTGTGGAGTCAATAAAAGAGTTGAGTATTTCAGTCTTTTCTTTCCCCAACACAGATGCTGCAGAAATAAAAGTACAACCGTGACAAAGCATTCCAGCTTCACTTTTCAGAGTGGAAACTTTTCAGGCATGTGCAAAGCTCAAACAGCAGGAGGAACTAATAAATTCCTATCTCTTAAGCACATACATTAGCTTCAATATGCAAGGTCGGTCCTGGTGGGCAGTGAGCATCTACAAATGGAAGCCAAATTCTGTATATAACTTTCTGAAGAGCCATTTTGGGAAGGTGTCTTAACACTGCAGGTAGACTTGACATGCTTGCAATCCCTGGTGAGAAAGGGATAATGGAGACTGGGGACAGACATGGAAATTAGAGATGCTTTCCTTCCCCTTTGCCAGCCTCCCCTTCCCTCTGGCAGAAAGTGCAGCTGTTACCAGCAGAGCAGAGGCAAGAGGCACTGCTGGAGCATTCTTTCTGAACCAATAGGTTAAGCACAGCTCTTTCAAGAAGTTGGAATGTGGAGAAGTTCTGTGATGTGATGAGCAGTTAAATGTGGAAGGGTGGGATGCTGGAATTAGCTCATTAATTAGCTGTCAGTATCATCACAGAGGGCTTAGCCAGGGCTGGCTGAACAGCAGGAGAGAGGGGAGCAGGCTGAGATCTTTCCAGGTTGCTCTTAATGAAGGTGGCCTCTGTTGTCTCTGAGCCACAGCAGAGAGGCATCCAGGAAGCGCATGCACACTCTCCACTAATTAATAGGAGACCTAATAGGTCTCCATGTCTGCTTGCAGCAGTCCTCAAAAAAAGACACAGGCTGAAAGATGATTATTATAATCATCTCTTCTCAAGCAGAAAGATGTGGAAAGTTGCTATCTGTTTGCTTTTGAGATGGGAACTTAATTAGAAAATGGAAGGGAGCAAGGTTTGTCCTGAACCAAATGTCTGGGAGTCTGGAGCTTGGTCTTGGGTTGAACTTTTCCCCAGTCCAAAATAACTGATAGAAAAAGTATCAATTTGTCTGCAAGGAGACAGCACCGTGCACTTTGGAGCTGAAGGCATGCCAGGCTATTCAGCCAAGCTCATAAATATCCCTTTTGGAGCTCACAGCAACACACAGCACAATGAGGAGCTTCTCCTGGCAATTACTGTGACTAACGTATGAAGGAAACAAATTCTTTTATCATCTTATCAGGGCAGTTGTTTCTTGCAAATGTAGAAGTCATTTTAATGTAGTTACTAGTCAGCTTCATACTGAAGCTAATCTGCCTGGTGCTGGCTGTGGGCAAAGCAGAGTATTGTGCGGTACACAGAGCAGGAGAAACCCTCTGCAATCTCCCACTGATCCCATTGATTTCACAACCCAAATAAGTAACCTCTTGAACAAACCCTCACTGACACCTCAGAAGCAGCAGCAACTGCAACACTGAAAAGATGTTTCGGGGCTTTATGGAAAAAAAAGTGACACAAACCTTGCACTGGGATTGAGATTGGATTTATGACATTCCATGCAGTCTCTTATCTTAACAAGTAATGTTTCAAGAAATGTGGAGATGTGGCACTGAAGGGCATGGCTTGTGGGTGTGGTGGTGATGGGTTGACTTTTGGACTAGATTATCTTAGAGGTCTTTTCCAGCCTTAATGATTTTGTGATCCTATGATAACCTACATGGATGGATGAAAGGCCTGTAGGGTACCTTTAGTTTTGGAATAAGATTTGAAAGTGTGGGTAATGCCCTCCTATTTCACATATGTCCTTACCATATCCTGGGAGATGGTGACCACATTTCTCCTTAGTGAGAACTGGGTGGATGTGGAGGAGACATTGCAATTGCTGTAAGGTGCCAGGGCTGGCCTGAGACAGTGTGATATGAGGAGTGAAAAATGGAGAGAGACCTCCAGGGAGTAGGAGTAATGGTAGGGTGATGCCCATGTCTTTGGAGCTATTGTTAGGTGAACATCAGTCATAGCACCTTTAAATATTTTCTGAGTAGGAGAGAAATTTGTCTTTAAAAAGTCTCTTAAATTTGTCCAGAATTTCAACTTTCAGGAACATTCAGGGAAAAAAAGATAAAATCCTGAAACTAAACAGAAAACACCTACCTCCCCAAAACCCAGGAGGTCACGAGATCTCAGGCTATCTCACGCTGAATTTAAAAAACATGAAGAATTACCTCTGCCAAGATGCATGCGAGCTTTTGAATTTGTTGTCTCAGAATAATGATAACTGCATGATAAAGATGTATATAATCTGTTTTTGAGCCTAGCTTTTCCCCCTTGCTTTGCTTTGCAGGAGAAACTGCTTTGCCAAAGCATGAATTCTATATCCATTGCAACATTAATGCCGTCTGGGTATGAATGGCCACTCTTCATATGGTAATCCCACCAAAAATGAGTAAACCGTTTATAGTTAGGTGTCCCTACATGGAAAGTTGTATGGATATATCCAGTTCCTGATCCTTTTCGTGGTTTGCGTGAAAACCAGACCCTGTGTACATGGATTGATGTTTGGACTAAATGATCTTAATGGTCCTTTCCAATCATAATTATTCTTGATTCTATGAAAGGCAAGGGGGGGGGAGGGGCGGGGAGGAATCCATGGCAGCAATGCTTCTTCTTTCTGACTTAGGCAATAATGACATTTACAAAGATTTCATTCTAATGTGCTTATGAATATGACTGGAGACCTCTTTAACGTTGTATCTTGATTAGGTTCTGCTTTGTTTTTCTCCTGAAAAGCAGACTTTCCATTTATTTTCCTTGGATGTTTTTAAACTGCATCACCAGAACAAGCGATCCATCCAGAGGTCTATCTTCCTCTCACTGTTTCTGCCACTGTGCTGTTGGACACTTGATGGTACCATTTGTAAATCTGTACAATTTTTTTATTTTTTTATTTTTTTTAATGTAAAGTTTTAGTTACTTATAGACTGAGCCTGGAGCCGAAAGAGATGACCAGCAGAAAGCTTGCTCCTCAAAAACTTAATCACAAGACTCTCTTCCTACTCTGCTCCTTAAATGTCAGCAGGCAGTGAGTTTGTGCCTAAAAATCATTCCCAAGGTACTTGAAATTGGGCACTCAAAAATGGTTAGATCTCAAAATTGAATGTCTTCAGCAGTACCATTTTTCAGGTTTGCCCACCAGAAAAGCAACATCTATTCCTAGCTGAATAGATTTGTGGAAGCAAAAGGAGTGTTTATTGCTGCAAGACAAGCGTCTCTAAGCAAGAGATGCCTTTTTAGATCAGCAGCGGTAGGCTATTATTTCCAAATATTTTTAGGATTCATTCTTATATTCTCAGATCTTATATTTGCCAATGGAAGCACTCAGCTATTTAATGAGCTATTTCTGGTCAGCAACCAGTTGATAAAGCTCCAAGCTGTGCCAGCTGGTCTCAAAATTAAGACAGTGTAATCGCAGACTAGTGCTGAGATAACTGCTCAGAACAAGGATCTCTTATTGTATGAGACCGATAGGAGACCTTGGCAATAACAGTAATCCTCAGTATAAACCCCACTGTCTATTAACCACAAAGCCATGCCACCATAGCTCACATTAGATGCAGACCTATAACATCTGGCTTCTATATGGGTAGTTCAGTATAGAGCGGTGCTGTGTTTTGTCTCTTTAATGCCCACTGACAGCCCAACTTCTCCAGCTACTTTGCAGTCATCTGGAAGGTAATGAAAAAATATTTAATTTCTCTTTGCCTGTTGAGACAACATTATCTAGCTCAGACTATGCGTGTCAAGTGTTCTGATAGGCCTGAGCCTGAGCAGTTTAAGAGCTGTGGAGGAGTTAACTTCCTGGCTTTTTGAATGAGTGATGCCACATTTAGCCCAGATTGCAGGGCTCTGGATGGGTCATCAGCAAAACAAGGGATCAGGAACAGCTGACCTTGCTGCAGACCCCAGGGGCAGCAGGGGTGAAGCAGATGGCTACTTGCTATGGGATGCAAGAGAAGGGGGACAGGTTACTTACAGGGTCATCCAGACTGACCAGAATTTACAGGAAGATGTCACTTCAGGCATCTCATCATAACAGTGTTGCCACTGTGCTAAGTGCTGGGCCCAGAGCTGAGGCCTGGTTCTGGAGCCATGCAGAAGGAGTACTGTGTTCAATTTTGGGCCCCTCACTACAAGACAGACACTGAGGCCCGGAGCATGTTCAGAAAAGGGCAGTGAAGCTGTGCAGGGTCTGGAGCACAAGTCTTTTGGGGAGCGGCTGAGGGAACTGGGATTGTTCAGTCATAGAAGAGGAGGCTCGGGGAGACCTTATTGCTGCCTACAACTCCCCGAAAGGAGGTTGTGGTGAGGTGGGGGTTGGCCGCTTTTCCTAAGTGACAGCAATAGGCTGAGAGATAGTGGCCTCAGGTTGTGCCAGGAGAGGTTCAGGTTGGATATTAGGAAAAAATTTAAAGAGCCATGAGGTATTGGCACAGGCTGCCCAGGGAGGTGGTGACGTCACCACCCTGGAGGTGTTCAAGAACCGTGTATATGTGGTAGTTGGAGACGTGGTCTGGGGGGGACGGGTTGATGGTTGGATTGGATGATCTCAGTGGTCCTTCCGACCTTAATGGTTCCATGACCCTCTGGCAAGGGCAGAGCTTCCCAGTCACAGTACAGTGCAGTAAGGAAAAACAAGCAGAGTAAGGACACGTGGACACGGAAGCTGGCATGCAGAATCAGGCCTGTTGTCCTGGCACACTTGAGGAAAATCAGAATCACTGCCTTTATGACTGTCACAACATATTCCAGCTGCTGCAATTTATCTCTCATCTTTTGCATCAAAATAATTTTATTTTCTCTTCCGGAAGCTTTTAAAATGTACTTCCAAAATTCATAGTATAATGGGATATGATGGGAGAAATAAGATTTCCTTTTCTCTTTCATACAAAATCAACTGCAAAATAGCTCCAAAGTGAAAAACTAAAGGTTTCAGAGGAATGTGTCACTGTGGAACTGGAGGCTGTACCAGGTGAGGACCCCGGGTAGATGACTGTGCAGTGATGATGGACTCAAGGTGCACAGCATGTTTCCACATCCTTTTCTTGCACTGCTACATTTATCTGGTGCAGATTCAGTCATTTAACTGCTACTTGAACTCTGGCAAGCTCAGTGCCATGACCAGTGTTTAATTTCAATGTCATTACTCCCCTACCTGAATAATTCAGTTATATTTATGGTATACTTAGAATATCTGAGATTTAAAAGAAATACTAAGAGCCATAACCTGCTGGCTGAGCTGGGAAGCATTCAGCCTGTATCTCCATCTGCCTTTGTCATCAGGAGAAAGAAAGGAAGAAGAGGCACTTTCACAGCAATTCAATACATACAAGATAAGGCTCTAAAATGCTTTTTAAATGTACAAGATTTTATGTGTGGAAGTTTTGTAGACATACCTTTCTCCGGGTAACACAAATACCTGTGGTGTTGGCCAGATGGGAGTGCAATGGACTTTTGCACAGCCTTAAACCAGGCCAAGTGCAAACAAAGCACATTAAGCTTCACATAGAATTGGCTTCTGATAACGATGCTGATGCTTACATTTTTATTCCCACACCCTGAGTTTGGCAGAATTATCAGCATTTCTATGATATCTTTTTCTTGCATTTTGATACTTTAAAATTTGCTAAAGGTGAAGTCCTTCCAAAGTGCTCACACTTTGTACATGTGGAGCATGATGAAAGGCATTTTCTCAAAAGGCGTCTGCACATGTAACTACAGGTGAGGCTGGAGGACGTTTTTATGCCTACTTCATGTTCTCTCATGCTGAAGCCAGGTGGGATCATTAAGTTATCAGGCACGACAACTCATGCATGACAGCTGCAGTATCTTTATTTTTTAATAGGATGCAGATTTTCATATTGACTATTCTGTAAGGTTTTACTCCTTGTTTTCTCTAATCCTTCATGACTTGTTCCACTCTGCAGCCTTTCCCTTTTCCATTCCCCATTCCCCCTGTTCCAACATCAGGACTCTCCTTCCCTCTCCTCTGCGAGGATCATTTGCTACTGCAGTGCCTGCAGTAGAGCCTTCATCTTCGGATCCCTTCCCTCCAGCAATCTTCAGCACTTTCAGACTGCAGCTGAGAAAAGTTCTTTCCATCTCTTCTTCTGCCTACTCCCATCACTGCCACTTAGCACATTTATAACTGTGAGGTGTGTAGAGCACAGTGCTCCTCTTGAGAGATGCAGGTTGAATTCTGCTTAGAACACCAAACGAGCCAATTGAACTTCTGATTTATTAATAAACCTTTTAGCTCAAAATAGCCATACCTTTATAAAATCATTGAAAACCACTCCAAATAATTAATTGCAAAACTATGCAACAGCAGAACTGTACATTTGTTTGAGCACAGATTTTTTTCACAATATTCAATCATTTTTTTCTGCAATAAACACACAATTGACAAATCAGGTTCTGTGTAACATTAAGGAATTCACTCCTAAACTCATTTTTAGGTGCAGAACGAAGTTTTCATTGGCACTGAAGATACAGCAGGATGTTAATGATGATGTACAGTAAGGCAGAGTCTGAACGAGCAGCCAAAGAAGTAAGATATGAAAATATTCTAGGATAGTTCCAGTTTCTCGGAGGAGTAGTAATGCTTTCTGTTTACAAGGAGTGAGATGTATTTCAGGTTCATTAACTCTGCCTGATTTTTATTTTTAACTGTAGCGATACAATTTGTAATGAGAGCTGTAATCCTATGTACCTCCTACAACTAGCCTACGACTGATTGCACCTGGCAATGTGTAGATGAAGAGCACCAAGAAGACGACGAGAATAAGCAGAATTATGCCGATGATGATGTACTTCTTGTAATTTCTCCAGATCAGGTGGTACAAACACTTGAAAGGATTGACAAACCAAGAGAAGGATGTGTCTGGTCGGCTATGGAAGAAGAAAGAAAAAAGAAATAAAAGCTTTTGTAAAGGCAGATCCAGTTATTTTCAAAGCTACCCCAGTAGGAAATCACACCCATTACTAATAATCATGCACCTTATTTCTCATTTGTTTTAGTCTCCAGACATTTAATCTTTCCCCACCCCTTCTGCCTTTGGGTAGAGAAAGATATTGGATGAAATGATTGATTAAAGGCTTTCCAAAGCTCATTCTCAGTGAGTCTCTGATGCTTCTAATTTTCAAACTAAATTTATATACTTTATCTGGCTATTGGTAAGTACACCTTTATGCTATTTTCTCATTTGTAATGTTTCCTGATGTATATCAAACAAACAAAAAATAAACAGAATTTGCAATGATTACCTTTACAATTTGCTATTGATTTTTAGAAGCTTTAATAGCGGATACATGACATCTACTTCCTTATTATTATAGAACAAAGAACTTGAGGCATGATGGTTTTTTTTCCTACATGCAAAACCCTCAGCTGATTAAATATTTTTTTAATGTGCCAAAAAGTATAAAATAAAATCTTTCAGATCGTCTACTTCTGTTAAACCACTTAAAATGTCCTCATTAAAAGCATTATGATAAAAAATAAGCATCTTCACTCTTTTGACTGTGAAGTATAAAAAAATAATAGAGATGTACTGTTTGTTAGAGTGAAAAGATTCCAGTATGGCCTGACCTTAACGTTGTATGTGTGATTAATTTATGCAAAAAGAGACAGGTGCAGGCAGGGGTCAGTTTTTAACTAATATTTATCAATTTCAAATTTGTGCAGATTATTCATTTGCTAATACTAAGGCTCTGACTCCTAATGGTCAGATTAACAACAAAAAACCCAGACATAACTAATACAAATGTTTTGCAGCACTTGAAATATTAATGGATTATATTTATCCTCTTAATGTAATAAATATCCCTCTGACTTTAATTGGTGGTCAGGTATCAGGTATGGACAGGCAGTGGCTGACAAGGTTATCATGCATCAGGTGGAACGAGCCTGTGTGTGAACTCTAGCTGAGGACAAACAGGCAGCAATGTGATTGATTTTGGCTTCCAGAGGAAGACAATTCAGTTCACCTGGAACGTGTTGCCAGCTCAGAGTGCCAGCAGCCAGCCTTGTCATGAGAGTGCAAGGATGCACAAGTCAGCCAAATGGCTTGCTCAAGGTTATAGTGGAAAAGAGAAGAGCAAGCAGAGCTGTTCATTCCTAGTCCTGCTGAATGCCCCTGCACAGCTTTTTAACGAGTCCGCTCCCACTCACTTGGGTTTTTCCAAGGGCTCCGGCTCCTTTCGTGCTTTGCCCACCGGATTCTTTTCAGCTTCTTCTGCTGTCACTAAGTGAAACTCAGCTTCCACTTTGCCCTGCATCGGGGAGATCACACGCAAGCATCCATTACTGGGTAATTATAATTAAATATCAGCAGGAATTGGCTTGTGGAGAAATTATGGAACCAGATGAGGATGAAGGAAATCGATTATATAAGAGAAAGTCTTTGCATTTAAAGAAAAAAAAAAAAAAAAAAAAAAAAGGAAAAGCCAGGCACAAAATCCCTGATTTATGCTACAGGACCATGAGGGAGGGGAGGTAGGATGCTTTCTCCCAGACCCATAAATACCTTTTTTGCTTTTTAAATTACAATGTAATTCATCTGAGAAGAATTCATCTGTCATGGAATCACAGAATTGTTTGAGTTGGAAGGACCTTTAAAGGTCATCTAGTCCAACTCCCCTGCAATGAGCAGGGACACTTAGAGCTAGCTCAGGGTGCTCAGAGTCCCATCCAGCCTTGCTTTGAATGTCTTCAGGGGCGGAGCATCCAACACCTCTCTGGACAGCATGATCCTGTGCTGCACCACACTTCTTGTAAAAAACTTTTTCCTTATATCCAGTCTAAATCTCTCCTTTTTTAGTCTGAAGCCATTTTTTCTGTTATCACAGCAGGCTCTGCTAGAGAGTCAGTCCCTTTCTTTCTTAAATCCCCCCTTTAAACATTGAAAGGCCTCTATCGGGTCTCCCCAGAGCCTACTCTATTCACACCAGATATCATATGTCCCTGTGGAGCTAAATGGGTCTGCTGGAAAATGAGTGGCTTGGGTGGACAGGACACAGTCCAGCAATGGGGAGAAATGTAGGCAGTCATGAGTGATTAAGCAGTCAGGCCACACATCACAAAAATAAGGTATCTAGAAATGAAATCTGTGTGCAGAAAATGTCATGCAGTCCTAGAGCTTTGCTCAGGTAATATGCTCAGGTGATAGAAAGATTAGAAGATTCCAGCAGCTGCAACGAAAATCGGTTTTCTTTGTGTGTGGTTGGAAGATGATACTTAGAGCTATGACAAAAAGGTAGCTTTGCTCAGCACCAATGTACTGATAATTTCCACAATTCAGAAAAGCCATAAGGGAATATAACTGGTTTCTATTGCTTGTTTTCATTAAGACAAACGGTTAAAATTAGTTGAGTAACCCACAAAATACAAGCACTAATAAAATACCATATCTGCTACACCTCACAGTAGAAAGGTGAGCAACCTAATCGAGCTGTAGACGTCCCTGCTCATGTCCAAATGTGGGGCATTTGGACAAGAAGATCTTTAAGGGTCACTTCCAACTCAAACAATTCTATGATTCTGCAGTTCTATGAAGTATATAATTTGAATTAGTTGTATTCTTAGAATCAACCATCAATCTTATGCTATGGAGTTTAGAGCTTCCTAACTATGAGTTAGATCTTTTGCCCTTGCACTCACAGAAACACCTGATTTTATGCCCTACCCATCATGTGTGCTGGGAGATGAGCAGTGGAGGAAGGCAAAATAAAAATAGTGTTCTGGTTGCACTGGGAATATCTGAACCAAACCACTGAAGCACATGAGGAGATGTTGTGCATCGACCGTGATGGCTGTTCTTCGGATGACATGTTCATAATTAGTACCTGTCTCTGTCAGGATCTCAGCAGAGCATATCACCTTCAGAAAAGAGCTGTACATGAGCAGTGAGCTACCTACCGTGAGCTCCCCAGACTTGATGAAAGGCCACCAGCCTCTGATACGCTTCTGCTGAAAGATGGAGATCTTGTTTTCTTCACATGCTGCCACAACCATGCCTACATCACAGCTCTTGGCTGTCTTTGCTGCCCGAGGGAACCCATTCAAGTTCAGTTCAAGAGTGCCTGGAGGCAGAAGGGACGTAGTAGCACTTGGGAGACCAGGAATATACAAATGCATTCAAACGGAAGATACATGGAGCAATGCAGAATCTTGGCCCCAGTATCCAGAGAAGTGAGGAACATTCTGTACTAACAGTGATTTGTTTATATTGCCTCTGCATTGCCTCATCAGAGTTCCTAATCATTTGCTCTACAAGGAATGGATAAGGTTCTAATTTGGTGCCTCAGAGAAAGATACAAAATGATATGGTCTTAGGCACCTCCTTGTACGCACCTTTGTACAATACAGGTATAGAGAGAACTCGGGCGGATAGTTTCACTGCACACTTACCCAGGAAATCATCTGAAGAGAGTCTTTCAAAGTCCCACACCTGAAGCACAAGCTCAGCAGGTATCTTGCGCTCCGTCTTTTCCAAGGAAAATATGTTTTCTCTTTTACTAACGACCATTTGTTTTTCTGCTGGGAGATAGTGGAATGGGAACACAAAGCGCCAGTTGAAGTTGCCCTCTCCCGTCAAAGAGTTGTAATGAACATCTGTCTCCTGTTTGTCCTCTTCCAGGCCCTTTATCCACCTATGGAAGCACATAGAGGATTACACTGACATCACCAGGGGAGCCTGAATTGCCATTGTTTTCATTTGGTAAAAGGCATGATAATTTACTAAATCTTCCCTAATCAACAGGGAGTAACACACTGTCCAGGACTGTGACATGCAGTAAGAGCCCTAGCTCAGGAACTATAGCTACCTCCAAGCCGTTCCACAGGCTGCACCAATGGCCAAAAGTTAAGACTGAAAAGATAAATTTTATTTAGATCAAACTCCAAAATGCCATTTGGCAATTTATTGTTGGCTTGTTTTGGACAGGCAAACACAGCATCATTCCTGTATTCATTATTGACCACCACATATTCATGTGTCATCCTAACAGATTCTGTATCAGTGTCCCAAGACTGACTTAAGTGTACAGTACTAGAGTCTACATTGTTTGCTGTTTCAGTCTGAGGGTATGAGCACTGCAGAAATGTGTCTGGAGAAGTCTCCTCAACTTTTCTTGTCTTTTTCTCTTGACTTATACTACAGCATACATATAAAATGATAAAATCGTAGAATTAGAAAGGTTGGAAAAGACCACTAAGATCATCTAGTCCAACCAGCCACTGACCACCAATGTTGCCTACTAAACCATGTCTCTCAGTGCCACACTATCATGGTTCTTGAACACCTCCAGGGACAGTGACTCTGCCACCTCCCTGAGCAGTGCCTTGGCCACTCTTTCTGAGAAGAAATTTTCCCTAGTATCTAACCTGAACCTCCCCTGACTCAACTTGAGGCCATTCCCCCTCATCCTATCGCTGTTACTTGGGAAAGGAGGCCAATCCCCTCCTCACCACAACCTCCTTTCAGGGAGTTGCAGACAGCAATAAGGTCTCCCCTTAGCCTCCCCTTAGCCTCTCCCCTGAGCCTCCTCTTCTATGACTGAACAATCCCAGTTCCCTCAGCCGCTCCCCATAAGATTTGTGCTCCAGACCCTTCACAGCATTGCTGCCCTTCTCTGGACACACTCCAGAGCCTCAAAGTGTTTCTTGTAGTGAGGGGCCCAAAACTGAACACAGTACTTGATGTGCATTCTCACAGGAGCTCAGTACAGGGGAATGATCACCTCTGTAATTCTAACATTTTTGTACTGCGCCCAAAGAGCGGCATTTTCCCTGCAAGCCCTATTAGTTCAAAAAGAAATGTGGAAAACCGTAACAATCCCAAGTACCACACTGCTCCAGGGCAAGTCCTTGCCTGGTGACATACTGATTGCTAAGTGCATTCTCTGAGCATAATAAGATATGCATCTTTGTCAATAAGGCACAAAAGCAGACAGCTCTGGCAGTGACCTCATAATATCACAACTCAGTACAAAGGCTGGCTGCCCATTTATTTCCTCGGTTTTTAGCTTGCATTTTAGCTTTCATTCTCAGAGCTACTCTGCTACTTCCCTGAACATGTTCAGTTCAGAGGTGGCTACATCTGAGCAAACACTGGAATAACAGCTTCTCTCAGGGAACTGTAAGGGAAGATTTGCTCAGCCAGCATGCACAATAGCCTTACTTGCTTCTTACTGGGACCACGTGGCTATGCTGGTGTACACTTCACCTGAGCTAGTGGCACCATCTCAAAGAGATAGCTACCACACAGCATGGTCAGAGATACCTCAAATTTCCCTGGTAAAACATGTGTAGATATATCCTAAAAAGGAGTAAGAGCTGCTTTGTCCTTCTGCTTACTTTGTGTTTTCCTGTGGTTTTCGGAACCTGCAGGGGGGAAAACATCCTCCCTTCTCCATCAGTTCCAGTGTTCCCTCCTCCAGCTTTTTGCTTCTGGTCATTGACAACACAGGAATAGATTTCTAGGAACATTTATTTTTTCTGTAGCCCCAGTGCCCTAAAAATACAGATTTTTCCAGGACTGCAATAGGAAGTACTCCAAAACAGGAAAGGAATTTTAAGAAGTAACCTGTTTCATTCTCAAGAAATAACTGGTTCGAGTGGTTTGGTTTATTCTCTTTTAACTGTATTCTTTCCCTTTTACTGATTATTGCACTAAGGGCTCTGAAGCTGCAACAGGCATTTTGTTTGCAGCCAGGAGATGGAGTGCAGGAAGTGCTCGTGTGAGCTTCTCCTGAATGTGGCCATGGTCATTTATCCACACACAGTCCCCACATAGAATCACAGAATGGCTTTGGTTGGAAGGGACTTTGAAGATCATCTGGTCCCAACCCCGTGCCATGGGCAGGGCTGCCCCAAACCAGACCACGCTGCCCAGAGCCCCATCCAACCTAGCCCTGAATGCCTCCAGGGATCGGGCATCCACAGCTTCTCTGGGCAGCTGTGCCAGTGCCTCACCACGCTCTGAGTAAAGAATTTCTTCCTAATGTCTAACATAAAGTGAGATTAGAAAATATTTCCCAAAGTAATAGTCTGGTATATTCCAGCTGCTTTTCTTTCCGATGACGCTAATTCCCTTTTCTCCAGTTATTTCATACCTCTCTGCTTGAGTGTAATCCCTTACAGTTCAAATTTTGTGTTTGATCTCTGGTGTGGGTTTGGTATTCTTCATATGCAATCTCTTCCCACATGCGAAGAAAGGACAAGTATCATTTCTTACAATTGATTTTAAGTGAGAAAAACGGTTAAGCAGTACTCAGTGTAAATTACCAGTTCAGAAGGGAATTCAGAGCAAAGTACCAAGGCTAAAGAAATAGCTCCTCAGATAGCCCCACAAGATAATTTTTGTGACTGGTCTTTGAATCAAAAATTATTTGCCCTTTTGAAGACAAGTTCTAAAGAACTTACCCTTTTACATAGATATCACTTGATTTTTGCCCTGTAAAGATATTTTCATCTTCTAGAATTACATCTTCTGTATTCCAAATGATTACCCTCAGTTCATAGCTGAAAAAGAAAAGAAACATTGTGGATAACTGAGGTTATGATCATGGTGTGACCACTGGTTGGACACTAATGTAGGCCTCTACCAAATCTTGCTTTTAAAAAGTGAGAAATGTTGCATTTGTGCAAAACTCTTAAAATAGCACCAGCCTCAGGTCCCTTCTGTTTACAAGAGAGTCAAATAAAGAACATGGATCATAGAGTCATAGAATGGCCTGGGTTGAAAAGGACCACAATGATCATCTAGTTTCATCCCACCCTGTCATGGGCAGAGTCACCAACCACCAGACCAGGCTGCCCAGAGCCACATCCAGCCTGGCCTTGAATGCCTCCAGGAATGGGGCATCCACAACCTCTCTGGGCAACCTGTTCCAGTGCATCACCACCCTCTGAGTGGAGCATGCTGAATGACAGCAGCATCACAGCCAGCTTTGGAGGGATGGAAGGTTCCTTGTTTTTATGTGCTCATTCCTTTGTGGTTTTCTTTACAAAACTGCTGCAGTGAAACAGGTGAAATTGATCTGAATGACATCATCGGGTCAGCCTCCAAGACTGTAAGCAGCTTGTAATAAAAACCAGAGCTCCGTAAGAGGTGCTTTTCAGAAGAAATGGCTAAAATGATTATATTTGGTGCAATTCAGTGCATTTAACAGGAAAAAAAAAAAAAAAAGTACTGTTTAGACATATTTTCACTTAAGTAAGCCAAATCATCATCTTCATAAGCAGCAGCAAAAAGAATTAAATCTTTTCCATCCTTTACACTCCCTATATGCAATCATTCCTGGCAGCCATCCAAAGCTCTAGAAGTTTGAACTGAAATGCAGATACTGCAGGTGAAATAAAAAAAAATCGTGTTCAGAAATTTGAGTATGCTAATCTTATGGGCTGTAGAATAATAATAATAAAAAGTATGTTTGGGAACACCAACAAATGATTTTTTTTATTATGATATGCTGCCTTGGAAATGAACTCAGTCTCAGATGAGAAACTTTGCAGAGTCAGCATCCCTGGTGGTGTTCAAGAACAGGGGAGATGTGGCACTGAGGGACATGGATCACTGGACATGGTAGGGATGGGTTGGCGGTTGGACTAGGTGATCTTAGAGACCTTTTTCAACCTTAATAATTCTATGATTCTGTGCCTCTGATTTCATCACTAACGTGGAATGCTTTCACAAATGGTTTGATGACTTACGGAGCCCGGAGCCGCTTCTGCTGCAGCAAAAGGACGGATCTGAGCAAAAGGTATAACTTGTGTTTGCATATTAACTTTTTCTCTAATAGATAATGGCTTGAGAGTATTTTTCTATAGCTCTTGTAGACTACAGAAAAGGCAGCAGCAATTTGCTTTTGTATTTATTATTTAAAATCTCTTTTTCCTTGGAAAAAAACCTCTTGTTAAGGAGAATTACAGAAAGTTCTGGTCTGAGGAAACTAATTGTTACAAATATTCTTATTTTGGTCAAATATTAACTTTTATAAAAAGAAAGGAAAATAAGCAAGTCTTTGTTAAATTGCTCCTTATTCAAACGTAAATGAAGCATGAGCAGTATTTGCTGCTGCTTCAGACAGAAAATTACCAAGGAAGGCTTTGCTAAAGTATAGGAATAAAAGTGACGTAGGGTGACCTGAGAAGTCTGTTGGCCATTTTTTATTTTTCATTTACAAGCATTAAAGAAGCTTGAAGAGCTATGTGTAACACTGAACATAAAGCAGTAGTGTCCATCTGAAATTTGAGAAACTGCTGTTCCATTTCTGTCTACTGCTGCTTTATGTTTTTCTTGATCATCTCTTTGAACCAAGTACTGAAAATCCAATAGGTACAGCACTGCATCACATTTACGATCTCTCTCAGTCGCTAAGCACATTGCATAACCAGAGGAAGTGCTGAAAACAGAATTACTTCTTTCATCTTTACAAATGGAAGATAATAACAGAATTATTGTCTCTAGGCGCCTGAAATTTCTATGTGAAAGAGGGATGTCTTTCTAGAAGCGATGTGGTGGCCTTGGATGTAAAAATCACCAGCAATTCTTTGACTTGTTTAATTAAAGAGACAAAATTAAGCATAGTTCTTTGACTTCAGTTATGGAAATCTACAAAAACCTTTCTTGGGATCACAGAAATTTGTTATGATAGTTCTTTTACTAGTTCTTTCCAGACACTTAGGACTCAGTCTCTGAAGACTTCTGGCACCATGTTTGGAGGAAAGCATAGACTATTACCCTTTGGGTTTTCTTGGTGAAATGTCCACTGGGGGTCCTGGCAGAGGCATATGTTTTGGAAACATGTCAACCCACATCTGTAAACGACCCTTGAAAAAAAGAAAAACATTTCTGTAACTCTATTTATTAAGACTTTTGAAGGTTTTTAGCGTAGTTCTGTCTTACAAAACCACTGCTCCCTCCCTGGGTACCAACCAGTTCATTACTCTGTAACAATCTCCTCCATAAACTATCTACACAATGTATTTTTTCATACGTATATTCTAGCAACCTCTCAGTAGGTTGGTGAAGTTGGAACTGAGTTCAAACATCATTGGTTACTTCAAGGGAAAATCCATACAGACATAGTACGTAATGAAAATTTTAAAAGAACCAAATCCCAAACACAAATAGTGCTTGTGTTAGATTAACAAACTAAGGCTAAATTTAAAATACAGTTATACAGTTCTACAGTTAGACCTTGTGTGGCTACTGCATATTTAGGTAACTCAGTGTAAACGGATGTGTAACAATTTTCAGGTTGATACTTACAAATTCTCATCTATGGTGCAACACCTGAATGCTGTCTCTGCAAGTTTGCAGATAAAAATTGAAGTCACAGTTCCTGGAGGAAAGGAAAACTTTGCCTGGGTCTACCATCACCCTACCATCTCTGAGCTGCCCTACCTGTTCCATGCCTGGCTTATCCTTATGGTAGAGAGGCCGAGTCTCAATATGCTCTGGGACCAGTTTGTATCCAACTTCAGGGATTTCTTCCCAAGAACGTAAAACCTTTAAGGAAAGATGTTCATACGATTCAACTGGCTCCTCTACAGGAAAGGTAAAACAAAAAGAACAACCAGAGCCAAATTAGCATGCCAAACCCCTGTGTAATATATGTTCCACTAAATATTAAATATGGTCATTAAAAATCTGATTAAATTAAAAGGAAGATTTTATGTACCTCAGTAAAGGAGAGTCCTAAAGCACGTTTAATTCTTGTAAATTAGTGTACTCACTGTGATAAATAGAACAGTAGAACTTAACTTAGGCAACAGTTTTTCTATGCATACAGCAAATAATTTCACCTAAATTATACCTATAGCTTTAGTTTGCATTTTGATGGCAACAGCAAAGATTCCCCTGGAGAATCAAATCACACCTCAAGGGAAGAGCAGCAATGTGAGGGCTGAAGGCTGTGGCAAGGACTCATCTTCTGAGCAGATCAGCTTTGTCAGCCTCCTCAGCCTGGAGGAGGGTATTTCAAGGAAGGAGCAGTCTTAATAGTACAAGTGATGTGGTTATTGAAAAGGAGAGGAAGCCTTCTAAGCCCTTGAGCCTCTCTTTTCTTCCTTTTTGTGTGAGTTCCTCTGGAGATTTGAAGCAGGATGTCTTGCTTTCCCGAGAGTGCTGCTATTTCAGAGTTGCTGGTAGGTTACAAATGATTTGATTTGAATTTAAACAGTATTGAACCCTTCCTAATGGCATAGAAAGGAAGGATAACCATCTGGTTCTGAGTCTTGACTCCCTTTTTTTGCAGTAGCGTGTATATAAGATATGATACGTTTCATCTAATTTTATCCAGATAAAGGCAAGGTCTTCAGCATCTGCTACTCAGTCATGGCACAGTCAGCTATTGGGACAGATTATTCCTTGATAAACCATTCTATCTATCTGTCATGGGCACCTTTCTAAAGACTCTTCTCACGTCTTCTGAAGATGCTGTTTGTTCTTACTGGCTACAAGCAGTCCTAGACTACCTTGGAGTAGATATCTAACTTCCGTACTTCTAGAGCAAATTTAAATTATTCTTTCTCTTACTATTTAAATCTGGATGTAAGGCCTTCAAGTATTGTTTTTACCCCCTGCAAAGTAGAAATGTTACTGCTTCCCCTTTTCAGTACTTCTCTAAATCTCAAATTTGTGAGCTTTTTCAGACAGAAGGGCTCAGTGGGAAAAAAAGACCCGGATGGACCTGTCAGAACAGCAGTTTGGTTAAAGAGTGTATAAAAAAACTGTGTGCTGTAAACTATTTCATTACAATATGATGAAAAACTTGTGTGCAAAAGCTTTTCAGGAGTTGGACTTCACCATCTGGTTCTGTATTTCCTTTCTTTTAGTTTTCATCATTTTGTTTGTCATTGATTGTTCTGAATCTTTTTACTGAACCAGATTTTGATCTAGATCAGGGAATCACATTTGCTCGTTTGCCAGTGAGGAAAACAAGCAGCAATACTGGAAACTCTCTCAGGCCAACAAACTGAAAATGGACCAACACTTCTCTAACAGCGCTGCATGAACAGCATTCCACTGGAGGAGTGAGCTACATTTTTTCTGATGCCAAAAGGAATTTGCTCTATGATGAATAAACACAGAGAAGTGAGGAGAATGTTCTCTACTATCTCCAAGACTACCTCCTTTGGTTCCACCTTGTCTCCATTCTCACTTCTCTTTTCCTGACTCTAAGGATAGTGCATAGAATACATAGCACAAGAAGTTCCCAGCTATTGGTATTACTATAATTAGTCAAAGAATGATGAACTACTTCATTACCATTCTCATCTTCAGTGAAGACTGTCTGTCCCTTGAAGACTTTTGTTCCTACTTGTATCTCCCCTGGCCGCATGAAAGGCCCATTTATTCTGTTGTCCTTACACAGCTTAGTGAGGATCTCGCTTGGTTTGGTTGCATCTCGCCATGCGTTGTACCCTTCTCTGCAAGGAGAGAACAAAGTGGAGAGAAATGGCTGAGATTTTCCCTCAGCAAAATGGGCAGCCAAGAGAAGAGAAGGACTAGAGATTCTCCCCTGTTCTACCTGAAGGATTCAAATCTACATGTTCTATCTCCAGGATAACATTTAAGGAAGATGCATTCTGTTGCTCCCTTGTGCAAAAGGAGAAGCTGAGATTATCTGGGACCTGGAACAAGGACATAAAGAAATACTTCACACTAGAGCTAACTAGGGCTTGGGTTTTGGTCCATGCTTCTGGATCTCTTTTTTATGTTTTCCACCTTTTGTAGATAAAATAGTGAAACCATCATAGAACAAGAACCCCAAATCCTCATCTCTCAGGCAAATGCCCCTCCCCAGGGCAATGGGGTTGTTTTAGTTTGGTTTTCTCCATACTGATTAATCTTTGTGCACAACAACAACCTTGAGAGTCCAGCCGTGTGACTGGGATCAGGAGCTCAGTGTTACTGCCTTGTGAGTCATTTTCACTACAGCAGCCCTATATGCCTGTCCAAAGGCAATTTATCAAGCAGGTATGCTATACAAAAGCTGTTTATTATCTAAAACACTCAGTGAACAAACAGTGTTGTAGGCTGACAGATACCCAGAGCTACTGCTATGCTCTGTGGTGAAATTTAATTAAAATACCTCCTGTGACTTTTGTCCTGGAGAAATTTTAATTTTTGGCCACATCTGGAATTTCTCCTTCAAAACATTCATTCACCACATGCTGCTCTCTGTGGCTGTCTGAAGAGGTACTTACATTTCATATTGACTTTGTAACCCACAGGTAGCTCTATGCCTGCTGTAGAAACGATTTTCCAAATCAATTTTAGTTTCTCCAATCAAATCATCAGTTCCCACAAAGTCATGGTCATAGATCAGGACTGTAAGCAAGGAATCCTTGGGAAATGTAGCCTGGATTTCAAATGACCTATTGCAAAAATTGGGAAGAACATGAAGTCAAATCAGTTTTGATACCTAAAAAAGTAACTTAATGAATACAGTGTGAATAATGTGTGGATAGTTTGCTTGACTTGCAAATTTTCTCTTCTAATATACAATTGATTTTATATTTTTTTGCTTGTATTTTTTTGTTTTAATGAAATGTCTGAATATACTGGAAGCATACAGTGAAAAATATTTATTTCCCTCGAAACTTTGTATTAATTTGCTGAGACATGATTATTTGTTGCTTCACTTCCTCTCATGCATCATTTCAAGAAACCTTTCACAGATTGCATTTCATGATGAATTGATTGTTATGAAAATGAAACAAATTGTAATTATACAGGGTGACATAAATTTTCAACATTTTAATCAATAGAATTATAAAACATCTGAACAGGCCAACATCAGCATACAACACTTTGTAATGCTAACAGCAAGACAAGGGACAAAAGAGGAACCTCCAATGGAAATGAAAAGAAGCCTTCACTGACCTTCCAAACACTGGGTTCAGCTGCTTGGGAATGTAGTTTTCTCTGTCTTTAATTTCTGTGTTGCCTAGTCTCAGCACAATGTAGGGATCCGACTTGCCATCTGGATCAGCTGGGCTGAGGTTAAATGCCTGTTAGGAAGAAAGACTACATCATCAGGAAGCTTGTCTAAAAGTAGTATGGTCACAGCACAACTCTGTGGGTTCCCTGCCTGGTTCCCACATGCTCTGGGATTCAGGAGCCTTACTTGAGTAATAACAAATTTGTCATTTAGCATTGCAAGTTGTTGGGAAAAGACAATTTGGATGAGAGGAGGATTTCCAAAGATGGAATAGATGAAAGTGTTGCCCCACCACTGCTAAGACGGGTAAAGAAATGGGCAAGAGCGTCAGTGCTGGGGAAGAAGCTGGCTGCAATAGTACAGGCTGGATTCAAGAAAGGTTTCCCCAAAAGAATGGACGAGATCCTTGGACAATGCAATACAAGTACTCTTTATATCAAGCAAATAATGCAATCACTTCCTACTCTTTAAGTTTTGTCATTGTCTTGTTGTATGGCATTCTTTCTTTCCTTGGTCACCTGCAGTTCTTAAATACCAGCTCCTTCTGTTTCATTTCTCACACTGCACTCCCTCATTATCTTGTCCTCTATATTTTTACCTCTTTCTTTTTCCCACACTTCTTCCATATCTACCACTCTGTCTACACCCAACACACAGCTTCTACAAAATGTTCTTTTTCCACTCACTGAGAAGGCTGTATTTACATTTGTGTGATTTTGACACTGCTTTACTGGCTGAGACCAAATTCACATAATGTGCCTAGAAGAGGTTGTCTGTTGTGTTATTTTTACCCGTAGACATTTCAGTTGTAACAAGTAAAGTGATTCTTCTGTCTTGTGATTCATCGTGAGGAATGTGGAAAAGTTTCCTATTTTATACACTCTTTTCTACAGCATGAAACATAGTCTGAAATAACAATAAAAAACTGCCACATGGATGAGGACTTTCAGAAGCTTCAATGCAAAACACTGGGGCTAAAACAAGTTGAAAAGCAGCATCCCAGTTATTTCTGAGTTAAAAGAGCAGTTATCTACTTACTGCCACAATATACACCCTGATAAGGACATTGACGGAGTGGTTTGGTGGTATCCCTTGCAGGATGTGGGGCTGCCCTCCATCCAGCAAGCTGCCATCCTCAGGACTTGGGTATATGCAGAAGGAGCCCTGGTAATACAGGTAATACACTGTCCTTATTTATCTCAAAAAAAGCGCAATGCAGAAACAACCCTTCATATGCAAGCAAAACATCATTCATGCAGCACATACAGCAGCACATACATACACACAACATGTCTTGTGGAACCTCTCCAAGGGAACACAGGATTCAGTGTGCTGAACATCATCTGTTAAAACACTTTTCCTAAATAACATGGTACACATCTTATCTAGATGACTGCAAGAAATACAGGCATGCTCTTAGATCTCTATTTTACTACTTAAAGACCTCCAGATGCTCTAAATCTGCTTTTCTTAGTATTAATACTCTATATACAACATTTTGATCTTGCCTACATATTTGCAAAATGATAATTTCAGTGAGTTAGTGTGTCTGAACTTGCCATATGTTTTTGAAGCCACGTTACAACTCATATAAATCAGTATTAACTCATGCTGCTAAGTAGCTCATGCAGCCTGAAAGCAATTGATAAGTCATTTGAACAGAAATTTGCATTGCTAGCTAACAAAGGTATCAGTGAGTTTAATCAATTCCTCTGAAGTACAAAGTGCTTGAAATGCTACTAATATTATTCAGGCTTTGAACTGCATTTTCAGATTGCTTAATGGTGCTCTGGATCAGACCGTGCAATTGTTTTCACGTGGAGCATATGAAAGGGCCTCCAGATAAACTATTCAAAGTAACATATAAGGAGATGTGACTGACAGTGTAGTAACGGAAGTTGCATAAGTGGAATCTGAATGACATAATATGTCTCTTCTCCTCTTCTGTGATTTAAAACATTTTGTAATTCCTTGTTTAAAATCAACAGTGAAAACTTGGTCCTGGATGTTACTTTCATCTATTGGAAAAGGAAAAATATGACTACGGATCCAATAAAAGAGATTACTCTATTTACAACAGACTGCAATTACTCCTTTCTTCCATTTCTGATACACCCAAAATATGCATGAAAACATACAGTCTCTAAATTATTACCCACTTAACATGAGAGCTCACCTTAAATTTTCCTATTATTCTGTCTTCAGAGTCAGCATGAACTTCGTCATTAGATTTTCCTCTGAAGAGCTGGAAAGTTTTCACCCAATCCTCAAAGTTATTAAATTCACTCTCCAAGTCTCCTTCATAAATCTTTGAAAATAGGAGAATGCTTATTTTTTTGTGGCACAGTGAATATATTTATAGCAACTTTTTTATTACAGGATGATTTAAAATCCATTTTGACTCAAACTACAGATTGCAATAACACCAAGGTTTTGCAAAACTCCTTGAGGGAAAAAAAGTTAATTCCCAACTTAAAACAGGAACAGCTTTGTCCTCAATCAAAGTCTTTCCTAAGGACTGAAAACATCACATTAATGCAGTGGGTAGAAGTGGCTCTTGAAGAGCTATGATAAACATTTAATAAGTACTGACGTAGGGGAAAAATAGTGTGGATGCACTGCTTACTCTCTGCAGTGTGCCTTTGATGTACTGATGCTTTTTAACTGCTGTTAAGTATCACATGAGAGCAAAGTAGACAACAATAAAGTGCCATGGGGACAGAGCTTTAAGACAGGTAACAAGATCAAATTGTTTAAAAAACCCCATTCTTTTCCTCCTGTACTCTCTGTCTGTAGTTTAGGAAGCAGTATTCAGCGTGAAAGGGGTTAGTTTAATTATCTCCTAAAATTTGGAAACAGCAGTTTCAAGTTTCCCTTTATTCAGCTAGAATATAATCCAAACCATCCTAACCTTTTCATATCTCCTCATCTCTTTGTGACTTATGTCTTTTTCTTTGAATTCCTTCTATCCTTGCCCAACCAATGCAAGCTGGATATTACCACCCCAGCAGGGAAGGTGCACTGGCAGTTGCAGTAATATTTTCTACACTCTTTTTAAAGTCATTCTTAATAGGTTGTAATACACTATTATTGTATGTGTTGTATTAATTCAAAGTGTCTGAAATAAATTTGTTTGGCCTCTGTCCCCCCTCTGTCCCTGGGGTTAAGCTTCGGACAGACTGAATAACAGTCTTATTTCTCTCTCACCTGCAGTGTTGCTAAGTTTGGAGTTGTTTCTTGCTGTTTCCTCTTGAATGTCTTATCCTTCTTTTTGTTTGGCTCCTCTTCTACAGTCAGTGCAATGTAATCTGAAGTTTGCTTACCTGCAGAGATTTCATGACATCGTGCAGGTTTCTGGTCAGTAATGTACATCAAGTTCTTCAGATAAGAATGCAAAATACATTTTGAAGATTCCCCCCTTGCTCCTTCTCCATTCATCCTCCTGCTACAAAGCATAAGGTCCCCTTTTTTCCCAGTACTGTGGACAGAGAGGTGGCAATTCATCCTGTGTGTGGCTGACTTTCTTCGTGATTAGCTTGGTGGACAAAGAATGATGATGTCCTGCACATCTCCTTCCCTGCTGGCTACTTCCCAGAACACTGTTGCTTTTTCTCTCACTCCTCGCAGATCTTAACATCATAGCATTTAAAGCATATTTAAAACTGGAAGCTGCTATTTAGACTGAGTAGTACTTCAAATATCAAAGGATCTAAGCCTTTCTCTGTACAAAGGTGTCATAAAATAGAGTGTATCTCACCTTGGGAAAGCCCAGATGTAGGAAAAATGGGAAGAGGTATCTGCCTAACCATGAGCCAGACTCCAAACAATGAAAGTGGACTTATCAATAAAAAGAGGATGAGCCCCCCCCAAATGGCACTGAGATCAGTTCTTGGGCTGAAGTCTGGACTTTGAGTTCACTTCTCTTTCAATGTGAGAATGGTTCGTGTGTGTCTGATACCACTACTACTCAATATTTAGAACTACACATATATGTACATATTGTATCAGTGCTATCCTACATGTATAATGCTTATCATAGCTTAACATAAGTAACAAGAACTACCAGTAGAGAATTTACAAGGTCTTGAATCATCAGACCAAAAACAACATGCCGCAATTTCCTTGACAGCAGACAGGTGTTTATGAACATATCAAGTAGAAGTATAATTGTAAGTGAAAATTATATCTTTGTAGAATGTTTTCTATCTAAACATTCCCTCCCCGTAGACAGGTGAGTTCTACCTAGAAAGTGATCTCTTCCTCATCTCCTAGCAGCACCTATGATGAGTGAAATACTGTCAGCTTCAATTTTGAGAGCAGTAACATCAGACATTCAAGCTGTGTCCTCAATCCACAGCAATTTCATCATCTTCTTAAAAAAAATTCACCTCAATCACTGGCAAAGTGCAGTCAGCCATACCATGCAAAGTTTAACATTGAACAACAGCTCTGTGCAAACTGTGAGCATTTATTTTCTTTCTCAATCTGTTCAAGAAGTTACTTTTGTCAAAAATAATGACTAAGAGCTGTGTTTGACTATGGGGGAACCTGTCAAGCCATGGATTGTAGTCTTTGGGTTCGATATATTTGTATACGTATATACACATCTCAAGTACTGTGTTCAGTTTCGGGCCCCTCATTACAAGACAGACACCGAGGCCCTGGAGTGTGTCCAGAGAAGGGTGGCAAAGCTGTGAAGGGTCTGGAGCACAAATCTTATGGGGAGCGGCTGAGGGAACTGGGATTGTTCAGTCATAGAAGAGGAGGCTCAGGGGAGACCTTATTGCTGTCTACAACTGCCTGAGAGGAGGTTGTGGTGAGGTGGGGGTTGGCCTCTTCTCCCAGGTAACAGCAATAGGATGAGGGGGAATGGCCTCAAGTTGAGCCAGTGGAGATTCAGGTTGGGCATTAGGAGAAACTTCTCAGAAAAAGAAGTTCCAGCACTGGAAGGGACTGCCCAGGGAGATGGCGGAGTCACCACTCCTGGAAGTGTTCGAGAAACGTGTAGATGTAGTACTAAGGAACATGGTATAGTGTAGAAATATTGGTGGTAGGTGGACTGTTGTGCAAAATAATTTCCACAGAACATGATCAACAGCTAAAATTTAACAGCCAGAAAAGTTACAGAAATGATCATGTATTCTATCAGCAGAATCTGTTCCTATGTTATTGATCCTTAATTGGATTCAAAATTGAGAGAAGCTCCTTTTCTGAACCTGTTACAAATGCAGTATAAGATTAGGATAATATTCATTTTCTATCATTATAATTTGGACATTAAAAATCTTTGAGCGTAATACTGGAATGACAGAAAACTCACGTTTAATCCAACACTATCTGCGAAGTTTTAACCTACTCACCATTTGATCATCTGTAGAGGAAAGAATCCCCTATACCAGCAGAATTCTGTTATCAGACATTAATGGTTAGCAGTAAAGCAACAGAGAAGAAAAGTTTTAGAAATACAAAATAATAGAAAAAATGCAAATAATTTACTTACAGTCTTCAGCTTTCCCCTCACTGGGAAAAATTTCTTTAATCTTTTCAAGGAAAAAGAAAAGACAATGGACAAACTCCTCAGTATGAGTGTAATATCAGGTTCATCTAGTTTTACAGTATGAGTTAGGGCTTACTGGATGACTTACTTTTTGCATTTTGAGCATGGATGCATAGTATTTTGACCACCAGTCAATAACATTCTCAGCTGATTCATCTGCAATTGTTCTTTTTTTCCTCTTTGTTGACCGTCGCAAGGATTTTTTCCTATCCTGCCAAAGAATACACAACTGAACTCTAGAACAGATTCAAATTAATCCCCTTAGACGTGACATCAAGAATGAACAGATCTATATGAGAAAAAAACCTCTACCTCCAAGAGGTAGAGATACATAAAATACAGTATAAATTAGCACCTCTGTCTTTTATTCCAAGACACTTCATGATGATCATTGTATTAATAAAGCAATCCCTATGTTACCTACTTATGATGCTAAAACTTGGAATACTTGAGATACTGCTAAAGAATCAATCCATACAGCAGGTAAATGTACACAGTCGTAAGTAATAATATTTTAAGGGATACAAACATGCAGGTACAAATTTCATGTTCCTAAATATTCTAAGAACTCTTCATTGCCTTTTGAAGATCAGTTCAGCTGTATTCTACATTAAAAGCAAACAAGCAAAAAGCTAAAACCATGCAGCAAATCTTACTAGCTTCATTCTTGTTTAAGAAGCCTAGGCCCTTGTCAAGTAGCTTCACCCTCACAAAGAATTGTCGATTTGGCTGCAGGGGTATGATCATGCATAGAAAGTGGGGATGATATTTAATATGAAATGGAGAGTTAAATTACAGATTTCCCTCTAAGAATCCTTTCTTACTATATTCGTTACAATTCATTAAAATTGATCTATAAGAAAGGAAAGATTCAGGGAGGTGTGTACATCTAGGTTAACTTCTTCATTTTCCTTGACTTCCTAACTATGAAGGCTTATGGAAACACCTCACTGAATCATCATGGGTTAAAGAAACATGCTTTGTGCAGCTGCAGAAATAGCATGTGAAATGAAACTCATTCCTGTGGCCTCTATTTAGTTTTGCTAATAAACCAGTGACTCTGGTGGCAAAAAACTGCAGAGAAATGAAGAATATGTGTGCATGAACAAAATATAATGTACACACTATATACTGTACAGTAATATGTGCACATACTGTACACAAGAACTGCCTTGCTTCTTTGTGCTTTTCTGTCTCTTTATATCCACACTTTGTCACCAGCTTTATACTTCAACTGTAAAATGTTTTGAAAACAGACTTTCCTCTCCATTTTTATACAGCATCTAACACAGTGTGACTCATCCATGCTTACACACCATGGACATAGAAACAGTTGTTCATAGTGACAATTTTGTAATTAAAGCAGATCATTCAAGACCAGAAGCAAAAATCCTACTATAACAGTACTGCTTGTCCATGGGATGAGTACAAAAGAGAAGAAAGGTAGTATTTATTAATGGAATTTATTAAATAACATGGAATCAAAGTAGCATTGCTAACCAGTCCTATTAAGGTCCAGTGAGAAGGGTGGATGTTAACATCAGAACCCAGAACTTGTAGTAAGTTGTTATACGGAAAATAGCATTCTACAGCTACAACATCTAAGGATCTGGCTAATCCTGAGTTCAAACAAGAGATTACCATTTTATAAGGAAGGGCTGAAGTCTACGAGATTGCAGCAGATAGTTAGCTGGCAGCCTCAGCGATGCTCACCTTCTGTTTCCTGTCTTTCTCTGGTTCAGAGATGGAGTGCTCTGGTTCAGCAGCAGGAGGTGTTGTGGAACCTGGTTCTAGCTCTATCACTGTACATTTACCCTGCTCCACCTCAGCGTAGATGTGATCAGCTAAACAAGGTTCCTGGGATAAGTCAGGAGGCTGGGATGACTCAGGTGAAGCTGAAATTAAAACTTTGCAACTTAGGTAAGATTCTGCTAGAAATGCTATCATCACATATGATGATGAACGAATCATTAAGGGTTTGACTCTGCTTAACTCAATAAAACAAACCTAAGCGTGTATGTGGTGTGAAGCCTCTGAGCAGCTGCTTCACTATTTTCACAAAACACTGCTTAGTTAGTTTTTCTATTAAGGATCTGCCTTGTCCATTTACCTTCCTCTGTTTCTGCATCGTCAGGTCTGCTCGGTGTGGCCTGAAGATCCAACTGGGGCTTAAATAGGAATTGCTTAAGGCAATTGATGGTGTGTGTTCCAACAAGAGTACTCCTCCCAAAAGCTCTCCAGTCGACTACGCAGATGCTTAGTGGTGGATGCAAGAGTTCATTTTCTGGCAGTTCCTAGAGGAGAAGGACAGACAGCAGTATGAGACATGCTCAAGAATATAGCTCACCCATCACATATTTGTCATGCACCTCAATGAAGTTGGCACTTTTCCCTCCCTTCTCCACATCTATTTACACACTCAAAGACAAAATGCATACAGCACAAGCAACATAGTTCTGGCCACAAGTTTCTGCAAGGTCTGATGCAAAGTTCCAGAGAGATGATGTCCCTGGAGGTGTTCAAGAAGAGGGTAGATGCAGAACTGAGGGACATGGCTTAGTGGGCATGGTGGTGATGGGTTGATGATCAGACTAGGTGATCTCAGGTTTTTGTTCCAATCTTAACAATTCTATGATTCTCTGAAATCCTTGTCCTTAAGAATACAGAGCAAACCAGATGAACTTTCTTACATAATTCGGTTGCATGCTGTTATAAGCAAGCGTATCTTGTTAGGATAAACTAGGAGAATCAGGAATGTTCAAAGGGAATGAACATAGTACGTGAGATTGTGAGTCTTAATACCACCACTGCTTTGCCCAAGGTTTTTAAACCTACTTGTCTTAGCCTGCCCAACCATGAGATGGAAACACTCAGTGAATGCATGTTTTACAGGATGAGTTACAAAAGGGAAAACAGCTCTTTGGCACATGTGATGTACAACTGAAGGTAATAATGCTGCAGTAATAGTACTTCAATATCCAAGTTAGTGTTTTCATATTCTTCTGACTTATAGTTTATTTATAACTTTCACCTTTGTTAATGCTGCCAAGTAGAGCAAATTGGACACAATGTTTTTTCTGATGTTGACCTTTGCCTAGTGAAACTACTAGCTATTATAACCCAGGAAATAGGCAATAATTAAATCACCAGTACATAACAAAGGTTATAATGTGAAAAGGTCCAGAGTTCATGAGCAAGAAATGACCAGCCCTCTGAATAGCCCAGTAACACTCTGGGGCAATTAAATGAATTGAAAGAAATTTAAGAAATAAAAATAATAAAAAAAAACACAATCAAACAAAAACAACCAGAGCTGTACCCTGAAAAATGGGAGATAAGGAGGAAAAAAGTACTGAAAGCAGCCCTGTTACCTGGCAACAAGATCCAATCTATCAGTAAAAACCTGGATGCAAAGTATTTCCTTGCCTACTTGAGACATAACGAGTAATATCTCTTTCTTTTATTACACATTTGTAGCAGAAATCTTTTAAATAAAACATCTTCAAATTATTATCCTTTTCCATGAGAACTGACATGCCTTAGTATTTATACAAGAGACAGAGGAAAAAATTTGACAGAAAAAGAGGGAAATCAGTAATTAACACCTTGCCTAAACAGAGAGTGGATAGTCGAGAAGAAGCATACTGTACACACCACTTCAAACCAGTCTGCAAGGACATTGAAATTGGGATTTTTCTTGTAGCTCTGGATGACAGAGGATTTCACTCCTCTCCCGGCACACTCAATGAAAACCTGGGGGCGATCAACGGAGAGAAGCTGGACTTTCTTAAGTTCTCGAACACCCCAGAACAGGACCTGTGGTGGGCAGAGAAGAACATCAGTTGCCCAAAGGGATCCCTCAGTCAGTAGGAAGCCACTGCTGGGATCCCTTCCCTTTGTATCCACTTGGGAATGGAGGACTGCTGGGAAAAATAAAAAAGAAAACAACAAACAAGAAAACTCCCTAACCTAAATCTGATACCTATTAGCTGTCAGGTTTATGGTGGAAGTTAAAGTTAAAGCAAGCAGTAATATCGGATTATTATCACGGATTTATTACCAACAGCAATCATGAAAAAGTCATTTTTTCAGAAGGGTATCAGTCTGATAGAAGGCTATTAGTCTGAACAGCAGAGTCTTGGTTTGTTTGTGGTGTCTGAGCTCTTGGAGAAGAAAAAAATTCCCAATATGAACAGGGGTGGTTAACAGAGGTTTGCCAGCTGAGCTGGCCATTGCGTCTGCAGTAGATAGCATGAAGTCTCCAAGAAGCCTCTTTCAAAGAACTATGCTCCTGATCTGGAAGACAAAGATGAGACTGGGTCTGTGAATGAGGAGCCTGCAGGAAAAGTGGGACTATACAGGACACGCAGGAGGAACCTGAAAGACAGGGCCGAGCAATGAGGGATAGTTTCGTTACAGTTGGCGAGGGAAGCCACTGAAAAGATTATTGGGACCAAAAAGGATCATGAGGGACTTTGCAGACAGATTGAACACCAGCAGGACTGGAGATATGTGTAAGTCTCACTGGGCCCATTAAAGCTATCTCAGTGACAGAGGGTGAGGACCAGCGAGATCCTACTCTACTGCCAGTGGTTCCCAGTTGAAATGCAATGTCTTTGTGGCCATTTCTACTACTGTATGATATAGATCACAAGATCGTGACAAAAATAGTTATCTTTATCTGGTGTTGCCATTTCCTTGCTAGATATCCTTCACAATCCATATTCTACTAAATGCACAGTTCATCCACAAGTCTGTTCTGGTGGCAAACTATCCAGAACTGGATGTAATTTCCCTGATTTTAAGGTGCAATCATTCACAAGCAGTCAAAAGACAATACTTGGTTGAAATATGGGACCCGAGCTTATGTCATTCCTATAGAATAGAATTTTAAATCCATCATCACAGGTAACTAAAACTTTTTAGTTCAGTAACAGGATAAAATAAGCTGAGATTTGTAAATGGATATATTCGAAGTGACTCACCTCTACTCTGAACTTGCTTAAAACAGGTCGAATGTTGGCTGGAACTGGGTAGATCTGGCTAACATCTGGTGGATCCACGGGGGGAAGTCTGTCTGGATCAGAGTCAGGAATCTGAAAAATTCAGCCGTCATGTATTAGGCCAATTTTTGGAAGAATAAAAACAGTATCAGAAGTATCTGTGATTAGTATGTTGAACACATCAATCTGATGCAGTTTTGCACAACACATTGCAAAGCAGACAGGTTGTGATGAAAGAACAACATGACTTGGATTACTATCTGTCCTGCTGTGATGCTAAAACACTTGGCAGGGAGTGTGTTCAATAGATTGGGGTTATGCACCTTGCTGGAAATAATAGTCTCTGCTGTCATAGCAGGATGTAGCCAACCCTAAGGACATGCATCTATCGAAGCATGGTAATTATATTTAATAAAAATGAAAATTATGGTAATTCTATTTCATAAAATTTTTGCATAAAAATGCCTAGAAGACTTTCACAGGAAAAGTATACATCTGATCCTAGCTAAAAAAGGCTGGTGAACACACAGTACACATGAGCTAAGCTGTACATTTGCCAGCCAGAGATAATGCTAGTGCTCTTCAGCCACATTACACTCGAGTATAATAATACTGCACCACAGCATGCTGTCAGCTTTTTAGAACTTGTAAACTACATTCGGCTTCTGGGATAAACACACTCTCTGGAGAGCTTCATCACTCCCAGGCTAACTTGTCGCTGGTGAAAGGTGAAGCATCTGAGAAACAGTTCTCAAAGGACCTGTAAATTTGAAGTCTTCTGCTTGTTTTAATCAGGCCATCTGCCTGTACAGCTATATACTGTTGTGTGAGAGTTTAATTTGCCTAAGGGAGAAAGTATTTGTTCCTTAGAACTTAGTAGGTGAAGGAGGTGATGGGTGGAAAGCACGTCTTGTAGTATAAGAACAGGTTGCCCAGTGAGCACTGGAACAGGTTGTCCAGTGAGGTTGTGAATGCTCCCTCCCTGGAAGCATTCAAGGCCAGGCTGGATGGGGCTGTGAGCAACCTGGCCTAGAGGGAGGTGTCTCTGCCTATAGCAGGGGGTTGGAACTAGACGATCTTTGAGATCCTTCTCAACCCAGACCATTCTGTGATTCTATGATTCTATAGCACCTGCAGCACAAGCTAGTAATAACATAACAGCAATAATTCACGTGAACATGCTTATGGCTATGGCTATGGCTTCTTACTCTTAACTGTAAGAATCCAAAGCAAATCACTGGAGTAGATTTCATGGAGCTTAAGAACAGAGATCTAGGCCTTGTTTTCTTCCAATGTATCTGGTTTATATCAGTCACTTCTGCACTGATGCTTAAAAAGACAAACAGAAACACACAACTTTGTGAATAATACCAGCCTGGCTAGAAAGACAGCTGTTTGGCTTTAATTATAGTTGCTCCAGTTTTTCATTTTCAATAAATTGACACCTAACACTCCAAAAACTGTTTGACGTTATTAATCTATATAGTACTATGAATAACATAGTAAACAGATAAGAGGCAAAGACCACATGAACTAGAACATATATCAGATACCATGCCCCCATATATAATTTGCCTCTCAGAGTACTCTCTTTCATTGTGCTATTTGACTTGTGTACTGATGACAAGTGATCAAGAAAAGTATGCTCATCTATATACAGTGTCTTATGAAAATGTAATTTCTAAACTGCTCAATTTATTATAATTTTCATTAAACTAGAAAATGCTTAGCTATCTGTGTAGCTATGAGAAAGGACTAACTTCCAAAGATGCAATTTAGGATTGGAAGACTAGAGACATCAGAGAATCAGAGAATCAGAGAATGGCTTGGGTTGGAAGGTTCCAGCACCCTTGCTGCGGACAGTGTTGCCAACTACAATCAAGCAATAGATCAGAGATCTCACTTTTAAGAGAAAAAATTCCTCATAAAGAGTTTTATTAAATTCATTAAACCATCCCATGCATTTGAGGACTGCAAAACCTGCCTACATCATGACATTTGATAAAATAAGACCAACATCAAACCAAGAATCCTTGGATCCTCTTTTATTCTGTTTAAATATTGGAGTTAAATGAACAACTCTCCACTGTCTTGCAAGGTATTGAAGTTTTCCGAAATCTAACAACCTCTAGTAGAGTTAAGAGTGCTTCTGTATTACATAGTGAAAATTCATTAATTTCAGGGGAATTTAGTTGGTAGAACTCAGAGGGAACTTTGCTTTATGGCTAATATTTTTTTAAATGACAACATGTTACATCACAAGAACCAAGTTAGCCTTCTAGCATAACAACCTTCATTTTGAGTGTTCACTTTTCATTCTCCACTCTTTCAATTGAATCAAACAGTACCACAAATCAGTTATGGAGTGTGATATGTCACGAGAAGGATTCTGGGCTTGGAAGATGAGAATGAGTTGGTGATTAGAGATATTCATTTCCATCCTCAGAGCATGATCAGATACTGGAAGGAGCCACTGGCACAACAGCTCTGGAAGTGCTTTGAAACCTGACAGATGTTTATATGTACCCTTTCCAGAAAATTTCTTTAATTGCTGATACCTGCCATGTGAGATGCTTGAGAAAGCTGTCACAGTAAAGAATAATATCAGGACTACAAGGTCTTTGCTTATGATTCTCTTCTGCTCTCTGGAGATGTCCTAGAGGTATATTTGGATATATCCCCTGTGCAGCACTGCTTTTCATGTCCCAAAAGATAGCAAAACAAAATACAGTACTATCTTTGTTCACAAATAAACGGATTTCAATAAAAAGAGGGAAAATTATTGCTAAGGTACTAGACTACCTCTAGGTACCCATCATAATGAGGATATGGTCTCAGTGGTATCATATCACAGGCTTTCATCAAGGACATAATTAGCCCATCATGCTTAAAAGTCTGTTTTATCCTGGGAATATCTGTAAAAGTATCACAGAGCTTCACATCTTTGTCATTTCTGATTTGAGATTAAACTGTCATAGGTTCATAGCAGAAAGAAGTTTGATGTAAGTGTCAGCTCTGCAAATACCCTGGGGCCTGAAGTCCACACTTGTGCATTTGCTGGGCCAGCCCCAGAGGTATGCCAACTTACTGGGAAAACAGTGTAAAATTTCTCCTACTATCTGCAGGTATCAGGAAACTCAGTTTCTCTTATCCATTTATTGTTATTCACTGCTCTCTTTTTCTAAGTGAGAGAGCAATACTGAGAGTGTTTTCAAGCTGTTAAGTCAGTGCCACGCATTTCTCCAAAGAGCAGGTCATTGCAATGCTGGTGATGGTTTAATATTTGTTTCTCAAGCTAGAGTCCAATTTAGGGCAGGGCAACTGAGGGGCAAATGATGCACAGAGCACATGAGGAGTTGGCCATAGTGTGTTCACAGGCAGTGTCCCCTGTTTCCCAGCATGACAGAGTGATTAAGACTGAGATGTGCAACAACAGCACGACCCTACTCCAGCTGCCGTTTCCACTAATTTCCATGGTGTAAAATCCAGCAGTCCAGGAAGTCTAGTTTACCTCTAAGAGCTCAAACGCAGCAAGAATGTCTCCTCCAGAAAGATTCCCACAGTATACTGGGTGGTAAGAGAGCTTAGGTGGTTCATACTTGTGGTCAGCAAGTCTCACCACTGGGGCAGCCACCGTAGACCCAATATATTCTGCTTTACCCTAGAAAAAGGAAACACAGGTGTCAAAGGCACATGAAACAAAGATGATGTAGACACTAATGTTTGTAAAAGAAAATAAAAATAAAAAAAAAATACTCTTCTCTTGAAGTAAACAGCAGTGAAAAAGTCAAGGCAGCTATGACAACAGGGGTATGGGTGGTGCTGAGTAGTCAACAGCCCTTCAGGGCATCAAAGGTTTCTCAGCTACATTTAGCCAGTGAGACTGTGCCAGAGTTTGCATGGCCAGAGATAAACTCACATTTCCACAGACACAGTTACAATATTTACAGATGTGTGCACAGACAGTAGGTAAGAAGATTCTTCTAATTGCTCTAAGCCAGTTTTTGGGAGCAGTCTTCACTTGGGAAAAACAAAGCCATAGCTTTGCAAGGACATAAAGTTGAGTCTCAGGGCTGTTTTCAGATGTTAAACTGCAAACTTTTGTTGCACTGAGCTCCATTCAGCAAGGTTAACCACATTACTTGACAGTTTGCCTTTTATGCATTTACAGTGGCACAGCTTTGCCTTTACACTGACAGAAAGATGGAACAGTCTGGATTTCTTCCTAAGAAGGAGTTCAAGTTTACCACTGCATCGTCATCATACAGCTCAATGACAATCTCTGGAGGGAACTGAGCGATTTCCTCCCCATCCCCATGAAGCACAATGCCATTGAAGAGCAGCATCTGGTTCCAAGTAGGAGACAATGTCTGAGAAATGATCTAATGAAAGAGAAGAACTGTTCAGTAACCTATACATTACTTGATTGGGAATGCATAATCAAAACTGAGACTGGCTTTCAATTCTGCAGGGTACACCTTTTTCAATCTTGTTTTGCTTCAGTGCAATAACATGTAACATTTTAATCACACACAATAATAATTTTTAATTTGTAGTAATTTGACTTAGAGGGATGCTTATAGGATTTCATCACTTGAAATGTTTTAACTGGCTTGGAGGGAAATGCATTTAAGAAAGACAATATTTAAAGAGGAAAAAATATGCCAAGCACAGAACTATTCATATCCTGCTGTCACTCTTTCAGATGGAAATCAGGCTCTTGACTTCAGTTTATTGACCCTTGGCTGAAAGTCTTCTAAATACATGCAAGTTAATTTATCAGCTACAATATTTTATTCAAGCAATGAGTAAATAACAATTCTGTGCCTATAAACTACTGCTTCCCTTGGCCAACTTCTACTTTCCTGAACCTGGTGCATATAAACACTAACCTCACTGGCTCCACTCATCGGCTTCTATTTGAAGTTAGAATCACATCACAGGAAAAAATCAATTCATATCCTTGTGGCAAGAGGAGCACAAACAGATGCTTAAAGCACAGAAAGCTTTTTGCTTCCCTCTCCTTTAAGCATGTGCTACAGCACTTTCTTCCTAAGAGAAGGTGTCAGAGAACTTTAGAAGGTCAGTCATCACGGTTCAGGAAACGAGCATTGATTATCTTCTAAGTCAGGGTCTTCCCATCTGGCACAGGGTCAGCAAACTCAAAAGGCCACAGTGAAAACACATGCCTTTTTATACTTGTGCTACTCTGCTCACCTTCTGGTGATGAGCCAGCACTCTTGCATTCAGCAGAAGTATTCAAGGCTAATTACATTTAGTCAGTCTTCTGAGTTTTGGTTGTGTCACAGGTTTCAGAACTCCAGGCCCCACTTTAAGATAGTTGTAGAGGGCTTAGGACTTCTGAAAGTCAGCCCTTATGTTCTAGGACCTGACTCATTTCCAAGGCTGTACCTCAACTCTTCTAGCTGAAGCTGTGAAGAAGTTCCCACTTCTCTTTAGATGCTTCTTCAGATGTCTATGGGCAACCATTTGTGCCCCAAAATGCCTGAGGAATATGTGGGATCACTTCCTATGGGCATATCTTTGCAACGTTTAAGCCACACATGGCTACAGAAGTCATACAAAGGTCTTCTTCACTCTCTGATTAATTATTACACTAAGTCTATAAGGAAAGATAATTTTTCATACTCATATCAAGCAATGACAAAGGCTCAAAGTAAAAATATACAGAAAAAGATGTTTGCTTGCTGCAAAGGCCCAGTAGCTCCAGGGAATCTGACGTCTGAAGGAGCTAAAATAAACAAGTGTTACTGCACCTCATGTTTGAGCAGTGAGTACACCTGTTTTTGCTTTGCTTAAAGTGAACTCTCAGAAGTTGCCTTTTATGGCAGGCATCTAACTATTCTTGCTAGGCATCTCTTTGCAAAACCAAGATTTTTCCTTTTTGTGCCTTAACTGAACAAAATATAAGCACCCAACTAAGGCTCTAGCCATCCAAATAAAGAGTTTTCATTGACTACAAGGGACTTTGCAACTCACCTTTGTGCTCTGGCAGTGTGACGTGAAAGTAACTTTTGCAAAAGGATCAGAAAGTCCGGTGCTGTCGGCTGCAATGAGCCCTCTTGCTTGATACATGTGGGCTCTCAGCTGGAAGAGGTGCACGGCTGCATCATTGCAAAGAAAACAGCAACATCAGCCTCATGGAAATGAGGCAGCACATAGGCAAGAGGGGAAGATCCACCACTTGCCATGCAACTATTTCAGTCAGCACCATCAGAAATGCTGCCCGTGTAGAAGTGGGTGGGAAAAGGCACATCCTTCTGAAAAGGATCCTTGTCTACAACTCCCGGAAAGGAGGTTGTAGCAAGGCGGGGATCTGTTTTTTCTCCCATGTAACAGTGGTTGGATGAGAGGTAATGGTTTCAAGCTGCCCCAGGGGAGGTTCAGGCTGGATATTTGGAAAAAAATTCTTCTCAGAAGGAGTGGTGAGACATGGAAACAGGCTGCCCAGGGAGGTGGTGGAGTCATCATCCCTGGAGGTATTCAGATAATGTGTAGATGTGACACTGAGGGACATGGTTCAGTCGGCATGATAGGGATGGACTAGATGTTCTTAAAGGTCTTTTCCAACTTTTATGCTTCTATGAACTAATGCTTCCTCATTACAAGGAGACAGACTGATGGCACGGGGAACAGAAAGTGTTAGGAAACAGGTCCTTTCCCTGACACCTGCAAATTGGAAGTGGTAGAACCAAGGAGGTAGCAATGAAAGAAGCTTTTTTTTTTAACCAAAAGTTGTTGAGCTGTAATTAACTCAGATCAGCTGAGTTTAAACAGAGATCTTCCAGCCCTCTGAATTATAGCTTTTGGGGACCACCTGTTTCTTTACAAAAGACCTCTTCCATTACTATGATGGAGAATAAACAATGTCTCACTTTTATACCGCAGGCAGGCAGGTGAGGGCACCATGCTGTGCCCTGAGCTGGTAGTGGATGGTATTTCAGTCTCATACCCCACAGGTAAATTATCCATGATGTGGTGGGTGTAGCTGGCAGGTCCAAGCCATAGGTAGATGTCCACCTTTGCCTGCACTGTCCAGCCCAACGGGCGCTTGCCAGGTATCTTAAAAATAAAAATAACAATTACAAATTAAAAACTGTCATTTTTTCACTGTGAGTGGCCCTAAGACCCATTTAGCACAAGTAATTTCTGTGATTCTTAGGGAAGAGAGAAGAAGTTGGTTGAAACTGTGTAAATGATGTACTGGATACTATCGTGTTTGTGCAGACTAGCTGTAAGCATACCAGTGCTAGCTGATAACTTACTTTTCCCAAATTTCGGCCCACTTCAGATTTCATGTAGTTTTGCCGGCCTCCAGTAGATACACCCATGTCCTAAAATTATTATCTCATTGGGCAGATCAGAAAGCATATTCCAGCATAAAACGTACTAGTCTTGACAAGCAATGAATATTTCTTTACCTTACCCACTCAGTACATCTAGCTCTGCTTAGCTCAGTGTTTATTATTATCTACCTGTGCCTAAGGTCATTCTTGATATTGTAGGGGCTGCAGCATGAATTATAGCACTTTATTTTTTGTTTGTTTGTTTATGCAGGCAAATAGTATCGTGTTTAACAAATTCCTATGACAACTATCAGAAGCTTAGATATTTCTATCCAGCTGCTCTTTAGCTATGCTTTATAGGTGTGGTCCCAGCTGCTCCAGGTGAAAAAAAAAAACAAAAACCACACACAAAAAATAATTTTATGGCATTCCTATTGCCTTGTGTGTTCAGAGTTCTCCTTCTGGCCATAATAAAAATTCCACTGCATAATATTCCACTGCTGGACATTAGGCACACAGCTTTTGTAGGTGTATAACATCCACTGAGACTTCCCTTCAAGATGAGTAATTCCAGAAGAATTATATACATATATATATTTATAGCACAAATGTAGGCATATTTTAAATAGCAAGCATAAACAACTGCTCTTTTGGATCAGAATACCTAGGTTCCCTTGCTACTAAGTTGCATGTTTGCTGAGCTCTTACCATTCTCTTCCTAACTTCCATGTGCTGCTTTCTGACGTCTTTGCCAGCAAAGAGGTGTCTATTTATGCATATAGCTACAGATAAACAGTGCTATAAACTCAGTCTGACAAGCAGTAAGAATGAGTTACTCTGACACCAAAAGCTTGGAAATAATGCAGTGCTTAAAGAAGGACAAGCATAAACATAAGGAAATATTACTGGATGACATATATAAACATGTATACATTTTTAGTATATTACAAAGATAAACAAGTAAAATACAGGCTCTGGGTGAAACCTGAATACCAAGGTCTCCTCGGCTATTAGCTGTGATCAAAGAATACCCCAGACTTACTTTCAGGAAATGGGTTTTAATCTTCCCACAGTCCTTGCCTCTCTGATCTTTCTCAGGGGAATAAAGTATGGATTTTGCAGGGATTCTTGCATATGCAACTCTCTTATTGTTGCTGAGCATCCAGATGAACACATCAGGCACTGTATTCTGTGGCTGTTACATAACAAGGAATAGTGAAATAAAATGGACTTCTTTCTGTGAGCCATCACCATTGCTTTTTGTTAAAATACCAAGTGCATATCCCCCATGTCTCTTGTGTATTCCCTGAATAAAAGAGGCTGCCACTTCATGCTTTGCAAGCCATATTTTCACTCATAAGCAGACATAAAAGTTGAGAGTTTTGCAGGGTGTTTAAGGAGCACCCACTCTGCATACCATTCCAGAGGAAACTAAAACTGCAGGAAGCCACTAACCCATAAACTGTTTAAGCTGAAAGTACCTCCCATGGAAATGTCATCAACTTCATCTTACAAGACAAAAAAAAAGGCCCAAGGCCAAACACGAGCCCTGTTAGGGTCATATGGTATGTTTGTGGTTGGACTCAGTGATCTTTGAAGTCTTTTCCAACCTGAGAAATTCTATGATTCCATGAGTTCTGGAAAATCCAGAGTCCTGTTTGGCTTACTAGCATAGACAGCATGCAGAAAGAGAACACTCGACTGGCTGGATTTGGCCTGACCAAATACAGCTGTCCTTCTATTATTCTAAGGCTTATTAGTATGTCTAAACAGTGTCTGCACGGTCAAGTATAATATAGAGACCACTGAGTCCAAATCTCTGTGCCATACAGGGAGAGACATGAGCTTGGATCAGAAAGCGGGCTGTCTCTAAACCATCAGGAAAGGGCACAAAGGGGATGGCCATTTTTTAAAACAAACAAATCTGTGTACCAAATCTTCTCAATATCACTTAACTCAGTGTTTCCTACTCCAGCTTATTAACAGCTCTATGAATTGCAAAACAGGATTAAGGTCAGTCATTCAAGTCAGAAGGACTCTTTGGTCAGATGAAGATTTGTTTTTAGCATTGGATTATGAAAATTAAATTTTAAATTTATCTCAGTTTCTGTATGGATTACCTCATCAACCAAGAATCGAATTTTATCTATAAAGATCTGAGTTGCACGTATCATTTCATCCAGTGACATTTTTTTCTGTTGCTGAACAATTCCTTTGGCATCACTGGACATTGCTTCCTGCAATCAGGAATGACAACATGTATTTTTATTCAATATAAACTATTTTGAACTGGACACAGAAGACAAAAAGAGTCTTAGATGCAAGTTAAAAAGAAAAGATAGAGACACAAAGATAGAGCTTATTTTATATATCTACTTTGCCAAAAGATGGCCCTAAGTACATCTTCATGGACAACAAACATAATCTTAAAAAACACATAGGTTATTCTTGTGCTCTGCTTAGCCTATTCCGGATGTTCACTTATGCTAATGTCCCTCTAGCACCTGAGGGAGGGTAAATGTAAAGGAAAATGTTAAATGTAGAAATAAGGAACAGATCTCAAGTAGAACACACAAGAACACACTGAAGCTGATGTCTGTTTGTAGATGTCCAGGTATAACAAATGCCAGCCTCTACTAGTGTTGAAGCTCAGCCCCACCACAATAATTAAAAATCCAATAGCAATGTTGATTAGTATTATTCTACTGAACTCAGCATCATCCCATTTTAAAGAGAGTAAAGAAAAGTCAGTTCATTTTTATCATGTCTTATTTGTATTTAAAAACATGTTCTGAATTATTTCAGGGTGTCTTACAACAAAGCACAGCAGGAGCGAGCTTTATTAAAAAAATGTTCTTAGATTATATATATATGTAGATTATATATTCATGTTAATTATAAAGCATTCCCATGTGATTGAAATCAAATAGATATGAATATGCATACAACCCATGATCTTTCAATTAATACAATTGCACCAGTGCATGTAGTAGAAACACTCATACCAGCTCTTGCCTAAACAGCATGAGTCTTTTTTTGTCCAAAGTAGTGTAGTTCAATCCTTTGGGCTTCTTTTCAACAACGCTCATGAAGGCCCTAGGACACAACAATAAAAGGTTTTTTTCAATGTGTATTTGTTTGGTTTGGGTTGGGTTGGGATTTTTTTTTTACATGAGTTGCTAGTGTAGATTTTAATGAAATGCTCCCTGCCTGCTGCAGTGCATGATTTAGAAGACAGACACAGAAATTCTGTCTAAAATAAATGAGTGCCTACAGGATTCAAAGAAAAGAATCTCCAGGCTCTTCACCAGACCTCACAGAATTAATAAGTTAAGGTTTGTATCTATTTTGAGTCAAAATCATATTGTCTGACACAGAGCCCACTGAAGGATTTATCCCAGCATGTGAAATCCTTTGTTTTTATCCTAACCTTGCACATTTTTGCAGAAGATCTATCACACACTGTATTAAATCCTATTTATTCCCACATGTTTTATTCTTCGTGTCCAGAAGGCCAAAACAATATGGATATGACTGGAGTAGCCTCCTATCAATACTGAGTATTGACAGTAGCAATAAAATATTTTCTTTGTGTAAATAGAAATTGCAGTTCAGGAAGCCATTTGCCAAACAAATATATCCATCCCAGCAAGTTTATTGTGCTATTTTTGCTATTATTATCATCAGTCTCCTTGCCTAGTCTTGAATTTGTGGCCAATGTATTAGGCCAATTTTCAGTATTCCTTTAGTAAATGCACTTACCTGCTCTGACTGATGAAGTCACTTAGGGTCGTCCTCATTTTCTCCTCAGCTTCAATCTCTGAAATCTTGATCAAGTCCTTTACCTGCAGTAATGATTCCTCCTAAGAAAAACGCATGAAAATGTTGTTATGCAAAATGGAGTTCTTTGCCATTCTGCTGGTTTGTGACATCATTATTCACTGTACCACTAGCAAGAATGAGGGAGGTGTGCATGTAACATGACAAAACAGGACCTTTGATGTACGACAAGCTTGGTGCATGGCATGGCTTGCTTTGACCTCTCCCCAGCCTCTACAACATGCTTCCACTGCTGGGAGCTGACCTGCTTCCACTCTTTGATGAAGACTGGTTGGTGGGAAACTATCCGCTATTTAGGAGGAAAAGCTATAGTTCTTCGTTGTTCTGTTTGCAGCCTTGCTGCTTAAATTTAGCAAGCTACCGGCGTTAACTTCTCAAACTTTAGTGGGCACAGAAGGTCTACCCTGACATCTACTGCCACTGAGAATTGGAATCAGTCCTCACTAGCTCAGATAAATGGCTGAATGGCAAGAAACACAGCTGGGTTAAATTGCGGAGGCCTGTTCTGGAGGAAGTGACATCTCACTGTGATGCTCTGCTGAACACCTAAGCCTGGGAATTTGGATGCCACTTACCAGGTGATCTGCCATATTTTCAAGAGTGTTAGAAGAGTACAGACGAAAGGTCTGGTCACCCCAGTAACTCCTGACACAGATGCAGGGCTTCCTCTCATCATATGGCAAGTACTGATAGTTCCTGTGGAAGTAAAGTACAGAGTCAAATATAAAAGTGAGAAGGGAGCTCAGGGGGAGACAATGGGAAGAAGAGCTATTTGGTTTCCTCTCATAAGCTATGCAGTAAATATGTAAGAAGAACAAACAGAAGCACCACGTACAAGATCACATGCTACCTATGCAATCCCTGAAGAGAAAAAGTGAAGTTAATGGCTCTAATTCCAGTACTTTCCAGAGTGAGAGAAAAGTCAGGCAAAGAGGTATGCAGAGGTCTGAAATACTTGGATAATGGTGGGAAACCACAGCTTCATTGCTACATTTGTGGGTGCAACATATAGTAGAAACAAAGGCAAAAATAAAAACCTGATTATGTCTTTAAGAGCAATGTCTCTGTGCACTGCCTGGCAGGAAAGGCATGGCAGATGCTCACTGCCATTTTCATTTCATGGGACAGTTTTTTTCAGAATGAATGGCTAGTGGATTACTGACAAATCTTGGCAGATCCTTAGTAAAAGTGATACCTAGCTCATAACTCAGTGATAGAGCATCAGCTGCTCTCTCTTTTCCCACTTTCAATCTCAGGGCCAACTTGTGGTATTGACTCTTTTTGTAGAGCTACATTCTTTTGGTGTTTACTTAAAGGATAGCCTTGTACTAAAAGGTAAGTCACCAGCACAAACAGGGTCTCTGCAAACTAACACATGCCCTGCACAGAGCCTGGTGTTTTAATTAGAGTTGTGGTAGCCACAATGCCAAAACTGCATACCTGATGAGCACATTGTTCTCACTTTATATAACGTTACAGTGCTATGAAACATCACATTTAGTCATACTATTTATCACACCAGAGGCCTCATCTCAACAGCAAAGAGCTTTTTAATGGAAATAAACTCTGTAAACTGCGTTATGTTCTTTTGGGACTGGCTTCAATCCAATGCCACCAATTCATGCTCTGCAGTGAGAAAAGGCTGTACCAAAGAGTTATTTTCTGGTGTGTGACCCTGAAGAATTTCTCCACTGAACTCAGTTCTCCAGATAATAAAGAACAAAAGTTCCAGAGCCCCCCACTTTTCAGAGTGTTCAGCAACTGGCAGGAAAAAAAAAGGTTGCATTTTCTATTATTTCCTCTCCTTTGGGAGAGGCTGTGGTACCAAGAAAGGAGATTGTACTTGGTAGGAAGAAAAGACTTTTTCCATTCATTTGTGCACAACCACATTTTTAGAATATTCTGACCACCTTCACTTGAAATCCAGAGCCCCAGGCTCTGAGTTGCCTAAACTTGGGCATGCACCTATGGGCCCAGAATGGCCTGGGTCTCCCACATTCACTTCTGCGGATGCCTTGGATATCCTGGGCCATTTCAGAAAGAATTGCACCCGCAAGTTTAAACATTCAACCAAACCACAGAAACCAAATCAGCTGTCACTCCTGATAACCCTATCCATAAACCCTGAATTCCACATAACCCTAGCAGTTTTATGTATGAACTTTTTTGTTCAAAAAATATGAAGATCATCTCTACAATTTTACTGTCCCATGAGATATCAAATAGAAACAAAATTTTCAACTTACTTTCTCCTCAGTAACCTATAGCAAGTTGAGCATTACACATCAACTTTGGTATGTAGCAGAGCTACGTAGGTTTCAAGCAGTAATGAATTTGGTGATTTAATAAGAGGGAGGAGCAATTCAACTGTCTCTTGACGTCAGAACTTCTTGACCAGAAATTCTCAGAGCTTATGAGTCCTTTCGTGGAATTTATTAAGAAAATTGTATGTCCATGAAATCACTCGTATGGAAGTTGGAGTTTTCTTGTCTATTACCCATTCTGTGAGAATTTGAGGGAACTGCTTTTTCAGTGTACCCATCTCACACGTTTTGATAGAAATGCAGAAAATTCCTGGCAATTTTATGATGTCCACATTAGAAGTCTTTTTGTTATTCATGTTTTGTGAGTGGTTTATTCTCCAAAACAGACGTTTGCTATTGGTTTTTTGCTGTTCTAAGACGCGGACTTTATTTAAAATATTGGATATCCCATTAACTACTGATTAATGCTAAAAACATTCAATGATGAGACCAGTAAAATTCCAGCAAAAGATGACAACCATAAAGTCAGTACTTAATATCTGTTTGGCTGGCCAACTGTTTTAGATAGCACAGAAGGGAAAAAAAGTGCAGCATTTTAAATAAATTTGAGAAACAGAAACCTTTAATGAGAGAAACTTGGTTAATATTGCCTAAAGCAAATAGCAGATTTGAAGACTTATTCATTCTTTTCCAACAATTCTTTAAATTCTTAAGGGAAAACTAAAAGTCCCAAAGTCTCTCATGGAGGATAATAACCTAGCATGTAGAAAAATCTGCAATCTTATTAACAAGGAGAGGCAACAATTTTTATATAAAGAAATTGTTTTCACTTTTTAATTTATTCATTAGCTACAGAAACAAAAATTCTGGTATGATACTTTCCTTATTTGTTTTGTTCTACTGCATCTTATTTAATCTGGCTGAACTGCCATCACAAGAAAGGATTAAAGCACTTCTTAACTCTAGGGAAGCCCAGAAACTAAATAGATCTGGGTTCAAATTTCCCATCTGGTCCTTCTATCTGTAAACTGGTCAGTGCCTGGCCTTCTACAGATTGAGATACCATCTAGTCTTGGCATACACCACTATCATGGATTGTTCTACCTACCAAAGTAACAAAGAAAAGATTACTTTTTATTGACATCCTTGAAATTAATTAAACATTTTCACTTCTGTTCATAAACAAGAAGAATTCTTCTGCATATATTTACCTCCGTTCTTCTTCTTCTTTTTTTTTTTTTCTTTTTTTTTTCTTTTTTAAGAGGACTACTCTATCCTTTTGTTACTACCTGCTATTTAAGTCTACATCTGTAACTGTTGGCGCTCAGAAGTGTTTTGGGAAACTATTTTAGTCTTGACCACACGTCAATATTTTTGATGTCTTATTCTACTGCTGGAGATGGCAACATGATAGATGCTTCTTGTGCTCAGGGTATGGATCCTAAACCAGAGACAGCACTGAAGGAGTTGCACTCTTTCTTATAGCTTTCCGAAGTATAACTGGCATAACACAGCCCTTTTAAAAATCACCAGATCAGAAAACGGTGAAAAATTGGATACAGACCATTCACTGCAGTGAAGCCTGGCAAATTTATTATCATGAATGATTCCATCAAAGATGCACAAAAATTCTCTCTGAAAGCCTTAATTCCACACAATCATTTTAATGCTGTTAGAGTTTATTAATTAGTCCCACAGATTATAAAAGAGGAACCAAATTTGCGTACGATGAGGCCTTAAAACACAGATCCTCACCTGTTCCCACCTGTGATTAGTGGCCTCTCAGGGTGTGTGGTGGATACCAGGGGTACTCCAAGTTTATGACACATTTCATCATCTTTATCTTGTAGTAGGCTTTCTTCCACTTCTTCATCATGTGCCTTCTTTTTCCCTCCAGCTCCTGCTGGCACTCCATCAGTAACCTTACCAAAGTTACCTAGAGACACAGGATTACAAGTGAGGAGATGACTAGCAAGGAGATGGTAAACCTGAATGACGTTTAAAAAAAGAGAAAGAATATTTATACTAGTGAAACATCTTTGTCCCTCCACTCTTATCATTATCTGCTCTGGACATACCAAAGCATAGAAAGGTCCTGACTGGTTACGTTCATCCCAATATCTGTTCAGACTTCAGAACCATGCTTCCATTACCAGCCCTACTCAATAGGCATCTAGAATACCAGTGCCCATCACTGAGAGATCCTCTGCCTGCTAACCCACAGGAACATCCCAGGAGGACAACAGTTTTCTTTTGAAATTCTTTTACTAAAGAAATTCAGTAGCAAAATCAATGCTGTTGCTATTAGTTCTAGATCCAGGACCCTGAGTATATTTGACTTAAATAGCAACTCTATGTCTCCTTTGCAACATGTGGATGATAATTACAAAGCCTGATCTCAGAAGCATTATAGTTCATTTTCAACCAAGCAATTTTTGCTAAGTAGGGCTGCAAAGGGACCTTTAGCAAAAACAACACCTTGAGGCCACAGCCTCATGCTTGTCACTAGACTACTCTGCCAGTAATACAATCATCTTCTCTGATAAGATTGTTCCTTAAAGGGCAGTTACCAGCACTGGGAAAGATGTGAATCCATCAAAGTGGTAATTACAGCTTGGAGACAGGCAGAACAGATTCACTGAAGCAGAGGGATGTGCTGAGTCACCCCACACAGCATCCCCATCTGGATTCTAGATTCAGCCCTTCATGAAAATTAAGCCCATTTGCCAAATTTGGATTCAAATTTCAACTGCACCGATATCTGGCAGATGTTTGTGTCCTGAGTTCAGAGCCAGACTCGTCTTTAGTAGTAACTCCAACAAGAATACAAAAATCAGTATCATTTCCCAACCAATTATAAAAAAAATGAGTTACTTGTTATTCCTAGCACTACTTCCTGCTAAGTTTCAGCATGAATCAATATCACTCATTGATTGCTCTATTTGTGAGTGCAGTCTCTCCCTGCACAATTGTCCTCATGGCTGAGCACACCAAGGTACACAGGCACAAAGATGGCAAGTGTCACGGTGCTGCTGTGCAATAGGACTCTAAGTCTGAAATGAGTATGGTGCTACCCACGTGCTGCCCTAATGATCAGGGTTTAATCCCAACTTGTAAGCCTTGTTCTGAAGGTGATGCTTGAGACACAGCACTCTGTAGCACATAGTGTCCACATGCAGGTGAGACATCCACTCTTCCTTAGAGAAGAGCTTAACACACTTACCAACAGAAACCTCAAAGGCTATTGGCTTGTCTCCAACCTTCCTATCAATCATTGTGGCTTCAAAAAATGCCCCAAAGAGGAGGAACTCTTCAAATTTCTCTCCATAGATCTGTTGGAGAAGGAGGCAGGGAAAAAAAAAAAAGGCATTTATTTTCTACTCTTTTTTTGCAGCACAGAGACTTCACAAGAATCCAGCAGCTGTGTTACTGTTGTAGATCTATCAGTCTGATATTGTCAGTGATTATATAGTAAGTAATACCACTCTGCTCTTACTGGAAAAAAGAGAAAAACATGTATGACTTTGGTTGTATCAACAGTGTCCAGCAATATCAGCCAGTCACAAAAAAGTAATTTCTTCTCACTCCATGTCCTTCTTCAACAGTAGTCTATTAAACAATTCCTTTATTTCCACGTACACTTAAACCACCATTCCATCTATAAGTTTCTGGTAGTCCAAGGGCACTTTTTGCTGCTTGCCCCGCTCTGTTCCCCAGGAGTGACTTTAACCTACTGCTCTTGTGTTTGCGTTATCAAGGTGTCAACCTGATGGGGTATGAAGTTCTCTGCTGTTTGCCTTCCCTAGCATCACAGCACAGACACTGGTAACTGTGTTGTCAGTTTTTCACATAAAGTGGAAGCACAGGGACCAAACAATCACGACACAGCAGCAAACACTACCAAAATGTCACTTCTTGAGGAATTTTGAGACTCAGTTTGGTTCTGTATGAACTCATTCAAGACCCATTCAAGGAAAGCCGTCTGAGACCTCCAGTCCTCTTGGGCCATTAACAAAGCAAGCTATTAACCTCAAACCAAGAACTCAATGAACTCAACAAGAGTTCAGATGAACTGAATTTTATGGCTTAAGTTCTCTCCAGGTTCATACACTGACTGCCACAATCTCCGCAGCACAAACACTACCGATCTCCTCACATGAATATCAGCGCGCTGAAGCCCATCAGGCAAGATCAGAATGAGGATCTTTTTGGACCAGAGTGAGGAAATGATTAAAAAATCATCTGTGTATGAATATTAGTTTTCCTGCCTTTTGCAAAGGAGAAACAGCCTTTGACATGCATTTTGAAAACAACCCTCTGCTATACACAGCAAAGGGGCATACGTTTCCAACAAAAGAATTAGCAGCATTTCAAATCAAACGTAACTTCACAAGCAGATTGCAACTCCAGAGTAGCTTTAGCTTCTCTGCACCTTGATTATTTTCAGTATGAACCCAGAGCAAAGTGTGCCTACTAAAGCTGAGGCTCAGAGACACACATTTACCTCCTATTACAAAGAAAGCAAATAACAAATGTTTAATGTCTTCTTGCTGTTGGAATCAGTCAGCAAAGTTCACCTGTGGGGCCAGGTAATTTGCCTCTGTTGTCTCAGCGGCTCTATGAGACATTTTTCCACCTTATTTGTAATGGCTCCTTTTCCCGCTTTTCTTTTCAGAGGGATGAAATACAATTACTTTGTCTATTATAGCATGAAATATTGCTGAAACAAAAGAATATCTAGCAGCACTACATTATGTTGCTATTTTTTACTCATTCCATACTGGAAATTGAGGCACAGTTCCAGAAATGAATCCTTACTACTACTATTAATATTTATTTGTGATACCACCCGGTTTGTTCCTCCACCTGGAGTATTTAGCTAGCAGCTAAACCCACATTGCCTGAGCCCCTGACAGTAATGGATTTCTTCTGTATGGAGGAAAATCTATATGAAAATAAATTTCTTCTCATGTCGTTGCTATTACAGTCTTCAGAAAAGAACAGAGGGACCATGGCAATTTAAAGCTATCTAGGTATATAAAGCAAGACCAGGGTCCAGACTTGCATGTTGGCCTGCAGTTATCCATACACTTTCTCTGCCAATACGCTCCTTGACTTGTGTCATTTAGCAGCAGTTAACTTCATATGTTTCTAATAGGTATACATAGATACAGACAGTGCAGAAGGACTAATAATACAGAAGATAATTTTTATGGAAACTGAGTTCTCTGAGTTTTGGATACACATTAATGTTCCATTTGAATTGCTTTATTATCAGAAGATACCAAGACTATGGGGGCAGCAAGAGGGGGAGCATATAGCAGCAGTACTACATGATCTAAATGCAACTACAGAAATCAAAGCCATCCTCAGAAGTTTAGGGACGGCACATGTCAATCAATCTCTTAATATCATGCCAACCTCTGAAGGCGCATCAAATGGCTCAACTTCCACTTCAGTTGAGTTCGTCTTATCTGAAGGAGAAGCTGACTTTCCATCCTCTCCTGCTTTGTCAGTTTTGTCTTTTCCTTTGGCTGCTTTGGAATCTTTAGATGGCAACTTGATATCCTTGATGATCCTTGAAAATTTTGACTCACGGGCTCCTCCTGAAAGTATCTCCACAGCAATCTCAATGAAGAGACGCCCCCTGAAAGAGGCCCCTTCTCCAAAACCTTCATTAAGCTCCTGGTGGTCATCCATGAGGCTGTTATTCCTGGCTGAGCCATAGAGATTGATCCAGGCAGGTCCAAAGGTAGGCAAGAACCCTGGCGATAAAGCACATTTTATGGCATTTCCATTAGGCATTAGCACACACTCCTGGCAGTCTGCTTGATGAAGTTTGCCTCTCATACTTCAAAAGCCAAGCCTGGGTCCATTTCTATGCATATAAGGACCAATTCCTATAGATCATTGTTTTGCAGGGCAAATCTTAGGCACTGAGTAGCCGCTGTTAATACTCAACCAGGGACTCTGCCAATCTGAAGTTATTTATGAGAAGCTATTCATGCTTCATGTGCTGGGAACATAGGACCTATCAAACTTCTTGGAAGAAAATGCCTTGCTCCCAAAGGATGAGGACTGGGACATGGTAGGAGAGGATTTCTCACCTTGCCCTAACTGTTCACAGGCCCATGTGACTTCTCACCTTATATGATTTATCATATGATTTTGGTTTAAAGAGTCAGATACGAATTTCAATTGCCAATGAAAACTGACTGCGTTCCACACTCTACTATAAATTAGGCTGGAGACATATGCTTAGTCATCAGTAAATAGACTCAAGGCAGTGAGTTTCATGTACATGAGTGTTTACATATTTGTTTATGGTACCTCTTTGAGCTGTGGTAGCATCCAGCTGAGTGCTAACAAAACACGTTTCTCTTCCTGGATAGAAGCCTGCTTTGCCTATGTTGTGTACTTTGTGCTTTCATTGGCAAAGAGATACTAGTACAAACTGTAAACTTACATCAGTTATCCCTAATGGTCTGGAGAAAATTCTTGCCAGTCACAAAGAAGGTACCAATTAATGCAGCAGCCTTTTAACAAATAAGGAAGTAGCACGCTACCATACAGCAAACACAATGCAATATAACTTTGAATTAAACGAAGAAAAGGATTTTGAGAACCAACAAAAGACATGAATTTTTACTTAAACACTGGGAATGCCTAAAATGGGATTAATCAGTGCTCAGATCTCAAACAAGTGGATTTTACCATAGGGAACTTTTCTGCCACTTTCACTTTACCTTTGTCACCATCTTGTTCATTGGATATTTTCTTCAAGTCAATGAAGTGGGTGGCTAAGGCCACATCGTTCATGCTGCCCTCATCCCAGACCTGGATTTTGACTCTTCGGCAGAGTGGAGGGAACATTTCTTTGAAGATAATCTGTTCGTGCCACACGGGATCTGCACAGTTCTTTTGCACAGTTGTCCGACCCTGAAATGAAAGTCCAGCATATGTAACTCTGCAGGGATTAGACTCTGGAGAACAGCAATAAGTATAGCAAAAAAAATAGCAAAAATTGCACTCAGCAACATTTCACCAGTTAATTTTTGAGCACAAATATCCTGTGTTGAAAGTACTTCTGCTTTTTCTATTAGCTTGTTTATTCTTCCCTCAGTATCTAACAAAAGACCACATTTTGGCTTAAGAATTCTCAGCTGCACACAGCAGACCTTGGAATAAAATCTGATTCGTAGAATTATAGAATCTTTTGAGTTAGAAGAGACCTTTAAAGGCAATCTAATCCAGCTCTCCTGCAGTGAACAGGGACACCTACAGCTAGATCAGGTTGCTCAGAGACTGGTCCAGCCTGACCTTGAGTGTCTCTGAGGGTGGGGCATCCATCACCTCTCTGGGCAGCCTGTTCCAGTGTCTCACAACCTTCATTATTAAAAAAAAAAAATTTTTAAAAAAAAACCCTTCCTTACATACAGTCTAAATCTCCCCTCTTTTCATTTGAAACCACTTCCCCTCATCCTGTCACAGCAGACAGTGCTAAAGAGTCTGTCCACTTCTTTCTTACAGCCCCCCTTTAGATACTGAAAAATTGCTATCAGGTCTCCCCAGAGCCTTCTCTTCTCCAGACTGAACAGCCCTAGCTCTCTCAGTTTGTTCTCGAAGGGAAGGTGTTCCATCCCTTAGATTGTTTTTGCCCTCCTGTGGACACACTTCAACAGGTCTGTGTCTCTCCTGTGTTGAGGAGTCCACACCTGGATGCAGTACTCCAGGCGAGGCCTCACTGGTGCAGAACAGAGGGTCAGGATCACCTCCCTCAACCTGCTGGCCATGTTTCTGTTGATGCAATCTAGGATACAGTTGGCTTTCTGTGCTACATTGCTGGCTCATGTCCAGCTTCCCATCTACCAGTACCCCCAGGTCCATTTCAGCAGAGCTGTGGTCTAGCCTTTCATTCCCCAGCTTGGACTGATGGTGGGGGTTGCCACGACCCAGATGAAAGACCTTCACTTGAATTTGTTGAACCTTGTGAGGTTCTCTTGGGTTCACTGCTTGAGCCTGTCTAGGCCTCTCTGGATGGCATCCCTTCCCTTGGGTGTGTTGGCCACACCACACAGCTTGGTGACATCAGCAAACTTCCTGAGGGTGCACTTGATCCCACTGTCAACGTCCTTGATGAAGATGTTAAAGAACACTGGTCCCAGTATTAACCCCTGAGGGACACCACTCATCACCAATCTCCATCCAGACATTGAGCCATTGACCACCACTCTCTGGGTACAATCTCTCAACCAGTTCTTCATCCATTGAACAGTCTACACATCAAATTCATATCTTTCCAATTTGGAGAGAATGACATTATGAGGCACCATGTCAGAGGCCTTACCAAAGTCCAGACAGATGATGTCAGTGACTCTTCCCTTGTCCAGCAACATGGTTATGCCATCATAAAAAGCAGCAAGGTTGGTCAGGCAGGACCTGCCCTTGTTCAGGTATTGCTGATTATCCCATGTCACCTCCCTCACTTCCATGTGCCACAGCACAGCTTCCAGGAGGATAAACTCCATGATCTTCCCTGGCACTGAGGTGAGGTGAGACAAACAGGTTGGTGGTTCCCTGGGTCATCTTTTCTACCCTTCTTGGCCTTTTTTCCAGTCACCACGGACTTCACCTGAATACCATCAGTTTTCAAATATCATCAAGAATGGCTTGGTGACTACATCAACCAACTCCCTCAGGACTCTGGGATGCATCTCATCAGTACCTATAGACTTTTGGATGTTCAGGTTCCCAGGCACTCATAAACCTGATCTTCATTCACAGTGGGAGAGGCATTGTGCCCCTGGTTCCCACCTTCTGTACCATCTGCTCAAGGGCAGTGTGTAGAGTAGTGAAAACTGAGGCAAAAAAGTTGTTGAATATCTCAGTTCTTCTTCCAGGTATGCCCTTCTGGACTTTCCTTTTCTTAATTCTTCCTTCCCTTAATTCTTAATTCTTTCTCTTCCCTTTCCTAATTCTTCAGGACCCTTATGCAGAAAACATATCTGTGAAGCCATCTGTGCTACAAACTGCACATCTTAAAATGGCTTTTGAAATATCTTCGTGATAGTAAAGCCATGCATTTTGTCTCATAAAAGCTTAAATTCATTACTGCTGCCAGGCTGTATGTACCAATAGAGTTACCTTAATCGAGGTAATTTATCTAGTATAAAATATGATTACAGTGGCTCATGCTCTAGGCATGTGCCAGATTTGCATGCTACAGATATAGAGAATTGAACTTCTCCGAGCCTGAAGGAGACGGCGGGACAGTCAGCTGAATATGAGCCAGCAGTGTGCCCAGGTGGCCAAGAAGGCCAATGGCAGACTGGCTTGTATCAGGAATGGTATGGTGAGCAGGACTGGGAAAGTAATCCTGCCCCTGTACTCAGCATTGGTAAGGCCTCACCTTGAGTACTGTGTTCAGTTTTGGGCACCTCAGTACAGAAAGGACATTGAGGTGTTGGAGCAGGTCCAAAGAAGAACAACAAGGCTTGTGAAGGGCTGGGAGAATATGCCCTATGAGGAGAGACTGAAGAGGAAGAGTGGCTGGATGACTGTATAGAATAAATGAACCTGGGGGTATTAATTGATGCTCGGCTGAACATGAGCCAGCAACGTGCCCAGGTGGCCAAGAAGACTGTTGGCATCCTGGCTTGCATCAGAAACAGTGTTGCCAGCAGGAACAGTGAAGTGATTGTCCCCCTGTACTCAGCTCTGGTGAGGCCTCACCTCGAGTACTGTGTCCAGTTTTGGGCCCCTCACTGCAAGCAAGACATTGAGGCCCTAGAGTGTGTTCAAATAAGGGCAACAAAGCTGGTGAGGGGTCTGGAGCACAGGCTATATGAGGAGAGGCTGAAGGAGGTGGGAATGTTCAGTCTGGAGGAGACTTGATATATATATATATACCTATATATAACTACATATATAACTACCTGAAGGCAGGTTGTTGTGAGCTGGGGGTCGGACTCTTCTCTCATGTAACTGGCGATAGGACTAGAGGGAATGGCTTCAAGCTGCGCCAGGGGAGGTTCAGTCTGGACGTTAGGAAACACTGTTTCTCTGAAAGAGTGGAATGGGCTGCCTAGGGAGGTGGTGGAGTCACTGACCCTGGAGGTGTTCAAGGAACGTTTGGACGTTGTGTTAAGGGACATGGTTTAGTGAGATCTGTTAGTGATGGATGGATGGTTGGACTGGGTAAACTTGTAGGTCTTTTCCAACCTTGGTGATTCTGTGATTCTGTGAACTGGGGCTGTTTAGTCTGGAGAAGAGGAGGCTGAGGGGAGACCTTATTGCTCTCTTCCAGTACCTGAAAGGTGATTACAGTGAGAGCGGAGCTGGTCTCTTCTCACTGGTGACAGGTGACAGGACGAGGGGAAATGGCCTCAAGTTGCGCCAGGGTGAGTTTAGGCTGGATATCGGGAAAAACTTCTTCACAGAAAGGGTGGCTAAGCACTGGAATAGGCTGCCCAGGGAGGTGGTTGAGTCACCATCCCTGGATGTGTTTAAAAACCGTTTGGATGTGGTGCCCAGGGACATGATTTAGAGGAGGGTTGTTAGTTAGGGTGGTACGGCTGGGTCATGGTTGGATTCGATGATCTTTAAGGTCTTTTCCGACCTGAGTGATTCTATGATTCTATGACCATATCACAGCATCAACAAGCCTTCTATTTTCACATTTGATGAAAATTACTAAGTAAGAAAGTCCACCTGGGATAGACCCATATTTGACATGCCAGCATTAAAACTCACACCGATGACCCATTCCTGTGTTTTCTTCAGATCTCTATTAAACCTGAACTAACTGCACACATTTGACCAATCATTTTAACCCATGCTAGTTTCAGACTTACAACACTTCACAGTTTGGATTCACAGCAAAACACGAACTCAGCACAAAAGGCCTCATTCTCATGTCTAAAACTTGTAAAGGATGAAATATACTCCTCCTCTCTATCCCCAGGGCTTCCTTACACACAAAAATTTCAAATAATTTTCTTTCAAATAATTTTCAGTTAGGTTCTTTCATTATTTAGGTCAATAATCAAAACAAGCTCCTTGACATGTTCCTTCATGGTCATAACAGAGGAACTGGATCCCTGGGTATCCTCTCTTCTCTTCTTCACCGTCAGTTCAATCCAGATTAAACCTACTTTACTGATTTCAATCCTGTTTCATTTTTTCACTGTAAGGAGATCAGAATATAGGATGACCTAATACCACACTGCATAATTTGCTGTTTTGTAACTTGATGCTTTTGTAAAAAATCTGCAGAATTTGCTTTCCCCTATGGCTGCCTGACTCCAACCTACTGCTGTGAGGATGATACTATTTCTTCTGCTGACATAAAGAGTTTCTTTCACTTTGTTCCTGCATAATTTGAGAACTGAAAATTTTCCTTCTGTTGAAAGAAATACATGTTTTCCCTATTTTACACAACAAAAAATTAAAGGACATCAGCTCTTCTGCATGCTTGCTATACAACTAGCAAGAAAGAAGGCCTACATTTGTGATCAAGAGGATCCCAATTACCATTTGACCTGCAAACATGACCACCACATAGGGATCCACAAGGTCCTTACTGTCGCCTATGAATGCTTTCGTGACATTTGCCATGATGCTAGAGTTCATCTTCGGAAGTCCTTCTGCTTTGTAAATTCTCACATAAAATCTGGCCCATGGTCTTTCAGATGGAAATCCTTTGGGGATCAAGAGATTCCTGAAAGGAAATAGAAGACACTTCCTTAAAATTGAAGGTGATGTTTTTTTTCCAAAATTGTTATCTCAAGTTAGCTTGCATTCTGAGAATAAATGAAAAAAGGGGGTAAGAATTTGTTTTTGTTATCTCCAGAACCACGACATTTTCAGGTTACTATGATAAAATAATGCACCATTATTTAGCAAACATGTCTGTGTGACATGTATGTGCTTGTAAAATCACAGAAAACATCATCTGTTGGTGACCTCTGGATATCACCTACTTCAACGCCCTTATCAGAGCAGGTCTAGCTGGATTAGGTTGCTCAGCACTGTGTCTGAGTACCTCCACCTGCTCTCTCTTGGCCTCTGCTAAAGTTAACCATGTTCATGGTACAAAACATGTAAATGTATTTATTTCTGCTCAGCAATTCCGTTGTTCTAACTTGTATCCAAAGCCTCTCGTTCTTCTACTCTGGAAATAATCCAGCTTTGTCCTCTTCATTGTATAGCTGGGGATAGCAGTAAGATCCCCCTTAACTTAGTTTTCATTAGGCTCAAGTAACCAGTCCTCCCAGCTCTCCTTGTAGATCATGGAATCCAGCCCCATATCTTGGTGGCTCTCCATGAACTTGGTCCTATATGTCAGTATTGACTAGAAACATTGCACTTGTAAAATCTAAAGTATGCTGGCAGCTTGTTACCACCTTAATTTCTGTATTTTACATGGAGCGTGCACAATTTTATTTAAGAATGTGGAAAATATAATATGCACATATCTGATAGATAAGAACTAAGAGCTTCTCACACTTTTTCTTCTTACTTCACTGCTTTTTAAAAATATTTTGACTGATTTTAAATCAATGAATCTTCTATCAAGGATAATCTGGCACTTAGCCACAGGTTCTGGTCAGCTCTATCAGCTACAGAGAAGTGACTATGGTGTGCTCTTCAATTTATTTGAGAGAATTATAAAAACCTCTCTTTGAGTACATCAGAACTGCCAGGCATATGATAACTTCAGCTATCTGAAGTTATCCCAGTGTTAGCAGTGACAGGAATGAAAAGAGAGCAGAGGACTTTTCAGGTACTTAGTAAAGAAGGATGCAGTAAGAAAGAAACTACTGCAGTACTTTTCAATCTGCTCCTCAGTATCAGCTGTTTTCTGTGTGGCTTGTATCGTGTCTCCTTTCCCAGTCACACTGATGTCACACTTCAGGTATCCCTTGGTTCCTGTCCTAATATCAGCAGGATCTGTGAGGAGCGCCCACTTGTCACAAAATTGATGACCTGTAAGACGGACAAACTTAAACACCAAGATGGAGGCTTCAAAACATGCAAAACTTGCTCCATTCCATTTGCATCAAGGGCACTGCAATCATTTCTGTTTTCAGCAGGATTCGAGGATCTGAAACGTTGTGTGACCAAAAAGGAAGACGAGAATTGATGTAGGTCTCACTGGGAACACGGTTATTTTCAGCAGTGTTTATTAGGATCAATGATTGAAGACCAGGGGAAGGCTAGGTAAGATTTCAGCATCTGAGCTAAGGCTGAGACTTTAAGAATGGCCTGATTTCTGATGAGAACTGTCTGAAGATTTCACTACTCTTCTGCAGCAAGAGGGTGGCCTGAGTGGCTCTGCTGTTGTGTCTCTAGATGCTGTAGCTGGGTGACACCTACAGCAAGTGGCCCAAATTCCTAAAGACTTAAGAAGAGATCCACCCCTTTTACCCCAGCACAAGTGACAATGAACAGGTAGGTTCAGGTTTTGTGAACACTGAGCTGCCCAGTCTGACCCCGTAAATAGATGCTGACGCTATGAGTGTTTCCTAGCAAAGGGCGGATTTTCAAGGTGTTATCAGGACTGAACTTTCTTTCTTCCACAGAACCAACTTTGTCTGGTTCTCTGTCATCCTTATAGGAAAACAAACCTTCCAAAAACCCAGCTAAGTTTATCCCTTGGTGTACATCTCAAGCATCAAAGAGGAAAAGCAACACACCTCCCCATTCCTTCCTCCCAACTCATTTAACAGGTTTAACAGGCAGGAAACTGCTTACCTGGCTGAACATACACTGTCCCCAGATCTACCTTAAAGGAGCCAATCAGCACACTCCCGATCAGTTTATGGTGCATAACCTGTTACAAAAATGCAGCGTTACTGTCTCTTTTTTTCTATCACCGTAACAGCAATTTAAAGATTACATTTGGTTCAGAGGTAGTAAACAGTGACATTCAGCAGCACATTAAGTTGATCGCTCATAGCTGCAGATACAGGAAACATTTGGAATTTCTTCCCTCTTGCCTTGAGCCAATTTAGAAATCAATTCAGTTGCATTCATTTGGAATCACCCAGGTTCATCCCAGGATGAGAGTAAGAAGGTTCATTCCCAGGTGAGGAATCAGATGGATATGTCTTCAGAGCAGATGTAGTTATATTACTTATCCTAGTAAATTTAAATAAATCATAATAAGGATAGACACATGGGACACAGCTGGTTCCACATTAGGCTGCAGAAACTGTATCACTTGTTGTGCAACAGCTGAATTGCCATATGAAACCAGCACACCCATAGGAGAAAGAATTAAAGTGTTCCTTTGCAACATTTCAACATGTATTAAACAAAGAGACTCAGTCCTGATTTAACCCCCACCATATTAATGAAGTCAGAGAAGTGATGTGGATGTAAATGAGATGGCAAGCAGGCCCCAGTGAGTCTGTCTCCTTAGCCTTCCTGGCAAGTAATGAATTTCACTTAGTTCAATTCAACTCAAATTTGATTAATAACTTTCCTTTGTCAGATGATTCCTACATCTCTGTACTTTTGTGTTTGGTTTTCAAATACATCTGTGTGCTCCACCTTACAGGCAAGGCAGACGCTAGCAACATGTTCTAAGGGAAGACTGGCTCTGGAAATGCATTTCTTAAGGAATATTCCTCTCACCGGAATAGCTTACAAGGTTGGAATCCACTCCTTGATTGTGGAATACTTTCTGAAAACAGCCTGAATCATCTAGAAAATCTTGGCCCAACTGCAAATTAGTCCCTGGGTTTAGCTTCACAGAAATGAAATTTAGAATTTGGAGATAAATATTCACACATCTGAGAGCGTTTTAGGAATTTGAAAGACTTCGTACTCTGACTTTGGACTTGCACATCCATGATGGGGACGCTGGACTTCAGCAATTTTTCATTGGATTTGTCATGTGACTTCATTTTGTGTGTTACCCTCCAGTGATTTTGGGATCACATTCAGTTGTCCTTGGTAAAACCTCACTTCAACATGGAAGGTGTTGATGTAGGACAGAAAAATCAAAAGACAAAGGAGAAATTTTATTCAACACTAAACATTAAAGCTTGAAAATGAATTGAGCTTTGTGTAGGAGAGGGGTCAATGTGAAACCTGTGCTACGTGCACAGACGCTGCTTTTCTCAATCCCTTGTGCCACCAGGTCCCATCACAGTGCTGGAGCCTTGCTCTTACAAGGCTGGACTAAGATACCCATGGAGGAAGAAGCCATGGAAACTGGTGAGTTTCATCTTGCCATGTGACAAGATCATAGTTTTGGGGGGACTACATGGGAACAGAAGCTTACCCAAATCTACTGACCACACAACAGGGTGGGTGGAATGGGGAACTAGGATGTAGGCTTTCTGTGGTCAAAACACTGAAGTTTCTTTATGACTTTGGAAACAAGAGGAGGGGATGTGCCTAAGTCTGACATGATAGTGTCTCACTGCTCTTTGAATTTTCTCTCCGGGGTATGGCAAGGTATTCAAACAGTGTTAAATGTGTAACCCTCGCTACTCTTTCTGGAGGTTTGCTGTGTGAAAGAAACATAACGTCCTTGTGTGAATGCCCTCCATGGCACTTTTAACTGCTGAGGAAATACCTCAATGCTTCTGTTAAGTGTTCTTCCTCCTGATACTTCTTCAAGCTTTTTTTGTTTGTTTTGTTTTGGGTGGTTTTTTTTGTTGTTGTTGTTTTGTTTGTTTTTTGTTGTTGTTGTTGTTGTTTTAAATGATAGTGAAGGATGCAAGCATTAAGTTTATAGTAAATGCCTCTTGCCTTCCAGGGAAGGCAGCATCACATCTACATTGCACCTCATTAAAGGTTTGTATCTTTCCAGACTAGAGACAATTTTCTTCAGATTTTCTGAATGAGGATGACTATGAACAGTGTTAAACTGAGGAGTATTTCAGTATTGCAGCATAAGGGGCATCTAGGTTGCACCATAACATTACTACAAGGTTTCTGGAATGTACTGGAAGATATAAAAGGAGAAAAGGATTTGCTCACTAATAGGTGCCAGGAAATGGAAAATCTCATTTTCTTCTCAAATTCGGAGTCTGAATGCAGCTGAAATGCTGAACTCATGCAAAATAGCACTAATCTTTTTTGCTTTCCTTGAGCTTCCAGGTGCAGATTAATTTGTTTTCGCAGATTCAGTGCATGACTGATTGCTGATAATGGCAGCTACTAATCTTTGTTTTTCCTTAAGTCATATTCATGCTAAGCAAGTGGAAGCTTTCCATCCCCTAAAGGTTTCCTTCTCTCACAATGTACATTTCCCTTCTTATTTATTTCTATCCCAACATGTTGCATTCTCTAATACTGTGCTGAAAAGTAATGAATTTCTGATTTCAGTAGCATCAGTGAGCTTTGTACTAGGTTAATATTTTCTTTTTAAAATGTCATTTTTATCTAGGAGGCCCTCTTTAATTTCACCTTCACCAGGTTTACGTCGAAATGTTCTCTGAGCCTGATGAAGCCATGCAGATTGACACCAGTTAATGCTGGCACATTCCCCCACACACCAACACACTCAGAAAGCTGGCACATTCCTGTCTACCACTGGATATATGAAAATATTATGTAAAGAACATCAGTTCCAGAAGACTGACTGTACTTTGGAGAAAAATTACTACACATCCCCAGAATGCAGTAGTTCACAATATTTGGTGTGTCAGTACTGTCCTTATATGCTGCCACATCAGAAGAACTCACTCATGGAGGCCACATGCTATGATCTAACTATGTAATCCTAACAGGTATACAATATCTATTCCCAAGCAGAAGAGGGGACAATGTCAGCCTGTAATAAGCTCTGTCCTTGGGGATACATGAAGGTCAGATCTGCAGATTTCCTGCATAGATTTTATGTATTTGAGCTGTGCATGTGATAGAGTGGATCTGAGCTTAGGATTCTGTCTGTCAATCTACTACCGGCAGTGGGAATCCAGATGTCCAGCTTGTCATTTTTAAATGAATATTTTTTTATTTTTGTAGCTGGGAAAAGTCATTTCATAATCAGCTCCACAAAGCAGGCACATTCTGAACACCTCTAGAAGGTTTTGCTCATGTGCTTTCCTGCACCTCCTGAGCATGGCCTGACTTTGTCAAGCATAGCTAACACAGCATTTCCTGGTGTAATTTTTGAAATGAACAAGGCACTTTAGGAGAATCAGTGATCTTCCCTAGTACAACAACTCACTGTTCATTTCTCTGGCCAAGTGGTGGGACTTCTGGCAGTAGAAGTGGGGAAAAAAAACAACACAACATAAAAGGTTCTGGATACTTGCTCAACCTGATGTAGGTAAGCTGCTTTTAGCAGGGGGTTGGACTTTATCTCCCTTCCAACCTCTGTGATTCTATGATTCTATGATCTTGTGGTGTTTCTAAGGTAAAGTTTATCTTTCTGTCTCACAGAGTGCCAAGCCAGCAATGTGTGTCCCTGAAAATGCACACCTCATCTTCCTTTACATTCAGCGTTGCATTCCTTCAAATCATTGCCAGCTGCCTTTTCTCCTTTTCCTCTCCATTCTCCTTTCCTCTTCCAGCACTTTATGTTGCTTTCATAGCACCCTTGGTGCCAAACATTATTTCTCTTTTTAATTGCACTAGGAAGAAATATTCAGAGCCAAAATAACACAGATACTATTACTTACTGTATTGGGCTTTCCTAGGTACTTACAGAGATGTTGATTATTTTGTCAAACAGAAACACCTGTGGTCCAACGAAATCAAACACAAAGTACTGTGGGAGAAGGGGACAGCAGGTCAGAAACATCTTTGTGCTGGTAGCAGCACTGTCAGCATTATAGCTTAGAATTTTGGGATACCCCACAGAGCCTTGGTAAAAATCTGGGAGCTAGAGAGGTGGTGTTGGGCATGGCAAAGCCCTTTCCTTGTTCCCAGGACAAAAGGGAAAGCCCAGACCCCTTTGCTACTGAACAGACATCCCTGCTCAGGTATGCAGATGCTACCAATTTGTCCATTCCAGTTCAAGCCACTAAGTGGAGGCATCTCAGGGCCACTGAAGAAAATGTCTTCCCCAAAAGAAAGCACCAACCTCATTGTAGAAGGGAGCATTTGTGCCTTCTTTCACTGTTGTTTGCTTCTTCTCATCACCGATCTCAATGATCACTATGGGGTCAATGTTCTCACCCACCAGCTGCCTGGCCTCAGTGATGGTGATGGCAATCTGGGGGGGACAAGGACAACACACATATTTCCCAGCTCATGTCAAAGGTATGTAAGGGCTGTCACACCCTGCTCACCTGGTAGTTCTGGGTTTTCATTTCCTCTTCATGAATTCTGGGCACCAACTTTGCTCTGTATCAACCACAAAATAGTTCATTAAGCATCTCTAGGCTAGACCTACTACTTGGACATACATTACAAAGAGTTTTTGTCACTAAGCTGTTACTGTTTTTGGCAGGTAGCTATGTTAGGCTTTATTTCATCAGCAGTCATTCAAGCACCATCAGAGAGACGTGTGGCTCCAAGGGCTCAGGCCTGTGGTCAGATGGCAGCTGAATCACGAGCTGAACCGCTGCAGCTGTCTATGGGCAATGGCCATGCACATGGAAAACAAAATAGCCCCCTCCCTTCCTGTTGAAAGCTGGGTAGAAGCACTGCTCTGCTTGTGCCTCTCATTAGCGCGTGCAAGGTACAACTCCAGCTTCCATGCAGAACAGTACCAACTGGTCTTTACTTTTTCCTATTGATTTCATAAGAGATGAGAATAGGATGGCACATTTGTTATCTAGTTCAAGTGGCAGAATTTGGTATAACCACTTCTTGAGTACTATAAAATTTGATACCTGGATTTATATGACATCCCACTTAGATATCTCTGTCTTTCATGCATATGGTAATAGGGAAATGCTTTGCATCTGCACAGCCCAGAACAGCTACCTGCCATTCACGCCAATGATGTCACCAATTGATCCCATCAAACTTGACTCCTTTCCTCCCCCACTTGAAAAACAACTACATAGAACACCTGATTATAGAGATTGCTGGCCAATTTGTCTCATTTTCATTAGTAGCAGAGTTGAGGCCCTCTAGCATCCATTTCAATCTCTCCCTGCACTAGATAGCATCTGGTGACAATCTGTCTTGAGCTGATACTATTTTGCTCACAAGCACATCCACTCTGTCATGTGGAAGGAGTGAAGGGATCACTGTTGTCAGTAAATGGATTTTCTGTCAACAGATATATTGTCCTATGCCAATACCATTCCTGAGAAAGATGGAAAAGGTGTTTTGAGGGACATAAAATATGCCAAGGAGAACCTTTTCCTCTCTGGGCTTAAGGATCCAAAAGCACTGGAGAATGCATTGCTGTTCATCAGGTCTTCCTCTCTCTCTTCTTGTCTTCCAGGAGTGTCATGGTGAAGATTTTCACTTTCATCACGATCACCTGGTGAGTAAAAACAATCAAGAAAATAAACCCTGTCTCTGATTTCTGCAAGAAAAAGCTAACTTGGAGCAGAGCAGAGCATTCATTAGTATGAGGTGCATATTTTATTTATTTGGGTGTCACAGGGATCACAACGAGGATTTGTACTGAGCAACACTGATGACAGCAGCGGGTTCTCTTTGGTGCAAAAAAATTATACTACATGTAAACTGAGGGTACAGCTCTTCTCGTCACACCGTGTGCATTCACAACAGGCACATGCACCAAAGGCACCTGACTGCCTCATCTCTCATCTACTAGAAAGATGGCGGGACAGATAATCACCATTACTTGCCTGTATTTGCAGCAGTGAATCTGTCATTCAATCCAACACCCTCCATTTCCCTCTAAGTTATCAAATTGGAGCCTAGTTTTGAAATCATTCCTCACCTTTACCTGCTGCAGAGATGATGAATGGTAGATCAAGGACAGAAAAAGAGAGTTGAACATGATTCATTGGGTCTCTTGTAGACAGCTCTGCTCAAACGAGACAGATTACTTCTAGAAGTGCCTATTTTTCTTCCTCACTCTCTTGAGTCCCAGTAACTAGCTCAGAGGTACGTATCTACATTTGGACAGTGCGGCCTTTCCCACACTGCTCTGCTTAGCCCTCCTGGCCCAACAGAAGTTCTGCCAGCATCTTTGCTCCTTGCTGAATGTGTTTGTGTTCAGCACCTGCCTTGGGAAGGGACCTGTCCATTTTAGGTGAAAATTTAGAAATTGGTTGCCTGTCACTGGTTCTAATATATACATATAAGCAAGAAATGTTCGGTGACTCTGGACTTGAGCTATTTCTGCTCTAGAAGCTGTCATATGGTGCCCACGAAAGTCAAACTGACTTGCTCAGTAATACTTACAGGCTTAGACAACCTTGTGGAGACATCCTTGCATCAAATGAAAGGAAATACATCCAAATGTATCTTCTGCAAGTGTTCTGTGGCACTGTATCCCAACTACAGAACTAGATAAAAATTGCCCAAAAAAGCTGTGGATGCCCTATCCCTGGATGCATTCGAGGCCAGGTTGTAATCTGGGCAGCCTGATCTGGGGGGTGGCAGCCCTGCTGTGGAAGGGGGTTGGAGTTGGATGATCTTTGAGGCACAGAAGCAATTATTTGATTCTATAAAGGGTTTTAATAGTGCTTCCACATCCCTTTGCAAAGGCATGGTGATTTGAGTAGTACTTAGAAACTGCTGATGGTAGCAAAGGACCATCCACCATAAAGTAAAACTCACTTGGATTTCTAATTAGAGCACTTATTAGGTGTGAATGTGGTCCTTCTGCAGCTGGATTCCACAAGCCCCTGCTCCCAGCAAACCACCAGGCAGGTACAGAGACAGGACTTTTGCTTGTGCTGGAAGGTGATTAGATATGAGCCATCTCCAGCCTGGGTGCCCTAGTGCCCTGTCATGCAGCTCTGTGCTTGAGCTGACATATCCAGCCTCTTGATGGAGCAATCTCATATACTATGTATGTTCTCTGACTGCCCCCCTAGCTCTTGTTCATTCTGCCCAGAACACGGAGAGTGAGTTGTCTCTGTATCCATGTAAACATGGCTTGATTTACAGCCCTTGAGTGAAGGGTGTCTGTCTATAGTGTTGCTTCTGTAGAACCAAGTCCCCATGACTACTCCCCAAATCCTATTTACTCTAGAGCATGCTGTTTGATTAGGGGCTTGTAGTACTCTGTGTTGTTTGCTTTGTAGGCTAAAGCAGAAAAATCTTCCCCTCCACCCCACAGCTGGGAACAGGTGCGTGCCAATGTGACGTCCTGCCTGGGCCACTCCGCAAGGTCCATGTTTCAGTTGAGATGTAAACTCTTTGCAACACTTCTCTTACTTTACAGTTCCATTCCCTTGACACCTTAGTATCTGAATCAATATCCTTTTCTACTCAATAACCATACGTATGTTGCACAGAACTGATAAGCGGGAATTATTCCCTTGTGTACATCCAACTAATGGTTTAAGGAACCACCACACTCCCTCGCTGCATGCTTCTCTGCTAAGTCTCCTTAGGCCAAATCCCCATTTAACACAAGAGAGAGATGGTAATATCTGCATCTTTGCTAGTTCCAACTCTTCCACAAAACAATAATGATATATATGAAGAAGCAGCATGAGGACCCCAATCCATCCAAGATCTCAAAGACAAAATCATTTGAAATAAGCAGTTACACAGATACAAATGCTTACATGGTAAACTGAAGCAAGTTACCGTGTAGTTTATCTTGTAGAGCACGGCATATTTTATAGAGCATAAGGTAAATAAACTCTAACATAATTGTCATGACTGAGAAGTTTAATGGTGTTTGGTTTCTCTTCTCCAGAAGCAGAGTTTCCTTGCTGTAAGGATTAGAAGAGAATCTTTTTATTTAAAGTAGTGCCCTTTAGCTAAATAGTGTTTATGACACAAAGTGTTCCTGTTTCTGCCCAACAGTGAGTCAAGATACACATGGCTGGTTTATGGCAGCACTGTAATTCACAGGCTGCTCTAAACACTAAGGAGTCCACATTTTAAACGTCTCATTAAATTTGAGGCATGAAACTGTAATATAACACCACAGAAAGCAAAGAATTTGTTGTGGCCGAAATGTGAGTTTTCTTGGAGGTGAATGGGAAGACTACAGGGAGAGGAGAAAAATGGCAGTGAATGCTGGAGAGCATCTCCTTAGCTTGGAAAACAATGATGTCTTAAAGGGTAAGAAATAAAAGACTCTGCATGTCTTATGGATGCACTTACATCTGCTAAAGATAAAAAACAAAAGCAAAAACAGAGGAAGGAAGCAAATGAAAACCACTCCATTTTATACTTAAGAGGAGAATCACTTTATCTATCCAGCCTTTCCAGTCACCATTCTGCAGGTGTCTAGAAGAAGCAGATCTTCAGGAAGAACTGTGGAATGATGTTTCCACCTCTAAAACAGAAAAAAAACTGTTAAAATCCTGCCACCTGCCTATTTTTGTTTTACTCTATCAGATACAGTAGTTTCAACTTGCAGGATCCGAAGGTAGATTTAACAAAATACTGAATGCAAAAAGAGTAATCTCTCTGTTTACCTGAGTGATAAAGAATTTACTGCTCATTTTATCAACACTAAGGCAGCAACTGTAAGACACAATTCAAATGAGTTCACGTGAAATGAGGTATAACGTGATCCCCAACCTGCTCTCGCCAGTTGCAGTATTGATTTATGAGGCCTTACCCAGTGCGTCTTTGTTTGCAATAGTCAACCCCTTCTCGCCTTTTTTCTTCTTCTTCAGCTTCATGCCACCAAACAGCCCCTTTCTGAAAAATTAAAGAAAAGCAATCATTGTAACAGCTTCCAGCCCTTTTCTGTGCTGGACTCTGATTTAATTCAAAGACCTGCTGAGAGGGCATTTTGATTTCCAAGTGATATCATTATATTCTGATTTGCCTTTTATTGAAAGCAAACAAGAGAACGCTCCAGTTTCATGCTTCATCTAACTTAGTTTATTTTTAAAATTCGGCAGGATATGGGCGAGCATGCTGGCAGAGAGCCAGAGCTTCTTTTCAAACCAAGGCAGCAGGAAGAGGCAAAGAAAGGAAGTTCAAGTTTTCAGTTCTACTGACTTGCCCACACATAATTCTCATTCCTGTGGCAATACTAGAAACAAAAACTTCCTACAGATTTTAGGTTCCAGTTCAAAAGCAGTTTTCCAGTAAATTAAGATAAACATAAAAGCATTTGTTTAAACCTCCTTGGTGTGGATGTGCACGGCACTGGTGGCATATTCACCACAACAGCTTTTGCCTTTTATTTAGTTAGTTCTCATTCCCTCCAGCAGCAAAGCTACAAGCAGAGTTGGACAAGAGCTCCTCCTCAAGCTGTTTTATGGGGACAGCTCAGCTTAGCACCAACCCCAGCTACCACTGCGTGTGGCTTTTCTGCCTCCCACTCCTCCCCATACTGGATTAGGGAATTGACGCAGCTTAAAACCAAGCTTTAGACAGATCATTTCTACGATCGTGGTTAAAGTGGCTTTGCCTTCATTAAGGACTTCTTATTTCTTGCATTCATTCTATTTTAACCACAGTCAGGAGCCAAGCACAGTCATTTGGGAGCAGCAGGCATTGATAGGATGAGATCCAGGCAGGCCAGCACAGCCCTGGGCTGGCTGCCATAACAGAGAAAACATGACAAGACATTCATCAGGGACCCGCTGCAAATCGCCCTGCGGCAGCAAGCAGTTCAACTGCTGAACTAAGCTAAAGCATTCCTTCAAGCAACAGCAGGGAGCCAGGTCGGCTATTCAGAGCCTTGTGTTCTGCCTTTTCCTATTTTAACTTCCCATTGGTCCTTCAGCTTTTTAGAGGCTAGAGAGAAAGAGTAGTTGCATTTTGCAGTTAGTTTCACAGAAGAAGAGAAAACCGCTACAAGTCATACAGTGTTCTCCCCTCAACAATGAATCTTCTCGGCAAGGTGTAGGAAAAGGCTGCCCAGGGAGGTGGTGGAGTCACAATCCCTGGAGATTTTCAAGAAAAGAGTAGACGTCACACAGAGGGACAGAGGTTCAGTAGGCATGGCTGTGGTGGGTTGATGGTTAGACGAGATGATCTTAGTCGTCTTTTCCGACTTAAATGATTTTATGACTCTGTGATTCTTATTCCTTCCATAGTCTACTCCAAGGAATGCTTCCTTGGTGGCCAGATAACATAACCCTATCAAATCCCCTTTGTGTGCACTGTAGATCCAGGAGCACTGGCCATGGTACAGGGCATTGAGGCTGTACTGTCATCTTGCAGGCAAAGAACAAAGAATAACTACAAGACTAATAAATTTAACAACCTTTATTTCCAACCTGACCTACTGCTGCAACTTCTGATTCTCCATACCCAAGAGCCAAGGTAGGCATTCATATACTGCAGAGAAAAGCCAAGGGGGGAAGATCATAGTTTCACAGAATGGCTTGGGTTGGAAGGGACTTGAAAGATCATCTACTTCCAACCCCCAAACCATCAGGTTCCAACAGAAGATGGGACTTCTCACTGTCCTTGAGGAGAGATTAGCACAGAATCTGTCCTCAGCAACATGGAAGACAGACACTATTTTTGTGCTAAAACTGTGCTCAGATTTCTCCTTTTAACCCAAAGTTGTGAGCAGTGGGTTGGACATAGTTGCTGTTCTGCATTTGGTTCCCTGAGAGACTGAAGTGAGGAAATTTAACACAGCTATCCTTACACTTTGGGAAAAGACTGGTTGGTTTTTATTGATCTCACAGTTTTCTTATCTTTTTTTCCTTTAACGAAGAGGGTACTTTTAAGCTGCATGATTCAGTTTTTGAGAGGAGGCTGGGGAGCAGCAATCAAACCTCTGAGCACTGGAGTGTGACGTTTCATTTTTCTGGTTTTCTAGAGGTTTAAACCAGTGTTTAATAATGACCCTTACAGTCTGCATGCATCACCTCCTGATGCCAATAAAGGTTTGGCAAAACAGTTACAACAGTATAGGAGCCATACACAAGAGTACCTCTTTGATGATAAACTGAACAGTGCTTGGGATAGGAGTGGGCAATAATGGACTCTGCACTTTGTGAGCCTGAACTAAGACCAAAAATAAGAGGGGGGGAGGAGAGAAGGGAGAAAAATAATAGAACCAAAACAGATTTGGGCATCTATTTTCATTAGATAAACCCCAGACACAGCATTGAATTAATCATACCACTCTAACATATAATCAGAAATCCAGAGTCACTGCAAATGATTCACTTTGCTATATTTCATGGTGAAAATGTAAGAAAGTCATATTGCTGCAGATCTCCTCTGCTCACTCTCAGCTTTGCACAGTTTTCTTATTCTATGTACTTAGAGTGAAATAAATGGTTCTGTTTGTAGGCATTGTGAAAAGTTACAAAAAACACATACCAGCATAGCCGAAACATTTCATCTTGAAATGCTGAAATTACATGCTTTTATATTTTGAAAATATAATTCTCTACATCTCATTTTTAAAGCTGAAGCATTCACTGAAACCCACACGAATTTGTGAGCAGTGGTGGCTATTAACCCACCTAGAATTTCCCCTGTTCTCTATCATTTTCCCAATTACTGGTAACATTAGTTCAAGAAGAGATCTCCGTGGGCATGATTTCATACTGCAGTTTTTCCAAGGAAATAAATATGCCCCATATTTCAGAGGGAGAAACAATCTATACCGCTTGAGAATTTTCTGCTAATAACGCCAGTGGTGAGAGTGAAAACAATGCATTTATTACAGTGGCGGCATTTTATTCCCCTATCATCATGTTTGCCTAAATTGCTGTATAAATAAAAACAGGTTTCCTGGGAGAAAGTACAATCCAGCTAGCTCAGACAAATCAGCACCCACAAACTGGGCAAATCTGATGCCAATCAGTGCTCAAACACCTTAAGTCACCTCAAACTCAGTGTGCATTTAATTGTGAAGAAAAAGTTACAGCAAACCAGATGGGAAGCTGATAATATTTAAAAGCCACATTGAGAGACATATATCATGAAAAAGTTTTGCAAGTGCTCTGCAGAGGATCTCCTGGCTGTCAGTAAGGAACAAATATGGCACTGTGAGAATCTGGTGAATTGGGAAGGATTTTGGGTGCAGATTATTTGGGGAGCAGAAAAAGTCTTTCATCCATCTTTGGCCTGTGGTGAGGCTGAAGGCTGTGCTAACAGACTGCAGTGAAGGTTCAGTCCCCATATATTACATGCCGCGTTAAGGCAGAGAAGGATTTTGCTCCTTCCTGGATCCAACAAGATTTAAGATTCATTTCCAAAGAGGAGGTAGGGAAATTAGTTTCTACAGGTTACAGACATGATTACCTTGGAATTTTCCTTTTATAATTACGTCAGAAAGAAGCAATTAGAAATTTGCCATCTCAGCTAATTGAAAGCACTGCTTAATACAAAGAAAATAGAATCTCTCTGCTCTGTCTGCGTGGGAATCGTGACAAATATGGAGTAAGGATAGTCTTTTTTCTTCTGCACATGTTCAGTGACAACAGGAGTCCTAGTTTGACCGCAATTAATTGAAGTTTCCCTGGCATAAGTAGTAAGTAAGAGTGGTTCACCAAGCGCTCAATAGCATTTGATTACAGTGAGAATGTGTTCCATTTATAAGAGTTCATTTCCCTCTACCATTGCCACAGGTCCATTGGGGTTCTGACTTCATTATCATATTTCTTGAAAGACTCACAAATTGTATTCCCCTCTCATCAAGATTTACCCATTACAGCTTCCAGCTTTTGAGCTTGCCAGTTTTCAAAAAAAAAAAATCTTTGATGCCCCTTCTTTTTCATTTAAGCTGCGCTGTTATCACAGAGGCTTCATGATCACATTGAGCACCGCATAACGTTCTCTCAGATATCCCATAGTTGCTATTTGCAACATAATTTAAGGGAAAGACGGCAGAAAAGAACACTTCAGACTTGTCAGCATAAGAATACAAGTGACCTTACCATGCACTGAATTTCCTTTGATTTTTTCTACAGCAAGTTTAAACTTAGTTTCATCTTCCAGTAAAACGCTTCCAGAAGTCCATGTGCTTCAAACTGACATTTGAGGAGAATCCCTTCTTCCTGTATGAATGGTCACACATAATCCATTCAGTCTTCACTTCCAGACAAGGATAGTAGACTTCATCCCCAAAAGGTACTGGAGAGACTCATCTCACCCAAGTCTGGTGTTGGCTTCTGACATCCCAAGTGTTTTCACCATCAATGGAGACACTTCAAAGGCACTTCTAGGGTGCAGGTTACCTGACCCACTCCCCATGGGATGAAGGAAATCAGTTTTTTCTTCTGTTGGTCAAGGCCAGTTTGTGCAGCCATCAGCCTTGGAATGGCTTTCCATAGTGCTGACACATGAACTGTGCTCCTGGTTGGCACATTGGAACAGAGCCAAGGATGTGGATGTTGGGAACCCTTGGAAACACTGAGGGCAGGCACAGAGACAAACCCAGTTTTATCTGTAATGTCTCCAGAGACCGTCCAGAAGTCCACACAGGGACACAGTGAATGAGCTGCCAGCACACTCCTGGCAGCACACAATCCTAGCTGGGACAGCTGCCTTTGTTCCCTGGAGGCGCCTTCATTCCTCCCTGGAAGAAGCAGCCTCAGCAAACCTTTCAGCACCATCAAAACGATCAGTTCAGAGATGATCAAAGGTTTGTGCGGCTCAGATCTGATCTCACTCCAGTGCCTGATCTGAGTGTTAGAAACCAAAGAAAGAGAAAGAACAGCCTTCAGCCTTTTCACACATCAACATACAATTTGTTAGGTAGGTCTGCGTCTTCGCATTTTGTTGTTTGCATATTGCCTATTGTTAGCTTCTGTATTTTGCAGCTTCTTCAAATTCTGCCTCTTTCAACAAAACTTAGTTCTCCAAATAATTTTGCAGTAGATCAAACAGTATTGCATTAGGGGAATAATCATTTCTACATAATTAATCCCTATTTTCCTCAACTAATTCTCTAGGTTATAAAAAATATTTTCTCACTCTTTTTTAAATGCAAAAGCGAACGAAAGACTCTTGGCCTGTTTTATCACTTCTAGAATAGGTACAAGTCAAGGAAATTGAAAGGGAAAGTAAATGACGTCCTCATTTAAGCCACTCATTTCAAAGTTCAAAATATAATTACAAAATAAAGATGGGGGTTCTGATTAAGCAGTCTAATCAATCTAAAACTTCAATGCAAGCATAGTAAGTTAATTAAACAACAATTTTTATTAAGCTAGTATCTCATTTCTGTTAATAAATTAAGTCTCAGGGAAGAAATGTATTGAATTGCATTTAATTGTCACAGAGAAATTAATAAAATATCATCTATATAATCAGTCAAAGCAAGAAACACCTCAGTGAGCAGTTAATGGTGTATTCATTTCATGCTTTCCCTTCTCAGGATCATAGAAAGTTAAACAAAGATATTGTCTGTTTATTTGTTTAATTTATCTCTTTTGCCATGTCAGGAGTGCTTCACACAACATATTGTCAGATCCTTTACACTGGTGCAGTAATGAGACTCTCTTTCTCCCCAGATCAATTATTTATGTTGCTGTTCTTTCACAGCCCATAGCTCTGGGCTTTTAACTTGCTTTCAGTCCTCCTGATTTCACATCTGACAGGTCCGTGGATTTGAAACTGAAAACCCTCAAGTTCTCAAGAAGGTGGATCCACAATCCTACCTGACAAGCTGCTGTTTAAAGACCAGTCTTTGCCACACTGCTATCAGCTCCTAAACTCCTTTTATTTTTCCCATTTATCTGATACTATGGAATTATATATCCTGCCTGAACTATTTATTTATCATTAGCAATGCAAAAACAAAACTGCAAGGCAACAATTGTGTGGTCCGTGTTAGTTATAGACTAAATCTTACATACCATAAAAAGCTCTAAATTTGCCATTACTACTCAGGGAAGAAATTCTGCTATCATCTCTGTCAATAATTCCATATTAAACTTCAATTTGGTGCACTGCAACTGTCAGAGGGTGAAATCAGCTATTAAGAACTGTAAAAAATGAGACTAAAATATGATAGAGAGCATTGCATGCCACTAAATTATTGTCTTATGGCTACTGCTCACTGTTTTGAATATCTCCTCTCAAAAATGACACAAAACTCAGCAATGTTCAGAAAGCACAGCAGAGTGGCTATGGCTCCTGGAAGGGTTTATTCAGCCAGGAAAGGAGATGACAACCCGTGCTTTAAGGTGGTATACTGAGGTAAAAAGCATGTGTGGCACTGAACACATTGCTGGCATTCAGCTCCATGGAAGTGGTCATGGAGTCATCACTGATGGTCTCTGACATGAGCAGCTCAGAGTGCAGCACCGGTCAGGAAAGGCAGCACCATGCCAGGTATCATCAGGAGGGACCTCAGGAACAAGTGCCATTTTGCCTCTAAAGCATTTGTGAATTCACACGATATCATCAACACAGATCTGAATCAGATGGAAGTCATGCTAGATTTGAATTGTGAGAAGGTTCATTACTGCATGTCTGTCAAAATAGTCAAAGCATACCATATAAGCTTCTGCCAGCATTATACCCAATGAGGTATAAAGGCTGATAGTGTAAAAATCTTGCATTCTTTGAGCACGTCTGACCAGGAAAGCGAGTTTATCCCAATTAGTGCTGCCTCCTGTGACCACTGTGCTCTTGATTAGGTTCTTGGATCTGCTGTACCATTGTACCACCTAACTGCAGATGAAGGGGTGTTTCAAAAAGAGCTATAACATAGGGAATGATATGGAGGACACGAATAAAGAAGGAGTTTCTCAGCTTCTCAGTCCTTGGATCACAGTACAGGAGCACTCAATCAGTTGATAAACTTAAAAAACATGAGCCTAAGTGTTCCTCAGTAAGAAGTATAAATCATAAAACAGGTTGCAAGGAACATTGTTGGGGCCAAAGTATCAAAGATGTTTTGCATTTATGGAAACCTAGTCACAGTGGGGTTTAATGTCCATCCAGCTCCAACTCCCTGACTCTATACAACTGCTGAGGACAGGATCATTTGCTTATGCCTGTCTGACAGACTCGTTTGCCAAGTATCGTCTCTCTTTCCCTCTTGGGAAAATGAAACTAATGTGAAGGAGACTTAAAATTTGACCCAGTTGTTCTCATGTTCTTGGTGTGTTAATTAAAATGTATTTCCTTAGACACTGTTATACCCAGAATATCTAAAATATGGCCTGAAGGGGGAAGTACCAGGCATATTCAAGCACACTCTGGACAAATACAAGTCAAATTTTTGAACTGTGTATCACAACTCAGGGCCTCTGCAAATGACAGCCATTTGCTTGGGCATATAAAGTTCTGGTTCTTGGAAATCCTTCTGCAGGGAAGACATTACTTTCTACTGACACACTCAGCTTTCTTGTACGTGGAAAGAAGCACACATCCTGAACAAATGCAAACTAAAGGTCATACTCAGTAGCCTTTCTTATGTCAATGCACAAGAGATGGGTAGCAGATCTCCTAAACACAACCATACACTCACAAAATAATGAACACAGTTATTACATCCAGGTGCAGGGTGTTCATTAGAGCAGGGTGTTGATTAAAGCCCATTCCCCTCTCCACAGGCAGCTTGAGTCATCACCTACCTGGCTGAGCAAATGTACCCTGACCTCATGCATGTAGAAGTGATGAGAGAAAGCACAAGACGGTATGGAATATATAAAGAGAGGCAATAATAATCACTGCATGAGCAGATAAACATGAAGAAGAGGATTTGTGTATTTTCTTTTCTTTCTGGAAGAATACTTCACAAGCAACCATCTGAATTAAAACTAACCCTTAGAAAAGTTCCCCTGAGTATCAGACATACCTGTGAGCCTGAGGTGCCACCGCTGTGGGCTCCATCCTGCTTTTTTTACTTCCAACTGTTGCCTCTTACATTGTGAACAGGCTCTCCAAGCTTATATGTGTATCTAAGACTCATTTACCTTGTGCCTGGTCACTCCAGTTGGTAAACACTGAACCGGAACAAAGACTTTTCCCCATGCAAACATTAACTTTTGCTCTGGGGAGATCTGCAGAAGAAGCCGTCAAGTCACACCCTGTTCTCCTCCAACAGCTCTGAGCTAGAAGAACATCAGCCTCTTCACCTCACCAAGAGACCTTGGAAGGGGCTGGCTTCCGGACTGAGCTATCACACTCTGGAATGTTAGTCTTGTTTGAACTTTCTCTGTATTTATACTCTGCTGTAATTAAATAAGAACTTCATTTTCTCCATTTTCTTACTCATTCCACCTGCGATTTTCCTGACTTTTTATTTCAGCCCAACATAAAGGGCTCTGAATTGTGTCTCCCTGTTCTTCTCCTCCCACCTCCCCAATTAATAAATACATGCCAATTTTAGTTACTAACCTTAACAAATTACTCATATTTCCTTCCTCCAATCTTGTATATACAACTGCTTCCTTGACACTCCCTCTTAACCATGCTCCAGTCCTTACAGAGAGCAGGTTAAAGATGCACAAGACCTATTTTGTTCTGCAGTCCCCGTAAGACCATTTTCACACTGTTCTTAACCTTTTCTGATGCAAATAAGACAGAACTGACCAATAGAGCTGAAGGGCTACTGGCATGGAGCTGTACCTCTCTTCAAGGACACATTTGAAACTGCATTTGACACATCCCAAGATACATACCTAAGTTCACTGCTGTGATGAGGTTTCCATAGCATGTGAAATAACTACAGTTTTAAGGGAGTATGAAATGCAGCAGACAAAGAGCTTTGTGCAGTTTAATGCAAATGATTGGCAAGGTTCATATTTCTTAGAATCATAAAATGGCCTGGGCTGTAAAGAATCTCAGTGATCGTCCAGTTTCAATCTCCCTGCTGTGGGCAGGGTCGCCAACCACCAGACCATGCTGCCCAGAGCCACATCCAGCATGGCCTTGAATGCCTCCAGGGATGGGGCATCCACAGCCTCCTTGGGCAACCTGTTCTAATGCGTCACCACCCTCTGTGCAAAAAACTACTTCCTAATATCTAACCTAAACCTCCCTGTCTTAGACTATTCCCCCTTGTCCTATCACTGTCCACCCATGCAAACAGTTGTTCCCCCTCCTGTTTATATGCTCCCTTCAGATACTAGAAGGGGGCTACATCCTCTTGTTTCTCTTGGATGATTTAGGGGGATGGCTGCCTCTGCAGGCCTGTTATTTCATCTTTTTGGTTCAATGAGGTTCAAGCTTCCAGTCAGGAAACTGCCTTGTCTATCAGTGGCAGCAGTCATACTCACTTGACTTGAGCAGATGGGCAAAGCACTGCTAGGAGGAAAAATGCTTCCTAAATCAGCTGTCTCATACAATCCTGCATCTCTAAAAAGCACATGCAAAATCCTTTTTTTCTCCAGTGGAGCAGAAAATGATTTTTTTTAGTTATTATTTTTTATTCTTCCTTCTGAAGTTTGTGTTTAGCTTCAAGTGCTTACTCCATCTTTTTATTGCTGTATTTTTCTTGATTCCTTTTTCCACTTTCTCTCATGTTCTTTCTGTTTCTACCCCAAACAAGCCAATATCAAAAATAATGATAACAAAAATCACCAGCAGCACGTCTTAGATTGGGGTGATGATGTGTCTCTGTCCTGGTTGGCTGCTGTTGCTTTAACTGTCTAATTCCCCTAACAGGCTTAGAAAAAAGAAAGAGAAAAGGAAGGGAGAGGGAGAGGGAGAGGGAGAGAGAGAGGGAGAGGGGGAGGGAGAGGGAGAGGGAGAGGGAGAGGGAGAGGGAGAGGGAGAGGGAGAGGGAGAGGGAGAGGGAGAGGGGAAAGGGGAAGGGGAAGGGGAAAGGGGAAGGGGAAAGGGGAAAGGGGAAGGGGAAGGGGAAAGGGGAAAGGGGAAAGGGGAAGGGGAAGGGGAAGGGGAAGGAAAGGGGAAGGAAAGGGAAAGGAAAGGGGAAGGGAAAGGGAAATGGGAAGGGAAAGGGAAAGGGAAAGGGAAAGGGAAAGGGAAAGGGAAAGGGAAAGGGAAAGGGAAAGGGAAAGGGAAAGGGAAAGGGAAAGGGAGGGAAAGGGAAGGGAAAGGGAAGGGAAAGGGAAGGGAAAGGGAAAGGAAAGGGAAAGGAAAGGGAAGGGAAGGGAAGGGAAGGGAAGGGAAGGGAAGGGAAGGGAAGGGAAGGGAAGGGAAGGGAAGGGAAGGGAAGGGAAGGGAAGGGAAGGGAAGGGAAGGGAAGGGAAGGGAAGGGAAGGGAAGGGAAGGGAAGGGAAGGGAAGGGGAAGGGGAAGGGGAAGGGAAGGGGAAGGGAAAGGAAAGGGAAAGGGAAAGGGAAAGGAAAGGGAAAGGGAAAGGAAAGGGAAAGGGAAAGGGAAAGGAAAGGGAAAGGGAAAGGGAAAGGGAAAGGGAAAGGGAAAGGAAAGGGAAAGGGAAGGGGAAAGGAAAAGGAAAGGAAAAGGAAAGGAAAGGGAAAGGAAAGGGAAAGGAAAGGGAAAGGGCAAGGGAAAGGGAAAGGGCAAGGGCAAGGGAAAGGGCAAGGCAAGGGCAAGGGCAAGGCAAGGGCAAGGGCAAGGCAAGGGCAAGGCAAGGGCAAGGGCAAGGGCAAGGGCAAGGGCAAGGCAAGGCAAGGCAAGGCAAGGCAAAGGGAAAGGAAAGGCAAGGGAAAGGCAAGGGAAAGGCAAGGGAAAGGCAAGGGAAAGGCAAGGGAAAGGGAAAGGGAAAGGGAAAGGGAAAGGGAAAGGGAAAGGGAAAGGGAAAGGGAAAGGGAAAGGGAAAGGGAAAGGGAAAGGGAAAGGGAAAGGGAAAGGGAAAGGGAAGGGAAAGGGAAGGGAAAGGGAAGGGAAGGGAAGGGAAGGGAAGGGAAGGGGAAGGGGAAGGGGAAGGGGAAGGGGAAGGGGAAGGGGAAGGGGAAGGGGAAGGGAAGGGAAGGGAAGGGAAGGGAAGGGAAGGGAAGGGAAGGGAAGGGAAGGGAAGGGAAGGGAAGGGAAGGGAAGGGAAGGGAAGGGAAGGGAAGGGAAGGGAAGGGAAAGGGAAAGGGAAGGAAAGGGAAAGGGAAAGGGAAGGGAAAGGGAAAGGAAAGGAAAGGGGAAGGAAAGGAAAGGGGAAGGAAAGGGAAAGCCTGTACTGAAGAAGGGCATGAGAGCATGTTTGGTAGCTCATCTAGTCCAGACAGACTTTTCATTGCATAATTTCCAACAACATTTCCCTTGCATGGCTGAATTCAGAAATGATTTGTTACCAATACAGGATCATTTCACTTACTTCCAATGGATGTTATCTATTCTTCTTTTTTTATTATTTACGAGGGACCTTAAAACTCATCTGGTTCTAATCCCTGTGCCATGGGCAGGGATACCTTCCACTATCCCAGGCTGTCCAAAGCCCCATCCAGTCTGGCCTTGAACAGCTCTGGGAATGGGGCATCCACAGCTTCTCTGGGCAGCCTGTGCCAGTGCCTCACCAAAAGTGTTTCTTCCTAATGCCTCATCTAAATCTCCCTTCTTTTACATTAAAACTCTTACCCCTTGTCCTACCACAACACTCCCTGAAAATGTCTCCCATTGCTATGCTTCCAGCTGCATCTCCTGCTCATGCCTTCCAAAGTTTACATTTCAAGGCTACTGTGCAACAAACAGGGCAGAAGAAGACTCCATACATATGTCTAGACATGCAATGAAATAAATCCGTGTTCGCAGTGCACCTGGTGCAATAGTGAGTTCTCTCCTAGGAGCTACACTTTTATTATTGATCACTAAAAAATGATGGTTGCTTTCCAGAAGGTAAATGTTGAATTATTGGAATCACTCTGTGATGTTTCCTTCCTGCATGACTGCTGTGATGATAATTCTTCACTCCTCACACTTTGTCTGTCTTCACTAGTGAAACTAAAGCATCTTCAGAGCTGTGTCTGTGCAGATGTCCCATCCCAAATGCAGTAGGGTCCTGTCTCCTACCTGTTGTCATATCAAGAGCAGTGAAAAATGTCACCAGAATACTTCAGCTGTTGCTGTAGAACAGAGTAAATGTTCTCTGAGAAGCACTGTGTCATAGAATCATAGGATGGTTTGGGTTGGAAGGGATCTTAAAGATAATCTAGTTCCAACCCCCTGCCATGGGCAGGGCTGCTGCCCACCTATTCAGGCTGCCCAGGTGCCCAGGACCCCATCCAACTGGCCTTGAATGCCTCCATGAATAGGGCAACCTCAGCTTTTCTGGGCAGCCTATGCCAGTGCCTTACCTCTCTCTCAGTGAAAAATTTACCCGACACCTAATCTTAATCTTCCCTCTTTTAGTTTAAAACCATTACCCCTTGTCCTATCAGTGTCTACGCATGTGAAAAAGAGCTGGCATTCTTCAGCTTGGATAAGAGAAGGTTCCAAGGGGACCTCATAGCGGCTGTCCAGTACCTAGGGGGCCTACAGGAAAGCTGGGGAGGGACTTTTTATATGGGCATGTAGTGACAGGATGAGGGGAAATTGTTCCAACCTGGAAGGGGGTAGATTTACAGCAGATATCAGGAAGAAATTCTGCATTTGACACATCCCAAGATGTGTCAAGGGGGTGGTGAGACACTGAAGCAGGCTGCCCAGTGAGGCTGTGGATGCTCCCTCCCTGGAAGCATTCAAGGCCAGGCTGGATGGGGCTTTGAGCAACTCTTTGAGCAGGGGGTTGGAGCTAGATGATCTTAATGGTTCCTTCCAACCCATACTATGCTATGATTCTATGAAAAGTTGTTTTCCCTCTTGTTTATAATATCCCTTTAAGTACTGGAAGGCCACTAACAAGTCTTCCTGAAGCCTTCTCTTCTGCAGGCTGAAGAAGCCCATCTTCCTCAAACTTTCTTCATAGCAGAGATCACCCAGCCCTCTGATATCTTCATGGCCTCATCAGGACATAATCCAACAGCTCCGCATCTGTTTTCTGGAAAGTGATGGAATAACAGTCTTCAGAGAGATGATGGCCAGAAGTGTTCTTCAGAAGGTGGTTGATATCACCATATTGAAATTGGTGCTAAACAAAGAAGGTTGGTCCTGGACATGATGTTAGTGCAGGAAGTGGTAGCAGACAGGCCCAAGGGCACCCTGCCCTCAGCACTGATCACAAAACACTTGTATCACAAGGCCCTGATCTGCTCTATGTCATGGGACGAGCTGATCACCACTACAGTGAGCTACAGAAAATGCTGCGAGTTTGAGTCTTTTTTAAAATGTATTTACTGAATGTGAGACTGAACAGAAAACTCCCTTTTATTTACAAAGGAGGTGTTACTCTGAGATGCTTGATGAACCAAGGTGGGGGCTTGGATTGTAAAGGAATAGAAAGCTTACATAAGGGCATCTTTATAATATTCAATATGTTAAAAAGGGTGACTCAGCCCCTCTTCTCATAAATAAGCAGCACAATCCTGAGCTCAGTCAGGCTTCCAGATAAAGGGAAGGAGTAAGAAGAAAGTCAAGATGGATGTGCAGCCTGCTTCCAGCCTTACTCCTGCCATATCCAAAAAGTTATGTAGCATTGGGTAGTCCGTTCAATCAATGGACATAAACTATTTGTCACATGGAAAGAGCACCAGGTGTCTACAGCAATGTTTGAGTAGGGTTGTGATCTGAACTGAAGTGTTTATAGCAATGGATTGGTGCATCAAAAGGAAGACTCCCTTGAACAGTGTGGCTCCTTGCAACTGCTGGAGGCGCTCAGCAGTCAGAAAGTTTTATTTTGGGTTTCTCTAATGAGTACAGAGCATTGCCCTCAGTTGTCTTTGAAACTCAGAGGGACCCGGCGCCTTTTGCTCTGTCTGACCTGGACAGAGCCAAGAGGACCTAAACAAAGATGCCAAATGCAGAAAGCTATAATCAGGAGTTGACTCCTTTTGTGGCATGGCAGACAGCCTGGACCATAAATCATCTGATGCTAGGGAGTCCTTAATGTGCTGAAAAAAGAAATGTTATTTGAGAGAAAGTGAGGCTTTGTTAGAAAAATCAAGAAGTTCAAATAGGCCCCTTGCTCAGCAGGTATAAATTGGCATAGTTATCTCCGTGACTGAGTGGCCTCAGAAATAAGATTGTTGTAATTTTTGAGGGAGGAACTCCAGACAGACATGCAGCTAATGATCCACTTGATAGCAAGTGAAGAGGTTTGATGGAGCCTAGTAGAAAAAACAGCATTTGACTTTTATAAGTGGTGCTCCAGAGCTGATCACTGGTGGAGAGAAGTACAGATACGGAAGCATCCATACAGGACCAGAGCAGGAGCACCAAACCCGTGCTTATGTGTGTTTGGTGGGTGTGGTGCAATCTTTTTGCACATACTTTCTTAGCAATTTTAGTTTTAGGAAGAACATAGTGAAGTGCACAGGGGTGCTCAGGAGAGCTGAGCTGTGATCCCAGCCATACCACACAGCAGGCAGCAGTTACCAGCACGAGATTCCACATCCCTGCACCCTGCTTTCCCTCCCACCTACCTGTTTGTGCAGCACTGTGGTCACACTGCACAGTGCAGCTCAGAGCCCTGCTCTCAGCATTCAGGCCTGTGTTTTGCAGCTCAGCTGCACATCCTGCCCTTCCCCTAGGGACTTGTTATTTTACAGTACTCCAAACATATTTAATCTTCAACTTTCCAAAGGCTGTTAGCAAGATTTGTCAGCAAATTACTGTGGAGCTGGAAGGAAGAAGAATAATAAGTCCCGTCTGGGTGGTTTTAGCACACAGTAAGATGTAAGGTTTGAACGTGGCTGTAGGATCAGCCTCACATTAGAAAGCAGTTTCTTGACAAGTCGGGGACTAAACCACATGTGACCTAACTCCTCTCCCCCCCTTACCCATACAGACATTCCAGGTTGTTGAAGGCTGCCTGGAACGTGGATACAAAACACCTGTAGCACTGCTCTGTTTTGTACCAAACCCTACCCAAGGTAGAGCCGTGATCTCTCCCATAATGGGGAACTGTTGCTCTGCTTTCTGCTCAGTACAGTGCCCTGCACACAGCTGTTAGGACACATCACCCAGAACTGCAACCCACAAACTGCTGGCTGCTTCATCACCCTTCCGTGAAGATGCAAAATATTCTGGGAAAAGCAGTTAAGCAGTGACATTTGCAAAGATGCTTCTGTTTTGAAGCACTAGAATAGGTGGCCCAGAGAAGTGGTGGATGCCGAGTCCCTGGAGACATTCAAGGTCAGGCTAGACAGGGCTCTGAGCACCCTGTCTGAGCTGTAGGTGTCCCTGTTCATTGCAGGAGGGTTGGACCAGATGGCCTTTAATGATTCCTTTCAATTAAAATGATTCTATGATTCTATGATTTTATGGGCATGTTGATAGCACTGGAACATAACCATTAGCTTTTCAGAAGGGAAGCATCAATCCCGAATGTCACAGAATCACAGAATCACAGAATTGTAGGGGTTGGAAGGGACCTCCAGAGATCATCGAGTCCAACCCCCCTGCCAAAGCAGGTTCCCTACACCAGGTCGCACAGGTAGGCGGTCAAGGCAGGTCTTGAATATCTCCAGAGAAGGAGACTCCACAACCCTGGGCAGCCTGTTCCAGTGCTCCGTCACCCTCACTGTAAAGAAGTTCTTGCGCACATTCGTGCAGAACTTCCTATGCTCTAGCTTCATCCCATTTCCCCTTGTCCTGTCCCCACGCACTACTGAAAAGAGTCCGGCCTCACCACTATGGCCCCCACACCTCAGGTATTTATAAACCTGGATCAAATCCCCTCTCAGCCTTCTTTTCTCAAGGCTAAACAGACCCAGTTCACTTAGTCGTTCCTCATAGGGGAGACGCTTCAGGCCCTTTACCATCTTTGTCGCCCTCCGCTGGACTCTTTCCAAGAGATCCCTGTCTTTTTTGTAGCAGGGAGCCCAGAACTGGACACAGTACTCCAGATGAGGCCTTACCAGGGCAAAGTAGAGGGGGAGGATCACCTCCCTTAACCTGCTGGCAACGCTCTTTTTCATACACCGCAGTATGCCATTGGCCCTTTTGGCCACGAGGGCACACTGCTGGCTCATGGCCAACCTGTCATCCACCAGGACTCCCAGGTCCCTCTCTGCAGAGCTCCTCTCCAGCAGGTCATCCCCCAGCCTGTACTGGTGCATGCAATTATTCCTCCCTAGGTGCAAGACTCTACACTTGCTTTTGTTAAACCTCATCCTGTTTCTTACTGCCCAGCTCTCCAGCCTGTCCAGGTCTTGCTGAGTGGCAGCACAGCCTTCAGGCGTGTCAGCCAATCCACCCAACTTTGTATCATCAGCAAACCTGCTGAAGGTGGCCACTATCCCCTCATCAAGGTCGTTGATGAAGATGTTGAACAAGACTGGACCCAGCACAGACCCCTGGGGGACGCCACTAGTTACAGGCCTCCATCCAGACACTGCACCGCCAACGACGACCCTCTGCACTCTGCCAGTCAGCCAGTTCTCAACCCACCTCACTGTCCACTCATCTATCCCGTAATTCCTCAGCTTTGTTATAAGGAGGTCATGGGGGACAGTATCAAAAGCCTTAATGAAATCAAGGTAGACTACGTCTACCGCTCTCCCCCCATCCACCCAGCCTGTGACAACTTCATAGAAGGCCACCAGGTTGGTCGAGCACAACCTCGCCCTGGTGAACCCATGCTGGGTACTCCTGATAACCTCCTTTTCTCCCAATTGTCTGGAGATGGCATCCAGCACAAGCTGTTCCATCACCTTCCCTGGGACAGAGGTGAGGCTGACTGGCCTAAATGTATTCTTTTTGGCACAGAGACAAAACCAGAATATTTGCTGTGGGAAGTGCTTAGCATTTAACTGATTACATAGATAGAGAGATTCTCTTCCAAGTAGCCATGAAGTTTAAACATCATTGTTCAGAAGGTTGAGTAGGTGAGTTTCCATAAGGAAAAAAAAAAAAAAAAAGGTGTCTGAGCACAAACATCTCATAAGCCACCCAAAAGGCCACAGAAAAGTTGTCCACCTCATCCAGTCCATCACAAGTACTGAGATCCAACACCAGGAGACCTGTCATACACACGCATTGAGCAGATGTGGAGGATAAGGGAAGCAGGTAACCCTCCCAGAGTTTTCCAAAAGGGACTGACAATTTTTGAGCACAGAATACAATTCTGTATTTACAACTGCACAAAGTCATGATTTTTGCACTGCCCATATGCTGACAGCACACCCTGCTTTCCTATGTCTCTGCAGTGATACATCACCAATGCTGAAACTCTTTCATTCTGTCTTTTTGTCTGTCTTGTGGTGCCTACTTTAGCCCTAGAATGAATAAGTAACAAAACAGAGGAAAAGCCACTCCCAGATAAAGATGTTAGTAGCAGGTATTGCTCGCATTTTTTGAAGCAGGATGAATATGCCACTTCTCTTACAGTGCTAAGAATTCATTACTTTCTGGCTTGGTGGAATTGTGAAGTGCTAAATCTTAACAGTTATTCCAGAATAACCTCTTGTTCTGCACTACTTTAAATTAATTTCAGTATGATTTTAGGGGGTTATCCTTACAACAGATTTATATTTACTGAAGGTCAGAGAGCAGCTGCTGCCTTCAGCCATGCTAGAGATACCAAGTTTAAATGGAGTATTTTAAGAAATGACCATACAGTAATTCTGTGCAGGTTCAGACAGCAGTCACTATGGGTGAGGTGAGATCCACCCTGGATAGCTTGTGCTCTGCTAGTCTGAAAAAAACCTCCTTTCTCCTCTGATTCGGAACTAATCAGAAGAGAGAAAAATCCACTGTCATCCTGAGCAATTATTTTTAGAGCACTGCAAAAGCCAAAGCCATGGGATCTCCCAAGGTCTCCCTGTAGGCCATGAGGCACCTTGGTCAGTTGCAGGAACCCACTGAAGGAGCTACCCAAGGCGGTAGTGATGATCAGCCCATGTCATTGTGCTTCAGGCTAATGACACCAAGCCTCTTTAAACCAGAATGAAAGTCAGTTTCCATTGGTATTGCAGCAATTTATCTTCCATTTGCTTGTAAATAGAAAGTATGCAGACAGTCCACCTTCCAAAAAACTGCTTTTCCATCTCCTGCATCTTGCAGAAAAGAGGGCCTGAAGGTTTCCCAGACAAACATCTCCTCTGTTTACTTCTACCATAGCCAGCAACATAACATCATTCATGGCTGAACTAGATGATCTTAATGTTTTTTCCAACTTTAATGATTTTGTGATTCTATGATTCATCGGTATCTCTCCTTTATTTCACTGGAGTTAGAAAAAAACTGTTCAAACAAAGGCTATATAAGATGACTAAAGCACTAGTGCCTCAAATAAACATCTTTATGTCTCAATATTTGCTTCCCATCATCATCCCTGAAGGCACCTTGCCTTCACAAGGTGCAACTCAAAGGAGCTTGCACTTCTGGACTATGAGTCACCTTCATCAATAATGAGCACGTTTGTTTGAATCAAGCACATTTGGTTCCTGTGGCATTTCTCTAGGTGTTTAGAAGCAATCAAACTCCAGCAGTTGCCACTAGCATTGTTTATATCAAAGGTGGAAATGGCTGTTCAGAAATAGCTACCTACGTAGTCTGGTGAGGTACCTGTCTCAAAAAAAAAACCAAATCAAAACAAAAAAAACCCTGGAATTGAGCTCTTTGAAAAGGATCAGGTGTGCAGTTCTTACATGTCAAATTCCATTAATATTCTACAGAGATTATTTAATAAAGAAGAAAAGCAAACAAACATGGAATAAAATATACATGTGAAGAAAGTTTGTTGGAGAAATTACTAAAATGCTCTCTTATTTATAAGCATAATTAATAATTAAATCTCCTATTCATATTACCGAAGGAGGATGGAAAACATCATTGAAATCTTTTTTTTCATATTCACTTTCTCAAGACCACTTCTTACCTAGACCCAAATTCATTTTTCCTTGCAGTGCAAGGGATACAGACTCTGAGCTGTAATGAACAGATCTGTGGCCCCAGACTTGAACCAAGTCACCCACCAGGTTCATCATTGCTGGATTTGGGGACAGGAATGTCCCACTGCCCACCAGCAGGCAGAACCTCCCTAGAGAGACACGGGCTCTGTCAGACACTGAGCAGCCAAGGTTTATCTGTTGTGGTTGTAGCTGGGACAGTTAATTTTCTTCATAGAGGCTCATGGGATGTTGCGTTTGGGATTTATAATGAAAACACTGGTAATTATACACTGATGTTTTGGTTGTTGAAGAGCCAAGGAGTTCTCTACTTCTTGTGCTGCTTTGCCAGTGAGGAGATGGGAATGCATAAGGTGGAAGGGGACAGAACCAGGGCAGCTGACCAAAGGGATATCTCTCGCCACAAGGCATCATGCTCAGCCATAAACACTGGGGTAAAAAAGGAGGAGGAGACGTTCATAGCAATGGTGTTTGTCTTCCCAAGAAATTGTTACACATGATTAGCCCTGCACTTCTGGAAGTGGCTTAACATCTGACTACCAGTGGGAAGCAGCAAATGAATTCCTTGTTTTGCTCTGCTTGCACACGACACCCATCTTGCACTTTTCCAATTCTCTCCCCAGTCCCACCTGGAAAGAGTGAGTGAGTACCCATGTGGTGCTGAACTGCTTGCTGGGTTGGGCCACTACATTATGTGAACTGTTCTTAGGAGGAATCCCCCCCAGCAGTAACAATGCAAGAAGCTTGGATCCTATGTAACACCTGAAATTAAACAGGGTGAATAGTCCCACTCAGCTTCCTAGTGCCTTTATGCTGTGATAATCTATGTTCAGGATACATTTCCTGTTGTTTGTTTTAAATGTACTCCACTGTAATAGAGCAGAAATGTCTATCTGATAATAACTAGCAATATTTTCTTCTGAGGATTTCAGAGGGCTTTGCAAGGGCAAGCATAAATTCATTTATAAAGACAGCAAGATCAAGGAACTGAAAAATTAATGCTCCTACAGAGGCTAGACTGTAAGTTATGGCTATAGTTCCTATCTATCTGCTGGCCCAAAAGGCGGGCTTATCTGGGGCATAGTTAAAGCATGTTGAAAAAAAACCAGTGAGATGTGAAAGCTAATTTTGTCTTTAGAAAGAATTACTGATTTTTGTCACAATCAATGCATTATAGCAAGTCTCTCTTTTACCTCCTTTTATATTCTGCCACTGACACATCCCCAGTACAAACAACCATCAGCTGGAGCGATGGGAGAGGCAAAGTGACAACACAGCAGTCTGCTTTTGGTGCTGAGGCCATCCTCCAACATCTCCGCCCTGCATGAAGCTGCTATGCACAGCAGTAATTTTGACCCCTTTGCCTTCATCAGGGACAGACCAGAGTTCTGTAGCTTTTCATAAAATCATAGAATCATCAAGGCTGGAACAACCACTGAGATCATCTAGTTCAATCATCAACCCATGCCTGTGACCACTCTAGACTATGTCTCTCAGTGCCATATCTACTCTTTTCTTCAACACCTCCAGAGATGGTGACTCCAACATCACCCTGGGCACCCTGTTCCAATGTCTCATTACACTTTCTGAGAAGAAAAGATCCAACACGAACCTCCCCTGGGGCAACTTGAGGCCATTATCTCTCATTCTATCATTGCTACCTGGGAGAAAAGGGAGATCCCAACCTCTCTACAACCTCCTTTCAAGGAGTTGTAGAGAAGGATGTAGAGAAGGATCCTTTTCAGAAGGAAGCGCATTTTTCCACCCAGTTATAGAAGGGCAACATTTCTGATGGTGCTGGCTGAAATAGTTGACCTGCAAGCCAGTGGTATCATATAAGTGCTTGGAAAGCCTTGAGCTACAGCTGCAAGAGATACAGCTGATGAGAACAGGGTTTAGACGCAAATGAGTTTGTGTGAGAACAGACCATTAATTGCAGGAAACATCAAGAAATTTAGCTTAACCTAAATGTCTGCTATTGCAGGCTAAATTCAATCAAATTACCTCCTATTTTCTAAGAGTATACAAGTACAGAGTTGCAGCCAGAGGCAGTGTGTGTGTTCAACCTCAGGCTGCGTGTGCCAGTTGGATAAAAGGATATTTTGATTGCTTTTTTCAACCTTTTCATGGCTCCCGTCTGCACAAGCAGAAACATCAATTTTTAAGATACACACTGTAACCAGAAAGATTGTACAGTTTAGAAACTGTAGTAAAATGCCAAAAAAATCCACCTCATCTCCTGTGAAGGCAGCAAGAGCCAAGTCCTAAGAGGAAAAAACTACTTTAGGTAGGTAAAAAACCTAGCAAATGGTTTCCTGCTCTTTTTGTAGGCTTAACACAGAATCACAGAACCGTAGGGGTTGGAAGGGACCTCCAGAGATCATCGAGTCCAACCCCTGGGACACCAGGAACTACTTCTACAGAGATGTACCATACAACTCTCAAGCTGCCTGCACCCTTCCCAGCAAGCAAAACTTGTGTCCATATCTTATGGCTCACCCTGAATTAAGAGTATCTTGAGCAACAGCCTGATGCTCAGAGCTCTATATCTGAACACTCGGGATTTTCACGTGTCACAGGCTTTTACATATAGGGGCTGAGATCATACTGACCTGAGCCTACCTGCAAGCACTGAGACTATCCAGAGCCCATAGTGGAACACAGCTCACCAAGTCAGGAGAGGTCAACCTACAACACTGAGAATCAGAGCCCTAAGGTGCTAAAAACATTGTCCCAATCCTGGTAAATAAACCAGCACTTCTTAGCCCCAGAAGGTTTTCATTTCATGCCACACACAAGGATTAGATTGTGCTGTTGATGTACAGGTTGACAAGAACAAAATCTTCCCTGGGTATTCTCCTGTTCCTCATCCTCAACATCTGTGCAGGTGATAATCCATAGTGTACAGACTATGGGGTGGCAAAGAGATAAATTCAAGTGGAAATTAATGTGCTTTTCTTTCCATTGTCAAAGGATTGGGGGTCCCGTTTATAGCAGTTGTGCATTAATAATAACAATAATAATATCAATAATAATAATAATAATAAAAAAATTGGTCATTTGCACCTTCATAATTTGCAATGTTTATCCTCCGTGGACCAGTTTCTGCTGTGAGGTGTGTGGGTGTAATCCCTGAACCAATTACTTATTTCTCTAGAGCCATCCCAGAACAGCATTTGAGATAAAATCAGGATCAATATACAGAATGTCAGCTCTAATATTACCCCCGTTTTCCTACCATCCATTCCGCAGTTACAATAGCAGTGCATGAACTGAATGAAATGGCAAATACTTCAGTATCCTCAAGCTAAAAATGTTGTGATATCAGATAGAGCAATGTAAGAAATGAACATCTTGTCTTGCAGCAAATAAGCAACTGATATTAATTTTTTTTATTTACTTCATTGTGCTATTTCACATTTTCCTGTGAACTATTCGAATTCCCAAGTGTGTTAGCACTGCTTGTTTACAGCCCTTATCATTGTTGCAACTATGGTTTCTTTAAAAAAAAAAAATACAACCACATCCACTGAAATGAAATATATCAAATCCTTGAAAAACAATCCATAATCCATTATAAATTGCTTAGAGCCAGCTTGAAAAAATCTGATCCTGGAAATTTTCTGGTGCACAGCCTAATGCAACACCCCAGGCATCTGATGAAGAACAAATCTGTTTCAGCAGAAGAAATAAAAAGTTGATACAAACGTTATCAGTGCTAATGCTAGATATGTTTTAGATATGTTTTCTTGGTCTGTTTCAATAAAGGAAGGCAGCAAGTGAAATAAAACATGTTTTTCTCTTCAAACTCACAATCTTGTGTGGTTGTCCTGAAGCTTATGGTAGGCATAAAGTCAAATTTGTCTATAAGTAAAACATATTTAACATTAATCACTCACTTACTATTTATATAAATTAACTTATACTAAGTTCTCAGGCAACATCTGTAAGCACTTTGGGCAAACTTTGATCTCTTTCCACATCGAGTCCACTGTGACTCTACAAAATCCATGAAAGTGTTCTCCGTTCAGTCTGCTACAGTAAGGGCTCAAATTTGTTTGCTAGTGTTACATTCAGCTCTACTGCAAAAGAACGTAGGAACAAGAAAATACTTAGACACCCAGAGATGCAAACACACATGTATTTCCCTTTTCTCTTTCAGAAAAAAAAGTCAGTATTCTTTCCTTGGGACAAATAAGCACTTCACAGTTTAGGGAACTGGATTGAATTCGGGAAGCCAAGGTTATTTCCAAAAGCTGACCTAAGTACTGAAAGATTTAGGTGTCAAATTTTGCACTCAGATGCATCCTACTGAAATCAAAGAAGTTTCCAATGGGTAAAATCAAGTATGCGCACACCTAGGCACACTGCTTTTATGTACTATTAATTTGTTCCAGACAGAACTACAAAACTGCAGGGAGAGATACCAGTCATATCAGACCAATTGATGTGGCTACAGAGATCTCTCTTGCACATTCAAGCCCCAAACCAGAGTACTCCAAATAATTGGTGTTCTCTAACTGGCACTGCAGGGCTGATATACACCAAATGTGAGCCAGGGTGATCCCAAAGATGCCATGCTTCCAAAACACAGTGAACAGGAAAAATCAAAACAAAACAGAAAACTAAAGACACAGTAGAATAGGCTTACAAGAGGAATTTATCTCCTCCCACTTTCAGTTCAGTGGAATTAATGCTCTTTCCTTAAAGATAAGCCTGTAACAGTTCAAAACTTGTTGACATAAATGAAGCACTCACACAAGCTGCCAACATTAGAATTATGAGTATTTAAGTATTTCTGAGCATCATTTTGTCTCCCTCTAGGATGTCTTGCATTTTTACTGTCAATGATAATGAAAAAATAGAAGAGGCATCACCTGGGCTTTTTTCCCTCCATCTCCTTTGCTTTTCTGTTGTCCAGTGTCAAGCTGGCCTTCAGCGGCTCATCCAGTGTATTCAAGACACCACTCTTCTTCTCTTGGCTACCATAGGGATTCTGCCAGTGTTTATGATTAACTCACCCAGATATCTGCAATACTAGGGCGAGGCTGTTTAAACAGTTCTATTCGCGACTCTCTTCTTACGCTAGATAAGGTTTTCCAAAGCACTGGAATGTGCAAGCATAGTTAACTGCTTAGTGAATCATTTCAAAACTCAGTGGTTTTGTTTCACGGAGCTTCTTCACAGGGACATTTTTCCTCCTCCTGCCACAAGAAGGTTCTCCCTGCCACCATGGCCAGGCAGGACCAGCTCACATTACAGATGACATTTTGGCTCATAAAACAGCTCCAGAAATACAACAGTCTGATATTCTGGAGCATTACCATGTCAAAACAGTATGCATTTCCATTTGCAGATTTTTAGGTAGTTCAAGTGTTTGCTGAACTGATTAACTTTCTGCTCCACCACAAGCATCTATTGTCTCCATCCTTGCCAGTACAGATTACTCTCCCCAGTGTATCTATACCTCAGTGAAAGCAATGGAATTTTGGCTAGGGTGTTAGAGGCTGGTGAAGTGGATAGGCATAAGAAAAAGCTCAGGAGGTCAGTTCCCTAGGGGTTCAGAGGCATCACACCCTGTAAGTCCTGAATGTATTAAAAACAAATTTCATGATGATAAAACCATTAGCACAAGCTGCTCAGTGAGATTTCACAGTCTCTGTCCTAGCAGGTTTTCAAAGCCTAGTCAAAGTCCTGAGCAATCTGGTCTGAGCTCATGGCCACCCTTACTCTAAGCAAGGAGGCTGGACTTGAGATCACCTGAGGTCCTTTCCTAACTCAGTTCTCCTGTAATCCTATACTATGATCCTATATTCTGATACTGGTAATGGTGTATGCAGGTGTATCAGGATTCATAGCTTGGGTTCAGAATGAAATCTGCTCCCTGTAGTGATGTTGATGTTATTGTGAATACACCAGTCATATATCCTTTCGGTACTACAAGTTATTCATCTGCAATGTGGAGATGTATCTAGTTCCTTATTTCCCTAGGCAAGCTTAATACAAAATTTGCAGATGATTCATACAGAAAATGATGTTCTACAATGTCACAGAAATGCAACAAATACAGCATTTCCATTAGTCCTTGGAGAAATCTGAATGTAAACTTCGGGACAAAGCACAGTCATATTTTAGGCAATGCCTTGGTCAGCCTAATTAAGCCAACTGAACATCATTCTGCTGACCAAATACAGAGGAGTAACTAGCTGATCCTTTTATCTCTCCCATCAGAAATACACACATGCTTGACTACACTACGCAAAGTTCTATGAAAGTAAGCCTATTTCACATATCAAAAAATGCTGTTCATACAACGGTATAAACAAATGAGCACAGTTTATACAATTAGTACAAAAAAGAGGACACTCAGCAGCATGTTGCCTGTTAAGTCATTTTACTGCTCAGTTCAGTAACTTTGCAACTGATCTCCTGGTAAGAGGAATGACTTACTTACATCATCATGAATGTTAATTTGGGTCTTTCCAAGCAGAAAGTGCTCTGTACACTGGCTAAAAAGGTTATCAGAAAGACATAGTAAAGAATATCAACATTTATTTTTAAATGTTTTGGGATTTTTTAAGCTGTGTGGCTGTTTTAGCTCATGGCCTGCCAGCAGAGATGTTCTGTGTGCTTAAGAAAACATAAAGGGACATGTTCATACCATCTAGTCCAGATATTTTGAATGGACTGCCCAGGGAGGTGGTGGAGTCACCAACCCTGGGGGTGTTCAAGGAACAATTGGATGTTGTGTTGAGGGACATGGTTTAGTGGGAGCTATTGGTGATAGGTGAACGGTTGGACTGGATGATCTTGTAGGTCTTTTCCAACCTTGGTGATTCTATGATTCTATGATTTGTGAGGTTTCACATAGCAGTCAACAGCCCGCTGACTGGGTGGAGGCATCACTGCCCTTTGTCAGCCCCCTTTGCTGCTCTCAGATATGTCTCTGCTGCTTCTGTTATGCCAACAGTAATGCAGTACACTCTGAGCTACCTTACCTCACCAAACCATCAGGAAAAAAAAAAAAAATAAGGACAATTTAGAACTGGTTTGCAAGAGTAATGAAAGAGTTTGGAGCTGGAGCCAGGAGGAAAGAAGGAAGAGCCATTACCCAGCGGGGAGCAGGAAGGAGGATGAGAGGGAAGATGGAGCAGGCTCAGATGCTTATGAAAACTCAGTCAAAAACACGTTTTAGCTCCACTTGCTCCCAGTACTGTCTACGAAGTCACCATGGAGAGCTGCCTCCTCCTTCCTTGGGCCAAGATAAGATCTCGACATAGCAGTTTTGGTAGATGAAGAAGGTTCTAGGTATGTCCAAGTAGGTGTTCTCCAATTAAACAGCTGGTGACAGGAGAGGATCCAGGTTCAGAAATAAGAGTTCAAACAGAGCAATTCAACTAGAATCACAGAACTATAGAATAGTCCATTCTTTGGACTCTACTAGTTTTGTGTTCTTCCTATATTGTGGCGTCCCACACAGTGCCTGACATCCACCAGTTCCAGCTGTCCTTGGTTCACCACTGAGGGGCACCTAATGTACCCATCCAAAGAAGGCCAGCAGTGCGATGCCTTGCTGCTCCACGTGGACAAGAATTTATGAGATTAAGTGGCAGTTATCTTGCCTTAGGTATTTTATTTCCCTAATTCTCTAAAAACCAGTCTCCTGGTTCTGTGGGAGGCCACTGAAGGCCTTACCATAAGGGGGATCCCAGAGGAGCTGATGTGAATTAACTTTGATGGTGGGCAATTTCAACTGTATTAATCTCTATGGAGAGACATGTGCAGTGCAGCAATTTGGTTTGGCTTGCTTATGTTTGGAAGTGAAATAAATGAAAACAATAAGATGCAAATCTGGGAGAGCTCCTAGCTGAGGGTTACTAGCTGAGCACTTTCCTGGTTCCTGGACAGGTGACTTATAGAAGCAGCTGTGACTCACCCATGTTTACACACTGCTGTTTGCTCAGCCCCTGACTGCAAGGTGAGCTAATTAAAGAGTGTAGTTGAGAGTAGCCAAAAGGTGTGGTTAGTTTTCATTATATTGGTATCACAATTGGTTTGAACAGTGTCATCATGCCTGCAAGGGAGAGCTTGGGTAATATGTCATTTGTTGAAATGATGAGAAGCACAGTTTGAGTAAAGCGTGTTGCTGGACAGAAATGAGAAAACAGATAGCAGGGGATCCACTCAGATGTAAAGCTGGCAGAGGTTTTCATACAATCCAGAAAGGAAGGGTGAAGCACAACGAAAGGAATAGTTTATTGCAAAAATTCATGTGGGGATTTTATCATGTGGGGATTTTATTCATGCTGCAGTAATGCATGAGAGTCCCTTCTGCGGGCCAAGCATCCATCATCTGTTTGTTCTGCAACAAGAAAGAGGTAATGTGCCTCTCTAAAGACACATTTTCAGTATGCAGTATGGTTTCATTTTCTGTACAGTCCTCCAAAAACAGAATGGCAGAAACTGCCAGTGAGCAGAGGAGGCTGACCAAGGTGACCAAGTTTCCAGACAAGTAATACCTACAAAAGTTAGGACAGTGATGCTTGGAAAAGACAAATGATTGGGACACATTATGAGCTCGTAAAATTATTAGTGGGACAGCAAGGATGAAAAGGAAACACCTGTTCACTTTTTCTCTCTGCAGAAGCATTTTGCAGAAAATTCATATCTACTGTGCTGAGCAGATGAACTAGTTCAGCTGTCAGTGCCAGCACAGGACTGTATAATCTTGGTACATCAGAACAGACTTAGGCTAAAACTACTCCATTCTGAGCACAGAGGACAAGATTCTTAAATGAAGAAGTTTTCTAAAGTAAGATTTCTTTAATTTATGATCGATCAGTTAATTATCTTTGTTTTCTCCAGCAATTCAGACTTCTCAGAGAAAGTCACTGTGTTTCCAATGCATAAATTCAGTCCTGAAAAGGGAGTTGTTGACTTAAAAGGATTGGAATAGATTGCATACACAACTACTGTATAAACTTTTTCCATGAACTGACATGGAAGAAGAGATCTCAGTTAAATAACTACAACCTGCCATAAATATTTACAGCCCTTTTCCCTCTGCTTTCTAAACCAAGAGCCCTGAGGCAGATAGGTACCATCTTGCACTACCTAACTGAAGCTGGTATGGAGTCTGGAGACCCACAGAGAGGCTGCAACCCCCGTCTTTGCCTTGCCATATTCTGGGCCATCCTGTCCAAGAAATGCCATTCGGGCATGATGTCTCCCAGAGATCCAGTCCCGGAGATTCTGGAGAAAGCTACCTGGTGCCTGAAGGAAGAAGCAGAGAGAGCAGCACCTATGACAAGAGGAACATCTGTTGGATAATTCTGATTGGGCACATCCCTGGCAAACACTGCTAGAAGAGTTGTTTGTTCTTGGTCTTGAGAGTTGAAGTGGTAAGGGAAATAAAGAAAACTAAAATATTTCACCCTAGCACCTCTAACAACCATGTCTCCCCACTGCCACTCCTTCCACAGCTTATCTAACTCTGATGTTGACTAGTCAAAACTTTTCTATTTGTTTTGACACCACTCTTCAGTGAAAGTTTGTAGCCTGGAGTCCTTGCATTGGAAGATGCAGAGGAGATGATGACTACCACCCTCTCTAGGCCGCTCAGAGTTAATAGACTTCTACCATGTGCTTCCTCATGTCTTTTTCCCTTCAGAAAGTCACAAAGCTCTGTTGTTCCCAGCTGTTTCCCATTCCTTGAATTATCAAAGCCGCCCTCTCAGAACACTTCCTGTTTCACTACTGGTTTCCCAAGGGGAACGGTTTTGATGCTTCCAGCACTACAAAGGCTTTAGGAGGGGTAGTCTCTTCATTAGCATCAGCATAGCCTGACCGCACAGGAATGTATCTCCCACATTTCCAAAGGCAAAGCAAAGAGAGTCTCAGATACGTCACACAGTCGCAGAATCATAGAAGCTTTTGTGTTGGAAGGAACAATTAAAAATCATCTTGTCCAACTCACCTGCAGTAAACGGGACACATACAGATTTATTACATTTTGCATAGTCCTGTCCAACCTGAACTTGAACTTCTCCAAGGATGGAACATCCACTACCTCTCTCGGCAGCACGTTCCAGTGCCTCACTACCCTTAATGTTAAAAACTTCTTCCATATAACCAATCTAAATCTCCCCCTTTCAATTTGAAACCATTTCCCCTTGTCCCATGACACAGTCATAGGATCTGAGTTTTATCTGGAGTGGAAAAGAGAGCACTGCAGTCCTGTCCTCCCTCTAAGGCTCCACTCTCCAGCCCAATACCAGTACCTGTCCCACCACAACAATTTCTGATCATCACAGTGGAGCACATGGTATAACCCCTCCTCCTTCATGCAACATCAGTAAGAAAGAGTGAGAACACCCTGAAGGCCTGGGTACGGAGCAACCACAAATGTGGGTGCTTTACAGTCATGCTGATGTTTCTCTAGCCAATTTTGAACTTCCTGACTGCCTTAAGTATTCTGGTTTGTTTTTTCCCCCTCACTTGCTGTGATTTAGTGCCACAAAATTAACTAAGCAAAGATCTGTTATCTCTGTAACCCCTACAGTAACTCCTACAACACTGGCATTTTCTCTCATAGAGACCCAGCTGTTACATGATTGCCTTTACCACAGAAACATTAGCAATTCTGCTGAAAGCATGCACAATATTAGTTTCCAAAATAACAAAAATTTTGCTAAAACAAAGGCACTCTTTCTTTTTCCCTCACATATTTCATCAGATTATTTCCATATTAGCATAATCCATTTCCCTGCTAAACCCACAAATCTAACAAAACAAAACAAAAAGTGCAAAATGAAGACAGCTGCATACCACCCAGTGCTCAAATTAGAAGAAGGACTTGAACTTGCAGTCAAATTTCCTTTCTTCTGCTCTTTTCTCTCCTCTTTCTCCTGAGGGGGCAGCTGCTTTGTAACTCAGACAAGGTGCTAGGTCATGATCCATCCCATGTGGCTCAGAATGGTGGCTTTCATCTCTTCTAACTCCAGATGTCTGCAGACCAAATGTCTACATGTGAATCAGTCACCTGGAGCCTCTTGGTCAGTGGAGCTTGAAGCATTTTGAGAACTTGGCTGACCCAATACACTTACAGAGAGCTGACGTGGGGGTGAACAGCTACCAAAGGAATACTCTGAGCAACCTGGGCAGGTTCAAGTTTAACATTTGTGGCCATGCCCCAGAAGAGAGAGTGGAATAAATGTGATTCTATACTACACTGACTGGCATAGAAAGAAGACGTATCTAATAGCTAACACCATGAAAGGCACCTGTTTGCATACTCCTCTCGAGCTTCAAATCTTAGACCACGGTATTTTTGCTAAAAGTGCAACCTCCCCATGCCAACCATCTGATACTATAAAGAGCTCTACAGTGTTTGATGTGGCAAATAGAAAAGACATCATGTAAGTATACACAAGGCTGATCTGCCCTTCCATGTGACAGTCTTATGCACAGGAAAATTTCAACCGTATCTTTCATCTGCTTCTACTTAACAAAATCAGTGATAGCTTACAAAGGTTTTTAACAGTTGTTTGAAGGTATCATACCAACAGGTGCTCCTGTTTCACACGCATCCTTTTTTCACTTACAGTTTGGTGAAAATAGATATTTCATGGCCGTATTTTTCTATTTGAATCAAATAAATTTTTCCTACTCATTTGCATCCTTACAATTTTCTATGCAGCTCAGGCATAGATGCTTTTTTTCCTTTCTGTGATAAAATTCTGTGTAAGTTAAGCACTCCTGTTTACACAATTGCAGTTACAACCATGACAAAGCTGGTTTGCTTCTTCCTCAGCTGTGTTGCATTAGAAAGAAAATACCTGGCAACTGCACATCTTGGTATTTTGTATAGATATGCTCTGTTGGTTTATTTAATCCATGACAAGTTCATTCATTTAAATTGAATCTAAAATCCTGTGGGTGACATTCTTATTCTCGTATGTCAGCAGATGCCTATTTTGCTTTTTTTTCTTCAGCTGAGACGAATTTGTACAGAATTTTCTCAGCAGTGTCCATAATAGCATCCCACCTCCAGGCAAGATTCCAAGCCTCAGCTTCCTGGTCATATGAATGAGGGAGTGTTTGGTGCTTTAAAACCTCACTCAGCATTGCCCACGCTAATCTTTCATTCTCCTTTTCAAAATCCATCTTATTACCCTCCTCTGATACACTCAAACCCCCTTTTCTACAAACAAGTCATATTAAATTTAACATTGCTCATAGAACTGGGTAGTAATTGCATGTATAACATCACATACCTCTCGTGTTTGGTCTCTGTCCCACAGCACATGCTTTATAAAGGAAAGACAATTATACCTTTGGAATGAATCAGATGGAGCCCTTGGCAATATATAATGTTTTTAATCCTTTCTCCTAAATTCTGCATTTAACAGATTAATTCCTTCTATAAGCACACATGAAACAACTGCTATTTGTTAGCTTGGATTGCCATTAATTTCCCAGCCTCATCTTTGTTTCTGTGTCATTATGGAGACTACTTGGCATCAGAGCCTCATGCAGCTCCACCATTGCTGTTCCAGTCTCAGCTTCACTAGATTTATTCATCAATTTATGGACAGCTGCCCACACATTTCCTTATCAGACACGGGGCTTCAAAGCCCATCCAGTGCTAATGGATTTGAAATTGCTCCATGTATTTTATTTGCAACATTTCTCCTGTGGGATAATTTGTAAGGTAGTTTTTGTATCATCTCCTTATTAAATTTTCTTTCATGATGTCTCAAACCAGAATGAGACCAGAATGATGATGTCTTCATACGGTTTTGCTTCAAAGCTGCATGTGGGTCTTAAACAAGGGGTTGCAGGGGTAGTGGGTTGCAGTCTCTCTTCTTGCTGCCCTAAACCACTACAGAAACAAATACAGTAGACAGACACAACCTGACAGTCTGTCTTCAGCTTCTAGTGTAAGTATTGCAATCCCTAAAATGTACAGTCCCCCAAATTCAGTAAATAAGAGCCACTGAGATAATTCCATAAATGTGATAAGGCCTTCCCAGGTCCCACTTCCCAATAGGAGGTGCCACCTGCACCTTACTTGGCTTTCTCGTGAAGCAAAGGCAGCTCTCCGTTCCATCTGCTGCTGACCAAGGCCAGAAAACACCAGCACTGCCTCAGAACTGGCATCTTTTGATTCAGCTGATACAGGATTGCATTTTTAAACAAACAAGTCTTCCAAAGTAATGTGTTACAACTCAGGCATGGAGGACATCTTCATAAGGACTTGTCATACAAGGGATAAAGCACAAGGTCAGTACTTTGATGCGACTGATGCTAGATTTTTTTTCACAAGGATTCCTGTGACCAGGTTCATCTTGATTTTACTGTTAGGATTTTTACAAGATAACATTTTCACCATTTTATTTTATTTTTTAATAACCTGGCATATAGGAACACCACTACCTGAGAACCTCAGATGTTCTTTAAATACCCCTCTCCATATCCAGCATGCTTTGGTTTCAGAGAAACTCATCTACATCTGCAACAAAAGCACCTACAGGCTTAGAAATCAGGGAATAACTCCAGGGTTTTATCAGCTGGAGCACTCTACCCTTGAGTGGTTTGCAGATGTTAATGTTCCCACAACTGCGCAAATTGTTCCTAAGAGATCAGAGAATTTGGTGCAATTATTGCAAATAATTCAAGCATAGTACATAATGCAAGCTCCCACCCTTATTCTGCCAGTAGGACCCAGATTTTCATCTTTTTATGGCTATTTTCCAGTTCTTGGCCTTCTTTTTATTGGTAGCCCACAAAGATCATTAAGTGATGCAGCTCTTACAGCAAGTATCACATGGCAGTCTGGATACAAATATGGAACAGGACTATGATATGACTTTTCTGTTGACACAGGCTGCTATGTCAATAGCCCTGGTCATCATGCACTCAGACCAGCTTAACTCAACAACAAACAAGCAGCTAAATTTGAAGAATCCTCTCATTATTCCAATGCCACAGCCATGAGAATGCTCAGTGTGCCTTTGGCAAAGGTTTGTTTACATGGTCATATTTTCATGTCCAGCTCCAGAACATGCAAGGCCAGGGCTGTGGTTCCTTGCTTCACACATCAGGGCAGGAAGGAAAGGGCAGAGCTGATACACACACCTGGCTAGGTTGTTCTGTACCACTAAGATGATCAGAGGGCTGGAGCACCTCTCCTATGAAGAAAGATTGAATGAACTGAGCTTGTTTAGCTTAGAGAAGAGAAGGCTCTGGGGAAACCTCACTTCCCTTTCCTTTCCTTTCCTTCCCTTCCCTTCCCTTCCCTTCCCTTCCCTTCCCTTCCCTTCCCTTCCCTTCCCTTCCCTTCCCTTCCCTTCCCTTCCCTTCCCTTCCCTTCCCTTCCCTTCCCACATAATAAGCTGATCCTCCATGAAAAAAATAGTTGATTTGGAAACTGTCCCATTTACTCCATTTTTTAATCCCAATTGAGAATGAGAGAAAAAAATGAAACTAAATGGAATAGAAGAAAATTCAGGATTAGTGATTGCTCTCTCAAAACAGCCACTTACAGGAAATTGTGTGTGCAAAAATAAGCAACTGCATGCAGGAACCACAGATTTGCAGACCTTGGTACCGGTAGCAGCTTCTGCAAGAAAGTCTGTAGGGAAAGCATTAGGCTCTCCTTTACCTCCTGGCCTTCCTCACAGCTGGAGTGTTTGGTGAGAGATTTAACATCCTCAGGAGCCAAATCTCTGTACATCAGAAGCTCTCTGACCCTGTGTACACACCTGGCACCCCACAGCCCTCACTCACCACTGCCACAGCCACGTGAACCTGGGATTGGGCTGAGTCCTGGAGCTGGGAAGCAAACACGTCAAACATGTCCAAATAGAATAAAACACAAAATAACAAGGTCTCTGCTCTCTGTAAATGCACCTTGGGAGACTTTGAGGAATGGTGTTAATGTTTTCTATTTCATTTCTTGGTCAGCTACCTCCAAAACCAATTTGTCTGCAGGAAAGAGCCAGCTATATTTAATTTTTTTCTCATGGTGATTCCCAGAATGTCAGAACTTTCCCATTGACTTTAATTCTCTCTCTGGCTGGTTCTTGAAGACATCTGACCTAACTGTAAGAGTGTTCAAGAGCTTAGGTTAACACAGGTTGATTTAGATGCGGAATGTGAAGCAAATCTATGTCTTGGAAAAACTTGAACTGTTGCCTGCCCAGAGTGACTGCAGTCTCTCTACCTCTGAAAGAGAAAAACCTATGGTGATCTCCTTGGCAGAGCTGAGATGTGAGGATGGAGACCAGTGTTACCCACACTCCTGTGCTGTTAAAAGCTCCAGTAGATTTGTGGCACTGAAACAGATTCAGCCCTGAATCTTGCCACCAGTTGTCTGAATAACTCAGGCCTGCCAAGGTCACTGTTGGTCCAGGTTAGCACAGCTGAAACTGCCTTTGTATTTACACATCCGTCCCACCACAGTGCAATAACTGCAGCATCAAGGTTAGCAACAGTCCTGTAATTTTCCCACGAACCAATTACTGCAGGGGTAAGTAAAATTCCCATTTTGGCTGTGGGCTAAAACCCTCCCATGGCCAGCATTTAGGGACAGGTAGTACATGTTTTCCCCAGTCTTTGGAAACATATGTCTGTTTTGACCTTTTACTTGCTATGCCAAATCCTTAGTGTCAGCACCATCAGGGCACATTCACAGCAGCTATTTAGCCAAAGGTCTGCCAGAAAGTGTGTGTGCTTAGAAATAGTGCCATTTCCAACTGTGCAATGCAAACACAGCTCTAACTGTTAGCAGTAAACCCAGTACTTTTGAAAGCACTAACCACATGAATTTGCAGGTTATGTTAGGAATTGGTCTGGCGCATTGGAAGACAATACCTTCATCCTATTCAATCATAGAATCATAGAATCACTCAGGTTGGAAGGGACCTCAAAGATCATCAAGTCCAACCGCAGCCTAACCATAGTACCCTAACGACCCTCTGCTAAATCATATCTCCGAACGCCACATCCAAACGACTCTTAAACACATCCAGGGATGGTGACACAACCACCTCCCTGGGGAGCCTATTCCAATGTCTAACCACCCTTTCTGTAAAGAAGTGTTTCCTAATGTCCAACCTAAGCCTACCTTGGCGCAACTTGAGGCCATTTCCCCTCGTCTTGTCACCTGTCACCACTGAGAAGAGACCAGCCCCGCTCTCTCTGTAAGCACCTTTCAGATACTGGAAGAGAGCAATAAGGTCTCCCCTTTGGGTTGCTCTGAAGAGTGTAAGCAAAATGTTTGATAACAAAATACACTTAGATGAAATCAGCAAATAGTTCAGGAAGAAAAAAAAAGAGCTACTTTGTTTACATTTTTTCAACATACAAACCATTTGTCTAAAAAATGTCATTCAAATGGAGTGTTGCAGCTCCAGCCTTCAGCTTTAAATTACTTGTTTGCATTGGGAAGGAAATGGGATGGCACTTCAGCCTGAATTTTTAAAAAATATGATAGTGATTCTTTCAGGGATGATCAGAGACAATAACATAACCTCATGCATAAGCACTTTGCTATTATTGTGAGTATCTTATCCTCTTCTGCAGATGAAATTGCCTAAATGACTCGCTGTTTCGTTTTATTAGATGTGAAATGGATTAACACCTTTTCTCTCGAAATCTGAGTACTGCGTTCTTCAAACTGAGTGGGAAGGAGCAAAGAAGAGTTTAATGCAAGCATGAATCTTTTTGCCATGGTGTTCCTTGCACAGGACTGCTGGTTGGTTTGCAGACTTAAACAAGTGAGAGTGAAATCTTTGGATAAAGTGGAGCTGCAGAAAACAGATTACACACACACAGCAAGAGGAGCACAGCAAGGGAGCTGAATGTTTTCCTTTGTGACTGGCATTCTGGATGCATAAAACATTTCAGTTTTCAGAATTCGGAATGACAGATAGTGGAAGTGAAATTCAACCGATTCTGGAATAAACAAAAGAAGATCAGAAGTCCTTCAAGTGATTTGGATTTCAGAAGAAAGGCGGCTGACAGCCTGAAACATCTGGTGTCACTAGACTGTATTTCTCTTACACAAACTTTTCATCCATGGTTCCCAGAGCAAAACAAAATGGAGGAAGGAAACATAACACAGACTACAGAACACACCCAGTGCCCGATCACCCGCAGCTTGTTTCCTACATAAGGGCACTAAGAACCTCTGAAGGACATTTGACATAACACTTGGAAAGGGCCACATGCACGTCTTGGCCATTGTGCTACCAGAAAAACCTAAAACCACTCCAAAAAAAAAACACCACTAGGGACCGTAGTTTCTCCTTGGCTTTGCCCCAGCAAAGAGAGTAGATCAAGTTCACGTTTTTTGCTAAATGCAGGCTGGAATCAAGTCCAAAGCAATGTCAGGAACCACTGCATGACGTTCCTTTGGAAGGAACAAAAAGAACAGAGCGTACTCTGACAGCGGTGCAGCCTCAGTCCCAGCCTTCCTTCCCGTTGGCCACCTCCACTCATCTGCAACAACTGAGGCTTAAAGGCCAGGTTTTTGAAGCTCCTCACCTTCTGACGTTCTAGGAGAAAGGAAACAGAACACAACACATCTCACTCCATGTTCACTGCGTACTGATGAAGACAGAGGGAACAATAAACTCTCAGTACTTGCCCCTGCAATGCAGCCATCACATTCAAAAAAGACTGCACCTGTTGCTGGCACCATGATATTTAGATCTTGTTGATCTTCGTGCTCTCCCACCTGCAATGAGTTAGTGACCTCAGGTTCTTAGAACTCTTAGGAGCCCACGCTGAAGATCATCATGTCTCTACTTTCTCCTTGATGTGGTCCTGCACACCAAAACCATACTGATTGATGTTCTACTTTAGCCATGTTAGGAAGATATGAAAACAAACAAGGCTGAGGATTTTCCTCTTGGCCCTGACAGTGGTAGGATGTGAGATTTGTGATGTCAGATAGGTGGCCCTGCACGGGGATATTTCAGTTACCATTTCCCAGAGCTGATGTCCCAGCGCACAGGTGCTTGCTGCTGCTGTAGCTCAGCCCAAGCTGTCAATGGGGTGTAACAGAGATTTATTCCTATCTCTTCCTATCCATGCCATTTTTCAAGATGTGACATTCAGGTATGTTACTATACAGTTCCCTCAACCTTTCCTCATAGCAGAGGTTCTCCAGCCCTCTGATCATCTTAATGGCCCTCCTCTGGACCCGCTCCAAGAGCTCCACGTCCCTCCTGCACTGGGGGCCCCAGGCCTGGACGCAGTACTGCAGATGGGGCCTCACAAGAGCTGAGTAGAGGGGGACAATCACCTCCCTCTCCCTGCTGGCCACCCCTTTTTTAATGCAGCCCAGAACACAGTTGGCCTATATCATAAATATCAGAAATATAATTTGTATTTTGTTTTTGTTTTTGTTTTCAGGTATTACTCTTAAAATGTTTTACTCTTAAAATTTCCATCTGATGTAGTTCTCTCTTCAGAAAAAAAGTTAATGTCATGCTCAAGTGATCTGCAACACTAGCAATAGTCTCTTCAGAGTCTTATTTGGTGACTTTTCAACCTCTTCAAAGCAGAAAACTAAAATCCATTTACAGAAATGTCAGCATCCTATAAAGCTTTAGAATAGTTTGTAGTGAACAACTACAGTGTCAGAGCAGTGACTACAGTGTACAAAGCTTTGTAGAAGCAGGTGTAAGACAGGGATTAAAAACCACAGGGAAGACAGTCACTTAAATATCGCTCTTTTTGCAGGCAAATGCTAAACCCTCCAACAATTTCTGCATGACTCCTCCCACTTTAAAAGCACAACATCATCTAGAAGCGATAACACAGTAATCATCAGTCCCGTAAAATCAACATTCAAACCATGCTAAATCTCTCTACTTACAACATTTTAATAGGTTTTGAAGATATAAATTGTTACAGTATGACTATACATCATGTATTTGTTTGGGGATTTTGTGCCCACTAGTTTGCCATCAGAACGGTCTGATGAAAATGTCAACTTGAGTCGAGGGCGGCTGGCATGCAAAATCACACTGGGAAGTTCAATATTGATAGTAAAAAAAGTAAATATTAAAAAAGACATCAAAATGCCATGGTCTTCAGGCAAAGTCTACTGAGGCTGTGATACAATGTGAAATCACCATGGCAAAATATCGTACGCAAATCTCTCTGGCATCCTTAATCCCATGTTCTAACAAATGTTTCAGACCCACAGAGTTGTGTGGTGCTGGGCATGGTGCTGATGGGTTGATGGTTGGATTAGATGATCTTGGTGGTCTTTTCCAACCTTAATGATTCTATGATTCTACGCTTTGAGCATCCCCGACTGCTGCTCAGCCTGGAGAACATCAGCTCCATTTTCACAACCTCCAGCCCACCTTCTTGAGAACTTTCAAGACAAATCTACTTAAAGCTTTAACTTTGTCACCCTCGCAGTTTAAGCATGTAATCCAGACTTCTCTGCATCTTTTTGCTCATTTCTTCCCCTCCGCTCTTGAAATTCAGCCACCTTATCTCTGTCTATAAGAACTATTACTTGTCATCCCTTCTTTGCCACAGATGAGGATAAAATTTGCAAACTGTTCCAGAGACAACATGTTCCTGGGGCACAGGCAGCCACATTTCCAAGCCCAGCAGCACTCTTCCTCTCCATCAGCCTTGAGCTTTTTGCCTTTTGGTTAAAGAGAAAGGTGCCAAATCAGGCAAAAATCAGAGAAGAAGCATTTTCTTCACAAGGTTTACACAGTAAACAGTCTATAGGCAGACAGTTGGATATTAGAAAAAATTTCTTCCCAGAAAGAAGTGGTGAGGCATTGAAACAGGCTGTCCAGGGAGGTGATGGAGTTACCATCCCTGGAGGTGTTTGTGATACAAACACCCATTTTTTATTGCTGAAAGGAACACAGATTTGTAAAGATTTCTTGCTGCATATCTGGTGCCACAGATAACAATAGTTTGGGGTTTCTTCCTAGAGCTGTATGACTGCATTTGTTTATCACTTTCATTTTGTTAAAAACTACTTTGGCCTATGATCTGAGCATAAACTGCTGCTTCTACAATCAAAGGCAAAAATCCCTCTATGTATTGTCATATCTTATATGTCTTCTTATAAAATAAAACACTCAAACACTGCATGGCTTGCCCATGGAACAACCATCACTTTGGCCAGTTTTAGTCACTTAATGAGAATTTTTTGACAACTATATTGATTATTTTTCTATGAATTAATATATTTAAGATTTGTCTCTTAAAAGCTCCTAAAAGAATCCTCATGGGGGATCTCTGACACTCCCAAGCTGGCAGGGTTAGAGGGTTGGAGGCTTTCTTGCATTTCACATGTACAAAACTCAACAGTCTGAGAGCATCTCTTCCAGGGACACCTATTGCAGGGCAGGGAAAGAGGGCATGGAAGAAAGGAACACATGGATGACATTAAATATGAATGTATACAGACAAATATACATATTATTTCCTACCAGTTTCATTCAAAAACATCTGTTCAACCCCTGGGTTTCATTAGCAATGCTGTGCAGCCCTCTCCACAGGGATATAAAATAACTTTTCAGTAACTGTCTTGGCAATTAAAATTCTAAGTCTAGTCAAGCTTGCAAATAACATGACAAATTCATCCCTTCAGGGCTCCATGCTTTCTCAACAGAGCACAGTAGAGGCAGCACAAAGCTGGAGCATCTCCTGAGACATTTCACTTTTGTTCACCCACATTTGACCTTCTGCTGACTTAAGCCTTGGCAGGAGCTCCAGCATATGAGCCTACAGAATACAATGTTGATGCTCTACAAGAGACAGAGACCTGTCCCCCACATCTTTCCATTTCCCTGGGCTGCTGCCAGGGATGTTGTAATGCATCCTTCAGGGACGAAGCATCTTGTTTTTAAAGGAGGTACTTGTACTTCTTATAGGTAGCCCAGTAGTAAGGTTTCTGTTTTCACTTAGACAAATAAAATGGCACAATGCAGTCACAGTTGTTTTCTTTTGTCCCAGTTACAGCAAAGATAAGCCCACAGCAAAGTAACTTAGCATACAGCACGATTCAATAATTTTCAGAGATAGGGACTCTATTTTTAAGTATTAATACGATGTGCCAAAGCCCAGAAGAACTTCGTTCATTTTCATCTTTATTCAGTTCAGGCATTCTTTCCTCCCCAAAGAAGTGATCCCCCTTCCCCCATCACCTATCCATAAACAGTCTCATGCAGCACAAGGAGAAGCTGGGCACTGAAATCTCAAGTCTATAAGGGACACACAGTAACAAAATATGAATTAACTGAGAATGCTCATTCTGTTATAATGATGAAGTCTAGAACTGCTGCTGTGATTAAATACAGATCTGCAGCAGATGTAAATTCTGACCTGTGCCTCAGCAATTTGGATGAGTTGCTGTCAGACAAGGCAAACCTTTCCACACAGCTGCAATTAGCATGAGGGTTTCACCATTATGTGGGAATTATGGCATTATATGAGAATTATGCGGGCATTATGGCCTGTTCTCAGCCTGCTCCAGGTCTCTGGCAATGAGGGAACACCTCCACACCAGGACGAGCTGTCCCAGGCTCCTTACAGCCCGGCCCACCTCATCAGAGTTTGCTCAGAAAGGTCAAGATAAACAAATTCACTCCACTTTTTGGTGCTGGCATTTCAAACTGATCTGTCTATCTGAGGACATTTGCTAGGTAGTATATTTTCAAAGGCATGGGGCAAAGCCTTCCCTATGCAGCTAGTGCCAGGAGCTGGACTCAGTGACCCATATGGATCCCTTCCAACTTGGAATGATCTATGATTCTATGTCTGTCCTGGTGTAAAAAGAGCTGAGGCTGTAACTGCTCCATAGTGACCAGTAAGTCAGGAAAGCACGAGCCTTTGGGGCTGGAGATGAGCAGGGGCCTGGCCACAGGAGCAGCATCCATGGTTTCATCATCCCCAAAGCCACCACCAGTAAGCCTCAGATGGCCACTGCTTCAAGCACAGATGTGACTGAACCATGGAGATGTGTTTGGCAGATATAAGATCAGGAGCCGCTTTCTTAATAGTCCATTAAATTGGTCTGAAATCAGCTGTAGCAGCCCCTGCATAGAAATGAGTCCCCACAGAGCAGGTCTATGCAGTAAGAAAACTCTGCAAAGCTTCCCGGGGCAGAAGTCTGCTGTGGAGTGGGGGTGGGAGGCAGGGAGAGACAACTGCAGGCAACCTGTCAATGCATTCATCCCCAGAAGTCAGGATTTGCTTGTAGATAAGAGCCCAGTTCTGAAAAATAAATAAATAAATAATATATATGTATATTTATTTTATTTTATTTTATTTTTATTTTTTTTTTTTTTGCCAAATTAATCCTGACCCCAGAGGATGGCTGCAGTCTTTACCAGGCATACATGATGATATAAACACACTTAAACACACATAAAACAAAATAAACCAAACACTTGAGCACAACTGACAACTTTGTTGAAACGTTTGAAGCTTTTCTGCCATTTTAGCTTTGAGTGCGACTTGATAGGCAGTTTGAAGTGTTCTATTAAATTAGCTGCTATTTTTAGACCTTGGGAGCCATAACTGAGTACAGATCCCACTTCAGGCGGGTGAAAGCTGAGACCACATGAGGACAGAGGGACAGGCAGCTCTGATATACCAGTGTAGGGCCCCATGTGGGTGCCTAATCCCAGATGGAAAGCAACTCCGTTCCAGAAACATGACTCAGCTTTGAGAAGGAATTACCCTCTTTCAGTGATGCCATTCAGCTCCTGAATATATAAAAATAGCTGCACGGTCCCACCTATTCCTTCCATTCTACTTCAGCCAGACTTCTTCCCTTGAAGCTCACCTCTCCTGCACAGAAGTCAGTACAGAATAACCCATCTCCGAGAGGCCAAGTTTCTTCATCATGGTAACTTTCTTCAGCAGCAGAGTGTGCAGTGTTTAACCAAACCAACTGATCCTTCATATATTTTAAGAAATCTGAGCTCCTCTCAAGAAAATGGAAATTCATCGAGAGCATTTACTCCCAACTTCTTTTTCTTTGGGTCAAGTAAGACCTACACACCAAGAATCATTTCCTCATCTCTCCCCTTCCCCCCTCCCACAAAATATTACCTATGCCTCACCACTGAAATAGCCCAGAAAAAAAAAAGAAACAAAAAAGCCAAAGTATAACCCATAGCCCAGGGGGACACCAGTTTACAAATGACATGGGACAACTCGTCACACCATGCTGCCAGCCATGTGGTGTGATCACCACCTCAATGAGAGCAGCAGGGAGCCCTGCCTCATTTTGCTCACCTGGGATGGTCCAAAGGGGTTGGACATGGGGATGAGACTCTACTTTTGGGGATCTTTCAAGCACAAAGGGAGCAGGCACCGTGCCAAGCAAAAGAAGTCACTTCTACCCTGTAGTCCTTGCAAAGACCAAGCAACAAGGCAGGCCAGGAGCCGAACACCTTCCCAACAAGCTCCTTCACCCCCTGCATCGGGTGATTCTGCCAGGAGCAGGAGAGGAGAGAGATGGATTTAAAAAACAAGAGTATGTTTTTTTCTAGAAATAAGAGTTTCTGCGTTGCTGCTCTCACTCTGAGCCTGGGAGGAGCAGACACAAAGAACTTCTCTCCAATAGTTTAGCATTTCATTTTTTGACGCAAGAGTGCACTCTGTTGGTTTGGATAAGCCTTGCTTGCTGTTTGCATCCTATTAAAACCCTGTCGGGCAGCACTCAGTATTTTTCCAGTAGCAGCAGGAGAGTGGTGCCACTGGCAAGGCATTAAAAATCAGTTTATGATAAAAATAATAGTTTGTTCTGCACAATGAGAAGGGCAGTATCCCAGTGCTTCCCTCAATAAACAAAGCAGCTGCTCCGTCCAGCTCAAGCAAGGACTAGAAATAACTTTTCTACACTTGATGCTGATTTTTCTTCCCCAGTTGTGAGGCTTCCATCCTCACAGAGCTTCTTTCTTTAGCACGCATTGATTTACACAAACTATACTAGTTCCAGCAAAGGGGAGCACACCTTTATGAAGTAATAGTTCAGAGGAGTGCATGTCCTGCAGAGACGTCTCTATGCTGCAGGAAAAAAAATGTGGTCATGCATACACAGGGGCCATGAAGTTCCCACTGCAGTAAAACAGCACTTTCTATCCAAGATCACTGGTATCCAGATCCACTGGTTTCCATAACCAGAAACTGACTCGTGCACCCTCAGGGGTGGCTTTGTAGTCAAAGCCAAGCTCTTTGAGGCTGCTGGCTTTGTACAGGGATTTGCAACACCTTGCTTAAAACAAACTCAGTGATTTCCCCAGGAGCAGCAGGCTCCATCAGCTGAGTCCAGAGGCTTTGACACAGTGCTTTCATTGTAGAATCATAAAATCATATCATCATTAAGGTTCAAAAAGACTTCTAAGATTATCTAGTCCAACTGTCCACCTATCACCAGCGTGGCCCACTAAACCGCATCCCTCAGTACCACATCTCCATGTTTCTTGAGCACTTCCAGGGGCAGTGACTCCACCACCACCCTGGGCAGCCGTTCCCATGCTCAATCACTCTTTTGGAGAATATTTTCCTAATATCCAACCCGAACCTCCCGTGGCACAACCTGAGGCCATTCCCTCTCAGTCTGTCACTAGTAAGCTGGGTCAGAAGACAATCTCCAGATCATCCTGTCCAGAAGTAGCAGCTCCATTTCATTTTATCTTGTTTCACTCATACCACACAGCATCCTCACCACCATACAACCAGCCTGAAGATGAATATGCAGAGCACTCCAGTTTTAGATGCTGCCATCTGCTTGATAATGGATTTGATATATATCCACTCTGAAGAATAGCCACGAAAACACTGTATCTCCTCCCCTCTTCTGAAACATTACCATGTGTGTGTCACTGTTGATAAACCTTCATGTTCATCACCAACATCTATTCGGTCCCCTCAGGCCATATTGTGCACAGCTGTAAAATCGGCTCTCAAAGAAGAAGGTGAGAAGTATTGGACAAACAAAGAACATTTGCCCACATTACCAGATTCATTAGCCAAAGAAAATGATATTTTACAAACTTTCATATGGATATTAATACTGTTAATACTGCTCACTGACTGATAAATTAAGGTGAACTTAAAAAAAAAAGAAAAGCAGACTGTAGGTAGTGGTGGTTCGGGAGTTGCAGTTCCCCAGGATCTGAGCTGAGCCAGCAGGCAATGGCATGAAGCTGAGCAAAGTTCAGACACTCGTAGTGTAGTTCACCTCACTGGAGCACAAGCTTTAGCACACTGGCAGCCAGCACTGCTGTGGTTGTATCCATCTTACCTGAGCTGGCAGACCCAGAGAAGTCTGATCATGCTTACAGTATTTTCTGGCAGTAGACGCAGAAGTGACAAAATAAGTCAAAATAACTAATCAATCAATTCAAAATTAACCTCATTTTCATCTCAGTCAACCTGGAGCTAACGCTTAAACTAAGACACACTCCCATACACGACAGTGCTTATGGAGATACTTTGCGTACCAACGAGCTGCATGACAACTGATGAGTGTCATTCATCAAATCAATATTTGCCAAAGGCTTGGTCCTATTATTTAGCTGGTTTTATAAGCAGCTAGACGATGTTCTGCAAGTAACAATTTAACCAAGTCTATTTTCTGAAATCTCTTAATCTGGTAAGCAGAGCTCTGATAATTACATAAAATTGCCTTAGCTTAGAAATGTTCTCAAGCAAAGGATACACTTCAAGAACATCTTCATTTAAAAAAAAAAAAAAAAAAAAGTAAAACAAAAATAACTCCATTGGTTTTCACTGGTTCTGCCTGTCCATGAAGTCAGGACCATAGCAAACATACTGGCACCTACATGGTGTGTGTAGAAACCTCAACTAGCTGAGTCCTGTCCTATTGTTGCAGTACCCTAAGGCTATGAAGATGGAGGGCAAGGATTGTGAGGATCAGCTGAGGGCCCTGGCCATGCTCAGCCCCGAGCAGAGGAGCTGAGGGGAGGCCTGATGGCGGCTGCAGCTCCTCACAGGGAGTGGAGGGGCAGCGCTGAGCTCTGCTCTCTGACAGGGCCCGAGGGAACGGCATGGAGCTGCGCCAGGGGAGGGGCGGGTGGGGGTCACGGACAGGGTCTGCACCAGAGGGCAATGGGCACGGCCGGAGTTCCAAGAGGATTTGTACTAACGCTCCCAGATACTGGGTTTGAACTCTGAGCGGTGCTGTGTGGAGCCGGGAGTTGGATGCAGTGATGCTTTTGGGTCCCTTCCAACTCGGGCTATCCTGTGATTCTATGATCAGTCACACTGGAACATCAAGGTAAGCATGCACATGAATTCCCCAGTCGGCTCAAACCCTCAGCACCTCTCATTTCTCCTGTGTCATCAGGACAACCTGCTCTAGCTGTAGGTGTCCCTTTTCATAGCATGAGGAATTGGACTCAATGACCTTTAAAGGTCCCCTCCCTCCAACTCCAACGATCCTGTGTAGTTTTACAAAAAACATAAATAAAAACTGTTCTGCTATATTGTTTACCTGCTGTAGAACCAGCTGCATGTTCTGCTCTATCAGCTCCCTCCAAACACCCTCTGAATTATTCCAGGTACTCAACTCTGCCCTACTTTAAAGCTAGCCTATGAGATGGCTTCCTGTATTTTGTAATCGAGTACACAGAATAACGGAGGTTGAAAAGGACCTCAGGAGGGCTGTAGTCCAACCTCCTGCTCAGAACAGGGTCAGCCATGAGCTCAGGTAAAGTATGTCAGGGCTTCAACCTGTCTGTTTTTGAAAACATCCACAAGTGGAAGCTGCACAATGCCTCTGGGATACTCGTTATACACATCCCAGAAAACATAGACAAATCAAAAAGAGCTTCCAGTGCAACATCCTTTGTGTCTGATATCATCCTGATGAGAGCAAAGAAGGGAATTGCTTCGAGCTGAAAACTGTCTTTAGTCAACAAAATGGGTAAGAAAGACAATACCTGTGACTATGTTTCAAAACATCTAAACACCGCAGGCTATGGCTGAAGGTGGAGACAGCATACCTAACTTCTTATCATAGAATCATAGAATGGCTTGGGTTGGAAGGGACCTCAAAGATCACAAAGCTCCAACCCTCCTGCCACAGGCAGGGCCACCAACCTCCACGTTTAATACCAGACCAGGCTGCCCGGGGCCCCATCCAACCTGGCCTTGAACACCTCCAGGGATGGGGCATCCACAACCTCTCTGGGCAGCCTGTTCTACCACCTCACCTCTCTCTTGGTAAAGAACTTCCCCCTAACATCCAACCTAAATCTTCCCTCCTTCAACTTAAACCCATTTCCCTTTGTCCTGCCATTATCTACCCTTGTAAAGAGTTACAGTTTCCCTTCTAGAGGTTAAGTACCGGGTACAGAAGAGACTACATGAGAAAGAGTTTTCCCTTGATAAAACTGCATTTCTGCAGGAGTGCAAGTATATGGAAAAGATATTTTAATAACATTGGACAGTCTTGAGCATTACAATGACACGGTGATATTTTACTGCCGTGCACAAGACAACAAAACTACTGCACGTGAAGGATTCTGCACATGGTTTGACCTACGGCAGTTTATTTGTAAACAATTGTTACATGTGTCAATAATTTAATTGAACACAGACTTTGTACATTTCAATGTATAATGTTAAGAATGTCACACTAGAAGAATTCAACTGTACTCAGATACAGCCATACTTTAAAAAACCCTCAAAATACAAACCATTAGGAATACTGTACAAGCAAAAGGAAGATCTGAGAACAACGGTGGAAAAGAAAAAAGAAATAACATATCGTGATCAGAAATCTGAGAACCAGTAACACACACTTTCTAGTTGGCTCTTGAAGACCTCCGGGTACACTCATCTGGAATAACCACTACTTGGGTTGTGCCAGAGCACAAAGCCAACCTCTCCTTGACAAGTTAAAAATAGGTCTTGCTGAAGACAAAACAACTTACAACGTTACGATGTGTGAGATTTTCCCCCGACTTTCAATAAAACTACCTGAAGAAAAGAAACTGATTTCATTAGACTTTATTTGCAATACAATATAAAATAGATTCTTTTGGTATGAAGATCTTGGAGACCTTATTTTTTACACCACATTTAAAACAAAAGTCACATACTTTGAGTCTCTGGACCATCCCAAGCACTGGAACCGTAGTCGAGTTTCAGGTGTTTTACAGACTTCTTTGGTTGCAATCTATTCAGTAAACTTCAGACATGAAGACTTGAACATTCAAGCTCTAAACTAGTGTTGAAGCACCTAAATTATAGTAGCTTGATTTCTAAGAATTGCCAATGCATCTGGAATTTTCACCATTAACAGCAAGACTTGTGGGTATTAAACAACTCTGAAGAACAGACTACTTTTATTTAGAACCTAGTAACATCCTTCACTCAGTAACACTGAAGAGTACGCAGTGAGGAGAACAGAAACTTGAATCCATTCTTAGACTTCCACACAGCAGATTTAACTTGTACTATCATCAATTCTGTGCTTGTATAGACATTGTGCATGGCAAAATTTAATACAATGTGCCCAACTAGCTCATCTATTACAGTTCATTGTAGCACTCAAAGTATCGCCTATGGTACTGAAAGCGTAAATCATAATCTACTGCTTAGTTCCCCTACAGCGCTCAATACTGAATCAATCTCCACACAGCAACTCTCACAGTAAACCCATATTCTCTGCCATTTCTAGCAGACTGACATCCATTTCCTCTTCAATTCCTTTGAGGGAAATACGACAACTTTAAAAATAAAAAAAAATAAAAAAAAAAAAGACAATCAAAAAATAAGCACTTCCAGTACAAAAGTAACTGTAGTGTAAATAATTTTCTGTACTCTAGCTCTGTAACTTACGCAGAATACTAAATTCGGTTGCTCTTGGTAAAATACATAACGCAACAGATGTAAAAATGTATATAAAAAGAAAAGAGCAGCAACGAGCAAACTGTAGTACTACAGACTTCCAGTTCTTAAAGCACACGTCCCACACTTACACATCAGGAATGTATATAATGCCAAGGAGAAAATAAAGGGACTTTCACAGTTTCAGCTGAAGTCACTGCATTATTCTATCGTGGTACGTTTTCCCTTTTCAAACTTGTTGTGTTTTTTTCTTACAGTCATAAAGAACACAATACAAACCCAAACGTTGTCATTTTTCTCCTTGTTATTTTCCAGCATCATCAATGCCACAGATTCTTGGTCCGTTACATAACGTAGGCTAGTAAAGACAGGATGGTGGTCTTATTTTTACATTATTTATATCAAGGCAGTTCCAGCAAAGAAGAGAGCTGGCAGAGTACTTAGTCACCTGGATTAAAGGTCTTAGTATTCCACATCTCTTGTTTCCTTGTGTGCTAAAAGGGACAGACCTTTTTTTTAAGCTGGAAAGAAGTTGTTAATGCCTAATATAAACAAAATGAAATCATGACACATAGTATCATCCCCTACAAATAGGGCCAGAACATCATTTTAGATGAAACAGTGCACTGTTAATGCTTGTCAGAATGAACAGCTAATGGTTAAAAAGAAAACAGATTCAGAGAAGTCTCTGCCTACACAACTTCTGCTGCTAACTTCCTTCTTTAAGGACAGTCATGAAAAAATTAAGAGATCTTTTGTTTCAAACATTAATCAACAGAAAATATCTAGTTATCTACCTTGAAGTCAACTTATAACATCAAGAGTTTTCTCACAGCAATAATCAGCAACGTCAAATAACAAAGTGGAACCAACTCACAGTGTGTCCCAAATCTCCAGTTCCTGGTTTCATACACAGAGCAAGACAAATCCATTATTATAAAGAACTCTACAGAGAGGGCCAACCACTTCAGCCTTCCCATAATTCCACATCTCCACTGAATTTTACCAGAGATGAAAGCACACCATCCATCTTCAGAATGGCCTTAATCATCAAGAGGGCTTAAAGCCTGCCCTAACAGAGACCCTGAAAGCATCGCATTTCCTACTGCGCTGATTTGTCAAGGCCACAGTATTAGGGTGAACTACATAATTCAACAATTCTTAATGCCCCGTATCACCATGATACATTTTTTAAACAGTTGGTATCACTGAGCTTTTAGAGGAAGAGCCAAATCTCCGACCTTTATACAGAAAGGCTTTCAGTATTACAGTACAAAACTAAACAGAATTTATGTCTGAGTAACGAACATAGAAAACTACTATTGCAATCTTGTGGTGACGGCATAGAAATTTAACAATCATCAGAAAGCCTACGAACAGCATGTTTAGTTATAAAAGAAAGATTGTCTCAAGGTAAAAATAGTGCTGACAGCTAAAAAGCTCTCTGTTGCAGCAAGATACGCAGTAATGAGTAACAAGTTCTAGACAGTTTAAGCAATTCCCCAATACTGCAACACAGCACGTTTTTGTAACACTACTTTTACACGGGTTATGCTGCAGCAACAGTACACTTCTTAGTGGTTGGCACTATAAATTAACCATAATAGAAGAAAGGCATTGAGTGATCGATGTGTGAGAAATCTCTATTTGACCTGTTCCTTAGGTGTGGTTGAAATAAAAACTGAGGAAGGGGACCGTCCATTCCATTCAGATAATACACCTTCTTTGAACATGAGATTCTTGGCAGGAAGTGGAACACCCATATCTGCAGAAGTTGGCTGCAAAAGTGAACTTGAACAACCGGCATCATGGAGCTGATCCAGCGTTGAAATACCTTCCTAAAAACAAAAATTAGAAAACTGTCTTAAAAACAAGAGAAATAATGAAAGATTTAATAGCTAGAATATAGCAAGCTACTCCAATCAGCAAATTTACTATTTCTGAAGTGTGCTTAATCCAAATCACTATGAAAGTAAAAATAGAACAAAGGAAAGCATAAAATAGGCACACAGTTGCCTCGGCTACACCTGTGTGTACATATTTAGGTTCCAAGATGCCTTCATGGAGGGCTGAGACTTAAAAAATTAAGGGAAGATCTAGCAAAGTGAACAAGTAGCTATGAAATCTTCAAGACAGCTATCACATCAGTCTGAGTGTGTTAAGCACTGCCACAATCTCATACTCTGCTAGGAGCTGTATTTATATTCAGAAGTACTGACTTGACCATAGCACGAGTAGGCATATTTCCCATAGGTTTGGTTTCTCAGCTTAAAAAAAGAAATCACTTCAGCATTTTTCCCCTCCCTTTACATTAATCATCTGTATAAAAAGTGCATCTCAGAGACAGCATCTAAAAGGTTAGGAAGAAGTCGCTTGAGACTGATGGATGGTTTTAAGGCTTCAAACTTCTGGAAACCTCCAACGTTCTCATGAAGAAACACTCTCAGGATCACACCAATCCTAACACTACCTAAGGTAAGTAACCTGCAAGTTCCTTACCCTACTGAAAGGACAGAATTTTATACAAATGTATCAGAGCATATGCAACTAAGTATATCCATGTTACATGTGGACACATCTTGAAAGCGTATATTTCCACGCAGAACAACAGTAGGCTGTGGAGCAGGCATTTCTCCTTTCTTGCTATGCAAGGTCCCCCTTTCTGCCTTTGTACTTAAAGATTCCCCCAGCATCTGTACTTTCACAAATTTATGCTCATTCATCATCATGGAAGGGAAGAACTCACTTCTTGTCACCAGAAGAATTGGAATTTTACAGCACTTAATACAGTTGCTGCTTAAAGGAGGGTACGAAAAGAAAAAAAACAAACACCACACACACACATTTCTATTTAGCAGAGAATAACAAAGAGGAGAGCAAAGGAGATCACAGAGCAAACAGAATTATTTACTTGTTGGTTATTCCTCCTTACCTGGAATGAATGAACAAAATTCAGGACCTGCAAGGACAGCTTTCTACTGGAATGTAACAGTTTTTGAAGGCTGCAAAAAGTGAAGGAGAAGAATCTATGTACAAATACAGAAAATCAAAATACATGCCATAAATTCCCAACCTTCCAAGGTGCCCCAATTTAATCTAGTAAAGAAGTATCACGGTAAACCGCTCAGAAATTACTTTTGTAGTACCAGGCATTACATGACAAAACAAAAAGCTTTCAGACAGGAAGCCTGACGATAACATTAGCAATGAGGTGCTCAAATTATCTCATGTGCTTGTGAGTCCAGTCAGCTAAATGCTATTTTCCTGATTTATTGTGTTAAAATGGAAGTACTACAGTTGAAAAATATTATTTTACATAAAGTATATTAAGAAATTAAACTGTAACACGTTTTCTTCTTATCAAGGACACTGTTGTGGACTTCAGAAGCAGGTAAGTGATACACTATTAAAAGCAAGTCAGCGACTGTAATAAAATCCCTAAGCTATGTTTTCAAGCAGCCTTTTATTTAGCTTCCAGAACCACATCCTAGAGGAAAAACAAAACAAAACACATTGTTGGATGAGTAACCTTTCATAAAGAAAAGTTATTGTCAAAAGCAGAAGTTAGCTTGATCATAAGGCAGCACTAAGCTTAGGAAATAAAATGCCAAAATCAAAGAAAATTTCCCCTCAAACCAAATGCATTTTACATCCAATCACTATTAAGAGTTTTTTATGTGGAGTCAGGCGGTGAAGAAAAGAGGTCTGTGCTAGGCCAGGATGGGGAGATCACCAGGAAGGCATTCTAAGCTTACCTGATGTTCAGATAGCTTCCTAGAAAGAATTTATTTTCTACCTTGCAAAAACAAACAAAGCAAGGCTATTTTTTTTTTTAAGTGGGCTAAGGTTCACTAGGCATTAACATTACAGTTGGTACCTTTGAGTCAAAAAGTGACACCATCGCCTTACACGCTTAAACTAGGAACTGCATGAAACTTAAACTGGTTCTGGTCCAGTCAAGCTGTAAATACCCAAATCGTTTTGCGGGAACTCTGGACATAACACAACTGTTAAACCTGTAGCTGGTAAAATAAAGCTCACCTTTCTTTTCTACATAATCCATGAGTGGCTATTTTTCTGCAGACTTTCTGATTCAACTCAGAGCTGAAGAGAGGAATGCCAAAGCATAACTCCAGAGGAACCCATTCCAGTTCTGATGTGGGAACTAAAAAGACAAACAAATTCTAAGAAAAGAGAAAGCAAATATTGATCCCAGAACCAATTCTGTCAGGTCAGATCTATTCTCTCAGATCTACAGGACAATTCATGCTTTTTTGAGACAGTTTGTTTACTCCACTGCTCAAAGATTTAAGGGAATCTGAATTTTAAGATGTAAAAACACTGGTTCTCTGAGATGACAAGTACAGCAGTATCGAACAATAATATGTGTTCAGATCCTCAAAAAGAAGGCATCTTACTAGACAGAGAATGTTTAGTACAAAACATTTGTCATGGTTTTACCTTCAAGGCTTTGCTTGATTGCAGAATCCATTGATGTTTCTTCTATTACCATCTCAAATGACTCTGTACTCCCATTTACATCAGATCCTGATGCTAGATCAGCATCTCCTAGAGGTAAAATAATCCTTACATAAACATTTAGATGAGTATATGTTTAATTACCAATTGATGTAAGGAACTTGACACAAGTTTTGCCCAAATCCCATATACAAAAGCCACTTTGAAAATAATGCCTCCTATTTTATTATGTTGGCCCACAATGTCAAAGGCAGATGTCAGTGATACAGCAGAAGAGTTGACCCTTCTCACCCAATCTTCAGTTAATTTTCCAGCCATACAATAGACAGCAGCAGAGGGACAGTCTGACAAAACGATGTCTGACATGGAAATGGATGTGAAACAATGGTGTGGGACTGAACCCCTCCATGAGGAAAAGATGGCACCCATTGACATTTATAGACACCTTCTGAACATTTATGGAGACCAAACAATGGATGCGAGCACAGTGAGGTGGTAGGTGGTGCATTACAGCAGTGGCAACAGGAGGTTACATCCTCCACTGCAGATTTTTACAAGGGTATCATGCAGGCTCTAGTTCATCACTGACAAAAATACATAGCTAATGGTGGTGACTATGTTGGAAAAAAAACAACAACAGTGTTTTATAGCTAAAATTTGTTCTATCACATGGTGCTATGGTGTTGTTTCCATGGAAAAATATAGGAGGTACTTCTTTCAGAGCAACCTACGTAACTATTAAACTGGAAGAAATGTTACAGAGAAATATAAGGTCTTACTGATTTCAGGACTTTACAGCTACTTAGGGATCTTCAACACACATACAAAAGATTAAGTTCTGGCATATGAAATTGACACAATTTACATTTCAATGTTTTGAAATGATTTCTTCCCCCTTCTGCTGGTTATTCTAGTCCAGTGATTTTCAATTTGTATTTGCTAATTTAGGCTCAAAGGGAAATTAGGAAGTAAGCCTACAGACAGCAGATTCACACTTAAGATGTGTGATATCCAACATAGGCTGGGAGAGCTGGGCCTCTTCAGCCTGGAGAAGGCTCCAAGGGGACCTTATAGCAGCCTTCCAGTACCTGAAGGGAGCCTACAAGAAAGCTGGGGATGAACTATTTAGAAGGGCAGGTAGCAACAGGACAAGGAGAAATGGTTTTAAAATGGAAGAGGGTAGATGTAAACTAGATAGTAGGAAGAAAGTCTTCACTGTGGGGATGATGAGACACTGGAACAGATTGCCCAGTGAAGGCTGTGGATGCCCCCTGCCTGGAAGCATTCAAGGCCAGGCTGGATGGGGCTTTCAGCAACCTGGTCTAGAGGGAGGTGTCCCTGCCTATAGCAGGGGGATGGAACTAGGTGATCCTAATGGTCCCTTCTGACCCAAACCATTCTATGATTCTATATCATGTAGAAATCCAAATCCTTTGGGTGTAATTCTTTGCTCAACTTTGCTGAAGTAACTGCAAATTAAGAGAACACACACACACAAAATTACTTCTAACTAACCTCTTCCATCAGAAGCATCACTCAGCTTCCTGTTAGCTTGCCGACTTGTAGGATTCAGCATAGTGACATAGCCACAAAAATGCTGCAAGTCTACCTTGTTTCTCAATATCTTTAAAGCTGAATGGATGCCCATGTTCACACGAGAGAAGTCTAGAAGAAAGAAAACACATATTCCAGTTTACTTTAGTGAAAACCTCCTCCATAGCTAGGAACTAGGAAGACTTCGAGGGAGCAGAATTTGCTAACAAAGCTCCCAAAGGTGGGAAATCCTCCATCATAGTTCCTAGTAGTACTGTTTGCTTTTCGTCTCATCTCTCATAGTTAAGAAATGCTGAACAGAAGTAAGCTTTGCAAAAGAATATACACAAATCATAAGTATGTACAAATAAAGATTTAGAAGTGTTTGCTGAGGTTACTTCTCAGTGCCTGCGCTGAGAAAGAACACAGTCCAGAGAGAACATTTTGAATACAACGGAATACAGGAAGGAGCGAACCATATCTACAAGCTTAGGACTGACTTGTCACTCATTTAAATGTTTTTTCAATTTTTCATCTAACTTAGCTCCTAATTACTAGAAAATACATTTTACAAGTATTATTGCAACCCTTCCACGCAAGGTAACATTCAGTATGGTGGCACAGAGATTACGTTAAATAAAGTTACCTCCCTGCTGTTCAGCTTCATCAAATGGAAAAGGTATATGCACAGTTTCTCCCATTCCATGCATGCCATGCCCCTGAATATCAAGAAAATCGTATTAGGCCCAAAAAAAAAAAAAAAAGTACTCACCAGCTTAGCTTAGTCCTAATCATGCTCTCTTTTAAAAGCTACCAGTCACATTGATGAAACAAACATAGAAATATTTCCATATTAAAACTCTTAAAATAAATAGATTGAATAAGATACCCCACCCCCTTCCCCCTAAAATGCACATGTATGAAGATAATTAGTTAAGCTTCATTGAAGAGGAGCAGTTTCTTGAAAAATAGCTCATATTCTCAGTTACCCTATACACAACTATCATTCAAAAGACTTGTGGATTATTTATTTTCATTTCAGTTTACTATATCGTCAATGCTCCTATAAATCCCTATCTCATTTTCATTTAGCAAAACTCTAATATTTGCTCATAATGTAATAATGCATACTATATATGCATTGAGGTCAAAACTTAGTCTTTACCCCCTCTAAACCACACCAGCAATGGCTAAACATTTTTCAGCTCCCAACAGAAGCATAGGTCTCCTACATTCTTAATCTACTCTTTGATGTAATAGTTCTACTCAAAATTATATGTTTTCATCATTTATAGAGTGTACTCCGTACCTGAATTAGAACAGCTGAATGCGTTAAAGCATCATTTAACATTGTGAGCACATTTGAAGTAGGAACTACCCCTGGGTCGTGACCCCAAGACGTTATAAGTAAGCGATCATAACCCTAGAAGACAGAAGGTTATTTACAGTATTACTACTGTATTGGACTATTCAAGCACAAAGTGAAATGCTGCAGTTACACTAATAGCATGTTGTTACAATTCTGAAGTTACTGCAGATCACAACTCCGTAGCATTATACTTTCTACCAAGGATCACTCATGCTTATATTTCTGGTAAAGACAGAAGTTTGCCAATCTCAAAGTTAAGATGCTAGTTTGAGTAGGAATGTATCTGTCAACCGTCCCTACAGAACTAGGTGGCCCTTGCAGCAGTCTCCTAACAAATACGAGATGAAAATAATTCCAAAGAAATCTAAATGCCAAATAAAAGCTAAGGTAACAGTGCCAAAAGAAAGCAATGATGTATATCAACCCCAGAACAGCCATTCAAAGGGAAGGGACAGGAAGGCAAAAATGCTGACAAACTTTCCAGTTTTCAAGACTGAAAATGTCTGCAGGAGTTTTAGAAACATCCCAACAGTTTCTCAAGATGACACGGCAAAATAAAAGCAGGAGAGAAGCATTTACATCAGTACACGGGGAAGGGGGGGGGAACAACAACAACAAAAAAAAAAAAAAAAAAAAGGGCTCTAAAAAGTTTGTGATAATGCAGAATGTGAAATCAAATAGTAGAGGAAAAACAGACCCATCAGCTCTCCAGAAAATCACTATAGAAGTGTTCCAAGGCAACTACGCTGAATGTTTTTCATTAATGAAAATACATAATCTATTTACCATTAGTTTCAGTTACTGATAAAGTTTCAGTAAAGCTCTTTCTTAGAAGCCTTATAGAATGCCTTCTGCGGTATACATCTTGGTTCATTTAATCCTGTTATTTTAAAACGAGTCTGAGAAGTACAACATTTTTCAAATTGGAAAGGGCATGAAGAGGAAGAGAAGAGAGATGAAAAAGGCTGGAGGAACAGAATATACATCTACAAATCCAAGAGCCAGGGATGACTGCTGATGTGGGTACATCTAAGAACATACATCTCTGAATGCCTCCATGCTATTGCAGTATACTCAGCTCAAGTGTCTACTCTGAATTAAGAGGTGCAAACTGTAGAGATCACCCTCTGATTATAAATACGAACGAGACTACTTTGTGAACCTTGCTGTTACCAGTGAGACACAAACATTGCTATGTGTCTGCTGCATGTCAATTACAGTTATTAGATACCATAATTTTTTGGTTCTGCCAAGTTTAAAAGTTGCCACGATCACTCCCCCAACTAGGTTTGCCAATGCTACCAAATACCTAAAAATACTCTTTTGTGAGACATAAGTCCCTCTGAGGGCCAGAATGAGAAAAAGCAGCATCTGAAGTCTTTCAGACTTGAATTGGACAAACCAAGAGCTGGGGGATGTTCAGCCTGGAGAAAAGAAGGCTTCAAGGAGACCTGATAGCAGCCTTTTAATATCTAATATCTAAAGGAAGGTTTTAAGAAAGAAGGGGACAGACTCTTTAGCAGGGCCCGTTGTGCTAGAACAATGGGAAATGGTTTCAAACTAAAAGAGGGGAGATTTAGACTGGATATAAGGAAAAAGGTTTTTACAGTAAGAGTAGTGAAGCACTGGAATAGGCTATTCAGAGAGATGGGTGGATGTTCCTGGAGACATTCGAGGTCAGGGAGGACAGGGCTCTGAGCAACCTGCTCTAGCTGTAGGTGCCCCCTTTCATAGCAGGGGAGTTGGACTAGATGACCTCCTAGAGTTCCTTACAACTCAAGTGACTATGATTTTGTACTACATAAAACTTGTTTCTAAGAAAGCTACAATAGCTACTTGATTATACCTCAGATTACAACCGTGTGTGAACTCTTTAGTATATGTCACATCTCCAAAACATCAAGAGAAGGGAAAGAAAATCAATCTGCACATACACTACCTGAAAAATATCTGGAAGTTTTCGAAGTCGTGTTCCTTTAGAAAGCAATAGAGAGGGTGGTCCTTGTCCAGTTATGTGGTAAATATACAGTTTGAACCAAACTGAACTGACTTCCGGTATCGCGGGTCCAATATGCTGAAGAGATTATTCAGAAAAAAAATAGAGCCTGTTATTGCAATTCTTACACATACAGATATAATTTAATAATTGACAGTTTTAAAGAAACATAAAGCTAGTCCTGCAGCATAGGAAGGAGTACAAATGCGTTTATTTACTAAGGAGAGATTATATTTGCAGGGGGGTTGGAACTACATGATCTTAAAAGTACCTTCCAACCCAAACCATGCTATGATTCTATGATATTCTAGGTACTTACTCTTGATAGTATTTTATATCAGCACAAGTTCAAGAAGAAAACATCTGTGATTAACCAAACTTGATAGGTAAAATGTTAATAAAGTGTAGTAAGTATTCACATTTTACTCAGTAAATACATTTTTTTTAGAGTAATTGCAATACTATTCTATATGCCAACAATTATGGCTCTTTAGAAGAGACACATAGCAGACATACATAAAAACAAAGCTACAAAAGTATTTCTATTACTAGATACTGTTTTTTCCCCCTAGTATTTTTTTCACCTGGGGTGTACAGCTACTAATAGGTCGAATTTCATTGGTGAGTGGTGCCATGGAAACCAGTAGGGTATAATTTTTGTTGAGAACTCTACTGCAGGTAGCTGGATCCAAGCCAAGCAAACTCTCACATCGTAAGAGATCCAAGGGAAATCCTGTGATGAGAATATAAGGTTCTTGATTATTTCAAATGGAACATAAAACCTAAAGTATGATTTCAGATTTTCCATTCCTCCCTGTAAGCCATTAATATAGTATTTTCCAAAACAAAGTCTTAAGTTACATACAGACTTACTCAGTTAATCCCATTAATTTCAGGAGTTCAAGTAATACAGGATTCCCTGGCAGAGCTACAACTTTGTCCTCACTGACTAACTGATCCCAGAAAAGAAAAGCATATAGAATTACTAAAAGAAAAGTCAGGCAAGATTTTACAAATATCTATCTTCATTAGGAAGAATACACTCATTTTCCTAAGCTAGAAAATGTTTTTCTTTTTTGATAGAAAATTCCACTTGAATAAAAGGATTACTTCCTTTATTACAGCTTTCAGAAGCACACAATATAAAACTAAACCCTGTCTCAAGTTCAGTTGATCTTGTTGATCTTGCCACCATTACCATTAAGCTTTAATATGTTGCTTTGGACATTAAGTCCAAGCCTGTGCACCAAATCTGTCATTCAACACGACAACTCAGTACCGCAACCTCAAAGGATGAAGCAACTTTTTTTTGGCTTCAAAATACTTCTAATCAAACCAGGTACTGGCTGCCATGAGTCCATGGTAGATAAGTAAACACACATAAAATATTTCTACAGAAGAGTTCACAGTACCGTTAGTTGGTTGGTCAGGCTGTACAGCTTGTGCCCCTAAGTCTTTATTGTGCCGCAAAAACAGTATCGTGTTTCTCAGTGTAAGTGCATGATCAAAGTATCGCTGTGCTTCTCCTTCACCTGTGCTTTGAACCTAAACAAGAAGTAAAATAAAGACATAAATGGCATGTTGTTTGCACAAGCAATAATAATGCAACAAGCAAAATCAACAAGTTATCATTCGAAAGCTTTTTAATTGCATAAGAACCCCAAAGGTTATACACAGCAACTATTAAATGGAAAGTGAGTCTTGGTCATGCCAGTCAAATTGTCAAAAAGTACATAAGGACAACTATAAATCTGAACCATGCCTCAGTCTTAAAACAAAAAGATTTAAATTTCCAGTACTCCTGACTGGTGTAAAAGAATACTGCAATTAACAGCACAGCCCTCCAATGCAATTCTAAAGTTGTCCTTCTAGAATTATCTTTAAAAGGTGGACTCATTAAACATTCTAGAATATAACAGTCGAGTTTTCCTACAAAAACAATATGCAGATTTTCAAAAATATTAACATCCTACTAAAAGAAGGTGATGTGCATTTAACAAACAAGCTGTAATGCAGGTGTATGTACACACGGACCTGGGCAAACATAGCTCTTGAAATCAATTTGCTTACCAGACATCCTACAGATTCACATACATGCACAGTGCGTTCCACAAAGTCACTTGCAACATGGATACTGCTAATAATCAACACATTAACTGAACCACTTAGGTTTGGCATAATGAGGAGTGTTCATATCCTTCTATTGTTAAACGAGGCTCTTAGAACAGTCTTACAAAATGAAAACACTGAAGGCTTTTTGTCCCTTTACACTAGTGCTGAAAAAACATTCGGCCGCACATGCAAGAGATTACCTTCTCCAGCTCCACCAAGAAACTGTCAAGAGATTCATCTGACAGTTTCCCTACTTCAAACATAGTGACTGCATGACTTTTCAAGTTCTGGAATAATAAAACAAAACTGTCTTAGTTCTTTGAAAAGAGAATGGGCAAGCAAAAATTTTATTAAGCAAGTGTTTCTTAGCCACAACAATATAAAAGTTCTTAAAATAATTATAGTTATGTTATATGGAAGTAAAAACATTTTCAAACTCTACATGTTGAGTCTTAGTGTAATACACCGAACAATTCGGACATACTGGTGAAAGATTTCCCATCATTAGAAAGGCAGTGAGGGTAGAATCAAACAGGAAGGCAATGCGCTTTGTGTGCCCGCTGGACAGATTCAGGCTGCTCACACTGGCTGTTTCAGCTAATAAAGAACAAGAAAAAAAAAAAATACATGATCACATTTGATTTAAACATGAAAATATCAAGTCATACAACTATTTAAAATAATCAAAAAGCCTCAGTTAATGCCACACTAAGTACAGCAGAATTGCCTTACCACTGCTGAATAAACAATGTTGACCATTGATGTACTGGTATCTTGGCATCAGCTAATATTGATAATGTAGATGAGCAAAATACATCATTTTCTAACAGTGAGGCTGAATAAAAAAAGACTTAGACATCAGCTCCCCCACTGTATAATTCATACAAAAAAAAAAAAAAAAAAAAGAGACTCTCAGATTTTACATTTCATTTGTTTATAAACCCCTTTACAGCCTACAATGCTATAAAGTAAGTGTTCCTAATGTATTAGAATCATTGGTCATGCTAACCTGGATCATCTTGACTGTTGGTGTCTGTATCTGTGGCTGATGACCCAGCTTCCTGTACAGGGCTTCTGTTTTCCCCACTGTCCCACGAAAGCAGCATCTTTTGAGGATCCAAAGTACTCCTATTAACGTGAATTAAAATCCACATCTATTAGTCACTGCAGCACCAGAGAACTATTTCTGCCTTCCAGTGCTAGCATTCCATGCACAGGCACACCCAACACATGCCTTTCAACGTTTCTGAGCCCTAAATCAGTCCAGCTTGATGGCCCTCAGTCTCCTGCTTTAGCTTCAGCAGAAAAGTTTACTTGGTGGCTTGAAAAATACGACGTTTTAAATAACAGAACTGGAAAAAAAAAAAAGTGATCAAACCACCACCATTCAAGAAAAATCCAATGAAAAGTCTTATTCACTTTGTTCTCACATTCTGAGTTATCTTTGGTGCTAACTCAGACACTGGTTTGGGGGTTTTTTTGTTTGTTTTTTTTAAGTGGCTTAAGAGAAACTGAATTCAATCAAGGACCTAATGATGCTTAAATAATGTAACCTGACACTTCAACTTGGAGAACCTTTTGCTTTCTATTAACATTATCACTTTCCCAGGATTCTATATAGATAAGTGTATATTAAGAGAGTCTACAACTGAACTACAAGAGGACCTCACAGCAAATAAGCAAGCTTTATGTACACATTCACTGGCAGCTGTACCAAGAGACATCGTCTCTATACTGGCATAGTAAGAGCCGTTGTTTCCTTCCCAGCATTTCAGAATAAGCACACACTTGTCTGCTTCAAAAATAAGCCATGAAACAAAGTCAAAAAGCCACCATTGAGTAATGGCAATAGAAGTACTATTTCAAGGACGCATTACCACCCCTTATCCTCAGATTAGAAAGAGAATCAAGTATAGATGTCATTATGTGTATATATATGTATATTAGAAAACCAAGTGAAATTAGAAGTCAAACAAATAGCTCTACTTCAGATTTGGGTTCTAGCTTTCTCTTTGAAGAGAAATACACTTCGTAAAAGAATGGAGACACTTACTTCAGTCTGTTCACCGAAGGAACATTCTTCCACGACGGATGAAGGTTATCCAGATTTATTACTTGGCCTTTTTTATGAGCAAAGCCTAATCGACAATACATGGACACAGCATTCTGGAGAAACACACAAAAATTACACAAACGAAATAAGGAATTGCAATATGAAACCCCTCCATGAAGCCAACTTGCAAGACAGTGAGACTCTCACATCAAATACAGATGAGCAATACACATACCTTTACTAAAGATAAGTCAATCTCTAGGACATTTGCAAGCTAAAAAGAAAAAAAAAGGAAAGTCAACAATGCAAAACTCATAATGCAGAGTAATGCACAATCTTTAGGCTTTGGCATTATTTATTGTTTTTTTCTCTTTATTTTTTAAACACAGACTATGTGTAATGGTGGAAGCAATTTTGTCTTGACCAAAAGCAATGGGGAAAAAAAAATGGGACGAAGTCTCACGATCGTTCCACTTTAATGCATGCAAAAGAAATATGAGATTATCTCCTACTGTGCAATTTTTAGGTTAATCATGTATATTATAAGTCATACAGAGAAGAAAACAAAACATGCGTGTTCACTAGGTATTTTTTCCAGGTACTTTTTCCCACACATTTGACAATCAGACCTTGTGAAAAAAGCATTACAATTATAAATACTTATGCAAAAGTTACGTTCCTACTTTAAGCCAACACCCTGCATGTTTTCACAATGAGAAATCTTTATTTTTCTTAATTCACACTAGCAAAACAGAACCAATATGGCTGGGACAGAGGGAAAACAGACTCCAATTCTAGCCAGTACAGAACAAGCTGCATAAATTATTCCCATATAAATTCACTCCAGCTGATGGAGTTGCTTCACTGAATGTGTATCTTGCCTGCAGAACTACTGAAATAATATTGAATACTAAGGAAACCAATTTATCTCAAACTCTGCAAGTCAGACAACACTTACAAAATCCCTCGATACCTATCCACACTCTTGCCTTAAGTATTTCACCAGTGTGCTTTAGGCCCTTTCATGGTTTTCCCATTACCAAGACACAAGATGAGTTTTACTTACCTCTGCCACATTAGTGTGTTCATCTATTGAAACAAATATCTTGTACAGTAGTGTTTCAAAGTAATCACCTTGCACTCTGTTCATCACAAAACCTTCAAGTGGTGGCACTGAAAAGAAATACTTGCATGATTACAATTTGGTAATTTTCTTTTTTAAACTGAAACTGCATAAAACGCTAAAGAAAATTACACAGCGCTATCTGTTTTACCATTTGACAATGGTATCTGTATTTCTCAAGTCTCAAAGAACAAAAGCCTAAAGAGAGTTTACATGGTACCAAAATTTCTCCTAGCCCTTAAGAAAATAATGGCTGTCAAAATGTTTTCTAGTATTTAAAAAAAAAACCACTCTGCTTTGCATCACTGTCTTTCAGACTCCCTCTCATCCACTACAGATAACTCCTAATTTTCTAATGCCAATGGGGAGTAAATTGTTAAAGAAAAAAGTGAGTGGGGGTTGAGGTACGACAAGAAGAACAAAAAAAGTCACCCTTCTTCCACCCTGGGCTGAGAAGACCAAAGCTAGCATTTAAGTAACAACTCTCTTGTATTTAGAGGACATTTGCTTAATTGATCTCTACTACAGTAATGACATGGAGTTCTGCATGGGCAGGTTTCAAAAGTGTGTGTCTTTACACAACTCAGAAACCCTTGAGCCTTAGCACAGCATGAGTTGCTCAAAGGCAGCCATATGCTGCACTAATTTAAGCTCCTACCTAGTGCCCAGACACAGCACACTGCTATAATTGAGGTGACAAAACAAAGGATGGAACTGATATCTATTAAATAAAAATTTTAAAAAGCTGAATCTAATAAAAGAAAAAAGCTGCATAGGAATAAAAAACTCAAGTCCTTTTAGCATGGCAGCTACATTTCTTTACACCGCAATTCCTCTTCATTGCAGATATACAGGAAGGTACTTAAGTCATACTGTGAATCTTTAGAACAATCTCAACTTATCTAGATATTTATATTAAAAGACATGAATTCAAGTTGAAACAGTCCTACATACAATAAAACCAATGTCTTTATAACAGCTGAAATAAATCCAAGAAAATGCAGGCTTACACTGTAAAAATATTTACTTACCTGCTATACAGCTGTCATCGGATATTGGTACATCGAGGTAAATAAACCCCTTGTTATACAAGCCTGTACAAATTAAAGCAAATCATTGGAGAAAAAGCATTTTGCAGAGTCCTAATGATACAAGTAGACTTTCCCATCAGTCAGTTCAGAATGTAAAGTATTTCCTATTAGCTTATACAGTACAACAATATTTTGCAATACACAATCAATAAACCACATCCAACATTCAGCAGGTATTACCCTAAAACAGAGCTCTTTACCTGAAGTTTGATGCAATATACCTGGAGTTTTACAACTACTGTCAAGACAACAGAGCACAACAGAAGGACCAGAAATTGAAGTAGCTATATTTGATAGCCCCTATAGTCAGGCTCTGGCCACCACTTGGTCCACCCAGAGCAATATCTGGCATCCTCCCAAGTGCTCTGCAGTTCTTGTGCCTAGCAGTGCTACGGGTGAAAGGCAACCCTTCCACTGGTGACAGGAGAAGACTTCCTTGAACAGGGCCTGCAGAGCCACCAACTCCCTCAACACTTTCTGAGTCATCACATGCTTTTCCAGAGCTCTCATCATCCTACCAATTGTGTGTAGTAGAGAGCTGGGGCTCTTCAGCCTGGAAAAGAGAAGGCTCCAAGGAGACCTTATAGCAGCCTTCCAGTACCTGGAAGGGGACCTACGAGAACGCTGGAGAGGGACTTTTTATAACGGCAGGCAGCAACAGGATGAGGGGAAATGGTTTTAAACTGGAAGAAGGTAGATTTAGACTAGATAGTAGGAAGAAAGTCTTTACTGTGAGGGTGGTGAGACACCGGAACAGGTTGTGTTCACAGTGAGACTGTGGATGCTCCCTCCCTGGAAGCATTCAAGGCCAGGCTGGATGGGGCTTTCAGCAACCTGGTTTAGAGGGAGGTGTCCCTGCCTATAGCAGGGGGATGGAACTAGGTGATCTTAAAAGTCCCTTCCAACCCAAATCATTCTATGATTCGGTGATTTACAGAGTTCTCAAGGATGATTTGTCAAAGAATTTGTGCTCCCCTGACTAATACAATTTGTCTATAACACTGGAATAGGTAGAAGCACACAGTTTGTCATTAACATACGCAGACATTTGAGGTAGACAACCTCTTAGATTTAAGCCCCATTTTTTGATGGTGTTCAAATAGTAAGAAATTTCAAAACCATTTCTTTGAAAAACAAACAGTGATGTTTTAGCCCCCAGTAATACCAGTTTTGTTATTTTTATTTTTGGTTTCTCTCATTCTCAGATACCCTCTGTTTCCACCCTGAGCCCTTACTATCAGCTTCTCAGAAAGGAATATGTTAAATTACTTGAAATAATATCAAAGAAACACCTCCTAATGGCTCACTGTTAAATCGTTTACAAAACTTAGACTGCAGTCTGTACAAGCTCTTGATTTCCCTCCACATTCTCCCAAACTTTAGCTTTCTTCAATCCTTTATACCTAAGCTTTCAATGAATGCTCTCCGAATTTACTGAGCAAGATCTACACAGAGAAAAGGAACACCAATTAAACACTTACTGTGAACTACATTGAAGTCTAACGAACCAGCAAGCTGAGGACCTGAATCAATTATCTTATCAATAGCAGACTTTTCCGATGTAGTGCAAATCTAAGTAAATAAAATGGTGTTAATTGGTTCCAGAAACGAGTCTACACAACTTGAATAATACCACTCAAAGAAAAAACAAAACAAAACACCAGCATGACTGTTTCACATTCAGATCAGTCACAGGTAATACAAAAATACACAAAGCAACCATGTTCTTCAATAAAATGCTTACACTGAAGAATTCACTGCGCTTCTTACTGAAGTAAGAAAGAGTACTGAAGTACTCTTGTTCCTACACAAAGTACTATGTGCTCTAGGAACAGTATTTAACTGCACAGGTGTTTTACAATGGTATAATAGCTATGCTCTTTAAAACTTCTCAATTAAGTGGTCAGACATGCAACTGGAGCCATTCTAGAAAGCAATTTCAATACCAAAGGAATTTCCTTCAGGTTAACTACTTTGGAATGTCAGAATGCACATAACCACTGTCTGAGATATTCCCAGTAACAGTCAAAGGAAGTTTGCATCACTGAATTAACTATGCTCCAATCTAAGGTAAAAGGTAAACCAACAGAGAAGGAATTAAATACAGATCAGGAGACTATAGCTGACTGTAGAAAAACTGTGAGAATGACATAGGATACTGTGAAAATGAAAGTAGAATGATGACAAAACACTGAGCCCCCTCACAAGTTTTTCAAGTGCAATCAATGAAAAAGAGATACAAGATAGAGATACAGTGAAACAAATAGAGATAGAAGGAGCAGAAATGAAAGTAAGTAACAAAAAAGGTCCACTAGCACTGAAGGTGAAGTCAAAACCAAGACGTCAGAGCTAAAACACATTTAAGAAGACATTTGTTAAAAAACAAATTAAAGAAGACGTGTTTTGCTGCTTGTTCCCTATACTGCACAGCAACACACGCTTCAGTTCCAGTTTTGCTGACACAAAGTAACCTCAGTACTGTATGTGACAAAAAGCACAAAGGAGGAAGAGGGCAACAAATACCAACAAAGAATGATACCACTTCTTCCAGTTCCAATCTCTATTTCCATGAGAGTTGTTACAAAGCCCCAATCTCCTACCAGTCTTTGTGTAGAATACACAAAGGGAAGTCTGTTTTCAGGAACTATGAGTATTCAACCAAAATCAGAGCTGACAGCTGCACTGTAAGTACCTTGATATCATCCTCAGTGATGTAGCCAGACTGCACAACCCACCAAGCTTCTATGGTAATTTCCACAGGTTTCACAGGTAACAGATCACGTGCAGTTTTCCTTCTGAAAAATTTCTGCAGTGGTACAGTCCATTTGAGATAGAAATAAATAGCACTTCACACGTGCAGGCAACCATCTACCTTTATATAACCTGATTTTTAAGTACATTGTATTTAGACTGGGCACACAAATACTATTAACTTTGCCTTTTAGTAAAGGCCCACACTTGATCAGAAACAGATGTGCTTCCCTCCTCTCTCAAATTATGAGATTGGGATGGAAAAAAAATATTTACACCTGATACTGTCAGATGTAATCTCCACATGTGTCTGTATTCTGTGTGTCACTAACTAAAAATCACACTATCTAAAGACATAAAGGTCAAGTCCAAGAACAGCAGGCGAGCGTACAATTAGTCTATTTTAAATAAATTCAGCGGTCTTAAAATCCGTTTTAAGAACACAGTTTATTCACTTTAAAAGACCAAGACTGCATATTCTCAGTAAGTATGATGCCATAGAAGTACAGTGAATTTCAGTACAAGAAAGAAAAACTAAAGGGTACTGTTCATTTACACACTTAGGTAGCTCATTCTCCATTCTCTCCCACTGTATAGTTGTTACTTTTAGGTTCACTCTGTCTACTTCATATTTTGGTGGACACCCTTGTATCTGTTGATCGTTTTTCTGTTTTCTCTGGTTTGTTTTTTGTTTGTTTTTAAGTAATGCTGAATATCCTGTTCTTTAGTCTATTTTGGTTTTAGTACTTTTTCTTTTTTTTAAAGAAACAGAAAATAATTAGCAGTATGTTATGTTGCGCCCAATCACACATAATATGAAACTAACAAAGCCCACAAAATTTTTCCACTGTTTCCTTTCAAGTCACGCACTATGGGTGAGGGAAGAAAGAAGAAACTGAAGACAAACTTACCTTTGAAGATCTACATTGGTTCATTAGATCTATATATTGGTTTCTTCCTATACCAAGAAGTCTTAGACCTGCAAAATAATCAAGGTTTTATTTCTCTTGGAAGGGTTTAAACTGAAGATACATAAAATCTTCTTAAAGGAATCAAGCCTACTTGCAACTAATACTTTTACTTACTCCTTCTTCCCAAAATAAAAGGATACCTGGAGGAACTAAATTCAGTCCTAAATGAATTTGGCCAAGAAGCATGTGCACCTGAAAAACAAAATCTATTCCTATTCATTTGCTTTACATAGGTTTCTTTAAAAAAGTATCCAGTTTCTCTCAAGTCACAGAGTAGCAGGGAACAATTCAACTCTTACCTCTTCCGCCTTCACTTCAACAGGTAATTACAATGCTTCAAATCAAGAGAACTGAAGCTGTACCTGTTTCAACCTGTGTTTTTCTACCCTACTGCCACACCATGCACTCGATTAGAGCTCTGTAAACTAAGAATTAGAGCACAAAAGGCCATGTGAGCCTTTAAGGAAGACGACTAAGATACTCTGCTCAAGTAAATCAGAATTTAATTCTATAACTGCCAGCCTTCAACCATTAACAAATGATGAAAAGATATTGGAAAACTACTCAGGAACTTTAACCCATATTCTGTCTCAGTTGTCAAGGGGTGATCATTCTGTTCTCCTTCAAGTTCAACATGAGGTTACACATTCACGTCCCTAATTTCCCCTTCTTGTGCCCACAACAGTCTAACAGAAAGCAAGACAGACGATCTGGCACATCCAGGGATATCACAAAGTGACAATCTCTCTTCTTGTACATCATTCCTCTTTGTCCACTGGTGCTAAATCATATCAGAGCCAACAGCCTATCAGAGTCTTCCCAAAGCTTTCTGCCCAATACACACCAAAACACACAGTGGGAAAGTATCAGCTGCTCAGCTGGGTGACACAACAGCCAGTAAGACTTTCCACCCAGAAGCTCAAACAAACAGGAAGGCACTGCATGCAAGGACAGAAGCTGGTGTTGTATCATGCCTAGTAGTACTCAAATCAGCCCAATTCCTGTGCTTATCATACAGACAGAACATTGCATGGAGAGCACGCCTTCCTGAATATCACTGTTTAAATGCTTCTACACCTTCATTCACACATTTGTGTTCAAGCAAATAGATGCCCCACAAATTCATTTGCAGAAGGTCCTTAACTCCAACTCACTGACAGCAGTACTGCAGCTAGATAATACTTACAGTCAGCAGCAGTAAAGTTGGGTAACGAATCATAACTTTTTTCACTGTTCATTATATCCTGAAAAAGACAAGAAAATTTAATTGCAACAAGAATGTCATTGCTTCAGAGAAGCAAATGTAGAATCCAACCTTCAAAAAAACAAACAAACAAACAAACAAAAAAAAAAACCCTGAAATTAAATCAGAAATCTATTAAAGTCAGTACACTAGTTCTGGCTAGGATAATATTAATTTTATTCATCACAGAAGATGTTTTGGATTTGCGATCCAAACAATGCCGATAATACATGAGTGTCTTAGCTACTGTGGAACACTGTGCTTACACAGACTCAAAGACATCTCAGCTTCTCAGTCTGCCCTGCCAGAGAAGGGGCTGGGGATGCACAAGAAGCTGGGAGGGGACAGACAGCTGACCCAAACTATCCAAAGAGATGTTCCATATCGTATGATGATATCATATGACGTGGTATTCAACAACACAAGCTGCGGGAAAGGAGGAAGAGAGGAGAGAGAATGTACCAAGCTACAGCATTTGTCTTCCCAAGTAACCATTACACGTGATGAGCCCCAGGAAATGGCTGAACATCTGCCTGCTGATGGGAAGCTGTCAATGAATTCCTTATTTAGCTTTGCTTGCACGTGCAGCTTCTGCTTAACCTACTGAACTGTCTTCATCTCAACCCACAAGTTTTCTCACCTTTACCCTCAACAATTCTCTCCTTCATCTATCTGACATCCAAAGAAAACAAAAAGGTTGCCAGAGAGCTGACAAAAAACAAAACCATCTTAGTACTCATAGAAAAAAAGCTTTTGATATGGTCAAATGCCACTTCTGGAGAAGAAAACAACCGTACAAATGTGTTGTTCTTTCCTTGTTTAGTTGGGTGTTGTTTTAATAATCAAACAGAATGAGGTATTTCTTTCACAAACAGTTTGAAATGAAGAATCACAAATCTCAAGGATCAAAAGAAAGATGGGCCTAAACATGAGTTCCACCCAACTCCACATGACAAAGTCCAGCTCTTGAAAGGTTTATGGGAGTACAAGGGTGAAAAAACAGCAGATACAAGTAGTTATCTAAAAGCTGCAATTTGTTAGCAGTTCCTACCCAAAAACAAACAAGCCACCTGACGCTGTCTTGCATACAAATCAGAGCCAACACCGACATCTCTAGGACATAACACACCATTTCTCACCATAGTTTTGCACTCACCTCCATTATGCCTGTGTAATATGAAAACGGTGTTACCCTCAGCCCTTTCACCATTATGTCAGACAAATGGTATGGGTACAGCATCAGATGGTCACGACTGTATTTTAACAGATCCTCGTAATATTTACGTTCATCTTTCTTGACGTGCTTAACTACAAGAAAAAAGGAGAAATAGTTGCATTGCGAGATCAAGTTCAGTCAAAAAAAAAAATGTCTCAACAGAAGACTAAGAAATAGTATAACAGAGATTGACAGAAAGCTAAAAACAAAATAAAGGAGGGCTATACAGCATTTAGCACCCAGGGATTCCTACATACAATATAATTACTTTCAGAGTCATTACATATCAGAACAGAGCAGATCTACGTTGCAGGTTACCAGGATGTGGCCCATTGAGACAACACATGCAGGCTCTGGAAAATGATTTGTTCATTAGTGAAATGATTATCCACTGTAAAAGAGGACTGGATGAAGCCAATGCAAAATAAAAAGGAAGCTTGCAAACAAGCCTCAGATGTGAAGACTTCTCATGATGTTTTATCATTTAGAAGTATTTCACGGATAGAGGGACCTTTAAACAGGACTAGTTCTTGCAGTTTTATAGTAAAGACAATCTCCCACAGAGAAGATTTGGGCAGCAATTGAAAGTTAGCTTCTTTACTCACCTAAGTTATTCCGGTACCGTAACTGATTGCGGATACTGTAGAGTACAACCTGCCTTTCATATTCCCTCTGAGAGTTTCCAAGAGCCTTAAAAATAGAAAAGCCTTTTAGCTAATGTGCACAAAACCTGTATTAATTAAACCAGTACAAGGTGTCTCATAAGAAAGCACATGCAGGCATTTGGTATTTAATGAGTCCCCCACTTCATTACAGTGATAGTATCTTCAGTTCCTCTATGAGGTCAGAAGTGTCTTTAGTTAAATGGGTCCCTCCACACAAGATGGAGAATTAAATAGTGATCTCTTGATATTATTTCTTTTCCTAGAACCATTGTGACCAAAAAGGGAGCCTGTCATCTTCAAATCAAAGGTTATAAATGTTCTTTTAGGTTACATGAAGCACTGAGCATTACACCAAGCATTCAGCATCTTGCAGCCTTGAAGAAGTGCCCAGAATTAGTGCAGCACAAATCACTAGCTGTGAATGACACAAAGTTTCAGCTATGGCACCTAAGAAGCTTATAATGAAATAAATAATGAAACAGTTCAGCTGTAATTTCCCACAAGTAGGCAATCAAGTGATCTTTGGTCACAAGATTAAGGCATACAGTGCTTCACTATCCCAAACCAAGATAAAAAGAGAACTTTGGTTAATGTTTTAAATGCCTTATTTCAAAAACCGTCCTGCAAAATTCTTCACATTATTCTTCCGCTCTACTAAAAAGTGAGCAGGTTTTCTTCTGGTTCCCTCACTTGATGTTCATGTTACAAAAGATCCTTAGATTGAAACGTACTTTACTGAATACAGGAGAGGTTCTCCCCCTCTACCCTGCCCTGATGAGGTCACGTCTGGAATAGTGAGTCCAGTTCAAGATAGGGAACTGCTGAAGAGAGTCCAGCAGAGGGCCACAAAGATTATTAGAAGCCTGGAGCATCTCCCATTTGACGAGAGGCTGAGACCTGGATCTGTCCAGCCTGAAGAAGAGAAGACTGAGAAGGAATCCTGTCACTGCTAATAAATATCTCAAGTGTGGGAATCAAGTAGGTGGAACCAGGCTCTTTACAGTGGTGTGCAGTGACAGAATAAGGGGCAACGGTCAAAAACTGCAACAAAGGAAGTTCCACATAAATTTGAGGAAGAACTTCTTTATTACAAGGGTACAGAGCACTGGAACAAGCTGCCGAGAGGGGTTGTGGAGTCTCCTTCTTTGGAGAAATTCAGGACCCATGTGGATGCTTTCCTGCATAACTACTATACAGAACCTGCTGTAGCAGGGGGGTTGGATGAGAAGACCTCCAGAGCTACCCTCCAAACTCTGCAATTCTGTGAATACACAGGACAAACAAGCACAGTACCCATGCACTGCAGAACCCAACATTAGAGAAGAGAAATACACTCACAGGCAAGATCCATATCTGATTTAACTTTGAAATATTTTCTCCAAGTACAAAAATACTAGAGACTATTCTAAAACTAAATACAACAGAATTCCAGAAGCTACATTAAATAAAATAACACATTATACGCTGCTGTATTTTCCACCTTAATCGCACAGCATGGCACTCCGCTGGGCAACTAAATGTAAATCACCATTCACATTCCTCTGTAAGAGGAACTACCTCAAACTCAAAGGAGTTAACTATTCAGGGCCTGCAGTCACTACTCTTCCTCTCCATCCTTTGCACAAGAGCAGGAGCTGTTTTCCACTACCTGCTTCAAACAGCACTTCGCTTTGGAGCGGAGATGGAAGCCTTCCTCTTGGCCTGACACACTACCTGAGTTCTGCTGTCAGAGACCTGTGAAACCCGACACATCAAACTTCCACGAGTTGTTTTTTCCCCAGGCCACGCAGTGCACAGCTCCCTGACCACAGAGCAGCAACTGATCTCTGATACACCAGGTCAGCATGCCCCCAAGAAAGGATATCGAGACGTTCACATCTTTCTGTTTCCACACAGAGATCCCAATTCCCCTAATTGCCCCCCTTCCCCCCCCCACAGATAGGGGCCACACCACTCCTATGTGCCCCTCCCCACAGATACACACCCCAAACCATCCCTACACCCCGCTCTCCCCTCATATACGCCCCGGCTCGCAAGCAGAACCCCACACCCCCTTCTGCACTGGCGGGTGGAGGGCAGGGCCGAGCCGTCATCTCTCTCCGCACACCTCCCGGCGTTACCTGCTTGACGCTGGCCGGCAGCCGGGCCCAGAGGTAGTTATGGCGGATGTGGAACTCCACGTCGATGTTCATGGCGAGGGAAGCCGAGCGCGCCTCACGGCCCCACCGCCAGGGGGCGCTCCAGCCCCGGGGCCGCTCTGCTCTTAACCCTCACCGCCACCGCCTCCTCCTGCTCGCCTGCTGCCCCTGCTGCTTCCGCGTCACGGCCCCGGAAGTGATCGTGCGTCACTTCCGGTGGGACGGGAGGGAGTTGCGCATGTACGGTGCGTGAGGAGGGGTGCGGTGTTGGTTGCGCTCCTGGGCTGGCACCTTTCTTTTCTTCCTTCCTTCTGCCCCTCCCTCTCTCCATTGGCAACCACCTGCCGCTTTTCTGCGCCAATGCTGGTGACTGCTTAACGTGAGGGCAGAGCCTGGAGCGGAAAGAAGCGTTTCAGGACATGGAACAAGCAGAAATGCTGCATTTAGCAGTAGGCCTGGGTTACTTTAGCTGAGTGTGCCCCCAGTGTAGGGTCTGCTAAAGCCTGGGGGTGAAAACGTGCTGACCTGAATGCCAGCTTCACCATCCTGCTGGAACAGGGCATTAAGCCAGTGGTTGGTGTGGTCAGGGAGTGCCTTCTCTTTGGAATTAGGTTTTTATGAGTCATGCAAAATGTTATCAGTCAAATCAGTGCCAACTTCCCATGCAAAAGCATTTTCTTACTGTCAGCAAATTACAGATGGGGAAGAACTGTTTTTAACACTGTGCAATGGTTTAGTAGATTATTTGATAAGGAAGTAAAAGCAGTGGAAAGCAGGTTTGCCTGTGGCTGACCAGTTGGGCAGTTTCATTGGTGAGGCTGTTCTGCTTGCTTGGTAGGAACCTTCGGGCCATGCAGACAGGTGAAATAGGACCAAAATGGAGAGCAACTCAGTGCTGTGTTACGTTTGAGTCAGTGTCAATGAACTACAGACCCAATTCTACACCTTTGACATCATCAGTATCTCCAGGATCTCACTTGTGTGTGACTGCAGAGACACGTTGCTACAGACAACACATGTGCTGTGTGCGGCCCACAGGGGTCTCAGCGGCTGAGGGAGTGGTGAGATGAGCTCTGCAATAGTTCAGGAGCGCAATCATGGCCTGTGGAAGTGACCTCATCCTTCAAACCACGGTTCTCAGGTTTCACATGAGTCCTTCTCTGTCACACCTAACGCTGGTTGATAAATGAACTACGAAGAGATACTAACACAAAGCCACTTTTCCTTGCTCACTGCTACGTAAACCAGGCGGTGCAGGTCTTTGGCTGGTACTGTCTGTTTGCTTTTGATATCAGTAATTAGACACACCCTACAGAAGGGCAGGATGTTTTTTTCATGGATGGTTTTGAAGTAAATTCTCTTGTTAGTGGCACCAGGACATAGTAACTATTTTATTAAATCAGGTACAAAAATTCACAAGCTAAAAATTCTGGTGGTCAGAATAACATTAGTGTTTGCAATAAAAAAACAAAAACGTATTTGATAGTGTGGTAGTTTCCATTATATTCCTATCAGCTAACTCAGACTTTTCAATGATAGCACTGGCAAAAGGGAAGCAAAACTAAGACAATTAGGAAGAAATTTTTGGTAGTTATAGTCTTGCTTTGTGAGAAAAAGCAAAAGAGAAATCTAACACTTCAGCCTGGAGCGCATCGTCCTTTTGTTTCTCCTTCCATGTTTTGTAATCTGCGCTTACCTTTGCCTGACTCCTACTTCTTCGGTTTGTTTAGACCATCTTCTTTTTGCCTTTGATGTCTCTAACTGTTCATAATTCATTCTGCCTGTTTGCTTTCTAAATTGATCCCTGTGTTCTTGTTCTCTGTATCTACATGCAGCCTCAGTTATGGTTTAGTGTTTGTTGGAGTTTAATTTGATTAAAAGTTCCTGTCACAGCATTACTGGTACACATATGTTTTCTTACTGTACTTCTTTTGATTTAGTCTCTTTCAGTTTTACACAGTAAGTCTTGAGATTTACCTTCTCAGTTCACTGTTTTTTTTTTTTTCAAAAATTATCTGCTTATTTTCCTTATTACAGATCTTTTGTGCTTTTTCTGTCTTTGCTTTTTCCTGTCTGTGCAACCTACTGTAAGGAGCCCGCTTTAGCAGGGGATTGGACTCAGTGATCTCTTGAGGTTCCTTTCAACCCCTGCAATTCCCAAAATAATCATGGAAGAAGCAGATAGTTCCCAGCTCAGTATTATCATCATCTTAGTATTGAAGATGTCTGAGACAGGATGTCACTACAAGGCATTGAATTCTGAAGAAAATTCCTCATTCTCACATTTGATTTTTACATCTTGTGTTAGAACACCACAATCAAACCCAATCATTCATTTTTAAGTGTTTGAAAGTTATCAAGGTCTTTGCAGGAAAGTACTGTCTGTGAGACACACACTGGTATCTTGAGAATAAACATATATGTTAAATAAATGTTGAATATTCTCAAAGCTAGAATTATTACTGCACTTTTGTAACCCGGTGATTCCCTTTTGCTTACTGTGTAGATAATCAGTCAGGCTCTTTTCCCTAAAACTACTACAAATTCAAGTGTACTTGTTTTCTTCTCTTAGTTTTCTCTCTGGCTGTCTTTCCTGGGGTCTAAGGCAGTGTGGTGAGTTAACTTTCCTGTGGGCTGCAGCTCCTCATGCTCTGCTGCAACATGGGTCCATACCATGGACCCATCCTTCAGGACTGCACTGCTCCAACACAGGCCCCGTGGGCAGCCTCCTTCAGGTCACATCCGCTGCCTCACTGCAGGCTCCTCCATGGCTGCATGTGGGATGTGCTCCGTGTAGTGTCCATGGGCTTCAGGGGACAGCCTGCTCCCTCGTGGGGCTCTTCTGGGTGCCAGGGGACTTCTCCGAACATGTAACACCTCCTGCCCTCTGTCTGCACTGACCTTTTGCTGACCTTTTGGCTGCAGGGCTGTTTCTCATGCATTTTTCTCTCACACAGCTGCTGCATGGTTTTTTATGCTTTCTTAAAGCATATGTCACAGAGATGCCATCAGCTTCATGGACTGGCTCAGCTCTGGCCAGAGCAAACTGGAACTGGCTCTGCCTAATACAAGGATGGTCGCTGGTCTCTTCTCCAGAGGCCATCCCTGCAGCCCCTTCTCCCCACTGCCAAAACCCTGCCACATAAACCTAGCACTGTGAGATTGTGTTTGACATATCTGTGGGAGCTGTGAGTCTTCAGTGACATATTAAATACCACTAAGTCCCATAAAATCAAATATTAACTTTTTGAAACAGGCATCCTTCCTTCTAAAATGATTGGAAATTGTATGTTAGGCACTACTGTACTTAAGTGTTTTAAATCATTGTAATAACAATTAGATAAAAGGTTGTATGTACAACCTTAGGGCTCGTATTATGAAATCCTTATTTTCTCTGGAGAAACCAGCCAACTCCATGACCCAACAGGATATGCTATTAGATTGCAGGGATAATAAAGCCACCGTGTAATGATGAATACACCCCACCTTGAAATGACTAGAATTTAAATAAGTCCAAAGTTATTGATTAACCCAGGGCTGGGTAGAACTTAGCAACTCTATGAAAAGTTGACTATTTCATCTGAATGCTTGTTTTATTGAAGAGCAGAAGAATTGTGTCTTCCACAGTCAGGCTAAGCAAAAATGGGCGGTTCACATGTAAGTACTTCTTTAATTTGGATAGTCAAGAGTACAAGAATTTCCTGGGGTTTTTTTGCCCCCTTTCACTTTAAATTGCATTAATGCAGCTGCAAATGAAGATTTAAATTCAAAGTCTATTTAAAGTATGGGTGTGAAAATTGTATGTGTATAGCTGGTAACATCCAGTTCTTTGCAATATGTGAATTATAAAATGATTGCAGTAAAACACAGGTTCTGCTTGTTTTAACACTGTTAATGGCATAGTTAAAAAGGGAAGCACTTTGAGAAAAAGAAGTGATGCATAGGATGTCATGGGACATCTAAATTGAGGTAGATTAGCAAATTTGTGTTGGAACCTTCTAAACACTAAAACAATTCCCTGAAGATCTATGAAAAGCTTTCCATTCCAGAGGCCAAATTCAGCCGATTTTATCACTGAATAGTAGAGACAGGAGTAATCTCGAAGTGTGATGCTTGCAGACAGGTCTGACAAAAATCCATGTTGCTGCACTGAATCATATCATACAAGGCTGAGACAATTTTGGCCAGTATTTTGGTGCTTAATAGTAAATATCTAAGTCTGCATAATGACATTTAACCTCAAATTAGCCTAAGTGATAGCTGTGTGTTTGGGTGGAAGTAGTGAATGATCAGCACTTCTGAAAATGAAGTAGCTTGTACTGATGAAGTTGGGGGGTTTCAGCTCCGCTTAAAAATTCATGGATGAACCACAACGTATTCAGCTGTGCGTCAATCTCTTTGATTGCCCTAAATCTGCAATTTAACAGTATGTATCAATAGAAGACATCCTGTTTCTTCCCTCCTCATCATTTGACCCCATGAAATTGCAGGTTGTCTTGGAGAAGTACCTGCAGCTATATCAAAGAACCACATCTGGAACAGCCTGAAAACATTCAGTTCTTAATAGAGGCTTTCAGCTCATATTTTGCAATCATAGGTTCATGAGTGTCTTATGTATTGTGTTTTTTAAACCTCCAGAGCAAGTCTTACAATCTCCCAGAGGATAAACGGGAACCAACCATAGGGACAACAAGTTTGTCAACAGATAAGCCAGTAAGCACTCTTTTCACGAGGGGTGAAAGGGGCACTGCGGTGTCACAGCACACGTTGCAGCGGTTTATGGTGGCTTTGGGAGGCACTGCAGTGCACAAAGGCAGCTCCTCTTCTGTGATCAAGATCAGCACTAGTAAAGCTGGGTTGTTTCATTCTGTTGAATACTGCATCATTCCAAAATTTTGTCCCCCTTGAAAATTCAAAAAGTGGAATTTCTTTGGCTATCCCAAATTTTGCAGGGAGAAGTAGTGGCCGAATCATCACTGTCAGCTGAGGTATTTTGTTCTGATGGGATGGATTTGTAGTTTAAAGCTTAAAAAAAGGAAAATATTACTGTCAAATTAAATTTTCACTGAAAACTAAGCATTGTTCAAAGGAGCAATGTTTGTAGGAAAGCAAAGATGTCATTGCTTGGAAGTTAAAATTGGACTTTTCAGCTATGTCAGAACGTATGATATTTAAAATGAAGCTTTCATCAAAATTAGTATCTTCCTAAGCATGCTAATTTGAAAAAAAAGTAACAAACATTACTGAAAAATATGCTTTCAACGAAAAAAATCCAACCAACTCTAAAAAGTAACTTTCTGTTAGAATATGAGCTTCTGATTGAGCTGCACCTGACACAATGTTAGAGCTTCAAATCTGCACGCTTCCACATGCTTCTCACTGTCTAAGCTCAGTCCAGACTCTTTCTACAATCAACCAAAGTTCTTCACTGCTCATCCCTAGAGATTTAAAGTCATTTAAACTTATTTTCTCCATTTGCATTCTTGCATCTTTAAGCTTATCTGTACATTTGCTCTTTTTCAAAATCACTGCAAGTGGAATCAATCCGTGTGAAAATTTGAGTGGCTGTTCTGCTGTAAACAAAGTGCTTTGGGGAGCATTTGGGGAATAGCAGCAATGGTTTTCATGTTGTGATGGTTTGAAAACTTTGATTGATTTTAACATTTGTGAAATTGTTTAACTGTTTTTTTAAACTTCTGTCACAAAATAATCCAAGGCCCTGTTCACGTTATTCTGTTGTTCTCAAACTAATCTGGGGAATGGACTAATGCTTTGTTACTAATTTAAGCCATTTTTTGCAATTCTCTGAAAGTCCGTTGAGTTTCATCTTCCCATTGTAAAGCAGCCCAAACATCCTGCCAGGCAGGACGCTATTAACATAAGAAGGAGGTGGCAGGAGGTGGGTCGGATGGTTTGAGAACTTGAAGGTAAAAATGTAAGTATAACCTTGAGAGCACCTCCACCCAATGGATCCTTTGGAAACAAGCTCACAAACATTGCAAGGGCCTTTGTGTCGCTTACAAGGATCGAAGTACCTCATTAGTACAAGCACTACTAACTGCAGTGTAGTTTTATCATCTCATTGCGAAGCTCAACAAAAGCTATTTGTTGCTTTCCCTGGCAGACTGGCATTCAGTGTCACTAGATTCTTGTTCATTCTCTGGCCATAAGCCCACAGTCAGCAGAAGACAGAAATACCTTCATACAACACTGGAAGGGAACCATGGCATATTCTTTTTGTTTCCATGGCCCCCATTTATCCAGAATGTTTACTGCTCCTTTTAGGTCTGAGGTCCTGTGAATGCAGCCGATACAGGTGTTAGCAAGCATATACCCATAAAAAAAATTATGATTTATTTGTGGCAAATCAAACAAACAAAACAAAACTCACTGAGGTATCAAAGGGTTATTAGTTTTGTTAAAATGTACAAAAACTAAAAAATATCCTCCAGCGCTTCTTATATGTGCATTTTTAGTATACTTTACCAAGTTCTGTCCTTGATATCCAGAAAAATTAGTCTAGCTATGTTGCTAACTATGACTACTGCCCTGGGGGAGTCAGCCAACTTGAGAGCACCCTGAGACTTCCTCCACCCTGTGAGGTGAAAGGCAATTAGACAAAGAAACCTCCAGGTTTGGTAGATGCAGTTGGTTTGTCAGACACCCGACGTGCAATGTTTGCACATTAATTTTCTTTGCATAGATCTATGAATATGTAGATGGTGTTTAAATAATGCATCTTGCAGGGGGCCAAGGACAGATGCATGCAGTCTTGGGGTTTCCCTTTTGGAATGCTACCTCCCTCCAGTTCTTTCGTTTTTAAAAATTTCAGATTTTGAATGTACACATGGGTCAGTATGATGTTCCCAGAGATTACATCCATGTATTGCAGTCCTGTGTTGGTATGCTTAAGTATACCAATACTTAAATATGCACTGAAGTGATGCTAGCTTTTTTGCTGGCATACAGAATACTTAGCTTCAGATCTGTCAATTACGAGAACTCATCACAAGTTTCAACTGAAGTAATGAGACATAAGAATGCTTGAGCTATATCTGTAGGGGTATGCAAGTCAGAGGTTTGGGATCTCAGTTGAAAAACAAGCAGAATTTGTCAGTTCCAGTCATTTTAGTTATCATTAGCCGTATAGCGGTCCAACATACAAAGTGTTTTCCAGCCAGGCATTGTGGTCAGTGATATAAAAGCCGACCCTACCCTTAGCACACTGGAAAACTATCCTATACTTGGAATCCCAGATTTTCTCTAGGCAAGTAAAGCCATTTGTTAGCCACTTTTGTGGTTTCTGTTTTGAAGATAAGTCTTAAAGAGAAGTAATGTGGAGCCCAATTCATGCTCTGGCACATCTTGCTTACAAAGATGTTTGCACTGAAGCAGATAAATTGAAGTCTCTAAGAAGAAAAGCTGCAGTTTTGTGACTTTCACATTCTCTCTATGTGGCATCCAGGAAACTATCCCTGATATTAAAAGTAATCTGCCTTAAGGAGTTCCACCAGATAGACCCAAGTGGGTTTGGGCACATTAAAACCAGACAGTGCAAAATTTAGCTGTAACAGAAACTCACCAAAACATATTTTTCTTCTCTTAATTATGGATTCATTTGTCATGGTGATGAGGATGATTATATCAAGTTGATAAAAAAATGGCCATAAGCATTTTTGAGGCAATGCATTAACAACTGCTTAGAAACATTGTAGGAGGTGAATTGTTTTACTTTGCCATTTAATTAGCTGTCCAGTTAGCATCACCATTGCCAATTGTTTATAGCAGGAAAAAGCAAATGCAACTGTTTCTATTAGGATCTTGTTATCGCTGCATCTTTAGTCTCAGATGTAGAAAATATTTATTTGCACCTCTTGATTTGGAATGGAGTAACTGAGTCATAACAAAGGCTATTGAGTAAGGAAACCCTGTCTACATGACTTATGTTCATTGTGTTGTCCAACATACACTTCATATTGGAACTGTTTGGTTGCTGATAGCAGCTAACTTCAGCAGAAAGTTAAGTTGGGTGTGTGTTACTGTCGTACAGCTGTTAAACCTAAAACAGTCATAAGGATTTTGGAGAGGGGCAGCGTGCCTGGCAGGTGGCAAATGGCAGAGGTTCTTTTCTCTAAGCAGTCAGGAAGGCAGGTGGCAATTTTCCAGTTATCTATTGTGGTTGGCTGAGAAAATTGCTCAAACAAACAAAAATGACAGGTGTGCATCGCAAAACAGCACAGGAAGAAAGGTGGTGGTCAAAAGGACACGTGTAGTCCTGAACTTGCAATGCATCCAGTTTGTCTAAGCGCGTCCTTCCCTGTGCTTGATCTCTTTACATTCTCTAAAACCAGATCCCTTTGGCCAGTACTGCCAGACAGAAATATCCAAAATGGGGACCCAGAGCAGCAACCCTGCACCAGCAGGAGCCTTTCCTATTATTACAGATGTTATCAGCCCTACCTTTTTATTACCACAGCACAAACCCCGGTGCTTGTTGATACTGCCCTGTTGCCAACATGCCACAGCTGTTGACTTGTGTTTGTTTTTAAATACTAGCTCCCATCTACTCTGACCTCTGTGTTAAAACCGTTGCTGTTTGCATGAATTCCTACCTGAGTAATGGAGCCCAATTATTTGAATTTTACTGAAGACCTTGCAGAAGACCATCTTACACTGACAGGATTATAAGAGATGAGGAAACAACCATGCAATAGTGACTATCTTCACCCATGAACAACCTTTCCCAGTTAAATAAGGCACAACCTTGACTCCTAGTAACTCATCTTTGTTAGTTGTTTTTTTCCTCACCATATTGAGCAGTCCTAGTATTAGCAGGTTTTTTCTAATGGAAGTACCTATGCATTGAGGCAATTGTGGGTTTTCTGCCCTTTCTAAACAATAGTCTAGAGCTTTCTGAGCAGAGGCTGTGACCATTCCTATTGCACTCATTGCTTCTGCTGTGATCCAAAACATCACCCAGGTTCATGCAGCCTGAAGTAGCACTACACTACGCTGAAAATATATTTCTGACCAGAAACACGGCACCGTGTTTTCAGTCTCTTTTTTTAAGTAGATCAGAACCAAAAGCTGCAGCCTACTGCCACATTTGTTCTTGGGTTTTATTCTTAACACAAGGAAGGGGTTGGAAATAAATGATGAGAACTGGGCCATTTACCACCAAAGCTGCCCTTTCAGATGTTCGCAGGAGGCACTGCTGGTAATGGGGATATAGTGGAGAACCACAACCATGAGATCTAAGACAATACATCATTTTTTTCCCTCAGTGCATTAATCTGGTTAACCTCAGATTCCAATTGCATTATAGCTCATTAAAAGTTTCTGCCAAGATAAATAATTAATCTTAAGTACATGTGTGTTGATAAAACATCATGTAAGTGGTGATTTGCTAAAAGCGATCTTCCATGGTCATAAGATATTAGATATAACTTAACTAATAAACACCCCAGTCCTGTTACTTACCATGCTAACAAGGTGACTAAATGTTTGGGACACATCTTAGCAGACACAGAAAAGAGGAAAACAAATTCATGGAGCGTGGGATTGGAAGAGACCTTGAGGTGCGAGCTAACTTACCCACTGCAGCAAGCTCTACCCAAACCAGTCCTGGGATATCTCACGGTGTGCAGAGCTGGAAGAGAGCTGCTAGTTGGCTGGAGATGAGGCTCTGCAAAGCTGGTGGAGCTGACGGATCAGGGACCGTGTGTTGTGAGAACTGAGAAATCAACAAGTACCACAGTTTCCAATTTGCGTTGGGTTTACCGTTGTTTTGGCTTACCTGTTTGTCTTCCTGTCCTTCCCATTAGGCCTGGCTTCCTGAAGGAGCACGGTGCAGGATACTGCAGCGTCATGTGTCTGTGTGTATTCCTCAGTGCTAGGACTGGCCCTAGCTTAGCCCCATACAGCCACTTGCTCACTCTCCACGAGAGGGGAGGAGAGAGTGAGAAAGGCAAAAGTGAAAATTTTCATGGGCTTAGATTTAAAAATAAAAGGGGGTTGGGAACAAAACAAAACGAGAAACAAGTGATGCAAAAGGCAATTAACCACCAGCTGACCTATGCCCAGCCACTCCTCAGATGGCAGCCCCAGACAAATTCTCCCCATATTTATTGCTGATCATGATGTCAGATGGTGTGGAATATGGTTGAAGTCAGCTGTGCTGGCTGTGTCCCCTCCCAGCCTCCTCACTGGGAGGGCTGCATGAGAAGCAGAAAAGTCCTTGAGTGTGTGTTAGTACTGCTCAGCTAATGTATCAGTGTTATCAGTGCTATGCTGGTCACAAATTCATACCATGGCTCTATCTAGACTGCTGGGAATAAAATCAACTCTATTCCAGCCAAAACCAGGGCACCTAGCTAAAAATGTTTGTGCCTATTAGGATTTTTTAGCTAAATTTACCAGCAGGGTTTTTGTCTCAAAGCTATTTGGTGCCTGTTTTGTTTCATGAAAATCAAAAGAAGAGAGAGACTGTATTAGAAATTCTTTTAGTAAAAGACTGATGTGTGACCTCAACCTGTGGCAGACATCAGAGAATCCTTATGGTGATGTTCCTGTGCTGATCACAGAAATTGCAGGATAAGCACAGAAATCAGTCTGAAGCCAGATGGGAATCTGTGAGAAACGAGACTTGGATAGCAAGGGAAGCTCATGTCATTCCATGTGGAACTGGTTTATGTAATTCTTGTTTAAATCTTGGTTCTTTCCAATGCATTTTTGTGATTGTAATTAAATGCATGGGAAGAATAACAAAACCAGTAAATTAACTGGGGCTTGATTCTGTACCAATTTCCAGTAACCACTGCAGATGCCCTCAAACCCATCTGTAACAAGTTACAGGTGCAGGTCACACAGCAGCCTACACATTCCCAGCTGGCATTGAGCTTACCCCAAGGCATCTCTAATAGCACCAGACACCGACAACTGAATACTGCCCTAAATTTTATTCCAGACCACATTCATGTGCAGTAGTCAATGCTGCAAAGAGTCTGGCTAGGTCAGTCTGCCCTTTCTGCAGGCTCTCATTTTAGATTTAATTTTTATTTTTGTTAACCCAAAGAGCAATGGAGTACAGCAACCAAAGACAATCTTGAAATAAGACATCTGCTGAATAAATCATTTCAGTGGAGCTGGCAAAAATCTCGACATCTCTGGGTGGGACATCCAGCCCATGTTAGAGCTGTGCTCGCAGCAATTCTATATGTATCTCAATTATGCTGAGCAGCAGCCACATTTCTGCTGGCTCTTCCTAGTGATTTGCCTCTGGGGTCTGCATCTGCATTTGTCTGTGCACAACTTTGCATCGATCCATGTGGGAGCTGCAGGGGAAGAGCATGGTTCAGCAGCATCCCTTGCAGCCACCCTTTCTGTTGTTTTGACATTACTCTTCCATAAACCTCTGCTCCCAAGCATGGTTGTGCATCTGCTTAAGTGGTTGGGGGTGGAAAAATACCAGTGGTTGCTCAGATATATTATCAGCTATTTTCAGGTAGAGTACTTTGTCTCTCTTTTGCAATACAGGAAGCTACCTGTGTGCATGCTCATGGCAGCATTCCTTCTGTTCTTGTCTTCTGACAGCTTAGCAGTTTGTATATATGTTTTGTCTTTACCTCCAGGAAGCTATTAGCTGTTGTCTTCAGAAATCTCCACAATATACTACAACATCTTTCCAACTGTATTATTTATTTGTGTACCATAAGGGTTCCTCCATATGCTGACATCAAGAAAAGTCTCCAAATGCTTCTCTAAGCATTGTGGACCATCCTCAGCTATATACTTACCCCTCTACTCAGCTCTTGTGAGGCCCCATCTGGAGTACTGCGACCGGGCCTGCACAAGAATGATGTGGAGCTTTTGGAACAAGTCCAGAGGAGAGCTACTAAGATGAGCAGAGGGCTGAAGCACCTCTCCTATGAGGAAAGGTTGAGGGAACTGGGATTGTTTATCTTGGAGAAGAGAAGGCTCCAGGGAAATTTCATTGTGGCCTTCCAATATTTGAAGGGAGCACATAAACAGGAGGGGGAACAGCTGTTTACAAGGGCAGATAGTGATAGACAAGGGGGAATGGCTTTAACATGAGACTTGGGAGGTTTAGGTTAGATATTAGGAGGAAGTTTTTCACTCAGAGAGTGGTGACGCACTGGAACAGGTTGCCCAAGGAGGTTGTGGATGCCCCATCCCTGGAGTCATTCAAGGCCAGGCTGGATGTGGCTCTGAGTAGCCTGGTCTCATGATTGGTGACACTGCCTAAAGCAGGGGGGTTGAAACTAGATGATCATTGTGGTCCTTTTGAACCCAGGCCATTCTATGTTTCTATGAACTCCTTATTTACAGCAGGAAACATGACTTGGTATGCTTTACATGTTAAAAGTGGTTGTTTTAAAACTGTAGCAGCACCAACACTTGCAAGACATTGCCAATCAAATCTAATCTGAGAGCTTAAATTCTAAAACAAGACTTATATTAAAGTGACTTTGCCTGTATTTTTCAAAGAAAAATGCATACATAGTCACAAATTGTATGAAGCATCAATTTATTTTGCCATTTAACTCTTCAGGAGAATGTACTCATAGTTCTGCAGGGCAGGAGGAAGCCCAGGTCTGGAGCAGCTTTTGCCCCTTTGCCTGGGAGGGCCATGCCAGTAGGTGAGACTCAGCAGACAGCAAGATTTAACCAGGGCATTCTGAGTGACTCAGGAATTGGCCTTGACAGTTTCCTATCCAGTGTATCAGCTTTCCAATCTGCAAAGCTTTAATGCTAGTGTTACTCACCGTACTATACAAGTGATATCCTCAGAGTCACCAGTTAACATTTGACAGTGGTTTATTTGAAGACGGTGGCTTCAACACAGCTCGTTCTTGTAGTACTTTAAAACAAACATATCCTGAACATCACTGAGAAACCAGCCTTCCTTCTCTTCAACATACTTTACCCTCGCAAATAAATACTTTTCTTTATGCCTTTATGAATTCTCATAAATCCACTATGTCATTTCAGTTGATGGTGCTACCATTCTCCTACCTGTAGCAACTGTGCTATGCACACCCAACAGCTACACCAACAAGTGGCACGTAGGGATTAGGGACTAACTATAGCATGATTACAGCACAAAAACCATTGAGGCATACAGTAACAAACCAGCTTGCAGTGCCCATTGGGATTGCTCCAGAATGCATGATACTAATGGAAGAAATTATCAGTGCATTACCAAGCATAGGAGGAACTCTGACAACCTTGACCAGCCTATGTCAAGGTATGGACTGAAGTGCTGAAATGCTTTGCATTATCAAATCAGTGTTAGAGGGAGAGGACACCTCTCTGCAGGGCATCCTTAACTGATGGGCTGTATGTCCAGAATGGATTTCTGTTGTTTTGTGGGATACCTTTATTCTGCTCCCCAAAACTAATCCCTGAGGCTCGTTAGCCTTTACTGTTTGCTTTGGGGTTGTAGAGAATAAAGTTGAACTTTATTCTTTTGAGTCTTTCTGTTACCAAGATAGAGAGGAAAATGAAGGTGTAACATGGCCATTGGAAAAGGAGAAATAAATTAGAGTTGTTGAGTTTTCAGCTCTCATTGTGCCAAAACAAACAAACAAACAAACGATCAAAAAACTCCTACATGATTCCATGCAAGAAGAAGCACAACTGCCCTGTGAACAGTAGAAGAGTAGGAAAGCAATTAATGTGATTTGTTTTGGATAGACAGTCATAGAAACATAGAATCACTCAGGTTGGAAGGGACCTCAAACCGCAGCCTAACCATAGTACCCTAACTCTAACAACCCTCTGCTAAATCGTATCTCCAAGCACCACATCCAAACGACTCTTAAACACATTCAGGGACGGTGACTCAACCACCTCCCTGGGGAGCCTATTCCAATGTTTAACCACCCTTTCTGTAAAGAAGTGTTTCCTAATGTCCAACCTAAACCTACCTTGGCACAACTTGAGGCCATTTCCCCTCGTCCTGTCACCTGTCACCATTGAGAAGAGACCAGCCCCGCTCTCTCTGTAAGCACCTTTCAGGTACTGGAAGAGAGTAATAAGGTCTCCCCTCAGCCACCTCTTCCCCAGACTAAACAGCTGTAGCTCCCTCAGCCTCTCCTCATAGGGCATATTATCCAAGCCCTTCACAAGCCTCGTTGCCCTTCTCTGGACCTGCTCCAGTACCTCCACATCCTTTCTGTACTGAGGTGCCCAAAACTGAACACAGTACTCGAGGTGAGGCCTCACCAATGCTTAGTACAGGGGCAGGATGACTTTCCTGGTCCAATGGTTTCTAACTATTTTTTGTTTTCTAACACTGTGCTTTTCTCTTTCATTTTCAACAAGGTTATTGAGAAGCTGGAAGACCATTAAACAAAATCTCTTACTAGAAAATACTATTTATATGCGTCTAATTTCACCTAGCTGGAAAAGTTTGGGAAAGCGTGTATGTGCTTTGCCAACCATTGGGAGCATACAGCAGGGTGCACATTCACAAGCAACAACGGGCTGGTGAGGGTGTTATCTTGTGAGGCTGCAATGCCTCACCTTTTGCATTGATCCTGTACCTTAATAATTGCTGTTGAAATAATAACTTTCAATTAAGATAATTTGAGTGAGAAAGCTGCATTACAGCCATTGCCATTAGCAGTAAGTTGTATCCTAGCCATTGACTGCATTAGAAAAGCCAAGATGCTTAAATTGTGTTTAGTCTATTACAAAGGGAAAGTAGCATAGGGACTGTATTTAAAGTTTATCCTTGAGATAAAGCCCTTTGGCTTCTGATAGAGAGCGACTTAATGCAGAGCTATATCTCTTCCACCAGAACTGGTAGTGCAGAGTCTAAAACTTTGGAGGAATGCCAACAGGCTATACCAATGCATGGCAGAACATGTTCAAAGTCCATATGGTAAATCATCCTCAGGCCAACAGAGTGACCTTATCTGTGGCATTTTTCAGGAGTAATCTCTGCCCTGTGCTCTTTCCTAGGGCAAGGAGAAAACGTAGCCATGTAGCTCTTCTACTGAGTGGCATTTTTGGAAGGGCTTAGGAGCAGAGTGCCATGTCCCAGGGTGTCCTCACCCTTAACTGTCCCTAATGGAGAGAAGAGTGCTTTGCCTTTGGGTGCCATCACCCTTCAGTAACAGCAGTGGAGAGCCAGTGCCTGGCAGCCCTGCAAAACAAACCACCAGATCAACCTGCTGCCATTTGAATGGAAATACCAAAGCACTTATAGTGCACACTTACACCCTCAGAGCAGATGGTGGGTATATAGTTCAAATTTATTTAGGAGCCTAGGAGCTATTTTCCAGTATTATTTTAGCTCTTAAACATTTAAATTATTTGATTCATGATACTACAGGGGCTGAAAGTGTTGCTGGCCTGCTCCCGGATACTGCTACCCTTGTCTGAGAAATAGCAGAGCAGAGGACTACCAGAACTGCAGCCCCTCTGGCTCACACCCTGTCAAATTAGTACAAATTAGCATGGTTTTCTGTTTACATTTATATGTCAGGCTATAAACTGCTGCTGTAGTGATGGACTTTGAGTTATTATTCCTGATAGATCTAGTTCAAAGTAACCATATGTACGGTACGCACACAGACACACACATATACAACCACCATCTTTATGACGTTATATAACTTCATTTACTTTGTTTGTGTAAGGACATCCATTCAAGGAAGGTATGCAGGACCCATTTTTATTCAATCCATAGAGACTGCCAGCTTCTAACAGTTAAATATGCGCAAGGTTCTGCGTGCATCTGATAAGTCATTTATATTGGCCTGTTGTTAATGTGGTACAAACAAATAGTATTTGATCTGACATGAAGTTGTCCAATATAAAGTTATTACATTCAGATTATTTGAACACGCCTGAACTGTCAGAGCAAAGTTACATAGGATCAGCATCACGTGTCATGTGGAAACAGCTATTTTTGCTCCATTTCCAGGAGACCTTATGATGACAGAGCGTTTCAGCAAAGCCCAAATCTGAACTTCAAAATTTAGATGATGTTACTAAAGATCAGGCAAGAACCTGGCCCTGACTTCTGTGGTTCAAAGGGAATAATGCAAAGTAATTTCCCATTTGTCTGTGGTGTCTCTGTTTTCCCAGTCAACTGACAAACGCCGTCATCACGGGTTTGATGCAGACCGAGATGCCAAGAAATTACACAGCGCCTGCAAAGGAGCAGGTAAGAAAGCTCTTTGTTTTTGTGCAAAGTGCAATTCAAGATTATAAAAAGCATATCTATATTCAAGAGCAATGTTTAAACCATTTTCAGTTAATCTTTATGCTTTCTGTCACTGACTCAAAGAGCATGCGCACACATGGAGTTAAGGTAAATGGGAAAGGCAGCCAGTTTGTTCCTCAAAGACTGGTAGGATCTGTTTTGTTAACTACTCAACTCCAGAGGATCAGGCTAAACTTGCTATTTGCTGATGTGACAGGACCACAAAGCTGTCAGTGCTGATATGACATTCATAGAGTCCATCCAGTAAGGCCTGATTAAGGACATGGCAATATATCCTTTCCCAGAGACCAGCCAAAAACATGGCCACCTCCATATACTCATCAGAGCCCACTGCAGCTGTAAGGAATATGGTGAGCAGTCAGCCTGCTTCAGTGATTTTTAACCAAACGTATTGGCTCCCACCATCTCCTATGGTAGTTTTAAGATGGTTGCCTGTGCACCAGTGTGAATGAAGAATGCACTGTGTCCATGGGATCCTCAGATCCATGGAGGTGCCAATGTCCAGCAGATGAAGGACAGCCAAGCAGCAGATGAGAGTGTTAAGTCATTCTACGCACTAGGCATTTGCACAGAAAACAAGTTTAAGCCTTTCTTCCTGGTATGAATATCACTGTATGGTATCACTGACATTCAGGATTGAATAGTAAAGTACTTGAATTTTAGGAAATCTTGTCCTGTCAAGTTACCCCCCTCGAGGCAGTCCCAGAGGATTCTCCCACTAAGTGTTTAACTCCACATTGTCAAATAGAGATGCTGTTCCTTCTAAAATTGGACCTTGACTACTGTCTTGGTTCCAAGCATGAAGAACTGAACAAGATGCCCTAAACTTATCCTGGTTGTACCCATTGGTGATCTTCAAGGATGCAAATACATCAGCTGCTGCTGAATGCCAATAACATTTTTATTTTTATCATCCGTACTGGTAGTTTCTCTGAAACACTTGCTGGTCTCTGCTCCTGAGAGCCTGCAATGAGGCACAAAACAAAGCCCAGTGGATGGTAGCAACAAATAGGAAAAGAAGACTGTGGGGAAGTGCCCACCAGCATGACACACGTGCATCAGCAGAACTGGCCTAAGGCTTGATGCATATCATCTGCCACTTAAACCCTTTATATGTTATGGACATTGTGGCAATGTCCTCCTCAGCCAGGGCCAGAGGTCTCCCCAGACAGACGTTCATTTCAATACCTGTCTTGAGTAAATGCCTGAGGCAAGTCATTGGCCCTGCAGATGGAAGTGCACCAGGATAGAGGCTAACACAATAGCTGCTCTGTTGTGTCACTCGGGCATCCAAATAGCACTGCTGAAGTCCTGTCCCATTAGCCACAAACATCAACTGATGCCTTCCAGCTGTCTTGTTTAGAGCAAACATCTGTTTATATTGGCTTAGGGCAAGAAAAGAGCAAGAACAAGGTCATTGCCTTCAGCAAGCGTCTATCTGTTGCGTAAGTTACAGGTCAAAGCTTCCTCAGGACTTTCCCATGGCAGGACATTGTGTGGTCAGTTCCCCTGTGGGCTCCCCAGAGAAACAGCCCCTGCAGTGCCCATCATCGGGATTTCCCAGCGGCTGCATTCTCCCACTTATTTTTGCCAAACAAAACAGCATCAGCAGAGAGATTCAGACCATGCAGTCTAATTCCCTCTCCTCTTTCTGACTCCATCTAGCACAGAGGACAACCTGTTTTGTACAGTCCATCATTAAGGCAGTGAGTAAACAAGACTGATTTGAACACATCCTCACCTACCCAGCCACCTGCCCCATGCTGTTGCCACAGCTGAAAAGCATTGCAGGGGTGGAAAATAGGGGCAGGGACTGCTTCAACAACTGCCACTTTAAACATGGACATCAGTCCATGGGCATTGGCGTGTCAGAACTCTGAGCAGAAAGAGAAGACTCAGATCCTCTGATAACATATAAGCAGCATGAGGCAGTGCTCTTATATTTTATGTTCTGAACACTGTAGCTGGCTACAGATAAATATATTCTCAGAAGATTCGCAGATTCTACAAATCCCAAAGTTTGCCCAAATTGATATATGTATATTGCTTTGTTTCTCTTTAGAGAGGAAAGCACTCAGTCCTCTTTAATTTTCTCTGCATTTGATTCTTGATTAAACCCTGTCTATGTACAACCTTCTTTTTCAGGAACTGATGAAAAAAAAGTTATTGAAGTCTTGTCAAGTCGAACATCAGAGCAGAGACAACAAATTAAACAGAAGTACAAAGCTCTCTATGGCAAGGTATTTCAGAATAAATGGTCTCTCTCTTTTGAACAGCATGCTTGCTGGAAATGGAGCTCTCATACCTCTGCTTTTCAGATACTGAAGGCCCAGTAGATTGAAGGTTTCTGATTCAGCAATTTTTTTAGCTCCCAAAATACTGTTATATTAATAACATTAGGATTCAGAATATTTTTTTTTTAATTCAGCCTTAAGCAGATCAGAGCATTTTATTCAATGTTGGGACAGCTAAAAAAAAAATTCATAACCAAAATCAAATATTTTCTCAAAAAGAGTGGCAAGATGTTGGCACAGGCTGCCCAGAGAGGTGGTACAGTCACCATCCCTGGAAGAGGTCAAGGAACATAGAGATGTGGCCCTGAGGGACGTGGCTTAGTGGGCACAGTGGTGATGGGTTGATGGTTGGACTAGATGGCTAGGACAAGGACAAGGGTAAATGTTTTTAAGTTGAAGGAGGGAAGATATAGGTTGGATATTAGGGGGAAGTTCTTTACCAAGAGAGTGGCAAGGTGCTGGAACAGGCTGCCCAGAGACACTGTGGACGCCCCATCCGTGGAGGTGTTCAAGGCCAGGTTGGATGGGGCCCTGGGCAGCCTGGTCTGGTATTAAAGGTGGAGGTTGGCGGCCCTGACTGCTGCAGTGTGGTTGGAGCTTCATAATCCTTGAGGTCCCTTCCAACCCAAGCCATTCTATGATTCTATAATTCTATGATCTTTTAGTGCTCTTTCCAATCTTAATAATTCTATGACTCTGTATCTCAGCTTGTGTTTATCTTCAGTGCGTTTAGGAAAAAAAAAAGAAACCTGAAACCAAGGCAATTGCAATTAATTGCAAGACAAATGCAATTAAAGTAACAGGGAAATTTCAGATTAAAATCCCTCTTAGACCAGGTACAAATTCAGAGGAACTTTCTGGTCTTACATCATCATATTTTTGTGAGTCAAATAGATTTAATATTGATTTATGCTCATGATGAGGTAGACCACACATTGAAAAAATGAGAAATCTCCAAGGGCGCTTGGTTTCTGGGGGGAGGACACAAAGACGGCCTTTGTGATTTGGCTTGTAAGGAAAATAAAAGCTTCCAATGTATTTTTTAGGTAAACAACTGTATACCTCAGAGCTTATTATTAAATCACTATTTTCTTAAGGTCTGCTTGCTCTTCAGTCTTTAATCAATGAAGTGGAAAGCCTGTCATACATAAACCAGACAGCAAGCATGATTCTGAGTGCATGCACACCACTGAGTTTAATGAGTTTAATGAGGATTAAAAAAAACAGGCATTGGAAATGGGCAAATTCCAGGGGTCATCCTGGTGACATGGGCACGTCACAACCCTTCCAACCTGGATCTTTGTGAGAGCAGAGCTGCACCGTGCTAGAGGAAATGTGGTCTGCCAGTGCGCTGGGACTGGTCCAGCAATGGTGGCAGCTGCTGGCTTGAGGGATGGAGCTCATCTGCGGTTGGGCAAGAGCACACTTCAGAACAATAGATGTAGAACTGGCTTTCTTCACTGTTGCTCTGAAGCTGTCAAATACTTCCTGGACTGCAGGAAATGTTAGCTGAAGAAAGAGCTTGAAATAAATCATTGGTAGATGTTATTCTCAACATGAGTGCTCAGCTGACACATAAACACTAGCCAGCTCTTCTCCAGGGCCTTATTAATTTTTGAATTAAAAAGATCAGAAAGGATCTTTGTGGGGTTTTTTCTTTTTCTTTCTTTCTTTCTCTCTTTCTTTCTTTCTCTCTTTCTTTCTTTCTTTCTTTCGTTCTTTCTTTCTTTCATTCTTTCTTTCTTTTTCTTTCCTTCCTTCCTTCTTTCCTTCCTTCCTTCCTTCCTTCCTTCCTTCCTTCCTTCCTTCCTTCCTTCCTTCCTTCCTTCCTTCCTTCCTTCCTTCCTTCCTTCCTTCCTTCCTTCCTTCCTTCCTTCCTTCCTTCCTTCCTTCCTTCCTTCCTTCCTTCCTTCCTTCCTTCCTTCCTTCCTTCCTTCCTTCCTTCCTTCCTTCCTTCCTTTCTTTTCCTTTCTTTCTTTCCTTTCTTGTTTTTTTCTTTTATTTTGGGGGGGGGTGGAACAAAATGCAAAGCACTTTATAGAAACATGTTGCTTTTTCTAGTAACTCAGTTTTCACTGAAAGTGGAAGATAAATTGGGGGAGGTTTGATCCCTTCTGTTGTACCTCTTTCAAAACAGAAGGTTTCTGCGTCATGTTTTGGGGCAAATTCTCCTGGTAAGGTATTTTAAATGTTAGTGTACAATTATGTAAACAAGGAAGAGTCCAGACTGGACTGTGAACAGCTAATATTTGAAGACAGGAGAAAAAGATCATTCAATATTTTAGGGGGAATTTAATATGCAAAAAGATCCCCACATACTTTTTTCTTTTTTTTTTCCTCGTATTTTTGTCCCTTTTTGGTATAGAAAAAGCTTTGAAATCATGGAATTCTCTAATTCCACTTGGACTTTTGCACTAACCCTTCCTGCCTTCACAGGATTTGGAGGAGGTCCTGAAGGGAGACCTGAGCGGCAGTTTTGAAAAGGCTGTGCTGGCTCTGCTGGACCTTCCCTGCGAGTATAAGGCCAGAGAGCTTCACAAGGCCATGAAGGGTGCTGGAACTGACGAGTCGCTGCTGATCGAGATCCTCTGCACACAAAACAATAAGGTTGGGACATTCTGGTAGATTTTACATGTGATGTACCTTAGGTAGCAGTGCAGAGAGCTGACTTGCTTTGTCTGCTTATTTGCTTGTTGATTTATGTTCCTGTTTCCCTAGGAAATCATAAACATAAAGGAGGCATACAAGCGGCGTAAGTAGTGTTGCATTTCACATACCTTCATTTGAGGCCTTCGTTACTGAGTGAACCCTCACAGATTTGTTTTTTTCTTGCACAGTCTTTGATAAAGATCTGGAGTCTGATGTGCAAGGTGACACGAGTGGTTCCCTGAGGAAGATATTGGTCACTGTGCTGGAGGTGAGGCTGTGAACTTTGCTATTATGCACCAACCTGGAAGAGAGATTTTCTTTTATTTATCATGATAAGTATTAGCTGTTATTTAGAATAAGATTACTGTAATAAGTAATACAATAACAAAGTAATTGTAATAAGCAAAAGACATTCTTAAAGGCATTCTTCCGGACAAGAACTTTCTAAGTTTCTAGCTTCTTAAAGTAACAATGGGGATTATGCAAATTCAGAAGTGATTTTTAAAATTCTGATAATTTGAAGGTATCAGTGTAGTGTTATTATTTTTACCACAGTAATGGTTTCATAGAATCACAGAATCATTGAGGGAGGAAAAGAGTACTAAGATCATCCAGTCCAACCATCAATGCATCACCACCATGCCCACTAAACCATGCCCCTCAGTATCATAGCTACACATTTCTTGAAAACCCCTAGGATAGAATGGTAGAATACCCACAAAAGATAATGACTACATTACACTAATTTCTGTCTAAAACCTGTGACATCTGATTTCTATCTCAACTGAAGAATTTACAATTCATATAGATACAGAAGAAGTAAGAAAGAGATTGCTGTTATGTTAGCTTTCCATTCACAAAAAGAAAGCATATTTTCCATTACAACAACCAGCTACATGAAATAAAAAATGAGTACCATTTCTATAAAGACATAGTATAGCTAAATAGAGTAGGATCACAAGTAGGAATGCAACAGACAGGGCTGACCAGACAGCCCATGGAAATAAAAGATTTGATACATTTTAAAGTCCTAACAGTCCCATTGCTAAGTACATCAGTCTGGAAAGCACTGCTTCAACCTCTTGGGGTATATTTTCAGGAGACGCAAATGTGTATTATCCATATATCTTTTTCATCGATAATTTGTTTGTAATTTCAGTCGGGAAAAAAAAACATTGCTAGTGAATGCTCAGAACATGCATTATATTCATTTATTGAGGAATATTTCACAGCTCTCAGGGAGTACACAGCACTGACCAATGTGCAGGCTTCACCTCAAGTCCGTGCTGAACTTGGGCAGTTCTATCCCATGCTGTACAGTGGCCCATTACTAAGCAGTTGTCAGCAGGTGGCAGCAAAACTATAACCAAAATGTTTGCAAAGGCCGCTCAATGACCACCTTCCCATCCACCACAAACTAACCAGCACATGAGTCTCGTTTTTTCACTGTAATGTCCTTTACTGTAGGCAAGCCGAGATGAGAACCAACAGGTCAACATAGAGCTCGCTGAGCAGGATGCCTCAGATCTGTATAAAGTAAGTGAAACTACAGAAAGAAAGAAAAACAACAATTATCTGGTGCTGCTCAGCAGTGAGATGGTGACAAAATGCAGTAAGCATGTGGCAATAAACAAGTGCATCAAAAATTAACATGCAATATCTAAGGCAGGAGAAGGCCGCTGGGGAACAGAGGAGCTGGCTTTCAATGTTGTCTTAGCAAAGAGAAGCTACAGTCAGCTGAGAGCAACTTTTCAGGCCTACGAAAAGGTGAGTTATTCCCTTCTGTGATGTGGGTTGCACAGGATGTAATGTGTAGCTTGCAGACCCTGCAACAGCATGTGGAGAAGGTGATCCTTTATTTGCCATTTTAAAAGGAATTTGGAAATTATTTCTGTTTGACCAGGTCCTGATCTTACAGAGGGAAAAGCTGTACTGTATGCTAGTTAAGCAGAGGATATTCCCTTTCATAACCCACAGAGCATCCAACCAAACAGAAGTTGTGGTGTCCCACAACACGCATGATGATGCGTGTGCCTGTTCCTGCAGCAGGAGGGCTGACCATTCTGGGGCAGTGAGGTGGCAAACAGCTGGGTGAATGCATGCTGGATCTGTCCCTGGCTTACTCATGAGACCTTGGTGTGTCTGGGGGTGCCTATTCCCATCCTCTCCATTGCACTCATCCACAGCCCTCCTGTTAGGGCAGAGGTGCATCTCCAGCCTCTTCTGAGCAGACAGCAGATGCGAGGACTTTTCTGTGCTCTCCTTGTCCCACAAGCAAAAGTCAAAGTAAGCAGCAGAATCTTGGCTGTTTACTTGACCTGTGAAAGTTCAAGCAAAGGAAAATGCAAGGTTCTTCTCCCAGCAGCTAGGTGGAAGCTCAGCAGTGATGTTTGTTCCCTGGAGAGGGTTCCTCTCCAGCCTCTGGCTCAGAAATCTGAACTTCCCTAGGATGTCTCTGAGTTCATCAGAGAACTGTGACCCTAAGCATTGAAGATAGAAAACCTTCAGTCACTGTCTTCTTTCAATGTCATCATAATAAGGAACCCTTAGTTGGAAAAATGTTTGAAGCTTAATCCAACTTTTGGTTTGTTGCTGGCAGGAGAACAAAACCAGTCACTAATTGATACTCCCTCGGAGTTGCCCATGGAGGTTCCAAGCTACCTTCACTTCTTGATTCCAAAAGCCAAGAAGATCACATTATCTAAACCAATCTACCACATCCTTTCTGTCTGTATGTGAGGAAGGGGGCCTAGATTAGAGCCATGCAAACATCAATCCTTCTTCACTTTTGGAAAGATAAATAGAGACAGATCAATATGAAATTGGGTTTTCAGAAAGTCACAAGGTATCCATTGCTGCCTTGTATTTGTGTTCTCCTAGATCTGAGCTGAAGTCCACTGGATATTTGAAACACGCAGAGCCATCCAAATAGCAAAACAGAGCAAAGTAAAAGGCTTTGAGGTTCAGAAAATTCACTAGGTCAAAATGAACTATGTTTTGAAGTGGCAGTCTCTTTTTCCCTTTTTCTACAGAATAATACAAAAACTTGGGAACAACTGAAGTGCTTGTGAACTTTCCCTGGGAAGCCAAAGACAATAAGTAACAAAACTTCACAGAGCTGGTAAAGCTCCAAAATTTATCTTCTTTGTGTGGAAACTATCCAGAGCCTTGATAAAAGGATTAGAAGGAACTCAGAGACTTTTTCCTAGTCTCGAGGTCACTCAAGAAGAAGTAGAAGCTTCTTTGTTCTAGAAGCCCTCTGATATGAGTACAACTGCTTGATTGATGTTATCCATCTCCTAGCTGCTGTGCCTTACCAGGCCTTGTAGGCTCTGTTTTCTTGGTGCTAGTGGATCTGTGAGCACTTAAACCAGAGAAAGACTTCATTTGTCCATGAATTACTCTCTTGTAAAGAGCTAAAAGGATGCGAACTGGGCTTTTGCCATTGGATCCTTAATATGAGGTGGGTTTTATGGGAGCACTATGACATGCAGAGAGCAAATCTTACAGTACATTTTGTTGTCGTTGTAGGTGTGTGGAAAAGACATAGAAGAATCCATTAAAAGTGAAACATCGGGAGATCTGGAGAAAGCTTATCTCACTCTTGGTAAAAAAAAAAAAAAAAGCATTGAGACCTTTCTTTTCTAGTTCTTGCCCTCCTCTGACATTGGTTCTTGGGAGTTCTGCCTGGTAACAGTTATTGAGGTAACCCTAAACTGAAGCGGACTTATCCGCTAGGAAAAGGAGAGACAGGTTTCAGTAGTGATGTGGAGCCCCTGATTTTAAAAATAAATCTTTCCAGATACAATTCCACCCCAAAGCTGGGTGATTTGCTCTCTAAACTGCCCCTGAGGCTGTGGTTGTGAATAACTTCTAGCCTGGGCATCATCAGCAGTGTGCTACTACATTACTGCAAAAACGTACAGGGTCCTTACTGGCCATTTAACACTAGGGATGACTGTGACCAGTTTTTACATCTGTTCCCTGGATCTTGTTAGCTTACTGGTATTGATTATATCTGTGTGGATCTGGGCTGTCCCAGATCTTGCCCCTCTAAGCTGCAGGTGAACAAGTACCATGAGAATATATCATAGAGTCATAAAATCATAGAATGGCTTGTGTTTGAAAGAACTTTAAAGAACATCCAGGCCCAACCCCCTGCAGTGGGCAGGGCTGCCCCCCACCGGCTCAGGCTGCCCAGGGCCCCATCCAACCTGGTCTTGAACACCTCCAGGGATGGGGCACCCACAGCTTCTGTGGGCAGCCTGTGCCAGTGCCTCACCACACTCTGAGTAAAAGATTTCTTACTAAGATCTAACCTAAATCTCACCTCTTTTAGTTTAAAGCTATTCCCCCTTGTCCTATCGCTATCAGATCATGTAAATGTTGGTCTCCCTCCTTTTTATGCACTCCCTCCAAGTACTAGAAGTCTGCAATGAGGTCTCCCCGGAGACTTCTCTTCTCCAAGCTAAACAAGTCCAGCTCCCTCTACCTTTCTTCATAAGAGAGGTGCTCCAGCTCTTTCATCATTGTCATAGCCTCCTCTGGACCCACACCATTAGCTCCACGTTTTTCTTGTGTTGGGTGTCCCAAGCCTGGACACAGTAAATATATATCATCAAGGAGAACTCCTGATGGGCAAATGCTCATCCCCATTCATTTCATTTTCACGCTGGAATAGCAGAGGAGTCAGTGTTGATCATTTCACTGTGTAATAAACTTTCCCTCTGGAGAAATGTGTGACTCCATTCCAAACTTGCTCCTTGTGTGTGGATAGGGAACTAGTTACAAAATAAAAACCCTCCCAGCTTATATGTGTACATAATTATAACCGCAGAGAGTTTTTTCTGTATTTCTTCCTTACTTATTTCCTTCTGATTGAAGATGCAATACAGTGCAAATATATAAGCGTAATGAAGTCTCTTACTATTCTTCAGTCAGCTGTGCCAAAGACTGTCCGGGTTACTTTGCTGCACTTCTGCATGAGTCAATGAAAGGAGCTGGGACTGATGAAGATACCTTGATTCGCATCCTTGTGACCAGGGCTGAGGTAGGGTATCCTGCAATCTGCAATACTATAGTACCATCAGCTCTGTGAGAAATACAGATTTAGAGAGTACAGTGAGCCCTGATGGAGCATGTGCTGAGCCAACCCCATACAGCCCAATGACATCAGAGGCCACACTCTGCTTTTATACCTAGGCAATGCTAATTTTAATATGGCATCTATTTCTGGTTTTGAAAGGATGAGCAAGCATACAGAAAGCCTATAGTAGGGTCAACTGCACCTGGATAAAAATGGCCTGTGGGAAGGCCCAGTAAGATGCGTAAAAGTAAATTCTTAGTGAAGTAATTAGAAAGCAGCAGTTCTCAGATTAATAATTGCTTATGAATATATGTTGCCAATTCTCTCTGATTCCAGCTAGGAAAAGCAGATGGGAGGGAGGGAAGAAAAATAAAGAGCTAAAGGAGATAATTGTAATTTTAAAAAGCACAAAATTGAAAGACATTTGAGATCCTAAACACCGTCTTTAATTCTTCCTACCTTACAAGCTGTTGAGATTATAACCTCAGGGCTGTTTCAGTCTTGATGCAGAAGAGGAATTGTTCACATGGACATGGAGAGCGTATTTCTCAATAATCAGCAGCATGAGAAATCAGTCTCCAATATAGTCTCTTCATCAAGATGCAGTTGAATCAAGAGAACACTTAAAGACCCCAGTAATAAAGAGCAGAACTGTACAGTGGGTTCCTTTTCACCAGAAAACTCGAGACAAGGCATTTCATTCTCCCTTCATAGTAACCAGAAAATTACCTCTGTGAGTGGAACAAAACCAAGAAAACTGTCTTTTATACTCCGTCTTTTATACATACCCCTGGAAGTGCTCCTTTTCCCTCTTGCCACCACAGAGTGTGTCCACACAGCACCACTGAGCACCAGGTAGAGATGCCCCCAGCCACCCCAGCATGGCTCTCCACTCATGCCCATCCCCCTTTTCACAGCTAGTGTCCCCTCACCACACCATCTCACATGGGCTTACCTCGAGTCCTAACAAGAACTCCAAGGTCCTCCAAGGTGTTTGGACCTCCTGCTTTCTCCTCTTCTCCCACTGGCTGCAGTGGACCTTGAATCAGACCTCAGGGATCCTGGTAGGAGCAGGGCACATGGTACAAAACATGACCCACTCTTCTAAAGAGGCTCTTGGTGTCTTCTCAGAGTGACCTTCCAGCAATAAAGGGGAAGTTCCAGGAAATGTACAAGAAGTCGTTAACTGAAGCTGTCCGATCTGATACCTCTGGGGACTTCAGAAAGTTGCTTCTGGCTATTTTGCACTAAAAAACCATCAAGAATGAAGAGGCATGCTGAGCAGCCACCTCTTGATTAGCTTCCAAAATAGCATCCAAAAAATGTGGCATTAGCACAAAGAAAAAAATCCAATTTATTTTCTTTCCAGCTGGGAAACACATTGCCAAGTAAAGCTGGACATGAGGTTTATGTTATGGCTATCCCACCAAATGTCCTTAAGCAATAAAGATGTGTTAAAAAACTAAGTCTAAATTGGCCTCTTTATGTCTGCATATGTGGAAGAATCTTTATTTTCTGTCATTATTTCTTCTGTATAGACTTCCTGCCTTTCTTAAGACTTAGTGCTATTCTTAAGATTGTCCTTGTTCTTCCTCTGTGTTTTTTCCCCAGTGTGAGGGGTGCGATGTCATGCCATCACAGCCCTGCCAAGAGAAAATAGGTAGTAATTGCTTCTCAGCCCATTATTACAGCTCTTTAAACAACCTGTAGGCTGTGAATTAATGATTTAAGTGAGGCTCTGAGTAAAATCCTCCTATCAGCAGGAGAGGTTGGAATGATTTCCCTGTCTGTGAGTTTCCCTCTCAGTACTACTCATCTCCTAAGTTATCGCATACAGGAGATAAGAAATTGCAGTCTACACTGGCACTACCGCCTGAGATATGGCACAGGAGAATGTCCAAGGAAGAGATGGGATTTCATGAGGTGGATCTACATATCATGGATATACTTCTACAGCGGTAGACATGGACCTCAGGGCAGTTCACAATCTCCATCCTTGGAGGTTTCAGAGACCCAACTGGATAAAACTCTTGAGCAATGTGGTTTGATCTCATGGCTAACCCTGCTTTTGGTTGGACAAGAGACCACCTGAGGTCCCTTCCATCCTGAATTATCCTAAAATTCTATAATTGGGACAGAAGATACAGATATAAAATAACATAAGACTCTGACAAATAGGAAGAAAGAGGGAGGAGAGTCTGGGTAAAGAAGATGGGCTTGTGAACTTTTCTCTGTGTTTGGTCACTTCCCGCTTCTGTGTGCAGTACACTATGAAAGGATCCTTCAGACCCACATCTTCTGAGGTATTTTGTCATCTATTTTCCATTAAAAATGGCACTTCTGAAAAATTGGACTTGTTTCTCTCTGCTTGTATCAATGTCACAATGATAGTATTCAGACGTCTAGTTACAGTCTGTAAAGGTGGGGGGCAAAATAGACAGACAGTGAGAAAGATGGGAGGCTTTAGGATCTGTGAATCTCACAGGTGCAACAGGATGTCCCAGCACTTTAGGGGTTTGATCCACTTTTGACAACATTTCTAGCAACCTAAAAATATCAGAGGAAGCTGAAGTGAGCCATATGATTCTGGATTTGACTTTATGTCTTTAATTTTCAGACCCAGAAAGTGGAGTAGTGTGGGATATGGGATATGCGTATCTCCTTGATATTGTTGCCATGAGTCTCTTGCAACCAGAGACCATAGAAAGGATACATGAATAATCTACTTAGGTGTCCAATGTTCCTGGTGATATTTTATACCTCAGAGGTCACACTGTATGTTCTGTCCAAGATAAGCTGGCAGGTACCAGTTCTCAAATGATGTACTTGGAAGAAAAAACCAGCAGTTGTCTGAAATGCGCATGAAGGAGCTGGTTTAGGCAAAGGATTTGTTTTAAAATATTCAAGGAAGAGTGCCCAAAGCCATATGATTGATTTCTGTGAAACCTCTAGCACCCTTCAGCACCCTTTAAGCCCAGCTATGTACTTATTTAATGTGAAGCACATAACTTTGCAACCAAATTTATTTTTGCCCGAAGACTGTTTTAATTAATGCTAGCAAGTCATTCTAACTACAGAGGGAAGAGTACAATCACTTTCATCTTAATCTTTCTCTCTTTAATTAGAGATTGGCCTGAAACCAAGCCGGGAGCCCACACATCTTCACACCCACACATACTGGGGCAAAGTCATTACTGAATTATATGCTATATTTATCTATCTGTCTGTACACAATGCATACAGTGATGGCGGTGACACTTGTGAAGCTGCTCTGTGTCTTCAAAGCTGTAAAACTTGTTCCCATGCCTCTCTACCAGAAGTTCAGGTCACGGGTTCAAAATTTGAGTTCATATTCCACGACCAGTATCTACAGATGAGTCCCTTACTCAGCCTCTAAAACAGAACTGAATTCAGACCCAATCAAGTCTTAAACTAAGCCTTAGTTCAGGACCAAGTATCATACCAATGGGAATGACAGTAGTGGTGGTTGGGTACTTGGGGGAGCCATGCTTACTGAAAAGCTAAACAGAAAAAGAGTAATGCAATAGTTAATAGAGAAATTAGGGAAGAGTCACAAAGGTTTGTGATCAGGAGACCACACGTGGCAGTACCATCTGAAACAGCCATTGTATTTCTCTTGCCCAAACATCTTACTGTCACAGGCAATTGTCCACCAATTCCCTATATTCATGTTGGATTCTGTTCTCTTTTCAAAGACTTCTCTGCTATTTGCTGGCTTGGGGTGTTTTGCTGCTTTCAGTGAATCTAAGCCATTAACCAGCGAGCTAGAGGAGGACAGGGTCAAAGGTCTACTTTCTCAATGTAGTGAGCCAAGTAGTGAATCTACACTCAGCTCAGGCTGAACATGGACAAGACATGGGGAGGATGCTTCAATGGGAAGTAACAGAATGCATCCAAAATCAGGTGTTGGGCATGAGGAAACATTTCCTCGATGGATCTGGCCCAGACATCACATGTAGCGTTAGGTATCCTAATGTAGATATATCTTTGCTCTTTCTTTCACTATGTGTATAAATTATATATATTTCCATGCAATAAATATGTAATACATAAATACAATAATTCCCCATGTAGCTAGCCTTCCTTTCTGCTCTCATATTTCTCTCCCCTCCAGCTTGTAAGAAGCCAAATGGCATCAGGTGCCCACCGACCAAGCTCCATGCTGCCAGTGCAGGCAGTATCTGGGCAGTGCCAGCTGCTTTCCCAAATGGGGCTGGATGCTGTAAACACAGCCAGCTGCCACTGCTGCCTGGGGCATCTCCCTGTGCTCTCCAACTCGTGACATCTGATTAGTTGTGATCCCTCTTTTTACAATGAGAAATGATAATCCTTGGTTTTGTTATGTCTTCCAGTTTTAATAAGATCATAATAAGGAATATTATTTTTCTTGTCCTCCTGCCTATTTAAACTAAAAATCTTGGGCAAGGAGTGGTACCTGGGGCTGGTGGTCATCAGGGCAGCATGTAGCACTGAATAAGCTCAGTGGACTCTCTGTTTCGAGCTGTTCTTTCTCCATATCCATATTTGTTCATTTTCACCTGAGTTGTAATAGGATCAGCATATGGGTTTTAGAAGTTGTCTGACATCACCAGCCTTCTCTGTGCACCTGCCTGCTGGCTGATTAGATTACAGCTTTTTTCCACTCTGCTGCTTAGTGCATGATAATAGGCATTTCATCATCCCATTACACTAAAACATAAGAAGATGTGCTCTGGGTCAGATCAAAGATTCATCCATCCTAATCCCAAAATGGAGCAATTCTAAACACTTGAGAGAGAGCAGAAGAAACAGGGCGAGTGTTCAGAAGCAGTAGAGTGGTCATTCCTTGCTAAACATTTCCACATTCTGGAAATTGCCCCCTCATAAACCAGAGGCTGCTGAGGGTTGGTGTTTTTATCAACTCCCAGTGGCTCCAGCCTCTTTCAGGGGGACATGCAGCACTGAGTTTCACAGTGCCAATTGGTGAAATAACCTGCAAACAAGCCCACTTTTCCATCTGTGCTCAGTGTTCAGACCACTCTCCATTATCTGTGTAATATCCTGCTCTGTGGTTAATGCAATATCCCATCACCCAAAAAAAGGACCACTGAAGCCTTTGTGGACCTGGCTCAGTGACTAGCATGCTCACCCAGGGAAACCTGCCTCACGGATTCACTCAGAAGCAGGCTTTCTTAGACAAGTTACATGGTCTCACAGAAGAAATTGCTCTTCCCTCTCTTACCAGAGGCAATGGGGAAAAATGCGCTAAATTCTGAGGTATGCTGCAGCAGCAGGGGCCATACAGGTCCTGCCATTATAGGATATGCCATGAAAAATTATTTTTAGTTTATATATAAAGGAAATCTTAGCTAAGTATCTCCATTTGATTGAAGGAAACAGTAAGCTCCAAGAAGGAAAGAAGGAGAGCTGTACAGCAGGCAGTGGGAGCCTCACTGCTGAGGAGCCTCAGCCCAGAGCTGGCAGGGACCTGTGTGGGGACTGAGTGGGGAGCAGCACCCCCCCCCCGACAGCAGTAAGCTTGTTAAACAGCACATGCTGTACTCCAGGCTAGCAGGAGTTTGCATAACCCTGCAAAACTCTCAAGCCTGAGATCTTCTAAATAAATGCCACATTTATCTGTATCTAAAGTACATGAACATGCCACCTACCCTCCCTTGACCCCATAAAGCAGTGTCAGCAGTGAAGTCAGAGAGTATTGTTTGTTTCTTTAAGGGTTAAAAAAATAATCCACAGTCTCTGCCAAGAAGAGGCAGAACTAAACAGGCAGCAAAGAGCCTGAGCCAGAGGCATAAAGCTGCATCCATCTTCAAAACATGCTGTGACGAGATCGTATGCATACAGAAAGAAAGAGAGAGGGCGTTTTGTTTGGGTAGCTAATGTTCTCTGGATGAGGAGGGAGAAATTCTCCTTTGCTTTCTTAATGCTGCTCTAAATATTTACAGCAAGCTCCTGGCCAGCTGGGGAGGCAACGATGGCAGCAAGCAAGGATGGGAGGGTGTGTTCTGCCCAGCACCATCCTTCAGCTCAGCCTCTGCTCAAGGAGAAGGAGGAGGCTGCACAGTGCCTGACAGTGACCCACCAAGGCAACCCCGTGCTCCTTCCCTTCTCCTCCCTCACCTCACCAGATGGATCACACTGGGAGAGATGCCGCAGCCTCCAGGAAGGCCTACTCCAGCCTGATGCTGACACAGGGCCTTCTGGGCTCAACAGCCTTTGGGGCTCAACAGACCCTTGGGACTCAAGAGCCTTTGGGGCTCAACAGGCCTTTGGCCTCACTGAGCCATCAGTAGGCTCCTTAATGAACCCTCTGGGAAAGAACGTGTATGGCACAGCCTGTGATGAAAGCTGCTGTTTATAGAGAATCAGCCCCTCTGTCCCTGCAGCTTGTTGGGGCAGCAGTGCATGCAGTGCTGAGGAGGCAAATGCTTCACGGTGGTTGACATGAGGACACTGCAGCTCCCAGCATTTTCACCTGTCTGACCCGATGTGATCAGACACAGACATGACTCACTAGTGAGTCTTGATTTTGAGAACATGAGGAGTTTTGCTCTAACCTTGTTTTTCCCTGTAGTAGCAGCATTTAGAAATAGCAATTTGGATTCAGTCCCATCTGAGAACAAAGGCAGGAACTTCATTACAGACCAGGGGCCCCAGGTCAATCACTCTGGGGCAGCCAGAACTGTATTTCCTGAAATGTCCACAAAATTGGCACAGAGCTGAGACACATCACACCTGCTGGAGCCCCAGCCCTTCTGTGTGGGCATCTGGGGTTGTAGAGGATCCTCTGAGACACAGGGTGCTCAACTGATCCAAGCCCATGGGATGGATTTAGGCTCAGTATCTCAAATACCTAACAAGAGTGTACAAGACACCTACACGTGACCAAGACAAATGAACACCTACAGCCCATGAAGATTGAGTCAGAGCTGCCTGGAGGACCATCCACCTGCCCCAAAATAGGTGATACTTGCAGGTGACCAGGATAACTCCATGGTTGTATTGACCAGAGTTCACCAGCTGCTAGGGGAGCTCAGACACCCTGTTAACCTGCAGACATCTGCAGTTAGAGGGGCCTGCAATAAGAAGCCTAGGACTGACCACTTCAGTGATTTTTCCAGTCTGCTACCCTCACTTCAGCAAACTGCTCCAGTTTCCACTCGCCTCCCTCAAAGCACTTGTCATGTTTCTTTGTTAGGGATTTCAGAGGGATGAAATTCTTGCAGAAAAAGCCATAACCTGCTCTTATTTGTATGAGTCATAGAATCATAGAATCATTAAGGCTAGAAAGACCACTAAGATCATCTGGTCCAACCATCAACCCATCACCATCATGTCCACTAAACCATCTCCCTCAGTGCCACATCTACACATTTCTTGAAAACCTCCAGGCATTGAGGCTCCATCACCTCCCCGGGCAGACTGTTCCAGTCAGTACCTCACCGCTGCTTCTGAGAAGATGCCTCAGTGTTTTTCTTGTAGTGAGGGGCCCAAAACTGAACACAGTACTCAAGATGTGGCCTTGTCAGATCTGAGTTCAGGGGGATGATCACCTTCCTGCTCCTGCTGGCTGCGCTATTTCTGCTACAAGCCAGGATGCCACTGGCCTTCTTGGCCACCTGGGCACATTGCTGGCTCTTGTTATGCTGAACATGGATCAATACCACCAGGTCCATTTCCTCCACACAGTCTTCCAACCACTCTGCCCTAAGCCAATATCATTGACTGGGCTTGTTGTGACCAAAGTACAGGACCTGGCACTTGGTCTTGTTGAAATTAACCCTTATGATGCCCCTCGATACTTCAAAGGGTGAAAAGTCTGAAGTGCAAGACATATGAGGAGTGGCTGAGATAACTGGGATTGTTCAGTCTTGGGAAGAGGAGCTGTAACTGCCTGAAAGGATGTTGTCACGAGGGTCAGACTCTTCTCCCGGGTAACAGTGAAAGGACTAGAGAGAATGGCCTCAAGTTACACCAGGTGAGGTTCAGATTGGATATTAGGGGAAATTTCTTCTCCAAAAGAGTGGTCAGGTGCTAGAACAGGCTGCCCAGGGAGGCGGTGGGGTCACTGTCCCTGGAGGTGTTCAAGAAATATTTAGGCATTGTACTGAGGGATGTGGCTTAGTAGGGAAATATTAGTGGTAGGTACATGGTTGGACTGGATGATCTTGGAGTTCTTTTCCAGCCTTGGTGATTCCATTATTCTAAGATTCTACAATACATTCCTATATTTCTCCCTATCCACTCTAGGTGCCGTGGTCATGGGAGTCCCAGTGCATCAGGATCACCTACCCACCCACCACTGCAGACCACAACAGCAGGCGGTCCCAAAACCTCTCCGTCAGGTGGAGACATGGTCCATCCCTCTGGGATCCCTGCAGGCTCTGCTTTCCCCTTGCTCCACAAAAATACATGACAGTGCATCACCTATCGCGAGGCGCTGCAGACTGTTTACAGGCTTCTCAAGTTCCCAGGCAATTTAGGACAGGGTCCTGTTGCTGTTTCCAAACGGACAGCCAGGACTTTTATAAGTGAACTTTCCTCTCCGTGTCTATTTATTATATGTAAACACTTGCCAGAAAAACACCACTCGGGCATGCTCAGTACCAGCCAGGTCATTGCAAAAGGCAACGGCGGCGTCACATGTGATAACTGTGAGAAGTCCATATGTGCCTATTCTTAGTGCTGGAATGTATACAATGCCCCACCGCCTCGCGCTCCTGCACAAAGCTCCTGAAAGCGGCAAAAGTGACTTCAGAATAAACACGTCCAGAAATCACCTTCTATGAATCACTCACCTACTGAAAGAAACGTCCTGTGGGTTTATAGTTTTTATCCAGGCTCTAGCTATGGAAAATCTCAGCAGAGAATAAGCGACAGAGAGTAAGTGCATGCAGGGAAGGACATCAGAAGGTAAACATTTCTACCGTACGATTGCACTGCAGATTAAGCAGTTAGGCATGAAATAAATACTCATCAGATTGTTCTGCCTGGCACTTAATTTAGTCATTGTGTGTCTGATTAACATAAAAAACCACAGCTAAGCAGAGTTAATAAATAACTGTTTTAATGCAGATTCCCAGTCTCTAGGGTTTAGTTAGCCCTGCTGCAGAGTTCAGCTCTGCCAGATTTACATTCTTTGGGAATGACTAACTCTAGGGGAAAGAGACGCAAGTTACTAAACTGCTAATACTTTAAAATAGTGAATAAATGTCCAAGCGCATTTATTCGACATGATTAAAACGAACCTCCCCATTGCTTTGGCCGTTCAGCTTTCATCCCAAATCAGTGAGATAACTTCGGTGCTTTTGCTTCTTGCCAGAGACACAGGCAATGCTGACCCTAAAGCTGCAATCTATCTGATAAATTTATAAAAATTTTAAAGGGTCTTTGTGACCTTTTAGCTTCTTTATTACTTTCCCACTGCGCTTAACCCATGTTCCATTTTTATGCATAACAGCGAATGAATATTTAGAGCAACATCAAAGTCCTGATTTGTTCCCTTGGAGCTGGATATTTCTATAAAAGCTGCTAAGAATTTGGTTTTTTCTGCCAAGTCCAGACTTCATCTCTCTCTTTGCTATGGAGGAGAGATCTGCTGAGGAGTTTCTCTTCAAAGACCAGGACTTCTCCTCTGAACTGCTGAGGCAGCTGAATGCGCTGCGGCAGAGTGGGATGCTGACTGATGTTACCCTCTGCTCTGGGGGCTTTGAAGTCCCCTGCCACAGAAACGTGCTGGCTGCCAGCAGCCCGTACTTCAAGGCGATGTTCTGTAATAACTTCAAAGAGAGTCACCAAGCTAAAGTCACCCTGCAGGGTATTGATGCAGAAATTTTGGACCAGATTATCCTTTACATTTACACAGGGGAGATTCTCATATCTGCTGAGAATGTCTTGTACCTCTTGGAGGCAGCGTCCATGCTGCAGTACGCTAAGCTGTTTGAGGCCTGCTCTGCCTACCTCCAAGATAAGATGACTCCTGACAACTGTCTAAGCATGATCAGACTGGCAAAAATATTGAACTGCCAAAGCCTGAATAAGAAAGCCAAGGCTATGGCTTTGAAATGTTTTCCTGAAGTGGCTTCTTCTGAGGACCTCAAGGATCTCTGTCCTTTGGAGCTCCTCGATTACCTTGGGGATGATGAGCTCTGTGGGGAGGAGGAGCAGGTCTTCGAGACACTGATGGTCTGGATCCGGCATGACCTCCAGGCAAGACAACGCTACATCCAAGACTTGTTCAAGAAGGTCCGGCTTCAGTATGTCCATCCAACTTTCCTTTTCCACTTCATTGCCAATGACTCCCTTGTTCAGTCTTCACCCACTTGCAGGAGCATTCTTGAGTCAGCTCGGAGACAGATGTTTTCCTTATACAGCACCAACGCACCTGACATCAAGCCAATGGTGCATGTTCCTCGCAGATACTCCAACCAAGAGTTCCTCATCATCATTGGTGGCAGGAAGGACAACCAGCAGACCACAAGGGATGTCCTGCTGTATGATGACAAGACCAACCAGTGGCTAAGCCTGGCCAAACTTCCTGTACGCCTGTACAAAGCATCTGCAGTGAGCTTACACAGTAATATTTACGTGCTTGGAGGGATGCCTGTTAGCAATAAGAAAAGTCCAGTCAGCGATAATATTTACATTTACTCCCTCAAACTCAATCAGTGGAGGTTGGTTGAGCCTATGCTAGTTCCACGTTATTCCCACAGAAGCTTGGCATATAAAAATTATATTTTATCATTCGGTGGAATTGGTGAAAACCAAGAAATCCTGAATTCTGTGGAAAGATATGACAGCATCTACAACACCTGCGAGAGCATGGCAAACATGCCTGTTGCTGTCCTTCACCCTGCTGTTGCTGCTAAAGACCAGAGGGTGTACCTCTTTGGGGGAGAAGACATCATGCAAAACCCTGTCCGGCTTATCCAGGTAACAGTTAGTCCTCCTTGACATAGGCGGTTTTACCTAAATTAGTCAGTTGTTCGTCATCACCTTGATGAGGAAGTCAGTTCCAAAACAAAACTTAACTGAGAGTTGCAGCAACAGGCAGGACGAGTTGACACATTGCTTCAAATAAGTCTTGTCTCCAAGGAGCATTTTCTCCACTGAATATTTTTCAGACATAAGGCCTGAGACCCTTCCTCTGGTGCTGTCTCTGTCACATGAGAATTTCCTATGGAGGTCTCGGGAGCTCCCATGGATGCTGCTATGGCAGGCAGTAACTGACCCCATGGACACCTCCACATCTGCAACCACTCACCCAAATCAGTGCTTGCTGTTTGGCCAGCCTGCAGCTAAGCTGGGGTCTCAGCTGCGCATCTGCTCCCTTGCAATGATAGCAAAGATGTCAGTTTGAGATCATTAGAGAAATTAGACTCTCACTCATCAAAAGGCCAAAGCTTAAACTGACAGTTATTTCACATAAACAGTTGTGTTAAAAGTCTGCCACATGTTGCTGGCTCTCTGCCTGCTTTTGGTAGTTAAGCTATATTAGGACAGTAAAAGAGATTAAATCCTTCCTTATCTGATTTGATGCTTTAGCGATGCAATGTTACTTTCCACTTGAGTGTTTTTCAGTGGTTTAGGTAGTTTAATTAAGAAGCATCATTAAAGGCCAAGATGGCAGCCAGCACTTGAGCAATACTTAGTTAGAATGATAATGCTACTTAATTATCAAGGCAAAGGAAACGTGATTATCAGTGTGGGGAGATGTCCTGAAGATATTTGCTATACTGAGAAGCGAATGACGTGACATAAAAGTTTATGTCACCCATATACAGATGACTGACTGATCATCATCTGGCAGCAGTTCTTTTTCTCACATAAATTGATGACTTAGATATCACACTCTAGGTCCCATCAACAAGTCTCTTTGCCAACCTGAGTGCATACCATCCAACAGCACAAATATAGCAGCAGGGCAAACACAGGCTGCCAGCAAACCTAGGTAAAATTGCAGTTGGTTTGCCCAGAAAATGGGGAAGGAAGGCAGAAGAACTACACAGAAAAACTGGAAAATGAAGGGACGTGACCTGAGTTTTGGGAGAGTGTTAGCCAGCAGTTACAGCAATTTAGTGGCCACAGGAAGACTTTCAGTGAAGAAGCTTGCACATGACAAACTCTCTGCCTTAGTGTGCGTGCTGAGCAGACCATCCAAGGGAACACAAATGCTTTCCAAGGGGACATACTAGGAAAAAAGGAGTGGGTAAAAATTCCCAGCAGTTCAAGCCAGTGGATTGTATTCATTAAGACAAAATAAAAACCTTAAGTTTCTCTGTAATTACAGTTGCCAGTCAAAAAGCAACATAAACAGCTGTGTGTGCATCTTTATTTATTTCTCAGGTTTACCATGTCTCCAGGAATATGTGGTTTCGGATGGAGACCAGAGTGGTGAAGAATGTCTGTGCACCAGCTGTTGTGATTGGAGACCAGATTATCATTGTGGGAGGTAAGGGCTCTTTTTCACCCACCCTCCTGCCTGCCCATGTACAGATCCTGCAGGATTTTGCATGCTTCCTGCTCAGGATGACCCTGCTTTGGCCAGGGATCATCAGAGTGGCAGCCAGCTATGTCAGCAGTGAGAAGCATTGATGCTGAGCATGGCTATCATGCTGCAGGAGCAAATGTCATGTATGAGCTGCAACAGCATGTGGTACTTGTGAGGGAGAGGTGGATTATGTCCAGTCTCCATACACAGTCTTCTGCTGATGATATCAGGCTAGGGAAAGTGGATTCAAGGCCTGCACAAGGCCCAGAGTAGTTTGTTACCACAGACTTTCTTGATTATCTACATAGACAAGAGATACATAGACAAGCTACTGCTGGGGAACAAACTTCATACCTCCATTGCTCCTCCAGCCCCTACCTCACAGTGATGTGTGGTTGAACTACCCCTCAGTGGAATAGCCAACCATTGGGTTGCCAGCATGGTGGGCAACACAGAAGTGACACAGAGAGTATAGGAGTGGAATAAGCAGCTGTGGGACCACACTATCAAGTACGCAGAACCATTCTGGCTTCCCACATACCATTAGTTTCTGTATTTCTCAGTGAAGCTCTAGAAGCATTTTGGGTAAAGAGAAATGCTTGGGGATGTCTAAAAGTGCATATGGAAAACTGTAAGCTCCAAGTGTGTTCAATAGGTTGACTGCCACCAGTGCTCACTGAGCCTTAACTGCCAAGGTGATAGGAGACAGGATGAAAACAAACAAGAAGGTAGACAGGTGACAGGTCATTACTTCCCAAATTAGATATCTTAGTTTTGCCAAATTACCTACCCGTATAAACTGAGCCATTAACCCTAATCTGCATCTGTCTCTTGTATCTCCATCTTTGCATTTAGGGTACACTCGGAGAATAATTGCTTATGATACAAAAGGCAACAAGTTTGTCAAATGTGCAGACATGAGGGACAGGCGAATGCATCACGGAGCCACTGTCATCAAGAACAAGCTGTATGTTACAGGAGGACGATGTCTCACAGTGGACAATGTCATTGAAGACTCAGATTCCTTGGACTGCTACGACCCAGAGACTGACACATGGACACCAAAGGGAAAACTGCCACACAAACTGTTTGACCATGGGTGTCTTACACTCCAGTGTGTACCCTGTTCTAACCTTCTCTGAATGACACTTGGTACTTCCCAGAATGTATGTTGTTTTCCTCCTCCTTGCTCTGCATAGAGCACAGGGAATCCTCCTGGAGTCCCAACAACTGTTGTTCTTGAAGGTTCTAGTGGGGTTGGTCATTCCCCAATTACTCTGCCAGAAAGATCATGATCTTCACACTCATGCCATATTCATCTGACCAATACTGCATGTGTTACTGCTGAAGTCCTGCCTTCAGGCCTTACCCAGAATCTCAAGAGAAAGCAGGAAAAATGACTGGGTAGGAACCTGGTGCACGATTTAGCCTTGTGAAGACCTTGAAATGAAAGGCAGATAGGAGTGCTGGTACCTCCAGAGGAAGTAAAATCTGGGTGAGCTGCATCTATGTTGGCGTGCAAAGAAGCAGAACTACTCAGCTGCATGTCATGACCCTTTGCCGCTTGGAGCTGACCAAGTTCTCTATTTCCAGTGGCAGCAACATTTGGAATAGGAAGTCCCAAGCCCTGAATGTGTAGCCAGCCTGGAAGCATCTGTCTGCATTAGCAGTAAATGTCTTATAAGATAGACACTTTTAATGTTTCTAATATCAATACAAAACTGATATAAAAAATATTAAAAGGCTGACTGACGCTTTGATCTAAATGCTTACATTACAAGATGCAGATTTAATTTCCTTGAGCTACCTCTCTTTCATGTTGCAGTGAAGATTTTTGTTTCATTTGCCTGCTCTCCAAAGGAGCAGGAGAAGGGACAATGGAAATAAAGATTATCTGTGGCTTCTTTTTGGAAGGATCTTGCTTTGAAGGAAGCTTCCTTTTTTCCTTTGAACTGGGGATAGAAGTAGGGTTGGCCAGGAAGATCTTCAGCTGATGGTATTCCTGAAATTAGAAATAACAAGAGAGTACATGGAGGAAAGGAGATGTAAAAGAGATGATGTGTTTGGGTGGAACACTTTTTTCCCTTTCACCTCTTTCCAAACCACTGGAAAGCAGTGATGAGACTATGCCAGTGACAGAAAACATGCTTTCCAAGAAGAGCAAATCTAAGTCTGCCACTTGGCAGAGCAGCTCTGGCTCCACCAATATTTTTATGGGGTTTTGCCAATATTTTTATGGGAGGGGATCAATCATCAGATACCAAACAGGCTGTGAACTGCTGTGAGATTATCAGGTTTGGTAAGATTGTTGAGAAAGCAAGGAGCTTTTAAGATTGCTCTGGTGATCACCATCTAGAAAAAGAATGGCATAAAATACACACCGTTTTCCTCATATTTAGAAGAAAATGGGACTTTTCCAAGGGCACAGGGTGGCTTGAGGAAACCACACTCAACCCTCCTCTTCACAGAAGGCTGCACAGCCATGTGGTCATTACCATGCTGCAGGACACCAGTTCCAGCCTCTATGATATCCTCTTGTAAATCTTTATCCAGAAGCAGAAGGTTGACAGAAATAGTTAACAAAGCTGGGGGTTGGAAGGAGGACTTGCACATTGAATGCTATTTTAACAATGCAAAATAAAATGCTTATTCTTGTTTGTATGGGCTTTGTGTTGAGGAGTCCCCATTGTCTCCTCTACATTGTTGAGAAAGGGAACTGTTTTTGTATCAGTGGTTTTTGCCTGGGTTTCCTTCTAAGGATCTGAGTAAACCAACAAGAAAAGAGCAGGAACCGAAACTCATCTCCCAGCTCGGAAGCCTCTGGCTACAGTTCTTCTGCCTTTCAGTCTATATCATCATCTCCTCCCGTGCAAAGCAGGGCTAAATCACAGCACTTGCCAACTTGGACCAGAGCAGTGATTCATTTTGCTTCCTCACAGGCCAGCTCTGGCTCTCTGGAGAAAGAAGCCTTGTCATAGCCAATTATGGACAGCCTGCCCATGGGAGTTGTTTATTCCTGAACTCTCAATGGCACTTTCCCAAACTTTTTCCTGTTGTGATCCCACTCAGCTCAAAGACTCCGGGAGACACCAGTCATTGCCACACATTGTAGCTTACACAGATTCCTGCCAGGCTCGTGACCATACCCAGAACTGAGAAAAAAAATAAAAAGCCAACTTGGGGTCATAACCCCGTGTTTGCAAATAATTGTCACAGCCATTGGTTTATGCTTGGAAGCAGACAGATTTTCTTAATTCCTATATCATATAACTAACAATTTTCTCAGTATTTGCACAAGGACCAAATAGTACCTCTCATAACTGACACTGGGCAGGAAACAGGGAGTGCAAAGAAAAAGAACAGTCACAGCAGTGTTGAGCACAGCATCCTTCCCTGGCCCTTGAGGAAGCTCACATCACCCTCAGATCCTTCAGGGCAGGGCTATATTGACTCAGAGGCAGAGATAAAGGGAGAAGGGATGCTGCTTGTCTTTTCAGCCTTTGGCCACCACCTGGTCCATTCAGAGCAATATCTACTACCTTCCCAAGTGCTTTGCAGTTGTGCTCAGTGGTGATATGTGTGAAAGCTCTTCTAGCGGGAGTCAGCAAGGCAACCCTTCCTCCAGCATCAGGAGGAGACTTCTCTGAACTTGGTCTGCAGGGCCATCACTACCCTCAACACTTTCTGAATCATCACGTGCTTTTCCAGAGGTCTCATCATCCTGATATGTGAGCATTCAAGTGTTCGATTCAATGGGAATCCCTCACTGGAGGGAAGCAAGATACTTCACAAATATGATCATCACAGCTCCATGCAGATGTGGATGTTGCTCTTTATTTAATAACTGTGGAAACCAAAGAAATTAGGGTTTGCAGAAAGGATCCTTGATTTTGAGGGTAGAGCAGCTACTGGCATTTTCCCTAATCAAGGAGGGCTGTGAAGACTCATCACTTCCAAGGTCTCATATCTGAGTGTCACACAACAGTCACTAAATCATGGAAACTGTAGGACTGAGTCTGAAAGCAGGCAGCTTTTTGGGACAGCAAGTTACCCAATCCCTCATCGCGCGTACATGTCCAGCACATTGAAAATCTCCCATGAGAGACACTCTGCTCCCTCCCCAGTGTACATACTAGAGTGCTTTATTAACCTCTCAGCTTTTAACAACCTAAATCTTTTTTGCTGTACATTCAGCTATCCCCACATAGTTAAAGGGCAATTGATCACCCTTTGTGGTATCACATTATTCCTTACATTTTTAAAGTTTATTAGCACTTTGAATTCTGTAGACTAAACAAACCCAGCCCTTTCAATCTTGCCTCATAAGTAATGTTTCTGGACCTCCGATCATTTCTGTTCCTCTCCCTTGGGCAATTTCCAGTTTGTCTGTATTATTTTTTTTATTTTTTATTTTAAGCACAGCACTGTGGTGCCAAAGAAGTGCATTGAATCCCTCCTGCATCTTACCCACAGTACACCCAGCTGTGCAGCCCAGCAGGATATTTGTATTTTGCAGCAGCTTGGGGTTGGTTGTGCTCAGGACTAAGGAACGTGTGCAAGTTTGGGCACAGCCACATGGAAAGTCTGTGGGGGATCCAAGCTGTCCCAGGGCTGTGCCTTAACTCCATCTTCGCTTTGTCTCACCAGGGCCATGAGCCAGATCCTGCTGAAAACAATGAGTTTCTCCATGGGCCTTGGACCAGGCCCTAATTGTTGTGTTCTCAGCTGGAATCTTCACTAATTCTATTAATTCTAACAGCAAATATTTAATGTTTGAGTCATTTTTTAGACTAGGGAAAATGTTTTAGGCAAAAGAAAAAAGAAAGATGATAGCACTTTCTTTTTAACCTTCTTCCACTTTCCTCACTGGAAGCCCACAGCTGAACCCCACCACCCAGACAGCTCGTGGCAGTAGGCAGCACCGCTTTGATCTTTGCAAAGAGCTCCATAGGTTAAGCCTGTGTTTTTTCACTGTAACCGTTTCTCAAACAACACAACCCTTCCCAAGGGCGGCCTTTTGCTTGTGCACTAATATGTGTTTATAATTATAATGCATTTCCTGCTTCTTTTTGATTAAACACACCTGACCAAGTCGAAAAGCTGTTGCTGCATAAATAAACGGGCACACCGAGTTCAGCCTCCATCGCTCTTTTTTTCCAACCGTTAAGGAGTTCATTGCGAGGTGAATCCTCTGGCTGAGAAGGAAACAGTTGGGGAGAGCATATCTGAATAGTACACGGGGTAACTTATCCCTGGCATTGTTCCTTAGCCTGACCTGAGAGACATTAATAATTGAGAGCGGCAAAAACAATCCCTTTTTTCAAAATATAAACATCCATACTTTCTTTTTTCCAGCTGCTGGAAAGCTCCCCCACAGACATTAAACACTTGTATTCCTCATGGCGCAAATGAACATAAATTCCTCACTCCAACAAGCTGCGACCTGGTAACTAGTGGGCTGTTAATAGTGTTTTTGGCAGCTTTTTCAGACTACCTTGTGCTGATGCATAGGAAGGAAAGTGTATCTCAGGCTTTGCCACTGAAGTCAATGGGGCTGCACAAAGTTTGTGCCGGAGCACTGAGATTGATCTGGGCTCTTCTGTTTACTGAGGTTTCCAAAACAGCAGCAGAGAAGCAAGGAGCCCAACTGCCGTGCCACTCTGTGAGCTGCCCGTGTGCTCCAGCTGCTGCTTGTCGTTTTGCCGTGTGGCTCTTTGTCTGCCTGTGTTGATTTCTTGTTGTGAGAACCCTTTCTGAGAAAAGCAAGGAGCAGCACGTCTCGAGAAGTCCCAAGCCTTTAGCTGCATACCTTGAAGTGTTGTAATCACAAGGCATCCCCACAGCTGTTGGAAATGCATTAGACTCAGGGTGAAATACTGATGGAGGTGGGAAAAGGTGGCAAAAATTTGTCCACCTCTTCATCTGGTCAGGAGATATCTATCTATAACCCATCCTCTTTTATCCAGTCCTCCCATATGCAGTCTTCCTAAGATTGTTTCTGAGTCTCGTTGAATGAGCCATATTCCACCACACCTCCCTAAAGCAGACACACTGGATCAGAGCAGAGGCACGTCCCCTTCCTCTCCTTCACCGATGCCACTGCCTTAAGGATCAATTTCCCCTGGACTTGGCTCTTTGCTGAAGTTTCTCCTTCCTCTTGCACATTCTTAGGTCAAAATTCTGAGCAGATGTGCTCTGTGGGTGCCCTGAAGTGGCAGTGACACCCCAAGACAGCAGAAAATGACACCAGGGACCCTCAACTCCTTTTAAAAACCCAGTTTTCAAGGTAGTGGGATTTTCCCAGTCTGGAAAAACAACCACAATCGACCAGACCCTTAGTGCAGAGCCCAGACACCTTTCTACAGGAAAAGGGGGACAGTGGGTGAACGTGTCCAGCCCTGAGGAGCAGAGAGAAATCTTTATGAAAGCTGCTGAATCATAAAATCATAGAATCATAGAACCATAGAATCACCAAGGTTGGAAAAGACCCACCGGATCACCCAGCCCAACCATCCACCCATCACCAACAGTTCTCACTAAACCATGTCCCACAACACAGCATCCAAATATTCCTTGAACACCTCCAGAGTCAGTGACTCCACCACCTCCCTGGGCAGCCCATTCCACTGCCTGAAATGCACAGCTTGGTTATGAACCTATGGTGCTGGGAAAGCACAGTATTTTATCCAGATCAGCAGCCAGCCCTGGAATTAATAGGGTTGATTAAACAGTTTTGATGTGTATGGTATGTGGAGATAAGGGCCCAGTTCCCAAGGGCTTCCCGTGAAAATGAGATATTAACCATAACAGATGTGATGTTCCCTGACAGGGGTGAGGAAAGCTGCTGCAAGGCAAGAGGCAAGTACAAACTAGGGGGGCAAAAGAAGCAGCTCTGGGGAGAGAGCAAAGTTACCATGAACTTGCTGGATCTGTTTCAGTGCTGAAATGACGTAGACCCTGGCACCAGGCAGATCGAAAGCAAGGGAAATATGCCTGCTTTATGTTGTTATGACACATACGTTTCCCAGAAAATGACTTTAAAGAGTACCAGAGGCTCAAACATTGTTCTGTTTATCTGTTCCCTGGGCAGGGCTCTTACTCTTACAGACAGCCTGAGCACTACAGAGCACGGCCCCTGTCAGGAAAATTCTGCCTTTGGCATAAACAGCATTATCAAATGTGACACAGGAAACCAGTGCAGGGCATCAGGGCACGAGTGGCCATTGCCCACAGCCACTTGGCAAGATGGCATCCCTTGGGGGCAAGCAAAGGGCTGAGCCCTGGAGGAGACTCCACTGCTCTGCCCTGTGGTTCACAGATAGGACACCAATGGCAGAGCACAAATTTTCTTACTGCCATTGCCAGGTGTTTTCCCAGGGTTTGTCCTGTGCAAAGGCCTGGAAGGACTTCTTGTCACCCAGGCTCTGTCTATGGTGCCCACAGCTGTGGGCCTTAGGCCACACTTCTGTCCTGGGTCCCCTTTCAAGGGAGCTTGCACATGGATTAACAATTAATAGGATCCCAAATTTCCCCAACTACAGCATGTACCAACTCATGCTCATGCAAGCAGTACATACATACACAGACAGGACATCCTAAGGAAAAGACTCCCAGCAGCTTAACCAGGCACCAGCTCAAGCCTTGAACAAGGACATGGTTTAGTGGTGGGACTCAGTAGTTCAGGCTGATGGTTGGAGTTGGTGATCTTGAGGGTCTTTTCCCACCCAAATGATTCTATGATTCTGTGAAAACAGAGAAATCCTATGGATGTCCTTCAAGAAATGGTGATATTTAAGGAAGGATTCAGTCCTTTTTATAAGAAAGCGATACTTGGGCTTGAGAGGCGCTGACTGAAGTCCCAAAGGCTTCTAGATGAGAAACTCTGTTTAGAACCTACAAGAGTAGTCTTTTTGCTCACTATAACTTCAAACAAATGTCAGTAAAAGTAGTCAGTTTCTTCTCCAGTCAGAGAGGGTTCTGGAAATGTTCTCAGCAGAATAACACTCAGTGAAAGAAGGGGTGCCTGCAGACTGAAATGTAAATGATAGAGAAGCCAAAACTATGTTTGCCCTTCCAAGCTTAATCTTGTTTTTAAAGTAAAAATATGACAAAATATGACATGCACAGTCAATCATAGTTTTCAAGCCAAGAGTCCATTACTTGTGAAAGCAGTGTAAAATACAATAGTCTTTACCCTAAAGATTTTACGAGGGATGCAGAGCAGAGGATGCAGAGGATCCTCAGAGTGTTATCAGCAGAGTTTCAGAGCATCCATCTCATTCATTAAGCAAGAGCAACACCTTACACCTTAACCTGGATAACTGAAGAACACCTGAGATAAAATTTAGCTCTTCCCAGTTGCTTCCTGGCACATAGACCAGCACGCAATCACACACACTGATCAGAACACAAATGAGACCAGACAAGTGCTAAGGCCCAGGGAAGCATGGAATAAGTGGCAGCAAAGCATCAGCTAACGCCATCCTCTACTGTCTCCAGGTGCCCCACAGCTGGAAGGCCACTGTCACCCTAAAACGTATACAGGAGAAGAGATTTTTTTGCTGCTTTTCAACATCCAGATATTTCCATTCCCCAGTAAAGGTATTAGAGGGGTTGGGACAGCTCCAGAAACCAGCAAAAAAAACCCAAAAAACTTGAGAATGTGACTTTTCTCTGCTTTACAGAGTGAGGAGGGAACACCCAGCCAGTTAAGGCTCTCTGATTTTCAGATACAAACTGTAAAAACCATTTAGATTGACTGAAAATACTTTGACATCTCTCTTTCAGATTTCCAAGGCAATTTCAAAAACAAGGTGATAGGCAGGACAGACAAACCTTGCTAGATTTGCTATGGAAATGCAGCTGGGGAAGTGACTACATGTATCACTTGGTTTTTGCCTTTATCATATTTCTTTGATTCTATAACACATTTTTCCTCTGCTGGTCTGTGGCTGGACTAGTGCAAATACACAGATTTTCATGTAAATACAGCACAGAGTGTGGGGCTGCAGGATGCTGGCAAGCTCACCTTGATCTGGAGAAAATCCCTCACCCAGGTTTCAGTAGAAATCTGCAGGCACTGTCAGCAGAATGGTGGTTCTGCCAGGCTCAGCGGGATATTGCACTTGTAGTCAGCATGAGTCACTTGCCCTGGAGCTGCAGGAGCAGAGAACATCTGAAGATCTAGATCAGATTGGTGAATCAGCAGCATCTGACACAGTTTAAGAGGTTAAACCTATTTATAGACAAAGGAGGGTGATCTTCATAGCTGAAGGGATTGGATTTTTTTCCTCATAAATTCATAAAAAACCATAGGGAGGAGAAGACTGAGATTTGTACTCAATTAACTGCTCAGAGAGAGAGGAGGTTTGTCCAAGACAGGGAAGGAGTCAAAGGAGCCAGAAGCTCAGGAGCACGTTATCCTCAGTCAGACCTTTTATCCGCTCATGGGATTAGGTTATGTTTTCAGGAGAGTGCAAAGCATCCCTAGGGAGACAGACTGTGATCCAAGTGCCTGGTGAACAGATGGGATTCTCCTGACATCCATTTCTTAGCATATTTCATACTTTACTTCTATTATCACTACTAGTGGACATGAGAGTTAGTTTCTCAGTGTACAGCAGCAGCAGAGTTAGGTGGCAGACAAGTGAGAAAGGACTTGCTGAGCGATCATAAGCAAAATATGTCACTTCTTTTGTGTTTCCATTGCTACACCATTACAATAAGGATGCTACCCACCCCACAGAGGTATTGCAAACAAATCCTCTAAAGCCTGAAAAAATGCTGCCTCTCGTGAACTGCCAAAGGCAGCTTCTGTACAGTCCCACTGCTGCTATCTGCTATTTATGAAGTAACCACACCTACAGTAACAGAACACTGCGCTCTTAAATGAACATAACGATGAACTTACATGAACTGATGATCTGCTGGATAAATACAGAGAGGCATAAAATGAATGGAGGTCTGATTCTGAGAGAGGCTGCTAAAAAATAATAAATGCTCTTTTAAAGACTACCGATGTTAGGAAAACCTTTTCTAAACAATAGAGCTGAAGTTAGCCCCCACCTTCTGTCGTTACAGTTTGTTTCTGTATGCTGCCTTCCACTGAAATCAAGAATGGATTAAATATGGAGTTACAGACCCTTCAGGAGAATGGCCTTATAAAAAGAACCCAAACACGAGTGGTGTCATGTCTAGGGAGCAGAAATGCTGTTCCTTAAGCAATGGCTCTTCTGCCTGGAGGCAATCTCTCACGTAAGCTAGAAGTCTCTCACCATGTTCCTGGATGTGAGAAGCATCCATTCAAAGTCATCTGAAACGTTATTTAAAAATTCAGATTAAATGAAAATCACAAAATTCCATGAATTGGAAGGGACCCACAAGGATCATCAGATCCAACTCCTGTCTCCACCTCAGCACCACCCAAAATTCAAGCCACTGTCAGAGCATTGTCCAAGCACTCCATGAACTCCAGCAGCTCACAGCCATGCCCACTGCCCTGGGGAGCCCATTCTTAGCTTTCCTCTTGGAAAAAAGCAAATATTTCAGCTATTTCAGTATTTTGCACCAGCCTTTCTGAGACGCCTTATGATAGCCTCCCCTCAGCATCTGTTATATTTTAAGAGGATAAAAATGTATCAAAGTCTCACACATTTTTGACACTTTCAAGGTTATCCAATTACGTTATTTGTAAGAATTCATTCCCTCCCCCTTTCTTTTTTGGTAGCTTAAATTTCATACAGCCAGTGGCGAGGACAGAGACCTGCAGGGTGTGTTGCTTTTAAAAACCTTTTTATTTTGTCTGTACTGCGATGAAAACTGCCTGCAAACAGAGGATTGTGAGGATGTTTGGGCATCTGCCATCACTCTATTAACTTTAAGCTGATTCTAGGAACTGGCAGTACTCAACTATCCAGTTCCAAAGTAGCATTTGTGAACCACAGGAGTCCTTCAACCTTGTCTTCCAAGCACCACTCCTGAGGTCTCTGCACTCACTGCCTGCACTGGTGAGCTCAATGCATCCTGAAATCTTAAAGCTTTTATGTGGCATCTCCATTTGGACATTATGTGCCTACCTTGGCACAAAAAGGGATGCAGAGCAGAGATGCCCAAGATGGCAGAAGGGAAGACTTTACATTCACCCATGTCAAAATTCCCTAATTTATCCCCTGGAATCTGATCTGACAGTAGATGGGTCAAATACTGCAAAGCACACTCAAGGTATTGGCCAGCACTTCTAGGATGAGCACAGGTCTCCATGGTGCTCAGCGGCTTCTCACACCTTCCCAAATGCTGCTCTACTGTGCTTATTTCAAGAGAGGCAAGCAAACCAATTAATTAATTTTGAAAATCCTTGCCTTGTTCTGTTATGATGAGATCTTCTTGATAACAGCACTCCCTGGAGTGAGCAAGGAGCTTTCCTTGTTTTCTCTCAATCCAAACTCAAGCAAACTTCTGCTGACCTCTTCATTTTGGCCATTTGATTTCAATGGGAAATGGACTGCACAGGAACCTTTGACCTCAAGCCTTGTATATTTTCTCTAATTTTCTTTTATCTTCACTAAATAACATGCACTAATATTTTAAGCTAATGTTGCTCTTCAGAGGGTCACACACAGTTCAGCAAGCATCCTGCATCCAAAGATTTCTCCAGGTCTCTATTGTTTCCTTAATGTTTTTCTAAATAGGTCAGGTATTTACTTGCTGTTGCTGCAGGGAACAAGCAGAGCCCTTCTAGCTGACAGATCACTCCATCCAAAATAATGAAAGGAAAACCATATGTAAGCTATACTTTCTGGAAATAAACTGACCCTTCTATAGTTACAGGGTCATGGGAGTACAAGTTACCCCACATGTCCCCGTGTGACTGCCCAAGTTTCTACATAGCAGGAGAGAACAGGTCACACAGATGTAGTTACAGCAATTGAAAGGGGATGCAGAAGAGATGAGGAAACGCCACCAGATTTACAGCAACAGGTGTTTTCCTCCACAGCAACCACCAGGAACAAGCAGAGCTGGGTGCCACGAGGTGCTGAGAGCAACCCCTGTAAAGGGCCCTGCACAGCATGCCTGGGGACATGGGGCACCACGGAAAGTAACCAGAGAAACTGGCACCAGCAATGTCAGCCCTTTCTTAGAATTGATCCTGAAAGGAGTTTTGGAGAAATCTAATCCTTGCAATAAGGGCTGTAGCTTAGGACTTTGGAAGCATGGCTTTAGGCACCTGCTGTCCCAGACTGTGTGACTATCAACGAACCACTTGGCCACTATGCTCAGATCCCAGAGAGAACTTACATACCTTCGTAGATGTGGGCGCTGGCATCTCAGTTCTCCTGTTTCCTTTCCACACCAGAGAGAAAATAGCTCTTCCCTACCTCATAAGTTGGAGAAGACAAATGCATTCAGGAGTGCCGAGTGCTATTTGATATGATGCCCTTATTTTAGGCTGGTGCAGGTGTGATCTTGGTCAACTCAGAAGAAATAACCCATTCTGGTGTTTCCATCTGAGTGTGGGTGTCCCACGTGAGCCTGCAAGCGTCTAGCCAGCAGAGGACAGGTCACACAGAGGCAGCGACAGAAATCTAAGCAGAGCATACTGATCCAGAGAAGATTATCAAGCCCTGGGCATCCAAGGCAGTGAACTCCTAGCAGGTGAAGAAGAAAACAAATAGCATGACATCTGAAATACAGTATTAAGGAATTCTTGGAAGAGCTTTCCGTAGGCATTTCAGACAGCCTTGGGTAAAGGGGAGGGATGTCAGGTGCTCAGAAGCAGCTCATGTGGACACCAACTTGATTCTCTACCGTCCTACTTCTCACATGGGGTAATGAGACATCAAGAGCACGTGAAATACCACACAGTTTTAGGTCATATTTTACTTCCAGTTCATGCTCTTGAATTTGTCCAAGAGAAGGAAGAGCTGGACTTCTACATATACTTCTAGAATTACACTGCTGCTATGTGAATGGGGATTTCAGAAGCTAGAGCCAGATGCAGCCAAGCCCTTTCGTAGTCCCACTGACCTTTTCTCATTAACAACCAACATCAGGCCTGTCTGTATGAACAGAGAGCAAACAAGTTCACAATGGCAGTTCCTTGGCAGAAACTTAGTTTACCTTCCAGTGCCACATTTAATAACACTGGATGGCGCTTATCAGAATAGATTTTCCAGCAAGTGGCATACCAAAGCTTTGATGAAATCAGGCCTTCTGTCTTATGTCAATCACCTACTGTTTGCCAGTTCAAAAGTACTATCTGTACTAGCACTTAGCCCAGAAGTACACAAATAAACCTGGTCTGGCAAAACATTGTAGTAAAAAGAATTCATCAGTGCATAGACTTCAACTTATCTACATTTCATTTGAAATAATGGACTCATCCTGGTTGTGCTTCAACATGTCTTCCGATCTTTTTGATAAGAAATCTTTCATGAAGCTGGAATATGTACATAGACATAAGTATCTACAGAGTTGCAACTAAGTGGAAGTGCATGAGCCACCTTATTTTGCAGATATTCCCATGTTTTGTTTTGTTTTGTTTTTACAATAGATTGGTCCAAACTGCTGATTACAAATACTGCAAATAAAATCTGGATGAAGCTAAATTCTCAGCTCGTGTCTAAGCCTGTCCTTGCTAAATATGCAAAAATAGACATTGTTCTCACCCTAGATTAGGTTCTAGTTTTTGTTCTTGTTCTTCCCTGGTGTCAATAGGAAGCATATTCCCTGGCATCTGCGTTAAGTCTATTTGCACGAGTCCCCGATGACTGCAGAGCTGCAAGTTCTGCTTGTGGGTGGCAACTTTGCCTCTTGGTCTTTTGTTTTCAAAATGCAGCTGCAGAGCAAAGGAACACGGTATCATTACTGCTTTTAAAGATCTGTTCAGCCTTTGTGGTTTCCGGGTTAGATCTGTGTTGGCTGAGGATTCCTCCCCCAGGGTGGAGGAGTAATGGAAATGCAGCCTAAAACAGGATCAGGAGGAAGATGTGAAAATGAGCGCAAACGTACCATGTATGAGTCAGTGCCACAAGGAATCACTATCCCATCAAGATGACACCTCCTCTTGGTACAGTGGAGCTGTTCCCACACAGAGAGAAGACAGCATGTGGCATTCAGCATCTTAAAAAGGATTTGTGTCCTAATTGAAAGTTTCATAGTGGGAAAACATTTTCAGGTCAGTAGCACTGCAGCTTCAGAGAAGGGAAGGAAAAGCAAGCACAACATGTTGCATTCATTATTTGCTATAAAACCATACAGACTGGGGGCTGGAACCAAATCCTCTGAGTGTGCAAGTGAACAAAGCCTCACTGATGCTAAACTGACAAATTCCATCTGACAAGCTGGCCTTCATAAACAAAACCACTTCCAGTACCATGAGGGGTCTCTCATAAAATGTTACATTTTCTTAATTTTTATCAACAGCCTCACCTCAAACTATACAGATGAATTAAACTCTAGCTTGGGCACAACGAGTAGGCAACACTGGCTGAAGAACACCCAAAATAACAGCTTCACCATCAAATTTCTCCAGACTCACAGGTCCTACACAAACAGCTTGTGGCTCTAAGTGGCTGGAGCTCAGCCCTGAGCCCATAGGTTTTTCAAGGCAGACATGAAGTCTGTTATAATGGGGAGTATTTGTCTCCCAGAAAGTGATGGGACCACGGGCAGAAAGGTCTTCCCATCTTAAGTAAATGTGAATATGGCAAGGCAGAGTCAAGCCCAACATTTTCCAGGAGTGAGCCTAGGAAGGACTAGGAGGTTGGCACTGAATCGAGGCAGACACGAGGCAGTCTAGAGAAGCCCTAGTATGCTCTGAACCAAAGGCCCAGGTGATTGGTGAGTTTGAAGCTCAGGAGTGATATGAAAAGGGTTGCTTTTATTACCATTTACATCCTGAAGACCAGGCTTTTACCTGAGGCAGAAGAGAGAGGAAGAAAGATGGAGCAAAACTACATGGGGTGGGACTGCTGATGGGACTGTTGCACAAACCTGACCACAGGGCAAATGCTCAGTCCTGCTTCAGATCCTCCCAGTGAAGTTTATCAATCCCTGCCTCTCCCAAGGAGATAGTTGTGGTCAGGGAACAAGAGCTGATAGCCAAGGCAGAGCTCTATTGATTTTCTAGCTTCACACCTGAGGGCACATCATGCTCACCAGCAGGACGCCACTTCTCAAAACAAGCCCTGACAATGAGTGAAAAGCAGCAACATGCCATACCACCTGCTCATCCATCACATGGCAGAGAAGCCATGCAGGGCCAAGCCTGCTCAAAGGCCGCCCTGCAGCCCAGGGGGCACTTTGCATTCTTCTGCTATTACTGCAGTTCAGCCGCACCCAACTGCTTTGCCACATCCACACCGCCCATTGCAGAGCCAGCCCTCCTGCCAGCAGCTCTTCTGGTGAATACAAGAAGCTTCCCTAGAATCAGAGAATCATAGAATCACACAAGGTTGGAAAGGACCTACAAGATCATCTAGTCCAACCGTCCTCCCATTACCATTGCTACCACAAGCCACTAAACCATATCTTGGAGCTCCTCATCCAGACACCTCTTGAACACTGCCAGGGACGGCGACTCCACCACCTCCCTGGGCAGGCACAACTTGTGGCCATTTCCTCGGGTCCTGTTTGTTGCCTGGGAGAAGAGGCCAAACCCGTCCTCATCACAACTTCCCTTCAGGAAGTTGTAGAGTGCAATGAGGTCTCCCCTGAGCCTCCTCTTCTCCAGGCTAAACAATCCCATCTCCCTCAGCCGCTCCTCATAAGACTTGTGCTCCAGACCCCTTAACAGTTTTGTTGCCCTTCTCTGGACACATTCCAGGGCTTCAATGTCTTTCTTGCAGTGAGGAGTCCAAAACTGAACACAGTACTCAAGATGCGGCCTCACCAGTGCTGAGTACAGGGGGATGATTACCTCTCTGCTCCTACTGGTCACACTATTTCTTATACAGGCCAGGATGCCATTGGCCCTCTTGGCCACCTGGGCACACTGTTGGCTCATGTTCAGCCAAGCATTGACCAACACCCCCAGGTCCCTTTCCTCTTCACAGTCATCCAGCCACTCAGCCCCAAGCCTATAGTGCTGCATGGGGTTATTGTGGCCAAAGTGCAGGACCCAGCACTTGGCATTGTTGAACCTCATCCCATTCACCTCAGCCCAGCCATCCAGCCTATCTAGATCCCTCTGAAGGGCCTCCCTACCCTCAGGCAGATTGACACTAGCTCCCAACTTGGTGTCATCTGCAAACTTACTGAGGGTACACTCAATCCCCCTCATTGATGACCTCATCAATGAAGATATTAAACAAGATGGGCCCCAGTACCAACCCCTTGGGGACACCACTTGTAATGGGTCACCAGCTGGACTTAAATCCATTAACCACTACCCGTTGTTGTGCACAGCCCTCTAGCCAGTTCCTTACCCAAAGAGGGGTATACCTGTCCAGGCCACGGGCAGGCAGTTTCCCCAGGAGAATACTGTGAGAGACCATGTCAAAGGCTTTGCTGGAATCTAGGTAGACTGCATCAACAGCCTTTCCCTCATCTACCAGTCTGGTCACCCAGTTGTAGAAGGAAATGAGGTTGGTCAAGCACGGCCTGTCTTTCATGAACCCATGTTGGCTGGACCGAATCCCATGGACGCCATGCACACGCTGTGTGATCTCACCTAAGATGATTTGTTCCATAACTTTCCCTGGTACCGAGGTCAGGCTGATGGGCATGCAGTTCCCCAGATCCTCCTTACAGCCCTTCTTGTAGATGGGAGTCACATTGGCAAGCCTCCAATCCACCGGGACCTCTCCAGTTAACCAGGAGCGCTGGTAGATGGCGGAGAGCAGCTCAGCAAAAACCCCCACCAGCTCCCTCAGAACCCGAGGGTGGAGCCCGTCCAGTCCCATGGACTTGTTGCAGTCCAGGTGGAGGAGGAGCTCTTCAACTGTCTCCACCTGAATCACTGGGGGTGTATTCTGCGTTTCATCCCAGACTTTCAGATCAGGGTGTAAAGTGCCCTGAGGAAAACTGGTCTGCCCATTAAAGGCAGATGTAAAGAAGGTGTTGAGCACCTCAGCCTTCTCCTTATCCTCAGTGGTCACATTCCCCACTACATCAAGTAAGGGGTGGACATTTTCCCTGGTTCTCCTCTTACCACTGATATATTTGTAAAAGGATTTTTTATTCTCTTTTACTGTAGTGGCCTCCCTAGGAGGGAATACACTCAGTGAGGTGGTGGGCCACAGGTTTCACCTCCATGGATGTGCCCTGCAGGCTTAAGCATCCTACTATCTTGGGAAGGGTCTCTCTCTTAAGGTCTGGATGGGACCCTGAAGACTCCAGGTGGGGGAGACTGAGACCAGGACCAGGAGGGTGGTCTTGGCCATGCCTATGCCCCCAGTAGCCATTTTTGAACCTGCTCCTCAGAAATGTCTGTGCAGTCATACATCTACACATAGAGGGGACATCTCTGTCATCCCCAGAACCATCAGGACATGGCGAAAGGCAAGTCCTGAGCCACAATGGGTGCACATCTCCTGTTCTAGGAGGCTGTGACATGGTGCACTGTATTATTGAAGCCTCTGCGCAATTCCACTTGGTGTCTCTTCTCTGCTGTGTTCAGTTTCTAAGTGCAATGACTTTTTTCCTAAGTACCAGACTGACAAAATCTGCTGGCACTCAAGGGCCAGGCTAAATTCCAGCACTTTCCTAGATGTTCCCAAATAAAAACTGTGCTTCCAAGAACACACGCACATCTTACACTCTCCAATAAATTCGCCTGGCTGTGTCTGTGGTGCCTGGTGGGCTGCTGAGAAGGCATGAGGAGGAGCAGGAGGCATCCTCTGTATCCAGTCTGGCTTATGTGAAAGCAGACCTTGTTTCAAATATAATCTGGAAGCAATGTGTAGAAGATGCCATTTGTCACTCTTTGGAACAGATTTTCCCTGGGGAGGCCTCACTCTCATTTACAATAAATTGCCTCATAATGTGAGGATGATTTATGCCATTCCTGAAGTACAAATTATATTTACATCCACTTTATGGCCTCATTACACTGTAGTTATATGAGTGTGGGGTAAGTGATAGTGATTACTTGTCTACATAGGGAAATTTATCAGAATAACTGTGTGCATGAAGAAGTCTCTTTTATACCAGAGAAATCTTCTGTCTCGCTAATGTGAAAAAAACATTCACGTCTCAGATTTGATCTGCAGGCATTGTTTTCCTTGACCAGAATACTGGAGATACGTGCCGTATCTCCCTCCTAAATGGGGTCAGGAATTATGAACGTGCTCTGTAACTGACATCTTTATTCACAGAATTCACCCCAGGATCTCAAATAGATATCTATTCCATCAGAATAAGCAATCTAAACTGTGAAAGAGGATGCATTTGTCCTGTTCGCTTTTTTTGGTTTGCTTTTTGAGCATCCGGAGAATATATTTCTTCCTCTTATGTGCTATTTTTCAAGGGCGATTTTACTTACAGTGAAAAATGAGTATTGTGAAATCAACTGTTAAATTTAGATCTTCAGGCTGTTTTCAAGCAGAACAAAAACATGGGGATTTGTAGCTGTCAGCTTCCCTAAAACTGATTCACAAAGACCAAACCCTGAGCTCAATTACCTTAAGGTGGTTTCTGGCAATACCAGAGCCGTAGGCACAATACCAAGGTCCCTCTGGACCTTAGGACGAGAGATCTTTTGAGCGCTGGAGATCAGGAGAGGCAATTGGGAGTGAGCCATTTCAGCAGTCTCTCACTGTTAGCTTCCTGCAAAACTTCTGCAAGAGGAAAACAGCATTTCTGGTTTTTCATTTTTCTATTTTAGGATATTGCTTGTGCTACAGTAGAAGCTTTCAAGCTTTGAGATCCAAGTTCTACCCTTAGATCTGCAGGGCATTTTAGCTGGGGGAAAAAGAAAGTTGACTGAAGCATTTAATGGGAGACACAGCATTCCTCCGTGCTCCAAATGCTGTCTCCGTGGATCCACACTTGTGTACTGGGGACAGCGCTGTAGTTTGCTCGAGCTGGGGGCAGTTCTGGTCCCACCTGCAGCACTAACACATGCTGTGACTGCATATGCTAGGGGATAAATCGTCCTGTGCATTGTATGACAACTTTTGGGGCCAGATGGCTTAACACGCAAATTACAGCGAATTACCAGATTATTATGGATTGACATTTTTTTTTGGTCCAACATGCCAGGGAGATGAACACTGTACACAACATGATGCCTCTGAAGTTCACAATGAAGTTTTCTGAGAAGAGATATCAGTTTTTGTCACTGATAAAAATGATGTCTTTTATGATTTCCCAGCAGAGGGATTCAACCATTTACTGGATGGGCTCCGACATTCAGAACCAGGCTTTTGTTCTGGAATTTATTCCAAGAACTAAATTCTGGGCTGAAACTCTGGTATCTGCCAGTTTTCATTTTCATCCTTCTCTGTCAATCTACAAATGAGATGAATGGTCTAAATTACACTGCATCAGTTTAACTGCAGGAATAACATTGCACCACTTAAAGCTTTTATGTGCGGGCTCATTTTTCTGCTGTTCTGAACATCCTTAACATCAGGTACATTACTAACGTAATGCGACATGACCTTGTGCAGCAGCTCCGTGTTGCATTTTCTAAGGGTTAAAAAACCAGCTTGCTACCAGAGTGGCTGCTGCTGCTAGACTGTAGAGGATAAAGTAAATTAAAACCATGCATACAGTTAGTTAGAAAATTAGGTTTACATGTGGAGGAGCTGATTTTTGTATGTGTTAAGCTTTATAGAACCTGCAGTTAATCCATTATGCTGCCAACTGGTTGAGCCATTTCACTGATAAAGACAAAACCTCCCTGACAAAGGAGAGCTGTGTGCTATGAGAGCAGCTAATGCTGGTGCACCTCAGAAGATCCACTGAAAAGGACAGAAAAGCAGAGCAACAAAGACACTGCCTTCTTGGGCACCCTGAGGTAGCATCAACGTGACAGCAAACTAACACTTCTAAACCCAGGATTTCACTAGAAAGAGGACACTCCATAAAATGCACCATAAAGTTAATTTTAACCTTTTCCTGCCGGAAACATTGCAGCCAGCCCTTTTGCAAGCCATCAGAGAATGTCCCCTTTTCCTTTCCTCGGTTAAAGATAGAAACATTCCTACACTGTATGGACAGTCAGAGGATGACCAGGCTCCAGCTGGGGGAAAAAGGGATGGAGTGACTGCATTTGGGAGACCATGTCCTCCTCTGCCCTTTGTGCTTTCCATGCCTGGGTAACAGGGGGATATTTTTGGAATATTATTTTAAATAGCAGGGAGGAGCTATCAGGTTTCATTTCATCTGTTGGTTCAGGTCTGCAGTGCCAGACAAGCTATAACTGTCAATTATAAAATGGACTTCAACATGGTGAAGAGCAAAGGAAGGAACAACACCCTCTGCACCTGCAACATACCTGCAGCAATCTGTGTCTTCACCGTTAAGCCCATGTTACTGCAATTACTGCCTGGCTGCAACTTATTTACTTGAAACCTATTATGTCAGCTTAGTCAGATCAGCTCAGCAATGCTTTGCTCTCAGTACTTCAGCCCCTCGAGGGAGAGAAAATGGGTTCCTTTATCTAGAGGGAACTGTGGTCTTTCTGACAGCATGCAATTGCCCATGAATTCATGCTATAACTGGCATCACCTGAAGCCTCTGCCCAATGTCCCTAAGAAAAAGCACATCCTTGCAGACCCCATGCACCCCATGCACCCTGGTAAAAGAAGATTAATAGGAGGCACAGCTGAGCCCCCCCACCCCCACCCCTCCTCTCTGGGAATCACTTCCATCTGTGCTTTCCATTTTGTCCCCTCTCCACAGCCTACAAATCTTTCAGCAATTCCATTTTTACACCAACTTCCGCTGTTGGAACAGCTGATCATCATTCAGCCTGATCAAACAGGAAAGATGGCCCTGAGATTCACTGAGCATCTCTGTCCATATCTAGACAAGGGATGGGGATGGCTTTGAAGATCTGTAGAGATAAGGGAGTTGAGTGGTATCCCCAGCTGACTTTTCTTGAGAAACGCATTTGAATGTAATCCCACACAAACTCCAGCATCAAGAGGGGTGGAAATTGGATAAATGGGATCAACTGTTCTCATGGTATCATCCATTCCCACAAGCTCACAGCTACAGTGAAACCACACCAGGAGATAAGGAGGCTTCCAACTTCAGTGATTGGAAGGCTTTGGGATGATGATTTTATGTTTTTTCCTCTTTCTGCCTCCAATTTAAATGCTTTCTTCAAAAGACAATGGGAAGACTCATTCCAAAAATGTTGTGAAATTAGTTTTATGGGAAAAGTAATACATTTACTTTCTGGCTTCCAGGGTTGTATATTATGAGCACTATTACAATGTCCCAGTTTACCCAAAGAAGTTAGACTCAGGCACGATGACAAAGTCTGTTTCTGAAGAGACTGAGCAATAGCAGCTTTGTACAAAGTAAGCTGCAGTACCTGGAAACAGGAGGAAAAGACTGGGTTCAGGCAATTTAAGCTAAGTACTTGTCTTATCAAGTATCTTTGCTTTTCTAACAGCTTAGAGATCTAAAAATTCATCTGTTCAGTCAGCTGTCACCTGTTCAAGGTTTCCTCATTTTCCTTTGCTATGCGCACTCCCTTAGACAATAATTATTTTCCACAGACACACAAGGAGACCTCAGTTAGGCTCCATGTATCATTATCCTCCTCCGCCATAGCCTACATCCTTCCCACAACGCATACAGCTACGTGGGCATACACACACATCCCCTTCCAAAAAAAGATTTCCTCCATTAAGCTAGCATCAATTGTGTTATCTGGATCTAATCTTGCTGCAGTACTTGCTGGACGTTCAACAGAAATATGAATGCTATGAATACCAGTTTCATGCTCAATGGAATAGCTGATGGCTCAGCTTGGATCTAGAAGCATTTTCCTCCCCGGTGCTCCAGCTGGTGCACTTACAATGGCCACACTTTAAAAGACAGCATGTTCTGCAGTGTTTAACGCCCTCCAACAAATAGCATGCTGTCTGCTGGGAAGCGCTTTTTGCTTGGCCACTAGATCTGCCTACTTACAAGAGGGTTGCAGGAATGGGAGTGTTGCACAAGGAGTCTATTTCAAAGCACCACAGTGTTTCAAGTATTACCTAGAGACACAGAATGCAAATTTAAAAGCAAAACCTGCTCTACTATATCAGTGGGAAAGTCACCAACAGCAGCTGCAGAGGCCAAATTAGCTGTTTTGGCAGCAGCAGAGGAGTCTATTTTGCACATTCAGATAGATACAGCTACTGAGTCCCACCTAAGCTGGGAAAACCTCCAGAGCGTTAGAATAGAAGAACCTTAAAATTAAATGTGGATTTAGGAGGACTCACTTTCTCGGTGTGTTATGAGTAGGAAACCACAGTGGAGAATTTAGCTCTGAAAAGAAAGACAACTTCTGCTGCTGGGGATTTGCAATCTAAAGACCAAGCTGGGACAACTCACTGACAGACTCCCTGCAGTTAATGGCTGAAGTTTCCTGCCAGCAAGCTGAGCCAGGGTAACCCTCCCTGAGCATGCTTCTGACTCCAGCAAAAGGCAAGGTAATCTGACCTAGCTTAAGGAGCAGGAAGGCAGACTGCATCACTCTGTGGCTGGTGCACATGAAGAGCAGGGCTGCATTGCTGCAGCTCTTGTTGTACACAGAGACTGGTTAAACTCAGCCCAGCTGCCAGAAAAACAAAAACAAAGAATGGATCTGTCCTGGGCCAGGTGAGCTGTTTTGGATCAGGGGACAGAACTGTCTCCTGGAAGGCCTGCAGTCCTAGTGCAGCAGCTCGCATATCTTACCATGTGCCAAGGTGGGATGACAGATAAATTTTTTTCCCCTTTAGGACTCATTTGCAGTGGCTGAGTAGGGCACCTAACTGCTTCTGCAGAGCTCAGAGACTAATCTTGGCAAGCTCTTGCCAAAAAATAAAAACCCAAAACACACTCCAGCCACACAGGTGGCCTGCTTGAGTTCTTCCCAGATCCCACTGAGTTTGCTGAGTTCTGCAGCTTCATATCTTGATCATGCTATGGCAGGAACAAATTATTTCTCCATCAACTCTGAACACCTGAATCCCTTCTGAAGTATGAAGAGGCCTTTTTGTGACTCAATTACTCAATGTCTGGATGGAGATCAGTAATGAATAGTGCCAGTGACCTCACCTGGAGTACTGTGTCCAGATTGGAGTCCTCAGTACATAAGAGACATGCACCTGTTGGACCATGCCCAGAGGAGGGCCACAAAAATGATCCAAGGCATGGAACCTCTCTCCTATGAGGACAGGCTGAGAGAGCTGGGGCTGTTCAGCCTGGAGAAAGCCCTGGAGAAACCTGATAGTGACCTTTCAATACCTAAAGGGGCGCCATAAGAAAGAAGGGGACAGACTCTTTAGCAGTGTCTGTTGTGACAGGACAAGGAGAAATGGTTTCATACTAAAAGAAGGGAGATTTAGATTGAATATAAGGAAAAAAGTTCTTATGATCAGGGTAGTGAAGCACTGGAACAGGTTGCCCAGAAAGCTGGTGGATGCCCCATCCCTGGAGACATTAAAGGTCAGGCTGGATGGGGCTCTGAGCACTTTCTCTAGCTGTAGGTGTCCCTGTTCATTGCTGGGGAGCTGGACTAGATGGCCTTTAATTGTTCCTCCCAACTCAAACAATTGTATGATTCTATGATTCTGTGACTTTGAGGACTTGTCATGACTTATACTTCTACCTTTGGGAAAGTAACCCACGATAGTCTCCAATAAATACTTTTGCCCATCAGCCAAGTTTTAAGATGAGCTCAGCACAAAGTTGTGGTTGTGCAATTACAGTATTAGCTTAATTAGGGCTTCATAGATGGCTTGTCTTTTGAATGGGAAGACCCTCAAAGTAGAAAGTTTTTGTTTTCTTTCCTGTAAAGTTTTAAATATACTTTAAAGCAAGCATCAAGACACTTGGTATGTATTTTTAAAGATAGCTCTTATGTTGCTTATATATTCCTTCTGCTTTACATGAAGAAGATTGCCTCTTTGCCAACTGAGGCTGAAAAAAAGGAGGAAACTACAACCAAATGAAAATGGACTTATACTCCCTCTGACTTCATTCATCCTGTTGCAGCTACCAGCATCACCAGCATCATCCCCTGTCCATGTAGCTACCACCTGTGGACTGATGGAAAACACCTTAGAGAGTATCACTCCTGGGCTACCTCTGGGCTTCTTCACTTTGTACAGAGTCTTCCAAGGGCTGGGCTCCCGTTGCCTGGAAAAAGACAAAAGAGCCTACAGATGTAGTAGCTTCACATCATCATTTCAGCACAGTGTATGCTGAAAATCCCCTCCTTGTAATAACAAGGGATGCTGCTGTGACTCCTTGGCACTTTCTCTGCAAATCCACTTGCTTCCTGGAAAAATCAGGCAAGCTCTACTCCACTGCTGTCCAAGAAAGCCCAGATGCTTTATTGCTTCATTCCCGTGCTGCCTTTAGTTTGTTAATGCTTTCATGTGAGAACAGCGTGACACATGGGAACCTGAAGTTGATACTCTGTTTGTTTCCTCTATAAAGTCACTTCGTTGTGAGAGAGTTAAAGGTTACAACCACTGGATGGCTGCTGACTCCACGGGTTACTCTTCTAAAGCAAACCATTGCTGGTTTTTATTTCTGTTTATCTGAAGCTTGCAGAACGCTACGCACCATGTAAACATCACAAGGCAGCAAGGGAGAAGTTGAAAGGGAGGACTGACCACTGTGATTATGTCTGCACACAGCAAAGGGAAGCACAAAAGGAGAATTAAAAACTGTGATTTCTGGGCCATAAAATCTTTGCCTCTGCTGGAGCTACACCAAGCCTGACAGCGTGAAGCCAAAGCCCCTAAGATATGTCTTCATGTTATCTACTGGAAGGGAAAAGCTCAGAGGCACAGTGCTTTTCAGCAGTAGGGCTGATCAGAAAGCAACATCTCTTTTTCATGCAACTCATCATCGAAACAGAAAAATGTTATGTCTTAACTTGCATGGATTTAGATTTAAAGCCCTGGCATTAAGGTTGCCAGTCAGCAGTGATATGCAAGGCAAGGGAAAGGTGGCTGGTACATCTGTGACTGCTCAGCACCTCCTGGGAGCGAAGGGAAGAAATTGTCACCTGGCCCAGGACTCTTAGATCTCTGCAGACCTGGATCTCAACATGATGGGCAGCTTCTCCATAGCAAAAAGGCCTGGCACAACAGCATCAATCCATAGGATTGGCAGTACCAATTACTCAAAAACTACAACTTTGTCTTTATATATACATCTGAACGTCTTCTTAACCAAAGCACAGGATATTTTGTGTCTGCCTTTTGAGCCATGGACGCAAATGGAGGACACACCCCACAGTTTCTCCCTGCAACTGTCAGAGCTGCAAATGTGCATCCTGGGTTTAAACTGAAAGCTGAGCGTCTCACCCCAATACTGTGCTCCAGAAAGTGGGGCTGCCAAAATCAAACCAGCTACCACCAGATTTATGATAAAGGTCAGAAAGCTGGCAATGGGCCTTCCAGCCAAGAATTCTTTGCGGCTACAAGTTGCCAGCTGAATCTCAGCTATGCAGATTTAGAGAAAGAAAGCAGTACCTCCAGCTGCACAGCAATAGGCCTTGACTGCATGAACCCAAGAACGTTGCTCTGCTGTCCCTGCTCACGGCCCAATAGAGGGCAGTGGTACTTACACAGCATCTGTCAGATGCTCAAGAAACAGAAAACAAGGCTGAAATAGCGGAAGTCTTAAATGTGAAGGATAAAGAATAGATGGCAGTGGATAAAAAGCAGCAAAAATGATCAGTAATTACAATTCTTCCTCTCCTGGTCTGAGTTCAAACACGTGGGCCAAGTAGCCCTATTCAATTAGAGATGTATTTGGGAGAGGTCCCATGCAGAGCTGCAGCGCTATTCCTGGCCACAGTCTGGGTGAGCTATGCAGGCAAAGAATGTGTGCTTCAGGAATGCAGCTGGACAGGCTGTGTTTAGGAAAAACTCTGTAACCTACCAACAGCCAGAATCGGAAATCTCTAATAACAATGTTCCTCTGCTCATGGGAGCTTTTACATGGCAAACTGTCCCACTGCCCATTGCAGTCTGCTCCTGTGGCTACACAGATTGCTGGCCACCCACCAGAGCCAGTCATCGCCGTGCAGCTTGATACAGTTTTCCCATCAGGCAGTGATGCTCACTGCATCCTGCTGACGCTGCTAGAATCACATTTAGGTAAGCAACATAAAGAGTGACCCAGGCTGGAGCCTGCCACAGACCTGGAGGTGAACATCCCAAGATACTCTTGTGGGTTCTTTATGGAGACCAAGTGGTCAAAAGCTTTGGCTTTTGTGAAAAATAACTGCCAATGCAGCACAGAGCTGTCTTCTATAGACAAAATAAGCTGCCTTCTAAAGCAGGTAGTTCTGCATTAACCTTGATGTTAGAAACACGTAAGAGGAAAGAGGAACGGCAAAGGGGCATGGTTAAATCTCTCCAGAAGCAACTTCCCAGACTGCTTCCCCTGTGGTGGCTTTTATATCACAACAATGAAATCTGCATTTGCTTAACACTGGTGAGAAAAACAGCAAATTCTCCCAGAGCCAACTGGAGGGATTGATGTGCTGTTGATCCAGCAGGAAGGGTTTATCTTCAGGTTCCCCCCTGTCACATCAAAGAGTGGCTCAGAGCAGGCAGCATGCCCAATGGGCAGGGCTGAACTCCCCTGGCATCTTCCCAGACCTTGCCTGGGGCCACCTTTGGAAACTGCCCTGCCTTCACGCAATGGAAACAGCTGCTTTCTTCAGGCTGCCGGGGAAACAGAAGAGTGGAAATTTAACACTCTGTTCCCTCATCCGTGTCCTCACCTTCCCTGTAAAACTGTAAGACGCTGTCTGTCCATCCTCAGCAGCAGGCTTTACCCTTGAACAGTACCATCCTGTTTCTGTAGCTTTCGGGAGGAAGGAAAACTAAATGCTCACAGGCTGCAAAACTGAGTACCCAGTGTTAACCACCTCCCTTCACAGGCATCCAGAGAAACAGAGCAGTGGGCAAAAGGAGGAGATCCCCTGAGTCTGCAGGCAGTCAGGCAGCAATGCACAGAGGGCCACCAAACATCAACCCCAGAAGCCACAGAAGACACTACAGTGCCAATAACAATGCTCAGACCCATTTCAGAGCCACAGCTGTGATGTGCCACAAGAAGGACAGAAGAGATGAAGGGCATGGTCACTGTGTGATGTCCCCGGGATGATTCTAGTTATTCTAGGAAGTCAGTCATGATCCACACTACAAAGCTAGCCCAAACCAGCCCCACTGATGACTTGCTTTTTGCAGGTGCACAGAGTGCAACACCCTAGGAGCTCAGTGCCTTTGGGTGCTCTTTGCTCCCACAGAAGCTGTGGTGCAGCCCCAGCAGCTAAACAGCACAGGCTTTGGTGCTTTGCTGTTCCACAGAGAAACATGCTTAATGCAGGACCATCATCTATGCACTGTGCAAGCACTGCTGGCTATTTGCCACCTCAGTGCTCTGCTTCTGCTCTTCTGCCTTGTGGAACTGAATGTCAGAGCACTAACAGTTCCTGGCTACAAACTCCTGGGCTGGACACAGTGGGCAGGAGGTGGAGACACCCTTTTACATGGAAAACATATATTTTCTATGTAATCAAATGTCCATGACTGCCATCAACTAAACTGTGCCTGACTTACTATGAGGAAGAAAGAATTCCTGGATATCCTTCTAATTCCTCCTGCAAAGCACGTGCCCCTGGGGCTGTACCTCACTGCAGCCAGTGTGCTGACATTGTTCTGCATCTGGCTGGCTGCAGGCAGCACACTGCTCCTTGTCCTGCTGCACAGGGAACTGTCAGTTCTGCCACGGCTTTCTGCTCCGTGTTATCTGTCCTAACCACATCACCCTGTGTTTCAGAGTATGGTTTTTTTTTCAACAGATGTAAGTCAAGGGCTTTGTTGGCTTTGTTGTTTTTGGTTGGGTTTTTTTTTTCCTGAATATTGCTTAGTTTGGAGTTTTCACACGTGCTTGCAGGTGTTTGCCCAGGACACTGTGCTGTTCACCGCTCTCTGTGCTCCCATCAAGCAGAGAAGTGTGAGATGGTGAACACTGCCCCAGTTTAGGCTGCAGCTGGTGAGAACTGCAGCTGTCCTTGAGGCCAGTTCCTCAGCCTGCATCTTAGAATCATAGAATCATTATGGTTGGAAAAGACTACTAATATCACCTAGTCCAACCGTCAGCCCATCACTACCACGCCCACTGAACCACGTCCCTCAATGCCTCATCCACACGGTTCTTGAACACCTCCAGGGATGGTGACTCCACCACTTCCTTGGACAGCTGTGCCACTGCCTCACCACTCTTTCTGAGAAGAAATATTTCCTAATGTCCAACCTAGTCCTTGCTGGGGATCCACACAAACAGCCCTATCACCCCGAAAACCACCACCAAGCTTCCATTCAGAAAGAGGAAATCTTCAACCCAAAGGTGACAAAGGAAACATTTTGCACCCATTCCCGCTGGGTGCCAATTCCCTCAGCCTATCGGCACCCTCACCTAGGCAGTCTCCTACCATCAGGCCTTGTGAGCCTCAGAGGATGCACCCAGTGACTGCCCAGGGAAAACCAGCTCTGATCCGGCACTGCTGGGGCTGCCAGCTGCCTTCCTGATGAGTACACACAGTGCAATGCTCACGGGACAGGCGGGCAGGAACTGCAGTGACTTCATTACAGCTGCGACCTCACTCACCCTTTGATGGGCCTTCATCACATCGTTTACTCTTTTTCTTTGCAGTGAGGTGTGGTAAGACTCGCCTGCCTGGTATGAGGATTAATTCCCACCAAGTAATGCTTTAAAGATGAGAAGTGCATGTGTTGACAGGCAACATGGGTGTTACTGCTGCGCCTGTGTTCTGCCCACCTAGGCAGGCAGTGCATAGGTTCTCCACCTTTCCCATTGGGTGGTGGAAGCAGCCTCAGCCTGTGGTGTGGGCAGGATCCCACAACACATGCTCTCACCTGTAAGCCACAAGACTCTCATTCTTCCTAACTCAACACTTCACATCGCTGCCCACTGTTTGCTCTGAAGGAGAGTTCCTGGCTTTCCTTCACCACATGGTTACCACACCAACAATTCACCCTCAGCCCCCTCACCTGTATGAACCCGAGTGAGTCACAACCAACAGGGAAGCACCTGCTGCACTTCTGTGAAACACTGCTGCTGGCTTTTGTCACACGCTGCCCTGACGCAATATCCTTCACCTTCAGAGCTGATGTCTTGCTGTTAGCTTGGCCCTGTGGTGTCTACAGGCACTGACACAGTGTATGCACAGGGCCGAGTCAAGGTGCCACCCCAGGGAGCTTCTCGCCAGGTGCCCCCAGGCTGTGCAGCCACATGTTGCTGATATAAAGTATAATAAGCAACAACTGGGGGGACTTCAAGGCTGGGGGCACACAATCTCTAGGAGGAGGTGTAAGAGACCGCTTTGATGCTTTTGGAGAAGCTGCTTTGGGAGAATCTCTCCTACGAGAACAGGCTGAGGGACCCAGGACTGTTTGGCCTGGAGAAAAGAAGACTCAGACAGATCTCATAAATGTGCATGAATATCTGAAGGAAGAGTGCTCACAGTACAGAGCCAGGCCCTTAGCAGTGGTGCCCAATGCCCAGACAGGAAGTACTGGGCACAAACTGGAACACAGAAGGTTCTGCCAAAGATGGAGCAGGTGATGGAATACTGGCACAGGTTACCCAGAGGCTGTGGGCTCTCCTCCCTGGAGGGCTCCAAAAGCTGCCTGGATGCAGCCATGGGCTCCTTGCTCTGGGTGGCCCTGCTTGAGCAGGTGGTGGGTCGTATGGACCCTGAAGTCCCTGCCAACCTCAACAATGCTGTGATTCTGCATGAACACATGGACACGTGTGGTCACACTGTGCTGTCTGCGTGCAGATGTGTTTCTGCAGAGCCAATAACCCCAGCAGTTATGAACACACTGAAAAGGTCCCTGCAAGAGCTGCTGCACTGCAGCCAGGGGGAGGATGCTAACCCCTGCACACCAACATCCTGTAGATGTTGAGTTACCTGTTACAGGTTATTGCCTCACAACACAGTGGCTTTTAAATGAGATGGGCCAAAGCAGTCCACGTGTCTGTCTTCCCTAGCATCCGTTGCTCTCCACATCCCTTCCTGCAGACTCAAACCAACCTGCAGTGCTCCCTGAAAAGGACGAAGGTGTTGTCAGTGGCATGGATCTGCCTGCCTGAACTCACCCATCCAGGTGCAGAGTGGGCAGGATGAGGGCATTGACACCAAGCTGTTTACCCTGCATGGAGTTGTCCTCATCCCCCGCAGGATCAGCCCCTGCAGACGGAGGGCAGCGTCACCTGTAGTGCTCTATCGCAACCAGCTCGCTTCTCGGAGGCAGAGGTTGCTCAATCACAGGACGCTCACCCAAAATAATTTTGCAGCTCTCAGCACTCTCGCGGCTTAACGATATCCTCCTCTACATAAAAACACAGCCGGCACTCCAAGGTAGCAGTTTTATCCCTGACAAGGGAGGGCACTGGCAGGGAGGGAAGCAGGAAGGGGCACTCAGCCCTCGTGCTTCAATTTCACTTTTTGCCTGCTCTCAGTTCACTCCTTGATTGCAGCAACAAAGCCGTTCCCATCGCCACGGCACAGGGAAATCTGTGTGTGCGCAGATGGATATGCCACAGCACAGGGCACGTGCACTGCAATATGTGAGCAGAGCATCTTGCACATACAGAATGAGCTGTGCTGTCTGAGAATGCGCTACCGGGCTGGGCCTGCATGCAAGGCTACGTCTTTTAAAGCCCAGTACAGAATACAGTGGCTATCAAGCACTCAAGCGTGCACCCAGTGAGCAACATCTATAGATCTATACGTACTTCCATACATAATATTTCTATTTTATGTACATTTAGCTGTGTAGCATTACAGACACTTTATATATGGAAACATAACGCACGCAAAAAGCATACATGCATAAACATGTATACATCAGACATGATACGCAAACACAAAATATATCAGAAACATTTCAAAACGTTCTCTATATCTGCACAATTCCTCTTGCATAGAGCTATAGATAATATTCTATGGATACAATCTCTGTGTTTATACATTTTCCCACGTGTTTATCCTGTGCCTTTGTAAGAATATACATTGTTGATGTATAAACAATGAAAACGTTTGTAGTTGAGATGCATAAGCGTGCATGCATGCGTAAACATTTCTATTCTTCGTTAATAAGGCAAATAAATGAGCTACCTGTAGAACACCGCTACGCACATAACACTGCTTTCGAATATATTTACATTCTCTGTTTTATGTATTTGTTGTTACGTACAGCGCCTAAGCCGCAAAGCCCACCGCTGCGCACGCACACGCACACGCACACCCCCCCACCCCGTCGCTGTTTACCCTGGAGGGCCCCGGCTGCCGCCCCGCCCCACCCCGCCCCACCCCGCCCCCCGAGGGCCGTCCCCGCGCTCCGGGGGCGGTGCCGATAAACACCGCCACGTGCGGCGGTGGCGGGGCGGGGCCAGCATCGCGCTTCCGGCAACACTCCGCGCGCCGCCCATAAATAGCGCGGAGCGGCGCGGCGTTCGTAGCTCTGCCGCTAAGGCACGCAGTGGAGCGGTCTGTTTTGCCGTTTTAGTGCCGCTCTCAGCCCGCCGCCGCTATGCCGTTCCTTGGGCAGGACTGGCGCTCCCCTGGGCAGAGCTGGGTGAAGACAGCCGACGGTTGGACGCGCTTCCTCGATGAGAAGAGCGGTGGTTTCGTTGGCGACCTGAGCAGGTATCGGCGGTGCCGGTGCGGGGCCCGGTTCCGGTGCCGTTCCTCCGCGTCTCAGCTCGCGGCGTGCCGTCCGCCGCCAGGGGGCGCCATAGTGCGGGGTGCCGCGCTGCCATTACGGTCCTTGGGGGGCCGGGGGCGACGGCACTAAGATGGACGGCGGCTCTGGGGTGGGGGGTGGGTTAATAGGGAGCGGTGTCAGCGAGAGAAAAGCAGGAGATATATGGGTACGAGTCCTCAAGCCATCGTGTTTAGGGGAAAAAAAGTCGTCTTAATCTCCCTGCGCTCTGACCCAGCTGCAGGCGGCCGTCTGGACCGAGGGACCGCGGCCCGGGGGGGCTGTGCCTCACTGCCGGGCCGTGGTCACTGAACGCGGCCGGGCTGAAGCGAGCCCGCTGTCCCCCACGCAGAACTCGGAACGGCACCTCGTGGTGTGCGGGCTATAAAACAAAACAGCGCGCACCCAGCTTTGTGGTGTGGGAAGTGTCCTTTGCTTGTCTATCCCCTTGCCTGCACCTCCCCCCCCAAAATGCTCCGGGCTCCCCTGCAGCCTGCCGCGAGCTGCCTTAGAGGTGGAATGGCCCCGTGCAAAGCAGCAGTGGTGTGGTATGAGGAAATGCCGTGCTAGAGGGGTTGCCTCTTGTGACATTTCCTCTCCCGATGGGTGGTGGACAGTGCTGCTCCCAAGGTTGCCTAGGAAGGTTAGGTCAGGGTGTTACAGTCCCAGATCCTTCCCTGATTCCAGTGGTCAGGGTTAAAGCTGATCACCTGAGGCCGAATTTAATCCCATAGAGCTGGGCTGAGCCTGAGGGGGAGGCTCAGCTGAGCCCCACCTGGAGCTTCCAGCATTTCCCCCCGCCTTGTGTACACATCTTAAAACCCTGCTGGAAGCACGAAGCTTTTGAGCTCGTCACATGATGCTGTGCTGTAAATCACCTATGAGTCATCAGCCAGCGTCTATATTGTGGTAAATAAATCCATGAAGTGCAGTTAGGCCTGCACTGATGCTGGGGGCGAGGGGATTAGCAGGGCCTGTTGTGTAGGAGAGCGTGGCAGCTCAGTTCCCTGATGCTATACCTGCCCAAGCTGTGCCGTGCTATCACCCAGAGCTTGCCTCCTACAGAAATAGAGCTGTGAAGCTCTCTGTAATGCCGCGCTGAGGATGGGGGTGGCTGTTCCGTGGCATGCTGTAATTTAGAAATAGGCTGGGCAGCAGCAGCCTTGTATTCCTGATGCTGCTTGTAGTGAAGAAAATGTCAAAACAATCACTGCCTTGTGGCCTCGGGAATGTGCCCTTAAGGAGTGTCCCAGAAAATCTCCTGGCTTACTGCCACCTTTGCTCTGAAGCTCTGGAGATATCCCTCTCTCCTTCTCCAGAAGCAGGCATGTCCTTAGGCTTCCTGGTTCTTGAGCTGGGGAAGTGTGATGTGTTTGGAGCCATAAATCTTCCCCTGTTCATGAGAAGCACGACTAATCTGACTGCGAAACGACCAAAAACACAGAGATGGTGGAGTGCTGTAAAGCTGCAGCAGGAAGTCTTTGCAGTATGGATGTGATGATCTCTGGCCAGATTGCTCCTGTCAAAACCAAACTCCTCAGGCAGGGTTCCATTTCACTGCCAGCAGAGCCTGGTGAGGTCTGGGTTTGTTGGCACTGGGCTGGGAGGTGGAAGAGGAATGTGCATGACGGTGTGGCTTGGAGCAAACAGGGATTGCTGTGTGACAGATGACATCCTGTTGTGCAAAGAGGTTATGTGGTGGTTCTTTATCTCTTTCTCTCCTCTATATAAACTCTAAATCAAACTTAGTATTTAAAGCATCTACTTAGTAAATGGTAGAAGAATGCCTGGCTGGCAGTGGCCATTGAGTTGGGAATACTGAGGTTTGGTGTGGGTTCATACTTTTTTTATTAAGAAGTGCAGAGGTGACATACTAGGCCTGGCAGTGTCAGGTTCTGATCTCCAACTGTTCAGCATGTCAAGATGCCTTGGAAAAGCATCTGGAAATCTGGCGATACATAAACAAGGGAATAATTTGTCTCCTGTGCTAGAACTCATCCACTGCTGTTATGAAGGTTTCAGATTACACAGTCATTCAGTAGGAAGTCAACAGTCAAGGGTGTGCTGTTGACATGCAAGATTTAAAGCACCTCTTGTGCTTTTTAGGCCTGGGTTCTGCAGCTGCACTGAGCATGTCCATCTGGCCCACTGTTTATTTTGTGCAACTTGGGTGAAGCAGGAGCTTGGACATCTCAAAAAAGCTTCTTTGCTGTGTTGTCTGCTTTTGGTCCCCAAATGCGAAACAGCATAGGTTGGGGAAATGAGCAGTCAGCTCGTCTATTCTCACATCTAGACTGCTCTAACCCTGGGAACCGAAAATTAGCCTTGTTCACTTGTCTGCTGTGTGTTAGTGGTGTGGCTGTGGGCTTGGGCTGGCAAACACTTCAAGCACTGAAGGGAAGCAAGGAGCCTTGGCCTTCAGGTTTTATTGCTTTGCAGGAGCCTGTACTGAGTAGCTGTCAGGTGTGAGTCTGTGGTGCCCATGACAATTTCAAGGTTGAAAAGTGTAAATGATGTCTGCAGAGGAAGCAGCCTGGCTGCACTGGGTCCTTGCAGCTATTGCGCAGGAAGCTCACGCCATTCTGTGAGCAGCGCAGGTTGCAGCATGTCCCAGACTTCCAGGGAAGTCTCAGTGCTGCCTCAGGAACCCTTCTTTTTTGGGTTTAGGCCTACAGGCAGCCATCTCCCATCCTCTGTGAGCTGCTAGAGCGCTGTTGGCAGGTCTGTTTTGGTACTGGCTCAGTACTGCAGCTGCCCAAGGGCTTCTCAGTTTCACACTCCTGCTTGGATCTACTGCTATGCGGGTCTGCAGAATGTGGTGACCTCAGTGCAGACAGTCTCTGGTCTTTCATTGCCCAAAGGAAATAAGGGGTTATAGCTTACTTTGCTAATCATATAGTTAAAGCAGAGTTTCAGCAAATACAGAAGATGGACAGTCTTGGGTGTAAGATCCTAGCTGTTCATTTGTGTGGTCACTGCTACTTGAGAAACCACCAGTCAGGTCTGGATCTCAGCTAAGCTGTTCTGTAAGCTTGAAAATAAAATGCTTTGTAGAGACTTGGTTAGTAAATATTTCCTGTGTGTATATGTCCTCAGATGTATAAATATCCTTGTATAGAAGTCTGTCTCATAGGGATCTATCCTCCACAGTAGGAGACAATTGTATTGAGCATAAAACAGGTTAAAGGGTGGAAAAGAATACTGCCCAACAGCATCCCAACACTACTGTGCACTCCCTACTCTTGTCTGTTACATGTATCTTCTCCAGTACCAGGTGGGGTATTAAAGATTGTTGAAAATCACACTGTTGGATGTGAAACCTACATGTGGAACAGTATACAAAGCAGTAGCATTAGAGCTTGTAATGAAAACCTTGCCTTAAAGGAAACAACATCCAGCACACTGCAGAAATAAACAGAATCCTTGCTTTGTGTCATTCACAGCTTTTGTAAGAAGGAAGATCACAACAAAGAGAATCTCTTCAACAGCCTCAACTATGATGTTGCTGCCAAGAAGAGGAAGAAAGACCTACTGAATAACAAAGCCAAGATTCAGTGTAAGATGTCTGGGCATTTTTTAATAAAACTTTTTTCAGGAAGAGAATGGAAAATGCTTCAGATCCATTTTTTTCCTGTGTAGTGCATAAGTCTTCCAAACTATCTTAAAGGGCTTTGCGCCCATGTTTGACCTAAGAAGAGAACTTGGATACAGTTTAATGTGAAGATTTATGCTTCTGTTAGTAATCCCTGCTCTGAGGAGTTATGCTTGTTGTGTTCAAGTTTTTGTCACTTGTATTTGTCAGAAAGAGGGTAATTTTTTCCTATGGTACATTCAAATGAACCAGTTCCAGCTTTTTTTCCCCCTGCAGACTTCCTTGTGCACAACAGACTAAATTTATTCTCCCTTCCATATGCGTGCTGAGTACTAATCTATGTTACTGGAGGCTATAAGCCTGAATGTGTGCTTTGATCATATCTCTTTGCATGATGTGCATGAAAAAATGAAGTAAGACTTCAACTTGCTCAAAACAATGAGAAGTTTGAAATCTTTCTGCACCTTCAGAGAGCAGTAGAGGTCTCAGATGGCAACCTGGGGGAGGATGTGGGGATGCTGTGGGGACAGTGAGGTCTGCGTTTGTCTGATTGCAAGATAGGTACTAGAGTTAGCAAAGGCTGCGAATGTAAACACACACAGAGGAAATGAGTTACCATTCCCACACTAGTATTAGCTCACTATGCATCCCCCAGGATTTCGGAAATGGATGCCAAAATCTGGCCCCTCTGTGCATTCAGTTCTCTGTGAACAAACAAATGTAACCATGATGGGTTTTGGCTGGATTCTGCTGTGACTTACTCGTTTAAGAAGGCCCTGATGCAGGATCTGCATGCCTGTTGCTGAGGCTGGCTTTGTACCTGGAATCTTAGTACTACAGACTTACATCCTTGTGCCCTTGGGTGGGAAATGAGACATTCTCTTTGAACTCTTCAAGGGAAAGAGTTTTACAGGATGGAGGGGATTTCTGATTTATACAGCTGATGAATTGCTAGTGTGTGGTAAAAGAAGGGCTAAGAGCCCATATAAGAATGGGGTGGGGAAAGGACTGAGTGGTACAACTGCTATCACAGTAAGGATTTGTGCAAACAGGTGGTAGCTTGTGGTGGGTACAGGGGAATTATTTTGGGGGCAGTTCCTACTTTTGAAGAAAGGGAGGGACAATTAGAAGTAAAGAAGTTTTGGACCCAAAGAGGTTTTTCTTTTCTAGCAAGTTAGCCACAAGCAGAAGTATGTTCCTTTGAATCTGACCTCACTGCTAAAAGCTCTCTCCCACGTGCCTGGTGTCTCATGACATTTTTGCTCAACTTCAAGTTTGACATTCAATCCCCAGCCTGTATCCAAGATAATAAATAGTTAATAAAATCAATAACAAAACCTGGCTGTCAGCCATGATTACTGTTTGATACCAAAGAAGAGAAGGTGCTATGGTATATCTGTGACTGGCAGATTAAACATTTACAGTCTTCAGCTGTGTCACTGAAACATAACCCCTTTCTAAGGCTCAGGGCTGTTGTCTCAAATGAAGGATGTTGGAAACAAAGCATCTCAGCAAGTTGCTAGTTTTGGTTTCAAGTTCAGTGGTGTAAACACAAAATAACTTGATTTGTGATAAAAGGGCAGCAAGTGTTGTCAGCAGAACAGACATCCAGCCTGCTGTAGAGTGGAAGATTAACTGAGCAAAATATCTTTGTCTAAACAGATTTTCATCAAGAAAAGTGGATCTATGTTCACAAGGGGAGCACAAAAGAGGTGAGTGCCTCTGTAGTTCATATTTGTACCCTTTTTATACTGTTTTTTTCCACACAATAGATGATAGTGAGCTGATATAAGTCAGCAGAAACTATTAAGAGATAAGTGAAAGATCTGGCTTGTGGTTGGAATTTCAGTAATGATTTTAAACCCCAATCAAGGAGCCAGGGCTTGATGTGCAAGATTCTGTATGTGTGTTTAAAATATGACTTGTTTGCTTCCCTTGGTTTGAAAGAAAAGCCATTTGCAGACCCAGCCATAATACTGTTCTTGGCTTTCACCCAGTTCAGTCCTAATATGGAAAATCATTGGAATTCATCACAATGGCTTGCTTTGGGCTCATGGAGGGAAGTGGCTGTATGCAACCACCCTCTGTGAACTTGTGCTATATGTTGAGCCCCAGGAATGTCGGAATTATTTTCCCTTGTAAATTCTGGAGAAATGGAACTGAGCTATCTAAGGTCACAAATAGAGCCTGAGTCAGTTTTGGGAAAATGCCACAACCTGTGTTGAACCATGCCTACTCTTGACGTCAGTAAGTGCAGCTCCACGGATGATGGGCCTGCCTCCTCTGGTTGTGAGCAAGTCCCATGGTTTGTACCCATGATCTTGCTAAATCAAGTTGCTCTGGGTCACGTCTTCCTGGTGCTGTCTGGATTCTTGTCAGTCAAAACATGACCCAGACTGTTTTTTTTCCTTAGCGCCATGGTTACTGCACCTTGGGAGAAGCCTTCAACAGACTTGACTTCTCCAGTGCTATCCTGGACTCCCGGAGATTCAACTATGTTGTAAGGGTGAGTGCAAGGCCAGGGCTTATCTCCCTGTGTTGGTGGTGGGGCTTCTGAACTAAGTACCAGTTTGGTGGTGGGCAAGTAGGGGATGTTGGGCTTTGCTGTGTGAAGTAACTGATGGAAGATGTTGTGTGGATAAACCCCAAAACCTACTGTAAGATCTTCTAAGATGGAGAAAGATAGTGATGATAGTGTTGATGGGCTGTCCATATCCTAGCACTCCTGCTATTTATTTAGTTAGGTTGTAATGAACAGTTGAGAAGTTTCAGCTGTGTGGAAATCGTGTTGGACAGCCAAAAAAACTATTGTTTCTAATTTCTGAGCTTTAAGTTCTGCTTCTGAATGTTCCTATAACCCCAGAAGGAGCATGGGCTCTGCATGAGCCATGAAGAAGTGGGGGCATCTTTTCATACTAGAGGCTAAAATAACTGCAAGCGTGAGTGTTGGAGGGTTTGCCTCCTGTGAAGTGATAAGGGAGAGACTTTAGGGAGCTGAGTGTTTTGGGAATGAGAAAATGGGATGAACCTCTTCGAGTCCTTGATCTGAACTTGTCTACCAAGGATCATGGATGCCCTTAGTCTTGTGTGACTGGCAGCAGTTTCAGTGGGTGAAGCATTTCATTTGCCCCGATGCTTTCAGTTGGTAGGAGTCATTGGCCCCAGGTTCCCTATGTGCTGGCTTTGTGTAATGGATCAGGGCTTCTCATTTCCCTCAGGTGACCAAGGAAGGAGTGGTGATGTTCTGGGGTATCTGCTATCTCAGGGTCTGCAGACTGTTTATGCACATGTGATCTGCAAATTGATCTCAAATTTCAGAATGCTTATCAAGGCTTGGAATTCAATAAGCTTTAAAAAAAAAAAAAAGCTTTTATTAGCCTGAGGCTGTTTATAAACAGCTCCTTTTCGCATTTCATCAGCCGTTAATCACTGGTGAGACACCAGCTGTCTAGGATTTAGGTTATGAAGCAAGCATCAGTGGTATTGCTTTCCTTTTGACTCAAGTGTCATAAGAAGTCAGTAAGGAAACAGGTTCACCTGTTGTCTAGGTGACTAGGAGCCCTTGAAAAGCCCTGTCACCCTGGGAGGAGTATAGGCATTGGGGAGTGATTACTCACCCACAGTGCAGGACAAGGGTGATTGCTCGGGCAGAGTGTCACAGAGGTGGCAGTGGGGATCATACAAGAGGCAAAGCAGGAGACAAGTTCATTGAAATTCAGGCTTACTTAGTTCTGCTGGTCCTGGGACAGCTTGTTTTCCTGCTTGCACAGAGAAGATGCCTGCCAGAACAGATGCCCAGTGTTTTCTGCTGTTGGATAAATACACCACCATGTCAACTTCAGGGCAGTTATTTTGGAAAAAACCATTTGTGCCAAGGCAATAACCCACAAGTTTTATTGCTCCCTCTTTAACAAGTATTTGGTACTCCAAGGATCCTTTTGGCAGATTTTCTGCCTCATGACTATGAAAAACTCCACAGAGATTACTACTGAGGAATTGGAGTCAATGATCCTCGTGGGTCCCTTTCAACTTTGGGTATTTCCAAGTCCAGCTTTGAGTTGGGCTCCTGCTGCACAGCCCAGTATGGCAGTTATCTTGCACAAGCCTGCAGCCATTGGGCAGGAGGCCCGTTGAATGTTTTAAACTCAAATTTCATTGAAGTTGCAGTCTGATGGGACACTCAAGCTGACCTCCTTTATTTTTGCTTTGAGGATGCCTTCATAAAAGCATACCAGACCTGCTGTGTGTCCAATATAGTAGTGTTCTATATGGAAGTCAGTATTTATCCTTGTTTCTACAAATTACCTCTCTGAGCTTTTAAAGCAAAGTAGTTTTAAGGGTACACATCTACTGAGAAGTATGATGCTTTCTAATTGAGGTTGACTTGTTTGGCTGATTTAAAAACAAACAAAAAACTAAAGCTGGTACTGTTGATCAAATGTAAAACTGAGTTCTCAAGTGAAGGGATTGTATTGGCCAAGTCTGTGGTAGATAGTAGCTTGTAAAATGCCTTTTGTGCCAGATCTACTCATGAAAAGCTCTGCCTAGATGTGGGTCTCATTTATGGTCCTTTGCAAACTGCAGGCCTCTGAGAGTATGCAGATGAGCAATCTGTCACATGGAAAATGCCTTGAATATTGGCAGGCAGGCTTTTTTCCCCTTCCCTCCCTCTCCTTGTTCTCTTTAGCTCCACCCATTGCTCAGGGTGTCTGATCAATGTCACAGTATTTACTTCATCAAGTAAATGCTTTCCAAGCAGGAAAGTTGAGATGCAGGCTTGGGAAGAGCGTGAGGATGTCCACAGAGGAGGAGAAAGAAATAGCTATAGACCTGAGACTCACTGGCTCCTCCAGACTTTCTCTGCAGATAAGCTGCATTACTGCTGATAACAAAATGGGCTTTCAGGCCTGACCATCAACTTGCTCTTGCCTTTTTCAATGCACTTATCTACAAATAGCTCTAAATGTAAGTGCTGTAGTGTTTTGCTGCTGATTTTTGTTGTTGTACAGAAATGTCTGTTGCTTAAGATGTTCCCAGACTAATTTCTTAGAGTTCCCGACAGCACAATGATCTGTTACAAAATGGGTACCTCCAGGAGAGGTGGAAGTGTGGGCATCAAAAAGCACAGCAAATATTTTTTCATAACCATGTACTATCAACTGTGTCCACTGAGTTCATGTAACTGAAGATGACGTTTCTTCCAGCATTAATCTCATCTTGACAGTGCTGATACAGTGCTGGAAGCACTAAGTATAGGTATTGCTGCCATGACCTGGTCCTTGCTGACAGTTTGAACTATATAGCATCTACACACACATTACAAGGAAAATATTTCCTTTTCAGAGCCAGTAAGGAAGGTCCTTTGATCCAGAGGATTTCAACTGTTCCTTGTCTTGAAGCAGTCTTGGTTTCTCTGCTCTTAAAAAAATTAACGAAGACTGAAAGTGTTCCTGTGAGTGTATGCAACACAAGCAGAGAGAAGAGTGCCAGCAGCCCAGAAGCTGTTGGTTCTCCTTTGGGAACACTTTGTTCAGATGACAGTGAGGTTTTGCAGGCTGCTTCCTTCAGAAAGATCTGTCATATGATGGGTGTGTGGCGATGTCTCAAGGGAAGGTGCTGTTTCTGATCATAAAAACTTAGGTCAGGGTAAACTGCATGGGCACAGCTTTTCTGGCATAACATGATCTAGACAGCATGCAGCCTGCTAAAGTAGTCTCTAAAATTTGTTTCTCAAGTTTTTATAGTGCTTAGCTCCAGGAGTCATGGATTTATGCTGTGCTGAAAGAATATCAGCTCAATGCTGCCTCATGGAGATCTGTCAGCACCTGCACTGTAAATCATTATAACTCACCCTGCTGTTGCTCCACCTCCCAGCTCACAGCTAATGTGACATTTCAGCCATGAAAACTGAAGGGCTGTGAGAATGAGGAGGAAACTTTCATTTCAGTAAGTTTCTCCACACAGCTCCAATGTGAGGAGCCACCTCCCCAGGCCTGAGGTGTTGGGGCGTCACCGTGGGATACATTCCTTCTTGGGCAGTTTGGGGCACTTGGATGTGGACTTAACACTTGAGGAACTCGAGGCTTGTGATTTAACTGTTACAGAGCATTGGGTTTTTTAGGTGAGATTCTACCTTCCTCAGTGCAGTGCAGGCCTACAGATGCCTTTCTGGCTCCGGTGGGGGGATGCTGCTGCTGGTGGCGTTTGAGCAAGAACCCCATCCTGCTCAAGGGAGTAGGCTTTCACCCAGCTGTAGAAGCTGCTGCTTCCTCCCAGTTTGGCAGATGTCCTGGAATAACCCACTGCATCTCTTGCCTCTTCTTGGCAGCTGCAGACCCCTGAGAGCAATCACAATGGGCCAGGCAGCAGGAAGGATTTCTACAGAAGCTACCGGGTCACTTTTTTTTTTCAATTTCTGAAAATCTGAAAGAGTGAACTGGGATCTACTGCCCTGTTTTCAGGAGGTGCTACAGATTCCCAGCTCCAATGAAATTCAGCTGGAATGCAATTACTTGGCTTTAGAAAAGCAGGCTTTTAAAAATTCCGTTTAACCTTTCCCTTTGCACTCTCCCCTACCATCTGTCTCTCTCAGCTGAGCGTGGACTGGGCTTAGTGCACTGTGCATCACAACACATGCTAGCTGCTCTCCAGCCTTTTTACCCTACTCAGCATTAATCTGAATTCATCAGTCTGCTTTTAGTCTGCGTTATGCAAGTGACATTGTTGATTTGTATTATGCTGTAGACTCAAATTTGTCAGTATATAGAATGAGACTGTGCTCAGTTGGGTTTGTGCCAGCACTACAAGATCCTCAATGCACTGGAGCCTGTGGGACATGGATGGTTCCGAGCCTCATTCAACCGTATCACTTACCTACTTTGCATGTATTATATGAGGGCAGGAATAAAAATGTCTTTTGGTTTGGAAGGCCGACCAGTTGCTTCAGCCAGTGGTCCTGGGGGAGTGGAGTAGTCCTGGAAGCATTCACAACATAGTTTTCATATGGAATTTCATCCTCTGTTTATTGCTGCAGGGGGAGAGAGGTGACACGTGACATCATAACTGGTTCACTGAACAGAAATTGAACCTTGATAAACACAGACAAGGCAAATTTGTATTTGTTTGGCTAGCTTACTCTTGTGCCAGTTTAGTGTTCTTCAGGGAACTGAGATTTTTATCTTTGTTCCTCCTAAAGAATTGCCCTGGCTTTGAGCTCTTACAGTATTGCTTTACGTGATACTTATCACTGGGGATATTTTAGTGTGCTCAGCAACGGGCACATCGCTAACGCCCAGCCTGGAGGAAGCTGTCTGTGTGCCAGTTCCCGAGCAGTGCAATCTGGAGGCAGCAGTTGTTTGTGCACAGAAGAGCTGATTTGGTGTGTGTGTGGCTAATGTACAGATGGAATCTGGCAAGTTGATTGTTAGAATCAGAGGCCCGAAGGCTTACTGGGTTAGTGTAAGCAGAGTATTGCAGGCTCATTTAGGGACACTGTTTTTTCTACTTCCTTTGGTACATCAAGAAATTAGGGAAAGATTTCTAAGACTTTGCCAGCATCTTGCAGCCTGGCGTGTTTTAATTTAAGAGTATCAGGTCTTTGAGGTCTGTTTTGCTGAGGGGTGTCGGCTGTTCTTGCTGCGTGCACTGAACACTACCCAACGCTCCTACATCTCACTTCTCCAAAATGAGCCAGGAGAGCAGGCAGGCAGCCTGCCCTTCACAAGTTTGTGCAGGTCTTTTTCCATTTTGTTTTCTTTCAGTCATGTGAGGTGCAAGATATTAATAGAATGTAAACTCAAAGCCACCTGATGATGGTGTCGGCCTGGAAAGTAAATGGAAGAAGAGGTTGGCTGCTTCGGGCAACTCGCTGCTCCTAACTGGCAGTCGTGTGCCTGAGAGGAGCAGACTGACTGAATGGCTACAGTAACCGCTCTCCCTGAGCATGCTGATCTTTGGCAAGCTGTAGGTAACGTTATGGATGCATTCCTGTCATAACAGGGCAAACAGTTCAGCTCCTGACTTATCAAGTCTTATCATAAAACATCTTGGTTACTTGACACAAGTAGTTGCACCTTCTCTGTACTCTCTGTGGTGCCAGCAATAGGACACCGTAGCTCCAGATAATAAAGAATTAATAAGCTAGTCATGCGGTAACGTGTTGATTGATTTGTAGCATAAAAGGTTTTTCCTTTCCCTTCTAAATTGAAACAGAAGGCTGTGTACATCCACAGCAAATGGAATGTCGTGTGGACAGTCTGTGTATTTATATAATGCTGGGGGGGAGGAAAGCTTGGGAGATCACAGACCACGTGTTCTGCAGAATATGACCTACAGGAAACTTTGCGGCTGCTCTTGTGCCAGCAGAGCCCAGGGAGGAGAGGGCATTTTCCCCATGGGAGATGCTTCCTTTAGCAACTGCAACCCAAATCCAGCATCCTGCTTGTATAGAAGGCAGGCACTCTGTGATGGGAAGCAAATGGCAATCGAAAGTAAAAGTGACTTTTCTCATTAGAGGAGACTAATGAGTAAACAGGACAGTGAGAAGTGAATGACTTGATATTGTTGCAGCTGCATGGAGAGAAGGAAATCTTGAGGGAATAGGGGTTTGTTTGGGATGGGGGCGGGGTGGGGGAGGATGGTTTGTTTTTAATACAGTTCTTAACCTTTCCATTGTGGTGACAGCACTCTGACAGAAGCCATGCAGCCAAGGAGTTTGACGTAAATTGAGGAGTCTGATTCTTATTAATGCCCCATCAATAATATCCCCATCCAAACTGGCATTCAGTCATGCTCCCTTATGACACTGCTTGTTTATGCCCCACTGAAGGTCGGTGACGTCTACCATTCATTGTTCCTTGGTGTGAATAGATGCTGTCAGCCTCAGCGCTGCTGTGGTTTCTCTGCATCTCTGAACCATGAAATCAAGTTTTTCTCCTGAAGATTGTTAGAGACCTCTTTTTTTTGCCCCCCTTCCATCCCTTCTGATGTGGATTTAGTTATTTATCTTGTTTTCTCTCCCCTGTGTGTTAGTTTGCTCTGTTGTTCCATCTACCTTTTATTTTCATGCAGCAAACAAGTGTCTGGACTGTTTTGCTGTGTCATGTGACCAGGAGTTAAGATTAGAAAGGTATCTCTGCTCTCTAAGGCTTGCAACTTCTATTTTTATCCACAGCTGTTGGAGCTGATAGCAAAGTCTCAGCTGACGTCACTGAGTGGCATTGCCCAGAAAAACTACATGAACATTTTGGAAAAAGTGGTGCAGAAAGGTAAGAAATGGAAACACTGAGGGGGAGGAGGAGGAGTTTGATTTAATTTGATGTACTCAGCATGAACCACATCCTCAAGAGTAGGCAATGCAGGGTGGGGGAAGTGGGGACACCACTTCTGCTTTCTGTAGTTCCAGTTTCTCTCAGTGAAGGGCTCTGCAGAGTGGGGGGAGTGGGAATAAGTGTCCATATTTTAGTAGATACCCAGGAGGCAATTCCTCCTTCTCCCACTACCATCTCTTCTGCTACCTACTGAGCCCTAGTTCTGACAACAGAAGAGAGAGCTGTTCCTGCCCCCCAGCCTGGCACATCTCTAGTCACTTTTGCTCCATGTTTCCAGTGTGCTGTACAAAATGCGTCCACTCCTCTGGGGAAAGTAAAGCGTATGGGCTATCTCACTGGGACTTCTTTAGGACTGGATTGCAGTTAAGTGGGCTGCTTCCCTTCCTAGTGCTTCAGCTCTGAGTGAGCCCAAGGAATGGAGAGCACTCTTTGTGTACACACACTAACAATGAGCCAGAAGATCCTGAGCTGTCTCTCTGCCCCGCAGCTGGGGTAAGTGAAGGAGAGGCATACAGATAACGTCATACATGTTAGAGGGGAAAGCTGACTGATTTCCAGAGGCTGGAAATGGGAAGTGTTGTAGAAAGGGCACATAACTCATCTGCTTATCCTGGGAAAATCTCACCATCTGCTGTCTAACCTGCTGAGCTTAGCTAATGTTTAAGCATTTTTCTCTGAAAGAGAATCATAGGCTGGCTCTCTTGTGTGAGTATGGCAGCTTACTTTCCCATAGAAACGTGAGAAACGTGTAGATTCAGGAAGAGATTTGGCCACTTTCCATTTATAACCATTCCTTTTCCTCAAAAGTCCTTGAAGACCAGCAGAACATCAGGCTAATACGGGAATTGCTGCAGACCCTCTACACGTCCCTCTGCACTTTGGTTCAACGGGTCGGCAAGTCTGTCCTTGTAGGAAACATCAACATGTGGGTGCACAGGATGGAGACTATTCTCCACTGGCAGCAGCAACTGAACAACATTCAAATCACCAGGGTAAGCATGAATCCTGAAGGCTAAAAATAACGTAGTTTCTTCATAAAAGCTCACATAGTAGCTCTCATTTGGGTGACAGCATCCCACAGTACTTCTCTTTGGCCACGAGGTTCTGTTTTAGCTGAGCTGGGCAGAAGATGGTCTTGCCCTCCCGAGAGTCTTGAGAGATGAGGCCTCAGTATGAAAAGTCAATTCAGTCTTTCTCAATCTGAGAAACTGCCTTCAAAACTTGTTTATCAGATAGTTGAGGCTTTTTGGTTTATTTAATCCAAAATAAATTAATCTGAAATAAATGCAAATTTCCAAATAGCTGCATAACTTCATGCTTCCTGGCTGAAAAACATCAGTGATTCTTCCAGTAGTCTGGAGCTGACTGTTCCAGCCAGACAAGTCCTGCTTTCACAACATCTGGTTTTCCAGCAGTGTCTGTGCAGATGGGGGAAATTAGTTGATAAGATCCTAATCTGGCTTTGCGGGTAAAACAAATCTGAACTTGCTCCACTTCACCTTGAATGGGTGCTGACTCCACAGAAATAATCAATACTTCTTCATGTGCTGACCTCTGCATCGGTGTGCCCATTGTAAGAGTCTTTTCCAGAGAACTGTGTTGTGAATTTCCTCATTGGGCAGACCAAAGCATGCCGTGAGGGAATTTAAGAAGTATGTTTCCCTGATGTGTTGACTAGATGCTCTTAGAGGATGGAGCAGAGGTCCTGCTTTTTTCATTTTATGTGACTGTGTTCCATGGGAACACTAGGAAGTAATTTCCAGCTCTTAAGTTAAAGAATGATACAGGCAGCAGGGCATGGGAGAAAATGAACTCTGGAGGCACCCAGGGAGTTTGAAGTGCCGTGAAAGTAGCGCTGCCTTATATGATGGTGGTCTGCCCCAGCTCTGCTCTGAGACGTGTCCATCCCTGTCGGTGCCTTGCTATGGGGAGCTGCTCAGTGCCTGGGTGCTGCTGGGTTCAGCTCCTCTGTGGCATCTGCTTCCTTGATGCTCTGTATGTCATGACCTACCTCCTGCTGCTCTGCTCGGGAGTACAGTATGGCTTTTCCTCTACTTCACTGTCTCTCAAAACCCACGTAAGCATTTCAGAGCTTGGCCTATCTCTGCATCAAAATACTGCTGGTGAATGGAGCTGCCTTTTATGTACATTTGGTGTACTTTTGCAGACAGTTCTCTGAAATGTAAGTAAAATAGATGTAGAGCTTGTAAAGCCAAACAATATACGCCACTGGAAGATGACTTCAGGTCAAGCTAGAATTAAATCAGCTGAGTGGGGAGGAAGAGCAAGCCCAGTTCTGTGCAGTCAGTTGCTTGTGTTTTTTTTCTTTAAAAAAAAAAAAAAAGCCTGTCCAGAAAGTGACAACATAATGATCTGCTCTGATCTAATCTCTGTTCTTTCTCCAAAGAAAGTAATGTTTGAAAAGTCCTGGAAAGGAGGACAGAGGGAAAAGAAGTAGCAGATAAGTCTCTGGCTCTGACTCAGAAAACCTGTATGGAGTTGCTTTAGTCCTACTGGCTTCCTCAGAAATAAGATGTGTGTGCCTCGGTTAGGTTGGGTTGTGTTGTTGTTTCTCTTGTTAAACCAAGAGTCTCTGAGTGTAATTTGGCCCTAGTAGAACTTGTGTGGGCCCTCTGCAGGAGCATGCAACAGACAGTGTGGCAGGGGAGATCAGTGGGAGGTGATCCAAGACTGCAGCACATTCCTTCTGCCCCTAAGGATGACCTCAGTGTGCGTTACCAGGCAGGGACACTGATCCTGCCCAGTAGCACATAGGTGACTCATCGGCTTCAGGAGTGCTGAAGCATGGCTGTCCGCCTCTTCTTTCCTTCCCAAGTGCACCAACAAGTGTCTGCACATAACCGGGCAGTGTGCTCACAGTTTAACCCTCAGCACGTAATAGTGGGGAGGTGTCCTGTTGTCTCAAGGTCTGGTTACTGATAGAGGAATAGAAGAGGAGCTGGGATGAGAATGACTGAAAGGTAGAGAACATGAGGCTGCTGGGGGATGTGACCAGAGAAACAACTGTTTGTGTCGATCAGTGAAATAATTCACCATGGCGCTGTCAAAGTTAAGTTGGTTTTGGAACAGATACCCTCTGGAGATGACCAAGGCAGTTCAGCTTATCTGGAGGAGCTGGACAGAAGTAATGTCTTGCTTCAGCAGTTGGTTCTTGCAGGTCCCCTGGGCTGGGGGAGGAGCAGAAAGCAGCACTGACTGAGCACCGAGGGGAAGGTGGGAACTGTTTATGTGCAGTTGTACTCTTTGTGCCCAGGAAGTCTCACATGCCTTTAGATGGCTGGAGATGGGGCCATGTGATTCAGAGCAGCCTCACACAGCGTTCCCCTGCTGCTGATGGGCCTCGTGCTTCTCTTTTGAAACAGTTAATGGCCCTGCCAATTGCAAGGCGGGTGATGTGACTCTGCAGCTTAAAAATAGCAGCATCTCTGTGCAGGGTAAATGATAAACTTGGCACATCTCTTTAACATTGTTTCTTTGAGGCTCAATCTGCAAAGCTGCTGTTTGCCTTATTAAGGCTGAGGCTGATTTTTGGAGCAGCTAGAGCCCAGGTCTTTGCAGAGGCTTTGCTCCCATGGGTGCCTTGATTTGCTCCAAAGTTCAGGACCTGGAGCTGTGCTGCCACGCAGACTTGTAAAATAGTCCCAGACCTTGTGCAGACCAGGCGAAGGTGACTGGAAGTGAAGGTGGCTTTTGGCTCTTTGGGGTGTGCTTTGGTGTGGCTAAGCAGCCTGGAGGACAGTGGCTGCTGGAAAAGGGGCAGGCAGGTTCTGCAGATGTTTGCAGGGGAAAGATGAGCCCTGCCAGCAGTGACTTGGGAGTCCGCACAGGGAAAATCCTGCTGTCAGCCACTGCTGTGGTTACGGTGGGATCTTGTGACAGCATGAACTAAAACACATGCTGGAAGTGCATGAGGTTCCCAGCAGTGTGGGTGATAGAAGGCTGAAGCTGAGAATGAATGTCAGCATCTCTTGTCTTGCAGAGATGAGAATGGTCATGCCTGACACCGTGATGTGGCCAGTGTCCGCCAGTGTCCTGCTCTAGTGGAAGCTGGTGGTGGTACTTCTGGGGGCAGAGGGGGAATGGGAGGGATGAGAGAGGAAGAGGCATAGACTGTGAGTCTGCTTCTGAATACTACTGTAGTACATATAAATCTGCTCTTCCTTGAAGATACCTCACGTCCTTTTCTGGGGCAGAAGTTGAAATGTCTCTATTCAAAAGAGAGAAATGTTGGGTTTTTTTTTCTGCATAAAGAGCAGTACTTGAAGTAGTAATGTTACTGCAAGGTAGAATTACTTGGGTTTTCAGCTTTGTCTGAGCTCCATTTTATTTTATATTTTCCAGCCTGCCTTTAAAGGAACTACCTTCACAGACCTGCCATTGTGTTTACAATTGAACATCATGCAGCGACTGAGTGATGGGAGGGACCTGGTTAGCCTTGGTCAAGTGGCTCCCGACCTGCAAGTGCTCAGTGAAGATCGGCTGCTATGGAAGAAACTCTGCCAGTACCATTTCACAGACAGACAGGTATGAGGAGATGCAGATTGCTGTCGGTTGCTTGTTGTAGCACGTCGGTGAGTGAATGCACGTTGGTGGGATGCTCTTAACTTGACTATCTGTTGGATCTGAGGGCTGTGCTGCAAGCCGATAATACAGGCTGGCATGAGAATGGTTATAAAGATGATTTATGTAGAGGGTTTTGCATGCCACAGCAATGATTCCTTGAAATAGGATCCTGAGGAATTAGTCATAGGGTGAACTTCTTCCACCCTAATCCAGGTGGTAACAACTGCAAGTCATGGCTGTGTCTGTCCCACGTGTGCAGGGAAAACGTGCAGCCAAGCTGTGGCGTTAACTGCCGTGTCCCAGGAACCGACACCCTCTTGGAGAAATCTCAGTGGATGTGGTCTGTGAGCAATGAGTTGTACTCTCCTGCCCTTTAGAGCAAGAAATCCCCTCTGAGCTGTTTTGTGAGTGACAGGACAGTATGTGGAAACCAGCCTTTTGGTAATCTCCGGCTCTTCTAAAATTAAAAACTAATGGAAAAAACCCTCACACCTATCTGTTTATGGATGGATGTGTGAGGCATTTATACCACACCTCTGCATTTCAGGGACTGTGTGCCAGGCTTCTCTGTTGACTTGCTTTATTTGCTCAGGTTGGGTCTGACTTTAGAAGTGATTCTGGGGAAGTCATTTCTGTTTAAAAGTACATTCAAATCCCATCTTTGCAACTGATGAACCCAAAAAGGAAGTTAGAGCTCTCCCAGGCTGGTAAGACAAATCACTGACTTGATTTTCTGAAACCGTTAAATTCAGTTATGATTTCTCTCCTACCAGCTAGAAACAGCAGCTAAGGTAATATGAAATAGCTCCCAGGCTTCATACAGTAGTATTCATGAAATGAATCTATACCCTGCTAATGGTATTATGTGAGGCTATTGCTCTCAGGAAGCCTGTTACAGCTGGGCATTCAGAGCAGGACTTTCCCTGGTGTTACACACAAACTGTTACAGGACCAGCAGGGATGGTGCTTAACTTATGCAAGGGAGAAGAGAACACCATAAATGGAGAAAACAAAATGTGTGTGGTGTTGTTTTTTTTTTACCTGCTGCAATTACCGCCTCTTCTTTTTTTCCAGATTCGCAAACGGCTAATCCTATCTGACAAGGGACAGCTGGATTGGAAAAAGATGTACTTCAAGCTCATAAGGTGTTACCCACGGAAGGAGCAGTATGGTGACACGCTGCAGCTGTGCAGGCATTGCCACATCCTCTCTTGGAAGGTATGAAGTATTGGTGGGACAGCCTTGGTTGAGGCAGGACCCACGGGGCACTCAGTGCTTCCTCTGATGGCAGCAGCCTGCAGGAGTTACAATTCCTTTGCCTGAACAAGCTAGTGTGTGGGAGCAGTATCTTGGTTCTAACCCTCAGCTATTAAGACCCTTTTGCTATGCTTCAGACTTCCCTATTTTTTCTACATTGAACAGATCGTGGCCATTGAGGCCCAAGGGGAGGAAGGTGGGTGTAGTGTAGGGCTACATGCAGTAAATCTTGCTGGTACTGCCTACAATTCCTGCCACTCGTTCCATAGAGGTGAAGGTCTTGGCAGTGGGATTAACTAGAATAAGAGCTGGTGGCTACCAGACAGACCACAGCACAATTCTATCTCCCACTGTGTTGATGTCCACAGTATATCTGTAGATCACTGGCTTCTGATCCCTCAGAGAAGAGATTGAAAGAGTGGAGTGGGTCTTTGCTGGTTTTATTTTCCTTGACTTGACAGTAGCCCCTAAAATCTGAAGCCCAGTTCTGAGCTGTCTGCTTTGGCAAGAGTAGAAATATTATTTTGGGCTCTGCTCTGTTTGCAAGCAGGGCGTCTGGCAGAGTGGCAGCGTTAAGCTGGCTGATGTTCTGGCACCCCTTCTGCAATCTCTCTAAATGGAGTTGTTTTCTCCTTTCCCAGGGTACCGATCACCCTTGCACAGCCAACAACCCAGAGACCTGCTCCACCTCTCTTTCACCTCAAGACTTTATCAACTTGTTCAGATTCTGAACTTGAGTCACCACAGCTTAATTGATTCTTACAGGACACTTTATGCCACTGAGCTTGGACACTCCATTTGTAAATAGTGTAAATATTCATGTTCGTGTGAAGCTCCTGAGTCAAGGAACAAGAGGATTTCGGAGATGAAAGGTGAAATTGCTCACTGACGCTCAGCACTTAAGGAATACAGACTTCCATAGGACTGATGTATAAATGCAGATGTTGTACAGAGTCCCTTTTTTTATGATCAGAGTACAAGATACAGGGCAAAACCTTCATTTGTGTTTTTAGAAGTTAAAAATGAATTTGCCCCACAACCATTGAGAACTCTTTTGATTCATTTCTAATAATTGAGAGAAAGCAATATGAGGCTAGGACTGTTGAACTGTTTCTCTCCATCTGGTTTTATTTAGCATGCGTATTTATAAATATGACGTTTTAAAAGTATTTATGAAAAATATCCCTGCAACGAGTTTAGTAATACTTTTGTTTTTAAAAAAGGAGACATTCTGAAAGACTCAACATGGAACTCTAGCCTACGTACAAAAGAATCGCACCGTACCACTTTCTACCTCTAACAAATTGAGTACCTTTCAAACAAAAATCCAGCGTACAATGTGAACTTTTGTATTTTGTACAATGATTTAAAGGGAAATGTTTGTGACAGTAAGCATCTTTTCTCACATTAATGCTTACCTCTTTATGTTAGTTTTCTTGCTCTACTCAGTGCTTGAATGCCTAGGTGATAGGCACTATATAAATACCTAAGACTTTACTCCATCCTCTTTTAATTTGTTGGTTTTATGAAAGGTTAAGCAAAAGGGAAGAGAAGCCACAAGGATGAAGAGCATCCAAAAGGGAGGAAGTTCCATTACAGAGAAACAAAGGACTGAGTTTAATCTCACGAGGTAAATTCATATCAGCTCCACTAGGCTAATTGCACTAGATGAAATCCCCAGCGAGGTTAGAATCTGGTTCAAGCCTGTGTCCTCCCAGTTTTCCAACATATACACTGCTCTATATTCTGACTGCTGTCAAGTGAATTAAATCAATCTTAGAGCTGGCTGTTTGTAGGGAGAACAGGGCTACTGAATCTTGTGAAATGATGAGGTTTCTTATTCATTGAAAGACTTGGCAGCATCCTGCTTCATTTCATACTATTGGACTTCAGGGCGATGAGATAGCAGAAATTGGTCAGCATGTTGCTAAAAACTGCAGTCAAGGATGAGGGTAAGCAAGGGATTTCCAGTATGACATATGACAGCTTCGGTTACTTCTGTGTGCTGAGGAAAATGGAGAAGACCCTTCATCTTCCAGTGCTGACCTTGTCGTGGGATCTTTTAACACTAGCCTAGAGCTAAATTCTCAGTCCTATTGAGTAAGTGGATAAACTCCAAACATGATCTCCACTTCTCACTGTGGTGGAGCTAGAAGATTCCAGCTCATGTGTAACAACTTGAAAACCTGCATTGGAAAGTTTAGCCATTTGCCGGTAGGTCTCCTGTATAGCACTTTTTCTGTTGTGTGCGATGTAAGCAGGATACCTCAGAAGGGTAAATATTAGTGGGTTCTGCATGTCCATGTACAAGGAACTGTGAGGAAGAGGAGTACTCAGGACAATTCAGGAAGAACTACTTAAGTTAATTATTGTTAAATATTCTGTTCCTTTTTTTTTTACATTTTTATAACTGACTTTCAACACTTTTCTGCAGCTGTTTATATTTTAAGAAATTGTCAATATTTGCATTTTTGCAAACTAAATCACTTTGCATACCCTGGAGGAGACTCAAAAAGGGAAGAAAAGGTGCCTCTAGGTGGAGCAGTGAGGAAGAGGGGAGGAAACCTGGGAAGGAGGAAGCCAGGAAAATGCTGCCACGAACTGCTGTTCTCCTGCCTTCCCACAGCAAACCCAAGTTTTTGCTCTTCTAGAGAGCTCTGTGAGCCAGTGCTGCTCATAGCTGTGGCTTAGAGCTTGGCATCCTCAGAGACGAGGAGAAAACATGGGATAGGAACTATATTTGTTTTGAAGCTCTTTCCATTAGTTGCTGGTGAAAATAATCCTGGTGATCATGTTCACGTCAACTGAAAGTGATTTAAAAGCTGTTACCCTGGAAAAATGAACTTGTGTTTGTTTTGGGGGGATGCTCATGAGTGAGGGAGGCCGGTTTCTGTTTTCATTCCCATATTGATGTCAGTGGGTTGATGAGGATGAAATCTGGCCTGGTGAAAGAGGACATTAAGGACAGGAACTTGCAAGTGAATGACGTATTGCCACTGTCTTTGGAGACACTTGCTGTTACTTTTTCTAAGAGGACATGTGTGACCCACCTGCTCACATCTCTGATCTGGGGACAGTTTGGTTTGTGGACTTACCCCTGCCATCCACAACAAGCCAGCCTCTTGTGATGGAGCTGGCATGAGATGCTGGGGGTTTCTGTACAGTCTGAGGCCATAACTGAGTGAATTTTAAGCTCAGGCTTAAATCCAGCCTGCCCAGCAAGATGGAAAATCCCAGCCCTTAGCTGCGGTCCAGGAATGTTCTTGCTCCCACTGTTGCTTCTATCAGCCTTTCACTGGTCTTGAGCGAAGAGTTTATGTTGTGTCCTCTACCCAGTGAACAACTTAATGTGCAATTGAGGCTCCTAATTGTGAAATTTCATTTCAATTAGTGTTTTTCTTAGCACTGTGTAGATCTTAAAGTGATGAAGATCAATCCTAATACAACCTGCACATTGCTCATCCCAAGTCCTGGGGTATTGCTGTTGGTGTTCCAAGCAGCAGAAAACCATTCAACCACTGTGCTGCTGAAGAAATCTGATTGAACAGTAAGGAGCAGGATTGTGCCTCGTTCAGTTATGGCCTCAGTCACCAGCAGCTGTCAAATCAGAACGTGATCTCCTTGGGAGACTCATTGTTTATCGTGTGGCTGGTACAGGGAGGTATTGTGGGGAATTCAATACCTTAGTCTAACTGCTTAAACAAAATGGTCAGTATTTTGGCAGTGCAAAGGCATCTGTTTGACTTAGGATGGCAGGGCAGGAAAACCAGCTGGGATATCTTGGGTCTGCAGGCAGGATGGTGTAAGGCTGCTCTCACACAAAAAGGACCTCTTTATTTTAGGACAATTCTGGAAAAGCTATTGTGAATAGGAAACAGGCTTTTACTTGTATGTTGGAAATCGAGCGTACTTTTCAAGCAGTGTCTCAGCTTCAAGTTGGTTGATGTATTCCCATTAGAAATGCATTGGTTCTTATACTGTGAAAGGAGGTTTTTGCTCTCTTCGGGGTTTTTCTGCTCCCAGTGTATGCAGCGAAAAATGCCTTATCTTCAGAGGGTCGTTAAGCAGCGCAATGGTGTTGAGCCATGGCACCATGGAGAGGAAAAACAGATCTATGCGGGGGAGATCTTTGTGTTCTGGCTTCCTAGAAGGGGCAGGCATTCAGATTTTCTTTTCAGGAGGCACCATTTCAGCTGTACATACCTTAAACTGTTTATATTAACCAAGGCATGGTAAAGTTTGATCCTAAAATGTGTGCAACTGCTCATATTGTTTGGGTTTCTTTTGCTAATTGTGAAAGTTTCTAGATCCTTTTGCTTTGTAAAGCGATTAGGAAAGCTTGTGTTGCTCTAAAGACACTGCTTTGTATGTAAACATTTAACTGCACCCTGCCAGTTTCTGTATATGGAAGCATCTTTTTCTATCCTTTTTCTTTGCTCCAGGTTTTTAACTGTTTGTGTTCCCATTTGTTTGACCTAAAGCTCTCTCCTAGTAGAACCATACGCAGGTACTACCCCAGCTTTTCCTGACCAGAAAATTCTTTGGCCCTTAGCAGCTAAAATTTGATTTAGAACAGGAACAACTCAGATGCTGTGAAGTCGCTAATAAATCAGATGTGCTGTTTCACGCTTATCTGCTATTTGGTACAATGAACCAGACTTCTCTTCTGGGGTTCTTCTTACAAACCCTTGCAGCTTCCCCACAGAGCAGCACCTTGCCAAAAAGAAATAGCTTTGAATTATAAAATGTTACTCTTCCAAGCTGGCCTGTTAGCAAAACACAGACCCAGCGGAGCTCACAGCTGATGGAGTTAATGAACAATGCCAGTTACAAGGCTGCAGGCTGTTGTTCTGCCCATGCTGCTTGCAGTGATTCCAGTTAAAGGCTCTGAAGATGCAACCAGCTGTTCACACATCCAGCAGCATGTGGCTGCTGGGGTGTGAACTTCTTTACCAGTGCCTGATCTTTATCCCCTGTCTTCCTCCAGTGATTTCACTGGTACCGAATGGGCTTTGCAGGCTCTGGCTCTAGGGGGAACAAATCCATCTTGTCTTTGACATAGGTAGTGTCTACTGTACAAACACCGTGTCCACCAGAGAGATTCCCCTCAGTTGGCCAAGCACTGCCTTTTTTCTTCCTGGGAAGGCAAGTGAGGGTGGAACTTGCATGTCTTTAGCCGTCATGAGTGGTGCAGAGTACTAACAGTCTGCTACCAAGGAAGCGTTTTCATGTGACATGGCAAATGTGCTCGTCTTTAGGAATTAATCTACAGTAACTATAAATACCTACTTATATATGGAAGAGTGTGTTCTGTTTTGTTTTTCCTTAAAGTTCTAAGTAGAGATAATATGAAGTGAAAAACACCCCTTGTATAGTAAGATTTTTGTTTAATATTATTGTGTGATTAAAATCCTTCTGTATAAATTTGCACACTTTTTTTTTCCTCTTCCCTTGCATGTTCAACTCTGATTTTTACAGCTGTTCTGTGCAAACAGTAATGTGTTTTTTGTAAAACATTTTTTTTTGACACTGAATTGCAATAAATGTTCAAACAATGTGACCCATGGAGTTGGTTGTCCTATTGCTTCCAAGTTGTTGACCTTATCAGCCTTGAGCTTCTCATGACTCCAAGCAGAAACTCTTCTGCAGGAACATCCAGAACTTGGGTTATCGTGGCAGAAGGTATGTGGGAATGTCCAGGATAGAGCTGTTACTTCATTGCAACTCAAAGGAAAATGAGGTGAATGGAGCACTCCCTTCCAGTCAAACCACTACATACCTGAAGCATGTGCTCTGGAATTTGCACTCTTACCAAAGCATAGGACGATCCAATAGCTTCACTTTCTGGCTTATCAAAGTGTTTTTCTAGCCATGTTATCCCAATGACTTTGATGTATTTTTATTTATTTCCCAGTTACCGCATCTGGTTAGTCAGGACTGCAACACTCAGAGCCAGGTTCTTGGCCAGAGGGAAATTAAGTGAGGAGCCCACTGAAAGAGTTGCCAGTAAATTGGGGAAAATAATACTAAAAGCTTTTTTTTTTTTTTTTTTTTAAGGCAAATACATCTCAGGCTGAAACAGGAGAGGTTACCTTGGAAGAGCAGGATGACTTGTTCCATGGAAACCAGCTATGGAAACAAGCACAAAATGCAGATGCTTTTTTTTATTTTATCTGTGCTGTCATTTAAAGTGTTAGAGAGGTTGTGCTTATCTTCATGGTTATGCCACCTCTGGAGTACAGTTAGAGATGTGCACCCCCCCCATTAGAACAGGGGACAGTCTGCAAGGCACCGGAGTCTTAAGCAAGGGAGTGAGACGGCTGTAGTTCAAACACGCTTCTTACTCAAATTCCTTGAAAGTAATCAGTTGTACTTATTTTTTCCAGACTAAGTCCTTTAAGGAGGTTACTCGGTCTCTTTAGGAATGCATTGGGTGGGTCGGTGAGCTCTGCCTGTGATCTCTTCAGGTGACACAGGTCGAGTCATGCTTTTTCCTATTTCCACAGTACTGTAACACCTCTCCTCTCCTAGGAGCTCCCAGGGTCTGGGGTTGTGCTGGAATGGGCTGTCCAGAGTGGAGGTGGAGTCTCCATCCCTGGAGGTATTTGAAATGAGTGGCAGTAAGGGACACAGTTTTGTGACAGGATTGCAGATTCAGGTTGATGATTGGACTTGATGGTCTTTTCCAACCAGGGTGATTCTGTGATTCTAGGACTTGACTGGCAGCCTGAGGCATGAAGGAGGTCTTGCACTGGTCAATTATAACATGATACCTGCTGATCTCTAGCATAAAGATCATGGGGAGCTCCTTGAAGCATCCTTGCCATCTGTCTTACAGCCCAGTAGTAAAGGAGACAAAATTTTGAGAGCTGTCTGTGCAACAAATAGAATGGTAATGGCTCAGCTTTGCCCCTGCTTTCCTTGACTATCAGCTAACTTCTGGTTCCCCCTGCTTTATAAGGGATGTGAGGGGAAGTACAGTGAGCCGTCTGGGGGGTTGCTTTATTTTGGACAAAACCTGAGCTGTTCCTTTCATTAAACTGCACAAGTGGGACAGAGCTGTTTTCTAAAAGGCTCTATAAATAGTTTGTGTAGGTTCAAAGGCCTTTCCTAAGCTGGACGGACATCAGCTCACCCCTCTCAATTCTTGATGCGTATTATATTGTGCTTTTTGGTAGAAAATAAATATCCTTTTAATATGTTTTTCTTGGATCGTTTTGGTCGTGGTCTGAACAAGCCTTGAACTCAGAGCAGAGAAGGGGAGGAACCAAACACAGTTTTGTGGCTGAGGTGGCACGTCCAGCCCCTCGCATTTGGAGATGCGGGCTGATTTTATGCCTTCAAAGGTTTCCAGCTTGGCTGTGTTTTGTCACGGAGTTCTCTGCTGTTTGTTGCAGAAATTACAAAATGTAGCAGCTAAAAATGAGTGTCTAAACAGGAAAGACGCCCACTCCCAACTCTACAGGATAAACAAAGAGCCCTCTGCGTTTTGCATTTGTAGATGGAGAAAAGCAATCAGCTCAGGAAATGAGATTTCCTCCTCTTTGAGGCAACCCATGAATTTTGACTTATTTTAAAAGGTCCTTGACCACTCAGTTAAAAATATGTCTGTGAGAGTAGGTTAATTCATAAAGTACCTCACAAATGATGACCGGACAGGTGATCTTTTGTCAAGTGATGTACACGGCATACTGCTGGCTGCCCCAAGCACTGGGGATAGATAAATGACTTCTGGGTTTTGTTCTCTTCACCTCTTCTCCATAGGTAAAACTTGCACTTTTGAGAGGAGTTTGGATCGCATTCTGGGCCAGACAGCTCTTTTTGGCTGCCCAGCCTGCATGAGATGCCTCCCATCCAAGGGGAGATTTCCAAGCTTACGCTACGGCCAGCGTTCAGCTTTCCATGATACAGCTCAAGTTGATGAGACTCCCATTGAGTCTGCTCGTGAGTGCTTAAATACGGCGGTGCGTTGGCACCTTGGCCTTTGCTATGCCAAGATGAAGGGCTTTGGTTACTACAGCAATTGATAACCTAGAGAATTTGCCCATAGAAGACCAGGTGTTATGTGGTTTCCCACCAGAACCTGAACAGTTTTCAACACAGACTCTCTCTCGACCTTTTCCTTAATTCTTTTTATAGCATTTTTAACTCAAGTGGAATTTATTCTTTCTTTTTTGGATGTGGCTGGAGGTGTAAATCCAGACAGATATAACTCCTGAATGGGCATCAAGCTGCCTGCACCACGACTCATCAGCTCTTGTGTTGTTTGTACATAAAGCAAACAAAATCCTTTTTAAATCTCTGAAGTCAAAGTCATTTTATTTGGTTCCTTTCCTTGCATATAACCAATGAGATGGTTCTCATGGAAGATAGCTGGCTCATGGCAGTAGGTAGAAACCCACAATCTTTTTCTTATTACACCCTTCTATATTTAAACCCTCTATTTTTAACCCAATGGTGGGATTCAGGGTTAATGTTCGTTAGATCTGTGTCTAGACAGTTGTGAAAAACAGGAAATGAATTAAATTACAGTAAGAAAGGAGAACTTAACCTCTTCTCTCCTAGCTAACATGGGAGTGGGTGAAATATTTTACAGCAGAATATCTGTAAAAGTTTAAGGAAGTAGAAAATAAAGAAAAAAAAAACCCCACTGGTCCCATGGGAATTATTTTACAGAAAATAAAGAGCCGGACTCTGCCCCTTGTTACATCCAGGCAGTAATTCTTTTCCTTTGGTCTCCGGGGAGAAGTTGCATTTTATTACTGTGTGCTTCTTGCAAATATTCAAAAGAAAATAAAGGCCATCCAACCAGTTTCACGCGCAGAGATAGCTCAGCTGCCCGGGCAGCCAGCAGAACCCATCCTCTGTGCAGTCGGGGTTTGTACCATACCTGAGCACCTTAACCTCCTCCTCAGCACAGGGGCTCAAGGGGTTTAAGTATTTGCAAATTTATTTCTTTCTTTGAGATAGAAACTGAAAAAATGCAAAATTCCCTGTCTTGGACTTTTAGGAAAACAGGAACCTGTAGCCATCGCGGCCCCAACACAGCAAGTCTCTCTGTGCCCAAATCCAGGACATGACCCCATTTGTATCATGCACAGCTCCTCATCCCCCTCATTGGAAGCATTTTGCTGGAGTCCACTGTCCCCACATGTGCTGTCAGCCTGCCAGCAACACACATCCCCATGGCAGAGCAGCACAGCTCTGCCATGCCCAGCACTTCGTTGCTTCATTTTACCATGATCATTTTTCATTTCAAAGGCCCGTTGAAGCTGCAGAGTGCAAATCACCAGGACAGCACTGTAGCTAATTTTATAGCATCTTTAGCACCACCCTCCCCACCCCCCCAAAAAAAAACCCACCCCAAACAAACCAACGCACAAGCAACTCCCCCCAGTGGAGCGGCCTAAAGAAAGGCTTTTAAGTAATGCAACATTTGCTCATGGGTTTGTCAGTGTTTCCACTGCCAGTTTGTCTTGCCAAAGAAACCAAGTATTGGCACAGCTTGTATCAGAAACATAAATAATAATAATCTCTGTTTCCAAAGTTTTATGGAATGGGGGACCATTCATTTAAACGAGCAACACTGCTGCAAATTTTGGCCTACAAAAGCTTTCTAGGTAGTGACAGCCGATGTGTGGATGTGTCTCGGGAGGAGCCAACAGCTAAGGGGAGAGATAAGGGGACCGCCTGCCCTCAGAGCATCATATCTGTGTGTGCTTCTCTGGGGGCTGGGGGGGGGGGCATGGCAGTACCCCACCACCTTCATCCCTTCCTTTCTTTCTCCATGAGCTGCAGCGGGTGTTGAGGAGAGCTGTCAAGACAATACTGCTGCAAACTATGCTACCTGAAAAGATGTCTTCTCTGTGTGCACGCGCAGAGGCACACCGACATAATAATTAATTAATAAAAGATGTCTTTGAGAAGCTGGGCTCTGCAGTGTGAGTAATGAAGGTCAGTAATTTTCTTGTCAGCAGCAGCTTTGCTTGAAGGAGCGGTTTTAGGACGTGGCTCATCCTGTGGTGGGGAAGGAATTTTTCTGCATTAATCATACACCAATTTCTCATGAATATATTCTGCCTGAGGTAAGTACAGCCTGCCTGCCTGACTTATGGAGGAGGTGGAAATCTGAATAGAAAAAAACAGGTATTCTGAGTGCTTTCATTTCAGTCTCTCTCCACAAGCACGTGCCCAACACTCGAAGTCTCTTGGAGCTAGAAACTGGTGGAGGAATAGCTGCAGGCCAGTTCTCCCAGCTGTCACGTCAAGCTAAGCAGAATGCTACAGGCTGCCCAGGGATGTGGTACAATCACCATCCCTGCAGCTGTTCAGGAGAAGGGTAGATGCCACACTGAGCGACATGGTCTAGAATTGCCATGGGGATGGGTTGATGGTTGGACTGGATGATCTTAGTGGTCTTTTCAACTTTAATGATTCTATGATTCTATGAAGGAGGGAACAGGAAATGAAGTCCCACAGCGGCCCTAGTTGGCCCCAGTATGGCTGTAGTGGATCTGGCAACCAAGCCCAGCCCTTCACCAGACCAATGAGGACTTTGCATCCTAGTTAAAACTTAATCACCTTTTATCCTTATTTTCTGAAGCTGACAGTGTAACCCTAGCCTGAGTGCCACAGCAAAGCAGTATTTTATTACAGAGCTCCAAACAGAGCTTCCACTAACTCAGCAGTACAAGTGGCCTTACCACTTGAACTCCATGGCTCGTTCTCCAAATGGCATTAAGGAGCTATAATAAGTGGTTATAGCAGTATTTACTCAGTATTATTATAACAGTATTATTTGGGTCTAAAATGTTGCCAGCTCTGGACAAAGTCCATGCCTGTGTTTGCTCATTGCAGGTGGTCCTGAGCTCTGAGCAAGGTGGGAGCTGGGAGGGCCTTGCAGGCTGTGGGGAGCACAGGAGGACCACGGTCGTACTCATCTCCTCTCTATGGGAAACCAAGACCAGCCCATGGCCCCTCGGATGTCAGAAATACACAGCCTGGGGTGTTGTGAGTAATTATGGAATAAGTTAAATGAGAGTTATAGAACATCCTGTGTTGGAAAGGATCCATGAAGATCATTGAGTACAACAACTCCTGGCTCCACACAGCACCACTCAAAATTCAAACCTTGTGTCTGAGAGCAGTGTCCAAATACTCCCTGAACCCCAGCAGCTCGGGGCTGTGCACGCTGCCCTGGACAGCCCATTCCATGCCCACCGCCCTCTGGTGCAGAACCTTTCCCTAACCCCCCCAACCTGACCCTCCATTCATGCAGCTTTAAGCCCTTCCCTTGCATCCTAAATGAGGATTAAGGAAATAATCCTTCCCAGTATCCATCTGTGGTAGATACAGCAGGCAGGGCAGTGTTACCCCCAGCCCCCTTCCTCCTGGCCTGCTGCTGGGACCATGGCTAGGTAGTGCCATGGCAATGCCCCACGGCCCAAAGCCAGGGTGAGCCATTTGGCCTTCCACAGCCCCACCCCCTCTGCACCTCATGAGCGGTTGGGCTCTGTACACTGTGCAGAAGCTCCATGGAACAACGTGTTTGAGAACAACTTCTGGCTAGACACATATCTTAGCATATTAGAAGGTATTTTTAGTACTTCTGGCAGAACGGATCAAACTCTGCTTTCAGACGTACTAATATAACTCTGCTGGCATCACCTTGTGTTCACAGCGAGGTGGCAGCTGGTTGGAGCTCCCTTGCTAAGTAGCCATGTTTACTCCAGGAAAGACAAAAAACAAGCTTATAAAAATGCGGGTGGGATTCCTGCCTTACAGCAGGCCGGGTTTGTGCCATGAGCACGGCTTCGCCAGCTTGCAGCTCCCGTTGCTGAAGGAACAGCAGCGCAGAGCAAGGCAAAAACACTCCGAATGCTGCTGCCTCAGTTTGTCATGACTTTGTTTTGTACTGGTATAAATATAACTACATCCATTTCATACAGCAAAGTGCTCCGTGATGAGCACAGTATAAATAGCTGAACTGCTTACACAAGCTATAAACAAGGACTGGAAACCCTTGTTTCACCCCACAAGTCAGAAGCCATGGCAGCTTCCAACTGGGAGGCACAGAGGAGGCTTTGCAGCTAAACAGTTAAAGCAGAATGTTTTCTCTGGAGGCTCGGAGTGGAGCTGGGGCACTGCCACCCTTCCAGCCACGCCACGGTGATGGGACGCGTGACACCACAATTACACACGCGGAAGAAGGGAAGGCTGAGATAACTACCACATTCTCGCTGTGTAGGCCGCGTAAAAAATCATAACGTATAATGATTCCTGCCTTATTGCAGTGTTTGGGTTCCAGATATAGGCTTGCATGGGAAGGCTGTATGATGCTGAACCCAATGCCAAGTGAGCATTTCCTGCTTTGAAGTAAGGTAATGTCAGGAATCCAGCTGGTTGGAAACACCCTGCTTGTCCAGAGCTCCAGGTGAACCAGTCCACCTCCCAGAGGCCGTGAGGGACCGTCTGCAAATCAGGTCCTTCGCATGCTTATTTCTATCAACACAAAACAAAGCTCTGTTTGCGTCCTGCATAGGAAGTGGCTGAGCTCACCCAGAAACCCAGGGACTTGCCAGAGGCCTTAGATAACTAAGTAAGATTTGTTTTAGCTGCCCTCAGTAACCAAGGTATTTCCTACTGTAAGTATAAGGAAACATTGAGGATACTTAAGCAACCGTATTTGTTTATCTTAGGCCAAACTGGAGAGATTTTCCAGAACCACTACTGCAGCTGCACTCAGCCCAACAAGAGGCTGCGCGCACAGCGAGTGCTGCCCTGCGGACTCCATGGCTGCAGGAGGAGAGCAGATCCTCGCCGAGAGCTCCACACAGCCACTGCACAAACCTGCACAGATACCCGCGGACCCTTCATCCCGCACAAGCAGATGGCCAGAGGGGAGAAGGAACTCACCAGCGTTCGCTCCCCCCAGTTTCTGAGTAGGCAATTACCTTAGAAGAGACAAATGTCAAGATAGCTTTCACCCTGAGAGGAGATGAGATCTCCAAGCCTGCAAATCCAAAGGGTCTTGGGAGGGCAGCCCCACCAAACCTCGGCCCATCTGCTCCTCAGTGGGAGGTGATGGTGGCAGCAGCAGGGACACCATAGGGTGCTTGGGCCCTGGGGCAGGCTCCCCAGAGCAGTGGGCAAGGCGCTGAGCTTGGCAGCGTTCAAGAAGTGTCCGTCCAAAGCTCTCAGATATGTGCTCTGCTTTTTGGGTGGTCCTGCATGGAGCCAGGAGTAGGACTCGATGACCCTTGTGGGCCCCTTCCAATACACAATATTCTGTGATTCCATGACAGCAAGAGAAAAGCAGACCCTAGAGATGGCTACCTGTACAGTAGCTGGCAGGAGCAGGGCTGTGCATTACAGCACACACGAGGCCCTGGCTGGCTGATGAGCAGGCAAGGAGGGAATGGACCTGCAGGCCTCAATGTTCTGACCTGGGCTCTGATCCTGGAATCTGATTCATATCAACTCTGCCCGGTGCCTCCCAGCCGTTCATTTAATAGCGCAGATCATATTGCAGTGTCATGAGTGCCTAAATTTAGCTTCTGAAACCTGTATATTGATTAGTTGATATTCTAAGGTGCTATGCACCCAGTTCAGAAGGAATTGTGAACGCTGACCAGAACCCAAGGCTTGGCAGGCAGTGGGGAGACTTCGCCAGACCTCAGGCAGCCCCATAAGACAAAGATCAGCCCCGTGCCGCTGTTGAGGTTGTTTAGAACTGTAGCAGTTGCCACACTGCCTGCCTGCTGCGTGCTGACTACTCTCTCTGCTGGCCGGCTGAAAAATGGCATTTTCACCAGCTGTGAGCTGGGCCTGGCTGTTTATGTTCACAGAAATGTCACAGCAAAGAAAATGCGCCAGAAAAACATCTTTTTTTTTTTTTTTTCCTAACATCCCGAACAGGTAAGCGAGAGGTGAGCTATAGAGCAAATGATATTCTTAACTACAGAGAAGCTGCAAAGAAGAGAAAGCAGCAGGACAGACTTAGTGGGTCTCCGACCTCCCGTAGAACTGCATAGTTCCAAGGAAGTGAGAGGGCCAACATGTGAGATGGGGTGCCCAGCATGGAGGTAGGGCTAGCAGGGTCCTGCCATAACACTTCCAGTAGTGGAAGCACAATTTCCGGTCACCAACGGCATGCAGAAGCTAAGAGAGAATGGGATTGTCAGGAACTTTCTTCCCTGCTCGTTCAGTGCCTGACTAAAAAGCTGCTGTCCAGGTGCCCTCAGCACATAAATGCTGTAGTAATAATGGACAACAGAAAGACAGGCAAATTTTACCGTGGGAAAGGACAAGGTAAAGAAGGATGAAAGAGAACAGAAAGCTACGCTGCATTAAGAAATCATCATACTAGAGGCAAATCAGCAGCATGCCTTCGTGCTGCATGCCTCAGGACATAATCTGGGCATGGGAGATGATTGAAAGTCTCAGGGGCTGTCAATAGCACCAAGTGTAGGTGAGCACGTGGTGATGCTGCTGCACCAGCACACTCAGGCAAATCAGCCCGGAGGTGATGGCAAAGCTTTCATTTTATGTTTCATAGCGAGACATGCCAAGCTGTTTTATGCATCCTATCTATCTTTGGGCTGCGTAGCTGTACCAGCCAGAGTGGAGCTGAACCTGCCAAGCCATACTTCGTTGTATAGAGTACTGCATTTATCTACCCCCACAGCAAAAAGTCTTTTCAGTCTGAACTGTTTAATACATTGGTGATCACAAGGGTGTCTGTCAGTGACACTGCCTTCTTTGCTTTACAAACAGCAGCAGCAGCAGTCCTTGGCTTGCACTCTCATGTCCTCTGCTTCTGCAGGCACTTGACAAAGCAGCTCTGAACAAACTGCTTGTCTATCCGCAGCTGGAAGCTCAGTGAGTCAATGCTGATGTGGCTGCCTCAAGTGACAGCATAAAGATTAAACACGGTAAGGTCCCCAAAGCAAACAGGATATGAGTTAACTGGTGAGAGAAAGGAGCAAGCACAGAATAAATTCACTTGGTCCCTTGGAGGGCCCCTTAGGACTAATTAGCACTGAAATAAAGGGCAGTCTCCACTAATTATTGTTAGCAAGCAGGGAGCAGCCACTCCTCTGCTCCACCTCATATTTGGGACCCTGAGTGAGCATTTACTGTACTCCTGAATCTGGCTTTCTGATAGCACTCCCTCTCCAATGTTACAAAGTACCACCAGGCTTGCAGGGCCATGGAGGAAGTGCTGTGATGGGAACACAAGCAGCACTGTAACTGTTCCCTGGCTTTTACCTTTCATTGCCTTTCATTGGATGGTTGGACTAGATGATCTTGTATGTCCTTTCCAACCTTGTGATTCTATGATTCTATGAATGGCATATTTTTCACAAGAGCGACAAATTACCACAGGAAAGCCTCCATCACACATACTGAACCTGCTACATGTAAGATTAGGCATCCGTTGAGAATGATCAAAGAGGAAACGTTTCTTCACATTGATTTTTTTGTTAACTTGTGCATTCTGAATAATGGTTGTATCTGTTTGTTCTCATTCTTAAAAAGCCTTGATCCTGAGATTAGACTAAACCAAGCATTTCCTTTTACCTAGGCCTCACTAAAGGGAGCATCACAGATTTCAGCCCCCGAACACCAGCTTAGGGTGGTAGCTCAGTATTTAAATCAAATGACAAACTCAAGTAGGTAGGGATGAGGACCTCATGTTCTGCAATGACTCAAAGGTTCTGTTGAGCAATGCTGAGCATTCAGTCACACAGGGTGTGCTTCATGTAAGCCATTCAAACAAGACATGAGTCTTCACATTGTCCATCTCGCTATTGTCTATCCAGAGACTACAGATCAGCCCTCCCACTCTGCAGATGAGTGCTGCAACAACTGGACTCCTGCTCAGTCTGTGCTGACTCCCAGGGAACCCATGTTAGCAACCTATCTGCTCAGCATCCGGCTGCACTGCACACATCTGGCAAAAGAAAGTGTAAGCTTCTGCATTCAGCCAGCCTTTGTGGCACAGAAAAAGAGATGCCTGGATGAAATCAAATCAATCCCACAGCTGTTTAACAGCCCATCTCTTCTGTTAACACGCTGAGTAAATTCTCTGAAACCACTGGGACATATGGTAATAATACATGCATGTATTTTACATGTTTCTGTAGATAGAAATAAGATGATCACCTTAACACTTAGAACTGTCACTGTGCTTTTCCTCACCGAGACTGAAGTGCTTCACAAATGCTTACTGTAGTCTCCATCCTTCTGTAGGGCAGTCTTGTTCATTCCCTTCCCCCCAGCCATATGCTTCTGCTGATTTGCTTATACCAGCAGCAGCAGCTGTCTGACCCCACAGCAAGCCAGTTCAAGGAGCTAAATGGAAGAAAAAATCCTTTTCTTCCTCCTGTTGGTTTAGCTTCCTAGCCTGGATTACCTTGGGGCCAGACAAACGCCAAGTGCAAGCACGTGGGGACAGGTTTCACACAGTGCTTGGAAGTTTGAGATCATATTACCAAGCCTACATTCCCTTTATGGGTGTAGTGACTAAACTGAGATGTAGGTCTGTTTATGTAAGCCACAGAAATAGCGATACTGGTCCTCACTTCTGTGTGAGGAAGTGTGGCAACAATCAGCATGCTGAGCTACATTGCTCAGTAGTGCATATATTTTTCTGTTTAAACACTCTTTTCAATTTGGGCATATTGGTGGAAAAGCAGTATGTTTATAGTGTGATGTCTACCTCTGATGTGACGTATTAAAAAACAAACAAGTTCATTCTTACAAAAAAGAAGGCTTTATTTGGTTCGTATTAGATTTCCCCAAATCCTCATTCCATATAAAGAAATAAAAACCATTCATAAATATGCTGTAAGAGCAGCAAAACAAAACAAACCGACTCTAAAGCAGAGAGACCTTCTTTGTTTACTTCACTGTCCTTTCAAGGAAGGGCTGTAATCAGTCTGTCTGCCAAATCGATACACAAAGTCTGCTAAGGGGAACACTGAGCCCCATCCCACTTTGGGATTCATACTGATGAAATCATCTAAGTTCATCTTGGAATCTAAAAGAGAAGCAGAAAAGTGAAATCTTGAAGTTCCCGATTCAGCTTCAGTAGTAGCTATAATGAAAATCTCACGAAACAAAATATTGAGAGCTGAGTTTGAAAAGGCAGAGTTCAGAGCACAGTCTGAACTGTGAGGCAGAGCTCGTGCCGAGCAGCAGTCCAGCAACATTCTGCAAGTTGTGCAGTACTACAAGAACGTCTATATCCAGCATCTGTAAGGTGGCATCAACAGGCACAATCCAGAACACAGAAGTTCCATACAAACATGAGAAAAAACTTCTTTACTTAGAGGGTACAGAGCACTGGAACGAGCTGCCCAGTGGGGTTGTGGAGTCTCCTTCTCTGGAGATATTCACAATCCACCCTGATGCTTCCCTGTGTAACTAATGTAGGGAACCTACAGCAGCAGTTTGGAACGGATGATCTCTGGAGATCCCTTCCAACCCTCACGATTCAGTGATTCTCTGATTTGTCCCTGACCCCACCCTCCATCCATAGCAATAATCAATAATCGCATTACCTCATCAGTAGGTATCATTAGTCACAAAACAGTGTGTATAACAAAGATTTTTCCCTGTAACTGCAGCCTAGAAAGGTGGAGTGTCAGAGAAGTGCAGCACAAATAACAACCAAAACAGGCAACTGCAATGCAACGGGCACCTACTGATCTCTGCATTCACAAAATCCCAACTACTCAAAGGCAGCAGAGATATTTCCCCACAACGTCCTGAACCAAAGTCAGCTGAATCAGGGACCCTTTCCCACGAAGGAACTGGGTCACAGCAGCAGTCAGGATCCAGAGCTGCTTTATGTCTTTCAGAAGTGATTAGACCCTTGGCAAACCCAGAATCTTATCTTACTCCTCAGGCTGCTTACACTCATGTTTGTGTTCCGTCTAGCTCTGAGCTTGTGCTTGCTGCCTGCTGGTCCACTGCTGCAAGGCCGTGCCATGCAGGCAGGATGAAACATCTGACACAGCCCCACCTGTAGGCTAGAGGGATGCTCAGGCTGGTTAGAGGCAAACACTTTCTATTTATTTACTTATTTTTAATTCCTGAACCACTGAAGGAGGTCAGAAGGGGAAAGGTTAGTTGCCATGTTTTTGAGAGAAAAGTAACCATGACTGCCTAGAATTTTATCTCACCTGACCCCATCAGGAAAGGTGGAAACCATTCTGTCCCAGTTGCAGATCCCAGAGTGCTCAGTGAAACGTGCTGATCTGCAGTTTGGATTTAGACGCCTTGTATATCCTTTTTCCAGAGCTGGTCTGGTACAACAAGCATCCTGTGCTGACTCAGAACCATACTGATCAGAGATTTCCTATCTGTGGGTTTGTTACTGTATGTTCTCATTGACAAGCTGTGAAAATAACCTTTTAAAATACATATTAAAAGAGATCGAGTTTAAAGAACAGAGTGGGGGAGCACATGGATTTATTGTTACAGCTTTTCTGTCACATTTGAGTATTTATTTTAACACGGATGATTCATGCACACGCTTCAGGATTAAGAACCAAACCAGAGTAGGCCCTAACAAATGGATTAGAAAATCCATAGGATGTAACCTGCTTCAGCTGCAAAAACCTCATGTAAATAGGCTTACTATTTATAGGGCACAAGCGAGGAAGGGAAGATGTTTAGGAAGCCCATGCCCAGCAGTGCCATCCATCACCCAGCTCTCTTCTTTGCACCACATCTACACCATGATGGCTTTGCAGCTCGCTGAATCCAAGCTCTCGCCAGTTGCAAGGTCTGGCTCCTAACTCCACCTTTTTCTCATTTAGTCTTTTTGGGCTTTGCACACTGAAAATCCTCACATCCAGTCAAGCACAGTCCTGCTTCCAAAGAACAGAACAGGGCAACTTTTTGCCTGATTACGTGATGATTTAAACTAGCACAAGCCCAGCAATTTGCTGTTGTAGCTCAAGAACAATTAGCAGAGGATAACAGCTCTTGCTTGAGGATAAACTGGTAAGCTTATTTTCCAATTCCCAGCTTGTCTCTTCTTTCCAGATGCTTTTACTTTAAAATGAATTTGATTACTCATATAGTTTAAGATTTGAAGGATAAGTAATCCCCTGTTTTATGTGCACTATGTAGAATAATAATTTCATGATAACATTCTGAGAGTAGTAAAGAAGCCCAAAGGGGATTGTTCCAGTCGTTACAAACACAGCTGCTGCTGTTAGTAACTTGAAAGTGGCTGTCACAACATCTGTAGGAAGTGAAATATTCTCTTGCATTCAGAAGGACTGCGGCAGAGCAAAACAGTCTGTCACAGAAGTTTAATAAAAGAGCTGCTCTAACCAGCAAACAAGAACCCTCCTGTCAGCAATGGATGGCTAAGAACCAACCAGCAGGTGGCACTGAAGCAATATGACAACTATCCATGGGAAAACAGACACCTCTCACGTTTTACTCATTCATGGAGATAAAAGTCCCCCTATTCTTATTATTCATATGCTATCTCTGAACGCCATGCATGTTATGTTAGACCTTACAGCTTTTGGAAGCAGCCTAGCAAAAAAACCACGAGAACAACAAAAAGTCCTTTTTCTAAGGCAGATAAAAGAACGATACACAGCAGAATTTTCAAATGGGGCATCTGGATGCTACAGCTGACAAACCAAGAGGATTCCTCCTCAGAAGGAGCTGCATGTTTTATGTAAGACTTACACAAAGTCAAGAACAGAAGAGCTTTTTAAGAATATATATTTTTAAGATTTACGTTACGCTCACACTTGATTCTTTACTTGTACAAAAGCTCATGAAGTAAGGGCCCAGCTTGACAGATCCAAGTTTTCACAAATAGAATTATGGAGTCACAAAGGCTGGAAAAGATCTCTAAGATCATCCAACCAACCATGCACCTACCACCAATACTTCCCCTTTAAACCATATCCCTCAGTACAACATCTAAACATTTCCTGAACACCTCCAGGGACGGTGACTCCACCACCCCCCTGGGCAGCCTGTGCCAATGCCTCACCACTCTTATGGAGAAGAAATTTTTCCTAATATCCAACCTAAACCTCCCTGGCACAACTTGAGGCCATTTGCTCTCATCCTATCGCTGTTACCTGGGAGAAGAGGCTGACCCCCACCTCACCACAACCTCCTTTCAGGCATTTGCAGACAGCAATAACAACTCCTCTCAGCTTCCTCTTCCATGACTGAACAATCCCAACTCCCTCAGCTGCTCCCCATAAGGTTTGTGCTCCAGACCCCTCAACAGCATCCTTGCCCTTCTCTGGACACGCTCCAAGGCCTCGATGTCTTTCTTTCTGATCTCAAATGAGAGGAACTGGAGGTTATAGTGCATATGAGCTACTTATGTTCATATTGGTCTTTTCTTTTTTTTTCCCCCATGGCCCTTTTGGCTTTCACAAGGATTCTACCACTATCTGGTAGTGGAGATCAGACAGAAAAGGCAGACATCTGCCTGGAATTTCTCAGCTGCCCTACTTACATTACCTTCAAAACTAAAAAGGAAAAAAAGCCCTTAGAAATCAATTCTTACGTGTGCTACCACACACTTGGGGAGAACTGAAATTCAAACAAGGCTTTTCAGTGTTAAGAGTGATGTTAACAGTTGTACATAAGCTGTAAGACCATCTGTTCTGAGTAATTGTGAAAAGCACTGTGCAAGCTGTGTTTTACATGGGCTTGCAGTAAGGAGCGCTGATCTCACCAGGACTCATAAAGTAAGCAGAACCAAACCTTGTTAATTTGTAGAGGGAAGCTGCTGAGGGAACCCAGGCTGGGTTAGAGAACTCAAGAATGATGAATCTGTGCCTTAAGTCATATCTTGCTTTAAAAACAAAAAAAGAAAATACCAGGCTCTTCTGTCTTCTTCCAGCAGGAAGCCACTGGCATTCAGGTGGGACAGGGCAGAGCAGTCTGCCACAGCTCAAGCATGAGGATTCCAGCAGAGCTGCTCGGAGTATAAAGCTGGGTGAGAAAGCACTGTGCGCGCAGCTCACCAGTTTGGTTAACCAGCTTAGCCTGGCACTCACAGCAGAGGCCAGAGGACTGTCAAAAGGACACGCACAGGCCTAGCTCTGCAAACAAGTAGAGCAGAGCCAGTTGCAAAAGCAAATTGCGTTAGCATGCAAATTGAGATGAGATGCGATGAAAGTCTGGGATGCTTTTTTATTTTGTGTGGTTTTGGTTGGTTTGTTGTTTTTAAAATAATCCTTAATTTCTTTAAAAAAGCCCCTGTTCAACATCAAAGACACATATCAAACAGAAGCAGTATAAAAACCCTGCATGCCTTTGTAATCATCTCAAGAGCTTACAAGTGCAGCTTCTCTAAATGACAGCCATACAACAACAAAGAAAAATGTAATGCTCTGATCTAGATATGCTTCACAAGTAAACTGGCACTAAAACAATATATGCAGTCAATTCTGTCAGCCATTAAATTGCAGTCATTTCTAACATGAAATGCGAGCAATTTATACAATCATAAATTAACATGGAAAGCAGAGTACTCTAAGTGAAATGGTGGGGAGAAAACAATTAGCTACGATGGAATTTGGCATGGATGTCAACAATAATACTTCAGGCTCTTTTCTGGTAACAAAAGGTCAGCCACACAGTTTTCAAACAAGATTTTAAAAAGGTACTTAATGCCTGATAAAACTATGCTGAGAAATTATTACTTTACCAGTCTCTAAAGAAAGAAAATTACCAGTTCCCCGTGTTGGCAGCGATGTTTTCTAAATCTCCATGCCGTTCTGCAGGATGCCTGCTGATCTACAGAACTGCATCACTGAAGCACGAGGCTAGGATTTCACTACAAGTTCGGCTCATGCTTGTTCCACTGTTGTTAACATCTAAACTCCTCACTGACTTCTGGTGTTGTGTACAGTGATGCACACAGCAGGATGAGATATCTCAAATGAGTAAAGGGAAGACAAAAACAATGCTTGAGAAACTGGTACTGAGTGAAAGGCAAATCTCAGCAAGACGTCCTCGATCAGACAAAATTTATTCCTGTTTTCAGACCCAAATCTTAAGCCTACACGGTGAGTGATCTTCCACCTTCAGTGGGTGCAGAGTAACCTGTTACTGCTATCTGCAACATTCGATTGACTGACCAGGAGATGAGAGCACCTTATCGCAGTACTTTGTCCAGTTTTTCATCCCTCAATACAAGGTTAAAAAAAGAAAAAAAGACAGACATTGATGTTCTATGGTGAGTCCACCACAGGAACATCAAGTTTGTTGAGACCCGGAGTACACAACATTTGAGGAAAGGCTGAGAGAACAAGACCTGATCAGCCTTCAACAGAGAAGATGAAGGAGGGACCATAATGCTGTGCACAGGTACTGGATTAGAGGATACTGATGGACCCAGAGCCTTCTTGGAGGAGCCTGGCAACACAACTCACCAAGAAACATGGGAAATTCCAATTACATAGTAAGAAACATATACATGTATTATTTTTCCATGACTTTGGTCAAATACTAGAACAGAGAGCCTAGAGAGGTGTTGCAATCTCCATCCCTGGCATTGTTCAAGACTAGACTGGAGAGTCCTGAAGAATGCTGATCTCATTACACCTGCTTAGAGCAGGAGCCTGACTGGATGACTTGTGAATGTTCCTTCTGGTGTAGTAAGGTGCAGACTACAGAATGAAGAATGGAAGGAATAAACATCCGTATGCCTTTAAGTTTCTACCAACAAACATCACAGAGACAATCTGGAGGCTGGCTGAGACCACGTGGCTGTTGTTTAACAGTAAAGCAAAGCTCAGCCATGCAGTCAAGAGGAGACTTACAGGGTTTGTAGCTATGGAGTCATTCATTACAGCTGTAGGTATATCTACAACAGCTTGGGATCGTTTTAGAACTGTGCTTCGTGCAGTAATGTTTTAACCTGAGTAGGAGTTTTCACCTCTCCCCAGTCTGGCCTGGTCTACGCTCATCAAACCTTTATTAATGCTCAACTATCACAACAATACGGTTTCCACAGGCAAAAAGCCCTCAGTACCTAAGAGGCTTCAGCTAGCAGAGAAGCATGCACTGCAGTCTAGGTTAGGCATTCTCCACTTTCTGCCTCATCTCTGCATATTATTTTACTGAAAAGAAGGACCAAGACAGAGTTTGAGATGCTTCATAACCTGGAACATCTAAAAACACCTAAAGCTCCACGAAACAATATCTGTGCTCTCATGCCCATTCACAACTCATTTATATTTAGTTTAGTTTGAAAATTTTCTTAGAAGCCAATGCAAAGCTTGTGAATTAAGTTCCCTGCAACTAAAAACCATAATAAACTTACCCCTAAATACAAAACGTATTTCTTTGACCATACCTTCTCTAATATATAGCATTGTATAATTTAAAAAGCAGAAAGAGCAAAGCCAAATACACACAACAATGACCACGTCTTTTAAAACTAAACTTCATGCTTTTCTCCATCTGGGAACAAAATGAGAGAAAATATACAGCCAGCCTCACAAACGTGTTTAGTGTAAGCTGACATGCTTACACTAAGTGTAAGCTGACATGCTGACATGCTGTGTGGAAAGTATGGCTTAAGAATCCACATAGAATAGAAGAGATGGCAACTCTTTATTTCTGTGCTTGGACCACAGGCTATTATCTAAAACACCACTCAGCGCCTGGGGAAAAATTGGCTGACTTGCCCATTTGCCTTAGAAGCATCCTTAGGTCTATTTACCTGGTAGAGAAACTTCAAGCATCTTACGTGGGCCTTTCTTTCATCTCCCTATTGTAATGATAGCACAAAACCACTCTGCTCAGTTTATGAAAGCTGAGTAATTAATGTTTGACAGTGGTAACTGCCAGGAGGCGTGCTAGACTTCATGTGTTCAGAAAAGACAAATGCTTCATAACTCTGTCATCTTACCTGCAGTTTCAATGCAAGGGTATGAAGGAGGAGGTTTCTGCCATTTCCCATTTGCATCCTTCATATGAGATCTGTCTGAAGCAAACGTCTTCAGGTACAAATCTGCTCGAATCATTCTGATCTTCCTAAACAATAATGAAAAAGCTGCATCAAGTAAATAAATAATAAATATTAAAATGATGAAAAATTGTATCAAAAGATGTGTGCATATAATACCGCTGTCACGTATTACTTAGTCATAATTATTAATTAGTCATTCTGAATAAGAGTGACTTATCTTCCTCTCAAACAGCATTAATTTAGTTAAATACTTGACTTGGAAATATTGTGTCAAGCAGCAAACTAGTTCCCAAGAAACCAGAGCAGGGAAGAGAAGGGCTTTTGATAACTAAATGATGGCAACTCCTAAGGATCTTTGGAGACATAACACAGTGCATTTAGTTTCCCAAAATATAGCAGAAACTTCTGTCACTGCCTATCCAGAGAGAGAACTTCAACTCAGTCTCCACAAAATACCATCCATGGTCTTTATTTTCTTTGTCAGCACCTGTGAAATTCTGGATGAAGGCTGTCATCCAGCCTAAAGGCCTCCGCGCTGTACATCTCAAAAGGACACGGAAATGGCAACACAGTGTCAAGGTCATAAATGAAGTTCTGCTCTCCACCCGGAACATGAAGTAGGATAACATGGTAGTCCTGGGAAAAAGAATTTCATCATTTAAACAGCTGTTTATCAGAAAGTGGAAGAGAGAGGGGAAAAAAAGAGTCTCCTAAAAGCAGAAGCTACAGTTCCTTTTCTTTACATCATTTCTGTCCTTGAAATTTAGGCCCAGACACCTCTGCCACCAGAGAGGATTCCTCATGGCACCTCACCCTTGGTACTCCTCAGTAAACCTTGGTATTCTTTCCATTTCTTTACAGCCTCCTTCGATTTAAGCCTGAACAGCTAAACTATACTACTCCTTATACCAGTTATTTTATTCCTTAACACATAAGTAACACAGGCATGGTGGAGGCTTAGAGAAACTGGAGTTATTTACATTGTCAGTTACTTACACTGCAGCTTTCCAAAGTTAGACTGCTGTAGTTAGCAGTTTACTACAGAGAACACTAAATCCACTCACAAGAAGTTTGAAGCTCTTTTGATACGATATTGAACAACCCTAAGCACAAAAAGCTGAGAAATGAATGAAAAAGATCTCGGACAAGCTGTTTTCACAGCCCTATCTACATATGCAACTGTATGCAAAAACAACGTTTAAAAAAGTCTGTTATGGAGTACATGAAAAAATTAACTGCAAGCTACACAAATCTCACAGTCCACCAAAGTATCATAAATATTTTGGGAGAGAATGAATGATTCAGCAATTGCAATTAGGAAGCTCGCAAATATTTTTTGCTAAATTTCAGAAACACATTGCCACACAAAATCGAGTGGGGGTTTTTTTTTAGTGAAATAACTCTGTAATGTTGCATAGTTAAAAGAGATTCCATAGAGGCAACTACTGAACTGCATTCATCAATCAAACTACACTCCAAAGACACCACTTACAGGGCACTTTACATGCCAAATCTTGAAGACACGTAATGCTTACATTTTTCAATCCTATATCAAGTCTATGTAGATATTTTCATCCACCTTTTACTTACAAGTACAGACATCTACTACAGATTCTACAGAGCTTGTAGCCCCGACAAATCCAGAAGGTAATTTTCACAGATTTGTTATGCACGCTTACCAAAGTTAAGGACTGTCACTTGTAGATTTGTGGCTCACTGTTATTCTCCTCTGAGCAATAAAAAGGAGCACTGGACTTGGGCTCTTAATAAATCTGCTGCAGAAAAATAATAAACATTGATGCGGAACTGTGGAATGGCTGAGGCTGCAGGGACCTCAGCATCCATGTGGCACAATCCCTGCTCCAACAGGGACAACCAGAGCAGGATGCTCAGGTCCACAACCAGGAGACTTTTGGAGATCTCTAAGGAGGAGACTCTACAGCCTCTGGGCAACCTGTGCCAGTAGTCATCTGCCTGCACAGTGAAAAAGTATTTTACGGATATGCAGATGTTACAGGAAAGACGGATAACACTGCCTACGTCTGATTACGCAGATGTCTGCTATCAACATGCACTTAAATACCAAAAAAAGAAAGAAAACAGAAAGCCTTACCCAGACAACAGGTTCATCTCCATGCCCTGATTTCTGTTTCCAGAGCGGAATCTGAAAGTTAAGTGATTTGAAATGAAACACTCCAGCGCTGTACAGATGAATCTCAGTGATCCACTGCATCACCTCTCACTGCTGCAGTCACAACATTTTTCTAGTTCCCATCTCTTAGGAGCATGAGATGCTGTTCTGAACCATATTATCTCATCATTCTTCTCAACTTCCAGGTGACGGGGCAGGGTTTCTCCACCACCTATCCATGCTTCTTCCCTTTACCCCAAGCACATCAAACAATCACATCTCACAGTGGGAGGCCTGAACACACCTGAGCCCGGAGGGGGGTGATACTGGAGGGCCGCAGGGCCACGTCCCCCCAGGCCAGGCAGGGATTGGAATGCCTGGGGACACATTTTCTCTGCGCTAGGCAGTGGTTTAAAGGCTGTGGCGTAAGGGTGCGGGGGAGCACCCAGGAGCGGCTTCGCGGCCTCCACCACATTCAAACCGCAACCGCTCACCATCCTCCTATCGTTGGATATGAAAACAGCATAGAATTCTTCGAGAGGGTACCGATCCTGGCTCCTAACGTACTCGCAGAGCTTCCACACGTTCTCTTCGCTGTAAAACACGAAGGGTGGGGTTTTTATTCCTCCTTCCAACATTCCCAACAGACCCAACTCCGCCGAGGGCTCCCTGCCCCGCATTCCGCTGAGAGATTCCCCACCTTACGCGGCCCCACTGCCACACCAGGCCGCACCCACCGCCATACTGCGACCACGTCCCGCCCTCGGGATCCTTCCCGGCTCTCCCCTTACCAGTAGCAGCTGGTGTAGACGCAGGCAGCCCGAGGAGGCACCGCCGCCCGGTAGGAGGACGGAGACGGCAGCGCCATGGCCGGGCCCACCCGGCGGCACAGCGCCCGCCCCGTGTGGCGCAGCTCCGCCCCCTAGTGGAAGCCCCGCCCCCTGCTAGCTGCGCGCGCCTCTCAGCCAATCCCATGGCGGCCGAGTGGCGCGCGGCGGCGTTTCCGCGCCGAAACTCAAATTGACGCTGCGCGCCGCGCGTGTCCTTCCGCTAGGCGGGCTGGGACTCGCGGCTGAAGGAAAAGGAGGCCGCGGGCGGAGCGAACTCAGCCGGCCTCTGAAAACGCGGGGAGCGGAGCGGCACCGCGCCGGCGGTGAGGCCGTTCTCGGGCGGCGCGGGGTTGGGGAAGGTGTCAGGAAGCGGTCGCCGCGGAGGGATTCTGCCACCATGGTGGTCTTGCGGAGCAGTGGCGCCCGCCGCGGTCCGCCCTTCGCCATCATGGACTCCAGCTCCGAGTTCATCTCCCTGCAGCCCACCGCGCTCGGCTCCCGCCGCACCTGGACGCGTTCGCAGAGCGCCTCGGCCGCTGCCGGGCCCGAGGGGACGGAGAGGAGGGGGAGATCGGCTGTGAGTAGCGCGCGGCGCAGGGGAGGGGGGGGGTGGGTTGGGTGGGGGGGAGGGGCGGGGCGGGCGCGGCACCCCCGATGCAGAGCGCGACGGTGTCAGCGCTGGATGGAGCGCGTATTCCTTTTACGATCGGAGGTGTGGGGGGAGCGGGCCCGGAAAGCGCTCTGGGAGCTCTGCCTCCGCCTTGCTCGCTCTGCTTCCTGTCTGTCCCGTGCGCGCTTCGTTTTGATTGGCTTGTTGTTTGGTTGGTTGTTTTTACCTAAAAAGTGCTCCGAGAAAGATTTTAGGGATGTCTTTGCTTTGGAATAGATGTGGTTACATTTGTAGAGAGAGAGAGCGCTCGCCGTTCTGATGACAAAAAAGAGCGTGAAAAGCAGAGTTTGGTGAGCATTGAGGTGATCTGGAGCTGCCATGAAGGTCTCAGAATTCCTTTGGGTCCTTTGTCCTGAAAACAAAGCTGGGTTTGGGTGTCGGGACCCATTTGTCTTTTTCAAGATTATAGATCTAGGAAGACTCACAGAATCACTGAAGCTGGAAAAGGATCACCTAGTCCAGCCATCAGCCGATCCCACCATGCCTGCTAACCATGTCCCTCAGTGCCACATCCACACGGTTCTTGAGCACCTCCATGGATGGTGATCCCACCACCTCCCTGGGCAGCTGTGCCACTGCATCACAACTCCATGAGAAGAAATTTTTCCTAATATACAACCTGAACCTCCCTTGGTGCAACTTGAGGCCACTCCAAGAAGTTCTTAGGGTGTCTTTTCCTTGTAAACAGGCATTGAGTCTACTTAAAAATCCCCACTTTTTCAGCATGTACAAGAAATGGCTGTGGAAGCCTCCATGGTCTCACGCTGCCCATTGTATTGCCTTCCCTCACATGTAAAGCGAGGCAGAAGAAAACATCTGGCACACTGTCAGTGTGGGAATGGGAATGAGGAAGTTTAATGTGAACATAGTCGCTGCAGTGAATGTAGAATCATTATTATGAAACCAGTTGTAATGTTTTTCTTTGTTTTGTGGTGGTGTTTTTTTTTTTTTCCTCCCTCTTCACAGGAGTATGCTCCAAGGCATAGAATCATTCTTTCTTTGCAGGACCCATGGGGCTCTGCTGGAGCGCTCAGATTGCAGAGGCATGTAGGAGTGCTCTGAAGGGTAGGGTTGAACATGCAGTTGGAACCAAGATGAAGTCATAGAATCATAGAATTGCTCAGGTTGGGAAAGACCTTAAAGATCATCAACTCCAACCACAGCCAAACCATACTACCCTAACTAACAACCCTCTGCTAAATCATGTCCCTGAGCACCACATCCAAACGGGATGTCCAGGGATGGTGACTCAACCGCCTCCCTGGGGAGCCTATTCTAGTGTTTAACCACCCTTTCTGTAAAGAAGTTTCTCCTGATATCCAACCTAAACTCACCCTGGCGCAACTTGAGGCCGTTTCCCCTCGTCCTGTCACCTGTGAGAAGAGACCAACCCCGCTGTCACTGTAAGCACCTTTCAGGTATTGGAAGAGAGCAATAAGGTCTCCCCTCAACTTCCTTTTCCACAGACTAAACTGCCCCAGTTCCTTCAGTCACTAAAGTCCTGATGTCGTTTCCCGAACTGCTTGATGTGCAAAGTCTTGGTAGCAGCCCTTGCAGTTATATCACCAAGCCATTTATCTCCAAGTTATTCAGCTTATTTTCTGTATACAGCTTAAGGAGCTTATAGCAGAAAGTCTAAGGTAAACTGGGGGTCTGCTGGATTTATCTTCTCTGAAGTTCTCAGGCCCAAGGAGTCCCATGGGAGGCCATGTGTGTTTACTGTTCCTCTGGAAGCTGTGTATCCATAGGTTTGCAGTCTTAGTAAAACTCCCCAGACTGATCACTGTACTCTGAGCAGTACTTGAGGTCCGTGTGCTCCACTGTTTGCTTTTTGTCTGGACAAAGTGAAAACTTGCCATTTTATAGACTCTTCATGTGTCATCTGCATGGGGTTTCAGCACCAGAGCTCACAGCCTTGTAGCCTAAACACACCTGTGTGCTCTGATGGCCCTGCAGCATACAGTGGTTCCTTTGAGATAACAGATGACTTTTGAGAAACAGTTGTTGCTAGTCACTTCCTATGGAATGAGGAAAGTAACTTTCAAAATTCCTTCATCCAGTTTCCTTCTTTTCTGGTTTATCTGCGTCTTTCTACTTATTTTATTCCTTGAGTGTGTTTTTTCAGCTTTCTGCAACTGATATGAGCTACTTCTGCTCTTTTAGCAGCTGGCTGGAGTTAACCGTGTGCTTCTGTCCCTCTCATTGAACTGCAGTGCTGTCCTGGGAGGGGATGATGGTCAGAGTTATCAGTGTACATTGTTACTGTTTTGTCAGCATCCTTCTGAACTGAGGAAAAATGAAGAGAGAAGAGACTGCACAGTTTATCAAGAATAGAACGACTGTTTGCCACTGAGGTTGTTACAGAGAAGTCTTTTAAAAAACAAATGCAAAAGTATGTGCAGAAAGCTTTCCCAACTCATTACATTGTCTTTTTCCTAATAATCAATACTGGCATTCTCTAAGTGTTTGTACTTATTTGAGTTTGGAATTCAGCCCAGAGATTTGCGTGGAGTATTGCTGCAGTCATCTTTTAACTGGTGCTGGAAACCTTATAGTTTTCTCCCAAGTAAGATCTACTTTTAAGTCGGTGAAGTAGAAATACCCAATGCAGCAGTTACAGCTTGCATACTTTCAAGCTTAAGTAAACTTTGTGTCCCTGAGTTGCTCCCAACTTTGGAGTCTGATTTCACAAGTGATTATGTTATTTAGAAGTAACACCTTGTACCTAAAACACTGATCCTCCTGTGAGAATGCTCTATGTTTGGGGCGGTGGAATGCAGTAGCCTTGCAAAGGTGAGGGTGCTGCAGCACCGTTTGCCCAGAATTGAAGCTGAACACGTATTCTTGTTAGGCATAAATAAATGTTGGTACCAACATGTATGACTGGCCATGCAGCAGCAGAGACCACAGCGCTCAGGATTGTGAACAGTCCATGCAGCATGCTCCTTTTCCCTCCAGCTGATCAGGGTGAAAACCCATTAACAAGAAAAGGGGCGAGCCCACATGCAACACAGATCCTTGCAGCATTTGGTCTTGTACACTATGTGTATCTGTAGTTTCTGCCAGGTCTCCCCAGCAGCTGGATGTGACTCCCAAAGGTGCCCAACCCTGATCCAGCTGCTGATATTCAGACCCCTCTGCACTTGTGAGGATGCACCATGTAACTGGCCTTAAGTAAGCCAGTGACTGACCCTGAATTGACCTCTACCACTTGCCTCACATGACACTCAAACACAGCTGGGGTTCTGGTAGCAGGCCCAGATCTGTGGTCTCCAGTAGCTGCCCCCAGCACAGCAGTTGGTGTAAACACCCTGATGTTTCCATTATCTGGCCCACACTTGTGGCTGCTGTAGTACCATGTTTCAAAACTCTTATCCTGCTTGCCAACTATGCAGAATGGTTGTTGGTGCTGGCATGTGCTGATGTACACACCCATGTGCAATGTGGATGTGCTCCAGGCTCTATTTGCTGACATCAAAGATGCATGGGCCATAATGATAGATGTCCCCTTCAGTGACTGTAAGCACTTGTATACGTATGCATAGGTATCCATATGAGCACCTGGAGTCCTTTTTTGGGCCCTCCAGTACAAGAAAGACCAGGAGATAGTCTAGAGGTGGGCCACCAAGGTGAAGAGACTGGAGCACCTCTGCTGTGAGGAGAGACTAAGAGAGCTGGGCCTGCTCAGCCTGGAGGAAGCTCAGGGATATCTTAACAACATATATAAATACCTGGAGGGACAGTGCAATAAAAACAAAGCAAGGCACTTCCATTGGTGTCCAATGCCAGGACAAGAGGACAGTGGAAGACAGGAGGCTCCCCTTGAACACCAGTCAGTACTTCTGTGCTGTGCGGGTGCATGAACACTGGCACAAATTGCCCAGAGAAATTGTGATTTGTCCTTGGAGATCAGCCACCTAGACATGGTAGTTGGCACCCTGCTCTGGGTATTCCTGCTTGAGCAGGGGGTGGGCCATGTGAACGCAGAGGGCCCCTCACTCTGGAAGCTAGAGCTAAATGAGAAGACAGGACAGGCTGTGGTGACTGGAATCCCACGAGTCCCGTGCTGTTCTCAGCTAACTACCACTCTCCTGTTATTGTCTTGATCAAATGCTAACTGAAGTAGCTCATAGTGAAGTTGGTGTGGAGAAGTTGAAGAATCTTATCAATTTTCTTCCTTTCTTCGTGTGAAATTTAGTTTGGTGTACTCTTAGCGAACCTCCATGTTGCAAACGGGATGAGCCCCTTCTCAAGGTCATCACAGCATCATCATGGCAGTCATCTTTGCAGGAGCAGCAATGTGAAGAAGATCAATGGCAACAAAAGGGCTTCTAAGCTTTGAGAGCGTTGTTCTTATTTTCCTGTGGGTGGACAGAGCTCATAATGGAAGCACTTGGCAAGGTGTATGAGACTTTTCAGACACATAAACATGGAAGAGGTTACTGTGTCAAATTGTTTTTTTTGGCTCCCTTTGCTTTTCTGTAGATGAAGGAAGTCCTTTGGGAAATCTGATTTGGAACGCAGTCGTTAGCGGAGCAGAGATGGGAGGAAAATATTCTAAATAGGTTTTAATTCTAGGATATACAGTGCCATATAAGCCAGCCTGCTCCTCAGAACCAATTTTGAAATTGAAAATGTGGGTCGTTGTTGTTTTTTTTTTTTCTGTGAAATAGTAAGTTTTTGCAGAAGGCTTTGTTGGAATGTTGTGGTGGGTTTTTTTTACTGCAGATATTAACCTTATGTTATCCACAAGAAGATGATGGACAGAGGAGAGCTTTAGCTGTGAAAGCTACTCGTTTTCTGAATTTTTTATTGGATTCAGTGTCTAGCAGCCATTGGTCACCCCACTATCAAGACAGGAGGGTTAAAGAATTAACTTGTGTAAATGAGGTAGAATTTTTTTCTCAGATGAATAAATATGGTTCCAATAAATGTATTCTTACTTCCTTCTTTTCATAGAGATTTTCCTCTGGCAAAATGGAATGTTTCCATGGACACTGTTTAAGACCAATAAGAAAAAACATCACTCCGCATTCAGATTCCAGCTTTGAGAAAAGTATGGAAATATTAAGTGAGAATGTAAATAGAAGACACTTTGGAAGGTATTGTATTTATATACACTTAATCTGTGTTCAGTGTGTAGTGAAAAGCAAGAGTGAAAGCGCACCCAGTGAGTCTTGTAATGATCAGTCTATAGGTAAGAACCTGTAGAGCTCTCTGGATACGTTAATGTCACTATCAGACTAATGTCAGTACCTTAAGTCCAGAGTGAAAGTCTGCTGCTTGTCCAAAAACCATGCATCCTTTCCCAACTTTTTGGAGGTCTCTCTTCCACTTTGGTTCATGAGATATAGTTCATATTTTGAGATTTCAAGATTAGCACATGTAGTGGAAATGCTAAGTCACAGCCTGAACCAGCGATTGGGCTCCTGGTGGGAAGGCAGGGCCAACCCAGGGGAGCTCAGGTGTATGCAATGCCCCTGAGTGACTGGAAGGGGTGGAGCCAGGATCCACTCCTTCCCAGACCTCATTTAAGGGTTGGCAGTGGAAGCAAGGGTATCACAATGGAGGTAAGGGTATCTCGCTGGAGATCCCTTTGTTCTTGAGGCCTTCCAAAGGTAACCAGCTTTATTTCCTTAATTTCTGTGTCCACAGCTGCTGCCTTTGTGCTTGTTCTCATTTGCTGCAGCCAAAGATTTTGCCACTCCAATATTATTGCTGTACTTTCCATCACATTATAGCATTACAGCATGTAAGGAAATGAAAAAAAAAAAAAAAAAAATAGAACTGTGTGCATATGTTACACAACAGATCTGGGATCTGAATCCTGCATGTAGTCTAAAGGCTCTTCTTTATGTACTGTGGAGCACTGGATTTTAAAGGTGGAGAGGTTTCCGATTCTTAATGGGGCTGATATACTAACTCTTTTCTTCCTTCTCTATTCTGTCTTAATGTAGGCAACTGGCAAAGCCGAAATCTGACCCAAAAAAAGAAGAGTATAAGGAAGGTAAGTATTTGTAACTCACTAGGGTTCTTATTTGGCCTGGTTTCTGAGGAGGAGGGCACTTGTTCACTTTGTCTATTTCACTTAGCCCCAGAACTTTTGGAACTCATCAGCCAAAATTAATATGTCTCAAAGACAGTGAGTTTCCTATGGATTTTATGCAAATAGGAAGATATTCTTCCCAGGCTTTCAAGGAATTAATAGAATGCAGTGTGAATTCCAGCTAGTTCTTAGGCATTGAGGAATCTGATCCTTATCTCTTTTGCATGGTGTTTCTGGAGTCTGTGGGACACAAAATAGTTGACAGTTGTTCTGGCAAGTAGATGGGACCACTACAGTGTTATAATGTAAGTAACTTAAAAAGCAATTTTGTCAGGAGATATGCAAATACACTGAAGGTTTCACTGATGTTTGTGGGTTTAACTTGGAACCAAACAGCAATGCTGAAGAAAGCAGCACTTGGTGCAGAGAGATCGCTTTCTGACACCTGGAAAAATCAACTAGTTCTATTCAGTGTCCTACCAGCTATTGGCTAAAGTAGGGCAAGTGCCTGAAATAGAGCATTGCACATGCTGTTATTCATGTTCTGATTGTACAAGTATGTTATTTAAGAGTCTCAAACTTAGTTTTATAGTTGGCAATGACAAGATGAAATCATAGCTGTTGTCATACTAACACTGTGGTGTAGCTGTTACTTTCCCTGTGTCCTTTGTTCAACAACAGTGCGAGTAATAAACTTGTGAAAAAGGATGCACTATGTTAAATGCTAGGCAGGCTTTTAAAGAAAACAAGAGCTGGAGTTTTCCAGCATTTGGATGCATATCTTGAAACAGTTCTTATCTCCTTGGGCTTGTGTCATGATGTAGAAAACAAGTGATCCATACTTACACAGGGTAATAAAACATTTGTATCCTAAGAAAAGACTTGCTTTTTTTTTTTTTTTTTTTTTTTTTTTTTAACAATTTTTTTTAAATGCTGTTAGATACCATTTTAGATGGATGGAGTGAAACACCTTAGAGAGATATTTGTGTTTTTTTTTCTATTGGAAGCTTTCAGTCTATTAAAGTTTCTGTACAGGTCATACTTTTAAGTAGACTACGTGTTCAAAACAAGCTCTAAGTAGAGTGCTGTGATCATGACAAAAACTTCTACATCTGTATTTAAAAAAAGAAATCCACTTCAGGTTTTCTGTTTGTTTGGGTGTTTTTTTTTACATTTTACAAGAGCAATGATGAAAGAAAGGAAATAGCATCTTTGCTGTCTGAAAATATGTCACGTATTCACTGTATTTCAGTCACAAGGACGCTGAAAACCAGAGCTGATGCAAAAGCTGCAAAACAAGTCCATGAAGAAAATGGGGATTTGGAGGTGCGACGAAGCCGTTACACTACTACAAATCAGTCTGTTCTTTTTGATGCACTTATAACGAAGTAAGTGTTCTTTCCCTGCTAACCTACTAAATGAGCCTTGTTAGCAAGCCTTTGTGCTATGACACAATATTGCCTGTGGACTTGGTCTTTCTCTTGACGACCGAGAGAGGTGTTGGATGAGGAATCTTCATGCTCTTAGCATCTTTTGTATGTGGATTTCTGTGTTGTCTTCTGACCCAAAATGATAGCTTTACATTGTGATTTTCCTTAGATTTAACGTACTGTTTTCAATAGTTTTCTTTGTATCAAGTGTTTTCATTTCTTGTGAACTTTCAATTCTGTGCTCATGAAGGTTTCGGTAACTCTCAGGTAAGGTACCGAGAAAAGTTTGACACAGCCAAAATGAAATACTGTAGCAACTCTGCATTTCTGGCTGTGGCTTTCCTCTTGTTTTGAAGCCCAAATTGGCACAGTTTTCTAAAAGATTTATGAAATGTGACAGAGGCAGGGATTATTTTTCCAGCACATGCAATTATGGAAAAACAAGAAACATAGATTACAGTTACAGGAAGAATAAACAGCTCATGTCAGTTAAGTAAAGATGACTTAACGCTACCATGCAGAGCACCTTGAGCACAGTTAAAAACTACCATAATTTCTATATAATGGTCCTGCTATGATCTTCAGAATTCTTACTTTCCTCCTGTGTTCATATACTTTTTTTTTTTTTAGTTGTGCTCAGCCAGAGGGAAAATAAATCTGAAAACAGTGCATGTTGGCACATCATCAAATGCTTGTTCTTCAGTCTGTGTAAAATAAATAAATAAACGTTTGATATCGTTCTTTGTTAATGTCTAAAGACTTGGCTTGGTGTCAGTGACTTCTGATTTGTGCATGCCGTGTTAAAATGTCGTACTGTGGATGCATTCCACTTGAATTTTTTTGCATGCTTGCCTACCTTTGCTCTTACGTGCCAACTTTTTGTCTTAGTACTGCAGAAGCGGTGTTGCAAAAAATGGATGACATGGAGAAGATGCGTAGACGCCATAAAAAGGGCTTGGAAGACTTTGGGGTGTTCAACAATGCTAAAGTAAATACTCATTTATGTTGTTATTTTGGCATAGTAATTTAGTAGTAATTTTAATTTAGCTGAAATAAGTTTCCTCCAGAGAATTTACTACTGGTCAAGAATAACATGCGTTTTCAAAAGTAGTGTGCATTTTTGCTTTCTAGTCAGAACTTACTGTCCTTTCCGTATAGTTGTTCTACAGGCATCCTCTAAGTGAAAGAAGTACCATCTGCAGAAGATGTGAGATAACGCTGAGCTGCTAAAATACATGTCTTATGCTACAGTCTCTGAACTGGCTTACAGTTTTGGGATGGATTTAAAAATCCATTCAAAACAAGATCCAGTCAAACAAACACTTGTTTCGGGACTTGAGTTTTCACTCCAAGTCTTATTAAAAGTTCTGATTGAGGACTGAAGACACAAAGATTACCTGATGCTTTCCAGCCTGTTTGAATAACTTAGCCATTTTTCCTTTGTTCCTTAATCTTTCTCATTGTGTTCAAGAACACAATGTTTAGAGTTGGCAAATTTAACAAAATGCAATGTATGGTTTCCTGTGTTTCTTCTCAGGAACTTGAAGCCCTTTAAATTCAATGCTGTCAAAATTGTATACCGTATTTACTCCTAGTTTTTCTCTATTAAATGATAAACGTCTACTGTGCGTTTGAATTGTAGGCATGTAAACTGTTAAGATGTTTAAAATTTGCCTTTGGATTTTTTTTGTTTAGATCTGAATTCCTTTTTATTTCCCTCAAGTTACAGAATGGTTGAGGTTGGGTAGGACCTCTGGAGGTCACCTGTTCCAATCCCCCTCCTCAAGGCGGAACACCTAGCGCAGGTTGCCTAGGAACACGAAATGCAAACAGAGTTGTCCGCAGTACCTGATGCAGCATCTCTCACCTGCCTCTGCGAGTTGTTTGGGGTTTTTTTTTGGTTTTGTCTCTTACCATTGCTAGAAAGGTGTTTCTTTTACATTGATTCTGCCATGCTGTTGGGTTATTAACTAATACGCACAGTTGTGTATCTGGGTAAGTGTTTAACCTCTACAAGTATGACCCGGTGTAGTGCAGAAATTCTTGTTACAAATTGTAGATGCCATAATCATGATCCTGTTCTATCCTCTTGTGTGTTAATGTATTTTTGTGTGCATATGGAGTCCTCTGATAATGTTATTGTGTAGGCAGGCAGGCACGCGTATGTCAGATGTTCTGCACTTTTGTGACTGATCTTTCTCCTTGCTTTTCATTAGGAAAACCTTGATATGTATTCCCGTGAAAAGAAAGAAATTGAAGGAAGTGATGAACCTGACAATCAGCAGGAGCTTGAAGGTTAGTTCTGTTTCAATTTTTCTTTACTACGTTCTAGCCAAAAACCTGATTTTCATGGTTTTGAGCAGCACAGAAAGGATTTTCAGGAAGTAAAGTAGGCTGCCAGATGTGTATGAGAGTCTCCTCCCGAGTGCAAAGATCAGCTGGGCAGAACTTGGTGTTATCTGTTTTTTGTCTTTAGCAGTAGTCTATGGAAGCTGCTTTGGGGGCCTGTAATAAGGAGTTTACTCAGTGTGAAATGAGATGAATGAGGTTAAGTAACAAAAGACCGCGTTAACTTGGAAGTGCTTTAAGAGGAAAGTTGTGATGAAGGCAGTAAGTTAGATGATCCTTGTGGGAACTTTCTAAATGAAAATAGTGGAGACAGAACCCAAGAAAAGCTTTGCCACTTCCCATCAGAAGCTCAGAGGAGTTCAGGGGTGTGTAGTGGCAGGGAGGAAACCAAGTGGAGGATTCCAGATGAACGATGGCTGGGCCTGGGCACAGCTAGAACTTGGGAGCTAGATTGCTATGCTTATTCTTACCACTGTAGAATATTAAAACTTTTTGCCAGGAAACACTTGATTTGAAATAACAAGTAATGACTTTCTGAACTAGCTGTTTTCATAGGAGCTGCATTTTAGCTAAGCAAGGTGACAGAATTTCGTTATTAAACAGTATGATGACATGTCACCCGATGATTTCGAGGGCAATGTCTGTATTGTGTGCTTGTCTGCTTGGACTAGGAATTTCTGGAATATGTGTTGCATGAATTTGTCTTAAGGTATTCCAGGTCTGCTATATTGTTTAGGTGATGGTAACAGTAAAAGCTACAGGCACCTGTGGAGCGCATGTTGGTTTTAGGACCATTTGCAACTATACCTAACAATTTAATATCACACTGTGGTATACTAGCGTCATCAGAAGAAATTGAGGGTAAAGAAGATGATGATGTTGAAGATAATCAAAAGCGTTATGACCTCCGACAGAGGAAAACTGTTGTGCCCTACCAAGCTCCTTTGGAAAGTAGGTTATGTACACAGTTTCTTTTAAGAGTTTATTTCTTGCACAGAAGTGAAATTGATATCTAGTTACACATAGTTCCATTTAAAACTGTACCTTCATTCTGCAAGTAAATTCTGGTGTTGTCAGATGCATGTATCCTGTGCACATTATATTTCTATGCCAAGACTTACTTGCTGATCTTTTTTTATCTGCTTTGCTGTATTGCATTTGCAGTGTTATTGCTAACTGCTACAGTGTGGCTTCAGAATTTCTGCTTTGTTCTCCTGGTGCTTCTTTGATATGCAGTTTAGAGTTTATATTACCATTTTTCTTTCAATGTACTATTCTTTCCATTGGTTTACGGCACAAATTTTCTACTTTCCATCTGAGAATTTTCTGATTTTAAGTTAAGGGTGTAAAGAAGAGAACTAAAAATCAAAGAAAACCTATCTGTCCTTGAAATAATAGTTATCATCCTTAGAGTTGGAAGGTACCTTTTAAAGGTCATCTCATCCAGCTCCCCTGCGATGAACAGAGATGTGCACAGCTAGATCAGGCTGCCCAGGGCCTGATCCAGCCTTGCCTTGAAAGTCTCCAGAGATGGGACATCAACCACTGGTACGCTCTGGGCGACCTTTTTCCAGTGCCTCACCACCCTCACTGTAATTAAACAGGCTTGGTGGTATTGTTCCAGTGGCTTTCAAGTCTCCTTAAAGGCAGGTATGTGCTTGTATTTCTACTGTGCACTGGTGGAAAAACAAAACAAAAACACTTGTAATTTCCTCTGGAATTAGAAATGGATGGAACACATGCCATTTTCTGAATCTTCTCCTATTTCACTCTCTCAAATATGTTACTATCATTTTTCTAAATTCTTTGTTTTCAACAGGACCAAGACAACGTAAGATGCTTTTTCCCAGCCCAGGGAAACGGCCTAACAGGTTGGTGCATAGCTAGTGATAATTTATATTTATCTGTAGTGTTTTCTGTCCTGTTGCTCTATCAGCTTTAAAGGGTTTTCAATTTGTTGGTGGTTACAGGGTAACCTTATGATTATCACTGTGGTAATCTGAGCCTTTAAAGGAAACAAATCTTTAAATAGGAGGAGATGGGTACTTCCTGGATTTTTAAAAATACCGTATTTGTGGGTCACCGATATGATGGCTATGGAGGCCATGCCTGAGATTGTGTAATTGAAATTATTTTGTTCTGAAACTGAAGCCAGAATCTCCCTCTAAAATGAATCTTAGACTATTTAATCCTGAAATTATTTTACTGAAGATTATTACGTTGAATATAAATTCATTAGACTTAGAGGGAAAGGCTTTATTGAAGGAGTTTGTGGAATATTTTTTTTTTTTAATCACTCAACTACTGATTCAAGTTTCTTATTGAAATCGCTTAATGTTTCTGTATGAAACTAACCTTCAACAAGAAAAATTCTTTGTGAAATGATAAATTGCCATAGTAATGTTGAAGGCTTCTTATGTTCTGTAAGCAGTTAATGCACAGAGAATGCTGTTGGTAGGCACATGAGGACCGTTTTCTTCAGCACTCCTGGAAATAGATGGTCAGGGAAGGAAGAGTTTTTGAAGCCTAACATCAGTGAAAAGGGGTTTTGTTTCACAGAGTGGATAATCAGAGCTAAATGTGTATGTGTCAGGTTGATTGGACAAAATGAGCAAATTGTTTACGAACTTTCTTTGTAAAATAAGAACATTTGACTTTCCCAAGTGGGGGAAGAAGTTAGTTTTGCTGTTCTGAGGAAAATAATGTAACATGCTTTTGAAATCAGATTGATAAAGAGCACACTGAACTGGAAAGTTAATGGATCTTGGAGTGAGTTCTGAGATATATTTGACATTACTTGTTGTCTACTCTCAAGACAATTCTATTTGTCTTTTAACCTTTTTGTTTAAATGCTTGCAGACTGAGACGTGCAGCCCACAGCGCTAATTCCACATCATCTTCCTCACCATCACCTTCCTCATCATCCTCATCTGATGAGGAGGAGAGCGTTGAGAGGCGTCGGATGCACAGCCGTAACAGGACTATAAGAAGGTTGCTGTAGTTAAAGAACATGGGGAGGGATGAGTCTGAGCAGAGATAGCATCTCCCTAGATGTGGAGAGTTATCCTCTTAGTCTTGTATAGTTACTAAGTTGTGATCATATTTAATCATACCTGTTAATTGTAACCAAACATTTGAAACTTGAATTTCTAGAAATTAATTACTTATAAGCAGTCTGATTGTGAAGAGAGAACGGGGGGAGGAACACCATTTTTTTTTTTTTTTTTTCCTAGGTAAAATTGTACTTCTCCTGTAATTTTCAGTAGCTTGTCCAGAGAGAAAGTCACCATAACTGACAATTTTATAAACCTGGGAAATGACAAATGTTTCATTGGTTCCTTATTAAAGCTATTTTAGTAAATGCGCATGAAATAAAGTCTTCAGCCAGATGTCTTTCAGACTGGTATGCTTTCTGATACATAAGCTACTTGGGAATGACCAGTGGTAGGAGGCCTTTCATAATGTTAATTCACACTGAGAAAAGTGTCCCCTTGGGCTGTAATTTATTTATTTATTTTTAACATAGAAGCAAAAAATCTTTGAAAGCAGTTAGTGTATTTTTGGGGGGTTCTTTCATCACAAAAATGAAGCTCTGTTTGTCATTTCTACGTATGGAGTTACTGGTTCTGAAGTTGTAGTCAGATTTGTGCCGTGTTGGCTGGCATGGATATTCATAAATGCTGAGATTTGCTTTAAGAAAACAAAAAAACAACAAAAAAACCCACCGTCTCAGATGAATGTCTGGAGTGACCACTTTCTGTTCTTTACTCATGGAAAATAACAAGTGTTTGACTTCAAATTAATATTAACTCTTTAGGAAGTTTATGTTTATTAATAAAGTCTTCTGCATTCACTTGCCATCAGAAAAACAAATCTTCCAGCTGCATCTGAAATAAGACAGCTTTTTCTTTCTCCTTAATTGAAATCAGGTGTCTTCCAGTAAACTTTCAGGAGGATGAGCTGAAGGGAGTTCGCAAGGATCGAATAAAAATTGGGAAAAGTCTGGCTGATGTTGATCCAATGCAAATCGATAGTTCGGTAAGTGGTTTTAATTCACTGCGTCAGCGTTTGTGGAGGCTTTCAGTAATGGGCCATCTACAGCTATGTTTGATATATTTTTCTGCCAAGCAACTTCAGAAATAGCCCAGAACATTTCCTGTCTACTGATGTATAATCTTTGGTGACGCCTTCATCCAACTTGCTAACTTCTTCAACAATGTGTGTTCTCTTCAATTGATCTTCAGGTGCGATTTGATGCCGTAGGTGGTCTTTCTGACCACATTTCAGCTTTAAAAGAAATGGTTGTTTTTCCACTGCTTTATCCAGAGGTGTTTGAGAGATTCAAAATTCAACCTCCAAGGTAACTGATTAAAACCATACATTGTAAGTCAGCTGTTTTCAGGAGAATATTCAACCAAGTTATCGATATGTTTCCTTGCTTCTTGGCAGCAGTGAGGGGTTGTTTTAGCAGTAGTAAAAAATAATTTATTTAAAATGGATGGAGTCCAGAGTGTATATATAGGTTCAAAACAAAAGCAGCATCTTGTCATGCATAAAGATTTCTTGTCTGGTGTTCAAAAATGAGAACATACTTCAAAAGTGTCTTGGTATTATAAAGTTGGGTTGGGGTGTTTTCTGTTTCCAGTTTTATGTACAAGTTGGCTTGATTAGCTTGTAAGGAGGAAGAGATTATCTAATGGAAGTCGTTTGTGATTTGTTGCTTGGAAGCCTGCTTTTCTTTCTCACTTTTTATGAAGTCCTCACATATCACTTGTAATGCTTGTTACTTACAACAAGAATGTTGTGGTGTTTCTTGTGCTCGGGATAAAGTAAGAAGCTGTCTGTTCCTTCCATAGCCAATCCTGTCAATGATTGTGTTACTACAGATTTATTGATTATCCTTATATATTCTTAGTTATCAAAACTCAGTCATGGTGTATGGAAACATGAGTTCAGATTATTTATTTTCAGTAACTTTAGAAGTATTACAAATAATGAGAAGAAAATCTTCCAGGGCCTTACTTCTTCATTCACTGAAATTCTCATTCAAACAGCAGCACATTTAGTGCTTTTTTTTTAGCTGATGGTTATGTTTATCTGAAATGCAAAATACCGTTTGTTTGTTTGTTTAGCATTAGACTTCCTCATTTTTCACCAGCAACAAGTGGTCCGGGACACTAAACCCTGTAACTTAAAGCTTTTTAAGAGAGAATTAAGTGCTTTACTAACATGTCTTGCTATCAAATCCATGCTTTTGTGAAAACAAGAGTATGCAGTGTATTGCTAAAGAATAAACTGGTGATTCATCTCTTAACCACTCATTCTGGGCAGAAGTTGCTTGTTTGACCTCAGTTTGCTCTAATAACCTGTTTGTCTGCTAGCAGTTTTGGACAAGTCCTTTTGGGACAGTACACTGTCTTCTGGAGGTTTTGTACATGTGAGGTATCTGCATTATTCATTTGTTTGGCTGCCTTGGGAAATTTTATAGGAACACAAAACTTTAACCTGCTAGGACCTTAACCCAACTTTAGCTATTTGCGCTGTCTTATATGCGAAATGTTTTGGTTAAGTAAGAGGAGTTGTTTGTTCTGGGGATGATGGTTGTGTTAAGTTCTCTTCACAATGTTGTTTTTTCCTATCTGAATCGTGGTTTTTTTTGTTGCAGAGGATGTCTATTCTATGGTCCACCAGGAACTGGAAAGACCCTGGTTGCGCGTGCCCTTGCTAATGAATGTAGCCAAGGAAACAGGAGAGTGGCTTTTTTTATGAGAAAAGGTGCAGACTGCCTAAGTAAATGGGTGGGAGAATCCGAAAGGCAACTTCGTTTATTATTTGATCAGGTAAGATTGAAATATGCAGTATATCCTATTCCCAGTTGAAACTGTAGTTTTCTGTGATTATCGTTATTAAAAGCATCCTCTTTTGGGGGGTACTTTATTAGGGTTGTTGGGTTTTTCTTGTTTTCCCCACTGAAATGGGAATGTCAGTGTTTGCTTCTTCATTGCCTCCATAATTTGGATCAGGGGCATGAAGTGGGGAAAGATCTAAATGAGAAAAGCTTTTGAATCAAAAAAATTCCCTCCCACCAGAACAGCCACAGAGAAGGCTGCAGGAGATGGGATGATGGCTTTAGATCAGAGGGGAACAGATACTGTCTGAAAGCAGGGTTATTTAAATTCGTGAGGCTTGCTTCCGCGACCTGTAATTGAATTAAGTTCTGACTGTTCTTCATGGCTGGAATAGCTGAAACTACTGGTATGATTTGTTTCCTGTCACCTGGTCACAGTAGGTTGACATAGACTGATGCTTTCTGTTACTTATGTCAGATTCTCCAAGTTAGTAAGTAGAGATTCCTGATGTTAGTCTAAAAAAAAAAAATCTAGTTTCAGTAACTTGCCAACCATAATGTCTTTCATGTATTTTCTTTTTAAGTAGTGCTGTTTTACTTTTACAATATTACTGTTTTTCACTCTAGGCATATCAGATGAGACCTTCAATTATTTTCTTTGACGAGATTGATGGTCTTGCTCCTGTCCGGTCCAGTAAGCAAGATCAGATTCATAGGTACTATGTTTTCTGTGTCTACATAGAATCTGCTGGGAGTGGGAGGGGAGATGATGACCACTTTATCTTACACATTAATTTATCCTGGAAACTTGTAACTTGGTGCTCTTAAATTTAAGATTGTTTGAGACGGCAGTTGAAAACAATTAACTTGCCCAATACTAGCACAAGGTCTGTTACCTATTTTTGTCTGTCTTTAAAATGAGTCACTGATGAGCATCTCATCAACAGAAATGTGTCCTTTCTGAGTATTCACTGGAGAAAGTCATAGAATCAAAGAATTGCTCAGGTGGGAGAAGACCTTCAAGATCAAGTCCAATCTCAACCTGTCCATATTACCTTAACTCTTAACAACCCTCCGCTAAATCATGTCCCTGAGCACCACATCCAAACGGTTTTTAAACACATTCATTCAGGGATGGTGACTCAACCACCTCCCTGGGGAGCCTATTTTAGTGCTTAACAACCCCTTCTGTAAAGAGGTTTTTCCTGATATCCAACCGAAACTCACCCTGGTGCAACTTGAGGCCATTTCCCCTTGTCCTGTCACCAGTGAGAAGAGTCCAACCCCGCTCTCACTGTAAGCACCTTTCAGGTATTGGAAGAGAGCAATAAGGTCTGCCCTCAGCCTCCTTTTCCTCAGCCTAAATGGCCCTGGTTTCTTTAAATTGCTTCTCATATGGCATATTATCCAAGCCCTTCACAAGCCTTGTTGGCCTTCTTTAGACCTGCTCCAGCACCTCAATGTCCTTTCTGCATTGAGGTGCCCAAAACTGAACACAGTACTAAGTCATGTGGATTGTAACAAAATTTACTGAACCAGTGAATAAAAATGGTGTCTTTTCTATTAGCTCCATTGTATCAACACTTCTGGCACTCATGGATGGGTTAGATAGCAGAGGGGAGGTTGTTGTAATTGGTGCGACCAACCGACTAGATTCCATTGATCCTGCATTACGAAGACCTGGACGTTTTGACCGAGAATTCCTCTTCGGCCTCCCGAACAAAGAGGTCAGAAAGTAAATACAACCCTAATGCGAATGTTACAAAGTCCAATTTTATAGCAAAAAGTTGGCCAGCAGAGCGGAGAGGCAGAATCACCTCCCTCAGTCTGCTGGTCACACTTCTGTTGATGCAACCCAGTATATGGATGGCCTTCTGGGCTGCAAGTGCACATTGCCAGCTCCTGTTTAGTCTTTTATCAACAAACACTCCCACGTCCTTCTCCTCAGGGCTGCTCTCAGGCCATTCTCCACCCAGCCTGTATTTGTGCTTGGAATTGTCCCAATCCAGGTGCAGGACCTTGCACTTGGCCTTGTTAAACTTCATGAGGTTGACGTGGACCCACCTTTCAAGCCTGTCGAGGTCCCTGTGAATGGCATCCTTTCCCTCTATCATGTCAACCGCACCAAATGTTTAGCAGATAAGCAAACTGTTTGCAGTGTTATGGAGGTTTTTAAGGGAGTGTTGTTTGTTTTGTTGTTGCTGTTTTTAGAAAAAAACATAGGACAAAATAAAATGCAACAATTTTTTTGCTTCCAGGCAAGAAAAGAAATTTTCAAGATTCATACCCGTGACTGGACCCCTAAGCTGTTGGACACGTTTATAGATGAGCTCGCTACAGAATGCGTTGGTAAGACTGAAAACAAAATGGGTTGGTGTCTGTGACTAAGTTCTAAAGAATCTTAGCTTGTACCCAGCAGTACCGAAGCTGTTGTGTTTTGCTGCAGAACTAGTCCATTAGGCAGCTGACATGCCTTTGCAGCAGTCAAAATTAGCTGCTTTCATCTACATCCTTGTTGTTCTGAGACAACAATGATGACAATAACAACATTGAATGGGTTTGGGGCATCTTCCCCCAGAACAAAGTGTGATTAGGAAGCTGTTTCATATGCTCTGGATATGAGCAGTGAGCCACAGAACAAAACTTCCCTACCATGCAGTAATACCTTAAATTCCCTGTTAACCCACCTGTTTTTGGGATCACAAATTCTCTAAACGTTACACCTTAGAAACCTGGACCTTGACTTACGTTTTGCGTGAGACTGATGTAACGGTTAATTCTTTGTTTATTTAGGGTACTGCGGTGCTGATATAAAATCTTTGTGTGCTGAGGCTGCTCTCTGTGCCCTCCGCCGACGCTATCCTCAGATCTACTCAAGTAGTGAGAAATTGCAACTGGATGTCAATTCTATTAAAATAAAAGCGAAAGATTTTGTGATGGCTATGCAGAAGACCGTTCCAGCATCACAGAGGGCTGTGCCTTCACCGGGCCGAGCACTGTCACCTATTATGAAGCCACTTCTAGGAAATACACTCTTGAGAATTTTACAAGCCCTACAAAGGGTATTTCCTCATGCAGAGCTTGCACTGAAGAAGGACCAGCATCAAGGTATAACAAGAGGATCCACTTCTTTAAGATTTTGCCAAAGCAAAAGCTTTTAATTTGTGCAGTCCATGTACACAAACATTTCAGACATAATGATGATAGAATTCTATTATTTGCACGTGCATGCTTTTATTATGGGAATAACTGGAATGCGATGCATAGCATTTATTCTGGATTCCAAAGTGAAATGTGAAATGGAAGTACTGAAGGACTCAATACATGGGAGAGGACTATACGTTCTGTACTAAAACATCCTGTTTCTGACAGTTGCTAACACATTTGGCCACATAGAAATGGACATTAGGATTGAAATGTGAGGCTCATTCCAGTCCTGATCAAGGGAAATCCCTGAAAAGTTGCATGCTGATTTCTGGAGAGTATTCTACTAGTATTACTCCCAGCGGAGCTGGTAGTTTCATTTGCATTGGTAAAATAGAAGCAGAAAAGGTAGGGGATTGGTAATTGCCTTGCCCTTCTGTTGCCTTCCTTCCATTATCTTCTCCTTCAGTGATCTTTAAGGATCCTTAATTAGAAGATGGGTTCATCACTGTCATGATTCAGTAGTCCTACACCAGGAGGTCTGGCCACCACATCCTTAATCTCCATGCTTCCACTGTGGGAACCTGCTCCATGAAGTAATGGCCTTGTTGGATTTTTTTAGCTATTTCAGAACTACAGAAATTGTTCCTAACTATATTTATTCTATGGGGAAAAGAATGAACAACAGAGAAACATACCTTATACATATTGTGGAACTTAAGGGAGCAGCACTGTAGGGATGTGCAGCCTCCATAGATCTGTAGCAGGGTGATCTCTAGGAAATAGCAGTCACCATGTGACGTGAAGTGAAGAAGGGGTTTTGACACTGATTTTGAAGCCGAAGAACAAGAGAAAGAGGTACAGGCTATTTAGGAAAAAATAACAAGCCTCTTTTGTCTTTCAGGCAGTTTAAATCCTATCTTAATTGGTGATGCAATTGACAGAAATGATGAATCACCTTCAATCTTTGAAGAGAATGTAACAGATAAAACGATTTGCAGACAGCAGGAAAAATTCCTCAATTTTAGTAGGTAAATGTCTGTCCCAATTACATTTAAATTCTACTTTTTAAGCAGTTTTGGCTGTTACAAATGTGAGGGGTGGTAGATGTTTTAGTAGAATGAAATGTGTGTGAGGTGGGTGATAGATATTCGCAAAAAGTAAGCGCGAAGGTACTGAATTTCTAATCAAGTGCATTGCTAGAACTGATCAAATTCAAAACTGAAAAACTCAGCCTTCTTTACTTAAGCCAGGTGATCCTCAGGCTACTAGATTGCGTTGATTTACTCCATGGCATTCTTCAAAATACTCAAAACTGCAGAACTCTGCTATCTATCCTTTCAGCTTAAAAAGCCTGTATGCATTTGTGTAGCCATCTTTTGCCTGTCTGTTTTCCAAGATTGTTAAACCAGTAGCAAATTATGTAGCAGGAACTCAAACTGTCTTTGTTACCATTCAGCCACTAACTTCTGTTGATCTTCTGATATTCTCACGTGAAAGTCAAGTAAGCTCATAGCTGAGAAGTAAGATTATGTCATTGCAGCCAAATCAAATTATTTTTTTCCTCAATTCTATTGCTGTGCTGTCCAGAAAATTTTCTGCCCTATAAAGAAATATCTTATTTGTATGTGATATAGTGCTGTAATTTAAGCAATCCAACTCCGTGCTTCTTTAGATATGGCCAATGTATTTCAGTGTCTACACCCGTTCTTTTCTAACAGCATTGCTCTGCTCCTTTCTTCCTACCTTCTCCAGTAATTATGGCCATGTCAGCTAAATTTGACAGATGTAGTGATAACTCAGTTGCTTGAACTTGAGCCCTGCTGAAGACTAGTGTCTGGGTGGCAATGACATCCAGATTGGTGTGTGCAGAAAATTGCTGTACTTCCCCATCTTGGGTAACTAGCCAGTTGTCCTGTGTGTATTTAGCTGGACAGTCTCCATGTACAACTTAGGAGCCATTATTTAAAACAGCCAGATGAGTAGCAGACATGACAGGGATTGGCAGGATTTTTTAGGGGGCAGTATGCAACCAGTTTGTAAGAACATGCGTTTTTGATAGACTTTCTGGTCACAGAACTTGACTTGCTGAATAATGACGAGTATTGTAAATATTTACAATATTCTTGTATTTAATATTTAAATTATTGTAATTTAAAATATTTACAATACTCGTCATTTTTCAGCAAGTGTGTATATATATATAAGAAAAATACTTTGAACATCTGTGTCTATTTATCACTTCATTTTTTAATTTTTTTTTAATGGTTCTTTTTCTAGGAAGGCTTACTGGCAGCCTACATCCTGCAGGCCACACCTTCTATTAGTAGGAAAGGCAGGATATGGCCAGGCATCCCACTTGGCACCTGCTGTTTTGCATGCTCTGGAAATGTTTCCAGTTCATACTCTGGACATGTCAGTTTTATTTGTCAGCATGTCATCACCTGAAGAGACGTGTGCACAGGTATCTTTTTTTTATTACTCTTTAATATCACAATCTCATTGGTTAAGTGTGAACAGTCAATTGAGTTGTAAAATGAACAAAATTCATTGCTAGTGGCACTGGACTTACTGTTTTGTTTATGTCTGAAAAAATCCCCTTTCTTTTTGACCTAGCCCTAAGCAACAGGGATGTTGTACATGGCTGTATTTTTCATTGCAAAGTTAGCAGTAAGGATGCAATTCAGAAACCTGAAAGATGCTGCTAATAAGCCTTTCTTTGTGGCAAGAAATCCTGCTCATCTTCATGGGATTCAGAAAGTAGTTCTTATTACCTTCTAAGACTGTGCTCCCAGTAGATGGCTCTGCATCAGACTGCATATGCTGCAGTTCTGTATCTTCTGTTGTTGTTGTTATATTTGTAAGGCAACCAACGTTTTGGGGAAGTGTTTGGGTTTTTTGTTAATGGTTTTCTGTGTTTGTTTTTGTTACACACGCATATTATGTTTTGTGCTGCTCTGCAGTATGTGCAATAAATGCATTAAAAATCACAACACTCATGTTTGTACAGTGGTGAGGTTTTCTTAACTAGAATAAACAGATTTTAGAGCTATTTTGTTTCTTCTTTCAGGCAGAAAATCGATTTTGTTTTTGGGAGTCACTACGTTAAAACATTTTTATCTTTATTAGAAACATTTGAGAGCAGTACAAGGACAGGCATGATACATGACTGATTACTCCTTTGTCACACAGAGCACTTCCTTTTTTCTTATGTGATGGCTGTGTCTGTGGCCATAGAACTAGAGTATCAAGTCCCTGGATATACGCTACCCATCTTGCAGCTGGAACTCCCTGAACACTGATAACCTGAAAGAGTGCACAGAGAAATGTGCCATGTGAAAGGACACTTGCCACATGGTAGATGCATGTCCTCTTGTGTGATGTGCCATAAACAGGCAGTGGCTTGTTGGACTTCTAGAGCATGTTATCTGGTCTGATGAATCCTTTGCTAAGGAGAGACTGAGTTATAGAACCATTCGTTCAGGCTGAAGGCTGGTCACCTCATAAAAATGTACCAGAAAATGTGAATGAAAACCTGGATTCTTTTGCAGTGTCAGCCCTCATCTTTTTACCTAAGCCTGTTTCTTCAGACTGTACTGCAGACTAACTTGGATACATGCCTACTCTGAATTGAGAAATGTGCAGCCGCAATCATGTAGGAATTTAGCTAGATTAAAACAGCTTGCTGAAGGGTTAGTCTTGGATCTTCAGGCATGCCACCACAGCAGTTGAGTTGCAAGGCTCTTTAGGGGTTCTCTTACACTTCAGCAGTTTTGGGAAAAAAAAAAAAAAAAAAAAAAAAGGCAGATTCAGGTCTGATTCTGTCTGTGTAGCAATGTCTGTATTGGAGCACAAGTAGAAATTTTACCCTCTTAGTGGTTCTTTGGTTAGTTTGTTTTGATGGTTTGGCTTTGTGTACATGCTTTTCCTAGGATAGTTTGATGGATATGTAGAGTTATTGATTAGCAGCCTATTCTGCATGGTTGGGTTGTCTCATCCAAGCTTATTGTTTTGCTAGTTGATCCGAGAAGCTCAGCGGACAGCACCAAGTATAATTTATATCCCGCATATCCATTTGTGGTGGGACAGTGTTGGAGCTACACTGAAAGCTACTTTTACATCACTAATTCAGAACATTCCAACATTCGCTCCAGTCTTGCTGCTTGCAACATCAGATGTACGTCACACAGATCTCCCAGATGAGGTATTTCTGTCAGTGCTTCTCTTAACTCTTTATTCAGTTTCTTGTTTTAGGAATGCTTGTGGCATTGGAGTACTATGCTTTCTGAAATGCATACTGTCATGACTTAGGCCCCCTAACAAATCCCTTCAAATTTGCTTAGAGTAAGCATGCTGCATGCTGAAAGCGAACTCAAGTGTTTTCTGAGTCAAATGACTGACTTTGACCTAACATTTCCCCCCTTCCCGCAAACACGTAAGGTAAATTTACTTCAGACAGTAACTTGAGTGACTGCAAGGCAGTTAGGTATCTGCTTTGTCAGGATTGTGCAGTCCTTGCAATGGAGGTAGCAAGAAAGTATTTTTAGCGAGAACGTTTCTTCTGATGTTCTGCCATTGCACAGTGGGGTGGATAAAATGCTAGTAATGAAATTTAATTTAGAATAAAGATTGAAACACTTTTTTTTTTTCTCTAAAATTCACCTCTTTCTTTGTAAGGACTGAAGATTCAAGGCTTTACAAATTGGAAGCTAAGTTCCAACCTCTTTCTAAGTTACTTTGAAATCAATGTTTTGTTGTATCCCTGAATAAACTTCAGTAAGCGTACATGTATAACTGTAGACTTCTAAAGGTCTGCATTAAAGTCTTCAAAATGAAAATATGCCATTTTTACTCAGATTACATTGTCTCGGTGCTCAAAGGGGAAGATGGTATTACCTAGATGTGAAATGCTTTGGAAGTGCTTAAGTTTCCACAAAAGTTTTTATATTGGTAAATAAATTCCTTCTAAGATAATATTGAGATTCTTTCCCTACCTTTTGGTAGTGGAGATAGAAAAATAGACTGCACCTTAGAAGCATGCAAATTGAGACCTTGTTTAAATACAGAAATAAAAACTTACCAGAAAGCTCTCTCTTGTCTACTGAACCCTCTCTCTTCTCTAGCTACCATGCAGGTTAAAATTGAAGGACAGTAAGGGAAGTCAGTACAAAGTGAGCGGTCTTAGATGCAGTGAATGTCACAGCATTACATGTGCATCATACAGTTTTCTTCATGCTTTAGGTACAAACATTGTTTAACAGTGATTTTGGAGAAGTCTTCAATATCCAGTCTCCTGATAAGGACGAAAGAAGAAAATTTTTTGAGGACTTGATTTTGAATCAAGCTGCTAAACCTCCCACTTCAAAAAAGAAAGCAGGTTAGGATATTCTACATCTAAAACATTCCTAACTGCAAGTTACTAGCTGTTCAGTATTTGCTTGGGTGGTAATTTTCTATCAGTACTTTTGCATGTGCTTGTATTTGAGTACCTGACATTGGCTAAAATTGTCTGATTAATTGAAGCAGGGCAGACATTGGAAGCACTGCCTGTAGCACCACCTCCTGAACCTCGACCTCTGACAGAGGAAGAAATGAAGTGTCTGGAGGAGCAGGAGGAAGATACCTTGCGTGAACTTCGAATTTTCTTGAGGGACGTTACTCATAGACTTGCCGTTGACAAACGTTTCAGGGCCTTTACAAAGCCTGTTGACCCAGAGGAGGTAAAGTGACGTTGATCTGTAATGCCATTTCATCTGTGTGTGTGTATAATTTCTCAGTGTTTGTGAGCTCTGTACAGGAAGGTTTCTCTTTGTTCTTAGGTCTGTACTCTTAGCATTATTGTGAGAAGCAAGAAGAGCTTTTACTTTTTCCGATTCCTCGAGGCTCTCAGCTGTCTGTTGTTTGAATATTCAGTCAAAGCTCTATTTTTGTTCTAAAACATCAGACCAAAAGCCAACAGTTTGCTCTTGAAAAGACTTTTGATAAGGCATGCTATAGTGCTGGAAAACAGAGGCATCTTTCTTTATAATCGCAAACATCATTTATAGGAGTATTTTAATAAGGTCTAAAGCACTTTTGTGGACTTCCTGTTGTTTCTGTGGGAACAGGAGTAGAAGCAGCAGTTTGTAAATAAATTTTGAGATTCTATTCTGTGTTACTTCTGGGAATAGTCAGTGTGAGATCATCCGTAAGTGTTGTGTGGTTTCTTCTTTCTCCCATGTACTTCTTAGGTCCCCTTTTCTCCTTTAATGTACCAAATAAGTCTAAACCAGGGGTGTATCATTACAAGTCAGCTGTAATTTTCATATAGCTGTGTACCAGCGAAGTCCTGTTCCCTTAGGGATCTGCTGACTTGTCTTTTGCTTTTCCCCTGGGTTCCCGAGGTGTGAATAATCTAAACAAATATAGATGTCCTCATCTCAACTAGTCATTAGGCTCCTCTTACAGTCTGAGTAAAACAGTCTGCACCTCTGGGTCCAGTTATCTCATTCTGAAGTAGATGCCCAGCACTGATATGGACAGTGCAATTCATGCAGCCTTTTTCTCACTGCCAGCAACAAAGAGAATGTTGGGTGACTTCCTTAGACTTCTTTGTTGTGATTTTTCTGAGGCAAAGTGAAATGAATCCACCATAGCTGTCTGTTTTGTACTACCTGTGTGCTTTTGACCTCCCTGTTTTTATTTCCCTTCTAGCAAGTTGTAAAGAGCCCTTCCGTTTTCCAGCAGTTTACTAGTTAATTTCAGTATCTCCTGATCTCACAAATACTTGGGGCTTTTAAGAAGTCGCTTAGTTAAAGTTTTTGAAGTAAAGAATTTTGGTAGATGATGTGCGAGTCCAATAAACCCTCTGAACACTTCTGTTTCATTTGTAGGTACCTGACTATGACACAGTTATTAAACAGCCAATGGATCTTTCAACAGTTTTATCTAAGATTGACTTGCACCAATACCTAACTGCGAGAGATTTTCTGAAAGATATTGATCTCATCTGTAGTAATGCTTTAGAATACAACCCAGATAAAGACCCTGGAGGTGAGTTAGCACTTTTGATCCTTGCGAAATGCATAGATGGATAAATGGTGTGTGCAGGCAGTAGACCTTGCATCAGATCCTTTTCAGCATCCATGGACAGCATTACTTGGCAGATTGTGAATCTTGTAGCACTAAACTACTTAAATGTGGAATGTAAATGTTGATGTAAATATTAATCAATTAACTAGTGGTGTTGCTTTGAAAATTAACTTTCATGTTGTTATGCTAAAAATATTCCCTGAGATATCCTTTCAGAAACTACCAATGCAGAGCAACATTTTTCTCTGTGATCAAAAGAGTTTCACTGCCTGGTAGAAAATACTAAGTCCTGCCTGTAAAATTTCAGATCGTCTTATTAGGCACAGAGCTTGTAGTTTGAAAGACACTGCATATTCCATTGTGAAGGAAGAAATAGATGAAGATTTTGAGCAACTTTGTGAAGAAATTAAAGAATCTCGTAAGAAAAGAGGTATGTGTTTTGAGGCTCAGGATTTTAAGTCTTGTCTCTGTATTTGTAACTGAAAATGCAAGACAAACTTCTTTGCTTTCTGTTTTTTATTGCAAGGTTGCAGCTCTTCAAGGTATGCCCCAGCTTTCTACACAGTGATGCCAAAGGAAAACTCTGCTCCTGGATGTAAGAAAACAGATGCAAAGTGCAGTGAGAAAACAAAGATGACAGTGGCACCTGTAGATGCTAGTACACCCCTCTCCAATGGCAAGTTGCAATTTATTCAAACTTCCTGGGTGAACTTGCGAACGTCATTGATATCTCCTGTGTTATTGTGTCATAAAGAGCCAAGCATCAGAGAAATCGGTCATGCCAGTGGTTGTATGTTTTTGAATTTATTCAAAAAGTGAATAAATCCAGAGGCCATCCATTCAGAATGGTTATGAATTAAAGTTCAAGTAAGAAGTTGGTTTACCAGTATAATACACTGGTCTTGATGACTCAACTGACATTGAATGGCTCCTAAATTGCTAATTCTTGGTATCATGGTTTCTGAATACTCAACTAGTTTTCAGTTATACGAAAGAGCATCTTCCCCTTCTTCTCCCTCCTGTCCCCAGAATGCTAATATATTTGCTATCGCTTTACTGTTATTTCCAACTGAGGGGTGAAAGTGAAGAGAAAGGGAGGAGCTATAAAAATAGAGATGAAAAGGGAACAGTCATTATTTCTTCCTGCTCCTTTGAGTAGGGCATGAAGAGACTTTGGCTTCTTTCCAGTGAAACGCATGACATGTTGTGAAGATTCCTGGTCTCGCGGGTGAGTGGGAATCTTGCCACCAACTTCATTCATGCTTTGTGCAATCCTGCGTAAATACAAAGCACGGTGAGCTTTTCTGTTGGGCAAAACCACAAAGTTTGTTTTTAACAAGGTTAACAGAATCAGAAAGCATATGAGGTATAAGTCTTTACAGGCTATTTTTTTCCTCCCCTGAATGTTGCCTTAAAGTTGTCTGTGCTTCAATTCTTTTGATTGTTTTCCTTGTAGAGTAAAATGAAGATGATGGATTTTGGAAGAATTCTTTTGGTAATCTTTTTTGGTTTACTTTTCTCTGTTTCTTTGTAGATGCATCAAAAAGAAAACGCAGAAAAAACAAATCCTCTTCATCCGTTGCAGCAAAGAGAAAAAGGAGTTTTCAGTTCAATAAAGAGAATAAAATTCCCAAAGATGACCTAAATGAGAGCGATGGAGAAGACTTTCTGGCAAGCTATACTTCTACCACAGATCAGACTGAATTTGAATCCTCACAGGATTCTACTTGGGAAGAAAGTGAAACCATTCTTCAGGAACGGCAGACCAACAGCAATGAAAATAAAGCTGGATCAGAAAAGGAGAGAGAGAGAGGGCTTTTTGATATGGATACATCCGCTGATGAAAAGGAGAGCGTTGGGCTGCCTGGACACTCGGACATGAGAAGGGAAAGTGACATTTCTGTTTACCAGAAACCAGACAGTTCTGAAGAGCAAGAGGCAAATGGTATGTGAAACGTGCAACAGGACACCTAGTTCCATATTCCATCTGAGGAGGATTATATTATTTACTAGCTTCAGCCTTTGAATTCATTCTATTATTTGTGTTACATTTCTTCAGAATCAGCAGTATCTTCAGTAGTGATGTTGCCTATGTAATTATGTAAGCCAAGCTCAATTTTTTTCTGTAGCTGCTCTCTTTTGTTGTTGTTGTTGTTCTGATGTCTGACTTTCTAATGTTACCTAACTGAAAAACAGCATTCATTGACATTCTTTTGTTGTACGAGGAACTTTCCAATAATGAGCAGCGTAAGATAAGAAAACTGCACTTCAAGCTGTGTGGATCCAGAGTAGCATGTGGAGTAGAAGACTCATGTCCTAATGTTTGCAATGTAAGATGTTTCCAAACCTGAATTCTTTTTGGAGTTTTGGAGTAGCATGAAGTGTTGTAATGGCAGCATGACTGTTTCTTTTCCTTCTTTTATCCTTCTGTGTTCTCTAGTGCTCTTTTTGCTCAGAGTTCCTCATTTTTGCAGAGGACTGACTTTAGCTGGAAAGAAGATAGAAGCCAAGTGTTGCTCAGTGGAGGAGTTGTAACAGTGCTGTGTTTTTGTTTGTAGAGGTCAATTGAATCCCAATACAGGACCCTTCATGGACAGTGTATTCCAAATCAATAGAAAACCTGACAGGAAATTTATGTCATTCCAGATCCTTGGGTACTTCGCATGACTCGTGCAAGACGTTCGCAGGCAGAACAGAGGCAGATGAGCGCTGAGAAAGTTATGGACATTGTGACAGAGTCAGCTGCTGTAGTGATGGTGGACTGCTGTGAGCTCAAAGTATGCCTAACTTCAACTTTTTAAAATTCTGGAATAGGACATATTTTTGCTATCTGTACAATTATAATATAAGGCAGTTGTTAACCAGTGCCGATTAAAACAGTTAATGGCAGGGATGTACAGAATGTGAAATAATTCAACCTATAATGGACTGTGATTGTGTTTCCACACCTACAGCTGCTGTAGATTACTGTAGGCTGCTGTTTTTACTTTTGGTAAATGCTGTCTTAGGAGACAGCTTCTCTACTTCACTGTTAAAATTCAGCCAGCCCTTTTACCTTAAAACAACCCACTGACAACCTGCTAGTACTATCACGTATTAATGTTACTGCTAAACTTCCAAAAACAAAAGAGCTAAGGATCTCTTGTTATTCTAAACTTGTATTTTTTCTTTTTTTTTCCTCAGCAACTGTTGAATATGGTCACTGAGCTAACAAAGGAAGCTGATATATTTCATTTTGAAAAATTATATGCTACAATTTGTCAGTGTATTTATCAACATCGGGAAGATTATGACAAAACTGGATTACTGAAGGTAATTTTTGTCTTACAGCACGTTCTATCACTGTTAAGCACTATGTGTACATTCTGGATATTACGCTTCTTTAGCATTGCTCTTTACTGCTTTGTTGTCTGTGCAAAGACAACAACCAAAGTAAGACTTTTCATTTCGGTCTGGAAGGCATTTATCCATATTGCAAAACCATTGTTAGATTTGGCATAATTGTTGGCGGTTTCAGCAGGAAAAAGCTTGAACTTGAAGACAATGAGTCACCCACACAGCCCTTTCCAAGCAGTTAACCTTAATCTGTCAGTAGTTTTTCTTGAGAAGTCGCTTAGGGGTGGGGGACTATGAAGGGGTGCTTTTCTAAGTGTTCTGCTTCCTCTTTCTCCCCCTGCAGGCAGGCAGACACGGTGATACTTGGTAGATGTTCCATCCTTAAGACCAATTAAAGTATGAAATGTAACAAGAGAGATTCTAGTGAGACTAGAGAAAAGTCTCTGTTTTTAACCAGTGTGCTTTAGCATCTGTAATTTGACATAAAGGGAGATTTCTGCCTGTGCCAGTTGTACACTAATGGGTCCAATTCTTTGATCTCTTCCTGTAAAAGAGGATTTTGGAGTTGTCAGAACTCAACTGAAATCTGCCTGAGGCACCATGGTCCAAGTCAGGCATTCCTAGTATTGCCTCAGTTTAGATGTGATGGATATTCAGTCTTCAGAGTTAAGATTCTTGAAACCATTTGTCTTTGAGTTGCTTGTGCCTGAGAACAGATAAAATTCTTTATGCCTCTCAGTGTGCCTTGAAAAGAGGAAGCCTCTTTTTTTAGGCACCGGTCATCTCCATTTCTTCTTCCACATCTGATAAAGAGTTAGAACAGACTGGGAGAGTCAGGAGTGTTTGGATTTAAGAAATCTTGAAAAACTGCACCCTTGTCTCATCTAGAATAAAGATGTGTTTTAGCTTGAAGAGGTTTATTTTATTTCAGGGCTTGTGAGCCTTTGTCACTTAACTTGTAATACTTCAAGCAAGCCATTTTATTTTCTACCTTTTACTTGAACTTTAACGAAAATATGTCTCCTATTCAGAAAGCAGTATACAAGGCAGTCAGGAGCAAGCTTTACTGCACGAGGAGACAGAATTTAGCAAGTAACCACTCAGACCACAGAAAATAACTTTTTCCGCTTGTAGTTGTGCCTGTTTAGAGACTGTTTCCTCTTCCTGATTGCTGTGAAACTATCGTTGATATATTTCAGCCTGGAGGAGAGAATGCTGTGAGGTGACCTCATTGCAGCCTTGCTGTACCTAAAGGGTGCCTACAAACGCGGGGGAGTCAACTCTTTGAAAGGGTGGCTGATAATAACAGAACAAGGGGAAATGGTTTTAAGTTGAAGGAGGGAAAGTTTACCCTGGATATCAGGGGGGAGTTCTTTAGCAAGAGCGTGGTAAGGTGGTGGAACAGGCTGTCCAGAGAGGTTGTGGATGCCCCATTCTTGGCAGTGTTCAAGGCCAGGTTGGATGGGGCCCTGAGCAGCCTGGTCTGGTATTAAATGTGGAGGTTGGTGGCCCTGCCTGCGGTGGGGCAGTTGGAGCTTTATGATCCTTGAGGTCCCTTCCAACCTGAGCCATTCTATGATTCTACGGTATAGATCCATAGAGTCTCTACGTGCTACTCTCCAGTTTGGGTGCATGACGAAGCATCTGAAGCTAAGGGAGATAACAGGGCATTGTGAGAGAGGCAGAACATGGTTTGCCAACTATGACTGACAATTGGATGTCATTATGAGTTCTTTATTCATTTTGTGGAAAAGTAGAACGTGTTTATCAGTTTTATTTCTGCTTACTAATAGTATTTTTTTTTTTTCTTATTAGGAAATGAAGAAAGAAATTAAAGCCTTAGCACTAATATGATCTGCGACATGCTAGATTTCTGTTCTGCAAAGTTGTTTTCATTGCATACTATTCTGTTGTTTTTGTGTGTAATTCAGTACTTTACGTATATAAAACAAATTTATCTTAAAATATATTTTTAAAGTTCAGAAACTCTTTTTAAGTGCTTTTATTTTGTATTCTTTCCCTGTATTTGTTGATGTTCTGTGATGAATAGTGAGCTCGGACAGGAGGAGTACGGTCTTTTGAGATCAGTGTGTTCAGCTGTCCTCTCCAATACACAGCACCTTAGCCTTGTGTCGTGTGGTTTGTGAAGTGCTGCAGTCAGTGCCTTTGGCACAGTGTAGATGCGAATGTCTTCCAGATGCTTCCAGTGCCTCTTCGTAAAAGAAAATGATGGATAAATTGATAAGCTTTTATCATCCTTTCCCAGATATATATATATTTTTTCTGCAGAAATCTCTGGTGATATATATTGTACAGCACGGTATGTAAGGGTTTTAAAACAAGTCTGATTCTGAAATATTAAATCTGATTCCTTTAGGAAACTCTTAGTGCAGTTCAGGGACATTTTGGTGTTGTTTTTTTTTAATTGCCTGATAGCATCTCAAGTGGCTGTCCTGGAATTAATGACCTAAAGAAAGTATGTGGGAGACAATTCTTCCACGAAGATTTTTTTGCTGTGGCATATTTCCAACAATTAAAATCCCAACTTGAGGCAAAGTCAGGTTTGCTATTGAAACTTCCTAACATGATGCTTGGTCTCGCTTCTAACAGTGACAATCTTTATACTGGAAAGTAGTATTTTAATATTTATTAATTTAATATAAATTATTAGTTGCACGGATGGTGCCTTATAGTTGAATTAAATTTGTAAATAATTTTCTTAGTGACCAAGAGAGAATTCTATTTGTCTATTTCTTAAAATTAACTATATTTCACCAAGAATATATGTAAGTAATATCAGAGCAAGACTGTTTTGGAGGTAGATTCCTCTTCAAACCAGTGGAGAAAATTAATGTGACAATTTTTTTAAATTAGCCTAAGACGATTACATAATGATGGAGTATGTAGCAGTATCTGTTGCTGGTATGTCACTGAATACCTAACTGAGCAACCCCTGAGTGTGTTTTCTTCTGTATGTTTTCTTGTTTCTTTCTAGTGTGTCCCAACATTTCTAAACTATGTGGGATTTTTTTCATCTGCATTGTTTGGATGAGTATTAATGAGAAATGAATGTCCATTTGTTTCTTTCTATTCATTAAAAATCTTAATAAACAGTACGAGTCTGAAGACTTTAAAAGAAGAGCTTTATGTGAGCAGCTTACCTTGTTTATGGTATATTGCTTATGTGACAATGGCAAATGCAGGAGGAAGAAAAATGTACATTAAAAGTTCACATGTTAATGTATAAAAATGTAATAATGGAGTCAACTTTGCTTTTCCCTAACTTGTTCTGCAGCTCGGTTAGTATCACTGATTTGTTTGTGGTGTGTGTGCGGTTTGCTGATCACATTCCATGAGAGACTTGGAAAAGTCTTTGTAATGGGGATAGAGCAGAGCAATCCCCGGTCTTTTCTAGAAGAGTTTCTGAGGTGCTCACGCTGTCATAATGCACTTTTGTGCTTCTCAGGTTCTCCTCATCCTTTACCACTGTACTGTCATATGTGATCGGCTCTGCATGGCAGCTCAAACATTTCATCCTTACAAGGAATGACTAGAAAGGAGGAATCAGGAGCATTCCTCTCACCCAAACGCGATCTTCAGGCTTTGGGCAAACATCTGCCTGTTCATCTCAGTAAAGAACTTAGAAGCCTGGAAATCTCAGTGTTCATGACCTGTGCCCTGTTACTGTTAGCAGTTCCCATTAGACACATGCTGGTTTTTTTTCTCTCTTGGGGAATCAGTCACATATAGCATCTGAGCCAGAGCTGCAAGACAGTGATAGAGGAAATACAAGGGCTGCTCTGAAAGTCATGCCTCCTATTTTATAATGTTGGCCAGTTAGGGTCGGAAGCGGATGTTGATGGTACAGCAGTGGATGTTCAACCTGCCCACTGCTATTCTGATACATTTTGTCATGTGACAGATGGCAGCAGAGCGGCAATCTGATATAATAGTGTCTGATATGGAAGTGTGAATGAAGTAAAGGTGTGGGATGGAATTCCAACATGTGGAAAAAATGACACTCTGACATTCATGGATGCTTGCTGAATGTTTATGGACACCAAATGGGATGTGAGTACAGGGAAGTGATGGGTGGTGAAACATCGGAAAACAGTTGGTGAGCTCCAGTGGTGCATGTCTTTATGAGCATGGCATGCATGCAGCTGTTCGCTGCTGGGAAAAATACATAGCTGATGGCGGTGACTGTTGAAAAATAGCGTTTCTTAGCTGAGAATTTGCTCTATCCTCCAGTGTTACTGTGCTCTTTGTGTTTGTCGTCGTTTCCAAGGAAATCAACAGGAGGCATTACTTTCGGAGCACCCTACATAGTATGTAATCACGGTGCGTTGAAAAGTACTCATCGGAACCTACACCGCCTTGATCGAGTTGGCTGGAGAAAGATGTCCAAGTTCCATCTCTAGCCAGAGAACGGGGCTGTGCGGGTCATCTCTTCCACCTCTGCCCGTGGCACGGCGGCTCGGGACCACGCAGCGCTGCCCTCGCTCAGGGCCGGGCACGTGCGGACAGCAGCGGATCGAAGAAGCTGACAGCCCGCGCTGCGGCCGCAGCCGGGCGCTAAGTTGGCGGGCACCGCCGCGGGCCCGGACCGGCCTCCGCCGGGTGTCCGCCGCTGACGGGCGGGGCGGCGGCGAGCGGCTCCGCCCCCGCTCCCTGTGAGGGAGGCAGAGGCACGGCCGCCGCTGCCCGTCCTCCCCGCGCGGCCGCCCCGGGGCAGCGAGGCGCCGGGAGGATGCGAGTGGGCACCGCGGGCGGCGGCGAGGCGAGGGCCCGGGCGGCGTTGGGAGTTCCCGGCTCGGCCGCCGCCCCCCCGCCCCAAAAGAAGTGCAGTAGTTTGTGAGACGCAAGATGGCGGCGCGGCCGTGAGCGGAGGAGGCGGGCGGGCGGCGCGGGCTGAGGCGGTGCGGCGGCGGCAGGTACGGCCGGCGATCCCGGCGGCGGGGAGGGGGCTCGGGGCGGCGGGAGGTGACCCGGGGGCGTGCCCGCTCGTCCTGGCCACGGGCACAGCGCTGCCCGGCGGGGCAGGGGCAGGGCGGGCGCCTCCCCGGGGAAAGGGCGGCTCCAGACCCGCGGGGGCGGGCGGGCAGGGGGAGTCGGGCCCGGCGGGGCCGCTGCCGCCCGCGGGGTGGGCGCGGTGTTCCGGCCCCGCCCGCCGCCTCCCCTTTGTCTGGCGGCGGAGCGCGCACCCCGGAGTGTGCGGGTATAGAGCGGGCGTTTGCATGTGCCGGGAGCGGCGGGGAGCCGTGGGCTGCGGGGAGCCGTGGGCTGCGGGGCGCTGCTCCTGTCTGGCCGCTCTACCCCTGCCTCGCCGCGCTCCGTGCTGCCTGCAAAGTCGGCAGCCTGCGTGCGCTGTCACTTGCCGCGGGATGGAGGAGGATTCATCGGAGTTGTCAGCTGGAAAGGGGAGCGGAGAACTTTCATTTTCCTGCCTCTGTCAGCGGGCCGGCTTCTGCCGAGGGCTGGCGGGCTTCCTCCAGGTGCTTCGGGCTGCTGTCATCCGAACCACCGAGGCCTGGGGGAATGCCTCGCTGGCTCCTGAGGATGCTCGCGGCACGCCCCGATGCCCGGCTCTCCGCTCAGCAGGATGCACGGGGCTGGAGCTCAGCATCCGCTCCCATAGCCGCGCACGGAGACGGCCCTGGGGGCGCATGGCGGTGCGTGCAGCGGGCTGCGCTCTGGCAGGTGCCCGTACTTCACTTCCGAGCCGCTCGGGATTTGCCGTAGAGGAGTTTGCTTTGTGTCCCCGCGGGCAGTAACTCAGGCTGAGGTGTTGCTCTCTGAGCTGCAATCGATGCCTTCTGTTTTACAACAGAAAGCACGGTGGGGATGTCCAAGTGCATGCAAATGTTACATAAATAAGCAGAGTTAGTTGTGAAAGTTGTTAGGTGAACACAAAGAACCCATTAAAGGTAGAAACGAGAGAGGAATTCCGGGTGCTGCGTGGTTGGCTTTTACCAGCAGCTGTTTTGTGTGTGCACAGAAGGCTCTCGTGCACCATCACCTGTGGGTGCTGACAGAAGCCCATCACCACTGCTGGGAACTGGCTGCGTTCTGCTGACTATAGGGATGCCTTCAGTGCAGAGCTCTGACCAAGCACACACCGTGCACAGAACCCATTTGTTCCTGCTCTGACCTCCTGCCAGCAAGGCTGTCCCTCAGCCGTGCTGTGAAGGAGTTCCCCAGGCCGGAGGGCAGCGGGTGCTGCTTGCTGTAACGGAGGTGATCTACCATTGACTTCAGGCGAGGGGTTCGTGTAACTTTGCTTGGCTGAGAAGCCCTTTGCTGTTGCCTTTTGGCAGCGTCCCTGCATGGAGAGACTGTCCCAGATATGTATTGTTGAGCTAGAGCTTTTCTGTGCAAGGCACTTCCTTGCTCTTAGTGCTTCTTAGGGCACTTCTGGGTCCTCTTTTCTCTGGCACCTCTCTGATGTTTTGGTGTCTGGCTGTAACTGGTGTCGCTGTGCACTGGTGGCAGTTATCAGAACAGACAGTATCTATTCCTGCATGCCAGCGTATCAGTGCAGAGTGCTGGAGTTGCTTGTTGAGCTGTTCTGCCTTTTGCAAATTCCCCCTCGCTGAAGGATTTCAGCAGTGACGGCTTTGGGCTGTGTTGGAGTTCCTTTTGTTCCTGACGTACCCAAAACACTTTCCTTGTTTCTCTGCCTCAGCAGCCCGTAGCGTTTCACTTGGGCTCCTTGCTGTCCTTCAGCTTTCCCCCATTTCCCCCGCTCATTTCCTTGTAGCCTGAGGGAGAGGATTAAAATTTGCTTCAGGTTTTCATCATGTTGTTGCAAACACTGACAACATTTTGGTTGGATGTGACTTTTGGGTTTAGAAAAGTCTTACTTCAAAGATACGTGACCATGTTAAGTCAGATGCTTTCCCCAAGTTTAAGAATTTTTCCGTTCTTATGCAACTGTAACTTCTGAAGCCCTAAATCAGTATAAACTGGTTTTTGTTCTGTTTGCACACAGTAAATACAATCAGGGCATAACCGCTTGCAGCTAAGCCGTGCGTAACTTTTATTTCAGTGATCAGTTTCCCTTTCTCTGTCACGTAGGATTCCCCCGTGCCAAATGCAGTGTTTCCATATTATGAATTTGATTCCTCCAGTTTTTAGAAATCATCAGGCTGTTGCAAAAGTTGACAGAATGATCGTTTCAGCATCTGTTTAATGAGTGTAAGTCACAAATGCTAACAGTCTGGGGTCATGAAGGGAGAGGAGGCTCCGGACAATTTTTGGCTGGGTGCTGTGGGCCCGGACGTGCTGTTCCCTGCAGCAGGTTAATGGCCGGCGTGCCCTGTCCTGCTGTGCTCTGGGTATGAGGTCACTGATCCATGATTGCCAGGATGGTTTGCCTCAGAGTTGTCAGCAACTTGCAAACAAGCGATGCCCTTGTCAATACAGGACCGTTTCCCCTTCTCCTGTGTATTCAGCATCTCCTCACCAGGCAGCAGTGTCAGTCCCAGCGTTCAGGTGATATATCTATCCCTCAACACATCAGTGGCAGCACCTTTGCTGAACAGATGCTTGTGAGAATTCAGTGTTGTTTTTTTTTTAATTAACTTTCTCATATTGTCAAATTGGGCATTCAGGATGCTTCCTTCTTCAGTCTGCACCAGGGAGATGCTTACTTATGTTTTCAACATCTTTATTTTCATTATTAATTCTGATTCATTGTCTTTCTTCCAACTCATCATGTAGGGTGTGTTTTTTTAGGTGGTTTTTGGTTGTTTTTGTGTTATTGGTGTTGTATTTTTTCTGCTGGTTGGGGACCTTCCCAAGTATTCAAACCACTTTGCTGCATAAACAGTTGTTTCTTTCTCTGTGGAGGTGGAAGCCGCCAAAGATGATGCCTTTCCTTACCCTATTGCCAGATGGCATTTTGTAGTCCTGCCCTACGCATCGCTTTAACTGATGGTTCTTTTCCAGTTCTGTGTCCTTCTGGGAGCTGCTTCACGAGGTCCACTGATAACTTTCTCATGTCCTGCAGAGTACAGGGACCTGGAACATATTGCATAGAACAGGATCTCTTCTCACCAGCCTTGGAAATCTGTCTGAATAGAGCAAATGTCTGCTGTCATCACGTGTGGGGAGATGTGTAACACTCTGTTATCCTCCAGTGCTTTGAGATTGCAGTAACTGTTATAAAGTTCAGTAGAATTCACTGTAAAAGAGTACTTTCCTGAGGTATGCAGGTGCAGGGTGTATCATTTATTTTATTGTTACCTTGTTGTGTTATGGAAAGCGCAGCGTCACGCTCAAGCACTGAAACAAGGAGAACCGCTGACCACTGAACACAGCAGCAGGTGTGGCTGGATGAGAAAAACCTGGAGGGAAAAACTGTAAAGAACTTTGAAGCTGTTGCTACTGTTTGCACTCCTTAAGTGATGTTGAAGATCATGGAGTACTTAACAATGCAAAAAACCCTTTGGAAGTTTGAACTCTGCTGTGCCTCACATGCCTAAAAGAGCTCAGTGTGTTCTACTGCCAAAGAACAGGCTTCAAACTGTGTCTGGATCCATTCAGTAAAGTCGTTTGGTATTTTAGGTTCACGTTGTGAGACTTGTCCCTCCCCTGTGGCATTCTGGAATCTGCTGCTCACCTTTCTTATTCACTGATCCCAGCAGGGGATGGAGGAACTTAATGTGGGGCCGGGGAACCTGCAACTGAAGCTGGTTCCCAGCAGCCCTAAAGGCTGACAGCTTTGTTTTAGCAGCCACAGACGGAGCTGTGCAATGAGGCATGTGTAACACCAGCCCTCACTTTCTGGCAAAGCCAGCGCTGTTCTGTGCACAGCCTGAGTGCCAAATCCACCCCACAGGCAGAAGGACAGAAAGGAGCTTTTGAACTTTCCAGTGGTTGTGGTAAAAGCTCCACATGTTCCACGCTCTGAATCTTTAGGGCATCTTAAGGACCACGTATGTTGGGCCACAGAGAGCTGCCAGCTCATAATGAGTGCTGTGTGTTAGGCACACGTGGGGTTAGGTTTTAGGGCGTGATTTCTTCCCTATAGGTTTGGGGTGTTATTATTTCTGATATTGGCTTACCTTACAAGGGTGCTAAGAACTTCAGAGGCAAATGTATATTTGTGCAGTCCCAGGCTGTCTTGATGGAGATGTCTATGCTTGGCTTTCCTACAAATTGAGATACATTAGCTTAAGCAGGTCATGATACTGATGTGATTGTATTTCTTCCTGCGTTATAGAGAAAGACGTGCTTTGTTTGTCACCATGCCATTGAATTTAAAACTCTCCTAACAGAGCTGTGCATGAGTGTCGGGCTCTGTTTTGCTCAGTGGGACAAAACGAGATGTAGGAGTGTTATGGGTCATCAGAAGAGTAAAGGGTAGGCACTTGGAAGGAGTCAGGCAGAAACAGTTATTAGTATGTGGGGGTTAAACCTCCATTGCAGCTGCGAGCTTCTTCCAAAAGTCACCATTCCTAGTTATCTTCAGACTACTTTCAAAATAGGAAAATGCCGCCTTCTTATATGTAGGTCAGCTGCCATCAGCAACATCTGCAGGAGCTGAGGGTGCTGCGCAGGTCGGAGTTGTATCAGCAGTTCAGCTCTTGGCAACAGTTGCAAAGTGAGCTTGGATGAAGCAAGCATGAAAATTCAGGGGCTTCTGTTTCTCAGTATGATTCTCAGCAAGACTAAACACATTTGTAGCTTGGGTGGTAGAATTCTTGGAGCATTTAGCGCCACACTGCAACCAGCTTGGTTGTGTTGGAAACTTAGGGCTCTCTCCCACGAGGTCCTTTTGAGGATGGGGACTGAGGAAGGCTCGCTGCACGAGGTCAGTGCTGGGGGCACTGGGAGGAACAGGTGCCCGTACCAGATACCTGCTGGCGTTGTAGGCATCTGTGTACGTATGATACAAACCCACACAACTTCACTCCTTCCATCTGACGAATGTTTTACAAATCTTACTTCTTAACGTGGTTTATTTAAATTTGCTGGAGGAGGCTGTGGGTGAGCAGAGAACTAATGTTTTTGATTTTACGAACAGAAATAATTTATGATGGAAGGAGGCTTTTCTTTCCTTTTTTTTTTTTTTTTTTTTAATGTTAAAAGATGATTTCAACTTTGGGTGTTTCATTTTACAACCTGCAAACAGGCGTTTTTGGCATTTTAGATCTGATTCTTGTCAGGTCGTTTTTTGTTTTTTGGTTGTGTTTAATTCTCTAGCTCTTGAATTCTGCCAGGAGAAAAATAAGGGCCCGCTAGTATTAGTTGTTTGTTTCCTTCTGAGGGAAGGAGTGGAGAGGCGAGAAAAGAGTAATGCTGAAGGAAAACAAATTTACTCCTTGCACACGTACTGAGGAAATAGACGTGTATGTACATCCTTAGAAATACATATCTAATTTTAATCTTGAAATATAGAGAGGGAGGAGCTTTCTCTTTCAGCATGCACTGAAATTTGACTTCAGAATGCTTTGAAGCTTTTCAGTACATTCGTATTTGTGGGGCTGATGACAGAGCAAATGATCATACCCTGTGATCACACGTGCTTACTGACCGAGAGCAGCCAGCACTCCCGGTGCGCTTTAGGCCATGCACGTATGGGCACGAGCTAGTTTTGAGGGAAAAATGTCAGTCTGTTCCCTTATTTATAAGACTAAGTAACCCATTTCTGGACCTGATCCTCATGAAGTGGCTGTGTGCGGACTGTGCCCTTGTCAGGAGGCCGGGCTCAGGCCTAGCAGCCGGCTCCTGAGGGAGCCTGGGCCCAGTGCCCGCTGACACCAGGGCAGCAACTCTGAGCTGCTCTGCGTGGAAAGATTCGCTCATTTCCACCCAAAGCGGTGAAATAAAAACGGTCAGCCATTTCATTTTGAAATACCCCACCCTCCTAAACAAATATTAAAAAGAAAATGTAGGTTTTGGCCTGTGGGTATCCCAGTAATTTCCACTGATTAAGTTGACGCTTGTAATTGGGATCTAGACAGGCCATGCTTTGCAGAACGTTAAGTATCTTTGTTTTTTGATTTCAGTAGAGGAAGTCACGAGGTTTATACAGTCCCTTTGATATTTTATTTAACCCGATAACTGCTTGGGAAGGCAGGAGCTTGTTTGGTTTACCTTTGTCCTAGATTCAGTTTAAATATCTAATGCATAAACGAAAGGGGTGATCTTTATTCCTAATGATTCATGCTGCCTTAGAGCACCGTGGTTTCGAGTTGTGCTGCCTTTCCCACTGGGGGATGCAAACAAAAGAACAATAATTTCAGACTCCTCCTTCAGTTTCCAAGAGAACCTTAGCTGCTCAGGGATAGCTCTGAATTTTAAAAGCATTTTTCTTCCAAATTATGTATTGATTGCACATAAAATAGCAGTGCTGTAATGTGCAATTTAAAACAAATGCATGATGGCGCTCATTTGCTTTTAATGCTTCTTTTTTCCAGCAGAAAACAAAAAGGGGATTCTGTTCCCATAAACCAGTCTTGCAAAACCCTTACAAACATTTATTAGTCTAGACACAAAATATTCTCACCCAGCCTCAGCCTGACGATGGCAAAAAGAAACCGACAAACTAATATTGTACTTGGCTGTCCAGAAAAAATAAAAAAGAAGGGGATGCTGGGGGTGAAGGGTGGGAATCTTGCCCCGGGCCACCGAACCAGTAACGTTTTGCTGGGGCTGCCTACAACAACAGATGTGTTTGATTCCCATGGGTTTTCCAGGCCTGCCTATTCTCTTATGCTAAACTTGGACACTCTCTTTCTCTCTAAGCACCACACCCTGGTCTTATCCTGGACTCTTTTGGGTTGGTTGATTTTAAAAATGACACCGGACATGTTCATCTTGCCTCTCCTTACCCATTTTTCTGTTCCTCTTCTTGCCCTGGAACTGACTTAACAAATGCATTAATTCAAAAGCATTTAAAATACATGAGAATTGGAATAACTGGTCGAAATCAAAACAGTTTAATATGGGAGATTTGACCACAGTTTGAATCTGAATGTATGGAACACTGATCTAAATGATCTGTTCTGGTTTTGAACTGCATTTGTACTTTTGATATTTTTCATAAATAGCAAATGCTTCTCATCGTTTGGTTTCATGGTTGTTTGCAGACTTTTGCTTAGAGGGATAAGTTCTCTATATACAGTGTTATTTTATCAGGCCTTTACCTCAGCATTCAGTTACTCACGTTATTGATTTTTACGTCTCATCATTTTCTTAGAAAATAGTGAGTTACACATATCTTGTTTTTCAGATGATGATTAGCTCCTGTCACTCCCAATTTATGCCAGACTGCATTTGGTTGGAAATTAAAATTTAATTGAAAATTTGCCTAAGCAGCATAACGTGTCTGTATTATTAATTAGGTGCTGTAAATATGGAGAATATGTAGGAATATGTGTTTATTGAAGCTTTTAAAAACCCACGAAGGAGTCAAAATACAATACTTACTTATACTTAGTAGATTACATTGATTGTTTCTGTGATGACATATCCATGTAGGTTGAGCTTATGCTCAAATCCTAACTGGGGATCTTGTATAGAAAATAAAACGTCCTGCTTTTTCAGCTCTGAGGGAGTGGAAACTTCTCTCGTCATTCAGAAAATGATTTGTATGTTCACTCAGTGCAGCTGTCTTCAAAGTGAATGGCTTTCTATACAGTTAGTCATTGATTGCCACTGATTCCATGTTTTTACCAAGAATTTCCAACTGGCATCTAAAAAGAAAAAATATATATATTATTATTATTTTTTCTCTCTTTTTTTTTTTTTAATATATATATTCCATTATTAAAGATGGATCTGTTTATATTTAGAACAGTACTTCAGCCAGTGATCAGTGCACTTAAAGGCAGATGACTACTTTAATGTTGATAAACCAGGTGTTACTTATGAGGAAATGTGTTTGGTGTATTCGTAAAACATTAACATAAATTAACAAAGTGTTTCTAATTAACTGATTTTGATTTTCCTCCTCTAAATAATAGCATGCTTAAATGTAGTACTGGTTGTTCTCTTCCTGCTTGGCCCCCAGTGCTATCTTTCATGGCATGCAATTTTTTGAGGTTTTCTCTTGCCTCTCAAGTCTGTTTTTCTTAGCACATACAGTATTTTAAATAAAATTCTACCATCAATTCTCATTTAAATCAGTCAGAACATTATTTTGACCCTAGGATATCTATGCAGCTTTAAATTACCTATATATTTTAAAACAAAACTAATCCGATTTTATGTTTAAACTTCATGTAAAAGCCCTGCAGCTATTCATTTGAAGCACAGTGTTTTATTTAACTGCATACTTTTCACTTAAGTCCCGTTGTCCTAATTTTCTGTGATTATACCAGTACATGACAGACAGAAGGTGAAATAAAGTAGCCTGTTTCTTTAATCCACTTTCTTTCTTTTCTGCCAGGACACCTGGGCTCCTTCTGCCAGAGTAGCTCACACCACTGATAGCTCTAGGATAACATAAAAAGGTGCAGCCCCTGTTCTACCAATGGCAGCGTCTCCCGGGCTGGAGGTGGAGATCACAAATGGGGCTCTGAGCAGTTAAGATAGGGGAAATTAAGTCATGGAAGTCAAGTTTGTGGTCAGAATGTGGGGACTGAGCATAGAAAGGGTGTTGGCTCCTTAAGAGCCTTTGTTTCTCCCTGGTAACTTGAGTATGCTGTTATCTCTGACTTCCCCAGGTGACCAAACTTCCAGATTCAGCTTTTTATTCAGCTCATTATCCTTGGAAAGTTCTGTATTCCCGTGTCTTTTACTCTTTTTGTCACTGGCCTGGTTGGCAGTAAACAGTGTTTATCCACTCTTTGAGTACACAGAATAAGATGCTATCTCCCACAGAAATCAGCAGGAGCATCCTAGTAGTACAGAACAGTGCTCAGCAGGAGGATGGAGTCGGGTCACTGTTGCAAATAAAAATGCTTTGCTTTTCGCAAAGGTTAGCATGGAACCCAGTGGTGTTTTATTAGGTGGTTGAGACCTGCAGAGACTGTTTATGCAGGCAACTCAGTCTGGCCTCCTTGCTTTTTGTTACAAGGTGGTTCATCCCCAAATCATAGGGGGATGTCTTAGTTTCAGCCGGGATTGCAGAATTGATGGAATTGTTTTCTTCAGATTGTCTGGTATGATGCTGTGTTTTCGTTCTAGGAGAATCCTTTTCTCTTAGTAAACAGTTATAGCTCAGCCCACAAGTTCTACTTTGTTTTTCTCGATTCTCTCCCCCATCCCACTGGGAAGCTTTGGGGGGGAGTGAGTGAACGACTGCATGGTGCTCAGCCACCTGCAGGGTTAAACCAGCAAAAAAAAGCAGAACAGAAGGCACTTCTGGACGTCATCTAATCCAACCTCCTGCTCAGAACAAGTTTAACTTTGAAGTTAGATAGGGTCGTTCTGGATCTTGCCAAGTTTTGAAAACTTCCAAGAATTAGAATGCCTTAAAAGTTCCCAATACATCTCCACAACCTCTGCAGCAACTGCCTGCACTCCGTAGCCAGCACCGAGATGCTGTAACTGCTGTGGCTGTGCCCCAGAGTTCTTCAGGAGCAGACCAAGGGCGTGTTGGCGTTGCATTGTGATACTCACCAACCTGAGCAAGCTTCACAGTCTCGTCTTGATCTTCATGGTCGTTCAGCACTGCAGTGGGAGGGAGTATTGCACTTAGTGGCAGGGTCTGAGTGCCCTTCATGCAGAGAGGGAAACTCAAGTGTTTCATACTTGTGCTATGAAAAGTGTGGTTGCATGATCAGCGTTGGATCAGGCTAGAGGATAACATCCTGAAGAAATTCTGGAAGCTCAGCTGTGCTTGCAGGCATGGACAAAAAGTTGTATACATGTCACCATTATGGAGGAGTCTGTCAGTGGGGACCAGTTGAAATTTAGCTTTTGTTCACCTTGAATTATGTAATTCACCTTACAGTAAAGTTGATATATAACACTGGAAGCTACATTAAAAAGATACACGTATCTAAAATGTCAGCTCTGAAGTCATGTTTTTGACTTCCAAGTGGAGAAGCAATGCGTATGACAAAAGAAATAAAGGACTTAACTGTGTGCTGCACTCTTTGATCTTCTCATAAAGCGATAGCTGAAGTGCTGTAGGAGCCTTCGAGGAGGGTGTGGGATGGGACACAGGTGGGGCTGGGGCATGCAGAAGGGGTAGTGAGGAAGTGCAGGTGAGCAAAAGCCCACAGGGCCTACGTGACTCTGAAGAGTAGTTGCAGCCTTGATGGTATGCCTTAAAGTCTTCATCTCAACAAGTGCTGGACTAGGTTTGTGCAGTAGAATCTCTTTTTTGAAGTGAGACTCCAAATACATGCTTATTCCCATCCATAGAATATTGGCTCCTACAAGCACTGGGTTTGTGTTTTTATGTTCAAATATTTTGGGATCTTTAACAAATTACTTAAATCCAGGATCTGTATTCTGGTGTGTTCGTGTCTGTGCATGGAGTACGTAGCAGTGCATGTTAGCACCTCCCGGTGAGTCCATTCCAAGTCCTTGTTTTTGGTTTCTTAAGATCTTTGATGTAAGAATTTCTGACTTGTTTCTGCTTTAAGGCTGCTTTTCTTCTTCATTCCTTGAATTCTGGGGAAACATTCAGCTGGTTCAAGAGCAAAATGAGCAGAAAGTGAAGAAGGAAGCAAGAGATAGAAGAGGGTCAGTCTCTGTGTACAAACCACATTATCTTTTTCTGAACAGCTCTGTGCCCCGGGGATTTGACATAGGAATCAAAATTTGGCAAGGATCTAGCCCTGAGGTCTGAGAAAAGTGTTCTGCTGTTTTCAGAGGGGGGGGGGGGAGGGGGGGGGGAAGGGAGAAAAAGAAAGAAGTTGGCAGAATTATGAGCCGTAACATATCACTACCTTTTTGTATCCAAGGTAAAGTTTACTGGATATTTTGTCACCTGCTCTTGACAGTACTTTTATGAGTGTCCTGCACATTTGCAGGCTTCTTTAGACCACTCATTATTTCTTTATACTTTATACTTATTTCCCCTCCTCTGTGTGGATCGGTACACTGGCACGCAGCAGTGTGGTCCTTGAGCTACTGCTGCCTTTCCTTCTGCCGGTGCCACTGGCCTGGTGTCAGGTGGAGAAGTGCTGGGAGCCAGCAAGCCCTGAGATCTCGTCCCACTTGTTTAAAGGTAGAGAGCTCCCAAGCTTGCTAATTGCCGTGGGGATTTCATTTCACTACAGCAAAGGGAAAATAATAACGAAAGCAAACAGCAGCTGATCTGAAATCCGGTTTCCAGTGCGATGAGGGCACGCACAGTTAGTTTCAGTCGGTGGAGGAGGGGGAGAGGAGAGGGAGACAATCTGTGCTGAGCTGTGTCACCTCTAACAGCGCGGGGGTTCCTGTATAGCAACGAGATGATGAGAGAATGAGTCGGGCTATCTGGCAAAGGAGACCATCTGTAGGGCTGCTGCGTTCCTCTCTGAAAAAGCTGAAAGGTGCCTGGGGACACGAGCTCCAGGAAGTGAAAGGAAGGTCTCGTACTTCCAGCGCTAGGCTAGGGCCTGGGAAAGCCAAGGTCTCTAGAAATTTTTCAGCTGAAAGAAAAAAACAAATGCACATTGGAGTTGAAAGGAACATTTTGTGAAATCTTGTCTGTGCCAGATTGCTTCGTTTTAAAGAAGGAAATCCCTGCAGAACAAAACCTTTTGTTTTGATGTTTTAAGGAGAAACTTTTTCATAAACAATTTCTAAAGTGAAACAATTTTAACTGTTACGGTTTTTAAAAGCTAACCTGAAGCAAACATTTTGGGGGTTGAATTAAATGTTTAATCAACCCAAAATGCATTCTGCAATCTTTTCAGGTCAGTAATGTTATTTCCTCTTCCTTTCCGTTTTCAGTGTAACAGCACGGCAAGCAAAACAAAACAGCCGTAACTATGCAGAAAAATCCGTCTCTAACTCTGCTCCCATTTTGTTGCGTATGATAAACATTTATATCAGCGATCTCAGCCAGGTCTGATACTTTTAAGAATGATCCTGCAGAGATGGTAAAAGCACCGAGTGCTCACAATTTGAATTAAATACCGTAGGGGGCTAAAAATCAAGACCTGCCTATGCAAAGTCGAGCTGCCAAAATGAGTGAGTAACAGAAAATACTTGCTTATTTATGTGCCTGAGGAGCAGAGACAGGAACCATATATGTTAAAGATGCTGCTTCACCAGTACACCCATGATTGTTAAGGACCTGACAGAGTTGATCAGTAGCTCTTGCGTGATCAGACCTAAAAACTGGCTATGATTTTATGTGTCAAAAACAGTAGGATGAATTGTGCTCACTGTGGAGCTACCTGGGAAGTATTCTGTAACAGAGAAAGATAACATAGGTCATTTGATGATCCCTTCTAGCCTAAAATTCTGATGTTTACTGTGGTGGATCGTGCTCATTATACTTTAAAATCAATGGGGATTGGAGTTAACCATGAAGATTGTCATATGTTCTCTGGCAGGCTCCTTTTAGCCTCCAGTGGGCTTCATGTTCACTTCCCATTTCTCAGCCTCGGCACAGGTCCGGTTTTGGCTTATTAGAAGGTGTATGTGGGTAGGAGTACAGAAACTTTTGGTACGTGCCTGCAGGAGCCATTGCAAACTAATGCAGCAAGGACTTTAAGTTTGCCCCTGTATTGTAGCACACCTGAAGTCCTGCTGCTATCAGTCTGATAGGTTTTTCTCCGATGTTGATGTGGAACATGTTTTAAAACTGGAATGAAAAGTGATTATTGTGGGGCTTACATTGAGATTTGGTTTTATTTTAGAGGAATAAGCACTAATACCTTCTAGACTTTGCAGGTATTGAACAACTGAAGAAACTGGCTCCATAAAACATCATCTTTCACCTTCCTCACTGAAAGGCAATGTAGTGGCAGCCCCATCAGAGCAGATAACAGCTATACTGAGCTCTGTGCAAAATAGTTCTTGGCTTGGATACAGCAACTCAGACAGAATGGTGATAGTTAAGAGTGGGCTAAACAAAGGATTGACAGTTCCATATTGTTGTGGATTAACCAGAAGCTATACAGAGAAGACAAAAAACAGTTTTCTGTGCTGACAATTAGTCAATTTATACTCCAGGTGATTTTAAAAGTGAGAAGCAATTCCCATTCCTCAGTCTTCTAAGCCACCCTATTTGTGCACGTTCTTCCAATGGCATTATTTGAGTTTGGCTCTGGGTTGTTTTTTCCTCCTTTTTTTTTTTTTTTTTTTGGTATGCTGGATAGAGGTGTCGTACAGCAAGTAGGGAAAATGACTTTTCAGAAAGCAAACAACCTGAACACATGTGCAACGCGTTTTGTAACCTCATTTGTTTTGTGCTGTATCAGCTTCTCTTGTTTGGAGGTTGGAAGGAAGGGATGGGTAATAATTTTGTCCTGAAAATAGGTTCCTTTACTTCTTTTTCTGTTGTTGTAAACCCTGTCTTTTCATAGAATCATAGAATCACACAAGGTTGGAAAGGACCTACAAGATCATCTAGTCCAACCGTGATCCCGTGACCATTGCTACCACAAGCCACTAAACCATATCTCGTAGCTCCTCATCCAGACGCCTCTTGAACACTGCCAGGGACGGCGACTCCACCACCTCCCTGGGCAGCCATTCCAGTGCCTGACCACTCTCTGAGAGAAAAAGTTTTTCCTTATGTCTAATCTAAACCTCCTCTGGCACAAATTGCGGCCATTTCCTCAGGTTCTGTTTGTTGTCTGGGAGGCCAAACCCCTCCTCATCACATCCTCCCTTCGGGAAGTTGTAGAGTGCAATGAGGTCTCCCCGAGCCTCCTCTTCTCCAGACTAAGCAATCCCATCTCCCTCAGCCACTCCACATAAGACTTGTGCTCCAGACTTCTCACCAGTTTCCTTCTCAAACTCTTATCGAAGAGGCAACAGGTTTTTGTCTGCATTTAGAAAATACTTACATAAATCTTTATCCAGATCTGCTACAGAGACAACATCTAAGTGTTGAATTTCACTCTGGAGAATAAGTCTGTCCTAGTAAAATTATTAATGAATTGGGGTTAGTGTCTGTTTGTGTTCTATTTCTGAAGAGCTGTGTCCTGAGCAATTGCCAGCTCAATGATAAAATAAAAGTTCCTGGACCTTTGAAAACGTGTGCCTGTGCTCACTTTCTTTTTTTGGTTATATCTGAGAAAATACCTTTCATGGGCTGGTTTTGCTAGGAATGCCAGTTGCACGTAATTTTACCCCAGATTTTGAAAAAGGTGTTGTAGTGGTGTTTGCCTTGAGAGATGAAGTGCAACTAATTGAAAGTTTTCCTGTAGATTCTTCCACTGAAGAATCAGAATGGTTTGGATTAGAAGGGGCCTTAAAGACCATCTAGTTCCAGCCCCCTGATGTGGGTCCTTCAGACCAGGCTGCCCGGGTGCCCATACAACCTAATCTGGAATACCTTCAGGGATGGGGCATCCATAGCTTCTCTGGGCAGCCTGTGGCAGTGCCTCACTGCTTTTGTAATAGTGTTTCTTCCTTACATCTGATCTAAATCTGCCCTCTTTTAGTTTAAAACTACTGCCCCTTATTGTCACAAATGCTCTTGTAAAATGCCTTTCTCCACCCCTGGGGTATGACTGGCTTTCTGAGCTGCAAGCACACACTGCCAGCTCATGTCCATTTTTTTCATCTACCGAAACATCCAAGGCTGCTCTCAATCCATTCATCTCTTAGTTGTGTGCTAATGTTTGGGATTGTTCTAATTCAGGTGTATTACTTTGGTCTTGGCCTTGTTTAACCTTAGATTCACAAGAGCTCATCTTTCAAGCTTGTCCAGGTCCCCGTGGATGGCAACCCTTCCTTCTGTCCTGTCAGCTCTACCTCCTAGCTTGGTATCATCTGCAGACTTGCTGAGAGTGCACCTGATCCCACTGTCTATGTTGTTAATAAAGACATTAAACAGTACTGGTCCGCGTATGGACCCCTGAGGACCACCGCTAGTCAGAGGTCTCCACCTGGATAGTGAGCCATTGACTGCAACACTCTGGATAAAGCCAGCCAGCCGAAGATGCTGCTTTTGGCATGTTGTGCATACTTGAAATACTTCATGACAAACCAAATTGCACAACAGTTTCAATATGGAGAAATAAAAATACAGTCCAAACAGGAACAGAATCCCTTAAAAATATTTTCTCATATATTTGATCCTGAAATATTTAAGGGGCAAGCCAAAGTATCCTCCGGACCATTAGTGGTGGTCTTCAAGAATTTGTGAAGGCTGAGGGGTGGTCTTCGTGGACACGAAGCAAGCAAACACGATAGCCAATATTAAATGGCGGAATGAGGCTTGAGCAGAGGAGGAGAACGTGCAGAGAATTACACATCAATTAACTAAATATTTGTTCCCAGAAATATACAGGATGAATTCACTAAAAAAAAAACAGAGCTATCTGTAAGCACCTGGAGAGCGAGAGATTTTTTTCTTTTAAGGGAAAAAAAAAAAAAGGTGACTTTCTCAAAAACGAGTTACACACACCAAGCCAATTAATTTACTTTCATTCCCTGTTAAGGGAACAGGATGTCACAAACCCTGCCAAAGACAAAATACGTGACGGGGTTGCACTTGGTGTTCTTGTAAGCAGTACAGAAGGGATGTTTTAGAGGAACTTAAGCACAAAGGTGATGCATAATTGCTTTGATTTTCTACACAAGTATGAGTTTTCATAATTTCCCGTAAAGTGAAAGAACACATCAAGCAGCGTGCTACAGATGAAGTAATCCCATTGGTAACGGGAGCAAGGGAGCGGAGGTTTCTGTACAGTTTGTAGAGGACAGAAGGCTGGGAAAGGTTGCAGGCATCTGGCTGTGTTGAGATTCTAGTGAATGCTGTTGTAGCTCTTCACAGCTCTTATTTACACAGGATTTTAAAATCAGAGTCCTATGGGGGAAAAAAAAGCGTAATGAGTATCATAGAATGGTTTGGGTTAGAAGGGACCTTTAAGATCATGTAGTTCCAACCCTCTGCTTTAGGCAGAGACGCCTCTCTCTAGACCAGGTTGCTCACAGCCCCATCCAGCCTGGCCTTGGATGCCTCCAGGGAGGGGAGAAGAGTATAGCAACTCTTTCCTGCTCAGTATACAGTAGGGGAGCGGGATAATCTTCTGTGCACGATGAGCAAAACCAAACCTCAGCAAAAAGGGGCATGTTACAGAGATTAAACTACAAAGGCACAGATGCTCCAATTGCATGTAGACTTGTAGGCTTACAGGCACCATGGATGTTTGCTAAAGGAGGGAACAAGGGAGAAACACTTCTTGATTTGTTGGACAGGGTTCGTGTTTTATTTCTTATCTCAGGCTTTATCTAGGCATGCTGCAGTGTTGTGTGTGAAGTCAAGCATTGCTTTCACTTGTGCTCTGGGCCTGCCTGCTGTGACCCTCAGCAAGCCCCTGTGCCTGTGCGGACAGCTCCATACCGATGGATCCTATGTTCTCAATTCTGGTTGGGTGCTGCAAGGCATCTTAGTTACCTTCCAAAATGCAACTTCAGCCAGCTTTACTGGCTGCTAAGTAGCTTTCGAAAATTGGTATTTCTGGTATTTCTGAAATTGTGCTCAAGATGGCAGAAGGATTAGGTAATACCACGCAGCTCTTCTCCAAGAGAATTGCTCAGCGTTCAATTTTGGCCATTGTCTGCCTTTTGTGATGAGCCCTCTGGCCCCACATGAGAAGCAGCACAGTTAATGGTGCTCTACCTCTCATCCCTCAAGACACAGAGACAAATGGGTCCATTTGGCTTTGCTTCCTAGTTTTCTCACTGCAGAGATAAAAGAGGTGGCCTGTGATGTATACTTTGTATATACATTAAAATAAGTACTTTTTGCACCTTTGTGCTATTTTCCAGAGTGCCAGCATTAGTTTGTGGAAGATGAGTGTCTTTCAAGTCCAGTGCTATGAAATAATTATGATTCTGAAATTATGATTACCTAAGATTTATCTATCAGCACTGTCAGCATCCTTAATGCTGTGTAACCATACCCTTGGCATAAGGAGCCCATTGTGCCAGGCTGTGCACAGAAGTAGTATGGATAGATTTGGAGGATCACTTACAAACATTCAGTGAGGATTTTTGCAGATAAGTATGGTGATGTGCACAGTCTCAAAAACAGAGCTTACAGAGCAGCACTGTGTGATAGCTGTGAATGAACACTAATGTCTTTGGCCTTAAGAAAAAAAAATGTGAAGCTAAGAAGAGCACACATTATCAAAATAAAAGATTGTGTTTGGAGTGGAAATGGTATTTTTTTCCCCTTCTCACTTCTTCACCCTTCTTTTGACACTGCTCTTCTTTTTCTTTTAAGATTTTGTCATGAGCAAATCTGTCTTTCTGTTTTTAACCTGTTACATGCTGTTACCTTTATAAACCTTCTGAAACAGCTTCTTGAATCTTCCTCTTGCACTTGAGCATGCCATTGCTTTGGGAAGTAGGTGGTGTTCTGCTGTCTAAAAATTGGTGAATCTATGGGATTTCTGGCATGAGAAATCAGTGTCTGATTTTATTTTAAGAAGGAAACTATTACAGAGTTTATAACCCTTTTCAGTAGTCTGTGCATCATTTCCAATAGACTTGTTGTGGTCCCCATGGGATAAAAGCCCACTCCACTCTGGGCAATTTAAGAACATATTTATTCTCTGAATTTATGTAGGCCGCAAATTTAATTTGTACTTCTGTAGTTTTTTCTTAGAAATGAAGTAGGAATTCTGAATAGAAAATATATAATTTTATTTGGCTTCTGCCTGCTGTGTCACTCTTTAATGCCTTTTCTCTAGTGAAGTTTGCGCGGTCAGTCTTGTCCTCATTAATGCATGGAGCCATGAAAACAATGCAGTTAATTGCCGCATGCTAACAATTTATTGGTCTGGGATTGGCCTTCAATTGGTGAATGACATCTGGGGAGCTAGGAAGAGAGGATTGTCATCCCCGTCTGTTGGAGTGCCTTGAGGAGGCGTTGTTTTGTCTGTTTTCAAACTTGGGAGAAATGATCCAGGGCATGCATATACGTACATACATAATGCAGTAGAAAAATATGCTAAACATGCGTTTTCTAGAAGCCTTCACACCCTTGGGCATAGCAGACAGGACCATCACAGGGATGTCATGCTGGGGATGAGTTTGTGATGGGAAGGACTTGAGCTTCCACTGCAGTTGAGAGAGAGTGTTGTAGAATAGATAAAGCAGTCCAAGGGTAAGACTGCCAAAATGATGTAGGGAAACAGAAGATTACATTTTCTGTGCCATTCTCTGTCTTATGCCTTTTGTTGCATTCATTGCATAAACTTCAGCTGATAATAAGTAAGTTGGAATTTGCCTTTCTTACTCTAGCTTTGAGGATCAATCTCTTCTTGGAATGGGTCTGCTGGTTTCAGGGGTGAACAGTGGCAGATTGAACACCAAAGGGTTGAATTAAATCATGCTATGTATCAGAATAGAAGATACTCTTTAAATTGAACTAATTATACTGTCTCTTCTTTGCTACAGGTGGTGGATGTGGACTTTAAAACAGTGTCTCAACATTTCATCCTCAACTGTCTCTTTTTAATCTGATTGCACTACAAAAGAAAAGCTGCTAATGGGATAAATGTTGAGATGTTACAAGAACTGACTTGAAGTACCAAAAGCCATTATTATTAATCAAGAAGAGCTTGAAGCTAAGTCTGTATCTGACCAGTCAGTATCACTTTAACAGGCATGGCAAGTAAACGAAAATCAACAACACCGTGCATGGTTTTAGCCAACGAGCAAGACCCAGATCTAGAAATGGTATCAGACTTGGAGGAAGGACCACCTGTAGTCACGCCAGCAGATAATAATCCTACAGCAGAGAGCATAGCAAGTGAAGAGGATGTCCATGAGAATGTGGATTCAGACAATCAGAAAAATACAAATAAAGTAGAAGGTGGTTATGAGTGTAAATACTGTTCTTTTCAGACTCCAGATCTCAATATGTTTACTTTCCATGTGGATTCAGAACATCCCAACGTAGTATTAAATTCATCCTATGTGTGTGTAGAATGCAATTTTCTTACCAAAAGATACGATGCTCTCTCAGAACATAATTTGAAGTACCACCCTGGAGAGGAGAATTTTAAGTTGACCATGGTGAAACGTAATAATCAGACAATCTTTGAACAAACAGTGAATGATCTCACTTTTGATGGGAGTTTCGTTAGAGAAGAAAACACTGAACAGGCTGACCCTTCTGAGGCCCCCTCTGCGGGGATCTCCATTAGCAAAACTCCTATTATGAAAATGATGAAAAACAAAACTGAGACTAAACGCATCGCTGTTTTCCACAATGTAGTCGATGACATTCCTGGTGAAGAGAAGGGAAAGGAAAATGAGCCAAACTCTGAAGAAGTAGTAGAAAACCCACCACTGGCAGTTTCTGAGTCCAAAGCGAGCCATTCGGTTGCTTGCAGTGCAGCCGATGTAGCTAGTGCGGTTGTGACCCCAGTGATTCAGCCTGGGGTGGCACAGGTTATAACAGCTGTTACAGCTCCACAGAACTCAAACCTGATCCCCAAAGTCCTGATACCTGTAAACAGCATTCCAACCTATAATACTGCTTTGGACAACAATCCTCTTTTGCTCAACACCTATAACAAATTCCCGTATCCAACCATGTCAGAGATCACTGTTCTTTCCACTCAAGCTAAGTACACAGAGGAACAGATTAAAATCTGGTTTTCTGCCCAACGTCTGAAACATGGTGTGAGCTGGACACCAGAGGAAGTGGAGGAAGCAAGGAGGAAACAATTTAATGGCACAGTGCATACTGTGCCACAGACAATTACCGTTATTCCAGCGCACATTTCCGCTGCCAGCAATGGTTTACCTTCAATTTTACAGACATGCCAAATAGTTGGTCAGCCAGGACTTGTTCTCACTCAAGTCGCAGGTGCAAATACGTTACCAGTAACAGCCCCAATAGCTTTGACTGTAGCAGGAGTCCCAAACCAAACCCAGTTACAGAAGAGTCAGATTCACACTGCTCAGCCTATTGCAGAAACCAAACAAGTCGCTGCCGTTCCAGCCCCTCAGCCTATCAAAAATGAAACTGCACTAACGAATCCCGACACCTTTGGCATGCGAACGAAAAAAACAAAGGAGCAACTGGCAGAATTAAAGGTCAGCTACCTTAAAAATCAGTTTCCTCAGGATTCAGAAATTAGTAGACTTATGAAAATAACAGGCCTGACAAAGGGAGAGATCAAAAAGTGGTTCAGCGATACACGCTACAATCAGAGAAACTCAAAGAATAACCATGGGATTCATCTCAACAGTGACTCATGTGCCACCATCATTATTGATTCAAGTGACGAAATGAATGAGTCTCCAACAGGAGTTGCTCCACAGAACAAGTCTTCCTGGAGTGCATTTCCTGACTTCACCCCACAGAAGTTCAAAGAGAAGACTGCTGAGCAGCTGCAAGTCCTCCAAGCGAGTTTTCTGAACAATCCTGTCCTTACTGATGAAGAAATGAATAGGTTAAGAGCCCAAACAAAACTTACCAGGAGAGAGATTGATGCCTGGTTTACGGAAAGAAGGAAATCTACTGTCTTAAAAGAGGAGGGGACTGAGATGAATGAGAGCAATGCCAGCAGCTCAAAAGAAGAAGCTGGAGAAACATCTGCGGGAGATGGAGCAGCAGGGTCAAAATCCGGGGGCTCTGCTTCAAGCAAAATAGGCAAAAAATCACCAGAGCAGTTGCACATGCTTAAAAGTTCCTTTGTCCGTACTCAGTGGCCATCTCCACAAGAATACAACAAGCTAGCAGAAGAAACGGGGCTCCCAAGATCAGAAATTGTGAGTTGGTTTGGAGATACTCGCTATGCCTGGAAAAATGGGGGATTGAAGTGGTATTATTATTACCAGAGTGCCAATGCAAACAGTCTGAATGGCCAAGGCTTTTCAAGGAAGAGAGGGAGAGGAAGACCAAAGGGGCGGGGAAGAGGGAGGCCTCGAGGGAGGCCTCGGGGAAGCAAGAGGTTAAATTGCTGGGACCGAGGTGTGTCTGTCATAAAATTCAAAACTGGAGCAGCAATCCTGAAGGACTACTATATGAAGCATAAATTCCTTAATGAGCAAGACCTTGATGAACTTGTAGCTAAATCTCACATGGGGTATGAGCAGGTGAGAGAGTGGTTTGCAGAAAGGCAAAGAAGATTAGAACTCGGAATAGAGCTGTTTGAGGAGAATGAGGAGGAAGATGAAATGCTGGAAGATCAGGAAGATGAAGAGGAAACAGATGATAGTGATACTTGGGAGCCCCCACGACATGTTAAGCGTAAACTTTCAAAATCAGATTGATGTGCAGTTTGGAATTTGGGAGCCAAAAACCCGTGAGTTAGGTTTGATGTTACGGTGAAGAGCCAAACAATTTTTCACGGCCTTCAGCTTCAGCAAGCACCTGCTTAGCATCTTCGTTGCACCTGAAGGAACGTGGGCAAGATGCTGTCTGCGCAGGCAACAGATATTTGCTTCCTTGCTACCAGAGATGGACGTCCTCGGGCCTAGCTGAGCATGTGGGGTTATAAATCAGCGCCAGTTCAGCTCCTCCTCTTCCACGTGACCGGTGGGAAGGTTCATCATTCACGTGACTGCTTCTCAGTATTGAATTGCCTTATGTTGTTTAATTCCAAAAAACAAACAAACCACAGACACATTTTTCTGTTGTTGTAGGAGAACATTACCTGCTCACAAAGGAGGAAAATGCAGAAACCTAAGATGTCTTTTTGCAAACATCACTTCACCTGAAAGGTTTCAAGGCCTGGGTTTATTTCTTAAGGAAAGAATTCAAAAGAGAAGGGGAAAAGTGTGACAAAGGAATCAATGAGCATAGGGGTGAGGATTGCTTGGTTTAAGAAAATGAGGTGATATTGGCACCTTTTGCGTATCTTCAGAGTGTTTTGGGTTTACAGAACTTGTGTTGAAATGTTTCTTGCTGATAATTACGAGCTAACTGAATGAGTTTACTGCTAGAAAATGCTTTTTGTTAAATTTAATCAGTGTATCTTACATCAATTTAATTTAAATGCCTGGCAGACTTGATGCAATTGATAGTAACATTCATTTTTAGCTTGTGCATTCTTTACTTTTTTGGAAAATGGTTAGAAACAATGTGTATTTCTAACAGACATGAATAATTTCTTGAAATCTTACACTGTATTTTAAGGTAAACATGAGGTGGAAACTGCCTGAAAGTCATTCAGCATTGTTTAGGGTTTTGTATGAATACGCAGATACAGAGGTGAAAAGTGTCTTCAGGTGCTAGCAAGAAAGGTTTCCAAGTATGCGATGGCAGTACCTGCTTTTTAATTTTCAAACAAAATGAAGTAATATGCCTTTTAGGTGCTTAAAAATGATAAACAAACCAGTGTTTAACCGTTCGTTAGCGATAGCCCAACTGAATGTTTTGCGTGCAAGTTTAACCTAAAATTCATCCTACTGAATTGAGCTCACTGATATGCTGGCTGTTCTTAGGGCTGCTGGGTGAACACTTACTTGTAGAGATGGTTTCATCTACCTGAACTGAACTCCAGAAGTAGGCTTATCTGATAGGGAACATCTTCATCTTGAGTAAGTGCTTATGTGTATATATAGAATGGTTTTTTATATGTATTTAAAAAGCCATTCAATCTCAAGGTAATGAAATAGTAGTATAACCGACTTAAAAATAACGGGCCAGATTCATGAAAGCTAGGTTATGCAGATATCTGGCATCATAGAAAACTGGTACTCCAAGAAGAGTGATTTGTGTTCTGGCTACTGTCAGTCTGTAATTTTTAGGGGTGAGTAATATTTAGACGTCAAAAATGGATGATGAGTTGGTGCTGCTGTCACCAGCATTGTCTGCTTTACGTGGGTACTAACAGGAACTATCTTAGCAATCTCCCTTTACACTACTGCCAACATCTTCTCTGCAGGCATTTGCATCTGTTGACCTACAAGAGAGATTAGCTTGGTGTCCTAATACTTCCACATCTCCAAGAATTGCTCTTTCTTCCCTACTGTGATAACTGACTGTCCAGAGACCAAGGAAATGCTTTCAGTGATGATTTTCTGAAGCAGAAGAGTTAATGTTAGATCCGTTTTTCATGTCAGATTATGAGTGAAACCTGGGTGAAAAAAAGAAAGGGAATAATGTCTGACCAAAAAAAAAAAGTGTTGGTAACCTGCGTGACTCACCTTCCTCCCTGGACACGTGTAGCTACCTTTCTGCTCCCTGACTGAATGGGCTGCCTGAATTGCAAGATGATGTTCTGCTTGAAAGCCTTTTTCTGGCCTTCTGAGATTGCTAGAAATACTGATGTGTGTGACAGTTTTGGTTATCAAACTGTTTCCTGGCATCCAAGACTCAGGTCAGTGAAACCAAGGCACAGAGCAGCCAGCAGTGTGATGTCTTTATCTCTCGATGCTTATCACTGTGAGGACAAGCCTAGAATCCCTCAGCTTGACTTTATGGTGGGAGAGAAGCAGAACTCTGTTGGCAGTGTTTCTCTGGAGTGCTGTGGCTGTGGGTGCACGGTTGTGTAAGAGAGATCAGGATCTGGGCTTTCCAGCATGAACTGCTCCAGGTGGTTGGGAAATAGGGAAAGAGATGCTGTTTTTAAATTTATGAAAAAATTCAGGCAAATCCTTAAACTGCTTGGGAATACACTTTTAGCAAGCAAAATCTGGAATTGCCTTAAATCTTAAAGACAATCCAGAATTAATTTTCTTTCCCCCAAAAAAGACCCACTAAACCTGTCTAAACATCTCCATTTTTGTTAATGGAGACTTAATGTAGGTTATCACTACATTGAACCTTCTTTAGAAGATGGGAAAAATGAGGATCCAAGTTAATTATATGATTAAACTGGTAAATTTTCTGTTTTGGCAGTGTTCTGTTAAATAACACTCAGCTATAATGGTAGGCCTTAGCACATCTGATCTGAAAAACACGGGAAGAGGAAATGCATTGTTTATCAGACTAAATATAGTTGGATTGAATGTCTTCTTACTATAAAATGGTCAGAGAGGATGGCTGATACTGGTCTGGATTTTCAAATGCTGTAAACACTGTAGTTCCTTGTATTCCAGGGGTTTTAACAGTATTTGCAGCCCACTAAGACCCCATTGCAGAATACAGATCTGAATTAAACGAGCTCTGGGTTGGATAATGAAAGATGCAGAGTACCCACATTTCCTCTAGGCTAGATGGACATTGTAAGCCTTTCAGTTGTGCCAAGGGTGAGAAGAATCCGCGTGAGTTCAGACCTGAAAACATCAGTTGTATGCACTTACTATTACTTATAATCTGTTTTATTTTAAAAGAAGAATCCATTAATTACCAGTTTATTTCATGTTTACAGCATGTATGTATTTGCACTGTGTACTGTGGGAGAGAGGGAAACACCTTCCAGAGGCCTCCTGCATCAGAAATGACAAGAAAAGCACTGGAAAGAGCTGTCAGCGTGCTGCTGGCTGACAGGATGGACTGCTTTGTCTGTAACTTGTGGTTGTGGCTGATTGGAGCTCAAAACTGCTGGTAACTGTGGTTAGCCCAGATTCATCTCATCTCCTGTTAGGCTGCTGTGCTCCTTACCATGGTGCCCAAGGCATACTGCATAGTCTGAGAGAAATAGAAATTGTCGAGGGGATACAGCACATCCTCATTCTCTCCCTGGATTGACGTGAGCATCAGTTCTTCCGGAGCTAAAGTTGAGCTTTCTCCTTCATCTGCTGTCTCTGCCAAGAGTACCTGATGTTACAGTGCTAGTTAATGCTGTCTGTGGAATACCGTTAACTGAGGATGAAGGTAATCCTTTGCTAGAATTGAGAGGGAGAAGGGCTAAAAGCAAGCAATGTCACAACTGGTGAGTCATCCACTGTCCCTTACCATGGTGCTTCATAGCATGTTCTGCTCTTGCTTCTCAGTACAATGGAAAGCACAGTTCTGTCTAATTAGTGCTGGCTTTCCAGTGTCACCCTATTAATAACCGCAAGATTGGTGTGAGTTATAAAAAGAAAGTCAGAGTTACTCCCCCTTGCTTTGAATGAACTAAAGGAGTGCTTGTGTGGTGTGCAAAGAAGGGAAAATGCAGAATCTTGAAGAGGCTGCCTGTTGCTTGCCCTGCAGAATTCACTTACCTAGAACTTGATGAGCAAAACAAATGTTACTCATGCTGTTCTGACAGAACAACTGTTGCAGTCTCTTGTGTTCAGCACCTCGTGATTAGAATGTACTGGATTATCTTTAATACACCTTAGTAAAAGAGGCCATTCCATTTTTCAGCTTTGTCCAATAATGATTTTAAAACTTTTTTTTTTTATCCCACAGCATTACATGCAGTATTGTTTCTGTCCGTATCTCTGCAGGAAACTCATGCAGAATCCACACGTGGCATGAAATAATTTTTCTAATGCATGACTTGCTGACTTCAGGCAAAAGCCTGTTTTCTTCCAGCTCCCCAAGGAACTGAGGCAGGCAAATGCACTCCCTTTTCCTCTGCAGAGCAGAGAAAGGATTTCTGAAGCCCATGCAAAGTGATTCACAGCGCGATGCAGTCCCAAAGGCCAGAAAGCCCCAGCATGCAGACATTCTCCTCCTCCTTCTCTATTTTCCTCTGAAATGAGAGCACAGCAGTAACTCTGACAACTGGTCTCTGGCTGCTGAGTAATAAGCTGTAGTTTAAGGTCAGGAGTATTTTCCCTTTTGCACTTAATGGAGTACTGTGTATTCGAATTGGATCTCAGTGTTTGCTTTTGTAGATACAGCGGTCCCAATTTGCATCCTCCACCACCTCCTCCTCTCTGTCTGTATTCATATCTCCCAAGGAGAGAAGATAATTGTTAAGATTCTGTAATGTTAAATATCCCTGCCCTTGCCTGAATACACGCAAATGTAGAGCTCAATGAAATATAGTTACTTTCCTTGATTTAATTTATTATTTATTGGAAGATAATTTTGCCTGCATTTAGTAGTAATGAAAATATAGTATTGATGAGAGAACAGTAAAACTCTTGAGAGGTATTCACAGTGCCTGGGATGATGGTATAAATTACAGATGGGAAGGGCAAGTGCAGGGCTCAGTTCCGTGCCCTGAGCAGCGCTGCGTTGTGCTTGTGTTCTCCATCAGGCTTCTGATATCCGAGGGCTGAGTATGTGTGGTATGTGGCATGACACAAACTTGTTGGGTCAAGTGACTTAAGGTTTGTGATGTATTAAAATTAGGTAGGAAATGAAAGCTGTGGCAGAAGGTGAACATTTCAATAACTGTACATGCTCAGTGGCTTGAATTTCTATATTGTTATCTCACTTCTGAAAAGGGAGGTTTTGAAGCACAGACAGGCTATAGACAGTATTTTCAAGTTTAACAGTCTGAGCTTTGGGTTTTTTTTTCCTTCTGCAGTGAAGAGCATCTGCATTTTTTTTTTTCCAGTGGATACTCATTTAAAAAACGACTTAACACAGCATTTAAAATGTTGAATGGTAACTGAGGATCCCACAGCACTTTTCATGAATTAAGGTGGGATTCTTCTGATGGTGTGTCGGTGTCTGCATTTGAGCAAGACGCCGCAGTAGCTGATCAGTACAGCTAACGAGTGCGTGTCAGCAGCTCATCCTAGCTGCCTGCAGTCGATCAGATGAGCTGCACCCTGAACTCCACTGACTGTTACAAGTGGCTTTCAGACACTGGAGTTAAGAGGCGTCTGAAGTTAAGTGAGATGAAGCCTCACCTTGGAGCGTGCTGGCTGGCTGGCAGCACTGGGTGTTGTGTCCTGTTAGGCTTTCCTTGTGGTTAGCCATGGTACTGTCCTCTGCTCCCCACCTGGCGCTCGCTGGGAGGTGTGAGGCCTTGGTTTGGTTTGGTTTGGTTTTGGTAGTTATTCTAGAGCAGGTGGTTCTACGGTGGTGGATAAAGTAACTGATCCTTGGTTATAGAACTGTGGCATAAATATGGTTTTGGGGTTTCTAAGTTTTTTAGAGAGAATGTTACTATATGAACATTGGATTGTGCATATCTTAAAATGTGTTAAGACAAGTAAGACTTGTGTCCCCACTGATCAAAGCATTTCCTTACACTTATTCAGTGCCAGATATCTATCATGAAACTTATGTAGAGAATCTGCCAGAAGGACGGAAGATTCAAGTTGTCTTCATTTGTGATACAAAACAACCCACCACAAGAGCTCCACTACGATTCTGGAATGTTCCCCATGCCTCCAGTTCCAGCTTACAGAAGCATTTCCAATTCTGCTTAGTTGGTTATCTGCATGTATGCTTACAGTTTGTACAGAAATGCACTAAAAATGAGTTGCCCGACCCGGGAAGGCTTTATATTGTATAGAAAATGTGGCACTAGGTACTGCTCTTCATGTGCACAGGAGAGTTAACAGGTGTCGATCTCGTTTACAGAAATGATGGAGCTTTGCAATTTTCTATAATACATTGCAATATATTTAAATGTCCTGTTTGACATGTGAAATGAAATTAAGTTAATGCGTTGTTATGTATTTGAATATGAGGAAGACGATTCACTAACGACCAGCAAGGTTTTTAGAAGGTGTCCAGTATGTAGCAGTCTGTGTGATCTGTCTGGTGTATGTGATGTTGTTAAAGGAAGCAACACTATTATTATTGTTTAGAATTAAGAGTTTCTTACGAGTGATGCAATAGCTTACAGTGTCTTTCCTTTGTAGCTGCCCAATGTGGTGAAGGGGAAGCAGTTCTTGAAAAAGTTCAAGATAACTGGTTAACTGTGAATGGGCCTAATCTTTCGTGCAACCAAGAAAATATTTGGACACACACAGGACTTGAATACTCAAAAGGATTGGAACTTAGTGTTGTGCCAAAGTTAAACTACTGCAGTTGGCAGAAGTTCTGCACTGTAAATAGAAGACTGATTAAAAGACAGCTTGTAAAAAAGAAAAAAAAAAGATCAAATTTTAATACACTACGTTTTTATTCTGATACATGATGGAAACATTCTGTTTTAGACCTTTTTTGAAGAGGCTTCAGTGACCACTAGATTTTGTCCTCTTATATTTTGTTTGGCCTAATCCTATATGTTCTAGTAAGATGGGCTTTACTGCCTGTGTTCTTTGATACGTGATTAAGCTTATAGCTTTGAGTGACCAAACATTTTACAGAGTAAAAGTTCTTAGAAACAGTATAACGTAACTGATATTTCTGTGTCTTATTTATCAGGCTCTGCACAAACTTGGGAAGTTGTGCTGGACTTGTACAACTTACACGTGGGAACGCAGCATACTGCTCGGTATTACAAACTAAGCCTTTGAGGCAGTACGGATCTTGTCTTTGGATTTATTTTTGTTATTTTTTTGAGGCAAAGAGATGAACGGATGCTGCTGTAAAATATTTGTAATATTGCCATTATTGCTTTCTGTAGCAATTACTGCTTTTGTTTCAACAGATAAAGAAAATAAATCAGAGATAGATAGAAAAATCCCAAAAGAAGCTGGTAGAAGAAAGGGTCACGTGGGAACTTCTGAAAATAAACTTTGTACCAAAAAATTTGAAAACAGAAATAATGGAATAAATGTCTCCTTCCTGACCGTGTGCTTTTTTAAAAGGATGTGCGGAAATCGGCAACTGCTTTTGCATGAAAATGTCGCCATCTTCTTAGAGCGTCTTTTTTCCCCGTCCACAAACCCGAGTGTCAGCGATGCCTCAGGTGCCTTCGGTTTGGAGAAGTGTCCTGGCTGAGGAGCCGGCACGAGGTGAGCCCCACGCGAGTCAGCACAGCAGTGTGGTGCTGGCTGTTCTGCCCCACCAGCAGGCCGGGGCTGTGCGCAGCGTTTTGCTCTGTGCTCACATTGAAAGTACCTGGTGTTGGAGGAGCAGGGGCGAGCAGCAACCACCTCACCTCCCTGCTGAAGTCCCTGTCAGTTGGATGTCACGCTTGGTGACTTCGGGGCTTGTTTAAAATATGTTTTCTTCCAAGGAGACTGGGTCTGAGCGCGTTCTGTTGAATGCTGCATCCCGCTGCCTTGCCGGCAGGGCGAGTCACTGGCAGCACTCCCTTGGAGGCAGCAGTGCTGCCTTCCCTCAGTCGGACGCGCTGCCCCACTGCATGGTGCCCTTCTCGAGGCCCGGCTGCAGAGGAGCTGGCACCATGCCCTCAGCCCAATCCCTGCGTGAGAATAAGGTGAAGTCAACAGACCTGTTCCCATGCCGTAGTGTGAGTCAGTCCCTACAATCACAGCCCTGGCTGAAGCAGTGACTTATGCACAGGGCTGGAGGTGAGCGCTCGCCATTGGGACAGCTTGGTGCTGGGCCAAATAGTTTACTCAGTTCAGTGAAAAAATCAGGAGGGAAAATTAAAAAAAAAAAAAAAAAAAAGTTTGTTCCAGATTCCATCAGCTAAAGAGAGAGTTATGAAAAGCTTTGGGCTGTGTTTATTTAAACAGTTACCTTTTTGTTTACGGTGTTGTCAGTGACTCCAAAACACTGCAGCTCAGTCCCCATTTTGACAGGAGACCAGCTGGCCCTGTGGCTTGTTTCTCCTCTCCCAGCCTTCTCTTCCCAGCCCCTTCCATCTTCCAGTTGTTCTCATAACAATACTGTCAACTGCTATTTTTAATAATTTGAATACCACTTTGTGCAATGCTTTGGTTTTCTCTCTGCACCAGAAAGTCCCTTCTGGAGTGATGTTAAATTGCTCCCTGTGGAGTTTGCTTTGCTTTGAAACGCTGCTGGTGGTGGTCTTTGGGCTGTTTGACTGTGTTTTCCAACATTTTTGGTTGTTAAATGACTTGTTGCACTTCAAATATGAGTGTTTCTACTGCAGTAATGTTGGACTGTTAGCATTGTGGTTGTGTTTCCTTTCAGTCTCAGATAAAATATCTATCTGGTAGAAGAAAAAAGGACAGGAAAAGGGAGATAAACTGGTTGGCTTATCTGGTTGATTTGGGTGAAAATCAAGGTTGGTGTTGGCAGTAACTCTCTGAGTGATTTTTGGTTTTCCTAAATGAAAACCAAACAGGAGAAAACAATTGCAGCAAAGTCCGTCTTAAGGGGCTAATGTGAAAGAAGCCCTACAAAATAACCTCTAATAGTGGCATGCTCTGAATCAAAAGAGGCGGTGCAAATATTAATGCAGTTGTTAACTGCTCTCAGACCTTCAGTTCCTCCCCAGCAGCGCCCAGTGCCTGCAGGTGAAGTCCGTCTGCCAGGGTTTCTGTGCAGGCATTGCCCCCAGCACGCGCAGAGCACAGGGACAGAGGCTCACTGATGCCGTGTGAGGGAAATGCCTGCACATTTTTCTTAGCAGCACCACAAAGGCAGAAACTGCACCGCAGGTGAATGTTGTGTGTCGTTCTTTGCCCCAAATCCATTTCACTTCCAGTGTTTTGAGGAAGGACGTAATGGTGGGCAAAGTCCATTCTCGATTTCTGCATTTGGTTTGCATGTGTTCATTTAGCAGTGCTTTCCCTCTGCTTTGCCTCGTGCTTTCTGCAGGCATCGATACTTGGACAAGGCAAGCGTGAAGCCATACGAGCTAAATTTAATAGCAGTTTCCACTTGGTGCTTTCCAGCTGTGCAGGAGCAGCATGGGAAACAAGGCACTGGAGAATCAAAAAGAGCCAGATGGGTTATTTCCATGTGGAGGCAGTTATCTCTTCATATGGACAAGGAAACGGGGACTGGAGAAGCCCACAAGTCACTCGAGGGCAATCCCAAAGCCCTGGATCTGTGTCTTTGATGTAGCTTTTTCTTCTTCTTCTTTTTCTTTTTTTCCCCCTAATTCTCCGAACTGTTTCTCAGTTCCTGCAGGACAGCAATATTGCAGGATGTCAGCTTAGTTTAATGGATGCTGTACAACAGTGGTGCGCAGCAGCCAGATGCGGATGCTTCAGTGACATCCTGGAGGAGATGCTACCCAGTGCTGTTCAGTCCTGCCCAGTCCCAAGGACCTCGTAGCTGTGAAGTTTTAACACGCGGCCTGGTTTAATCACGAGTAGCAATTAAGCAACAAGCATAACTGTTCCCAGGAGAAGTTAATGAGTTTTCAGAGGCAAACTGATAAAACTGAAAAGAAAAAAACAGAAAAAAAAAGTGCACAGAAGGAGGCATACACATCTCTCTGCAAGTCTGGGGTTTGGTCCAGTTAGAGCAGCAGGTCAGCAGTGCCTTTGGGATGGCTTCTGTGACAAGTTTGTATCCACTGACTGTCAGGTCCAGCCTTAATGCTTGCCACAGGTGGCTGAGCAAAGTGGTCCATGTCAGTTCAGGAAGTGTGCAGAGCTGCAAGGGAGGATCGCTGCTTGAAGACTCTCGCAGGCATCTGATCACCTTTCTTTCCTAAAAGCTTTATTCCTCTTTTTGGCAGCATTCCGGTCCAACCCAAGGGCGTGCTCGTTCTGCTCAGCATTCATCTTACAAGACATAAAATAGTTGCAAAGCCCATTAATAGCTGAACACATCGGTGCTTAGCACACCCTTTTGGCAATAACAACTTTATTGGGTTTTGTGAGACCTGAGGGGGAAGGATTATGGCCTGGTTAATATGGCTTACCAGCAGTTTGAAAGGCTGCGCTGTTAGAAGGTAAATAAGCAAATGAACTGTCTCTGGGGGATGCATCCTCTCTTATCTGTCTTAAGGTAAGGGAAATCTGGCTTCTGTCACCAAGCAGGGGTTTTTTTGTGTTGTTTTTTTTTTTTTATTTCTGTGATGCACAGCCCTTCATCTCCCCATTCATTTTTGTCCTGTCTTTGTAGAACTGTGAGCTGGCTGGATGACTTACACAGAAGAGGAATTCCATGGCCCACTGGCCTGTACACTCCTGCTTACGCTGCTCTGGTTTCAGTATCCTGTCCTCTTGCAGACAGCAAGGGTAGGGTGTTGGAGCACTTTTTAGGGTGAGGAACCATTTCAGCTCCCTTACTTGCCTTTTCTTAGTGCCCGCTTTACCTTCATCAAGGACAGATTTACATCTAGCAAATGAAGCTTTGTCACATTTGGCTGGTTTCTCAACCAGCTTGAGACAGACGGAGGTTCATCCTGGTTTTACCAGCACTTCTTCGAAGATGTGCTGAGTTTGAGACAAGTATCATTTTTCTCTAATTTTGGTTGGTGGCATCTGGGAGTTTTGTCTCAGGGGTCAGACTTTCACCACCCTCCGTGTGGCCGCTTATTGCTTGAGAATGATTGCTCTTGAGGTCAGCAGTTGTATCTCAGACTATTGTAGTAACATTTGCTAGCGTTCGTCCAGGCTCATGAGAATTTTAACTGCAGTTTTGTTTGTTGAATCACTTTTTTCTGTTAGTTTGTATCAGAGATAGCCTCAGTATGCCCTTAGCCATGAAACATTGTTTGTGTTACCCTCCTGTGCCAGTCGTGGACAATATTCCCTTATGTTTGGCACCACGCGAAGAGGATGAAAGATGGTTTCTGCTGTAGAGATCTTGCAATCTCAATAAAAGGCAAGAGACAATAAGTGCAGGGAGAAAAGGACACATCAAGACAATGTCAGCAAATAAAGAGCTTCTCTTCTCTTCATGAACGTGTTTTTAGAATAGCCAATGTTATGACTGTCAAAAAAGAAAACTAATCTTTCCCCCAAGGTATGAATATTTCACAATGTCTGGAAGAACCCACTTGATGACTCAGGAACCGCCCATCCTTTGAGGAACGCTCCCTGTGGGCCTGACTGCTCTCTTCACTGCAGGCAGCACGCTTGCTTTGAGGAGAGAATGAGTCTCTTGCTTCCTTCCAAGGGCAGCTCCTTTCCAGTATGCTTTATTAAAACTGTAAACGATGTCAGAGCTGCATTATTCCTTAGCCAACGTGTGTGGGTAGTGCCTACCAAAACAGGGCCCTCATTACCAGCCAGGGTTTCTCGTTTCCACTGTGTGTGCTTGATGGTCTCTTGAAACCTCTGTGGTGCATGTTCTCCCGGAACAAGGCTGTGGCAAAGACCCATAGAGCCTATCACAATACAAACAATAACATCAGGAATTAAATAGGCACCAGTGGGGGGAATTCTTTTGAATTAATTTTGCCTCAGAGTAGACGGGGCTGGAGAAAGGTTGTCAGGATTCAAACAAGCTCTGTCTGCCACGCTGTCTTTTCTTTTCCTGGCTGGAAGGCTCAGGCCCTACGGCAGCAGAATGAATTCCTGCCTGTCCTTTGAAATGCCTTTACTGTCCAGGCTTCTTCTGGGCTCACCCCAATGGCAACGTGAAGCACACAGGCTTGCCTCCTTGGTTCCATTGGTCTGGTTTTCATATGCGGAGCTGGTGCTTTAGGCTAGCAGTGCAGCATGACCTCAGCTGCCTTTAGGAAGATTCATCTCTGGCTTCTTTCTATCCCTGAAGCTGCCTACACACAGCAGCTGCAGCAGTGCGGGCTCCCATAGGGCTCGTGTATCTCCAAGCCCCCTCAAAGCTACTTCTTCCAGAGCTGTTGTTTTCTGCTGTATGAAGCCAAGGCTAACAGCACCATGGCAAATCATGCCACGCAATCTCAGGCAAACAGCTTTACTTAAGTAAAGTGGGAATTTGTATTCTGGCAGCTGTACTGATGACTTGGGGCTTGCAGGAGAAATTGAGCAAATCTCCAGTGCTGACAAGGCAGAGGAATTTCTTACAGTTGCACTTTTTTATATCTGTAACTAATACGCAAGGAGCCTTGTAAATGTCTGAGGGGAGGTGGGGGAAGGGGGAGCCGGGGAAGGAAGAAAGAAGAAAAGCAGTGTTATGCTGTGACTTATGACTCAAACCATGCAGTCAGCTGCTAGGCCCCCTGCGTGGTGCTCAGGAATTGCTTCTCTCCTATCATTGATTCACCAGACAAAGGCATTCTCTGCATTGCAACACAGAGCCTTTGCGGACCACGTTGGTATCCTCACAGGCAACGATGGCTGAAGCCCCAAGCCCTGGAGGACTCCACAGTCCAAGCTGGCAGCCAGTGGGCAGCTCTTGGATTTGCCCCCGGGAGCGCCTTGCAGTTTGTGTTCTGCTTTGTTGTGGGGCCACTTTTCACTTTGATTACTCATGATTCTTTTTCTGTTTTTCTTCTTTTCAATTTGTTCTTAGTCGTCTTGCTGGATTTTAGTGCTGTACTCAGACTGGTGTGCTGCACCATGACCAGCAGTCCTGGAGGAGTGGGAAAGGAGCACGTGTGTCCGGTTTGTGTGACGAGACGTGCAGATGCTGGAACTGTTCAGACAGCAGAGCTGATGACTGCAGATCCATTTCTGTGTGCTCTGCCTGTCCTGCAGGAACTCAGCACACCAGTCCACGTGCAGAGGGAAGCTGGATGGCTTTTGTGCGCACAAAAGAAGCCCCAGCTGTGCTTGCCTACCCTGACACTTAATCAAAAGCATCATGTGGAGCAAACTCCCGATTCTCTCCAGACTCACCTGTTAAGCCATTTCCTGTGTTCAAGAGCTCTTTGCCAAATGGTTGGTTTAAAAGCAGAAGAAACCTCAATTTGATCAAATCTACCTGCCAAAGTGTAGTTTCTATCCAGGGATTTATGCCAGCTGATCATAGACTTGTGGAATCATTAAGGTTGGAAAAGACCACTAAGATCATGTAGTGCAACTGGTTGGCCCATCGCCGCTGTGCCCACTAAACCATGTCCCTAATGTCCTGATGCTACATCCAGCCATAGCTATGCTGATTTGGGAGATATTTTGAGCATGTATCCACCACCACCAACAACAAACCAAAACCAAACATCTCTACTAGAAGGAAACCTTTCAAATCATCTACACAAGAAGTATGGCCATAAAAGCCGGTGAGGGGTCTGGAGCACAGGCCTTATGAGGAGCAGTTGAGGGAGCTGGGATTGTTCAGCCTGGAGAAGAGGAGGCTCAGGGGAGACCTCATAGCTCTCTATAACTTCCTGAAAGGAGGTTGTGGTGAGCTGGGGGTCGGCCTCTTCTCTCATGAAATCAGTGATAGAACTAGAGGGAATGGTTTCAAGCTGCGCCAGGGGAGGTTCAGGCTGGACATTAGGAAGTATTACTACTCAGAAAGGGTAGTCAGGCATTGGAATGCACTGCCCAGGGAGGTGGTGGAGTCACCGACCATGGGAGTGTTCAAGAAACGTTTGGATGTTGCGTTGAGGGGTATGATTTAGCTGGGAAGTATTGGTAATGGTTGGACTGGATGATCTTCTAGGTCTTTTCCAACCTTGATAATTCTGTGATTCTGTGAAAAGATGTTCTGGTAGGCACAGGTTCATCAGTCCATTTTTTGGGTGAAGGAGATACAAGGATAACTTCATCTCAGCTTCTCCGAACCTGTATGGCAGTCAGATGGGAGGCAGCGGGCCTTCCTGCAGGAAAGGACTGCTGAGGCAGAGAGAGGAAATAGTACTGCAGTATGCCTAAAACACAAAGCACCTTATGTCTGGCAATGCCATGAGGCAGACAGCTGGAATGGCAAGGTGCTGTTAATCTGCAAGGGTGTCCGAGCCTTTAAGTCTTGCAGGAGCTTTAGGATGAGTCTTTGCTGTGTACTTAGGAGATTTGGAAAATCCTGTCTTCTGAAAGCTTGAGATTTCACAAGTTTCCCATTCTGCTTTGGGGAAGAAATGAAATCAAATAGAGAAGTTACTGAAATACACTCCCATGCACACTGGCACGCACAATGGACCAAGATGCTAAAAGAATAACTCCACAAATGTGCAAATAATTTATCTAAGCACAGGAAACTTAGGTTTAAGTGTTTGTTACAGTATCTTATGAAGTTTCCATTAAATTGTCTGGTGACCAAAATCTTCACCAGAACTGTGGAGAATGCAATGGTCTTGTTCCAAAGGGGAGTACAAGCTTCACTCTCTTACCACTTCCCTCCCAAAAGCAATTCACAAATGCCAGGAACCAGGAGCCATGAGCTGTCCCAAAACATGGGATCCTTTTGCTCTCATTTTGGTCAGAAAGAATGAAAAGGAAGTTGCTTGGAGAATGGCTGGAGAGTCACAGCCAAAGGATTGTGATAAACAGCTCTATATGTCCAGATGGAGGCCAGTGACAAGTGGTGCTTCCCAGGGGTCTGTCTTGGTACCAGTACTCTTTAACATCTTTATCAAAGACATAGATGATGGGATCAAGTGCACCCTCAGCAGATTTGCAGACGACACCAAGCTGAGTGGTACAGTTGATGCAACAGAAAGAAGGGATGCCACCCAGTGTGGCCTGGACAGGCTTGAAAAGAGGGCACATGTGAACATAACAAGGTTCAACAAGGCCAAGTGCAAGGTTGCACCTGGCTCAGGGCAATCCCAGATATGTACACAGAGTGGGAGTTGAACTCACTGAAAGCAGTCCTGCTGAGAAAGATTTGGGGGTTCTGGTGGATGGGAAGCTGGACATGAGCCAGCAGTGTGTGCTTGCAGTGGAAGGCTGAGAGCATGTTGGGCTGCAACAACAGAGGGGTGGCAGCAGGGAGAGGGAGGTGATTGTCTCCTACTCAGCCTCGTGAGTACTGGAGTACTGCATCCAGGCCTGGGGCCCCCAGCACAGGAAAGATGCAGAGCTGTTGGAATGAGGAGGGCCGTGAAGATCATCAGAGGGCTGGAGCACTTCTACAAAGGCAGGCTGAGGGAGCTGGGCTTCTCGAGTCTGGAGAAGGCTCTAGAGAGGCCTTTTTGTGGCTTTCCAATATTTAAAGGGAGCTTATAATCAGGAGGGAGATTGGCTTTTTACATGGGTACACGGTGACAGGACAAGGAAGAACGGTTTTAAACTAAACAAGTAGAAATTTAGATTAGGGAAGGCTTTCACTGAGAGGGCGGTGAGGCGCTGGCGCAGCTGTCCAGATTGCTGTGGGTGCCCCATCCCTGGAGGAGCTCAAGGACAGGCTGGATGGGCCCTGGGCAGACTTGAGCTGGTGGGGGGCAGCTGGAACTGGGCGATCTTCACAGTCCCAACCCAGGCCATTTTATGATTCTGTGATGGTAGGACCCCCGATGCAATTGCTTTCGGTTTCCACGCAGCATTTCTGACTGATGACACTCTCACATGGACTAATTCCAGCACGACCACCTCTGATCATCCCTGCGTCGACTGGGGCTCCCCATGCCTCCTACTGGACGGCGATATCCCGTTACATAGAGCACCCAGCTCGCTGACGAGGTGACACAAGCACAACCCCAGCTCTGTAGCTATTCTGCGGAACCGCGGAGTCTACGAGGCGGCGCTACCAAGGGCAAAGCAGGGCGTCTCCCGCCCGTCCCGCCACGCCTCAGCACGTCGCACCGCCTTCCCAAGATGGCCACCGCCGTCCCTCTAGCCCATCTCACCAGCAACTCGCTGACCGCACGGCCGCGCCGCCCGTCGCCCTCGAGCTGCTCCCTCACGGCGCCTCCCGGTCCGGCAGGGGGCGCGCTGCCGGCTCGTGGCCGGCGGAGAGCCGCTCTAGGAGGTGATGGAGCTGCCGCTTGGCTGGGAGTTCGAGGAGGCCGTGTTCTCCCAGAGTAGGGAGCGGGGCGCGGGCGGCGGGACCGGGCCGCCCTACAGCGCCAAGCGCTGCGAGCCCCGGGTGAGGAGCCGGGGCGGGGCGGGAGGCCGGGGCCGCGGGGTTGGTGCTGAGTGAGCTCCAGGGAGCGCCTCGGCGTGCGGCGACTGTGGGGTTACAGATGCTTTGTACGGGTTTGTTTGTGCCTGCAGTGGTTCTGCGGTGAGACGAGCAGCGAGGAGGACGCCGAAGTACTCACGGCCCATAAGTTCCGGGCTGACCTGGCCTACAGGGAACGGGAGTTTGAGGTATTCTCGTGGCTCCTATGTGCCAGGGCTTTGGTCAGTGGCGGTGGCTGGAGTGTAACTTCAGGGCCTGTAGTCCTGTAGTCCTTGTGTGTTTAGTGAATATATATATATATATATATATATACATATACATATATATATATATGTGCGTCTGAACAATCACAGAATATCCCGAGCTAGAAGAGACCCAGCGAGCATCGAGTCAACTCCTGGGTCCATCCCAGCACCACCCCAGACTCTATGTCTGAGCGTTCCCTGAACTCCGACACTCAGGGCTGTGCCCACTGCCCTGGGCAGCCCGTTCCGTGCCCACCCGCCCTCTGGTGCAGACCCTGTCCCTGACCCCCACCTACCCCTCCCCAGACACAGCTCCATGCCGTTCCCTCGGGCCCTGTCGCTGTCACACAGCAGAGCTCAGCGCTGCCCCTCCGCTCCCTGTGAGGAGCTGCAGCCGCCATCAGGCCTCCCCTCAGCTCCTCTGCTCCGGGCTGAACACACCCAGGGACCTCAGCCACTACCTCACATGTCTTGTCCTCCAGACCCTTCACTATCTTCATAGTCCTCTGGATGCTCCGTGCCCTGGAGATGCTAGGTCCTGTGGTAATGGGAGGATGGTTGGACTAGATGATCTTGTAGGTCCTTTCCAACCGTGTGATTCTATAGAAATCCAACTTGATGGCACTTTCCATCAAAACCACCCCATCCACCTGACTGAAAGCATGATCTGAGCAGGAACCACTGAGCTAGTTGTGTCCAAACTGTAACAGTTAATTTCTTTTTGACAAGCTTTCCCAGCCAGATGTCATCTCCTTTCCCCATTGTCAGTGTGAAGCTGATATAAACTGCGCAGCTCAGCAGAAATGGTGTGGAGCCAATTCATACCAAAGCTGTACATCAGAGGGGTTCAGCAGTGGTCAGAGTTACTGTTGGCAGTCATTGAAATCCTGGGCAGCCATAACTCAGGGTTTATCCACTCGTGGGGAGAGTGCCGTGTCCCACAAAGGCTGTCACCTCACTGGCTGCTCTTCGCCTTTCTCAGAGCTCCCCCTGGCTGTCAGATTACAGCTGGCTGCAGTTGTCAGTCTCCTGAGAGTTGGCTTGTGTCTCATTAGCTGTCCTGCCCTGTTGTCTCTGGATGGCTGGTTATGCTTTTGAGGTGCTTTTATGTTCCCCATTTAAGTTCCTGCCTGCTGCACTCCCAGACCCTCTCCTCACTGCTGCTTCCTTAACTTCGTTACTAATCACTGATGATCTCCTGCCCCTACCGTCCTGGTTCCAGGACCCTGTCTTTTGTTGTCCCAGATTTGTTTCCTAGTGAAAATCAGCTTCTTCTGTCCATGTTTCTGCTCTTATAGCTTCTTGTTCCAGGCTGTGGTTTGCACTGCATGCTCCCTGATTTCAAAGGCACAAGGCCAGTATGTGACTGCACTCTTCCTGCCCTACCCATTGGAATAGTGGATCTGGTTTTGATTCTGCTTTTTAACATTATTCGCGTGCTGTTGTCACCTTGCCTGTTCTTGACAGACATTTTCCAGTCTCAAATGAAGGATGCCCTTAAGGAATTCACAGAAGTGTGCAGAGAGAAAAACGCCTGAGGCTGCATCAGGCACCCTGCTCTGGCTGCTGACCCTCCTGAAGGGAGGTTTGCTCCTTGCCATGAGCTCTGATTCCCTTCCCTGAGGAACTGACACAGAGAACAGAGCGTCCATTGCTTCTGTCACGCTGACTCATGTTGGCAGTGTCTGGTGTCAAGTGTTCTTTGGTCTCTGTGGCAGAGCCAGAACCAGGGAGGAGAGTGACAGATTTGAGAATGCTGGCCTTAGAACGATGCCTGGAAATAAGGAAATGGGAACCTCTTCACTCACTGTGAAAATTTTTGATGCCAGCCTAAGCTACTGGATGGGAAATGCCAAGGAGAGCAGTGATCTAAGCCACACTCATTTTTAGGACAGAGCTGACTGCAGAATCTGCTTGGGATTTATAATGCCAAGTCTGCCAGGGTCATACCCGTTCATTACATAGCAGGGCAAGCAGAGGTGTCCTGCAGCCCTCCTCGGGTCTGTCTGGACAGAGGGGAACTTTGCTTGAGAAGAACGTGAGCTTAGCAGGGGAAGAGAAATATTTTGTCCGTTATGCCAGGAGCTACTTATATTGCCGAGATGGCTCTGTGTGTTAGAACTGATCAAGTTCACAAGGAATACCTGCATTTTCATTTTGAGAGAGCTCTGCTCTTTGGTCTTTTGGTCTGAGCTCTCACACAGCGGGGATGGAATGAAGATTCCAGTCTTAGCATCACTGAATACTTAATGTAATGTATTTAAATGTTAATTGGAGTCTTGGTGAGTGCCCTGAGCATTAAGATACAGCATATTGCTCATTCTTGTCTTTTTCCTGGGCCCAATTAATATTTAATTATTTCATGCAAATTCAAACGACCTCGTGAGGAATTTATATTCCAGGAATGATGGAGACTCGCTTTCCTTGTGGTCTGCTCTGACCGGCTGCTTATTCAGATGGGCTGAGGAACAAACTTCCTTGTTCTCACCTCCTGTTTCACCGAGGAGTGCATGTGTTTGAAGTGAAGCCTCCCAAATTCAGGATGAGTGCTCTGATCCTCTAGCTGGGCTAAAGGTGCCTTATTTCATGTTTGGCCTAGGCCTGCGGGTGAGCTCGTACAGTCCCTTCTGCATCGGGCCTGGTGTGGGGGAGAGGTGGAGAGATGCCCTGGGAATCCTTACAGGGCTGAGGCATTAATTAGGATTGGGGCTGCTCATCACCATCCAGGCTGGGGCAGCTTGGAGCTCGGCTCTTGGCCTGACCTTTGTGTGCTGCTGGCAATAGGTGCTAGCTGAGTTGGGATAAGGAAAAATTGGTCTTGGGATTGCTTTTAAATGAAAATCTCTCACTGCTTTGCTTGTCTTTTTTTTATTGATGCTACCAGAAAGCTCTGTGTGAATACTCAAACTGCTTACAGCGCTTACCTCCCAGTAACATTGCCATGAGGCGGGACGTCCAGGAGGGCCAGGCTCGCTGTTTATCTCAACTAGGAAGGCATAAGGAAGCTCTGGATATTGCAGAAAGAATGGTAAATCACGTCCTTTGAACATAAAAAATATTGCCAGTAGTTCTTTTATACAGACCATTTTCTGCAAAAATAATGTGTGTGTGTGTTTAATCCTTCAGGATGTTCAGTGCTCACAGTATTTGGTAAACAGAGGGTAACTGTCACTGCAGATATAATCACTCTTTAGAAATCAGAACACCCTGTACCACAATGAGTTCCCTGTGCAGGGAGCTGGTAGTCCTAGAAGGGACTAAATATCATGCTCTGCCAGGCAGAATTAATGTAGTGTAATAGGAATTATAAGAAAGGGGATAAATGAATGCTTAAATCTTTCCACTATAAAAGCGACGGTTCAACACTTCCTTTTATTTCCATGTACTTGCTGCCAAACTGCCACCAAGAAGAGTATCTAACCACAAATGGAGTTTTTCCCATAAAAGATGTCCGGAGGCTCTGAAATCTGCTAATTTTACTGCTGCCGATCACTGTGTATAAAAGGTGTTCACGTTACGAAGAGGGACAACCGTATAACATAAGCAGTAATGCAGATAAGCAAACAGCAGTGTTCACGGGCTTCTTGTCTTTCAAACTGGGATGAGGCCACTGAAGGGAACGCTGCCTGCTTGGTCTTGCATGATCTGCATCACGTTGTATCATTTAAAATTAAGAGAACAGTAGTAAAAGCTACCTTTAGGGATATTTGTCTGTCATTACCCAGGGAGACGTTTCTTAAGCTCTGACAGACGGTTCTGTTCTTCTGCTCCTGTTACAATCTTTTTCTCTTTGGTTTTCAGAGAAGCGGTGCTACAAACACGGATCACTTAACGACTGTTCTCAACCTGCAGTTTGCCATTTATCGGGATCTGGAAAATGTAGAAAAGAAGATCGTGTGTCTGCAGCAGCTGATCTGCTTACATCCCTTCAACCCTTGGTACTGGAAGTCACTTGCTGAGGCTTATATGGACCTTTTGCAGAGCTTGTCTCCATTATGCATTCCAGAAACAAACCTAAATCGGTCCAAAGAGGTTAGCGATGGTAGTTTCAAAATGTCAGCTGGAGGAGAGATTAATGTCCAGCCTCACAGATCAGACTGCCAGAGGGAAGGCCCTCGGTCTGGCCCTGCTGCAGAAACGGAGAGCGCAGCAACCTGCAGCAGCAGCCAGGCTGTAACAGAAATGCTCTGCGCTTCAGACAACGCTGGAAGGAAGGCTGAAGGGAAACAGGCAGTCTGCAAGTCCTGGGAGCCGGACATGGCAAAGGACGTTGGCGTAAAGGCATGTGCCTCATTTGTTAGAGCAAGGTAACAAAATACATTCTTAGAATAATCTGAGCTTCTCCCGGTCCAGAACAATTTTAAGCATGTTATTCCCCAGCCTCAATGTTCTCAGTTTCCACCTCTGATTTAAAGATTTGTTCCAGCCAACCTAGAAAGAACCCTCTCGTACTTGAGATGTAAAAAGTGAAGCTCACCAGCATGGTAGCTATGAACAACTGACATTTAGGTGGAAAGACAAAGCCGGTGTCACGTGTTGTTGAGAATTAAAGCATTTTTTAAACGATCCCATTATGCGATTCCTTTCAAATAATTATATACAAAAGGGTTTGTTCTCCTCCAGACGCTCCTGTTAGAGCATGGCTGTTCCTGCTTTGGTATTAAAGATGCAGCAGCTGAAGTCCCCCAAAGGGAAGCGAGCCCGTCTTCCTTCTGTGAGTGCCACCTGGCTTGTTTGCCTGAAGCCTCGTGCTTGAACAAAAATGTATTATTTTAATAATGCACCAATTTGCATAATGGATGAGGTTGAAAAATGAACTCCGTGACAGCTGATTGACAGGGCTGCATTAAAGTGCTCTTTCCCTTTATCCCTTCTCTTCCCAAAATTTTTGCGCACAACAAAAATCTCCTAAATATAATATTTCAAAGAGATAATTAGGAAATGTTTCTTGCTAAAGTAGTCCTGGCTTTTTTCCCCTTGCCTCTCAATAATGTGTCAGTCACTGAACGTGCTTAGTGCAGTTTTATGAACTTCTGAACACGTTTACAGAGAACACCTCTGCGGGCAACATTTGGGAAACATAAAGACAGTTTTTATCTGTACTTTGAAAGCAAGTGACTTTATTTGCTGCCTGGGAGTAGTTAACAGATTGAGTCCTGGTATCTAATATTAAGCTACGTTCATATTAAAATAATCTGTGCTTCTCGTCTCAGTGCTGAACCGTACGCACTGAAACAATGGAGGCAGTTCTGGGATTTCCTTGCTTGACTGCACGGTGGCGTTGTGCTTCGTATCTGGGCTGGATGTGGCTCTGGGCAGCCTGGTTTGGTGGTTGGTGACCCTGTACATAGCAAGGGGGTTGAAACTAGGTGATCACGGTGGTCCTTTTCAATCCAGGCCATTCTATGATTCTGTATCAGCATATGTGCTTCTCTATGGTGAGCTTCCCATCGCAGGGTTACATGTTGGCTTATCTGGTGCATTCAGCTCTGCTGGGTTTAAGTGAGACGTGGTTTAAGTGCTGCATGGGTGAATTGCACCTGGAAAAGGGATGTTAGTATTGCTTTATTCAGTGAATGAGGGTCTGTTTCAGAGCATTGTAAATAATCGACTCCTCGACTTCTGGGCCTCTGCCTTCAACTTAAGAGCAGTGAAAGGTCTTAGAAAATACTCCCACACTAACCTGTGTGAGGATGATATTTGGTGCTTGTCGAAACAGAACCAAATTTCTCTCTTCTCAGGTTGCAGAGATGGTCGCTGCTGCATGCAGCAATGCACTGCTGTCTGCTTAGGCCTTAATAAAGATGAGGGATATTCAGTACACCACTGCTAGTGCTCAGTTGTGTGGTGACTGCGTGGGGGGAAAAATGGTTGTGTAGAGGCACCAGGGATACTTGGCATTTCCTTATTCAGAAGTTCTTCTCTGTATTTCTTCAGTCATTGTGTGCACACAGAATGACCTTAATAGATCGATACAGATGTATTCAGTTTTCTCAGCTGGAAAAAGTCAAGAAGAAGAGCTGTTTTAAAGTATTATCATGTAGTTGGTTTTAGTTGTTCTTGTGCCAGTTGTACCCCTTCTAACTGCTTTTTTTCATTCCAGGCTTTTACTTCAGCTTACTCAGCTACAACAGTCATCCTTTGCTCTCGAGAATAACATAAAATGTCAGAAAGAAATTGATGACAAAGTGGCACAGTTTGGTTTAAATGAAAACTCCTTGCTGCAGATGACCAAGGTAAGGGGGTGTTCTCTGCATGTGTGTTCACACCACATAGGCAGCTCCACACCAGGTCCTAGTGGGGGTACGTGGGCCAGTTCATGCTTGCCGGACTGGGTGCCTGACGCTCCCCTGGGCTAATTAACTGTGCCAGGAAGCAAGGAACATTAGCCAGGGCGATGTCCTGGTACCGCATTATCTGGGACTGACTGTGACAGCTGCGTAGCGCTGGCTTATGTCATGCAGGTGTATCTCTGTTCTGCTGAAATTCTCCTTGCAGGAATGCTCACGGTTGTTAGGTTTCTCGCTGGACTCATATTTGCAAGATACATCACTGCTGTGCATTTCCTGGGAAGCAGGTTTTATCTCTGCCACTTTAGATGCCACAGAGTGAATCATAAGTATGAAATGCAAATGGAGACATCACTGAGGGCCACTGGATTATTCAAGTCTTCATTCTTTCAGCAAATTTTCAGAAAAAGCTCCTCTTACATTGTTTCTTTGTTCCATTTGATGTACTGGGTTCTAACTTAAAAGAACCACAGAGGAGGAGAATAATATTTTATTCGTAGAGCTTAAACATTTCTAGCGTCTATGGATTTCTATTTAAAAGAACAAAAGGAAGCAAAAAAATGTTTAAGTTTGCTGTCAGCGTTGTCAGGTTTCAGTTAATGAAAGCCAAGTCCTTACCGAGTTGGCAAGCGATGCTGTGGCTTTCATCCATGAGAGGGCAGCAGCATGCAGGCTACCCCAGGTTTCCAAAGGGCTGCTGACAAGGAGCTGCTTTCCTTGCTTCCCTTGGTCTGACACCCCCCCACCTTGGTGAGAGATCGCTGCTGGTGCTCTTGGGGGTGGGCGCTGAACACAGAGCTGGCGGCGGGGCTTGTGCTGCTGTTCAGAGGGCAAAACTCCCCGTGTACAGCTGTACCTGGGGATGTTGGGGGGGGCTGTGCAGCTGTGAAGTTTGGACTCTCAGTTTTCCGTATTTATGGTGCAATGCAGCGAGCAACTTGATTGTGATTTGGAAGCACCTCCTAGATGGCAAATGGTGCTTGTGTTATTAATGTCACATTACTTGTTTCCTATCTTTGTTCTTACTGTGGTTGCAGGTGATGGGAGCAGATCTTATACCAGAAAAACTAAAAGAGGAATTTCAGGGTGAGGTAAAATGCATAGGCTCTTCAGCACTGTCATCATTGGTAACCTCATCAGCCTCAGAATTTGAAATCAAATGGTTCGATATCCTCCGAGATGATTTCTGCCACTTGGACAGGCAGTTCTCTCCAGACATACACATCCCACCTCTGGCAACGTAGGGCTGTTGTACTTACTGTCATGGCGTCAGAGGATTATGGAATGATGCATGCAAAAAGTTCATGCTGTATTTTTTACGTTTTCTTATGGTATGCATTTCAAGGAAGTAAATCTCCGCATTTGAAATCTTGGTGTCTCATAGTTCTTTTGTTCATAGATTCTTTTATGTTTGAAATAATAAGAGATCCGGTATGAAATGGAGTTTTCAGGGATAGCTGTCTGTCATAAACCTCACGGTGCTCTTGAAGCCCCAGTGGTTTTTTGGGGCCTATGCTGCTGCTGCTGCTGCTCTTCTTTCCTGATGTCCAGTTAGAAAATGTCTTGGTTTTGAATTCTGTGTTGTTGCACTCGGAGCCACAGAAGTAGCCATTTTCTTAATTAAAAGTTGTAATATTTCTCAATTAATTGACATCATGGTGATTTTTCTTTTCAGAGCTGGATGGCTGGATCTTAAATACATTTATGCTGTGAAGTTGTCAATAGGAATAACTTCTTGGTTTTGGGAAAATATCTAAATAGTGGATGTTTAACTTAGGAGTGCAAGATTTCCTCTAGGCTGAATGTTTTTGCAGGCACAGAACTCGCTATAGCCTGGTCCTCAGTGTGCTTACACATGGAAAGCCAAAGCTGTCAGGGTTGTTTATACGTAGAGAGGAGTGCTCAGTCAGAGCATATCCTCTGTAAAACCCTGCAAGGAAGGAAAAACCTCTGCTGTGAAAATCAGCAGTGTTGTTCCTGCATCGTACAGATCCTTACCTGTGCTTTCAGTTCACAGTGGCACCACTTATGTACTTTGGGTGTGCAGAAGGCAGCAGATGTCTTCTTCCTTTTGTTTGAAACAATTTGAGACAAAAGCGTGCTCCTGCCCCGTTTGGTCCTGTTAAACTGTGACACTTAAATTCTTACTGGCTTTTTGTAAATGTACAGTTTATAGCATAAAAGTAGGAATCTCTCAGATGTAATTGACTTTTCTTCACATGACTTTTCCTCATGTTCTCTTTGGGTTTCGTTCTGCAGTACTAAAGAGTGCTGAAACTTTCAGTAACTCACAATGGAAACGTAGTTCACTGTACATGAACAAACTTCTAGATGCAGCTGTGACTTTGAGATGGATTTTAAAGCTTTAGGATGCTTATTAAAACATCTGTTGCTAACACTTGGTATAGTGTATCCTCCTGCTAGACCGGCTGTGAAATCTCTCCAACAAAATGGAATATTGCCTTCAGCCACATCAAATTATCTTTGATAGTTTGGTGACTTAATGCGATTAAACCACATCCTGGTGAGCTTGTTATGAAAGGTGATGTCTTGGCAAGGATACGTGGGTAAGCATTAATTCATAACGTATTACGGAATATTCGTTTTAGTCATGCGTGTGTTTGCTAGGTGGAAATTTTTGTGTATGTGCGTGAGTTGAGCAGTGCTGGGATGGCAGAGGAGCCCACCTGGGATGCTCACAGGGCTAACTGCTGTCATCAAGCAGCCTGCCTGCGTGTTTTCAGTAGTGACTGTCCTTAATGGGCTGTAAATTAATTATGACATTGCTGTCAACAATAGAATGTCTTACAACAAAGGCACGACAAACACGGAAAGCTTAATGCCAAGCATATCAGCAAAAGTAGTCGAGTTACTGGAACAGGGACTTCTCCCAGTTTCTTTTTAAACTTATGGTCACGAGCAGCCCCAAACAAAGGACATATGATGCTTTCCTGCATCTCCTAATTAGGTTCCGTAGTTACAATGTTGGAACACAGCTTCTGTGGTCCCAGGTTTGTAGAGGTTTTGTGGGAACTCACCGGATGATTTGGCTCCACTGTTTAGAAGGTGGAAATAGCAGCGTGTGAAATGCTTGGCAAATGCTGTCATTTCGTGACTGAGCTGTCCAAAACACAGTGACATGGCCAGCGCCATTTGGGGACTTTGGTGTGTGTGGTTGGTGATCGTGTGGCTGTCTCACACTGGCAGCACAGCAGTGAACTCCCCAGCACCTGGCAGGGCGGATGCAAGCAGCGCTCCCTAAGAATGGGCAGTTTTCTCAGATACAGCAATAAAGCAAAAACGTTTTTAACTACTGCAAAGAAAACAACATGAATGTTGCTCTGAATGTGTTGCATTGTTACTGTTCCAAGTTAGCATTGTTTGTTGCGCCGGGCTATGGAATATTCCTTGGTCTCATTGTGCTGGCTATCTCCCACCTTGGCTACTTGCACTCCTCCTTTTCTGGCCCACTCCTTCCTTTCAGCATGCTGCCTCCAACCCCAGTTTCTGCCTCTGATCTCAGAGAGGCTTCGCTTTGCTTCCATCTTGTGTCTGAATGACTCAGCATCATGTCAGTGCTCCGCGTAATTCTACATCTGCCTGCAACAGCTTTCTTCGTGTTTTGGCTCTTACGGTGTTAATTTTATTGGTATTAATACTTGCACTGGTACTTCATGCCCAGTTACATTGCAAATTTAGCATTGCCAACTGCAAGAATCTGTTAACTGTTACCAGAGCTGGGCTTCGTTATTCTGATGCTCGCTTGTGATCCAGGCCCTTGGGCAGGACCCTCTGACCCCAGTTCTGATGCCCCTGGGAAGGATCAGTGTGTGCAAGGCTCGTGAGGTGTTTTGCTGTTGAGCATTTGAATCCTGCTTCCTTCTTCTGAGGTGAAGGAAGGCGTTACTGCTGGAACTAGCGAGGTTCACGCCGCTCTCTCGGCGCAGTAGCAGCGTTTGTAGCAGCCCTTCCCTCACAGCAGGCTGATGAGGGATGTCAGCATCCAGCCCCGGCCTTCCCGACAGGTACTTTCTGCAGCTGCCTGTAAGCGCACGTTCCCTTCATCACTGAGCAATCAAGCCTGTGGGAGCCTGCGAGCATTTTTGGCATAACTCCTCGCTGAAATGGTAAACTCTTGATTGTTTTCCATCAAAACCGAAATTCCATTCATTTGACATTTGGGTTCAGCTGTCATCTGAATTAACGCAAGCTGGATCCCCGATCCAGGGCTGAAATTGGTTCTTAACTCACAACACTCCATCGGTGATATTAACGTGTCCCTCACCTACTTCTCATTATCTGCGTTCCCTGAGACTTCTGCAGGCAAATCGTGTGGGCCCAGTGATGAGAAGGGCTCCCGTTTGGATTTCATGGGTCACGGCTGGAGGAAATGAAGGCTTCAGAGTGAGTGGGCAGTGAGCCCACATCCCCCTCCATGTCATCCACAGCTGGGCCCCAACAGGATCGAGGGACTGAACCAAATTTAGAAGGAAAGTCACAGTCGGGCAGCAGGGACACATGTTTCCTCCTGCTCCTGTCAGTTTCAGAAGGAACAAAATGCAATTCCTTATCAGCTGTGCTCTGGCTTTATGGAAATGATTTTGGAAACAAAGATAGTAAGGTGCACAAGTGAAGAGAAGAAGCAACAAAATGATTCTCAGAGGCATTTTAATGAAAGTCTTCTCTTTTATTTACCATATTTCATTGTCATGTTTAGACAATTCAATAGAATTCTCATAGGAAAACTTCCCATCTTCCCAAGGAAACAAAAAATGTTGTTATGTACAGACATTTACAGTGATATGCAAGGGTTAAGTGTTACTTTGGTCTCCCAGATCTGATACCATGGGTAAAAATATTCACATGCTCGTGCAGCATGCATCCATCTTTTACCTTTTACAATGTTCTGTAAACGTTACTGGTATAATTTTAAAGCTGTAGCTCTCCCAAGGGTGAGAAACTCCTCACTTAAAATTTTGCTACGTGCACTTTTCATCATCCACGGAATAAGAATGCAATTTAATCCCTTAGCCTTACTGAACAGGGGACAAGCCCGCGAGGTGTGTCAGATGAACAAATGTGTTTGAGTTTCTGGCTTTTGTTGGAGTCAGATGAAAGATGGAGGAAAGCAGATTTGAAAAACAGTGACGTGCCGATACATCAGCGAAGCGTGTGTATGGAGTGACTTTGGGACATGGCTGGAAATCCTTTATATTTCACAAATTATCTCACTGTTTATTGCTTTGTGCTTACAGAAGCTTCCTTCATTCTCATGGGTAATCTGATCAAACGTTTCTCAGGTTTGCAGGCATTCTGGTTCAAGCTGCTGAACCCCTGTAACGCCCTTTTATTCAAGGCACTCCTTTACATCACCTTTATCTCCAACTTAAATGTTCTGTCAAACGACCGCTGAGAGGATTTCCAAGATCCGTGTACTTTTACATGAATTGGAACTCAGTACTGGAAAGATGTGTTGCTAGCAGGACTTTACTTCCTTCCTTGGCTTCATTTTCCAGTCTGAATCTACACAGCTGCTCTGCCATGAGGAAAACTGCTCTGAGCTGGTGGGACTGGAGGTTTTGAACAAAGCGTGCTGGAACGCACCCATGTTGCTAATGAGTGAAACTGAGCATAGGGCGGCTGCAGGATGTCCTCTGTGCCCTGAGCTGTTTGTGTCCGTCCAGTTCACAGCCTGCAGGCCTGTTCAGAGAAACCCTACAAACAGGCATCCCTGATGCACACCTCAAGCAGACCGCATCACGGACGGCGTGAAGGTGGGAACTGTTATTCCCTGTCAGCCATAAAGGAGTCCTCCTACATGGAGACTAAGCTGCGATGACGGAGTGAAGGTGGACTGCTGCTGCTAGCAGCATGTCAGTCTGGCACGTAAATAGCAGCCTTCGCCCTCCTGAATTAGCTCCTTACGCAACTGCATGAAGTGCAGAGTAAGAAACTGACTTAGCCTGCTTTCTGGTGCCGGGCCACATGAAAACCACCTCAATCTATTGATACACAAAAGTGGTACCACGGGCAGGTGCTTGGCAGCAGCAATGTTGCACTGTGAGCAGCATTGTTAGGCTTATTCTTATTGGGACTGTGATGCAGCCAGTGTTTACATGATAGCAGGTGGCTTTTTAATTAGGGAAACGAAGCATCCATAAGCACCAAAACAAAACAAGAGACCTGAAATCATCCTTATTTTGTATTATGCAGAATTTCTGTATTCGTCAGTGTACAAGCGATTGCTAAACAGGTCCTCACTACGTTTACTTGCAACTCAAGCAAGGTGGTGATTATGCAAACAGGTTACCTTTATGGAGGCATCTCCAGGGTGAGCTTAAGCCTGTCCTGTTTGGTTCCTCTTGTCTAACTCTTACAGGTCGGTAAATGTTCATGTTGTTATAAAGAGCTGCAGAGCTATCGGCCGCGTAGTGCGGCTGATAGAAGTTAGCCTGGATGGTCTGCTGTGCTGGGGGGGGTGTGAATGAGACAAAGCTGTGGAAGGAATTAACTCGATGCAGAGGTGACTGGGGGGTGAAATTGCTGCTGAATATGAGAGTTCTTGGGGTTTGCTTGGTCTGATGGTTGCTTCCAGTTGAGAGGCTGCTCAAGGGGTCTGAAAGAGTGTTAGCACTTCCGTCGTCGCTGTCGGGGAGGCTGCGTGGCAGGGCCCAGCTCTGGCTGAAGAGGAAGGGCATGGTGCGTGGTGGAGACTTCGGTCCCCTCACTGGCTTGGACAGCGCATAGAGGTGGCGGAACTCCTCGTCGAACAGCTCCACTACTTGACCAGTGAACTTGGAGAGGAGGTTGCGGTGAACCTGGCCACATAACCACGTGAAGCTGGAAGGAGAGACATGGTAAGGGTTAGCCATTGGGAATGGGAGGTCCCCACGGAGGTGGTGCTGAGGCTCATGGTCCAAACACAGGATGGAGGTGGTGTCCTGGCTGAATTTCAGGTCAGTTCACATCAGTGCTCTCTCACTGACTTTTGGATCAAACCTTGTTATTGCAGTTGCCACTAAAACCTTCAACAAACGCTCTGTAAAGTTTTACGGCCTCCCAAAGGGAGTGATGGAAACCAAGACCCGCATCCATGTCAGCACTGAAAGTCAGTTGCTTCGTGTTTGGGTGTCTGTTCCACAGTCTGAGTTTAGATCCCTATTTAGGAGCCACTCTTGCTCTCGCAGTGCTTGAATTAAGGTCTTATCACGTCTTGTCTGCAAAAACGTAAGTGGTATCTTCCCTGCAGAACGACATGCCCATTTGTAATCTCACCCACTCAGAACTGACATGAGGAAAACTAATGAAAAACAACTGTCCTTTGTTTGCATTGTGCTGTGCTTCTGTCTGCACTGGTGAGAAGAAGCACGCAGAAACCCAACCTTCCTGTGGCTTCCCGCCCCCACAACGCAAACCACCACACCTGCATTGACAAGTTGGACAAGTGCTCATTTCCTTCACTATAGGTAGAATGAAATGAAAAATATTTCTACAGCCTTTACAAAATTAGTAATAATAATAATAATAACAATAATAATAATAATAATAATAATAAACCACCTACTTTGCTGTAAAGGATAAACACCACAGCAGTTTTTATTCTGGGATCCAGAGACACGCCTCAGAACACTCCACGGCCTGTAAATGATTTTTCTTTTACACACTGCCCTAATCCACTCAGCAAACATACATTTGTGCTCTTTTTCCAAACCACAAGCTGGCTTGATGGAGCTGCGCAGGCTGCCTTGTGCCACAGCATCATCAATAAGACAAAATGTAATTACTCCCTGAGCTGAGCGGGGCTCGCGTTGTGCAGCAGAGGCTGTAGAGCAGCACTGGGTTTGAACCCAGGGTTACTCAGTGTCAAAAAAAACCCAGCGTGTCCCAGTTATTCTTGTGGGACTTTATTAGCTACGCTGGATTTGCAGAAGCATTACCAACAGCCAGATTTGGCTGTAGGTGTGTGTGCTTCACATCCTGTTGCTGTCATGTTTGGACAAAACTGTGAAACTCCCAGAAGGGCTGACAGCCTCAGACGCAGTTTGCATCTGCTGGTTTGGGGCATTCTTAAAGAGGGTTAGGTTTGGGACACACATTGTTCCTATACTGTTAATTCAGGAGCAAGGGGAGGAGTGAAGCAACCACTACTTGGGCAATTCATAGAATCGCAGAATGGTTTGGGTTAGAAGGGACCTTTAAGATCATGTAGTTCCAACCCCCCTGCTACAGGCAGGGCCATCTCCCTCTAGAGCAGGTTGCTCACAGCCCCATCCAGCCTGGCCTTGAGTGGTTCCACGGAGGGGGCATCCACAGCCTCACTGGGCAACCTGTTCCAGTGTCTGACCACCCTCACAGTAAAGAATTTCTTCCTACTATCTAGTCTCAGTCTACACTCTTTCAGTTTGAAGCCATCTCCCCTTGTCCTGTTGCTACCTGCCCTTATAAAAAGTTCCTCTCCAGCTTTCCTGTAGGCCCCCTTCTGGTACTGGAAGGCCACTATAAGGTTTCCCCAGATCCTTCTCCAGGCTGAAGAGCCCCAGCTCTCTCAGTCATGACATACAGACTACACATTTTATGTCTGAGCATGACAATACACAGTAAGTTACTGAAATGTGGGTACTGTTCATCCACTTTAGGCAAACCATTCTAAACACCTAAAGCCTTGAGAGTTGAGGTAAGCTGCCCAGCAAGCCAGCTCCCTGCTATCTGGTAGCTGCTGCACTAGCAGGGCATTGCCTTTACTCGCAAAGAAACACTCTCAGAATCTTTCCCTGTCCTCCATCAAACTGTTAAGGAGATTCCAAACAAGAAAAGAAAAATACAGTAAGTGCACACGGTGAGACTACGTGATGTTAGACAACTGCATGTGGATGTGTGCTGCTTCCAGCTCTGTGCTTTCTGCCTGAGGACAGAGGGCCGGCTTATTCAGGAGCTTCTTCTTGGTTCTTGACAGAACCAAACATACCCACATGACCGAAGCAATGGCTTTTTAATGTGGTTTTAAACACTGCTCTGGAGCAGGAGAACATTTTGTTCCCAGGCCCTCTGGCTGGAAGCAGCAAGCCCTGGTCCCTTGCAGAGCACTGGGTACCAAAGGGCTCTTTTATTCCCTCAGCCTGCTGTCAAAAAGTCATGCAGAGCACAGCACTTAGGTGGAATATACAGTTCTGTGAGTTTTCACAGACTCGTAGATCATAGAATCCTTAGAGTTGGAAGGGACCTCTGAGGGCCATCTAGTCTAACTCCCCTGCAATGAACGGGGACACCACAGCTAGATCAGGATGCTCAGGGCCTGATCCAGCCTCGCCCTGAAAGTCTCCAGGGACAGCGCATCAACCACATCACTGGGCAACCTGTTCCAGCGCCTCACCACCCTCACTGTAACAGATTTTCTCCTTATATCTAGCCGAAATCTACCCTCCCTGAGCTTGAAGCTATTTCCCTTTGTTCTAAAGGTATTTGTTTCAAAGTATTTTCTGTTAGTTTTGAGATCTACCCAAATTTCCTTTCCAACGAATAAATTGCAGAAGAGTCTGCTTTACTCTCTTTTAAGATACCTATTGTTTACACCTGCAGAGGTTGGTGGGTGAGATTTGGTGATAACAAAACTTTCAGATGAATGGAGCGAGAGCCAGAAGCCTACAGAAATGCCATGTATTGATTGCCGCTTATAAGCTGTGTGAATCCACAAATTGGGCATGATGAAGTCAAATAGCATATAGATTTGTTCCTCACCACCCTCTCTGCTTGCTTGCTGCATAGGAGATAATGGATGGTGTAGGATAACTTTGACAAGGCTCTTGAATTTAGAGGATAATGCAACAGCAATAAAGAATGAGAGGAGTGACTGCACCGCAGACTTGAAGGCTTTTTCTTTTTTCCTCTTTTTTTTTTTTTTTTTATAGGATATAAAAGCCAAAAGGGACCTTCTTGGCTAAAGCAAAGATGTCTTGCTCAGTCCCTCTACTCCCACACATCTTCTATTCTCCGCAGAACTCTGTTTTTGCATTTCAAAACAGATCTGATGAGAAATTCAAACTGAACTGAACCACGATTAAGCCACAGAGTCCAATAAATCAAACAAAAAGCCAACAACGTGGTTTGGTCACTCCTTGTCTGACAGTTCATTTGGAAAGTGAATGAAAGAATGGGCGCCTGCCTCTGGAGACAGCTGAGCTCTTACAGCCTTCGCTGTCCCCACGCGTTCATATTTACCTTTGCTCTTATAGTTACGTAATCTTCCTGCTGGCACAGTTTTATCAGAGCAATTAAGTCTCCAAATCACAAACTTGGATTAAGGAAAACAATCTCATCCTTTTAATTAAATAATCACATCTGTAATTTTTTCTCTTGTCTTTTTTGTATCTGAGTTTCTAGGATACACCTCTGTCATTTGTGATGCTTATCTGTGTAGCCACGAGGCTTAGGAACTTTATTTATTTGATGCAAACTCAGAGCCTCATGAAATTCCCTGACCTGAGGATTGTGGACCTTAATTAAAAGCCAAGTTGTTGAGATGCTACATCCTGTGCCTGAAATCATCATAACAACTTGCAAAAAAAGAAAACAAGAAAAAAAATAATAATAACTGCAGTGGTGGACCTCACCTGTAGGATCCAGAGAGAACGTATCTCCAGTCAGAGATAAGAAATTTTTCTTGTATTTGTCCTGAAAATTTCCTGCCTGATTTGGCACAGTACACCTCTCCAGTAACACTGCGGACTGAGATATTCTAGTAAAGAAAAAAGAGTCATTTGAACAGAGTGAATTACATGCTTGCTTGTTCGTTTGCTTGAACTAAAAATCAGAAGGAAAAGGCCTCGTTTTTCCCTCTTGCCTTTAACTCTTCACTTCCCCCATTCCTGTCACGGTTTCTTCACGGACTCCATTGTTATATTTAAAGGCTTGGGCATGATGGAATCCCAGCCAAGTTTTCAGGGCTAATTTTTCAATGGGCAAATAAGCATACATGAAAATTTGCACAGAGGAGCTGCAACCTGTGACAGTATGGCTGCTCCCCTTGTCAGATGAGTACTAGTGATGCATCCATAGCCAAGAACAGTCTGTCACCTCTGCTGACATCTCAGCTCTAGATTTGATCCCTCTTGTTTTACACCGATACATCAATGGCATAATACAACAGGGCAAAACCTTTCCTCTTCTAACCAGTACAGGCAACTGAGTGGCTGGTGAAGCCCAGACAAGCCATCAGTGTCATATCAAATGTAAGCACATGTGAATGGAGCTGAAGGTGTATTTGGCCCATGGTATCGATTCATAGAATCAGTTCTATGGCTGGAAAGACCACTAAGAGCTCCTAGGCCAACCGTCAGCCCACCCCCACCATGCCCACTACTCTGTCCCTCAGTGCCACATCTCCATGGTTCTCGAACACCTCCAGGGATGGTTAATTTTTTAAGTTCAATTTCCTCCATCAGGGATGAAGTTGGACTAAGTTAGCAGACAACTAAATGTGAGGCATTACCCTTAAAGCAAAGCCTTAACAACATAACTTTATCACATTTCATGCAAACACCCATGGAACTGAACTAAAACACTGAGGCTGAGGATCAAGAGCAGCAGTCAAATGAATCAGGCAATGCCAGCAGAACTCAGCCCTCGCAGCCCAACTGAGAGCACCCAGTTCAGTCTTTCTGGCCACCCAGGATTTTCACGTACAGGGTTTTGTGTGCAGCTCAGGCTTCCCACTAGCTACGGCTAACAGACCACCTCTCTTAGGGTCTAATGGACATCTAATGGAAATGCCTGAACTTCCTCAAAAATGCATGAAGAAGTGTAGGAATTTTTAGAGGATAATTAGATTACAGTACCTCTGGAAGTCTCCTTCTCTGTTTTAACTACGTGTTAGGAATGCTAGGAATGACCCTAGCTTAACTGTGCTTCTAACCCAAAGCGCAAAGAATCTGAGAGCCACAGTACCTTGAAGAGATCCTCAGCAATCTGCAGCTTGTCACACATCTCCGAGAAGAGATTTATATTGCCATGGTCCAGCAGCAGGTAGACAAACACCATGCGCTTGTTGGCTGCCTCCAGGAGGTCACAAAGGATCTCAGTGTCTGTGAATACATCCATCACGATAGCCAGCACCTAGGGGAAAAAGCAGTAGCATTAGCTGATGTAAGTCATGGCTGCTTGAAATGCGGTGGGTATTTCATGGAATCATAGAATCACAGAACGGCCTGGGTTGAAAAGGTCTGCAATGATCATCCAGTTTCAACGCCCCTGCTCCAACCACCAGACCAGGCTGCCCAGAGCCACATCCAGCCTGGCCTCAAATGCCTCCAGGGATGGGGCATCCACAGCCTCCTTGGGCAACCTGTTCACCATCCTATGAGTGAAAAACTTCCTCCTAATATCTAACCTAAACCTCTCCCGTCTCAGTTTAAGACCATTCCCCCTTGTCCTATCACTGTCCACCCTCATGAACAGCCGTGCCCCCTCCTGTTTATGTGCTTCCTTCAAGTACTGGAAGGCCACAGTGAGGTCTCCCCAGAGCCTTGGGTTGTTTTGTTGTTTTTTTTTTAAACTCCAACAAATGCAAACTTTGGAAGACACGTGGATATCTATTCTGCTTCTCCCCTGCATCACTGAATCAATGAGTCATGTTGCTCCACTGTTTTATTGTTCATATAAATCCAACATAACATGTAATGTATGCACTTCAGTTAAGTTCTTTTCATCACCAAACATGATGTGAACCAGGAAATTGTAGGTGAGATTTCAGCACTAGGAAGGATATTAAAGCACTAATCAGGGAATAATAAGGATGCAGCTAAAATAAGAGACCACAGCTCTTGCCAAGTGGCTTTCGTAAGTCACATGCATTTAGCAAGTATTGAGTGACGCTTTCCCTGTTACAACTTACGTCTGGAGCAGTCCTGTTTTTAAATCTGCTCCCTGCAGTTGGTAGTGGGCTGACAGACTGCAACAGCTCCGTGTTTATTTCTTTTTACATCCAACTTTCACAATAATTTATGAGCTAATTGTTTCAGTTTAAACATACATCCACATCTCCAAAGTCACAAACAGCAGGAACTTGTGTAAAAGCCTTGGAGCAGCATGGACTGCCCATAAAAGACCCTCCAGCTGCTTATATTCACAGCCTCCAGGCAGCGTGTGGTTGAAGGAACCGTAAATGTGCCGTAAAACCAAGCTCACGCCACAGCCCATAGGCTGAGCGCCGGGGTCTCACCATCCTCTCTGCTGTTGTCCACAGAAAGAGGTGTCTGCCAGGGCAGCTCAGTGCGGCTGTACCCACCTTACCTCTAGGAGGTACCAACTGGAGAGGGAACCCCTCGTAGCTGCCCTCACAGGGTATCATGTTGAAGAAAATACAGTCAATGAAAACAATTTTTACAGTATTTCTGCAGATCTGCCCCACCAATTTCTTTCAACGCTGACTCAATCAGCAAGGTTATTCCTCTTCCACCCCCATATATAAATCCCACAAGACCAACAAAGCCACATTATTAGGGGAGCGGTGAGGATCCCACAGCTTCATTCTGCCGCCAGAGCACAGCGCTTCAGAAGGGGCCCCTGCCAGTGCCAGGTAATTGCCCAGTGCTGTCCAACACCTTATGTGCACACACACTAACTTTGTTAGCACACTTTGGACTGCGCTTGCCTTTATACACAGCACAGAACTGCTGCCTCACACTCAGCCTCACCGCAGCTCCAGACCACTCACATGCTGCTTCTGTACCAGCTGTTCTCAATTTGTGTTTCTGCACTTGGCTCTTCTCTCTTCCTGGCAATACTCCCCATCTCTTTTGCCTGAATTTCACTTTACAGTTTGTGCCTCACAAGGATGTTCGGGTTATAGACTCATACAATCATTAAGGTTGGAAAAGGTGTCAAAGATAAACTAATCCAACTGTTCATAGTCCAACTGATTATAGCACTCTATTAGGATTATAGTACTCTCTGCTCTCCATTTCTCCACAGTTTGACGTCATCCACAAACATTTTCCTAATTCTATTATTTACGCTGTTAATGAGTACCTTATTACTATCATACCCGTCATGTCCCCTCATCACACGCTAACAATTCCCACCACTGAAAAAGCACACTCAAAAAGCAGTTGCCCACTGTCAGCAGGATGCACACCATGCATGTATACCACATTTCCCATTTTTTTCCCCTAGAATTTTTCTCCTCTTGAGATAAGGCATTTTTCTCTGTTAGTACCTTCAGCATGACTAGTACCAGCTCCAATGGCTCTGACTCTAGAGGGCTCCACAGCTGTACTGGAGAGCAGGGCCCACACACCTCCCTTTCCACCTGGGCATACGTATGGTCTTGCCTTTCTCCAGCCAGTAGAAATTTGAGGCTAAAGTTTTTGGAAAAGAATAAGATTTTGTTTACCTAAAAGCTATGGGTGTGTGATCACAATCCCTAGAAACACCGCTTTCAAGAAGTAAGCAAAAAGCACCATTTCCATGGGAAAGCAGCTGTGTTCCCAGCTCTTGGGCAGGGCCTCTCGCTCCTCACCTGAGACTGAGGACGTGGCCAGTACTTTGCCACGCAGAAAGAAATGCAGGAAAATCACTCCCTGCACCCGATGCGGCCCAGTGCTCTGAGCCTTACATCCCCCTTGGGGATTTCATTGCTGCTGCTGAAGGCTCAGGAGCCCCTGCATATCCCTTGTAATACAGCAGTCACAAAGAGTTTGTTTCTGACCATTCATCTGTGAGGCTCGATGGAACCTCAAGTTTACACGGGCAAAATCCGTTGACAGTGATAAGGAGAGATCTGAAGTGCCAAATATTTTCCCCTGAAAACTGAGCTGAGCTGTCACAATACACCAGTGCCAGAACACAACGCCAAAGGTTTTTGCCCCCTTCAGCTGTTTGTCCTCAGATTTCCTACTCACGGACACCTGACCTGTGGCAGGCACCTCTCCATGTCCCTGTTACTTGCCTGTATCAGACTTCTCCTGTACCTCTCCCACACTCTGAGCGAGGCTCTGAGGCTCTGTATGGAGCCTGTGTGACGTTTCAGTGGCACTGATAAAGTATTGGGGGTGGGATGCCTTCCGAATGGGTCCATTCCCTGGGGGACATCTCCTGGCACACGCATGCCCCCTTTTCAAGGAGCTCTGTCCACCCACACCTCCCACCAATCCCTTACAATGACCACTGTTTATTCAGAGCTTGTTTCAGCTTAATTCTCATTCGTGGTAGGATGGTGCTGTGCAGGGCTCCTGCAGCCTGGCACTGGGGTGCTACAGGCCGGTCCCCCATCATGACCACAGCCAGGTAGATGCAGTGAGACAGTGACGGCGATGCATTTGTGCAATAGTGGGCTCTTTCTAGAGCAAAGCTACATGGTAATGCACGAGGCTGGCTCTAATCACACACCGCCTTTACCCAGCCTTTCTAAGGGCAGGAAGACAAACACATGCGGAGGAACACGAGCTCTCTCTCCATACCTGCGTGGTCTTGTTGATGTACCGGCGTATGATGTCTCTGATGTTGCTGTTCTTCTCTGTCTGGAAGTACACGGTGGCCGTGGACTTTTCCTTTAAATAGGGCTTCTCTGCTGTAATCCATGTGTGCAGGAGAGCGGGCTCGCTGCAGTCAGAAATGGTGGGGAAGTACGTCCCTGAAGGCAGGGAGCCGCCATCGTTCTGCCTTTGCGCGGCTGCCCCATCCGTGGGAGATTCCTGTGCATAATAGGACTCCCGGGCGTTCTCCTTGATGTACCGAGCTTCCACCGAGGAGAGGAAATCCACCTCTCCTTCTTTGCTTAAAGTCTGGAGATACGAGTCTGTCCCGCCATCCAGGAAAGCGTCCGTGGCCAATCTGATGCTTTCGTTGTGGCTGAAATCGGCTTTCGTTGACTTCAGGGACTGGTTCTTGATGTCCTCCAGCCGCTTTTTTATCTTGCCCATGTGTCTGGGGTGGCTCATGGCTCTGTGTCTCAGCAGCCGATCTGCAGAGTAGGCACCATGCATATGCGTGGCGCAGGCGACGCAATCGCCCGTCGTGTTGGGAGTCTGCATCCTGCGTAAAATCACCTTGACTGAACGAATTAATTCTGAATAAAAACAAAGAGATCTTATTACCTCTGGCGAATTCACACTCCCTGATTCTGTCAGTACAATTATCTTCAAAAACAACCCAAGCTTACTACTCAGGTGGTGCTGTACTCCAGCAACAATCTGTTTCCAGATGGGACACAAGTACAAAGCTGATTAGATTGCTTATCTGTGAGGCACCCACCTCACCCCAAGGGAATCCGAAGGACTCGCGTCCAATTACCACGGCTGTTTGATTTGGCTGTATTTCCCTTCTCGGAGCATCCTGTGAAATGCGAGCGAGGAAAGTATTCAAGCAAAAGCAGGTAGGCTCCCAAGTATCGTTGCACAATCTTCAAAATAGCTTGAGGCTTCTCTGTCCTCCCATAGCTTTTGCTATGGAGCAAAAACTTTAACTGGGACAAAGACATCAGCCGCGTCCATCGCTTCAGAACAGCAGAAGGGGTTACGGACTCCTGTCTGTACCTACATGCTGCCAGGCAGGCTTAAAAATAAACCTGAAATTCGTCACTGTGCCCCGTTCACAGTATGTTGCTATTACCACGGACGATTCACTCATTTATTTCTTTAAAGCTTTGTGACTACGCCGTCCTATTAAAAGAAAAACACCCCTTCCCAAACATCCCGAGCATTATGTGGAGGGAGGGTTGTGAGCTGGCCTCAAAGCATCAGAAATACAAACACTCATCATTTGATTGTGCACATTTAGCACTGTTTGGTTTCCTTTTTTTTTTTTTTTTTTTTTTTTAAGGCTGCAGCTCTGGAGTCACGTTGTCACCGTAGTGGCCCAGCTGCTGTCATTAGCAGGACAGGGGTTCGCAGTGGGGTGAGAGGCAGCGCCTCTGGGAGCCAGGCGGACTGGTATGACTGCGCAGGGCGAGGCGAGGCAGGGTGTGCAGGCACCGTGCCCCAGGTGTTCCATAAATACTTGCGTGCATGCTTTTACGCAGAGGCACGTGTGACACACTTTTATCACACAGGTTGGGCTCACCATCGCTCTGCTCCACGCTGCTTCAAGGTGCTGTGGCTCTGGAGGGGGCCATAGGCAGAGCAGGGTGGAGCAGACACTGCCTGGCCTCATACAGGGGAAGGGCTGCTCAGGGCACCTCTGAGCTGGAAGGAGTGCTGTCCCTCTTACCAGCACGCTCGGGAGCACGGGTGTCCTCAGGGCTCGTCAGAGGCCTGTTTTTCCAGGGTAGCTTCCCAGATTCTGTGTCTGTGTCCCCACAGTCTATTTTCAGATGCCTTATGGAAAAAAAAAAAAAAAAAGAAAAAAGAAAATAATTATATGCCAGCACAACACAAGCATCCATATAAAAACAGAGAGGAGTGTGAAGTGGTTCCGATTTCACACGCAGATCTCTGGGGGAGGGAACACCCACCTCGGGGTTGGAGAGGTGGTGTCCGGGCAGCACAGCTCGCGATGTGACTTTAGGAACTGTCCCCTGCCCTCCCCCCAGCCCGACATCCGCCCACAGCTGTCAGACGCAGCAAAAAGTCATTAATTATCTAGTGACCTGCTCTGCACAATTATGTTGAAAAGGATGCCGCCTAATTAATGTGACGTGAGAGATCGCGCCCCGTCAACACCAATCAGGGCCTCCCCGGGCCCTGCAGGGCCATCACCGGCCCTGCCTGCCTGCCAGCCCCGGCTGTGCCTGCACTGCCACTTGGGCTCCTCATGGTCACCATGGGGTCCAATATGGTCACCATGGGGTCCAATACAGTCACCAAAGGGTCCCTCATGACCATCCTGATGGCCTGAGGTCCTTGCATTGCCGCTTCAAGGCCCACACCATAACCACATGGGGTCCCGCCTGGTCACTTTGAGGACCACACAGCCGACCCAGTGTCCCCACAGTTACCCTGGGGAAGGCCCCAGTGTCAGGCTGGGGCCCCGTACAGTCACCTCACGGCCACCTTGAGGCCCTACACTATCACACTGATGACATGCATGGCCACCACAGGGTCCCATACTGTGACCTCGGGGCCCCACGGTGCCACACTGATGACACACTTGGCCACCACGGGCTCCTCCACTGTCACCTCAGTGCCCCACAGGGTCACCACGAAGCGCCATGCTTTCTCCACAGCCCCACGCACAGTCACGGTGGGATCCTGTATGGTCACCACAGGGTCCCACACAGCCTCTGTGAGGCCCCACACAGCCACCACAGGGCACTGCAGCACAGAGCCCGTTCCGGCAGCCGCGGGGAGGGCTCAGCTGTTCCTCCCGCCTTCTTTTAACCGCACTGAGGACAGAAGTGGCCACCGTGCCCTTGGTAACCGGGGCAAGGACAGGAGAGCACAGGGAATGTCCACAGCCTCGCGGGCCCGGACCAAGGTCGACAGTCAGCAGGGGAGAGCTGCTACCAGCCGCCTCGTTAGCGCAGTAGGTAGCGCGTCAGTCTCATAATCTGAAGGTCGTGAGTTCGAGCCTCACACGGGGCAAAGGCGGGCAGCCTTTTTGTTAGTTCCTGTCGCTGTCCCGGTTCAGGCCGCCCTGTTGCCCGCCGCGAGGTGTGCCAGGCTCGCGCCATGGCCGCAGATGTACTTTAGCTGTTGTTATTTTTTCAGAATCGAAGCTTATCATCTCCGCATTTGGGAGCAGAGGAAGCAAAGGTCGGTACTGGGGACGCAGAGGAGTTTCCTGCAGCAGCCCCGGCCCACACCGGGCTGCGCCGTCCGACCGCAGGAACGGCCGGCAGCACCAACTGCACCGTTATGGCTGGGCTCAGCCTCCTCCCTGTGCAAACCTTCTGCCTTATGCACAGTGCTAACATCTTTACACACCATAAGTGTGTACACACATGGCCCAACCTGCTGGCCAAAAGTTATTGCTATTTTTTGAAATATAGAAACAATCGTGTGCATGTCCCAAGATTTCTAAGTGTGGAGGCCAACGTGATGAACAGCTGCCTCTGTGCGCTTAGGCCTTTGTGTGCTGTGATGGGAAAGGGGCCGCTGCTCTCTGCCTCGCGTACTGCCCAGGCCTGCCCTGCCCCGCAGCACCAGCGATCATCCTTTTCATTCAGCTTTACTCGTGCGTGTATTATTCATTACAGAATGACAGAATATCCTGAGTTGGAAGGGACCCATAGGGATCACTGAGTCCAACTCCTGGCTGCTAACAGATATGTAACAGCACCCCTCCAGCAGCTCAGGTTCTACTGCCTCCCTGCACCCTGCTTTTAGCACCCGACTCTGATGGTGGTTGGCTTCTTCAAGTCGGGGCTTTGGCTGCACCAAATAAAGCATACCAATACTCTACGTATATGAAATAATGGTAAAAAGTCAGTTTATTTTAGAAGTAAAAATAATATTACAATCATAGAGAAAACAAACGCTGCACATTTTTCTAGCTAGAATTTTATTTTCATATAAAAATATTTCCAAAAGCCTTTACAATAAACAATCTACGATCAGTCCTTAATCACATCACACTTAGTCGGGGTTTGGCTGATTGGTGATCTGAAAGCACAGCTGAGGTCCAGAGCAAACCGTCTCAGGTTGTCCACCGTGTGGGTGAGACAGGAGCTGGAGGACGCCTGGTTCGGGCCTGTGCTGTGAGCTTCTGCCTGAGCTGCCTGACTTCTGCCATCAGCTCCCGCTCCTGGCGTGCCAGCTCTCGTCTTCTGTCTAAACAGGCTTAAATGGAAGAAACTCGGACTTAATATTGCGGCTGTTATCCACAAACACCACAAATGCTTATTGGGAAAACTCCTCCGGACAGATGTGCTCTATTTTATTACAACCTCTAGGCTCCTTGAAAGCGGTACCATGGCGGTGTTATATTTTGTTACACAAAGGTTGGATGTTGCTGGGGTTCCCTGGCAGCTCCGAAGACGTTTCCCTGTGCGTGCAGAGTGATAGAGGTAACATGCAAGGGATTTTAAAATGTGCCTTCATTGGTTAGAACGGCCCCGAGTAGATTACTGGAGACTACTTCTTCACTGCAACTCTGCAGGATTTTCACGAAGGATGGTTCTACATACGCTCAACATCCCCAAATCATATATAATTATGAAGCCTGAGCAAATACAGGTAAAATGATCGGGTCAGAATGGGACTAAACTAGGTTGAGGTTTCAAATGACTGGTCTTATAATGCAACGCACTTCAGGCATTTCCTACCTGCGCTATTCCTGGTAGTGATTCATTTTTTTATGTTTTTTCAGGTGTGAAACAGAAGACAACAATAAACGGCTTTACTATCCACTAAACACCTACGCAATGAATAATGACTCAATCACCCAGCAAGGTGTTCCAGTAATGCACCTCAAGTTAAACGTGAGAAAAAAGGAGGGCCCTAACTTAGAATCTTACTGTGCGATGCCGACTGCGATGCAGATAAATCATTCAGGCAGAGGTTTGCAGACTTCGGCACCTGCTGGAATTGTGCCCCTCTCTCTGCACGTCTGGCCTTTAAATCGCGCGGTCTCTCTGTTGGAAATGCAGAGAAAGCATTATTGTACATTTTAAATGTTGAAACTTCTACTGAATTTTTCCTCACTTGAGGCAAAAGAGTTTTTCTCTAGGGAACAGAACTGGAACCATTACTCACTCCAGCTAACGGCAAGTAAAGTTTGTTCAGAATTTGAAGACAATTTTTGGTCTATGGGGCAAAGCCGTGCATCACCGCCTTTCATTTTAACAAATTACAGTTCCGTATGTGGTGTGTCTCCCCATGGAATTAATCTTCTGACAAATGGGCCACTGAATTCATGTGGAATACGGCTACTCATACTTGCTGTTTTTAGGAGACGCTCATTTTAATAACTTGCAGTTGCTAATTACTCCCTATTAAAACCATCAGGCAAATTAAGGCAAAGTCTGAAAAAGTTTGCTGAAAGCAACACCAATCAACTACTTTTAATACTGGTCACGAATATCGTGCTCGTCATGAGGAGATGGGGCAATGGGAGATATCTGCAAAACCACACAAATGCAGTGTTTCAGAAGGATAGCAGAAGCACAGAGTTCTTTGGAAGGGGCCCTTAGAAGTCATCCAGTCCAACTCCCCTGCAATAAACAGGGAAACTTACAGCTTGATCAGGGTGCTCAGAGCCCTGTCCTGCCTAACCTTGAATGTCTCCAGGGCATCCTGGATCCCTCCATCCCTCTGGGCATCCTCCATCCCTCTGGGCATCCTCCATCCCTCTGGGCAACCCATTCCAGTGCCTCACCACCCTTATTCTAAAATCACAGTAAGCCCAAGGTGTAGGTGTCTTCTAGCAGAATAGAGTATTACAGGTTGAGGTTTCCAAATTGATTAAAAAAACCTGTGCAAACTATCCTAAATTTTCTGTTTCTGTGTGCTCTACAAAAAATACAAGATAACATGCTGAGTTTTGGGGATGCCAGCACTGTGCCCTTGTAGCCAAGAAGGCCAATGGTGTCCTGGGGTACAATAAAGAATGTGGCCAGCAGATCGAGGGAGGTTCTCTTCCCTCTCTACGCTGTTCTGGTGAGGCCACATTTGGAGTACCGTGTCCAGCTCTGGACTCCTCACAGTTCAAGAAAGACAGGGATCTTCTAGAGAGAGTCCAGTGGAGGGCCACAAAGATGATGGGGGGCCTGGAGCATCTCCCTTATGAGGAAGGCTGAGAGACCTGGGGCTGTTCAGTATGGAGAAGGGAAGACTGAGGCGGGGGGGACCTTATCAATGCTTACAAATATCTGAAGGGTGTAAGTCAAGTGGATGGGGCCAGGCTCTTTTCAACAGTGCCCAGCAACGGAACAAGGGGCAACAGGCACAGAACAGAACAACGGAAATTCCGTATGAACATGCAGAAAAACTTCTTTACTTTGAGTGTTACAGAGCACTGGAACAAACTGCCCAGAGGGAACCACAGAACCCTTAAGGTTGGAAGGGACCTCTGAGAGCCATTTACTCCAACTCCCCTTATGATTCTGTGATTCAGAACGATTTACTCATGTAAAGGAATTTAAACCACGTTTATCTTTAATGTTAGATACTTTGTTTTCTGCTCATCAATCCAGACCTTCATGCCAATATCCAGTCTGCTGATACTCAAGAAAACTGCATATTCTTCATACTCACCAAAATAGCCATCCTCTCTTTGCAGCTTTTCAGCCAATTCTAATGCATCATTCATTTCATCTTCTAAAAACTGCTTCCTGTGTTCATCTGCAGCAGCTGCTGCTTTCTGCTCTTCCTCCAGCTGTGCTTTTCTCCATGCAACTTCTTCCCACTGTGCAACAGAGATACCGAGTACAGCCTCAACAGATGTATTACAAGATAAAAAAGAGCACGTAAAACCACCTAGATTATTACAGACTACACTTCCTCTTTAAATCAAAAGGTGTGTCATTACACTGAGTGAATGTTTATTTTTTGAAACATTTCTCCTTCAAACAGCTGGAGTAAGGTAAAAGTCTTGATTTAGAGGGAAAAAAAAATGATAGAAACTTACTTACACAATTGGGAATATGCCTCTTAAATCTACCATATCCTCACTGATTTGCTCAAGAGCTTCCAGAAATTTCAGACCGAAACAGGAAAGGAGTTATTGAACCATTTCTTCTTGTTCTACCTGTTTTATGCTATCCTGTGTTATAGGCAAAAGACAGTTAAACTTTCGCCAGTCCCACTTAGGAAAAGAAAGAATGCAGATACCTTTTCTTCTTCTGCCTCCCTCATGGCTTTCAGCAGCTCAGCTTCTTTTACCCTGTTGTCATGCAGGAGCTTGGCTATCTCTTCATAACGCTTCTCACGGTCCTGATCATCGTGCCTTAGTTTATACAACGCTTGCAGCCTCCATTCATTGTCAATGCGCTTCTGCTCTGCTTTGGCTAAATTTTCTTCAGCCACCTAACAAAATATTTTTCTTAACAGGACTCCATTTACTTTATTTCAAGCATACAGCCTTACATACAGATAAAGGAAGGTCTTTTCCTGTCAAACTAAAGTGTCCTATGGTACTGCTGTTAGATGCCCTTAGCAGGAGACTGCACCTGCAGTGCCACCCCTCCGTTCATTCTCCTGTCAGGGCTGTCTTCTGCTCCTTTTTCATCCTAGTTATTCTTTCCCTCACTGAGGGCCTTTTAAATGAGACATACACCCCCTCCGCGATTTAGAGGATTTTGCTTTCTTAGCATGGATTTCATATGACTTACAGGTGCACTTAACATGAGATTGATACCTGAATGCCAATACTTCCGCCCACATCCATCTGCTTCCAAGAATTGAAGGTTGTTTACAAAAATTCAGGCCCATATGTTTATTTCTAGACAAAATATAAATGCAGATGCCAAGCATATGGGTAGTGGGTTAGCTGCAACTATTTTTCCAACTGTGCAGTTACGAGTTCTGAGCTTGAAAATCTGAACAATTCCTAATGTCAAGCTATACACATTCATTACTGTGATCAGAGAGACAGCTTCTGCAATTGAATTTCATGCCAAGTACCATCAACTGAAAGTTCCTTTGCAGCTTCCTTTTGTTTTATTATGATTACAAATAAAACATGTTTCTTAATAGGAGAATAACTTATTCTGAAGAGCACTTTTGAGTTTTAAATGCCTTTTAAGTTCTGGAAAGTAAAGAAAAATTAATATTCCTGGTGGTCCCAGAGAACTTCAGCACTGCGTGGATGCTTCAGTCAGATTTTGAAACCCTCGAAACTTTAAACAAGCCACCCTGATCTATTAAGATGAGTATCTCGAAACTAGATGTCTTTAGAAATATTTTCACGGTAACTCATTGCTACAACAGTACTATTAAATAGTATACTGGTTAACATAACTGACTCCCCCAAATACATGTGGAAATCTAACCATCTTACCATCTGAGCTTTCTGTCTTTCTTCTTGGTCTGTTTCTATCCATCTCTGAACGATGCGGTCTTCGAGATCTGCCTTTCTTTGTCTATCATCTATCTCTTCTCTCATTTCCTGCGTAATTCTCTCCTGATCTTTGATAAGATGCTGCCAAACATACAAGAATAACTTACTGTTGCTAAGCTACTAACCATAATTTTGATTCTCTCTTTAACATTTATTAAAACTTAAAATGTTTAAATTTAATATTAAAACTTAATAAATGCTTAAAACTAGTATTTGAATATATCCACACATCTCATTCCACTGCATAGCATAAGCTGCCGCAACTGTACAAGCAAGTGATATTCCCTGCTGCTTTACCCACTTGGAATTGTGCTAAGCCTGAGTGATCAGAGTGATCTCTCAGCTTTATACCGATGTAATGCCATCCCATGGATTACAACGGAGCAGAGAAACAGAATTCCAACTGAAATTAATTAGATTCATCATGAAAATATTCTCCACTTTTATGGCATACGTTAGCCAAGACCTCAAAATGTTGTACAAATATAAATCAAGTTTCATGGTACTGAGACTGTGGTCTTGTTGTGTAAACACAACTGCAGACTCAATGCAAAGCAGTACGAATCCACACTGGAAGTAGAAATTTTAATTCACAGAATCACAGAATCACAGAATCACAGAATTATCGAGGTTGGAAAAGACCTAGAAGATCATCCAGTCCAACCATTACCAATACTTCCCAGCTAAATCATACCCCTCAACGCAACATCCAAACGTTTCTTGAACACTCCCATGGTCGGTGACTCCACCACCTCCCTGGGCAGTGCATTCCAATGCCTGACTACCCTTTCTGAGTAGTAATACTTCCTAATGTGCAGCCTGAACCTCCCCTGGCGCAGCTTGAAACCATTCCCTCTAGTTCTATCACTGATTACACGAGAGAAGAGGCCGACCCCCAGCTCACCACAACCTCCCTTCAGGAAGTTATAGAGAGCAATAAGGTCTCCCCTGAGCCTCCTCTTCTCCAGGCTGAACAATCCCAGCTCCCTCAACCGCTCCTCATAAGGTCTGTGCTCCAGACCCCTCACCAGCTTCGTAGCCCTCCTCTGAACACGTTCCAGGGCCTCGATGTCTTTCTTGCAGTGAGGGGCCCAAAACTGAACACAGTACTCAAGGTGTGGCCGCACCAATGCCGAGTACAGGGGGACAATTACCTCCCTGTTCCTGCTAGTAACACTGTTTTTGATGCAAGCCAGGATGCCGTTGGCCTTCTTGGCCACCCGGGCACACTGTCGGCTCATGTTCAGCCGAGCATCAATCAGTACCCCCAGGTCTGTTTCCTCAACACAGTCCTCCAGCCACTCCGCCCCAAGCCTATAGCGCTGCCTGGGGTTGTTATGGCCAAAGTGCAGGACCTGGCATTTGGTCCTGTTGAACCTCATCCCATTGGCTTCGACCCAGCTCACCAGTCTATCCAGATCCCTCTGCAGGGCCTCGCTACCCTCAGGCAGATCGACACTCCCTGCCAATTTGGTGTCATCCGCGAACTTACTGAGGGTGCACTCAATGCCCTCATCCAAGTCATCAATAAAGATGTTGAAGAGGACAGGCCCCAGCACCGACCCCTGGGGAACACCACTCATGACTGGTCTCCAACTGGATTTGACTCCATTTACCACCACTCTCTGGGCCCGGCCTTCCAGCCAGCTCCTTACCCAGCCGAGAGTGTACCCATCCAAGCCACGGGCTGCCAGCTTTTGCAGGAGAATAGCATGGGAGACAGTGTCAAAGGCTTTGCTGAAGTCTAAGTAGACCACATCAACCGCCTTTCCTTCATCCATCAGACGGGTCACAGGATCATAGAAGGAGATCAGATTGGTCAAGCAGGACCTGCCCTTCACGAACCCATGCTGGCTAGGTCCGATCTCCTGGTCATCCCACACCTGCCGCGCGATCTCTGTTGAATTCTCAACAGTTTTTCCTCATGTTCATCAGGGCATATCTACGCTCTTTTCAGAAGAAGGCATAATTCTCTCCCAGTCCTGCTGGAATCTGTTGGGCTGTATCAGCAGGGTACAGAAGCGCGGTTAACATACACTGCCTCCCAACAGGCCTTCCAAGCCTGCAAATGGCCTCTCACTGACAGCAGTAAAACGGTCAGTTCAGGGCATGGGCAGGGAAACTTACTTTTAAACTAAGTTTGGGTTAGAGATTAGGAGAAAGTTTTTCACACGGAGGGTGGTGACGCACTGGAACAGGTTGCCCAGGGAGATCGTGGATGCCCCATCCCTGGAGGCATTCATAGCCAGGCTGGATGTGGCTCTGGGCATCCTGGTCTGGTGGTTGGTGACCCTGCACATAGCAGGGGGGTTGAAACTACATGATCATTGTGGTCCTTTTCAACCCAGGCCATTCAATGATTCTGTGATTCTATGAAACCTACGAGAACTGCACAGGAAGAACCATTAAATGTAAACACCTGTAGAGTTCCCTAGCAATTACCTGTTCAAAAAGCTGTCTTTGTGATTCAAGTTCCATCTGTCGTACTTCTATATCTTGAACAGTAGCAGCTGTTTCTTGCTCTCTCATGGATGCCTTGAAGAGAAGAGAAACACATGAAAATGGAGCAAGGGAGAAAAAGAAGCAAGAAAGTCCAAAACCAAAAGTGACATTCCACTTCTAAGCTCTAGTTTCTGTCATATGATGAACAGTGGAAAATACTGAACATTTTAAGTACAGAACAAGGCAAAGGCAGAAGGCATGGGAATAATTTTGAATCCAGCCACACGTTAAGGAAATGCTAATGCTAATAGTCTGCAAGATACAGCTACAAATGAAATAGTCTCTGAACCCAAACTGCTGTGGAGGAGAGCAGAGATGCAAGTGGCCATCTGGGCTGAGCTGCAAAAAAGAAGAATCTGACAGTGGCCAGACTCTGCAAAGTGTGCTGCTGAGATGCACAGAATAGCTTAGCAGAGACTAGATTTGTGCCCACAAGGTTCAAAAGCTCATGCTCTGCTTTCTCTCGGTATGGTGCTTAAGCTACTAAGCCCGCAGGAGCAGAGGCAGACCTGGCCAAAGGCTGTTCCAGAGTTAATTTGCAGTTTGGATATACAGCCCACAGACAACTGATAATTGACGAGTCCTTCAAGGAGCTAATTACATTTTTCAACACTGTTAATACAGAGATATATTTGGCTTTTCCCAGGAATTCTGCCAGTTCAAACAAGACAAGGGAACATAGGAAGTGCCAAATAAAACTGTTAAATTATGCATTTACACTTTAAGTCATCTACCTCATGCTAAACACACCCCCGGGCTCACAAATCACAGTATATCTTAGTTATGCATTTTTTTCTTTGTTATTGTTCCCAATAAACCTTCAAGGAAAGAACTGCTTGAGCGATACTCTGCCTTTCTTGCAATCTCATCATCAAGACGTTTCAGCTCCATTTGACGCCGATCTTGCTGGTATTTCAGAAAACGCCTTCTTGAAGCATCTAGAAATTGTAGTTCCTTTACTTTCAGTTCTCTTCTCACAGCAGCTAGTCTTCAAAGCCCAAATAAACAAAAGCAAGGGAATTTGTGTGTATGAAAGGTCGATAAAAAGGGGCACAAGCTTGCATCACAGTTACTCACCAGTTTCTGCGAGCTAATCTCTAATGTACAAAGCGTAGGGCAGTTGCTTTCATTCTCATCAACTACCCAGTTTTCATTTACAAGTCAAAATTAGATTCAGAGACACACAGACATCCTCTAATGGCAATCTCTCCCAATTAAGCTTTGAAGCCCTGTGTTCTGTTCTCATTGTACTTTAATAAGCACTAGTTTAGTATTGTAATGATCCAGACCTAGAAACTGTTCCTTAGAATAATTGTCAGCGCCCTGGTACTTCTTTCAGCACAATATTAGTCCTGAACTTATTTGCAAAACATCAAACCCTTTCAAGGAACAAAACCACAAACTCAAGAATTAGTTTCCAAAGAAAATCCCACTGCTCATTTCTTAGAATAAAAACCTAATTTGTAGGTTGCAGAAATGTAAGGAAAGTATTACTTTTAGTTGATCTAATAAACTGTGTTAAAATTCTCTTAAGCCTTCACAACTGCAAAATGTCTGAACTACCAGATTAACTTTGGTACTGTTACAACTCTTTGCTCAGCAACTTATACACAAAGCAGCCTTTTTTCTAACTCCACTAAAAACATCAGAACCTGTACAGCATGCCATCAATACTCTCAATACTCTAACTTACTCTTGTATTTGCAGAGTAAGTCTGTCCACAGTACAAGTAGCTGTCCAAAAGCATTCACAGCCTGCAGTGACCAGACAAAGGGCTGAGAGCTGAGACAAAAACATAAAGTGTCTTGGCCTCTGATATGTTCTATTCCCTTGGGCAAGGCAGCGATACAACCTAAATTACTCCATTCTCACACCAAAATCTGACCTACCATACCACACTGCTCTCCCACACTACAATTTATACAAATTAGTGGCCATTTATCCTTTACTCAAATGTAACAGCAGGGTACTGTAGCCAGGTCCCTGATGTTTTCTATACAGCAATACCTCCGCCTCCGTTCTGCCAGCTTTTCTTCTTCTTCCAGTACCATTTTTCGCCTTTGTTCTTCAGCTTCTTGGAGTAATTCCTGCTTTCTGTAGAAGGCTTCGTCTTCTGCTTTCTGTTCCTGTGCTTTAGCTTCTAATTCATGCACTAATTGCCTAAATGGAATGAGATCATGTGTTCATATATCAAGAAATCACTTGATTACTTTGAAATCAATATCTGTACTAGCAAAGAAATACTGAAGCGTGATGCCATGAGAGCATGGCACCCCTCTTTATGTACGGATAAAATACATGGGAAAGAGTTACAGTGCTGACTTTCACAAACAGCAGGGCTTTTCAAATATGCACACCCATTTTCTTCCTCACATTCTTAACAAAAAATCAGTTTCTAAAGGTGTCTTCTAATCATGGCTCCCACTCATTTCAATGGTGAGCAAAGAACACCTGGCCCTACGCAAAGTTGGATGCGACAAGGTTAAGAGAGGTTTAGGTTCTGACTTCTAAACTTTCAACTCTGAAGATCATCAACCCAGTATTGTCTGTGAATTAATAAACATATTTGGTTTAAGTTAAGCCTGCCTATTTAACATAAAGACCACGTCAATCCTAATAACTACCTACAGGTTCTTGAAAGCCATCTTCTCCACTTTTTAAAAAAATTACTGCCTCTTCTCAAATATACACATTGTAACAGAAAAACTGAATTGTGTCCACTTGTCCCTCCCAGTCTGACACTGTCTTCAGCTTTCCCATCAATACCTCTCTCTTAAGTATTCAATTTCATCCTGTCTGATCCTCTCCCGTTCCCGAGTTTGATAATCCACAACGAACTTGGGATATTTATTAAATACAGGGTACTGTCCTTTTGTAAGTGGCATGAAGTCATCAAGCGCACGTTGTGGATGGATATCTGATGGTGTAGTCTCCATAAGATGATAAGCTCGTTTAATCACAGTGTTAATGTCCAGGTTGTTACGATGATGAAAGAAATACTGTAAGAGACAGGCTGCCATTTACATTCTACAAAAGATGAAGCAAGTTTTTAATACACCTATGTAGGAATAATTAAGTGAATTAGCAAGTTCTATATTCCAGAAGTTGGGGGAAAAAAAACAAAAAAGGATTCCTTAGTTAGCCCTATCAGCTGGTTGGGCTCAAGTGACTTGACCCAAATTTGATCCAAGTTCTAAAAGTGTACTTGGGTTCTTTTCCCTTCTGTTCCAACCACGGTTGTGTAAGACACCTGGGAACCTAGGTGTGACTGACAGTGCCATGCTACCCACGCAGACATTCATTCCGCTGGATAAAGCTCACTCAACATTTTGTGTTTACACACCAAACGTGGAAGTTCCTCTTCTAGGAGGACTATTCTTCCTGTCAAAGATCTTCACCAAGACAAATCTGCAATTAGCTTTTGAAAGATCTGATGTCTGTCAAAATGCTCACAAGCGCATTTTCAAGGTGGAACTATTTGTCTGCAAAGATGTTTTCTTACGAAAAATCTTCCTCCTTCCTTCTAAGACCAAACATGAGAAAACTTTAATTTAGCCTCAGAGAATGTCAAATAACACTGCCTAGTTTTGCAGTCTGAAAGCAAAATAATGAAACATCACAGAATTACTGCCTTTTTTCTCCACGTGCAGAAGTCAATATTAGAACCTCAGATAAAAGGCAGAATTATTTTGTGGCTGATGAACCACTGACATTTACTAAGTAACTTTTAGTGGCATTAGAAAGCTTCCGAAAGCTGTTAAGAGATCTTACTGCATGAAACTGCAGGAAATTACTCAACTTTTTATTCATTTAGTGTACATTTGTCTGGTGTCAGATGACTGTTCAGTAACATAATGATATATTAATATGGCACTGAAACACCTCCTTCAAAACTCGACAATAGCAGATATGGTGTTTTACACTTTTCTGTAGCCACATTTTCAGGTGACCAACTTAAAAAAAAAAAATCAGATGTTTACCTCAAAATCCTGACTTTGATTACAGAGAAGCAAAGGAGCTCTGGAACAAATAATATAGGCAACGACAATCATCAGGAAGTACGAGGGATGGTTGGAGAAGATATTATCGAAGACTTTGAGCCATTCCTCTCTTGTAAGAACCTCAGAGAACAGGGTTTCTAGAAGAGGCCAGGCATAAACCTGCATCATTTGGGAAATGTGACAAAATAATCCATTAGTAGAATTCTACCGTTCATTTTACAGGAAAAAAATATGAAATATTCTTGCCTTATACCAAAAATCTGTTTAGTTATGAAAGAAGCTGAAACCACATTAGAATATAAGCTTTATTATCCACTATAAACATTCAAAAGTAATATGAGATAAGCAAACATAATTTTCTTATTTCACTGGACGTTTAAATACTCTGTTCAGCTTCGTGAAGCTAACATCATCCTTCATGTTAAATATGTATAATTATGGTTTTAACTTATTAACAGAATTCACCACAATTATGCCCAATTTAAAAATAAATTATATACATATATTTTAATATAAAATACATATATATATATATGCATTTTTAATTTGACCAGTAGATTTTCAAGCAATGTGCACCTGAAAGGAAGGACACTTAAGACTTACAGTAGCACATGCACGAGATTTATGACCATGCAAAAAGGAAAGCTTCAGGAAAGCAATATGTTCTTTACACTTCTATATCATTCAATATTATTTACTGAAACTCCCTTACAAGATTTATGTCAAAATAAACCACAAGTGCACTATCATTCCCAGTACTGACACTTCATATACAAACATTGGCTAGAACATTACCTGTGAAGTCACACTGTATTTTATTAAATGCTGAAGGAGTTCTTTGTCATGATGTGCTAAAATATTTTCCATCATACTAAGGACGTTAACCGGAGGATTGGGAAAATATTCAAACCAGTGCTGACAAAAATTAACTAAAAAGAAAAACAAAACACGATCCGCTGTAATCCAGAGTGGTAGACTCTTGGCAATCTGAGGGTTTCATTATAAAGACTGCAAATGTAAGAGGAAATTTTAAGCAGCAAAGCCTACTTAAGATATTCCTATCTCTCTTCTTTCCAACCATTTATTCTGAAAACATTCCCACAGCTCACTGCTCCTCCAACTGCACTGACATGAGTGTTTGGTCAGTGCACTGTGAACCAGATTGGGAACTAACCCGGCCCAAAGGTACAACATAAAAAAGTCGGCATGCTGTGGGACAAAGTGGTTGGAGGCAGGCGGGAATACTTCAACCAGTATTTCTGTCTCACAGAAATGCAGCCTGGATCGAGTAATTGTGAACACAGTAAGGAAAATTTCTGTGAGCTTGGCTACTTATTCACTAACAGCATGTGTTTGCAAAGTGGATATGTATGGTTGGCAGCACATATCTTCTGCAGACTTAGCAACAGCTGCAACAAATAATTTAAGTGTAGTGCACTTTGATTTAGAATGTCTCTTCAGAAAACAGCCATAGCGAGCTTTCAGCCAAATGTCTAATTTTGAGTTACCATGTGTTTAAGACAGCTAAACACAGTAAAACTTTATGAGAGATCATTCCCTTTTGACTGGAGCAGAGGTGGGTTTGAGTACTTTTCCCATGCCTGAGATACAGATTTTAGCTATTCAGTATGATACCATTATGCTAGATATACTTGTTCTTACTGAGACTTTACAAATAGCACAAAACTGCTAGCTTTTGCTATAAACACTGCAGAAGGAAATCTAGTATCCTGTTTTGATTTAAAAACAAATTTTGGTTTTAAACATGCAGTTGCTACATATTAATTCCTCGCAATACCTTTAAAAGTGAGTCTGGTGAGCTCTTAGGAAGCCACCTCATTCATTTCATCAGGAAAAGCTTTCTTGTGTAGGAAAGCTTAAAAATGTTGCTGTATATTGGACTTTTGAAAATTGTTACTTACCTACTACTGTAGCAACAACTTCAAAGCAGATCAGCTGGTTGTTCTGGAATAATTTTACAAATGGGAATGCTAGCAAAGGAATATAAGGTGTCTCGCCAAAGATAGCAGACCAGTGAGCTAGAGCTGATAAGGTCCTATACAAAAAGGCAAGCAAAGGTGCATAAAACACCAGTACAAAATAGAACAAAAGTATAAGGTACATTTTAAAACTATCATTTAAAAAGATTGTAAGCTTCAAAATAAATGCAGGCTTATCCCTTTTGTTTAAAAACAAAAATGCATTAAGGCACTACTATTTCATTTTAGCTGATTCCAGCTATGGGATACATTTTAGATCAATATATGAAGGCATGTCTGGATGTGGCTCTGGGCAGCCTGGTCTGGTGGTTTGCAACCCTGCACATAGCAGGGGGGTTGAAACTGGATGATCATTGTGGTCCTTTTCAACCCAGGCCATTCTGTGATTCTATGAAAATATAAATGTACAATATTTAAATAAACATAAATATACATTTTACCTCTGTAGAACTCTCAGCAGTTTCCTGCTTTTGATGGGATACTCATTCTGAATATTCACAAATGCGCTGTGGGTACCCTTATCTATCAGGCTACTGAACGCTAAATGGTTTTCAGGAAGCTGTAATAAGGAACGCCAAACAAACATCCTGTAATTAAAACACAGACTTAGTCAAGCAACTTCTCTTTCACAGGCCATTAGACACAAGCAAGCTGATTTTGCACAAGCATGAACATGCATACAAACGTACCTGTATTTTGCTGGATACTCGCCATATCCTTTCAATAAGGCTTGTAAGCGTTTCTTGTTTAATCCACCCGGCAATTCATTCTACAAAACAGGGAATCAGCAGTAAATGTGGGGATTTCTCATTCATTAGCTCTTTCCTTGCACTCTATTCAGTGGCAGTAGCTAAATACAGAAATTCCTAGCACACCTTAAAGATATATATAATATGTACAGCTGTATTATCCTAAGTATTTCAACGACAGAGATCACTCATCCACTTAAGTCAAGAACAGCTGCCACTGATTTCAGATCAGACCCTGACTGACTAAACTATATATAGTTAAATGATTGATACAGTCAAACATAAGGTATATTGACAGAAGTGATGGATTACGTTGTGATGAATTTTTACAGGAGAAAACACCACGTACGTGTACATATATGCACATATGAGAATATACATACACACATGAGACTCAAGATAGAGGCACGAAGAGAAGGCAACACAATAAGGGAAATACACATAACAGTAACGCATCTTCTAAATAATTAAGAAAAACAAAGTAGCTTCTAGGCAGATATTTTAGAAGTGCAGTTTGCTAGGAGGGAAGAAGATTGGATTTAGCAAATATCCGAATGTGTCACAAGTTGAACAACTTCACAGGTGCCCAAACCTGACTGGAGCAATGGTAGCTCTACTTGCATCACATAATACAGGAGTTACAGACAGAATGGAAAGAAGAAACAGTGTTAAAATTCCTTTAACTCTGCTCAAATATCCAAGTGAATCAGTGCCTGAACTTATTCTTCAAACTAAATGTCTTCCCCCCCTCCCCCAAAGGAACCTTAAATGCAGACCAAAGAACAAAATATTCGCAACTTCTTCTTACCTCTTTATTTTCAAGTGGTGTATTCATTTGCACTTTCAACAGTCTGGTTTGAATTTTGCTTCCTTTGGATTTCCAAGGCTGCTCTGACCTTCCTGAAGTCACTCTCATTGTCAGCTTGTTTGCCTCTGACTTGCACTTGGGCCAATCCTCCACTACTTTGAACATCGGAGGTGGAGGCTAATATTAAGTGAAAATGACTCGGTTAATGTCTTGCAAGACAGAATAAATAATGCTATAATTTGATGTCTATTTTATATGCAATATCCTTGAGCTTGAAGGCCGTAGTACAAAGAACAGAGATGCATTTATAACAGAAACAAATACATATGATCTGTATACTCCTAAATATATATGGCAGTGAATTAAACTACTGCAATAAATAGAAAGACTGTGAGAACGTACACACAGCTTCCAATCATCTACTCAGACATCGTGTCTTTTCCTTGTTTAACAAACGCTGAAATATAATTGAGGTAGTATAAATGTGTATCACATAGTGTTCAGGTTATTTATTTTAGTATGCTTCTCAATGTTGCTAAAAGACTTTACATTTCCATAGCACCTATTAGAAAGAACACAACAAATTTCTATAAACTTTAATTAATCTTCAGTGTTAGGTAGGTATTAATTCAATTTTAGAGACTGGGAAAGCAAGAAACAAAGTGGATATCCCAGTTCATGTCAACCTGGCAGCAAAAGTGCAAATGGAATGCATATGTGACATCTTTACACTTCCTTCCTCAGCTCCAACTCCTTCATTATCCGAAGCTGGTTACTGTTTACTTCAATGACACAGTGATTAAAGATACGTGGAATTCTGGATTTAGAAACCTGACTCCCATTAATAAATTACTTTAATAAAATAAGAACTGGTATTTAGAATGCTTGTTATTTAGGAAGGACTAGGAGTATGATTGTGCCGTAATGATGGATGCTGGGATCAAGTAACACAGCAAGAACCATCCATGCCTGCAGTTTAAGAGAGCAATTAGTTGCAAAACATTTCTTGGTAGGAAATGGAACAGAAGCAGCACACAATTGTGCTGTTTCCATCTCTCCCAAAATGTCATTACAAAATAAAAATCAGTCTCCATTAATTGCTGCAGAAAGAAATAACAGCTTCCCTTCCTCCCAAAACCAAAACCAGAGTGATACACTTTACAAACACCACATTACCAGACAGGCTGGAATAGAAATGAAGGAACTCAGCAAACCACTTTTTCTGTTTTTGTAGTGTTAAGTATGGCACTCCAACACTTCTGAGCCAATGACATGTCAGCAAACTACTGCTGATACAAAAGTTATGTGGACAAGTGTCACCTTTAATGGGATCTACTGCAATTATAAGAAATATAAAACAATGTACCTTATTCACCTCCTGAGTCAAAGCTTGGACACTGTATAAATTAAGGCTACCATTTTCCATTACTGATGCAATATACCGTCCACTGGGGCTAATTGCTGCTGTGCTAATTCCTTCTTCATGACTCCCAATGACAAAAAGAAGTTTGTATGTTTCTATACTGATAAATCTCATAACATTATCTTGACTTAACACTCCAAGGACCTGTAAGTCAAAAGGATTAATCAATAATGCTGTCAGTGTCAAACAAAGAGGAATACCAAATTAAGAAATGCCATTCCATTAAGCTAGAGGAGTAAGTGAACAAATATTTAGAACAGAATCTTTCCTTTGGCATGGCAGGGGCCCACCTCCCCGCTGTCCTCAAAAAGCCCCCAAAATACACGTGTTGAATCAAGTAATCAAACATCCACTCTTCAGTTTGTAAGTAACTGACCTGATTGGAGCCCCCATCAAAACTGTCAGGGAGGAATTCCAGATGACGGACAGCTCGTACTTCTGTAGGCATCTGGATTATTCTTACCATCTGCTTTGATTCTAAACACCATAAGTGAAGACGATTTGATTTTCCACCAGCTACAAAAATCCGGCCATCTCTGGGTCACAGATGAAGCAAAGTTTCCATCAGAATATTACAGTTCGAGATACAGAGAGAGAGATCGTACATTTCCTGCTATGCCCTCGTATCACTTTGCAATCTGACATTATTCCTGTCTTACACTCCTGAAAGTACAAAACAGCTTCTAAATAATAAAATTTCTTTTATAATGGATAGCTTAAACCTTGTTTTACTGGTCATTAAATCAACTTTATTTCAACTGCTATGGGACTGTAATAAAAACTGCTATGGAACCTTGCTGCAAGTATCAGTCATAGCAGATTTCAAATGCTTATCATTACATTCAGTTCCACAAAACATTGCATATAAAAAAAGCAAACCTGTTTTAAAATTACAGGCTTTGTACTCTGCCTTTAGAATGTTTAAAATAGCAACTTACCTGGTAACTGCAAAGACCTTATAATGTAATGTAGAACCTTCTACTGCAGTTGGCAATTGATATTTACAGTGAAGAGTATCAAATTCCCATGCAAAAATTGAATTATCTTTGAAACAGCTGAGAATGGTGTTACTCAATGGAAGAAAAAAAACCTGAAAGAATATGAAAAAATAAAAAATGGAATGATGTCATCAAGGACGTACCCTTTAAACAGGATTAAAATGAATGGCAGAATAAAATACAGCAAGAAACCATGACAGTATAACTATCGCTGTAACTGTGTAATGAAGCTGCAATGCAAGGCTTCAATCCTGGTTGTGAATGGAGTTGTGGAGGTGAATGGAGGTAAATCCAGCTGGTGACTGGTCACAAATGGTGTTCCCCAGGAGACAGTATCAGGGCCAGTCCTGTTTAATATCACCTGGATGAGGGGACTGAGAACAACCTCAGTAAGTTTGCAGATGACACCAAGCTGGGAGGAAGTTGATCTGCTTGAGCGTAGGAAGGCCCTACAGTGGGATCTGTATAGGCTGGATCAGTGAGCTGAGGCTAATTGTATGAGCTTCAACAACACCAAGTGCTGGGTCCTGCGCTTTGGTCACAACAACTCCATGCAGTGCCACAGGCTTGGAGCAGAGTGGCTGGAGAGCTGCACGGCAGAAAAGGGGTTTAAGCTGACAGACGGCAGAAGGTGAGCCAGCAGTGTGCCCAGGTGGCCAAGAAGGCCAACAGCATCCTGGCTTCTATCATGTACAGTGTACTTGGCACTGGTGAGGTTCCACCTTCAATGCTGCGTTCATTTTGGGCCTCTCACTACTGCCAATTTATCTCACTGAAATGACACAGAAGTTTATCTGGATTATTTTCAAAACTGTTCCTCCCTCTTCTGGAACGTTCTGACGATTGTCAGAGAGGGCATAATAGTGATGCTGGGAAGATGCACCCAGTTGCAGGAAAGCATGTGAGCCAGGAGCCAGAACTGCTCACTGAGCACAGGTGGGTTTTGAATAGCTTGCTGCATCTTCTACAAACTAAACTCTGCTTTCAACAACCCGCAAATGCACTCTGTGAAACACTTATCCTTAGGCTTAAGCTCCTCAGTTTTGCACACAACTACTAAATGTAAGAAACACTGTACAAAGTTTAGCAGCGTATTCTGCAACTATGAAATGCAGTTTGTCATAAAAGAAAATAAAACCAAACTTATACTTTTTTTTCCCCATTATTCCAAACATGTTTACCATTTTTATGCAATTCCTTTTATAAAGAAAAATAAAAGCAATTTTTTTAAAATGTATGGGCGTTATCGGATACATTTTTGCTCAATGACAAATCACTGGTCTAGATCAGAGGTTCTGCTTTGGTAGCAGCGCAGGTAGCTTCAGACAGTGCCCTATAAGTGTAATTTTGAAGGTTAAATTAAAAATGTTTTCTGGTATTTGAGCACTGAGGGACTGACTACCCAAAGGACTCAGTGGCTGAGATCTGCAGTCAGTAACAAAAAGTTCAGTTTTGGTCTGAATGGTTTCTTTGAACCTTGAAATCCGGATACACGGGATGGTATTCATCACGTTGAATGTTAGTGACTGAAAGTTAGGTGTCCGGCACAAATTAGTCACTTGACAGTGAACAAAAGTTACCCATAGGGCAAAAGTCACCTCACCTACCACATTCATGTTTAAACAGACTGAGCTGCACGTCCTACCTTAGGGACTGTGAGGAAGCCTAGACAAAAATCTGAGGACAGACTGATGCCTATCACGCAGATAGGTGAAGCTAAGCAACACGATTTCCACCTTTTCTTACTTCCAATTGTAAAAAAGTCTGTGGGTCCTTCCAACAGCAAATGTAGCCCAAGAAGAGCTTCAATTTTCTATTTAAGTTTTGGCAAACTGGACCAGTTCCTCATTTTCTTTGTCCTAGAAAAACACCACAAGCTGGTCACAAGCAGCTGTTGAATAAGCAGCAACGCTTTGAAAATTGTCATTACAGGCGTCTTTTCTTTAGCTCTTCTTTCTTATTTGTCTTTTTTTCAACTGCTGTTCTTAACACTATGCAACTCAGCCTCTGTCATATTAAGTAAGCTTTGTCTCATACCAACTGAACTGAGGGTGTGTTTTGGAGTGTGTTTTTGGGCTTAAATTAAAGAGGCACCACAATGTACTCTGCAGATCAGCGTGAAACTAACACAAAGACTCAAATAGCAAGTAGGAATCCAACTTTGGACAGTATGTGTCATGGTTATATCTAATAATAAATCTGATCTTTCATCAAGTACTTATCTGTATGGTTTGAATTGTGGCATGGGAGTAAACATCGTTATCTCTGTTCTAAACATTGCAAAACAAAATCCAGATAAAATGGATTATTTGCATTCAGTCTTATTAGAAATGGTAAAGCCAAACCAAAATTGCAGGCTGTTAATTCCCAAATTCTTGATTTATTCCCTCAGTGATAGTCGGTAATGCTTGGACTTAAAAGTTTGTTTCCATTCTGTAACATCCTGGCCCTACCAAATTCCACGAGTCATTCATCTGCAAGAAGTCTCTACACTTAGCCTCAAGAAAGATAATGAGCAGCAGAAAAATCATAGAATAGAATGGTTTGGGTTGGAAGGGACCTTTAAGGCCACCTATTTCCAACCCCCTTGCCATGGGCAGGGACACCTTCAACTAGAGCAAGCTGCTCAAAGTCCCATTCAACTTGTTCCAGTTCCTCACAGTGCAGAATTTCTTCTTTATATCTAAACTAACTCTGTCCTCTTTCAGTTTTAAACCACTACCTCTTATTCTATCACTACAGACTTTTTTAAAAAGCCTCTTTCCATCTTTCTTATAAGCATCCTTTATGTATTGGAAGGCTGCAACAGAAGTCCTATCAGCTGAAGAAGTATCTTCTTGGAATGGAAGACATGATAATTATTTTAGCGATGCGTTTTTCAACTCTTTGAAAGGGCAGATAATAGCAGGACAAGGGGAAATAGTTTTAACTTGACGGAGGGAAGATTTAAGTTGGATATCAGGGCAAAGTTCTTTACCAAGAGAGAAGTGAGGTGCTGGCACAGGCTGCCCAGAGAGGTTGTGGATGCCCCGTCCTTGGAGATGTTCAAAGCCAGGTTGGATGGGGCCCTGGGCAGCCTGGTCTGGTATTAAATGTGGAGGTTGGTGGCCCTGCCTGCAGTGGGGCGGTTGAAGCTTCATGATCCTCGAGGTCCCTTCCAACCTGAGCTATTCTATGATTCTATACTACACAACAGTTTTAATAAAGCGACAAAATAATGTATACATAATTTCCCACAGTAATTGCTAGGTGGCATTGCAGGTTAACAAAATTTCTGCCTCACTGAGAACACAGTGAAAGTACTCAAACAAATATCCTTGTCCTCTGCAAAATCAGCATAGTTTTTTAGTGACCAACTTGATGAGAAAGTTGGTTTGAAGTGGTATTTGTAAGACTACGTAGTAGGGCAGCACATGTGTAGGCAATGATTTGGTACTGCAGTGGTACTTATGCTTAATTTTGACATTTGGTGGTGTAAGCACGCCTATTTAAAGCGGCATAATGCTACAGCAGACCTATTTACATCACATCCTGATACAAAGGGACTCTTTCTAGTCCCCTAAGCTCTTCCGGTATAAGTGCCTGTGCAGCAAACCAAAACGAAGAAACCACTAGGCTAAAATGCTGCATTTTCTTTTTGCTGCTTTACTTATCAGCTTTATTTGCACCCACATTCATTGCTTTGTGTGCACAGGAAGAAGAGAAGCTCTGGGATAAGTAGCTGAATGGGCTAAGTGGTGGCTGTTCAAGTCAGAATTACCACCTCAAACCTGTTTTTTGAACAACCCTCTTAGAATCGCAAATTCATTCAGGTTGAAAATGATCTCTGGAGGTCCTTTGAGACCATCCCCAAGTTAAAGAAAGGTGAACTTTCAGGTTTGCCTGGGTCGATCAAGGTCATATCCAACGAAATATGCAGTATCTCTAAAAGTGAAGCTTCCTTAAATGTTTCCAGCAGATCTTTGTAACTACTGACTGCCTTGTGGTCTGACTGATATGACAGGAGAACAGTTAAGAAAATTAGCCCAAAGAACACAGAGTAGATTTAGCTGCATTTTTAAAAATATCATAGGATTACATAATATCCTGAGTTGGAGGGGACCCATTAGGATCACTGAGTCCAACTCCTGGCTCCGCACAGGACCATCCAAAATACAACCCTGTGGCTGAGAGCACTGTCTCATCACTTCTTGAACTCTGGCAGCTTGGAGCCATGACCACTGCATTAGGGAGGCTGTTCCACGCTTGACCACTCTCTGGTGCAGACCCTGCCCCTGACCCCCACCAGCCCCTCCCCTGACGCAGCTCTATGCCGTTCCCTCATGCCCTGCTGCTGTCAGAGAGCAGAGCTCAGCGCTGCCCCTCCATTCCCCTCATGAGGAGCTGCAGCCGCCACGGGGCCTCCCCTCAGCCTGCTCTGCTCAGGGCTGAACAAACTCAGTGACTTCAGCTGATCCTCATACATCTTCCCTCTGTCTTCAAGCACTGTGATTTTAATGTGTGGTGTTACTCCTCCTGAGGTATGTTTTTTTTACCCTTTAGCAATTACTCTTTACTCACCTGCTGTATACCCACAGACTGACGAACATTAAGCTTTCTTTTTCTTTGAAAGGTGTCCAAGTCCCACAGCTGTGCTGTATCAGTGGATGTGGTGATGGCATATCTGCCTGAGCCATGGACAGAGATGGAAGACACTGAAGAATCATGGCCTCTCATCCAACTAACGAGTTCCTGTGTTTCTGCAGGATGAAAAGAAAAAAGAAAAGAATATGAAAGTCATTCAAAAGGCAATGACTACTACTTTACTTTTCATACCACTTTACACTTTGTACAGCACTACGCTGTAAAAGCGACTTTTAAGCATACCCGGTATATGACCATTTACCACTGCAATCCAACAAACAAGAAACAAAGTCTTCATTTATTATACCACAGAGAAACAACCTTCTCATCTCTAAGTGACAATATTTTATTCTCAGTTCAACAGAGAAATCCAGCTTGCACAGACTTGTTTAATTTAGCCCAAGAATCAATCTTAAAGAGTCATGAACACTGCAATCAAGTAAAGTAAGCATGCCTTGTGGGCCAATTATTTGATGTGAACATCAGCAGAAATATCAAGTAGTTGAAACTGAATGTTCTGCTTAGAGTTCTCCACTTGTTTTAACTTGTGAACAGTTTGTATGAGTGATTAGGCAGCTACTTACAGGTGCAAGGAAGAAAGGTTTAACGACAACGGGCTATGACTACAGGAAAGCATAGTCAGAAAGCAACACCTCATTAACTGTTTTAGAGTCCAAAGCATTTTTATGCTGTGTAATACATACTCAGGAAATTGTGCCTCTGACTGCATTGTTTCTCACTTGTGACTGCATGACCAGTAATCTTTCCTCAGCAACTAACCCTACTTGTGGCAAGACTACTTACATCAGCTGTTTTGCCTGACTGTCCGTGGGGTTGCTCCAGCTGATGGACTGCTATGGCACCAAAGATGGAAAATGGCTATAAAGCAGCTCGCAAAGCCTAACAGTCAAACTCTCTGCTGTGCTTACAGACATTTGAGTGTTTCAAGCTGCTGCCAGATGGGAGGATACCATGGGATTACAGTGAATGGCTTCTAAATTAGGGGATGGCATTCACTATTATTTAATACTTTGTTAAGGATGGTCCATCCAGTACTGACTTATGAAAGACATTCTATACTCCGAGACATTATTCAGTGTGATTTAGCGCTGTTTCCAGATACCATCTCAAAATGCAGGACTGTGAGATCATAGAATCACAAAATGAATCACAGAATCATAGAATGGCCTGGGTTGAAAAGGACCACAATGACCATCTAGTTTCAACCCCCCTGCTATGTGCAGGGTCACCAACCAACAGACCAGGCTGCCCAGAGCCACATCCAGCCTGGCCTTGAATGCCTCCAGGGATGGGGCATCCACAGCCTCCCTGGGCAACCTGTTCCAGTGCGTCACCACACTCTAAGTGAAAAATTTCCTGCCAAAGATTTCTTTAAGTAACTAAGAAAGTTTTTGGGTGCACTTAGAGAAATCTAAGCTTGGCCTTACTGTTGCTGAAGGAAAAGCAGAGAGGATTTCAGACATTTTCTTCTCTTCATTTTGGGAAACATTGTTACATTAAAAACTGCACCAATAATATCATACTCAGACCTTCTAATTGCAGGCAAGTGACTCCTATGGCTTTTTAAAAAGATGTAAGCCCGGATGATACAAGACACTGCAGCTGCAATTTCTGATTGGTTACTTTACAAAGAATTAATTGTCAATGCCCTTCCCCATGTAATCAAGTCAGAGGCACACAGCTGGCCTGTGAAATTAATATTTAGACACCGGTAGATACAGATCTACCAGCATTCTCAAAACAACTGACAGTTATTTCAGCATGCACAATTAGTTGACATGTATTACTGCAAAAATAGTTTAAAACTGGTTCGGTTGCAAACTGTCATACTAAAATCAAAATTAAAATGAGACAGAAACAATCCACACAATAAAGCTTTACATTCCTCCTTACCTGTATCAAAGCACTTCACAGAATAATCAGCCAAAGCCACCAGGAATTCTGTCTTTCTGCGAAGATTAAATGCCAAAGCAGTGCAAGCCTGCATTGTTCGCTGAACAAGCTTGAACCTATTTAAAAATACACGTTCTCATTGTGTTAGGAAGCTTTGGCTCATAATGTCAAGTGAGGTATTAACTTAATCAGTTTCATTATAAATTTCACTAAGAGAAAAATATAGAACTCAAAAAGAAGAAAGAAATCATAACTCCTTATACTGCGTGTAAGTAGCAGTACTAACTTGAAAGCACACACTTGAAAAGATATGAATGTATTTCTGTAAATGACAATACCAGGTGGTTGTAATTCCTGCCTTGTATTATTAACTGATAGCACAACTCCCTTGGTAGTTTTCCATCACCGAAGTTGTATGAAATTGCTGTTTGTTCAATTTAGTTACAAAGTTCTTATCCTTTGCAGCAGCTACACTAATACAATAGTACACAGGGAACCTACGTGAAATAGTAGCTTGCAGCTTCAGCTCTGAGAAAACCACCATCTATCTGCACAGTCATGGAAAACTAATGGTTAAAAACCTGTGGCACGGTGACAGGCAACTTCCATACCCCTGAATGTTGCAGGTATCAGGACAGTTAAAATGGCATTATATAAATATTCTTACCTGTTTCCATTCAGGTCAAAAACGTATATATTTCCTTGGTGGTCTCCGGCAAGCAGAGAATCTCCAGAACTGTCAAAAGCCACATTCAGAAAACGTATCACCTTGGAATGATATCCTGTGGCACTATGAATGATGTTTACTATAACTCTGTGGAGAAAGCAGACAAAACAATTGTTTTGAGTTGTTTTATAACCATGTATTTTTCCAAGCCCTAAGATTAAAATCTCCCTCAATTACTGTTTCACAATTCTAATCATTCACAGTGTTCCGTGAGAAATCTTCCATGAAAAATATGCATTTGTAATATAAAAAAATATACTAAACAAAGGAAGACATTCACTATGTTGAAAAAATGTTAGAGAGTAAAGCAGGCAGGAGGAATTTCACCACTCATGGCCCTGTTACGTGGCTCCTAGCTACCTGATTTTCATTTATATTATTGTATGACACTAGCTTGTATGCTGACTTATCATCATAGCCATGCTATCTGAAAATCTAGCTCAGCACTCACAAGGAACCTCGTTCTTCATTAGCACTATAAGGAAACAAGCTAGAAAATGGAAAAGTGACAAATTGTCATAAACTGCTTTGATTAGATGCAGGGAGGTTGGGAGGTAGGGGAATCAATGTTAACCACACTTTCTTCCAGCCTCCAAAAGCATGAAGCAATCCATTTTATCCCTGTTCATCTGAGATATTATGGAACAAGTTTCTGCTTTTTCACATTCTGTCATGCTGTTGACACAACATAAAGCCAGATGCAGAACTGAAGCCCACGTGCAGCAAAAGCTGTAAGAGGAAGCAGCACACAAACGTTTGGGAAATCTGCTGCTGCTGGATTTCTTGGATACTGTTGGGCAAACCAGTTATTTTCTGTAATCATCTGGATGTAAATTCAGAGTTAGATTAAGTAACTGAAAGTGTATATAATATTGGATACTGTGGCCACACTAACGTAAGACAGGGATACCTCTGAGCCACCGAATGCCAGGAGAGCAACATAACCACTACCTGTATGCAGGTATTTGTGTGTACACCAGGTACAAATGCACATCCGTATGGCCATGCAGCTACTGCTGCAAAGCAGAGATAAAACTAATAGCACTTTGCCCTGCTACACCATTCTGGGATAAGAGGAAGGGCCATAAAAATGAAATTGTAAAGCAAATTAGCCGTTCAGATTATCATTACAAGTTTGTGATGTTAGTGTTGTTAACATCAATAAAACATAACATGTGACTTGTCATCCTAAAAGTAGCCTGAAGTGGGAGCACTATCAGCGTAGTGCCAGTACCTCCCAGCACTTCCTCAGCATTGCTCCGTCTTGCTAGAGCTCCTTTGGCACTGAACTAATTCAGCAGAATGAAGTGGAGCTGCACCCACATTTCCCACGGCAAACACGACTTAGGCACTCAAAAACAGCATTCCTACTGCTCTTCCCCTTGGGCCAGACAGTGTTCTTCTGATATTTCCTAATCGAATATTTTAATTAAAATCTCGTGGGAATTTGTTCGTGGTATCTTCTTAATGGAGGGAAAAAAAAAAAAAAAAAGGAAAACTAGATCAAGATACTTCTGACGTCCACAAGCTCAAAACTACCGCAATGCTGGAGATCACAAAGTCATTATGGTTGGGAAGGACCACTAAGATCATCCGGTCCAACTGTCCACCTATCACCTCCGTTGCTCACTGAACCACATCCCTCAGTGCCACAGCTCCACGTTTATGGAACACCTCCAGGCACAGCGACTCCACCGCCTCCCTGGGCAGCCTGTGCCAATGCCTCACCGCTCTTACTGAATTTTTTCCTAACGTCCAACCTGAACCTCCCCTGGCACAACCTGAGGCCATTACCTCTCACCCTATCGCTATTACCCAGGAGAAGAGGCCGACCTCCACCTCACCACAGCCTCCTTTCAGGCAGTTGTAGACAGCAATAAAGTCTCCCCTGAGCCTTCTCTTCTATGACTGAACAATCCCAGTTCCCTCAGCCGTTCCCCTTAAGATTTGTGCTCCAGACCCTTCACGACTTTGCTGCCCTTCTCTGAACACGCTCCAGGGCTTCAGCGTCTTTCTTGTAGTGAGGGGCCTAACACTGAATGCAGCACTCGAGGTGCAGCTTTATCAGAGCAGAGTACAGAGGGACGATCACCTCCCTGCTACTGCTGGCCGCACTATTGCTGATACAAGGCAGAGTGCCATCGGCCTCCTTGGCCACCTGGGCACACTGCTGGCTCACGTTCAGCCAAACGCTGACCGACAAACACCCTCCGATCATTTTCATCCGTGCCCTCGGCCTCTCCCTGCCCCGCCGTTACCCGCCCCGTGCCGCCGGGCTGGGTTTGCGGTGCCAGATGGAGCCCTGCTCACGGCAGCCCAGATCGCAGCTCGGCATCCTCAGCCACCGCCGCTCCCGCGCTCGCCGAATCCCCTCAGGATTCTCTCAACGGCCGCCGCCGCGGGGGGTGCCGCACACGTGGTACAACCCTCTCCCCCTGTGCCGACGGGGAGCGGCGGGAAGAAGGCGGGAGATCCCCCCCTCCAGCATGGAATAGATCAGTCCGACCCGAGCGCGGGGCATGCCGGGAGCTGTAGTTCTCACGGCAGCCGGGGGGCGGGACCGGAAGTGCGCGACTCGGTCGAACTCGGCGGCGCCACGTCTGGCTCGGGGTTCTGCTCTTCCGTCGCTGCTCGTCCGCCCGGGGCTCTCACTCTTCTCTCTCAGCTGTCGGTCCCTGTGAGTCCTCGGCGGCGACGACATGTCGGACCTGGGGGACTGGTTTCGGAGCATTCCGCTCATCACCCGTTACTGGTTCGCCGGCTCCATCGCGGTGCCGCTCATCGGCAAGTTGGGCCTCGTCAGCCCCGTCTACCTCTTCCTTTGGCCCGACGCTTTCATCAACCGCTTCCAGGTACGGGCCGCACTACCAGTCCCGGCGTGCCCCGCGGCGTCATCACCACGGAGAGCCTGGGCCGGGCGCGCGCGGCATGCTGGGAGTTGTAGTGCGGGGCTGCGGGTGGAGCTCCTCGCAGCAGGAAGGCGGCCGTGCCTCCCTGCCCTGGCCTGCGCCCGGCTGTGGTCCGCGACCCGGGGCGCGTAGTACGGCCAGTAAGATGGCACGGCAGCCCTTGCACCCCGTGAGGGCAAGAAGGCCGCGGAGCTTGCAGTTGGCATAACTCTGGGGCCTCATCTTTGTGGTTTAAGTTGAGGAGGTGCCTTTGTACTTCTGTTACGTGGCAACATTGTAGCTCTAGTGAAAAACAAAAATAAGACAGCCGTCTCTGTTTGCTTCATTTGCTGTCCACAAAACTTAATACCTTGAATGACCGGTTTCTGCATTTCTACAATGGGAATGTGATGTTCAGCATTCTGACATGCTGTCTGGAAACACTGCCCATTTAAGATGGGCAGACGCCTTCTGTCCTGGCTGCGTGCTGCCCTGTGGTTAGCTGTGCCCAAGACTGATGGTCAGGAGACTCTCAAGAGCCTCACAAATGCTCCAAGCACCTTGCGCTCTCTGCAGATGCACATTGAAGGTTGCTGTGAGAGCTCCTCCTTCTGTGCAACAGGTCAGAGTGGATTCTGTATCCCCTTTCAAAATGGGGTCTCATCCCTACAAGCAGGTCTCTTCTGTGCTGCGGTGAAGACTCAGTGCTGTGTGGGTGTGATGGAAGTGCTTGGGAAAGTCGTGTGTGATTTCTGTTGTAATCTTAATAGATTTGCTTATCAAATTAAGACGCAACTGTTGAGGCCGCTGATGCAGCGGTAAGTGATACTTGAGCTATTTTTAATCTATTTCTTAATCTTCCAGTTAATTGTTAGTAAGTGAAAGCTTATAAGCCTTGTGTATGATCTCATTCTGCAGTGTATAACTGTGTCCTTTTCTTTGCTCTTTTCAGATCTGGCGGCCAATAACGGCAACTTTCTTCTTCCCAGTGGGACCTGGAACAGGTTTTCTGTACTTGGTGAATTTGTATTTCCTGTATCAATATTCATCACGTTTAGAAACAGGTGCGTTGTCCATTAAGTTGTATGCAAATGGTAAGCTGTGTTGAGTTAATGAAGTCCTAGCACTGCCAGACAGAGCTCCTGCTGGGACTGTTTGGGGGTAATGGAACTGTGGCTGATTCAGAAAGAACTGAAGAATAGGGCTCATCTCTGTGCCCTCTTATGTCAATCAAAGGAGAAACTGCTCTGAGAACTTTGTGACTGCCTCTTTGGGGCAGGGAGCCTGTTCAGTTAGGATCCCTCTTTCTGCAGGAAGAAGTGGTGCTTCTAGTTGACAGGTATCAGGAAGTGAAAGTGAGACTAAAAGGTAGTTTTACTTATGTTTCCGTATTTCTGATGTCTTTTAATATGAAAGTGTGATACAGCATATGTAATAACAGGTGTATCCTTCTCGACAAAATAATCATCGTGCTTTTTCTCTATTTTAAAGGCAAAGATTCTTACTTGTAATCTTCTGTGTGATATTTTGAATTGAGAGAGATCCTCTGCAAATGAAGTGTACTCTTCTGTCAAATAGACATGTGAAAAGTTAAGGAACGAGTTGGATTTTGAGAGTAGAAGGCAGGAGATCAGACAATGGAAAAGAATCATCATTTTAGTTTGCCTAAAGGGGAAAAAAGTTAGAAGGTAGCTTCAAGTGGTCCTTCTTTTCGTATTGCATAGTTTGTTAAAGGTAGACAATAATTGTTTCAGTTAAATAATCAAAGCACTTACAAAACCAAAATCCTCCTAAAAGCCTTCTTGAGCAGAGATTTCAGTGTAATAATAACGGAGTCTCAAAGCTGATGGTTGAAGTGCTCTGCAAGATGGGGGGGGGGAATTAGGGAAGACCTGCTGTAGGGAGATCTCCCATCAACCTGTCTTCCAGAGAGTCTTGTGGGGTACCTTTTAAGTCATAAGAAGAATAACAGGGAAATAAAGGCGTGTGACCATGGTGCCACATTGTATTTGGTTGTTTTATTAATTAAAGTAGTAGTAGTTCAGTAACTAGGGACGGTTCCTGGTCCTGTTGGTGGAAGGTTGTAAACAAACACATGCTTGTAAGTGAGTAAGAACGGTCATGGCATTCAACTGTGCAAAGCTATATGGAATGAGAGTTCATGATGAATATATGGGAATTATAAGACATCACTGCTTGGACGTATTCTAAAAAAAAATTATGCTAGTTGTGCTGTGGCAGAAGTCTGCTGGAAGGCAGTCAGATATTTCAACAATAAATTTACATACCTGCACTGCATGGCTGTATTTTGAACTGGGAAGTCAGCCATGGTTCTGTGTGAAACAATGCATTTCACCATATTTGAAGGGTAAATTTTTTGGTATAAAGTTCTTGATTATGTCAGTCCTTCTGTTCTACAAAAAAAAAATCTTGGATCCTTCTGCGCTTCTGATAGTGGGAGGTGTGTAAACTTGTGGTAATATGTTTACAGATTGACATTGACATAGACCTATTTCCTTACTCAGTGAAGCTGAGGAATAAAGATGATTATTTTCAGGGTTGTGCATGAGTTGTGGGCATACACAGATGTTGCATAGTAACTTCAAAGTTATAGGGGAGGAGATTTAAGTGGGGGAGAAAAATCCATTTGGTTTTGTATTGTACTTGTCTTTCTAACAAGCTGATGTTTGGCTTCCTGAGGGAAATGAGATTGATGTGTTTTTTTGTTTTGTTTCCATTGGAGAAGAACATAACAAATATAATCAGAGAAACTGTAATGGGAATATGCAGAGTTCACAGTAGTATAAATGATGGGATTGTGAGTCTGCAGCACGTCACTGGGTTGTTGTATGACAGCAATAAGGGGAAAATTCAATTTTATGTTGTTCTCCAAATATAAAACTTACCCAAATAGTTTTTCAAAGGTTTTCCTTTCTTCTTTCCCACCTGTCACGTAACATGCATGGCTAAACTTGAATGATGCGAAACAGATGTAGGAAGCTGCACAGTGCTAAGATTAAGCAGTGGCACTCTGTCCCTTTTGATGTCTTAGTGTGTAAATCAGCTTCTTTGTGATGAACTGTTTGCTACTGAGTTGTGGGTCTGTGTCGGCAGTATTCGCAGGCTTTTCTTGCCTGCATGAAGTTGTATGAAGGTTGATAGGAATCTAGCTCAGATGCTGAGGTCTCTGCCAGCATCCAACCAGGGTTGGGGGTTTTGTGTTTTTAATTCCTCTTGCTGCCAGGTCATAAGCTCATCTGGGCATCTAAGGATAATTTAATTTTATATGATCCGCAGGGAGTGTTGCTGTTCTGGTTTGTTTGTTTGTTTTTGTCCTGGAAAACATTGTCACCCATTTGAAATGGGAAATTAGGCAAGCGTTTCTGCTTGGAAGAAGGAACCGAATGCACGTGTAATGTCTGTCGTAGCATTTTAACTTTCTGGAGTGTAAAAATGTCTCTTGAGTCTGACTAGGTGATGCAAGGAGGACACAATTTGCTTAAGTAAAGACTAGTTTTCAAATGACTCAATTGTTAAACTTTGCATTTCTGCTTTTGCTGTGTGAGTATATCTTTGTGCTCCAGCTCTGTTTCCCGCTGTAGCTCCAGCTCTGTTTCCCGCTGTAGCTCCAGCTCTGTTTCCCGCTGCAGCTCCAGCTCTGCTTCCTGCTGTAACTTTGTTTCTGACTTTTTAAAAAACTAAAAATCGTAAGCCTCTGATGGTATGTAGAATAACTCTTATTAGTTGAAGATTTCTTAAGACTTTTAAAGGTGGAGTTGTAATTTCTTATCATGACTTTGTAACATCCCTAACGATTCTTTCTGTTTACAGGGGCTTTTGATGGAAGACCGGCAGATTACATGTTCATGCTTCTGTTTAACTGGATCTGCATTGTTGTATCCTTCTGCTCATCTTCTAGAATGTTTTGGTTCTCTGATTTCTGTTTGAAATACATTTGAAGACCAGCTCTTAGCAACTAAGTTTTAATATTTAGAAATGTTTGCAGGTAAACTTCTGTCTTCTTGGAAGGCTAGCAGTTGGCTTGCAGGGAAAATGCTAGTGTATGCTCTGACATAGGCTTGTGATTTGCTGAGAGAGCTGGGGCTGTCCAGCCTGGAGAAGAGAAAGCTGCAGGGAGACCCGATAATGATCTTCAGTGGAATTTAGGGGTACCTTGCAAAAAGAGCCCTTGCCTGCTGGGAACAAGGCAGCTAAACGTAAGGCTGTGAGTGAGAGCAGTGTTGTGATAGCTTCTCTGGCAAACTTCCTGAAGAAGCTGGATTTGTTGGTCCGGGAATGCTGGGAACAGCCCTGGGCTGTGCTGTTTTACCTGAATTTTCATTGGGTCTCAGATATAAAACTGAGAGTTGTTACACCAGATGGTTGTGCTGCCATTCGCAGGTATCTTGACAGGCTGGAGAAATGGGCTGGTCAGGAACTTCATGAAACTCATATAGCCCATGGGGAGCAACGGCGTGCACTGAAACAGGCTGGGAACTTGGTGACTGCAAAGCAGCTTTGCAGAGAAGGGCTTGGAGGTGCTGGTGGTCACCAGTTTGACTGTGAGCTGGGAACGTGCCCTTGTGGCTGAGTGCTTCCTGAGCTGCACTGAGCAGTGCGTTTCCAGCAGGCTGAAGGCTCTCTGCTCAGGTTTGGTGGGAAGACTGAGGGGCTGCATGCAGCCCAGCTGTGAGACATGCAGAACTTTCAGTACTTCCCCAATACAAGAGAGACTTGGATGTTCTGGAGAAACTCCAGGGAAGAGCTGTGAAGATGATTAAGGAACAAGAGCATCTGTCACATGAGGAGAAGCAGAGAGAGCTAGGACTGTTCAGCCCAGGGGAAGAGGAGCTTTAGAGGTGTTTCATCCATATGGATAGCTACCTGATGGGGGAGGGAGTAAAGGAAAAGCCAGAGAAGTCTGGTCCTCAGTGATGAGAAGAAAGACAACAGGCACAAAATGAAACAGAAAATTCAATTTAGATGCAAGGAGTAACCTTTTTACTGTGACACTGATCAGATGTCAGAGGTTTTGGATCCTCCATTCTTGGAGGCATTCCTGTTCTATTGGTGCTTTTCCCAGCCTCCTTGCAGCAATTTGCAGTGGCACAACATGTGGAAAGGAGGGAGTGTTGACATCAGTGTAGACAAGATGCAGCCAGGGAAACTGCTGTGTAGAAATGCCACTTTTATCATTAGATTAACCATCTCTAGCCACATTCCACTGCATGGAGGGAATTCCTGCTAGTCCTGTTGAGCCACAGCTGTAAAGGAAAACAACCTGTGTTGCTAAAAGGCCATCTGCCTTACTGTAGTTGTTGGCTGCTGGCTGTGAACTGTGGGATGAATCTACTTGTGGCTTGTCTTTCAGATTGGTCATTTTGAAAGATTCCAACTGCTTGTTCCATAGATGGTGTAAGGGAGCACGCTGGATGCATGATCTAGACAAAAGCTCGGTGCCATGTTGTGTGTTTGTGAACTGTTAAATGCATTCTGATTGTAGTTTCTTTTTGTTTATCTGGTTTGCTGCTCTTTCCTTAATGGTAAAATGGCAGATAACTGGCTTAGCAATGGACATGCAGGTAAGTGCAGTGCAGCTTTTTTAGGTAATAATCTTCAATTCGCTTGCTACTTACTGGCCTTATAGGCAGCATTATCTACATAGAACATAGTTAAAGCTAGCTTGTTTTAGTTTATATCAAAATAGATTGGCTTTCTGTGTATTGTTAGTTTTTTCAGTTTGAGTACTTTGGGATAGCTTCAGCTAATGGTGCAAGCCTGGATCTGACTCTGGAGTCAAGGAGTGAGAATCAGCTCTGGCAGTCAGGAAGTATCTGCCTTTTACTAAAGGAGGTCCCAAGATTTCATGTATATACAGTTTCCTCTAATGAATGTTTTTCTGTATTCTGACTCTCTTAGCTAAACATGGTTCCTAGGTTAATTAGTCTTCTCAAATTCATTCCTTTTGTTTGCTGACTGCAGACTTTATTGTGCAAAATGCAGCTTCAGATTCATATCAGGACTGTGAAGTGCAAAATGCTCACAGGAATGATTAAATAGCAGTCTGAAGAACCAGTTTCAGTGAGGGAGTTCTTTTCTGCCCAGTTGTTAAGATGAATGATATGTGTGAAGATTGAACGGTGTGGTGAGCAGGACTAGGGAAGTCATCCTGTCCCTGTACTTGGCATTGGTGAGGCCTCACCTCGAGTTTTGGGCACCTCAGTACAAAACGAACATGGAGGTACTGGAGCAGGTCCAGAGAAGGGCAATGAGGCTTGTGAAGGGCTTGGAAAATCAGCCCTATAAGGAGAGGCTGAGGGAGCTGGGGCTGTTTATTCTGGGGAAAAGGAGGCTGAGGGGAGACCTTATTGCTGTCTTCCAGTATCTGGAAGGTGCTTACAGTGAGAGCGGGGCTGGTCTCTTCTCACTGATGATGGGTGACAGAACAAGGGGAAATGGCCTCAAGTTGCGCCAAGTTAAGTTTAGGTTGGACATTAGGGAACACTTCTTTACAGAAAGGGTGGGTAAGCACTGGAATGGGCTCCCCAGGGAGGTGGTTGAATCACCGTCCCTGGATATGTTTAAGAGCCGTTTGGATGTGGTGCTCAGAGATACGATTTAGCAGAGGGTTGTTAGAGTTAGGGTACTATGGTTAGGCTGCAGTTGGACTTGATATCTTTAAGGTCTTTTCCAACCTGAGTCGTTCTATGATTCTTTGAAGGCAGTAAGGGAAGCATTTCTTGAATGCAGCTGTGTCAGGTAACTGCATGTCTTCAGCGGCTTTGCTGTTATCCTCATCTTATTTCTGTTCCCATCACCCAAAGCTTGCACCAATATCCCTAATTCTGTACAAGATTACCTTATTATTTATTAGATGTCCCTTAGGATCCTCTCATGGACAGACAGCAATCGTGCGTTTACAGTCAGGATTGACTTCAGTTTAGGGCTGTTAATAATTTTGCATTTGACTTGTTGTGTTTGTTTTTGCCATAGGGAAGGCTCCAATTTTTTTTCTTTTTTTACGAAAGAATGCTGAAATCACATTTTACAGATTTTAGACTGACTGTGTTGATTTGTATCTTTTTGTTTAAAAGAAAGTTAAAATGTTTTTTAAATCTGTGCACAAAATATTGCTTAAAAGAAGATCGTTCGGGGTATGAATGTTTTTTTTTTTTTGTTAGAAATGGAGTTTTTCCTTGTGTTGAGTGGCTTGCTTGGAAAATGAGATTATAGAGTAGGACAGCTGGGTCTCCCTTGCCAATTACATTCAGAAACTGTTTTTTTCAGTAAAATGAAAATCATTTTAATAAAGAACTTAAGGTGTTGGTATGGAGAGTCAAAGTGCTGGTGTAACTTGGAGAGGGCTGCTGTCAGTGGAACCTGTTAAATCATACCACCCTTGAAGGAATGTGTTTTATCATCTCTTCCAAACACTCAGGCTGTTTTGCCCTATTGCTAGTGCATTCTTCAGTTTAAAAATAAGCAGACAGCTGAAATATAAAATTCTATTTGTTTCACCAGAAATAATCCCATCAGTTCATACACAGTTGTGTAAATATTTGAAATACTCTCCTCACATGGAGCAGAGGTTGGCTCAAAGCTTTACCAGGGTAACTTTGCCGTGTCTGGCTGTGGTGCGGGGGGGGTTGTTTGCTAGCACACCTCCCCTCAGTGGTGGTCTGAGAGACACAGGGCTGGAAATTAGGTGCAGGAACCCTTCGTCTGGCATGTTAGTGTAGTCTCAGATGAGTACGTGTTTGGGTTGGTGCCTTGGTTTGTACGTGGAAATGACTGTGGCACAAACGTTGCTGATTGCTGTAGGTGTGGTACCAGGCAGTTGGGAGCAGTGGTTTTTGTTTCACTTAGTTGCTTTGGAACCCTTTGTCTTGGTCTTGTGATGATGTTGCTCCCCTGCTTCGAAGACTGAGGTACCTTTGGTGTGTCTCTGCAGCTCTGTGCTGAAGCATGGACTGCGCGTGTTAGAAGTGAGGAGAAGTAATTGTGTTAGGTCAGACACTCAGGGTAAACCTATTTTTAATGTGTGACTTGGTAATTTTGTACCTTATCAGGAACTGCACCACCTGTTTGGGCTTACATGCTCACCAAAGCTGTCATATACTGTAACCTAATGGGGGCCTTGTCTTCACTAACAGAATATTTTCTAGCACAGCAAAAGAGAATGACTAAGCATGTTCTCTTGCTTAGCTTTCTGGTCTTGTGTGCAGATGCATGGCACATGGTGGTGAAGATTCTGGGGCAATCTTTCAGACTTCGTGATGTATCATGCTTTTAAACCTCAGACCTTCTACTGCCTGTTGAAGTTTCTCAGACATCTGTGAAATTGATGGTAACTTTCTGTCTGTTTAACATTGCAGTTGCTGATGATTCCACTCATCATGTCAGTACTTTACGTGTGGGCCCAGCTGAACAGAGACATGATTGTATCATTTTGGTTTGGAACAAGATTTAAGGTAAATCAGATTATTGGAAAGGTTTCTGCCTTGAACATGCACAAAGGGAACGAGGGACAAAATAGAAGTATTTTCTTCAATTAAGGATGTCCTATGCTTTCATGAAGATATATAGTCCTTCACATGCAACAAAGACAGTTCTCTTTGCTGTCTTCCATGTGATGTCAGGACATCTCTTTAGTAAAGCCACATTGAGTGACAACTGAAATTCATTGGTCTGAACTAAAGGGGGGGGGGGGAAATCATTAACCCGACCAAAAGCTGAACAGTAGTGAGAAAATGTTTTGAAACTGCTCTTTCCTGTGCAGACTAGTTTGTTTCTGCCAGGTCTTGTGATGAAAACTCCTTTGATTGCTGTTTCCAGACCTTCTTAAATTCAGAAATATTAGCACTTCGTTTCAGATTGGCATGGAACGTAGATGGCAGAAGATGTTTTAATAAGTAGATACAAGTATGATTTGTCCGCACGCTAGTGGTTGCTCAGTTTAGAGCAACTGCTGTTTTGGTTATAATCTGCTTAGGTTAATACAACAAGATCTGTGTAATGTTAAAACATTGAGAGTCTAATCATACTTAGTAGTGCAGTGGATCTTAAGCAGGTTCAAATTCCACACTTGCACGTACAATTTCTGTATCTCTGTTCTTTTTCAGGCCTGTTACCTTCCGTGGGTTATTCTGGGATTCAACTACATCATTGGTGGATCGTATGTATTTACAGATAAGGCCTATTTGAAGTCTTTTGCAGCTATCTCTTACCACTCTCATCAGAAGCATTACTAGAATAAGAGGCTTAAAGCTGTTTAATTGGTCTGATCTTGGTCAGTGTTGTATGGAGATTGTTTAAGATAATGCAAAGAGGAGATGTGGATGTGAGAGCTAGAGAACGTAGGTGAGGAGAAAGTAGTAATAATGTGATTGTTCTGGTAGATTTGTGCATTAGGCCATTTCCTTACTAAAAGCATGATGCCCCGTAAAGAAAGATTTCATCCTACAAGACCAGCCATCGCTGCTGATTTTTTAGAAACAAACTTAATTTGAATCTTATAAGTGGTGTTTCTTCTTTCCACCAAAGTCTCATCCAATGTGCTGCTTTTATCAGCATGGTGAAACACGGAGAGATGGCAATTGCAAGCCTGTGGAGTGCCATATTAGCACTTTCTGTGTCTGTTGGCCTGTTTTGCGTTTCTCTGAGCACAGTGATGCAGAGATCTCTTTGTGCAGTCTTTCGTATTAGTGCCCTGTATTGGCTGTGGCCACGTGGTGCCGCTGTAACACAGTGACAACAGCAAGTTGCATGGTTGATTTATAAAAGGAGGAGATGGGAATACAGCAAAACCCAATTCCCTTTTCTGGCTGTGCCTCCTACTGACTCATCCGTTACTTGAGAAGACTGCTTGCTGTTAGATACCTGCTGTTTCTATGCATGACAGAAAATACTCAAGGGCCTCCATTCAGCAGCGTTCCTGTAAAATTAGGAACACAACAGTACAGCAGGAGACAGGTTGTCCAGCAAAAGCAGCAATGACTTCTCAAGCTCTACCAACTTTTATTTTAGACGCTGATGGCTATACGGTCTAATTCTCTGCGGTAAACAAGCATTTAATTGCATTTTCAGTACAGTCTGTGAGAAGGCTTGGAAGGGAGGGTGGAACAGCCTGTTGATGTGTTGGCGCTGAATGCTGGCCCTTCTAAAGAAGTGGCTGCAAAATGCTGAGGGAAGGGAAATTTCTGTGGTTCACAGCCCTGGCAGTGCCTGTGGCAGGTGAACAATAGTAACTGGCTGAAGATGAGTTCTCATTTATTTCTGGGGAAAACAGCCTGCAAAACTGTTCTTGTTCTTTTTCCTTGCAGAGTCATCAATGAGCTCATAGGAAATCTGGTTGGACACCTGTATTTTTTCCTAATGTTTAAATATCCAATGGATCTGGGAGGAAGGAATTTTCTGTCCACACCTCAGTTCTTGTAAGCTGACTTTATGCTATAGCTCACTGTTTATTTGAACCAGTTTTCTGGATTGTTAATAAGGACATATATCTTCTGGGATAGCAAAGTGTAAGATATCTTGTTAAATGAGCGTGCTTCAGCATATTGTGGCTGTGCTGTTGTGTATAGACTGAGTCATCAAAAGTGTTTTTTTTTTTCTTGTACGTGGTCTGTGTTCTTTGTTTTCCCAGTGGATGGCTTGTGTTCTATACTCACTCTTGAGAGTGAGAGGAAAAGCTATGCCTCTGCTAGTGAATTAAACTAGTAAAGAAACCTGCCTGCCAATTATCAAACAGTGTCCATCAGATTCTTCTTAAATTATTTTTTCCTGTAAACAACCTTTTTCTGTATTTCCATGTATCATTACAGTAACTACCAGTTAGGCAATACATAATGACAGAAATGTGTTGTAGATTTGTTAGGCACCATTATATGTATCTGCTCTGCAGTTGGTGTCGGTCACCCTGGCTGAGAATTCAAGCCTTGGATTCTGAAGTGCTCTTTTTGTAACTTATTCATTGTTTTGGCACTGAAATATTAAGATCAGAAGCCAAGGACTGCAGTTTCGATTCCCTGTGTCCACATTCATTGGAGTTGTAAATACTCTTTCTCTACCAAACTTTAGTTAGCAATGTGGTTAGTTAAGGGTTTGTCCTATAGAAAGGTTAGAAGATGAAAAGTTGAACTACAATTGCACCTCCTGTGCAAGTTCTTAAGAGTAGCAAAGCTTTGTATTTGCAAACTCTCCTGCTCAACCTAATTTTCTGTGAAGATTAGAAGACTAAATGTTGCTTTAAAATGTCTTTCAAGGTAGTGACAGCTCTGAAACTATTATCGATCTTGTTGATTCTTCATATGTGTATTTATTTTTTTTCTATATTTGAGAAGCACAAATAGAAGTACTGTGAACAAGGGATAAATACTGCCTCTGTACTGTAATGTTTTGGAAAAATGAGATTCTGTGATGAATTACTGATATTCTTAGCATTATAATGAAGATTATACAGGATCTGTTTTTATGTTTGGGCCTCAGATTTTCTTTGTCAAATTCAGGAAGAGATTTACAGGAGCTCAGTATAACTATTTATTATAGAGCTGAAGCAACTCTGTGTTGATAGCATCCCGGATTGACATCTGCAGAAAAGCTGTATTTTAGGTCATTACATTTAAATGGTAGTCTGAGTTGGATGATGTGGTCTTACAGCCCCAGTTTGTCCTGTCCAGATCACTTAAACTTTTGACTTGAGTCAAGCTAGGTGCTTAGTCCCTTTGGTCCACAGTTCCTCAGGAAGGCGTATTTAGAGAGCAGTGAGATAATTGTAGCTTTGTAACAGTTGGAGAGAGAGATGCTCAGAATTAATTTGGATTTTTTTTAAATTACTTCTTAAGGGGGAAAAAATGGGAAAGGAGTTCAGGGAATCAAGTTTATATCGCAGTGTTCATTCTCAACAGTGAGACAATTCGTATTATGCATCTTTTCCCTTTGTTTGGATTATTATATATGAGCATATCCTAAAGGTGTGTGTTCCCTGGAGTTCGTATTTCCAATTTTAAGCCCTCAGTACAGTAAAAGAATCCTGTGAGGTGCTGCTTTCAAAAGCTAGTTTTATTGCAAAGCCTAGCAGCTAAAAGGAGTGCATAGGAAAGTATTCTGGTAATTACTTCCAAGATACAACTCTTTCTCAAACTCTCTCTTTTGGCTTGTCCTAGGTACCGCTGGCTGCCAAACAGGAGAGGAGGAGTGTCAGGGTTTGGTATCCCACCTGCTAGCATGAGAAGAGCTGCAGAAGATCAGCAGGGTGGTGGAAGACACAACTGGGGTCAAGGTTTCCGGCTAGGTGACCAGTGAAAAAACTCCTCCTGCCATTGGAAACAGCAACTCTTTGGTTTTATTTGCTTGTAGGATCGATCCTTCCTGGTGCAGAGCTTGCTAAGGAACTGAGCTCTCTGTAGTGCTGTTGGATTTTACAGTTTCGGAACAATTACTTCGGTGCAAGAGAAAATTAACAAAAAAGTTCGGAAGGGAAAACATAGATCTTACTCCAGGCTAGCCAGTAGTGTCAGACTTGATTCTGCCATTAAAAATAAGCTGCCTTTGTACAGTGTTGTCTGTCTGTCACAACAGGCTTCCATTTTTGCCATCTTGTTCTGTGCTGTGATGGAAAAATCTACTGATGTTCTTTCTATCTTGCCTCTTAAAAGCTTTGTTGGTCAAGAATCCAGTGTATGACAGATGGATAAAATTAACCCTAATGTTTAGGAAGCTGATTTTTTTTGTTTTTTTTTTTTCCATAGCTGTGCTTAAGTCCTGGGGTCTTTGGAAGCATTGTTTAAGTGATATTTTTGTGCTGCGTTCATAAAGTAAAGTGCAAATGTTTTATTTCCATTATTAAGCTGTACTTTTGAGAGCAATTTTTTCTTGTCATGCAGCATATGTCCAACCTGAAACAGCGTGAGATGTGCAAGACTAAGGATGAGAGGGCTTTCATTTGAAATGGCAATAACAGATACTCACACAATTGAAATATCCAAGGCTTGCTCTGTTTTAATTGAAGCTGCCTGAATTATTTTTTGCTGAGATCTTTAAGTTTCTGTTTTGATTGTAAAATTGGGTATTACAAACACTAGCTTACAACTAGAAAATGTAACATACGGTGGTTAGTATAAAGGGTACTCACTGCAGCATTATGTTTATAGTAAGTGAATCTACAACTTAAAAGCTTTAAGACATCAAAGAATCAAAGCTGGAAATAAACTTTTCCAGGTTAAAGATATAATAGATTTAATTTTATTTTTTTTTTTACTGCAGGATTCTTTCGTTGATGAATGAGGAACTATGTACGCTGTTCATTAGTATCCCAATTTTTCTGGTGAATCTTTTTGACACAGAGAGGGAATGATTCTTGTACGGTAGTTTTCCTAGTACTGGATTCCTGTAGGCAGAGCACAGGGCTGAGATCCAGGAAGCTGTAATGCTGACTAGCTACTTTCTCACCTCATGAATTTGAGCAAACATTACTTTTCTCAGTTTTTCCAGCAGCGAAGAGGACTCCTGCATCTCTCATAGGATTCTTAAAAAGTAGGCACCCCACAGTGTTCTTGGGTCGTAGCTGCCAGTGGAAAAAAAATAATGTTTAAGGTCAAGTGAATAACACTTAAGCTAGCAATGCAATTGTGCTAAATTTAACAGAGACTCGTAAGTTGGAATGTAGTTGTCTTTTTTTCTATTCTGGAGAAAAAGGAGTACTGTCACTCTTCTAGGATGAGATTGAAGTCTTCGAACTTCCATTTAGCGTTTTTACTTGGTAGGTTGTGCACAGAAGGCTGTTCTGCTCCAACTTACATATCTCAGGTATCTGCAAGTAGGTGATGTGAATCTGGGCCAAAACATTTTTATTACTTTTTTTTCCCCCCCCTTTCACTAAACTTGATTATGAAGGTTGATAAACTTGTAAATACTACTTGATATGAAACCGGTTGGAAGATTTCAGCCAGCTTGCCTGAAAAATATGCATGCTCCATTACTGTATTGCAACTCCCTTTTGTTGATCAGGCATGTGGGCAAATGCAGAAGAGTGATAAGAGTCACAGTATATGCTTCAGTTTTACAGGAACCTGAGAGTTTGGAAATCCCCAGCCATTTTTGCCTGTTCATTTGTAAGTTTTAAAGATGCTCTTGTCTCTGTCTTTATGTACAGTGGTGGGTGGAAAAGAGTACTGCAGTGTTGTAAATACTAATCTGTTGTTGACCAGTGCCTGTTATTTGATGCTAACTTCAGAAGTTTCAGAACCATCAGTTTTATAGGAGTCATGATGCAGCTGATGTTCTTAGTCATAGTAATCACATCACTGTCTCCAAGCTGATACTTTGTCTTTTTGAGTCAGGAGCTAACTGCTAAGTGAAGAAGCAGTAGGTTGTAACTCAGCTTAAATTCTGGTACACTCAAATTGCACATCTTTTTACAGAAGGCCGTAATGGGGACACAGGTGGGAGGAAGCATAGCAAAAGTCATTGTCCTGGCCCTGTGTGCTGCACTGTCTTCAGCTGCAGTGCATCCTCCTTCTATAAATTAAGAGGAAAGGGATTGGCCAGGAAGATACACTTCTGATAAGTCCTGGTTTGCTTCTGAGCTGCTTCAAGTCAATTTACATCGTTGGTATGGAAGATTCACTTCAGAATTCCATATTGTAAATTCACTTTGTTCATTTCTTGCTTGTCACTTGACCTGAAGCACTGTTTGTCCACTAGTGTACACTGGCAATGGCAGTCTCTTGCTAAATGAGTACCTCCTTTCTTATTTTGTACAGATAATTTCCCTTTTTGTAATCACATTTTGTTGGCAAAGTTTTAAATTAAAGTTTTAATCTGTTATTGTCTCTGTTTTGCTAAATCATAATTCTACCTAAGGCAAGTCTTCTGATGCATGTGTCTCTAGAGAATGGCTGACAGCTGCATTGTGACACAGTGGGGGGGGAATCTTGTTTTCTCTAATCATTATTTATTTATAATTATTTCTTCGTTTATCACCGTGAGTTTTGGCAGTTTGTGCCCTTGCTTGGTTACTGTCCTTTTACAGCTCTTTTGGGGTGTGTGCTTAACAATTCATTCTTTATTGTCCTCTGGGAAGGAAATACCCTTCTTCTAACTTAAGTTTTGTGAGGTTGGTAGAGGTCCTGCTGGATATGCCCAAATGGCAGATTTTTTTGAGGGTCTGATATCTCAGCTGATTTGGAGACAGATTGAATGTCCTCCAAACAACTCTCTTGAGTCTCATCATTCATCTGAGTGCACTTTTTCTATTTGTAATCATAGAGGTGCCAAAGAAGGCCACTGACTTGATACGTAACATGTTGTGTGAATTTCTTGAGTTCTTTAAAGTGCATCATCTTGGTCCGTGCTCAATACATCTGACACAGCATGACAAGTGCATGCTTTTTAATGTTGCTCAAGCTGCATAAATGGTCAGTGGGAGAGCCAGGAATGTGAAATTGAGTATCTGCTTCTGAAATCCTTCATCTTTTGTTCCTATCACTTTGTTTTGGTGGCAGCTATTCTCTGGTAGCTTGGTGATTTTCTTTGTGCAAGAAGGGGACACTGAGGCCATGGAGCATGTCTGGAGAAGGGCAACAAAGCTGGTGAGGGGTCCGGAGCACAGGCCTTACAAGAAGTGGCTGAGGGAGCTGGGGTTGTTAGGTCTGGAGAAGAGAAGGCTCAGGGGAGACCTTATTGCTCTCTGTAACTACCTGAAGGGAGGTTGTTGTGAGCTGGGGGTCAGCCTCTCATGAAACTAGTGATAGGACTAGAGGGAATGGCATCAAGTTGTGCCAGGGGAGATTCAGGCTGGACATTAGGAAATACTACTGTTCTGAAAGCGGTTGGGTGCAGGAATGGCTGCCCGGGAGGTGGTGGAGTCACTGACCATGGAGGTGTTAAAGGAATGTTTGGACATTGTGTTGAGGGACATGGTTTAGTGAGATCTGTTGGTGATGGGTGGATGGTTGGACCGGATGATCTTGTAGGTCTTTTCCAACCTGGGTGATTCTATGATTCTGTGATGTGGTGTTGCCAGTGATTTAATGAGAAATGATGAGTTGCTTTGACCCGTTTTGTCACCCGCTTGCCTTGGGGGAGAGACTGAGAGGCTTTACCTTGCAGAATGGCATATCACTTGCAATATAGTATGAGATCTTTCCTGTGTTTCTGTATTTCTATATACAGTATACAGGAAGGTAGACAACTTTGCCTTGACAGGATAATGAGCTGAAGAAAAACACACACTAGTCTCAAGTTTCTGTGATGGCCAGTCACCTGATATCTTTACTTCTGTTCCTCATACGTAACATGAAGATGGTTCACGTTCTTTTCAGCCCCGTACTAGGATTAGGATGATAGATCAATTTGTACTTGCCCCACAGTACGGCAGGGCACTAAATTTGTTGAAGATCTTAGTATTGCTAGTGCATGCAGTAGTAAATAGCTTTTTTTAGTTCTGTGCATCCCTAGATCTTCTTACTTTGCCATGGATGATGGTAACTGTGTGACTTGAAATTCGGAGTGTATCATCTTGGTTTTATTAATGAAGTTTATTATGTAAGATGTGTGCATTAAGCAGAAGTATTTCTCTCTAAAAGATGTCAGTGTGCTGTTTTTTTACGATTGAAAAGATAAAAGGACTTCTTCAGTTTACATTTCTGAAGCCTACGATTTTGGTGATGAAAGGAATTTGGTTTGCAGCAGTAGCTCATCCTTTTAGTATTTGGAACAGGATCTGGGAGGAATGATTGTAACACCTGTGAGCAGAAGTTGCTTAAAAGGAACTGTAACTGGGATGCTGGCAAGGCCTATGCAGAATCTTGTTGATACTGGGGTTGGAAGAAGTGATGCTGAAGCCTTAGTTCTAGTGCTTTTTGTTTTGGCATTCCACATGACCAAAATAACAGCATCCCTGCAAAATGCCATTAGAGCTCAAATTCCCTCATAAGGGCAAATTTCTCTGGCTGTCAGCTGTTGGTCACTCATGATGAATATCATGGCAACTGGAGGTGGTATTTAGAAGCACAAACACAGGATGTCTTCTTGCATCTGAATGTTTTCATAGAATTCTTCAAAGAAGTGTATGTATTTAGTCTTGAACTGACTGTGGATTAATGAACAATGGGTAGATCCCAGTATTAATGATTTTATTTTTTTTTTGTCATTGTATCCAGGGGTGTAAGGATGCTGTCAGCACCAGCACATAGGCTTGTCAAGCTGTCTGGTAACACTCTTAACACTATGAGATTCACATCATCTTACAGAGCTAGCTGAGTGTTGGAAACTGCTTTGTAGTGATGCTTCACTCTGTTTTCAGGTTGTTCTGCTGTTGTTAACTCTAGCATGCCCCTCAGCTTAATTTAAAATAAAATAGCCACTGACTTCAACTGGAAATGCTCCTGTTAGGTAAAAAGTTCATTTTGAAGCCATGAGAGGTAAGAGTAAGGGGTTTTCCTGTGTTCATCCATACCTCTGCAAACAATGATCTTACTCTCTTGTTTGGATGAGTCTAGAGGGACTAATAATCCTTTCTTACAGTCCATGTAGTCCCCCTGCTGCATATTGCTGTTCCTGAGCATAGGAGGGGCTCTCAAACCCACACAATCAAAACTGTTCTAGGTTGCCCAATGCCCAAGTGGCAGTGTGATCATAGACACAAGACTGTGGGCAGTGCATACCGTGACAGAGAATCACAACGGGGGTTATGTTGGTGCTTTGTTTTTTAAAATAAAGCCTTGTGTGTATAATGGCGGATACATAAAGTAGGGAAATATACTGATTTTTTTTTTTGGAGTGAAAATAGTTCGATTCAAAGGTCTGAAGGGATTTTGATCTCTAAATAAAATTTCCTGAATTCAGGGTTCAAGAAGGGGATGTGAAGGTGCTGAGAAGTTTTTTAACTGGGCTTGTGAATGGTCTGTTCAAAAATATTTTTCCAAGTGCATTTTTTCACAGTACAGGCTGTGAGAAGTGACAGTCTCTGGTTGTAGAGAAGAGCAATGCTTGTATCTGTTTTTGTCTACTGAATCTTTAACCCTTAATAGGGGGAGATGAGGCACTACGTAGTATCTGTACTTGTAACTGGGATAAGCAGATAAGCCTTTCATAGCAAGGAAGCCTTGAGCTTGTCCTTGTAACATGACTGTCTGTCTCTCTATGCAGTTACCTGTTCACTCTGAACTGTCTCTGCTTATTGCTGCTACTTCAGCAGTAGAGAAAAGAAAACGACAACGTGTGTGTCTTGGGCTGTTGGCTACTTTTGTTTTGGGGACTCGGTCTGAGGAGTTAACTGACCGCTGTCACTGTTTCACTATTTTCACTTGGAAGCTTCTAAGTACAGATTACATTTTCTTAAACCTGGATGCTAGAGGGTTTGGGTTTTCTAATGTATGCATAAATGAGTGGGAAAGTTATTCTTGTCATGTTTTCTGATCTGTCTCGCCCTTCTTCCCCAAGATACATCATTAAAGATAAAAATTCAATTAGTATTAAAATCAAAAGAGCACAGCAAAGATGCTGGGGCAGCATCAAGAAGCTTGAATAAGTTGCTTTATGCAGTTGATGGTATTTGGAACTCATATTCTTTCAGCGCTTCTGTTATGTAAATCCAGAAAACAGATTAAATCTTGCAGGAACTGATATTTCTGGAAGATGCTGGACATTCCCATGCAGGGGAGAAGGATGTTGCAAGCATTCAAACTGTTGCTGAAATTAGAAGTGCTTTGGATCATGCAGTGCAACAGTTATTTTTTTTTAACCAGTTCTGCATCTGTCACACAAAAACCCAAACTGAAGTGTAGTCTTCTCTTGTTTGTAGGAACAGATGCGCTCCTTCCCAGCTGTTTCAGTGTCTGTTTTGGCTTTAGTGGTCCAAAGTGCATGTAGCCAAGGGCAGTGGCTCCTTATGGGAACCAGCATACCCAAATGCAAAATGTGGGAAATAAGAGGAAGAAGTGTCAAGTATGACAGGACAGTCAACTTTCTTTATCTGACTGTTAGTTGGCTTTGCTGAACTGCTGGGGTTGTACAACCCAGAAGTAGTACAAACAGGGATGAAGCTGTGGCTGAAACATCTTGGGAGGTCCTTGTTTGTCATATCTGGAATACAGCCTTTGCCAGCAGGATTTGGGGAAGCCTCTTGGGATGTAAATTGCTGTTTCTGAAGGCTGTAGAGGGGGGAATTACCTCTTAGCGTGAAAGTAAAGGGACAAAAAGCAGTTTTGTATGTGGGAAAAGCTCACAGCTGAAGATCAGTCCTAAATGCTTGCACTGTGTTGATTTCACTTACATAGTATCAGACATCTGTGTGTCTGGTGTGGGAAGTTCTTGAAGCATCGCATCCTTACTGTCATCCAACTGCAAGTTTTAATTTCTGAAGTGACTTTTCAAGTAGATTAGAGCATACAGTGAATTTTTTGTTTGCATTTAGAGCTCAAATCAACCCTTAAAAGTTGCTGTCAGTGCATACTGCTTTGTCTAGGGCAAAACAGTTCTGCCGCCTTCATTTTCAGAAGTGCTTTGGTAGTGGCTTTTAATTGCAATAAGCAAAAAATGGAGAGGCTTTAGAAAATTACCTAGCTTGGATCACTGTCTCTTTTTCTTTGCATAGAAGGTACTTAGAGATGCTTAAGAACTTAGAGCTTCTAGACAGACTTTCTGCTTTTTTGGTGAGAGTTTTCTAATCCATCTGCTGCTCTTGTTGGGTAGTTGCAATCTGATTTTTAGTTTCCCTGTATGTTTGAGTGAGAACGGTGTTATCTTTTTAAAATCTTCCTTCCCTCTTTTTGATCTGAAACTAAACTTAAATAATTTTGTCCAAATTGAGTGTTTCAGGATAGGACTGGAGGAAGGACAGGGTATTCTTTCCTCAGCCCTACCACTTCAAACCTACACTCACTCCCTGTGCTTTCTGAGCCTGTGTTCGGAAGTGGAAGGGAAGACTTCTACCAGGAGTCACCAGATCCATCTGCAGAATGGAAATACTCTGTTTGCCTGAGCAGGTTGTACCAGAGACTCTTCATCCTTTGCCTGCCGTGACAACCATCATATGTAAGAAAGAACTTCAAATCGTTTTCAGGAGTGTAGTCTTGATACTTAGACTCAAGGACTCGGTAACAGTATTGGTTTTATAACAACTTACAGACTTTTCTTGCCTCTTCTGTTGGCTGTTGTGGTGGCAGTAAACAATCAATCTCTCCCCTCCCCGCTCCCAGGGAAGAACTTGTTTTAATACCTCTTCCCTTGCTCACATCCATCTCTGTTTTGCAGATATCACCAATTCATTCTCTCACATGATCTGATGGAAGTAACCAATAAAATTCAAAGTAATTGTCCTCAGATTCTACATACGCATTTGGAGCTTGCTGCTGGTGCTATTCCAGAGGATCTTTTGTGCACTTCTTTCCAGCTCTGTTAATCAAATGGATAACAGGTTCTCCAAATCTCAATCCTGCGAGTCAGTCCTTGGAGTTTGCGTAGGTTGGAATGCAGGAGTGGATGGGAGTGTGGGGGGCTGTGGCAAACTGCGTTGTACCCACATCTTACCTGGGCTGTCTGCGAAGACCTTGTGTCTGGCACTGGGAGGTTTCAGTAGTCTCTGGAGTCCTTGGACAGCACATTGCTCTGATAAGAGGTGGGTTTTTGTGGTTCGGAAAGACATCCATCAAGAAGTTGTTTTCATCTCTTAACAATGCATTTCCACACTTTTCCTCTCCTCATTTTGTCCTTTTCAAATCTTTTATTCTGTGCCATGTGCTTGGCAGGGGATTGGAAGGAAGAGGCCAGAGAAACTAATACAAGTTGGTGGCGTTCAACTTTCCCGGACAATGTGATAGTAGATTTGAAGGGGAAAAATCTTCTATCAGTAGTGTATGTGGTGTAGTGATATAGTACTTGATGGTCTAGTAAATCTCTAAGAACTGTGTCAGCCTGATTCCTTGAGGGCAGACAGATGCAACAGGCCCTATAGCTGTTATCTGGTTGAGTAACTAAGTGGATGGAGGACATTTAGCTGGCTGCAGCTGCAGGATTTTAGCTCTGTAGCTGTTATTAGAGCACAGCTCACTGAGGCCAAATAATTACTGTATAATTTAATGTCAGTGTAAACAACATAAGCTAATGCATTTGCTCCCCTATAGAAATGCTTTGTCCTCTAAATCTGTTCCTGCACGTTCCTCAAAGTCATTCTGCAGCTTTCATGTCCCCTTGTGCATCTTAAATTAGATCAGTAACTTCCTAGGCTGGCTCTGGTGGAGTGGCTTGCTCCACAGAGCTGCTTTCTGAAGCTGAAAGCAGTGCAATCCTGAGGAAATCCTGCTGAGTAAGGAGTGCTTCGGTTAATGTGTAATCAAGTCGTGATAAGACCAGCTAATAAAGATAAGGTTCTTAACAAGTGGCACGGGACAATGAGCAGGGAAATGGAGAATGGAAAACAATGTGATTAATGATGACCCCTAACTGCACTGCTCCCAGAGAAACCAAACCCACAAACCACCAACCCTGAAGAGGATGTGTAGGCATGATGCTGAGGGGGAAGGAAAGTGGGAGGAATCTAGGAACAAGTGGCAGAAGAGGAACTGTACCTGTGTAACTGCAGGGGTAACACCTCTGGCTGCAGGCAGGGTGTCTTGGACATAGCTGGAGGGAATTCAATTCCACTCATGTGAGTTTGTTGCTTTTTTTGTTTTAAAAAGTGGAAATGGAATTATTCTCTCTAACTTATTAGGGGAACCTCTGTCGAATGAATGGGGAGGCGCACAGACTCAGGAGGAGCACCCTGCAGTGGAAATGCCCATGGGCACAGAGCAGCAGTCACTGGGCAGGATATTGTTTGTATGTGATGGCCTTTAACTCAGCGCTTTTGCCACCTCTGAGATCACTCATGTTGAGTCTGTACCTTACTGCATTGCTGCTATTGTTTTGACTAAAGCTAAATTCACCAGTGGGCCAAATCATGAGGGCTGACACTCCTGCTTCACTACCTATCTTGTCTAGAAAGATGCACTCTTTTCCCCCTAAGTAAACATGAAAACGCAAGCTTGCTTACTGTGAGAGGCTCCTCGCTAGGCATGGAGCAGTGGTAAATCACATGCTGCCCAGATGAGGGCAATCCTGTGGACACGCATGTATTTCTGACTATGCCACTGTGTGTCAGACTTCAGCTTTGCTGGGTGCATGCTAACAAACAGCCACTGGCTGGGAATGCAACCCCGACAGAGAGCTGATGAACACAGGTGAAATAGGAAAAGGTTGGAAGGAAGAAGCACGTTGCTCTAATTTCTCTTCTAATAGCAGCAGCAGATAAAATGTGGGCATAATTTTTGCCCTGAACATCTGTTTTGCAACCTGAGCGGCGATGGTTTTAAGAAGCTGTTAGTCTGGAGCATATTGAAACATTAATCTAGTGTTGAACAAGCATAATTGTCAATCAAGAAATTTCTGCTTGCTTATGTTGATTCAGGAAGAACATCACCCCGGAAAAGTGCTGATCTTGTCCAAGAGTTTGTTCCTTGGCTTGTTCAGGCGCTGATGGCTGTCGTTCAGGAGCAGCAAATTAACAGCAGTTATGCAAGGCATGGAAGTAGGGCAGTTCTAGCTAGCATCGGGAAATAGATGGTGAAAGCCTGATAAGCTCTGAGTAGCTCTTATATTTAATCTTATGCTTGTAACAGCTTTAATAACTTCTTTTAAAACGTGAAGATGAACTCAGAATGTGAACGTGCAGGTTGCTGGGGAGACATCAGCTTCAGCTCCACTGCATTCGTGGAACCAGGAGGAGGTACTGCCACAAGTCTTAATGTGTCAGCAGGGGCTGTTGATGTTAAGAATCATCCCGTGTCTGTATCCTTCAGCTCTTTTGCAACGGTTTAGGTAAGTTGGCAGCTTTTGTCAAAAAAAATTGAGAGGAAGAGAGCGAGAAGTTACAGTCCTGGCACATGGCGGCTGCAGATGGCCATGAGCAGTGGCTTGGGGAGAAGTGGGAATCGCTCTTCTTCAAAGGGGTGTCAACACCGCCGTGAAAATTTAAACACGGTGTGATTTCTGCTTGCTGAAGGTCAGTGCGGCAGCATCTGCAGTTATCCTGAATCGGTGGGTGGTGCTTCTGCTGAGTGAGAGCATTTCTCTCCTGCCAAGAGACACCTGGAAGTTATTTGTGAGCAGAGGGGGGAAAGCTTCAGCAACTTGTATGAACTCAGCTCCCAAACCACTTGTGTATATAAAAAAAACCTCCTCCTAAACAAGTCAGGGGAGCAGGAGTATTGAGAAAACAATTCAACCCCCTGAAAGGCCGAGCACATCAGCAGTAAGCCCATTCTGCAACACGACTTGCTGCTGTGCAGCTGGGGACAAAGCATTGGAGCCATCCTTCAGTGCTGCCGCCCCACTGCCTGCTTGCTTTGGGAGAGACGTGCCTCGGCTCTGTTTGGATGCTGGAATGCCCTTGAAAGCAAAATCCACAGAGACTTAGTGGGCTGGAGACGCGTCTGTGTTCATCACAACTTTGTCTGTGATGAGATGCTGTCATCTGCCATCTCGATGGCAGTCAGCACTGTGGGTACTTCCCAGCGATCATAGTTGTTTGGTCCAATTCCCCTTCCCTTAGACAGCACAGAATTCATCTCTGTGCATCTGGAAAGAGAGCGTGCTCCCCAGGTTCACACTTAGGCCAGGCATGAAGAAAACAAAGCAAAGGCTCAGCAGCCTGCTGTCATTTAGACAGGCAAAGCTCACACTAGAGAAAAAAATCCCTGTGCTCTCTGGGTGAGTGCTTATCGTTTCTGGAGTTGGCACAGCAGAGCAGAGCTGCACATGCTTCAGAAAGCAAAGTAATTAATTCTCCTTGCTCCCAGCCACAGCAGTCTCCGTTGTGCAATGTTGCACCACAACCGGCCATGGAGAAACTTTCTTTCCAATCAAAAGGAGTATTCTTTTTTTTTTTTTTTTCTTTTTTTTCGCTCTGACACAGCAGGGTTGGTCTTCCTTTTAGTGTTACAGAAGACAATGTCTGCATTGCCTTTCCATGACCTTCAGTGTGTGGCTTCGTGTTAAAATTTCCATCTTCCTCATTCAAACACTGGCATTCAAACAAACAAACAAAAAAAGATTAAAATTCCTTTTGTTTAAATCCCTAAGAAGGGAGCCTTGGAGCACACTGCTGGTGAGATGCCGGGGTCCAGACTGGCTTGTGCTCCTGGCACAGATCTGGTCACCTGGGCTCTGGCACCAGCATGGATCTCAAACCCATGGGCCCCTCAGCCTGGATGCCTGTGTTTCTGGCTGTTTGCCCAGCTGTGGTTCAGTTCATAGCCAGGCTAGAGAACAGGCTTGGAGCTTGGTTTTCTCCAGCCTGGGGTGTGTCTTCTTCGTAATGGCTCCAGAACCATCAGAGCCCTCTTTCTTAAGATGTCAGGGAAAATTTTTTACTTAGAGGGTGATGAGGCACTGGCACAGGCTGCCTGGAGGGGTTGTGGATGCCCCATCCCTGGAGGCATTTAAGGCCAGGTTGGATGAGGCCCTGGGCAGCCTGGTCTGGTGGGGGGCAGCCCTGCCTATGGCAGGGGGTTGGAAGCAGGTGATCTGTAAGGTCCTTTCCAACCTAAGTTGGAACCAAACCAAACTGTCCACTCTACAAGTGTCGTGGTATCAACTGATTCAATTTAGTGGTAATTCCAGGTTGTGGCAGAGCTCCTTGGCTTTTCAGAGACAGTTTCCTTATCTGTATCCTCTTCTTACCTTGAGGTGAATTTGGGAGAGCTGGGCCTGGACCCCTGAGGAGTAAGTGTGACTCATAAGGTGGGGCAGTAGTTGCTGTGGATCATGAGTTGAAGCTACAGCCAGCCCAAGTGGAGGTAGACATTCTTGGGAGCAGAGCTGAATTTCTGTGACATCGTCGTATCACTGCCTCTTGGAAAGGACTTTGTGGGAAAGAGTAAGGAATCACAGAATCACAGAATTGTAGGGGTTGGAAGGGACCTCCAGAGATCATCGAGTCCAACCCCCCTGCCAAAGCAGGTTCCCTACACCAGGTCGCACAGGTAGGCGTCCAGGCGGGTCTTGAATATCTCCAGAGAAGGAGACTCCACAACCCCCCTGGGCAGCCTGTTCCAGTGCTCCGTCACCCTCACCGTAAAGAAGTTCTTGCGCACATTCGTGCGGAACTTCCTATGCCCTAGCTTCATCCCATTTCCCCTTGTCCTGTCCCCACGCACTACTGAAAAGAGTCCAGCTTCACCACTATGACCACCACACCTCAGGTATTTATAAACCCGGATCAAATCCCCTCTCAGCCTTCTTTTCTCAAGGCTAAACAGACCCAGTTCACTTAGTCGTTCCTCATAGGGGAGATGCTCCAGGCCCTTCACCATCTTTGTGGCCCTCCGCTGGACTCTTTCCAAGAGATCCCTGTCTTTTTTATACTGGGGAGCCCAGAACTGGACACAGTACTCCAGATGAGGCCTTACCAGGGCAGAGTAGAGGGGGAGGATCACCTCCCTTGACCTGCTGGCAACGCTCTTTTTTATACACCCCAGAATGCCATTGGCCCTTTTGGCCACGAGGGCACACTGCTGGCTCATGGCCAACCTGTCATCCACCAGGACGCCCAGGTCCCTCTCTGCAGAGCTCCTCTCCAGCAGGTCATCCCCCAGCCTGTACTGGTGCATGCAATTATTCCTCCCTAGGTGCAAGACTCTACACTTGCTTTTGTTAAACATCATCCTGTTCCTTACTGCCCAGCTCTCCAGCCTGTCCAGGTCTTGCTGAATGGCAGCACAGCCTTCAGGTGTGTCAGCCAGTCCACCCAACTTCGTATCATCAGCAAACTTGCTGAGGGTGGCCACTATCCCCTCATCAAGGTCATTGATGAAGATGTTGAACAAGACCGGACCCAGCACAGACCCCTGGGGGACGCCACTAGTTACAGGTGGATGCAGGACAGCAAGAATTGGATACCAGTGTAAGATGGCTTCTACAAAATAATAATATTTTTTTAAAAGTATGAAGAGGAACATTTTGGGTATAAAGAAGTTTCATGGCTATCCTGTTTACTTTGCCCAAGCCAATTTGCTGGTAGTGAGCATTTACAGATTTATGTTCAAGACCCGTAGACCTCATTTGTAGATTTCCATTAATTACTAATCAAATGACCACAGAAGTTCTTCATTTCATTGATTCCAATGGCCTTCCATCTCTCTCTGTTTTGTAGAACAAAAAGCTTCCTTTCCATACACTTCCCTTACTGCATGGGTACCACATTGCCTTCTGCTACAACGCTGTGTGTGTCTTTATAGTTAATTCTTTTTCTCCCATTTAAGAGTGTCTTTTTGCTACTGAAGATGATCCAGGGCTACTAGAAGATGATGGGCAAAGTTGCAGTGATGGAAGTCTTGAATGCTACTTATTCAAATTCAGTGCATAAATATTATCTTGGTAGCTGTTTTACCTGTGTAATTCTCTAAATTCTGAATTCTCAGCATGTAATTACTGTTATGGTCATGATCACTCAGAACCTATGCATTGGTCTGCAGTGGTCCAGAAGGTACTGAGCTCCTGTTCTGGGGGTGATCCCTGCATCTGCAGTGCTGCTGCTGCATGCAGCCTCCCTTGCCAGTTGGTTTAAGTAAGTGATACTTCCAAAGGTTCACACCAGAGATTTGAGGTTAAAAGCAGTGCCCCTGCAACGGCGGGGTTGAGAAATGGAATTTTATTTAAATGCTGACGTTTCTGCCCTGAAACTTTCCTCCCTCTGAAATTCTCAACTCTGAGGGTAGCAGATGGGACTGTTATTTCCTGAGCGCTTCCTTCATGACGTGTGCAACTAAAATGTGTCACAAGTGATTGCTGGGGCTGAGATGCTTGGTGGCACATTGCAGCCCTACTGTGGTTGGAAAAATCAGTGTGTGGCAGCTGAGGGTTGGTGACCAGCCAAGAGCGGCCCTCAGCTGATAGCAGGCAAGAGGTGCTCACATCATCCATTCCTGGACAGAACTTCAAAAACCACGCAATCCAATCTATCAGCATTTGGAATCAAATTTAGTGCCACAAAGTTTAAAACTGGCATTTTCTGTGCTGGGTGTTTTTCTGTGTCATTTGGAGGGGATACTCACAGCGCATGTCCTCTGGCAGAAAACCTGCTGCTTGTAACTCTAAGACGGGAATTTTTGTGCCTGGTGCCCAGATCAGGTGTTTGTTTTGTTTCCTTTAAACACACGGAAGCCTTCAGCCAAAAAAAAAAAAACCACCTCTCAACCACTTCCATAAAATCAGGCTAACCAAATTGGCCTGCAAGAGAGATTCCTAGTGGCATTGATTTTGGAAAGCTTCAGTGCCTTGCAGGGGAATTACTGCAGAAGGGAAATGGCTGTGCCAGTGCTGCTTTTTATCACCCCTAGAAAAATACATTGAAATTTGGTCAAATTATAAACAACTGGTAGCAGCAGCATGTTCATCTATATGGCAAGGCTGAGTACATAGTGAATTTCCAAGGATTCTGTGGTGTTTATTGACAGGGGAGTTGTCAAATCTCAGGGGCCTCTTCAAGCAGCCTGGTCACCATTGTTCTTGTGGTCTCTGGCCAACACTTCCCAAATGCTCAAATTCAGCTTCTGGCTTTGCTGTCAGATGCCCACCTTGCTAAAAACTGGTGCAGGAGATACAATTTCACTGGTTTTGGTCTTCCTGGGCCCAGACAGAGCAGCAGTGTCATTGTTGAAGAAGTACTGAGAAGAAGAGGAATGTTGGTCTTCATGCCCTTCCACTGGCAATGGTGGTAGTTTGGCATCAAACTCAAAGCAGCTCATCCTTCAGTGAGATGCTCCTCATGCTCCATCTGGGATTTGTTCTGCAGGCAAGGTGAGAGCATGAGGTGCAGTCGGGGTAGCAGTAATCCCATAATATACAATAAAAATGCTAGAAAAGGTCAAGCACGGCAAAAACAAAAAACAAAAAACCCTGCATCTGATGGCTGTTTTCAACCATATTCTTGCATTAGGAGGACCTGGGTGTGCCTTTGCTTCAGCTTCCTGGCTGTGAGAGGGGTCAGTGCCCTGTCACTCTACTGCATGCCATCCTGGAAGCTCTTCAGCCATGGTGGAGTCTTGTGCTGCAGTGACATCAGCTATAGAAAAACCTGGAAAAAAACCCAAAGAAGAGAACTATTTTCAAAGCAAGACCTGAATAATGGCAGTAGGAAGCAAATGGTGGCTTGTTCCCGATCACCATAGAATCTTTGATAATTCTTTGGTAGTATCTTTGATAAAATTATTTGAGTTGGAAGGGCCTTTGAAGGCCATCTGGTCCAACTCCCTTGCAGTGAACAGGGACACCTACAGCTACATCAGGGTGCTCAGAGCCCATCCAGCCTGATCTTGAATGTCTCCAGGGATGGGAATCCACCCCCCTCTCTGGGCAGCCTGTTCCAAGTGTCTTATTGAGCAGGCAGGAAAGTTGTGTATGCATGTAAAGAAAGAACAGCCTCATGTCAGTGCACAAGGAGACTACATCAGGAAAGCACAGATTACTTCATTCAATAAATTCCTGTCTTCTGAGTGTTTTCTGGTTGTTGTTTTTTTTTTTCACAAGCAGCATCATTAAAAATAAAACAGCACTGCACAAATGTCTGCCTTAGACAGGCTGTGTAGAGGGGAGGCAGAGCTGTGCACAGGGAAATCCAGCATCAGCAGCCTGCCTCCATCCATGTGCAATGAAATTCAGTGCCCAAGGACATCCCCGGTCACTGCGGAGCACAAACAGCGCCCTGATTGTGCCTTGCCCTCTCCTGGAGATGCAGTCACTGTGGCGTTCCTAATTATAATGAAGCCTGCTTGTGGTGCCTGTTTTGCAAACTTGCTCAGGCATCCACTTGAAAGCAGTCCTTGTGTGGCACTGGGATGTTCCTACAGAGGAATCAGGATCAGTTTTCTGTGACGAACCCTTCCATTTGAAGTCCTGGTCCCATCCATGACCTGCTTGTACAAACCCATCTGCTTCCAATTAAGGCTAGCAAAGCTGTACTGTTTTGCAAGCAAAGTTTGTTTGCTCCAGGAGAGCTCTAACTTTATCTTTGCAGTAACAATTTCCAGGGCTGCCACTGTTGTTCTGGCTGAATTGCAGCCATCATCCAGGGCCCTGGTTCCAGCCCCAACCCCAGTGTGACTGGTGCTGTGCTAACACAGAAAGCCCAGGTGGGTCTTGTTCTGCCGAGAGCTCCTGAGATGCACGGAGCACCGCTGGTTAAACAAAGTAGGTCAGCACTCCAGACACACATCCTTACACGCACGTTAGCCAGGAGAGACACAAACTGGAATATTAAGCTGCCAAGTGGCTGTTCAAAAGTGTGCACAAGGGCAATTAAAATATTAGCATCCTTTCATGTAAGCAAAGCAAGCAGAAGTGGCAATTAGTTTCTGTTACAACCTGCAGCCCCAGAGGAAAGGTGTCAGAGGCATTTTCTCCTTTGCCACCTGACACTCACATCCATCCATCCAGCAGCCCATGCAGGGACATACGAAGCTGTGGGGGAAATCTGCCTCATGTGCTGCTGCGGTCAATGGCACAGCCCAGGTATGTGCTCACCAACATGCCGCAGATGCTGCTGGAGCAGTGGGGTTCTTTCCTTACCTTAAATTTCAGCCGCTGTGCTGCCGCAGCACTCACGGGGGTAAAGGACACCCCTGGCACAGCCCTGTGCCCTGGCATGGTACCTCCTGCTGCTGGCACCACAGACACCACTCCCAAACCCTGCAAGTACCCCAAGCACGGGACAGAGACTTGGTTCCCCATTCCCAGGCACTTTCATGTGGGAAACAACCATCTGACGCCAGGAAACCAACTATCTGCAGTGGGCCGAGCCATTCATTTTCATCTGGCTGGTGTTTGCTGATCAGCACAAACCCAAATCTGAAGCCATCGAGCTCCCGTTTGCAACGCAGAGCACGAAGAGGCCAACGTTTGTTTTCAATTAAGAAAAAAAGAGACAAGAAAAAGGTTACCAAAATGTCTAGCCTTTGTTTTATTGAGTTACAACAAATGAGCAACAAGTTAGAAAAGTAGGATTTATTCAAACTCCCTAGCGTTGTACTTGCGCAGTGTGCTGAAACAGGGGTAGGGCCTGGCAACGCAGCCAGCTCGCGCTCCCGCGCCCACGCTGCTCCTTCTCAGACCCACACGCACAGACACCCGCACAAAGGAAAACTAGCAGTACTTGAAAACAAGTGCACTCGGGGATCTAGAACTGATCTAACAATTTAGTGGCAAGGGTTAATTGGAAACGTCAGTTGTGTGCTACAGCTTCTAGAGCCGGAGGATGGACATTTGTTTCCATCGTCCATCTCTGTGCCAGCCAAAGAAAGGCAAATAAGTTCAGGTTATGAAGCATCATCATTTTGTCACCCCAGCCCCTCTGGGGCTTGTACTATGTGTTCAAACAAAAAGTGCTAAAAACAAACCAACAAACAGAAGAAAAAGGCGTTCCAGCGAGATCGCTGGAGAGCTGCGGCCTGGCCTGCTTTGTGAGGAGTGGAGCACGGGAGCTGGAGAAGGCGCGCTTCAGAGGAGCACAGGAAAGCAGAGATTTAAATACTTCAGTAGCAGATGGTCATAAAACAAAACAAAAGAAGTCAAAACAGGAAAAAAACCCCAAAGCCCCAACCGAGCCAGACCGACCCTCCCCTCCCCAAACCCATAGCGCACTGTGTGGGCTGAAATGTAAACGGCTGTGGGGTGGGAACCCGGGATCGGATGTTGATTGGCACCAAAGAGATTTCAAAAAATTGCAAAACTTTCTTCAAAGGTTTCAGAGAGGCTGTGGGCTCTCCTCCCTGGAGGTCTCCAGAAGCCGTCTGGAAGCGGCCATGGGCCCCCTGCTCTGGGTGTCCCTGCTGGAGCTCGGAATGGGTCGTATGGACCCCTGAGGTCCCTGCTAGCCTCAGCCATAATGGGATTCAGTGATTCAGAAAAGATCTCCTCTCCCTCCTCCCCACAAAACACACTTCCCTCCCCCAAACCAACCCTAACATTTTCCCATGGCATTGTATGCAAGAATAACTTGCACCTATTAAAAAGTTAACAAAATTCCCACATTGTACAAATCTGTTCCAGTACAGGAAGAGACTGGGCAGGAAAGTGGGTGGGAAAGAAGCTGAGGAGTAACGTATATACAAGGACCCTTTTTTCTTTCTCTCTTTTCTTTCTCAATGCAGTAGTAGGACTTTGGCACTACGAACAACCCCACGACGACGCTCCACCAGAGGATTTCTCGCTGTGCCTCTGCAAGCACGATTTGAGACGTGGAGTCGCAACACGCTGTCTCACCCCAGGCAGGAAAATAGATGTTCTATTTTCAGAATTTCCCCTTCATTGTCAGGACAGAGCAGCTGATGAGTATCCCTGCAAAAAGATGAAAGAAACATATTACTTTAAAAGATGTTCTGAACAAATACTTGAGCTGTCACCTAACACAGCATCCAACTTTGACCCCCCAGGATGCACACAGTGGCACTGCATTTGGTAGGAGCCACACCCAGAAGCCGATCCCTGCTGTAGCCTGATGCTGCACGAGGATGCCAGGTTGGTTTTGTGGTACCAGCACCCTGATGATACCCCCTGCAGACTGCTGATGGGGACACACAGCCCAGCTTTGCCTCCTGCTGATCCCTTGCTGCCACAAACTCCGTGGGCAGAGCCTCACATTGATGGAGCAGACAGGGACTCAAGCAAGGCCTCTCCATCAGGGATGACTTTCAGCATGGTTTTCCCCACTGAGCAAAGTGTGAGAGTGCAAGAAGTGCAAGCACTCTTGCTGAAGCTGCATGCAGTGGCACAGGGTCGCTCCTCTGCACCCATGCTCACCATAACCCTTACTTCACACCTTTTATGAAGGCTGCTCTGTTACCTGCCACAGAAGCAGAGGGCTCAGTCTGGCATCCACAACTCCAAGGGCAATGCAGCCCAGCCCAAAAGAAGGGCACAGGCCTACACCAACAGAAAAGGCAAAATCCTCCCTGTCCCTGCAGCCTTTTCTCAGACAACCCCCTGCTCCTTCTTAAAAACTGAGAATGTTTAATGGCTGCTTTGGTTTTGCTTCTCCCTCTGAAGTCCTTCATTGCTGTTCAGCCTGTATCTCCAATGTGGTTTACTGCTTTCAGGGGAAATGGCGAGTCAGCTTCAGTTCTGCAGAAACCACTGGGAAGTCCCACAGTGCCTTCAGGATGCCCAATCTGGGCAGCAGGCACTGCAGCCATTGTTATGGATAGAACATCGAACCACAAGAAAAATGGGAACTTGAACAGAAAGGAAGGGAAACTCCAGTGCTGGTGGCTCTTAACCATCTCAGACACTGAGGAATGTGCAAAGCCACCTACAACTGACCTCAGCTCCCACAGTTAAAAGAGCTGAGGACACCAGCAGAACCCAGACCCACTGATGCTCATCAGCATGATGCAGCAGGAACAAAAATCATAGAATCACAGACTATCCCAAGTTGGAAGGGACCCACAAGGATCATTGAATCCAACTACTGGCTCCACACAGCACCACCCAAAAATCAGACCCTATATCTGAGAGCATTGCTCAGACATTCCTTGTACTCTGGCAGGTTGGGGCTGTGCCCGCTGTCCTGAGGGGGTTGTTCTGTGTCCACCACCCTCTGGTGAAGAACCGTTCTCTGGGGCTTTGTGGTGTGCAGTCCCAGACCTGGCTGTCCTTTGGCACATCTCGGCACAGCTCCTGGAGCTGTAGAATGTGCCCTGTGGGGTCACAGCTGCACAGTGCAGAAGAGATATACTTCAGGACATTGTATGCTGCTATCGCTGTAAAGAGCATTTTCTACTTTGCTTGTTCCCACCACAAGCTACAGACTTTGGTGTCTGCACCTTGCAGGGCTGGGGCAGATGGAAGGTGTGGGAACAACTCTGAAACAGCAGTTTTTTGGTGAAGAAGAAGTAAATTTCTGAGGAAAAACAAAAGCTCTGGTCTGAGGAAATCTTTGGAAAATGCCACTGGGAGACAACGCTGTGAAGAAAACCAGCAATGGCTGACAGCTGGCTCCTGCTCCCATGGCTGAGCTGTGATTCTTTACTCAGAGGGTGATGAGGCACCGCACAGGCTGCTCAGAGCAGCTGTAGATGCGCCATCCCTGGAGGTGTTCAAAGCCAGGCAGGATGGGGCCCTTGGCAGCCTGAGCTGGTGGGTGGCAGCCAGCCTATGGCAAGGAGTTGGAAGTAGATGATCTTTAAGGTTCCCTCCAACCTAAGCCAATCTATGATCCTATGATTTGATGGATTTAACGTAAGGCCAGTTTCTGTTAATCCGGCTTGCACAAATGGTGAGAAGAGAGCTGATTTTGACCCATGCTGTCAGAAGGCAGGAATCTCCCCGCTGATGGACGTGAAGTAAGGCACCCTACTGGTACACAAGGGATACGAGACTTCATTACGCAGTATCAGGAGCATTTGTAGTGACGGCTTCAATGCACCTCGCTGCAGCCACTCAGCATCATGAAGGCACCTTACTGAAACAGGGCTCATGTTCAGGACACCTGATCTTGATCCATGGATTTCATGTGACTTCTGCAAAAGCTTCAAGCAGGCAGAACTGTCCCTAGAGGTCTTCAACAAGCATGGAGATACGGAAATGAGGGACATGGTTCAGTGGCACAGTGGTGATGGGCTGATGGTTGGACTGGATGATTTTAGCCGTCTATTCCAACCTTAAAGATTCTACAATTCTAAGCATAGCAGAGATTTTATCAACCTGTGCATGAGATTCCAGAGCCATGTGTGAATTCTGCTCCACTGAGGTCAGTTGGCCATGAAAGTCCCACCAGCTGCAACAGAAGCAGCAACCACTGAACACACATCACTTTAGAAGAACCCATTTTCTAAGGCATGAGGTGCATTCAAGCTGCAATACAAATACACCCTAATGGCTTCTAGAACTACATGGGGAAACAAAGAGGGACCTGAAAAGTTCTGCAGCAGTTCAGGTTTTACAGAAGCTGTGCATGAATTCATGCCACAACAGAAGCACGGAGACTGAATGAAGAAAATTGTTCACTTTAAAGAGTGCATGCCAGGCTGAGAACATAACAACAACGTTAATATCAAAGGAGCATCTCTGCAAAATGTGAAGTTCAGCAGTGGAGGTTTCACATTGTGGCTGTGGCTGTGCAAGAATCAAGAGGAGGAGAAATTCCCCTGTCAGCAGTTCAGCACTCTGCAGTGCCTCCTGCCTGCAGTCAGGATGGTAACATTTACCCCTCGGAGGTGCTGAGGGCTGTGATGTGAGAAATAATCACACTTCTATGTAAGAACAAGCAGGAACAATCTCATCTTCAAGCCTCTTGGTCTTTCAGCCATACTCTGGATGTCACCTCAGACAATGACCTGTTAGTTCAACTCCAAAGTTTTAGTTAAAAATTAAGCAAGACAGTAGATGGCCTCCGCTAAACTGAGAGTAAAAAACCTATCCTGAAAGAAAGAGCAGGTGGATTTTTCATTGTTTCCATCAATGCAGAGCATAGAGCTCCCATCTTACATGTCACCATGGCTGGTCCCATATAGGCACCAGAAAGCAGATGTCAACAATTCTGGGCTGAGATGTGCTGGGAGGGTAAAGCAGAACAAAAGAGAGAAAGGCTTTGGGCCTCTGTCCTACAAAACGGTTGTCTGAACTTCCTGAGTGACCCATATAGTGAAAACCCTGCTCTGGTGCATCACATCTCAGCGGGTGCATTTTACAGCCCTTTGAAAGCTCCTCACCAAAAGAATAATCCGGTGAAAGTTTATTGCAAAGTTCCTGTTAAAGTTCAACTCTGATGGCCCTTGGGCCCCCGTCCAGCTGTAGAGCTCCATGGTCAGTACCAGGGTGCAGCACGAGAGCTTTGTGAGAAAGCAGACCTAGGTCCCCTCCACTGCTATAGAATCATAAATCATTAAGGCTGAAAAAGGCCACTAAGACCATCCAGTCTAAACATCCACCTACCACCAGTATTACCCATTAAACCTTATTTCTCACGGTAACATCTCCACATTTCTTGACCTCCACGAACAGTGACTCCACCACCTCCCTGGGCAGCCTGTTCCAATGCCTCACCACACATGTGAGAAGAAATTTTTCCTAACATCCAACCTGAACCTCTCATAGCACAACCTGAGGTCACTGCCTCTCATTTTATCGCTGTTACCTGAGGGAAGAGGCCAACCCCCACCTCACCACAACCTCCTCTCACGGAGTCGTAGAGTGCAATGAGGTCTCCCCTGAGCCTCCTTTTCTATGACTGAACAATCCCAGTTCACAGAATCACAGAATCACAGAATGGCCCGGGTTGGAAGGGACCGCAAGGATGATGAATCTCCAACCCCCTGCCAGGCAGGGCCACCAACCTCCCCATTTACTAGACCAGGTTGCCCAGGGCCCCACCCAACCTGGCCTTGAACACCCCCAGGAGTGGGGCATCCACAACCTCTCTGTGCAGCCTGTTCCACCACCTCACCACTCTCATAGTAAATAACTTCCCCCTAACATCCAACCTAAATCTTCCCTCCTTCAACTTAAAACCATTTCCCCTTGTCCTGCTATTATCGGCCCTTTCAAAGAGTTTACTTATAGGCTTATAGGCTCCCTTCAGGTACTGAAAGGCTGCAATTAGGTCACCCCGCAGCCTTCTTTTCTCAAGGCTGAACAAGCCCAGCTCCCTCGGCCTATCTTCGTAGGAGAGGTGCTCCAGCCCCCTGATCATCTATGTGGCTCTCCTCTGGACCCTCTCAACAGCTTGCTGTCTTTCTTGTGCTCCATACCTGGGCACAGTACTGCAGATGGGGCCTCACAAGAGCAGAGAGTAATAATCACCTCCCTGTCCCTGCTGGCCAGCCCGCTCCTGATGGAGCCCAGGATATCATTTGCTTTCCAAGCTGCAAGAGCACACTGCTGGCTCATGTGAAGTTTCTCATCCAACAGGACCCCCAGGTCCTTCTCTGCAGGGCTGCTCTCAAGGACTACTCCTTCCAGTCTGTAAAGATGTCTGGGATTCCTCCAGCCCAAGTGCAAAATCTTGCACTTTGCCGTGTTGAACCTCATTAGGTTCACCTGGGCCCACCTTTCAAGTTTGTTCCCTCAGCTGCTCCCCATAAGATTTGTGCTCCAGACCCTTCACAGCTTTGCTACCCTTTTCTGGACACACTCCAGGGCATCAATGTCTTTCTTGTAGGGAGGGGCCCAACACTGAAGACAGTGCTTGAGGTGCAGCCTCACCAGGGCTGAGTACAGAGGGACGACCTCCCTGCTCCTGCTGGCTGCACTATTTCTGCTAAAAGCCAGAATGCCAATGGTATTCTTGGCCACCTGGGCACACTGCTGGCTCATGTTCAGCTGAACATCAACCAACACTCCCAGATCCTTTTCCTCCGTGATGCTTTTCAGCCTCTGGGTCTGCCCCCATTACCAATCCTCACCCACAGCCCATCTCTCAGTTACAGTAGTGTAAGTATTTATAGCTGAGACAGTAAAATGATGTGCAATAACAAACCTAAAAAATAAAATAAAATAAAATAAAATAAAATCCAATAGTGCATTTATCATTGCTCATTTGAATTAAAATACCCTATCAGAACCCAGGTTTGGTTTCCTATGAGGCTGTATATGATGCTGTGCCTCTACAGCACAAGCATAGTGACAAGAGATGCCCCCAGCTCTATGCAGCCAGCACAGACTGCTAAGAAAAATCTGCACCTCTGCAGCATGGAGTGGTTCAGTCCCAGCACTAGCTCTTCAACAGCAAATGGCCTTAGTGCAAGTGTGGGGACCTCTACCAGTCCTGGCTATTGTATTTCCTTTTGAAAAGTTTTAAAAACATATACTGAAGTACCTTATACTTGTTCGACATCAGGGGACTATTAATTCTTTCTGAAAGATGTGTACTTTAATTGTCATTGCTGTGCTTTCTGTCGGGTATGTCCCAGCTTAAGGAGACCCCAGCCTGGGAGAGATGAGCTCTGATCCTGTACGTCCTCATACACGCACAAAACATGAAATGTTGGTGAGCTCAGCTCAACACGCCATCAAGAAGTGCTGATGGTACTTGCTCCAGTTCATACCTGTCTCCAAACTGCGATCAGAAACAGACTTCAGGTCTCCGAACAACACATCCTTTCACACTGAAGTACCATGTAACACTCCCCTCCCAAAAAAATGGCCCCACAGCTTCCTTTTAAATTCAGGGTCCTGCAAAGAAAAGCTGCTAAAACACCCACACATTAGTCTGGGGCATTTCCTAACCATCTATAGAGTAAGCAAGCAGAACAAAGCAGGCTTGAGACAGTTCTCACCTGCAAGGGGAAGAGAGCACATTTGCATGAGCCACTTCAGGCCCTACAGCATTTTTTTTTGCTGTTGCATACAGAAACATCTCTGGCTCAGGCCCTTCCCCCAGACAGCTTTTATTCTGTGTCAAAGGAAGGAGAAGAGGTGCAAAGCCAGGCACAGCCTCTGTTTGTGGGAGATCAGCAACCTGTTAGCACAAGGACTGTTAGGAACTAGTGTCACCTAGTCAGTCTCTGCATGGCTCCACTGCTATGTTTTACATCAACCTCTGCAGAAGTTACATTTAAAGACAGACATTTTGGGATTTAATCGATTGATGCAAAAAAAATATTGCCCTTAAATGGGATTTGACCTACAAGGAGAGAAGGAATCAGGCAAACAGCGCTAACCCCTGCCTACCAAGCAGCTGCTTCCATTTACAGGATGGCCATCCCTTGTGTTCAGGAACCCAGCAGGCACCAGGATCCAGCTGCAGGGATCTGCACTGAAAAGGGCCTATGGGACACTGGAAGGGCCCCAGAGCGAGGCCAGCTCTGGGAAGCAGGGAACCCCGAGCATTACCTGTCTATACGTGGGCATTGTCTCCAGATATACTTTCAGAGTCAAAGTCTGCCAGCTCTGCCTGACCCTCAGGTGCTGCCTGGCTCCACGTGTCCGTGCAGTCTGATGCGGCGTCATCCTCGCCCACCGTCACCTCCACCCAGTTGACCTCCACTGGCTCCTCGTTCTCCTCACGTCCGTCGTGGCTGTTGCACTCCAACCTGTCCGTACCCTCTGCTTGATTCCCCAGCAAAGAGTCTTTCAGTGGTTCGCAGTCTCTTTTTGGTCTCACCACCAGCTTCCCCGCATTCTCTTCATTCAGCTTTTTGTGCTCCTGGTAATGCTGCCGAGACGCCTCATTACCATTCTTTGGACTCTCGATGAGTTTTGATCCCTTTTTCTGATTCTGCTCGTTATGGCCATCAGCATACTGCTGCTGGTACTGGTCAACCCATTTAAGCAACCCCGATCTTAGCGAGGACCGGTTTTCCTTGAACCAGCGAACGATTTCAGTTCTTGTGAGCCCAGTCTGGGATGCTAGCTGGTCATACTCTTGCGGTGTTGGCCACTGGGTTCTTGCAAATGTACTTTTCAGTAGATGAATTTGCTCTTGGGTTTTCTTAAGTGTGGCTGAGGATCCCGATAAAGCACCAGGGAGCTGGGAGCTGTTCATTAGTTCTGCTTGGTTTATTGCACCATTGGGAGTTCCTTGCTCCTTAATTTTGCGGTACGATCCCATTGAGTCCAAGACAGCTTGCTCCATGCTGTCCCTTATCTTTCTCCTCTCGGAGAACCAGGAATCAATCTCTCTCCTGCTCAGTTTTGTCTCCACTCGAAGCCTGTCCAATTCTCCCTGGGTTGGAAAAGAACATCGTAGGAAACTCTCCTCAAGGGCCCTAAGCTGCTCTTGGCTTTTCTCTTTGAACCTCTGCGGTGCAAAATCTGCATATGGGTGGAACGAGCGGCTGTGTCGGCCCACTGAAGGTGCTACTGGATCCTTCCCTAAAGCATCACCTGCCACTTGCACGATGCCCCGCTGACTTCTGTACCTGTGGTCACTGAACCACTTCTTGATCTCGCTCCTGGAGAGCCCCGTTGCCTCTATCAGCCGGTAGACTTCCGCGTCATCGGGAAACTGGCTTGCTATGAAACTGGCCCTCAGCTCTGCTATCTGCTCCTTGGTCTTTTTTCGGTCGCTGGCAGGTGTCAGTGGTACAGCAGTTAGCTTGGCAGGACTCTCAGGCACCTGAACTACATGAGGTCGCTTGGCCTCTGGGACGTTTGACAGGGTCTGTATTGTCCTCTTTTGTCCCTGGTTTGGGGCAACAGCAAGTGTGATTGGTGAACAGGAAACTGCTGACCCATTTGAAACGGGAGTTAAAACCAGACCAGTCTGGCCCAGTATCTGACAAGGCAAAGCTGTCTGGATGATAGGAGGGGGAATTTTTGCAGTTGTCAAAGGAGCTGGCAGGACGGTGATGGTTTGGGGGACTGCCTGGATAGTACCATTGAACATCTTCTTTCTTGCCTCTTCCACTTCTTCAGGTGACCAGCTGATACCATGCTTCAAACGTTGCGTAGCAAACCAGATTCGGATCTGTTCTTCAGGATGCTTTGATGCTGCTGTCAACCACGACAATTCTGCTTGCGTGGGGTAAGGAAATTTGTTAAAGGAGTTGATCATGGTTGCATTAGTGTCCAGTGCAGAGTTGTATTTGGTACTGTTCAGAGGTACCGGGACCTTGGGTACAAGGTTAATATTTGGTGGTAGCTGTACAGAGGGCATAACATGAGCTAACACATCCTGGAGAAGGTCTCCATTTATACACGCGATAGCTTCAGTGGCTTCAGTTATGATGCGGGGGAGAGAACCATCCACGTGGTTTTCCGTAACTCCCTCTTCTGGCTTTTTGGGACCCTTCTTGGTTTCCCCTTTAGTCTTTCCCAATTTCATCATTGGCGTTTTACTCACACTAATTCCCCCATGAAGTGAATCCTCACACTCTGCATTTTCCAGCCCACTGCTCGTGACAGTGACATCATTAGTGGTGGTCTCAATGGACTGCTCTAAAACAGTCTGGTTATTGCGTTTAATTAATTTCAGTTTAAAGTTACTCTCTCCTGGGTGGTACTTTGTGTTGTGGTCAGATAAAGAATCATATTTTTTGGTTGTGAAGTTGCATTCAGCACAGACATACAGGGGGTTGAGAATGACATTCGGATGCTGAGTGTCAACATGCTCTGTAAATTCATTTAAGTTTTGCGTAGAGTAAGGGCAGTATTTACACTCATAACCACCCTGAGGTTTCTTAGACTGATTTTCAGCAGGGGGCTTAGCCTCAACCACTTCGCAGTCTTTCACTGAGCTTTCTGAAGGCCAAGTTTTTTTAGCATCCTGCTGTGGTGTGCCAGGCCCCTTCTCTTTAGCAGTTTCTGCACCCTCTGGAACTTCCTGCTCCACCACTTCAGAGGTTCGCACCATACAGGGAGTTGTTGACTTTCTTTTGCTAGCCATGGCAGCCCAGGCCGCGCTCCCAGAAGGTGACTTCTTTGACAGGCTGAGCAATAAACTGGAAAGATCTTGTGAACAGCTCCAACCTTCCTTGTTCACTTGACTCTTGTTTTGTTTAATTAAGGATTTCAGCCCCAGCTGTGACCATCAGCTCACATCGGCTGTGTGACACCTGTGAAACAAAGCACACCCATTAGGCACTGATCTGTAAAACATGGCTTTTGCAGAAAGCCACCACTCAAGACAGGTGCATTTACAATACCATTCTGGACAATGCTGAACTCTTCCTCCTGGTGCTCTCCCCATCAACTTAAGAGGAAAAATCTGTCCACGCAGAATAAAAGCAGCGGACAATTCACAGTGAAGTGTGCTACAGGTAGAAAATGGCTTTGAAACAAACGGGGGAAGCTGAACAGACAGGAGGTTTTAATCTCCATGAGACTCAACGCATTTAGCTGGAAAAGAAAGCAGACGCTGCTATAAATACTGTACCTTTTTATAGAAGCTGTAGTTTCTATTAATTATTATTTTGAAGCATGCAGATTTGAAATTGAGTGTGATTATTAAACTTAATTACTTCCCACTGTCACTTACCTTGTAAATATGCCTAGTAAATGATTGTGGTTACTAATGATGGGTGATTTCTAAATAAAGCTATGGGGCTTGCCTTGCTCGTAAAAGTAAAGGCAGAGAGAGGAGTTAATGAAAATTAACATTTCCAGAGGTCTGTGTCTTGATTAGAGCAGATCAGTGGAGGCCTATCAAGTCTCTTCTGGAATGAAAGTTTCCTCTAAACACCACTTTTCACCGAATATTGACTGACAGGCAGTTAGCAAAGGTCCAAGATGCCCTCAGATCCTTTTTAAATAGGGTCCCTTCCTGTGACCCTACTGGTATTCCCATCAAGTCCCGATCTGTGCCCTTAAATGCCTACAGAATTAAACACTTCAATTCATTTTTAAAGCATGATTCACACAGCAAAGGTGTTTTGGAGTTCCCAAATGTAATAATTCCATCAAAATATGTATCTTTAAAAGGATACGAAGTTGATATCAGTCAGTATAACCACAAAGGAAGAAAAACTACACTGTCTGTGTTACGATCTACCCATGCTCATCAGGACTGAGTGGATGGAGTGTAATTTAATAGCTGTAACAGTCTCATCATGCAGAAAAATAAATTGATATAACTCTCCTATGTGACAAGATACCTTTTCTAATGATTCCTTGACTCTACTTTGCTACTCTTCCTGATCAGACAGGCTTGGATCTGTAACACTTCCAGGCCTGATGGGAAAATCATTGTTTGCCATCCATGGGATGGGATGTGGGGGGCACCAGGGCTTATGGGCTGTCATCATCATTACCCAAAGCATCAGTACCTATGATCAACCCATGTTCTGGATTTCTGCCACCTCTCTCTTTAAAAATATATATATATAAAAAATCCCTTTTAATAATAAGCAAGTAGATGTACAATGGAACGAGTGATGCCCAGTTTTCTGCAGAATTGTGCTGACTGACCTTTAAACTGGATTACACTGAATATTCTGTTATTTCCGCATATTCCTTCAAAATTCCCCTCTATTTCCCTGCACAATCATCCTCCCACAGAGTATTTTGTCTGAGGTCTATGGCTTGCTGTGTCCCACTGCAGATGGGATCAGAAACACAACCACACAACTGTCTGAACACTTCTCTACCTGCCCATTCATTTAATGAAGCATGCAGAACTTAATTAATTTTGATGCTTCTTCCCTTGTATCAGATCTGGATAAAATGGGTCAAAACGTGAGTGAAGGGTGCAGAATCAGCTGCCTAAGCCAGGCTGCTGCTGGAAACAAGGTGCAGGTAATGGGGTCACTCCCTTCTGCCCTGCAGATCCCACTGCACTTGTGACGTTGATGTTTGTAGACAAGGGAAGGGAAGTGCAATGCCTCACCCTGGAAAACGGTGATGGGAAGAGAATGGAGCACAGCTCCCTGATGCTCCTTTGCTTCTCTGCCACCCAGGCCATGCTGCTTCACTTAATGGTCTGCTCCTTTTCTGATGTGTGACCTTCTGCAAAATTCATGTGGCAACATCAGCGAAAGGAAGAAAGTCAAAAGGCATCAAAGACAGAGCAAGGCTTATTTATATTTCACTATCACCCCCTTCTTACCCAAAAAAGAAGTAAGAAAGGTCTAAGAACAAAAAGATAAAGGAATGGGATGGGAAAAAAAGAGTGGAGAAAAAGAACTATCTAGGTTACTGTTTTGGATCAATCAAATGTTTCTTAAAAATGTTGAATGTGCTGACTTTCTGGAAGCTCAGCAAGCTCTGCCACATCAGGTAGCTGTGCCAAACTCCCACCTCTCATCAGGACATGAGGATCAGCCTCAGGCAAGGATGCTTTGACACTAAGCAAAGGCCAAGCTCTCTCCAAAACATATATACAATGGTGGATGGGTGAAAAATCCAGTCTGTGACAGTTCTGATAGAAATTTTTACACGCTGTTTCTTTTTTATTGCACAGTGGTTTTTTTTTATATTTCTAACTAACTGCTTTGCTAACTCTACACACTAAATAGGTTTTCTGCCACACAGGAATCCTTATTCACCACAGTGGATAGTTTTGGGAGTCAAGAACAAAACAAATGAGTTCCAACTCAAGATGCGCTTATCTTCAGAAGGGAAGGGTTAGGAGACCACAACCAGTCAGATTCCCTTTGTCCTTCAACCTCAGTGCAAGGAGCTTCCTGAAAGATGGGGAGGAAAGTGACGCCCAGCAACTGTGTGAGTGAGGAGTTTATTGAGATATCCCCTGAGGGGACAGAGGTCCCCCCTGTTTATTGAAGCCACTGTCACCTAAGGACCTCGGTGAGTGTCTCACTCGGGATAAATCCATGTGAAATTGCTCTGGATCTCCTGGTCAGTTCTAACAAAGAACATGGACCAGCCATACCACAGCTCTGAGAGATGGGCAAGGTAAACACACAATGATTGCACAAACCATTGAGTTTCACCCACTGGTGGCTGTTCCTCCAGTTAGTGGTGACTCCCAGCATTTGCCGGGAGACACAAGATACCCCTCAGCAACAACCAAAGCTTAGCAAGCCCCATGTAGAGCTAGGAACACAAGTCACACTTCACCACCTAGCCCATGTTCACCATGCTCCAAGGGACAAAATTCACACTCAGTGCTCAATGAATGGGGCTGCACCAGGGACAGACTTCTGGCAAACTCTGTCACTAAATCCATGGGTTGGATCAAGGCAAGTGACCTCAGTTTTGGGCATGGAGAAAGGCAGCCCTTTCCCCTGCAGCTGCCCTGCCTTATCTTCTGTGGCGTCTGCCACGCTGAACGGGGGAAAAGAGATCATAAAAAATGATTTCCATTTTATTGTTTTAAATTTGAATTTTTGTTTTTAAATGAGCAGATGCACGAAGCAGCAACAGGCAGCCAGGTTAAAACCAAAAGCACTCGCCTCCAAGCAGACAGCTGCCTCTGAGAACCAGCTCCAAAGCAAACCACAGAGACCGTCTGCAGCAACAGGAGCTTTCAGTTTGCTTTGCTTCTGCAAAGCAGTCACGATGGGAGCACGTAGGTCAGAAGCAATGTGTTCTTTTCAGCATCTCTGCTCAAAAAGTACAGTTATGAGAGAGGCCCCAGTCTGGTTTTGTTTAATTTCCAAGAGCTAACAAACGAACCCAGCCACAGCCTTCTGATCTTTCAAAGCCCAGCTCAAAGGGCTCCAGAGCATCAGGCAGAAGAACAAAGTGGCAACTCAGTGGTGACTCGGTGCACGAGCAGAGCAATGCCAGATCCCCTTGCTGCTTGCCTGGCTCCCAGGCTGGGAAACTGCAGAGCACCACACAGGGAAAATAAGCCATGTTTTCAGGTCTGCCTGTCACTGGAAAAATGTCTGTTTGGGTAGCAATGCCACCTTCCAGCAGAGAAAGGTATCTTCTGCCTCTATGGGTTTCTCAAATGAAGAAAGTTTGGGTGGTGAAAGAACTTTCACCTTGGTAAAGCTCTAACAGTCTCACTGCATTCCTCATTTTGACCATGAGCTGTCAAAAATAAAACCCCAATGCAACCTGCATGCACCAGTGGTACTAACAGGACCAGAGCTGCTGGTGTGCACTGGCCTTACAAACAGCATGGTTCATGTAAACAGCTGGAAAAATAAATCACAAAGCTTTTTAGGGCTGGACTTCACAATCTTTTCACTCTCTCCTATTTTTTCCTTGTGCCTGTACACACTTCTATACTGCTCCCTCAACAACAACAACCAAAAGGAAAAAAAAAAGCAAATATTCAGATAGAGGCTGAATTCCCTGTTGCTGAGCTGTTCCCCACGGGCTTTGGTGTCAGGGTCCCCAGAAACATGAGACAGACTGGGAAAGGCGGTTTGAAGGCTATTCCAAACATGAGGAATGTGGGACATTCCCTTAATGTCCCACATTAAGGCAAATGCCACTACTTCACACTGCACCTCGCTTCCAGGGCTGGAAGAAACAGACGTAAAAGGGAACTGGAAGGGTTGAAACCCCCACTCAGTGCAAATGGATCTTCACTGTTCTCAGGTATACTGTCTTTTTGTTGTTGTTGTTTGTTTTGTTAATAAAAAAATAGTTACAATGATTGTGATTTTCCACCAAGTCCTGTCCAGCTAGGACACAGGACACAAGTCCCCATGTTTTGGAATATTATCCTGCCTTACCAAGCAGCAAATCACAAACCAGTTGACTACGACCAATGTCACGCTTATGGTTTGGCTCAGAGAAGGAACTGCTGCTGCTGGACAGCCCCATAGCCCATTTATGGCCTTTTACTCCACACTCATGGAGGCTGCTGGGGTGGGAAGGTGCATGGTACAGCAGAGCTGCTCTTCTGCTCCCTATCACAGAGGCCAAACTCATAATCCTTAACACTGCAGTAATATTATTCTCCTACAAATGCAAGGATGGGAGATGAGAGATTATTTCACGGTGCAAGGAGGAACATGCCTCAGGTGATGTTTTTCCTGCTTTACAACTGTTTTTAGCATGCAGCTGCTGCAGCACTATCAAGAAGCACATCAGCTAGCACAGCAAAAATGCTGTTGGTCTCCACTGTGACAATACACTTAAAAACATTGCTTAATTACATGCAGGAGAATAAGCAGAAGCAAACCAGGGCATATAATTCCTGCATGATCGATCAGGGCTGTAAAGATTCAAAAAAGGGAAACCACAGAAAGAAGGGAAAATTTTGTGAACTGCAGAGTTGAGCTTTTAAACAGCATTTAAGTGAGAGCAGCCGAGAGCTCTAACTCTTTCTCTGCTCCTTATAAGCTGAGTAAAACAAAACTGATGGGGAGGTACATAGATTGCCACAACAATCATTTTTCGAGACACGAAAAAATACATTTGAAAATGCTATGCATTTTCAGTTCTCGTGAGCTGCTGTAGACATTTCTAATTAGAAGATAACCATGTAGATACATGTGGCAGGTGCCACATACAGTGGCAATGTGTGTGATGGCCATGAACTTTTGCCTACATGGGAGAAGCAATTTATGATTTTTCTTTCATTTCACAGGTGAATAGCAAAGCAAAGTGCCTCCAGGACTTCTGACTCACGTCAACACAACTTGTGAAACTGGGTGCCAATACCTCCGCGAAGTGGAGCAGATGCAAACATGATACATGCCCAGCTTGGGGGAATCCATGCCTGCAGCACGGCCACCAAGAGGCTCTGACAAATGCATGCATAAAACACTACAAACAAAACACTGAAGGACTGTGGGTGGGACGAAATGGCTCAAAAAGTGCTAACAATAAGAGAAAAGCCTGGAGAACAGCGTGCCAAAGCCAATTCACACAAATGCTGCCTTTTTGCATTTACATCTCAGCTTCTCTTTAACCATCGTGTAGAGGAAAGACATGGACAAACGTATTCCGGAAAACACAGGTGTCCTGGAGAAAACTTCAGTAAGCTTTCCTACATGAAGTTGTTAGCCAGCACACTACTCTAGACATATTTCAGAGTATACTGCTCACAGTACATTTGCTGAACTAAAATGCTCACTTTCACACTGTTGCAAAGCCAAAGAAATGGCAAAAACTGTGGGTTTTCTGAGCTGTTGTTGTATGCACAGAAGTGGCCAATCCCATCCAAGAAATTGGCCAGTTGAACATTGTGTGCCGTGATTTTTTTATTTTAAGACCTCATCTGCAAACACTGGCTTTTTTTTGCTTTTTTTTTTTTTTTTTTCATTTCCTTTTTTAAATGCAAGTTTAAGTTTTTGCCAAGTGAGGTTGTGGATTCCCCCACCCTGGAGGCATTCAAAGCCAGGCTGGATGGGGCACTGAGCAACGTGATCCTTCTCTGCAGCAGGACGGTTGGAACTAGATGATCTTAAATGTCCCTTCCAACCCAAGCCATTCTATAAGTCTATGCTAAGTTTAGAATCATAGAATCATTAATATTGGAAAAGACCACTAAGGTGACCTAGTCCAACCATCAACCCATCCCACTATGCCCACTAAGCCACATCCCTCCGTGCCACATCTACACGTTTTTTTTTTTAACATATCCAGAGACAGTGACTCCACCACTTCCCTGGGCAGCCTGTTCCAACTCCTCACCGCTCTTTTTGAGAAGAATATTTTTCTGATATCTAACCTGAACCTCCTCTAGTGCAATCTGAGGTCACTACCGTTAGTCCTATTGCTAGTTGCTAAAATCTGGACTAGGCCTGATTTTAGCATTTTTGCTCTCTACAAAGTGATAAGAACAACCCACCCAGAATGAAAAGCACCATCTGGTTCAACATTTACATTGCAGCAACATTTGCTTGTCACATTTAAGAGACAGGTTTTGCCCCTGGGAGATGTCACCCTCCGGTGCTGATGGGATGGGGCAAGCCCAATGGGCCCGAGGTCATGTCCTGTGCATGTGGTGGAGATGGGGAACACCGCCAGGATACTTCACTTCCTGACCACTGCTTCCTCTTCTGGAATACGAGTTGGCAGCCTACAGCTTGAAGACCAAATGGGGCATGCAGCAACCATGACTGGCACACAAGGGCCAAATCTCCCACTGATTGATGAACTTGGCACAGCCTGGGGAAAGCCATTTTCCTTCATAGTTTGTGCTTCCGCAAGAGGTTTTAGGGCCCTACTGGACATATGGCTTTGCTGGTGCTATCCACTGGAGTCACCCAGTGGACACCAACATGCTTTCCGCACATGACAAGAAAGGACCTAAAATCCCTGAGGTGCCTTCGGTTGCCCAGGCTCAAAACTCAGAAGGCGCCAGTGAGTGTGCTCCTGTGGCCTTGCTTTCTGCCTGGGGAGGGGAAAATGTCAAGTGGCCTCTTCCAAGCAACAGGACCCATGAATCACCCCCAGAATGCCAATGGATACAAGAGCAGTTGTTCAATACCCGCCCAGGGGTAAAGCCTCTTTCCAACCCTCCTTCAATGGTTTCCAGAGGCAGTGAGTTCCAGAGATCAGTCATGCACTGTGTCAAAATTATCTCATCTCATCAGCAACGTGTCTGCTTATAGGGTGGGTACTTCCATGTTCATCAGAGAGAAATAAAAAGCAACAGATTTCTTAAGAGAGAAACAGAGACACTATAAAAACATTCATTCTAATTAGTTTAATTACTTGTCTGTGCAGCTCCCTGAATCCTCCTCACTGGAGTGGATTAAAGTTGCTGGATTTAAGTAATTTTTCATATTGAGTTTTACCCAGCACCATGTGGTGGAAGGACAAAAAATTCACAAAGGGAACAAAAATTATTTGTACACAGTACCTTCAGCTACATGGCCAAAATCTGCATGTAGCCACATTTGATTTTAAGTATTAAAACCAGATTATTCACTTGAATATTCAGGTAATTTATTATTATTGTTTTGAGTCATGCATTAAGCAAAGGATTCCTTGTGGGACTAGAAGTGGTACTCTTAGCTCAAGCAACTTCTAGAAACCATTTCTCATTTGTGCAGATTAAACCTCTACAGAAATGTCTGGTCATTTTTCTACCTCATGGCCACTTAGGCAGTTATTTATTGTATATATTATTATTGATTTCATATATTATTACGCATTCTTTCTGTTCAGACTTAACAGTTATTATAAGGACACCATCAGTTAAATGTCCACAGAGCAGGAAGAAAACAGGCTGCTACAGAATCAAAGCATTTAGTTTCTTTACAAACTTGCAGAACTTAAGTGACAATACGGAAGTTTTCCTGCTTCAGGACTTCTCACACTGCTCGTCTCCTTCAGCAATTACTCCTACCCTGGGAATCACAGTACCCAGCCAAGCACCGAATTTTTCAAGTAAAATTAAGGCACTCACAAACACTTTTGCCAGTGAATTGCAAAGGGAAAACAAAAATCACATGTGCATACTGGGTGTTCCTCTCGTAAGACTTCAGGACAGAAATGATCTCTAATGTTATTAAAAAGAAAGTTTTAATTTATCAAAAAGCAGTCCCTAAATCCCACTTCTGGCACAGGCAGCACATATCACAGCACAAAAGGGAAAAGTGCCTAGAGGACCTGACAGAAGGGAAGGAATGTGGGCTGAGGGCAGGAGATGGACGGTGAGCATTTCTCAGCTGGGTTCAGATTTACGTTCGAGGGAGAGAGAGAAAGGAGAAGTCTGGGTACCAGGGTGCTGAGTCTGAATGACAGACGCCAACTTACTGGATGTCTGGCCAACACTATTTGTCCGACACATGGAGCATCCCTTGAATCAGTCTCATCCAACACAGCAGCAGCACTGAAGGAGTCTACGGAGTTCCCAGAAGAGAGGAAGGAGCTCAACGAGGAACACACAACATTAGTAGCCTGCGTGTCTATAGCTGCACACCTCCCCCTTTGACTCATTCAAGATGTGGCAGAAAAACGCAGATGGTTTGTGATTTATAATGCTGGTGACTCACTGCACCTCTTCCCTTTTCCCCCACCCCCAAGGGCTTCTCTGTGTATCTTCACGTTCCCAGATGAGGAGATCAGAGAAGAAAATGCTACAAACAGACTGATGTAACATCTCCTACCCACAGAATGACTCTAACCTTGCCCCCTACAACATGCCACTCTTCCCTCCTGCTCCCATTTCCACTTCCACTTGCCTATGCTCTGTCGAACTCAGCGGCTATCACTTCACGCCTTTCAGATCAGCACTGCAGTCTGAACCTTGGCACTACCACAAAAGGCTTCAGAACAGTTTCCCATTTTATAACATTAGGTCTTGCTTATAATCATAACACCCAAAAATATTCACCACCCAAATGGAAAGACCTGAGTTACGGTGTCATAAGCTATCATGGGGTTTGAGGTACAAAGCACAACAAAGACTTGCACAGTGATGAACAGAAATATTCCACCTTGAGATTTCCAGAAGCAGGAACTTCAACCACCCCAAAAACTGCCAGACAGGTTTTCACAGAACCTGGACACTCAGCATCCTCCAGATGAAGCCAGAGGATGTCAGACAAACCTGATGCTCCAAACACTTCCAGAAAACGCCAGCTTTAAGCAGATGAAGAGTCAGCTTTTGGCCTAACTCACATGGTTGGATACTCTAATGAACTCAGGAGGCAAAACTCAGGTGACATCGAAGTGCCACATAGTGGTCTGGGGGTGCAAACATACCCCAACATACACGTTTCTACCAGGTTGGCAGCTCATGGTCACATAAGATCACCTGCTGACTAGCCAAGTTCAGGTGAATGACCCTAAACTGCCAGCAGGTGATGGAGGTGTGTTTCCCAACCTGGATCTGTACTTAAGAAACTTTTGTGATAGTGATAAAGCACTTGAAACATCTCCTTTTCCCCAGTATCACTGGAAAAAATACAGCTTATTCCTTAAATCTGATGCAACTTCTTCTCTCCAACCATAGCTGGTGCCCCCTCTCCAAACCAAGACAGAGACAACAACCCAGTGTAAGATCAGCAGGTCACCTCTCTGCCATTCCCAGCCACGAGAAAGGCAATCACAGACTGGCTTAAATTGGAAGGGACCTTAAAGATAATCTAGTTCCAAGTCCCCCCCGCTGTGTACCTTGGTGTACATAAGGTTCATTCTCATCCTGTCACATCTTAAATTTCCTAGTGCTCTACCTGTTTAAAGGATGGATCATTTCAAGAGAGGACTCACCTCACACCATGATAAAATGTAGTTCCTCTTTTGGAGGTTTTTATTCTCAAAAAGGAATTACGTGATGTCCGCTATGTAAAACAGGTAGCATCCCTAGGTTCTCTCCCTCATGCAGGAGTCTTGGGTAGTTAATGACCTACGGTGTTCAGAGGATTCATCGGCCCACTGTCTGATGGCCTTACAGTTGTTGAGGCAGAATCCTCACTAGGGCTGTGAATTAAGGCAGCACCATTACCCCATTGCTCAGATGGGCAATTAAGGCATGCAGACATTGTGGCTGAGGCTTCATTAAATGGCCAATTTAATGAAATCAATTTACTGCTTGATGCTGTCAAATGCAATGGGGTAGAGAGAGTGCAAACAATCATGCCCTACTCAGGACCACATGGGAAGTAAGCAGGGCTGGAAATCGTACCAAAGATGTCTGTGCTTCCAGGCTACTTTTCTAGCCTTCTGTAAATTCAGGTCATCCTCATGACTCACAAGTTCTTTAAGAGCCTATGCAAAAGGGGCTGGGACTCTTAGTTTAGGTCCCAGTGAATGAGTACCAAAGTCACAAAACAACCCCAACTCTCACACCCCAGCGGGCTCTTGGCAGGAAGCAAATGTCTGAAGATAAACGCCTGACCTATCTGCCTTCCCTTAGAAACCACTTGGAAACACCCGGCTCTGCATGTAGGCTGCAGAGAAGCCCCCTGCTTCTGATGGTTCCAAGCCTCCCTCAGTCCTTACACAAGCTGAAAGAGTAAAGGAAGTTCTGTAGCTGCAGATACACACAGCTACCCAGGCTGCAACAGTTCCTCCTGGTCTTCCTTTGCTTGAATGTTACAGCTCTCACTCTTCCTTTTTCTTTTTTGGCCAAATTCTGGAAAATCCAATATTATAGGGGGCTGTTCCATGTGACAAAGACCTTCTCATGACAACAACTCATTCAATATACTTGCTCTCTCTTGATGGTTCTGGAAGCCCTGAAAATCCTGAAGCTAACCCATGCCTGTCCCAACACCTTTCAGTCAAGGACAGCCCTTCTCCTGCTATCGGTAATACAAACTCAGTGTTCCTAGTGTGCATCACATTATCCTGTAATCAGTTCATTGGTCAGCTCTGAGGTCAAAAACTGAAGGAGTGACCCTCTATAAGATGCTCAGCCACTGTTTTCCATCACCATTATCACACACCATGTCTGTTGAAGTTGTTTTATTACACCTGCTGTCTTGTTGAAGTTGTTTTATTATACCTCTGTTCTTCATCTCCTGCAATTCCCATTTAGACCACTTCCGCACATCATTTCCACCTTAGTGGCTTCCATTTTTATCTCAGCACTTTGTTTTCAACATGTATTCAATTATCCCACTCAAAACTCACACCGTATAAAACACTTTGCTTTAGTATAATCCTATGGGCAATATGATAGAGGCAGAGGACCTACAACACCTTCAGCAGAAGAGGTAAAGAGACAGAAAATAGAAGACTCTTGCAAACATTTGCATGCATTCTCTCCATAGCAGGCCACAAAAATATTTCCCCCAGTTTACTGGGGTTTAGGGCATCTAATACAAAACCAAAAGCCACTAAACACTGTCTATCATCAGAAGCCAGCTGAAGCATCACTGATGCCCCCGATGTCTACTCCATCTAAAGCTTGAAATTAATAGTTGTTTGGATCTTAAGTTATTCATAAATTAACACATTCTTGTTCTGTACCACTGTTCTAACTTGTCATCCAACTAATATGCTAATATGCAACTAATAACCTTGTATTAAAGATGAATATTTATTTTCTTGAGGATAATCGCGGATTATACATACAACTCTTCAAAGAAAACCCAAGCACAGAGTTAAAAGCCTTTCAAACCCATGCTTACTGATGGAGAATGGGCCTGCCTGCACCCCTTGCTGCTCTGATCTGTCACAGGGCAGAGCCACTGCCCTCTGCACGCTGCAATGCTTTGCTGTTGGGAGCACTTGGCAGGGCCACAAAGGACCTTTGTTCACACCAGGCCCTGGGTGCACAATGCAATCCTTCCCCCTTGTCACACACTGCTGGGTTTCCATGGCTGGGTCAGAAGCGCTCCCCCCACTGCAGCGTCACCTCCTGCTTCCCATGGCAGCGCTGCAGAACGGAGGGGACAGAGGGGACTCAGGCACTGCTTTTTTGGGGCATGAATTCTGCAAACTCTAACGTGATGAGCAGCACACGATAGACCTGTGAGTGCTGGAGCTCCGCCCTCAGTTTCTTCTTCACAGGACTTTTGCTACCAGGTTGCTGCAAAACCACCTTTGTAAGACTTTCTGATTTCCAGGTACATTCTTGTCCTCCAGACGCCAGGAACACTGCAGATAAATTGACCTAACATGATTCCTCTGAGTCGTATTTCTCCATTTGCACGAAATCTGCCAGCCTATGTGTGTGTGTGTGCCAGTGCAGCGGGCCTCAGAACGCAGCCCTGAACGCAGCGAGGGCAAGGAGTGTCCCAGGGTTGAGGATGGGAGCTCCAGGAAAAGATGCCAATGTGGGGCAGGGGAGGGTGAGCACAGCCTGAGATGATGCTGCTGGGAAGGAGTGGGATTTGGCAGCATGGGGGTTTCTCTGCGTTTTCATTTCATTGTGAAATACAAAGAGATGATTGCTGGATCACTCACAAATTATTTAAAATCAGTTCGAAAGAAACAGCGCCTCGTTTTGAAAAAAGCAGAAGGGAGCGAAAAGCATCTGTGGAAGGAAATGAAGTTCCAAAAGATCTGATCGTGTCCTAAATACAGTCAAGAGGCATGCCTGGAAATAGGATCAGATTAGCACGACCCACACCTTCACAGACTTCTGCCACAGAGAGAACCACAGAGGACACGCTTCGTTTCTTCCATTTCTCATTTCAAACATCACAGGATTCAGAACAAACCAGTCCCTATTTCCAAACCCAACTCTGATTTGGAACAGCCAAAGTTCAGATGCTTTGGCATCTGCCTGGAACGCCCCTTACACTCCCAAGCCACAGAGGGACAATGTTTCACCCAGACAGATTATTACCGTGCCAAGGAATAAACTGTCAATGACAACAACAAGAAAGAATTGGCAAAACCTCCCATTCATTTCTTCCCTACCAGTGTAAACATTTGCCATCAGGACACCTTAAGCATGAAGAAGCATACTTGACAGTTACCTCCTCCTGTCTCCTCCCACATGCTTTAATTTCACATACTCACTGTTTCCTGCACGGAGTCATTACAAGTATTGGCCTTTCTGCCTCTCTGGATCCCCCTTGGGCTGCTTCATAGCACGTCCAGATGAACAAATTCTAACAATGGTTCTTGAGCAATACTTGAGAAATGCAGAAGAGCAGAAGAAGGGAACCGCTCATTACAGCGACATCTTACTGAGGAATATTTGTCTAAACCTTTTTATTTTTTTCAACTGGGTTTCTTCTCCTGTTTCTGGTGAGTAGGAGGGATCTCGGTTGAAAAAAATCAAGGCTGGTTTATACACATGAAAAACATCTCCTTGGGGGAATGCGTCTCAGTCGCCTCTTACAAGGTCAATTGATTATTTCATGTTGCCTTTTGGCATGTCAGAAATCTCCTGTTGAGCAATTCTGCTCCACTAAAAAGTATCTGAAGAATTTATTTTTGAGTAGTTTCTTACACATCATCAATTGTCCCCAAAAGCAAGAAAATCTAACCACTGCTCTCCAAAAAGATGACAGCAGAATGTAATGCAAAGAAGCCATAGGAAGGCAGAAGCACAAAACCAGGAACCAACTCGGAAGGCACTCCTGCTGTTCTGTGCATCATCAGAAGGGAAGCAACCTGAGCTTGAGTCTGTAGCATCCCATCAACCTCATTAGTTCAGTTTTCTTCTCTCTTTGTACAATTCAAGCTTCTTTCCAAACCCACATCTACTTCTTGCTTTAACCCCCGAAGCTCTCCCTCGCTTGCCTTACTCATGGATTATCTTCTTGCTAAAATTTTCAAAGAAGGCCAAAGAGAAGTCAGAAGGAAAGCATTAACCCATGCCCACACCCCATGTCGGGCGCAGGCTCCGGCCCTGTCTGCAGAGGGATGGTGTGACAGAAGTGCTAAGTCTCAATGTTTCAAAAAAATGCTGTGATTTGGGCAGCTCTTGTTGTCTCTGCAGCCAAACAGAGATGGGAAACCCTGTAAAACCCTGAGCACAACCATCATGGAAAGCATTCAGCAACAGTTCATGAAGCGCTCATTCCATAAGAACCCCAAACTTAAGCGCTATTGCATGGTGCTGGCACTGAAATAATCTCCACTCAGCCCATGCAGGCTTACAGCAAAGTTCTGCAAGAAGTTCAGACTCCCATCTCCTCCGACACAGCATGTTACCAATCCACAGTGCTGTCTACCAGGGCCATGGAGCTTGAAAAGCAGGAAAATGGCCAGAAACAGGTCTGCAGCAAAGCAACCAGAACATGCATTCATTTCCAGTGATTTCAGCAGACACTCCTTCCTCCTTTCCTGTGTGCTGAAAATAGGTTCCAACCAACCACTCACCAACACTCAGCGAGATGCTAATGTTCAGGATTTGTTTGCCAAAACACGTGCTCCTTCCAGGGGAGGAAGGAGAATAAAAAGATCCTTAACTGCACAATTTCAAAAGCCACTGATTTTGTGACCTGCTTGTGTTCACTGAGTTCATCTTCCATTTTTATGATGTTTGTGAAAACTTCTCTCTTTAAAATAAATAACCAACAAAAGCCCTGCTCTGAGATTGGTGCAATGTGGCACTTCTTGTCATGGCAACCCATCAGCTCCAAGTGTGCATTTCTGCATGGACCTCACTGCAAAACGAAGCAGAGTGGGGAAAGAGCACACAAAAAATCTCTAGCCATTGAGGCCAGCCTGGCAATCCCACCACTGAGACATGCAGGAAGGAACCTCAGCTCCAACCACTGAACACCCGCTTGGTCATTTGCAGGTTGGTTGATCTGTTGACCTGCTTTGTAAAGCATGGTCCATGTATTTGGTTTCCCAAACAGCATGGAAAACTACCTTTGCAGCAGCGAAAGGGAGCAGAATTAAGGAAAATGGACCATGTTCCCAAATAGGCTACATATACCATATGACGTGCAATGTCTCCAGCCTGAGGATACAGCCCAGCTCCCTTGGTGCCTCTGAAGGCACCACTGGATGTTGCACTACTAGCACCGACCTGCTGTGGCATCAGCACCCATTAAACACACGCTATGCTTTCAAGCTTGTCTTCACAACCACAAGACTTCCTCTGACACAGCCCCCTCTCCCTAGCCCTTTAATGAGTACTTTAGGAATTCTGCACCCTGAGACATTTGCAGGAGCTGAGACCTCCAGGCACATCTCATCTTAGGATATTCTTCAATCTAGCTATCAAGCCAACTCCTTTGTGTAACTGCTCAGGATCCAAAGCTGGCACTCAAGCCAACTTTTTCATCCCTCCCAACAGCATTCCCCCTCCATCTTATCACCTGCAAGACTCTGCCCTAAGTGCTCAGATTACCCAGGCTGGAGCCATCTAGCGTTATTTCTCCGGAGGCTTTATGTGAAAGTTTAGTTGCACAACAGTTTCTGAGGTTTAGGGAAAACTACGTTCCACAGCTGAAAAAAGGCAAGAGCTGATGCTGTTATCTAAAATCACCCAATCCCAAAATCCAAATAAGGTGAGAAGAGAAGAAGCAGCAGCCCAGTGGTTAAGGTTGGGTCTGACAAAGATTTGAAACCACATCTCCAAGGAGTGTTCAAAGCATTATCTCAATCAAAATTCCTTTTCATGATTTCTTTTTCTCATGGAATGGTCACTGGAACAGGTTGCCCAGAGAAGTTGTGGATGCCTCATCATTGGAAGTGTTCAAGACCAGGCTGGATGTGGCCTTGAGCAACCTGGTCTGGTGAAAGAAGTCCCTGACATCAGCTGCGGGAACTAGGTGGTCATTAAAGTCCCTTCCAACCCAAACCATCCTATGACGTTCTTCCTTTCTGATGCCTTTTGCCTTCTTCATCCCCACCAAAACGTGAAAGGATTGAGGAATTTTGGTCAGAAGGAACAGGAGAAACTACTCACATTGCTCCTGCTCTGTGTGGCCTTCAGCAATGCTCCTGAGTCTCTGGGGAGGAAGGGTCCTTCTACCTTGGGAGGCAATCATGCCCAATGTGACCCAATGCATCAAATTCCTCTGGTATCTTTGTGGCCTCACATCAGTAAATTAAAGAGACTGTTATGAGTCATAACATACTAAAATAAAGAGAATATGATGAAACATAACACAATTACACTCAACATTGCTAAGACATCGGATCTGCCTGCTGAAATCAGTTCCCAAAGCCCTCCAAATACTGAAGTACACATCAACAAGCTGCATCAAAACCATGCCAGGTCAGGAGGAGACAGGCAAGAGGAAGCAGGTCCCCCTGGCTTGAGTAATCTGCAGAATGTGTCTAAACCTGCACTGGCCTCTTTTGCCACTTGCAAAGGCTCAAGCACAGCACACCTGTTTCCTAACAGTGAAAGATGGCACTAACCAAAAGTTCAAGGGTTCCGTCCATAGGACTTCTGTTTTAACTGTTGTTGCATGAGCGAGTTAAGCGTCTTAACATTAGGTCTAGAAAGATGAATGAACAAAGTGCTCTCTGCGTTCTTCTCATCCCTTGTTTTTAGTTCTAGATCTTATTCTTTCAAAACAAGGATAGGGCAGATTTTACTCCTTTTGTAGAATAAATCAGCCTAACTGCTGAGGTCAGTCTTTTGGGACCAACATAGATTCCACCAGGGCAAATGAGTGTTGTTGGATTCATCCGCGAGGAAGGATGAAGGACAGCCACTGTGGCATTTCAAGTTTCCTCCTTTGAAGACTGGACAATTCAGTGTTGGTATCAGATGGCAAGAACAGAAAAATGCCCCTTTCCAGACTGTCCAAAGATACCTTTTCAGTTCTTCGAAAGCTGAACAATGGTATGGCCCAAGCTGTGGTGTTACAAAAGATATCCTTCCCTGTCCACAACCCCCAGACATTTAACTCATGTACAGGAGCCTGAGATGGGATCTAAGCCCCTGTGGTTCAGAGGAACCAAAGCACTGTCTGATGCTCACATAAAAACCAAAACCAAAACTACACATAGCAGAAACCCACCAAAAGCGTACTAGGAAGGGAAGAGAGCAAAAGAATGATTTGAGATTTTTACCAGTTCTGAAGTAAGAAATCAAGAGGGTGTAAGTGAAATATAAGCCTTTCCTCCTTGGACAACCCTGTTTCAACATGCAGGTGCACACATGCTTGATGTATATCAAACTATAGTAATAGCACACACCAGCACTGTAAACAGTGCCAGGAAAGAAGCATCTTTGAACCCAGCCCTCTGCTTCCAGTCCCAAGTGACTCAAAAGAAGGGCTGCCTGAAGATGTTCAGTAGTGGGTCAGTTTTACTCAGGAAGTAGGAGAGCTATAAATCAGTCACTTTAAAATAGGATAATAATAACCGGAAAAAAAAAGGAAGAAAAAAAAAAAAAAAACCAAGAAAAATCCCTGAGGCTTGCTGGGAAGAAGTAAAATTGGAGAAAAATAGATAGAGATGAAAAGTACCTGTAATCTCTTTAATGTGGCACTGAAGTTCTTGTGAAGAGAAAGCAGAGAAATGATAAGAAAAGGAAAGAAAGGAAAAGAAAGCAGCCCGTTGACAACTGGCTGCAGATATGTTTTTCTAATGGGCAGTAGGTCAGCAGGGCATTTCCATCTGGCCTGCTTAAACTGGAGCTTTGATGATGTTACATATATGATTTCAATACAAATTTGATCTTTGTGGAGTTGAAAGTATATTCTGTATGTGTGTGTGCATATGTATTACTGCACGGATGATAGCGGAGGGTCTTCCAGTGGGGAAAAAAGGGTAATTTGTAGGTAATGATGAAAACAGCAGGTGTTGGGTTGCACCTCGGCCGTTTTTAGGGTTCGGTAGGGGAAAGGAAAAGAGAAAGGAAGAGGCAGCGACAAGGGGCTGCAAAAGTCCTGAACAGAAGGGAACAGGAGAATAACTAAGGAATGGCTTTGTCCTCAGCCTCCGACACCCTGCTCTCCACCTGAACCCAGAGCAGGCGCTACCACACCCCCTCACTGCTGCCCATGCCCACCTCTGCTCCCAAGGCTCAACACCTTGGCCAAGGCAGTGATGGTAAAATACTTTGCTCCATTTTCAATGGTGATTTGCATCTACACATAGATGAAAAGACTCTCTATGCGTCCTCCTCCAAAAGGACTACAAAAAAGGAAAGACCGTGAATCCACATTCTGCTTTTCTTTGACATTCCACAGCGCTTTTCCAATCTAATTCAATAAGGACTGTGCAAACAGACTGGAGCCTGTAAATTAGCCACTTGACTAACACCAATGAAGCTAAAGAATGTTTGCAAGGAGCAGAAGTCAAGGTTTGAAGCACAGATTAGGCACAGACTGAGCAGATTTGGAGTCTGGCTTTCAGAAAAGCCTACACTACAACCTCAGTAATCTCTTAAATTCAGTTAATGCAGGCTTAGGATAGGTCAGCAATAATTAGACGAGACTACACTTTCTCTTAAGGTGCATAAGATCCCCAGAGAACGTCATTGTTTGTGCTAGCACAGATTTGCTGTACACTCAACTGCACACAAAACACAACTACATGCAAATGCATTTAATCAAATAGATTCTAAGAAGCTATAAACTGCAGCAGGAACAAATAAGGAGTTAACAATTTCTGACGGTTTTACTTTGCAAAGAGCAAGATAGAAAGGAGGATGCTTTTTTTTTTTTTTTTTTTTTTTTCAAATTGAATTTCACAATCCCTGTAGATTATATTCCAGGAAATTACTCTGTTATGTGAATACTGTTACTGAATGACATTTTGGTCCCATTATCTCAGACTCTTCTTGGCATGTGTGTCAGATGTGATTCACCATATGTTTAATGACATGCAACACACTGGTTCAAATATATCCTACTAATGCAACCAGCCACGAGAGCCTCTATTTTCTTACGCTTCATGTTACAACTTAACTCAGAAATGCCTCAGTTAGTCACACAGCCCTCATCCAATTTTAAGATCTCCCGTGTAGATTTATGGAACTTTAAACAACAAAAGAAAACCTCACGAGACAGATAAAACTGCTTTTCATAAATTTGAGAAAGACAGAATACTATTTAACTGTTAGCACTGGGAGTATCCCAATCCCAATACCTTCTCCAGCATTTTTGAACTATTCTTGTAGAATGACTTTTCTGTATGGTATGATGTAGGATTTCTATAGTGAGACTATTTTCCCAGACCAGCAGTTTTTCCCCAATTCCAGTTTGAGTGCTACAAAAACAAACAAGCACCAATCCCTGCCCTAAAAGAGTTCACAGTTTCCTTCCTCAAAGCGGAGTTAGGAGGATTACCAGCTGCAAACTGCTTTGAAGGTAAAAAGAGAAAAAAAAAGAAAAAAAAAAAAAGTGTGCTAAATATGTGCTAAATATTGCTGTCCCCGTGAGTCAACACAGACTCCTCGAGATGCTCTACTAACCATTTATACTACGATAAAAATAGTAATTTAGAGCAATAAGCTAGATGCTTTACAATTGGTGGCTCAGGAACTACAAGCAGCACCAAGTGTTACTGTCTGTGATTTGCCTTGCAGGCAAATCTGCTCGAAGGTTAAACCTAACAAATTTCTACTCATTCAGTCAGATATGTTTTGTTCAGCCCCTTTAGCCCTGTGAAGGCAAAGAGCTGAGGGTACTTCTGCCCCACAGAGAGCACAGAGCAAGTGGTGCCCACTACAACTCCAGGACACGTGGAGGTGTCCCACCCTGTCACCCTCACTGAGGCAAACAGGACAGCAGGCTCCTTTGCTCAAATACGTGAGGTGATATCTGAAAAAGAAAGCACAATTACAGATTCACAGAATCACAGAATTATCGAGGTTGGAAAAGACCTAGAAGATCATCCAGTCCAACCATTACCAATACTTCCCAGCTAAATCATACCCCTCAACGCAACATCCAAACGTTTCTTGAACACTCCCATGGTCGGTGATTCCACCACCTCCCTGGGCAGTGCATTCCAATGCCTGACCACCCTTTCCGAGTAGTAATACTTCCTAATGTCCAGCCTGAACCTCCCCTGGTGCAGCTTGAAACCATTCCCTCTAGTTCTATCACTGATTACACGAGAGAAGAGGCCGACCCCCAGCTCACCACAACCTCCCTTCAGGAAGTTATAGAGAGCTATAAGGTCTCCCCTGAGCCTCCTCTTCTCCAGGCTGAACAATCCCAGCTCCCTCAACCGCTCCTCATAAGGCCTGTGCTCCAGACCCCTCACCAGCTTGGTTGCCCTCCTCTGAACACGTTCCAGAGCCTCAATGTCTTTCTTGCAGTGAGGGGCCCAAAACTAAACACAGTACTCGAGGTGCGGCCGCACCAATGCCGAGTACAGGGGGACAATTACCTCCCTGTTCCTGCTAGTAACACTGTTTTTGATGCAAGCCAGGATGCCATTGGCCTTCTTGGCCACCCGGGCACACTGTCGGCTCATGTTCAGCCGAGCATCAATCAGTACCCCCAGGTCTGTTTCCTCAACACAGTCCTCCAGCCACTCTACCCCAAGCCTATAGCGCTGCCTGGGGTTGTTATGGCCAAAGTGCAGGACCCGGCATTTGGTCCTGTTGAGCCTCATCCCATTGGCTTCAACCCAGCTCACCAGTCTATCCAGATCCCTCTGCAGGGCCTCGCTACCCTCAGGCAGATCGACACTCCCTGCCAATTTGGTGTCATCCGCGAACTTACTGAGGGTGCACTCAATGCCCTCATCCAAGTCATCAATAAAGATGTTGAAGAGGACAGGCCCCAGCACCGACCCCTGGGGAACACCACTCATGACTGGTCTCCAACTGGATTTGACTCCATTTACCACCACTCTCTGGGCCCGGCCTTCCAGCCAGCTCCTTACCCAGCTGAGAGTGTACCCATCCAAGCCACGGGCTGCCAGCTTTTGCAGGAGAATAGCATGGGAGACAGTGTCAAAGGCTTTGCTGAAGTCTAAGTAGACCACATCAACCGCCTTTCCTTCATCCATCAGATGGGTCACAGGATCATAGAAGGAGATCAGATTGGTCAAGCAGGACCTGCCCTTCACAAACCCATGCTGGCTAGGTCCGATCTGCTGGTCATCCCACACCTGCCGCGTGATCTCCCTCAAGACAATCCGTTCCATTACCTTCCCTGGCACCGAGGTCAGGCTAACAGGCCTGTAGTTCCCCGGATCCTCCTTACAACCTTTCTTGTAAATGGGAGTCACGTTGGCAAGCCTCCAGTCTTGCATCCCACTGAGTCACCATCACTGCACCTGAAGGAGTGTGCTTCAGGTGGACAAGAGGACACTACACCTGAGCAAAGTGCTACTGATGCACCACAAAGCACAGTGGGGCTTTCAGGAGGACAAGCAACATTTTCAATTCTACTGCTGCCCAGAGACCTGATGAGCGCAGCAATGCATGGGTTGGGAGATGTGTTGCAGAAGGGTGATGTCAGAAACAGGAACATGGGGATTGTAATTTGCAGGTACAATTCACCAGCTAAACTTAGTGGATTTGTTAATTTGCTCTGAAGACTTGCCATTAAATGCACTGGATTGAGAAAGCAATAAAACCACGCACAAGCAGGACAGAAGGGCAGCTGGGTTGCCCAGAAGCTGTGCAGCATGCTGAGTGCAGCCGAGCAGAAGGGGATCTGCAAACGCAGCCACTGCACAAAGCGGCAGCTTCAGGAGGAGGTGACGAGCCCTGGCAGAGCCCTCATAGGGGAGGGGGCTAAGGGAAACCCCAGCCACACAAAGCCCCTGCTGCAACCCAGCTGTATGGCGATCACCATCGCTGCTCACTGCATCCCTGACCATGCTGCACTGTTGCTGCAGAGTGGCACTGAGTCCATCTTGGATTTATTTTGGGCTGGTTGGTCTCATTGGAGCTGTTCTCCATTGGGGAGATGTGCATCACCATCACCTTGTGCTTACTGCAAGTGCACAGCTCTCCTTGTTCGCTTCCTACACCTCTAACCCTCCTCTGAAATCCAGCAAGACCACAGAAAAGAACATCCCGAGTTGAAGGGTACCCGAAGGGATCACTGAGTCCAACTCCTGGCTCCACAAAGGACCACCCCAACATGGTCCCTGTGTCTGAGAGCACTGTCCAGATGCCCCTTGAACCCCAGCAGCTCGGGGCCGTACCCACTGCCCTGTGCAGCCCGTTCCATGCCCACCGCCCTCTGGTGCAGACCCTGTCCCTACACCTTCCGCCCCTCCCCTGGCACAGCTCCATGCCGTTCCCTCGGGCCCTGTCGCTGTCACACAGAGCAGAGCTCAGCGCTGCCCCTCCGCTCCCTGTGAGGAGCTGCAGCCGCCATCAGGCCTCCCCTCAGCTCCTCTGCTCTGGGCTGCACAAACCCAGTGATCTCAGCTGCTCCTCAGTCCTTGCCCTCCAGACCCTCTCCCACCTTTGCAGGCCCAGGCTCTGGTGGCTTTGTACCACATCTTCTTCTCCACAGCCTCCCCATCACCTCAGCATTCGCCCAAGCCTCTCGTCACAGTCAGTAGTTCATCCGAGTGACACAATTACTCAGCCAGACGTGGCTGGAAAGAGATACTCAGCCATCCCCATGACATGCAGAAAATGTACACTTCATTGCTTTTGGAGCCTCTCTTAGTAAGGGAAGCAGCACAGCTTCTACAGTAGCAGACCCAAGCACAACTTAGGGCTGCAATAGGCAGCACGACACATTACCCTAGAGCTGTGGGATGCTCAGGTTTATAATGTGTTTAATATAAAAACAGCCCTTACAGAATCACAGAATGGCTCAGGCTGGAGGGGACCTTAAAGATCACTGAGATGGGGATTGGGGCCATATTACTGACTTGTGATACCGAGTGTGTGCATGGATCCTAAACCGTTAACAGGCATTTGGTCTCGCTTTGCTATGGGTATCCCTGTCACTGCAATGGCTCTGAGCACTGGGGAGATGCATCCTTTGTGCCCGCTTGGACCTTTTTGCTGGCTTACTAACTGTGAATTGAAGCCCATATAGCACCTTGCATTGCGGCTCACCCACATGAGGAGGCCAAGCTGCTGAGGCTGCACCAAGGACCAAGCAGTTGAGCTCTCCTACTGCAGTCTATGTTTGCAGAAGAGCTTTTATCTCCCCTTGCAAATCATATTTCAGCTTTTTTAGGAAGAGTCCATATGACACATCAATGGAATCACAACTCCCACTGCACCCCTGGATCATGTCTGGGCTCCTCGAGACAGCCACCAGCTGACAGAGAGGCTTAAACAGAGGGATCCCACGTACAGAAACATGGGAATGCAGAACAGTGCTTTAAAGAACTGCCTAATGCACTATGTGCAGTACTACAGCAGTGTTGTGAGTTAGCAGCATGACACAGGGTTTAATGTTATCAACAATATTATCACTGAAATTGGTGTTGCTATATAGCATGACTTCAGCATAAATAGGAAGGAAAGCTTTATGTCTCAACGCTGTGCTGCTCAGCCCCATCCCAGTCTTCTGGGAGAGTACCAGTGCCAGGGACCTGGAGAGGCACGATGGAGATATGCGATGCACTACCTATAGTTTCAGACCCTTCTGTGTATGTCAAAACACCGAACAGCTTTCCCCTCCCTCCAGGAAACAAAGGTGTTATTTTCCAAATGCCGTTTCACTACAAGATTAAGTGATGCGATGCAAATGGAGACAAAGTGTGCAATACTGGACTTAATCAGAGAAAATAGGGGCCGGGAGGGAATCCCACGGGAGTGACACATTTATTTCATTATTATACCACAAATGACATTAAGTATTCACCGAGTCCCTGAAGGCAACATTCCTGCATAAGAAGCAACCCCACTCACCAAACCTGCGACCATTCTATAAATAACAGGTATTTACAAAGAGAGCTGTTAAATATTTATTTTTCTCTTGAGACTGAGTTCTCTGCTCATTTGTGTCTGCACAGCACTGGGGAGCAGAGGAGCTCACCTAAAAAAAGACCAGGAACCAGTCCAGGGACCGGCCCCAGCACCAGCCTCCTCCACAAGCTGGCGAGGAAAAAGCATCCAACCTCGCATGGAAGAACAGGCAGCCAACAAAATGGGCATGAGCTCATCCGGCAGGCAACGGTAGAGCGAGGAAGTCCGGCAACAAAGCAGCATTTAAGAAACGCTACCAAACCCCGTCCTCACAGAGCAGCTTGGTGTTAGGCATTAAAGAAGCGACAACCTTCAGTTGTCAAGTGTAACTGCAGATTTGCATTACATTTGCTTTGTGTCTTGGGAACACGCATACGTTTCTCACAACTAATGAATTACAGTGATTTATTCGGTTTTCTCCTTTGGGAAGTTGACGGTTCGGGGGGAAGGAAAAAAAGCCACCAAAACCTGTGGCTCTGAATGCACTACACTGCTAACCCTTTGTAGTAGTGTTTGTAATAGTTTTTACTCCGGCTTGCCAAAAGCTGAGTTTTAATTAAATATTAAAAAGCTATTTGTTAAAATAACGTTGCCATAGCAACTGGAGAAAGCTAAAACACCCCGGTGTTTCTGACTCACAGCATATTAATCAACCTCCAGCTATTATATCATGAGCGCCCCCCCTGCCAGGCCCTGTGCCCCCCCAGTGGGGCAGCGCTTGCTGCTGGACTCTGCCCCAGGTTCAGCAGGGCCAGCTCCTGATCCCGGCCAAGCATGGGAGCCACGAGCTCCAGTGAAGCTCCCCATCTATTTCATAAAAGATCACTGGGTCTTATCACAGAATGGCTTGGGTTGGAAGGGACTTCAAAGTCCACCCAGCCCCAGCCCCTGCCATGGGCTGCTTGCCCCCCACCAGACCTGGCAGCCCAGGGCCCCAGCCAACCTGGTCCTGAGCACCTGCAAGGATGGGGCAACCACAGCTCCTCAGGGTAGCCTGCGTGTGCCTCACTGTCCTCTAAGTGAAGGGTTCTGGGGCCTGTCCTGCAGCTGGTGCTTGCCTACCGCCAGGCCCAGTGTGTGGAGCTGAGTCATCAAGGACCCAGGCAACTTTGATATAAGGAAGTGGAAGCAGAGGCAGAAGTGTGGCTGCATGGCTCAGATGGAGCCAGGGACAACATTCCCCTCCCCAACAGCTTCATTTTGTTCGTTTAGCCTCCCCTCTGCTTATCTTTTTCTAATGGAAAAAAAATACCTAATCACATAGTTATTAATCAAAGGAAATGTGATGAATATTACAGCATTTGTACGCCAGCATTGGTTTCCTGCTGCTTTGTTTGGGTGTCACAGACTGTGACTATGACAACCGCAAGCAGTTATTGGACTGATGTCATTTGTGACATCATGCTTAATGGAAAAGGAAGAAGAGACACAACCAGAAATAAGAAGAATGGAACAAAACCTGCTTTCTTCTCTTTTCCTCATTCCTCCCAAGCCGGGTCCTGGGGGATGGCTACGCTGGGGCTGATGGAAAGCTGGAGCAGCTCTGGCATTAGCAAAGCCTGGGATGTGCTGAGCACTGGGGAAAAGCTGCCCCAGCTGTGGGACGAACGTGGATCTGATGTTACATGGAGGAAATCTCCTCACCCTCTCCTGGCTGGGGGCTGAGGAGTTAAAGCCCAGAGTTAAAGCCCTGCACAGAGTGCTGCCACACACTGCTGGCAAAGCTTTGCTTTGCTTTGGTAAAAAGTGTTTGTAAATTCACCGCTCAGTCTCCAAATAACAAAAAACAAACCTGCAGCCCTCAAAACCCATCCAAATCATATGTGGCAGAGAAAGGCTTCCTGCAACACGAATCTCCTTCACAGCACACGTCCAGAAGTTCCGTCAGAAAACAGTTCATTTTTCCAAGTGACTTTTTCGAAGCTTTTCCAATCCACAAAGTGTGTTTCTCCCCTGCCGGACTTGCCATGTCTCACCAGCTCGATGCTGCAGCCTGTGCTGCTATCTCCTTGTCCCCTGCACAGCATCCCAGTGTGGGACTGGTGCCACTCTGCTGTGATGTGTCCCCCTCATAGAATCACATAATCGTTTGAGTTGGAAGAGACCTTTAAAGGTTGTTTAGGCCAACTCTCCTGCAATGAACAGAGACACCTACAGCTAGATCAGGTTGCTCAGAGCGCCGTCCAGCCTGACCTTGAATATCTCCAGGGATGGAGCATCCAACACCTCCGTTCCAGTGCTTCACTGCCCTTATTGTAAAATACTTCTTCCTTATGTCCAGTCTGTCCCTTGCAGCAGGACAGTCTTCGAGAGCTGCCACGTGACATAAACTCTCTCCAGTAGGCAGGTTACACTCTGTGAATGTCAGGAGATAACTGGGGGTGGACAAAGGAAAGCAGAAAAGCAAAGCAGCCTTCCTTCTGTCCTCTCGCCAGCACACCTTTCCAGACTGAATGCCCAAAGCACTTTGCAGGACAACACCAGAGAGCAGAGATAAAGGAGATGAGCTCTTCTACCTCTGGTTTCTCCTCCACCCTTTTGTTTCTCAGTTGGCATTGCCATGCTGCAGCCATCTCCCGCTGCCCAGTTTCTCTTGGCTTTGGTCAAACAGCCTTTCACAAGCCAGAGGATGAGAAGACGGGAAAATGGGAATTCACTGTCTCCTTTCTATGCTGAACAATGACTGCATCTCATTGCAATAACTTCAGAGACATCTGAGATTACATGAGTTACCTGGGCAGCTTCCAAGCAATTCTGCTTATCTCTCACCCTCTTAACACAGCCATGATATATCAAAGCTCCTGCATTGCTGCTTTGCTTTGACTTAACAACACAGACAGCATTTGCGTGGCACCAGCACTCTGCCTTTGAAGAGCTTGAGCACAGCACAAGCAGGTCCCCCTGTTTGCTCTTCTTGCAGCAGCAAGCACCGTGTGGGTGCATTAGAACACACATCCGTCAGGACTTCAGAGATGCTTGCAGAGCAGAGGCCAAATTTCAACACTGCCTACTTAACACAGAATGAAACATCTGAAAGCAAACGTTGCCTGAACAGCATTCCTAATGTACGGTTACGCTTTAAGAGACACAACGTGCTACACAGCACCTTTCTGCTGAATGTATCTTTCTAATTCAGTCTCTACCCATCCCATCTCTCTGCAGCCAGCACAGTGCAGAGAATGAGGCCAGAGCCCCTCTGAGCGATGCTTTGTAAACGACTGACAAGAAATAAACCCACAGCTTGATTAGCAGCTCTCCTGTGGCAGCCTGAGCACCAAGGAAGGAGAAAACACTTTTGATTCAAAGGGAGACTAGACGATGGAACTTACTGAGGACAAACCCCAAACACCATCATGATTTCATGCCATTTTTCTGCCAGTAATAATGGGACTCAATGCTGGAATCCATCACAAAAGGCTGAAAACAGGATTCCCTATTGCAGGGTTTTTGCTTACCCATTTCTGAATGCCTGCCAGTTATTTATTTAGCAATTTTTACCACATCTTTTTTTCTGAACGCTGATGGACTCCATTTCATTCCTGTTAACATAACAAAGCCTTTTCTTTTTTTTCAGGCTGATTTCAATTTGGGGTTTTATTCTGCTGTAGCCCAAATAGATTTGTGTTGGTGTAACAGAAAACAGGCTGTATGCCACCGAAATAAAAATGGAAACAAAATTCTGCTGATTTTCAAGTAACCATAGATTTCCACCACCAACAGGAGAGGGTAAAAACGGAATTGGACTTGGGCTGATTTTAAAAACCTCAAAAAAACCCAAAACCTGAAAAAAAAAAAAAAAAGCTCTGATAGGAAAATGTATGGAAAAGCAGTGAATTCTGGCAACACAAAAGGAAAACTCCTGGTGTGGTCATTGCTTCTATGCATAACTATACAACTAGATACCTGTTTAGCTATATACATAACTACATAGCTATGTATAGTTATATATAGTGTGCATGTATGTATGCATAGTGTACATATACAACACATATATACACACATATATATACACAGTATATATATAAGTTCTGTATATATATATATGCATACACACATAAGATACTGGCTGAGCTGCTTTGAAGCAAGGAATGGAGCCAGGCATGCAGATGTCTCACATGGTGCCAAAGTACCTCTGAAGTTCCTCGATCAGATCAGAGAGGAGCCCAATATTGGGTTGTTTTCTGTGCTGATGATAGGGCTGGGTATGCATGCACACACACTCAAAAACAACCTCATAGCAAATCCATGTTTTTCTCCCCTTTCAGAACATGCAAGCTTTCTTCATGAGGAATTCCTTGCCTCAAGTCTCCATTAATGTTTTTTGTCTTTTAATGTCTGGTAGGGCTTGAAATCAACCAACAAGCTTCAGACAGTGCTAATGGTCCATTCTATTGACCATATTCAAAGTTAAATGCATTCATGTGGTTCATATCTGCAACAAGATAATTACTCAGCCTATGTGGTAATACAATGCTGACTTTATTTTGTGGGTTACAAAGAGGTGCCAGAGACACACAACTGATTCCAAAGTACTGGAGTTACTTGCTGTAAACAGTTCTAAAATTGTCTTCTAAAAATGTTTTCTTTTTATTCTTCCTTCTGTTCGAGCAAGCTCAGGTTTCCCACTTATAAGGAAAATAGAAATAAAACATCTACTCACTGCACTGCATTTCTTACATCCTGGGAATTCGGCGCTACTTTTGAAGGTGAGCAGAACTTCAGAAACCTACAAAAGAGAGCGAAAGCTGTGTAAGTCCAGGAGGATTGGGGAGAAAAACAGCAAAACAGCAGCCATCCCACCTCTGCTGCAATTGAGTTTATCTGACAGCACCCAAGAATGCTGACTGATGGGAACTGCAGCAATGCCTCTTCCATGACTGCTGACAGGACCATGCAGATGTCCTCCGGGATGTAGTGCTGCATACCTTGGGAACCCCTTGGGAAAAAGAAAATGCACATTTCCAAGGCCAGGCAGACAGCGGGGAGTGCTCTCACATAGGGATGTCCTGAGATACAGCTGCTGTCGGGCTAGAAATACCCACAAACATCTGCTGCAGCAGACACATACCAGAACCGGCTCTGGCTACTGGGAGCCTCGACGAAACACTTCTGGCCCACTGCCCTTCTCCTCCATCAAGGGACTCACCGGCTGGGTTCTAAAGCTAACATTGGTTTTCCTCGTTTTCTAATTTTTTTTCCTTTTTTTCTTTCTCTCCTGCAGACGGGAGGGAAGGGTCTGAGAAACACTCTGCCTGAGGGTGAGGGAATAAACACCAAGGATATGTGCAGGAAAACGAGTGGTCACAGGGCGATGTGAGTGAATGCAATACATCCAGCCAAACTCCCCCCTCGCGAGACAGAAGCTTATCGATTGTTTTGGCAGTGCCCAGAACGCAGCTAAAGCTAAAGAATTTGAATTTGAAACTACACACACTCTGTGCTATCTGGATATGGAAAGGTTGGCTGGGAAACTTGACAGCAAGTCAGAGAAATAACCCGAAGTCTTGTGCTCCTTTCCAGCAGGCTAGGGAGTCTGAGGCTCTTTTCAAAGGAATCACAGAATCATTAAGGTTGGAAAAGATGTCTAAGATCATCCAGTTCGACCATCAACCCATTCCCAGCATGCCCATAAACCATGTCCCTCAGTGCCATGTTTCTTCAACACCTCCAGGGACAGTGACTCTTCCATCTCCCTGGGCAGCCAGTTCCAGATACAGCTTCCAGATACAAGATACAACTGGATTTCCTGAAAGCGTATCAGAGCTACTCAAGTAGCCAGGAGCTACACAACCAGAAATGCTTTTTAAGAGCCTAGAATAGAAAAAGCTGCATGTTTATTCACAGATAAATGGGAAACTGCTTCCCATTTTGCTCCATCTCAAAGTGAGGCTAAATGCTAGTTTCACTGCAATGTAACGGAGAACACTTCTACCTGCTGAAGGGGTGGAAACTGTCTGGCACCAGGATTTTGGGACAGAATCTCCCGTTCTCCCACCTTGTGCTACAATCCTGGTGCCAAGCAGTTTCAGTATTTAATGGGATCAGTTCAATGATCTTATACAGAATCCACTCTCTGAAATCTGCCTTTTCAGTGCTGTGTCCAACGTACAAGTGACTCTGCCTTGCTAGGAGACCTCAGACCACCTCTACAAATAAAAGGCTTTTAACCACCAACCAAATACCTACAGGGCTAAGTAGCCCTGTCATTCCTTTCATCTCCAACCTCTGGTTAGAGAGTTAATTAAAATAAATACATTACATACAGTGTCATCGTTTCTTAGGACTGTATAACGAGCCTTCCAGTTGTTGGTGCTTTTCCTAAAGACACAACTGGTGCAGTTTCTGTGAGGCTCCCGGCTTCAGGAAACATAAAGAAGGAAGAAATCTCCAGAGTGACTAAATCCAGCCCCTTGCTGTTGTGCTCATACCACACAATCCTCTTCAGAATGTATGGTAAGAAATTCTACCCCTTGCTGCTATGAAAACATGATTTAACACAGCAGCTCAGAAACAAGCTGGGAATATACATATACACGTATATATGCATTTATACATATTTCAGATCTTACAGTCTCCTGGTGCTGGGAGATGTACCACTGCTTCTGAAAGTTTGGAGTGAGGCAACAGCGAAATAAGGAGTCACAAACACATCTCACCCAGAAAAGTCTTTTTGTTTTTATTTTTATTTTTTCGCAACTGGTGGGTGATTACCAATACAAAGAAACCGGGTCTTGCTCAGCTTTGTTCAACCCGAGCAATCCTCCTTGGGAAGCTCCTCTCAAATGGACCAGCACAACCCAAGCACCAGCCCGAGCCCTGCATGGTCATGTGGAATGCTTGCCAGAAAGAAGTAGCATGCCAAAAAAACCACCTAAACTAAACAAGCTCACAAATAAACAAAAAGACTCCTAAAAGTATTTCACTTCACAAACACCAGCAGGTTCCAAACATCACCGCTCTAACCACCTGAAAACGGGACTGTGTTTCACTGTTGGCAACAAGATTTCTTCCAAAAAAACTGTTCAAATAACTTTAGTGAACTAAAATGTAAATCTGGATCTGCTCTTAGGGCATAAAAGAGAAATAGTTGTACTGTTTAGCAGCTCGACAGTGAAGTTCCTTTGAGACTCTCTCAACCTAAGGAAATAATCAATTTTGCAAAGGAACATTTTACAAAGAGAAATAGAGTTGGGAGTCCTGAAAGCACTTGCTTTCCCCAGCTGTGCTTGAGTCAAAATAAAATGAAATAAAAGCCAAACTGCTCCTTGACCTCTTTTCCTGAAAGATGTCAATTTGGGAGTTTAGCCTCACAGCCTGCCTGCCCAAAACATTGATGCGGAGCACCTCTTAACACCACCCCTCTGCCAGCTGCCAGCAGCCCTGTGAGGCTTTGTGACCCATCACCACGCTCCCGCAGTGGGCTGCCTCATCGCCCAGATTTGGGAAGTCCCATGCTCTGGCTAAGAGAGATGAAATGGGTTGGATTCTCTACCCTCTATCTGACCATCTAAGCTTGCTTGGCCATGCCCTGCCTGAGACACAAGACATAAAGGCCATGGGACAACAAACGCCCAAGTCAGCTCCTCAGCCCCTGGTGTCTGTATCCCAGGAGGCATTTATTAGGTTTTCAGTCTAGCTTATATCTGTATTTCCCCCAAAACTACCATGATAAAAATTACCACCTTAGTTGAGCTGAATTTACTTTGAGCACTAGAATAGAAATGCCTTCTATCAAATTAAATATTCACAGCTGTGTAGGAAAAGGGTAGTTTATAGCCTGGAGATTACAGACTGTTATTATGGCGTGATTAGCAGACACAGGCTTTCCTGGAAGTTGTCTGTCTCAGTGCACTGAAAATCCCCATTATCCTGGTGGGTCCTGAGCACCCTTGTGTCTATCAAGGCACTGCTGTGTGTTGTAGCTGCTCCACTCTGGGTATTCACCGAAGACCGGTGACCCTCAGCAGAAGGAAAGAATGCATTCATGAAGATCCTTCACTCCAACGCACTTTTATAAAGCTTATGTGTTCCCATGTGTACGACCCGTGCTTAAATAATGCAAGAATAGCACAGCTGAGCACAGACGCAGGGAGAAGAACACATGGATGGTATTTCTGGCAGTGTCAAAGTCCCACCCTGGGCTAAGCCAAACCACTTCACAGTTCCTCTGTTTGCAATGCAAATAATGAATGCACAGCTGGAAGGTTCAGTGCAAGGTCTAATTAAAATTGTTACTGCTTCTATCCCTTAACAAACCCATAAGAGAAGTCCAGAGTTTCCATCAAATACCTGAATATGCACTGGACAAGCTATTAAAATAGAGAACATTGCCCTGAGGCATCCGAGCACGTGCACCAGATGCCACATCGTGTGACTAGGAACACCCAACAATGCCTGGATGTCCCCACACCTCTTCATCCCGAGACCTCATCTGTGTCCTGCAGGGCACTCAGCTGCCCTTCTCCAGCACCGAGACGGATGAGGAGACGGATGGCAGTGGCTCCACAGCCTCCCAGGTGTGATGGGCATGGTCGTGATGAGTCAATGGTTGGATCAGATGACCTTAGTGGTATTTTCCGACCTTAATGATTCTATGATTCTACAGAGGGAGGCAGGCAAGGCTGGGAGAGAGAAGGCTGCTGCAGCTTCTGGCACAGATGGGCATGGCAGGCAGCTCCTGTGAGGACCACCCTCTCCACCCTAGCATCATGACAGCCATGAGCACAAGGTTGTGATCCATGCTTCCTCTCCACCCAGGCCATACAGCCTTTCCACACTTCCCCTCCCCATGATATAGCTCATTGGGAGCCAAGTTATAGAACAAAAATGAAAGACAATGGGAAAGCACTGCTCAAAGTGAACTATATTTACTTTTCAACACATTACCTAGATGTGGATTACCTAGCACAAGAGAAAGATATACTACTTTCTATTCTATTCTATTCTATTCTATTCTATTCTATTCTATTCTATTCTATTCTATTCTATTCTATTCTATTCTATCCTATTCTATCCTATCCTATCCCATCCTATCCTATTCCATCCCGTTCTCTTAGCTGTTCCTAGTTTCCTTCAACAAATCCAAGTGTTTTCTTGAAGGGTGAGAAATTTGTTTCATATACTATTCTCAATTTGCTGCAAGGGCTTTAAGGGCTTTAAAGAGAAGAATGCTTGGTTGTGTAAGAAAACTCAATGATGTCCTGCAGTGTTCCGGCCATTGCCAATTGAACTATTTCACATTATTCCTATATAGCCTTTCACACTGTCACCCTCTGAATAGTTACCTATAAGATGAGGTACCAAAGGCTCACCCAGAGCTGGAAAGCTGTCCTACTTTCATTCTGCCAGAACCAGGACTGATAACTGTTTTTCACCACTGCTTGCTACAGTAGGACTATTGTAGGACACTTCTGCTACCTAGCATATGTACAGCAATTTTTATTTCAAACAACCTAGCTGTGGACTGTTCATCTATGAGGGCTGAAGGTCATGCCTCCTATTTTATGTTGGCCCACAATGTCAGAGGCGGATGCTGGTGATACAGCAGTAGTGGTTGAGCCTTCCCACCAATATTCAGCTATGTGTTGTTGCCGTGTGACAGATGGCAGCAGAGGGGCAGTCTGACAAAATGGTACCTGACATGCATGTGTGTTTGGAGTAAAGGTGTGCCACTGAATTCCTCCATACAGAAAAAATGGCACCCGCTGACATTCATCAATGCTTGCTGAATGTTTCTGGAGACCAAACAGCAGATGTGAGCACAGTGGGGTGGTGGGTAGTGCATTTCAGTAGTAGTGACAGCAACATGAAAGATAAGCCACGTTCCACATGGTGATGCACAGCTGTCACATCATGAAATCAAGAGCCTCTTGATCAGCTCATCTGCACAAATCAGTGGATTACAACCATGGAACTGTGTACAGAGCTGAATATTAGTTTCAATGTGTTGGAAACAATGGTAGCAATATTGGAATATCACAAAATTTTCATCAAGCGGGTCCTATGAATGCTCATACTGGAACAGAAGGAACCCCGTATGCAAGTTTGTCAGGACCTACTGAATCAATCCGAGGGTGAAGGTGATAGCTTCCTGGATTGCATCATTATTGGAGATGAGATCTGGTGTCACCACAACAAGCTGGAGTCAAAACAGCCATTATGGGAGTGGCAATGTGAATTCCCCATCAAAGAAAAAATTTGGGATGCAGCCCTCAGCAGGTAAAGTCACATGCACTGTTTTCTGGGTCAGGAAAGGGCTGATGAAAGATGGACAGTATGGACATTTTCCTATCTATGATGCTGACACAGCAGCTGTGAAACAGAGGGTCACCCCCACTGGTGCAGATTTTTAAGACTGTGGCATGCAGGGTCTTGTTCATTGCTGGCGAAAATGGTGGTGACTATGTAGAAAAGGAGTGTTTTGTAGTTAAGAATTTGCTCTATCATATAGTGCTATTGTGCTCCTTGTATCTGTTGTAGTTTCCATGGAAATAAATAGGAGACATTACTTCCAGAGCAACCTACATACCACCTAGTTCTCAGCTCCAAGGGATGCCCAGCCTTGGTGTTCATATCCATCCAGGTGTCATCATACAAGTTTGCCAGGGAGACACAGAGGCTGTCATACACTGGGGATGCAGACAAGTATCACACACTCCATCCTTCTCCCCACAAATATTTAAGCTCAAAACAGTGGTGATGCTAAAAAGAAAAGATCAACAGAGAAAGATAACAGCAGTGAACAGAATGCAAAAAGCATCCTAAATCCACACCAGCCATCACAATTTAAATACATGAGCCAGCTTGGAAAGGACAAGGGTTACCATTCGAGATTCCCTACAGTTGGGATCTTCTAGGAGCATATGCCAAATGATGCAAACAGCAGTCAATGAGCATCTCTCCATATGGGTATAAACCTATTTGAATTAAACTGCAGCCAGAAACATCACTAGCTGTTTTTACCACTCAGACTCAGCGTCAGAATGACACAATTTAAAGCCTCCCAGTACTGTTGTTGGGTTTGGCCTGGTCTCTCCAGTTTCAGCCTGATTTCCTCACCAAATGACACTCAGCCATACAGCGGTCTTTCTCCTGCTCTTAATTCATTCCTCCTTTGTTTCCCTCAACTCCCAAGCTGAAAAGAGAAGAAAAACAACTTAAAAAAAAAAAAAAAGGGGGGGGGGGGGGGGGGGGGGGAAAAGACCAATTGAGGCCAGCCAGCAGTTACATTTTGCTGCTATAAAAATAAATAGGAGAGGAAGGGGTTTCCCTTATCCGGCTGTTTAGACCATTCCTAGTTTTTGGCTGCAAGTATCAATGCATTTGCAAATCCCTGCCAAACACAGCAGCCGTCAGAGCAAAAGTGGTATGAGAAACAAAATGAGCATAGGGTGTAAATATAAAGCAAGAAATCACTTCCCTCCATTCAAGTAATGGTGTTTGTTTCTCAGCTACTGTGGAAAATCAGTGCTGGTAGGTGCATAGTAAGTCTTTTTATTTTCAGTAAGAGCATCTCTGTATTGACATCAGGGAAGCTAGAGCCAAAGCACCAGCAACCATTGCTCAGGTGCCAACGTCTTGCAGAAACGCTGTGAAAGGGGAAAGTCTGCACATATTGAGCACCGCAAAACAGCATCCAAGGGCAAAACTGATGTTTTCTGTGATTACCACACAGAGCAGGGCTGGCAATCTCTTGTGGCAGAGATCCCCGTCCTGGTGTGGCTCCCTGGGCACCCCAAGGCTCTGATGGCTCTGCTTGTCCCTAGGACTGAAAGGTTTGTAGGAAAAACCAATGAGCCTGTCACTTTTGTGGCTGTTTCTCTTTGTCCTGAGGATACCCAGCACAGCCTGGGCACTGTATCAGCATATTCTGTTAGGAATCAGTAATTTGGGCCCCATCCTTTCCCTCCAGCTAGATCTTAAATTTTATTTATTTATATTTTTTTTAAGGCAGAGAACACAAAGAGATGGAACAAAACTTTCTCCTTGCAGCGTGGCCATCCTTTAGTCCCACCAGTCCGTCCTACCCATTCATCACCCTCATGGCTGTATTGAACGTGGATTTGTTACACCTCCAGGTCCCACATAACCAAACGCCCTCTGATATTTTTGGAAGCCAAGAGAATACAGGCTCAGACTGAAGCTTCTATACATATATTCAGACAGGACCTTTTACCATTTCCCACTGATCAAAATGCTGCATGTAAATTAAATTAAGATTTGGAGGCTTGTCTTGAAGAAAGTCTGCAGCAGCAGATGCTTTTTCCAGCATTCTACCTGATTTGGGATCCAGGGCACAATTACATTTCTGAGAGCAAATCCACGTACTGCTTAAATGCATCTCTGCTACACACTCCAGGAGGAGAAGTTCTAAACGAAGGAAAATAAAGCTCAATTCACGTCCTACTGTGAATAGCTGTTGAGAAGAAACACACTTTCACCATTTAGAAATCAGATAAAAGGGTAGTTCATACAACATTTAGCCTATCTTTCAAAATAACCTGCAACATGACATTAATTTCCTCCTTCTCATAATATATTTAACGAGGGGGAAAAGAAGCACACACGCCACACATGCACACCCCTTTATGCACACCCTTTCTCCAGTGCTCCTTGTTATTCTTCCAGAACAATTCTTCAAAGCTGCAGAGATCACTGCATGTCACCTTCTTTTGGAAAGATCAGATACACCGCATCAAAAAGCATGCAGGAAAAGTTCTAGGGCATGGAACCAATTTCTGCACACTTTTATCTGGGTCAGCTTTTCTATTGATTCTGCAAATACCATATCATTTTTTTTTTTTAAGCCAAGATTTTTTTTGTTGTTGTTTAAAAAGAAGAAAAAGAGAAGATCAGACCTTAAGTCAAACACCCACCTGAGCCAAGGACTAGTTCTGTTGGGCGACTGCAAATCAAAACCATAGGCATAAAAAATAATAAAGTCTAACTAACACTGAAAGTGCATCTAGATTGATTTCTAAATTCATTAAATACCATTTTCCCATACTGCCTCTTTCTTTATTGCACACATTTAATCCTCGCTGTTACATGCATGAGATAGCTGACAATGTCTAGGAAAGCTAATGTGAGGCAAGCACATGAAAAGCTCTCGCACATGTTTTATCATTAATGTATCTCTCCATTTCTCTGCCAACTGACAAGTCTTGTTCCATGGTTATGACCTCTTTGGCACAGCTTCCAGCTTTGCTTTATGTTGTCTCATCAACCCTAGTGTCTGTCTTAAGGTGCTCCGTAACAGAAATAACAAATAAGAGCCGGCCTCATGTGATGAAAGGCTGGATTTTGTTTTAGGACGAGATATCTTGAGGTCTCTTTTCACCTCCGTCTGCACACACAGTTGGGAAATGGAGAAGGGGTACTTCTAGGACAAAGCCTACCAACAGGTGACAGTCTGTAGCAGTAGCAACTTAAAAGATTGCTTGCAACTCCAGATGACAGCTGAAAAAAAAACCAATGTACTTGGGAAGTCTAATTAACTCCTGGTGAAAACAAAACTAATGAACTAACTGACTCACAAGTGCCTTTCCAGCATGCAGTCCTTTTAATTCTGAGATACTTTTTGCACATTTTGATGGTGGTGGGAATAACTGGGAATAACTAAGCATTGCCCAAGAGCCTGATTAGCAAGCTTACTTCTGCTGGGAGCTAGACGCACATTCTGGCAAGACTTTGTTTTGCAGGGACCCAGGCATGTGTCAAGTGGGGCCATTTGCATGAGCGCTTCTGACTCAGAGCTGGAGAAGGATCTGACTCAGCTAAGCATCTCCTTCCTGGCCCTAGGACACCAGCTTGGAGGATCACCAGGATGGATCCCTAAGCTCTGTCAGAGTTGCATCTTTACATTCCATTTTCCCCATCTTGAGAGCTGAGATGGAAAAATGAGTCACAGTTTCCTCTACAACAACTGTGTGATGCCATCAGTGCTCCCAACCCAGCAGAAAAATGATTTTGGATACCCGAATGACCAAACCCCAACATTGGGATGGTGGTCCCCTCTCCCGCATGCCTCCCTGCTAATCCATATGTTCTCCATTCTCCAGCACTTTGCTGGCAGCTCCATCTGCTTTTACTCCAGACATCGCAAGGTCATCATTACCCACTGCAATATGAAGAGACTAGTGGATGCAGCTCCTGCTCAGCAGACTCACCCAAGGAGATGCTTCCCCAGATCCTGCTTGTCTCCTGAAAATGGGCTCAAGGGGCTGGGCTGAATCATGGAATCATAGAATTACTGAGATTGGAAAGACCACTAAAGATCTTCTAATCCAACCATCAACCCATGCTGTTGACTGCTCCAGACCATGTCCCTAAGTGCCACATTTGACCTTTTCTTGAATACCTCCAGGGATGGTGATTCTACCAGCTCCCTGGACAGCCTGTTCCAACGCCTCACCACTGATTCTGAGAAGAAATCTTTACTAATTTCCAGCCTTAACCTCCCCATCATCCTGGATTGGCCACCTTTCTGTTCCCCACCAAGTCATGCTCCACTCAAGCTGAAGTGCAGTTTCTAAGACACTGCTAATTGCAGAACTGTTGCCGTATAATATCCAGACTTCTGCCTTTTGCTGTTATTAATTGATTGCTTGGAGCTTTGCAATCTTTCGAAGAAAATGCCTTGAAAAATTAGGCTGGGGAGAATCACATTAAACAGGGATATGAAAATGTCTTCCTAGCTGTGCCGTAAAAACTAGGCCAGGCTTCTCTCCACCAAATCTCCATGTATCCCTGCAGCAGTAACAGTTGGCACAATTCTTAAAATACGTACAGGTTGTGACAAGGCCGGCTGATTAAAGACCAGCTCACAGCGCTGGGAAAGCTCAAAGCATTAGTGGTGAGTTTTAAAACTGGAGAGACATTGCGGCTTCAAAAGAAACCTCTCCAGCCTGGTGCTCCTCCGTCAGCTCCTTTTTGGCCCTGTGCAAGACGAGTGACCAACACGGACCTGTCCCTCCTCTCCATCATCTCCATGGGGATGTGTAGGACTGCTCTACCTCAGCTGCCTCCATCACTTTCCTGTCAAGTATCAGTGACCCACCACCACAGTAGATCTAATGTGGGAAATACTCTGATCTCCTTATCACAGATGAGGTAAAGCAAGGCTGACTGGAAACTTGGTTTTATCACACCCATGTCTCCATTAAAGTCCCCATGTCCCAACAGCACGAAGTACTGCCTGGCCATGTTCTCACAAAACTTCAGCTCCCAGCTCTGTGGGCCACAAGCCTGGCCACTCCTCACCACCTCATACACCCCAAACCCTTTTCTGCCTGCCTATGGCCTCTGTTATTTAAATATTCAGGCAACTTTGCAACTACCACAATGCTTTTTATGCTTGTGATCTTTCACATGGACTTCAATAAGCAGCTTTTGGCCACCCGTTCCATAGCAAGTCACCATACGTGGGGTGGTTGTCTTTGACAGAGCTATTGGGCAAATGAGTCAGTGATAGGTGTAGGTACACGTGGAACTTGGGCAGACTCTCTTAAACCGAACTCACAGACAACTACAGGCAAATATTGTGCTCAGGTTTATACACAACACCTCAGTGCTGGAAACGGTGGTTTGGAAGTACCTGGCATAGTACAAGTTTGCCTCAGAAATTGTCTCCTTGTGACACTCTGTGATGACTTCCCAATAATTATGGAGAAGTAGCGACAGTGACCAGGGTGAGTCCCCAGAGCAACCTTTGTTTTTGCAGTGCAAACTGCTCAGATTAGACGTAACTCAGGCTTTATTTGTACTTATATACTAGCATTTTCCAGATTAAATGCAGGGGATAAAGCAAAACCCTCAGTGTCTCTACTGCCTTGATCCTAACTGCCACAAACTCACACATATCCCACTGAAATGACCAGGCCCCAGAAATCCCTTTATGTAGAGCCCTTAGCACTACAAAGGGTCTGTAACCCTGCTCAGAGATGAATGATGCTCAGACATTTCATTCTTGGTGGAAGCTGTATTTGAAATGTTTTCCTACTGTCCTCAGAGGGGTTTCACATTTTACATGTGTGACAAAGCATGTATGGGTTGCAAGAAAATAAATCACGACCACATAGCATTGCCTGAAACCTAAAGCATCCATGGACCAAATTTCATCTCTAGCCTCAAGATGCTCAAATCACCTCTGGTATTAAAATAAAGGCAGAATGCGGTGCTGGAAGATTAAGGTCTCTCCAAGCCCCGTCAAGCTACACTGTCTGTAAGCAGCAACCAAGGTAGGGCTTTATTGCCATGGAATGCCAACAAATACTGGGCAGTGCTTCTGATCTATCTTAGTTTGGTGCATATAATCTTAATTAAAGCATTTAAGTAAATACAGATGCAAATTAGGCTCAGTATAGCATCTGGCAAATTGCTATCAGAGCCCTGAGGCTACTGGCAAATCATGTGCCTCTGTGATGTGAAGTTACCAGATTCAGTCTTGGTCAAGGCACTGTGTATTTTGTTTAGCTATCTGGCTTACATTGGAAGTAAAACCTCATATTGGTACATACATAAGAAGTTAAATTGTCCTCTGTTTAAAAAGGAGCTCTTAGGAGGTAAACCAACATCATTAAAATCCGTCCTTTAGACAGCCTACCTCTAGCAAGAAGAAAAAAAACCCTTTTGCATTACTGCAACACCTATCAAAGGAGCTCAAAGCGCCTCTGAAATGTTAATTAATCCACACTCTCCCCAAGGGAGATCTATTTTAAAGATTGTTATATGTAGTTCGCATTATTCTTGCGTTTGCCAAAGGCTAACAGGAGGGAAGCCACAGAGATCGGATCTGGACCTGGAGCTTCGATTGCCTGCTCCTCTGTGTCCTGATCACAAGACCTCCCTCCCCAAAAATCACAAGAACTCACTCACACCAGAGAGGTGTGAACCTCTTTGGCCTAGATATCACTGCCTCAAAGCGGTGTTAGCTTCAAAACCTTGTTAAAGGCATGTGAAGGCAATTACATGACAAGAGAAATAAGGGAAAACAAATCACAAGGGGAGAAATTTTTCTGGTTTTTGGAAATGAAGGAATCTTCAGATCATGCTGAAAGGATCTTATCTTTGGAAAATGGAAAGGTACAGCCAAGATAATGTTCATGGTAATACCCGCATCAGCTCTGGCTAATTGTTCCTCCTCTCAAGGAACACTTCCATCTTTACAACCTTGCCAGCAGAGATCAATTCAGTTCTTTCAGAACCCACATTAAGACCAATGCTTGGAAATAGGCAATAGCTCCTAAGGCATAACTACTCACTTGAGCAACAGCAATGATGCTTAAGCACGTGCTGAACACTTTCCTTACAATATATTTGTGAATTGCCCTGGGTATGAATTTTCAACCAGTACAGAAAAAACTCAAATAACATTTCCAATTTATTCAGAAATTCTCCAGAAAATAAATAAATAAATGAATAAATAAACACGTTACTGATGGCAAAGAATAGGACAAGAAAACACAGTAAGGTTCGTAGTCCCATGAATATGTTCACGATGTGATAAAATGTGACACGTACATGACATATCATTACTAGGACAACAATGTTTGGAAGGCATTTGCAACCAGCATTTTGTAAGCATATGGTCATATATTGGCCCCTTCCTGTGCTCAAAATTAAAAACAAGACAGAGGGTCAGGAGCTAAAAGCATCAAGCCACACACTGGCTTGTTTGCATTCCTGTGCCCTGACATCAGTTATAATGACTGCATATTCATTTAAATGCTTTGCTCATCAACTTCTTCTTTCGTGTTTAGTGTTTAGATTAACATATTATATATATGTATATAAACAGGTAAAAACAGTGAGTATTGTTTTTAAGCATTGGGATATTGGTATAAATCTTTCCAGTAAGAATGAGTTCCTGGCAGCAGAAAGTATGGAAGAGGGGGAATGGGGAAATGAGATGTGATTAAGGACATTACACTGAGGTCCCATGCCCTGTGATCTATTGGGACTAGCTAAACACAAGTGCTTCATGCCCTGGGAAGCAAGGTGTCACAGTTCAGCAGTGGCATATACGTTGTACAGCAGCCACATTTCAGTGCTTCAGGCTCAGCTCCTCCACAGCACCTTTGCATTTTGGCTGGATCTTGCTTTAGTAAAATCATTTTGGGGCCCACTTTACAGGAAGAATAAATGATGATTTTCACTGGATGGGGAGGAAAGACTGATACAAAGATGACACAGTTCTCTTTCTTACTATGTGAGAAAAATAAACCAAAATCATAGCCTTGCCACATACTTGTTTCAAGTCAGAGTCCACGTTCCCCACAGAGGCCAAGTTGGCGATCTTGATGTTTTCCTCTGGACAATCACATCTCAATAAACTGTTATCTGATATGAGACTTAACTGGGTAATGTCAAAAGATTGAGTTATTCAACCAGCTTTGCTAAAGGTAATAGGTAACTCCAAACGTACAAACAGATTAAAAAGAGGCTTGCAGGTCTGGTGTCGCCTTAGCTGCCCGTGGCACTCAGCTGGCACATCCTTAGAGACCATGTGGAAATCAAGGCCTCCTATAGTGTACTGAGAAACCAAGCTACTTGAATAGAAACTCATCAGATTCTCAGAACTAGGGATCAGAGGAAAGGGAGATGCTCTGTCCAAGAGGTAAAATGGTACTTTGTTTCCTCTGACCACATATTTTTCTTCTTTTTATTTTTGGATCTTGCTACATTATCCAGCATTAAATTGCGCTCAGAATAACAGCTGCTGTGCCAGAGAGCAGAGAGACATCAAAACCAGCTTCACAAAGAGAGCTGACAGAAGAAGACACGGAACATTAAACTGTGGCTTTCACCTCTTTGTTCTGGAGGAGAATTTGAAAGCACTCCTTTAAAAATTATAGATACTACGAACATCACAACACAAGAAGCATCTCAGCAGCAGATGAATATCCCCGTCATACTGGCAAAGTACTAAGTGGTAGATGGAGCCAATGCAGAAAGCCCACCCTCTACAAAAGCACAGCAAAACAACCTCATAGGACTGAGGAAGGGTGATTTATCCCAGCTAAGCAAGCCTTTCCTTGGGGCCATGCCAGCATGCATGTGTCACTCAGGAATCACACCTCTTTGTGCTTTTGGCCAGAAAAGCCTTGCTGGCAGAAGTCTGCAGTGTAGGCATGGCGTAACCCCCAGCTATTTTCAGAAGAAAACGAGATGAAATCTGACTTTCCAGCACGCATCACAACTTTTGTTTTACAAAATACAAAATTCAGCCCTTGCGACTCTCCTTAAAGAGCTTCACCATTCGTAGAAGGAACTGCCAAATAAAGCAAGTTAGAGATGCCAGAGTTAGAGAGTGGTGTGAAATAAAAGGATTTACTAAAAAGCCAAATAGGATAGACCTCAGTGATAGACCTCACTCTAGCTTAGTGCTGTCTGGGTGAGAGGATTCGGCCCCCAGGGTGAAACTGTAATGTGTCTTGCACACTCCTCAATTGTGCAGAGGGAATCCAATCATGTGAGCACAGTGCAAGCAAGGTGAACTTGCACTCCTGAAGCTAAGGCAAGCACTAGAAGCAAAGCGCATCAGTGAGAAATATGAGAAACGAACCTTTTCATAGAATCACAGAGTTTGGAAAGACCACGAAGATCATCTAGCCCAACCATCAACCACTATACCACTAAACCATGTAACTCAATGTAACACCTACTCTTTTCTTTTCAAAGGATGATTAAAATACTGTAGGACAACTTCATCCCAGACTTAACCAGGACCCACCGTATTTAGCCAGCTGTCCATTTCCCACATTTCTACCCCAAAACCTGTAGCCATGAGACTGGTTTTGCCCTTTCCTCCTCTTCATTTAGGCTATGATAACATTCACCTGAATCAGAATTTGCCACGTCCCAAAGTGGCTCCTGATTGGAGTACCCACCAATCTAAACGCACAGTAAGCATCACAAAAATGCAAGCTCACACTTCAAAACCTGGGTACCCACCCAGCGCCACAACACAAACATGGATATGGCTAACGAACAGCTATTCTTTATAAAAAATGCTGGAGACTCACAAGTCCCATCAGAATTATTGGATCATTAAGGTTGGAAAAGACCACTAAGATCATCTAATACAACCATCAACCCATCACCACCATGCCCACTGACCTACTGGTACTCCACCAATCACTTAGATGCCAAGACATTTTAAAGGCTACATTTCAGAAACCACGACTTGCAAACAGAGTCAATGGTTTTCATCTAGACAGGATATGGCAGGAATATAGTAGTAAAAAAAAAAAAAAAAAAAAAAAAAAAGGAAAATGACTAATGAGTTCCAGTGTCCTGGAAAGCATGGTCCAGTGTTCAGCCTGAAAGTGCTGAAATCAGGAATCTGCCAAAGAGTGCAAGCAGATGCACATTTCCTTCTAAGTGTCCCACGCAGCTCAGCAACATGCAGGAGATGCATCTGGAAATTCTCTGGCTGCAGGCAGCTCTTCAAGTTACAACACCAAGAACCAAAAGCTGATTATTTCTCCAAAGAAACCTTCTTCCAGTTATTTTGTAGGATGTTAAGCTTCTGCTTACTGGGAATGCTGTGTTTTCTCACATCATTGATACTTGATCATTGATGCTTCTGATGGGATGCTGTCCCCAGCGTTTTGAACTATACTGGGCTTCCAGTATAGTTCAAATCTCCAAACTTATATGAACAGCTTCATGCTCTTGGTGAGATGAGAGGGAAGATCCCTCAGGATCAGAAGGAACAGAACAGCCCTATAAAAGCAGAGATAATGTCACAATGGGCAACTGAAAAAATGCTGAAAAAGCACTAGGATGTGCTCTGCAGCCTTCACTGCAACTGCCCCTCGAAGAACTCCACCAGTAAAAGGGCAGGGACCCAATTTTTACATCTACCTATTTTCCAGCTTGTGGAGGAACTGCTTCAATAGAGTGGCAAGAATCACTCAAGATCTGGATGCTACTCTAACAGTAACACAGACCCAGAAGTCTTCCTGAAAGAAAATTATGCGGCTTTGGAGGGAAAACCCAAGCGACATTAAGCATGTCGCTGGGATTTTCCTGGAGAGCAGTGTGATGGTGGAGTCACATACAGAGCATGATACAACTACATTGTGCCACCAAGCTGTATTACGGCCAGGCTACCCAAGCAGACTCCTCAATTTATTCTTGCAGTATAAAAGTAGGTGTCAAGCTAAACTCTTGAAGATGACTTTACTGAAGGATACGATATTGAAATTCTGTCCTGAACCCACTTAAACTTTGCTTCATCATCTAAAAGTAACAGCATCGGGAAAGCAACCAAAGGTACTTTGATACAATGTGGGATAACGTATTTCTACTCTGTAAGACATAATAATGAGAAAGTTCTACCAGGGAGTGCTTCTGACATGGACCTGTTTTGCCACTTTGCTCCACTCCAGTGCTACCTCTGCAAGCACAGAAGGTTGCAGAGCATTACAAGCTGCTTGTTCCTGACACACTCTCCATCTTCCAAACACACCAGAGGCTTTTTACTTCAGAGGGCAGCTGCATGTGGAAAAGACACTAAACTCTGTGTACAGACCAGTTCTCACTTCTGAAATCACACTTCAGAAAAAAGCTTATGGTAAAGCCAGTCCACAAGACATGCCTGTTCTCTTTAAAGCCTCACTATCTTTTACCAAAAAATAAAGGAAAACAAAGAAAAGAAAAGCCTTTCACATTTATTTACACCAGTGTTTGCTCTGCAGATGTCTGTGGGAAAGAAATATAGATTCTAATCTGCCTGGTGCACCACCAGCTGAATGCAGTTGGGATTTAGTGGACAGGCTCCTTACTGCTGGTAGATGTGACGGGAAGACCAGTTTACCTCCAAAATCCAAATAAAATAACTTTCCTGCTGCTCCTTGGTACCGGTGGAGCCAGAACAACTGACACCTTCACAGGGAAAGCACTGTTCGGTGCTCGTCTGTCTGATCACATAGAAGCCTTGTCTGGCATGAGATGGGAATGACTGAGAGCAGCAGTTTCTGAGGAGGCCTGGGGAGCCCCGTGGGACTGTCAGCTTCCAGGAGCCTCATGGGGCTCCTATCTCTGTTTCACCACCCATCTATTCACAGAATCACAGAACCAGAGAACCACAGAATCAGAGTGGCTTGGGTTGGAAGGGACCTCAAAGATCACTCAGTCCCAGTCCCCCTGCCGGAGTTGCTGATCACTAAATCAGGCACTAGAGCAGGTTGCCTAGGGCCCCATCCAATCTCGCCATGAACACAACATTCAGGGACATACTACCTAATCCCCCACTGAGAACGAGTCAAGTCCATCATGAGTGGTTCCAGGACTGAAGCTTTCCCAGACCGTGCCTCTGTGTGACTTAGAGATTCCTTGAGCCAGGCTTAACACAGTTTGCGACTTTTGAGTTGAATTAGCAGATCAGGCTCCAAGCTCAAGGAAAATAGAAATGGTGATGAAGGCACCTCCACTTGGAGTGGTTGCAAAGGGACTCAGTGCTTCCTGGGGATATGGCAGGGGGATCTCAGTTTCCAATAGCCCCGCACCACATTAAACCTGAGACAAAAACAGCAGTGGGAGAAAGTAGGAGATATAAGGTCACTTGACACCAAGCTCAGGTTGCCTGTAAGAGAATTCCTCCAAGCACACAGAAAACCTGCTAATATTCCCTGGCCTGAATCCTCCCTCTTTCACACTAATCAGACTTTAATCAAAAATACCAAGACGGTTTTGGCAAAAATATTTCCATCCTCTGCTAGCTTCCCATTGCTTGGTTACAAACTGTTCAATGTTTGTGCCTCGGTTTCCCCATTTATTAAGCAAAAATAACATAACCTCTTCTGGATGGAACTTTTACACCTTGGATTTTGTAAAGCACTGTACAAAAAGCACTACAGGACCAACAGATCACAAGCAAAGCAGCCAAAACTCTTAAGAGCAGACACTAGAGTGGGTCAGCCTGACTATGAAGCTGCTGTGTTGCCTGGAGTTATGGGCACCAAGGGAGCAACTGAGCCAGCAGCACTGCAGCAAGCGCGTGCTACAGGCAGCCTGTGCCACTGCAGCCAGACACAGCGCGAGCTCAGAAAGCCAAAAAAAAGAGAGAAGCTGCCAACTTCTTCATATTCATGAGCTCTTTAATAATGCTCAACAAAACTTGGAGGCATGTTCACCGCTGTTGCTCCTGCCCTTTTGCACAGCGAGCAAGTCATAAATATTTCAGGGGAAGAGTCCAGAAAATTTGCAAGATTGGTCGTAGGCTTTTACAGCATTAATGAGCAGGCCATTAATAGTTAATGAAACAGCTGCTGGTGATCTCAGAGGTAAAGGCAAGATGAGAACAGCAGTGTTTGCCCACTCACAACAGTGTGATAATGTGAAGGAACAGCTTGATCCTTTTATCAGATCCTCCCCAACAGGACAGGACCATGGAGATGGGTGGAAGGCCCCCCCAGACAGCTGCCCAGCCCCTCTGCAGGCCATACCCCTGTGCAGGCCCCAGAGATGGAGGCTGCTGCAGAGGAGCTGCACCGCTGTCCCAGTACTGCACCAGGGTGAGGTAAGTGGAACATATGCACAGCATCCCAAAAGCATGTCACAGAATGGCCTGGGTTGAAAAGGCCCATAGTGATCATCTAGTTTCAATCTCCCTGCTACGTGCAGGGTCGCCAACCACCAGACCAGGCTGCCCAGAGTCACATCCAGCCTTACCTTGAATGCCTCCAGGGATGGGGCATCCACAACCTCCTTGGGCAACCTGTTCCAGTGCGTCACCACCCTCTGTCTGAAAAACTTCCTCCTAGTATCTAACCTAAACCTCCTCTGTCTCAGTTTAAAACTATTCCCCCTTGTCTTATCACTATCAACCCACATAAACAGCCGTTCCCCCTCCTGTTTATATGCTCCCTCCAAGTACTGGAAGGCCACAATGAGGTCTCCCTGGAGCCTTCTCTTCTCCAAGATAAACAATCCCAGTTCCCTCAACCTTTCCTCATAGGAGAGGTGCTCCAGACCTCTTATCATCTTAGTGGCCCACTCCAGGAGCTCCACGTCCTTCCTGTACTGGGGGCCCCAGGCCTGGATGCAGTACTGCAGATGGGGCCTCACAAGAGCTGAGTAGAGGGGGACAATCACCTCCCTCTCCCTGCTGGCCACTCCTCTTTTAATGCAGCCCAGCACACAGTTGGCCTTCCGGGCTGCAGGCACACACTGCTGCCTCAAGTCCAGCTTCTCGTCCACCAGGACCCCCAAGTCCTTCTCCGTGGGGCTGCTCTCAAGGAAATCTTCCCCCAGTTTGTATAAATACCTGGCATTGCCCCGACCCAAGTGCAGCACCCTGCATTTGCCCTTGTTGAACCTCATTAGGTTCTCATGGGTCCACTTCTCCAGCCTGTCCAGGTCCCCCTGGATGTCTTCCCTTCTTTCCAATGTATCAACTGGATCATTCATTATGACATCCAGATAGAAACATGCAATGTGTATGTGCAGGTGTATGTGTGCAGCTCCAGTGGTGAAAGGACAGGTCCCTGTAAGCAAAGCCATTCAGGGAACCGGACATAGGAATGCAACCTCAAGAGTCAAACCCACCAGAAAGCAGTCTGCATCAGTCCTGCTACTCCCACAGCCAGAGAATTGATCAGAGCTGGATTCTCATACATGAAGCTTTCCCTGCTGACCAATTGCCAGAGGTCTGCAAAAAGCAGCAAGGATCTGTATGGAGGAGGCTCCTTGATGACCCTGAGGTGGATGAGGACAACACAGACCCACTACTAGTCAGCACATACTGAGGGGTTTGTAAGCAATCTTGGCCTTAGAACAGAGTGCAGATTACACTTTGGGCTTTAACACTCAGAATTGGCCATCAGCAGCTTTGCAATTATTGGGAAGAAAAAATATGGAAGAAGAAACCTTAATTTCAAAGTTATAATCTTCACACTGCCCTTCAGAACAGAGTTGCTAAATGGTGTTGAAGTCAAGTACAACTGCAGCATAGGGCCCTTCTTTTAAATGCCCAAGCTATCTGCAGGTACTGGCTAGAGAGACAAAAGGATTCTCTCTCCTCACATCCTGCTTTCACCTAAAATGCGTGCTTCTGGCTGAGAACCTCCTGGCACAATGCTTGCTAGTTTGTAAGCAAACTGGTCCTTGGCTTTGCTTGCCCTCAGACAAGACTCTGCCTGCTTAGTTTCAATGCAGTTCAAGGGTGGCCTCAACAGATCATCCCTGTATGAAGACCTGTAAAATAAGGGTTTACTACATCCAATTTGAAGCAATTATTTTATTCTGTAACTTGATTAAAAGCTGTCACTTACCAAACACACCCTGAAAAAAATATTACTATGTACACATAATAAAAAGTAAATAACTAGCAATAAATGTTCAATGCTTCCTTTTGAAGTCCATAGCAAGCACCTTTACTTCATGCTTCAACTGGAGAGCACCTTAAAGCCATCATAAACCTTGATTTAAAGACTTCAACACCTTGAACTATTCAAATCATTTTAAGGATGAAACTTCATGAATGAAGAATCCTGCCAAACCCAGCTGTGCATTGGGCTTTTCCTCACCCTCATACCAGATGTTTTACATAATTCAAGAACGGGTATTTTAAAACCACTGACGAGTCAAAAAAGGTTAATGACTGAAAAGATATACTCAATTGCAAATGTTACTTCATCAGCTTCCTATCTTAGTCGTCTCTTTCATTAAAAAAGAAAGTAACAATTATCGGTATTTTCCCCTCTCTACAAGTAGTATTGTGAAGTTTCAGTAAGCAGTGTGTGTTAAAATTTGCTGATTCCAACTTTTTGAGTATTTTTAAACTGATTTTAAAACACCCAACAGGCACGAGGATCACCCGAGGACCAGCCAAAAATTCAACAAGCTGCCACACAAGCCAAGCCAAGCAGACACAGAGAAGGTGAGCAATGCTTCAAGATGGGCATCCATGGATTGTGAAGGACTGGTAATAAACCATAGCAAATAACAATCCCTTCCTCTGACATGCATGACAGGAAGGCAACAAAGTATCCTCCAGTTGGGCTGCACCAGGGAGAGGCAATGAGGAAGGATGCATTAGGTCCAAGGCAGCAAAGGGAAACAGATGATCAAACTGCAACCCTTGGCTACAGAATTATAGAATCATTAAGGTTGAAAAAGACCTGTAAGATCACCTAGTCCAACCATCAACCCAACAACTCACCCCCACCATGCCCACCAAACCACGACCCTCAGAGGCACATCTCCATGTTTCCTGAACACCTGCTGGGATGATGACCCCAGCACTCCCCTGGGCAGCCTGTTCCAGTGCCTCACCACTGTTTCTGAAAAGAAAATTAAATGTACACAGAATTTAACAGTCCACCATGCAGAGGTTTCCTGTGCAAATACATCCTTTCTGAAACATAGCCTTATGAGGAGCGGTTGAGGGAGCTGGGATTGTTCAGCCTGGAGAAGAGGAGGCTCAGGGGAGACCTTATAGCTCTCTATAACTTCCTGAAGGGAGGTTGTAGTGAGCTGGGGGTCGGCCTCTTCTCTCGTGTAATCAGTGATAGAACTAGAGGGAATGGTTTCAAGCTGCGCCAGGGGAGGTTCAGGCTGGACATTAGGAAGTATTACTACTCGGAAAGGGTAGTCAGGCATTGGAATGCACTGCCCAGGGAGGTGGTGGAGTCACCGACCATGGGAGTGTTCAAGAAACGTTTGGATGTTGCGTTGAGGGGTATGATTTAGCTGGGAAGTATTGGTAACGGTTGGACTAGATGATCTAGGTCTTTTCCAACCTTGATAATTCTGTGATTCTGTGATTCTGTGATAGTAAACTACACCTTGCACCACTGTGCACAAAGCATCCAAAAAGTCAGACAGGTGGCAGAGACAGATGCTACTCCCATTCCCATTTACTCCCTGCTACCTCTGCAAGTACAGCACTCTGCAAACAGCCCCAAATCCTTTGCTGCAACAACACCAGTTTCTGGAGGCAGCAATACTAGGATTAAACATCCAGTGCCCTCCTTGCAATGCAACTCGCATACCTTCAGTGGGGTGCTGCATATTTAATAGCACATTACCAAGCAGGTCCCTCACTCAATAACATACCACAGAATCACAGAACGGCTTAGGCTGAAAGGAACCTTAAAGACCATCTAGTTCCAGCCCCCTGCAGTGAGCTGGTTGCCCCTCACCAGGTCAGACTGCCCAAGGCCCCATTCAACCTAGCCTTGAACACCTGCATGGATAAGGAACCCACAGCTGCTCTGGGCAGCCTGTACCAGTACCTGCAAAAAGGCTTTTTCTTGCCATGGCTTCCCCAGCACAGAAACAGAAAGCCACTGAACAGACCATTCACTGAATGATGCTGTGGCCATTTTTTGGTAGGTGGAATTATAAACAGGTTTGTGGCTTGTATGTGTTTGTATGTGTGCCCATCCGCTGGAGATTTTTGAGCAATGTGTACTCAGCTTGGTTGGGAGCTGGAGCTGTTGAATCTGGCTGAGAGCTCCCATTCTTGAGCACCCTATGGGGCTTTTGAGTGCCTTACAGAGTGAAGAGCATCCATTTACAAAGGAGCAAGAGTGGAGTGAAAGAAAACAAATTCAGATTTCAGGAGATAAAGTTTAAATCCAGAAACTCAGTGCTCTGATCTTCTAAGTCAGAAGAGATGGGTCTGGAGCTAATGCATGCTCTGCTCAGCATAAGTAATGCCTTGTGACATCGCTCTCTGGCTCAGACGCGCGCCAGGGGCTCACGGGCTCCACAGGCGCGTGGCACCAAGGGGCACAGACCCTGGAGCAGCAGTCACAGCCGGCATAGTCCAGCTTCCCACCGGGCTTCAGACAGTCCCGCTGCCTCCCCAGAGGTGGTTTCCCACTGTAGGAAAGCATGAAATTAAGGTACGTAGAGATAAACACTGGGATACTGGGTAACAGGACAAATAAGCAGAATTTAAGGCACCTCGAGAACATTTAGGCTTGAAAGCAAAACACTTCAGAGAGCTAAGATTTTTTTTTTTCTTTTTCTTTTTTTTTTGTATCTGCTTAACCGTGGATTTTGAAACTTGTGTTTGCCCTAAGCAGTATTTCTCAAACTACCCCTGACCCCTAATTTAACTACAAGCATAGAGATGGGATGCTGGCAGATCCACAGACAAGAAAGGCACAAACTGTTCTGAGTGATGGCAAAACTACAAGGATGCCCTAACTCCAAACAAAAAGATGTCCTGTAAGGGTAGTTGAAGAAAACAGTTCCCTCCAAACACACTGCTCTTCCATTACTTGAAGGGAGCTTACAAGCAGGAAAGAGATTGACTTTTTTTCACATGGTCTGATAGTTAAAGGACAAGGGGGAATAGTTTTAAACTAAAAGGGGGAAATTCAGTTAGATGTTAGAAGGAAATTCTTCACCGAGAGGGCTGTGAGGCACTGGCACAGCTGCCCTGAGAGCTGTGAGTGCCCCATCCCTGAAGACATTCAAGGCCAGGTTGGATGGGGCCCTGGGCAGCCTGAGCTGGTGGGGGGCAAACAGAACGAGGCAGGGGGCTAGAACTGGGTGGGCTTTGAAGTCCCTTCCAATCCAAGCCATTCTGTGATTCCTCATCACGCTAATTGCCTCCTGGCAGCTGAACACAATCCCGCAGGCCCCCAGTGAGCAGCAGCCCTGCACCCAGCAGCCCAGTCAGATACCATCTCTGGCACAGAAACCCCACATGATGCTTTTCCATCGTCTTGTCACCACTGACTTCCCCAAGAAAAGCTGTGCCGTGTGACAGTAATGACAAATGGCATCGGCAGTGTGGCTGCAGGAAATGCCACAGGAATGCCTGGCGGGGACAAGAGAAGGGATGCAGGACAAAGGATGGTGTCAGTGCCTTGGGCTGAGCTTCCCCAGTTCTCAAGGAAACTAACACAGCGTGGAGGACAACAGGCACCAGAGCCCTCATCAGCAGCGTGCTCTGAGCATATCATTTAAATACATCACTTTTCGAGGAGACAAAAGATGGACAAAAACTCCCTGTGATTCCCGACAGTTTGTGCTGAAGAGGATACTAGAAAAAAAAACCAACAAAACGTATTTGCCTTGGAGGTGGGAGGCAGAAAGAGGGATGGGGAAGGCATCTTGTCAAAAACACTTCAGTCTGCAACCATCAGGGATTTCCTTTATTTCACGTGAGAGTGAATCAGCAGTGCTCCCCAGCAAAGGGGCAGCAAACCTGGGAGACGCCACTCCTCAATTCTTCTGCCCAGCGTTCCCAGCCAAAAGCCCCAAACCCAAAAACCTCACTGCTTTCAGCTGGCTATGCTTGGATTTTCTTCCTGCAAATAGTTTTCTTTCTTTCTTTTTTTTTTTTTTTTTAAAGAATGAGTATTTTCCCACTTTTGTTGTCTGGATGAAGCATAACATAAAGTAACTGAAACTAATAAGCATGAAATTAGGTTGAGAGATACCAAAAAAAAAATAAATCTCCAGAACTCTGGGAGAAACTTGGGAGAGTAAGAAAAGGGAACACATGGGTTGGAGGCACAGAGATGAGGCACAGGCCTCTTGAGAAATACTGGTGTTTTACTGAGCCCCTCTGAACAGTGCCTTCAGTTCAGAACCTGCTTCATCAGAGTGTTATTTAGGTAGAAAAATCACAGCAAGATTCCACGTAAAAATAAAGGAATCGCCTTTTTTTTTTTTTTCCTATTCAGCTCTGCTTAAGAGATACCCATCGGATTTCTGGCTTCCTCCTCCATGCATCAGACTGCTCGAGACGTGAAACAATCCTGAACTTGAGGGGTTATGGCCACTGACGTAGAACATGCAAGAAAATCTCTTTTTTCTTCCTCCAGCAAGTCAAATACACAGCGAGCGCTTACTAGAGATTGTGGAAACAACAGACAATTAACAACAGAAGAGATGCCAAAATCTACAGGTAACTCGAAGTTTCAAGTTTAAAAAGCATTTAGTATTTAAGAGGAGAAGTAAGGTCAGGAGAGAAAGACTGGGAGAAAAATGGGGAAGGAAAACTAAGATTTCAGGCCCACAGTGGGTGAACCTGGGCACTGGAGGAGTTCCCAGCTCATCTCCCTCTCTGTTGATCCGCAGTTAGTTCTTGCCATTGATGCCAGATGGGACCACAGCATAAATCACATTACTGAAATGCTAAACATTTTACATGTGTACATATAAATACATATATAAAAATATATCAATAAACTTAATAATACATATAACTTCAGTGGTTTCTGCAGTGCCACAGACACAGCTCAGGTCATGTCCCACATGCACTTTTGCTGATGCAGCTCATCAAAACCATGAACGGATCTGGGTGGGTGTGGGTGTGGAATTCTGACCACTGAAATGCTCATAGAATCATAGAATCACTAAGGTTGGAAAAGACCACAAATATCACCTAGTCCAACCATCAACCCATCACAACCATGCCCACTAAGCCATGGCCCTGAGTGCCTCATACACACATACGTACAAACTCTCCAAGGACCCCCAGGAGGACTTTCCACAAGTCCCCTCCTGTTCACACATCTCACCCAGGAACCACACATCCTCCTGTCAGACCAGGTCTCCCAGTGCACAAACGTGCTTGTGGTGCTGGTGTATGTAAAGCGACAACTTCTGCAGTCAAACAGAGACTTCAGGTTTTGTTTCAGAGCCATTCTGGGGGTCTCTCTGTTCCAGAGAACGGCTTGCTGAGTGCACAGCCCTGACTGAAGAACTACAGTGCTTCTCAAAACAAACAGTCTCTCTTCTTAATCACAAAACAAACTGAAAAACCAAACCAAGTCAACCTCGTGATGTGTAAAGCCATGGCAATCATGGAGAGGGGGCTGGAATGGCAATTCCTGAACTATCTATCTGAGGACAACAATGCTGGAATTGAACTCATTTGATTTTATCTTGCAAGGGCCCAGTTCATGTCAAACCATCTGGGGCTCCACACTAACAAGCACCACTGTGTGTTAAAAGTACTTTCAACATTCTGGAAACCAACAGCTCTTGTAGCTTCTACATAAGAACCCAAAACCTGCTGCTGACCTCTGACAACACAATACCAGCACTTCCAGTAAACTCCAGACCTACATACAGCAACACCACACACATGAGTTCCAGCCAACATGGTGCAGATACACATACCTTGATAGAAGACCAGGAATTATTTTAATGGATGTAAGCTAAAGCCTTTAATGCTGTATTTTGTTTATTACCCACTTGGACTAACAGTAACAGAGATTTGAAGAACTTCTTTACGGTAAGGGTAATGAAAAACTGGAACAGGTTGCCCAGAGAAGTTGTGGAGTCTCCTTCTATGGAGATATTCAAGACCCATCTGGATGCCTACCTGTGTGACTTATTGTAGGGAACCTGCTTTAGCAGGGAGGTTGGACACAATGACCCCCAGCAGTCCCTTCCAAACCCTGCAATTCTGTGATGCCGTGATTCCATGTGCACGCCACAGCACTGGCTTCACAGGGAAAGGCCACTCCCTCTGGATTATGGTTATACTAGAAAGAAAGTTAAACCAAAATTACACTCTCTATATAAAAAGTAAAAGCAGCTCTGCTGCCATGTGACGGCCATGCTAAAAAATCAGGAAATTCACTTGAGACCATGTCCATTTCTAACCAAATTATAATCAAAACGCTATTTTTATTTATTCTCAGTGGCTGTTTTCATTTCTTAAGTGGACGCACAGAAATGTGGGTCATAAGATCCCAACCACAATAGCCTGCAAGCACGATCTCTGAGGGTCATCCCAGTTAGCGCAGAGGGAAAGCAGTAACAGCAGAGGATGCCGCACATGCAAACACTGTCATGCCTGGAGTAAGTGCTTCCTTTTGTATGAGTGTGAGCTAAACCTGCTGGGTTCCATAGTCTGGTCTGCTGCAGTTTGAAACTGGTCTGGGAATGTACAAAGAAGGAAGTACCTTTGTCGTAGTTAACGTCAGCTCCCTATTTTGGGGTTTTTACTAAAAACACATTAAAATCCTTTCAAAGGAAAAGAATCAAAGTGTGACACTGCCAACTTGGGCTGTCTCCTGCAATGGGTTATTGCTCCTACAGACACTGGAAGTCACAGCTTGCAACCGGGAGGAGAGAAAAGCAAATCTGTAGGACTTGCAGGCAGAGTGGCCAAAGGAGAGCTCTCCTCCCATACACCCACAGCAGAGGACAACTCAGACAGCAGAACTTCTTGTGGAGGCCAGGCAGGAGAAACGTCATTTTATGGAGATGAGTAATCACACGGACTTTGGGCTGAGTGCTGTGGGCTGTGCACGTCCAGGGACTGAGCTCACCGCAGGTACCAGAGGAACGGACAAACACCGAGAGCTCACCGCCCTGCATCTCCGCAGCAGACAGGAGGAAGCAAAGTAGGGACCGGCCAATGACTTTAGAAATGCATGGGCTTCTTAGCATTGATACTCTCGCAACTTGCTGGCCCTTAGCTGGCTTGAACCAGTCCGGAGGTCTATTTGCAATTCTGCCTTTCAAAGGGCTGCTGACCTCTTCCTATGGACTGAAGCCACATCTACATAAGAAAAGCTTCACCGGGACAGAAACGTGTCACAGAGGCAAAGAACTTGGGTCACAGTTACCTCTTAAACAACAGAGTCCCTCCTCTGCCGGGCTGCTCCCAACACCCCACTGCGTACCCAGGCACGCTCTGACAGTGCCGCTTCCAACCGGGTTTCTGCTGGGGACAGCCGGGCCCCCACTGCTCCCACCCACACCATCTCCAGCCTGGGAACAACCCCTGCCCGAAGCTTAAACCAGAGTTTTATAACAAACACAACTCCTTGTAGGTGAGCCAGATGATGAGCAGCAGTGATTTACAATCATCGGTTGTAAAACAGTATTACAGAGGCACTTGACATCTTAGTTCTCAGCCCCAGTTTGGAAAGGGACTTTGCTGAAGTTCCTGTCATTTCCCTTCTAAAAGATACGCCAAAACTCTTCAAACCGATGCTTGACTGGGACGGGACATAAAACTCAACACCGTGCCTGCCCGGCTGACAGCCCCAGCTGAGCTGCAGGATGGCTCCAGGCAGAGCTCCCCTGCAGCAGCCGCTGGAGTCACTGCACCCCATCACCTTCCCACCCTGCGAGTCCTCCTCTTCCCCCCAGCCCTACACCTTTGGATGCTTTGTCCCATTTTGTACTCTGACCCAAGAATCTTTTTCTGGATTCCTTTTTGCAGAGGAAAGCTTTAAAGGAGCACCTGCTTGTGGGGATGGGGATGCTCCATTGGAGACGTGCCCGAGTAACCCCAGGAAGTGGCAAAAACCAGGGTAATACCCCCAGCTGGAGGGATTCCTGGGCGCAAAGTGAAAGAGAAGGGCAGAAGGAGCCCAGAGCCGGGCAGGTGGAGCTCTTCATGCATCCCGAATGAGCTTCCAAGTTTTATTCTCAGCGAAGAGGGGACAAAACTGGAGGCTTTTGCTTGCACCCTCATCCCAGAGGAGGAGAGAGAAGGAAGAAAAAAAATGAGACAGTTGCACCACGGTTTTGGAAACCACCTGAAGCCAAAAGGAAGGACACCCCCTCCAAAATCAAATAAATAAGTGGACGCGACACGACCAAGGCCGAGCTTCCCGAAATCTCCCGATCCCGGTGTTAAGGGGCACAAGCAGAGACTTTCGCGATCGCAGCGGGGCGGGCGACTCCGCGCTGCCGGCTCTGCTCCCCGCCTCCCCCCGGCAGCCGCGGGCGGAGGGCTCCGCTCGGCGCAAAGAGGGGACGCGGTGGAAACTGGGGGGGGGCGGGGGGAGGGTGCGGGGGTCATAAAACAGCACGGAATCACGGCACGACAGTCCCGGCCAACTCCGGCCGCGGGGAGCGGGGCGGCCTCGGGACCCCACTGCCCGACGCCCGCAGCCCCCCCCAGGCGCCTTTTTCATTTTTTTTCGGCTGTTGTTCCCCCCTCGCTGGAAGCCGCCGGCTCCGTTTTACACACCGCCCCGACAAATTCGCCCTACTCGCCTCTACGTAACGCCCTGTCGAAAGCGGACGCCATATTTTGTGTTGCTGATGTCGACATAGACAAACGTAGACATGTTTTTTTCCCCCCCCCCCCGCCTCCTCCTGCCGCCGTCCCCCCTCTCCCCGAACTTGCGATCCGCGGGGCAGCGCGGAGAAGGGCTGCGCGGGGGGCACGGCGCTGCGGCGATACAAAACGTAAAAAACCCATTCCAACCCCCCTCCCGGCTCCCACCTCTCGCTAAGCCCCCCCCCTCGCCCCGCAGCCCCCGCGGCGTCCCAGGAGCGGAGCGCTTTATCCGGGAGGAAAAGTTGGGTGCGAGCGGCCGGGGCGGCGGCGCGCGTGGGCAGGGAGGAGGGCGGGAGGGGGGGGTGGGGGGGAGAACCCCGCCTGGGAAGTTTCCTACCTGCGCTCAGGGCGGCGGCACCGCGTGTCCCAGGCGGAGCGGCGCGGCTCCGCGCTCCCCCCTGTTCCGTTCCGCGTCGCTCCGCTCCGCGCCGCCGCGGCAGAACCCCGCGCCCGCGGGACCCCGCGCCCCCCGCCCCCGCCGCGCCGGCCCCGCGGGCAGCCGCCACGCGCGGACGTACGCACCGCCCCGACCCCGCCGCGGAATTAAGGAAGAAAAAAGCAAAAAAAGAAAAAACAAGCAAAAAAAAAAAAAAAAAGGCCGAAAAAAAAAAGCGAAAAAAAAAAAGGCCAAAAAAAAAAAAAAAAAAAAAAAAAAAAAAAGGAGCCCTCGATCGGCGGGGATCTACGCCAAAACCCACATGATCTCTGACGTCAGCCTGCGTATTTGCATACGATACCACCGCCGGCGCGGCCGCCGGGGTCTCTCGGCGCGGCGGAAAGTTGGGAGCGCTGCCGTGCCCCCCCTCCTCATCCGCCCCCGGGAGCGCCTCCTCCGGGGCCGCCAAGCGGATTTCCCACGCCCCCCCCCCCCCCCCCTCCAACCCCCCGCAACCCCCTTCCGCTCCGTGCTCCGAGCGTGGGCTCCGCCGGTGGCCGCGCGGCATCGCCGGCGCTCCGGGGCAGAGCCGCGCGGCCCCTCCCGGCGTCTCCGGGGCTTTGGGACGCACCCGGAGCGAGGTGGGCTTCGGGGCGCTCAGTCGGGGCTTTGCGGGAGGTGCTGCGTGTTTCCAAGCGGTGCCGCTCTGCTGCATCGCGGGAATCCTATCCCCCATTTAAAACTGTCGTTAAACTCTCGTGTCTCTGCGTCGCTATCGAGGAGGTGCAGCGGACGGCAGCCGGGCTGTTCTCTGTTTTTTACTTCAGCGGATTAACGACAAGAAGTAATGAATTCACCGGCCGCATCTCGCTGCTGGGTACCAGCCGGCTCTGGGTAACGGGACCGCGGGCGGCAGAGCACCGCGGAGCTCCGGACGCGCTGCGTGCGGGGCGGAACCTCCCGTCACATCCATCCCGGGAATGCCTGATGGTATCAGGACGGCTCCCGGGGCTCAGCCGTGCCCGCGTCCCACGGCGGTGCGCGACAGTGTCGGAGGAGCTCGAAGTTCCCGCGGCCGAACAGAAAGTAGATGTGTCCAGGCAATGTCAGAGAGATCTCTTCGCAGGGATACCCCTATCGGAGCGGACGGGTATCCGAGTGCCGGACGGAGCGCGGTCTGTGCAGCGTTTGCTGGCGGCATGGGATGCTCCGTGCCCGCCCGCAGCCCGGCCCGGCTCCGAGCGCCCGGCTGCGGGTGGGAGGGACGCGTGAACCCCGACGATAAGCGCCGGAGCTCAGCTGATGCTCTCTGAGCTCTGGGTGTTCCCGTGAGATTTTTCTTTTCTCTTTTCTTTTCTTTTCTTTTCTTTTCTTTTCTTTTCTTTTCTTTTCTTTTTTCTTTTTTTTTTTTTTAATGGAATTTCCACTTTCTTATTAATACCGCCGAGTCTGTATTAACCCTTCAAGAGCTGTTCAGCTGTTCAGTTTCAGGAAAGAAAAAAAAAAAGCCTATCTATCTTAGCAAACCCTTCTCTCCTGCAAGATGAACGTTTTGTTTTCTACGAACTCAATTTCCTAAGATTAGGACAAGAAGAAGCCAAAGTGTTTTAATGACCGTTACGCTTGTTAATGTGAAGGGTTCTTTACGGGCCAGATCGGTGGTGGAAAAGTCGTCTCCTTGCAGTTGTCCTGATTCACACTTACTTTAAGGCCTCTTTAGCTTGTTTTTTCTTTTCTATTTTTTCTGCCTTGCCGAGAACAAACGGCCCTTTGGCCCCTGAGGCGGTGCTGCCGTTGGTGCTTTCAAGTGCAAAGCGGGGCCGTGGGTGGGAGTCCGGAGCCTCCTTTGGGGCCCACCATTGGCCTCAAGCGGTCTGCGCTGCGTAGGGCCCCTTCGCAGACTCCTCTGCCTTCCCCCAAACATGGGTGATGTCGTACGAAGTCACTAAAACGGAGCGCAGGTTTGAAGCGGGGAGGACGTGGGCTTTAAAACTGCGACAGTTCCTGTTGCCATCCGCAATGAAGAAGCTAAGAGCTACTTATTGGCCATTGAGTACTCAATGGTAACGCTCAGAGAAACTGCAGGGATCGTGGAGATAAAGCCAAGGGTACCCACTGCTTCTTTCAGTATCTAAAAAGGGGCTGTAAGAAAGAAGGGGATGGACTCTTTAGCAGGGTCTGTGGTGATGGGACAAGTGGAAATGGTTTCAAACTAAAACAGGAGATTTAGATCAGATATAGGGAAAAAGGTTTTGGTTTGTTTGGGTTTTTTTACGATAAGGCTGGTGAGGCACTGGAACCGGTTACCCAGAGAGGTGGTGAATGCCCCGTCCCTGGAGACATTCAAGGTCAGGCTGGAACAGACTGAGCAACCCGATTGAGCTGTAGGTGTCCCTGCTCTTTGCAGGGGGCTTGGACTAGATGGCCGCTAAGGGTCCCTTCCAACTCAAACTGTTCTATGATTCTATGATTCTCTGTGACTTTGTGTTTTCCTGCACCCTGCAAAATGGAGCTCAGTCTCAGTCATCAAATTCCTCCTCTGTTTGAATGTTGAGCAATGGGACCAACAACCCATGTGGCACCTCAGCCCTGATGCTGTGCTTTAGGAAACAGACAGTTGGCTGGTTATCTCCGACTTCTGCCCCTCTGTCAGACATAGAATGGAATGGAACAGAATGGAATAGAATAAAAGAATGGAATAGAAGAGAATAATAGAATAGTTCAGTTGGATGGGACCTTCAAATATCATTGAGTCCAATTGCCTGACCTCTTGATTAATGGGGGCACTGTCCAAATTCCTCTTGACACTGGCAGCCATGAGGCATCAGCCACTTCTCAGAATCCTGTTTCAGAGTCTGTCCACCCTCACGGTAAAGAAATTGTTCTTGATGTCCAGTCTTACCCTCCCCTGGTGCAGCTTTGGGCCATTCCCATGTGTTCTGTCACTGGCGATGAGGAGCAGAGCCCAACCCCTGCTGCTTCATCCCCTCTTCTCTTACACACCATGTAACATATTCTGTGTGTAACTGATTTATGGAAACCTCATATTAAAACAAAGCCAGGTATCATCAGGAAATGGAAATTGCTTATACAGAAAATGCAAAAAGGAAGTTTGCATTTTTTTTTTTCCCTGAAGGCCTCTCTTTTCAGTGAATAGGACTATGGAAGCCACATCAATCACAGGGCACAATGAGTGTGCACACACTTTCCCAGGAAAACAAGGGCAGAATGCTGGCTTGTTTTAAATCTCGTGTTTTCTCCATTTCCTCTGTCTGCTTTCTCTAGATTTAAGGTGACATCCACTCTGTAAAGAGCTCAAATAAAGTTGTAAACTCCCCTTTGAAGTAATACGTTGGTCAGAGACAATGAACTGTGTGCTGAAATTTATCCGCATATCATTTACGGTGAGGAGATGAGTGTCTGACATATGCATTGTCACATATGCTTCAGTCTTATTGAATTAATGGTTCTTTTCTGACTGTTTATTCCTGTGCAGCGGAGGCTGAGTCAGCACAGCAGATCTCATTCCCTTTCTCTGAGCTACAGCTCAGAGCTGTGCTCCAGAGAGACTCCGTGTGTATCCTCGAAGGAGATGTGCATCCTTCAGAAGCCAAAACAGAGGCATATAAATAAAAGAGCCGGAGAGTCATTTTCTGCTGAGTGTGGCTGCGTGCTGCTCATGTGTGTGCTGCCTGGAGCTGTGGCATTGGGGGGTTGGTTTGTGTATGGGATGCAGCGGGGGGGGGTGGCTGGGAGCTTTGGGATGTGTTTGCTCCTCCAGGGGAGGCCTTGGGCTGAAGGCTGAGCTGCTGCCTTGCAGGAACAACCAGATTGCAACTACTCAGTGTGCACCTCACTGCTAACTGCATCCCACCCTGCCTCGTCCCCCACACCGGTATGGCAGTGCCACGGCTCTCAGCTGCTGTTTGTCATTACGCATTGAAAGCTAGCTATCGATATGGCCCTCAGCAGAAATTAAGGTAAGAGCAATTTTAAAAGAGGTCAGCAGGTAAACACTGCTTGATCCCAGTGCCATGGCAGGAAGCAGCATTGGCTGCTGGTCAATGCACAGTGTGCAGACCGGTGTGGAGGAACACAGCTCTTTAGCCTCCTATACTTGCCACTCACTCCCCAACCTATATAAATAATTTTTCCTTGGCAAAACAACTACCAAAACCATGCTTTGCCCTCTGCTAAAGCACTCTGTCAATCCTCTTGCTTTTCTTTCAAATTCAAGTTGCGGTGGAGAGCACTGATCAGATGCCGGCTGTCTGCAGAATGAGATGCTAAAAGGAATTTGCAGAAGTGCAAAGCACTGCCGAGGTCTGAATCCAATCAGCAGGGCTGACCTTATGCTCTGTGTTGCCCTTAAGCTGGAGGAAGCTGTTCCTTCAGTTTGTGGGGCTGATGAGCTGAGGTGGAGGGAAACCCCCATGCTTCCGGTGCACCTGCACTCATCAGCTTCAGACAGGTCCTGGCAAGAGGCACCCAGACTGTCTTTTTCTGGTTCACAGACTCCAGGAGAGCTGATTACTTCTCATGGGAACCATCTGGCTCATTCTATGGAAGATCAACAGTCACCGGACGAGTGAAGAACTTGCTTCCCTGGAATCTGCTCTCCCCAGTGAATAGGACTCAGCCCAAGGTCCTTGAGATGCTGCTGCAGGCAGAGGAGAGATTTTATTCTGCTGGGGGCTGCTGAGCTGCTCGGGGTATCCTGAGTTGGAAGAGACCCAAAAGGATCACTGTGTCCAACTCCTGGCTCCACACAGGACCACAAAATAATGGTCCCTATGTCTGAGAGCACTGTCCAGATGCCCCTTGAACCCCGGCAGCTGAGGGCTGTGCCCACTGCCCTGGGCAACCCGTTCCATGCCCATCGCCCTCTGGTGCAGACCCTGTCCCTACACCTTCCGCCCCTCCCCTGACACAGCTCCATGCCGTTCCCTCGGGCCCTGTCGCTGTCACACAGAGCAGAGCTCAGCGCTGCCCCTTCGCTCCTTGTGAGGAGCTGCAGCCGCCATCAGGCCTCCCCTCAGCTCCCTTCACTGGACTGAGCACACCCAGGGACTCCAGCTGTTCCTCATACCTTGTCCTCACGAGGACAGGAGTACATTCATGCTCCTCACGTTCTGCATCACCAAGGGTCCTGGAAGGCCCCATCAAGCTGCTTGCTAAGGGCTGGTGAAGTCAGGGGGTTGCATCTCCCCTCCCCTGGGCACTTGGTGCCACAGTGCAGCCCCAGCCCCGCAGCATCCCCACCTGCCCCCTGCCTTCCCTATTGCAGGGCTGGCTGGATGAGCGGGGTGTGAGATGAGCTGGGATGGGAGGACCCTGCAGCTGGGCAGTGGGAGCGCAGCCCCTGCTTCCCTCCTCTTCCTGCAGAATTCGTTACCCTTTGCTGAGAGTGCCAGTTTCAGGGAATTTTCTTTTCCTTTTTTTTTTTCTTTTTTTTTCTTTTTTTTTTTTAACATATTTTTCTTTCTATTGCTCTTGCTAATTACCAAAGCAATTTTTAAAATTTAAATGAGGGCTTCCTCCCTCACAGCCCATCTGCTGTGAAATCATCACATGCATCCTTTTGTGACAGCTCAGGCATCGCCATGGCAACGCACTGTGATGCGATCAGCCCTGAGTTATGACCTCACTGCAGGACCAGGCAGTCCAGGGCTGCTCTGGAGGAGGAACAAAAGCAGCTCCTGCATCAACCCAAGTGGGCTCTGTGCTTTGAGACAGTGGGATTTGTCCTGGAGCAGAGAGGTGAGAGCCTTCCCCAGGGCTTACGCAGGACTCCAGTGCTAGACTGGGGCAGCATCCGCCTGAAAGCCAAACATTTTTCTCCTTACAGACACTTTCTTTGAGCAGTCATTTTATTACACTAGCTCAATTCCTGGGAATTTTTTTTACTACTTCTTTCTCTTCTTTTTTAATTTTTTTCCTGTGTACCCATAGATTAAAAGTGCTGGATAACAAACTCCCTATTTCCTGCTGGGAGTTGGGTACCGCATGGCCGCTGGCAATGCATGCTTCACCTCTACACCCTACGGCTTTGCCCCGGCCCCATCCAGCAGATAAGAGGGCTGGGGCAGCGGTTCTGCATGCCAGGGCATTCATCCCTTGCCTCCCACTGAGCCTGGCGCAGAGGGTGACAACTGTCGCAACTCTTTGTGGACAACTGGAGGGGATTAGTGACCAAAGGCCGCCCCGCAGGTGTCACCGCAGCATTACCCATTCTTAATTAACCAAAGAGATGATCAGAGCCCCTGCTTCAAAGCAGAGGATTTTGTTTCATCGTCTTTTGGTGATTCCTGTGGATCTGGGAGCAGATTTTAACCATCAAACTGAGTTTGCTCTTCTAGAAAGCTATTTGCATGTTTAGGTAATTCACTGAGGCCGCTTGGATGTTTGTCTATAGTACAAATTTTCAGGTTGTGCCTTTATCTGTCCCCTAGACTAGAGTATAACACATTCAGACCAACAGTACAAACAGAACTAATAGGGACATTTGCCAATCCAGGAATGCAGGCGGGTTGGTGACACCGTGTGCCACTTCTCTGGAGATCTGGAAGGTGAATAGGCAGTCTGAGTTGGCTCTTTTATTCCTTGCCAAATGAATACGGGGCTGTCTCTGAGGACTTAATATGTGCCTATTGAATGATATGTGGTAACAAAGCTGAGCATGACAGGAGAGGATTTCTGGGAAAGAGGGGGAGAAGATTCAAGTGAAATTACACACTTCCTCTCTGTGCAGCAGAGAAGCACTAGGCCATGATATTTCTATATGCTGGTAATGTCCAGGGGACCCCACTGGGGCTGTGGTGCCAGGATCTGCACAGTGACATCAGAGCACATAGCCTTTGGCTGCTGTTGGTTCCCCTGTCCCTTATGGTGGAGCTGGTGCACAAAGCTGACAGTCCTGGCACATCCATTCCTCTGCTATCCCTTTTCATACGTATATCATCCATACAGCCCACGTGCATTATCAGTCAGGTCATCTGAGCTTGCTTTACCTGTTTACACACAAATGCTCACTGCAGCTCTGCCTGTCAGCCATTTGGGAGGGCTGACCTCAAAGACCTCCACAAATTTTCAGTCTCACAACCAAAAAAGGGTGTGGGGGGGAAAAGAATGGAATCAAGCACAGTGATTTTCTCTTTCCAAAACTGGCTTTAAAAATACTCCCTGTCCCAGCCTCTTTATGCTGCTTCACAGCCTCCAGCAAGTTTTTACAGCTGAGCTGTGCTCCAGCCCCAGAAACTGCAGTACAGCCCTAGAACTATTGAAGTGCAAATGGACTGACCCTAATCCAGGAAGATGCAAGAGAAACGGGTCAGATGTTACACTAAACACTTACGGCAACATGTTTTAACAGCAGGAGGAGAGAAGTTTGTTTACTCTGGACAGATTTAATATAAGAAGATTGATATCTTCTCTTTTATGAAGAGGAATGTAATTAGTTTATTGGTCTTTGGCTGTATGAATTCAAAAATAAGAGTACTTCTGTAGCTCTGAACAGAGTCTCAAGATGCATAAAAGATTAACTTGGGAAGCACTACAACACACCCACACCATCAGCCCCTATGGAGATGAAACTCTCCAGTGCCTTTGGCACTGGGCAGGAGTTCATAATCACCAGTGTTGTGAGTTTTGCCAGCACCATGCAGGGAACCACAGCCGGATCTCCTGAGCATAAACCTGCTGGCTTTGCCCCATGGCCATCATTTGTCTCTGCTGCTGGCCCCAGCCGGAGCGCCCAGCCCAGCGCACTGCACGTTGCAGTAGACATGTCTGAGCGGCCTGCATCTTAGCAGCGGCAGCAGGGATTTTCCTGCTTTTGCAGGGAAGTGTACTTGTATTGCTGTTGGAGATACAGAAGCGGCACTGCAGTGCTCACACAAGTAAATTGGAGGTTCTATGCCACCACGGCTCAGCCAGCAGTTCCTAACGCCCTCTTGGTACATTGTCTGCCCTTGGGTCCCAGCACACAGATTCTCCTTGTGAGCTGGGGAAGCTCCAGGAGTTTGTTTTGCTGAAAGGCCGTGCTAGTAATATCTCCAGGAGGTTCTGGAGAGTTGAAAAGTGAGCTGCTGGAGAACATGCTAAATTACAGGCTAGGCTGCGTGTATTTACTTCAACTAAAGGGGAAAGCTTTTCTGATCTTGATAAAACCCAGAAAAGCAGCTTTCTCAGTGCAAAATATTTTGTCACAGTAGCCACCTTAAATGTCACCCTGGTTCAGTGTCAAATTTATGGTGACATTTTTCCACAGAGGTGGTTAAGCTCAGCTCAAGTGCTGCCTGTAAAATACTGATTTTCCTACACCCGGAGTGTGTCTGGGGAAAAAAATGATACTGTATGCAAAATCTGTTGCTTCAACCTCTGGGAGCATTTACATTACAACTTGCAAATTAAATTTAGCATCCTGCTGCCAACAGCAGTGTTGTATCCAGAGCTGAGCAGGCAGGATGGGAGCTGGGAGCTGTGATGCGTGGGGGTGACCCAGGGAGAAGCCTGGGAAAGGCAGTGGGAGGGCACGCATCAGGAAGGTGATATGTAAAAGCACACACCTTTATAATGATGTGATAAGTGTTTGCAGCCCTGAAGTCCAACTGTATCCTGGGCTGCACCAAAAGAGAGGTGGCCAACATGGAGAGGGAGGTGATTGTCCCCTTTTACTCTGACCTCGTGAGGTCCCATCTGGAGTACTGTGCTCAGGCCTGGGGCTCCCAGTACAAGAGTGATGCAAAGCTGTTGGAGAGAGGCCGTGAAGAAGATCAGAAGGCTGGAGCACCTCTCCTATGAAGAAAGATGGAAGGAGTTGTGCTTGTTTAGCTTGGAGAAGACTTCAGGGAGACCTCATTGTACCATTCAGTACTAGAAGAGAGCTAACAAGCTGGAAGGAAACTTGACTTTTTGCACAGTCCAGTTAGTGAAAGGACAAGGAGGAATGGCATTAATCTAAAAGAGTGAAGATTTATGTTAGATATTGGGAAGAAATTATTTACTCAGAGGTCACTGAGGCACTGGCACAGGCTGCCCAGAGAAGCTGTGGGTGCTCCATCCCTGGAGGTGCTCAAGGCCAGGCTGGATGGGGTGCTGGGCAGCCTGAGCTGATGGTGGGCAGCCCTGCCTGTGGCAGGGGATTTGGAACCAAATGATCTTTATGGTCCCTTCCAACCTAAGCCTATGTTTCTGCTATTCTATGATTTTGCTGGCTATGAACTGTGTAAACCATCCAGCCTTTTCAGTATTAAAAAAAAAAAAAAAAAGAAAAAAAAACATAAAGGATCCCTCTCTATCAGCCCCTTGCATTTATTTGTAACAGCTTTTGGAAGTCAGTAGTAGGGTAAAAAATTAGCGTAGGTTGTGCTAATGATTTCCCAAATGCTATATTGTCTTGGGAGACAAGGGTCTCTCTGTGTCCAGAGAGACCACTTTATGTCTCAACACTTTGATGAAATGCATTTCAAAACAAGTGCTGTGCTAAGGATGTTGTGATGGATACTGAATTTGACGGATAGTGGTAAAATGTAGATTAATATTAATCATATCTGCATAATTTAATGAGGGATATAATACCACCTGCTGCGTGGTAAAAACAAATTACTACCTCTTTGGTTATTTTTGACTGGCTCTGGAAAGAAAATGAATTTTGACTATACTAATTTGCCTTTAATGTCGTATATGTGTAATTAAAGATTCACACACTGCAACTAAGAACAAATACCATATTAAATCACACGCAGAAGAGGCCTGCAATGTTAACCCACCACTTCCCAGAGGTACCGCACTCCAGCATCTCCTGCTTGAGTTGAAGAGTTTCCTTTTCTTCATCGGGGACGTAGAAGACATCATCTACCTTGTTACAGGTGAAAAAGAAATCGCTTCAAAGACAAAGATGACCTTTTATTCATGGGAAGAGCCAGATGGAGATGTATGTTTGTAAGGCTAGACGGGGCACAGCACCTGCCTGCCAGGGACACTTGTTGGTACATCAGTCTGGTGGCTGCTCCACCAGCAGCCCTGAAGGTGGGGATGCCCTATGGATCCAAAAAGGGAGCAGTGATGCCTTGGAGTGGGCATCTCTGTTGGCAGATATAAAATGTGTGCATATCACATTACAGGAGGCATTGCAGTCAGATAGTTCTTTGCACCCGTTGTCACAATAGGCCTTTTTGAGGACCTGGAGAAGAGAAGGCTGTGGGGTGACTTAATTGCAGCCTTTCAGTGCCTAAAGAGAGTCTATAAACAGGAGGGGAGTGAACTCTTTGAAAGGGCAGACAACATCAGGACAAGGAGAAATGGTTTTAAGTTGAAGGAGGGAAGACTTAGGTTGGATATCAGGGGGAAGTTCTTTACTAGGAGAGTGGTGAGGTGCTGGAACAGGCTGCCCAGAGAGGTTGTGGATGCCCCATTCCTGGGCGTGTTCAAGGCCAGGTTGGATGGGGCCCTGGGCAGCCTGGTCTGATATTAAATGTGGTACTGCCTGTGGCAGGAGGGTTGGAGCTTGATGATCCCTGAGGTCCCTTCCAACCCAAGCCATTCTATGACCCTATGATTTTGTGATTCTATGATTCTATAATTCTTTGACCTGGTGAAGTTTCTGGCTAACGGTTTCTTTTGCAGCTTGGGACATCTAGTCTCACCAGAGCTGCTGCTGTGGAGCTGCTGTCTCCTCACATCCTCCTTATTGGGATGATGATGGGAATGTTTGTGTGTGTTGTAAAATTAAAAAAATAAGGGCAGGGTGCTGGACTGCCTCGTCTGCTTCTCTGGGGCAGTGATTCCTCCGAAGTGAGTAGTAGAACACTAATGCATCGTCAGTAGAGACAAGTGATTTTGGAGCAGCGTGACTGCATTGAAAAACAGATGCCTAATGGAGTCAGTCCACTCTCATCCATAGTTTCAGCAGATCTTACAAGCAGAGATATTTTTTTCATGAGAAGCTGCAGAAGCCAAAGCTGAAACCAAAGCTGAGTGGCTTCCTGGAGGCACAGTGGTGCTGTCCCAGAGGTTGGTGGATGGACACAAGACACAGACTGGGCTGAGATCGTCAGTGTTCCACATCTGGCACAGCACGGAGAGGGAAAGCGCTGCAAGTGCAGCACTGGATCCTATAGGCCTAGAAGGTGCTCCTGAATATCAGCTAAGCCTCAGAGAGTTGGAACATAGAAAGTGAGCTTGCAGTGAAATATTTGTAATAATGACTGGAGAGAACTTCAGTGGAGGATCATAGAATCACAGAATGTCCTGAGCTGGAAGGGACCCAAAAGGATCATTGAGTCCAGCTGCTGGCTGCACACGGGACCACCCAAAATTCAAACCAGAGGATGATGAAAAAATGACAGTATGGTTGAGAGAATTTCCTGCTGGACATCAGTTTATCTACTGATGTGTATCAGAAGAAACGATTTCTAAGCATGGATGTGTTGAGAGATTTGAGGATGGCTGTACTCTTGCATGGTCCTGGCTTGTTCACCACTATTAGATTCTTACCTGAGAAATTTGGAGAAACAGGATCTGAATGGTAAATACATGCAGATGGGTGTGTAGAGCACCGCCTCTCCAAGCTACAGCTGACGTGAGTCTTGTCAGAAACTCAAGCTCAATTTCCGGCTGAGGACAAGCTGTATTTTCAGCAAGTGGTCCATCATTGACTGTAACAGCAAGGTATAGCCCATGGATTTCTCACCACATGAAGTCTTGAGCATCTGAACAGGACATGGGAGAAAGGAGGAAGCCTTAAGGCTTCATAGGATGAGGAACAGAGCAGTTTCTACCCACTGAGGTTAGGAATTTCAGCTATTGTTTTATCACAAGAGCTGCAACTTTCTCTGGCTACTAGTAAACAGGCAGGGCTTGGGCCATCCAGGTGGCACTTATTTCATTTTCTTTCTTTCTTTTTTTTTTTTTTACTGTCTCCCAATCTACCACCTTTCATAAGCAATTTACCTGAAATCCTGGTCCCGGTGGAGCAAAATGCTAAATATCTCATTGGCTGTCTTGTGCTAGGGGCTAATTCTCCAACAGCAGTGGCTGTACTCTGAATTTACGCACCGAGAAATCACGTAAAAATAGCATATATATCATGGGAGATTTGCATTCTCTGTATAAAGTACCAGAATGCAATGTGATTTGGCTGTGCCTGCCTGAATTTTAATAGAATCTACACCTACAGGATGTTCCTTCTCTGCTGAGGCACCACCTGGCACTGGGGTGAGGTGCAAGGGCAGCATCGGTGCCATATTGCAGGACTGCGCTGTGCTGTTAGCATTGCCTGTAAAAGCCCAGACACAGGGAGAGGGGCACAAGAAATGCATCAAGCATTAATGACTTCACTTCTGATAACTGGGTAAAGACAAATATTTGTATGGCCTGTTATCTGGCTCTGGGAGTAAAGTGGTGATTCAAAGTGCATTCAGAGCGTAAGTGTGCAATCTTATTTATATTGTCCCAAGGGGAAAGCGTATGAACAGAGAAACTTGTGTGCTCTGTTTCATCTTAACACTCCTTTCAATAAGCACCAATATGGTATATAAAAAAGGGCTTTCTAAATTAGTGAAAACAGCTGACATCATCACAAGAGATGTTCCCTTGAAACCACAGCTCTTGGGTCCTCCCTGGTGTGGTGGGTTCAGAAGGGGCTCTTTGGCTTGGTGCATTCCCTGCTGCTCAGGTTTTGGGAGCTGAGGGGAAGGGTGGAGTGGTGAAACCAAACTTCCTTCTCTTCCACCTGCTTTCAATGTCACTTGTGAAGGAACTATCGGAAGTTCTTCGTTTCACATTTTGATCTCATTTCCCATTTGGCAGCTTCATACAGCTGTGGATTTTCTGAGCCGTTTGATGGGTTTGGATAATAGAAGACTGTTAGGTCTTTTTGGGGGAAAAGCTGATACACAGTTGCCAAAATTTGTGTTTGTGTTTTCCAAGTGCAATTTTCCAACTGAAGCCCAGAGGTTGGGCAGGCTGGGAACTGCTGGGGGGCTGTGTGCTCGTTTTGATATATTTTTTATGTCCTTAAAAAGAAAAAGAAAGAAAACAATGCTCTTTCCTAGTGACCACCTTCTCTAAAATGATAGTTCTTCTACTATTTTGGTTTGGTTTTTTTTGTACTGAAGAATTTCTTTTCTAACAAAGATTTGATTTATATCTTTTAATCTAGATTTCCATTTTCCTTCCAGAGCTTTAAAAGGACAACAGACTCTCCTGCATCCATGTGGTGATAAGAGGTGCTCACATGCTCTGAATCACAAAAAAAACATTTTAAAAAACTATATAGTGTTTCTTAGAAAGCAGCCGGAGCTGCCAGTTCCCTGTGAAATGGATGCTAATCAATCCAAAGACTCCTAACACCACTTGCTTCTCCTGTGTTTCATGGGTTTGTTGTGATGATCCAGGCTTGTTGTACTGCAGCTACCACCTTGATGAGCAGTACTGAAGCATGCTACGTTGATCTGGTGGGACTTGGAGTGATGAGAGGCTCTGAGCTCTTTTTCTAGCATCTCTGGATATACTTACAGGATAGAAAAGAGTGAGCATTAAGAGCAGTGAGGGAGATTCTGAGCTCCCTGCTGCTGAGATGTTCTAGGATCTGGTTTTCAGACACTCATACTATCATAGTCATAGTATCATAGAATCATAAAATGGCCTGGGTTGAAAAGGACCACAATGATCATCCAGTTTCAACCCCCCTGCTATGTGCAGGGTCTCCAACCACCAGACCAGGCTGCCCAGAGCCACATCCAGCCTGGCCTTGAATGCCTCCAGGGATGGGGCATCCACAGTCTCTCTGGGCAACCTGTTCCAGAGCTCAGCTGGTGCCTGTGAGGACTGCCCAGGACATGGCTAACAGCTCACTGGGTGCCACCTTGCTGACCTGTCATGAGTGGGTGTTTGGCTGAGGAAGTGTGCCCAGGTTCTGAGGGCTGCACATCTACTTCTCACTCCTACTGGTCTGACCACCCTTTGTCTTCCCTGAGAAATCTTTCCTTCTGAAATAGACTTAGATCTTAGCAGTCTTTTCCAACCATGATGACTCAATGAATCTATGAGGACATGGTTGTGATGGGTTAATGGCTGGACTAGGTGGTCTTAGCAGTCTTTCCAACTTTAGTAATTCTGTGTTTCTGATTCCTTTCAGGTTTGTTTTCTTCCTCTGTTTTCAGCAGTTCTACATAATGGAATAGAGAAACATGGCTTTCTCCCTCACCTTCTCTCCCTTCTTATTTTACCTGCTTCTGTTGAAAGTGCAAGTGCATTATGCTGCCATGTCTTTATAACTACTGTTCATGAGCTGGAGAACTTGCATGCGAGGCTTTATATGTGGGTATGAATATCTCTATTGACAAAGTGAGTCCAGGACTCAGTAACACAGATGTTTTAAAACATCTCAAGACACCAGTGCTTTATGAAGCTGTGCGCAGTGAAACCCATCACAGAGCTTCTGTTGACCTCTGAAGGTGAACGCAAACCTCACCTCAGTACAGCAAATGGCATAAAAGTGGCCTCTGTTCTCCAGACCTGTTTCATTTCCCTGTTACGTGTAAAGTAGAAAGCCTCCTGCGCCCTTCTGAAGAAGGAAGATTTATTTCTTAAAATTCTAAAATCATTATCGGAAGATTTTTCTATTGGAACTGAAACACAGCAAAGAAACGTTAAACAGCAGGGAAGCAGACTGGTACAGGTGGCCCAGTGGTAATTTACAGAACGACGTTAATCAGCACAGTAGTGCTGAGGATCGTGATGCTCTGGCTGTTTTTATTTCCCTGAGCTGTTCAGTTAATGGCTGGGCTAATCAGTAGCTGTCAGGCTGGTGCTGAATGTACTGAAGGATTTGGTGATACTGCTCTGTCCACTTGAAGACAGGCAGTACAGTTTGCATTTTGAAAGTATACCAGTTCGAAAGCAATCTCCATGTGCTCGCTGCTTACTCAAGGTATTATAATTCTGCCTGATGCTTTCCTTGCTTGTCCTTCTGAAACTGTTCTATTTATTTCTGTTATCTGCTCCATTGACAACATGCAGAGAACAGACTGTCTTCTTTATCATATGTGTGCAACATGCCCGCTGCAGCCTGACTCTCCTTGCTGGGGTTCCAAGGTGCTGTTATAATTATAACCAGGATGGAAAGTTTGAATAAGCAGCTTTTCTGAGTGATGAATGCATGTGAGAAAGTCTCCTGGAATTTTTCCTATATTAAAGTACTATTTTTTTTAACATTAACGACTCCAAAATAGCTGAACTTTGTCTTGAACTTTTCAGTGCATCTTTCCCATAGAATGTATTCTCTGAGCTGCTTTGCTGCCAAAGGGGAAACTTTGGCCTGAGGCAATGGCCAACCTGTTTGATGTTGGGCAGTGGGTGCTTTTGTTGTTTGAACTTCTGTAAAACTTCAGGTCACATTATAACTTGAGTATATCTCTCCAGGAAGCAGTTAAAAATGTCTGGTTTTGTAGATACATCTTGCCAAAAGGTATTTTTAATTGGCTAAGGAAAAACCGCTTACTAAATAACAACACTCTTTTTATGGACATGTTGCTGTGGTGGTGATAAAGGGGGATAGAGCTGTTCCATGTTAGTGGTTTTGTGGCTTCCTTTGCAGCTCAGCAGTGAAGATAAGAACCTCGGAGAAATGCATTTAAAAAATAACCTTGCTCCATATTTTAAGGGGGTGAATTACACTTAGTCTTTTACTACCTGAATTTCTTCTCTATAAAGTGTAAACTGTAGACAAGCTAGGTTCTGTCCTGGACTGCCAGCATCTGGAACTGCTGTGCCACTTTGCCTTGGAGCTGGGAGCTACACAGGTCCTGCTCATTAGGAGGAGTGATGAGTTATGGACATTTACTAAACAATTATCAAAACAGATCTTGATAGCTGGTGGTCTGGATTACGTGGTGTATCTGGTGAGGGCACTTGATGGAGATTTCTGCTAGCTCTTTGCTTAGAGTCATAGAATGGCTTAGATTGGAAAGGACCTTTAAAGTTACTGAACTTCAGCCCCAAATTATTGACACAGACTAATTGTGCAATGAGTTGGGTGGCTCTTGCAACTGTTACCTGCCCAGAGCTTCTTCCTGAAAATGTACAATGGGCAGGAAAGCATGACAGAAATGCAGGGGCATTTGAGAGTTATGGATTTCCACAGAGTTTGTTTATAGCACCTAGTTATTAGACTGTGCCTGGATCCATCTTTAAGCAGTCTGACTAACCTGCAGAACCACAGCACTTTTTATCACTTCCTATTGAAAGACTGAGAAAAGCTGAGATAAGAAAGATCCATGGCAGTACAAGTTATAGGTTGGGGTAAATGAAGCAGCCTGAATGCCAAATAATCCAGAAAGTTTTGAAAACCTTGGATTAGACTGGAGGCTGTTGCCTCAATGTGTCCATTAGCACATGGCCTAAACTGTCTAAAGTAAGGAGAAAAAATTGACATGTAGTGAGGGCTTCCTTTGTGTTTGACTGTCTTACAGGACTCTCAAAATTGCAAATGGTTGTGCAAACAATGTGTGGTGTAGTGAGGACAAATCTGAGTTAGTAGAAAGAGGAATCTGCTGCTTCTGGGCTCTGGGGTCAGAGCTCTTCACCCAAATTTGCTTAGAGATTTTTTTTTTTCCCTCAGCCTAGAATAAAGATTATACTATAAAAGCCAACAGATGCTTAACTGTTGTGTTATGAAAGGCATCACTGTAAATGCCTCAGCTATTTGCCTTAAACAAGTAGTTTATTTGAGAACTCAGCACTGCAGAAAAAAATGAATGTTGTGTTTTGGGGAGGGTAAAGAGGGAGACTTTGCCTTCTCTCCTCCCAGTCCTGATTTTGTACCCCAACTCCCCCATATCCTTAGCAGGAGATGCTCTTTCACACTTGGGTATGGTGCAGGAAACTTTCCCCAGTCTCCATCTCATGTTCTTTCAAGAGCTTTGTGCAGTGAAATGAATACCACAGTTTCCATTTACAGGTGCACGAGTCAAGCCAGAAAACTTCAGGTTTAAGACTAAAACTCAAACGCTGCATCACTGTGTACTTGATAGCCTTGTTATTATGTGACTCCAACCCTTGAACACCCAAAATGGGGACGTGACTCCATAAGGAAATTCTAGACCAGACATTTCCTTGATCTGTTGCATTGGCAAAAGGTGTTCTGACAGGATACAAAACACCATGCATGGACAAGTGAAGGGCATGGAGCCATCCAGGTTCAGCAGACAAACCTTGGGCAAAGGCTGAGTGAGTGCCATAAACACCCAAATGTTAGACATCTCTGCTAGAATGTGGGATAGAAGCTGCCATTTTCATGTGAACTTGTACGCAAAGGGTGAGAAAGAAAATAGTCAGGGTCAGAGTTGCCTACCCATATAGAACAGCCTCTTGATTCCCCTTTTCCCACTTTTGTCTCACACCTTTTATCACTGCTCAGTAAGGACCTAATCCTTCCAGCTGCCCCATGCAGGGCTGGCCTCAGTTTGGCATATTCCAGAAAGCCTGTCAAAGAGCTCCCCTGGCCCAGTCGAGGTGAAAACACCCTGTGTGGTTGCCTTTCTGAACTTGTCTGCCAGGCATGTTTGCTATATGATGAATACAAAGCCAGATCAGAGCGCTGGGTAATGGGGAATTTCACCCTCATTTGAGGGTTGCTTTTCTGGGGAAAATCTTTCTTTTTAAAATTAATTACTAATTAATGGATGGTCTTTATTTGACTATTTCTTCTTGAACCTGACAACCGAAACCAAAGGGACTCAGGCCAAGGGGCTCAGTTTGAGATATTCAAAGGTATTCAGAGTCTCAAAGCCCGAGATGTAGGATCAGTGATGTTGTGCTTGGGTGGGAAGGGCTTTGACACATGAGACAGCTAAGACTTTGGGTGAGGGTCGTTTGTGCACAGTATCTTTGGGGATCAAGTGAGAACCCACAATCTGAGGAAGAGCCATTCACCTGCAAGTCCCAAAGTTGGCCGCTCCATTTTTCAACATCTCCAGGTCCCCCTGAACAGCAGCCTGCCCTCCAACGTCTCATCCCACTCACTGATTTGATATCTTCAAGCCTGCAGATTCAAGTCCCATCATGCAGGTCATTAGAGGAGACGTGAAGCAGTTCTGGTCCCAGGGCTGGTCCCTGAGGGACACTACCAGTGCTGGCTGCCAGTTGGACTTTGCACTGCTGGTTAAACTTCCCTGAGTCCAGCAGCAGCACAGCCAATTTTCCACCCATTTTATTGTCCTCTTATCCAGCCCTCATTGCACCAATCTGATGATAAGGATGTCGTGGGAGACTACATTAAAGGCCTCATGGAAGTCAAGGTGTACACTTACCACTGCCCTCTCCTTGTCCACCTGGTCTCCTTGTCAGACATCTCACCACCAGACGCAGACTTTTACTGCATCAGGCACATTTTAACTTCAATACAATTTTAGCTAGCTTTGTAATGCTTTCTCTCCACCCTCCAGGATATGGTGTCAGTGTGGATCCAATTAATTATTTGCATCCCTTGGAGTTGACATACCTTTAACATACACTCATGCTGCTGCAAAAACAACTGAACCCAGTCCTGGGCAACTGAGTCCCAAATACTCCCTCCAGAAATGACTTGTGTTCTGTGAGAAAGGACAGATGACATCCAAGATGGTCTAATTGAGCAGCAGAGCCTTGTTGTATTTATGTGAAAAGTTACTACAGTAGAGCTCCAAATATTAGCAAAATCACCTCAAGTAAAAAAAATGTAACATTTGAATCTCTGTCTCCTGCTCTCATAATGACCACTCATCTTTATGTGCAGAGTTATATGGGTTTTATTGCTAATGTCTTTCTCATTAATAGCCTGCTTGAGTTTTACGGTGTATCTTTTTTTTTGGCACAAAATCAATTGAGAGTTTGCAATTACATTTCCAGATAGAAGATACTGTTTGTATTCTGTTGCTCTTCAAATCTCGGACAAAGAGATCTAGGTGGGAACATCATGCATGGTGCTTGGCTGAAGGTACCAGAAGATTATTTGCAAAGTATTTATGGCCAAGAGGACAGAGTTTGCTCCTGGAGTTACAGTGCCTTCCCTCAGCTAGAGGCAACAGCAGAATCAGCACTGCAGAAAGGACAGGAACTTCAGGCAGGTTTTGTCCTGAGGCTCTGCATGCTGAGAAATACCCAGGCTGTGCAGGGTCTCCATGTTTAACTGGAGCAAGGGCAGCAGTAGTAGTATGGGCAGTGGCGCAAGTCCTGCCTGTCCTTGGAGAGGTAGGACCGGCCTTATGCAGAGCTCTTCCCACGCACTGGTGAGACCTCGTATGGGCACACTTTGTGCAATGTTAGGCAACATGCCACATGAATCATTCTGCAGAGGCTGGAAAAATGTAGCAACATATGGAGCTGAGTTTGGGGAAAGAATTGAAAACAAACCTCATAACTTGTGCGGTTTCCTCCCATGGCAGCTGTTCACCTGCGCTCTTGATGTTTGATAAGGGCCTCTCTGCTCCCTGGGGAGGAACCTGGAAGTCATCAGAGGAGCGCTTGCTTTCCAGAAGCATTTCATCACCTCTCTTCACAGCTGCTTGGGATGAGGAGTGAATTCTGTGGAAAACACAGTTGGCTTCTTCCCTACATGAGCTACAGGAACCTCCTGGACAGCATCTCCATAGCCCCTGAGCTAGATCTCATCTAAACCCAGCATGGCTTGACAAAGGATCTTACAATCACACTTAGAGAGTTTTTGTTGGACACAGCATAGCCACATCCACTCCTGACTGAAGCACCATACCTGCAATGCATCCCAATTTAGCATTGCAGCTCCCACTTGGAGATTCATCTCTTTCACCAGACACCACAGAACTTGCAAGGTGGATAAAAACCAAGTGAGTGGCAGTCCTTGCTTAAGGACGCTGCGAGGATAATGCTCAAGATGAATGAGTTGTATCCCTGCTCCTGCTACAGATGTCACATAGACATGACATACAGATGTCACTGGCTAGCTGGTCTGTATGGACCTCAGCTCTCCAGCCATAAAAAGAAGGAGAGCAGTGGTGCTCTCTGCCTTAGCTAGTTGCACTGCAGCTTTTACAATGGAAACATTGCTGTGCCATGGGGCACCTAGTTTACTTCCGAGATAGAACCTCTAAGTAATTTAAGCCAGCTGAGAATAAAACAACTTCAATAGAAAATAAACAGCATAAGAGTCAGAATAGATAAACTCACGTCAAAGCAGGAACTCTGGTCAACTGCAATCACAGTACTGCCAGCACTAAAGATAAGATCTAGTTGGAACTGTCAAGTGCTTCTCACTGGGGTACTTCATTCAACCAAGTTGCCACCCAAGCTCATTTGGCTCACCCACCTCCAGCCTGCAGCCCTGATGATCACTGAGGTAGTCTCTGTGATATAGGAAAACCATGGGTAAACACTTCTTTTCTTGGCTGATTTTTGCATCCTCTTCCAGGACACTGGCACTGAACTGGGCTGGTTCCCCTCCAGTTGATGGGGCTGTGAGTGGTTCACTGTCTTCTCTCAGGGGCTGTTTGGGTTGTGGGTGTCCTTAGGAGTGACACGTGCCACCATCAGTAACTCAGTGCTTCTGGGTTGTCTTTCTCATCCTCAGTGGTAAGTTATATATACAGGGTCATCCCATCTACAGGATTTGGACTCTGAAAAGCAGAGCTGTGACACACACTGACATCACTTATCATTTCCCTGTCAGACAGAACTGGGAAAGGCATTCTTTGGGTCAGGGGCAGGGGAAGGAGATGAGGGGAGAGGTCTGTCTCTACCTCAGTGCTGGATGGGCAGTCCAAGGGGGTCAAGGTAGCTCCCAGGCATTGCTGTCATCTGGCAGCCATCTCATGGAGCACTTGCTTTGCATATCCAGAGGAAGGATTCGTACCCATTCAGGACAAAACTTGCCGCCTTCTGTTGATTTTCAGATCAACTTTTGATGAGAAGTGGGGATTTTTGCTCTCCTTGTTCCCCAGAAAGTGGTGTGACAGCCACAGTTTTGCTGGGTCAGGTCAAGGTTTCCCATTGACCCTCATGTCTGGGTCTCAGTTCCCCCCAAAAAGTCTGGGAGAAGAACCCTTGCCTTCTGCAAGTAGATAAGAGGATTCACTCCCTAGAGATCATGTCTATCCCAGATTTGCCTCAGTATACTTAACTGAGTACTCTACTACTCAACAGATTATGGGATGTATTCTGCCCTCCACCAGGTAGACCTCTAAAGGCACCAGATGACAAAAGGGCATATTTTTTCTCTCAAATTCTTCTAAAGGGAGTTTAAGATGATGAGAACATGTCAGCTCCTGCACTGGAAGGATCTGCTATTGGGTGAACTGGGTCCCATTGCTATAACTGAGAGGCTGGTGAAATCTGAGTAAACTCCGCTCTTGCCCACCAAGGACAAGAGTCCTTCATCTGAAGAGACTCTGTGGCAGAAAATTAGGTATTTATTTTGTTGGCTACTGCTGTACCCATGCTTATTCTTACTTGCTAGGGGCCCTGCTCCAGCAGAACTTGAGTGTTTGTTAAATACCTAAATGGAGGGGGGATAATCATGTACTTAAAGTTATTTAGTAAATGCTCTGTTGGAGCGAGGGGTGTACAAGAATTATCTGTGAAGTTGGCTGCATTAGATAGAAGCCAAGGTGGAGTCTGGCCAGGGAGTCTCTCACTCATTCCCAAAGCACTTCATGGAGCTTAATGGGCAAAATATGGCCAAGACCATTCTTTCTGTATTCTAAGTTTTCTAGTAAAACCATCCATATTCCGGGCACTCTTTCCTGTAATTCAGATAGGCTACGCCTTTTGCCATATGGGATATGTACAGACCTGGCAACTCTGTTCATGGTTGTTATTTATTTTCCCTTGTTTGTGTCAATATGAATCTCAGATTTTTTCCTCAGTCATTTCCAGTGTTTGAAATGTGCATTTGTGCAGGAAGATGTCTCCCCGTAGCATTTTGGGATAGGGCCAATCTGGCAGTTGAACTTCTGCATCCTGCTTTGTTTTCAAATATTTGCAACGGTTCCTCCTCTACTTTTTGCAGAGGTGGCTCAGCCACCCATGCAATGACAGCTGAACTGTCATAAATTGCAGCCTGATGTACTAAAGGTTCCTGAAATCAGAACAGTTTTACTGTAATATCGTATGTTGTAAATGGTGGTAATTCATTTGCAACAACTTGTGAAGCAGCAGCAAGGGTTTTGCATTAGGACTGTGGTCCTGCTTTTCCCCACCTCCCCACTGCAGCCTGGCTTGTACTGTGCGTGCAAGAATTGCTTTTTTATTGCATGGAAAAGCATCTCAAACACATCAAGAGGAACATGTTTGATAAGCAGTGGGATCTACTTCTGCAGAGCTGCCTCTGTTTCAAAGGACCACTTTGGCCTGAGGTGTCAATGCTCTACTGGTGTAAAATATACAGTTATTGCACAAGAGGCCTTCAATCTGCAAGTGCAAATGTGACACAAATGGGTCTAATGTGCACGGGACTTGTAATGGGTGACATCTTAAGAGCTGCACTTAGAAAATATGGTCCTTTGTGTACCATTCTCTTTACTTGGCTTTCATTTACTTTCTCAAACACATGGGGGAGATTAAGAATAGAGCATTTACTACTCTCCAATAACTGTATTTGCTGATCTCTTTCCCTATTTTTTTTTTTTTTTTTTTTTTTTATGTAAACCATAAAAAGAAAGCAAGAGCTATCACAGAGCTCTGCTGTGGATCAGTGGATCAGCAGGCATGCTGCAGGAATGGCAATTCTGCAATTGCACTTCTACAACACTGCAGGTTGGACCAGCAGTGTTTTTATCGCTACCCGAAACCTTAAACCTTGTAGATCTGCAAAACAACCAGGGCAGACTGTGCAGTTTTGAATGGTGTTCTGCATATACAATTCTGCCTCTCTTTGTGCTGGTGTTCGAGGAGCAATGTAGGGAAGAGCGAATCAGAATGGCCAGGTGTATGCAATGTAAGGTTTCTTGATAAGTGGAGGCTTTCTTTACCCTCCGCTCTTGCAGCAGCCACATGAGAAGTCTGTGCTTTAATGTGCACTTGGAGGCATTCCACTTAAGAAACAGTGAAGTGTATTTCTGTGAGCACTTCGCAGGTGTGAAGAAGGCAAGAACAGTGTTTAATTGTTCCTGTCCTCATTGCACATATCTAAAGTTACTTTTCCCTTTCAAAGGCACAATTTCAAGCTGTCACTAGATACATTTTCCTAGGGAAGCCAATTTGCTGATAAGATTGAAGCTATACGATGCCTTCTCACTGCTACCAGAACGTGTTTTTATGATTGCCAGTTCTTCCCCTTGCCTTTTCTTTCTGACCAAAACAGATATTACCAGTTCACATTACTCACAGCCAAGGAGACAAATGATTTAAGAAGCATGGTATTGCTTTTGTTTTTGTGTATGCTAGTTTAGGGCACTTCCTTCTCTAGGAATTATTCGCTCATGCTGCCTATCTGCCTAGTAACACAGGGTCCAACCTGATCCTCCCAAGCCTGTAACTCTAGTAGTGACCCATTAAGGTAGCTGCTGACCTCTGTTAGGTCATCCCATAGACTCTTTTTGGTCAAACTGAAGAAACTCATCTCCCTCAGTATCTCCTCCTAGGTCTTTTTCTCTAGTATCCTGAGATAGTAGAATTGCCCAAATCCTTTACCGGCTGGAGGTCCAAAAAGCAGACCCTAACATCAAGCAGACATGGACAAATGTTGATGCTCTCTGAAGGGCCTTGCTTCTCCATATATAGCCCAAAATGGAATTTTTTCTTTTTCTCTTTGAGAATACATTGCTGGCTCTTACTCAGACGGTGTCTGCCATAACTGTGCCCTTTTCAGCAGGATCCTATTACTTTTCAGCTGATGGAATCAGTCACATCCTGGAAACTGCCCCTCAGCTAAACCGTGGCAACTGGTTGTGCATTTGCTGCTTGGAATCTTAGGCAGAATTCCTGATAGAACTTGCTGAAGTGATTTAAAATCTCTCTCTCTGGCTAATATTTTAACACAACTCAAGGGTAGAATCACAGAATCACAGAATTGTAGGGGTTGGAAGGGACCTCCAGAGATCCTCGAATCCAACCCCCCTGCCAAAGCAGGTTCCCTACACCAGGTAGGTGTAGAGCCTTTGTATTTATCAGATTTTGGGGTTTTCCAGTAATTATAAAGCTCACCTGAAACCAAAAATTACAACCAGACACTACAAAATTTCTTGATTCCTGTGATGTGATGTCTCTCTCATGTGCTAGCAAGGACAAAATTAATCTGCTTTTGCTATAGGAAAATGACAAAAAGGGGAGAGTTTATATGTATTAAGAAACCTTTTGCTACTCTCATATTCCAGGTAGGAGTCAAATTTGTTGACTGTAATCAGATATAAAATTTGGCCTAATTTGATGCAGTAAGAGTGTCTGCATCTTCCTGGTTTAGAATTAAAAACAAATCCCTCTCTATTTTGTTGTTGTTGTTCTGCTCTGTAAAACTAACATTATTCATTAAATTTAAACAACGATTAACCAGCCTTTCTCCTCAGTAATTATCTCTCATCTCCCAGGAGTACATAAACTCAAACATTCTAAGTATACAGAGGCCCACATCAAACTGACATAAGTAAATAATGGAAAAGTGTGAGCTTCTTTTGTGGTACTCTTAATGACTGAATCACCACTCCTCTCAGAACACTTCCCACTTGGGTCTTGCAATATGTGTCAGGTACATGAGGTAGCTTACCTTCCTGGAATATCACATTTTTAAAATGCCCTAAATTATTTATTTACAGGCTTTAGGTCAACTTTGAAATGCCCATTTTGATGACCTAGTGATAAGATGTCACTACCTGTTCCGTTCAATAATTATCCATCCCACCCACTTGATTCTATCATGCATGTATTCACTTTGATTGGATAGAATATTCATTGGATAGAATATTCATTGGTAAAGGCTGCAAAGAAGCACGTAATTCTATTTATGTCCATCCCTTAACCTATTTCTGCAGTTTAGAGTATCAAATAACTTCGACTCTTTCACCTTTGCTTGTAACTTAATTTAGTAAATTCAGATTTTATGAAAAATTTGAAGACTTTCATTTCTGAAATGGGATGTTGAATTCTTTACTGACAGGGAAACATTCTGCTGAACAAAAGGTATTTACAACTTTGGTATGATTAAGGATATTAATGCGTACATTAGCCATGCTAAAATGACTTTTTGTTTGTTTGTTTGTTTGTTTGATACAGGAAGAATAACATCCTCCAGGAAAAACCGTGTAACATGAGGAACTATGTTGCTTGGGGTGTTTCTCACCTCATCAGATGAAGGTGTTTATAACAGTAATGCCTTTACCTGTGTTCATCATTTAGAATCTCTGCATGCCCAATGAATAGCAATAGACACATCCATAATATGTTTCATATAACGACAAAGAAGCTGTCTAAATAATGTGAACTGCTACATTCTCTCCATTAACTATAAAGGGATATCAGTTGTGCCCCTTCTGACACACCAAGTGCCATTTGAGATGCTGTAGTGCATTTGACATAACTGTGTGGGCCTGGCAGATGAGGTATAGGACCTCAAAGAGACCTTTCTGGAGCCATAGCTGGAGCCAGACGTTGCTCCACTGGAGCACTCCATAGACATTGCAGGCACTAAATGCCTGTATTAGATGACTGAGTCAGTAGCAGCATGGCCCAAGGTGCTTTAGGATGTCTGTTCAGGAGATCATGCTTGATCTCTGATGCTGCTCAGGGAAGAACTAAGCTTATCTTGGTCCAGTGCCATATTATCCAGCTCTGTGTGGATCTCTTGGATCCCCCAGAACATATCAAACAACATTAGATAATTATATTTGTCCAACAAAACCAAGTCCTGAGAATGACTGCAATGTGAATCTACATTCCTAGTACACGTATGGATGCTTAAGCTTCTCCCTCTCAATCTGGAACTGAGTTTCACCCCAAAAGCTGATCATCTCTAATTTCCAATCTTTAACACAGCTGGTTAGCATTCAGGGACATATATAAATGAGATCTCATATATAAATAAGATCGTTGATTTTATTTGGGAAATTGTTTGCTAGTGGAGCTCAATATGACATGGCATTTCTGTCATATCTGTTCCACAGGACAGATGGCTGCAGTCATTCTCTGGTGGTGACTCACAAGAGAACTTGGAATTGCCACTCTTTGACTATTTGCCTGTTCTAAGATGAAGATCTGGAATTAAACATATTGCAGTAACAACATAGATTTCCTCTTAGGATATGTTGGAGGCTCTTGCATACAAAGATATATGCAAATAGTTAACACATTTGTTGCTTGTAAGGGGTCTCAGCCAAGAGGATGGACTATACCCAATGCAACCCTGCTTGAGCAGGAGTGTTGGACCAGATAAACCCCAGAGGTCCCTTCCAGCCTCAGCCATTCTGTGATTCTGTGATCATACAGAATTGAAACTTGCTTGACTGCAATGGATCAGTACATCTGTCGGTCAAAATACAAATATTTTCTGGATCAGGAGATCAGGATTCATCCAAGTCTGGCTGAAGTTGGATACAAGACTGCTGAGCTGGTGTAGAGGGAATATAGCTAGAAGAGGTGCTCCTGGCTTCTATTTGGATGCTGAGATCCCACTGATTTCACAGAGATTTCCTTACATCGAGGTCAGTTAGGAATGCAAAAGTTCCTTTGGATCAGGATCTAAGATGAGAAAGAATGACAGATGGAGCTCACCTATCTCCTGCTAATACTGTCTGTGTCCATCACCACTAAATTCATTTCTAAATTAGTTTAAACCTATTTAAACACTTATTTTTGCTTGAGATTTTGCAGTTTGTCTTGCTCTTTTGGGATAATCCATTCTCTAAAAATTAGACTTAACACCTAAATCTAATGCAGGATTTAGCTCAATCTGCATCTGTAACTGTACTATATTGTGATCTACATTGTTCTGTGTGATATTTGAAAAGCTTTCTTCTGATACACATAGTGCTTGCTATGTAAAATAAAACATAAAAACAACAACCAAACAAACAAAATAACAAGGTAGTGAGATAAATCAATTTCTGCTCTGATCCAGGACAGCAACTCAAGGAAAATTTCTGGCCAGCCCACTATACTCCCTTCTGTGTGACAATGATAGGTTAGCATAAAAATGTAACTTCTATGCAGGTCTGCACTGTGTTCATCACTTTGATTGGCATAGAACAGATCTCAAAGTCCCAGACCATTTGTATTTGGTTCACAGCACTTTGCATGGGGTTGAACGATGGTCTGGGTGACCCCTTGGAGTACTGTATGCGTTAAGAGAGAGACACTGACATGGCTCCAATGAGAAAAGCACTCCAGTGCAACAAGCACCAGAGAGATGGAAGCAACAGATCAAGTTTGTAAATTAACTCTTTTTCTCTGTTATCAACAAACCTGCTACATAAATTGATACTGGCATTAATATGTAACATCTGCTTAGTGCTGCTGGTGTGGGTGGGATGCTCTACTGGGTCAGAGAAGTGGGCTGCCCCAGGAGATCATAGAGCTGCCTCTACTGGGGAATTGTCACAAATAGGTCAGATCAAGATTAGCTGGGAGGCCTTGTAGGCAGGATTGCTTCTGTTTCAGTCTGGTGTCTCGTGGGTTCCCAAAATCTCTCTGGAAGAGCGTCTCTGTGCAGTCTGCATGAGGGTATTTGTGCTGTGATATTTCTTTGAAATGGGGCATGCTGCGCTGCAGGAGCCCTCAGACTGGTAGCCCAATGAATGCCAGTGCAGTCTAAGTCCTGTCACAGCCTCAATGTGATTCAGTAACTGACTTGAACATCATATTGCCTTTCATTTTATGTCCACTGGACTTGAAGTTTCACAGTAGCTCACAGTTTCTTGATTTTGTACAGTGTTCTGCTTGTACTAGCACTACAGTGCGCTTCTCTAATTTTTCTTTTTATACCAGTTTCTCGTTTGGCTTACACTTAGGCAATCATTACACCACCTTGGTGATATCTTTTTGGCTTTTAATATCAGGGTCTAAGCACGTGGTATTTAACGGAGCTGTGAATAAGCAGAGTATAAGTGAATAAGTGAGCATATCCACTGAGTTCAGTGTGATTAATTAGCACTGAGCAGACAGGGAGCTGGCAGCAATCATGTCCTGAGACTGAAAATGCATTGACCTCATGGTCTGAACTTTGCCTGTGGACTTGCCTGCCTCTGGGGATGCAGCATCTCCACAGACATCCCACCTGGATGTGGGCATCCCCAGGCATATTCGATGGGCTGCAGCAGTGATGAGGAGAAACGGAGGTCATGTTTGGGCTGGAGGTGGCCATTATTTTAGCTATCCATTTCCATAAAAGAGCCTAGCTTTTTTTCTTAAAACTCCTAGAAAGTCAGTGAATTGTTTTCAGAGAGTAGTTTTTCATCCAACACATAAAACTGAAGCTAAAATAATTAATGTATATTGAAACATACAACAATATAAGACCCTTTTTAAATGAAGATTTTCCCTGCTGTAAACTCTTGTTACTGTATTACAGCTACTATGGAAGTCAATTTACCTACTCCTATATATAAAGGTATATATTTTAAAGCTTACTTAAATAGTATAATAAAATATAATAATACAGAGGGTACCCTGGGATTTACATTAAAAATCCTCCAGCATATGCATTTGAAGAAGTATTCACAAGCCTTAGGTTTACTGTAGGTGTTTATAGCTCTTAATGAATTTCTGCAGAAGGAGGGAGGGATGGTTAGTCCTGGTTTGCTGACACTACAAAACGTAAAACTTCCTCAGGGTTTTGTATAAATTCCATGTTAGTGTTTAAATCATTCCTAAGTTGTGCTAGATGTAGCAATGTGTATTTCATTTCATTTCATTATTCTTTGGGACTCTCAGTTTGCTCTGATTGACATTGCTGGAATTTCCAAAGATAAAATTACAGTGTACAGAGAAACATGCTCAGTGCTGAAGGGATGATGGATCTTGCTCTGTTTCATTTACAATAATTTTCCTTGCCCTAAAATCTTAGAATGATTAAAAAAGGGTGATATAACTAATTCTCATCAGGAAACAGTGAGCTGCCCTGATTTACTTCTATGAAAGAGCTTCCGTAAGTATTTGCAAAGAACAAAGGGCAAGATCTTCATCCAGGATGAATTCAAAAGCAGGTTGCAGTAGTGGGACTGTTTGTGACCTCCAGAGACCTTCTGGAAGCCTTCACAAGCACATGAATTTTCACCTGCTAAATTCTAAGACAAAGAAGATTATCCAGAGGATAAAAAAAAAAAGGATAAAAAATTATCCAGAGCAAAAGCCACTGTCCTTCCAGTGTAATAGCAGAGAAAGCCCTGACTGAGGAAAAGGGATTCAACAGTCACAGAATCATAGAATCATAGAATGGCTTGTGTTGGAAGGGAGCCCAAGGATCATCAAGTTCCAACCACCCTGCTAAGGCCACAAATCTCCAGACGTGGTACTAGACCAGGCTGCCCAGGGCCCCATCCAACCCGGTCTTGAACATCTCCAGAGATGGAGCATCCACAACCTCTCTGGGCAGCCTGTGCCAGCACCTCACCGCTCCCTCTTTAAAGAACTTCCCTCTGACATCTTGTCTAAGCCTTCCCTCCTTGAGCTTAGCAGTCACTGATATCAATAAATTTCTTGTTGGACCAAGACTGGTCTTCCTCCTCAACCAGGACACGCTGCCTCACGTTGTCATCTGTGACCCCAGCTTTGGTTCAAGCTTGGATTTGCCCCTCTAATTCATATATTTAGGGAAGAAAAAAAAAAAAAAGAAGGCAACAAGCCATATTCTCTTTTAGAAATGCGATGCAGCAGTCTGACTGCTACTCAGAGCATTTGCATTTAGTCAGTACTTAAATTCACAATCTTAGATTTATCTGTACTTCCACATAGGTGGTTCATTTCAAACTGGAAAGAGTTTATATTTCCATTGGGGATGGAAATGGAGTCAGTGGAGTCAATGTAGTCAACTGAGTCAATGGAATAATACTTGTTGACTTCAGTTGTGTGAGGTCAGTGTTTAAGATGACTGACTTTCAATGTAGCTAGAAGGATATTCATTCAATATCTTTGTTCTCAGTGAGGACTCTCATTTCCTCCTGCTCAGGATAGCATAGCTGATTTCTCCCATACAGTGGTTTCCACCTCATTCTGCCTCCTGTTTCCATGAACAAGGAAGAAGGAATGAGCTGGAGGCTGCACCTTCTGGTTCTCAATTTGTGAGCACCAATCCTCCTAGTTCTGTAAGTTTCAGTTTCTGATAGAGAGCTGTCTTTGATATGATTAGTTTTTCAGTGGCATTCTGGGCTTGGGGAGTGTGTCTGCTTCTGGAAAAGACTGGTGAAGGCAAAGCATATTTGAATTACACAGCATTGCTTTGGGCTGTGAAAGTGGACACCAAGGTTTGTTCAATGGAAGCTTGGAAATACAAAATCTGCCATTAACTAACCATGTTCTGGAGTCTAAGGAAAGTGAAGGTCAGGCCCCAGGGCTGTGCCTGCATCATGGCGTGGAGATGGAACTGCAGGTCCTGGCTTACTGCCTGGCTGGCAGCACTGAGCCCTGTATCAGTGTTAGGCTGTAAAGTGAGCTGCTGTGATGGGGTCTTGGGGCCCCCTCTATAAGATTTGCACCCCAGCTGCATTTCACTCACTGAGGAGCTAAATGACGTCAGATGGTTTGTGTGAGCTAGAAACATGGGTATCGGTTTACTGCATGGCTAGTCGTTAAATTTTCACGTGTCCCTGCAGGAACGAAGTATTAAGTAGATGAAAGCAGACTCTTTCATGGGACAGCTGTGCACCTATTTCCATCCCAATTATTTTTTGGCAAACTACTTTCTCTCCAGCTCTGGTTCTGCTTCTTCATTTGTAATTTTAGGATCAATCTTTGTGAATGTGTACTGGCCTTTCAGAATGAATGTTACCTGTTTATTACTTGTTTTCCTTTCAAAATGCAGTTTGCGTGTGAAGCTCTGAAGCAGAGTGAACCCAGAAGGGAAAACCAAGTGTGAAGAGGAAATAGAGCCTGAGAATTTGCGTGCTTAATTCCTCTTCAGATTTGGTCCTGTTTTGAGAGGATGGAAGGGACCAGATGTCTTATGGGGAGCGGCTGAGGGAACTGGGGTTGTTCAGTCCGGAGAAGAGGAAGCTTAGGGGAGCCTCTACAGCTCCCCGAAAGGAGGGTGTAGCAAGGTGGGGGTCAGCCTCTTTTTTCAGGTAACATTTATAGGACAAGAGGTAGTGGCTTTAAGTTGCACCAGGGGAGATTCAGCCTGGATATTAAGAAAAAATTATTCCCAGAAAGAGTTGTGAGGCACTGGAAAAAGCTGTCCAGAGAGGTGGTGGAGTCACTATCCCTGGATGTATTCAAGAAGCGTGTGATTGTGGCCCTGGGGGATGTGGTTAATGGGCATGGTGGTGATGGGTTGACGGTTGGACTAGATGATCTTAGAGATCTTTTCCAGCCTTAATTATTCCGTGATTCTGTGAATCGCTGCAACGGGAGCCTAGGGAGTGGAGCTTGGACAGGAGCTGCTCCATCTACTGGAGCTACCAGGGGAGAACTGCTGCTTAGAGGAGGAGTTGGCAAATATGAGTGTTTCTATGTCCATCACATGACAAGAGGCCCTGTTTGGCCTGTTTTAAACTGCAGCAGTGGAATGTTCAGAAGGAACTTTTATTTTGCAGGAGGACCCATGTCAGAACAGAAGCCATTCTTTTGGGCAAAGTACCTATTTGGTGGCCTTTATCCATGGAGCCATTCTGTAGATATCTGGAGCAGGCAAGCATTTACACATTTGGCTAACATAAGTCTGCAAAACCTCATCTTACTCAGGCTGTTATTTAATTTTGTTAGCCCCAGATGGGGTCCTGTGACAAGTGCTAACAGTATTAAAGCATCATGAAGCATAACCAATCCTAGCTTTATCAATCCTATCAGAGGGTGGTGAGGCGCTGGCACAGCTGCCCACAGCAGCTGTGGGTGCCCCATCCCTGGAGGTGTTAAAGGCCAGGATGGATGGGGCCCTGGGCAGCGTGGTCTGGTGGGTGGCAACCCTGCCCATGGCAGGGGGCTGGAACTGGATGACCTTGAAGGTCCTTTCCAACATAAGCCACTCTCTGACACTATGATTCTATGATTCTACCCATATGTGCAAGTAGAATTTATTATTTACAGTGAGTACCTTCCTGACTTGTCCATTTGTAGCGTCACACATGATGAGGAATTTGAAAGACAGCAACAGCCCAGCTGGAATGACATGAGAGCTGCTTTTGCTGCAGCACAGCTGACATAGCAAGAGTGACACAGCCAAAATTATATCAGCGCTCCGGGAATACTTGGTGGTGTGTGTCCCAGCTGAAGTACACAGCAGGCCCGGTGACATCATGGGCACTTTTCTTCTCCTGAAACACCTCAAAAAAATGTGGGAGTCTTATTTTGTAAAACATGATGTTCTTCAAAGTGTTCTCCCATGATTCATTTGTTTTGGGTGTGGTAACAACACTCAGTTCCCTGTGTACTCATTAATTTTGTCCCAGTGGAGAATTTCTCTCTTCCTTGTAATTAATTGGGGGTGGAAAAAAATTCCTGGTACGTGTCCTAATAGGACAACCCCTTACTGATTGAGTAAGGGGAAGACTGAGATCTGAGTCTGGCACTGGATGCTTGATCCAGTGATTTCTTGATCCAAATGGATTTCTATGTGTACCCATAAATTTAATTGTAATGTGAATCCAACCTTCTATGCCATCTAATTTAAAAGTTGCTGTGATTGCTCTAGTAACTATGCATTCAGGTTTCAGAATTTTGGAAGTGAATACTTCTGTAATGTGCCAGAGTTTCGTCACATAAAAGGAGAAATGATCTCCTGATCTGGAGACAATCCAGCTACTTTGCTCTGAGCGATTCTTCAGAGTTCTGATTCAAACCTCAAAGGTCACCAATACCGACCCTGTTATCTCCTATAAAATACAAATATATAATACAAACACTGTTATCTCCTTCTGTAAGATGGATCAATTTTTTGATGCCTAGCTGTGGAAGGGAGGCATTACTTTCTGATCTCCGTTTTTTTTTCTTTTGTCCGGGAGTCTTCCAAAGGAGGAAGATGCTGGGGCAGACCCACTGTTTGGGACTATGTGCTGCACTGTGGGATTCAGCCTCATCACATGTATCAGTGCTATTTCCTCTGTGCAACACTGATGAAGCTTTGGGCTAGTTGGGTATGGTTTTGATTATTTGAAAATCCTTTCCTAGTGCTTGCAAGCATATTTGATGGCAAATAATATGGGTGTGGACCAGATCTTCTGTTTCAAGGAAAGTCCGATTTTCCATTCCCAACTGGAAAGAAAAAGACTGCCCTTTCCCAATAAGTGAAATTCCAGGAAGGCAGATAAATGAGACAAAATGTTTGGTCCTAATTTCCATCTTCTATAACTTTGGATACCGATTTTTGTTTTTAAAGTCCATATTAGGAGAAAGAAAATCAAAACTGCTGCTCAAAAAGGGGAAAACAGAGTATGTGAACTTCACAATATGCCATTCATTTCTTTCCTAGGGCAAATGCTATTGTATTTCTGAAAATGCAAGGATTATAACAAAAACAGGTCTTTTTTTTTTTTTTTCCCCCCAAAAAAACACTGTAAGGAAAACTTGCCAATCAGCTGTTACCACAAATGCACCCTTGGGCTGATCATCCAGGCAGATCTGGGATGGGCTTACCAAAAAAGTACCTGGTGAGCAAGGAACAGTAGCAGACTTAAGTTTAATTAGGATACTTTGGAAAAAAATCCAACCTACTTTAAATGGAGTTCTGCTGTCACAGTGGTTGGACCCTTTCTTTCCATTTGTACTTTTGGGAATTCCTATCCTCCTATTCCACTTTGTAATTCACTGAATAGAGGTATATGGCTACAGTGGATTAGAGATTTTATAGCAACTTCATTTAGATTGAAAAATGGAGATAGAAAAGTTAAATAAGAAAATGAATAATTCAGTTTCTTGTAGAGTATGCTGTGTCTTTTCAGTGAGATCCTGTGTATGATAAATGATGTTCAGCCCGCACCACTCCATGTGTGGCGTTTGGTGCTGGATGCCTCACATGGCATTCAGAAGCCAGCATGGATCTTGGAGATGGGTACGTGGGGACTTACTTAAATCACCTGGATGAATGCAGTTGGTACTCTGGTGGATACTGAGTGCTTTGGGTGGGCTGAAATTGGGAGAGGGAAGTATGCAACTTGGCTGCTGTTTTTTAAATTGCTATTAACAGTGTTAATGTTATTAGTCAGATGATAAATGAGTATCTATTGCCTTAATCAGTAACATAACCTTAAGAGAAAGTAAAATCCAAAATGGTAAGCCCTTTGAGTTACTTCAGTGCCAGAGTTTTCCTAATGTTCTTCATGTCTGTGCTTGTGTGTGTATGTGACTATGTAGAATGGAGAAGTAGCAAGCACAGACTTCAGCTTCGGTGATCAATTTTGGAAATGATTATTTATTTGATAGCAGCTGAAAATAGATGAGTTTCTTGAAAGGAAATTATACGGAAAGGGAGATTGCAGTGCAATGAAGGATTTGACAGTTCAGTGAGGAGAAAGAGTAGGGAAGAAAATGGGTTATGGAAATTGGAATATGTGGTTACTGAAGTTAACTGAAGTGTGGGTGGCTAGAAATAATTTTGCATGTGAAGTGTATGTACATCCTTTTTCTGGAAAGCGAGTGAAAGAAGTGATTTTTTATTTCAAGGACAAAGGCTTCTCTCAGAAATGTTACTTGGGATCTGTAGATTAACATGAACTAAGAATTATTGTTTATGGAGGAACAGGTTTTTGGAAACAGCCAAGTAAAATGCATTCTTGATCTCTCATCTTTGTGGCTCTGCAGTTTTTGCTTCTTGCCCTGACATTTTCTCTTTCTTTATTGGACAAAAATGCAGACAGCTAAAACCAGTTGGAGTATTCCTCTGGAAACGCTGCTTTAAAACAAATCACTTCATTGTCAAAATAGAAACTGATGTGGAAAATTCCTGTTTTTCTTGAAAAACAAACAAAACAATGCAAAAGTGAAACAATGATTTCTTTAGTTCCTGACAGCTAAAGGCCATGGCATTTTTTTTTTTTTTTTTTGCAAATTGGATTGAGGGCCAAAGACATTTCTTTTTTCAGCAGATGAATCTTGAAATTTTTTGGATGAAACTTTAATTTTTTTACACAAAACAAAATAACCTTTTGCTGGACTCTATGTGAGGCTGTCCTAATAATGTAAATTCTTATGCATCCCCATAGAAATGGGCGGACACAACCATACAGACAGATTACCCGTCAACAGCTGTGAGTTCAGGATTTCCCCCTCCAAAATACTTAGTTTGGACGCCGTAAATCATAGTGCAAAATTGCTCAGCTGCGTCTTACATTTGGATTCTGTTGAAGTGGCTTTTGAATCTCAGTGTGCTGGAGGAAAGAAAAGGATTAAGTGCAGAGCTCTCAGATATGCAGCATAGGTCTGCTTAGACCAGGTAATATTAATTGCACATGAGGAAATTGAGATTCTTTGCCCATTTAAAGACCATCTATCATTTTCAGAATTAAACAACTGAGTAGTTCTCACATGAAAGTTAAGAAGGTAAGAAGATGTAGCGTAATTGTATGTGATTGCCAGGTAATGAAAGGTTTCAGGGTCATTACTTTCTTACAAGAGGTCTATCTGCCTGCCTGATTGTAGCATCCAAAGTTCTGACAGAGATTGCCTGGCCCAGGAAGCTTTGTGTCATCCCACTCCATAATTCACAAAGAACTCACGTGCCTTGCAGTTAACCAGAACAGAGACATGAAACTGGCAGACCTTAGGGCAGGAATTTGCTTCCAACTGAGTACTGACCCCCATCCCACTGCAGAACGCAATCATTTAATGCAAATGGTCAGACTGAGATAGCTGCATAGGGTGCAGGTAGCTCTTAGCCCTTTCTCATCTGCACCTGAAGGGGACATCATCCCCAGGGATGTGTGGGGACATGTGTGTGTACTGCCAGCACCCTGGAGCTGTCCTTTCCCTGTTCTGTTCTGTGAGAGCTGAGCAGCCCAACTGCTCCAGGAATGGAGGTGGAGGTCAAGGTGGAGACGAAGGGCCCTGTCCATGGTCTGCTGCCTTCAACACTCCTTCTGGACTATGTGAGCTCTGCATTGTCCGTTATATCCAGACCAGTGCCCAAGAGGTGTTGATAGCATGTGGTGTCTTTGCTGTCACTTAGTAAATGCTGGTGTGGGCACATCATCTGCCCAGAAAAAAACAAGAGACTGTGCTACATGTGGCACCTTGGGAAAGGGCAACATTGAGATGAGACCAAATCAAAAGATTTTTCATGTTGCTAACATCTATGGTGAGGAACTTTTTGCTACTTCTTGATGTATGTTTTGTTGACACTGTTTTAACAGATATGATCAAGCTCAATTTGCCTGAGTTTGAAAGATGCACGGTGCTTCAGGTAATAGGGTGTAAATATGTAGGCTGATGGTCTTTGTATTGCGGAGCTGCAGCAGAACTGGAAAGGACTAGTGACCCATCTGAAGGCTTTTTCACCTCTGTCATGACTAAGCTCTTCATGAAAGAGACTTAGAATTCAGAAATCAAGAACACTACACTTCATCACATCTGGACATGAAAGATTTTGTACAGTGCTTAAGTCTCCCAGTAAATGTAAAAAGAAGTATTGCTCCCCATTTGGGACACAGCTCATGTACCTGAACAAATACAATACGAACAAACAGAGGATATTGGATTAGAGAGGAATCAAGACCTTCAAGAGCTGCACAGAGCTCCCAGCAACTTTTCATCTGGAGTTCACTGTCCACAGCAGGGTAAGCCCACCTAGTCCATTGCTGTGTGCAAACTGTGGATTTCCACCACCAGTTTTTCTCCTGGGAGCCACACTGTGTGTTTCATACTTTTCATTTGGATTTTTGCCTGTACAGCAGCTGTACAGCTGAACTTTTCAGTGCTCTGAGAAGCTGAGCTGGGAACCCTTTCTTGGGTCAGTGAATCGTTAATGAACTCTGCCAGAGGCACTGAAATTTGTGATACTTGAGTAGTGGGATGCTTGAATACCTGGATAACAATTGCATTTCACTGTCACATTGATAGTTTTACATATACTGTCAAATTCTATCAACAAAATGATGAAAGCATCTTTATGTCACAATCTGTATTGTGTCTGGGTGTACGTGATCTCCATTGTGTTTGTAGGTATTGGTGTGAGACAGCTATCTCAAATGATGGCTTTCCCATATCGGTAGATAGCAAACAATCAGACTGGAGTAATAAACTGTAACTTAAATCACACCAAAGTGTTGTGCTCACTGTTGTTCCAAATGTGTCAATGAAGAATCTGCTTTAAGCTTTTTGTTTGCCTGACTTTGTATGTATTTGAAACCCTGTGTTCTGGCTTTGTGATGAAAAGAGGAAATGATGTGGAGAGAAGCAAGGAGTCGGCGTGAGTCAGGAATGTCTGAAGAGCCAAATGCCTAGGGACTCTCCAGATTTGCACTCTTTGACTGCAGACTTGTGGATTCCATCAAAGATTGTGAACACTGTATTACCCATGGAGAGAGACTGGAGATGCTGAGTCCTGAACTCTCTGGATGTGTCTCTGCTTTCCACCTGCCAACCCAGGGACAAAGTCCTGCTCTCTGGCCCTCCAGGCCTGGTGGATTCCAGCACTCCCATGGACACCAGTACCTGACCCTTCTTCCCTCTATCCCATACCTCCAAAAATCTAATCCCAAGATTGTTTTATTTTCTTCCTGCCTGATGCTACAGTCACCAGTCCATCTGAACTGTTCAAACACTGAGAAGAATACACCAGTATATGCAGGCAAGCATTTTCATTTTACAGGTGTTAACAAGAGAAATGACTTCCTCGCATAGTGCAGTAGTAGCAAGGACAGGTAAGAAGTCAAGAGTTCTTGAATCGCTGCACTGTGCTTAATCCTTCAGTGACAAATGCTTCCTTGAAATCCAAACGAGAGCACATCTCACAGGCAGGTGGCTGTGAGTCTCATCTCTGGGTTGGAAGTGAGCTGTGCCTGTTCATTGTGAACTACAGGTTTATAAGCATCTCGGGGCTGATATTTCTGACATTTGACATGACCATATAGCAAGACTTGGTGCCAAGCCCTCTTCTGATTTGCTTTTGCTGACATGCATTTTAATTTCATCTGTGGATATCTCAGAGCCAGTTGTAGCAGTTTCCAGCCCTCTAATCTTGTCAAGGTATTACAATATCACTGCAACAAGCAGCTTTCTGCTGGCACTTAGCAGTGGAGCACATGCCAGAGATTCATGTGAATCATAGGGAAATGGTTCCTACTACTGAGTACATTAAGTTAAAGGAGAAAGTTATTTCCATAGTAACCACATATGGTAGGTCAGATGGTGACTTTCCAGATTTACCACCAGTGGTTTTGATCCTGAATTATTTATACAGTGAATTTAGCTTCTTCGGTCTGCTTGGCTGGTTGCCTGTGAATCTCCACGTTAACATGTGGGAGAAAAGGGAAGTTTTATATGAAGTGCCAGAAATGTTTAGGCTTGATGTTTTTATTCATAGATGAATAAAGAGGATCATGGCAAGGATCAGAGCAAATAACAGTGGAAACACTTGAGCTCTCTAATCTACGTTTTACTACAGACAATGTGGTCTACATTAATTTTAACATGTTATAGGTAGAGCTGGTAGCAATTGCAGTGCATGAATTGCCAAACATGTTTCCTTCATAAGACCTACTTTTTCTCACTTGAATCTCCCCAAAGCTTAAAATGCTGCAGCTGAAACCGATCAGATCTCCTGCTGCTTTGGACAGCAAATTTTGAAAGAAAATTTCAGCCAATTGCAGCCCAAATTCTGGAGAAAAATATTTCTTTTCTCATACCAAAATTTACTAAAAAATGTTTTGATGTGAAACTTGAGTTCTCCTTTTGGGAGCAAGCACCTAAAATTGCATGGTAAAGCAATCTTAACTTTGTGATATGTCTACATTTTTTTTCCCAAGAATTGTAGTAAAATGTGGTGAAAGTACAAATTTTTGATTAATTTTGAGCAGATTTACATTACCTACTACTTTTCCAACCATCTGAGCTCTTTTGGGCCCAACCTTTCATCTCTTACTATGAGCCAGGAGCCAGGAGTTGGATTCAGTGATCTTTATGTGTCTCTTCCAACTCAGGATATTCTGTGATTCTACGTAAGGAGAAGTCTCCTGTGAGGAGCAGAGGCTGCTGGGTCACACTGGGTCGCTCACTGTTGTGGACAAAAGTGGAGTAACCACCAAGGAGATCCCACAGAGACAGGCAGCAGAGGTTGACGGATGGATTGATGCTTCCAGACAGCAAAACCATAGGCTGTGAAGGTCCTGCAGAGAGGATGCAAAGCTGTCCTAGTGGGCTAGGGGCCCAGGTTGTAATTCCAAACAACAGAGCTGGCAGTAGGCTGGGAAATTTGCCTGGAGGGGGCTGCGAAGTAGGGGCTAGGGCAGCTGGTATCTGGTGCTGTGCATCGTGAGTAAGTGATGAGATGTCTATAAAGCCATCATGGTGATGGGAAGTATGTAATTGTAGGCAGGAGGTAAGAATGAAGGCATACAGCTTACATGAACATGGACTCAATGAATGTACAACTGCCAAGAAATTAGAGATTCTGACATCATGCAATTGTGCCTCTCTTTTTAACTGCAGCTTGTAAAAGCATTTGATACCAGCGATATGCACAGTTACCAGCAAGGTCTGTATGCTGCACTCCACCCCTTACCATGGAGCTGAAAGGATCAGAGCCTTATGACAACCTCTTGAGCAGCAAAATTAGATTTAAATCCAAATTCTTTGGATGGGGAAGCTGTGTTCAAGGTGCACCAGCATCTCTATCTAGGAAAGTGATTTGCAACAGATTTGCTTAAGCAAAGGTCTGGCACCCATTTCCCTAACGGCCTGGTTCTGTTTTGTTCCTGTTCATCCTCAGATTTCTCTTATCTTGGTGATTTCCTGCTCCTCTGTCACACCCTAGGAGTCAGGGTAGAGAGGGATGAAAGAGGTCCACTGAAGCTGCTGTATGTTTCTGGTCTAGGGGGCTTAAGGCCTTCTGCAGGCTTAGTCCTGCCTTCATTCTCCCAGTGCTTTCCCCTCTCTCCTGAGAGATGGAAAACCAGATATCCATATGGGTGAGGGCATTATTGAGGAGGCTGAATGAAGCTGGTACCTCTGTTTTAACCAGCTTTTGAATCTCCTATCGTGGTTGACATTTCTACTTTTGATAATTCTGGAGATCAGGAAGCCCTTGGTACAAAGGTTCCTCTAAGTATTTTGTCCCTGGGCCTTCACATTTAATGCTGTTTTGAACTCTCAGCTCAGCCAGCTTTTAACCCTTGGACCCGCAACTTTTCCACTGGGACTGGTTGAATGTTTGTTGAAAGGTTTTATAGAGAGCATTCAGTTGCATGTGAGATGAGGGGATGGCACAAATCTCAGCCTTTGTCTAAGAGAGGAAATACCCATGCAGCCATCTGCATGGACAGCCAACACATTTCTCTGGAGAAAGGTTTGCCGAATCCTTCGCGCTGACTGCTGTGGAAGCCTGCTGGCAGCAGGCCATAAAATTCTCAGTATGGCAGCAGAGAAATCAGTGAGTTTTCCATTCATTTCAGTGAAAATAAAACAAGCCTGTAATTCCTAACAACATTATGTAGTCATAAAAAGCTCCAGAAGAATGAAGAAACAACTAGCAGAAAAACCAACAACCAACAAAACCAGAAATAACAACCCCAAAAACAAGGAAACAAATAGTGTGTCAAACAGGCTTGCTAGCAATTTGCTTGTCAAATGAACTTAACCATTCTTTCACTCCGAAATGTGAAAAAATTAGCTGCCTCTTCCACCCACCGAAGTCCTCTCATCTCCAAATACTAGTGTGTTTTGGTTTGAAGCATGAAAGAAGTGCTCACCAAAGTTTCTGAGTCGCTGATGAGAATATGTCAGTGAAGAAGAAATTAATCCCACTGTTTTAGCACCCTTCTTCAGTGATGGGGAGATAGAAGCTGACTCAGAGGGAGTCAGGATGGGGTGGTCATATTCCTACTGCAGGTACCTGCGGTTCAGTAGGATGAATGTAGATGGACAGTTTTCCTTCTGATGCTGGCTCTGTGGCATGATTTCTATGTTGGATCAGTCTTTTTATCTAATTTCTTACACTTTTGCTGCCCCTTTGCCAAGTTCTCTTTACCAAGACCAGCGCCTAGCTGGACTATTCAGTATCTGAGAGATGCAAAACTAAATAATTTGTGTTGCTTGGAACCTCTGGATTTCATCTGGACCCGCCCCTGGTTCAAATTGGAATCAGCTTGGAAATCAAAGCATGTGGCTCTGGGCCTCTGGTCAAGTCTCATACACCCCCAGTGCTGAAGATTCCCCACCCTCTCTGGGTACTTTCTTCAGTGCTGAACCATGCTCAAGGTGAAATCTTTTTCCTTGTAACTTTTTATAATATTACTTGTGTCTCTTTACCATCAATCTCTGAGAAGAGATGGACTTCATCTTCACTATGCCTTCCCATTAGGTACTTGTAGATGGCAGAAAGATCTCCCCTGAGCTGTTTCTTCTTCAAGGTGAACAAGCCCAGATCATTCATATTTCCTCCCACAATGTGTGCTCTAATCCTTGACCATGCTTATGACCAAGTGTGAGACTCACTACAGTCTGTCAATGTCTGGGAGCCCAAAACTGGGCACAATTTTCCAGAAGCAGTGGCTGCACTACAGCTGGATTGAGAGGAAAATTCCCTCCCCTGACCCACTGGCTTCGCTTTTGCTAATATGGCTCAGTATGGGGTTGGAAAGGGGGCACTGCTGATCCATATTCAGCTGGTGTCCACTAGGATCCTAGGACTGCAGAACTGTCTCTCAGTCTGTACTACTCCATGGTGGTGCTGCTCCATCCCAGCATATCCAAAAGCGCAGAAATCCCATCAGTTACAAATTGTGCAGTTCAGAGTCAAAGCAAGTCGCACACAAATTTTACAGCTGTCTTTGGCCTTCTTCCTTTTTCCACTAGAGGGACCCAAATGCAAATAAAACTCTATCAGCTAGGAAAAAGTGTGTGTGGGGTCAAGGACATAAGCACTGCATGAAAGGCAGTATTTTCTCCCTCCTAATATTTGTGCTAAGGACTGGATTCACCTTTCTTTGAGCCTGAGGTAGAAACACGTACAGACTTCAAACTAAGACCTAGAGTGCCTATTTCAGAACAATTTTGCAAGACTTGAGCACCTCAGACTTTATTAACTTAAATAAGCTGCAAGCCAAAGACAAGTTTTAACCATTAGCCAGACAGTTGCCTTTTGTCAGTAGTGAATATTTCAGTTTTAATGTCAATTTTAGCAGTGACCTCTCTGCAGTGTGTCCCTGCATGGACATTGCATTTTTTTCCCTGCCATATGATGGCAGAGCATGGTTTCTGTTGCAGGTAAAGGATGGAAAAAACTGCTGCTCCTCACTGAGTGTTCAAAACATGTTAAGAGCGTAGAGGGAGGGGGACCTAGATCTTCAGTCCTAGCCCTCTGAAAAGAAAAGCAAAATAAAAAAGTGCTGAAGGCAAGGTAGCTGATGCTTTTAGGGTGTTGTAGTGAAAAAACACAGGATAAACCTCTCCTCCTCTCACATAAACTTTCTCCACAACAAGATTCACTTACAAAGTCTACTTTAACTTCAAATCACAGCTGTTTAGCTCCAAGTCAGCTGAATAAATGTCCTGCCTGGAAGATCAAATCTGAAGCAGGTACTGGAGGAAGAAGAGACAGAATCTGTGTTAAAAAGAAGAAATAACTAAACACATAACTATGGCATAACCATATGCACCCACAGACTCTACTGAAACCAAACCTCAGACATCTTCTCGGTACAGAAGTGCTTAATAGAGGAACAAATCTTTACCACTGTCCATGCTGCATGACCAATTTGGCTGCAGAAATCTGTGACTGTCTGACCTGGTCCAGCAGGACTTCTCAGGGTTTTCCCTCAGCATATGATCCTGCTTTGAAACAGTTATTTTTGCTGGAGGCTGGGACCAAAGCACTCCAGGGTGGATGGGTTTAGTGACCAGGCATCAAAGCAAGCATGATGGGAGAGGAGCAGGCAGCTGGGTTTTAAGCACTGAACATTTTCCCTGATGGTTTATTGTGACCCTCTTGATTTGCTTTTCTGAATTTCAAGGCTCACATCTTTTTCTTTCTCACTCTTTTGTTGCGGGTAGTTTTCATCTCATTCTACACCAAGAACTTTGCAACCCAGCAACTTCTCTTACACTCACCTCTTATCAGGGTTAAAAGGGGAGGGCATCGAGAGCTGCCAGAAATAGGTCTTCTGAGATCTGTTCTGCCTGTCAGCTGCGTTATTAAAACCAAACCTCCTTACGGTCTGCCTGGGTAAGACAGAGAACTTAAATCAGTTGAAAACCACAATGAAAGAGAGAGGTGCTGACCCTGGGACTGGGAGAGAGAGAGAGGGAGGAAAGCCTAAACACATTTACGTGGTTATCAGGCATGGATCTGCTGGACCTCTCTGTGGGAAGGAGGTGCTTTCACACAGCTGCTGGTGGAGGGAATGCTTGTGGGATGGTGATTTAGTCAACTTGGGATTTAGAAGTAGACTTTACCAATAAAAAAGGTATTTTCTGCTTTGTTCAATTTTCCTAAGTTCCAGTAGCAAAGTCTAATATTTTTAGGCTGTTATCAGCATAATAACAATTGCTCTTGCCAATACAAAAATGCTGTAAGAAGAGCACCACCAGTTGATGTGATTAAGCTGGTGACCAACCTGTGACTGGACAAACTACTCCTTTTTTTGCTTTCCCACAGGTCTTTGTATTTCCCTCTTGCCTTATTGTTGCCTGTCCTGTACACTTCTCTCATAATCTGCCGCTGACAGTCATCCATTAAGCATAATTTCCTGACCATCTTGTGTATAACTTAGACAAGCTGTAAATTTCGAGATTTATACGGAGTCATATGAACTGTGCTCCTGAGACACTTCAATGAAAAACATTTAAATGAACAATCTTGGCAGGAAAAATACAACTGGAGAGCTATAAGGCCAATTCATAAGAAGTAGTTAAAGCTAGTCAGTGGGAGTTGATTAAGATGAAACAGGCACTCAGCTTTGTCACTCCTTGGGATTGAGCCATTGGTGACTCTAAGTTGTGTGATGTGGACTTGAGTGGGTCCTGGACAAGAAACACTCTGATTTGCACCATGTTCCTGCTTGAAGCTCACTGGTATCTGGAAGCCAGGTGGGTCTGGAGAATCCCAAAAAGCCACCAGCAAAATAGCACAACTAAAAGGAGATCTGGGGGTTCTGGTTGACAGCAAGTTGAAGTGAGTCAGGAGTCAGCAGCATGCCTTGGCAGCTAAAAATGTCAACCGGTCACTGGGGTGCATGAGGCCCAGCACTGCTGGCTGATCAAGGGAAGGGACTGTCCCACTCTACTCTGTGCTGCATGGCCTCACCTCGACCACTGGGTGCAGGTTTGGATGCAGCAATATGAGAAGGGCGTAAAACTCTTAGAGAATGTCCGAAGCAGGACTACGAAGATGGTGAAAGGTCTAGAGGGCAAGACGTATGAGGAGTGGCTATAGCCACTTGCTTTGTTCAGCCCAGAGCAGAGGAGCTGAGGGGAGGCCTGATGGCGGCTGCAGCTCCTCGCAGGGAGCAGAGGGGCAGCGCTGAGCTCTGCTCTGTGTGACAGCGACAGGGCCCGAGGGAACGGCATGGAGCGCTGCCAGGGGAGGGGCGGCGGGGGAGGTCAGGGGAAGGGTCTGCGCCAGAGGGCAGTGGGCATGGAATGGGCTGCACAGCGCAGTGGGCACGGCTGGAGTTCAAAAAGCATTTGGACAGTGCTCTCATGCGTTGGGTTTGAACTTTGGGCTCTTCCTGCGGAACCTGTTCAAAAGAAGCACTCTGCTACCAGCTTTGCTATCCCAGGCAGGAGAGAAAGCAGGGAAGGGCGGTGATGGCAACACTCTTGGTCTGCAGAGCCTTCTCAGATATAGTGCAGAAGAGAGCAGCCACCTCAAGGGAAGAGAAAAAAATAACCAGTTTTTAAAAGAAAAACAGTTATTTGCAAAATACAAAAGCCACACAGAAACCTTCATTCCACATGGACAGGCTGGCACTTGAGCTCTTGCGCAAACCCAGGTGTGTATAAGGAAGCAGTCTGTACCATAGAAATGTGAATAGGCTGTGTGATACATATGTCTTACATAGCGAATGCTCCGAACTTAACGAGTTTTTCGTAATTTAAACTTGCAATAAAACTAGTCAGTTTGACTGTTATGGCCAACTGCGGCGACAGAGCAAGCTTGAAGTCCTCAAGATCATCTGTAATAAAATTAAAGCCATGTTTTCTCTTGTTAAGATAATCATTTAAACTCACAGTAATAAAGCTATAGTTCCCTGGGCTGGTTGACAAAGGATCCATAATAAAGGAGAACTAATCCATTCTGGCATAGGGAGAGTGAGCAGAAAAAAAGATTATACCCTAACATATATTATTTCTTTCACAGGATCTTCGTTACATGCAGTGCAAAGGGTGAAAAATGTTAATTGAGATGATGTGGGACCGAGGCTATTGTCTGTAGGGTCCCAGCCTCATTAGCTGCAGAATTTGGAAAGTGTGAAGGGATTTTGGAAAGTCAAGGGATTTCGGAAAAACAAAGTGTGGCCTAATGTTTATTGCAGTCAAATACCACCCTGAAAGGCTGGATTCTTGCCCAGGTGCTGAGCTCCTATGTGATGCTGAACCAAGAAGGTTTTCATGGAAGGAAGAAGTGGCCCTGCTGCTGGTGTAAGAATTGGCTGGTTGCTCGCCAGGCGGTAGGATACTGGGCCCAGGGTCTTTCTGCTGCTTGGAAAAACTCTTTTTCCCAGTCCTTGGGCAATGGGCTACACAAGGGTAGAAGGTAACACTGGGAGAATTTTCTGGTGTTATCAGTGGTGTCAGGAAAGCAAGTCTGGTCCAGTCAGTGCCACGGATTCAGAGAGCATCCATGTTGCTGACCCTAGAACAGGCAAGGCATCAGGACTAAGACACTGGTGCTCTGTTTAGACAGAGCTAGCATTTCCTGATGCCTATATCTGGACAGATAATTAGGCTTTATGCATCGCCTTTTGGGATGGCTGATTCTCTCCAGTGATGTCTGGACCGCGGCTCTGGTGATACAAGTTACTCAGCTGGGGACAGCTTCCTAATCCTTAGGTGCTGTGGCACTCAGAGTCACCGAAACCTTTTCCAACTCTAGGTAAAATAAAATATTTGACATCTGCCATTTTTGAGATCAGTAATCTGTCATTACCGCCCCTGCCTCCAGGCTGGTGCTACACTGGATCCCCTTAATGTAGGTTCCCATGACTCTTCTTTTGCTATATAGGTTAAATGCAAGACATAGAAAGATTGGCAGTGCACTTCAGCCTATGGTCATGTGCAGGTGAAGAGGACATGACTCAAAGTGCTAGAAAACTGAGGAACCATAACACACTTCTCACCATGGTGCAGCAGTGCTAGAAACTGAGGTCAAGTTCCCCGATTTTCCTTAGAAAGATCATCCTTCTTTTCTAAAAACAGTTTATGGCCTGTGACCGTGCAGCACTTGCAATGGGCTTAGAACTGGCAGTACTTCTCTCCCTCAATACTCTCCCATGAGTCCTACCTGGCATAGCAGGACATATACATTTGAAAGCTGACTATTGGTTACATGTGGAGAGCACTCTTTGCTCTGAATTCTGCTTCATTCATCTGACTAAATGGAAAGTGAGTTCCTCAGACTGAATATTAATTAAGCTAAATAAATGCAAACCAGAAGGGAAACAAAAAAAGAACTGCTGGTGAGCATCATCCACCAGTCTGTGGTTGTATAATATGCTCAGAGAGCACTGCTCTCTTAAATGAATTAATGAAAGACACCAAAACACCCTTTGTGACTGTGGTTATGTACTGAGCAGTCAGTAAACCCCCGCTAAGATTTATTGGGTAAAGTCCATGGGAGTGGTAGAAAAGGAAGAAAGAAAAAGCAGTCTATGCATCTATTGCCAGAACATTAATGCCTTCCTATCAGCTCCAGGATTTTTCTGGCTGCCACTTGTAGAATGCTTTGGATATTCCCTGAAGTTTGTCCCCCTCATCCAGCACCATGGGTTTTGTTCCTACCCATCTTATCACGTCCTCCTGCTTCATCTTCACATCGTCTCTCTTCTGACTTCCACTCTTCTCTGTGACAGAACAGCTCTCCTTCAACAGAGAGGGCCATGTAATTTTTTTCTTTCATTTAACACTTTCTGCTATGTTTTGCTTGTTCACCTGAGCTTAGGTGTCACCTCCTTTTGGCTTGCAAGGGGTGTCCCATTTGCAATCATAGAGTCATAGAATCATGGAACCACCAAGGTTGGAAAAGACCTACAAGATCACCCAGTCCAACCGTTCACCTATCACCAATAGCTCCCACTAAGCCATGTCCCTCAACACAACATCCAGTCGTTCCTTGAACACCCCCAGGGTCGGTGACTCCACCACCTCCCTGGGCAGCCCTTTCCAGTGCCTGACCACCCTTTCTGAGAAGTAATATTTCCTAATGTCCAGCCTGAATCTCCCCTGCTGCAGCTTGAAACCATTGCCTCTAGTCCTATCACTAATGACACGAGAGAAGAGGCCAACCCCCAGCTCACAACAACCTCCCTTCAGGAAGTTACAGAGAGCAATAAGGTCTCCCCTGAGCCTCCTCTTCTCCAGGCTGAACATTCCCAGCTCCTTCAGCCTCTCCTCATATGGCCTGTGCTCCAGACCCCTCACCAGCTTTGCTGCCCTTCTTTGAACACGTTCCAGGGCCTCGATGTCTTTCTTGCAGTGAGGGGCCCAAAACTGGACACAGTACTCGAGGTGCGGCCTCACCAGTGCTGAGTACAGGGGGTCAATCACCTCTCTGCTCCTGCTGGTAACACTGTTTCTGATGCAAGCCAGGATGCCCTTGGCCTTCTTGGCCACCTGGGCACGCTGTCGGCTCATGTTCAGCTGAGCATCAATCAATACCCCCAGGTCCATCTCCTCTACACAGTCTTCCAGCTGCAAGAATCATTACCCTCCATGAAAACTGATACACTCAGTGTTAAGTTAGGCACTCACTGCCCACTGAACTAAATTACTCCACTGATCATGTTGTAAGGACCTTTCTTCTTGTGTCCATACACAGCTCCTGGGAGGTACCTAATACTTCTCGGTAATGCTTTGGACCTCCATCTGCTTGTCCACTATTGGTCCTATGTCACGCCTACCAGCACTTTGCAGATATCTCAGATGTTCAGGATACCTTCTTTATCACCAGAGCCCTGTGTTTAGCAGCTGAATCAAGATCTAGATCTTGGCTGATGATGGTGGTATTTGAGACCCTGCACCTGCATTCAGGTGTCTTAACCTGTCTGCATTCATCTGTCTTATTCTTCAGCTGAACTTCATGGGTACTGGCTGGGCATCTGAATAGATTCCATAGGATCCAAAGGACATAAGAGCTGTATCTCCATTGACTTTAATGGGAACTGAGCCTCCTGATATGATGAATACCTGCAGGAACCTAAATTTGTGTCTTACTCTTTAGCTGAATCATACCCGAGGCTCTTGATGTATTACGAAGATTCAAGGCTACAAGTACTTACAATCAAGGGTGCTAACAGTCCATACTGTGCCTCACCAGATTCATCTGGAGTGTCCTTCCACTTCTGTCCATGGTCTTGGTGCTTTATTTCCACCTAAATTGGGGCCATCGGTCTCTGTCCCACAGATGCAGTAGGATGCTGGTCTCCAGCTTTGCCACAGTCCTACCCTTCCTGGACATGGATTCCACTGAGACCTTCCCTGTCCGTATGGCTTTGTCTGGACATTCCAGAGATGTGCATAACCCTGGTTCACCTCATGAGGCACGATTCTACTCATACCTGTGGCCTGATGTCTCAGCCTGCCCTCAGACCCATGAAAGCAAATGATACTTGGGGCTGGAGCCTGATCCCACCTGCTCCCTATAACCTTCCCTGCTTCCCAGTTAGTCTATGTTAATTAATTCTTGTACAATTTCTCTGTGCTTGGTTTAATCAGAGCTGGGGTCTGTGTGGCAATGAAAATAGGCTGCAGTATAAATGGACACACTAGAATTATTAGTGTCAAGACAAGTATGATCAGCTTTAATCACAGATCACAATAGGACCACACAGAAGCAAAAACGGGGATAAACTGAGCAACTTTTGAAAAAATAAGAAAAGAAAAATGAGCTATTTCAAATACAGTAGATGATTTATTATTACTCTTCTTCCATGTACCTCATTGAACAGACTTTTCTATTTATGAATTTGATTTCAAATATTTTTCTAATACTTGGAAACAGTCCTGGCTAAATCCTTCTATTCCAATATTCCCACAGTTCTAGCAGTATTACGAGCCTAAGTCTGATCTGTAGTTTTTGAAAAGATGCCATCTTCCCATGATAGGGAATCAGCATCCAAGACCCATACAGCCCTTAATCTTGAAGGCTTCTAAATTTTGAACTAGCTCAGAATGTGACTAGCATAGCATAAGCCCATCTTCTATTTTATTTTAATTTTAAAATTTGTTTTGTTTTGATTTATATACTATGCATATATATAGCCTATTGGGGTATAATGACTCATATTTTACTGCAAGGAAAACAGTCACTGCTAGCTAAGAGTTGGATTTCTTCTGCAGCTGAAAAGGTCTGACCCTTGAACTCTGTGGGTGGGATTCAGTCAAGGTGAAGTCAAGGGCTCAGTTTCAGAACTTGTGAGATGCTCCTGAGTACTCAAGACATCTGGGTGGATCTAGAAAAGACAGTTCTACAGGAGACAAATGCCATTCTGGAGTAGTGCCTGAAGGGCATGTGGAAACTTCTGGGGCATTAGTCAGTGGTGTTCCTCAGGGATACGTACTGGGACTGGTGTTATTTAACATCCTTGTAAGAGACGTGGACAGTGGGATCAAGCGCACCATCAGCAAGTTTGCAGATGACAGCAAGCTGAGTGGTGCAGTTGACATGCTAGAGAGAAGGGGTGCCATCCAGAGGTACCTGGACAGGCTTGAGAGGTGGGCTCATGTCAGCCTCATGAAGTTCAACAAGGCCAAGTGTAGGGTCCTGCACCTGGGCTGGGGCAATCTCCAGCACAGATACACGTTGGGCAGAGAATGGCTTTAGAGCAGCCCTGAGGAGAAGGATTTGGGGGTGCTGGTTGATGAAAGATTCAACATGAGCTGGCAGTGTGCGCTTGCGCTCCAGAAGGCCAACCGTATCCTGGGTTGCATCAAGAGAAGTGCAACCAGCAGGTCGAGGGAGGTGATTCTGCCCCTCTGCTCTGCTCTCATGACAACCCACTTGGAGTATTTTGTCCAGTTCTGGGGCCCCCAACACAAGAAGGACATGGATTTGTTGGAGTGAGTCCAGAGGAGGGCTATGAAGACAATCAGAGGGCTGGAACAGATCTTCTACGAGGACAGGCTGAGAGAGCTGGAGCTATTTGTCCTGGAGAAGAGAAGGCTTCAGAAGGACGTCATTGTGGTCTTCCAGTACCTGGAGGGGACCTACAGAAAAGCCGGGGAGGAACTTTTTAGAAGAACATGTAGCATCAGGGCAAGGGGAAATGGTTTTAAACAAGAAGAGGGTAGATTTAGAGTAGATATCAGGAAGAAATTCTTTACTGTGAGGGTGGTGAGACACTGGAACAGGTTGCCCAGTGAGGCTGTGGATACCCCCTCCCTGGAAGCATTCAAGGCCAGGCTGGGTGGGGCTTTGAACAGACTGGTCTAGAGTGAGGTGTCCCTGCCTGTAGCAGGGGGGGTGGCACTAGATGATCCTGAAGGTCCTTTCCAGCCTACACCATCCTATGATTCTATGATCTCTGAATGCACCAAACCACACCCTAGATCATTATGAACTGTAATGGAAATATCTGATGCACAGGCATAGTGGAGTGTAGTGGAAGAGACTGCCCAGGGAGGTGGTGGAGTCACTGTCCCTAGAGGTGTTCAAGAAACATATGTGGCATTGAGTGACATTGTTTAATCGGCATGGTGGTGTTGGGTTGATAGTTGGGCTAGATGATTTTAGTGGTCTTTTTCAACCTTAATGATTCTATGATTTTTGTCTTCAGTTGTTTTCATTTGGACTAGAATCTCTCCATTTGTTTTGGATGGAATGGACGTGCAGACTGCCAGGGCCAACTTGTTGTGATGCACAGTGAATGTCCAAGAAGAAAGCCCAGCTGCAGAGGCAAGTCTGTGTGAGTCCTAAGTTCGGAGTGTGAGACCTGACAGGCTTGTAATTCATTGCTGTCTGGTACAAGTATGGAGATATCACTTGAATATGGGTTGTTGCAGCTACTTAGGAAGACTGTAATGTGAGTACAGGCCAAGCAAAAAAATCAAGTGATGTTCAAATGAAATCGATAAGCCAATGAACTGTCTCTTCCCGCATCTTGAATGAATGAAACTTAAAAATAATTTTTTAATGGGAAACATACTCATGCATCGCACAGTTTTGAATACTGTCAGGCTGGAGGCCAAGCAAAATAAGTTTTAGGATTTTCTCAGCTTCATAATTGTGTTATTACACTGTACCATAGCAATTGGGTTGTGGCATTAATTCTACTCTCTGACATTCAAAATAAAGGAAGTATTTCTTTAATTGACAGCTAAAATTTCACTTATGAGGTATTAACAGACCTAGCTTTTTGCCTACTGAATTGTATTCTTTGTTTCTAATAGTAAGATTTAACTTTGTCACTAAGGAACTCTTCTATTTGTGAAACACTAATAAGTAACAAGCAAAGAAGAGGGAAAAAATCCCTTAAGAAGGTAGATAAGACCTGCAGTGTTTTTAAACTGAAGTATCAACTGCTTACATACTCTGAATGGACTGTATCTTGTCTGAAAATCTGCTTTGAAAAACAAAGATTTGGAAAACACCGTACTGGCACTGTATGCTCTCCTTGCCACTGGATTCAACTGTTTGCAGGTTGTTCTCATGATCACAAACCTGTGATGGCAGGGTAACTAAAGCTGCTCAGGACTTCCATGAAATCAGTCATGGGAAAACTGATTGCTTGAGGGTCACTGCTGAACTGCTGCAAAATCCTGTTAGCAAACATCACTTTCCTCTTTGTGCTCAGTTCAGTCTGTCCATCTATTATTATCACTGTCTTCTTAATGTTGTAAAAACCTGTTGGCAGTTTTGCTTTGACCAGTGGGGGAAAACCACAACTGTTTTTTTGTGTTTTTTTTTTTTTCTTTCTGGCTGTTTACAACAGTAATCTCGTGTGGATATTTGTCCTTTAGGTATTTAGAGAACTTTGGCAAAGAGTTTTGCAAACATTTCACCCTGTTTCAGTGGTGGCAGGAGGGTCAAAACACTTTGAGGTAGCATTAGGTATGTCTCATCTGCCAAGCACAGGAGTTGAGGGAGAACTTGCATTTTCCTCCACTGTTGTCTTAATTGATGGCCCATCCTTCTAAAGGTTGGCCAGGGTCATCCTTCCACCACAGGCAATGGGTGAAGATTCTCTCCCACAGTTGATGCCGTGATGTTGATGGGTTTGGTGTGGAACATGGGTTAATTCCTGAAAGATAGCTCTCTGACGTTACTGTATTATTTTGTGAGTGTTGCAAATTGCACTGAAGACAGATAAAACACAAACAGAAATTAACCTGGAATGTCAAAATAAAATATCCGGAGCCTCTAGGCAAATCCTGTCACCAGACTAGTTCACTGTCTCAATTATGAACACTGTTGTTGATTCTTTTCTTTTGCTCAGTCTTCTTCATTATGATATACTGTCCATTAAAAGGCAAAAAAGCCCAACCCAAAGCATTGCACTAATATTCCTTAGTAGCACACTGGCTTGGTATAGCAGAGAATGGTGCTGACTAGTTACAGAGCATCTGTTCTTGTTTACAGAGTGCTCAGTTGCAGCTGAATAGCTTCCAGAAGATCTGAACTATAATCCACACAACTGAAGAATCCTAGAAAAAAATACATCATCATTGTTTCTGTTGTTCCTCATTCAAATATATCGTGGAGGTGAACCAGTGCTTGAGACTTGTTTACCATTTGGTGTCTCTGTTCTTCTCTTTTAGCAGAGGTGGAGGCAAATAATTTAGCAAGCATTTCAAGACTGTGTTTACAAGGAAAGCATTTGAACATGTTGTGCAGATGAGCAAAGAGCAATCATTGCCTATGATGGGTCATTACCAGATTAAAACTTCTTTGTTCTGACAAAATTTGTTCTTTCTATGGTGTGTGAGTGTTTTTGAGGTGATGACGAGTTGTGATCTTCATCGTTCTTGTACAATGAAAGTGTTGGAGCATGTCCAGAGGAGGGCCATGAAGATGGCCAGAGAGCTGGAACATCTCCCTTATGAAGAAGGATTGGGGGAACTGGGCTTGTTTAGCTCGGAGAAGAGAAGGCTCCAGGAGACCTTACTGCAACCTTCCAGTACTTGAGGGGAGCTTATGAACAGGAGGGAGAGAGACTTTTTTACATGGGTAGATAGTGATAGGACAAGGGATAATGGCTTTAAACTAAAAGATGAGAAATTTAGGTTAGGTATTAGGTGGAAATTATTCAGAGGGTGGTGAGGCGCTGGAACAGGTTACTCAGAGAAGGATACCCCATCCCTGGAGGCATTCAAGGCCAAGTTGGATGGGGCCCTGGGCAGTGTGGTCTGGTGGGTGGCAGACCTGCCCATGGCAGGGAGTTGGAACTGGATGATCCTTAACGTCCCCTCCAACCTAAGCCGTTCTATGATTCTATGAATGAAGACATCCCAAGGCATTTTGCAGGAAACATCACTTCAAAACCCAATCCAAGAAGCAGATTGTGACCCACTGTGTTACACTTTGCCTGTTGAGTTTAGTGAAGTAATGTGTAGTGGTGCACAGGACTGAAAATGGAGAAAAAGGCATTTCTGAATTGCAGAAACTTTGTATGAGGTGTCTAAATCTGGATTTCAGTCACTAAAAACATTTTTTCTTCTTCTTGATCAGACTGAGAAACGAAGTTCTGACTAACATCTCTGCGAGTTGCTGGGCTTTACTATTTAGGTGTCTTCAATTGAAGAAGGAATCTCCTTTGAGATGACCTTTTCTGAAGGAAGTGCTGATGAAGGATCTTCATGATGAAACATCACCGTAGAAGGACAAGCCAAATTCCTGCAGTACTTCCCATGTCTTCTCCTAAACTATTTTTTTCATATTTTCTGTTTGTGGTTAAACAGATTCCAGAATTTACCAAGGATGAAACCACCAGTTAATGCAGGGTTGTGTGATATATATTTAGGAGCATGGGGGGTCTGTTCTACTGTAAAGGACACTGAGATGCAAGATGCCGTATATGGTTATAGAATGTCTCTGAATGTAAATTAGTTCTTCCCCAAGACAGTAAACTGTCTCTGATTTAGTATTAAAATATCTAGCTCTTAAGTACTGTAGGCAAAGGTGAGTGAAAAGCCCTACATAATTTTGTAATATTAAGTCTGAAATGGAAACAGTAAGCTTCTGACTTGAAAAGGGGGAAATTATTTTCTCTGGGAGGACAGTTATACATGGGAGCAGGTTGTCCAGAGAAGTTGTGCCATCTGCATCCTGAGAGGTTTTTTTCAAGACCTAAGCTCTGAGCAGCCTGGTCTGTTCTCATGGCTGTCCCTGCTTTGAGCAGAATGCTGGATTTGAGACCAGCTATGGTCCCTTCCAACACGATTTCTCGTTTAAGTCTGTAATTCTATGTACTTTGATGGTGCCTTAAGACCTCAGTCAAGTGGTTTCATTTTGCTGGTGCTGTGAAATGGTATCTACCTAGGCTTCCTAGTCTAGCTGAATCAAGCAGATTGTCTGTCCTGGAGTGTGAGACAAAGATTGGTACGTATGTCTAATGGGATATACAAAATTCTCACTTCTTATAACAGCAATTCTTTCCTTCAACTCTGCACATTCATTCACCAGGTTTAAGACTGCTGGGTACATGCTGGAGGGATAATGGTGTAGGACTCTGGGGGTTGCGTTGTACATTTTGATTGAAAAATTTTTCTGCTTGTTGATGTAAGGGTGGAAGATTTAGCAAAATACGGAGTTGTGTGGTCATGAAGCACTTTTTACTGCCCCTGCACAGAAGTAGAGCCTTTAGCATTAGTTGATCTGAACATCTAAATATTCATCTAAATGTTAGTACAGCACTGCTCTAAAGAGCTTCCTGAAGAAGAGGGTGTCTGGGCTGTTGCCATTGGTGGAGACAGAGTTGGAACTGACTTTACATTAATAGATTGGCTTGAAAGGATAGGACTGTGTTTCAGAGGACTTTCAACGCAACAAGGGAAAACTTGTATTTGATGAGGAAGCAATGGAGAAATATTCCTGGAGTGTTGTAATAAAACAATCAGAAGAAGAAGATAGATGATCTTATCAGTTGTATTTTGAATGGATTTCCAGAAATAATCAAATATGACTGAATATAGCAGATGAAAATCCTGCTAGCCTCTTTCTAATTTATGCAGCTTATGTTTTTGGTGCTAGCCCTAGAAGAACCCCAGTGCTATGTGAGGATAAACATCAGGCCTCAATAAAACCTTTGAGTGGTGTCAGTGTGCCTTGTCACAAATAAGCCACCACATCAACAGGCGGAGAGATACTTCTGGCAAACCCTCACTTTGTTGGCTGAAATGGCTTTATTGTTCACTTGGCTTTTCCAAAACATCTTTTTTTGTAGACCAGAGAATAAATTATCACCCTTAGATATTTCCATTTTTTCTCTGGAGCATTTTCCTCCATGCTCCAGCCAATTCTGAAGACATCATCTTATTTAGTATTTGCAGTTGTCAACTGAAACCCTTCGATATGCTAATTCTGAAGCCAATGCTGCGGTTAGCAGTCTTCTGAAATGATCTCCCTGTGATGCATGTTCTGCTTGGCCTTATGTTGCCATGCTGTGCTAAGGGGAGAAGCTGACTTGGTAGCACAGCAGAAGACATAGTTGCTGTAATTCCCTCTCCTATGCCATTGACAACACAGGTTGTGTGAAAATTGGGTGAAATCGTAAAGTTCCCCTCAAGAGACACACATGGTTGTTTGCTACAGATTGTGCTCTACTATCCAGGAATTTGCAGCAGTTTTCACTGCTAGTGGTTTGCTGGTACCATGTCAACTCATGGAGCAGGTCTGATTTGTGTGTCAGTGATCTACAGTCAGGAGCACACATCAATCAACAACTCTGGGTAGTGGATTCAAGGACAGAGATCTTTGTAGAGATGCTGTCCACAGGGAGACTTCCAGACAATGCCGGAGGACCATTTCGACACCTTTGCATGATGTTGTCTGTCTTGGTATTCCCTGTGTAGCAATGAACAGCATGTGGGTAAAAGAGCTGAGGGGTGTGGTTGCCTGACTCTGTCCCTGTCATCTCTTGTTCAGAAGGGTTCTCACTCATACACTTTTGCTGCTTTCATCCCTGTCAGGAGCATCTCCATGAGTTCACATGGGACTCACCCCTGCATGTCTGCACTGTGATGAAAACACAAACCCAAAAAAGAATGTTACGGTAGGACACTTTTTTTTTTGTTGTTCATTTAGTGGATGATACAACACCCAAAGTGTCTCAATAGAATGGGTTTACCCATTGCACTGTTTGTGATTCCCCAGTGCTTCTCCTAAGTGCCTGTTGACAATACTTGATTGATCTTTTATTGCTTGTATGGTTAACCTGAAAAATCCATTCCTATATAAGCCTATCCCTTTTTTTTTTTTTTCGGCATACCTGCTTGAGAGTCAGGACTGATTTTGAACACAAGTAATGCATACAATTCTTAGATTTCATTCCAGGTTCTGATCATTTACCGTGATTGACTTAGGAAGTTCCTGCTAAAAATGAAGATCACCTAATCAAAAACATGTCTGCATACATTAAAATCCCTCAAGCACCATGTTGACTGTGAGACTGACTATGAGAACAGTGCTGGTCATTGCAGTTAATTGGGCAGATTCTTCCTCACTGATGCTTTTCCAGAAGGGTATTAGCACAGTGTGTTACTGGAACATACATACAAACACTGAGCACCAGATGCAGTGGGGTTGCTTGATTTTTCTTTCCCCAAATGTGCCCTGATGTGTTCAGGGTGGAATCTGGTAATTTAATTTGTAATGCCTTTAAGATCACTCCAGCAACCCAAAAGCAGTGAACAGAGGCAAATAACATTTTGCAATATATTTATTGAATGATAATGCAAACCAGAGAAATCTATAATGGAGGGAGGAAATCATATTCCCTGTCTGGGAAGGTACTGAACTGAATTTTAAACCAGAGAACCGGACATTGTGGAGACTGAGAAGGGAAGGAGGGGGAGTTGTCCCGACTTTCCCCTTAAGAAATGAATTACTGGTGAGACCACACAATATTCTTCCAGTTTTCTGTCCTTCTGATCTTCCTTTACAAGTAGACGTGCTCACATTTTGATGCATTTTTGGAAGTATTGCCCTTGATGAAGGTTTACTTAAGATACCTTTATTTTTTTGCCCTGAAGGATGATTTGTTCTTGCAGCTGTGTTCCCTGCCAGAAATCCTACCCTCTGATTCCTTCGAATATGTGGAGAGTAACAGAACACGAAGTCAGTGAAACTGTTTTTACTCTGTGTTAGGCAGCAGTTTCCTTTCATGTACCACCATCATTGCTGAGTAGCGTGGAATGAGAAAAGACTCTCTGTAGTGAAGTCAGTAGCTTCTCATCTGTAGAATAAGAGGGATTTCAGCCAAGAAAGCTGTTCATTACCTCTTTTTTTTTCTTTTTTTTTTTCTTTTTTTGCAGTCACTGGGGGATAAAATAGTCCAAGATCCTGCTTACCACTACTCCAGAACTCCTACAATTTCTGATCAACCTATACTTACCATGTAACCTATACCCCTCCTGAATTTGTCATGAAGATTTCCATGGGAATTTAGTTCTCCAGACCAGATTCTACTTTGTTATTTCAGTATAAAACCACGGCAGTTCCACTGAAGCCCTGCTGTTGTTTTTTTTTAAATCTCCATCTACATCTATGAGATTTGTGATTCCCTTGAAACAGTGTGGAACAATTAGTGGGTTGAATATGACTGTAAGGAAACTCATTGTGAAGATGTGCTGCACTAAATAACTTCACTGATTATAAATCTTTTAAATTTCAAGTAAAACAAATTTGTATTCTGATATTGGTTTTTGAAGGACAAACTTGGGAAGATGGTTTCAAATAGATCTCAAGGTTACTGTTAGATTTCACTTACTATTTTTCAATTGTACTAGACAGAGTGAAACTTTAACTTCTGGATTTCATGTCATAAACACAATTGTATAGAACCTTTGCTTTTGAATAGAGTAGGACTTTCTTGGAGTAAGAGAAAACAGAGGTTACATGCAACCACAGATGAGGGCATTCAGAGAGATTTTGCCTCTGTCTTTCTCAAAAGATCACATGAATAAATCTCCCTAAAATGTCCAACAAAAATTTCCTCCAAGGAATGGAAGTTGTCTGCTGATTAATTTTGTAAAAGAGTTCTACATCCATTTATTCATACAAATATCCTCTACTAATGTCAGATTCAGTCAGACTAGTTTGAGTAGGTATATTTTAAGAGTAACACATATTAAAATGTTATTATTTTCTCAACAATCTTAGGAAAATCCTTGGACAACAGAATCAGAACTATAATTGTATTACAGGATGTGATGTTGTCAAGTATATTAGTTTGAAGTTATTTTACATTTGCTGTAATTGCTAGGCTCGTTTAGGACCAGGAGTATACTTAAGCATCTGCATTCTCTTCATGTAATTTTGGGAAACTGAATTCCTGGGGTCATGGTTAGTTATTGAGCAGCATGAACATCTGGTGAAGATGATGGGCTGACAGCCCTCTTTGGCAGCAGCCTTGTGGGAGCAGAGCAGTTTATGTGTCCACTGATCTTATTCTGGAGGTATTGTCTCTGTTCATTGCAGGGGATTTGGACTGGATGACCTTTAAAAGTCCATTCCAACTCAAACGGTTCCATGATTCTACAATGTTATGATTCTATGATTCTATGGTTTTGACTCTGCTGTACTCCATACTGTACTTCTCCTGTTTCTTACTCTGTACATCTGTAACTTCGTGAGAAAAACCTTTCTTTGCAAATTCAGATCATCTAAGGTGTGAACGCTGTGCTGTGAGGTCCATGCTTTAACCCACATGACATATTTTGTCCCATTGATTCCACATGAATAAAATTTAAACATGTTTTTAAACATTTTCCTGGATCTGTCTCAGGGTGTTCAGCCTTTTTAAAGTCTACACCCATTTTCTTCACTTATGAGTCACCATGCTCATAGTTGATCCAGACTTAAATTACAATGATCCCCAGGTCTGGCACAAGTCACTGAGGGGACGATGTGGACTTTGGAAAGTCATTCCTTTGGAAGAACATTCACACTTTATTCCTCTGCACTGATCAGCATGGTGTTTGAACCTACACATGGGTTTTGCACAGGCGGCAGGTCAGTCAGGAAAAGGCAGTGGTCAGAGCTGACCTTCCTCCAGCTGTTGGGCTGAGTGACCTAATGTCCTGTTGCCACCCCCTTAAGTTGCCCAACAGCATGGCCAGGCAGTGCATGTCCTCACTCCATGGCATGAAATACCTTGCTGTGTGCCATTTGGTCTCATAGCAACAATGAGGTCTCCTGACCGAGGAGAAAAGGGCTGGCTGATCCACAGACCGTGTCAATTTGTCTGTTATTTTGTAGTAGGATGGCCAGACAGCAATTTAAGAATACTTGTTTTTCAAGTCCAAATGTAGTCTGCAAATACAGATCTTTGACTGAAAATATCTGGGCACCTCCAGCTTTCCTGTATCTTCTAGCAATAACTCTATTTCCACTTTCTCTAGGAAATTCTCTGCAGCAGGGCAATTGAAACTCAAAATCTTTTCCTGAAACTCCTTGGTCCTTATAGCTTCTGCTTTTCAGCTACAGATGAAGGGTGTTGGTCATATTAGATCCTTGCCACAGAAGTCCAGCGTCTGAATCCCCATTTGCTCCCTGACTTCTCCGTAATGTTGGAGGTTCTTGTACTGAATTGAAGGAAATAAATTACTTTGGTGTCTAGGATCAAACCACCATCCCACATGCTGTGGAGGGATATGGTTAAACTACTATGATTGCTTGAAAGGAGTCTTGGGAAACATCTGCACAGCCCAGGAGAAAATAGGGTCTGATACTAGTGAAGGCAAATTGCTTATATTCAAACATTTGCTGTCAAGGAGATGTCCTAAAAAAACAGTGAAAGAAGTTAAAAGTTTCCTATTTTGTTGTTAGCAGAAGTTCAGCTGACTGCACAATCTAAGCACAGTCCCTGAAGTGGCTTAAGTGCTTTTTAGAGCTCCTGTCTCTAGCATGGCATGGAGGGAGCAATAAAATTAGACTCCTGGAAATGAGAATGTGACCTGTATTAAGCTTGCTTTGAAACTCTGGTGCAACAGGAGTTCAGTTCCTGAAAATATACTTTAAACAGACCCTACCCCTGAATTTGTCTTTCCTTGTAGAAAAAGCTGGCAGAACTGAGTGGGATTTACAGCAAAGTTATGTGTTAATGTAGTTTAAGCTCCTGAGGGCAAAACTATCTTTGTAAATCCATCTCTGTAGAAACCACTTCTTAGTGCTCTATTGCTGCTATTAAAGCATGATTGCCCTGCATGTGGTTTAAAAAAAAATAAAAAAATAAAAATCAGAAAGTTACAAGAATCATGTAGATTAGCAGACAAGAAAGAAACAGTTGTATGTTTGCTTGTGCATGAAAATGTTCCTTTTTGAAAACCTTGCAAGTAATCTTTTTAGACATGGTAGAAATCGGCAGAACTGTAGTCTTGAATCAATACCTGTGGGAGATGATGACTAACAGACTCAACAGAGTTTTTTGTTTGGAGGGGAACACTTAAACTTTCAGAGTTGGTACCAGCTGTTCCTTTGAACAATGCTGCACTTATGATTCAGAGGAGGGAGGCTGTGTTGTAAGCAAGCAAAACTGATTATTTCCCTCCGTACGCTTACTAGAAAAATATTTTAAAAAATTGAAAGAAACTTAGGTGGGCCTGAAAGATAGAGGAGCCTCTAAAGTACTTGTGAATCAGTTTTCCTGGTGTAACTGCATCCACATGTGAATTTATTGAAAACATATGTGACTCTGATAAAAGATTACATTTAAAGAAGGGGCTAGAACTGGGCTACAGACAACAGGGTACTGTGTTTCATCAAACACTGAGCTACACATTTTAAAATGCTTCATGTTAAGAGAAAATGTTTAGATGATTTTAAACAGTGCACTACTCCATTTCCATTGGCTCGCTTATCACAGACCTCTTACGAGTGTTTCTGTTACAGAGTAATCCACCAAGGCCATTCATCTGCTTGCTTGCTTGGGGGAAGAAAATTGAGTTACAAAATGTTTACTCTAAGGAATGGTATTATGTATTTGCGAGGTTTAGGGCTGGATGAGCCATCTGGGGAGAAGAAAGCGCTAACACAAAACTTGCCTGAGATTCATTATCATCATTAACTTGCCCTGCATTTTCAGTCTATGAACTGATGATAAGTAGGATGTGGTGTGTTTCATACGAATCAAATCTCTAAAAGGAGCTGATATGAATTCAGGCATTTATGTGTTCAAAAACAGATGAGATACTTTCAAATTACTTAATAGACAGCAGAGAAAACGATCCCATTTTGGGGGGTGGGAAAAAAGGTATTTCAGATAACCGAAATTCAGGTCATAGAAACTGCACTGTAAATTGTATATTAGTGTTTATGATGCTCTGTATTTTTACATCACAAATAGAAATACACTGGGTTCAGCTTTCCCTGTGTACACAGAGTGCTTTCAGTACATTGCATATAGCTAGGTTCCTCCTGGATTTAATCCTCTGTAAATTCAAAGACTCTCCTTGCAATCTGAATTTCATAATGAAGTTTAAAGTCAAAGCCTATCAAAGACATTTGGGCTATTATTGGTCCAGACAGGTCAGGTTCTGTAACTAATGGATGCAGGAATAAAGCTTGAAATACATCTTTGCCTTTTATTTTTGTACCTCAGTCATGAAATATTTCTTGCTGGGGGCAGTGGTAGTGAGTAGTAGTCTGTGACAAGCTCTGAACTTCTGACTTCAGCAAGGCTGTTTGGCTGCTGTGCCCTATTGATGGTCTTGTGTGTGGATATTTTGCTCCAGAAATGCAAGATTATTTTAGAACAGTGAATTTACAATGGTAAATTTACATCAAAATCAGTAGGAAATCTCATGATTTTTAGAACCGTTTTGGCAATTTATTCTATCAACAGAAATGAATTTCCACAATCTGAGAAAGCTCCAATGATCATAAGGTGCAGCAGCACTTAAACATCTGAGGCAACCTGATTTGCATTTATTGGAGATTAATCATTACCCAAAGTCCTCATAAGTGGAGAATTTTTGCCACCTTTAGACACTACTACTAAACACGACTATCAGCAGCAATCCTCTGCCTGAACAGGGGAGCTACTTACAATGCAGTGCTGTCTTTGGGCCACAGACAGTAGTCCTGGAATGTCTAGAATATAGTTGGATCAGATCCAACTCTGAAAGGGTCGTGCAAGCATCTTGACAGAGCTCTAGATCACTGAGGAATCAAGCAGGTATAATTCAGTTGCCTTTTTATTTCAGGTGGTTTCCTGCCTATCCGCCATGTGAAGAGGGCTGAGTTCTAACACCAATGGTGGTTCTTTAACAAGGTGACTGGTTAGTCAGAGGGGGTTCACAGGATGGAGGACATAGCCTCTGTTATGCTATAGGCGATTGAAAAGACAACTCCCATGCTCATCTTCTGCTCTAAGCACTTTAGTCAATCAACTGTTATTGTCACCTGACACAGTAATATGAAGCTCAGACTGATCTCTGTGATTTTCTAACAGCAAGTGTCAAGTGATGCTGTTGTGGATGCTCCATGCAGGCTGAGTATCTGCTTCACTGTATTACTGTCTCATCAAGCTGGGTTAGGTATCTTCTCTGATGTGTATCTGCCTGGATTCCATTATCCACAAAGCAATGCCATGAATGGCAAGATGAGAGTAGCTACATTTCCTTAAGGACATTTGTTTTGAGAGTAAGTGTACAAGTAGTCTGTCTTAGGCCAGATCTCATAATGATGCCTTCTTCATAGAAGATGGTTTCAATAGGTGTGTCTGTCTATTCCATGAATACTGTAGGAATGTAAAGGTTTTGAGACATCTTCCCTCCTGTGCAATTTGACTTACTATTTCAAAAGTTATTAAGGAGAATAGATGATGATGTCATAGACTAAATTGGTCTAAAATAATTGTTGCCAAAATTAGATAAAAGTATTGAACAGTGTTGCAGCATGGTAAGAGCTGGTTATAAAGGTCTGATTTCTAATAAGAACTGTTACACAAACATAGCAGAGATTTGGGGCAAGGAGAAGATAAATTTCCGATCCTGAATTTCAGCTTTCCTCTGAGCTGTAGAAGGAGGATCATCCACGTATACAGCAGTAGAGAAATTACTCCTGCCTGTTTATCGTGTCAATTTTCTTTTCAAAAAATATGGCTTCTGATTATTATTTTTGGATACCAGTTTAATCCCTGGCTCTTGAGAACCTCCAAAGTGTTTACCATTAGCAAGCGTAATGCTCATTACAGACCTTCCTTCAAATGCAGAGTCAACACTGCTGTTTTCCATTGCTGAGAGAAGATGCTGCCTTCTAAACTTCAGTTTCTTTCACAGTGTGCTTCTTTGGTTCTGTGGGCTTCAGGTGAGTTACTTTTCATACCTAAATAAATAACATGTATATAATAACACGGACTCACCAAAGGCATTGAAACAATAAACACTGTATTTGACATTGCTGTCCCACCCTCCGCCTTAAAAGAATGAAAACAAAGGAAAAGTCCTGTGTATCATTTCCATTATCACTGTGCATATAAACATCACATCTACCAGTCCTGACTTTGTCCCATCAGCTGCCAAGCATCAAATCTTGTATCTTTATCTGCTAAGCTAGAAGGGTTTCTATTGCCTGTTACTCTGTCCCACTGGTACATTTTGACTGTGACCTTCCTTTGGCATCAGTCAATGTTAGGAGCGTTTCCACATCACGAGATATAACTCCATGGTATCCTGCATGGACTTGGCCCCGGTACAAGGGCATGTTTGTTTGACAAGAACAGAGTGAAAAAAAAAAAAAGAAAATTCACTCTTTGGTCTGGGCTCTGAGGTGCCTGAAGTGTGCTCTTTGGTGGCTGACAAGCTTGGTGTGGCTGCCCAGAGCACATGCTGTGGAGGGATTTTTCTTCATCAAACTCAGGACTAGGCAGATCTGGGCAAGCAGAGTCAGGAAGGAGAGACATATTTTAGCACTGCCTGCTTTTTCCCAACCAGAGTGTGCTGCTCCTGTTATTCCTGAGTTTCAACAGCCTTTCTAGTGCCTGTTGCTAGGGTATGTTAAAGATCTTGCAAGTAATGTAGTCTATCAACAGAGGCTGAGTTGAATTTTCCAGCCTTTAGTTTCAGGGAAAATCCTTGCCTTATATTCTGGCTATTTTGGCTATCAGTAACTAAACTAAACAAGACTTGAGCATAGGGTGAGCACTGTCCTACAATAGCCTGCATTGTGTAATTGTTGGCTTCCTTGTTAGCATGGTGTTGGCCCATGCCAGCTAATATTCTCCCAGATGGAGTCCCAGCATGGTTCAGGAACAGGTCAGGCACTCTTTCTAAAAGGGACTTAAGATTAATTTCTCTGTATTTTTTTTTTTTTAAGTGAAAAACTAGTGTAGACATATGGATGCAAACTGTGCTGTGCTACTGTATGTAGTGCCAAAAAATAGTCCTCGTCCATTGTTTTAAATTGGATGCATGTAGATTTTGATGCCTAAGAAGTAGACAGTTGCAATCCACAGAGCATGGGCCAAGCTCTTTTTTTTCACTTCACTAATCACAGTGCAGCATGGTACCAACTGAAACTAGATGCAATGTCACATTTTTCATCAGAGACACTTGGAGCTGGTTCTATTGCTCAGATATTCCCACATGCATTGAGAAGCTCAGTGTAATCAAACTTGTGCCTAAAGAGAAGTCCATCAATACCAACACCTGGTCAGCATATCAGTGTAATCAGTAGTTTGGTGCGCACTTAACTCGTGATGGTTAATATTGAAGTATCGTACTGTAACACATTTTCATGTTGCTACCCTGACGGTGTAAATGGAGTAGGAAAGGTACTGATTAGCACCAGTCCTGCATTTGACTGAAAAATGTAAAAAGGCACAGAATAATAAAAATCTATAATTTTCAATGCATCTGCATATACAGTGAGATACATCCCATGTAAATGTTGCCATCTAAATGGTAGGTAGTTAGCACAACCTTGTTTGGCAGACACCTCTAGAGGCTGATGTGTCCCATGCCCTGGGAGGAATGAATAGTGCTCTGCAGAGCTCTCTGCTGACCCAGCTCTCTACTCTGAAGCTGCCAGCTCCTTGGGTTACTTTTATCTGGGCACCAGTTAAAAGACAACACTTTTTTTCTCAATGCTATATGCCTTTTTATTCAATAATTTTCTCTTGAATTGATAACTGTCATGAGTTGAGCTATTTCTTTTCTTTTCTGTTTTGTTTTGTTTTGTTTTGTTTTGTTTTTTTGCTTATCCTGCATGACTTTCTACTCACTCTCTCACAGACCAAGAATTTGTTTCAGTAAAGCTGAGTCAAGGCCACACCAAGGCACTTAATAAAACTGTGCTTTAAGTTGCACAGTGCTGAATCACATGCACATTTATAAGTGTAGTCTGTAGAGTGAACATAGAGAACTAAATTAAGTATGTCTAACTCTGTCAAGTCATATCCACACGTGGTCTATATATCACTCGTTTTGGTGGGTGCTACACAGCATGCCAGACCATGAACAATTCCTTGTTAAAAGCAACCCATGCCTTCTATTCTTTTACAAACTGCTGTGTGGTGGTTGACCATATAGTGAAAAGAAAAGCTTGTTTCAGGGTCACTGCAGAAAGTAAATGGTCTTTCTCCATTAATTTTTGGATTTAGAAACTTAGAGTTGATTATCAATCATCATTCCATAAGCATAGCTGTGCTTTGAAGTTGGCAGTTGAAAATACTTTGAAAAGGCAATATTTTAATTCAGCTGAAAATGTTTCTCTTGATCTGGGAATAAGCTTCCAAGGCAGAAGATAGGGTAATATGACCCTTCCAGCACATGGAAATAAGGAATCTGAAATCCTGGAATTCAAAAGGATATAAACGGAAACGTCTAAACCGATAGAAACAAAATACATCAAAGGGAAAAAATAAGCCCTCTATGGCAGGGTTAAGGAAGAAACCTCTAATATAATCTCATTTTTTTTTTTTTTTTTTCCCCATAGCTATGAGGCAGGGCAGTGAATGAGAAAAGGCCATAAGACAAATGACTAAACTGCTATGGCAATTGCTATAGCAAGCCCATAATGAAACTCTGTAAAGCAAAACTAGAGAGGGTCCCAGTACTACTTGGCATTCTCTTTGGTGATTGCTTGCATTTGTTATTCATTTCAGAAAAGTCTTTGAATATAAATTAAGAAAAGAAACCAACAACAAACCATACAAACCATGCTGTATATTCCAGCTAACATACAGAAAGTTAGCAGAATATTTAGGAACAGAATGAATGACAAATTAGACATCAAATCTGTAGTTTAGTTGGCTTTAGCATTTTGGAAGATGACATTTGAATGTTGTATTACTTTAATTTAGGGCAGGGAGCTTACATTTATGAGAAGGCCTTAAATAGAACATTCATTTTAGGTTTGATTAAATGTTTTGCTCTTTTTTTTTTTTTTTAAAGGAAATAAAGCACTGACTACAACTTTTCATGGAACGTGTTCTGTTACTTCCTGTTTTGTTGACACTCGCTATTAGTACTGCTTCTTCTACTGCTATTTTTTGAAAAGCTTAAATTCCTTACAGGGCAACCACTTCAATTTCATCTTTCTTATCAGAGCATAAAGGTTAAAATGAAAGACTGATGACAATCTCCATTTTTACAGTCTTTTTGCTGACTTCTGGGAGAGGTAGCCACCTTTTTCTTTGCTTACTCAGATGAGCAGATCCCCACCACAAGCTCTGGATGAGACCCACAAGTGGCAAACAAAGAATTAAGGCAGTGTGAGAAGCAGGAGGGCTGGGGTCGCAGCATGCTGCAGTCCTCCCACCCAGCACCAGTGTTCTGCTTTAAATGTGAACCCTGCCTTAAAATCATTATCTGAAGAGTGGGAAGCAAGCCCTTTGGGCTGTAAAGCAACAAAGTTGGTTGGAGGTGAAATCCAAGCTGCTTCGGTAGACCTGGTTCAGTTGCTCTGAATCATCAAGTGAAAACAAGCCATTTGCCATCTGGTAATTACCTTGGGGACCGAGGTGTAAATCCCTGTTCCTTAATCTTCCCCTCTTTAAGAAAACATTTTCTCACAGGTGGTCCAGATGGTGAGAGGCCTCCAGACAAGGCATGGAGGTGATCAGTGATGGGCTGCTCCAGCACAGCAGGAGGTCCCTGTGGAGAGCACGCGGAGGGAGAGCTCTCCTGTACAAACAGCTCAGCAGGGTGTGTATGTACGTGTGTGTGTCTGTCCATGTATGTGTATGTGTGTCTCTGTGTGTACAAGAAAGCTGCATGAAGCATCCCTTAGGCTCCTGGCAACAGGCAGTGAGGGTGAGAATGGGACATGCTAACTGATACCCTGTTTCTATGTACTCAGGCATCTACACCACGGCTGAAGAGCCTTACCAGCAGTACTGAAAATTGACAACTGCATTGATCCCTCCTCACTTGTCTCAAAGAAAAACACTCTGTTTTCTTTAGAAATCTAGGTTGGAGAGGCCCCACCAGGCATCCAACACAGCCATCACAAGAGAGAAGAAAAAACGTTATTTTAGAGGCTCTTCAGTTATGGTATCTGCAGTGCTTCTCTCTGAGAGGAGACTTCTTCCCCTGTAACTTCAAAAGTGACTGGAGGCTAAATAAGGTCACTTCAATAAGAAGATGCTGCTTCTCAAACTCTAAGCAAATTGCTCACACAGTCCTTGGGAGCTATCATGGTTCAGTGCACGTTTGGCTCCCTTATAATGACAGCTCACTGTGCTGGGGACGTAGGGATTTACCAAGAGAATACTGCCTGCTTCACTGTTGCTCCAACTTTTGGTTATTCCATCTGCTCCAAAAAGGAATCAGGTGGAGTAGGGATTTTTTCCTTTGCTTGTCTCCCTTGGACTCTCATGGCTCAAATTCTACCCTCCCTATTTTCATATCATGGATATATCATGTATTTCATATCATGCATTTCATATCATGGATATATATTTTCATATATCCATATCAATCTGGAGACTGGCACTGTACAAGCAACAAAGATGCAGCACTGGCACAAAGATAACGAGTGAACTAAGAGTGAGGTGGATGAAAGTATTTTGAAGGGCTGCTGCCATCAGATAGGAAATCAAAGCTCCTTGACATCACCAGGGTGTGGATCAGTCCTGTGGCACAGTGGATGACCCAACCCTCAGATAATCCAACCTCTTCTACAGGGACCAGGATTGAAAAGAAGTCACCAAATAATCTGCCTCCACAGATAACCTCTGCATAACCTCTTTTTTCCTCCAGAGATGCTGCACAACATCACAGGCAGGATCAATGGCCAGGGCCAGGGGAACCCAATGGGAGCAGCAGGGATGACCTCAACAAGAGAGGGAAAAGAGAGAAGAGAGAAGGCTGAGGGATAAATTTCCTGTTCCATTCCTACAAACAGGCATAACCTGCATGATGCAGAAGAGTAGGTTTTCTTACAGATCTTAAGCCATCAGACTCAAAAGATTTAGTTAAAAGCATTGTCTAAAGGGAAACTTATGACCCAAAATTGCCCGTGTACTTTTGAGGTTCCAATGGCTGGAGGGTTCACCCGGAGCATTTTAATGTGGGTGAGTTTTGAAACACACATTTTGTGTTCTAATAACATTTTTCTCATATTTTCCTCACAGAAGTTTCATATCAGAGCTATTCATGAAATCTGGCCAAATCTCATTGAGGAAGTGCCTCACAGGAGCCTTTGTTTACATTAAGCAAGTCCATTTATTTAAATAGGATGATCAATGTCATCTTGGGGAAATTATTGGTTGATTCACGTTAAAAAAAAAAATTAAAAATCAGCTATTCTGATCTTTTAAGTTGAATTAGAACTGGTTATTGCCATCTGTTTGGATTTATGGAAGTAAATTAACAAGTTTTACTTATCTCAGTGATCTTTGTATCTGCAAGAAGTACAGTGTACAAAATTTTATAATTCCATTCTGCATCAGTTGTTATTTAACAAAGAATGATCTAAAATCCAAGCTATTTTATTAAAGGTTGACACCAGAAGGCAAATATAAAGCTGTGCTTTCAACTTGAAAGCTTGCAATTTCCTGACTTTGCCGTATTCCCCTTTTTCCTTCCAATTTGAAGTTGTCTCAATTACTTTTTTTCCCACATGCGATTTACCTGGGAAAAGAAGAATAATTATATTGCCAAACTGTTTTGATGAAACTTCAATCAATACAGTTATCTATCAATACTTGCAAATTGCAAAGGAACTAAAACTAATTTTAATTTTTAATTATTTTTCCTTTGAAGCAAATTTCTTGAGTGTCTGTATGCTAAAGAATGTGCTTTCCCAAATAAGATTGCCTTGGTCTAAAGGTTCTGGTTAGATGTCATTAACAACAGAGGCCCTACGTGATAATCTTGCTATTGACCAAAACATCTGAGTGTCTGAAATTTTACTTCAGTAATTCTTAAATATCAGCTTTTTTCTATTCTCATTGCTATGCCAAGATGCTTGTCTTTCTAGAGGAAATTAATTATATAATTAATGTAAGAGTACTTTAGTATCTTTTCCCCCTAAAATTAGACCATTGCTGGAATTAAAACATCATGCCAAAAAGAAGTGTTAAAAAAGTCTAATTAGAAAATGCAGAAAGAAAATGTTCTAATTACCAAGCAATGGGGCATTTCAGGGCTAGGAGAGCTTTGCACTGCAATACTTGGCAAAAATAATTTTCCCTGTGGAATATTGAACTCTAATCTGGTCTGATTATCACTAAGCCTCATTCTTTCGTCATGTGCTGTATTTTTGATTTTGAACTACTGCAGTGCCATTACTGCTGCAGCACTGAATGCTTGGTGGGTTTACAGGAGGGGAACTTTAAATAAAGGGTGTTAGCAGGTGTTCACCTTTACAGAACCTGTTTCCCAGTGGGAGGAAATTTCTCTACTCGGGACAGTAAAGCTCTGATGTACTGCCAGTTGTGGTTATTATTCTGCTGAAATCTACCTACTTTCCATGTTGTGCTTGCAGGTACAACCTCTTCTTTCCCCAGTATCTTGCAGCATTTATCACTGTGAATTTTAGGTCAAATAGGTTCTCCTTGACCTCAGCATCCGGTGTGTGAAAATTATTAGCAAAATTGATGTAATGTTAAGAAAACTTTTAAATCTCAAATGAAAAAGTAGTTTCTGTTGATATCTTACAAGCACTCTGGCTCAGTTTTCAGCAGTGTTCCAGCATGATGAACAAAATGGTCATGGATCAAGAATTGTTCTTCCCACACTGCGCATTTTGTGAAGAAGCAATTTTCTCACTTAAGAGAAAATGTCTTCCAAAGTATCTTTGGAAGTGTGGGAATGCATGCATACACTTAGGTGCAATAAATATAGTACAGACAGTAAGGCAATGTTTACCACGTGGTTCATGAATAATCTTGATTTTTTTCTACAGAATTTTATAGATAATTCATCCCTCTTGAAAGGATCACACAGTCTGAACTGAAGGGAAGGAATATGATATTAACCTGAAGGCTTGTTAAACTACACTGCGGTTATAAATTCTGTGGAATTCCTTTGTATTTACAGTAACTGCCAAAACAGATCTAATCCGTTAGGGCTTCAAGATGTACATTTCTTGGCTTGTGTGCTGGGACATTCTCATATTGGAAAATGATGTGTATTTTCCATATACACTGTGGGTTTCTTAGAAGAATGGGTAAAATCTACTTATTTTGAGGATAGCATAAAGACTGAGAAACTAGGAAAGAGAATGGAGCAATCAACTTACGTCCTGAACTTGGGGATATGGACTGAAGTAAATGTGGGCACCGGCAATTCACAACTAAGTGTAGCTGAGACTTTGCCTGAGCCCAGAAGTCCTTTTGCTTTCTCTGCAGCTATGCAGCTAATCTGATTAACAGAATCAATGTCAGCATGACGGTATTCATGTTAATACGCTTATACCTACGCAGCTTGCTTTGGGGCACTTAAGTGTCTATACTTAAGTGTAGTGATAATAAATGCCGAGGGGATCTTCAAAAGCTCAGAAGGAAACAAGGAAAAGGAAAGCTGCATGTTGTTAACATAGCTGATATTTGTGGATTAACTACAGAAGTGCCTATGCATTAAAAGTCTGCGAGAAAAACATAAGAATTTGGAAATACTTTTTTTTTCCAGGGTGTTGAGGGGTGAGACTCATTTAAGCATTCCTATCCAGAGAGCAGGTTTCCCCTTTAACAAAAATGGGCACAGAAATTTTGCCTTTCACTTAAAAAAAAGAAAATTAATCATGATTCATTCATTTCTTTCTTCCTTTTTATAGTAATTTTTCCTAACTATCTCTGTTGATCCCACTATCAAGATGATCTTATTGCTGGAGGCAGTTTTGCCATTGACTCTGCACAGCAGAGGTGCAGAAGAGACACCACATTTGCGTTTTAAGCCCAGGTTGTTATAATTAGATGTGAGTCTAAATGATGTTTTACTCTGGATTGAAAGCTTCCAAAAGTCTCGTATTGTCTGGAGCAGTGATTTTGGTTTGGGCCTACCTCCAGGGCAGGGAGAGCTTGATTAGCTGTAGAATCTCTCTGAGATCTTGGTCAGCAATATTTTTATATTTTTGTGGTTCAGATGATGTATGCTGTACTATGAAAGCAATACTTCTCACTCATTAATCATATTTTGGAAAATGGGAAGCACACAATAGCTAAACAAATGAAAGCATGAAAATGAAGACTGACGGTGAGCTAACTGGTGTGAAAAGCATTACTGAACCAAGATATACGTTGGGGAAGAAAAAGATTCATGGTGAATAAGAGTCTCAAAGGCAGGATCTTTTCTTTTCCATACAGGTAATCATAAGTTATTAGTCTAATAAACGTAACAAAATATGTCTCTTCTGCTAAAAATAGCTTAAAAAAGGAACATTTTCTTTCTAAGATCTTTGGAAGAAAAATATACACAAATAGTAATAAGCTTACTACAACGTTGATATAAAAAATTGTTTTGCTGAAGACGACTTCAATTTTTTAATGGATTTCAAAACCTACATAGAATATATTATCTTAAATGACTTAAAAACAAAGTAACCGGAGTTTTACCTTTGCTTACCGATCACAGCTTGAGTGTAAAGAATTGGGTGTTCACAGATAGTGTGTTGCCATACACATGGCAACCCATGTTCTTATAGCTCTGCACCTGTGCTGGACTATCTGGCAAGACCTGCCCAGGCCAAAGAACTGCACGTAGATTCCAATATGGTGAGCAGTAAAATGGCGTTTATTATATCGCGTGGCTTGCTTATATACCTATCCTACTTCGCTTACACCCCTTAAGCATGCATTATCCCTTTGTCACAGAGCAAGGGGAGAGTCCTACTGTGTCACATCCTGAGTCCTCGCTGTCGCCTACTACAACAATAGTGAAAGGATTTAAAATATCGTGGAGCACACTTTTCCCACCACGCTTTGATTACTGAAGCAGCTGCTGCAGTAGAGAGAACTACACCACTGACTGCTCGTTTATGTCATTCTTTCCATAGCTTATCCTCCCCACACCTCATGGCCAGCAATTTGGGCTTCCAACACCAAGTAGAGGATGGTTTTTAGCATTCACGGATAGCTCCAGGAAGTTTGGTGGAGGTCTTTTGAGAAAATTGGTTCATGCCTGGAGGTCGCACAGCATTCTCTGGAAGAAATCCCACGTGCTTATGTACCAGGGAAAATGTTGTCTTTAGGTTTGTTTTAAACCTGGTCATTGCTGGCTTCCTCAAGCACCCTGAAACAAGTGCATTATGAGAAATAAACAGCAAATACTTCATATTCTCTTAACTCTTCCGGATGTTATAGATCTTTATTCACGGCATTGTCTGCAGTCAGATATTTTCTCTGCAAACCAAAGCCTTGCCAGTGTCCCTCACCAAATTACATTCTCCTGGCAAAGCCATGGAGGCGGTAGCCGCCAGGAATGTGGAAAAATACCTAGGAGATAGCAGGAATGTAGAAGTTCTAGGGTGGAGTGACACTCAACTTTTGTTTCATAGGATGTCAAAGGCATGCCACGGTGGCATTCCCAGGGAAAATAGAAGTCTTAAACTCTCTACTATCAAGGGATTAATGGTAGTGGTGAATCTAAACCCTAAGATCTCACTCAGGCTTGCAAATATGAATATATGTGTAGCTTTGAGCACAACTAAATCACGGTAGTTTACTTTTTGCTGAGCTGTGGCAGTAAGAGGTCACAGTCATAATTCCATGACAAAAATCTATTATCTGTGCAATTAGTTTACTATTCCATATATCTTAATAGAGCGATGAGTTACCACTTTCAACCAGATCAATTGGATTTTTACAGTGTAGGTAACATTGAAGTCATCAAATGCACTTCTACAGTGATTGAATGTTGGAGCACTTCTATCTTGCTCATTTAAGACTGCCATCATATCTTTAGAATAAAAAACCAAAACAAAACAGAATCACTATATAACATTTTTGCACAAAACTTTGAGAAACATCAAAACTGACACCCAGACTTCTGGCTTGCAAAGGATTCAATCACAATTTGCATTTGACTTGCATTTGAGTATAATTTAGATACCTATACAAAAGAATTGCAAAAAGATATCCCTTGGATTTTCTGAGGCTAGCATCCCATTATTCCATTGTGTAGATTAATGCAGTGAGGTATATAAAATATATTATAAGATATAAAAATACAGCAGTTTACTTTTCACAAGGGTACTTATATTCTTTTTTTGATGACTTCCTTTTAAAAACAAAAAAAAGAAAAAGAAAGAAAGAAAGAAAGCAAACAAGTAAACAAAAAAACCCATAAGTCAGCAGTTATGTATATGTGGGCCAAAGTTGTCCCCATGTAACTGTTGCATTCTGCAGTACTATAGGCCGGCTCGGGGGGAACCACTGTGGTCTCTCTGTTTCCACGACTTAAAAGCTCTATTGATATGATAAACCATAATGATTCAGAATGAGGATTATGGTCTGTCTGTAAATAGCATGGTACTATGCTTGCACCATAATATAGTTACTATGATTTTTTATGACATATTCCTGGAAACCTCATTTATTTGTGGAATAATAATTCACCACAGCATTGCTTGTATGGTAAAGCAGTAGGATTATACTTTGAAATGTGAATAGCAATTGCATGGATGCAGGTTGGAGACAAAGAGCAGTGGAAGGCAGAGGCTGCACGATTCTTAATGGGAAAGGCTGGCCTACATATTTTATTTGGAGAATACCTTTTTGTATTCTTAGCAGTATGTTTCTGTTGCTCACCATTCAGATTATGTATAAATAAGGTCTCATAGTGAATACAGAGAGGTGCAAGCCAGAATGAAGTGTTTGAGCTCCTTTTACTCTCCACTTCCCTTCAACTTGGGGTAAATAAACCAAGTTTAATCTTATCTTGTTCATGGCACTAGAGTTTCTCTTGGGTTTTATCCTTGCTCTGAATATAATAAAGAACTTCTTTCATTTCAAGTGGCTTTTTTTTTTTACAAGCTGGGACAAACCTCACTTTCAAGAGGTCAGAAGTGAAACTGAATGTGGCAGATGGTTTGGTAGCTTGGCAGGACTTAGCTGCAAAGGAGGTAAGGTTAATTCTTTTAGAACAAGCAGAAGTTTTAGGACCTTCCATTTTATCTGTATATCACAGATATATCTGTGAGAGTGAACTCACGGCTCACAGACCCTAGTAGGAACACTTTTCTGATTTTATTTTTAAGGGTACTTTCTCTCATCAGAAAGTGTTGATGATGCACCCCAGTGGTGTGTTTTACAGAGCAGGTATTCAGCTTCGTTGGAGCAATCAGTAAAAAGGAGGCTTCAACAGCTCTTTTCTCTGTAAGAAGAAAGAATGTGCAGGAGGACTCACTTGCTTAGGAAAAAAGAAATGGGGAATTTGAAACAGAAAATAATTGTAATTGTGGAAGGAATAGGGATTTTGACTGTAGCCATAATCAGAAGGCAAGTCAGAGGATAATGCTATGAAATTGCAGAGTAGACATCTGAATGTACACAGTTCTCCTTTATGGCTGCAATCAGTATCAAGCGTCAGCAAGGGGATCTTTCTTGCTTTCCTAACCCAACTGGCTCTTACTTCCTTCTAAGGGCAGAAACAAGCAGTGTTTGCAGAGTCTTGCTGCTATGTTTCCATATACAAAAAGAATAAATACTTATTTTCAACCTACATAAATTACTGTATGGGAAGAAAGCAATCTAAAAAAAAAGACATAGCATTCAAATGAGAACTCAACATTTATGTGTATCTATCCCGTCTGAAACCCTCTTCCCAGCACGGGCTAAAAATATGGTTGTTGCTGCCCTTCACAGGGATCTGTATAGAAAAAAGGTCAACTTCTCATCTCGGCTCTTAACAGGCTCTTAGACATGCAAACAGTCTTAATGACTAGAAAGTTAAACTTGCCACCCTCAGTTAAAGTTCAGCCTGAGAGAATGGTATTCCACATGATTTATGTGACATTGTGTGTGGTAAGTGACTGTATTAATGTGTTTTTTCACTCCATATTTATTGCCTGGCTAGAATTCTCTTGTCCTGACCGTGTGCTCTTCTTTGTCAGATCAGGAAAGTCATAATAAGCAACTGCTCCTTTTCTACAAACACTCTTGCATTTGGAGCCTCACAAGATCAATCTTCCCTCTGTTTCTCTTCCCATGGAACAATGCCATGAAGGAGCAGATACAGAGACTGTCAGAAACTGTGGCCTGTTTTAAGCGCGATGGAGTATAGTGTGCAACGTTCATTCTCTTTGCCAGAAAACTCTTGCTTTTCAGAGGTAATATTTCTGCAGCTGGAAACAGACTCAAAACAAAAACTGTTGTTGTGGTTTGTCAAGTTTCTTCTCCGTTGATCTATAATCTAACCAGTAAGCAGGAAAGTGCAAAAATAAATTAGAATGTCTTTCGCTGTGTATCAGTTGTCCATTGGGTAAACGGAAAAAGACAGGAGAGTGACTATCTTGGCTAAACTGCTCTTACTCTGAGCTATTGGTGATATGGTAAAGCCTGGGCCTTGCATCCTGTACTGAAGATTCAGGCTCGATATTCTGCGATAGAATTCAGCATTAAATCTTCTACTGAAATTTCCCTGAAATATTTGGCTGTAATTAGCTTCTATTTAATTGAAATAGGAACTACTGTGCAGTGGCAGCATGCAGTTTAAACGTCAAAAATAAGACTCATTACACTAACTCACTGCAATCATCCAGACTGATTAGACACTACTGATAAATGTGCATCTACTCTGCTTTTTGCACAGAAAATCTTCTTCCCTGCAGATGTTCTATCCTTCCCAATGTACTCTCCGAATTATCCATCCAGTTTTCCATAGGGTCCTGATATGTATTGAGTCTTTGGAGAAAGTGTAGGTGGAGGCAGTGCTTTGTTGTCTGCAGTTAGCACATTTGCAACATTGTGGAGGCAGATTAGGAATGTAGAGGTGATTATCAAAGATCTGCAGGTCACTGTTTTACAGTGTCTCTTTGGATGGACATGCACAACCAATGAAAGCTGTTGTAGGCAATGTTGCACTCAGTGTATCAATAAGTAAACTTTGGTGTGTATTTGTGAATGAAGCTTTCATCTGCTACCAAAGGCTGAGGGGAGGAGTCAACTTCTTGATATGGTTTTAGCTTACATGAGATGCCTAGGGAAACTTTGCATATAGTTGTTAATCCAGATAGACACTGATCTGTTCACCAGCTCCATGTGGATGTTGGAGACACCCTGGGACAACTTGAATAACACTATGCACTTTTGTTTAGGCAACTGAATCACACCAACTGGCTCAATTTTGTCAATGAATTTCAAGGCATCATTCAGGAAACTAACCAGTAGTGGTCTCTTTCATGAAAAGCCGAATCATTCCCTAAATTTGATTGAATCTATTGAACATAGGTGTCACTCCATTTTTTAGGTATTCAATAATGTTGAGATGCCCTCAGACATTCTCACTCCCAGGAATTGGACTCAGTCTTTAAGGGTCTCTTCCAACTCGGGATATTCTATGACACTGCCATTGGCTGACCTTCAGCTGTTGCTTCAAGTGGATGGGGGTGTAGGTTTCCTGTAGACTTTGAGTTGAATTTCCAAGCCCACACGGACCCAGATATAGGCATCTCTAAAGACAGTAAAACCCAATGTTGAGGCAACTGAATCGATTCCCAGATTTCTAGTGAACACAATGAGATAATTAGCTCATGATTAGGCATTTATTCAGATGTCTAAGTTCAGATGGTTTGCTTTTGGACTGAAATGTATTCAATGTGTCAGATTTTGAACCTCATTCTCCTAAAATGCAGAGGCCAAATGAAGATGTGCTTTAGGTCCATTTTCCAAATTGAAGCATGTGGACACCTGGGAGTCTGTGGACTTGAAACTGCAGAGGTCTGCAAAAGATAACAGCAAAACAAGATAGATATGTGTATTGAAAATGGCCTAGCTGTGTGAAGTTTGGAAAGGGTGTGCATCACCATTGTGGTTCTACTGGGGCTCCACAAGTCGAAGTTTACAAAATGTGGATTGAGATTTCAGATGTCCTAGTGTGACAGCATACTACCGTCTTTTTCCCTACCAGGGAAAATGTAGACTTTCAAAGACAGAGGTTTTGACTTCATGGAATTATTTTCCTAAGCTCAGTTAACTGTGATAGTCATAAATGATAACATAAAAATCACTGTATCGTTAATACCAATGGCCATTCTAGTCTAGAACATCTCCAGCAATGATGGGGAAGACATTTTTTTTTGGGAAAGCAAATAAGACTTGCCTTTCTGGACCTTTTAGTACTACTTAGTGGATCTAAGTGGAAATTTATGGATTTAGTCCATAAATTTGCCTAACTCCTTTCAGTTTTCTTCTTTTGGTAAATAACAAAGTGACTGAAGGCCTTTTTTTCAGCAACCTTTAGTCAACCGATCCCTTGACATTCACGTGTGTTAACATTATTTATACTAGTATCTAAAATTTGTACTTCAGCCATATCTTCTGATTTCTAGATGGTCACTAGCTTAGGATGCCAACAATGCATTTGTTATGCAAGGGTTTTATTTATTTGTTTGTTCCAGGAAAAACTAACATTTACAAGGAATGTTTTTATCTTAATTCCTTCCCATTCGTAAAAAGACAAATCATGAATGTATTTACTTTAAAATCATTTGAGTGGAACCTTTGTTGAAATGGTGGCAAGTTTGAGTCAATAATCACTGTGGTGAGATACCATACAATCATGATTTATATCAACCCCTTCATTGCAATTTTAATTTTTTATCTGTTCCTGTTTTTCATGTTGATTTTGACAGAATCAGGATGTAGTCTTAGAGCATTTGTCTTGCAGTGATAAAGTTTATGCCTTTAATGTTATTTTTCAAGAAGTCTGACAAATTGTCTGGGTAGTTTCAGCCTTTGTTTGCTACAGTGTTCACTTACAAGTGTTCCACATTTACTTTGTACAGCTACTGAAGTTCCAATTCATTAAAGCATTTTAGTCATATACACTTCAACAGGACCAGACACCTGCTAAGAGTTAAGCGTATGCTCATATATTCTTCTGAATCAGTCTTTGCCCCAGGAACTGACAGAAATAACCCGTGGGAACTACTGAAAATGACTTAAGATCATATCTAAGTCTGATCTCTGTTGCTACTAAATTATTTTTGTATGCATATACCACTGTGTACAAAGTAACACATCCTACCTCTGGCAGTCTGCAACCTTGGGATTTGTTCATAAAAGCATTCTGAAATAATCAAACTCCTCTTTACACTCATGTTTTTAATGTTACTTATACCCACTACATCTTTTGAGCTTTCCTTTCTTGTTCTATGAGATCAAGGCTGGCAGAATTTCACAACCTTCAGCCAATATCCTTTGTATGTTTCAGGAACAAATTGATATGTTCCTCCTTTTTCTCATTTCAACTTAATAAAACCTTCCCTTGTGCAAATTCTCAGCAAACAACAATTTGACATTTTCCAGATGATGCATGGGTAAGAGCTGAAGATCTAAGAGAAAAAAGAAATCAAGTAAAACTAAAGGTTGGAACTTTGCCAACAGGAGCTGGACCCACACAGAAACAACTTAGTGAAATAAGCAGAGAGCAGAGAAATGCAATCATGATTCCGGAAGAAAACTTAAAGATTAAGAGCCCATCCCTTTGTCAAAACACAGAGATGGAGAGAATGCTTTGTAAGGTCTACATCCAGCAGACCTCTCTGAAGAGGTTGCTCAGGTATGCTGAACTGATGCTGAACTGTTAACTAGGTAATTGACTTCAAAGGGAGAGCTGATCTTCAGGAAAATGCTATTGAATCAAAACGTGACTCTTTCATAACTGGTTTCTGCAAGGGTAAACGTCCCTCCTACCTTCACACGTTCTTGTAGATCTGGACACAAGGCTCAGAGGGTGATGAACAGCTCATAGATGAAGCTGATGGATCAGTCTTAACATGGACAGGGCCTTTTCTCTCTCTCCCTTTTTTTTCCCCCAGGGCAAAGGATATGGTCTTATCTTGGACATTCCCTGACCTTTGTCAGTCTGTGTCACAGCTAGGATGTTATTTAAATCCAATTTATTTTATCGGAAAGTATTTATGTGAGCAGATAAAGCATTAAGCGTTTATCCTAAAGTGCCCTGCTCCACTTCAGTGCTCCAGATAACATTGACTTTTGTAGGAAATCAATTCTCTCCCTCATTCTCTGCTTGATCTTTTGTCGTGGATAATGGAGATGTGTGTGTGACGCTACTGACAGACCTCAGGATACAGTCCATTAAGAGGTTAAAGGGAAACTCCTCCTCAGACTATAGGAATCTGCTTTTTTTCTTTTTCTTTCTTCCTTTCTTTCTTTCTTTCTTTCTTTCTTTCTTTCTTTCTTTCTTTCTTTCTTTCTTTCTTTCTTTCTTTCTTTCTTTCTTTCTTTCTTTCTTTCTTTCTTTCTTTCTTTCTTTCTTTCTTTCTCTTTCTTTCTTTTTTCCTTTCTTTCTTTCTTTCTTTCTTTCTTTCTTTCTTTCTTTCTTTCTTTCTTTCTTTCTTTCTTTCTTTCTTTCTTTCTTCTTCTTTCTTTCTTTCTTTCTTTCTTTCTTTTCTTTTCTTTTCTTTTCTTTTCTTTTCTGATGGAGTTTTATTTATTTGAGGTGAGGTAGGGAGAAAAGTGAGACAGTTCAAATCTTCAGTATTTATGGCTTTTTTTTTTTTTTTTTTTTAATTTGAAGCCTAAGCTTAAAAGCTGGAAGGTATCCTCTCCCTCTTCTCTCACTTCATACTGAGCTTACTCAAGCAAAGCCATTAATTTAGATGAGAGAAAGTGCTATTCAGAATAAGCAAAAGTGTCAAGAACTGTTTTGGAGTGGAGTAGATAAGATTTATGGAGTTGAAATGCAACAAAAGGAACTGAAGTGCAGTCAAATGCTTGTAGAGAAAATATATAATGGATCACCCATGTGCTCTCTGAAGTTTGTGCAAACAGAATATACAAGAGTCTCTGGAAATTTAATTGAGGTTTGTGGTCTAGGAGATGGGAACCACAGGTTTGGATTGACATGTCATGTGCTAACAATCTTCTGGACACAGAGAATCTTATAGCTCCAACTGATTTTTGCAAATGTCCCCAATTTTCCAGAAGAAGGATGAGTAGCAAATATCTTATGTAAGGTGTAATAGAAACACAGAGAGGAAAAATTTGTAGGACAAATGCCCTACTCTGATTCTCATGTTTAAAAAGCAAAGGGACAGAAAATTGGCAAAAGCTGGGCTACGAATTGGCACGAAAGACTTTAAAAATCCCCATAAGCATTCTTTTGAGGAAACATGTCAGATAGAAAAAGGGGAGTAAGGTTTATTGGGTCGGAGGTGTAATAAAATTGGGAGGAAGTTGCTGCATGTATCATGTTCCCTAGGAAACCTGTGTGCTGCAATGCCATAAGTCCATAAATACTAATGGTACCATGAACCAGAACAGCAGCAGATGAGAATTAGGCTGTGGGTTCTAAATATCTCATTATGTCAAGGACAAAAGCAGTGTGTTGTTCTTCTGATAGATATATCACTCCAGAGGGACGGTGTCCTGGACCTGAAAGCTGGTAATAATGTCTCCAGAAATACATTTCTCTTGAATGGCTGAAGGTCAGTCCCCCTCTGCAGCTACGCTAAAGAGTGCATTTATTATGTATGCCACGGACCTTCCACCCATTTACAACACCATCCCTCATGGATTAGGATGAGGCAGTGCTCAAATTTGCTTCCTCATGAATGATTTCTGCAGATACAATTGCTGATGCAGCCTTCCAGTGAATGGCACAAAAATCAGTGACTCTACAAGGGCCTGATGCCATCTATAATGGCTTGGTGTAGAGGTGGTTGTACCTTGTGCCCTCTACTTCAGGGAAACTATTTTGAACAGATGACGACAGACCTCTAAAAGCACACACCAAATGCTGGCCACCTGGACTCAGGGCTTGTAGAGCACCCAGCCACAGCAAAGGTGACCTCTCACTGCCACCTTACATTGCTAACTTACATTGTTGTTGTTTTTTTTAATTTTCTTATGCACCATACAAGGGTAAAGTATCTGCAATTCATAGCGAAATCTAATGCTAGGCTTTTGGGCAGTGAATGTGGCTGATCAAACTATCTGTAACTGACAGCTGGGCATTTCAGAGGTAAACCTCACTATGAACAGGAATGTTTATAAAAATGAACATTGGAACTGGTTGGTTCATTTCCTGGCACTTGAAATGAACTTTCTGGTCCTCTTCCAAAGAGCTCTCACTGCAACCTATTTAGATAAAAGGAAGCCAACAAATTAGTTGAAGCAAAACTGCATGAAAAATGGTGATCTGATTGCTTCACTCTAGATGCTCACTTACATCAATCTTTCTGTTGTCTGGGATACTGTTCTGCGGCCTATTTATCTCCTCTTATATACCAATTCTTGTTGCTCTTGCAGTTCGTGAGCCTGTGAGCCCTACGGATTCCCTAGAAATCTGAGTGTATTGCTTAGATACTTTGGGAACTTCATCTACTGGAGAAGTGGCCAATTGTGTCCTAGGAACATCCTGGAAGCAGATGTTGTGTTGCTGTGTGGTCACGTCTGTGGTGAGATGCTACTGAGTGATGCATCTGTGCTCACATCTCCTTGCTCTGGCAGTGAGCTCCCACTATTCTAAGTGCAGAAAGATCACTTTGAGGCCCAAACAGCTCTTTGGGTATTCAACCAGATGGACTGACTTGCCCTGTGACTGGAGCAGTGCTCGGGATGGACCATTAGGATGGGTACATACCATTATAGGTTAGGAAGGAGCTCACAGCCAGACTGAAAAAGCAGGACTAGCATGGCAGAGACAGCTCAATGTAGGATCAATTCATTTGTATATAACCTTGTTTCCCTAGTTAGGTGTATTTATACATATGTAAGAATGTCTATTTTGTTTTTTAATTATAATTACTAATACAAGAGAAACAATTAAAAATGTTATCTTATGAAATCACAAACTTAATAAATCCCTTTAAGAAATGGACTCTGACTCACCGTCTTTAATCATCTCAGTGATGTGTCCAAGCGCCTTTCCGAGTCAGTGAAGAGAAATAAATGTTTCTGGTGTGTGATTCTTCTGATCTACCACCTGGAACAAATATAAGGAAGGAACTAGTAAATGATGTGTAATGAGCTTCTGAAACATGCTGGTTCAGGAGAGCATGTAGCATCTGCAAGCACAGAAAAGGCTTAGACGAGTTCTTTTGAGCATGAGCAGAGAAGAGCAATGAAGCTGGTGAAGGGACGAGACAACAAGACTGAGGAGAGGCTGAGGGAACTGGGATTGGTCAGTCTGCAGAAGGGGATGCTCAGGGGAGAGCTCATCACCCTTCACAACTTCCTGTAAGGAGGTTGCCACACAGAGAGAGTCACTCTCAGGTGACAAGTGAGAGGATGTGAGAAGATGGTTTCATGCTGTGCTCAGGGCAGGTTTAGTTTGGATATTAGGAAGAATTTATTTGCGGATAAGGTGTTCAAACATTTGAATGGACTGGGCAGGGAACGGATGGAGTTCCCATCCCTGGAGATACATAAGAGATGTACTTGGCACTACAGTTCATGGTTTAGTGATGAAATTCAGTGGGTCTGGTTGACGATTGGGCTTGGTAATCTTAAAGGCTTTTTCCAATCTACGTTTCTCTATGATTCTGTGAAAAACAGATCTTAGAGGGGGTAGACGGAGTTGTGTGTGACACTGTCCCTAATCCAATAATGCTGGACTTTGTTAGGGTACAAAGGCAGTGGCCTGCAGAAAGCGGCTAAGACTTTCCCTAGCAGCATCTTCTACCACTTCTGGTGCAAGCAGAGTGCTAAAAGAGGAGGACCCAGAAGGACATTTCACATAATCTTAGGCTGTCTGGCCTCATACATGACTCTTCTATTTCAGCCTGGCTCTGGACACTGATTCCTCTCCTTATAATTCCAGGTCCTGCCCAATCATGTTGCCTACCTAATGCGTCATCCTAAAAATTCAAAGGCTGGCACATGAGGACAAACAGGTGAGAAGGATGGGCAAAACAGTCAAAAACAGTACAGTAGATGCTGGGTATATTTCATCTTTTATTCCCAGAATATTCTGTGAAGGTACTCTGCCTAGAGAAGCATTTAGATGTTGTTTCAATTACAGATGAATTACTTTTTTGTTGAACTGATGACTGTGAAAGTGCTTCTTACCTAACCTTGAATTCCATACTCAGCCTTAAGTAAGTGAGCCTCAAACGTTTCTTCCAAACAGCATACAAGCACAGCTCTTATTACAGTACAACGAGCCACTTGAGGGAGACTCTTGATTCATGGCCAAAACCAGAATAACTAGAGCTGAACTAAAGAGATCTACTTGGAGTGGAAATAAATAAATAAAGTGCAAGGTGTTGCACTTGAGTTGGGGCAATCTCAGATATGAGTACAAGTGGGAGAAGAACTCACTGAGAGCAGCCCTGTGGAGAAGAACTTGGGAGTCCTAATGGATGAAAAGCTGGACACAAATCAGCAGGGCGCGCTTGCAGCCCAGGCCAACTGTACTCTGAGCTGCATCAGAAGAGGGAAGAGGGGTGGCCAGCACAGGGAGGGAGATGATTGTCCTCCTCTTCTCTGCTTTCTTGAGACCCCATCTGGAGTACTGCATCCAGGTCTGGGGACCATGATACAAGAAAGACAGAGAGCTGTTGGAGAGGGTCCAGAGAAGGGCCACAAAGATGATCAGAGGGCTGGAGCACCTCCCCTACAGAGACAGGCTGAGGGAACTGGGCTTGCTTAGCTTGAAGGAGAGAAGGCTATGGGGTGACCTCATTGCAGCCTTCCCGTACCTAAAGGGAGCCTAGAAACAGAAGGGGAGCCAACTCTTTACAAGGGTAGATAAATAGCAGGATCTGTTCCATGAATGGCGATGAGGTGATGGTGGTGCGGTGATGGAATAGGTTGCCTCGAGAGGTTGTGGATGCCCCATCCCTGGAAACAATCAAGTCCAGATTCAGTGGGGGTCCTGAGCAGCCTGATGCAAGGGGTGGTAGCCCTGCCCGTGGCAGGGGATTGGAACTAGATGATCTCTAAAGTCCACTCCAATGTAAGTCATACTTTGATTCTATGATTCTGAATCTAAAATAACCCACATCATGAAGAACATATAACCAAACACTGCCTGAAGGTGCTGCAGTACAACTGCGTAGCTCCTGATGTTACATGGCAACAAATTATCAGTGAAATGACAGGCTGAAGAGATGATGTTTAATTCACCTACCCTGAAACATAAGAAGCATGAAGAAACCCGATGATCTTTGAGGTCCTTTCTAACCCAGGCCATTCTATGATTCTATGATTCTATGATTCTAAGTCACCTGAACTACTTGCCTAGATGTGCTTTAGAGTCAGTGGTAGAAATATGTACTTCTGGGGTTCAAGTCATCCAAGGTACTTCATATTTTTATGCTGGGCTAAGGCTTGCTGAGATGCTGATGTCCATTTCAGAGGTGCTTGTAGTGTGGCCAGGAAAATACCAATGTCAATGACTAAAACCATCAGTGTGGTTTGGATACAGAAAAAGAAGGGAGAAGGAAGAGGAAAACGTTCACTGAAAATGGCAATACATTTTCTTTAGATGTTTTGAAAATACAGTTTTCAAACTTGCCATTTTCAGGCAGCATTCCCATTTCAATATACACACATATAAAAATGCGTTAATAAAATGAGTGAAATAGCCTTACAGTGAAACAATACTTTGTTTTGGACTGGATAATACTTTTCATTTTGATCCAAATCACATTTTTCTAATTTCATTACTCCTAATAATAAGAAGAAATAATTTGGGCTGACCAACGCACTTGGTTGTGTGGGCTTAATCACTCAACCAAAGAGAAAAAAAAGATCCACTCAAACTATTACTTGCCTATTGCTTGAAATAGTTGTGGTCACAGTGCTAACATTATCTTTTGCTTTTGCTTCTTGTGTTATAGGTTGCTGTGTTTGGTACCAGAGATTACCTCCAAGATCCACCTATGGGTGATGTGCTTGATTTCTCCTTTTCACCTGACTTTGCATGCGAATGCTATATTTGTCACACAGGAATCCATATCAGTGTATGCTGTCAGAGCCAAGGTGAAGTTCTGAAGGGATTGAGATCAGCTGGTGATAGTAAATTTTCCTTGAGTTTTCTGATTCTGCCTGTGGCATGGAAACAGAGCTGTACTTTAGCAGAAATCCCTGGTAGATTTGAATTCTTCTGACTTTCAGCACAGAAAGTAACATTTTGCTAATGTAAGTCATATATATCTCGTTGCCAAAAACTAGTTTTGCTGATGCCTTACAAAATTGCACAGAAGAACCCTTCCTCTAGAATTTTTAGAGTAAATACTTTTTACTCAGAAGAGAATATAAGGTTTATGATGAATTTTTGGCAGCTAAACGTCTTCAGGTTCAACTCAGAAAACATTTTCTGGACAACATCTTTGGGATGGGAATATTTTTTGACACATTTTTAAAAATCTGCATTCTCTGGAAAACAACATTTTTTTCTTTTTCATAAATTCCAATTCCTGGAAAAAAAAAAAACCAAACCCAAAACCACAAAATAGTGTATTTTGTATTTTTGCCAAAACCAGAAATATTTTGATTTGGAAACACTGCTATCATGCCTTGTCAGGTTTGTATTTTGAATGCATCATTTTCTCGTTCTTTGTTGCTGGGCTCCCATAGTAGACTCTCTTCTTCCTCATCTCTTCATGCAGTGTTGCAGTCTGATAAAGCATTGCCTCCCTGCACTGGAAGAGAGAAGGAGAGGAAGGGGATCACTATGATGAGAACTTCTACACACACAGGAAAATGTGGTATTAAAAGAAATTCTGACCTGGTTTCAGCTCAACATGGAAAAGCCCAAAGAGCATTTCAGTTCCTGACCTTGATTCCTCTGAAACATCAGATGATTTGTAATTGACATAGAGTTGAAAACGTTTTGTTGATTTAGGAAGTCTTTGGGAGGGAGAGATACTCTCCTTAACACTAATCTGACTTCTTATTCTGGATGGAGACAGTGAAGGATCAGCTCCTTAATAACAGCTGCTCTGAAGTTAATAAATGGCCGTAGCAGCCAGTACCATTCCTTCACTGGAAAACTAGTGGTATTTGTGGATAACCAAGAGAGGTCTGCCAAGTACTTCTACTTTTTACACTTTGCCAATTAAGAAAATTAATTGGCAAATTAAGAAAAGGTATGCTGTTTCTACATGACTAAAGTCAAGAAACTATTTAATAATTTATGTACAATCTTGCCTGGTTCTTAATATTCTGTTGATTCTTGTGGATGATTTTGACTGTATTATATGTTATCTACGAGTTTTCTTTTCAGCATTTTTATTATAGTTTGACAGAATAAGCAGCTGTAAGTACAAGTATATATTTTCCTTGGTCTTTGTTCAGAGTTGCTTTAGCTCTTGTGAAACACTGATTTCCAGCTGGGAGCCAAAGCAGTTTGAAATGTCTGCAGCAGACAGCTAAAGATACAGTTTAATTAGCCTACTTTGATCTTTTGTATGGTGGCTGATGATTTACTACAGCTTGCAGCATGGTGAGGCAATTATATTCATGGTCATTATGACAGCATCCTTTGAGCCAGAGTTATCGTAGAAGTAAGATTAATTATAATGGGATTTTGTGGGGCCCAGAAGACAACATAAGGTAATGTTATATCCAGAAGAGTGCAATAAAGGAGAGGTTCATAATCAAAATATTGGGTGAGACCTTGGTCCAGCTGAGGTTAATAGCAAAACTCTTGGTAATTTTAGAGAGAGGCATTCACTTGTGAGGTATCTCAGAATTACTGTAACTTGGATGATTTTCTGGAAGATTTAAGCTATGCCCTATTGTTTGGATTGACTTCCTTGTCAGCTGAGGCTATGGAAACATTGCTAAGCATCGTTCCTTCAGCATTATTTTCTTTCTTCATTTAAAAAACATAGAAAGTTGGAGAATGCAGTTAAACACAGTGATAGCTTTGGGCTTTTCTTTCTTTACTCCTTGCTTTTTTATTGGAAACTTGTCTCAGGTTATTGCATTTAGGTCCCATGCATATGTAGATGCATATGTCTGTCATGATATGTAGATATTTTTGGGCCAATCTCTGCAGCATAATGTAATATGGCAGTGTTGTGCTTGTATTTGGTCAAAGGAGACTATTTCTATAAATATTATGGCTTTGGTAGCAGTTGTTGTATGACAGGAGAGCTAGTAGAACCAGCCAGCAGGCAGTCCCTTCCAGCTGCTGCCTTTTTGCCTCTTTTCTTGTGTCTGCCCTGACACAGAACTGTCTAGAGATATTGTCACTACTTCTAAACCGACTAACTGGTTTGTGTACCAGGAGAACTGGGCATGTGGTATAGGATGCAAGCACCATTCAGCAGGCATCTCTGTTCCTTATAGAAAGGCAAGACTTCTCCTTTGCCTCTCTATGGAGGCAAACACACAACTTAGCACAGCTCCTGCTTTGGCTTTTGTTTCCCCTGGCCTTTCTACAGGTTTCTCCACTAAAGCAGGGTTTTCTCCTCTCTCCTTGCCTTCTGTGCGTCAGGTGTCGGCTCCCAAAGGTGAACCACTACCTCTTTGGCTTTGAATGGAATCAACCCTCACAAAACTTGCTGTTTTCCCAGGAGCTGCTGAGTTTTGTGTTTTCTCATCAGCTTGGTACTCTGTCCTCTCTCGGTCACTGATAATTAATGGTGCTGGGAGATGGAAGGCCAAAGATTAATGGCCATAAGGAGTGAAATGCTTTGACACCCTTGTGCTTTTTCCTGCCAGGTGGGGGTCCCACCGCTTGGCCAGCAGCATAAGCAAGTCCTGCTCTGCCACTGCTGGTGGTGAAACGACAATACTGAAACTTTTTGGCTTCACTCATTCACAGAGCTTCATTCATAAGAAGCAAAAATCTCAAAGCCTCTGCCTTCAACTGCTTTCAATTAAATGTCTGAGAGGAATCCTTTGTCTCCAGCATTTCAGCCCACGTGAGCAGTCATGGGTTAAAGCCTCCCTAGGTAGTCGGGAGCTGTTGGAGCTGCTGAGCCAGTGACCCTTGGATAATGAGGTCAGGGGGAGATTTCAGAGCCATATGCTTGTCCCTGTCCAGGTGCTGGAGGATGTGTAGACATGTGTCAAGGATATGTCAAAGCTCATGGACACTTCCACAAAGCTCAGGCCTTCCCCAACAGCCCGCTTACTTCCTTCAGCATGCCTGAGATGGGTTCAGCCTGACAGCTCTGACCAGCTTTGATTAAATGAAAATCTTATCTAATCTGTTTTAAATGCAAATTCTCATGCACTCCTGCTGTGTCTCTTGTCACTTAAAAGGTATTATTTTTATTATTGCTATCATCATCATCATTATTAACATCTAATGATTACTATTACTGCGCTTTTAATGTGGCTTTTGGGATCTTCAGATGTTTTTAGCTAACATTATCTTTTTCCTATCAGCTGTTGACACAGATGAGGATTTTCATATTGGGGTTGCTTTGTCTCTCTGTGCAGTTACACTGCATTGCATTGTATGGTTGGCCTCTTTTTTTAAATTTGGATATCATTTTTTTGTCAGAGATATCAGGAGCCCTCTGCACAAGGGCAGCTATTCCCACTGCAAATTAAATCAGCACTGTGATATGGGCAGGAGTGCTCTGTGTGCTCTGTAGGTGCACTGGCTGCAAGTGTCAGACTCACCATCATGTCTCAGTCACTTGGGGCTGCATTTGTAAAAACAAAAAGTCAGACAGGATATCTATATTTACCCCATCATTGACTTCTGCTCCTTATAACATAGCTTTGGAAATCAGGCCTCAGGGTCTCTGAAAGTACTCCAGTCCCAAACTGCTCCTGCACTGGGATGGGAAGGAGAGGGAGTGGGAATTGGATTCAGGCATTGTCCTTCACCTGATATCTGCTATCACCTAACTTCAGGCAGCTCTCCAAGCTGCTAAGTGTTCAGCCTTTTCAAGTTACCATCTGACATGCTTAAATATCCTCAAGAACCGGAGGAGCTACTTGGGATTGGTTTATGCTTTCAGCCTAGGTACTGCCATCAAATCATGTGGCTTTGCCCGGGATGGATGGTGGTGTCTTGTAAGATCTTGCTTGTTCAGGGTCCAGGGTCCCTTACTACAGCGGTGTGTAGCAGGTTTTGAAGACAGAGAAGCAGAGGCACATTTGACAGGAGGAGGCTACAGGTTTTCATTGACATCAGATGCAATTTTTCTGTGATCTCACCTGAAGGCAAGATATGGTTTCCATAACCCCACTCTGAACTGTGTCTCATGTCCTTCCCCACTTCAGTGACAGCTCTCATTTTCAGGCTGAGAACTCCTTGGAGACAGGGTGGTCTCAGAACCCTCCGCATACTATTTGAATCCCCAACCCCACCGCTCTGTTTCTTTTGCTATAGATAACTTTGCAAGAGCCTTGCAGATCCCTGTCTTCTGAGCCTGACTGCCAAATGTCAGTTGGAGACTGGAACTTCTTGTGTAGGTCCCAGTGAGGGAATGTGGTCTTGCAATATAATGATAATAATTATTCTTTAAATTAGACTTTGCACTCTGCAGTTCTGCTCTTTGCTTGGCCTCCCTGTTGGCTGAGTGCCTGAGAAAACAAAGCCAGAGATTGTCTGCAAAGCAGTACTACATCTTATTTTAATAACCATAACTCATCGCTTTATGATTTCTTTTTTTTTTTCAGAGAAAATATCTGAAGAACCCCCCGGCTTTGACCATATTTTATATATCTATTGGTTTGCAGAAGGGCAAATAAAAAACATTTGTAGGAAGGTGTCATGAGAGTGGGTAACTATTACATGCCTACAAGGTGACAAATTTTGGCTACTGTGCACATAGGAGAGGAGCGGTGAAAGAGAGCCTGGAGACCTGTCCACGAGAGGGAACTGGAAAGGGGCCAGATGATAGCTTTGCTTGCTGCTTGGGTAGCTCTGCAAAGGGGAGAAAATTGCTGCTGGTTCTTTGTTGATGACTTTGAGTTATTTTGGATGTTTCATGTGCCGAACCCTGCTGGAGGGGGCACAGCTGCAAATGTGGGAGGGATGGAGAAAAAGGTTCTCTGTAAGAGTCTCTCACTCAGGCATACCTGGTGTTATGCGGTGAAGGTGTCGTCCATTCGGACAGTGCTGCTGGTAGTTTCACACGTCGTCATAATGGTATGGAATATTGCCTTGGCCTGTTTAGGTCAGCTGTCGTATTTCTGTCTCTTTCTGGCTCATTGTGCTCTATGATTCCCCTCACTGGCAGGATGGTACAAGTAGCTGAGAAACTGAAATGTGCTGTAGCACACTGCTCAGCAACAACTAGAAATGCTGGTGTGTTATCAACTCTGCTTTTCTCCTAAAACCTAAATAGCATTATACCAGACACCATGAAGGGTAAAAAAACTGTCCCAGCTGAAACCAGGACATCTTCACACTGGGTTACTGTGATGGCTGGAACAAAAGCAGCCTTTTGTGTGCAGCATCCCCTAAATCCTTCACCCCTCCTCCCCCCCTCAGATCTTTGTGGGTCCAGTATGCAGTAATCTTTCTGTCAGACGCTTGCATCTTCTTTAACGCTACACTGGGGAGCAAGATACAAGCCGTCTGATTATCCCAGAAGCTTTTTAGAAATCCTACATGTTTATTATTATTATTATTATTATTATTATTATTATTATTATTATTATTATTATTATTATTATTATTATTATTATTATTATTAAATCTTCCATGTAAGTTGTTAACTTGTTTTCCAAAGGGGAAAAGACTTTGTAATTGTCCCTCTCTACTCTGCCCTCATGAGCTCCCTTCTGGATTACTGCATCCAGGTCTGGGGACCATGATACAAGAAAGACAGAGAGCTGTTGGAGAGGGTCCAGAGAAGGGCCACAAAGATGATCAGAGGGCTGGAGCACCTCCCCTACAGAGACAGGCTGAGGGAACTGGGCTTGCTTAGCTTGAAGGAGAGAAGGCTATGGGGTGACCTCATTGCAGCCTTCCCGTACCTAAAGGGAGCCTAGAAACAGGAGGGGAGCCAACTCTTTACAAGGGTAGATAAATAGCAGGACAAGGGGAAATGGTTTTAAATTGAAGGAGGGAAGATTTAGGTTGGATGTCAGGGGCAAGTTCTTTACTATGGGAATGGTGAGGTGGTGGAACAGGCTGCCCAGAGAAGGTGTGGATGCTCCATCCCTGGAGATATTCAAGGGCAGGTTGGATGGGGCCCTGGGCAGCCTGGTCTGATATTAAATGTGGAGTTTGACAGCCCTGCCTGCAGCAGGGGGGTTGGAGCTTGATGATCCCTGAGGTCCCTTCCAACCCAAGTCATTCTATGATTGTATGATTGTATGATTCCGTGAATTGCACAGTCTGTCTCTGTAATTCCTGATCCCATGAGCCGTTTAATCTAGATTTTATCTTCTTGCCCTGCAATGGGAAAGGGAAGGATAGTTCAGTCATGGTCCCCTCTTCTTGGCAGCACCTTGTTACTGAAGAAGCAGATACGGACTGGAGGGCTTCAGAGCAGCAGCAGTAAATGCTACTTCTGCCTGAAGAGGGCTTGCAGAAGGGAAGGGTGTCGAGCTGAAGTTTAGGATGAGAATGCAGATAGCAAGCACCTTAATGCATCAATGTCTATGGTAGGTTAAATCACTGAAAAAAAAGATGCAGAAATTCCAGAAAGGATATGAGTATGCGAAGATAAAATAAGGGGAATAACTAACTCTTTTTATTTCCTCCTTATGTTATATTTTCCTTTCTCTTCTATAATAGCACAGATATCTTCCCGTGTCCAGTACAAAGCTTCTGATTTTTCCAGGAAGATATTAAAAAACCATCATCATCTAATGGCTTCTGCAGTCTGGGTCATTCCAGACAATAACTTCTTGGCAGCTCAGTTCATTTGCATTGGAAATGCTGGGACCATCATGATCAGTGAACTAATTCCAGCAATGTTCTGTATGAATTTCTGCTTCTAGTGGGCGTTTGGTCTCCGATCTGCTTCTCTGAGCTCTGCTGTGTATGAGCAAGGAACCAAGCTGTTACTCATTTTTAAGGCTGGTTCCTTTTGGCACCAGTTGTACTTCAGCTGACTCCTGCAAACAAACAAAACATTCTTTAAGGTTTTGTGGAAGTTTGGAAGAAGTCTCATGTTTCTCACTGCCTGCTCTTTGAAAATAGCAAATGTGCTGTATTTCTCCTACCTAAACACAAACAGAATTCACCTCTTCTGGAGCTGACAGGAGCTTCCTACATCTGATCCCATGTGTGGGTTGCCTTTCAAACCATTTTCCCTTGTAACTGGATAGTCTTCCAGTTATGAAATAGTCAGAAAGACTTGAATGATTGGACAGATTTATTTCTTTGTTGGGACAGAAATGAAGCAAAACAGGCCCAAGCCAAGAGTTTCAAAAAGCAGGAGATTAATATTAGGCTCTGACATTTTTATTTGTGCTAATAAATAAATAAGTAGGAAAAAAACACTCAGTGGATCCCAGCAGCTGTGTTTGGCGCTGATGGCTTTGAGCACTCTGCTCTTAAGAAAAAGGCTGTTTTACCTACATGTGTGGATCTGAATGCAAAGGTCTGAGCTGAGTTTCTACATTTAAAACTCCTGGCCATGCTGTGATTTTACTTCATGCAGTCTAGTATGTAGGCATACTTCAGCTGGAGGGTTTGATGCTGGTGTCACGAGTCTGATGTTGAGCTTCTGCTAAAGTCTTGGCCAGGAATTGTTTCATTTTAGCTTTGGTCCAATAAGGAAGTTGGGAAATTTCTGTTGCTCTCAGACCTTCAGCTTTTGCTCAGTTTTCCATATCTCTTTCTTTTAGCTGCCTGAATGCTGTACAATTTTCTGTGATTATTATCATAACAGCTTTTCACTGGCGTGGAAAGAACTCCGTGTGGACTGTGGTGCAAACTAGAAGTTTGTTTCACACAGCTCAGCTGGCAACCCTAATCTGCCTAAAGCTATAGGAGCTGCTACTTCTTCATGTACAGAGCTAGTGATGAGCTGGTATAGCTAGAAAACATTCTGCTGCACCCTGAGTTTTCCATGGAAGGTTTCCAGAATCTGTGGTCCAGCCAGGCAGGAGGAAGGCAGTAACGCATGTCTGCCTACTGCTTGAAGGTAAAAACTACTGATTCTTGGTCCAGCTTTTCTTCCTCCTTTCCAGTTACTCAGACAGTAGAGTGCAGGCCAAACGTTCAAGGGCTTGTGGAGCTATTTTAACCAGGATTACAAGCACGAAAATGAGCCAACACAGATGTCAGATGGGAATGTATACATCCTGAAGAATAGTGACTGCAAATATGTGGTGAGCTTTGGGAGAGATAGGCTGCCTAAAGAGACTGTGGGTTTTTCATCCTATGGAGATATGCAGAACTTGATTGGAGAGAACTCTGAATCCAAATTTGAAGCTAGTCCCACTTCCAGCAGGTGATTGAACTGGTTGATCAGATGCCCTTCAGATGTCCTTTCTGACCTAACTTACTCCACCAAACTCTTTGTTTTTGTGTTTTGAATATCTTAGTTTGCCTAAGTTAAAGTCCTTTGGTCAGCAGTTAAATGGCAGCACAGAGTCACCCATAGATACTATTAACAAAATTTTGCTCTATAGTAGATCCTTGATAAAAAAAGATATGTTGAAATGGGAAATTGTAAAAGTTCTTGTGGGTAGACAGTATGGAGGCAGAGAAAAGGCAGTTTAAGGGAGACAAACGTTTGGAGCAATCTCAGCAATTTAATTCTCTCATCTTTTCCCTGCCACATCTCTGATGGAGTCACCTTGATTCACTGCAGCCAAGATGTAAGCTAACCAGTGCCTTGAGTGAATATATGAGCTCAGTGTCTTCCCTATTTCATTCTGTCTGGCATGGGGAAAAGAGGAACGTTTCTACAGCTGACATCTCCACTGCAACAAAATGGAACAACTTAATGCTTTAGGTCACTGGAGCTATTCACTACACAAACAAAAAACAGCTTTATGAGGTCCAGGACAGAATAGAACAGAACAACTGGCTCTATTTGTTTGGAAACATTGATAATTATGCTCATCAGAAAGTCAGAATGATTGTTGGGGGTTATTTTTTTGTTTGAGATTCATAAATAATCAGCCATGTTAGTTTAGATCATTTTACTGTCTCCTTGTGTGTCTTTACTTTGTAGTTTTCAGAAAACAAAAACATTTAAAGAAATCATAGCCGGCCTGTGAAATCAGCATCCTGAAGAACTAAAGAGAAGTGCAAGAAGGAGGGGTTTATCCAGGGAATATTGGTAAGATTATTGTTGTCTTGTTGTCTTGGGCTACGCTTGCAGCCCAGTAGGCCAACAGTATTCTGAGTTGCACCAAAAGAATCGTGACCAGCGGGTTAAGGGAGGTGATTCTGCCCCTCTACTCTGCCCTTGTGAGACCCCACCTGGAGCACTGCATCCAGTTCTGGGGCCTCCAATACAAGAAGGACATGGAGCTGTTGGAGCAGGTCCAGAGGAGGGCCACAAAGATGATCAGAGGAGTGGGGCACCTCCTCTATGGGTACACCCTGCGAGAGATGGGGATCTTCAGCTGAGAGAAGAGAAGGCTCCAGGGGGACCTTATAGCAGCCTTCCAGAATCTGAAGGGGGGGCCCACAGAAAAGCTGGGGAGGGACTTTTTACAGGAAGCAACAGAACAAGGGGAAATGGTTTTAAACTGGAGGAGGGTAGATTTAGGCTAGATATTAGGAAGAAATTCTTGAATGTGAGGGTGGTGAGACACTAGAACAGGTTGCCCAGTAAGGCTGCGGATGCCCCCTCCCTGGAGGCATTCAAGGCCAGGCTGCATGGGGCTGTGAGCAACCTGGTCTAGAGGGAGGTGTCCCTGCCTATAGCAGGGGGTTTGAACTGGATGATCTTAAAGGTCCCTTCTAACACAAACCATACAGATTCTATGATTGTTAAAAATATGATGTAATTCTTAAAAGCTTTCCTATTTGTTTTTTTTTTAATTTTGATTCTTCATTTGATCTGTGTCAGCTGTGGGAAAGCTGAAAGGAAAAACTACTTTGCTAAAGTGCCATGATAGCCATCAGGTTTCCATGAATCAGTAATGTGCCCTTGAGGCAAAGAAGGCTGATAGTATCCTGGGGTGCATTAGGAAGAACATAGCCAGCAGTCTGAGGGAGGTGATCCTCCTCTCTTCCCAGTCTTAGTGAATCTGCACTTGAAATGCTGTGCCCAGTGCTGAAATCTCCAGTACAACAGAAACATGGAACTCCTTGAGAGAGGCCAGTGGAGGGCTACAAAGTTGATTAGACAGGATTTTATCTGTGTATACAAATATCCTAAGGGAAAGTGTCAAGGGAATGGGACCAGACTCTCTTTTCAGTGCTGCCCAGTGACAGGATAAGATGCAATGGGCATAAACTGAAACATGTGAGGTTCCATCTGAAAATAAAGTACTTTTCTGTGTGGATGATGGAGCACTGGCACAGGTAGTGCAGGGAGCTTGTGGAGTCTCCTTCCCTGAAGACATCCAAAATTCACCCAGATGCATAAAAGTTAAATGTTATTAAGTTTCAAGAATAGAGTAGCACATAAAATGCTGCAATGGAGACAAAGTCTGTACTGTCCTAAATGATCCACGGACTCAGATGAAGACAAAGATAAATATGAACTGGATTTTGAACAGCTTAGTAGAGTTCTGCAGATATTTAAGTCTTCAAGTCACCCTTGAGATTACTTAAAACCTCAGATTCTGAAGAATTCTTAAGCACTACTGGTCTGGCGTGTGCAGCTCTGTGTTCAAAGCTGTGCATTGCAGAAGTGGAAGGTGATGTGATGCAATTAAATAACCTACAGCCTTCAACTTCATGCAGTCTAGTGTGACCGTTATTAACAGAAATGCAGCTTTGGTATGTGATCTATAGAGTGATGAAAGTGACAGTACACATCCAGGAAAAACACAACTACAGATTAGATAGTTTTACAGGTGTAGATACTAGAACAAGGTATAAGCTGGAGTGAATGTGAGATGTCTATTTCTCATTAGTTAAGCCAGCACACAGACATCTTGTGAATGAAAAGGGAAAGTGGTAAGGTTAATCCATAGCAAAAAGAAAACTGGATTCGTTTTATGAGACGCCTGCAAACAGTGCTTGAAAGTCAAGAACTTATAAGTTCTGTTCATATATCCTTCCTGCAAGTACGTATGGGAGAAGTGTCAAGGGGTGTGAGATGCTCATGGAAAGCGAATAGGAACAGATAGTAAGGCAAAATGGAAGGGAGAAAGGAAGCAAAACAGCAGAGAAAGTAAAATAGAAAGTATGGACAACACAGAAATATAGATAACACAGGAAAAAGAAGCATCAGATAAGGAATGTACTGGAACAAGTGTGATCAAGCTGGAGTAAACAGAATTGAAGAATGAACCCAACCTTTGGAAGGAGCTTTTAGGATTCCTAAATGCCAGTTATGATTAACAGGCCTTTCTTAACCTGACCCAAAATCAATATCTGGGAATCTATATTATATATGAAATGTACATTGCTATCAAGTCCAATTTCCTGGATATTAAATGATCAGTGCCCAAGACCCTTTCCTAGCTTATAGAAGAGTTCATATAAACTCGTTACCTCTGGGTGTTTATAAACACAAAGCAGAATTTTTCTTGCCAAACCTTCCTTTTCCTTGGAACAAAAGGAGTGCGTGATCTCAGAGGAGACAACAGTCCTGCACACAAGGAAGAGGGAAGATTAAGAGAATGAGAATTCCTCACTGCAAAAAGAATTGATGACCTTGTCAGCAGAGGTATATACGGACACAGAAGCTATGATGTGGTTGCAAGTTTAAAAAGGATCACCTGAGTATCAAAGCCATGATATTCCTCTACAAATGAGTCAGGCACCACTGTAAAATGCTATTTACACTGGGGTACACTCGTGTAATTTTCCAGTCTCTGGGAAGAATACAAGAATGCAGGAGGAAGGTTGTGAGGTGAAACAAGGTTATTAAGTTGATAAAGGGATGCAAAGGGATGACATTAATATTGAAGACGCAATACTTGAGTAGTTGATGCAGTTTTTTCATGCAAGTTACTTAAGTGGAATAGCATTCCTGGTTGGGTATCGAGGAAAACACTGTTCAACGCTGTTCAAGATAACAAGAAATAAAGGCAAGGACAGAATAAACTGCAATTACTCCTGAACGTAGTCATTTGGTAACGAAAGTTCTTCAGATAGTGATGTTGTTTTGGATCTTAAGGGCGAGAGAAAAGTATCAGGGAAAGCAACAGGTATGAGTAGATACCATGACAGTGTTAAGGAGATGCAGACTACTGGGGATTATGCTGATATGTGTTAAGCATTGAGAGACGCCTTAATTTGACTGGTGTAGACTGGAGAACAAGTGGCACTGATGACAGCTAGGCTCAGGTATTCCAGGGTGTGAGTGGTCACAAATTTCTTTGTTGAAGTGACAGAATTTTGTATTCTGACCATGAGAAAAATCTTGCAGAGAAGCTCTGCAGGTTCAGTAAGATAAATAGCTGCCTTAAGAAGGAGATTAGAAGGGGGAGAGTTTTATAGAAGTGGAAAAAGCAGTCAGAGAGGTCGAACGTGGAGGAATGAACTGCAAACTGCCAAATGTCAAGCTGAGATAGACTAGCAAAATATGGTAAAACAAATAACAGAAAATTCTTGAGTTATATAGGAAAAGAAGTGCTATACAGTGAGAAATTTGTAATGGTTAAGGATAATAAAATGTGTCAGTAAGATTAAATTAATGCTTGGAATCAATTTTCAGTAGAAGTTATGATACTGACTATGAGGTAGAGGTATAACAGCCAGTGGGAAAGAAAATAAGAGAGGTTTTAAGATGAGATTTTGAAGGAAAGCATCACTGGAACAACTAATGTGCTACCACTCTAATTAATTAATACACGTGAAAATATGCAGCATGGGTTTGGCAAAGGCATGCGTTAACTGTGTGAACTGATAGACTCACAGATCTGTAGAATAACTGAGGTTGGCAGGGACTTCAGGGTCCATCTGGCTCGATTCCTGCTCAAGCAGGGACACCCACAGCGGGAGGCACAGGGCCATGTTCAGGCAGCATTTGAAGAGCACTAAGTGGGAGACTTCATAGCCTCTAGACAAGCTGTGCCACCTGCACAGATGTTCTTCCTGATGTTCAGACAGAACCTCTTCTCCTCCAGTTTGTGCACACTGATTTTTGTCCAGGCACTGGGCACTACCGTAAAGAGCCTGGCTCCATCCTCTTGGGACCTTCCCATAAAGTACTGATAGATATTGATAAGGTCTCTCTGGAGCCATCTCTTCTCCAGGCTGAGCAGGACCAGCACTCTCAGCGTTTCCTCACAGGAAAGGTGTTCCAGACCTTGTCTTTGTTGCAAAGGTTAGATTAAATTGCCCTGCTTGGTGTATAAATTGAGGGCTTTGAAGAGGACACTCCATAAGTATATAAAAACGCTTAATTATTCAGCTAAGTTTTAGACCTCTGAAGCTGGATGAGATGTTGAAAGTGTAATTAATTCTGTCAGTCGTGTCATCTTTGCGGTCAGTAACATGCATCCTGAAAGGCTTTTTTTTCACATAGGGAAACTGCAGAGGAGAAAAAGGAGAACACCTCATGGGGAGTTAGGAAGAAAAAAAGCAGGAGATGATAAAAAAAAAGGGGGGGGGGAGGGGGAGGAGGGGAGGGAAGGGGAAGTGTTTAAAGAATAGAAAGAACAGCAGCCTCTGGCTCCTGAGTGATTGGGAGGCAGCTTGTTTGAGGAGGGAGCAGAAGCAGGCCATTAGGAAGACTGATTTCCCAGAAATCATACTGGTCAACAGCAAATGATGAAAAAACACAAATAGTCAGAAGAAGAACCAGGTACAGGCTCAAGGGAAAAGAGATGCTGATGTGAAGAAAGAGGCTGAATGACCACACAAAGGGAACGGGAGAGATCAAGGACAGCAGGGTAGGAAGGATACACAGTTCCCTTGAGTGTGGGAGAAAAGGCACAGCAGGAAGCATGTGACAAGGAGAAATGAATGGCAGACACAAGAGCATAGTATAGTTCCAAAGGGGATAGGCAACAATGAAATATTAAGAATTTCTATTTTCATACACTTTGAAAACAGATTTTGTGTGTGTTTACTGGAACTAGGAAATGAACAAAAAAGTAAAAGCTGAAGTTCTAAAGTTGGAATAAAAAAGATGTCCAGGTATAAACCACATTTTTAAATGGGCATTTCTCTGCAATTCCTTTTCTTTTTAAAGTTCATCCCAATCATTGGCATGCATTGAAGTTTGCAGTTTAGCAATACAACCAGCTGTGTTTTCTCAGCTCAGAAGGGAGGAATCTGTGTTAAACTATGGGCAAATCATGTCACAGGAAGCAAAGAAGTGCTAAAAGCCTTCTCTTTTACTCTAGCTTTAAAGGGCCCTGGACATTCTGAGCACTAAATTTTCAGGAAGCATAACCAGACAGAGAAGAACAAATGCACACAGAAAATGTTCTTCCTGGTAAACCTGTAGAAAGTGAATAGAAGATGTGATATGTCATTTTTTTTGGCACTGAGGAAAGCCTTGCGATACTGCTCCTTCATTTAAGAACATAGCCAGGTGTTTGCTGCTTGTCAGTCAAGTTTATTTGCTTTATCTCAGTGGTATAAGCATTTTTCCTGATATTTTTCTCATAATAGTTGATCCGCTACTCTTTGAAAACTCCTATTGGAACAGTGAACAACAGGAGATTATTTTAAGTTCAGGTAGAGAGCTACTTTAAATTCAGATACTTCGTATTCTACTTATACTGTGAGTTAGGCCTGGCTGAGTCTCAGAGACATTGTTACTCTGAATTTGCAGTAATTATTTTCTTTATATCAGGAAAGATTGTTTACTTCTGCCCCTGTTTTCTTGCAGGTAATACCAATCAATCAATACAACATCTAAGATTGGTGTGAGTGGAGAATGAATGGGAATGTCTGGGTGTGCAGCAGGTTATGGAGCGCAGCGCAAGGAGAGGGGCTCTCAGAATGGCTGCGTTAATGGCATCCGCATTTGGAGTTCATCAGGACCCCATCAGTTCCACCTGCAGTTTCATGACATGCTTGGAAAATGCAGCTTGTTGAAAGGAGATCAGCTCTCCACGGCCCTGGGTTGATACATTTCACAATTGTTTCTTTTTTACTTTCTCCATCTGATGAGATAGTTTTGGGAGCTGTTCCAAAAACAAGGCTTTGCTGGGGTTCAGTAAGAACCGCTCTGTGTTTCACAGTGTGGTTTTGTTCCCTTGTAAAAATTGAAAAAACCCACACAATAAGAGCCCAAAATCATGCGGCACGCAGTGTGATTTTCTGTGCTCCCTCTGGGAAGATCTTCGCATGGATTTGCTGTGGCAACCAGCTAATAGCAAGCAGCCCACGCTGCGACTGCTTCTGCAAACTGTTGATGCTGCTCACAACAATAGATCCATTTGCTCACTTGTAAAAGGAACAGCATTCTGCAGCTTAAAAGCAGTTCAAGCAATACAGGGTGATGAGTTTTCCCAAGGAAAGGAAGGTATCCACAGTGAATCCATAGCAGAAAAAATGATTTTTGAAAAAGTGTAGTTTTAAAAAGTCTTGTTTCAACACTGACCTTTAAGGATAATTTACGACCCTTGCAAATACCTGGAAGGAAAATTTAGGTGAGACTTAGGCAGGTGTTTTATTCCATTCATACAGGCTAAGATGAGACCTGGATTTCTGTTCAGCCATCCAGAAATATGGGAGATCCTCCTGGGTCCCCTCCACCGGGTATGGGTGAGCTCACATGCAGCTGACAAGAGCCAGGTGTCCATTGGAGGCAAATGTATGCAGAGTTTGCTCAGTGTTGCTCAGAGGAAAAGCGTGAACAATCAGCGCTGGAGCATCTTTTGCATTTACTGTAGTAGATTTAATCCTCTCCATTGATCACATCATTTCCAGCCAGCAGCGTGAGCCTAAAAACCAGTCTAACCTTTACTCAGTATCACCACGGGTAGTGATCTTGAGTGCCTCTTGTGTGAGATAATGAAAGGTTGCGGAAAGGCAGTTGGAGGGAGGTCGTGCACTAAAACACAGGTAATACAGGTTGAAAGCTGGCTGCAAATAGCCTTGAGGCAGCAGCAATTGGATGTACTATTCTCCATCTAATGCATTTGTAATTGCCACTTAAAGAGGAACCGTGCTGTTTTTCTTTCTGGTGAATCTCATCATGTTTTCTGAGTCAGTTACCCATCTGGCATCAGTGCTGATAAAAACAAAAAGCAGAAATGACTGCTGTTGGAGTTCTTTTGCAGGCCTAGTTCAGCTGTGATGAAGTGATATGCAAACTTTTGTTTTTTGGACTAGCAAGATTTCTTTCACCTTTCTAATGACAATTGCCCTAACTGATGCTTTCCCAAGAGAAACAACAGGGAGCTTCTGGGCCACTTCTTTTGCAGAGCTGTGCCATGCTGGCAGCAGGGGGCAAGGAGGTTGTTTCCTGCATGATGTGATCAGATTTGGTTCTGGATGACTGATGCCTAATTGTTTTCATTAAAAAAAGAAAAAAGTAATTTTTCAGAGCAGTATCAGCCATCAGGAGGGTAGGCTCTGCTCTTCATTTTGTGCTCCGAGTGCCAATTAAAACATCATCAGCTTCACGTTGTCCTCGTGATGCCCTCCTCTTCAGTGCATTGTCCAAACACAAGCCAATGGTGTGAGGAGAAAGGAAAGCTGATTTAAGTGATTATTTTTCTGGAGGGTTCCAAATCCTTGAAAAGATTAAATGATAATTGTGTCTCTACTACACAATTGCAGACGGGTTTAAGGGTATTACAAGATTTAAGAAGACTACGATATTTCTATTATTTTATTCTTATCACATTGTGAAATACTTTTTTCCATTAGGGTGGAAATAGGATCTTCTCGTTTCCATTTTAGTCCTAACCCTTGGCTGGGCTGTCGGTTCAAATGGCAAACAATAGCTCAGCTCAGTCTCTGGGAGGTCTCTCATCTGAGAGGGATCTGAGGGATTACAAACCGTGAGAGCCGATTTACAGAACAAACCAAATTATTTATCAGAAAATTTCTGTCATAAATATTAAGGTCCCTTCGACACTGTGGAAGACCAGGTAGAACTGTAAGAATTGTACATTCTGTCAGATTCAGCATCTCTTTTTAATGCTAATTTCTATCTATGTTAAAAGAACTTTTCTATGTACAACTGATCTCAAAGTCAGCAAAATCTGTGCTGCAAGCAGCTCCGTGCTGCCATAAATCACCTGTTTATTGCACCTCAGGGATGTTAGGAGCTCAGTGCCCATGAAGACACATTTATATTTGAAAAAAGCACCATTTCAGCATGCAGCCTGACAGATAGATGCTGTCTCCCTTGGTCTCATGTAACCACTCCATCACTTGATTGTTTATTATAGCAATAATCACCATGAAAATTTCCCAAAGGGAAGTTTTAATTTTTTTTTAAATTTTTTTATTTTATTTATTTATTTATTTTTTTACCTCTGAAGCCACAGCAAAGGAATTGAGTCTCATTTTAGTATTCATATCTTCTGAACAGTACGTTGCATCTTTTTGCTCACAGATGGGAATGAATGAAAATGAAATGAATGACTGCTTACAGAAACACAGGCTGTAGTAACATACCAGAGGAGGAGGGGGAATTAAAAACTGTGCTTTTGTGCTCTGTTTGGTGAAAGCTCTCTGTCACTGCCGGTAGCTTGAAAAGGCAGCAGAGGATCAGGCCCCTACTGCATTTCAGTTGAATCTAGATTGTTTATCCCAGGAGTAAACATGGAAGGAGTGTTTCCAAAGGTTTAATACTTCAGTGATCTCCTGCTGATGTTCACAGACGTGAGTGTTGCAGTGCTGACCGATAGAGACAGCCTGGACTCAGCTTCAGCCTGCAGATCACAAGATAGTGTCAGTGACACTTCCTGCTTTAAGTGTTGTTTTACAATGAGGTGAAGTATGTGGGTCTCCAGTGGATGTCCAGCATCGTGTGGAATGTGCTTGGGGAACCACGGGACTGGGCTCTGAGATGTCTCCATGTACTCCAGAATGGTTCTGAGCCTCCCCACCGCCACTGCCCATAGCAGACACATGTCAGCTCAGGGAAGGTTTAACCACTGATGGAAAGAGATGAAGGATCTTCCCTTCCTGGTCTCCCATGTTGATGAAATCACTTACAGAATCCTCAGGTTCTGTGGAAAGTGGTGCTACACCTGGGAAAATTCTCTTTTTTTATATTGAAGATTAGCAGCCAGACCCTTAAATGAGCTTTTGTTTTTCCTGCTCATTTTTTTTTTTTTTTTTTAATGATACCTGGATATTATTATCATCTTTTAAAAGTCTATGTTCTGTCTATGTTCTGTCAAGGCAACCTTAGTTCTTCAGAGCACTGTTCCCAGTCACGGTATAGGGCCAATGTACCCTGTAATCATACTGGGGCTGCGGAGAAATTAAAATGCTCTGAATTCAATCCATTTGCTGTGAGAACCAATGTCTTCAGGGACTAACTGCTTTTTTTTGGAATTTCTTTTTTGGAAGCTTGCGTATGTGAGCAGAATAAGGTACAAATGCACATACAGATGGAGTTGTGGATGCCCCATTCCTGGAGGTGTTCAAGGTCAGGCTGGATGGGGCCCTTGCAGTCCAATCTGCTGAGTGGCAAGCTTGCCAATGGAATAGGGGCTGGAACTGGATGAACTTTAAGGTCCTGTCCAGCCTAAGCCATTCTGTGATGTGATTCTGTGATGACTCATTTGCCTTCACCTGGATGGCGGCTGTGGGACACACTCTGTGCTCTTGGTACCACCACACTCTGGTTCCTTGGTACCGTCCTTACATCTCACAGCGGTTCACATGCCATCAGTTCACAGCCGAACCAGGTTTGTGCCCAGTCATTTCAATGTTAAAATAATTGGCTTCAGCAGGAAGCTGAACAATTTGACAATCTGTTTGCGAACAAATTAGGAGGATATTTTTCTCCCTTTCCCTTTGTTTCCCTTGTGTGTTGTCTGATTCATAAGCTGTCATCAAAACCCCGCACTCTACCTGCTCACAGAGTTCTCATTTCCTAAGAATTTAAAAGCCACTAAAGAACAGTCACGCACTGTTATTTCATTTTTATGCTTAGTGCAGTAGAGACTGAAATGCACGGCTTTCCCCCCAGAAATTTATTATCTCATTGTAAAAGTGAAGTTGAGTGAATGGAGCTATTGGTTAAAAACGAGGGGAAAAGGATTTCAACAACAAAATCAGAAAATTACTTAATTGAAGTGAGATGCTGCCAGCTTTCCCTGGAAGCCAGCTGGAAGCCAGCTCTGCTCTGTAATGGAGTGGTAGGTCTCCGACAGGGTCCTGGTGCCTCCTCCTACAACCTCCTTCCAGAGGTCTGACTTGTGCAGGGCTGTGTATGGTGGTTTGTGCCTGATGGCTTCCAGCCATGTTCGGCTGCTGCTGCGTAGCTTGTGGGGCCAAGAGAATTGGCTCTTCTTAGTCTCTGAGTTGCCAGCTCCCTCCTTTATGTAAAATGTAAAAGATGTTTCCCAGCTTTAGTCAAAGCTTCCAAGTCAACCTCAGTGGATGCAACTCAATGCGGTGAAAAAAGTATCAATTTTCACCATGCCCTTATCTTTAAAATTCTTCAATTCTGGGATTCTGGAAACTAGTGAACTTGATTAAAATACAGGGCATCATATTACTGTGAACCCTCTTTTACTCTGGCTGGAAGAAAAGCTTCAGAGAGAAAGAGGCAAAGGGAAAGCAGTCTACCTTCTTCCATCTGGAAAAAATAAACTGTTAGGTGGGTTAAAAATTGCATGGATAACTAGGATAAAAGGGTCCAAAGTCCATTTAGTGAGTAAGAAGTGAAGCACCAATCTCAGAGGGGTGACAGTAGTAGCTCAGTATTGACACTGACATTGGTCATATTGTCAGCAATGCATGAGGAGGGAGAGCACATTCTTAGTGAATATATAGAGAGAGCTAAATTAAAGGGAGGAATCAATGTACTAAATGGAAAAGATTCAACTCTGAAGGACTGTGAAGAATTTTGAGGACTGTCTTAACAGAAAACTTACCAAGTTCAACAAGGAAGGGTGTGAATTTCTACACATGGAAATGAATATCCTCTTGTACCAGCAGAGCCAAGGACCTGACTGGATGAAAAGCCACCCTTCTTAAAAGGACACAGGGGTGTGATGGACACTAGGCTGATATGTTCAATAAAAATGCACTTACACTAGAAATAAGGAAAACTGCTCACTGAGCTGCAGTAGAGATAACTTGCCCAAGATGAAGAGGCTCTCTGTCCCTATTAATTTATCACCAGATACTCAGCTGTGAGGTTTCCTGTTCAAGTGGCTCTACTCCAGTGCAGAACACCCAGGGTGGTTAAAGGCCTTGAGTAGAAGCTGCAACCTGTGAGAACCCATGCCCTAGAGAAGAGGTGGCTTCAGGTGATCAACTAGCAGCCAAAAGCTGCTCAGCAAGGAGTTACACAGATCATAGAATTACAGAATCATAGAATGTTCCCAATTGGAAGGGACCCATAAGTACCACTGGGTCCAACTCTTGGCTCAATACAAGACCACCCAAAAATCAGACCTCGAGACTGAGAGCATTGTCCAAACGATCTTGAACTCCAGCAAGCTTGGTGCCATGACATTGCCCCAGGGAGCCTCTTCCAGTGCCTGACCACCCTCTCAGTGATGATGGAGCCAAACCACTCTCCGATATGGTATGAGGAATGACAGCTGGCAGTGCCAGTAATTGCTTTGGGGAAGTTCAGACTGAGCATGAGCAAAACACAGGAGGTCAGAGCAGCACTGGAGTGAGGGTATGGGGAGTCATTGTCCTTGGATGATTCGAAGCATTGGTTAGACAAAGCCATAACACACCTGACCTGACATTGGTTAAAACTGTGCTTTGAAAGGAGTGCTGGATTAGGGACCACAATAGGTTCCCCCAGGCCAGAGTTTCTATAATTCTAAGACAAGCTTTTGAAGAAGAATTTGTTCTTTTACACTGGAGAAATTACACATCACTTAAACTTGTTTCTTCTGCAGTATCCTGATATTTAGCTTTCTGAGCTCTTTGAGTACTGGAAAAGAATCAGAGAGAAAAATTCTCTGTATGAAGGATCAGTATTACAACTAAATTAAAAGAAAATCTGATTTCTCTTCACTTATCTTATTTCTGTCAAAAATTGTGAAAACCAACATGAATGATTACCCGAATATATATATATATGTATGCACAGACCTACAAATTTTTATATTTAGGCATATAAATAACTAGATCAAGTCAAATGGTGTGAGACTGACCATGAAGGTTTTAAGTTTGACTCTGGTTGAGCTCTCAACAGTCTATGTTCTCAGCAGGACTTGCTGGCTGTCCAGCAGGTTGGAAACTCAAGCCACTTTATTTGCCTACTTAGTACCTGAGATTTGATCTTGCACTTAATGAAGCCAGTGGTAAGGCTCTACCAAGCAAAGGTGTGGCTTTTCCAGCTTTACCTTTTAGCCCAACTGGACTTTTTCCTGTTGCTTTAGCTTGTGTGTAAAATGAATCTATAATGATCCTATAATTATGATATCTAATTAATAACAATTAATGTTATTATTAATAACCAATAGGATAGTTATGATTTTATAAAAAATGAACATATAATTATGATTATTTTGGTTTTGCAGAGTTGCATAACAGTTTTAAATTCTACAGTGGCAAAAAGTTATAGCCACGGTGTCTCAGATTGTGGGACAGAGGTATACTGAAGAGTTAATGATTTCTGAAACAGGGAGTAGGGAAAGGTAATGGGGAGAAAAGGTGAAATCTGGCCAAGGGATGGGGCATAGATACATAGAGATGGGATGTGTGTAGACCGCAAACAGAGAAACTATTGCTCTGAAACAACTCTCTGAGGAAAATTGAAGGGTTCAAGGCGTTAAAGAATTTGTGACCTCAAACAAGTATTTATGGACAATCTGCAGGAAGGAATTCTGTTCTTTTGCATATCAACTCCTAGTAATTATAGGTGCTTCTCTACATCTGCTGGAACTAATTCACATGTAATAATACGTTGCAGATTTTCACAGGGATTTTGTGAAATACCCTGCAGTATCAGATTATGCCTATTGCAGTTTGGTGTTTAGTGCTGGCTGTAGGAGCTTAACCTAGACATTTGCTGGTGGTTACCGAACACAAGCTCCTGTGACATTTCTGGATGTGCTGTGGATCTCCTCTGGAAGAGCAGATGTACTCTGCATATTTTGCAAGCTGGATGGGAAGAGACAAAAGGACTGAGAGTGTCCAGGACAGGCTCTGGCCAGGCACTGCGCCTGTCCGTGGGGCTGCCCTGCTCCACATGGGCTGAGAACTTGGCACAGGCTGTGGTGTGGGCATTGTTTGCAATGAATGGCTACTTCATGCTCACCCATCTGCAACAGCTATTTTTAATCCCAGATCCCAACATGCTGGTTTTAGAATAGTGCTTGTCTCAAATGTGAAAGAAACCACAGAGCAAGAGACTAAAGGACTGTTTGGAAAAAGGTCCGGAAGGGAAGCCACACAGACTGGAAAGCTGCCCCACTAAACCCAGCTTTAAGGAATAAACTGAGACATCTCATAAAGAAAAGGGAATGCTCCTTTTGAAGGCTGCCAGCCAGAGTCATGCACTCAAGGCTGGGTCAGATGCTGGGGTTGATCCCAATTGTTTACACCAGTGTTGCATTTTAATCATAAACTTGTTAACACTAGATTTTCTTGACCTAGAGGAATACAATACAAAGAATAGTGAATAAGTTAAGAAAAGCTAACTAACACTAACAGCTTCTCTGGAACAGGTTGCCCAAAGAAGTTGTGGATATCGCATCCCTAGAGATGTTCAAGACTAGGTTGGATGGGGCCCTGGGCAGCCTGATCTGATGGGTGGCAGCCCTGCCCATGGCAGAGGATTAAAACTAGGTGATCTGTAATGTCCATTCCAATCTAAGCCATTTAATGATTCTATGATTATGTTCTGTCAGAGTCATAAGGAGAAAGCTGTAATCTGTGCACAACTTGTGCATAAGAGAAATTCTGCAGTGTATGTAGTACATATAAAAAAAACAGTGATCCTGACAAAGACACATTTTGAAACTGCATGCCTTACTCTGTCCTCTTGGCCAGGAAGCCCTTCTGAAAGAGTCTGTAGGCACCTTTCCTTCATTACTTTTTATTAAAGACTGATTACTGCTTCACGCCTTTGCAAAAGTCTGTGAAATTCCAGCTCTGCTTGAAAATAGTTGGGCTACAGCAAGGTGAGACTGTCTGAATGGAGAAACACGTTGGTAATATCCAGTTCTGCTCAATTATTAATTTAACAGCTCCACCCAATTGAAGGGCGTAATCCTCAAAGCTATAGTTTTTCTCAGGTATCTTATTTCTATTAGAAATCAATGGCTAAACATGCAGTGATATTTGCAAAGAGGGATTTTTCTTACTTTGAAAGGATGGTTTGGCTGAAAGGCATAGTTACATCCGAAAGAAGCTTTTCTATGTACAGTGAAGGAGGCTTTGGACCCCAGTACTTACGAACAGTCTTAACAAAGAGCATCAGTAGCAGACAGTTGGGTAACTCAGTCTGATATGACCATTCCCATGAGCCCGTTTTGGTTCTCTTTACTTGAGTCTGCAGAGATTTTGTGTGTGATATTCAAAAAGAAGGTAGAGTAACCTACACAGTATCATGCAAACATTCCTCCTTACAAGTGGCTTTTGTCATTAAAGAGTTTTCCCCTACCCTTACAGCCTTTCTTCCCATGGGGTTCAATCTGATTTTTCACCCCTAAAGTGCCATAGTAATGTTAGTCTGGTATTTTGATGCCCTGACTTAAGATACTGCTACATTTTATATTAAGAAGGAATTATTTTTTGTATACCTTGTTCTAAAGAGCGCTATGGCAAACACTTCAAGGAGAGGTGGGGAATAATTCTACAACTGTTGTCTTAAAAAAAGAAAGATCATTCCTCCTTGCTACCCAAAAAGGTCTTTTGAAAAAACACTGAAGTAAAGAAGGTATGATTGAAAGTCTGTGGAAGCCACAAACCCCTTCCATTGTCTTCAGTGGATTTTGATTTAGGCTCTCAGAGTGTCCATTACATTTTTATTACCCTTTCTGGACACATAAAACTTTACTTTTATTGTTTAAGAAAAAAAAAATCATGAATGACTTTAACGTTGACTAGGAGGAGTCACTGACCTGAGCCAAGTGTAGTGTAGCTCGGGGGCTCAAAGCAAATCCCCACAGCCCCATCTTCCACTCCACTTTATGAAGCTTTCCTGAGCAGTCACTGTGCCAGCCCTGGCTCACATGTGGGGAACTGCAGCATGAGCAGCATTGCTCAGAGGCCATGAATGTGGATTATCTCTTGCATTGGGATTCCCGGAGTAAGACTTTTGTACCTAGAAATCAAAGTCATAGGTCTCACCATATACACTGCCAGCAGGCACTATCAATCCTACTACCTTTGGGTTGTCTACCCACCTCAGAAAGATGTTGGCTGAACTCTGCCTTCCATCAGAGGCCTTGCTTGGAAGGCAGAGTCAGACCCCTATAATTTATACTAGGGCCATAAGGTTTAACACATTTCCCTTCTGTCCCTAATAAAGGAAAGCTGTGATCAGGGTCCGAGGGAAAACCTACACACACCTTATAAAGAGCTGTATTCTGCTCTGCTCCTGAAACACCATAAAACAACTTCTGGCGACAGTGAGAGCAGGGATGGGCTCAGAATAAATGCCCTATCAAAAGTATTCCTGGTCACTGCAGGTGGTGGTGTCTTTGGGTGTGACAATCACCAAAATAAAAGTGCCAAAGATCTTGCCAAAAATCTCAAAATAAAACTTAAATTAACGGACAAATCTCATCATAAACACACAATTCTATTTGGTAAAAACTTGCACAAGGGCTTGTGGGGTAAATTAGTTGCTGTGTTAACCAGATTCTGAGTCTCTTTATATCATAGAGGGCTTTCTCACAAAGCCCTAATCGCTACACATCTTTATTTTCTGGAGATAAACATATTTAGTTTCTTACAGATGCACAGTCATCTTTTTTTACTTGGGGCATAGTCTTGGTCATTATTTTTTGTTCAAGTTGAAGAAGTCCTGAGGTTATTTGCCAGAAATTAACAACTTCCTGAAAAGTGTTTGCTTCTTTAAAAGTGATAAAGATGTGAAGGAAAGCCCCAGTGCTGTGTGCATAGTTAATTCTGGGCATGGTTTGTTGTTGTTGAAGTATACTGTCCCATCATTTTTGTCTGGGTTTGTCACAGCTTGTATTGTCTCATGCTTGGCTATAAGCTAACGAACATCCTTTTCTGTGTGTTCACCTTTGTGCCTCGTCTAACAAAGTACTTTCATTGATTCATGTCTCATAGTCCTGATCTTATATAAAGAAAGAGTCAAGACAAAATGGAGTTGTTCTTGATATGATTATGGTCAGCATACCAAACTGTGCTATAAAAAATACACTTAATTTTTCTTATAGTAGACATACATCAGAAGATGATGTATACCAGGGGAAGCATTGCTGTGGGAGCTGTTGTCCTCACTTCTGATCAGCAGCCCTGAGTGATTTCTATGCCATATAATGACATTCTGGTCCCAATCCGTGTACCGTTACACCCCATCCTGCCCAGACTGGAGCACCAAAAAACAAGGTCTTGTGGCAAATCAGGCTTTGATCCCATCTGCAGCATCTCACTGGCAAGCCGGCTTTGCTTTCATCCTGAATGGGTTGGATGATCTGTTGGATGATGATTTATAATCATGGTGGAGAGCTACAATGTTACTAGATGGTACCAGCTCCTGATGGATACTCACAGGTTAGGTCCCCAAAATCAGTGCCTCTTATCTATCATCCTTACATGCATATGTGTTCACGTTGATGTTTATGGATCCAGTCTTGAAGTGCTGCAAGACTGCTGAGCATATTTTGGGAAGATTAATCATATGATTCCAAATCTTCACTGTTGAAAAAGTGGAAGTAAATTAAATGTTGTTTCTGCATTTTTCGTTTGTTCGACAATGGCTGGGAGCATTCAGATGATATCAATAGGCCACTGTATCCCTGGATTGAGAAATATCTCTCCTTTTTCTCCCTTGATCTTTCACTGGCACTCTGATACTTATAGAGCTTGTCTGAAGAGTTAAGTAAGACATGATTTTTTACAGTAGTAACCTCATTTTGGAGTTTTAGATGTTTATGATTTTTCTTATGAGCGTCCCAGCAAGCATGGTGCATGCATTGACTTTCAGCAGGAACCAAGCACAGAGCTGTGCTAACATACCAGATACATTTTTAAATGTACAGGTCCAGCCTTCTGTTGTGCTACCTTTCAAAACCTCCAGGCTTTTCATCTCGTCTGTTCACCATCTGGGGCTGATAGGATGGAGGAAACAGAGCTTGGTGGAAGGTAGCATGGCCTTTCAAGTGGATTGAGTCAGGAAGCAGTGAGCACCCAGACTGTGCAATCACACAAAGGCCCTTTAATGGTCCTATCAAACTCCATTTTGGGCAGGTTGAGCTAGAGATCACTCTGATCCTGGCTCTGAATGAACATATGAGAGGCTAGGAGGTATCTTTGCCTTGCATTCTGGGAAAGGGGCACCCTGCAATTGCATGGCCCCAAGAGCTGGGTTTTGCACGGTGTGATCAAAGCTGTCTCCTAATTATGCCCTTTGCAACACTTTGACTGAATATAACAAATCTATTCAACCTGTGAAGAGTGAATGAGAAAGAGATTTTCACCTGCTTAAGGAGTTTGGGAAAAAGTACTTGATTGTATGTGTTATGGTTCAAAGCTGGCTCAAAGTTCTGTTCTTTGTTGAGGGGTGGAGGTGCCGCATCCTGCCCTTTGATGGCTTCTGCAACCAGCTCTTCCCATTATTTCACTAAGACACATGAGCTCGGTTACCCCTCTTTTATCTGTGCTAAATATAAATGGAAAAACAAACTGAACGCAGAAAGGTAAATAAAGAACAGGAAGTGTAAGACAGACCTCTTGAGACTCTCAGTATTCCCACATGTTTTGTGTTACAAACCAGCAGGCGAGCACTGGCCTGCCACACAGGTGGAAATGGTGTGTGGAGGCCGCAGTGCACTGGATATTTACCCTGTATCAAATGACAGAAAGGGCTGAGTGAAACGCCATTGTGCTGAGGCACTGTGAAAGGCTGCAAGGTTTCCAGTATTCACTAAATTTCTCTAGGGTGGGCTGGTGTTTGTATAGTTGCCTGCAGTAGGAAAATATAAGGGCACTGGCTCAAACTACTAAGAGAAATCTGTCTTTATGTTGCTGGTAAGCAGAGTTGCTACTGAGCTCTGTTGAGCTTTTATTACCGGGTAAGAAATGTTACGTAATACTGCAGAGTTATGGGCTAATTATTAAAATGGATGCTATTTTGTGATAAATGGCTCTCTACTCCATCTAGAAAGACAGGCAATGTCTGACGCTAGACCCACTGATGCAGCTGGACAAAGCAGATGAGATGAACTTCATTTTCCTACAGGACCATCCAACTCTTGGTTGTTAAATTTCAAGGTAGACACAGCCTGCAGAAATGCAGTTGCTGGAGAGATGGACAGATGAGTTTGCTATTGTGGAACAGTGGAAGATTTTCGAAGGCTGCAGTGATTTTCAGACCTTGAGAAGACACGAGGGAAAAGGCAGCAGGGGTAATTCACTGTGTTGCTAGAAGCTTTAGTCGTTTCCCAGAATCTGATCGGCTTCCAGAGAGATGGCAAAAGCCTTCAGCATTCAGCAGGTCTGGGCCTCTGGTGGAGGTTTCTGTGTTTTCACACAGACGAGGTATGATACGGATCTGAGGTTAGCATATTTTTATAGGCAGCCAGCGTGCCTTTTCTGGAGGAGGTCTGGAAATGGGACCATTTGCTGGGGTGGTGGTAGCAACTCTACTGTTTTCCTTCAACAGAGAAGTAAGATGTACAAAATTTTATACGTTTTATTAGATGTCCTTGGCTCTTTTTTTTTTTCTTTTTTTCTTTTTTTTTTTTTTTCCTGATTTCCTGTAAATTAATGAAGGATGTTAGTTTCCAAAAGTTAACAAAGCTCAGGCTTTGTCAAACTCGGAATCTTATGCAACAATTACAAGTTCAGTCAGGCTTATTGATTGCAGCTAAGGGTTGAAAGTAAAGCTTTTAAGTGAAGAGCACGCCCTTGGTTATTCGCCTTCTGTTGGTGAAGCCTCTCCCTTTGTGTATCTCTATTTATGTGAATATGCTTACAGACACTCCTGCTGCTGCAGCTAACTATAAAAGATAAAGGAAAAGATGAGGAGCCAGGTGTTGGACTTGATGACCCTCATGGGTCCATTTCAATTCATGATATTCTATGATTCTATGATTTTTTTTCCCCAAGATAGAAGGGGAATGGATAAGTAAGGTAAGATTCACCTCAGCTGGTTGCAGATACCCACAAGTGAGTTGCCGTACAATGACCTGATGCTGTACATCCTCCCAGATGTCATGGTGAAAAAGGGTAGGGCTACCCTGTGCATCTATGCGTGTCACCCTTTCAGCATCAAAACTAGCTGGAAGGTATATGATTCTCTTACATGTGAGGAGACAAATGCCACCTTCAGGGACTTGCCCAGCATGTCACAGTGTGGGAGAGTCAAGAGATGAGCAGAGTGCTCTTAGGAACAAAACCAGAGCTTTAGCATCCATCTTCTCTGTGTTCATTGTCCTCTCTGTAAGTCAGCTGCAGTAGGAAGCTCCAGTAACAGGTTTCTGTTTCCCTAGCAAATTGTGCCATAGATCTGAACTCCCAGAATATAATAGGAAGCAAAGTTCTGGGTGTCAGGGTTCAGTCTGCATGCACAGCTTGGGGTGGGGCGGGATGGGGAAGAGTCAATCACCACACAGATAACCAATAGTTGCATCAGAAGTAGTTGAAAAGATATCATTTTAGACATCCTTGTGTTGGCATAAAATTGATCCAGATCAGGAACTGAAATTGTATGTGCCAATTTGTATTTGGCTTGTTCCTCAGAACAGTGATGGGAAGACAAAGAGTGTTCCAGGGAATGTCCATGTGAGTTTGCCTTTTTTTATCATTGCTCATCTTTGTGGTACATTTTTTTTTCCCATTCTTTCAGAAGCTGTATGTGGTACATGCTGTTCACATTGCATGAACTATAGGTTGCTAGGATCATTGCTGGATGTAGTATTGTTATGGAGATGATTACATACAGTCAGTGCTTCTGGTAGTACACGGCTGAGGAGTTCACACACAGCACAGAGCTCTGTTCATTTTCATGAACGGACTGTCTGCACAGAGCATTTATTACCTTTCTCTTCAGGTGACTGGAGATGGAATTCTAGTTTTGTCTGAAATCTAGAGAAATGTTTGTATGTTTCAAATGGTGTTCTCCTTTCAATATATTTGATACTTGGTTTCTTCTTAGCTTTCACTGATGGGAAAATTTCTTTAGTTTACTACACAATTACTTTCTTTGACACCTCTGTCTATGGTGCAAGCCTGAGTAGACCAGCCAAGTGCTTTCTTTCAGTTCTAGAGTGTCTGAGACTCGTTCTATGTTGTTTCAACATGCAGGCACCACAAAGGCTCAGGGGGATGGGATTTCTGGAGAGCCATTTCGTGCCCAGGCAGGAGCCCACTGGGGGTGCTCCCCACCTTTGCTGTGTTTGCACTCGCGCTGGGTATGTGACAGGGTGTTGTACCAGAAGGTGGCACTACAGACCCTCTAATATACATCCTGAGACACGTTGATGCTCCATGGCTACCCCGGAAAAGCGTCAACATTTCATGTTGAGTTAGGGTAGCTGAGCTTCTGCCTCTCCTAAACTGGGGTTTGAGATCTGTATGCCACTATTCTTTTTACCTGCTCTCATTGTAATCAGAAAAGCTTTGATCTGCTCTTGGTAGGGGTGGAGGCAGTGCCTTGGCCAAGGATTCTTCCTGACCAATTTAGTGATGAGGCTCACTTGTTTTAGGAAGGTAGAGAGTTTTCCCCTTGCAGAGGCAAGTCATAGTGTGCTGCTTGTCCTCAGAGCCACTGAACCGGCTTTTTTTAATTTGATGTTACAGAGAAAACTGATAAAACTGCTGAACCTGCTTTGCACTGGGAAGAACGGCTCTGGCAGATCGGTCTTGCTCTGATAGGCAGGGGAACATAGAGATTTTGAAAGCAATTACAAAGCAGGCAGCAGACTCAAAAGAACGAGTGGGCTATTAAAGATTTGAACTTAATAACAAGCCCAACTACTTTTCTTATCAAAGTACTGTCTCTCCTTTTCTTTTCCCATCCTCATGCCCAATTAGTGCTCCACTTTTACACTCAAGGGCAATGCCCCCTCTGTTTTCCTCTTATTCTTTTCCTAGCAATGTATTCTCAGCTAATACGACAACTCAGAATTTAATCACTCAGCAACCTGCCAGCACATGGAAGAGCAGGCCAATCAGCATAACTGGCTGAGATAACTGCAGTCAGTGCAAGGATCTCCTCCACTGCACAGAGCTTTGTTGCTTGAGGTTACACAGGGTCCCTGGATTTCCTAATCTGTGTGGTTATTTGCTGGATCATTGGTCTGTAGAAGAAAATAAGATTTCTGCAGCTGAAGTTCAGTAGTTCCCTGATACGCATGTTCCTTAGGAACCAGAAATAGTTGTACCTCTTCAGCGCTGAATTTTCAATTGTTCTTACAAGGTGCACACAGAACCGAAACGGACATTTTCCTAATTTCCTGTTTTGTGTACGATGCAGATACTTCGTTTCCAAAAAGCCTTTAACAACAACCTCATAATGGATTACCTTATAATTTAAAACCTTCGTTCGTCCTAAAGATGAGGTACTGACCCTGTCACACTGGAATGTGATTAAATGAGATATCTCTGATAAATCTCTACATGTTTCTCTGGAAAGTAATTTCCACTTTGTTATATTACAGTAGTCAGTGCCATATGAAGCAAAGGAAAACATTTGTCCAGCAGGACATCATAAATTTCGTGACAGATTTTAAATTTTCCTGGATGAAATGTTTAAAGTGAAGCAGATGGATCTTCTAAAACAGACTAGCCTTTCCTGAGTTCACGAGAAGCTGCTTCATCTCCTCTGTTCAAAACAGTATGAAATCTCCTCTGCAGAGGAAGCCTGGCGGTTGATGGAAGCAATATAGGTGTTGGCTGCTTTTCAAACTGGGGGAAAACCAACACCATCTGAAAACCAGTATTATAAATAATTAGTCAGGATCATTTTTGATAAGTTGATTGTGCTCCGTAAAAGAGGGATTGTAGAACACACCATACCCCTAGCAACTTGGATATACTCCAGTTTTTGCAGTGCAGAAAGATCAAGTTAAATCACTTTTCCAAATAACCATTATTTGTTTGATTTGTTTTCATGAGAGCTTTTGGTTATGTCAGTAGTTGTCAGATGCAGACTGACGCTTGTGATGTCTTGTGCCTTTCAACTTGAGAAAGTCATATAAACTTTGCTGCCCTCCAGTTAGAAGGAGCAACAGTCTTTTTGAGAATGAATGAAATTGTTCAGCCCTCGGCCCTGAAATGTGATTCTTGGGTCAGCCTTTGGCACTGCAGGAAGTCTGCATGGTGGTGTTTTATGCTGTAAGCCTGTCTTCTGCATAAAGACATACTGAGAGTGGCACCTAAATAAAGAACGATGGAGACCCTCTATGTGCTGCTGCTTTCTGAATTGGTGAAGGAAACTTCTATAAAAGACACTTAGATTTGTATCTATCTCCAAGCAGCACTTGGTGCATAGTATTTGAACTTCAGTACTATATAAATACATATAGTACTATATATATAAAATAAGCAGGGTTTACTTTTGACATCTACATGGCAAAACTACGCATGACATTCTAGTCTTGACATACATTTCAGTGGATGAGCTTTTCCTCTACGTATGTTGCTACGGTCCAAATATTTGTCTTATTTAGGCTGAATACTATGACGCATCAGAAGATATATGCTGCCAGGAAGAATGGGACTACAAGAAAAATAGAAAAGAGAAAAATAAAAACTCTTTTGAAATGAAAAGGCGATATCAGTAACAAGAGAATAAACTAGATTCTGGAATAAGATATATTCTTGCAAGTAAGAAGAATTTTCCCTGCGGGAAATATGTTTATATAGTAAATTGATGAAAATTGGGGGATTTAGTGGAAAAGAATAATTATTAGCAAAGGAACATTTTCTAAAGGAAGAACAGTTTGATTATTTTTCTTCCAACAGCTGATCCAGACCTCTGATCCCACCTGGATTTTCTTGGTATTGATGAAATCCAGTGAATCCCCAATGATGCTAGCTACTAAAGGCCATAAACTGTAAAACTCCTTATTAACCAAAGAATCCTTTATGTGAACAATCTTGCTCAAGGTGTAAGAAATGTTCATTCAGAGAAATACTGGAGATTTCTAAAAGCTACCAGCAAGTTTGTATCTTGAGGCCCTGGAGAAGTGGAAGTCCCAAGTAAGATTTAACTCCAAGTGCTGAGGACTAGATGGAGAACTGCAACATAGTCGTTTTGCCTTTATTATTCTTGCACTGTAACCTGACTTTGGTTCAGGAAGAGGAAATCCATGGCCTTAATTGAAGCCAATCAGTGAAAGGTCATGGGCTAATACTTAACAGACAGCAACAGAGGAAAGAAAAAACAAGGAAAAGGTAAGGTCTCCAGTTGGTTCAAAGACTCAGTTGGATTCCGGAGACAGAATGCACCTGGAAGGAGAATGCACTTGGACCCCAAATATACACATCACTTGGGAGTTATAAAATTAAATTGAGTTTGTTTATAGTATTTACTTGCCATTTTCCCAGTGGCCTGTGCAGCAGCAGCCTCTGTGTGTGGAGGTACGGGTGACTACTGCAAATGTTCAGGTGTTTATTACACTGGCGTGACTGTTTATTAAGGACCAGAAATGGGATTCTGTGGTTTAAGGTATCCTAAAGGTTGGATTTAAATGAAATTAAGCAAGAGACTATTTCAGAGTGTGATCAGTGTCTTCTAGAGTTTGATTTCTTTCTTTGTTTTGTTTTGTTTTGCTGAGATCCAGTAATATCATGATTTTCCCTGCATTGGATGGTCAGCTGTTTAAATTATTGCAGGGCTTCAGTATCTCCAAAGAGAGAAATATTTTGTGACATCTAAGCTATATTTTCTTATAGTATTTAAAATTTGTTGCTCCTTCCCACAGCTACAGTGGACACAGAAAAGAGGTTTTTAAAAATTATTTCTTCCTTTTAAAGCAGATGTAAATCTAAGATGGTCACGGTCACGGTCTGGTCTGAGCTAATCATAGTCTGTTTGCTCACTGGGTAGTCCATCATGAACTTCATCAAGCCCAAGATTTATTTGAAAATGTCTAATTCAATTAGGTTCTTGTTTAGGTTAGCAAGTACAGACATATTCATATGCTGGAGTACTTAAACCAGATTCATCTTAATCTACTGGTCTTAATCTACTGAAATGTTTTTTGTCTGTTTAGCAGTACTCTCTTTTAATGACCCAGAGTGATCTTCCAAAGCATTTTCTATATGTGCATTTGTCCCAGTGGCTAAGGTCAAGAGAGTAAATGAAGGTCTTGGTCAGTCTCATATAAGAAAGACAGATTCATGCTTTGTTTCAGAGTCTGGAAGAAGTTGCCACAATCTTTCTCAGGTACAGGTACAGTAGATGGCACAAATATGTATCTACTTTTTTGGGGATCTGGGCTGGAACTTGTGCTGGACACCATGCAGGAATGGCAGTTACCAGCTGATCTGAGGTACTTGGATGTCTTTATGAAGGACAGAACAGAGCAATATAGTAGATGTGTTTTATGACGGACAAAAAATGAAAGCCATGTTTCTGGGAATATGTTTCTTGTTAAAAATATTTGTGATTCAAGTCCTCAGAACTAAGTAAATGATTGTGTTCATGGCATGAGAGAAGAGCTCGTAGAACTGATCCAGAGAATAGGTCTTTGTCCTAGTTTAGCAATGAACACCCTATTATAAACAGCACTGGGGCAGAATTACTGCCTTTGTAAAGGTGGATGCATTTACAAAGAAACCCAGGACAATGATGTGTCGTCAATAAGTAGCTCTTGCTTAAGCCTGCATAAAGAAGAATCTGTTTTTAAATAGAACATATTGAGAGACTCTATGAGTCTTAGAAAACTGTTTTTAAATGGTTGCAAGGGATAAACAAAAGGAAATGTGCCATACCAAGAATAACTAAATTTATTCTAAGTACAAGTCCACAACACCAATAAGGCAAAGTTCTTTTCATTTCCCCACAACTGGAAAAGAATTTCAGATTCAGCATTTCACCCTGTATTATGTAGACTTTGTGGCCTCTTAGTTACACTGCACAGCAGGACTAAGAGTACAATGCGTGGGCAGAACCAGAAGATCATCCAAAAGAGAAAAAACATTGAGGAATGTTTTTTCATGTGTCAGACACCTCTGGACAATAACTTTGCTTTTCTAATATTTGGAATTCATGATACCAGGGAGAATTCTATTTTCAGAGCATGGCTGCTAAGGGTCCCCTTGTTTTCCCCAGATTTGAATATTATTGCAAAGTTACAGTTAATTTCCAGGCACAGAAATGTGTATCTATAATTGCTATTGTTTCTGTTACTCTTGTTCTTGGTATTATTTCTGTGCTCTATTTCCTCAATGTCAACATCATGTTTTATCTAATTGTACAGCAGTATAATTAGATGGGAGATAATTAGATGAATGGGAGAGCTCACATGATTTTATTATTCATGGGTTCTAATCTATGTCTGGATTCTGTATCAGATATTTTAGACGTGACTATACCTTTGAGAAGTAAAATCTGTAGAATTTGGCTCCCAATTTGTGAAATGAAGGTAATAGCTATGCTTCTTTTCCTAGAAGACACTTCATGGAAAAAAAAAAAATAAAAAAATTGGAATGGGGCCATGTCTGACTTTAGTCCATGGTAACTGAAAGCACACGTTTAGGATTGAAAACTATGCATTGATCTGTAGATCTGAAATATATACCATCAAATGCATAGCTTTAGTGGATGAACACTAGTAGACCGCTCAGCACTGCCGTGGCACTCTCTCACTCCACCTCTTCAGCAAAATGGGGACAAAAGCATGATGAAAATAGGCTTGTGGTTTGAGATAAGGGCAGGGTGGTCACTCACCAATGAGCATTCTGGGCAAAAGAGACACTGTTTCTCATTCCTCTCTCCCAGATGCTGTTGTGCAGCAGTTTTTTTCTCTTTCTAAAATCTGTTCTTCCAGAGACACAACTGGTGTTACTCATGGCTCAGCTCTGCCCGGAGGCAGGTCTCCGTTAGAGCAGCTGGAGGTGGACCTGATCTGATGTGGGGCAGTGCTGGACTCAGCTCATAGAGGACAACCATGCAGCCCTGTACTACCAAAACCTTGCAACATAAGTCCAGTACAGTGGCTCAAGTTCTTCATCCTTTTAGTTATGGGGATAGTTTTGGAAACAGCAGTGGATTGCTATTTCCATCACTACCACTAAGGTACAAGAAGGAAAGTACCAATCCTGCAACCTGGTTGACTGGTGCAGCAAACTATATGGCAATGAAGGGTAGGTTGGACACATGTCTATTGGAGTACCTGTAAAATCTAAGCACTTCAAATCATTAATAATTTCATCCTTTCAACATCTGTCTGACAGGGAGGGAAGAGCTGTTATTTTCATTCTACAGTGACAGAAACAAAAGACCAAAACTTGTTTCTCCTAAGAATTCAGACTAGCCCCTGAAAACCACTACTGTTCTTGCTGCTACTATATGGCTGCATTTGCAAAGATTTCATTACAGATAAGATGAATTTATTGTGCTTAGACATCATATTTGCAGATATCCTTTCAGTTTCCCAGATTTCAAACTAATGCTTAACCTTCTAGGCTATTCTTCTCTGTGTTCAATTAATATTAATGGATGCCTCTGAAAAGAAACTAGATTGCCAGTATTAGACAACTGACTACCCTTTCCATTCTCTGTGTGACTTTATTATGTGCTGCTTCTGTTCCCAAGTTTAGGGAACATTTTAAAGGTTATCCCTATGACTATTTCTTGAGAATTTTCTACAAATTTTAATGTTACTGCCACAGATGGTGAAAAATTAAGGTTGATAAATGCTTTTTCACATTGAGGTTCATTAGGCAGGTATCACTGAAAGAAACCTGAAAAATGCTTAGAACTAGTACTGAATGACCAGAAACATTCATCTGTGAAAGACCTGTGTTCTAATAGGGACAAAACCACTCTTCTGCTCCCATATTGCAGAGTGGACTTTATCCTTTACATATCCCTCAAGGTTGTGCAGTGGGTAGATCAATTCATAGAGTTTTGTTGAAGAAGTGCACAGAAGTGGAAGAGCTCAAAATAACTTGAACGTGTAGTAATGACAACAGTAGCCTCTAGGGATATGTTAAGCACTGGGAGCGCTTACCGCAGAAAATCTGTATGGACGTTTGCTTTTCTTTCATTGGCCAGGCCTTATGGTTGTTATTTTGAGTATTTATTAAAACAATATTACACGCTGACTGCTTATATTCTTTGAATTAATTCCCATTCAATGCAGTGGGATGAAGCTATGAGTCTTTTCAACAGTTACGTATAATAGCTTCTCTTACTGGCGGCAGCAGTATGGGATGCTGGTTTTCAATGCGAAACTGTGTAGCTGTAAGACCTTCACATACCCACAGTGTGATTCCCAGGAGGGAAGGCAGAATAAGCTACTTGTTTAGAGTAGACTCTGCTCATGCAATGCAGGGCACGAGCTGGAAACCAGAGTAATGGTTTAGCAAAACTACCCACACATGAGTAAGTAGGGCTCATTGTGAGATGCAAATAAGGAAAAGGAGGAAGTAAAAATTGTTATACTTTGGAGAGAAGGTATGAAAAAACACACTGGACTCTATTGCTCTGAAGACCTCTGAATCTCCAGTTTTCATCAGCAGATACATCATCTCCATGGGCCCAAATCAAAGCCCAAAGAACCTGCATGTCCTGTAGCTGCAGTTCCTACATTGTTTCCCTCATAGGTAATTATTTCTGGGGAGTCCAGGGATGGCAGGTTCCAAAAGTAATTGTCATGGCTATTTCTTCCCTTTGATAAACAGATATCCAGGACCTGATGTTGGTGTGAGGGTAGTTCTTTCACTTGAACACATTTGCTTAGATGCCTACAATAGACACCCAGACCTGCCAGGCCTGCTTTTGACCACTTAACTTCAAACTTCTGTTGAAATGCCCCAGCTAGCTACCTAATTCAAGCTTAAAGTCAAGGGACGGGGGACAGTAACAGTTTTCAGTGATCCATATTGCATGGTTTCCCATCTGAATGTGCCTCTTTCTTTTAACTAGCAGGCAAAAGAACAGCATTTATGTACCTAATATTCATCAAATGAACACACAAACAAGCATACAAGTGGCCCCAAAAGACCCTCCTTGAGTTACTTGTGCTGTGTCTTACAGAGTCAAATCTATCTACGTGTCAGACAAATTACTACCCATGCTATTGATTGGTACTAATAAGTTTTCCTTTTCTCACAAAGCTTGCCTTATGTGTTTGAAGTTTGTCATCTGCTTTGCATTTTAAAACTGTTCCTCTTCCAGAAAAAAACACCACCGACAAAAAGACAAATACAAAAACTTTCTCTATATACATGCAGTTCCAGAAAAGTTCAGTGAGGACATTGTTGAGAACTCTGTTCTTTTGGTGGAAATATACCCTTTTTTGGTTAGAAAAGAGTAACCATAAAAGCAGCATGTGCTTAGATGCCAAAGTTTGCTTGAGGTGTACTGGCAGTACTGGAGAGAGTTGTGAAGCTTTATTGTCCTAACAAGTCACCTAAGACAATGAGCTATCAAAACTACGTAAGTGCAGAGCTTCTCAGAGCTCACTATGCTGCATAGTGCCAAAGGGGCAGCGACTTTGCTGACCAGCTAAGTATAATCTTTGTGCTGTAAATCAGTGTGCAGGACAGGCACAGGTTCTTAGGTCTCCAGAGTTGCTGCAAGTCCTCAGAATTTGTATTTCTTTCAAGGTACCATGTAGAAATTGGGCTGTATGTATCTACCTCACTGCAGTTTGATGTAAAATACCTCTTCAGGCTATGTGCTCCATTGAAGAGAATTACTCTGCAGTGTCTTGGTTGTATTGGCAAGTTTCTGTCCAATCTCATGCTAAATACTTAGGGAAAAATTTCTTACTGGTCTGGAAAGGCTATTTAACAATTTAATACACATTGTTGTATGATTATTATTTATTTATTTTTCCTGAGATTTAGCTTAAATTTTTATTGGTTCAAGGTTTACTCTGTTGTGCCTTGTTATAACAGTTGAATGGCCTTAAGCAACTTTTTTTTTCTCTCACTTAAGCTTCAGCCTTGGTAATGTTTCACATCATTATTAATAAGAAAACTATGCATATATAATTTATGGGGCACATACACAGCAGATTACACTACACAAAGGCATGCTGGTTTCAGAGTGGAGCTACAGGCCTTTGTTCTCGGATTATGACTTAATTGGCTTTGGATCAGGCCCATAGGGAGATACAGTTAAAATAATGATTTAAATAACTAGAATTAATGTTTAATTCTTTTGAATCCCAACAGTTTTTAGAAGCTAACTCACTACTGTCTTGGCTGTGTTATTCCTTGCTCATTTCTTTCTCTCCACTTGGAGATGATCTAATTTTCTGAGGATCTCTTTTAAAAATGGCTAAGTGTGATTAATCAATGATGTTGGGCTAGTTTTCTGGAGAACGTTTTGCATTTCAGTTTTGCTGAGGTCTTTCCTGCACTGCTGGCTAAATGCATTCCAGATTTAGCTTTCTGTCTCTTTTGCAGGATCTGTTACACTTCACAGACTAGGTCAGTAAATTCGTGTAGCTCCATTGAGGTGCCTTTATGAAGGTTTACACCAGATGAGGACTAGGCATCTATTTTCTTCCTACTGGACAGGTAATGTGCACGGTCTGTTTAGTAATGAAGTCTCCTTTCTTGTTGCTCTATTAGCACTAAAGAAAATATCTCTACCTGTTAATAATACTGTAGTCATTTAAGACAGAGAGGAAATGGACCCTCCTCCCCACATATACAAGGTGCTGTATAAAAAGGGAAGTAAACGGGGAATATATCAAATAACTTAAATTCTACAGCAGTGAATAGATTCAGATAAACAAAGGGGTGGAAAAGAGTTAAAACCAGAGGCAGAGCTGATCATCCTGACTGGCATTGCCCTTGCCATATCTTCCAATCTGTCTGCTGTCAAGATTTTTTTTGTGGAAAGTCACCATTGTTCCCTTTGTGTAGAAAAACTTACACATCCTTCTGGAATTAATGTTTGTAGCCCTTCTGGGTGAATGAAAGAATCAGACTCCTGAACCAAGGTATATGGATAACCATGTAGTCATCATTGTTTGAACAAGCAAGTCAAGAGTTTCGTGGCACAGTTTTTTCAAAGGGTTGGGGCCATGGCCAGCAAAACATCTAGCAATGCTGGCATAATACACCTAATGTTTAATTCATACCATGTGTTGCCAGCCAGAGACATGCAGAGAAGTAGCACTGTAAAACATAATTATGCTAAACTCTCTGAACAAAGTTTTACTCTAATGTTTTTGGGAAAGTGACTTTTCCTTCTGTACACATATGATATGTCACCTGGCTTGAACTGAGAGTCAATATCACAGGATTTGGATGAGCATCATATAATATTCCCCAACTGGCTACCCAAACTGAGGCTTGAAACTATCGTTCATGCAGTGAGATAAATTTAAGGTTGCTATAAGCCTGTTAACTTGTAGAAAGGACTACTGCTAAACAACAAGCATGTCAGTGAATGGGATGCATTTTGTGAAAGGTGTTAAACTCAGTGTTTATGGAGGATGTCTCTGCTTACTCCAGCTAGCTCATGTGAAACACTCGTGGGATGCAGAAGCCTTTCATGAATTGTAGCCCTTCTCCTGGCCTGCTGATCTGCGTGCTTACAAGTCAGTGCATTTGATCTTGGGACACATTTAGGGAGTGGGGAAAATGTGCTGCCTTGTGAAGGACTGACATAGTGTAGCACACTGTTTTTCTGAGATGTAGAAGAACACCTACAGAAATAGACTCTTGAAGTGGGAAAAATCTTCCTTGTCAGCATCTCAGTACCAACCACTGCTGATAGTGAAATTCTGTGTATTGTATGTATGGTTTGTGATGTATATGCAATGTGATGAGGAAAGTAGGAGCTCTCAAGAGCACAAATTTCACCAGTGCAACAACTGAACTGGATTGTCTGGTGCTCCTGCAAACAGGTTGTTCATCCCCAGTAAACTTCCAGGATGGATTTACAGACAATTGGTGTGTTCACTCAGTGTGATTCTATGGTGTGCTCTGTGAAGAGTTACAGAGTGATCTAATCATTCATTTCCAAGTTATGCTCAGATCATGAATGGAATTTAGATGGGAAATGCAGTATTTTCATCACTTGGCTATATGTATGCTAATAAAAACAGTGGATCAGTTACATTCTCTAACTCTGGTACCCATTGGCACAGCATGGTTATTAAATATATTGCCAAATTCTTTTCCCTCAGAATGCCAGTTTTGATCTCTCCTCTTTCTCCCAGACACTGGGTTATCTGCTTTCTTTCTCTTTTCACTCCTTCCAACATCTAGAAAATGTCTCACCTTTCCCCAGCAGCCTCATGCTCCTTCCTGTCCACTGTCATGGCCCTACAGCTGTTTCTGTGCGCAGAAGCACTGCCCGTGGTAAGAGGAGCTAGCAGAGAGTGATCATGCCTTATTCCCTTTGGAAGGGAGCTCCTTTTCCCAACTTTACTGCTCTACTGCTCCCAGAACATCTTTTTTTTTGTCATCAGTGGCAGAGATGAAGTGGTGGCACTGAGCAGCTGGTGGCTGTTCTGAATGTGGGAAGGGGAATTTGTGATAGCTTGTGCTACAGAACATGTGGTTGACAATGGGCTGAATGTGGGAGGACAGAAAAGTGGTCAGCGATGTTAGGGTGCATTTACATATAATCCCAGGAATGAAGTATTTTGCATTCTTTATGTGGTTACCCTTGAACAGTGGTTTGTTTAAGTCACATTTGAGAAATCTGACTAGGGAAGAGCATAGGCAAGGGGTTCATCCACCACATCAGATTCTTCTGACGCCACCACTAATCACACTACTGTTTGTGGTGAGCAGAATCTTCTTGTTTCCCAGGGATTAGTATCTCTCAGCTCTGTGGTGCTCTGTGGTGAGTGGCTGGATAGTTTTTGTGGGAGTGATGACGGCAGGCTTGCTGCTCATTAGATTCCCTCACTTTCTCTGATCATAAAGGATGATGCAATGTACTCAACTACTTGAATGTTGATTCAGCACCACTTCTTCACTTCCTCGATATGCTCACAGAAACTCAGAGCAGTTTTGTCTTGCTGGGACATAAGTACCTCACTTGTATTATGATCAAGCAGTTAAACCATTGAGGTGTATTGATCTGCTTAAGTTCCATTTTGATGTGTTTACCCACAAGCATAATTCCAAGACAAATTACTTAAATCTTACAGTTGGAGAATGGTGTATCTGAGTGACTTGTGTAGGCACTATGAACTGTTGCTGGAAAGCCATGTTCAATCATCTTACCTGTGGCCTGAAATTGATGTTAATAAATAGGAAAAAGTTCAGAAAGTATTGCAACAAACACCCAAGATTAGGAAAATCAGTCTAATAGTGAGCACTGAAGCAACATCCATTCACTGGTCTTTCAATTTGACTCAGGAGGATGTGGCTTATGTTCTTATTTAAAGAAATTGCAGTGAAAGTGATGGAAGGGTGACTGAGTTGATGCTCATGTGGCTGAACCTCAGCAAATGCCCCAGATAACAGTGCTTGTTAAGCCTGGGAGTGTACACAGTGTGAGCATGGGAGAAGTGGAGGGTGGTTGCACCAAAATGCTAACCCCCAAAAAGATGAATGTCATCTGGTTTAAACAGTAGGTAAGCAATTACAAAGATACAATGTTTGAAAAGTGAAGTTACAGCATCAGACCTGAAGTTAGCATGGTTATTTTGTCCCCTACTCTTCTGACATCTCAATCAAAATATTTATCCTCACAGGATTTATACCCAAAAAGGAAGGACTCGTCATATTTTTCTGTTTATTTAGCTCTGAGGCATGGAGCATGGACTTCCTAATCTCTCTAACATCAGAAGCTGAAAGGTGAGCCACTCAGTTTACTCTAGATCATTCTGTAGGCAAAACCTCCAAATGGATACTTCTAGGGACATAGGGTGAGAGGGAATGATTCCTTTTCCAAGAGTGAAAAGTTACATTAACATCAGGGTGGGATGAACAGCCCCCTGAAAGCATCAGTGCATCTCTGATGGGAGACATCACTCTTTTTCTATTTGATGGCAAAGCCTCAGTTTTCCCTCTCACCCCTCTTCCCAGTTTGCTTTCTTCTACATGTGTTTACCCAATGCATTTATACAGCTACAGACACACCAGCTTTGCTCTCTGAAGGATTCTTGCAAACAACCTCTCCCCGAATGGTTTCTTCATAAATACAACTCCATGCTTTACAAATAAGCATGACTGTAGATAAAGACTTACAGCTAAAACACGCTTTTCTCTACTCTGTCTGTAGTATAGCACATGATATAGCTTGATTCAGCTGAAAATATAATGAAAATTATATCCATGCAGTAATTTTTAGTATTACTATATTACACTTCTAAATAAGCCATGGAAAAATTGTTTGGTATCTTTTTTGTGTGTGTGTGTTGGACACTGCTACTTAGTAGTAGAAAATAATTACACACATGAATTTAGAGGATACAAAAATTATATTTTTATTTATTTTTATTTATTCTTTTTTATTTATATTCTACATTATAGCATATATATATATGCTATAATATATTTCTGTACATGTACAGGGAAGTAAAATGGAAGACTAAACTCCAGAAACCTTACATTGTAGAGTACATGGTACCATATGGAACTGATTGATGGTATATTACACAGTAAAAAGCAAAAAGGCCCACAAGTAATGTTTTTTGGACAAATTATTCAGCTATAAAATGATTGTTTCAAGTTTGTGTTTGAAGCAAAGCGGCTTATAATAGGGATTTATTCAGACTTTTGCTCCTACCATTGATTTGTAGCTAGGGGATCTCCTTTAGAAAAGGATTCTTTTTCCAGCTGGAAAACCACAGCTACATTATTGTTGTGAGTTCCCTAGCAAAGAAGAAAGTTAAAGCATCACATTAATGCACTCATAACTGCTTCTCCAACTCTGGCGAATCTGTTCTGTGGAGCACTTTGATTTCTGAGCATTAATACAAACCATCTTAAACCTCAGTATGTGTTCTAAACACAGATGTACATGCATAATGTTTATATTTGTTGTTTTAAAAATCTATATTTGATATATTTAACTTAACTAGCAACAGAAAAACTTCAGCCTCTCTGGAATAATCCCTCCAATCAGAAATTTAGAGCCAGGAGTGTATAATTTGCCCAGGGCTGGACACAATCTGGCAGTGAGGGGGAGGTGCAAGGAGCACAAATACATCTCCATTGAAGGGAAGTGAAAGATGAAGACCAGAGGCTGCTGGGTTTCCTCTAACGTTGCCTCACGGTAATGGTTGGGCTCACTATTTAGTAGAGCTCTTGGAGATCATCACTTTTGAGAGGAAAAGAAGGAAATAGGCAACAAAAAGCCTGAAAAGCAGCATGAAGAAAGGGAAGGGAGGAGTAAACAAAAAGTATTTACCTTCCTAATTAGATCCATGTCCTTATTTATTTCTCAGATATATCAAACATTCAAGAACTATGACTACCATGTAACCAACAGTGTTAGCTCTCTTAGTATATCACTTTTGCTGATATGCAAGCATTCTAGATTCAATTAATGTAACTGTCTAAGAGACAAAAGTGATAAGAAATGCAGAGTACTTCTGCTGGCTAAGCGCCAGTTTCTGAAAGAAATATGCAGTAAGAATTTCTAATCTAAGGCAGCCCAATTGTTTCTTCCTTTTGGCTTTTGCACCATGTTCTGCCAAAAGTTCAAGTGTGACAAGGAATGCTATCACCTGTGATCTCTGTTGTATACTATGGCAAAGCAGTTATGATGGTGACAGATGGAAAACCAGTGAACCAATTATATGTCAAGTTGTGTTGGAAAGCTATATGCTATGGCACTCTGAACTGCTGTTTCATATAGATAAAAGAAAACTAGACATAATATGTATATAGACTGGGAGAAGAACTCCTTGAGAGTAGCCCTGCTGAGAAGGGCTTAAGGGTCCTGGCAGATGAAAAACGTAACATGAATCAGCAGTATGTGTTTGCAGCCTGGAAAGCAAACAATATCCTGGGCTGCATCAGAAGAGGGGTGGCTAGCAGGGATGGGGAGAGGATTGTGCCTGCCCTCTGCTTTGCCCTTGTGAAGCTCCATCTGGAGTGTTGCGTTCAGGTCTGGGGTCTCCAACACAGGAAATATATGGAGCTTTTGGAAAGGCTCCAGAGGAGGGCTGCGAAGGGCTGGAGCATCTTTCCTGTGATGACAGGCTGAAGAAGCTGGGCTCGTTCAGTCTGGAGAAGAGGTGGCTGTGGGGAAACCTCATTATAGCCTTCCAATACATAAAGGGAGTTTATAAACATGAGGGAATTCAACTTTTTACAAGGGTAGATAGTGATAGGACAAGGGGGAGTGGTTTTAAACTAAAGGAAGGAAGACTTAGATAAGGTGTCAACGGGATGTTTTTCACTGAGAGGGTGATGCAGTGCTGGCTGGAGAGGTTGTGTATGCACTGTCCCAGAAGGTGTTTTAAGGCCAGGTTAGATGGGGCCCTGGGCAGTCTAGAGCAGCTGGCAACCCTGACTGCATCACAGGGGTTGGAACTTCATGATCCTTGAGATCTCTTCTAACCCAAGCCATTTTATGATTCTGTGATTCTATGATTCTGTGGTATGTGCCAGTTCTTACTTTGACTCTGATATTATCGTAAAAGCACTCTTAATGTCATAGGGTTTTATTGGATATAACTTTTGAGGCAGCATTTCTTACATTGTCATTACTGTAGTATGACTGGCATGCAACATCTCTGTAGTCATGAATGTTTGTTACCTCGTTTAGCATAATTCTGCTGGGGTGAAAACAACAGTCAAGATTTTATGATTTAGTGTTTTAATGTGATGCATAGAAAGGAAGTTAGGTTATCTGCACATATAATACAAGTATATTTGACTCAATATTTTACTCCAAGTACTCACGTGACAGCATAAACTTCAATTCAGTTTTTACGTCAAGAAATGTTATTTTTGGCTTTGAGATGGGCTTGAAAGGTTACCTCTACACAGGATTATTATTGAGGTTTTGGTACCTTTAACTTTTAACACTGAGTCAAATAATTTTGACACTTAGGTAAGAAATGTTCATCCTGATTTCAAAGTGTTGCCTCCAAAGATCTTGCTGTATTTGCAGGTGTGTACTTTTCTATTCTGAGATTTAAAAGGAATAAGTTAAGGAAAAATAAGTTTTTGAGACATATTGTTCAACATCTACTGTTTTAACTCATCCTGTTTTCTCCAAAGCTAGCTCACAACTGCTACTCACACAGGGCTCCAGAAAAAAACTACAAGGAGAAGTGAAATGTTGTTCCACAAAAACTTGGCCAGACGACAAACATAACATGGTTAGTGCCCTAGAATTCCTTGTCAGACTGAGCCTTTGCCACCACAGCCTACAGACGTTTTTCTCGGCACGTTATTTGGTAGGGAAATCACTGCAATACTTCCTGTAACACATATCAATCTGCTGTCAAAAGAAACCCAAGACAATTAACAAAAAGAGCTCCTACAATGACTGGAGCTGACTGGGTAGTGTTTGGGCAGACCAAAGTTACTTATTTTGGGCTGGGAAATAACTTACCATTAGGCCTGGCTATACGCAAGCTTCCTCACTGCCTGTATTATATGAGTATTTCTGCTTGCATATATTCACACTGCAGGGTGGGTCGTCAGCTATCTTGGACTGTTCTTCCTGGGGCTGTCAGATTTTTTTTATTTCTGATCCACGAGTGGCTTGTCAAATAATGATTTTTGTGCAGCTAGGAGTAACTGGGGGAACTTTTGGGATTCATTAAAAATATTGTTTGTTTCAACATCTGGACTTTGCAAATCATGAACAAGATTTGCTGTAGTTTGAATTAATAAATCAAAACGATTATAATTCCTAAGTCAGGAAATTGCTTTCTGCACAAAGGGAGGTGGGGCAGAAATCTCTCCAGTCATATTGGGAGTCTGAATGGGAAGAGGCTGTGTAACCTGTACAAGATCTCTGTGTAACTAGAGAACTCGTGGGTCTCTACGGCCCATGAATGGGATAAAAGCAGAGCACAGCCTTGCAGCCCGCAGCATGTAGATGGAAAGGAACAGTTGATATTTCAGCATTAAAACCAACCCTAGGTTCCACCAAAGGGCAAATTGGTGCCTTTCACTGAGCTTCCAGCACCTTGAGTCTGACATGTCTTAAAAAAAACACCACTTCAGCCACCTTAAATAGCAGATCAGCCTCCAGACTGTAACCCCTCAGCTCCCAAGAGGCACCACTGAACTGATTTGCTCTTTTGAGCAAATCTCTTTTTTTCTAGTTCTGATTGGAAAATTTATCTATTTTTCCTTTTGACTGCAGAAGATTTAAACTTCTCACATACCCAAAAGAGAAAAAATTCAAACTATAACCACTTTGCTGAAGGAATGGTACTTATTTTATTGTGGAATAGCTGAAATTTGACATGAGAGATATCTATATTTAACAAAAATGTTCATATAACTAATCTTTTTGTTGAAAAAAATTGTGACCTAGCTGTTGACCAGCCATTTTCCTCATTTCTGTCTACCCTGCTTCAGCACAAGAAGAGTGCTTCCCAGTGTATGCATCACTTTGCATGCCCACAGAGATTAGAGGATTTACGAAGCTAGAAATAAGCATTTTCAATTGCTTCTTAATAGATTAACCATTTGATCCCTTAGGAGCTATGTCCACACATTTAACCATTCTGCTATAAAATATGGCAGCAAAAAACCTGCATCTCAGAAATAATTACAGCCCAGGACTGTTTTAGATGTTGCTGTCATCTGAGTATTTTCCGGAAGTGAAAACCTCTATCTAATTGCGTATTAAACACAGCCCATCTTTCAGTCCTCCGTAAATGTTCTGGAAAGAACATTCTGAATTCGAAAAGAACATCTGTGTCATAATTCTATAAATCAAGGTCTCTGTGGAGCAGATAGTACTTGGCAATCATGTCATGTGTTTAACACAGCACAAGGCTTCTGGGTGATGTTTATGGTGACATTTGGGGACAGGCTAGAGAGGTCTCTCTTTCTGGAAAGTAACAGCACCATGGGAAGTGTTCTGATAAGTGATGAAGAACATCACTTATTGCTCTGCCTTGGGTTGATAAAACCAAACAAAATGAAACTTAGCCTTCTTAATTCAGCATTGTCAGTGGACTGTTTGAAAAATCAAAGGGCTCAGTGACAGATCAGGGGATACAAACAACAGAATAAGTGGTGTATTACAAGAAAATCTGTAAAGCAACTACTTAACAGTTTTACAAGTAAGCAGCAGTTCTTGCCTTTGTTTTTGATCTGAGGGGTCCTCCCTCAGATCACTCCATCACTCTCCTTCCAGGGCTTGCTACATCAGTGCAGCTCTGTTCCGTATTGTGTCTTTGAAGACAGAGATCAGATTCAGCCAAATCCAAGACCAAACCCATCTGGGAGCTACAGTGGTCTTCGTAGGGTAATTTTGGGTCCCTCTGATAGTCTCAATTAGGAGGAAGAATTTCTTGTGCCAAGGACTCCATGGCACAAGAAAAGAGCCTGTAGGAGCCAAAAATGCCAGTGAAAACAATCTGTTCTTTTCTTTTCTTGTGACACTGCAGAACTTTGTTTCTCTGATTCTCATTACGTGCTTAAAACCACAGAATTCTTTGCATACTGCTAGCTGACAAGTCCATATTTAACACACACAATGAGGTTAGGATTTGTTTCTTCAGTTGTTTGGCTCTACTACACCAACATGAGTACCCAAGTAAGAATCTCATCAAAGAAGGATATGGCAAAATATAGTCCCAGTTCTTCCAGTTGGGACTCTCAGATGCTGAGTCTCTGAATTTAAAAGCCTTATGTTACATGCTTATTTTGAAAAGCTTGGCCCATGCAATTCTATAATGTCAAGTCATGCATTTGTATGACTGTTTTAAGGGATCTGCTGTTTTATTGTACTTTCTTTTTCCATCCACAGTGTTCATTTAAAAACACTACAACGAATGAGTAACTCAAGAGTGTTTCAAATGATGTGATTCTCAGCATAGGGAATGAATAAAAGGCTGAATCAAGCAGGCATTAAAGAGTCACTGGAATTAATTTGTTCAGCAATATTTATTCTGCTGCATATGAAAGAGTGTAGGAGTGACTGAAGTCCTTATTGGTTTCTGGTTGTGCCCCCACTGCTATGTCAAGTATTCATTACTTCACACACAAAACTCAGCTAAGAACCCTATATTTCTGTATGTAAAGATTTGTTCTAGCTTTCCATGTACTCTCATCCAATTAGTAGTTTATTATTATTCCATGTAAAGTGGAAAAAGTTCAGGAACTGAGAATAACTGTAGTATGTGGAAACTGCCTTGTAAAGGCTCAAAATTCCTTAAGCAGCACAAGTAACCAAACCCTGATTTTTCTCATTTGATGTTCTGCCATTGATCCATACAAGTACTGGTGCCGACTGGGTCCCTAGGCCCACATCTTTTTATGCTGGTCTTGGACATTTGATGTCCTAAACCTGCTGTGGTAAAACTTTCTAAATTGAGTGGATGCATGACTGGTAGAAGAGTGACTAGTGGGTAGATGCAGTAGTTCCTATACCTTTCCACACCCATTTACAAAGTAGCGTTAACTTGCAGCCTCAGAGGAACACAGCCAGCTGACAGTCCAAAAAAGAATCATGCTGACTGCAGTGATGCATGGGAAGTTTAATGACAGATCCTTCTGCTTGGTGAAAACCAGCTGGCAGCAAAGTGTGTATGAAGGATCACCTCTAGAAATAACAAGAACAATGAAAGTGTAGTGGCATAAAATTACTTGAGGGTGAAGCTATGAAACTGCCAAAGGTTAGTTAACCACTTTAGTCCAGTTTGCACAGTTGTAATACTCCTGTTACTGATTAAGGCTACGCAAAAGCTGTTTTGGAAGACAGGAGGACAGTGCTGTTAATCCCAGCTATTTCAGTAGAAATGGAGTTCACACGGTTTGGGGATTGGATGTCTAACCCAATCTGAAGTTCCTCAAAGCTCCATGTCGCTTGTGAATCACACTGTGAATGTTTCAGAAACCACAAAGTCTTTTAAAGTTTCCTTTAACTAATGAATATTAATACCAACATCTGGTTATTTCCCCATTCTGTGCAGAAGATTCTGGGAAATTTTGAGGACTTGGGGTAGGACTAGGTTTTAGTATTTACTTAATTGAAACAGGAGCCTATATCAGAAGCTCTCATGAAAATGTGGGGACTATCTGTGCACATAATGTGTTTCTTGCTTGCTTGCTGGCTGGTCCATTCCTTATTTGGTGGGCCGAGTATAGCCTCCTAAAGTGAAGCTGATTTATGTCCAGAATGAATTTGGTTTGACACTTCTCACTTGCTCGGTGGAATAGGCAAGTGAGTGAATGGCACTTTATAAGGATGTTGAAAGCTCGATTAAAAGCCCTTGGTATGTATGGGCTTCAGGTCTCACCAGCTGAACCAGATTTGCTTGGAGTGGTAACTGGAAGGGAGACACAGAGGAAACGCTATGTGTTGCAAGACATGATACAGCTGTGAAGCAGTAATTGACCCAAGGTGCGTGCAGCACAGCCTGCTAGGTGCTGCTCGGGGTAATTCAGAATTAAAAGGTGTGATCGAAGTAGTCACAGCTCAATTTAAATAAAAAAGAAATAAATAAACAACAAAAACCTTTCTGACAACGCAGCAGTTAAATGCTTACACGGGAGTTGGACAGTGAAACTGCAAGTAAGACAGACTTGTGACAGAATTTGTCATTTAAAGCTATCTCCCGTGTCTCAGTGGGGAGGATACACAGTCAGTTCCATGTAACCTTGCTGAAACTTCAACTTCCTTTGAGTTTGGCAGAATAAGGGGATGAGGTTCTGCTCTTCTCCATAGAGTTGGATTGCAGAATTGAGGGGTTATTTAGTAGGTCTGCATTAATATACTTGGTGACAGCAGGATTTATGTAAATAAAAATCTCAAAAGAAGTTACAGGAGTTCTGATGAACCAGAATTGTGCCTAGTGCTGGTGGTCCTTAGGCTGTTTTGATAATCTCAGAGTCAGTGTTTCAAGGAGAGTGGAATGTGGGATTCTTTGCTATGCTGCTCTGGCAGCACTTACTTAAGAATCGGTGTAGAAACATTTTCTCCTAAGAGAAACTGAAATCATGATGTTACAGGGCTAAGTATTATAATACGGAAAGAATGACAAGAAAAGCACAGAATGGCACAGCTTAACACTGTGAATCTTAATGTTTGAAATGAAGAGGAAAAAATTTTAAGAGCCAAGTACTTGAAAAAAAAGAAGAAAAAAGGCTTCCCTTATGAAGAAAATCTATCAAAGAAATGAGTCATTGAGGGACCAGGAAAGAGTTTGGGAAACAGATGTTCTTACATTTAGGACAGATGTTTTGTGATAACAGTGCTTTGATAGCAGTTACAACAAGAACCTACTCTAATTGAAAAATGTTGTGGTATTTCTGAGACAAAAACATAAAAAAAGCCACAAAATTTTAAGTGATTGTATGAAGACAGATTTCTACATTCTTTATATTGATTATATCTCTGGAACGGCACAGAATAGTACAATTCTTTTTTGGTGGAAATATATAGTGTGCACTTACAGAATCATAGAATCATTAAGATTGGAAAAGATCACTAAGATCTAGTCCAACCATCAACCCATTACAACTAGGATAGTTAGTTAGGCTTTCAGAAAAAGTTCTCAAAGAGTTATGTAGGAAGTGAAGAAGTAGGCTGAGAGACTAAATAATGATAATCAACAGCTATATTGCCAAAAGCTGAAATGGCAGGTGCTTAGTAGTGGTAATAATCAATGACTATTTTGCTGAATGATGAAATGATAGGAGCTTGGTATTTGTAAAATGATTTTAATGGATATGAGGAGGAGGAAATAGCTCTGTTTAGAGTGGGGCAGCCAGCATCACTTCTGTCCCAGCCATTTGCACTGGAAAGACTGCTGATGCAAGTCTGGACACAGTCAGTTAAAAGTGTAAGTCAATGTTTATGAATGTAATGGAATACAGAGAAACATATCACCTTTTGAGAAGCATCATCACCTTTTATTAATCTTTCTTTGTTCTTGCTACTTGCTTCTTCACTGTAGTAAGTATGTGTATGTGTATGGGGAGTGGTCCTCATCTTTTCTTTTAACTTCTAGGAAGCTAAGGCAGTGTAAAAGGAAGAGACTGTTAAGTAGTTCAATCAGAAAAGCATATACTGGCCTTGAAGAAAACCCACATTTCAACAAGTGGCCCTCTTGGGAACTTCGCTTGGCTTCAAGATAACTTCTGATCATGAACCTCTGAACTTTTTGGCAGGATAAACCCCAGCTCACCTACAGAGCCAGACAGGAAGTTGATTTCATCTCAGACAATGTATCTCAGAGATGATTTTTTATTATAAGGAAGTGGGACAAACGTGTGGCCATATTCAGTTACTAGATAAACAACCCTGCTGTCTTCAAACAGCCAGAGAGATCTCTCACTTGGATCCAATCAAAAATAAAGGCTCAGAAGGTTCTGAAATCATTTTATGCAAAATTTGAACTTATGTTTGTGTATGATTGAATATATAATCCATTCTATTTGAGACTACTATGTTAGAATTAGATGAACAAAGAGAGGGGCTGATTTATTGTTAAGGAATTGAAACAACATCCATGAAAAGAGAAACGCAGAGTATCTTTTATAGCTTTTCCTTCTTTTATAGCTTTTCTTTTTTCTTTGCTTTTTTTTTTTTTTTTTTTTAATAATGTTTTCAGTATCCATTCTCAAAATCAGAGACCTTATAAATACAGTCTAGGGGTGCTTTTAAATGGGGCAAGTCTCGGTTGGCAATTACTTCTTACCTTTGTTGAGGTCTTTTGTGCTTGCCTGTCCATTTTCAGGCAAAATGCTTTCAAAAATCATTTCCCGGTAGTTCAATTTTCTAAGGAGAATGGAGTCTCTAACAGTACTTTTTGGCAATAGCCTCTGGCATCCCTCTCAAGCTAGGCAATCCCCTATTAGTCTCCTTCCTCAAAGACTAGCATGCCAAAGTGAGGGCTGAGAGGAACTGAATATCAGTTGTAGGGTGTAGCTGGGTAGAAATGATCTATCAATTATCCTGCACAGCTGATATCAAGGTCATGAAGAATCCCTTGCTTTTCATGTGATATTTTTCTTATTTTATGCGTTAGTTTTCTCCTCCATATCTTTGACTATTTTTCAACCTGCAGATTCATGGGGACTCAACACTGATGGCTTGCTTCTTCATTTTTGGGTAGGCGTGAGCACAGAGAAACTGAATGACCAGCTTTGCTTCCCAAACACAGCGACCAAGACTAACAGACTCAAACTAACCAGAGGTTTTAAGGCATATGTAGTAAATTAGTGCTAGAATATTCCAGCAGCAGATCACACCTCCCCTGGGGTTACTATGGGCTTTCTAATGAACTTTACAGAGTCTTTAAACATTTATCTTGTTTGACTTTGACAACTGAGTCTGTTTTCCAGGAAGTAGCCCTCCAGATTTATGTCTAACTAACTCAAGGCAGGATTTGGCATCTTAATTTTATAATATGCATTTCTTTGGATGACCCATAAAAACAACAAGAAAAGAAGCAAATGTTTAATTTCATCTGAATAAATTTCCTATTAAACAAACAGGAAATATCCCTTCCCAGTGAAGCATTAGATTATATCTACACATGAGAAAAGCTTTATGCCCCTTTTCTGTTACAATGTGATGGCTCATCAAACAGAATAGAGGAAAAGAATGCTATTGTAGAACAGATAAATCAGATTCTTATTAAAACCCAGAGTCTGAAGAAATAATCTTTTTCCCTAAAAGATCACTACCCTCTGTAAACAGATTAAAGAATGCTTTTCTATTTAATATAGTTAATAATTTCCTAATAATTTCCAGCAGTTTTCTGGAAGATTTTTAGAAGTTTTTTGGAAGTAACTGTTCTACAATTCCTGTTAGTGACTAATATATTATGGGCTTGAACGAAATGTAACCAAATTTGATGAAGAAAGCAATTCATTTAAACTTGTCAGCACGTCTCTAAATGAATTACTCGCACAAACCCACCATCATTTTCTGTTAGTAGAAGACTGTGAAAGAAGAACGCCCATTCAGGCTTTGCTATCACAAACATACATCTCCTTGTTGATTCACATTTGATATAAAATGTACCAGTTAGCAAACAGTAATTGAAAACAAAAGAAAGTGTTGGAGTATTCTACATTTTGCAAAGTGTCCAAGATTTCAGAGCATGGATCACATTAGTCTAACAATCAAGAACATATTTTTGGTTCAGGAAACTGCTTTTGGATTTCACTGCTTATTAAACAACTAGGAAAAAAAAAAAAAAAAGGCTGTCCTGTTGTCTGGTCTGAGAAACAGTTTGTTCAAGAAAAGAATCCTTCAAGCAGTAGAGTAAAGATGTGGAGGTGCAAGTGGATCTCCAAGCAAATGCTCTTCTTGTTTACACTGATGAAAGTCCACAGCCATCTCTTGGGTTATGCTGAAGTAGGAGAAAAGATTGGCATATGCAAGAGAAGGTTACCATACCCCTGGGCCGCTGACTCACATGGGCTCTGATCTGGGTCCATGTGAACATGAGGAATGGCAAAATTCCCACTGAATAAATTGAGTCAGGACTCCTCCACAAGGGTCTGATACAGAGCCTATTAAATCAGTGCAAAACTTCCCCAGAGGAAAAGCTGTCCGTTCCTGTATTTTTCTTTCTTTAACCCTGTTTCTTTGGTTTTCCCAACAGTAGGATTATTTCAATATTAACAAGAGGAATGTGTGCTTTTTGTAGGACGGAGACTTCAGGTAAGTTTGTTAACATAGGTGTCAGGTGTTGCTAAACATATTGATGACTTGTGAGAGCATATGAGATTGGAAACTGAAATGCCCGCAGTCCATTTACAAGCTACTATCTATGTACTGTTAGATATCATTATTGCACCTTCTTTGATCCACAGCTGGTTTTGAAAACTCACATGATTTAGTGCAGTCTGGTATATCTTCTTGTTGCTGAGTGCAGCTGATGGACCTGTAATTTAAACATAATATTCATATTTTTATGAATTTTGACTGAAAATATTTTCCTCAAAACATGGACTTGAAAAAGCAAGTCATTTTATGAATCAAAAACAACATAGGGAAGGTTCGTGTGTTCAATTGAGGAAGAAGAGTATTTATAAAAAAATAAACTAAGTTTTCCCCCGTCTTTCAGGAAGAATGGGGCAGGTTTTTAAGTAATAAATTCAAGGTATGTATCCACCAAGGGGACTGCATAACAAGCTGGTGTAATAAACAATTTTTGACAGAGGTCACAAAGGTTACCAGCAGTTTGTGTGACTTAAGAATTTGGATAACAGGATTTAATTTTTACAGAAAGAACTAGACATTAGCTGAGTAAGCATATGCACAGGTCTGTGAGAGAATGGAAAAACAATAAGATAAGGAAAGGGAGTGCCTTAGAAAATAGGGATGCTACAGTGTAAAAAAAAAGTCATGGAAGTGCTATGTAGCAGACCACGAGGTGAAGACTGAGGTTATTCCAAACCAGTAGATTGTAGAGGAAATAAGTAAATGTCAGTGACTGAATTAAAAATAAATATTTTATTAGTACTGAAAGCCACTGACAGAAAGCTTGTATAATATTATTCTGGTTGGAAAAAAAACTTGGAAGTTAACAGGTACAACAGCTGCCCTTTATTCAGGACAAATGTAAGAAAAAATTATACTCCTTAGGAAATTAGATAGTTGCAGCAATGGAAAACATCATCCAAAACAAAAGGTATGTGTGACACTAGTCAGGAATCCAAGCTGTCTGGAGGGTTTTCAGTCTGAATTGAATTTAAGCATAAAGATTAAGCTATTGTTTCCATGAATTAATGAGAATGCGAGCAGACAAGTCAAAAATGCAAAAGATACTAACAAAAAATTATGTGGAAGCCAAGAGCATAACAGTGTTGAGCACTAGGACTATAACCATGAGAAGGAACATTGCATAAGTTTTCCACGAGGTAGCTGAAAAAGGTTTGGGTCCAGGAATAGCACAACATAACACCTTCTCTACAGCTAGCAAGACTGCCTAAAAGATGCTGGACTCCAACAGCCCATCTCCTCTTATTAAAGAAACAGCATGAAAGGTCCTGCAGATTGTCTAATGGTGTGCCAAGAAATAATGGCAAACTGAATGAACTAAAGGCAACGTGGCAAAATAACACCTTGATTCTGTCAGAAATGTCCATTTTCCTCCATTGCCTGTGTTTGGAGCAGCTATGTGACATGAAAAAGGATTGTTGGCCTCTGATTCAAATGGTTTTAAATTGAAGGAGAGAAGATTTAGGTTGGATGTGAGGGGGAAGTTCTTTACTATGCGAGCGGTGAGGTGCTGGAACAGGCTTCTCAGAGATGTAGATGCCTGGAGGTGTTCAAGGCCAGGTTGGATGGGGCCCTGGGCAGCCTGGTCTAGTATTAAATGTGGAGGTTGGTGGCCCTGCCTGTGGTGGGGGAGTTGGAGATTCATGATCATTGGGGTGCCTTCCAACCTGGGGTGTTCTGTGATTCTGTGATTGGACATAGTCTGTGCATGCAGGTTCAGAATGACCACAGTTGGGTCCTTGATGTCATGGAGATGGAGCAAAGCAATGTCCTCTCAAGTCATATATTGCCTCTGGATAATCCCTGTGCAAAAACAACTGGGAGCCAAAGGAACTGTCTCTGCATCAGTGTTGTCATCTTCAGGGAAACCACTGCTGGGCTGACCTATCTCATTTCCTTGTCAAAAACAGAGCTGAGTGAGGCTTAGGCTTGAGCCCAGACAGTGTTGCATACTGATTTTGTTTTTCTTCTGCGTGGCTTTCACAAGCAAGAACTAAATAAAATTTGAACCATAGTAATAATAATAAAATAGAAGTTTTCTAACTTAAATCACTTATTCCAACACAGCAGGATATTCATCAGTCAACTTCTTATTTACATGTTTTAGCTCACGTCTCTTTTGGAGTGAACCAAGTGGTTTCCTCTGGGATAAAACCCAGGTTTGTTTCTTGGAATAGCATTTTAAAAAGATATCACTATACAAGAAATACAGACAAGATTGTTCAGGTTTGCTCTGGTAGACCTGAAACCTCATGCAGTCTCCTTGTGTTATCCTAGAAGGTCTCACACTCGTATGCTCTTGTCCTCTTTCAAATGTGTTTCCTGCTCATTACACTAAGGTTTATCTCTCAACAGGGCACTTGGAACTTACTCCCCACAGTACTGCATTTGCAGCAGCATCTGAGGACTCGTAGGAGGAACCTGGCCACAGCCTGTTGTGAAGGGATCAACGTGGAGCAGTGTGGGTGTTGACCACTCTATATGGCATGGTCTGGAGATGATCTATGAGCTGTGGACACTGCTGGGCTGGTTTATTCTCTCTCTGGTCTCCCTCCAGTGCCTTCCCAGTCTGTTTTGAGCTCTCAACTCTCATATCATTTGCCTTTTATTCATCCTCTGTCATTTCGTCTTTAGAACATTTGACCTTCACCATTTTTCCTTCATGTTTACACCCTCCCAAGACTGATGATTTTCCTTGGTCTTGGTTAATGCCTTGTCCTTATGGAAGGTGCTAGAAGACCTACATTTCTTGGCCTGGAGGGGAGCACTGCTTCCTTGTCAGATGTCTTTGGACATGTAAAGGTAACCTTATTAGCCTTATTGCCTTTGTTTTGTAGTTTTCTAAGACATGCTATCTGTATCTTTCTGATAAATCCAGAACAATCACTGAAGCATCTGTTGTGAAATTTTTGTGCTGCAAGTTCTTAACACTGATTATGCATTTCTATGGTAGTTCTGTCCAGAACCTCCTCTGTACACTTCCACTGTACAAGAAAATTTCAGAAGTAGTTGAATAAATCAGAGGTGTTTTAAACGTTATTCCTGAAATACCTTGTTGCAGTGATAGTAAAGAAATGTAAGACTGAATCTCACATTACTTGTTAAGGCCATTGACTTCTTAACTGACACCCCTGGAAATGCAGGGTTGTGACAGCATGGCCAAATCCCAGCATCTTTTGGGAAACTGCTGGTCTGTAAAATGAACAGGAAGAGTGTCTTCCCCTAAATTAGCAAAGAAATATAACCTAAAGAACACACTGTTTTCTTAGACCCTGAACAACCTTGCCCCTCTGGGTGATCAGGTCAGTGAACTTTTACAAATTGAGCTTATTCAAAACCCTGGGCTAGTTTGTGAAACTGGAGATTTACAAACCCACCAACACACTCGAGGTTGTAGTAGCCACACAGTTGTTCCCATTTTCTCTGCTCAGAGAATTATGGTTCTGTAATACACAAATGAACATTCTGGCCTGCTTTAAGAATGGTATTGGTTGGTATACATTTAAAAATTAGAAGACTCCAGGTACAGAGAATAGCCTCAAAAATCCTCACTACAATTTAAGTGCCTCTTCTTTATCCATCTTGCTAGTTTTTGTAATTTAAAATCATGCAAAATTACTGCTGAAATTATTAAGCCATGTCTGTGAATTGATTGGGAATCTTCTGTTTTAAATACACATACTCAAATATCCACAGTCTCAATTTATCCTCCAAATGTGAACTTTTCACCTGGGCTGTGGGTGTGGTGTCAATATCAAGTGGCATTGCTTTCCTGATCATGTGAAGCTGTGCTGATATAAATTGGTTTAGAATTTGGCACATTAAGCACTAAACCTTGCGGCTTTCTTATGCAGAATTTGAACTACCAAAAACATTGTGGGCAACAGTAACATGGGAAAGCTGATGCTTGCGTGGTCGAGATCATGATGAATGCTTCTACAAACAGTGTTAGAGAAGGGTCCAGGAAGCTAGCAATTAAATTAAGATGCTATTACATAAAATCCCATGAAGAATTGCACATAGTCAAAAGGAAACCACAGTAAGACTGGGAGTATGTGTCTGCAATTGAATAAATAGGAAGAGAATCATGTTTAAAACTTTTTGTTTATAATCTTGAAGTCTTTGTGTAATTTCATCATGACAAGAGTAAACGTTCACTGTCTGACCAACTCCACAGCGCTGGTTCAGTCTGTAGGATAAACACAAAACGGTAGCGTCAGTGAGCCAGCAAGCCCTTTTACATGTTGGAGATATGCAGTAGAAGACCACCCACAAAATTCACTGCAGCAGAAGGCAACTGAGAGAAGCCCATCCACAAGAGGCTTCAGCACTTCCTCTGTGGCTTAGTCCTGAAATAATTCAAATTTGTAAGAGATGCAGATGATTGGTACCACTTAACGTGTTAGTTAAGAGAGAAGCATTGTGTGATTATTTAATTTCCTGGTCTTTTTCAGTAATCCTCACTGAGTTTTATTCTTCCATTGAAACATTTTTTTTTTCCCCTAACGTCTTGTCTCTGTGGATGTACTGCATTCAGATGTGGAGTCCTCAGTACAGGAGAGACATGGACCTATTAGAACACGTCCAGTGGAGGGCCACTGAAATGATCCAAGGGATGGAACACCTCCTGAGAGAGGACAGGTTGAGAGAGCTGGGGCTGTTCAGCCTGGAGGGGAGAAGGCTCCAGAAAGACCTTATAGTGGCCATTCAGTATCTAAAGGAGGGCTATAAGAAAGGAGACAGACTCTTTAGCAGGGTCTGTTGTGATAGGACAAGGGGAAATGGTTTCAAACTAAAAAAAACAGGAGATTTAGATCAGTTACGAGGAGGAATTTTTTTTGCTTACTGTTAGTGTTGAGGCACTGTAACAGGTTGCCCAGAGAGGTGGTGGATGCCCCATCCTTGGAGATACTCAGGGTCAGGGTCAGGTTGGATGGGGCTCCAAGTAATCTGATCTAGCTCTAGGTGTCCCTGTTCATTGTAGGGGAGTTGGACTAAATTACCTTTAAAGGTCCTTTCCAACCCAAATGACTGTATAATTCTGATTCCATATAGCCCTTTGAATTTAGAAAACTGAACATGGCTCTATCACAACTATTTTGTAACCAGCGGTAACACTCTTCTCTAGCTGGTAAAAATGTGGTATCTTTTGCCTAAGGTTGAGAAGATGGAATCTTCTCACACTATGTCCTTTTTTCTTTCAGCCTTGGTAAATCTATTTTCACCTTCCCAAGAGAATTTCTTCTTGGTTCTGGGTGCAGGAGGATGTGGTATTCCCTCTGCTGTCCTCCTGTTTATCATTGCTGAGACATGCCATTTTAATTTCTGATGAGTACTGTATGTAATACTATTTAATAAAACCTGCTTAAAGATCCTAGCTATTTGAAGATCCTACAAACAGAGTTGTTCCAAAACTTTCACCTGGAATAAATTAACCACAGGAAGAAAAAGGGTTGGAATATAAAATAGCAACATGAATTTTGTCATCATAGCTAACAAACAGAAGTCTGTCAGGATAACCACTGGAATTTGAAATATGGTTGTTCCAGATTTCTTTCCCAGTTAAATCTTATGAGAAGTTTTACATTTTAAATGTAATGTTATCAGTGAGCAATGCTACTTAGAAACATCCTCTTTAGTTTTTCATCAGGACTAGATCTGCCTGAGGAAATCTCTGTGACCATTCATTAACACGTTAGCTGTTAAAGCTGTATCTAAATGGAAGAGAACGAAACACTCTGGAAGAGCTGTAAATAGAGATGAACAGGAAATTCTTTTTCCAGCTATTAAAAATACGTCTACCTCTTACTAACATTAGATTCTGCCAAAATAAAATTAATAAAAGTGCTTGAATTTGGGCCTGGCTGTAAAATGAGGCTAATCTTAGGCCAGTAGCTCTAAAGAACTGAAAGAGCCATACTGTTTGGGAATTCACTATGCATTTTGCTTCCTCTTTTATCACCAAGAAATTTTTTGAATGAAGTCATTATGGTGTATAACATTTCTGCATCTTTTCCTTCAACTGTAGTGTTCTTCCCAACATGATCTTCAGAGATAGTGCATGAGCTGATGCAATTAGTGGCATTTACACATTCGCTTTCACATTTCACACACTACAGGCCATTGTTCTGCATGAAAATTTGGATAAGAGTAACAAACCTGTAGAGGGAAAAGAAAGGCATGCACGGCTCAAAATTGAAATACTGTGGAATTTTTATTTTACTTTTTTAACAGAGCAAGGTTTTTTTTTTTTTGTTTTTGTTTTTGTTTTTGTTTTTGTTTTTCTACTGAGTTCCTACTGAATTCAACTGTTCTTTACATACAGATGGTTAATGCACAATCCTGGAAATTAATTTTGGAGCCATTCTGTGGTACCATCATGATTTCTAGGAAGCAATTCCTCAACAGCATTAGTTTTCTCTGTCTTCTCACAGGCAACAGTTAATATTCAGGACCATAAAATACTTAATGGTATTCCATTAGAAATCAATGATAAACATTAGTTTAATTCCACTTTTTATGGTGGAAATCAGTACAATATTGAGAGCACCACAAATGTGCTTACGGTCATATGTATCTGCTTTTACAACCTTGTAAATATATAAACCTCTAGCTATGAAAGTATATGCATATACAGACTTTCTAACTAGAACAACAACTCGACTTTCTCTTTGTTCTTATGGCACTAATTTTGTAAACCATCTCATATATTTGAGGGTTGCTCAGAAAGTAATGGTTCCTGTTTTATTATACTGGCCCACAACATCAGAGACAGATGTTGGTGGTACAGCAGTAGGGGTTGCACCTTCCCACCAACTTTCTATTACATTTTGCTGCCATGGGACGGGTGGCAGCAGAGGCGCAGTCTGACAGAATGATGTCTGACATGGAAGCACGTATGAAGTAAAGGTGTGGAAGTGAATTCCTCCATGAGGAAAAAATGGCATCCACTGACATTCATTGATGCCTGTTGAACATTTGTGGAGACCAGAGAGTGGGTGTGAGCACAGAGAGGCAGTGGGTGGAGTGTTTCAGCACCACTGCTGGTGCATTTAAGAGTGTGGCATGAAGGCTCCTGTTCATGGCTGGTGAAAATGCAGAGCTAATGGTGGTGACTGTACTGAAAAGCAGCGCTTTGTAGCTGAGAATTTTCTATATCAAATGGTGCTATCGTGCACTTCATATTGGTTGTAATTTCCATGGAGATAAATAGGAGACATTACTTTCAGAGCAACCTATCTACGTGAAAATCAACATGCTATTTATCTGCTTCTCAGTGCTACTCAGAAAGCAGTGTATCTCCTCTAATCTTTCAATGGCAGAAAGTACTTCAGCTGTTCTGCTTGTAAAGACAGCTGGCTCTTTACTGCTCCCCTGGTCCAAGGCCACAAGAAGACGTCACTTTTCATGTTTAAAAGTTCTACACAGTCTGAAACTTCACCTAATTATACGACTTGTGTAGTATTTCATGTGGTTTCAAGTAAATGACATGGACAAAGTCAAATTTCTAGTCCTATGACCAGTAATGGGTTCCATTACCCTTGACAGGATAGATCTGTACTGACAATCCCGAGCTAATCCTGAGCAGTTATGAGCAAAGCAAAGATGTTTGCAGCAGCTTTTCTGCCTGAACCAGGGAAAATCAAAGTCATCGTATTTGGGACAGGACAGGAATGGATACAAAGTTTGCAATGAGAGATTTTTTTTTTAAATTTATTTTACCCCAACTAGGTTGTTTTTATGACATTTGCTTAAAAGTAGCAAATAGCAGGCTGTGTCTGTAGGTAGGTAGCTAGAGTTACTTTTGGCTTCTGGGGAACAAAGCCAACAGTCAGGCGTTCTGGCAGCCTGTGCAGGCAGCAGTGCCAGTCATCTCTCTCCTTCCTTTTCCCTGAGGTGTTTGGCTTTGAGGCTTTCTTGCTGCAAGGGAGGCTTTTCACTGGGGGCATGGACTACGAGTGCACTGACCTTTCTTGTTTCCCAAGGGAAAGCTAGTTTATATATAAGTATATAAAACTGGAGACCCAGCTTTAATGTCAGAGCTCCACCAGTCCCAGATGAGTAGAAAATCTACTGGAAGTCCCCACTAACTGGCAACATGATTGTGGATCAGCCTGCTGCTTGATGACAAAGAAATGAAGAAAATGCCTGATAACACCCCCAAAATTTTATGTAGTCTGAGGTCTGAAATGATATATTCCTTAGTTAAGACCTTGGAATAAATAATTCTGTGGCTTTTGTTCTTTTTTATTGAATAAGATTTTCTCGCTATTCTAAGATGATTTACTTTGCTTGGCGGTAAGTAGATAGTATTTAATATTTTAATGTTATTAATAATACTTGGCATGTAACTAACTCCTTCCATCAGACTCTCATGGCCCTTAGTGAATGAAAGCCTGACGTATTTCCCTGGAATTAGCTCAGTCCAGCACAGAGTCTCTGTGTGGGATCTGGGAACAAATCCTTGATTCCCATAGCTTGCAACAAGATTGTAAATTGGATTACATGTTCATAAGGGAAGAAGTAAAAGTTCCCTTTGTATCCGTGTCTGCAAAGTGGTCACTGAGTGTTAGTAATGATTTATTATAATTACAGAATGACAGCAAATTAGTGTCCTTCATCTCGAAGAAGGGGGATAGATGTGAGAAGTAGAGAAGTGCTCCTGCTTACAACACCTTGTACAACAGCATACAACACAATTAGGTTGCCTGAAAATCACACTCTGACCCTGAGACCAAGGTCCTCTGATTACAAAAAGCACAATAACACAATTTGATGGAGCAAATTCTTAGCTACAAAGCATTTTTCCAATACAGTCACCACCATTAGCTCTGCATTTTCACCAGCAATGAACAAAAGCATGCATGGCAAGCTTGTCAAAACCTACACCAGCAGAGGTGAACCACTGTCACTGTCACCAGTGTTGAAGCACACCACCTACCACCTCACTGTGCTCACATCCACCCTTTGGTCTCCATAAATGTCAAGCAAGCATTGATTCTTTTTTCTGCATGGAGGAATTCAATGCCACAACTTTGCTTCATATGCACTTCCGTGTCAGGTGCCATTTTGTCAGACTGCCCCTCTGCTGCCATCTGTTGCATGGCAACAACATGTAATGAAATATTAGTGGGAAGATTCAACCTCTGCTGGCATACCACCGACATCTGCCTCTGATGTGGGCCAACATAAGAAAATAGGGGGCATTATTTTCTGAGCAGTCCTCATAAAAAAAAAAAAAAACAAAAAACTAGAGCTTACAGCTATAGCCATATGACATCTCTTCCATGGCTAGTTTTACACCAGCCAGTTGTCTCAATCTATTTCTAAATGTACAAGTGTCTACACTCAATATGCAAATACCAATGTAATTAAAACTGACACATGCATTTTGCATTGCTGTCGTCACAGCATTTCCTCTCTAGGGCTTTGATGCAAGAATTACCAAGCCTTACAAAAACTTCATCACACCCTCTGCAAACAGGCCAATACGTGCACAGAATGGCTGTGTGGAGATGTGGTTAGAGAAGTAAATTTGGATAGGGTTTATTCGCTGGTTTGACAATAGCTTAATTTTTCCAGGAATCAGTTCTGGTTAAGTCACGTATAATTTAGAAAAAAAGACTAAAGGCATTCATGCCACAAGTTGTGTCTAAGATAGATACTGTGTATACCTTGAGTCTAAATAAAATTGTGTGTTTTTTTAATAGTGACATAAAAAGACATAGCTATTTTAAATACCTGTTCTACAAACTGGGGGTTCTTTTCAACCCTTCCATATAACCACTTATATTTTCAACTGAACTTGAAAAACGCTCAAGTGTATCAGCATCCGCAATCAGAACATCTTCATGTGAGGTCCTCAGATAGCTAGCCCTTTAACCAGACAAAGAGAAACAGCTACAGTGAAGTGGCCTTTTGGGTTACGTTTACACATCATTTTCCTTGTATCTTGCCAAATGAGAAGCAAAAAATTATATCACAAAAGTTTTGAATTAATATCAAGTCAACAAGAAGCTGCAGATATCTTTAGGTGTCTCCAGTATGAGTATTTCTACCCTGCCTGCCTATGACAGAGTTCAGGCTGTGACCCGTGTTCTCCAAATACTGACAACTAATTTATGGTAAGGTGGGTTGCACCACGCTTCACTGCTTTATTCTGCACTGACAGCAAAGCAAAGACAGGTGCCTGGGCATACTCAGAACGATCCAACCACTACTGTATGACTAATATGCTTAGACCCCAGGTTATTATTTCTTGAATTATTGTTGCTAGGCACCGCTATTGCTCCTCTTAATCATTCACTGTAAAAACATAGAAATGAAGTTCCTGAAGTTTTACAGACTTGAATGCATGCTTAATTCTATTTAGATCCATTGAAGTAATGGCTTTGCCATTAGTCACTGTTAAAAAAACAACAACAACAACAAAAAAACCAGGCAGTTTTCCTGTGAATTTGTGTTGTGCTGTTAGGGTGTGGTCCATGGTGTTGGCACAGGGATGTCAACTGGCACTACATTACACTAATCTCCAATGAAATATGACGGAGTGAGGTTCACTATTTCAGAAGTGTTTTCTGAGCTGAAGCAGGCAGCGGAGAACCCAGTGTGGAGAGGTGTGATGCTGGACTTTGCTATGACAAACACGGAAGGAGGACTGCTTGGAAATGTGAAGGTTGGGGACAGCCTTGGATGCAGTGACTGTGAGATAGTGGAGTTTGGGATCTTGCACAGAAGAAAAAAAGCAATAAATAGAATTGCAATGGTGGACTTCTTAAGAGCCAACACTAAGTGTGACAATACCAAAGGAAGACCAGGGAAAATGTGGTTGTGGAGTCTTCTCTGTAGATGTTCAAAACCCACATGAATGCTTTCCTGGGCAACCTATTCTAGGGAGCCTGCTTTACTAAGGTGGCTGGACTAGATCAACTGCAGAGGTCTCCTCCAACCCCTACAATTCTGTGATTCCATTATCTCTCAAAGAACCCTCTGTACTTGTGTCACTGCAGTATCTGGGGATCAGGACAGCTGCCTACAAGCCAGCAAGGACCTTGACTTAATGGAAACTAGGAAATAGTGTTGGCCTTGGTTTTTCTTTGCAATTCTTATTTTGGAGATAAGGAACTCTTCAATTCTTCACTCAGATGCAAAGTGATGTAACTGAAGAGACTTGAAGAAGAAGGAGAAAACAAAAGTTAGAGAAGGGTCATATCATTCATTTGCTTAAAAAAAAAATGCATGATTATGAACTTGTGTTTATTTCTGTGAGATGGTTATAAAATCCAGCTGATGCTTTATTATTTTATACGTCTTCTTATTTCCATTGACCCCAGTTAAAAATCCAGCTAGAGTTTTCATAATTATTTCTCACAAATGCTTCTCATTAACATGTAATCTTTATATGAAGTCTTTTCTTTTTTATTTGAAATTAAATGTGCAATGTTTTGGCATAGACAATCTTTCTAACCACTTCATTAAAATGACAGTCAAATTTCTGTGATGGAGTACGCCGTTGTTCGAAGAGAGACTTTATGGGCCAATGTGGTATAACAGACAAGGAGAATCACATACATAAATCTTCCACAATCAAGCACCTATGAGAAACTCCCCAGATGCACAGCATTTTTATTAATAATGCCTGTGTCTGACATATGAAATGAGATATAGCACCATTACCCCCTTACGAGAGTAGAAAATAATGCCACCATTCACTGGAAATTATGCAAAATAATGGCTTTGCTTTGTTAATTCTTGTCTGTAAAGTTGCTGCAATGAGTACAGCAAGGTGGCCAGCTGTTGTTAATAAGGCCGCAATGTTTAATGTAAAGTTAGCAATGATGTGCTTATGCATATTGTCAGTCTCACTCACCTTATCTGATTATTTTGACATTGTCTCGAAAAACAGGCAAAGGTAATTTGCTTTCCAGTCCTGCCAATAATTATGTATACTCTGTACAGAGGCTGAATGTCACCATCATTTCTCCATGGGTTTATCTTGAGACTAACCTAATGTGTATTGAGACTTGCTGATTTTTTTTTTAGTAATAATTTTAATGGGATCTGAATGAGGTTTCTTAATTAGGGAAAAATCATGCAGCATATTGAAGTCTTATAGAAGTACTTTTGAATCTCAGGTGGTATTAAAAAAACAAACAAACCACAAACAGAAATGGGTTTCTGGTGTCCACTTTCATGTCTTCGTAAAAACAGCCATGAAATTCTTTCATACATTATGAAAAGGTAATGGTTGGACAGGGATTAGAAAAAAACTCTCATTTCATATAATAGCTCCATAACAATGTTATTTTCGAATGGAGATGAAAGATTTAGTTGACCAAAGCATTTAAGACATATGCTGACATTTAAGTAAGTATATAAGTACTGACACCAGTGAAGTGTCTTCTATTTCAGTAGAAGGGCAGAAAGAGTCTCCACAGATGATGTTAGAAGGTTAGAATGCAAGTTTCACTAAAGCCATGTGGATTTCTATGCTAGTGATGTACTTTTTCCATTGCAGGACTGATCTTATCATTATGCACAGGCTGAGAGATGAAATTATGAAAAAGATGGTATAGCAGGGCAAAGCATAAACTGTGCTGTCTTCCACATTCAGACCACATAAAGTGCTGTGGAATGCCCAGAAAATACAGGTTGATGGCTGTATTTTATTGCCTCTGTAAAAAAAAAAAAAAAAAAAAAAAAAAAAAGGACCAGAATAAAATGTCCATAAATTTGTTAAGCTGCAGTTTTTGTCACTAGATGGCAGGAAAAGATGAGTTATCATGTATGATTAAAGTGGTCTCTTCAAAACCACATAAACAGGATGAAGCTATTCTGTGTATCATGCTAATCAGAAACAATACAAAACCTACTTAGCAAACTCTCTACTAAACCTGCTTCCTTGCCACTTTCATTAGAGCTAAAACAAAACAATGAAGATCCTTTAATGCAAAAAATGGCAGAGAATAGAGGAAACATATTTAATTGCTATGTGTGGGAAAACCTGTGGTTTGTATTTATTTTAATGGTTAATAATGACAATAGGTAATTGTAGGAGCAGCAATCCCATCCTTGCACATTCAGACATTCTTCTGATTTCAGTGGAACATAAAGTGTGTAAGACTGGGGCTCTATCCAGTGTATCCTCAAGTCAAGAGGGAGATTCTCACCAACTTGTCAAGAGCTGAAATGAATCCTATTGAGGAGTGCTCCTTTGAGCAATCAGCATTCAGTACCGAGTGGCCAGCACAGTAGACTGTCTACTCATCCTTTCCATCCGAAGATCTCAGCTGAAAAGCTTCATTTGTGAAACAGATGTGAGAGTATGCTGGGGATAAGCCCTATTTCCTGCTTTCCACTAGACTTCTGGGTATTTGATGCTTCACATCACTCTCTCATGATCAGTTCCCTTTACACAGCATGATACGGCATAGCTTGTTCTCACTCATAGCATGCACACATCCCATCATAATATCATATGCCTGCTTAAGTGGTTCAAAGAGATATATTTTCCATAAATTGCTAGGAGATCTAGGTAGTCCCAAGGGCAGGGATAGCTTTCACTGGTTTAGGTTGTTCAAAGCACCATCCAACCTGACCCTGAAGACTTGAAAGGATGGGACATGCACAACTTCTCCTGGCAGCCTTTTTCTTTGCTACATGAGTCTCAGAGTGAACGATTTCTTCTTTCCAGCCCTGTGGAGAAGGACTTGGGGGTCCTGGTGGACGAGAAGATGGACATGAGCCAGCAGTGTGCACTTACAGCCAGGAACCCAGAACTGTGTTCTGGGCTGCATTACAAAAGGGGTGGCCAGCAGGGAGAGGGAGGTGATTGTCCCCCTCTACTCAGCTCTTGTGAGGTCCCATCTGCAGTACTGCGTCCAGGCCTGGGGCCTCCAGTGCAGGAAGGATGTGTAGCTCTTGGAGCAGGTCCAGAGGAGGGCCACTAAGATGATCAGATGGCTGGAGCACCTCTCCTATGAGGAAAGGTTGAGGGAACTGGGACTGAGTAGCTTGGAGAAGAGAAGGCTCGAGGGAGACCTCATTGCAGCCTTCCCATACTTGAAGGGAACATATAAACTGGAGGGGGCATGGCTGTTTATGAGGGTGGACAGTGATAGAACAAGGGGGAATGGTCTTAAATTGAGACAGGGGAGGTTTAGGTTAGATATTAGGAGGAAGTTTTTCACCCAGAGGGTGGTGACACACTGGAACAGGTTGCCCAAGAAAGTTGTGGATGCCCCATCCCTGGAGGCATTCAAGGCCAGGCTGGTTGTAGCTCTGGGCAGCCTGGTCTGGTGGTTGGTGACCCTGCATATAGCAGGGGGGTTGAAACTAGGTGATCATTGTGGTCCTTTTCAACCCAGGCCATTCTATGATTCTGTGATTCTAATATCTAATCTAAACTAAGTCTTTAGCTTAAAATAGTTACTCCTTGTCCTGTCACTATACTCTGTGACATAGAGTCTCTCCTTATCTTTACTGCAGGTACTGGAATGACAATATAAGTTCTCCTCAGAGTCTTCTCTTCTCTAGGCTATATAATCCCAACTCTCTGTCTGTCTTCATAGGAGAGGTGCTCCAGTGCCCTTGTGGCCTTTCTCTGGGCCTATTTGAACAGGCATATGTCCTTCTTATGCTGGAGATCCCAGAGATGAATGTAGTAGTCCAGGTGGGGTCTCAAGAGAGCAGAGCAGAGGGGGACAAACACCTCTGTCATCCTGTTGATCACACTTTTTGTTGTAGCCCAGGATGTGGTTGGCTTTCTGGGCTGCAAGCTCATATTGCCATCTCATGTTGAGCATTTAATCCATCAGTAACCCCAGGTTCCTCTCAATCCTGCTCTCTACAACCTCATTGTCCATACTGTATTCATGTTTGGGATTGTCCTGATCCAGGTTCAGGACCTTGTACTTGGCCTTGTAGATCTTCATGGAGTTCATATGGACCCACCTCTCAGGTTTATCAAGGTCCTTGCAGAGTGTCATCTATGAACTTGCTGAGGGTGCACTCAATCCTACTGTCCATGTAGCTGACAAAGATATTAAACAATATCAGTCTCAGTACAGACCCCTGGGGACACTACTTGTCACTGATCTTCACTTGGACATTGAGCCATTGACCACAATGCTTTTAATGCAACCATCAGCCAATTCCTTATGCAGAATGGGATCCATTCATCAAATTTGTTGTCTGTTCATTTTGGAGAGAAGAATGTTGTATAGGGCAGCACTAAATGCTTTGCACAGGTCCAGGTAGACAACAGCTGTGACTCTTCCCTTATTCATCAATGCTGTAACCTTACTGTAAAAGGCCACAAAAATTGTCAGGCATAATCTGATCCTCGTGAAGCCATGTTGACTGTCCACAGTAATTTCTTTGTATTCAGTATGCCTTGACACAGTCTCCAGGAAGATTTTCTTCATGATCTGTATGGACAAGAGGTGAGACTGAATGGCCTGGCATTTCCCAGGTATTTCTTTTTCCTCTTTTTAAAAATGAGGGTTATGTTTCCCTTACTCCAATCACTGGGAATGTCACCAGACAGCTATGACTTCTCAAATATGAGGGATGGCAGCTTAGCCACTTCATCTGCCAGCCCATGGACCAGTCTGGCTGACATCACATCTGATTTCAATTGCAAGTGCTGTCCAGATTCTTTTGTTAGTTTATCTCCTAGTGGACTTTTGTGCATTCTCAGAGTTTCTGGTGAGCCCGTTAGATTCTTTGGACAGCCAGTTTTGAAAGCTGCAGAGAAAACGGAAAGAAATATCCCATGGAACTTCAGGTGCAAGCAGAATATAGAAATTTTGAATGTTTGCATTTCATTAGTTCGCCAGTGCCTGACCCTAATTACTTTTGCAACCATACCAGGAATGCAACACACCTGGGTATTTTTTTTTTGTCTCCCCTTTTTTATTGAATAAATGAACCTTATTTAGTAGATTTACAACTTCAATCAGCATATGCTATGGTTATTTTATATTTTACCAAGGTATTTGTGACATTTGGGCTCAGCCTGTTATAAAACAAAAAAAAACTTGGTCACAATCTTTCACTAAGATAAGGATTTAATTAGTGCTACGGTGAATATAGAAGAGCCTTAGGCTGTGGAGCCTCAGTTAGTGTTTGCTGTGATACATGTTCAATTGTTCATTATTTGCTCATTTATTTATTTGTGTATTTTGATTACTGTTTTGGTTTTTAGTACAATATTTTTGAAAGGACTTTAACACAAAATTTAATGAAAGAAAACAAGAGGATGAGATCATGAAGGCAAGAAAAATCAACTTAGCATTCTTGGGACACAATAAGGGTAAATATGATCTGCTAATTTCATATCAAAGCATTATAGCTTAATGCCTTTTATTATAGCCTTGGCATCTGCTTTAATAGTTGCAATAGCCAAGCAATTGAATCATAACATTCAACTGCTGAGGCTTAGATGCAGGGAGTGCAGAAGAGAAGCTCGCAGCTGACTGTGAAGACATGATTGCCACTGGGAGTCTGAGCTCTCAGGACTCTTATTGTCATGCTGTGGGTATCTTGGAACTTGTACTGCAGCATCCTAGAAAGAGAAACATTTTCCTATTTCAGGGATTATAATTCCTCTGATGTTTAAGCCAAGTAAATTCTGATGTACAGCAAATTCAGAGTCTTAATATTTCTTCCCTCTGTTGTACCCTAAAATAACAAAGCAGTTCACAATTCACTCAATTCCATCACATAAACTTGTGAAGCAAACATAAGTTGAAAAAACCTGTGTAGTATCTGCAGTTCACAACTACCTGCTGTCTCCATACACCATTTTCTTTGTTCTTTTTCAATGCAATTTTTTTATTTTTTTATTTTTTAATGACAATCACAGTCCTCATAACCACATCCTTTTAAGTTCAGGAAGACCTCTTAGAGTGCACTTCTCTCAGCACGCATAGATTTAAGGAAAACCCCTGGTCCTCCTCCAAACCAGAGCCTTGTTGCTTGAAATATTCTGCCTTTCTCCTAAACAGAGGGCAGACATGGTGTATGCTAGCTAGCAGCTGTTGCACCACTTGAATCTTCCCAACACCATCCCTATAGCAAAGCATCATTTGGAGATACTGCCTAGGTGGTTTCATGAATGAGCATCGTATTTATGAAATTTGTCATTATGGAAAATGAGCAGTGGATCACAGCAAACCAATTTGGTGAGTCTTGGTAAATACATGGTCTGCTAGTCAGTGATCTGAAACCACTAATCTCTTGTTAACTCATAAAAATTTATTTTTTCTATTATTTTGCCCTGACCCGTCATTTCATTGAGGGGGAGATGTGTAACTGAGATGGGAATTCAAAGCCCATTTTCATAGTTGCAAACGGTCTGTTAAGATGGAATCATAATAAAAAGCACTAGTGAAAAATCTTGTCTTGTTTCTCTATTTATTTCAACATTCTCCTGCTTTATTCTTCCAGGTTGTTTGAAGTTGAAGCATGTCTTTTTCCTCTGGAACTGAGAAGAAATGCAACTTTATGGTGGGGGTTAACAATTAGTTTATACCTACTGGCATGAATTGCCATAGTGGATGCAAGAGAGGGTACTTTATATGCTTCGTGGGACACCACTGCAAGATTTTGCAGCCTTCTCATTCACATTCTATGATTCTGTGATATTCAAGGAACTCTGTCCAAAGGCCAAGAGATGCTGATAGAAAGAACAATTTTGCCTGCCAGTTCTCAGAAGTAAAAAACGTAGCTATGCACGTGTTATCTTTCATGCTGGTTAAAAAAAAGATGACTTTTATTTAGACTAATATGTTTGATGGAAGTGGTATGCTTTTACTCTTCTCTACTAGAAATACATACAGGTAAATGAGTATTCTGCCAGCTTTCAACTATGTTTCTGATAGGCTAATAAATGCTGATGGCTCAGAGGGGTCTCTTGTAGGAATTATTTATGATCAGTAAAGCAAGAGGAAATTTCACCACTAGCTGCTCCAAAGGGTGTAGAAATAATGGGGAAGATCAGAGTACAGTCACAACATTCATTTAGATAAATTGCTTTTCTTTTAAAACAAAATCCAGTCAATGAGAAACAAAATAACTGAGAGTCAGATAAAGGAAATAATATGTGTTGTAGACATTTAATGGCAGGATTGGCTCATGTCAAACTTCATGAGCTAAATAGAGTTGAGTCTGGCTTCTGTCTAGAGTTTGATCTCCCAAGAAACATACACAATCAAAAGTGTTCTTACTGATTTAATAAATTATACTTTTCTCACTGAATTCTAATGGATTCCCAGATCAGGCCTAGGCAGCTGTGAGTGGGCATCTGTTGCATGATGAAGTTACAGAGTATTTTTGGCTGTTAGAAAACTCTACTGTCCTTTTCTCACATTTCCATCCTGATACGGTCACATAGCATCCTAAGCAATTGCAGTGTTGTGGTTTAACCCAGCAGCAGCTCAGCACCACACAGCCATTCGTTCACTTCCCCCCAACAAATGGGATGAGGGAGAGAATGGAAAACAAAATAGAACTCGTGGGTTGAGATAAAAGCTGTTTACTAAAGCAGAAAAGGAAAACGGAAACAAAAATGTGATTATAACTATATTTGTATGAGCAATGCAGCTACACCATTGACCAACGCCCAGCTGACAATACAACTGCTCACTGACTGACATCCTGCTAACAACACAACATCTCACCACCTGCCAACTGATGCCCAGCCAACCTCCAAGCACTGGCTGCCCATGGCCAACTCCCTGCAGCAGTATGGTCTTCCTTGTGATGTCAGGTGGCATGGGACAACTCCTGGCCTAATTCAGGCCAGCCATCCTGGTTCTGCCCTATCCCCTGCTGCTGTACCATATAGGCAGAAGCTCTTCTGCTTTGAGTGGCCCAGCTGGGCCCTGGGTGTGCTCCCATCATTCAGCAACAACCGAAGCATCAGTGTACTATTAATGCTGCCTCAGCTGAAACCAGGCATACAGTTTCCTGCCACTGATGCCCATTCTCTCCTTCAGACTTCTGCTTTGAAAGTCTTGTGCCACAGCTCTTTTCTCTTTCATAATGGCTTGCGAGCTGCTCTGAGAAGAAGGATTTGGGAGTGTTGGTTGATGAAAGATTCAAAGTGAGCCAGCAATGTGCGCTTGCAGGCCAAAAGGCCAACAGTATCCTGGGCTACATCAAGAGATTTGTGATCAGCAGTTCAAGGGAAGTGACTCAGCCCCTCTACTCTGTTCTCATGAGACCCCACGTAGGGTACTGTGTCCAGTTCTTCAGTACAAGAAAGACATGGAGTTGTTGGAGCAGGTCCAGAGGAGCGCCACAAAAATGATCAGAGGGCTGGAGCACCTACCCTACAAGGACAGGCTGAGAGAGTTGGGTTCTTCAGCAATGGGAGAAGGGGAGGCTCTGGGGGGACCTTTTGGCGGCCTTCCAGTACCTGAAGAGGGCCTACAGGAGAGCTGGGGAGGAGCATTTTATACAGGTATGTAGCAGAAGAATGAGGGAAAATGGTTTTAAACTGGAAGAGGGTAGATTTAGACTAGATAGTAGGAAGAAATTCTTTACTGTGAGTGTGATGAGATACTGGAACAGGTTGCCCAGCGAGGTTATGGATGTCTCCTCCCTGGATGTGTTCAAGGCCAGACTGGATGGGGCTTTGAGCAACCTGGTCTAGTGGGATCTGTCCCTGCCTACAGTAAGAGGGTTGGAACTAGATAATCTTACAGATCCCTTCCAACCCAAACCATTCTATGATTCCCAGAAGTCAGCCTTTGTGTCCAGCAGGCCCTGGGTGTACACTAAACCAGTGAGCCCAGACCATTTTAGTTACAGATACAGACATGTTCACCTGTTTCATGGGTTGTTTTTTGCTGTTGTTGTTGTTTGTTTGTTTGTTTGTTTTTTGTTGCCCCTGGCTGATTTCAGATGATAGTTATAAAGATGTTACTTTTTTGCTCTTCCAAATTCTTGCTTAGACCTTGACTTACAAAAATGCAGCCACAAGTAGGCTGAGGTGGCTTACAAGCAGATGAGGTGATTGTCATTCCACCTGATGCTGCCTGTGGTTTCTTTATATCCTTTCAACTGTCTGTATCTATTGGCTGCCTTTAGTCTAAATCTCTTAGCACTTTAGTGTAGGATCTATCCTTTTCTTCTTTATTTTTATTGGCAGTAGGGCAAAAAGAATCCCTGTTCATGGCTGAGATATTGGCAGGAATTCACAAAAGATGAATCAACTGAATCCAGAAACACAAGAATTGAAATGGCCTATGAGAGCAATAGCATATAAATGGCCCGTGAGTTCATTTAGTCTGGAAAGGAATAGAACTTATAATCTTAGCAGAGAGATTCTGGAACAGCCTCCAGCCCAAGTAATGAGGAAAATAAGAGGAAGCTGTATGTTTTTTTAAATGATGTTTTCGATGCTTGCAGTGAAAGAGTCAGAACTTAGCAGTTTCAATCAGATTTACATTTCTACTCCTTGAATTCTACGTGTCTTAAAGACCTAAGAAAATCACATCTCCTAGTTTACATTCTCTTGCTTGCAGATTTTAGCTATTTCTAAAATCAGACCTGAACTCCTGTGCTGGATCTACAAATACTAAAGGCTCTGATGTGAAAGTGGTGTAGTGGGAACTGCATGTGAGGTAACAAGCCTTCTTGAGAGGCAGGTTATATTAGCCAGGGCACTGACTCTGCATGAAGTTAACTATAAAGCTTCCAGACTGGAACTGGCTTACATCTGGCCAACCTGAAGCGTGGGCAGGGTAACTCATGTCTGTCTTCACCCATTCCCACATCCACATTGGTAATGCAGACACAGCTTCCCTTTCCGCTGTGCTGCCAGTGGGGCATTCATTTTTATAAATAATGTTATACATCAGGTCCAATCTCTCTTTTCCATCAGTTCATGTTACAGAGCTTGGAAATCAACCAGATCCTGCTCTATTGTCTGAGGCCCCACATATAAAAGGGCTGTGTTAGGAGGGGGGCTTTCTTCAGGACCATGTTTTTTGGTTAATGGAAACCATCAAAGTGAAAATGCTCATAAGCTTATTTCTGTTGAAAAGAACAAATTGCTCTTAATGGTTTTCAGCTTTTGATCAACTTATGAGGCATTTTTCAAATTAACCCCGTATGGCAAGGATTCAGTGCACAGAGATCTAGTTCTCTGGCATGTTGTCTGAATGCAGGAGGCATGAGACAGTTAGGAGTCACAGGTGGACAGCACTGAGACTTTCCAGATGTTTTTGAATATAATGACTCCTGAGAAATAAGAAGTGACGTAAATTCACAGCTTAGTAGGGGTTCATTAGAATGGCACATATATGTGGCAGATATGCTACAAACACTTAGCATGGCAAAGCAGAAGAAACGAAAATACTTAATTCTGGTCCTTGGAGTGCTCAGAAAGACAATTGACCGTTCTTAATGGCTTTGCTTGATTAGAACACTTCTCTCATGCCTGGCAGCTGAATAACTTCAAATAGAGAGTTTTCTTTCCAAGGATTAATGTAATGATTATTGTCTTCTTTTTGCAGTAGAGTTTGAATTACCAATCAAGTAGAGAAAGTCTTCACCACGAAGGCATTACAATGTGAAATACAAATAGTACCTCTAGAATTTATTATAGCTTTTCCTATCTGTGCAACATTTTGAGCTGAAATATCTAGAATATTGGACTCAAATATTGCTATTTTCTTTGGACTACTTTGTATTTATTAATAATTTATTAAGGTCTCATTCTTTTACTCTGCATCATTATGTACACAACCCATGACAAAACAACCACAAGAATTATAAGGAATATCGGAGTACTTGATGGGAATTATTGTATTGTACAATTTTATGAAAGAATATAAAAGATTCAGATGGTTTCTGAAATTTCAGAGATTCAAAACAGGCAATGAAGAAGGAAATTATTTCCTCCTTATTAAGCAGTGCCAAATGAACATCACGTCTTTTCAAGAAACAGAGCTTGCAGACGGGGAAGCTAAAATACTCAGATTGTGTGAAATGGAACTGAAATTTATTCCGTTATTCCAGGAAATGAAAAGTGCTTTTTGTTTTCATAAGGGAGAAAAAAATTATGGATTTAGCCTTCGAACCTTAAACAAAAAGATGGCAGACAAGCAGTCCTGAAAATTAGTGTTTATGAGGTAGCTTTAGTCATCCACTTACGAATAATTACCTTTTTTCCATATGTTGTCTCAGCTAACATAAGGCTTGAGTGTCAACAGTGACATTATAGGAAGCAATTTTGAATTGCTTCTAACCCAGCTCTTGAAGGATCTGAACAATAAGCTCAATGACCAATGATGTTTACGAAATCTTCAAATGTTAATAAAAACTAATACTTACTGTCTGCTTTATGATCCAGACAACTCTGTTGTCATAATTCCTATATCAAATATTCCTACTTACTATATTTGATGGCTGTACTGAAAGTAATGCCTCTTATTTAATTATGCTGGCCACTATATCATAGATGGATGTTGGTGATATGGCAGTAGTGGGTGAACCTTCCCACCAATACTCTGTTATGTTTTAGTGCCGTGTGACGGATGGCACCAGAAGGGCAGTCTGACAAAATGGTGTCTGATGTGGAATGGTGTACTAAGCAAAGGTGTGGAACTGAATTCCTCCACGTGGAAAAATGGCACCCAGTGACATTAACTGATCAATCCTTGCTGAACATTTATGGAGTCCAAGGAGAGGATGTAAGCGCAGTGAGGTGGAGGGTGGTGCCTTGCAGTGGTGATGACATCAATGTGAAAGACAAGCCATGTTCTGGATGGCCGTGCAGATTTTTGTATGCACTCGTTTCATCACAAAGCTAATGGTGGTGTGTGTGTTGAAACTTAGTGTTTTGTAGTTGAGAAAAGGCTCTGTCAAGCAGTGTTATTATTTTTTTTTTATCTGTTGAAGTTTCCATGGAAATAAATAGAAGGCATTACTTTTGGATCAATCTACATAGTGTCAGTATATTATGCTTTTTTTTCCGTCAGTAGTGCCACATTTACCTGTTAGCATGCACTGATCACTACTGAAGTGGAGTCAGAGCACAGGCGGCTCCAGAAAACTCATTCTGAAGAACTGCTCCTTGAAGTAGTACTGCCATTGGAACCTAATGATGAAGTGAAGAGCATATTGCAATCACAGTAAGCTTGCAATTAGACTGATGATACAGGAAAAGATGAAACAAGAAGGGAAGTCCTCTCACCCTGGGTAAGAAGAACAACAAAGTTCTCAGTGGGCTACATCTTATCCAGAGGATTTTCTCCCATTGTTTCACTTCACCACTCTTTGTATGTTCTGTGGGGCCAGAAGCTCGGGGTATTAGCAAGTAGTACCAATTGTCTGAAAGGCTGATAGTATAACCCATGGATTGTGCATAACTTGATATGCAGGTGGAAGCTACAGCTAGAGCATAGAAATGAATGAAAATAAAAAAGCAGCAGCGGGAACTGCAACTACAGCTACAGCTGGAGCAGCTGCTCCAGTAGAACAAACCGAAAAGCTGGCTTTTCCTATCCTCCACTTGAAATGTCAGTGCACCTGCTGTTATTTTTACCTCTAAGATTTCATTTTCACTTGGGAGAAAGAGGGCATTTTTAAACCAAGAGAGAGGACTCGGCATACAAAGATGAGGTAAAATCGTCAGAAAAATAGTTGAATTCAGGTAGATGTCAGCAGAGCTGATTAAAGCCTCGGGCAGCCCCAGGGTTTGCTTTGACCCACTAACCTCTGTGAAAGCTATCAACTACTTTGTCTTCATTAGAGCTAAGCGCTGTGGTAGCTAATTGAAGTAAAAAATATATCCTTTCACCTAAGCAAGATACAAGCCTAAAATCTCTGATTACTTTTGATGTATATAACTCATTTGCCATCAAACACTGCTGCCTGTCTGTTGGGGATCACCCCAATAACTGTGCTCAGTGAGGATTAGGAAAAAAAATAAATAAATAAGTATAAATTCCACACACATTTCAAGTAACTTGTTTTAGGTTGAAGCGAAAAATTGGATCCAATCATAGCTGAGGTCTTGGATTTTCTTTTTGTCCCTTTTTTGTCTCCAGTTTTTCTGTTTGCTTCTTGGTGGTAGATGTACAGTGTGAGCAGAGGAAAGCTTGCAGTAAACAGAGATTACAGCAAAAAGAGCAAGGGAATCATGATCAATGCAAAACTGAATTAATATTTTTAATCACCAAACCATAAGCAATCCAAACCTTTTAGCAATATATCGTCCTTATAGAAGCTTTTGTTTGTTTGTTTAATTTTTTAATGTTCAGTATCCTGGGAAGCCAGCATTTGTAACACCGCAAGACAAGAAAGAAATTCAACACATTAGAAAACAGTAATTTTCATTAAGATATGTACTGTTTTTCATTTTTTCAGATGAAATCCAATGAGGAAATCTTTGGTCAGTTTCCAGAGCAGCAGTGTTTAGTACCTGATACACAACCTTTCCTAAATGAAGTAGGTAAAAATGTCTTCAAGGAAGAAAAGAAGCGTAAGTTTTTGTTATCATTTAAATCTCAGTTTACCCCAATTTAGTAGTTCAAGAGAGACTAAAGAGGTCACTGTCAGTCTGCTGTCCATTTGCCATTGATAAGCATCTTGTCCTTCCAGGAGCAAAATAAACTCATACCATTTCTTTTCTGTGGTGCATCAAATCCCATTTTACATCTCCGATTTTCCATGGGAAACATCCAGCAACCACTGCTCAATGATGCTAATAAAAGGTGAAGCTGGAATCAGTTAGAGCTTCATGGAGCCAGTGTCAGAAGCAACTTGCTGTTGGACCATTTAGGAAACAGAAGCCCATTCCATACAGTCTGTCAATCTCATTTGTTATCTCATTTGCTGGCTTCTCCGCTTTCCCACGGTGGCATTTTGCAACACAATTACAGGTCAGTGGTTAGGTTTACAAGTAGGACATTGATTTGTGTTTATACATCTGGAAAAAAAAGGTTGCTTTCTGGGTCTAGAAGAAAGCAGAAGAGTTGTTGCAACCTTCCAGCTTCTTTGTTCTTTAGGACAGAAGCTGAGTAAGCAGAGCTGTTAAATGAAGTCCCCAACATAAAAAGTGTGAGGCTGGGAGCATGAGCTGACAGTGTTTGGCTGTGTGTTTGTCAGAGTTCTGCCTGTTTGTAAATCCACTGACCACCACAGGCTCCTCTTTATGCACCAGCTGCTGCAGCAAGGAGTCTTCCCATGAGGGAGAAATTTCTCCGTACTGTTATGGAAGGTGAACACTGAAGTAGTGGTGGGGTACGAGTGTTCTTTGCCTATAGTGCAATAACTGCAGATTGCAGCTTTCCTTATGCTAAACCACTTGAGGATCTATACACAGTTTTATTTGAAATGCCTAAAATAAGGTGGGAAGGAGCTCCAGTAGATCATTGTGTACAGATGGCTTCAAGCTAACATTCATGATTTCTTGGCAAATAACTTTTTAAAATGATTTTCCTGTGCCTGTGAAAGGTCGGACAGCCACGCTGTCACTGGGGATGTTTGCTTTACAGAAGGCACACTCCTATGGATATTTGCTCAGGGATCTGCAAACAGAGAAAGGCGGAAACCAGGTGATTAGTTCCTTCCCCTGCCCTGAGGTTAAGAGGAATGGTATCAACAGATGCAGATGGATGTTTACCAAACTCAGAGTATTGTGCATTGAACTGTGGCGTGCAGCATGAAGAGGATGTGTTGTGTCTTTTTATTTCTTTAGCGAGCCAAAAAGATACATAGGAACAGTTCACACAGGAACAAAATCTGGCACCGAAGTGACAAATAAATGAAAAAGGTGTGTAAAATGCAATGACAGAAATCATGACGTGATCTGTGCTAGTACTTTAATGAAAAAAGAATTGCCATTTCACTGTGTGAAGCAATGAGCTGAAGCATTTACCTTTCCCCCATAGTGCAATTACCCAGTACAGTGACCAACCCACCAAGTTGTGCACATGTAGACTTGACAGCCTTATGGATGTTGGAGTCGTCAGCAAACTTGGCCAAAGGATAGAAGAAGGGTAACACACAGCTCCTTGTCTCAGGGGCTCCTGCCCTTGCAGGCTGGATTTCTTGGAGCAAACAGACTCCTTCTCCCTGTTTTGGCAAACAAACCTGGATGAGAGATTAGCTGTGCAGTTCTTGTCTGGAGCTTGTATAGTCTGGTGATCATTGGAGAACAGTGCTCCAGTGACCTGCCAGTCTTTTCCAGCCCATTGACTGACTTTAGAACATCTACTCTCCCTCTCCATATAATAGCTGAAGGGGAATTGACTTCTGTTATAAAATTATTTTGATTACCTACTATGAAGTGTGGATAAAATCTAGTATCATTACACAGACTTCTGCTTAAAGTAAGTAGAATTTCACTAATTTAATCCTTCTTAAATGATTATTTTCAGCCTGTGCATGAAAAATAGCCTTCATTTCTTCCTCTGTGTTTAGAAAAGGGTAAAACCTTCCTGCTCCCTAGCACAGGAAAACAAACAAAACTTCCAGTGTGATTGATTGGAAAAACTCAATTAGCTGTCATGGCTATAATTACTACATAAACACAGTCCTGTTGCAGAGACCAAGTGTGCTGGAGACCCCTTCACAAGGCCTCAGTAAACTGGGGCAGCCTCTATAGCCCGCTCAGTAAGTGATAAATGCTGAAGTGCTAATGCATGGGTGTCCCTTTCTGTGAGGTCTACAGGCCATGTGACACAGCATGGGCTCCATAAGAAGAAGTTTAATCCCGAGGCCAGAGAAGGAAAGAAAATTGAGAGCCATTGCTAAAGGCAGTTCTTTTTGTTTCTCTGAGCAAACCCCTCTTCACTTTTCAGATCTCAGCAACATTCCTGAAGAAGGCTGTTCCTACCAGGTTTCAGCACATTAGAAAACACAAATTAGGTTCTTATGAGCTTTTATAGTATAAAAAAATATAAGGCTTTAAAAAAAAAAAAACAAAACCCAAAACCTTTGAGAATCAGTCTTTCCTTCTCCTTTTCCATTTCCATTTTTTGTCTTTACATTTTCCTTTTTTTTTTTCCTTTTCATTTTCTTTTCTCTTTCTTATTTTCTTTTTCTTTTTATGGTATAAGCTGCTGAAAAGTTATTGGAAGAGGCATAAAAGAGAGTTTTATTATTATTATGGCCAAATCAAGTTTTGCCAGTGTGATACAAACTCCGTTAGTGCAGCACTTTCACGTGAGGAGGGGTGGTAAGATGTGCCAGAACACATATGTGGGAGAGGGGCTGCAATGCTGTTTTGTAGAGGGCACCCTATGAAGTCTTCTGAAACCTGCAAGTGTGCTGAGCTGGTGAGACGGATGGTTGCTCTGTAAACACCTGCTGTTAGTTAAGTTCAATGCTGAGGGCATGAGATTTCTTGTGTTGGCAGCACCACCAATAATTCAACAAATGCATAGTACAGAAGATTACCCTGACTGATATAACAGAGGAGTAACTTCCTTGTAACTGAGATGTAACTTACTGTAGTATATCAGAAAGCACCAAAATAACAAACACATCTGTGCTCAAGCCGTAGCTGTTTCCAAGGCTACGGTGAAGCCACAGATGATTCAATTTTGTTTATTTTTCAGCTCAGACTCTCCAAATGCAGGTTAGCTTTGAGTTTCCAGATGCATAATGATGTGGTAAAAAAAATGCCACGTACCTTCATCTTCTAGCATGCAGCTACGTAGTGAGCACAGACCTGATATTAGAAATCTCACTCACAGGCGGAATTGTTAACTGGTGACAAATGACACCCTTTAGCTATCTGCTAATCAGCTGGTCCACTCACTGAAGAGTTCACTAGCTAAAAGGCCATCTTCCTTTATGATTTAGAAAGCTAGAAACAGTCAGAGCATCTCCAAATTGAACTCTGAAGTTCAAATCTCACTCACCCTTGAAAGAAACTACTTTTGTTCTGTGCTCGGCCAATACAACGTGCAATTGTCAATGTGTCAGTTGTCAACAATGGTTATGTGTGAGCTGTTCAGCATGAGTACTCTGCGAGTTGTCTCAGGATGCTGATGTCCTGACTGTGAGTTGATGTGCTGCATGCTGGGGAGGGAATTGTGTCTGCCACTCCCTACATTTCCCAGAGAATTTAGGATGCTGCTGGAGCCCTGGGAGCTGGGAGGTGAGACACAGAGAGGTTAGATGAAGACAGAACAAGACTCATGATGGTTTGTGCCTCACCTCCTCCAATGAGTACCTTGCAACAAAAATTACAAGACATTACGTATATATTAAAGAATAGGCTATCTATTATAGTACCAGTCCCCTCTCGGTCTGGTCAATGCATTCCTCATCTGGCTCAAATCTAATTGCTCCTTTTTATTCTGATAATGCTGATTTAAACCCCAGTGTCTTGACCCAAAGTGCAGACTCTGCATCTCCTTCAGCTCCTGCAGGTACTGTCTGCACTCTAGAATCCCCCCTAAATTTCTACTTTCAACGCCACATTTGACAGATGGGAATCTGTCAATTAGATTGACGGATTCAATCTGTCAATTGTTTAGAAAAATTCCTAATACTTTTAAATTATTAACATAGAAAATTCATACTCCCTTGAAAATACTGAGGACGGGAGGGAATTAATGCAGCCTTTCCAGCTTTCATACAGAACAAATCTCTCGCATGTCCAAAAGCCTGTCCACATCTTTACAGCTGTTTTAGCTGGACTAATAACAGATATTCCTTTTCCTTGCAAACCCTGAGAACACAACTGCTGTTAGGGTTATTGGGGAAAGAATATTTGCTTTTGCAGTTCATTTTGTTTATTTGCACTATGGTCCCTAGTTAAAGTAAACTGAAGCAGGAAAAGCCAGGGAGTTCTTTTTTATTCCTTATTTTAAACTCCAGCGTGTGCCAACTCTTTTAACTCATTACAGTTTTTGGAATGAAATGTTTAAGGCCAGGTCTTGAGGATATAATTCCTCTTCCACTGAAACTGGTGTAATTAGTGGCTTTAGATGAGGTATTAGTAATGCTTACTGATGTATGTTGGAAGGTACTCAGTAATGAGGGTCAGTGTTTCAAAAAATGCTTAGTTATTTTAGTTGTTGTCAGTTTTTGCACTCAACTGATAACAGCTAAAATTTTCCAGACTTTCAGAAAGCAACAGTGTATGTGCTTCTGTTTCCATTTATAAAGTTAGTATTTAATGCTTGATGCTGAAAAACTGGAGAAGGTTCGTGAAGATTTGCGAGAATTATTCAAGGAGTAAGGATTGCATTACAAGCAAGACTCAGGGACTTCTGTTGATGTGACTGAACAGAATGCCACTGAATGATAACACTGAGAAAATAAATTTGGTTCAGGAGCACTCCATGCTTAGGAATCAAGGTAAAAACACTGGAAGAGCATATTAAGCTGAGGTCTCCTTTACTGGATGCCTAGAAAAGTAACTGCAGCGTTTTCCTGTCGGATATGGTGTAGTATATTCATACCCATGGAATCTGAATGAAATAAATTGGGAAAGTTACTCAAAGTGTGAGACTATGTACATAAGTGATGGTTGGACTGGATGACCTTGTAGGTCTTTTCCAACCTTGATGATTCTATGGTAAGTGATTATCACAGAGTGCATCGCAAGTTCATACCATTTGTATGCCATCACAACTGATTAATCTGTTTTTATCTTTTTAAGACATAGCATAAAAAGAGAAGATTAAACACTGCAGAATTATAATTATATTAGTGTTAAACTTAGAGAAGTACTCTGGTACCTAGGCTATTGTTTATTATTTAGTATATGATTATTATTTACGTAGGTAAGAGTCTTTGAGTGTTGTGTTGCTGAAGTGGCAATAGAGAATGGAAAAGCCACATAAAAGAGCTGGGAGTGGTTTGAGACTTGGAGAAAAAAACACAGTTAGTTGTTTTCCAGCCTGGATTCCCCCAGTGAAATTGCTAATGTTGCAAACAAGCATTTATCCAAATCCAACTAAAACACCTTGGCAGTTGCAGAGAGTAAACAACATTTTAATCACCCGTATGAAAATGGATGTTATTTAAGTAACTCTTGGCAAAGTTTTTATGATCTGCCATGGGACAGCAGGAAGCAGAACAGAACTAAGTTAATTTTGCACGAATTAACAGAATGAAGAACATCGTGTGACTTTTTAAGCGCAGCAGGGAGACCCCACTAGATCTCTCTTATTTGGCTTATAACAAAAACTACACATTTTTTTGACTAGCAGGTGTCCTTGACCTTTATCAGCCTTAATTTGTAAATATCCTTTCTGCAGCTGTGTCAGCTTTGAAGTATTTAACTTCTCATCGCTATCCAAGAGTTGGCTTCAGAGCTTTTCTCTGTTCATTCTTTCCAGCAGCCTGGCAGTGCCAGTCAAGTTCTGTATTCTTGGTTTGAGATCCTCACCACTGGACATGTGCTGCAAAAAAGAGAAGGGGTTATTCAGGGAATTCAGATTTCCAAGGGAGCATAGATGAGGTGAGATACTTAAATTTGCTCTGGTGTATGAAGTGAAAATGGTTTCTTAATTTCTGAATTTGGTAATCTTTTCTCTGTTTAGAGATGCCCATGTAATACTGATCTGCAGTCCCCTTCTTCATCACCGTTTCAGAAGGATAATCCATGGTTTTCTTTTTTCACACCTTTTAAACTACACAAGATAATAAGGTATTCCAAGTTCTCCTTTTATTCCAAAATTCAATCAAACTGAGAGTGAAAAAGTATTGCAGTCCCAACTCTTCCAATTTCTTTAGAATTAAGGGTATAAATCAGTGGGAGCTTCATGACTAAACTGTGTGACACCAGCGTACCCTGCCCATGATGTGGAATTTATTTAGAGGCACATATTTCGTTGTACGTTATCTGTGCCATTCAATGCCTGGATCATCAGAAATGCGGGCAAGGACAAAGATATGAAGATGGTCAACCAAGTAAGCAGACTTGGTTATCTAACAAGGATAAATTCATTTCCTAACATGCACACATTACAGCAGGTCATAGGGTGGTTACTGAATTAAAAATAACCTAATTTATACAGGTGGCATGTTCTTGTCTAAATCTGTGGCCTCCAGGAGGCAGCTGCTATGGAGCTGGTAGATTGTCTCCCCACTCCAGAAATAAGCCATTTTAAGTGTCCAATCTCATTTTGATTCTCCAGTCTAAGGGAAACTGAGGCACATTTTTATGGCCTCTAAAGCAAAGGAATGGAGTAGTTAGGATTGCTTTGTCACTTATCTCAGGAAGCCAAGATTTTGCTATGTTGAAGGAAATGATGCACTTGAATTTCAGATATCCTTCAAGAAGCATAAGCTCAGTGGAAATTAGTATTGCTAATTTCCTCTCTATCATTTTTCAATCTGTCTTGGCAATAAATAACGATGTTTTCATCATGTGTTTTGCCAGAACTGTGTTGCGTAGCAACCAATCAGACAGAAAATGGCCTGGGCTATCTAAAATGATAGATACAATATCTGTAATATATGAATTTGTCACATTGCGGCAAGAGATTTGGCCTGGCTTGGTACAATTCACTGCTAAAATTATGGATGGTTATCAGATCAGATGTTAGAAACTGCTACCAGCAGACTCAACTCTTATCGGTGCTGTGCCCTAGACTGAGAGCTGACCCAGACACATTTACCTGAATAGAAATTTCCTCTTTCTCCCTCCCAGCCTCTTTGGAAACAGAAGGAGATGTCCAGACTGTGGACTGGAAATTGACAGCTGCACTTATCCTGTCCCAGGTGATGGTTTCTCACCTCTGGTCCCTGGACTAGTTGATATCTGTCAGCTGACATCCGACTAGAGTACCACTGTTTCTCTGACAAAAAATAAATCTCTTAAGGAATACTATATATAGAATTCTTTAGGAAGGAAATTCAGGAGTTAAGTGCCAAGGGATCAATTTTGAAATGGATAAATATCGATCTGAATTTTTTTCCTAGTTGTGTTATTTCACATTTTTGGATGTTAATCCAGTGCACAAGAAACCTAAGTTGCCCACACCCACTTATATCTCAACTCAGTTAAACATGCAAAATGCCTATACACAAGTATTTTTGTGCAGTAAGTCAAGTATGAATCTAAATGATACAACACATTTTTCATGATGAAATTCCTTAGCGTATCAAAGAGAAAAATTCTTATGTGGGACTGTCTGGTATGTAAATGTAACAATACACATTTGAGATTGAAAATATTTAAATGTAATTGTTTTGTTGCATTTGTCTGTCCAAATTCTGAGCAATTCTTTAATGCATTTCAGATGTAATGTCAGCAAATACAGTAACGGATATTAACATGAAGAACTGAATAAAAGAAAGAAAAACTATAGGCTGCTACAGTGTTATGAAGGTTCAGTATTCAGTTCATGTAAGTTCTGTGGGAAAGCAAGTCTGTAAGCACAAAGAACATACATTTCTAAGCATATGTTCCAGAAAATACATGTTAGTGTTTTAGTATTTCTGACGGAAACAATGATATCATCCCTGCTGGGCAAAGCAATAGTAGTAACCTTTCTACATAGGCTGTCCCTGGAGGTTCTATTTTCCACATGAACTAATTTGTGCAAAGAAGATTATACCAAGTTCATCTTTTTTCCCTTCTGGGATCAGATGGGATATGCCCATTTCAGTGAAAAGCAGTTAGGAAATTAGACATCGAGATTTTTTCCAAATTTTCCATCAGTCCTGAATGCAGTCATTAATAATTAAGATGATTTATAATGTCTTTGAAGAAAAACATTCTTTTTTATGAGGTTCATCAGCTAACTGGACTGAATTTGATTCTCACTTTGCACTGAATAAAGACCACTGAAGTTTTGTTTGTGATACAGCCCCATCTGCCCTTGTTCTGTGTAACAGGAAGTTTGTACTCATATGAAGACACTCTGGAACCAAAGGGCTCCTGTTGAGATTGTTCCCAATGGATAGACTTGACCAGTTTAATTCACACAGAAGTTTATCTACTCTAAGCTTTTGCTACAGTCAGTGGAGACAAAGCGCTTCCTTTAGAGAGTGTTTAATCCCATTTTAAGTTAGATGTAAGAAATAAGCTGAATGCATCTCATTCTGGATATATTTCTCTACACATTGTGGTGTGAAGTGAGGCTAGAGGGCTAGCTTTATCTGTGTATCCACACATAGGCCAGAAGAAAGTCTGAAGGTCTGAAGATTAGATTGTAGTCTTGCAACTATGGCCAACATAGCTTGCTCAGTCATTGGCTAAATACCAAACAGTACGTTTGATATATGCAGCTATATACTTGCTGCAATACATGAAATACTGCTATTTCAGCTGCCTTTCATTCTCTGTATTCTATTTATTTGTGACACGTCCCAAAAACTGTTGAATACAAGCTGCTAGTTGTGCTGAATGCTTGTCCCACTGTGATCTGTCCTGGATCTTCTTCATGCTTCCTCCATACATGAGATCAGATGTGCCTAGGCACTGTAAGCACAATACAGATTCTGCTTTGATGGTAGCCTTCATATGTAATCCACCTTGAACCATATCTGATCTTGAGTGCTAAGTTGCTTTATAACATGAGCTGTAACATATGCAGAAATATGGCATATAAATGTAGAAAGAGTTCTCAGGTTCTAGTCAAATCCTAAGATGGTGCATCATGATTGATTAGTGTAAGCCTTGCATTTACATCATCTTGACAACATGTTCTTACTTACTATGCTGGAATGAAAGGGTAGATCCAGCATTCACATATGGAGTACATATGCTATAAAAAGAGCAATTTTGCTGAATCGGCTTCATTGAGTAAATTACTAAGGCATGACGCTGATTATCTAAATGTGAATGCTAGCCTGAAAATTAATAATTTAACTTTACAGGCTCATTTGCTGCCCAGGTGAATTTAACTACAGGGGCTTCAAGCAGTGAAAGTGCATGTGCACATGATATATAAAATGCACCTGTTGAAGTAATGTTTATTTTCCTAGATGTTATACTATGTAGGCATGGACTAATTTCACTTTTAAAAATTCTACCAGAAGTTAAATGCCTTTTCTTCCCCTGCTCTCCTGTTGATCTTAATAAAAATCTCTTCATCAAGGGGTCTGCTTATTAGGGGAACAAATAAACTGCCTACAGTCAGGAGTACATATATGGCCCTTTTCATCCATACTCCTCACAGCAATTTACAGTAAGAGGGCATGTATCCCATTTTGCACACAGTGAAACAAGAAATACAGAGACTCAGAAGAAGGTCAGCATAGAAGACGTAAAATAGAATACTGCTTTTTCTCAAGCGTTGCTTTTATGCAGGAGGTGTGCATAAATGCAATCATGTAAACAGAGTCTCCTTAACTTGTGATATGTACAGCAAGTACTGGAAGGAGTTAGGAAATCAAGAAAGAGTCAATGACTTTTCCTTAAATTTTGATTACTGTGAGGTTGGGGACAAAATCCATTCCTTCCTTCTTCAATTCCTTTTCATGACTCTCGCACAAGACTTTAAGAACAAGCAGATCTCTGTCAGCAGCCCATAGAAATGAAAGGGTAGCAGGACAAATTATTTTTCCACTTGATCTTTGAAAATAATTAATGCTAAAATTTTATTGCAACATGTACAGTCTTTGCTGGAAATTGTAATGCATCACACATGGTTCAAACAACAGATGTTGGCTCTATCATATTAACATTTTAATTGGTTTCTCCTCAGGGCTGACACTGAAAGGGTTACCTCCATGTGCAGAAAAGGCTCCATCTCACCACCTATCCCAGGCTGGTAAAACACCAAGCATATGTTAGTGGATTTGGCTGTGGGAGGGCAGGTGGAGAGAAATGGGAAGTCTCTGCTTGTTCATGCACAGTGATTTGCTTCAGTCACCAAGCTCTGTTAAATAAACAGCCTGTGAACCAAATACAAATTTCACATGTACAAGGAGGCTTTTCTCTGAACCCTTCCAGGTGGGAATGTTTTCTAGTACATGACTCTTATTTAACGTTCACACTGCCCAAGGGCCACAGTTAGTACCTCTGTGCAAACATCAGAAGATGTCTGCCATAAACACCTCACGGTCTGAGCATGCAGAAGGCCTGGAATGAGGCTGACAGGTGCCACCAAAGTCACAAGTGCTTGTCTTTCCAGGTCCAGTTACTTTCCTTAATAATTCAGTGAACTTGTCTGTTTAGTTTGGGTCTGTGGTGTCTGGCAGAGAAAGGGCTGGAGGAACAGCAGGGCATGTTCCCTGAGGACAGCAGGGAGGAGAGCACTGCTGATAGATAGATAGATAGTAAGGACAAACAGAAGAGACAAAATTGCAGCAGAAACCCTTCTGCCAGGAAAATAAATTCCCTTTTAGATTCCTAGTTTCCACCACTCCTTTTCAGATTCTGTGACATTCACTGGAGCAGAGAACAAAGGCGATGAATGAAGGTTCGTTCTCATCCTGAGCTCTCATTGGAGATGTCTTTGTTGTTTCCATCTTCTTGGAGATCTGAGGTTTTGGGTCTTTTAGAAAGGCTGCAAGAGCTAAAAGAGAGCCCCAAAGAACAAGATGATAGCTGTATCCATCCAGCACTGGAGGTATTAGGACACCTGCAGACACATAGCAGCATAGAAATGGTATAGATTGGAAGGAACTTTAAGATCATCTAGTTCCAACTTCCCTGCTATAGGCAGGGTCGCCTCCCTCTAGACCAGGTTGCTCAAAGTTCTATTCAGCCTGGCCTTGAATGCTCGCAGGGAGGGGGCATCCACAACCTTGCTGGGCAATCTGTTCCTGTGTCTCACCACCCTCACAGTCAAGAATTTCTTCCTACTATCTACTCCAAACCTACCCTCTTCTGGTTTAAAGCCATTTTCCCTCAGCCAGTCGCTACGTGCCCTTCTAAAAAGTCCCTCCCCAGCTTTCCTGTAAGCCACTTTCAGGTACTGGAAAGCCAGCTCATGTTGAGTCTTTCATCAACTAACACCCCCAAATCCTTAACCTCAGAGATGCCCTCAAGCCATTCTCCACCCAACCTGTATTTGTGGTTGGGATCACCCTGATCCTGGTGCAGGACCTTGTTCTTGGCTTTACTGAACTTCAGAAGGTTGGCATGGGCCCACCTCTCAAGCCTGTCCAGGTCCTTCTTGATGGCATCCCTTACCTCTAGTGTGTTAACTGCGCCACTCAGCTTTGTGTTGTCCATAAGCTTGCTAAGGATGCACTGATCCCACTGTCCATGTTGCCAACAAAGATGTTAAATAACACCAATCCCTGAGCTAATGAGGCTGTTTTATTTCTAGTTTGTAGGAATAGCTAACATATTTATGTTTACACATCAAGGACATCATTACTTTAGTCCATAAAAATTGATTTCTTTCTTCTTAAAAATGATATTTTTCACATGTACCTTTCGCAAGGAATGCCACTCAGTGATTTGGGCACAAAGCAAAACACAAAGAAATAAGGAAAGCTAAGGCAAGGAAGTGTCTCAGAACTGAGGTCAACGCTGGAGGCCTCTTGCCAGCCCTGACTCCTATTCTAAATGGATAACTCATTTACAGATTCTGTCTTCAGGGCTATCATGGTCATTAGGTCTGCAAGGCAGCCCAGCCCCCTGTTAGCTAGTCAGCTTTGCACTGAAATCTGTGAGATCTGGTAATAGAATCATAGAATTGTAGAATCATTAAAGTTGGAAAAGACCACTAAGATAATCTAGGCTGACCATCCACCTAGCACCAATATTGCCCACTAAACTATGTCCGTCAGTGTTACATCTCCATATTTCTTGAACACCCTCAGGAATGGTGACTCCACCACCTTCCTGGGCAGCGTTTCAATACCTCACCACTCTTTCTAATAAATTTATGCTAATATCCAACCTGGACCTCTCCTTGTGAAACTTGAGGCCATTACTTCTTGTCTTATTACAAGTTACCTGGGAGAAGAGACCAATCCCCATCTTGCTGGTGGTCCACACCAGTTCTCCATTTTGATCTGCGTATCTTGAGGGCGGTCTTTGCTTGCCTGTGCACAGCTCTGAAGTAACCAGCAGAGCCCAACTTGGGATCACCTGCTCCAGACAGACAGAGTTAAGTGGGATGCAGCCTGGGAAAGCCATTCACTTCTCGACTTTTCCTTTTTTCCTTTCTTTTCTCTCTTCTGAGGTAGGAGTTACAGTGGAAGCAAGTAAGAGGTGAAGGAAAAGAGTGAGGGCAGTCTAGTGGCTCATATAGGGAGCCCCTTCATTACTGTATTGCTGAAAAATTTTAGTGAAGTGGCCAGCTCCAGAGGGTATACAAGGATAAGGATCTTAGCCGGAAGACTGATTCCTTACCAATTCCCAGAAATTAACAGAATATAGGGAGTAATCAAGTACATTCAGTACCTTATGTCAGAGCACAGCTTGCACAGCAAAGGGGAGCTTGTTGTGCTTTGTGCTGCAGTGTCAGAAGCACTTCAGTTCAGCACTTCTCTTTGCTTATTCACATCACATCAGAGAAAGAGCAAGCTGCTATGTCAGCCTGAGGCCAAAAGTTGTTGGCGCTGATTTGAGTGCAGTCCTTTTATGTGGGGAGGGTGTGGCAGCCTATTGGAAAAGCACCCTGACAAGCCTTGGAGACCTGAGTTCAGCCTTTCAACACATATACCATTTTCCCTCTACCCCTTTCCCCCATCTGATTCAGGAGTAGGAGAATACCTGGAGTACAGCAGTGGCTGCCCAGGTGCTGCCTGTAGCCTATCCTGCAGCCTTGCCTTCTGAACTGGCTGATGTTGCTTGATGGGTCACCTGGGCTCTGTTAGAGCTTTGACTCATGTTGTGCAGCACATTTTTTACAAATGCTAAGCTGTCTCCTTGTCGTAATATCCGTCTTTTATTTCTTTGACATCTTTTAAGCTATCACAGAAGATGTTTTGTTAGGAAATTCCAAGTATTGAATGGAATGGAAGCTTTAATTAGACTCTTCTTTGCTAGATGTTGGGATCATATCTGGGTTTTGCCATAGTTGAACAGTGTTGACTGCTTTTTGTGGGAGATCATATTATGTTACACAACCAATGAAAACCGTGAAGAATCTGTGTGGAACTGGTTTAAGGTACACCTCAAACAGACTGAATTCGTCATGTCCAGGAAGAAGAGACTGAAGGTACAGATGGTCTGAAGACAACATCTGGATGCTCCTTAGAGTTCTTTTGGCAAATAAATTCTTAAAAGTGAAAACAGATTTTACTTTAAGGGTGATTTGTATCCAGAGGATAACATCACCTACATAAGTTCTGCTAGATGCTTCCCCTTCAGGATATGATCCCTGAACCTCAGGTCATGCTTCTTAGATTCCTTGGGGCATTCGGTTGTTCAGGGTACCATCCCCTCCACCTTGAACTTGACTCTCGGTCTCTTGCTGGCTCCATGTAGTTTCTCCTAAAACAAGAATATGATTTTATTTTTTTTAAATTTTTTTAAATTTTATTTTTAATTTTTTTTTTTTCCCCTTGGTGAATTTTCCGTAACAATGAGAGCCATCCTGGAACTTGCCAAAAATATGTATGAGATGTAAAAAAAGGTTTGTGCTGCATTCAGTGTGGTGTCACATGAAGGTACATGACCAGCTGAAAAGCACTGCAGGACTAACACGTTGCCCTGGAGTGTTCAAGGCCAGGTTGGATGGGACCCTGGGCAGCCTGAGCTTGTGGGTGCCAGCCCTGGCCACAGCAGAGGTTTGGACCTCAGTGATCTGTAAGGTCTCTTCCAGTCCAAGCCATTCTATGATTCTCTGAGTATTGGGCATGGGAAATGAACTTCCTGAAGCCTCATCCATCGTATTGACTGGGAGGGGTTGTTAGTTCCGAACATCTCCATATTTACAACCCTCATGCCTTTTTCTGTCTGTTTCACTGCAGAAGAGAACAAAGGATTAAACCAGAACTTACAAAGTTTGAATAATCAGTGGCTATGTGTCTAAGAAAGAAGTGGGGAGCTCTCCTGCTTGCTCTTAGGAGCAATGCAGGGTGAGCACGGATACCTCCATCTTGTGCTCCAGGCAGTAAATCAGAGCTCCTGCAGGCGAGAACTGGTTTGAGTTCTCACATTCACCATGCAGCAGCACACATCCCCACCAAAGCGGTGTCAGCAACAGGTCTCGTGACTCAGCCTTGCTGCTGTGGATGCCTGGTTTCTGCACTCAGCAATGGCTCTGGATAGAGCATCACTCAGGCATTCCCTCAGACGGACAGAACGCAGTTTAACCAGTGATCAAGACTCAGTCTAAGAACATAAAACCAGATACACTGAGCCACAAAAAACAACAGTCTAGTTCAGTTTTTTTATTTTGGATGGTGGCAAAAGTACACAGCTAAGAAATTATACAAAATAGGGAAAAATAAATATATTACTTCAAATGTTCTTCCAGTCTTCAGCAGTTCACAGCTCATGGTCCTGCCAAGCCAGAGGTATTGTCTGTATATTTAGTTGCCTTTGATTCTTCTCTATAAATCTCTTAAACTCCTTATAAGAACATGATCATCAGTGATACCCATGGGAAGTTGATCCAGAGATTGAATAGCTGCTAGTATGAGGAAGAATGTTCTTCACTTGATCTGAAACTGCTTTCCATTCATTTCTTTTCATGTACTCTTTGTCTTAAGTTGCAACAGACAGTGTGTACTCAACTCTCATTCATGCTCTTCCTGATTTTGTAGGATGCCATTGTATCTCCCTTTATCTGTGTTTTTTTCCAGTATGATGCCTCTCACCTCACATTGTCAGTGTTCATAAAGAAGCTGTTCTGTGCAGCCTGAATGCCTTTTACTATCATGTTATTATTTTCTGTTCCTTTTCCAGTCTACTATATACTTACGTATATGGCTGGGATGTCAGGAGACCACACTACACAACGTTCCATCCACAGATGTACAGACTCATACAGTGGCAGAAATATGGGCTCTAGTTTGTTTTTTTTCTCGATAATTCCTAAAACTTTATTTCCTCTTTAACAGCCTAAGTGGCGCTAAGTGGCACTAAGATCATATTTTCATGGGAATGCCAATTCATAAGAAAGCTGCTGACTGCTCTCAGGAGTTGGGAGACTTCTGCCATCAACTCTAATTTAGATGCCCATTGCAAAAATGTTATTTTGACACAGAAAATACAAGATAATTCATTAGTAAATTCACTTCTTTTTTTCTATAACAGAATCAGATGACTCAGGTAGAAAAGAAAATGGCCAGTCAACCATGAATGCAAAACTACAAATTGCTGTAGTGTAGATACCTTATAACTGAGGTTAATCAAGCAGCAATTAATCAAAATGGATTTCCTTGATCGTATTTCTCTCATCTTCTTCTAGGAATATAAACTTTTGAAATTATTTAACTTGAAAAGGAGTGGTCTCCCAAGTGTTTAGATGTCAACTTACTTACGACACATGATTTTCCAACAAAGGCTCTTTATTTTAAACAGATGTACTGAAACTAACAGAAAGTAAAGTCACAGACCCTGTTTGTGGATGTGGGCAAAATACTGATATGGCTCCTTCGAACAGCTTCACAACTGCTTTTCAGAAATTCTGTGCTTGAAGTCCCTTTTTAGCTTTTCCCTCATTCTGTACACCTACCACAGCAGGCCAGATGAAGATGCTTAACCCTGGGCTGTATTTTCCTAAATTTTGAAGAATCTTTCTTTTATTAGTAATGGGAACACTGTAAACATTTGATGACAACAAACTGACATTCAAGTATGGCTGTGCTGCTCCATTTGTGTCAAGAATGAAGACAGAAATCTTTTAGAGGGTAACCATGATACAGTGGCTTTTCCTTGTGCTCAGTGGGGCAGATGTACCAGAGCTACATCTAGCTGACCAACTGAAGTCCACATTGTAGTTGTGCAAGCCTCAGCAATAGTCTCACAGTATACCTCAGGGTGTTTGCCAGCAGGAAGTTGAGCAGTCACACATTAACAGTGTGCTCAACCTGAAGCAATACAGCCATGCTGAGAAATAAGGTATAATAACTAAAGGCCAGCATTAGGATAATGCAGCTATAGGGCTTCTGGACCACAGCTGGCTAGTACCCAGCTGGCTCACAGTGTGCGCAGAGGTGCACACAGCAGCTGCCTTTCTTTGCAAGTCACTTGTTTAAAAGGAAAAGCTCAAAAAGCTAAAGCTCAAAATTAGCTAAAGCTCATTGTAAAGGCTCTAATCAGAGCTAGTTATAGTCTGGCTTTGAACGAGCCCTGCTAGTTTTAGCTCATAATCTCTGAGTACTAAATTCCCCATCTGTTCAGATATTTTCCACCTTTCTCAAGGGTATAGGGTCCTTTAGTTTTAACACACAGGACATAGCTCTGCTGAGAGTGTTTCTTCCCCTTTATGAATCGCTTCTGTAGGTGGGTTAAGCCCAGGGGCATCTGCTTTGCATCATCAGCTTGTTTGATAGGAGCTTTGCTCTGTTCCCTTAAGGACATCATCTCCACTACAGGAACAGGTAAACTGAAGTACGAAGGAGAGAACGGTTGGGTGATTTCCAAAAGGAATTAGTATTCTGGCACTCTTGAAAAATCTCTTCATGATGTCTCCAATTCTGTTGGTTTTCTCCAGAAAATGTGTGTTGAGGGCTCAGAAATTCTGGTAGCATTCAAAATCATTTGCCATATCTGAAAGATAATCTTTATGAAGTTTTGGCTCTGGATATATATCAAGTGATGCCAAGCCTGGAAGAGCCCTCCAGTGCAAGCAAAAGGTTGCCTTTCCATATGGGATATGTTCTGTAAGGTGTGATCGTCATTTTTTTTATTTGCCCCTACTGCTGGTTTCCTGAGGAAAAGGGACTTGGAGGTATATATCATCTGGTTCTTCTGTCCCTCTCATCCCCTGGTACCAACCAGTCCCTCATTTTCATGAAGTGATTGCCCTGGCTGGCTTCTCCCTGCTCTGGGGACAGGGTCACATCACACCAGCCCAGAGCTGGCACTGCTGCTGTGTGCACTTTCAAGGGACCTTCTCCTCCCGGGTTTTCGTGTGTATGTGTGTTCAGACTCATTTCTCCATCCCATGCAAACTTTTAATGAGGAGAAGCTACTAAAGGTGGCACTGATGGAGATGTGCCAAACACAGGTCATTCTGCTAGAAAGTGTCAACTAGCTTGGCTGTGTCCCACCTTCCTGGAGATCAGCTAATGCTCACCGGGTGTCTTGGGCAGGCAGCCTCTCCCCAGACTAATGCTTATGACTGAAAGGGATTGTGTTGAGCATGTTTGTAATTGATTCAGGACTGTTGTGTGACAAAACACAATAGCTTTGTATGAGGCTTTAATATAAATCTCTTGCACCAGCAGAGTGCAGTAATTGAATCAATATACAAGCAAGGCTGGAGAAGCCTTATGAAAAAGTTTGGTTCCAGGTTAAATGTGAAACAGATGTTCCCTGACCCTCTCCCCTTCCCACCCTGTCACCTCCCCCTTTGTCCCTGCCAATTGCAGGCAGATATGCTCCTCGTTTAAAATGAGAGGGGAAAAGGGAAAAATAAAAAGCAATTGCATGATTCTTTGGCAGTGTTAGCAGGGAGCTGCTGATAGTTGAGAATAAAGCATCACATGTGTTAGGGTAAATGGTGGTGACTCAGAAAAGGTTGGAAGGGGGTGGGTGAGGCAGTGAAGGGGGCTAGCAGAGTCCCTTGGGAGTGATTCCTATCACCCAAACTTTGTAGAAGGGTTTGGGAAGCCAATGAAAGCTGTATCCAGAGCTGCAGCAGCAAGGTGCAGAGGGCAGACTCCCATGATGGGCACATGTCATTAAAGAAAGTACAAAGTAGTCTCTTCTTGCATGAAGCATCTCCTGTGATGGATCTGTCAGAAAGTGTTGGAGGTGCTTTGGCTGAGGTTGTCAGGCTGGGCTCACCTCTCAGAGGAGGGGATCTGAGTCCAGTGACCCCTGCCCAAAAACAGGCAGAAAACATTGATGATGTTCATGATGATGATGATGATGATGATGATGACAGGCAGAAAGCATTGATGATGATCACATGAGTGATGGTTCCTGTTTTGGGAATGTGTAAGCAGATGAAATTATTCTTTCTGTCCATATCAAGGAGTGTGAGTAGGAAACCTGTATGTCATGTTTTGGATATGAAAGAAAGCCAGCACTTTGGAAGTTTTTGGTAAATTTTCCAAAAGCGCAGGAGCAGATGGTGAAAGATCTGCAATTGAATGGTTTTCTTTTCCCATTTTTTGAGTGGTATAGTCTTGGTAAAGCAGTCCCTGCTGGATGGTCCCCAGGCTGCTTTACTTGGCTTTCACTGGAGCAGAGGGATTTGCTCTTAATTTTCTCCTTGTCTGAGCAGCTCCCAACAATCTATATTTTTCTTTGTTTCTTCTGCAGCCTGAGATCAATCTATGTCACCACTGCCATGAAGATGAGCCAGCCCTTAGAGTGTAAGAATTAGGCCTAACTCATTACTCTGCCTTCTCCCACTGGTGATCCCTACTGAAGTCAGTGAAAGTTTTCATCAATACTAGGGAAAGTGTAAGAACAAACATCTCTTCTGCTTGAAAGACAGCAGCTACTAAAGGTTTTAGGCTTGCATAAAGGTGCTTAGAGCTATGGCCTATGGCCTAGAGGAATACAGGTAAAACTGGTCTATCCTCTGCTCACACGTGGGGTTCAGCACAGAATTTCTTTGCTGCTTCAGACAAGTTGTTTTCCTTGCTAGAATCACTTGTTCAAGTAGAATGGTATGACTCTATGGCAACAGGATGTTAACTTGGGGTACTTGCCTCCCAGAACAACCAGGCAGATTCATCAGTATCTGTGAAGGGCTTTGTGAACTTCAAATCTGTACACTCCTCAGGATGTTTAAGCACTGCTTGAATTTCATCTTACATAGCATAAGTGAAATGTTTCACCAGTCTTTGCTGGATGATTTACATCCTAAAAGTTTGTAGACCGATCACAGTTGAACTACTTAAAAATAGATAGATACCTTTTTTATCTGTGTGCACTGAGAAGATGGGATCTGTGAAGAACTTACTGGATTATCAGAGATAAGCATCATCCCTCTTCTTATTTTGAGTGAAATTTCAGAGCCTTAAGTCTCCTTCTGAGTCTTCTCAGATGAGATAAAATCTCTGAATCCTATTCAAATGCTTTTCTCGTTGTATGCATTGGGACGCTGTTGTTTTGCACACAAAAGTAGCACAAATCTGTTAAGAATATACCTTTCATTCACTGCATCCCATCTCAAAATATTTCTAATGCTCTTCATCATATCTTAAAGCACTTAGAGGCTGATCCCCTGCTCTGTGAAAATCAGTGGTTTTCTTGAGGGGCTTGGCTCATGCTATTAGCGAATGAACTACATGCAGTGAGTCGTAATGTAATGTCAGGGCTCTGAGGCTTTTGGAAAGCCATGAAAATCAGAAGTCCATCATGACAAGATGAGCAATATGAGACTCACAGAACATTCAGCCTGATGACAAGATCCAGAATAACTAGTGCAGGGAGAGCTGTCTGAATAGGACATTCCCTTGCTGTATGTGTTGAGAGAAAGGATGCACTATTTGAAAAACTACCATGAAATCGGAAAGCTGGGGTGTTTCTGCCTCCTGGAGAAAATGTCAACATTGGATTTCTATTAAATCAAATGATAACAAGAACTATCAAATACCTGTTCTACCATAACTACCAAAATAACCATTCTGATAGCAGTCCTCACTGCTTTCAGAAGGAAGGTCTCAGCAGATGTGCCATTTTATAAGAAACTCACATTTCATAGAATCATAGAATCATAGAATGGTTTGGGTTGGAAGGGACCTTTAAGATTATCAAGTTCCAACCCCCTGCTGTAGGCAGGGATACCTCCCTCTAGACCAGGTTGCTCAAAGCCCCATCCAACCTGGCCTTGATGTCTGTGTTGCCTACGTATTTTATTATTATTTCACCTCAGAAAAGCACACTGCTGGCTTTGCCTGCATTTGCAAGACAACACGATTGCTTGCTTTAACTTTTAACCTGACTAAAAAAGCACAGAAAACAAGCTGTACCACACAGCCCTTTTTGAAGTATCTGTTTCAAATCACCTACCTGAAGATTTGAGACATGTCTCCAAGTTGCCGAGATGGAAGCTAGAATTCCATCTCACTACTTAATGGGCTAAGAGTGCGTGGTTGGAAGTGAAGAAATGCACATGGAGCATTTTTCAAAGTTTTTATTTCCTTCTGTTTCCCAGACCTGAGCTGAGACATTTCCTGGAAGGACATTGCTCCTGCTCCAGACTGACTTCATCACCACAAAACTGGGAAAAGGAAAACCCCTCCATTTCCATCTAAGAAATGACATCAGAATCACAGGAATCCTAGCCTCGTGTCTTTTGATCTTCTTTCACTTGATCTGCAGCCACAGAAGCACTAGAATTTTTGACATTTTCCTGTAAAATTTCTCATTATTATAATCTTTAACATTCAAGCTAGATAGCAACCAGGGTGCCTTCCTATTACGTATATTCTGATAATCTCCACCAGATGACCACAGCCATTTTCAAAATCTTCTGCAAGATGCGTAGCTATGAGACAAAACAGTAAATATATTTATTTTCGATAACATGAAAAAGGAACTGGGAAAAAGTATTTAAATTATAGTGTTTGTACAATATTCAAACCTCTGCTCCTCTTTCAGGAAATGAGAACACCTGTATAAACAATTGATCTGGAGAAGTTAAAGGTCATATTACCACTATGTAGTCCATGGCCTCTGAAGGTTAAAATATCCTTTTACAAACAAAATATCCTTGCCTTGAAGAGGTTGGGCAGGTATTCCCTTGGCTGCTGTCACAACCTTTGGCCTCAGTCCTACGAATACTTATACACATGCTTAGTTTTTAACATGCAAGTATCTCTACTGCACAGCTCAGAGTGGTGTGACGAAGTTCCAGTAATTAGTGTCTTTATGTGCTCTAATGTGATACAGAATACTTGTTGCTTCTCAATTCCTTGGTTGTTGGGATTGCTGTACACCCAAAGAATGCCAGGACAATCCACAGGCTCATTGTAACCACAGAACCTTCCCCACAGTTCTGAGTTGTAGCCTGAAAAAATCTCAAGGGATTTCTTCTTAATATATCTTATCAGGATCTTAGCTCTATAATCAAAGCACTAAGTACTGTAATTATGAATTAGTCATTTTGCTAGTGGGTACCACATACTATATTTTTTTCATATTTGGTAGATTTATGTTTCTTTCTGTGGTATCCTTAAGGTGTTGGTTTTAACTTCCGGTTGCTTAGAATAAGACTTGCAGCAGCTCTGCTAATATTCTTAGAATTGTATTTTCCTGATTCCAGGTTGATTCAGGACTCCAGTTTCCAAAAGTGGCTTCGGTATTAATGCAATTAAACCATATTTAAAGTCAAATGATTTAAGTATACTTTTGGATCTAATCCACATTTTGATGAAGAGCGTTTTCATCTCAAACGCTTAATAACCCTTCCAGTTACATTTTGGTTACCTTACACTGTTTCATTTGTAAACTCTTCTATAAATTTTATTTCCTGTCACACATACATAACAACAATACAAGACTGCTGAATTTCTGGAATCAGAATGGTTCTGATACCTACACTGAGGTTCACATCACTTCTTCCAATATGAATTGAGCTTCCCACAGGAAGGCAAAAGAAATCAGCAATAAATTGTGTCTCCTGGTGCAGACTAGCCCTATAACATTAACCAAGCTGTGTGGTTGAATATAGGCCAAGAAAAAGATGATTCATTTTACTGGGAAAATCAAAATCACAGATGAGGTTATTCCCCCAGTATTTGGAAGACCCCATTCCAGTGACTGTGAACTCATTTTACCCGCACATCAATTGCTTTAATAGGGCATACCATCTACCTGGAGTGAGCTGTAGGTGGGAGCCTGTTGCTGCAACAGTCTTATACCAACAAAAGATTTCTGGATGCCATCCAGAGGAACAGACAGGCTGAGCAGTGGGTCTGGTTGAACGTCATAAAGTTCAGTAAATCCAAGTGCAAAATAGTAAATCCATGTGCAAGATGTTGTACCTGAGTCGAGGCAACCTCCATTACCAATATAAGCTGTGGGATGAAATGACTGAGCACAGCTGTGCCAAAAAGGACTGGTGGATGGGAAGCTGGACATGAGTCAGCAATGTGACCTTGCAGCCCAGAAAGCCAACTGTATCCTGGGCTGAATAAAAAGAAGCATGGACAGCAGGGCGAGGGAGGTGATCCTGCCCCGCTGCCACGCACTGGTGAGGCCTCACCTGGAACACTGTGTCCAGATATGGAGTCCTCAGTACAGAAGAGACACAGACCTGTTCGATTGTGTGCAGAGGAGAGCCACAAAAATGATCCAAGGCATGGGACATCTCTCCTATGAGGACAGAATGAAAGAACTGGAGTTGTTCATCCTGGAGAAGAGAAGGGTCCAAGGTGACCTGATAGCAGCCTGTCAGTATCTAAAGGGCAGCTAGAGGAAGGAAGGGGACAGACTCTTTAGCAGGGTCTGTGGTGAAAGAACAAGGTGAATGGCAGTTGCTCTTAGCTCTGCTGGTAGTCTGCTTCTGGCTATCCCCCTTCCCCTTCCCAATTAATTTTTGAATAATTTCTCTAGTTTAAATTTATTGTTGGCATTAGCTTGTTCTGGGGCTTTTTGTATGTGCATCTGTTACTGTAATCTGCACATTCAGGATGAATCTTGTTATTATTTTTTGTTGTTGTTTGTAGTTCTTCTGCTGCTGTACATTCACTGCCAGAAACAAAAGAAAACATTTACTCTGACTGCAAACATCTGCCTATTCCATGTCTCATAGCAGCAATTGATCTTCAGAGCTCCACATTCTGCTTACAGGTGCAGTGAGAATCGTGCTGGTTCCTTCTTTGATATCTGGAAGGGGTAAAATCAATTTATTTACCCTGTGGAGCATAGCTGCTTTATTCGCACGGAGATTCCCTTCAGCATGTGAAACAGCATTTCCCCTTAAAATCATCAGTTCCAGCATTAGCTGACGTTTTTTACTTTGTAAATCTGGGAGTTAAGATTTCCTGTAATGCTCCAGTTGCATCTGAAAATATACCCAGTGTAACTGTCAAAAGAATATAACTGTCAAAAGAATATCTTAATTTGGAAGACAAAGGCTATCTCTCAATGTCAATTTGTAAAATAGACATTTATAACTTCTAGTCCTCTTCACATACGTGTGTATATATATGTGTGTATACATATATTTCTGCAGTACCCATTCTTACAAGGTAACCATCCTCTACTGGATGTGATGGTTTAAGAAAGATGCCCATCTAGTTCAGATCGCTAAAACCAGCAGATGTTCAGGTTTGCCAGTGTTTTAACTCCTCTCAAAGAATTTTTACTTTCTTTCAGTTCGGTAGAATTAAAGAATGGAAGTTAAGTCAATCATTTAATGAGGCCAAGAGAAAAAGAGGACGACATTGACTTAAAAACATATATAATAAAATTTTAAGGGGGAAAGGCAGATTTTCAACTTTTAAATTGACAACTAATTCCTGAAATTCTGAATTTTTCTGAAAATCCTTTGTCACCCTTAGGTAGCAGAGTTCAGAATTAAGAGGTCTGCAGTTATTTCTGATTATTTGAAGACTCAGAGAAGTAAAATTGTTGTGGAACCAGAGAGCACCAGTTTTCAACAGTGAAGATACAGCAAAGAAAAAAAAAAGTAGAAAAGTAAATACAAGATAATTCTTGCAGCTTTCCAAATATTAACATCCTTCTCTGTGGTGACAGATCTTCCCTTGCTTTTGTAAATCCTGGTCAACTGTCAGACACAAAGGAGCAGAGATATGCATATGCATGTTGCACCTGCAGGATCAAATAAGGCAGCAATGAGTAAGGGAGCAAATATTTCTTGGTAACTAAGTCTAATTGGAAAGTCAAACCTACTGTCATGGTGTATTCATGCCCTACTGGTTGGTCACAATCATGCCTGACTGTTATAATGTAATCCTTAAGACTGGGGATGTATGAGGGGCGTGAGTATGTATGAATAGTGTCTGATCCTCCTGCTGTTTCCAGACCATGACATTGATAACAATAAGGCAGATCAGACTGCTAAACATTATGGAAACCTCCACTTCTAGTATTAGCTCCATGTCATTTGGTGGACAGGACCACAGGGAGTCATTATTATTATGTACCAACAGAGAGGAAAAACCTGCTCTTCATTAAAATGATGTGGAATGAATTTTGTGGGCAGTGATATATTCATGCTGGGAACTTCAGCAGTTTCTCTGCTTTGTAATAACAACAATGATTTAAAAAGCTCTCTGAGCTACAAAATCTTAAGGATCAACCACACTGGCACCTGATGCTCCATGACATCTTCCTGGGCACTCTGAGTCCTGGTCATTAATAGCTGGGTACTGCTGGGCTTTGTTTTCTCATTTGTGTAGGCTGGGGGTTATTTTCTCGGAGAGGTAAAGCCAAAGTTTATTCTGTGTTACAATTGCAAAGGCACAGTCACTGAATAAAAAAAAACTTGCTAAGAAGGGACAACGCAACTTATTTTCTTGGGCTTCCTGATTTTTCCAGGACAGCAATATTTCAGAAATGCTAAGCAAAATGTACCTTGAAAACAGCATTTATTGAAAAAGTAAAAAAGCAGCCTTTTGGCTCCGTGCACCTGAACATTATAGGTCTGAGAGTCAAAACATGCACCTGATGTTCTTTAACATGCAAGACCACCATGGTCTGAAAAGCCAGGTAAGCCCAGACATGCTGTTGGCCAAACATCTACTCAGAGGCTGATCTCCTACATGACCATGGCTTGTCCATAAAAACCGTGTGCCCTGTGAGGAATTAACAACTGGCTGAGGCAGATAATTTTGAAGAAGTCTGGAAAAGTGAATATATTTAAATAGTATAAGAAAGTAGTAACACTGCTTGTTGGATTCCGCATTCCAACTCTGGTTATCCTGTTCTACTGGTTGGCAACCCTGCCCATAGCAGGGTGTTGGACCTCGATGGTCCCTTCCAACCTAAGCCAATCTATGATTCTATGATTCTACGGACGTAACTGGTGCATCTCCATCATGGCTCTACATGAGGGATGAGCCAATTCACGCCAGCTCAAACCCAATAATTTATTCACCTTCTTTACCTTCTGGTTGCAGGGCTTAACACAGAATTAGAAGGCCACAGCATTTAAATTGTTAATATACATCAGTTTGTGCTCTCAACTGCCATCTGCCTGCAGGTGTTCTTCCTCACACACCTTCCATTTTAATCAGGGACAGCAGATCTGGTCATTCTACCTCCAGTGGGACTTCAGGGAGATAAAGACTCAGCACTGCTCAGTAAGACCTCCCTCCTCCATCACAGAAGGACCTTTACATCATCTTGTCCGAAAAGCATAAAATGCTCATCTAACCACACTGGCAAAACTTGCAGGATAAACTGCAGAGCTCCAGAATTTGCAAGTGCTTTGCAAAATGTGGCACTTTGAAAAATGTTTTCCTAAATATGCAATTAAAGTGATGACAGCTTCCTAGAGGTTGCCGTGTTACATACTTTACAATGTTATGATGTATTTGTGCTGTGTACAAGTCTTTTATGTGCAGCTAAACAAACTGTGAGGGAATAGTTTTAACTGTTCATTTGAGAATAGGTCATTATAAGTACATCCATATTTATGATGAAGATGTATAGGACTGCATTTTTTTTCTGGCTGTGTGGCTATTATTCATCTATAATTGCAAAACTACAGCCTGCCAGTTTTGCTTCTCAGTAACAAGCCTTAATGGAGCAACTAATCTGATTTACCTTTTAACAGCTGAGAATTCTAGAGTTCCTTTAAATGCTTTCTGTTGAACACTTTTTGGTTTGAAGTATTATTTGTGACAGTTACTTTTTATGTATATTGATGATTCCACAGGAGTTCTGAAGAGCTTTTACTAATAAAAGCCATTCTTTCAAATGCCACAGTACACTTAGAATGCTGTCCATGAGCTACCCTTTGAAGTATACCAACTGAACACGTAAGTGGTCAATATTAATAAAAATCATGTCTCATTGTCTACAGCAGTCTTTTATTCAATACACTACAATAGTTAAGCTGAGAAGTATAAATAGATATCCTGCTGCAATTCCTAAATTCATAACATATTGTCATTTTCAAGTGCTTTGTACCTTGCAAGCATGTTAGTTCTGAGTCTTGAAGAAATCCAATAAGCCAAGTGTAAAGAACTACATCATCTAATGCCATTTGGAGTATATATTCTCATGCAGATGAGAATTAAGAGGTCGATGTTTTTTGAGGACTCAAAATGATTGACTTTCTGCTTTAAATGCCAGCAATAAATCTGAAGGGAAAGGGTAGGAGTAATATAAGAACCTTGTCTTTCTCTTCTTACCACCTCTTGCAAGTTAAGTGATTAGATACAAGGGAGCTATGCAACCCTTAGAGCCACATACTGCTATTCCTCCAGAGAGAGACAGAATCTGGACCATACGTAACATTATTTCTTATTACATGTGACTGTATTAAAGAAGTGGAGAAATAAGTTTAATGTATCCATATTGTATATGCGCAATAGGCTATTCAAGTATTTGCATGCGTAGTGGGAGGAATACAGAAATGCTGCCTGGGCATGTAGGGATGGGACTAGGAATGCTAAGACACAGCAGAAGATGAATGTGGCAAGAACTGTGAAAAATAATAAGGGCTTTGCAGCCCAGAAGCCCATCTGCATCCTGGGTTGCCCTCCCTCCCTCCCTTCCTCCCTTCCTTCCTCCCTCCCATCCTTCCCTCCCTTCCTTCCCTCTTTCTCTTTCTCTCTCTCTCTCTTTCTTTCATTTTTTCTTTCTCTCTTTCTCTCTTTCTCATCCTTATCTCAGTACAAGTTCTTGCACTTTTCCTTTCAGTTCTCTTCCCTAACCCCAGTGGTGTGGAGTGAGCAAACAGCTATGTAGTGTTTAGCTTCCTACTGTGTTAGACCACAATAATACCGATGGTTGAAAAACTGCATATGAGTCTTCAATGTGTTCTTGCAGCCCTGAAAACCAATCACAATCTGGTTTGCACAAAAAGAGATTGACCAGGAGGTGAAGGGATATCATTCTCTCCCTCCACTCTCAAGAAATCCCATCTGGAGCACTGTGTTCAGCACTGGGACTCCTAGTACAAGAAAAGCATGGATCTGTTGGTGCAGGTCCAGAAGAGTACCGCAGAATTAGAGATCTGCAACATCTTTGTAGAAAGACTGAGAGACTTGGAGATTTTCATCCTGGAGTAAAAGGAGACTTTTAGGAAAACTTACTGTGGCCTTTCATTAACTAAAGAGGGGCTTATAAGAAAGATGGAGAAAGACTTTTTATCAAATGCCTGTAGTGACAAGACAAGTGGCAATGGTATTCAACCAAAATAGCTTTAGATTGGAAATAAGGAAGAAATTTTTCATTTTGAAGGTGGTCAGACACTGAATCGGGTTGCCTGGAGAAGTTGTGATTGCCTCATCCTTGGAAGTGTGCAAAATTGAGCTGGATAGGACTTTTAGTAAGTTGATCTGGTGAAAGATGACCCTGCCCATGGCAGAGTGGTCGGAGTAGATGATCTTTAAGGTCCCTTCCAACACAAAATATTCTGTGACTTTATGATTTTATGGTTCTATGATTCTATGATTCATGTTGTCACCACACTTAAGTACTATTACAAATAACGTCTGTGTACTGTAAGTGGTATTAATCAGTTTTATTTGTAATCGGTATTAAGAGGCCAGCTTTTTGACAGACACAGAGCATCTGGTAGTTTTTTTAAAATGCACGACCATGACTGATTGCTGTATTTGCATATGGTGTCGCACTTGCAGAGATGACAAAACCGGAACTGTCAAGAACATTGTTGGAAACTTCAGTATTTAAATGGTGAAGCAATTATCTTGTAATTAGAAATTATTACTCTTCCTGACATGCTAGAAATACCCCGATGTTAAATTTGGAAGTACTGGAAAAGATATTAGAGGATTATTCCTGTGTAGCCTGTTTTGTGGCTGCTCATTTTTTAGGGATGATATTCAGTGTGTGAAAGAATCTAGTGAGGACAATTTAATTAAAAGAAAATGGCAGCCAGCTCCTCAAACCATCTGATTTTAGACTAAATTTCATCTGCATCATTCTTGATGAAGAATTTCTTTGGGCCACTGAGCTGAAAGAAAGCTTGTCAAAAAATCTCAACAGTTTTGTAGAAGATATGGGAAATGTCTGGATTCAAGTGGCACAAAAGGAACAGCTACTGTCTGCACTCCTTATGAAATCTTGCAAGATACACGTGCAAGAGTAAGGTTTCAATCTCTTCCAGTTCTGCTTGGGAGCAACTGCACTGCTGGAAGTTTTATAAACTATGAATTCATGGAATAAAATCCAGAAGAAGCAAACCAGTTGCCAAATCACAACTGTTCTGTATTTCCTCTGAGATAGAGATTCCCTTGAGATGGACTTCTGCAACAATGTGGAATTATACAATAGAAATTTCTGCAGAGAGAAGGAAAATCTACAAATTTTTCTCTGCCAAGTTTGAGCAGTTAACGTTTGGAAGATCCCATGGGATATGCAATAAATAACCTTGAAAAAGAGTCCCTTAGGGATGGATCCAAAGGAATTCCTTGTATTGGGGAAAAAAAAAAAAAAGCACGGAAAGTCCCTTCACTCCTTCACTGAAGAGACTGGGAGTGCTGATCTTTAAAGGATAACTGTGACTGAACTGTACTGAGATGACAGTAAAATCCTTCCCCTTTACTCAAGCCCAAACAAGTTCCCAGCTGGAGTCCATCAAATTGGAAAGTGAATGCAATTCAGAAGAAGCTGAGGAGTTAAGGGGCTTATAATTTCCTTTCCTGAAATCCTGAAAAAAAATCAAGAAATATATATTTTTTCAAACAACTCATTTACTGTCTTTTGTTAGACGATGAAGACTTTAACAAAAACGCACAAGAGAAAAATAATAGGGGAAGTAGAAAGTGGAAAGAAATCTTCTCAGTATAATCAACATCTGCTGGTTTCCTTTATTTTAAGCTTCCAGATTAGTGCTGGGAAGATTTCTGAACTTGCTTATTCTACCAAGTGCTATTATTTTACATTAAATTTACACATGTACTTTGAAGAGACACTTCTTCAAGGAGGAATAAACAAATGTTTCCTTCACGGTATTGCATGTTTGTGCACACAGAATGTACCGTTCCTGAGTGATGTGTAGAATAAACAATATCCATCTGTTTGGAAGATAATTATCAGCCTCTTTGATACTATTTGCGCGCCTGCATGCACTTCTTTGCTTGTGGAAAATGTACAGCACTGGAAAATGAAGTATTCTGTTTATCTACGTGGCAGGACACATGATCAGTAAGAGGATGGGAGTCCTTGCTGTGGAAATATGAAGGTGAAACTATAAGAAAATAAACTTAGAGGAGAGACAAAATCCTGAAAACGAAAAGAGTCTGGAAGCATTTTGAAATGATTGTGATGTGGAAACCTACTAGACCGAGGGAAGCGTTCACGTTCCTACTGAATATAAAGGGACAAAGCATCATCTAGATCCTGACAGTAGCCAACTTTGCTCCGGCCAAATCATATACTGAATATTCCTCCTGCCACAAGTATGAGGGTGAAAAGATCTTTCAGTGATCTGTCTACTTGCCAAAGATTACTTTATAAATACTAATAAAGGCTTTGTGATCTAAGATTTACTATACAGCAGCCTCTGTGTTAGGTTAAAAGTAAACAAGGAGCTATCACAGGGGAGTTTAGCGAAGGGATTAAGGGCTCAGTGAACATGGGAGGTGGCCTAAGGCTGTGGTGACAGCTACATAGCTCACAATGTTCCTCACTCTTCTGTCAGCAATGTGCAGACATTTTTTTTCACGTAGTTACTGCAGTTGTAACACAATATAAACTTTAAAAGTGCTTCAAAATGTGTAGAATTGTTCAGGACAAGTCAATTATAATAATGATGATAACTTTTTTTTTTTTTTTTTTTTCTGAAAAGAGTTTTTCACCCTCTTTTTTTTTTTTTTTTTTTCAGAGTAGCTTCAGGTGCTGTAGATTCTATCACTGCCAAACCTGCAGTGTTCATGGAGTCCAGACTTCTGCTAACTAATTTCATAAGCTCATATTGGTGATGTCAGTGAGATTTGCCTTCATGAAAGCACTGTTTGTTCACACCAAATGATTATCTCTTTGTTGTCTCTGATGCAATGTATGAACATGGAGCTGGGGGATGAGGAAAAGATACTGACTATGGTCTGCTAGTACTGTTCATATACTTAAAAGTCTTTACAGCTTGGATGGGACACCCTGGCAGAAGCACAGTATGTCATCAGAGAGCAGGAGTCACTGTAAGCGCTGCATGCCAACAAGCCAACATTTCCTCTCCTGCTGCTCAAGCCACCTTCTAGAATAGCAAGTCTTACTGTCAGTCCGTGGTCGCATCACCAGAGACAAGAATCTATATATTTTCAGCTCCAAAAAAAAATGCCCCGTGTACATTTTAGGTAGTAGCACTCTGCATACAAAAGGGTGATTCCAGCAATTTCTTCAGCAGAGCCGGCATCATCTGCCCCTGCTCTTACAGCACAGGAATGGTGGAAGTACATTGACTCAAAATGATAAGCTCTGAACACTAATTTAAGTCTAGTTCCTCCCAAGTGGATGACTTATTTTCAAAACTCCCGAACATTAACTTCGATGTTCTTCTAAGATCAATTATTTTTCTTTATCAAGATATTGTTAAATTTGACTCTTTTTTGAAGTCAACATTATTTCAGAACTAATTTCAACTGCAGCAAGGCCTGCTGTTAGAGAAGCCAGGAGCTGACCACATTCTCCCCATCTTTCTTTGTGGGAACTGAAAAAGTGAATGACTCTGTGTACCAGGACTGCAGAGTTTAGGTGTTGGTAAACTAAACGTCAAGGAGTAATGGCTTTGTTTTCAGCTTTTAGTATTAAATAAGTGCTTAAAATTAAGATTCAGAGGCTGTACTTAAGGTTTACAGAGATTATGAGCTTGCCGACCGAGGTGCTACTGCGTCTTGACAGTGTGCGAAGATCAAAGCCAGTTATTTCAGCAACCAAACAGAGGCTGAGGAGCCCAGATTTTGGCATGTGCTTCTGAAAAATCTTGGCTTGTGTTAAGTATAACTGGAAGGAATAAATTTTTATGGTACACAAGTCCTTGCACATGGAAATAGAGTTTTCCACATGCAGGCAATAAATACATACACACTCGTGTTTAGATGTTCATAGATGTGCAGATACTTGATTAATATTTTAACTTTTTCTTTTTCTTTTTCTGTCCAGAGCATCACCAAATTTCATTCTGGCGTGTATTAACCTAAGCATTCTGTGTAAGCTACAAGAAGCAATTTTTCTTCTCTCTGCGTGGCACCAGTCATCTCTCACCTGCATGTCCAGTTCTAAGGCTCAAACTTCTAAGAGCTATGGACACATTGCTGATAGGCCTGAGAAGCAAACAAGAATAACAACAGGTTTGAAAAACAAGATCTTTGAAAGAAAGTTTAAGTAATAGAGATTGTTTAGTCTAGAGGAGTAGGGGCTACAGCAGATGATAATGGTCTCTGATATGTATAAAATTATTATGGTTAGTGATAAATGGTTCTGTGAACATCTGGGATTCAGATAAGACGGAATTGACCTTTCAGCAAGAAAATTCAGGTGAGATTTTGGGAAAGTATTTTTTTTATAAGCGGAATTAAGCGTTCTAACGTACTACCAAGGGAGCCAGTGAAGTACACTTGCAGATTTCATGACAAACATCTGTTGGGGATGGTCTTGGCAAATGGGAGACTTGGCTTCCAAACAAGGGAATTGTCTAAATGGCCTTTGAAGTCCCATTCCGGTTTACTTTCCTGTGCCTGTAAATTTTCTTTGTGCGTGTCTCTTGTTTGCACACTCTAACAAGTACGATGGTTATAAAGAAGGTGTGCCTTTGGATAGCTTCAACTTGTTCATCCCCTGCTACGTTTCTTCATCTGGCACTGAAGCCAGGAGTGAGCTGACATGGCAGAAACTTCCCAGTGTCTCAGCAAGCCCAGGAGCATCTCTTCAAGGCCCTCGAGCCACCAGAGCCCTTAAGGCTAGGTTCCAAGCCTTTAAAAGTGGTTTAAAGCCGTCCTTTAAAGCTGTTCTTTTCTTCCCTGTGTGCTGCAGAACAAAGTTGGTCCTTTGTGCAATTCCTACATAACAGAAACAGCTACTGCAGGTCTTGCACTGAAATAAAGCCAAAAGGTTTCCTTGCTTTTGTAGGAGAGCTTGGCTTGAGGTAGGTAGTATCTGAGGGGATGTTTTTTTTTTATCCACTAAGTTTTAACTGCTCTGTGACTTACTAATTGCAATGTAATAATGCAAACTTTTACCTCCTGCTTTCTAGGTTGCTGGACAATAGAAATAATCAGATCAGTATTTGTGTTCCTTTGACACTGTAAACGATTCTATGAGGTCCTGGAAACATCAGTAATAAACAAATACTGTTGGTTTGGTTTCACTTGAGGCTTCTGCAGAATTCAAGCAGCAAAAGCAGACAAAAAAACATATGTTTTTCATTTAAAATCTGTTGTTCATAACATGTACTTTTTCAGAAGAAAAATTGCCCATTCTGGAGCTTTTCTGACATTTCTATTACTTTTACAGTTTTACTCTTTTTTAACATAAAAAGAATCTCTCATCTATTCTAATTTTCTTAGTTCACTGCTCTGTATTACTTTGTAATTCCCTCATGCTCCATCTTCCTTTCCCCCTAATTTTGCCATAGACTTTTCAGGACTTGCAATGGTAGGAGCTGGTGATGGGAGAGTACGTCCATGCACGTGTGCTTATGTTGCTCCACTTGGCCCTTTAAATTGTTTTGTTTCATTTTTGTTTGCTTGTTTTGTTTATTTTTGTCTTTGCAATCAACTCTCGCATCTTGCCTCTGTTATTACTCTTGTTTTAGAACTGGATTCCATCTTGTTCTAGTGGAGAATGACTGACCAGCAAAAATGTGTCTTTTGCTGATGCTTTTTATTTCCTTTGATGACAGCACCTCTTTCTCAGTCCTCCTGGATGTGACCATGGCTCTGTATTTCTATGCTGTGTTCAAGTTCACATCCAGCAAATCTGTAGTTAGCTCAATTACCAGCTGCATCTTGCTTTTGCTCTGTTACAAGACCGGGCTCAGTCTTGACAACCCAAGTGTTGGGCTCAGACTCCTACATTCACCTAATTTTTGTTATATTCCCTTTCTCGTTGCTCTTAGAAACCTCACAGTCAAGTACATAGCAATATAAATCAGTATTCTTTATTCTGTGCATTTTGATTTTGCAGTCAGATTTTCTTAATATGGTTTCTGCTTTAAGACTGTTTTATTGTTTGGCATGTCTTGTGCTCAAATACCCATTTGGCACTAGGGAGTTTAATTTTGCTGTGTTGTTCTCTGGCTTCTTACTGTTACAAAATGATGTTGCAAAACTTGCTCTCAGTTTTCCAACCACAGCTGATACCTGCACACTGCCAGCAGTCCGCTTTTCCAAAGTGGAACTGCAACAATATCAAGTCCTGTCATAAAGAGAGGATATGCTGATTCTGATCTTTTCTCACTATAACCACTTGAGCATTCAGAAATCTGTCCAATTTTTGCTTTTCCTGTTAAATCTCTTTGCAAATACACATGATGGGTATGCAGTGTTTGCTTACAGCCAAATATTCAGGACTAGGTTGCATGCACACCCTGCTGGTGTAGTTCAGCCATTCCTCTATCAACAGGTATGATGCAGTATTTGTTTTATGACGTCAGATCTCAAATTTGGTGGGATTACTGCTAAATCACCTTGAAACAAAGTCCTGCCTTGAACATACATCCTTATCTAATGGTCATTGCAGTATAATATGCTGTTCTAGGCTAGGTTTTCTTACCATACAGCTAGGCTCAAAGATTAAATTGTTATGTCTGTAAAGCCTTGTTCTGCAAAGATTTGTACTGGTTGCCCTCCCACTCAAGGGCAGAAGTATCTCTTCCCCTCCTGGCTGGAGAAGCTCCATAAAGTGTGGTCTCTTGTAGATTCTTGTGTGTGACTTCTGTACGGTACTTTAGAACAATTTGTGCCACTCACCTAATAATTGTGAGCAGAAGGACTTCTTCCATTCTAAATATTGTAACTGATTCCCCTATCCCAGTATCTTTATGAGTACTTTCCCCTTCTGTGGTGGAACCATGCTATCAAATGCTGTAAGCTGACTTTACGTAGCCTACAGTCCTATCCAACTACATCCTAAACTCCTTCTCAAGCATAACATGCTCACTCAAATTGCTTGGTAAAGCTGCCACATATCATGACAAATGTCTTCATTTTATTTTGATAAGCTTTACTCTTTGAAACTTCTGTTCTTTGATCTATGACTTTCCCCGTATTTCTTCCATTTGCTTTGACTGCTTCAGGGAGCCTATAGTGAAGGACTGATAGGAGATGTGAAGGCTGGGGACTGTCTTGGGCAGAGCAACCATGAAATTGTAGAATTTTCTATTCTTGGAGATGTCAGAAGGGTGACTAGCAAAACTGCTATCTTGTACTTCCAGAGGGTGGACTTTGACCTGTTCACGATGCTTGTAGCACAGGTCCCTTGGGAGCCGCTCCTTAAGGGTAAAGGGATCCAGGAAGCCTGGATGCTCCTCGAGATGGAAATCTTAAAGGCACAAGAACAGACTGTCCCTGAATGCTGTAAGGCAAGCAGTAGGGGAAGAAGACCTGTGTGGATGAACCGGGAACTATTGTCAAGTCTCTGGAAGAAAAAGAGTCTATATGTCCTCTGGAAGAAGGGTAAGGCTACTTGGGGAGATTACAAGGAAATTGCTAAGGTATGCAGGGAGGAAGTTAGGAAGGCAAAAGCCCAACTTGAACTCAGATTGGCCACTGAAGTAAAAGAGAATAAATCCTTTTACAAATATGTCAACATTAAGAGAAGAACCAAGGAGAATTTCCATCCTTTACTTGATGCAGTGAGGAATGTGACCACTGAGGATAAGGAGGAGGCTGAGGTCCTCAACGCCTTCTTTACATCTGCCTTTAATAGGCAGATCAGTTATCCTCAGGGCATTTTACGCCCTGACCTGGAAGTCTGGGATGCTATGCAGAATACACCCCCAGTGATTCAGGTGTAGACAGTTAGAGAGCGCCTCCTCCATCCAGACTGCCACAAGTCCATGGGACTGGATGGGCTCCATTCTAGGGTGTTGAGGGAGTTGGCAGGGGTGATTGCTGAGCCGGTCTCAGCCGTCTACCAGTGCTCCTGGTTGTCTGGAGAGGTCCCAGAGGATTGGAGGCTTGCCGATGTGACTCCCATCTACAAGAAGGGCCATAGGGAGGATCCGGGGAACTACAGGCCTGTCAGCCTGACCTCGGTGCCAGGGAAAGTTATGGAGCAAATCATCTTGGGTGAGATCACACGGCATGTGCATGGTGTCCAGGGGATCAGGCCCAGTGAGCAAGGGTTCATGAAAGGCAGGTCGTGCTTGACCAACCTCATCTCCTTCTACCACTGGGTAACCAGACTGGTAGACGAGGGAAAGGCAGTTGATGCAGTCCACCTAGACTTCAGCAAAGCCTTTGACATGGTTTCTCACAGTATTCTCCTGGGGAAACTGACTGCCTGTGGCCTAGACAGGTAAACCCTTCTTTGGGTAAGGAACTGGCTAGAGGGCTGTGCCCAGTGGGTAGTGATTAATGAAGTTAAGTCCAGCTGGTGACCAGTTACAAGTGGTGTCCCCCAGGGATGTCCCCCAGGGGTCAGCACTGGGGCCCATCTTGTTTAATATCTTAATTAATGACCTAGATGTGGGGATTCAGTAAGTTTGCAGATGACACCAAGTTGGGAGGTAGTGTCAATCTGTCTGAGGATAGGAAGGCCCTTCAGAGGGATCTAGATAAGCTGGATCGCTGGGCTGAGGTGAATGGGATGAGGTTCAACAAGGCCAAGTGCTGGATTCTGCACTTTGACCACAATAACCCCATGCAGCGCTATAGGCTTGGGGTTGAGTGGCTGGATGACTGTGAAGAAGAAAGGGAGCTGGGGGTGTTGGTTGATGCTCAGATGAACATGAATTGACAGTGTGCCCAGGTGGCCAAGAGGGCCAATGGCATCCTGGCTTGCATTAGAAATATTGAGGCCAGCAGAGCAGAGAGGTAATCATCCCCCTGTACTCAACACCGGTGAGGCCACATCTTGAGTATTGTGTTCAGTTTTGGGCTCCTCACTACAAGAAAGACATTGAGGCCCTGGAACGTGTCCAGAGAAGGACAATGAAACTGGTGAGGGGTCTGGAGCACAAGTCTTATGAGGAGTGGCTCAGGGAGCTGGGATTGTTTACTCTGGAGAAGAGGAGGCTCAGGGGAGACCTCATTACACTCTACAACTTCCTGAAGGGAGGTTGTGATGAGGAGGGTTTGGCCTCTTCTCCCAGGCAACAAACAGGACCCGAGGAAATGGCCGCACGTTGTATCAGAGGAGGTTTAGATTAGACATAAGGAAAACCTTTTTCTCTCAGAGAGTGGTCAGGCACTGGAATGGCTGCCCAGGGAGGTGGTGGAGTCACCAGGGGCAGTGTTCAAGAGGTGTCTGGATGAGGAGATACGAGATATGGTTTAGTGGCTTGTGGAAGCAATGGTGATGGAAGGATGGTTGGACTAGGTGATATTGTAGGTCCTTTCCAACCTTGTGATTCTGTGATTCTATGATCCTAAATAAATATGCACAAAGTCTGTAAAAATAAATTACTCCTTCTGTTGATTGTTGGATTTGCTTCACACTTTCTCATCCAGGCATTTCCCAACTGTTTGTGTCTTTCAGAATCCCCTCAATGTCCTGGGAACCTTAGCCCTGATTGACTCCAGTTCATCAGCCTTTAGCCACTCACTTGCTGGCAGCTGGTCAGGCTTCTCAGAGCTGGATGCCATGATCTCCATTTGCCACAACACCAGACTCTTGCCCAACACAGAGCAGACCACCTCTGAAGTCTAACCAATCCCCTTAGTCCGTGTAATGTTTCGGTATTCTTTCACTCCTTTTCTGACAGAGCCCTTAATGGTGTCTGAATTCTCAGTAGGTATCTTTCTGCCTAGCCAGCAGGATTGCTCACCAGGAACATAAACATAGCTCTTGGCTGATTGCTGTCACAGTTCTGTCCCTTGGTTAATTTTGGTTTACCAGTACTTGCAGGTTTCAAGTGCTTTCATAGGGATAGATCTGCTTGCCTCCCCAGCCTCTCCAGGTGTCCCCTCTCCTAAAAGTTAGAGCTTCATTCTGCTCTGCCTCTGAACTGGAGCTACAATGTTGTGCACTGGCTGAAGTGCTGGAGTCAGGATGGCCTTTGTTGCCATATGCACAGGTATTTTCACCAAACCTCCCCTTCCTCCAACACCTACTGCTTTACCCAGACTCCATGCAAGCCAGCCTATGCTTTTTGCTTTCTGCCAATGATTTCTCTAATGGGTCTTAATGAATATTTTCCTAAGGAAGCTGTGTATGTAGTCTATGAAAAATAAGGTCTTTAATCACTTATTGTATCAGGAGTATAGGAATCTTTTGCAGGGAGTGATGGGGCGCAGTGGCATGGAAGTCTGATTCGTCACTTCATTGCAGCATAATGCTCAAATTGATTTCCTTTTCTCATCCATGAGAACAAAACCAAAGTCTATTGAAAGAAGGAACAGTTCCCAATAAATTTTCAAGATCACTTGGGCCTGAAGTTGTCTCATCTCTTCTGCACCTCAAGCTTAGAAAACTATCATGCCTTCAGATGCCACTTGAAATTGTGATTAAATCTGAGCATGGATTTAAGAGCTTACTCTGAAAGTTTTGGTGTTTTGTTTGTTTGTTTGTTTTGAGGCAGACAGCATTGAAGAGCTACATATTTGAGAAAGGCATTTAATGACAGCTACATGCCTCCAATTCTGCAGAAAATTCCATGCAGCAGGTCCCAGAGCCCAAGTGAGGAATGCTGGAGTCAGGACTCCATGTAAGTGTGGGATGTTTCCCACAAAATGCTTTTAGCGGGACCAGGGCCTACATAAACACAGAATGAATTTTTCTGCATTTCTATCTTGCAGCGATGTGTTCCCAGCAGCAGTTTCAGAGAGCGAACAGATCCAAAGAATGAAGACAAGTATGCACTTGATGCTTCTTTGCTGATTGGAGACATGGGAATATATGTTGATATTCTGGAAACTGTGAAGCATGCTTTCTAAACTAAACTGTTTCCTGATTCTCATATGACTCACGGACAAGAAAGCAGATCTTCTCTGACTTGTATGCGAGTGGTATTTAAATTACTGAAACTGCACAGGATGGTTTAAATTAACTGTGAACAATGGAGTCTATTCAGGCTTTTGGTGAATTCACTAAATCCTTTTTGACTGCATTTAAGAAGCTTATATTTGTAAAGGAATTAATTTTCCTGCTCTTTTGATAATGCTAATATCTGAAAATACTTTCTAAGAGCATATTTTCCTATGGGACTGATCTGTTTTCTTCAATTGTTAACCTTCCATTAAATATTTTTGTTGAAATAGAAAATACAGTATACTAATTGAATACAATGCCAGAATTGCCATCTACTAAAGCAGAGAATATACTGTGGTTGAACAAAGTCTGCTCCGTTGCATGGGCAGAATATGAGTTTCCAAATGAGATTCTTGCTTTTCTGTTGCTCTGCAGTCTGCAGGGGAAGTCATTGTCTATTCTGGCTTAGCAGTGTAAATGATGAGAGGCAGGAAGACTTCCTTTCCTCACTCAGCCTTTCTTCCAGCTGAGGTGTAAGAAAGAAGTTGTTTTTCTGTACCATGTGGTAGAGAAAAAAAGGGAGCCCATGTGTGTTGTCACGCTGATAAAATCACTGCCAAAGTCTCACTGAAGTAAACTGACCAGGCTGAAAGGCAGTGAGCTACGTGACCATTTAGTTCATGAAATCCCAAGAATCAACACTGTTGGTACACAGAGGGATAAAGGGTATTTACACACAGTGGATAATTCCACAAGCAAATGACAAGTTAGTCACTTGACTAATTGCTTACATGTGCATTCCAGTCATTTGGACTGAAACGAAATTGGAATAGGTTCCAATACAGTCTTTCTCCGATCATCTTCCTCTCTTCCCAAAGATGTAGATGGTTGTGCAGTTGCTGTCCTTTGCCCAAAAACTGACTCTGTCATTTGATGGCTGTATTTGGGCAGTGGAAAGTTTCTGATTTGCACCAGGGATCAGTATGTTGTGAGGAGGAAAAAGGACAGAAAAACGAACTAAATGTCTTCCTTTCAACAAAACTGTTCATTAGAGGAACATTCTGTCTGTTATGTGAAATGACTGCCCAGGCTCTCAGGCTGCAGTGGACATAAAGTGGAGCTCCAGAGCACATGGGAGAACCAAAAAAAGGTACTTTATGTCACTTCTTACATCACTGACATATGTCTAAAACCCATGCAATGTTGATTGCTCTTTCCCAGGCTCTCAGCACTGCCCTCAAACCATTACCAACCCACCAGGGCTTCCAGAAGACCCTGGGGGGAAGTCCCAGCTTCTTCCTTACTCTTCCTCCTCATGCTGGTGCTGCTCCAAGGAGATGATTGCTCCAGTCGCATGTTTCATCGCTCCAACTGCTGCCACAGTGGGAGACTGTTAGCATTTGGCACTGCTGAAATCCCCAGCCTCTTTGAGGAGATTTTGGAGTGCTTTGTAATGGGCAGAAAGCAGCCGGCACTGCTGCAGATGTTGCGGCATCAGACGCTCCCACTCAGCAGCTGGCTGCAGCTACTGATGCAGTGTGACTCTGCCAGAAAAGCCTCCTGCTGGAGACACAGCTTATATTAGCAAAAGGAGTTCTTTTATGTCCCTCAGCGCCTCCGTAAATACACGTGCTCTACTACTGAAGTGGCACCACGATGGGGAGAGGAAGAGATATCTACTTGGGAATTTTTGCTGGCATGAATATATTGGACTGAGATGGTGAATGGCTTTGCAGTCCTAAGTAACTGACTTACTTAAACTGGCGAAGGCACAACGTCATTGTCAAAGAGAAAAACTTATTATCGAGCCTACAAACAAGTGTAAGTATATATATGTGCATACTTACATATATGTATAAACATGTTTATATGTATAATAATACACACTTAAACACAATATGTATGCATATTTTTTCTAAACTTCCTTGAGATCATCCATAAATACAAACCTCATCATGAAAATAGAGAAATGGGGCATAATAGCATAAGGTTGCATGTGCATGTAGAGTATCATGTCATATCTAAGTCCTGGGAGGGCAATTAAGCACTCTGCTCATGCTCAACATGACATGCAAAAACACAAGATTATTATGTGCAAAAGCAGATGTTGTATATAGTCAATGCACTTGATAAAAAAGATATATAGCAAAGACATCTCTTAAAACAGTTTTCCTTTTTTTTTTTTCCCCTTACTCACAGTCAGCCAAATGAATTGACACACATTTAGGTACCAAAGAAAGGGAAAAATTATCTAAAGTTTTTCAGGAAATCTATTTGTAAGTGCTACAGTGGAGTCTGATTTAGAGCATTTGGAACTGTCCTTTATTTAGGTTGACTGTAAACACAGTGTGTCCTTCTGGGACTCTGAATGGCTTTTGGAAATGCGTGTTTTCTACTGACCGCCTTATGATCTAGAAGAACATGTCAACTTACATTTTAGTGTGAGTGGCTTGTAACTCAGCCTGGGAATGGAAGGGGTTTTTGCTTGTCTTTGAGAGAATCGAGAGAGATTTAAAATACTGCTGCATCTGTAAGTTAATTAGTTTCTGTCTGTTACTTGTCTGGGCTGTGAACATTAATACTCATGTGGAGTGGCAGTGCAGCTTGGTGAGACGATCAGCTGTCTTTATCTTCCCACCATTGCCAACTCTTTGACACTGACTGACATCCTGAAACAAGGAGCAGAATGGCTGGACAAGAAAGTTGCTTATTGAGACAATTAGTTTCCTGAAATAAAACAGAGCAATTTTACATCGGCAGGCCTGTTCCCGTCCCCAGAACAATGCTGGGTATTTGCATCAACTAAATGAGGTTAGTGTTTTGCAAAGTCTTTTGGAAGTCTGCATGTCACTATGGGCACCAACAGATAAAGACAACGTGATAAAGGCTGAGGTCATGGAGAAGAAAAAAGGAAGGAAAGTGAGATCTGAACCAGATATTTTTACTGCTGTGATGATTAATTAAAATGATGTAATTACTCCTATGTTAATTTCCCTTTCCCTTGCCCTGACATTTACTTCAAACCAACTCTTCGTTATCCAGTGTTTTTATTCATTTTCTCATACCAACGTAGTAGCTGTGCTGACACGCTGAAGCTACTCTAACTGTCCTCAGAGTGGAGCCAAACATCTGTAGGCTTCAAAATGAAAGGCAAAGGCATGGCAGGAAAAAATTTAGGAAAATTTACTGGACTTCCTTCCAATGAAGTGGAAAGTGAAGTTTTGTTCAACACTGTGTGGCAAAGACTAGAATTTTTAGTTTTGTTTCATGTGGGAGTTACTGCCTTACTGACTTCTAAGTGACAATGTTGAACTACATTCAAGAAATGATTATTTTGTTTATTTATTTGTTTGTTTATTTCCTTCCATTTATAGCTACTATTTGAACACATACAAATATACACGTATTTTTTTCTTTAGGGGTTGACTGCATATGTCCCTGGCTTACAGTGCTTGAGCTGAGTTCATTGGTAGCAGGAGTACTTGTACATGCACTGCTCCCCTTCCCCCGAGCCCACCAGCACAGACATGCACCCCCTGACATAAACTTTTGTTCTTCTGAACAGTCACATGAGCCTAAACATTCTTTATAAATTTTAGAAAGAGAAGGGAAAAAGACATTGTTGGTAGGTTTGTTTTCCAAATACTCGATCACCTGTTTTCAAGACATGAGCAAAGCCATCACCTGAATGTTTTGGTATTTGGGCTGTACTGTCATTTTTAGTGGCGAAGAGCTTGCTGCATTTGGCATCACATCCACTGCTGAAATGTTCCTGATGCATCCCATCCTCCACTGTCATAAAGCAGAAAGATGGGGGTATTAGGCAACTCTCTTCAGTTTTGAATATACCCATGGTGAAAGAAGAGCCTGTAGGACAGAGGACATATCATCTGTTATTGTTTTTGTCCTTCCTGTCTACATCCATTTGTGTAAAATATTAACTACAAACTGTCATTTGCCTAAATAATTCAGCATGTACAGAAATAGTTTGGTGAATCTCATGCAATTTCTTTTTTTCTTTTTCTTTTTTTTTTTTTTAAATAAATGCAACAGCTGGATGTGATAATCTTAGAAAGTGCAACAGTGTGAGTAACTCATTTGCTGTTTTCAAGAGACAATTAGCTTTAATTACCTGATCCAAAGAAATGAAGTTAATGTGGTGCAACAAGGAAATACCATGCCCCATTAGCAAAAGATGTTTTCAGTTAAACCGATGTTGTGGTGGCACATTCATGGTTTGCTTACGTGAATAAGCCTTTCTTAGGAAAAAAAAAAGAGTTAAGATCTCAATTCTGAAATCCTTGCTGGAAAAAGTAATTTTACTCTTGTCTAAACTGTTCTTTAGGGCAAGATTTGTGCAAGTACCTTTGGCTAAGATGAGGTGTTTGTGGAGCCTTCAAGTAAGCAGTAAGCAACTTGAAGCCCTAATTCAGTGTTCATCATTATTAAACAGCTTTGAGGGCAAATATGCACAGTACACAAATCTAAACTGATAATTAATATATATTTTGTATGTAGTATATAGTGCGGACATGATCTCTTCATTCTTTTATTTATATATATATAGACATGTAAAAGTGAAAAGTTCATGTTTCTTTCACAAAGGAAAAGCCAACGAAAGATGTAAATGAATCATGTTTCATCATCCTTAACCTTTGGCTCTGTACTACAGGAAGCTAATAAACACAAAATAATGGCCAACATCAAACCACAGAATTGGGCTGGATGATATGATTTATTACTCAGATCTCTTTTCTTGTTAGATAGTTACACAGCATATGTGGCTGTGGAACTGATACTTTCCAAACACATTGCAGTTATTCACAAAAAAGGAGGGTCTGGGGAACAGTTGATTTGTCAACCTCATATCTTTCCATGGGAAGGTGATGGAGCAAATAATCCTATAAAACATTTACAGAAATGAAGGACAAGAAGATGACTGAGATTATTCTGTTGAGATTTCCGAAGGAGAAATCAGAGTTAACTAATTTGCCAGCCTTCTGTAATGATAATTTTCCTAAGTCGATAAGGGGAGGATAGTGGATATTTAAATTGATGTTAAGCTGACTTTTAATGTTATCTCCCATAACGGCCTCATAGACAAATTGAAGCAGTACAAAGAAGAGAGCTGCTAAATGAGGAGGCACAGAAGTAGCTGAAATTCCAGTATCAAAGGATTGTGATCAGTGAGACTATATTCAACTGGAAAACAGTCACTAGTAGTGTATTCAAGGGATTGAGATTGGGGCCAATACTTTTTAACCTTTTCATTAATGAACTGGATGAAGAGAAAAAGCACACTTTCAGCAGCTTTTCAGATGATACAAAATGGGAAGGAGTGGCTGATCTGCCAGAGGGCTGTTTTGTCATTCAGAGGAACCTCAGCAAGCTGGAGAAATGAACTGACAGGACTCTTACAAAGAGTTCAGCAAAGGGAAATGCCAAGTCCTGCCACTGGGGAAAAACAGCATCTGGAACTAGGACAAGCTGGGGCATACCAGCAGGAAAGCTGCTTTGCAGAAGAAGTTCTGGAGATCTTCATAGAGTTTATCTAGAAATATTCCCCTGCGATGAAGCTGGCTAAAAGCCTCCTAAGCTGCCTTCGGCTGTGTTGCCAGCAGGTCAAGGGAGGTGATCATTTCCCTCTGCTCAGCCCTGCTGAGACACATTTGGGCTCTATGTCTGGCTCTGGGCTCCATGGTACAAAAGATATGTGAATGTACTGGAGCAAGTCCAGTGCAGTGTCACGAAGATGGTTTAGGCTTGGGAGAATCTGTCATATGATGAAAGACTGAGAGTGATGAGTCTGTTCAGCCTAGAGAACTGAAGGCCTATGAGAATCTTATCCTTGTGGATTAATTTGCACCTTATGGATAGAAATAGTAAAGGAGATGGACCCAGACTCTTCCCAGAGGTGCCCAGTGACAGGACCAGAAGCAATAGGCACTATCTGGAACAGAAGAAATTTCATTTAAAAATAAGAAAATGTTTTTCTCTATGAGGGTGGTCAAACACTGGAACAAGTTGTCCAAAAGATGCTGCAGAGTCTCCATCCTTGGAGATATACTCAAAACTTGACTGAACACAGACTTCAGTAATGTTCTTTAGTTGACCTTGCTTTGAGCAGTATGTTGGATTAAGTGATGTCCATCCAAAGGTGCCCTCCAACCTCAACTGTTCTATGACTCTTTAGTATGGGAAACAGAGACAAGAAGAAGAACGTAGAAAATGCACAATATGAAATGATAAGTGCTCCGTAGTTGTTGAGGGCCAGCGAGGAAATAAACTTGAACACTAAGAAAATTACCATTCAAGGCATGTATTGAATAAATTCCCTTGAGCTGTTATCACAGTAGTGGGTAGGAGAGATCCTTATCTTTCTTAAAAGATGAGTACTACATTCTGTTGCAGCTCATACTATCTGAACCTGGACATGTGGAGGACAGAAGTTCATGTGCAACTTCTGTATTTGTCCTGAATCTTAGTTCCTTTTCCTGCATCAGCTGTAGAAAAAGTAGGCATGTTTGCTCCTTTCCCAGTCTGATCTTCAATAAAGAAGACTTTATCTTAGTAAAGTATGAATACACTTCCCTGAGTGTACAGTCTGTTCAGTGAAACTGGTGTTGTAATATTAAAACCACAGAATTTACCTCCTATATAAGGACCTGTTCTGTTCAACTGACATGTCTCACCAGAGTAATATTTACTGTTTACTTTATTGCTTGCCTAATGCATAAGGTCAAATATAAACTTGAAGAGGTAATAGGTTAAAATCTCTTTTCCACTGAAAGCAATGAGGATTTTTGTCTTTATTTCAAAAGAGACAATATTTTACTCTGTGTACAGGGCATAACAATCTGTAGGATCTATAAAAGGATGATCTCTAATGCATCATTGATATCAACAGGATTCCGAGGATTATAGCAGATGTGAAGTCCAATTTTACACAAAATGCATTTAAGTTTCTATATTGCAAGTGACAGAGCTCTTTCATAACCACAATAACTTGGTCTTCTCTTTTTTCCCCTCCGTTTATTTTGTGAATATTTATAGATGTGGAAGCTACAGAAAAAAAAAAAAAGAAAAAAAAAAAAGAAAAAAAAAATGTTTCAATCTATAATAAAGTTGTTTTCACGTAGTAAAAAAGCAAAAAACTTACACTTCTGAAAAGGACACTGTAGTGTCACATTTATTTATTCCCTGGGCAAAGAGTGGCTCCACTTTTTGCTTTTCGGCAACAATTTTTCTTTTTTTTTTTTTAAATCCATTCTGCGAAATTAGGTTAGCTGTGTGCAGAAAGTACACCAATTAATTTCAAACCAAAGTGAATTTGGTCAGCTTATTTATAAACCTGTCAGGACCAAAACCTATGGAGAAAAGAATGATTTATCTAATGCAACAGTACTGCATAGCTTTAGGCAAGGCAGGGTTTGTAGCACTGCAATCAGTTCTGGGAATGCTGTTCTGTGTCCATAATTCTCTTCCCTTTGTGTTCTTCTGTAAATAAATCTCTGCAGAAGAGAAACACTTCATGTTTCTCTCTTCTACATAGGTCCAGTAAATTACAACTCAACTGTAACTCTAGCCTGCTTTGTGGCCACCTCAAGGACCTCAGAGAAGTCTTGTTTTGTTGGCTGCCAACTCTTCCCCATAGGTTGTTGTGGTTTTCTTCCTCCAGACCTGCTTCTTGGGCTATCTATCTCCTTTGACTAACTACAATTGCTGCAGAAGCTTTAAATTCAGCTTAGCTGCTGCAGTTCTCTTCTCTAGGACTAAATTGGGGTTAACCACTGCTTCCGAACTGTACTGGAAGAGTCTGGGTTTCCTTTGCTAGTTAGCCTAACTTTGAGATGTGATTTTCCTTTCCATAACAAATTTACAATTGGACATGCTGACAAATGAGTAAGGTGTCACTTAACACTTCCCAGGGGGGAAAAGAGGATGTTCATGAGCCATTTCATGAAGATTCACATCAGGTTATCAACACAGGCAGAAATCCCTGATTTGTCCATGGTTCCATGACAACCTTCATAATCCCCATCTCCCTTCATGGAATCATATAATCATAGAATCATTAAGGTTGAAAAAGACCACTAAGATCACCTAGTCTAACCATCAACCCAACGCCATGATGTCCACTAAACTATGTCCCTCAGTGCTCCATCTAAGCTTCACCAAAAGTGAGAATTAATATTTTACAAAGTGCTCACTGAGAACAGAATTACCCCATCTGCAAAAAAGATTAGGCCGCATAGTCTTCTGCACAGAGCCCATCTTGGTACACATGAGCTACAGTTAGCAGATTAAGTCTTTAAACCCCAGTTATTAATGCTATACCAATCTGTTAATAATAACGAAAATTAAGTCTGGGGATCTAAGTAGTCTGCCAAGTTCCACTTGGTCTGTGCTGATCAGTCAATAGCCTCATTTTTAGTGTGTTTTTGCTCAGTTTTTCCACTGTGCCCAGCCTGTACCCAGCCCACAGATGACAGCTGAGTCTACATAGATCCGCCTTTCTTTACATAATTGTGTCTTCTATTCACAGAAGATCAAACATAGCATAGACGCACACACATTGTGCTGTGTTCAGATGATCTGAGCAGCAGATTATTGCTACTTGAGCAGGAGCTAAGTCAATTCATAAATAGACTAACGGGATGAAAAAAAAAGTAGAGTTCCCTGTGCCTTGGGAAAATATTGAGTATATTGAACACGAGACAAAATATCTCCTTGTAGAACATGAGTTAAGAGTTTCCGTGATCTTTGTTCCATGCTCTCAGTCTTCAGCGCAGGTTTTGTCTTTACAGGATGGTGTTATCTCATGTCTCCACTCAGTTCCGGTCAGAGCTGGCCCCTTGTGACACAGCAGAGGAGGCAGCCTGACAGGTCACCACTGATCCTCAGTCTCCATATCACCTAGCACTCTGTCTCTAACTTTGTTTATGCCAGTTTACAGATACTAGCTACATGTTTCCATCCATTACCACCCCCACTTGCTTTGGTGACAGTGTTAAGCACTTCAATTGCTATCATTCATGCTCTTGAGAGGACAGAAGGCTTTTTCCTTGGTCATGTTTTTCTGCATTTTGACAAAGGATTAACAAAATGTAGTATCCCGGAAAGGATATACTGGGCATGTAAAACTCTAAGACACACTGGCGATGCATACGTGCATTTCTGATAGCTAAAAATGTTAGAAGTGCTAACAGGGAGAAAGAATTTTGTTTCAAATGTCAATTTTGTTGCTTAGGTTTTGCTTTTTCACACTTATCTGGGGTTTATTTTTGGACCTTTTGCAGGACAATGTTTTGGAAGCAGAGGATGAAAAACTCAGGTTTCCCTTAGCGGTTCTGCTCTGACTTTGCAGAGACTGCTAGGGCAGCACTGATAAGATCCAGTTCACGTACACTAATGGTACCCTTGGGTTCAGGGTTTTTTCAGACCCCATTGATCAAATGGGTTTAGGGGTAGAGCTAGGTTCTATTTTGGGCTGGGGACTCAAAGAACCTGAGACTGGGGGCTGTTTAATATGGGACTTACCAACCCTGATCATTGTGGTCCCTGTTAAGATTGATACAGCTGTTGTTTGTCAGCATTTTAGGACTACGGTGGGAATCGAGAGATTATAAAGGGCTTCAAAAAGTCTGTAAAGTCCTTGAGATGCAGCTGACAGCACACGCTACCATGGAGTTATTTGTGTGCCAAAATCCAGGATTGCTACACTGAGATTAGGAAACTGGACTTTCTGCTGTTTTCTGGTGACCTCTGAGATTTGTTGAGAACTGGAAGTATGAGGAAGCCAGCTGCAACTCTTGCCAGCCTGCAGCAGCTGCAATACTGATCCAGTTTTTGGCAGTTTTAAGGTGCTGGGTCAGTGTGGGTTGCCTGCAGCCCTTTTCCATCAGGACTCTTCCAACACTTGCAACTGAATGTGCTGTGTTTATACCTGTGGTCACTCCCTGGCTCTCATTTTGAAATCTGAAAAAAGATGCCACAAAGGCTGTTATACGATCTGTAGGCTTTCTACAGATGTTTTTCAAATGGAGGAAACCCTCTGTACTCCAGCAACTGGTTTGCTTTTGCTTTGCATCTGTGTGAAGGTCATCAGCCATATGAACAACCATCTAGTTTGAAAAATATATGCTAAGCTGCAACTGAGATCCAGTCAGGATGGGCAGGAATTTCCTTGAGAACTCCTGCACAGAGATCTCTGAGAAATCAGGTGGTTTGAAAACTTGAAATTTCATCCCTTTTGTGTCAGCATTCTCCTTTCCCCAGTGTTCGGTTCTGTATGATTTAGGCAGATAAAGTGCATTAATTACTGAGTCCTATTCAAATGTTATTCATATTGGTGGCAGTGCAATCTTGTTATTCGAAGCATGGATATTTGAACATTTTAGATACAGCAAATCCAGCAAATATAGATTCTGTGGTTTGGTTACCTGACATTCATTAATTTGCTGGGTTGTGTTTTGATTTCATGAAGAGTAGCTGACATACATCTTTATTCATAAATATGTAGATCTGTATGTATCAGTAGCTGCTTAGCATGCTGAACAGCTGTTTAAAGATGGGATTTAAAGGCATAAATAAACAGAATTTTAAAATGTGTTTATTTTTCCTTCCACCATTGCCTAATGACAGCGTTGGTATTTATTTAGCTGGTTCTGAATGTACAGCCAGGGTAAGGTAATATCAGTGAAATACTCCTGTGAACAGATGGCAAAGGAACAGCCCCACACAGCCAGAGGTGCAGTAAGTGGGTAAAACCCATCTTTTAAGTGTACCAGATTTTCCAGCTTGTTTGTGGGGTCTGTGAACAAGGACTTAAATAAACTGCTTGAAAAATGTAAGTTCAAACATCCGACTGAATTCAGATCTAAGAGTTTCTGGTCTGTTGATTCAGCCTTTGAATCTGTTTTGCTTCACTACTGCTCAGAAGCAGATGTAGAAAGTGTGTTTATGCTATCAGATAACTTATCTGCCTAGTTTACACCTGGTCCCCTGATGAAATGTTAGTTCACTCCTGAGGTTCCTTTTCCAGTGAACAAAACAAAGTGTTGGTGTGGTTTTGGGTGGAATTTCTCTCAGTGCCCATTTTTAATGTATTCTGGAGGTCACAGCTTGGATCCCTTTGCACTGTGCGAACCTCCAGCATTCCCCCACAGGCTTTGTTCTCTGCTCCCCTGAGCTTCTACAAGGACACCTCACCCTACTGTATCACACTACTGTAAACACTTTGAGATCAATCCTTCTGCTCCTCCTCTGTGACTTGAGTCCAAAACAGATGTGCAGTCGGATACTTTGCAACATAGACATATCCAGCATTGGCGTGAGGTGTAGGGACTGCTATCTGGGATGACATGTATGTGGTCATGTAGACACGATCACTGTTAAATGCCTCCACAAGTGTCATTAGGAGCCAGGGATACTGTTACAAATCCTATTACTGACATCAGAGCAATGTAGTTCTACCCACCAACTGACTTGGCAGTAAGGATGTGCTCCACAGCACCTCCTGAACAGTGAGCTATATGGATCATACAATCATAGAACGACTTGGATTGGAAGGGACCTTACAAACCACCCAGTTCCAACTCCCTGCTATGGGCAGGGTCGCCACCCACCAGACCCCACTGCCCAGGGCCCCTTCTAACCTGGCCTTGAACACCACCAGGGATGGGACATCCACAGCTTCTCTGGGCAGCCTGTGCCAGTGCCTCACCAAACTGGATCAACTGGACTAAACACTGGCAGTAACCGTCAAAGGCATGGGGTTCAAGGTAAATCTGATGTGGATTTTATGGATCTCTGAGTTTGTAATGATCATGGTAGACCACTTGTATTTACTCATGTTGTGCAACTATGAGACTTCATGCCAGACAGGTGCTCACTTTCTCTCATAAGCCCCTTCTGTTTGTATTGCAGCAACAACCAGATGAATCAAATAAACTCAAGAGTGAGTCCACTGAGTTGGACAAGTGATAGGCAGTAGCACCAAACCACAGTGTCCCTTTCCAGATAAACTCTCTGAGTGCTACTCTCCAACAACTGTAGTATTTGTTGTAGCTCTTGATTAGAAAATATCATTATACAAAAAAAGAAATAAGAAAGATAGGGAAACCTAGTGTTTCACTGGTGACGTTTCAGTTTTTTATGTCTGAGCCATTTACAGTAAATGTTCAGCTTTTAGAGGGGTGAATTTATTATCCCCATCTTTGGAGACTGGAAGAGAAATTCTCCTCCATAGAGCCATCCCTCACTGCTCTGTATCATCCAAGTGCATGCAGTCAGATGCCTCTCCAGAGACTACTTGAATAAAGTGCCAGTTCCAGAGGAATGTTGCTGAAATCCATATTGAGTTGGGCAATAATTCAAGAAAATATCATTCTCACTGTGTTTATATCTGCTCCCTTCCTATTAGGCTTTGAAACTCATATGTGAAGACTGACATAGAAAATACAAATGGACCATGGTTTGAAAAGCAAATGGCATAATTCTTTGCAACTTTTGAAGGATATACTTTAACTTTGCAGCACAGCTCCAACTTAGAACATAATGCCGTAGATCTAATGTCATTACATGCACTAATGATCACTTGGGCTAAAAAGAGCTGGCAAAACTGGGGAAGAAAGAAAATATGGCTTAAGCCCATTCAAATGGAAATTCTTGCAGTTATTGTACTCAGTGCTTTAATGACTCTATAACAAATGGGAAAGTGAGAAGTGTTAACATGCTGCCTATATAAATAACTTGCTAGAATTGAGAGGAAGGGGAAAATGCTGCTACTCAGAGTCTGGAATAACATTAGACAGTGTCTCATGTTTGTCTCTTCTCCCTCTGGCTTTTTGCAAGCTTTTCTCATTGCTTTTTAGAGAGCACTCTTCATTCTTACAGTGGCCCTCCTGTCTATGCTGCTCTGCTCTCTCGTGCATAGCCTTGAATGTTGGCAGCAAAGCGGGACTCTCTGGAATGATAATCTTGGTGCTGCCTGGATGAACGGCCCTCAGGATCAGCCTCCTGCTCTTGTTCTCTTTTCCTGGCACTATACTCCTCCCTGCTACGCAAGGGGGCAGAAGCATGAGGAAAGGGATGGGGAGATACACATTGTCTCTGGCAGTGGATTGCCACTCAACTGAGAGAGTTTGGGGTGACTGGGTGGACGCATGCTGTCCTGACTGTCCAAACTAGCAGGGCTGTGAACCAGACCCAATTTGGGAGCTGCGTAGACACTTTGCACAGAATACTGTGTGTACGGTAACTTTTAGAGCTTAATTAGAGGGGTGAAGCTTGGATACCAGTCCAGGCATGCATAACCTTCAGTCTCTTCTGTTCGATGCTGTCTAATGCAGTCTATCTGCTCCACACTGTGTGAATTTGGCAGTTCCTTCACCTATGGCACAGCTGAGCTTGCTCTTCTATTAAGAGGTCTGTGAAGGAGGAACTGGCTAACACTCCAAAGTTTTGCAATAAAGGGAGCTGCCAGCCTGCTTTTCCCACCTGACTTCATAAATATATGTAAAGGATCTTTTGTGAGTGCTTAGAATTTGGGGGCCAATACCCTGCTTCTTTCCTCACTTGTAAACTTTCCATGAGGTTAACCAAGATAAACTTAATAAATTTGGGCATTCACAGTACAGGACATAAATAATTGATATTGCTGTTTCTGTTCATTGGCTGTTGTATGTCACTTATCAAAACTGTCACCTCTCCTTGCATTCTCCTATATGGCTTCACAGTAACTTAGATGTCCACCAGAGGTACTTCTGGAAAGTCCACCCCAATATTTACACAAGGGCTTTACAGCAAGTGGTCAAGAGCAGCCTTAGAACCAGAGGTCCTGAAATATTTTTTTTCCTACATTTAGTTTTATAACCAGAGTCTTCCTCTGAAACTCCTTGCCAAAAGGTTTTAAGAAGGATATTAAGATAATGTTACCTTTTTCCTGCAATGGAAAATGATTGGCTCAGTGAGGATACTCATATTCACCGCTGTTTTTTGACTGTCTAGCTCCTTGGTCAAACTATCAAACTATCTAACTCACTGGTGTGTCCTAGTATCCATTGCATGCCTATTGCTTGCAAAAAATGTTCATATATTTGTTCAAATATACAAAGTTTCTGATTTAACTATTCCAAGCATGGAATAAACAGTCAGATATTGTTGCTATTAATTTCTTCATTGATTGCTTTACCATAGACACAAACACAAAGTACAGATGTATACAGAGGGTAAAATGATTTATGTGTGCATATACATGTATGTATAAAATAAACATAGCAATACATATATTTCTATGTACATGTACTTATACACTTACACACAGAAAGGAGACAGACAAAGCAAGCAAGAAAGATACACAAAAGCATCATAAAAATGTCTTGGTTCAATTTTGCACTTCTTACATGTTCCCTACTTGTATAATGACTTGAGATTGTAATAGAACTTGGACTGTGTCTTTTGGCAGCATTATTCCTAGCAATGGCCAGGCTGAAGAAATACAGTAAAAGATTATTCTGGGTAACAGGAAGCAATAATTCACACCAACGTGAACTTAAAGAAACGTCAGCCAGATTTAATTCTACAAAGTCTTACTCTATTTATTTCCCTGACAGTTGGATGAATTTGGCTAGTAAGCCACAGTGTCTTGTCAAATGTTGTGTTGTATTTCTGAAAGCAAAAATGAAGGCATTCTGTAGATTAAAAAAAAAAATTAAAAAAAAAAAAAAAGAAGAAGAAAAAAGAAAAGAATGAAGAGCTGTCTTGTGGAGCCTATTGTGCCAACACAGCTGATATTTCATGGAAGTGTTGATATGATCCTACACAACTAGTTTTTAGGATATTTCCTTAGTAGTTTTCTCCAGGAGATCATGTGAAATCTCTCTTCAACATATTAAGAACAAGAAAAAAACTTGTATTATTAAGACTGCCAAATCAAGAACTCATTAAAAAGGTCAGAATGCACGTTCCTGTCCATTAATTCTGTCCTATTGGGTTGAAGTGGGCAATTCTTGATTTTCTTTTTACTTTCGGCAAGTCTGTCATGCATCAGAAACAGAGCTCTGGGGAGGCCAAAAGGCTTGGGAACTCACCCAATCTGACTATGCTATGCCTGAAGCAAAATCCAAAATAAAAAAAAAAAAAAATCAACACAGTTCACTAAAGCATTTGGGAATATCTTGTTGGTACAGAAGAGGTTCAATGTAGGTCCCATTTCCTGAACTGAGTTACAGGAATAATGGCACTCTTTATTTTCTTTATTTTATGGAATCTAGTTTGCAGAAAAGCCATAGCCGAAAATGTTAGAGCTCAGGAACTGGCTCTTCTTGAGCCTGAGTAAATCAAAGGGTGACACAACTTCCAGAGCAACTGTTGCAATTGGTCTTTTAGTTCCAAGAAGTAAGACTGAAACATCTCCACCAGTTTGAAAATGGTACATGAGTCTCCTTGTAAAGGCAGACTAGATTTTTGTGATTTCCTTGTGTTCAGCAGCTACAATGCCTGCAAATTTAGACGGTCTAATATTCAATTCAGCACAGTGCTTAAAACACCTTAATCTTCCTTTATTTATTTATTTTTTTCCACATAACATCCCACTTTCTCCTGAATAATTTTGGATTATTCCAATACTTATTTAAATTGAAGAGTAAATTGAAAAATTACACATATGTATCTGTGAGGAATCTGTGTGTGTGTTTTGGTTGTTTGTACAGTATAAAGGCTTTCAGTGCACTTTTGTTTGTTCTTGCAGAATCTCCCCCTCAGTACTAGGAAAACATGGTGGCCCAGTGCTGTCTTTCTTGGGAATCTCATAGGATGAAGACAGCATTCAAGGCACGAGGGGCTTTTCATCTTAGGCAGACAGAAGACCTGAACAGAGGAGGACTGGAACACGTTGTTCTTGTACATTTGACACAGAGAAATCTTCCAATATGTACAAAGGCTAGTTTGTCTCTTTTGAATACAGCCAAGCTCCCTGGAAACCTGCAGAGAAATAGTCGATAGTGATAAATGGGGAAAGTGTGGAGATAAGGGTGTGGGCCACATCCTCAGCCTGACAGTAATGAGGTAAGGGTTTAAAGCACGGCCTCTTGACAGTAGGTAGAAGTTGCATAGCAACCTAATTTTGGCTCCCATGAAAACAGTAAGCAAAAGCAGCTCTCTTGTTTACTTGAGCATTAGACTTGCTACCCTTCCTCTCCCATTTGAGCGGGTGTCTCTGAATCCTCCTCCTACGTACAACCAACAGAGCGGTTACGTCTTTAAGCACTTTGGCAGCTATCTCCTAATCTTTGGTTGCAAGCTTCTGTACACACACTGTCTCTTCATGAAACACAACCGTGCCTGAGATAAACACACTCTGAAAGCACGTTCCCACCTCCCGGTGCACTTCTGTGTGAAGTGAGATGGGGCCTCTTGTAGTGTCTGGATTTTGCTTCCTAATTCCTCTACTTTGTGGAGGGTAATGTTGTTAAGATACTCCCTTCTGCCAAAAATCAGCCGATAGAGTGGGTGTTTGTTATCTTCTTGTAACCATGGAAACAGACAAAAATTAGTGGATTGAATACAACCAGACTGTTTTCAGTTTCTGGAAAGCCGAAGGGCTCCCTTTCATCCTTGGCTTGGCATTGACAGTGTTGGTTCTACTACTGGTATGGATCAAAGTTATGTTTACTGCAGGGAATGTTTTTACTGGGATATTAGTCACTGCAGTGCACCTAACTTAAGGAAAGTTTGTTTCTATTGACTTCTGAGATTCTTTTCTTTCATTTGTTTGCTACAAAACCCCATATTTAGCCCTCCTTTGTAATATATGTATCTTATTAAAGTCGCAACCTGTCTATGACATCACTGCAGCATACATCTGGATAGTGCATTATGAATACACTCCAGGAAGCCCAGAGTGCAATTTATGGGAATCATTTTGTAATTTTTATATTCTACATTAGTTTTGTATTATTGTAAATAAACAGCATGTAAAATATATTATAAACTTTGTGCAAATTGTGCTAGTACCTCCTAAACGAATGTATTCACTTGCAAGTGTACAGACCACAAATCATCATTAATGGTCTGTACTTTAAAACTGACAGCATAAGTATTAACAACTGAAAACTTACATCCAGATGACAAAATATGCTTTCCTGAGTCCCAGACTTTATGGTTTATGTACAACTCTCTTGGGGCTCTCTATTCTTGGGATTAAGCTATATAAAAACGTAGGGATAAACCAGAAACCATCAGAGCAGAGCTCTGGTCTGTGGTGGAAAGTCACAAATTCCACAAAATCACTCCTAATGCCCTAGGCCAGGTGATGTGTCCAGGCAGACACAGGATTCAAAGAACTTCACCTTTTCCCGCAACAGTTTCAGAGCAGCAGCTGAGACTCAGCTGTATTGTGGTCAAACTGAAGCAATCTTTGGTGGCTATGATTCATGGAAACAAGCCCTGGGCTTCATATGGGCTCCACCTCTGCCAAGAATCTCCAGAGGGCTGAAGGCTGTAACTGCATCCCACTTGTTCTGATAGGATCCTACACAACTTCCAGCCGTATCTCTTCCACTATGATAATGTGTGGAAAAGGCAGAGCAAGAGTGTGTACGTAAGAACCCACGCCAGTACCATCATCAATCATTTCTGACTCTGCATCTCTTGAGCACGATGAACAATGTCTAGGATTAGGTCTACATGTTTACAGATGCGAACGGTGAAGGACAGCACACCCTGCTTCATCTGTCTGCGTAGACAAATAAAAGGAATCAGTATCATGTAAGATAACTGAATTATTTTCTGAATGAATTATTAAATGTAAACATCTTCAACAGAACCATGAGCTATACGCATCTATATTTTAGTATATATGCAAATATAACATATATGTGCATATATAATATATAAGTGCATATATTTACATATACGAAACGTATATACATTCATATATGAACAGGTAGATATGTGTTCTTGTACATGTATTTACATAAATGAATGTTTGTATATGTATACATGCCTAAATACATTTATATATTATTTATATATCTGTGTGTGTATGTGTGCATGTACACATTTATCATGAATCAGGGAAAATACTGCAGACTACCTCCTGGTTACCACATCTGTTTCCCTGCAGGCCTCCCTGCTAGCATGTTTTATCTTGGTTTCCCAATTTTGTGGCACATCAAAAATCTTCCTTAGCATTTACTCTGAATTCATACTGTAATTGCTGTCAGAGCCTGGCCCCTTGTAAGGAGTCACTTGGAAACTCTCCACATGAATGTGAGTTCAGAAAGTGAACCCTAATGAGCCCTTTCCTCCTCAATTAACTCACCATGGAAAACAGTCTGGTGCTGGCTGCTTTGCCCGCACTTCTGCAGTCTGAGATGAGGGGGTGAATGCTGGAAGGTTTGCACGGCTTTAGAACAACTACAGAGCTTGGGAAAGCTCTCTCTTGGGGTAGCCAAATGCTCAGGATATCCGTCAAAGTTTATCTTTCTTCTGCAGATAGGGATATTCCTTCTTTCAAATAATCTCTCTCCCTCTGATAGGGGTAGTAAGTGCCTCTAACTCTTGCATTTTTGGGTGTCCTGCTTCCAACAGAAGGGAAAAAAAGCACTTAGAGAACATTATTTGGCAGGATTTGTTATTGTTAGTTATTAAATAAGTGTGGTTGATTGAGTTCTAACGGGCCTTTGCACAAATGTCAGAAGCAAATATCCTGAAACACAACAAATTATTTTACTGAATTCTGTTGGAACCACAGAAGTGGTGAGAAACAGATAAGATGCTCACCCATAGAAAAAGGAAGGAGACTGAAAGAAAGGCTCAGCAGCTGGTAGGGAGTTCATTTTGTTGTTGTGTTAAAAAAAATCCAAAGGAATGGACAGATCTGTAAGATATCATGAAGGCTCACCTAGTCTCCTCCTCTTCTTTAATGGCAGCAGCAGGTCAGCCTAAAACTTTGCTGACAAATGTTGTCTGTCCTGCAATGACAGTTGTGGAAAGCCTACAGTTTCCCTGGACAACTTATTCCAGTGTTCATTTATCCTTACTAAGAGGAAGCTTTCTTTAATATTTACCCTTAATTTTCCACCTTTCTTTAACCATATCAGATACAGAGCATAGTGGGCTTTCTGCTCTGTTGCAATAACTTGTATTAATTAAGAGACTGTGAGCAAGCCTTCTGTGTCTTTGGCAAAATATTATTGTCTTTTAAAACACGGAGATACGATAGCATAGAACAGCATTCTATCACTCAGTGGTCTGCTAGTCAGCATGGTTTCATAAGCCTGATGTGGCTCACTGTCCATGTAATGAAATCGGTAGCTCTTTTTTAGTTTATGGTGACTTCTGCTTTTTTTTCACTGTCATGACAAGGAAATTTGGATGCTGTAGGACAACTGAAAATGCATTTTGAGATTTGTGTGGATGGCTAATCCTCAGAATCAGATTTTGCAGTTACAGTAATATCAGTAGAATCAATTTAGATAAAACTTTACAGTAGAAAGCATTTTGATCTTGTATTCAAATTGTTAGCAGAGATTAAACACTTTACAACATTGACAATATCATTAAAATGATGGCTTAAATTTGGTGAATGGCACATCACAGATCTGAGATACCAGATTATTTATAGATAATAGTATAACTGAGAAGCTCTTTGAATAAATTTGAGTTTGCAGTTCTGTTTTGCTCTAAATACGGATGTTCTGCTGGAAAGGTCTCAACCAGTTCCTTAGTAGTATCTCTGCAATTGTAATATCCTTAGAACTTCACTTGGGTGCTTTATTTTCAATCAGTGACTTGTTTGGTTACATTATGCTTTGTCTCTTCTGTGCATACCAGCCTATTTGGGGTTAACAAATGAATCAATAATTGTCTGATTAGACTGAATTGTCTGTCTCCCTGTCTTCTTAATAAGACCTGGTGGCAGGACAGACACTGATCTTTTCTCTATCCATGTTAAATTTTACTAGGACCATTAGAGTTAACAACGTTTAACGTAGGTTTTGCCTCTCATAGCAAGGATCATTTCCACATCCATTTTGACTGTAAGGGGGGCAGTAGTGTAAAACTGGATGAGGATATACACAGAGCTGACTAAATGTTGTTAAATCATAAATGTTGAACCAGGAAAATACCTATTGACTATAAACAGCGTATCTTGAATTACCATAGGATCAACTATGAGGACTCTATGATAGAATATGAATAAATATGAAGTTTGAAACTATTCAGACCATAGTCATACAGCAGTGCTACTCTTGCAGCAAGAGAAATTTCTCTCTTGGGTCCACATAAACTTTTTTTTTTAATCTATCTGACAGAAATGTTTTCGTGTCTAGAATTAAATCTATCACTTTATGGGCTATCCAGAAGACTTCCAAGGCAATACTAACTGCAAGGATGGAAATGTGATTGCTTTAAGGCCTTTCAGTGGTGTGGAAATTTGTTGATGCAAATGCAAGTCCACATTTATGTACATCTCTTACAGTTAATCAAAAGCTTTGTGTTACTTGCTGTGGATAGGGCTTATGTTAGGATGAATCCTGTTCAACATAATCAGAAAAGATCTAAAAAGGAGTTGATGTGACAGTTTTCTGATAAGGACAGCTACAAAGAGTAACAGAATTATCTCACACTACTAAATTTTTGGATGATGAAATGACAAATGAAACTCCATGTAAATATAAAGTGACACTCAAGAGGAAACGAGTACTGTATTTACATACCCAGTGATGAACTCTGAACTACTATTACCATGAAAAAAAAGAAAATCTGGAGATGTCACAGTCAGTTTTATGTACTCATAGCAGCAGACAAATCAGAAAATACAATGTAGGGATTTTTAGTATGAATTACGGAACAAAACAGACATAATTATTCCTCTGCACAAACTGATGATGTGCCCTCATCTCAAATACACCATATAGTTTCTCATTTCTTCACTCACTTTTCTTCCACAGAATAAAAGATATTTTTATAGATATAGATATCTTAAATATAAAAGTTCATCAGAAATAGTAAAAAATAATGGTACTCTGTTGTAGAAGAAACAAAGATTCACCAGCCTGGAAATTCCTCCAAGAAGTATATAGAATCATGAGACATATGCAAAACGGCAGTATGAAATGATCTCTCTTAACACAATCAGCAAGGGGTATCAGATGTAACGTGTAGAAGTCTAGTTTAAAACAGTATCAGTAATAAAAAGGAAGCATTTCACCAAAAAGTGTGATGTTACAGTTGCGCTAATTACGAGAGTTCAAGTGGTGACTGAACAAACTTATGGCAGAAAAAAATCATGGCAATTTATTCAGACCAGAGATACCATCTTTGGCTCAGAAAGTTCATGAGCCATTCAATAGTGGAATTTAGTGAATACACTGGGGAGATATATCCCTGCACTGTCCTTATGTTCTGTGTTATGTATTCATGACTGGCAGCTGATGGTAGACAAACACTGGAGCTTTATATCTTAGCTCAGCTTGGCTGCTCAAAGGCCCTTATGGTTTATCAAGACCAGTGAGGTGACAATAAGGATGAAAAGAAGCCACAAATATCTGTTAACAGCTAACTAGCAGCTGGCCTTCGTCTATGTGATGTTAAGTACCTGTCTCACAGCAGGATAAGTCACCTCCAGGCAATGTCTATCTCTACTCTGATTTTGAAGGAACCTGGAAAATTAGATTAGACCAGATGCTTGTAGCTAACAGAAAAAATCTGACATTGTGAGGAGGGACAGCCTTAAGGACCTAAGAGCTCTGAATTAAGCAGAGTTGGACTGCAACTTTGTGCTGCTGCCTCAGCACAAGCAAGTATGGCTATAAAGAAATGCAAATAGCCATGTAAGTCAAGTGAAGAGAATCAGCATCAAGCATCCGGCTTTGCTCCTTTTATATTTGTTGACATGAACTCGTTAAAATCTCCCTTGACAGTAGTCTGTTTACAGCATACTCCTCCACCCCCATATTAGCTTTCCTTGCATTTATCTTGTTTCAGCCTTCTATAATATTTCACCTACCTATTACCCATCTACTAAAGACAGTTTAGCATCTTTTGTCACCTCCTGTTCCTTCTGGGAGTGCAGAAAGTGACAGTCCAACTCCTGCATAATCCCTTGAAAGAAACCTTTTCACTGCCCTGAGAACTTCCCCAAGAATTCCCATTCCCTTTAAGAAAGATCCCTCAGACCCTTCAAGAATTGATGACAATATCATCCAGCTTGTGAGGTCAAGCTGCCCCAGCCTAAGATTTGAAACTGAGTCTTCTATATGAATACGGGAAACAAAGTGGAAGTTTACCTTCTGTTGGGTAACAACTTCTGTTGGCTCCTTTCTCAACCATATGACTACTGATAACCCTGCTGAGGCAAATGGATCTTTCTGTCGGGGTCTGACCAGAGATATCTTTAAAACAGGCACATTCTCATGCAAAATTACCCGACCCACCACAATGTCTTTGTCTGAAGCCCATTTATAATCCCTCATTCAGCTTGACCTTTTAGGCCTGTATTTTATTATTGGGTCTCCAAGAAGTGATTTTAACACAGTTTTATCATAAGGTGCTTATTTTAATTCCAACACTTCATCATCTGTGATATGAGCCAGAACAACTTGGCTGAGACATTTCTCCTGAAGTCCCTATGACCTTACTCTTTCCATCTCCATCTCACTGACATATGTAGTCTTTGACTATATTATATATGCACTTGACTCTTAAATCCTTTGAAGTAGGGACTGCTTGCAATATTTTAATATTGTAAGACACAAAGAAGTAGTCACAGCAACCAACAAAGACTTAAAAAATGTAAGTGGTGGTAAGCTCCCTCCTTGAAATGTGTAGGAGAGCACCGTTGCTCTGCCCTTCACTGGACATACAGATCACAACTGCTGAACGAGTAAAAAGAAACCTCTAATATCCAGAGCAGACTATTTATCTGGTTGGGAAAATGCTACCATCATTACACATATCTGCAAAAGCAATTCACTTAGTATGTAAATGGCTTTTTCAAACCTTGTTCCTGTGTGGCTGCCTTTTTGCAGCATGATTGCTTTTTCTGCCGTCTAACAGTGGTTAATGGAGCTGCAAATTGTTATCAGCTTGATATTACTGCAGAGCCAGCTTACACAAATACCTGATAAGCACTGTGACACAATTCAGTGAATGAAAATTCACTGTATGGAGTTGTTTCCTTTTACCTTAATGCATTCCAGACCACTTGGACAGCTCACTGAATGAATCCCATTTTGTGGCGGACAGCTGTGTTTGAGAGGCTGCCAGCCTGGGGCCCCTGTATGATGACCCAGGTGAGATCCTGTGACAACCAGCCGGGTCACGATGACTGTCTCAGAGTAAAATGCAAACCAACCCTGGAGGGATGATAATTATAACAGGGCTGAAGCGTTTAAAAATCCTACATTTTGTCGGGCCCCATGCACAGTGCATTGAGCAGCAGCGTAGTAAAAAGTGCTTCTGTGGCAGCTGCACTGGCTGCTGATCTGTTTCTTGGACTGTTACTGGCATGTCTCTTACCCTGTGTGGGCACAACCACATAACAGCAGCTATTTTTTAAGTGCTGAAGTATCTCATTGTATGTAGGGTGTCTTTTTTTCACATCCTGCACGTCAGATAGAGAAAGGTTATCACTGTTTTAACAGTGGAGAGTTGTGATGGAGGCATCTCAGATGTGTCCAGCCACCTGAATATCAGGCTTCAAGGCTGTTGGTTTTTCAGCCTCTCTACAGTGAGCCACAGACTTTTCTGAAGACTATACACCCCATGATAATGTAGACATCTGCTCTGGATGGGATTCATTGCCCTTTATCTGTGCTTCTCTGCCTGCTGATCACGGCTGGGATGAATAAGGGCACTAACAAACCTAGGCACTTTCTAAAAGCATTTACGCACCCAAAGATGCAGACCAGGAACTTAATGGCTTTAAACCGAAAGAGGGTAGATTTAGACTACATATGAGAAAGAATTTTTTTATCATGAAGGTGCTGAGACACTGGAACAGGTTGTCTGGTGAGGCTGTGGATGCCCCCGCCAGGGAGACATTCAAGGCCAGGCTGGATGGGGCTTTAAGCAACCTGGTCCCTGCCTATAGCAGAGGGTTGGAACTACATGACTTTAAAGGTCTCTTCCAACTCAAATCATTCTGTGGTTCTATAATTTAAGAAAGCTTTCCAAGTATCTCATACAAACCCATCTCTCAGGGAAATGAGTGCTCCAGCAAGGCTGGGATGGGATGCAGGACCATCCTGCTCTGGGACGAGTCCAGGAGACCTTCTCTCTTACACTGCAGCAAAGACCGGAGTGATTCTGGGTGGCAGCACCACTCTGTCTGACCCTGTGTCAGTGGCTCCTAATCTCATCAAGTGGTGCCTGAGATTAAGGGGTGAAGGATCTCTCTCTGGCAGGACAGGAAAGGTTCACAAGGAGTTTTTCCAATGAAATTACTGGGTTTTAGTTAGACATTATTGAATGAGGTGCAATGAAAGTCTAAAAGTTGTGCAATTCTTGAGATGATTTTAGGGTCTCTGGAGAGTCAAAAGTTCTGAAAATTTGAGGCTTTAATAAGTAGCATAGACAAATTGCTGGCAAAGTGTAATTTTGCAAACCAGTTAGCATCAGCAGAAAAAAATGGAGTCCTGTTTCCAATCCATGTGAGTCTAAGATTAATTCTTTTTGCCTGTTTTTGGTACTTTTAATTGCCTTCTGTTACTAACTTCTGGTTTGTGTATAGTATGTATGATGGCCAAACTGTTAAACAGTATCAATGTTTCGCTTCAGGTATGGCCATTCTTCTGTGGAAGCAATGTGACTCCTGCAGGGATGAGGGAAGAAATTGAAAGAAAAAAACAAATTTGGCAGACAACTTGTATAGGCTTTTCTTCATGGCGGGGCGTCAACCTGAACTTTTTCTCTATGAAACTTTTCCATCACAGTTACTAAAGTTAGTTCATAAATAACTAAAGTAAATATGCATGAAGGTACTGCTCAAGTAATATTATTAGTTTGTTTTCTCTTTTTAGGAACCTTGCAGAGCATTGAATTCTGATGCCATTCCTGGACTACAGGCTCATCCTCTGGACCACCCTTCAGTTCTATTTGTACAGCACCTAGCACTAAAAGGACCTACTTTTCCTTTAGCCCTCAAGCCGTGTAAATACATATAAACAGTAATAACTGGCCACCAATGCACTTCAAAGAGGACCACAGAGATCAGCAGAGGTCATATCCTCTTCAATGCCATGAAAACAGCAGTAATACCCTTGAAAATTAGTAATGGTGGAAAGTGACAGATATTTATTCCTGAGAACCAGCTTTCTGCTTCTTGAGAAGAAATCAATCCATACTTTGTGAGAGAAATAAACCACCTCTCTAAATTTAGACTGAAAAGTGGTAGCCTCTCTACTCATGAAAGTGTGCATTCACTGCCAGGGTACATAGTGGCCAGCTGAAAATTTGCATGTCATTATGTTGGTATTTAATTTACCTCTCTCTTTTAAGTCTCTTGGAATTAAGAATTAGTAAATTTTAAGGGGAGACATGGTAAGGACATACTGAGGATTTGTAAATTCAGTAAACTCCGCCTGTCCCTTAAAGTTGGACTTTTAAAGAAAGCCTGTATTTATTAACGATGGATGTGTAATAAAAATATTAAACAGTATCTAACATTTTTAACATTTCACTCATCTGTTCTTCAGGCATAGAATCGTTAAGGTCGGGAAAGACCACCAAGTTCATCCAGCCCAATCATCCACTTACCAATATTTCCCTACTAAACCATGCCCCTTAGTACCACATCTATATAATTCTAGAACATCTCCAGGTATGGTGACTCCACCACCTTACTGAGCAGCCTGTTCTGGCACCTGACCACTCAGGTTTTTCCTAATATTCAACCTGAATCTGCCCTGGCACAACTTGAGGCCATTACCTCTCATTCTATCACTGTCACCTGGGAGAAGAGGCCGACCCCCACCACACCACAACCTCCTTTCATGGAGTTGCAGACAGCAATAAGGTCTCCCCTGAGCCTCCTCTTCTATGACTGAACAATCCCAGCTCCCTCAGCCACTCCCCATAAGACTTGTGCTCCAGACACTTCACAGCTTTGCTACCCTTCTCTGGACACGCTCCAGGGCCTCAGTGTCTGTCTTGTAGTGAAGGGCCCAACACTGAAGACAGCACTTGAGGTACAGACTCACCAGGGCTGAGTATAGGGCGAAGATCATATCCTTGTCCTCCTGGCTGCACTATTTCTGATACAAGTCAGGATGTCATTGGCCTTCTTGGCCACTAGGGCACATCGTATATTATTTATTTATGTTATTTATGTTGAAATTTGATTCGTGGTGGCTTTGTAATGACAATCAACAACAACAAAACCTATAGAAGGAAGAACCCAGCACCCCCATGGAGAGGGATGTTAGGGGCTTTACCACAATTTATAAGCGCTGACACTAGGAAGAAAAATACATTTTGTGTTGCTCAGTCTGTAAGATAATGTTAAAATGATGTATGAAGTTGGTGCTAGAAATTTCAGAACTGCCCTAGACAACAGTGTGGAAATCTAGTAGAAGAGTAGGTAAACATTGTGTTGTTGTTTTTTAGATCAGAGAAGTAGTTTTTCTGAAAGAGCTCCTCAAGTTAACAGATTATGAAGGAACAGAGCAGATTGGGTGGTCATGGTGATCTCTATGATCTACGCATTTTCAGAGCAGGCAAATTTCCAAATAGAAAACATGTGAACTATTTCTGTGTGCCTGTACACAGAAATGGAGGAGGGTGCTTATAGTCAGCAGACAAAAACGGAATGTTTACAGCAAAGTCAACTTCTTCCCCAAGTAGCTATCAAAAACAGGCCTGGTGATTCTCTAGGGTGACTTGCCCCCCTCCATTGCTGCAGCAGGTTCCTGTGGGCTGCTCATCTGTCTTGGGAGTATTAAGGAGCACAGAAAGCTGAGAGCAGTGAGGAAAGCTGTGTGGCACACGTCTGCGCAGGACAAGTCCCTCACTAGTCACGTTAGGTCATTTTTCAAGAGGTTAGACTTACTTACTCTTGGATTTGTCAGGGTGGGTCACTCCCTCTGACAGTCTCTGTGGAGCAAGGGGCTGCCCTGTTTGTGGGCAACGTTCAGCCACAGGAGCGCACATGCATACAGTTCCCAAGTGTGTCTTAAGGTTAGAAGAGGCAGGGAACCATTCTCATTGCCACTTCGGGTGTGACCACTCTGCTTTGGAGGTAAAAGGACCTGGTCAGTAGGGTGGAGTCTGTCTGGCTCAGCATATAAGTATAGACATAGCCTGAAAGCCTCTGTTGTCAGCAGTGTGTTTTTCCAATCTCTTGAAAATAGTGTTGAGTAAAAATATTTCAGATGTACCTTGGCCTTTGTAAATTGTTTTGTATTGCAAGGCTACCTAGCTAACATGCTCAGTTCAGCAGGAGCAAAACCAGTAGCATTTTGTTTAAAGACCCTTGTATGGAAATAATGTCATTTCCATCCCTTTCGAACTGGAACATAAGGGAAGAGGAGTTCATTCTTTATTGCAGTCTGTTACCCAGATGCAAGGCATGACCTTGAAGTGTAGACCTTCCCTCCAAACACTGCTGCTGACATCTGAGCCCATATCAAAGCTGTACATTAATCACTGCAGCTGGTAGTGAATTCATCTCATCTAATGTGTGCCATACTTATGTATTCCGAGATTATACTTTTGGTTGCATCTTCAGTAACTCCAAGGCTGTAAACCCACATTTGAAGTCTAAAATATGATATTATGACTTGTGTATTTATCTATCCAAAATTTGCTCAAATGCAAAAGATTTTCCAGGCCCCTGAACTTTTGCACTTGTTAAAATCAGTCTGTATACATATATGTGTGTGTGTGTGTGTGTATATTCACACACAGTTAACAAATATTTAAGAATATAGAATCATAGAATCATTTCAGTTGGAAGGGACTTTAAAGGTCATCTAGTCCAACTTCCCTTCAGTGAACAGGGAAACTTACAGCTCAACCAGGGTTGCTCAGAGCATATATATGTACATGTATGTATCAAAGAAGTACTATTACAGAATCACAGAATCACAGAATCACAGAATCATAGGGTTTGGAAGGGACCTCCAGAGATCACTGAGTCCAGCCCCCCTGCCAAAGCAGGTTCCCTACACTGGATTGCACAAGTAGGTGTACATTACAGAGCTCGACCTAGTCAGCAGTTTATCATTTTCCTAGTCACAGTGTCCTTGGCTTACCTGGTGTTAACAGATGTTGAGGATACAATTCTGAGAACAATTGCAGTAAAGCTTTCATTGAGCACACCCACTGAGAACACAGATTTTTATTTATGAATCTATGTAGAGCTGCAGTTGTACAGAACCACTGTAACCCACAGAAATTTGAAGACATCTATTGTGAAAACATCAATTAATTTGCCACCAGCATCCCCATTCTTTGTCACATACTTTCTAACTACCTTTCCACTGTCATTAGGGTGTGTTACTATGGAGATATAAAAGTGAAAGCAACAGAACATAACAGTTTGGTTTTCTATACAATCCAGTTACTCTGCTATTCATATTTTCTGCCTTGGTTTCCTACAGAGATTAAATGTACGTTTGTGCTTCCTGTCTGCTAATCATGTCTGGCAGTATGTTTTGAACTTGTTTAGTTGGAATTTTAGTTGGAAATACGCCTCAAAATATTATATTCCCCCTCATTTTGCAAGTTAGAGAAAACACAGAGATGCAGATGCAGTCTTCTACTAATACAAGGCTACAATAAAGCCTCAAACTAATGGTTAGACATCAGAGAACCAGAGGAATCTGAGAGTCATTTTGAATGTTTTATTTTGCTAATCAGGAGATAGCTCTTGACAATGAAGACATTCTAGTTCTGCTCTCAGCACTACGTACTAATATTTGAAAGAACATAATGATTTCATTTATGTTTTCAATAAAAACAAGGAAAAAAAGTAATAGACAATCTGCAATGAAGCACGAGTCTTTTTTGAGGAGAGGTATCTAAAGTTTTATTCCTCCTTTATCTGTTTCCTAGGACATTTTTAGTAAATCATTCATATATATGCGCATACATGTATAGGCTGACTCCACGGTTTTTGTGAAAACGCACTAACTTCAGTACTGGGAACACAGAAATGAACTCATACTTGCAGTTTGTTAATGTGTTTGTTTTATTCAGAACACACAATTAATGTGTAAATGTATGAAGTGACATTGTTCCCTATATTGCTGTGCAATCAAACAAGATGTCCCTTTTTGAAATGAAGGAGAAAAGACAGGGAAATAGTGGAGTAAAGAGTTTCAGCTTGGAATGATTGACAGTTACCCACTGAAATTGTTCTAAGAAAATTTAGTGTAGGTTTGTGTTATTCCAGCATAGAAATATGCAAGAAAAAAAAATGTTTTTTTTTACTAAAAACTATGGTTTTTCTTCTCTTATTTTACAGTAGAATTTTCTGATGTAAATACTTATACTTTTTTACTGGTTTTCTATGAATGAAGAAGTACATACACTTTCTAACCAGCTGTTCTTCAGAGAAAATGGTTAGAGTGAAAGGAGGCAAAATATTGTAGAAATAAGAAAACTTCCTCAGTTCAATAAAGAAAAACACCATACACAAAACTGTAATAGCTGAGGTTGTACTGAATTCCTTCAGGAGTAAGAGTGCCGTGTTAGAAAAGCTGGCTTCCTCCTTTATAAAATGTAAGTACTTCAGAGCAATCTCCAAGACATCTTTTAATGTTTCTGATGGACTATTTGATGTAGTCAGTGGACTTCATAGCAGCTTGGATTATCTTCGGCTTGTCAGACGCCACAGCTGTTGGTCACAACTATTCCTAGACCACAGGCCAGGTGAACATATTTACACAATGACAGTGGGCATGAATTGAAATACAAATATTTCTGTTAAACACACACATACAAAAACTTTCTGCTGGTTTCTACTTCTCCAGTGTTTAACACTGGAGCAGTTTGCACAGAGAGGTTGTGGAGTCTCTGTTCTTGAAGGTGTTTAAAACACAATTGGACATGGCCCTCAGCACCCTGCTCTAGCTGACCCTGCTTTCAGCAGGAGCTTGGACTAAATGATCTCCAGAGATGCCTTCCATGCTCATTAGCTCAGTGTTTCTGTCAATAAACTTCTAAGCGGCATGGTAGAATGCCCATCACTGGACACTTTCAAGATATAGTTGGACATGATGCTAGATAGTTTCAACTGAGCGCCCTTTTCCCATGAAAGTCTGGACCAGATGACCTTTGAAGTCCTTTCTAGCCTGAGCTGTTCTGTGATTCTATGAAATGTGACAGAGACCTGAGTACACAGCTTTTATAGTCAAACTAGTAGGACTTGGTGCTGGAATAATCATTTTGAAAGTATTTCTTTGTTTTTGTTTTGTTTTGTTTTGTTTTGTTTTGTTTTCATGTGGAGTGGATTAACAAACAAGTACTATGCTTAAAATTTCATGATTTCCCTGAAAAATGGATTCAGGGCCTTAGGAGGGGAAAATTAATTCATCAATTATTCACTTGGAAGTTCTCAGAGAATCCTAAAATAATGTTTATATTTAAGTAAAAGTCTAATCTAAGGCCCAATAATTACTCTTACATTGGTTTCATTTGGCTTGGTTCATGCTTTATACAGAAAAATCAAAGTGTTATAAGACCTCTTTTCCTAACTGAGCTTCCACATTTTTTTTGTTGGGAGTAGCAATTATGTTCTCTCCACGACAGGTAAGATAATCCACGAATGCACCAATGCTGCCAAGCACCAAATGAAATACACTTGCATTTACCATTGTACCCTCATTGAAGAAATACAGATATGACTAAAAAGCAGATAGATAGAATCATGACATTGCATGATATAGCATCAACTGGAGGCTGTGCTTTTTTCCCACTCCCAAGTTCTTTGGTCTCCCGAGACAGAACAAAGAAAGCTGCAGACTGCAGTGGTGAACAGAACAAAGTGCTGATGCACCTCCTCAGATAGCTGATGTGGCTTCTTCTCATGCAGAGGTCCAAGCAGACTAAGCTTGGACATTTAGCTGTTGTCAGCTCAGCTGATTGCACACTGAGTTTCAGGGACACCACAAGATACCAAGCCCAAAATCTTCCACTCCTGAAAGCTCATATACTCAAAGCACTTGGCAAAGATGCATGAGCCTATTGGTATTGAAAATAAGCTGCTATGTGAGATCTGCCTTTACTTTATATAATTATTATTTTTTTTTAATATTTCATTAAAAAGCAAGTGTTGCTATTTTCTCAATCTAAAACATCTCATTGTGTTAAAAGGAAGTTTTAGTGCTAGCTACAAAGAATATCTCATCAGGAGGGGCAGATTTTCAGAGGATTTGAATGTTTCCTGAAAATATTTACTGACCCACTGAAGAGACATTTTCCTGTCTGAACTTCCACAGTAGTGTTTTTACTCTGTGTCTCTTAACTTGGAAGGTAAGAAGTTGGCAAACATGCTGTGCTTTCCTCTTCAATGAGTGATGTAGCATAGCACTGCAAGGGCTACCCCCAGAAGAGAGTATAAAAGTGGGAGCTAGTATGGACATTTAAAAGGCAAAACAGTGAAAGTTTTGCAAAACTCCACTGTAAGGCATTTTATCTCTCTCTAACCTGTTACTGCTTTAATAGTAATTTTCTGAAAAATTACTCAGTTAGCTTAGAGAAAGTGAAACCCATGAAGTGTGGAGCAGCAGTTTCATGTTAATAAAACAGTACAGGTTAATTTTTAATTGTGGATTAATCTCAGCTAATAGCATGCACTTGGGTTCATGGCAAAAATCTTCCTCTGGTGTAGGTTCATAGGCACACATAGGCCTGGGAGCTGATTCCCTCTGTAGATGGCCAAAAGCATGTCTCTAAAGAACATTGCTCCCTCCAGCTATTTCTTATTCTGGCATTGCCAAGTCAAAACAGTTGTGCCTTTGAACCAAGAAAAACCCTGATAAACTCTGTCTAGTCAATTCCCACTTCCCTCAGTTTGACACATATGGAAGTCCTGCACAATTTTAGAATAAGATATGCTATATTTGTATTATAATGGAAATAAAATTTTGCCAGCCATGAATTCCGCGTGGTTTACGTTTTTCAGAAATGCAGACTGTAAGATCCCAAACACTGGTGTATAAACTAATATACTGGAGATTTAATTTTCTTTTTCACCATAAACTTTGCAGAAACAAAGAAATGAAAGATGAAAATATTGTCTAAATTTATTTGTACAGCTTCCACTCTCATCTAATGCCAGCTCGTATGCTCTCTACCATATTGTCCACTCTTGCTGTAATTGACTAATAATAAGCCTTTCACCAGTTTACCTGTCTACACCTCATTGTTAGCCTGTAAGTAAGTATTATCACTGAATCACAGAATCATAGACTGATTTGGCTTGGATGGGATCTTTAAGACCATCTAGCTCCAACCCCCTGCTATAGGCAGGGACACCTCCCTCTAGACCAGGTTGCTCAAAGCACCATCCAGACTGGCCTTGAATGCTTCCAGGGAGAGGGCATCCACAGCCTCACTGTGCAACCTGTTTCAGTGTCTCACTACTCTCAGAGTCAGGAATTTCTTCCTACTATTTAGTCTAAATCTACCCTCTTCCAATTTAAAACCATTTCCCCTTGTCCTGTATTGCTGCCTACCCTTTTGAAAAGTCCCTCCCCAGCTTTCTTGTCGGCCCCCTTCAGGTACTGGAAGGTCACTATGAGGTTCCCCCTGGAGTCTTCTCCAGACTGAAGATCCCCAGCTCTCTCATCTTGTCCCCGTAGGGCAGGTGCAACAGCCCTCTGATCATCTTCGTGGCATTCCTCTGGACCTGCTCCAACAGCAAAATGTCCTTTGTGTGTTTGGGACTCCAGAACTGGACGCAGTATTTCAGGTGGAGTTACACGAGAGCAGAGTGGAGGGGCAGAATCACCTCCCTTGACCTGCTGGTTGCACTTCTCTAGATGTAACCCAGGATACAGTTGGCCTTCTGAGCTGCAAGCCCCCTACTTGTACCCCATGTATTCTTAAAGAATTATTCTGTTCCTTCCTTTGTGTTTGAAATAGCTCAAAACCTTATATATCCTTATGCTTATAAGCCTTATGAGGGCAAAATGGGGAATAATCCCCTTCACCCTGCTGGCCACTGGTCTTCTGATGAAACCTATGATATCATTGGCCTTCTGGGCTGCTAGAGCACACAGCTGGTTCATGTTAAGTTTTTCATCAACCAGGACTCCTAAGTCCTCAACAAGGCTACTTTGAAGTTATTACGGTTTATATACATATCTGGGATTACTTTGACTCATGTGCAAAACCTTGCGCTTTGCTTTGTTGAACCGCATTTGGTTTACAAGGGCTCACCTTTTGAGTTTGTCAAGGTCCCTCTGGATGGCATCCCTTCCTTCTGCTGTACCAACTGCACAGCTCAGTTTGGTGTCATCAGAAAACTTGCTGAGAGTGCACTGAATCCCATCATCTATGTCACTGATAAAGATGTTAAAGAGTACTAGACCCAAGACAGACCACTGGGGGACACTACTCATTACTGGCCTCTGCCTGGACATAGAGCCATTGATGACAAGCCTCTAACTGAGACCTTTCAAAAAGTCCTTATCCACCAAATAGTCCACCCTTGAAATCCTTCTCTCTCCAATTTAAAGATAAGGATGTGGTGGGGGACTGTGTCGAAGTACTTGCAGAAGAAATCCAGGTTGATGACATCAGTTGCTTTCCCTTTGTCCACCAATATCATCACGCCATCACAGAAGGCTGTCAAATTGTTCAGAAGGCCTGACCTTCCCTTGGTGAAGCCATGCTGGCTGTCTTGGATCACCCACTCAATCCCTCATGAGTCTGAACATGTCTTCTAGGAGGATCTCTTCCATGATCTTCCCAAGCACTGTGGTGAGACTCACTGGCCTATATTTCCCCAGGTCCTCTTTCCTCCCTTTCTTGCAAGTGGGAGTGATAGTACCTTTTTTCCATTTCCTGGGGATTTCACCTGACGGTCACAAAATGCTGGATAGTTCACCGAATGATTTCTTCCTGAATCACCGCCTATTGCCTACTTCTGTGACAACTATAATAAAGCCTCTGTAATTACAAAACATGTAATATGTTTTTTTCCAACTCTTGCTTTGGCTATACGTTATTGTAATCTCTGTCAGACAATTCTCAACAAACAAATCCTACCCTTGAAAGCTTGAATTTGAAGTTGTCACTTCTTTTATTGCAGGGTGGATTAAATGGAAACATCAGTCTCACAATCCTGCCTCAGATAAAATCTAATCTTTCTTTAAATAAAAAAATCACAGATATTCAGAAGTACAGCACAGAAGGAGTCAATTTCTATTATGCTTAATTTATGTATATTTTTTTGCTAAAAAGAATATGAGGTATGTGATGGGGCCTGTGACTAGTTGACTATGTAGTAACTGCAAGTACAATTTTTATTGAATAGATATATATGCAAAAGATTATAGTCAGAAAATGCATCTGATTAAAACCAATGCTGCTTTTTTGAAAAGTCTCTTGCATGTCAAAATTCATTGGCTTCTGAGTGTCTAACTTAGCATTCCCTCACAGTAACCTGATTTTCTGAAGATAAAGTCTCTGTAATATAGCTAGTCACTTTAAAACAATTATGTAACACATTCTGGCTTGGTAACAAAATGTACAGTTCTCATGGAAAGTATTACATGCTCTGGAATTATGTGGTAGGTGTGGTAAGTTTTCTATCTGCTCCAGCAGGATTTTAGACATTTTAGAAATCTATGTCCTCAGCTCAAGTGATTTTATGTCAAGGAAAACTTTAATGAGAGAATAAGCGAGGTATTTTATCCTAGTATGGCTTTAATTTTCACAGCTTGTCATCTTCTGGGCCTTCCCTCTATTTTCTGTAATGAGTGTTCAAAGCTTGCCCAGGGGCTTGAAGATGCATCCCTCAACTTTTGCATCTCATTTCCTGCTTCCATAAAAGGAACCCGGACCCCGGAGTGAGTTGACTGGATGTAAACTCCATTGCTTAATATAGACACCTTGCATAGCTTAGTTGATTCTCAAAGACCCATTCAGGCTACACAGTTCCTTCTGAGTCTCTGTTTATCTGGGATGCAGCTGTTACTGCTGACGTCAGCCTAAATTAGAACATAAAACAGAGAGTGGACCAATTTGCAAGACAATGAAAATAGCATCCATTGGATTCTTCAGAGCTTGAAATCTTGATTAGTAAAGTTTATAAGTGTTGTTCTGGAGCATTTTGGTGGTTTTTGTTGGTTGCTCTTGCTTTTTGTGTTTTCTTTCTTAGGTTTTTTGTTTTTTGTTTTCTTTGTAATTATTATCATTTTATGAGAATTCTATGGGGCCAAAGGTTGAGTTGCTGTCTCATAGAATCATAGAATTACTCAGGTTGGAAAAGACCTTCCAGATCATCAAGTCCAACCATGACCCAACCGTACTACCCTAACTAACAATCCTCTGCTAAATCATGTCCCTGAGCATCACATCCAAATGGTTTTCAAACACATTCAGGGATAGTAACTCAACCACCTCCCTGAGGAGCCTATTCCAGTGCTTAACAACCCTTACTGTAAGGAAGTTTGTCCTGATATCCAACCTAAACTTACCCTGGAGCAACTTGAGGCCATTTCCCCTCATCCTGTCACCTGTTACCAGTGAGAAGAGACCAGCCCCGCTCTTGCTGAAAGCACCTTTCAAGATACTGGAAGAGAGCAATAAAGTCTCCCCTCAGCCTCCTTTTTCCCAGACTAAACAGCCCGAGTTCCTTCAGTCTCTCCAAGCCCTTCACAAGCCTTGTTGCTCTTCTTTGGACCTGCTCCAGCACCTCAATGTCCTTTCCGTACTGAGGTGCCCAAACCTGAGCACAGTACTCGAGGTGAGGCCTCACCAGTGCTGAGTACAGGGCAGGATGACTTCCCTAGTCCTGCTCACCACACCATTCCTGATACAAGCCAGGATGCCATTGGCCTTCTTGGCCACCTGGGCACACTGCTGGCTCATATTCAGCCGACTGTCCATCAGCACACCAGGGTCCCTTTCCATCAGGCAGCTTTCCAGCCACTCTTCCCCAAGCCTGTAGGGTTGCCTGGGGTTGTTGTGACCAAAATGTGGGACCCGACACTTGGTCCTATTGAAACTCATACAGTTTTCCATGGCCCATCAATCCAGTCTATCCAGATCCCACTGTAGTGCCCTTCTCCCCTCTGGCAGATCAACACTCCCTCCCAACTTGGTGTCGTCTGCAAACTTACTGAGGGTGCACTCAATCCCCTTGTCAAGATTGTTAATCAAGATGTTAAATAGAAGTGGCCCCAGTACCAAGCCCTGGGGGACACCGCTCGTGACCAGCTGCCAAGTGGATTTAACTCCATCGACCACAACTCTTTGGGCCTGGCCATCCAGCTAGTGTTTCACCCAGTGGAGCATACGCCCATCTAAACTGTGGGCAGCCAGCTTGAACCTTGGGCAGCCAGCTGTGGGCAGCTCTCATATTGTAATTGACATCCGTGTCACCAAGAGACAACAGCATATTTAATGAAATTCAATTCCACAGGTTTTATGTGATAAAATGTTCATTGCCCATGTAAATTTTTCTGAATTTTCTACACTAAGTAGAAATGGATTGACATTTACCAGCATTTGCACATTGAATTGCTAAGTGTTTCCAAACCTCCATGTTTTTGCTCTTATTATGGCTACTTTCAAGAAGCTTAGAAGTTCCACTGTGTATTTTACAGAAGCTAAATATTCCTTGCTGTCTTGGGAATTCTTAGAGGAAAACGGGTACATTTCTTGCTTAATCTAATGAAATGTGTGAAATCATTTCTGATCACATGAGAAGAATTGTGAAATCCTTGTGATGGAGCTCAGCAAACATCTTGCTTCTTTTTTGGCATCTTCTTATTCATTTTCCACAGATAATTGCATTTCCTACAGTATGAGAGCTGTTCTATGGGGAAACTATGTGATGTATTATGCTCGTTGCCTCTGCATATGGTATGTATTTTTTTTAATTTTTTTTTTAATTTTTTTTTTTATTTTTATTTTTTATACTTTCCCAGAGGATAAGCTCTGTCCTCATGCATGAGAAACTGTGAAAGATGCCAAAAATCCTCTCTGACCAACACTTCTTTATATTTTATGAGCCTTGTTAGTCTTTGTTTGGCCATTCACTTATGCATTAACATATGGTAACAATAAATACTACAAGTGTTCATGGTTCATGCCATCCTGCAAAACACACACAATGAGATGCAAGTTACTCTGACATAAAACTACAGGAATTGTCTTTACAGGCAAGCAGAATCATCATCATTTGGCCAGCTGCTGACAGTATTCAAATGCAAATGAGTTTTGGCTACATTCAGTGCTGATAAATCTTAGAGAAGATCAGAAAATGTATCCATGCACATAGCTTTTTGGTTTGTCTGGCTACAGTTAAAGGCACTTTGGCTTTAGTCAGCCTGCTACAATTTCATGGCCAAATAAGCCTGTCTAAAAATACGTCATGATTTTTTTTTCTTTTCAAAAAAAACATAAATGCTGTGAAGATTTTTGATCTGAGGTCACGGCTGCTGCCACATGATGATATTACCTCACTGATAACTTTTTACAAGGGTAGACAGTGATAGGATAAGGGGGAATAGTTTTAAACTACAGGAAGGGAGATTTAGATTAGATGTCAGGGGATTTTTTTTCCTGAGTGGTGAGGTGCTGGAACAGGTTGCCCAGAAAGACTGTGGATGCTCCATCCCTAGAGGAGCTTAAGGCCAGGTTAGATGGGGCTCTGGGCAATCTGATCTAGTACTTAATCTGGAGGCTGGTAACCCTGCTTGTGGTAGTGGGATTGGAACTCAGTGATCCTTGAGGTCTCTTCCAGCCCAAGCCTTTCTGTCACTCCATGAGTCTGTAAGCTGAAAACTCAAGCCTGAGGGACACCTCTCTTTCCAGGATCAACTGTAAGATACAGCAGCAAGACTATTTGGGGAAGTAAAAATGGCCAGATTGTGTCCATGCTAAGAAATTTCAGCTAGTGGCTAAATCCTGATGGACACCTTGCTCATACTAATGATATTGGATTCAGCACAGAAACAACAGTCATAGCTACTTTTATTAAAACAAGGTGGGTGGTTGTTTTTTGTTGTTGCTGGTGGTGGGTTTTTTTGTGTTGTTGTTTTTTTTTTTTTTAATCAAGGCTGATGGTGATGCTGTCTCTTAAATAGTAGTTTGGAGCAATCAAATCAATGCTGGCAAGAACCTGGATCTCTCCATCCGTTAAATGCCCTATTCTGCTAGGGACTGTTACGCAGGAAATTTTTAACAACATGAATAATGTAGGCAACTAGGTTTTTAGGCTACAGGTCCACATTTTACTTGGGCCCTTCATTTCAGAGATGCAAGAATTCCAATTTTGAAAAGTTTGCTTATTTCTACTAAAAGTTTCAGGAGTGTTCTTTAGTAAACTTTTACAAATTTTATAATGATTTCAAATTATTTTTACCTCTTATCTCAAACAAAGCACTATTCAGTTTTCCTGAAGGCAGTACACTTTATGTCTTCTTTCATCTTTGCTTTTTGCAGGGACAGAGGGTGTTAAATGAGAATTCATGAAGTCACACAAAAGGTATTTTTCAGCAAGTAACTGATTTATTCCCTGCTCTCAGTCAGCTCTACTTCAACTTAATCTTTATCACACTTTGCTATGTATTTATATAAGAATAGATTTTCCTTATCACTCAGATAGTAATGATGATAAAAGGAGTTGCTGCTACACTAAACACTATGTATAGGTTTTTGCTGTAGTATACGTACAAGGCTAAATAAATCGATGTGATTGGAGAGGTGGCCTGAAAAGATTCTCATGAAACTTCTGAACAAAACTAAATATGTTTCATTCATCCTCATCATAAGACAATATGAACACTTTTAAGGCAAAAGAGCAGGGAAATTTGCCAAGTATCATATGAACAGATTACAGGATTTTATGAACTGGTGAGGCCTAGTCAGAGCTGTGTAAATGAGTTGCAATAAAGTGACTAAAGGCTTTAACATCTCAGCATGCAGCTTATCTTTGTGTAGTTCCAGCTCTTGCACAGATTTCCATATTACTGTGGCCCAAATAAATCTGTTTTGGTGATCCAGTCCAGATTCATAAGGTGCCTTAGGCACTGTGAGTCTAAACATTTCAATGCTTAAGTGTTGGAGTCTAATGCCACAAGTAGAAATTGTATTTCTGTGGCAACTGCAGTGAATGAGAAGGAGATACCATTTCCCAGGAATGGGATTTATAAGCAATACTAGGGAAAAGAAGGCATACTTCAGCCAGCCAGTAAGAAATGGTATGGAAATGCCTCTATCAGATTTGTTCTGCATTCTTGAAGCATGTATGAATCAGTTAGAAATGTCCTTCTGGTCTACATGTATAACTCATGTAACTAGAAGGAATATAATGCTGTAGCTTATTTGACACAGAAAAGGAGAAATTTGATTTCTGATCCTTCCTCCTAGGCTGGTTTATTTATTTATTTGTTTGATTTGTTTGTTTGCTCTTTTTTATTTTTGTCATAAAGAAGTCATGGGAGTGCAGAAATAGAAACAAAAAGTCATTCTTATAAGAGCGTAACAGATGCTCTTTAGGAGTGTACTGTAGCAAAAAAAAAAAAAAAAAAAGCCCTGAAAGTCAGTAGAAAATATTTTGCCCTGTTCAGGAACTTGCTTGGAGGAATCTCACTGGAGATGGCCCTAGAGAAATGAGGGATCTGGGAAAGTTGTTTGATTTTCAAGGATCACCTCCTCCAGCCTCAAGAAAACTCCATCTGGATATACAGAAAATCAAACAAAGGTGGAAGGAGCCCTGCATGATTGAGCAAGATGCTTGTGACCAAACTCTGCCACAGTCTTTATACACAGGACTATCCTCCAGGAATGCCAGGCCCCTGACACCAGTATGAAAGTCTGAAATATGGAAAATGCTCTCAACAGAGGAAGATCAGTCTAGGGAACATTTATATGAACTGGACGTATCTAAGTCTGCAGGACCTAATGGGATGCCCCTTTGAGTGCTGAAGGAAATAGTCAATGTCACTGCATAGTCACTCTCAATCATTTTTGAAAGGTAGTTTGAAGACATCCCTTCCAGAAAAACCTGAGGAGTAGCTACCAAATTCTCACTCAAATTCTCTTTCACTCTACCTGTTTGCTCCTGTTACGCTATACTAACTCGGTGGTAGACAGGGTGTATTGCACTGATCCAAGATGTGAGGTGAATTTAGAGGATAAACAATTTAGTTTTTTTCTAGTATCTCCTTTTCTTTTTTTGTTGTTGTGTTTTGGTGTTGGTTTATGTTTATTTGTTTGTTTCTGCTTTTGGTTTATTTTTAATCTGAAATGCAATACAACTGAGAAAGATTTAGCTTGGAAATGTAATTATTGATGTAAGACCTTCTACAGCTTTCTGCTAGCATGAAGGAAATGGTTTACACAGAAGGAAGAAGTTATTGAAACATAAAGGAGACAATACAGAGTATACAAAATCACAAAACATCCACATCCAACTGTCGTTTATTATTAGACTATGGTCTGGTGTGCAGACCTGCAGAAAGCAGCTGGTAGCTTTCGACAGTCTCTAGGCTCTCTGAAAAACTGTCCTACAGAGCCAGAACAATCTTTTCACATGAAAGCAAAAGAAGGAAAAAGAGCCCTTTCTACTGTTTTCCATTCTCATCCCACACCTATGCAAAGTCCAGGGGGCACAGTATAAACTTTGGTTTCTCTCAGCACAGTATAATGACCTGGTGCCATTCCCTCAAAGCTACCTGTAGTTTGGATGTAAATTCTTCCTTCAGCAATAATTCTCCTTGGAAGAAAATACTCAATGAGCTCTGCTGCTCCACCATTTCGGGTCCTCAAAACCAAGAGCAATTCTTGATGAAATTGCTCCATGTCTGATGGAGATATGATATATGCACTCACCTCTTCTCTTGCATTTATTTATTTTTTTCTGTTTTCCCAGTGAACAAGCCCTTGGCAATGGAGAATTTTCTGTTTGTGGGCAGCCTTACTCCTCAGGACATGGGCTTCCATAACAGCTGAAATCAGCTCCATTTTATATTATTATTTGTGCACATTGCAAAATGTATTGTAAAGCAATAATAAGTTTTTCTGAATCTCCAGGGTTGGAAGTACAGAGATGTACATGACCCAAGCAGTGGTGTTTATAAGGCTAAGACCGTTAAGGATGTGAGATGTGTGAGAAGCTGAGGAGGGCTGAGAGTTTTGTTTCTGAGAGTTTTGTTTCTAGTTACCGGGTGTAACAGTAGTGGAGAGTGACTTTTGTTTTCTGTAAGAGATTCTGCTACCACACTAAAAGCCATCAGAGGCCAAAACAGGACCTTGTCCCAGGGAAGTGGTCAGTAGGACAGAAGTAATACCACATGAAAGATTTGAAAAAGCCACCAGAACTGCAGGTCAAAGGCAAATGGTCAAGAACCAAACAGGCAGTCAGTGCTTAGGCTTTTCACACAAAGCCCTATTATCCTGGAGGAAAAAAAAATATATATACTTACAGAAAAGACTGGGGATCATATGACAGTGATATTGCAGTCTGCTCTGATCTAACTCTGATCTGAGTTAGAATCTGTGGGAGAGTGAGAAGGACAGAGAGATTCAGGCATGTAATACACTTAGTAAGAAAGAATCTGTTACAGAAAGGCTCAGTAGGCTGGATCAGCTTGTGGAGGTCAGTCTATCTCCCCCTTGACCATGAAAGTAACAAAGTATGACTGTATTTCTGCCCTTGGCATTTCTATTTGGTACATAAAATTAGGACAATTTTTTTTTTAAGATATACTCTTATTTCCAGATAATGGAAGTGATAAACAGGATCAACACAAGCAGTGCAACACAAGAGTTCTGAACTTATCTGAGGCGCTAATGTTTCTTATCATGTTTTAAGGGCAGGGGGATAAATAAGACAAGGTGCCTTCTAGGCTTACAAACCTAAGTTGATGTGGTCCAAGAGCTCTTAGAGGCCAGTGTATTCTTGAAGGGAGACAGATGAAACGCACCGATGGCATAGCTGTAGTGCCAGGATATAAGGGTAGTTATTTGTGGGGTTAAGTACTTTACTTGTATAATTTATACCATATGCCCCAGTGCCTTGGCACTAAGTGTGTCAAAACCAAATACCTAAAGAACAGTGTAAGAACTGGGACTACAAATACTGATTTTTCCTATGGTGCTTTCCCAGTCTCTGGTGATTTGAGGCTCCAAGGCTTTCATAGTTTGACATCATACGCAATACTATTCAACAGATCTTTGTCCTGTGAATTAGTATAATTACTTTTTGGAACTGTGCAAACTTTTAGCACCCACAATATCCTGTTTCAAATCTACAACAGGCCAGTTTGGTCTGAGGTCCTCTATTTCATGTGTCAAAATGAAATGAAATAATCATTCTGTATTCATTTGTCCCTCGAAAGATAAAAACCATGGATATGTTAACAAGGATTTCAATTCAGGTAAAGGTTATAGACATGAGGGCCTTATTTCATTTTTAACCGATGAGATTATTCATTGTACCTCCAAACACTATAATGTGCATTTAGTACATTATGAAAAAATTCAGTTTAGATTTTTTAAGGGCTTAAAAAGCAACTTAGTATTTCACATTGTGTCTCTGATAAGTTTTCTGCTTACATTTTGTATTGAGGTCACATAAAGAACGGAGAAAGTGTTAAACTGCATACACCAGATGCAAAAGGGTACATTTACGTGATCAGCGAGGAAGATGTTCAGTAAAACTTGCTACAGCTGCAGATATGAGAAATGTTTTATTAATCTTTTTATTATGATAAATGTCATTTCAATGTAAAATTGTGGTCCTCGTGTAATTCGTGGAAGGCTTTGAGGCTTTGATGCATTTGAGATCTTACTGTTATACAGTATGAGTTTAAGAAAGAGTTGTTCCATTTCAGTTATAATGAAGCTAGTTCATACAATAGCAGATGCTACTCCAATCATACTTTGATTAACATATCCTTTAAATCACTTCCAGACACAGAGATCTTTCTGAAATGAGATAGCTTAACATCATGATCAGATTTATAACACCTCATTGATTCTGGACCAGATCCTAAACCAGGATAACACTGCCTGGGATCAGGCCCTTGGCAGGCCTAGCTTTCTTTTATTTACTTTAGGAAACAGACACAGTGGAGAAAGAAGAGAAAACTTCTGAGGTAAAAAGTAAAGACACCAAGTCACAGTAACTGTATATGCAAACATACTCGTGATGATAGGTTCCCAAAAAAATAATGCCAAACACAGACACTAAGCTAAGATTTAATGTAGTTTTATGGCTTCAGTTTCTAAACTTTATCTTTCATCTTATCTTCAAGCAAAATGCACTGTTGTAAAAGATCAGCATTGAGGCCTCTTCAGATTACAAGTGTTGCAAGCATAGCTTAATTTGAGAAATTCATATGTTTGTGAAAAGCATCCATAGTTGTTCCTGACTTCATGATAAAGAGATTATTTTTCTAAAAGTCTGTGCTTGGGTTTTGAATAAAAGTCCTCATTTTCCATAGTGAATACTCTATCTTAGACACAGAAATAAAATATCAACACTTTCAATGAATACAAATTATGAAGTTTTTGAGAATGCTGTGCATAGTGTATTTTTTCCACTTTCCTTAAGTTTGTTACAGCAGTTTATGGGTCCCAATTTTTTTAATGGGAGACTGAGGAAGATTTTGAAAAGTTATATTTAAAAAAGTGTTAACTTGCTCTGCTTTTGTCTAGGGTGTGGCAAATCTACCAGCTGAGCTCTGCCTCATCATTTGTCATCAAATATCAATACTTACTTCAACATCCAGCACTGGCCTCAGAGTAAATCTGAAGGAAAATTATCAGCCCACCTGAGACCTCCCACACCAAACCAGCAGTCTGTTTCTCCAAGCGTCTGCAGGCTCCGAGAGCCGTCAGAGCTGCATGGTGTCTTCCCTTTTGCAGCTGAAGGAAATCAGTTATTTTGTTTAGTTTTGGTCAAAGTGTTTCTAGGCACTGAAGTACAGGCTGCATTTTAGTTCAGTTTATTCTTTTTTTGAGTGAATGAAAAATGAAAGGTGTTTGCATTTTTCCAAGTTTTGCTGGTTTTGTCAACTTTTGAATCTTAGTCCTTTTGTCCTCTGCTGGATAAAAGAGAATAAAAAAAAAAAAAAAAAAAAAGGAAAATTATTAGAATAGTTTTAGCTTTCCTTCCTCTCTTTCTTTGTTGACTTTTTTCCCCTTTGTCCTTACATCCCTTATTTCCTTGCACCAAAAAGTGTATTCAAGTAGGAGAGGTAGCTTTAAAAAATGGAGCAATAAGGCCAAGCCGAGTAAGCCAAGATGATATAATTCAAATGAACTCTGCTTTCCTTTCTCAATGGGTTATAGTGCTGCTGTGTTTTTGTTGGTTGTTTTTTTATGCTGTACTTGATCCAAGTTCAAGGGCTGATGAGCCTTAGGGTTAGTAGTTTGCTTTCATTCTTCCACTTGGCACCTGATTCTCATTCAGATCGAGATCTTTTTGGATAGTAGGATCTGTTATGAAGTTCAGCCTGCTTCATGTCAATGCGGAGTGCAGACTATTTCCTTAACTGGGCTGGACAAAGCTTTTGGAAGAAAAATAAACCTTTCTATCCTTTGATCTGCTGTGCATGTATACATGCATGAAAATCTAAACAAAAAAAAAAATTTTTACTTTCCTCTCAAAAATAGAGTAACTGTCAGCCAGGAGATATAGAGCACATTACAGGCTTCACAGTGGAAATAAAGGTGTTTAGATGTTGTTGAGGCATGCTGGATGCTTCTAAACTAAGCAACATGGAAACCAATATTTTAACTGGGATTTTTGCAGGAGAGGCTTGCTGTCCCAAGTACTCTCAGTTGCAATGAAAATAATGAGACTTTAGGATTATATTGATGATACCCTTCTGCTAAAAAAAAAAAAAAAAAAAAAAAAAAAAGAGAAGCTCTTCAGTTCTATATCCTTGATAACTTGATGTTCCTCTCCTCCTTCCCTGACCTCGTCTTGGCTCATCAGTGAAAGCACTGTTCTAGACAGTAGCACAAAAAATGCCAAATTAAGCAATAGCAGAGTTGTAAATAAGCTGGTGAATGATAAAATTATAAACTAGACAGACTTCTAGGTACCTGAAAGTGAAATCCTTAGTATTTCATAATCCTTTTCCTAAGTAATGTACTGAAGGCCTTATTATAGCCTGAGAGGTTGTCCTGATCGAGGAGCCACGTAACTCATTTTGAACCATAGCACAGGATCAGAAGTAATGTATTACCAAGTGGAAACTAATTATTAACTGCTCACAAGTCAAACACGTTGGTGGTCTTTCATTCTTAACAGAGAAGGATTCACATCACACATGTAGCCTCGGGGTCACACACACATCTCTAACTATCAGAGCAGACACTAATCAGTTTCTTCCTCATGTCCTTAGTGGAGAGAGAGATTAAAGTTTACCAGGGAATTCTTGCAAGGAAACAGTAACTGTGAAAACAAGAGCATTAAAAGAGGAATATCCCTAGTGCAAGGGAAAGGAAAGGGAAGAATATCTTCTTTGTTCCTGAGTCAGCTGTCCAACTTGGTCACTGCTGGCATTTCACTTTCACCCTGAAGAGCAGCTAATTGTTTATGAAATGACCTTGTTATTCCTTCCCTAGTAACCTTGTCTGGTCAGCCACCACATGCATTTATTATTCTCTGAAGGAAAATGTGCTTTCTGACATCTGTTCTGCATTTATTTTCCTTTAATTTCCTTTAACTTCCATCATTCCCCTACCCCAAGACTGTTCATCTGGGCTGCTCTGCACAGGGTGGCACTGGCTGTGCACATTTACAACACTGATGTCCAGCTTTATCCTTTCTGCCTTCTTGCCTAGTAGTTGGATAACAAAGGACAGAAATGCATGGTTAAATTGCCTCATTCCTCATCCCCCTCCTATGGTACACTATTTGGCTCTTGAATTCCATATTTAAGTTTAGGATTGTAAGTGCTCTGGGTGCATGAGTTTATGTGGAATACATCATGTGGTCAGAGGTTCCTTTTGTACTAATCTGCCCTGGGAATTCGTTCTCCTCTTCTCCTTTTACTTCTACTGCCAGAGAGTGCAAAAGCTCTGGCAAACCACAGTCTCATTCTCATGCCATTTTTCAGACAGCAATAATGGGCATCTACAGCATCAGTTCCTGAGCTCCAGCACTGGTGAGAAATGTAAGTGATCAAAATCCCTTCTTGGTTAAAAGCTTTTCTGTCAAAATAGCAGCTCCTTTGGATTTCTTGCGACACACACACTAAGAGAATGACCTGGCTAATCCCCAGGAGGTCCTGGGGATCTGTTTGCTAATGACATCTCTTCAGCTGTGCTAGTTTAAGCAACTGACCCCTTTGCCTGCCCTCTCCAATCAGCACGTGTTTCAATCCTGACCATTCTCTGTGCTCAGTTAGTGTGTTTGGATGGTCATGCAGAGCATCTGATTTTAGAGGGTTTTCTTGGAATTTCAGGGGATGGGATAAGATGGGATGCAATGTGATGCAATCAGATGTGATCAGATGCAACAGGATGCGATGGGATGTGATGGAATGGCATAGGAGGAAGATTTTCGAGAAGATCTGGGATGTGTTAACACAGCTCTTCCTGCTGGCATCTGGAAGTGGGTGGTAGACCAATAGGAACATGCAGCAAGGAGTGTCTGCAGTTTATACTGGCTTGAGCAGGATGATCTAGCATCTAACCACAGGTTTGTCCACAACCTTATGGTTTCTGGTCATGACCATGGTCATGCCTATAGAAAACTTCACCTTTTAGCTTTGTTACTCTGGCCTTCAAATATCTGCCTAAACTCTCAGACGTGTTTAGGTTCTGCCTTCCCAAGGTCATTCAATATGCACATTTGAGGAACTAATGTGCAGTGACCATGTCTTCGGCCTAACTCTATACACTATATTGAGAGGGGAAGGCCGTTATGGAGTCGTAAGCTAGTCTGTCTCCGCCTCTAGTTTTTGTGAAACTTCATGGACGGGCTTCAAAAACACAGTCCATGTTCACAGAAAGTGAGCAGCCCTCACACCACGGAGGTGTGAGGAAACATAAAGGATTTAAGCCTGGACTAGATGATCCTAGACATCTTTTCCAATCTTAATGACCCTGTGATTCTATAATTCTGTGATTCTTTTTTCAATGGCCAGTGAGGCAGGTTATAGTAGCAGTCATGTAGTTTTACTTCAGAATGTGTGCATTCAAATTCTGTTTGTTGATAGGAAATAACAGTCTTCTAAAAAATTCCAGAATTATTTCACGATCTCTTACTTAGGAAAGTGCTGTTTGTTTAGCTTTTCATTGGGAGATTTGTGAAAATGCCACTGTGGTTTTGTGAGATTTTAGGCTGGTGCCTCAATTGGACTGTACAAAATGGCAATATTTTTATTTCTTTTTATTATTTGTTTCAGCTGACACCTATTTCATGTTTTTGTGAAACAGCTATGGGTCTTGGAAATGCTGGGGCAATTGTTATTCAGAATATCTAACAAGACGTTACCCAGTACCAAGCTGATTTTATTTTTAATGGTACCCTGATGGGCACTGGAAAGAGAGATATGGCACTTCAGCTTTCCAGAAAAGCCTCGTTATGTCAGGATACACATGATTTCAAAGGAAAAGAAATTATCTATATTGATCATGGAAGATGTTTCTGAGATGAGACCTGTGATTCACTGAGGTCTCTTCCAGGTTCTTTGGCTTTTGCTTACTGTGGTTCATTTCATCTTCTGTGCTGTTTACAGCTGCATATGGCATGTGCTCATTTATGTTTGTCAGTGCAGAGTTTTATTTACTGAATGGCAGACTGATTTCAGAGGAAGCCCAGTTCGTTTTTCTGTTCAATCACTTTATATAATCAGTAAATGTAGCTTGAGTCCTGTTTTCCATCTGTCTCAGTCATTTCTATAGATTAAAACCAGCAGAGAAATGGCCTTGTGGGGAGGATTCCCCACAGTGGGGTGGCTTGCTTTACAAGTCTTCAGATTTCACTGTTTGTTTGCTTTTTCTAGTCTGTTCATTCACCATTTGCATGTTAATAGGTTTGAAGGAGAGAAGACTTCCACCTACAGCCTCACTAGTAATACTCTTCTTAAAATTAGTAATGTGTTTCATTAAAATATATCATTCGTAGTTATTTTCTTGGATGTAAATGGATTATGATAAATTAATTTCAATGCCTACACAGATATTTAGAGCTATTTTATAATATTTGCTATTATGCTGTTTGGAGATAATATCATGGTTAAAATCTCTACACTGAAAACACTTCATCGTTTTGAAAGTTTTGCAGCTACAAGATTCTGTTCCTCTTAATAAAGATTCCATTAAATCAATGAATAAAAAGTACCTTTCATTGTCATTTCTGCAAGTTACTATGTCAGAAATTCATTTTTACTGCATTTTTACACACTTGCCCAGTCTTTATCTTTCAAGAATGTGTTCTACTATTTTCTGTTAAATACTACGTAAAACTGTATTTGGAAGAGGGAGGGTATTATTAATTCAGATCTTCTTATTATTTTCATAGGAACTGCTGTCTCCTACATCAGTAACTAAATAAGAAATAGCTTTATTTCAAAACTGAATATGATTTCAGCAGAACTGATAGTTCATCACAAATACATGTTACTGAGTCTTAACTCTTACAGAGGCTTAAAAGAAAAATATATTTCACTACATAGGTATTTAGGTTGAAGACATGTCTTTGTTCTGGTGATCATTCTTCTCTTTGTCATCGTTTTCCTTTATTTAAATTGAGTATGTTAACACTTTCTTCACATGGAGATGAAATATAGCTGTGACACCTGAGTTAGTTAAGTAGCAGTATTAAGTGGTTGGCAAGCACTGAGCAGTGCACAGAACCACAGAGGTATGAGGAAACATAAAGGATTTAAGTCAATTGTGAGCTGGTAGGTTGATTTTATTTGTTTATTTATTTTGCTTTCTCTAAGCAGATGAGCACACTGTAATGTGCAGAACATTGCCAAAAGATGTTTTGCAGTTCCATGGGACATTAAGGATGGTGGTCAAAAAGCAAAATGCCAATCCTACCACTACCACATGAGCTAGGTAGGTCTGTCCTCATTTAAGATGTGTTCCTAGGCATCTTAGCACACAGGAACTAAAACAAAGCTTCTTCAGGGCTTCGCTGGCTTTAGTGGAACATTACAGAATTTTACTACAGAATCACAGAATCACAGAATTATCAAGGTTGGAAAAGACCTAGAAGATCATCTAGTCCAACCATTACCAATACTTCCCAGCTAAATCATGTCCCTCAACGCAACATCCAAACGTTTCTTGAACACTCCCAAGAGTGATTTACACACTTCACTAGTGTGTAAATCTGTCTGCAGGTTCAAGGTTCATCTCTGGGACTTAGCGTTGTGGCAAAAGCAGATAATTTTCTTTATGTCAGAGTAGATACATGACTATACTGCCTGTGCAATATGTGGAGTATCTATGTAGGTATGTACACAGATGAATTGGAGATTTTTTGCTGGCTGTTACCTTTAAGAGGGAATGTCAGAAAAAAAAGTGTGCACAGATTCCCAAGAATAGATGTCCCTTTCCAAATGACACAGTTTGTGGCTTTCAGTAGGCTGTCTGGCTTCCAGCAGGAGTTACTATGAAATGAAAACTATTTTTAGCAAGTGAAAACTCAAAATGGCAGTGTTGTCTCTGAAAGGAATCGTGATTTCTTGTTCCTGATTAGATTGACTCTTCAGGCATTTGGGTAGATCAAGGAAAAGTCTATCAGCCAATTATCAAGGAACTATTCTTTGAAGGCTTGTTGCGGTGTCTATAAATCTGTAAATGTGTTTCTTAGTCATTCAGTTAGAGCTGTAATAAGTTATCAGACCAGATGAGCTCTGAAGTCAGATCAGTTGCACGTTCCCAAGAGGATTTCTTTCTGACTTAGCTATTCTGTTTCTTTGAAAGACATGTAAAATTTCATTTATTCAAAACATATATTAATCCCAGAAACTGCTGTATCAATTGAACACTGCCAGGGAAGATAATGAGGCACAGTTTGTTTGATACTTATCAATCTGGCCTTTCCATGCCTGAGGTCAGCTGCCTATGGAAGCAGAGATATGTTCCTCTTCAGTAAACAGATTTTTTGGCTTTATGGAAACTGTGTTATGTCCAAAGGTTATGAGAGAACACTGCTGTTTTGGTGTGTTGTTTGTCATTTATTCTCCACTGGATCTCATACAGCTGAAATAACTTGCAGAAAAGTGGAATACTGTTGTAAAAATAATGCGGTTTACATTGAATCTCCCTGAGCGCTTAAGTGATCATAGAATCATAGAATGGCCTGGGTTGAAAAGGACCATAATGATCATCTAGTTCCAACCCCCCCCACCATATGCAGGGCTGCCAACCACCAGACCAGAGATAATTTGTGGGGATAGTTTGTAGTAACCTACAACATGATGTTTCCTGTATTATAAACAAAATAGTGTTGAAGCTATCAGTCTGAATGTGGAACCATTCTATTAATCCAGTCTGATCATGTGCACAGCTCTTGAGAATAACCTTATAAAGGTTCAAAGCAGATACTAACAAAGAATTACTAGAATCTCTTTGAAGTATTGAAATAACTAGCTGGACTGTGCAATGTAAGCTTCACAATATCGAGTAATTCCGAGGACAAATAAAACAAATTGCAATACATTCAACAAAATTGAGAAGTCTTAAGAAATCACACATCCTTGTAGATTAGACACTTAGAATACTCTCAGAAACTCTCAGCAAGTTTTAGACAACATCAAACTGTGGGGAACATCTAATGTGCTGGAGGACAAGGCTACTACTTAGAATGATCTAAACAGACTGGAGAAATGAACTTATAGAAGTCTCGTGAAGCTTGGAACCCGTGGTAGAATCACAGAATATCCAGAGTCCAGAAGGGATCCACAAATATAATGGAATCCAACTCCTGGCTCCACACAGGACAACCCAAAATGCAAACTATTTCTGAGATCATTGTTCATACAGTCCTTGAACTCCAGCTGCTTGGTGAATTGACCACTTCCATGGGGAGCCTGTGTCAGTGCCCAACCACCCTCCCAGTGAATAACCATTTGTAATCTAATATCTAATCTGAATCACTCTTGACTTGTCCATTCCCTTGTGTCTTAACATTGGTCACCAGAGAGAAGAGATCAGCACCTCCTCCTCTGTTCCCTGTTGTCAAGAAGATGTAGAAAACAATGAGGTAACTCCTCAGCCTTCTCTAAGTGAAATAAACCACCAAAGGAGGTCATGGAGCTAGAGCAGGTAATGTGTGAGGAGAAGCTGAAAGCTGGGTTGGCTCATTCTGGAGAAAAGATGGCTCGGGTAACTCTTACTGCTGAGTCATTCTAATGGGAGAATGCAGAGAAGATGAAGTTAGTCTCTTCTCAAAGGTAGACAGTGAAGGATGAAGAAATGGACACAAGCTGCAAGGGAAAATAATCTGACTATTCAGAAGGAAACATTTATCCACAGCAAGGGTAATCAAGCACTGGAAGAGGGGCTCAGAGAGGCTGTGGGATCCCCTTATCCTGCAAACATTCAGACTGTGCTAGACATGACCCTGAAGAACAAGCTTAAAAATTAGTCTTGTTTTGAGTGGAGGATGATACCAGATGACCTCTGGAGTTTCCTTTGAATCTAATTCATTCTATGAGTTTGAATTTCTAAGAAAAGTTCTTCTGGACTTTCTTGCAGCAAGGGCTTTCTGCTACCCATGACTGCAAATTGAGCATTGCAAATGGAGTCTTTGAAGGCTTCCATGGGGTCATTTCCTACTTTCAGGCACTTGCAGACACCCATACATCAATCAGTGTCACTGAGATCTGTGGTGAGCTAAAAGGCAGGGACCTGGTAAAGTCTTGTTTTGTTTTATGTTCCCACTCCACGTTTCTCTGAAAATCTGCCCTCTTGGACAAAGGATAGACAGAAGAACTTTGTGATACTGTGGTATGAGACGCTGTGAGGATTGCTTGTGTGTTGCTGGGGTAATCCACGTGAATCCGATTTCCAAGTGATGAATAACTTTAGTCTGCTTTCATAGAAACATAATAAGCAGTCCTGATTTTCAGCTTATTGAAGAGTTTGAATTCTTTCAGATCTTGAAAGCTGGGCTCCTCAAAACCCTAAACCTTCCAAAAAGTCATTGGTCACCTTGAAAGGTCTTTCTTTAATCTTTTTCTGGCCTATACATAAAGGGAAAGGTGGAGATTGTTGTTGTTGTTTTCCCTTTTCCCTCTTCTGCCATCCTTTGTGAGCCAGAAGAAATGATAGATTTCTGTGCTAGGTCCCAATTACAAATTTGGAATACAACAGTAGTGGATTAACTCCAGGGAGGGAATGAGAGTAGCAGAAGAGACAAATCAGCATGGGAAAGTCTCTCCTCCTTCCCATTCTCCAGGGATAGGATCCAAAAACACATGGCATTTGGCTGTCAGCTTATTTTTGGCATCTGTGCTCCAGCTGAGAGCTTGTTCAGCCGTGCACACTTTGATGCAGTAACAACACAGCCCACTTTTTTTTGCTGATTAATCATTCGGTCATTCTGTAATTTAACCAACTGTGATCATAAGCTATTTTCCCCACAAAGATTGGAGATGTCACAGTTCATCATTTTCATATTCTTCACTTTCTTTGTATAATGGCTGAAGGGTCTAATTGGAGCAGGTGCTGAGGAAACACATTCCCTCTGAAGGCAGGGAAAGATGCAAATGTCTTGCCCTACGCAAAGTCAAATGTTATTTCCCTGTCCCTTCAAAGTTCATGGCAAACAGAGGAGTTATGCTCTGAGTCCAGTTTTATCACAGAAGTAGAAATCCCCATGGCTATATCTTCAATTTCTGCTTAGTTTTTGGCATCTGATGGGTTGCAGCCCACTGCCAGCAGATGGAAAATCTCAACCAAATGCGCTTCCTTTATGACTCATTCACCCTCTGGAATATGTGGCAAATAAATCCTCCACATAAGATTAATGTTAAATATAGGAAGATTGTGTTTGTTGATACACTGTTGCAGTGTTTTTAGTTTCTTCAGAACCATTTCAGTGACTCTCCCCACTTGTTTTAGTCACTAGGGCAGTGGCGTTGCTGGCAGCATTAAGTTAAAAGAGGGAGATTTAAACTTCCTCCCTGGAGATAACAGTGTGGTTTTCAAGCAATTCCACCTGCAAATAACAGAATGCACGCTAGCAGCTGAATGCATACAGTGTAATATCTGATTTGTCTGAATTCGCCTTAAGAATGAGTGCTGACATGGTCGATAATATGTTTGCAAATTAGAATATACAATATATATGTTCTTACTATTCCTTTATTATGAATGATGATCTTTTCTTTGGAAATGCATGAGTTTTGTTTTTTTTATCTATCTCCTATTTTGTCCAAAGTGAGTGATTTAACTCATACAGGGATTCAAAGTCAGTTAATTAAATCATTCCTCTGAAGACAAACACACTCTTTAAGTTTGTACATAATAATATAAAACTTAATCAGTGCATCCTGGGTGCAAAGTAGAAAAGCATGTGTGAAAACAGTCCCAGAGGCTCTATATATAAAATTTGATTGTCATCATCTGTCATGAGAAGAACAAGAACATGCCTTTCCTTCAATGTCATTCATCTGGAGTCTTTGTTTAATGCTTTGTCTATATTTAGTCTCTACCACACTCACTTCAATGGTTTTATTTCTATTTTTTCTCAATGAGAGTGAACTCCTTTCTACACTGTAGAAGGAGTGATACGGGAGGAAAGCTATAGAATTACCGAATCATTTTGGTTGGAAAAAACTCTTTAAGTCATTAAGCCCAACCATCAATCTAACAAAAATAACTGTAACAGAAATCCAACCACAACCTAACAACCTTGCAGCAAGATAAGTGTGACCAGCAGGTAAAGGGAGGTGATTCTGCCACTCTGCTCTGCTCTCATGAGACGCCACTTGGAGTACTGTGTCCAGTTCTGGAGCCCCCAACACAAGTAGGACATTGAGCTGTTCGAACAAGTCCAGAGGAGTGCCACAAAGATTATCTGTCAGAGGGCTGCAGTACCTCCCGTATGGGGACAGGATGAGAGAGCTAGGAATCTTCGGCCTGGAGAAGGCTCCAGGGGACCTTATAGCTGCTTTCCAGTACCTGAAGGGGGCCTACAGGAAAGCTGGGGGGGATGTTTTGTATGGGCATGTAGTGACATAACAGGGGGAAATGATTTTAAACTGGAAGAGGGTTGATTTAGACTAGATATTAGGAAAAAATTCTTTACTCTGAGGGTGGTTGAGACATTGGAACAGGTTGCCCAGAGAGGTTGTGAATACGCCCTCCCTGGAAGCATCCACATCCAGGCTGGATGGGGCTGTGAGCAATCTGCTCTAGAGAGAGGTGTCCCTGCCTATAGCAGGGGTTTGGAACTAGATGATCATAAAGGTCCCTTCCAACACAAACCATTTTGTGGTTCTATGATTCTCCAACAGATCCACTGCTTAACCATGTAGCTAAGAACCACATCCACACCCCTTAATGGTGCAGAGATGGTGACGCCACCTCTTCCCAAACAGCACCTTTCAATGACTAACCACTCTTTCCATAAAGAAGTTCTTCCTAATGTCCCACGCAAATCTCCCTTTGGCAACTTAAGGATTTTTCCTCACAACCTATCACTTATCACCTGAGAAAAGAGACCAACTCTCACCTCACTACAACTTCCATGTAATCTAAATTAGTTGAAGACATTGAAGGTATAGTATTGACATCATTAAATAGCAAACAGGTAAGCAAGAAGTGAACACAGCCTTGACCGAACATACGAGGTAGGAAATGGAGAACTGCAGATCCTACTCTACCTTATCCATGGAATTATGCAGGATTAATGCTGTTACATAAACAGCATGCCTCTTTGGTGGCCAACTGTAGGAGACATCAGCTCTGATGAACATAAAATATGAATGCGGCTCACGGAAACAACATGATGGGTGGTTATTAACAGTGTTCATTTTTGTAAAAGTGAGGCATTTCTGCGCTGAGCAGGAGAGGCCCACGTGCCTGCTTAAGCTGAGGTGGGAGGAAGCAGTGGAGAAGCAAATCGTGCCGTCTTTTATAAAGAGCAAGCAATAAAAATCTGAATTATGAACCTTGTCTCATTAGTGATTCTTTAGTGATTTGTAAGCATCAATTTGGAAGGCGTAGTCATGGTTATAAAGGGCTTGGCAAGGGTTTGGAGAGATATTTAGTTCTTTTATCTCCCTGAGAGAAAATAAATCTTTCAGGAACATTAAAGCACCAATGTTAATTTTCAGTCATTACTCTGATGTTTGCTGTCTGTCATATCAGTGAAACAGCAGGAAAAAGAAGGGCCATTTTTTTGCTCAGCTTTCTTCTTTGAGTTTCCCTCATCATAAATGTTTCAGAAGTTTCTTCTATCAGTTTCAGTCAAGCTGTACATAGCTATACACATATGTAAAAACAGATTCTAACTATGCTTGTTCCTTACATTTTGTTTTATTTGACTTGATGTATTTGTGAACGCTCCATTGTTTATTCAGTTGTTTATAGTGGTGGTGAGAGGCTGATGCATTTCTAAATCAGGATTGAAATACCTACAGTTGACTTTTCTCTTTGAAAAATAAAGGTCGTTGAAGAAGGCTTTGAGTCTAGTTTTACCAAAGATCAATGAGATCTTTCTAAGCATTTGAATGTTTTTTTTTTTGCTTAATGAATCAGTCTTATTAAAACATATGGATGGAATGTTCCTATGCTCTGGAATGGAGACTGGTAAAATAATTGCAATTGTTACAGAAATGCATTATTTTTATTGATGAACAGAACATAATTTGCTAGTGCAAGGCTAATACTGGACACTTCCTATGGAAACTGGGCCTTCTCATCTTCAGTGTATGAGGTTATGACACGTATCTGGAAGATCAGGAGGACATGTGTGATGTTGTGTTTAAATAAAGGAGCCATTACAGTCTAATTTATCAAGGAAACTCAGAGTAACCATACTAATGACTTGAGCAATCTGCTTCTGTTCACTTCACTTAATAAAAAGATACCAAGTTTACCATTGCAGCAATTTCTAGAAATGTGCAGCAACTGCAGTGTAAGTAAATTAAATTCCAGTGAATTAATTGAGTTAATTACTGGTGACTATGGTGTAAGGAGCAGTGAATGAGCCAAATCATCTCTTATCTGCTAAGTTCTCTTGCATTTCCAGGGACTAGAGTGCAGGTGGGGACAAAAATATTTCTTTCATGCTCTTCACAAGAGCTATATAAAGTTTCATGACTTATTTTTTCCATGTAAAAGTCTGGTTTACTATGATTTCCTCTGACATAAAAAAATGATCCTGCCCCCAAATTCCTAACCATTTAGGTTTGATATTTTCGAAATAAAACCTATTTTAGTATGCTTCACAGAATCACAGAATCACACAGAATTATCAAGGTTGGAAAAGACCTAGAAGATCATCTAGTCCAACCATTACCAATGCTTCCCAGCTAAATCATACCCCTCAACGCAACATCCAAACGTTTCTTGAACACTCCCATGGTCGGTGACTCCACCACCTCCCTGGGCAGTGCATTCCAATGCCTGACTACCCTTTCCGAGAAGTAATACTTCCTAATGTCCAGCCTGAACCTCCCCTGGCGCAGCTTGAAACCATTCCCTCTAGTTCTATCACTGATTACACGAGAGAAGAGGCCGACCCCCAGCTCACAACAACCTCCCTTCAGGAAGTTATAGAGAGCTATAAGGTCTCCCCTGAGCCTTCTCTTCTCCAGGCTGAACAATCCCAGCTCCCTCAGCCGCTCCTCATAAGGCCTGTGCTCCAGACCCCTCACCAGCTTTGTAGCCCTCCTCTGAACACGTTCCAGGGCCTCGATGTCTTTCTTGCAGTGAGGAGCCCAAAACTGAACACAGTACTCGAGGTGCGGCCGCACCAATGCCGAGTACAGGGGGACAATTACCTCCCTGTTCTTGCTAGTAACACTGTTTTTGATGCAAGCCAGGATGCCGTTGGCCTTCTTGGCCACCCGGGCACACTGTCGGCTCGTGTTCAGCTGAGCATCAATCAGTACCCCCAGGTCTGTTTCCTCAACACAGTCGTCCAGCCACTCTGCCCCAAGCCTATAGCGCTGCCTGGAGTTGTTGTGGCCAAAGTGCAGGACCCGGCATTTGGTCCTGTTGAACCTCATCCTGTTGGCTTCATTCACAATGACTCTGTATCTCCCATTTCTTTGTGTCTTGCATTTGCTATGTCACCAAGACATTCTATTAACCCAACCATAATTACATCTAAGCAGGGTGGGTTCTTTTACTAAAACACACAGAAGGGGATGACTCTGCTCTGCCTGCTGCTGCTGAGCCTGGGCATGAGAACTCCTCCAATACTGAGTATGAAAGGTGTGGATGCAAGAAGTAGAAGAAAGAATAAGGTGGAACTTCAGGAAAGAAAATAAGAAATGGATGGATTTGAGCTACTTTGTCTTAGAATGGGAGGGACTGAAGAAGGATACATAACATTTGGCAATCTGTGTAAGAATAAGGCTTCTGTAAAATGGACAGTGGTAGATTGCATTCTGTGCCTGTAAGGGGAAGAATGAGAGGTCAGTGGCTGTGGTTTGCAACAGAGAATATTTTTGGACATATAACTGACAAATCATAATTTTAAAAACAGTAAAGCATAAGAATGTGTTATTCGGGAAATCTGTAGATACTTCTTTCCTGGAGATATTTAGGAGCATTTTAGAGTACCAATACTGATGCTGCAGAGATCACAGACTTTCTGATCCACTCTGATCTTACCTTTCAGTTATTCACTGAAGAAGGTAAATCTCAGCTTAGGAAGATGGAGTTGATTTTTTCTAAGAGTAATTTATGAAAATATGCTTTGAAGTATATCCCAGGGTGTTCATGTGCTTCAATTTTATCACAAATTTCCAACCCTTAATTTTTTTTTCCTAGCCTTGAGGAAAGCATCTGCTATTGTTATGAAAGAAGGTGATGACTCGGAGGAGAGATGGACAATCATTCTCCACATTAGAGTAACATTCTAAACTGTAAAGTTCCACGGTATTTTCAGCTACATAGTAAGACAAACTTTATATTTTTTATTTCATACTTTAGTTAGAAGAAACAAAATAAATCTGCACTGTAATGGAAATGAAATTGGATTTTACCGTTTTCTCCTACTCATTTGATAGCATCTTCTCCAGACAAAATTTAAACTCGTAATGTGGACAATCAGAGAGAAAATAAATGAAATTGGATGAACAGCAGAAAAACAAGCAGAAAATCAAGAAGACACCTCCAATAGAGTATTGTAAGGAATAATAAATTCATTTGAGGGATGAGCCTATGAAATTTCCTATATTACATTGGTCCTTAACATACTGAATTGTAATTCCCACTCCAGAAACTGTTCACATTTTAATGTAATGTAATTTAATGTAATGGCAGTGCATTAGAACAGGCTGCCCAGGAAAGTGGTGGGGTCACCATCCCTAGGGGTGTTCTAGAAACTGTAGATGTGGCACCAAGGGACATGGTTAGTGGGAATGGTGGGGATAGGCTGATGGTTGGACTAGATGATCTTAGTGGTCTTTTCCAACCTTAATGATTCTGTGATTCTGTGATTCTGTAATTGAATGGATATACATCTTAGTTAATGGAGGTTTTCACATTGGTGGTATGCAACAAGTCTTCCATGAGAGGATGCCATATATTTTCATTTTGGTGTCAATCCTTTATTTTTACGTCTAGAATTCAAGGATTGCATGCGTGGTTTTGGATAAAATTGTGTTATCCTCTTTACTGTCTGGGCTTCTTCAAGGTTTCCCTCAAGAAGGCCGATGTGACTTCAGCAGTTCCTTGCTTTGTTCTCTGCTTCTCTGTTTTATTGGTTATTTCTTTCTGCAAGCCTCTGGCTTTCCTTCTTAACAGGGAAAATCTTCAAGATAAGTAAGGACTAACATAAACCAAAGAGCTGCCACTGTCTTCAGCCTGAATCAATAGCTCAAGGAGCCGCAGTCAGATAACAGGCATGAGTAGATTCATGTGCAGAAGATGGGCTCAACATGTATTTACATTTCACCAGCATCCACTCACTGCAGAACTACATGCTATTTTTGTGACCAATAGATCAAATATTATATAGGAAGTAGATATGTTAAGATTCTAATAGAATTGGCCTTAAAATACTAGAAAGGTGGTCCAAGCCAGAAACACACAACTCTAGAATATCAGTAAAAATTTTAGAACATCTTCTTGGAAATAAAAGGGTTTTAAAGAGAGACAAGTGTCTGGCAGGTACTACAGATAGAACAGGAGAAAAAGAAAGAAATTTCTGTAAGTAACTGGTTTTCAAGGTTTTGGCAGTGACCTTCAATCACCAGTTGAAGGCCATATGTATCCAAAGTAAGCAGAGTTTAGGAGGAACAGGGTGATTGAGTATAGAGAGCATATTCCTAGAAAAGGCATCATGCTTAGTTTCTGATGAGGCTTGATTAAAAGAGACTTTTGTATTGTATTATGACCATGCAGTTGCCTGGATCCAGGGCAACATAATAATCTAGCACAATGGATCTTATTTTATTGAGATTGCATTACTTGTGTATTTACAAGTCTCTCCTTGTTATTTCTTTGGGAATTGAGACCCAAATGGCCTTTGCAGTTAGCTTGTTGTAAACTGCATTAGGATTGCATTTAGTAAAGCAACCTCTCAGTCAACAGTATACAGTTTCACAAGAATCCTTTTATTTCATCAGTAGCCTGAGCACTTGAAGTAAAATCAAGCTGATTTTGTCCTTGTAGAATTGTTGATGATTTGTGCAATACCTCCTCCATTACAGAGCATGAACTGGCCACTATTTACTTTTTGAGTCAAAGAGCCAATTTATTCATGTAACCTGCTCTGGGCACCAGTCCATAGAATCATAGAATCACAAGGTTGGAAAGGACCTACAAGATCATCTAGTCCAACCAGTTCATGGCACATGGCCTTCTTCCTTCTCATTCATATGTCTGTCCAGCTATTTCTAATGTTCAAATGTACCTCAACTGATGACTTAATTATCCATGTGCTGGTTTTTTACAAAAAGAATTGTAGGAATTGCGACATTTTTAAGAATTCTTAACATCTTGCTTGAAATATCTTCTACATCTAATTGCAATAATATATAAATACCCAGCCCCAAGCCTAAGGAAACATTTATTATCATTTCCGTTACGCAGGAGGAAACAGGTAAATGAATTGTAAGTGCATGCATCTTTGGTTGTACTGTAGAACTGGTGTGTCTGCTTGTACATATGTAGATATTTCAGTTAGAGCTTCAGTTGCAGATATTAACCCATGATCTTACTATACCCACTGGAGGAGATGGGTACATCAAGGAGGTGAAATATCCTACTCCAGTACAGATACTGAAGGTATGCAGATGTGATGTGTAAGAGACAATAACTTTTACAAGACTGCCAACTCTGTACTTTGCTAGAATATATAAAAAAAGAAAAAAAGTCTTTGTTTCTTTCAAACAGATGTTTCCTCAGAGCAGAATAAAAAAGTGTTCCTGTTATGTTAATTTTTCAGAAATGTTGTTAGCAATATTTTCCTGTAAAAAGACATACCTGATGTATTCCTACACATATGCAGTGTAGGAATACTATTCATGTGATACTGTATTCTTTATCCAGTAAAGACACACTAAAACAGTATAGACAACAAATGATGTATGCAAGAGAATCTTCATTTATGGACTGTACAGTGCTTTCTTATATCTAGCAGGTCTTTTGCGTGGAGTCTGAAAAGTGGTGATTTCTATTCTATGCCAAATCTGGCTGACTATTAATGATAGTGTCTGACAGGACTCTAAACTCTTCTTACTAGTGAGAAAAAGACTTTATGACAGTGCCAAATGTTCTTGCACTTTGAGATCACATCTGAAAATGTTGGGCTGTCTGTTTGGGTATCTAAGCAGCTCTCACCATCATGAGATCCCTTCTTTGAAAATGCCATTATCCTTTTTCCTTCCAAGTCAACATGCTGTAGGATTTGAATTCAGTGCTTTTTGAGCCTCATTTTCTGAGTAAAGGAAGCTAATGTTTCCATAAGCTCTTTTTTCTCTACCTGTAAGTCACTTCTTACTCCAGTGAATAAATAATCACTAATCAACCCAGATTGAAGAGTGAGTAGAAATCTCAAAAGATCTTGATTGCCTGTATTTTGTGAGAATAAATGTTGAGAAAGAGGAGGAAAATACCCCCAAAAGAGCTCTAGTTGTTGCTGGAGAGACAAGTTTAAGATACCAAAGGCCAAATTCTGAGATGCCTTTTAGTAGCAAAGTTGCAGGCCATTTCACTAAAGCAATAGGAAAGGTCATAAATTTTCCTTATTACATCCTTGCAGTTGGTGATTTTCTGTTTTTCTTTAACATGGGTCATGTTGCCTATTACTGTTGGCTGTGATCCCTCACTATCTGGCTGACACACACTAAAAGCTGCCTTTTAACCTAGAGCGTTCAACTACTAATCTATTGTCTGAGCATAAACTTAGACCAAAAAATAGCAAAACATTACACTAGCACTGCAGAGTACTTGGCAGCATCAGGGCTGAACTGTCCCAACCATGTAGTCAAAAGTCAATTCTAGCATCAAACCTGGAGTCAGATGTTTCTCCCTTTGACCCACGTCATAATTTTGTTCTATGCTCAAGTTCCACTTAACTGATTAGTTTGTATTTGGCTCAAATTATAACACTATTTTGATAAGCAGACCACAATACAAGAAACGCTTTACATAGTTGCCCTTTCCCACTAGACCTATTTTGGTTAATAGAAGTTGTATCAGAAAATGCATTCATAAATGCAGAGGCAATTAATGAACAGATTCTGGAAGAAAAATGAAGGGAAAATGGAAGAAAATATCAAGACATATTTTGCAGTTTTCAATACAGAACATTTCAATTCGTACTGATGAAATATTATTTTATTTAATGAAATAACAGTTAGGAAAAATATTCATTTTAAATTTTCAGAAGACAAAGCAGAGTATTTTGTTTCCAGTGAAATATTTTGGTTTAGAATAATTTTGAAATTCTTATACATAGAAAAGGAATTAAAAATAACATTATGTCCATGGATCTCCAAGATGGAAGCTAATTTAAGAAATTTATCTGTATATTTATTTAGAGAATAAAGGAAAACATACATGAACAAAATGGAGCTTGATGAAGTTGTCACATATCCTCCAAATTGATTTCTTCAGGGAAACCTTGTTATTTTAAGCAGAAAAAAAAAATGAAATATTCATGTACATATTTTTAAATCCCTTGTGTTCAACAAAATGTAGTGGCTAGCAGCAAGTGCAGTGGCCATATTGCATAGTTGACTACAGATAAAAGTATTTTAATTAATCTTTTATAAGGTGAATAGATTAGTTATGCATTTAACAGACCATGATTGGATTTGTACGTCACCACATGAGACATATATAGCTAAGATGCATATACTGCTTTTGAAAGAAAAAATACAAACTAAGGTGTTTGGCTATTGCCACTGAATTAATGTAGGTAAATTCAAAAATACTGTTTCTGCAAGAAGTACACTGTACATATATGACAATAAAGAGAAGAAAATTACTCTATTGAATTATGTGTTAGTCATATCAAGTTACATAGTGATACACAAAATCTGTATTCGGGCTCTAAAATTATGGATTATGCTCACATGACTGGAATGCTGTCAAGGATGGCTATGTACTTGTACTATGTACAATCACTAGCCCTTGTTCTTGTGAGAGACTTCAACTTACCAGATGTTTCCTGGAAATACAGTACAGCATAGAGGATGTTCCTGGAGTGTATGGAAGATAACTTCCTGACACAGCTGGGGGAGGTGCCCTGCTAGACCTGCTGTTTATGAATAGAGAAGTACTGGTAGGAGATGCAGTGGTCAGGAGCTGCCTTGAGCAGAGTGACCACAAAATGGTAGAGTTCTTGATTCTTGGTGAAGGCATAGAATCATAGAATAGCTTGGGTTGGAAGGGACCCCGAGGATCATCAAGTTCCAACCCTCCTGGTCTGGGGGGGGTTCAGTCTGTAGGGTGTTCAGCAAAACTACTACTTTGGACTTCCATAGGGCTGACGTTGGACTCTTTAGGACATTGGTTGGGAGAGTCCCTTGGGAGACTTGGAGGAAAAAAAAAGAGAATTTACCATTTTTGGGTGAACAGGCAGGCAACTCAGGAAGAGTGCAAGTATGTTGCTTAATTATGAAGAGAGAAAATTAGCTAGAACTTAATCTGGCCACCATTGTAGAAAATAACAAAAAAATATTTTTACAAATTAACAACAAAAGGAGGGCCAAGGAGAATCTCCATCCTTTATTGAATACAGTGGGTAGCATCACCATTGGGGTTGATGAAAAGGCTTATGTACTCAATGCCTTCTCTACTTCTATCTTTAACAGCCAGACCAGTTATCTTCAGGGTACCCAGCCCCCTGAGCTGAAAGACAGAGATGGAGAAAAAAAGAAATTCATTCAGAGGGAAAAAGTTAGTGACCTACTCCGCTTAGACTGTCACAAGTCTATGGGGCCAGATAGGATCTACCTGAAGATCACAGAATCACAGAATCACAGAATTGTAGGGGTTGGAAGGGACCTCTAGAGATCATCAAGTCCAACCCCCCTGCCAAAGCAGGTTCCCTACAGCAGGTCGCACAGGTAGGCGTCCAGGCAGGTCTTGAATATCTCCAGAGAAGGAGACTCCACAACCCCCCTGGGCAGCCTGTTCCAGTGCTCCGTCACCCTCACCATAAAGAAGTTCTTGCGCACATTCGTGCGGAACTTCCTATGCTCTAGCTTTGTCCCATTTCCCCTTGTCCTGTCCCCACGCACTACTGAAAAGAGGCCGGCCTCACCACTATGGCCCCCACACCCCAGGTATTTATAAACCTGGATCAAATGCCCTCTCAGCTTTCTTTTCTCAAGGTTAAACAGACCCAGTTCACTCAGTCGTTCCTCATAGGGGAGATGCTCCAGGCCCTTCACCATCTTTGTGGCCCTCCGCTGGACTCTTTCCAAGAGATCCCTGTCTTTTTTATACTGGGGAGCCCAGAACTGTACACAGTACTCCAGATGAGGCCTTACCAGGGCAGAGTAGAGGGGGAGATTACCTCCCTTGATCTGTTGGCGACTCTCTTTTTTATACACCCCAGAATGCCATTGGCCCTTTTGGCCACGAGGGCACACTGCTGGCTCATGGCCAACCTGTCATCCACCAGGACGCCCAGGTCCCTCTCTGCAGAGCTCCTCTCCAGCAGGTCTTCCCCCGCCTATACTGGTGCACGCAATTATTCCTCCCTAGGTGCAAGACTCCACACTTGCTTTTGTTAAACCTCATCCGGTTTCTTACTGCCCAGCTCTCCAGCCTGTCCAGGTCTTGCTGAATGGCAGCACAGCCTTCAGGCGTGTCAGCCAATCCTCCCAACTTCGTATCATCAGCAAACTTGCTGAGGGTGGCCACTATTCCCTCATCAAGGTTGTTGATGAAGATGTTGAACAAGACCGGACCCAGCACAGACCCCTGATACTGAGGAAGCTGGCAAAAGTGCTCACCAAACTACTTCCCATTGTTTATCAGCAGTTCTGGTCATCCAGGGAGATCCTAGGCAACTGAGACTTACCACTGTGATGCTGTAGGGGAACTGTTAGGTCACGGCTTGAACTGGTGATTGATCACATGGTGAGGGGATGTGGCTGGGAGCCACCTGGGCTCATATAAAGGCTGGCTACTGAACGGAGAGCATCTTTTGGGCTGCAGGTGCTTCTTGAGATGGAGTGCTGCATAGCTGGAGATCCCCTTTACTAGTTGGATATGTTCCATTATTTCTGTATATGATTATTGGCCTACCTGCAAATGCTTTGCCTGGTATTGCCAAGAATCTGTTAGAACCAGTTTTGCTTCTTCATGAAAAGAACAGATGCCCATCCACAAGAAAGTTAAGAAGGAGGATCTGGGGAACCACAGGCCTGTCAGCTTGATTGGGGAAGGTCATGGAGCACGTTGTCTTGAGTGCAATCACACAGACAACCAGGGGATCAGGCCCAGTCAGCATGGGTGCATAAAAAGCAGGTCCTGCCTGATCATCCTGATTTCCTTCTATGACCAGGAGACTTGGTTTTAGGCCCCTCACTACAAGAAAGACACTGAGGCCCTGGAACATGTCCAAAGAAGTGCAACAAAACTAGAGAAGGATATGGAGCACAAATCTTATGGAGAGTGGCTGACGGAACTGCAATTGTTCCATCTAGAGAATAGGAGACTCAGGGGAGACCTTGCTCCCTACAACTCCCCGAGTGGAGGTTATAATGAGCTGGAAGTTGGCCTTCTTTTCCAGGTAACTATCAATAGGAGAAGTAGTGGCCTCAATTTGTTCCAGAGGAGGTTCAGGTTGGATATTAGGAAAAAGTTCTTCTCTGAAAGAGTGGTGAGGTATTGGAATGGGCTGCCCAGGTTGGTGTTAGAGCCACTGATCCTGGAGGTGTTCAAGAAATGTGGAGATGTGGAACTGAGGGGCATGGTTTAGTGGGATTATTATGAAAGGGTTGTTTTGTTTTTTTTTTGTTTGGTACATGAGAGATGACACAAGGACAGTGAGGTCCCTGATGCTAGCAAATACTATCTATCATAGTTATATGATAATAAACCAAATCGTGCCAGAGCGTGAGCACAGGCATGGGAACCAGTCCAGTCTGATTAACTGTTAGAAGAATCCCCAGCACTAGGGAGGGTTTGGCTTGATCAGGTTTGGCCTGAGCCATGCGATCATAAAATCATAGAATATCTGGAGTTGGAAGGGACCCACAAGGATCATTAATTCTAATGTGTGGCTCCACTTAGGACTATCCAGTTCAAACCATATGTCTGAAAGCACTGTCCAAGTGCTTCTTGAAGTCCCACAGGTTTGGTGCTGTGATCAGTGCCCTGGGGAGCCTCTTTCAGTAACCAACAACTCTCTTGGTGAAGAAATTTTTCCTAAGAGCCAATATGAATCTCCCTTGATGCAGCTTCATGATATTCCCTGAGATTTTAGTGCTGTCATCTCAGAGAGGATATCAGCACCTGCCTCTCCTTGTGAGGAAGCTGTAGGCTGCAATGAGGGCTCCCCTCAGTCTGCTTTTCTCTAGATTGAACAAACCAAAGGATTTCATCCATTCCTCATTTGTTTTGCCTTCTACACCCTTCACCATCTTTGTTGCCTTCTTTGGATGCTTTCTAATAGATTTATGTTCTCACTGTATTGTAGTGCCCCAAACTGCACACAGTACTCAAAGTGAGGCTGCACAATACAGAGCAGAGCAGGACAATCAACCAGCTAGCAGCTCTTTGCCTGATGCACCGAGGGTACAGCTGACTCTTTTGGCTGCAAGGCATGCTGTTGACTCTGTCATGGTTTTGTAATTTTTGCTATTGGTATTCCACATCATAACATCATATGGAACACAGAGAAGAACTACACGTCCCAGGGGACCTCGCGGTCAAAGAGGAGAATATGTCATGGAAGCAACATTGGCTCTCGCTCTCTCTCACTGCCTGGCAGCGGGTGTGGGTGTGCTTCCAAGCTGTGCACCTTCAATTTCAAAGTAGGCTTTTTGGTTTTCGGAAACCTCTCTCTTTCTCTTATTTTACTTGATTTATTAGCCTCAATTTTCAATTAGATTGTACTATCTTGCATTCCAATACCATAGTTAGTAAAATAAGTTTTACTCCTTAGATCATTGCTGCTGCTCTGTTTGTTTCCTCGAGCCCAGCTCCTGTCTCCCTAGCCCTTTCCCTTTTCCCTTCCCATTTTTGGGGTCAGGGGCCCCATGGGCCTGCTGCCCCCCTGTCATGGACACAGATTGATCTAGATAACTCTGTGACAGACTCATATTCAACTTGCTGTCAACTAGAACACCCAGCTCTTCCCAATTTGGTGTCTTCTGCATATGTACTTGGTATACCTTCAAGTCCTTGTAAACATTAAAAAGAACTGGCCCTAAAATAGAACCCTACTAGAGACTACACTATACTAGTGTAAACCTGTGGGAATACAGGAAAAACTATTCAGAGCAACCGCTGTGAAGCAAGATAAACAACATAAACCCACTAGTGATGTAACCTCATTTTCTATAATTCTTTGATCACAACCTATCAACCAGTTTTTCATCCATCATTTTACATTCTTGTCTGACTGTATGCTGGACATTTTGTCCTGAAGGATATTGTGAAAAAAAGTATTAAAAGCTTTACTAAAATCTAAAAAGACCAGCTGGCTTCTTTTGGTCAATTAGGTGGGTAACCTTATCATAAAAGGAGATTAAGTTGGTTAAACAGAGCCTTCCCCTCATGAACCGGTTTTGGATGTAACCAATGATTGCATTGTCTTTCAGATGTTACAGAATAATTTTCTCCACAATTTTGCCAAGCCTCAAAGTGAGACTGACAGATCCGTAATTACCAGGATCTTCTTTCTTCTTCTTCTTGAAAATTGAGACATTTGCCAACTTCCAGTCAACAGGGACCTCTCAAGACTCTGAAGACCACTGAAAAATAGTTGAGAGAGGTTTTGTGTTAACATCAGTGAGGTCTTCAAGTATCTTGGGATGAATCCCACTGGCCCCATAGACTTATTTACATCCAGCTAGTGCTTATGCATTTCTTGAGATCAGGAATTAGTAAGAACCAGAAACCACTCCCAGTTGGTCTGTTTTGAAGGACAACTAATTTTTATACCTATAGAGGACTTCTGTGTCAGGTGGCCTCAATTCTGGAGAAATGTCTTAAGAACACTTCCTTCAACTGCATGAGTATAATCAGACTGGAGAGGTCTCTTTCATCAGAAATAAGTGATACAGACAGTTTGAGGAGTTAAAAAAAAAAAAATCTACAGTTTATCTTGGACCATTATTTGTATAAAGTTACACCAAACACTCCCCCAGGGATTCTCTTCTTCACTGAAGCATATGATGCATACGATGGCTTTTCCAAAACCCCTCATTTTTAATGTGTTAATAAACACCTTAAAACTGTCATTCTGGTTAACCTCGTAATCCACGTAAATGTCTAGTTCACCTTCAGCCTTGTCAAAATTTTTGCCTTGATGAAGTCCTTTGGCAATGAGTTCCAGATTGATCTTGAAAATAGTTGACTGGGCAAAACAACATAAGAGATCCAGGAGGAAAAACATTCATTTGTTATATTCTTTCCTTTCACATCAGATGAGCCAAAGCTGTTATCTATTTTTTGGCATTCTTATTTCCCCCTGCTGCTGGCATGGGTTTGTCTCTCCCCGCAGACTGAAAAAAACTCATCTCTGAACATAGATGTTCAGTGCACGATTGTCCTGTCAGCCACATTATTTGCCTTGTACTTCCCTCTAACTATTGTGACCAACTTAACTTAATATGTCTCAGGGGCAGTAAATAAAACCAGCTAAGCATGAAAACCCTTCACTTTTCTGAGTCTCAAAAAGAAGGGGGATTGCAGAGAAAGAAAAGAATATTTTTTGTTACAGATGCTAGTGAACAGCTGGGTTTGTACTGTATTATTCTGTGCCAGCACCTAATTGATCTGTTAGCTATTGCTTGGTTTTTCAGCATGTTTTTATATTATCAGTGTTCAGCTTTCTTTTCAACTTCAGGAGATTTTGATACTGGATATCAGAGTAGCCTTTGTCTTGGGGAAATATTATCCTGTAATGGTTGGTAGTTAGGCACTTTGTTTCTGAAGGAAGAGCTTTTATTTGCCTATGGATGTAGCAGGTAGGGTGCCATCTTTTCTAAGGAGCCTCGCAACTCCATCCAGTTCTTTACTACAGGTGAATCCTTTGCTATTAGCAGAGCAGGTGACAGAGTGTGCTCAGTGCTATGTGTTGTCTCAGGGTTACACTCATCCTAATACCGACTGCAGTTAATATATTAGAAATTAGTTCACTGTCATGTTAATTGTACTAATGTTAAAAGCAGTAGATAAAAATCATATATCTCTTACTAAAAAGTTCCGAAGAAGCTCCTTCCATTTGAGTTATTTGGAAAATCTGGCTCTGAAAGACTATTTGAACATTTCCTTATCTCCAATCTCTATTTTCTTTTTGATTTGGAGTGAGAATTTTGAAGAAAAGAAACTAGAGGGAAGAAGGATTGTAACTAACTGTGTAGACCTGAAATATAGCATTACCATTGCTTTGTCATAAGCTTTGAACTGAGTTTGTGAGGCTGTGGGACTGATGCTTTTTAGGTCTGCTCTGGCTGAAATCTTCTCTGGCTGAAATTCTTGTCCTGCCTATGGTTTTGTTTGATTTGGCTCAACTGTGGCTGCAATTTATTTAATTCAGCAGGTACCTATACATATTTTTACTTATTTATATATATTTTTATATATATATATATATATATATATATATTTGTGTGTGTGTGTGGTACAAAGGTCCTTCTATATAGGAACTAGTAACAAGGAGTTCTATTCAGCATGAGATATTTATGACTCTAATATGATCAGAGAAACATAGAATAATTAAGGTTGGAAAAGACCTCGAATGTCATCTAGTCCAAGTATCAACCTATTGCCACTATGTTTTTCAGTGTCGCATCTCCAGGTTTCTTGAGCACCTCCAGGGATGGTGGCAGCCACCTCCCTGGGCAGCGTATTCAGGCATCTGACCACTCTTTCAGAAAAGAAATTCTTTCTAATATCTAACCTGAACTGCCCCTGGCACAATTTGAGGCATTTTCTCATTTAATTTTATCACTGTTGCCTTAGAGAAGAGGCTGACCCCAACCTCACCACAACTTCCTTCCAAGGAGTTGTAGAGTGCAGTGAGGTCTCCCCTGAGCCTCCCCTTCTACAACTGAACAATTTTGTCTCCCCCAGCCACTCCCCATAAGACTTGTGCTCCAGACCCCTCACAGCTTCTTCACCCTTCTCTGAACACACTCCAGGGCCTCTTTCCTGTAGTGAGTGGCCCAAAACTGAACACAGTTCTTGAGGTGCGGCCTCACCAGAGCTGAATACTGAGGGACAGTCACTTCTCTGATCCTGCTGGTTGCACTATTTCTGATACAAACCAGGATGGCATTGGCTTTCTTGGCCACCTGGACACACTACTGGCTCATGTTCAGCTGGCTGTTGACAAGCACTCTGAAGTCCTTTCCCTTGCTGCAGCCTTCCAGCCACTCCGCCCCAAATCTGTAGCATTGCATGGAATTGTTATCACCAAATCGTGGGATCTAGAACTTGGTCTAGTTGAACCTCATACAATTGGTCTCAGCCCATCAATCCAGCTTATCTAGATCACTCTGTAGGGTCTTCCTGCCTCCAGCTTTTTGTCATCTGCAAACAGAATCCCCACATCTGGATCACCAAGAAAGGTATTAAACAGGACTGGCCCTAGTGAGCTACAGATCAAACACTGCTGCCAGGTAGGTTGACTCTGTATATCACTGAGATATTCTGAGGAAGCTGAGAGGAAGTTGGGTATAATAACTACAAAATAAACTATATTTTTTCTTCCAAGTAAAATTTTAATGACATTTCTTGGAGAAGGAAAGAGAGTTAGGCTGGGAATAGAAAGAACAGCAACTCAGCATGCTCTAGAGGGGCAGAATCTGTTTTAGAGTGAAATCCCAGTCACCTCATTATGGTGGACTTTGTTGTCCAGGAATGGGCATCTTCTCAATTATATCTGTGCCCTCTCAAAGGTAGGTTACCATCTGTAAATCTGGAATCCTTCCCTAAACAGGGAGGGAAGCTGAGAGAAACTGTGTGTAGGAGAGGAGGTTTGAACTGTCCTCCAAAGCTGTCTTTCTCTATTGATGTAGTCTGAATGCAGCTTAGGAAGTCAGCTTCAGCTGGGCCTCAGTGAGTTTCTCAGAGATGAGTCCATGACAGTATGTATAGTTTCTGCAGGCTGTCCAGTGACTACACTGTCTGAAGTAACTCTCCGCTTGAAAAACTCAGTTGACGTTTAAGGATCTGAGCCCTTCATCTTCTGAGTGAAGACCATGATTAAATATAAGGAAATGGAGGTGCTAAGAATGGAGCAACTGGACCTTTGCTCTGTGCCCACTCTGTTCTCTAATCAGTTGACATCAGATTCTCTGTATTTATTTAGGGTCACGTTTTATTTTAGCTGTGTAATTACGTTCAAAGTAAGTCAAAGAAAGCTGAGCAGAAAAGTTGCTTGCACTAACATCACATAATAACTGCTGAGTGGTTATCTTGATCTTCTGTAATGACATAAAATGAAAGACAAACAAACACGCAGCAGACCTGTTGGCTTTGCTTGTGTGAAGAAGAGATAGCAAATCTTAGGGAAACATGTTGCTTATTATTATCAATAATGAAGGCTGCCACATTATACATTAAATACTCTTGGTGCTGATACTTAAAAATAAACAGTCTTAATGAATTTGACACCAGTGTGCCGTTAGCTATTATTTAGTATTCTTGCAATTGAATGTTAATGACATGCTTACAGGCAGTGCATATGAAGGAAGAAAACAACACAGTTTTGGTTTTATAGTAGTAGGTTAATAAAAGATGGAGAGACCAGTTTGTAGCTTCTTATGGTGTAATATGCTTCAATAGCCAAGTTATTCTTCGGGTAATTGCTGGTGATGCAGTATGTGTGTTTTTTTTAGATATTTCACTTTAACACTTATGTTCTTAAAATCCATTTTACATGAAAAATTCCTAATTTTTGGATATCATGCTTCATTGTGGTTGAAGATAAATGCATACTACATTTTTCTTCATATATGTAATTTTATTTCTCTGTTGAACCACTGGTGACAGTACTCTCAGTATAAATGTATAAAATAAACATAAATATGTCTACAGCTTGAATATGGAAGTCACTTGTCCGATCTATGTCTAGGTGTAGGCCCACTGACTTCGGAGAAGCATTTGTATTCAAGGCCTTCAGATAAGTATGCAATATTCAGACTAGAAAACTGAGGATGAGCTTCAATTCTAGTCAGAATTAAGTAGGACTTCCCACTGAAGTGCTCCTTGAGTTAAGCAAGTGGGAAGTGTGGCTGTAATCCCGAGGGAATCTGGCCCCATTAGTATAGCGCAGTGTTGAAGTGGATATCAGTTATGAATAGTTTACCTCAGGGATCCATACTGGGACCACAATAAAATATTTTTATGTTGCGTTTAGGGATATGATTTAGCTGGGAAGTATTGGTAATGGTTGGACTAGATGATCTTCTAGGTCTTTTCCAACCTTGCTAATTCTGTGATTCTGTGATTCTGTGAACATAGACGCTAGGATTAAACGCACCCTCAGCAAGTTTGCAGATGACACCAAGCTGGGTGGTGCAGTTGATACTGCAGAGGGAAGGGATAACATCCAAAGGGACCTAGACAGGCTTTGAGAAGTGGACCTACATGAACCTCAAGAAGTTCATTAAGACAAACTGAAAAGAAATGAGTGTGCTTCAGGGCAATCAACTTCAGTACCAACTGGGACATGAAAGGATATTAGAGTAGCCCTCCAGAGAAGAGCTTGTGAAACCAGTAGATGAAAAATTGAATATGAGATGGCAGTGCATGCTTGTAGCCCAGAAAACCTCTCCTACAAAGAAAAGCTGAGAGAGCTGGGAGAGGAGAGGGCTCCAGGGAGATCTTTTTTGCAGCTTTTCAGTATATAAGGAGGCTTGTAAGAAGGAGAGGAAGAGACTTTTTACAGGGTTGTATAGTGACAGGATAAGGAATAATGGTTTTAAACTGAAGGAGGGTAGAAAAAATTTGATGAGGAAGAAGTTCTTCATTGTGAAGATGGTGAGACACTCAAACAGGTTGCCCAAAGAAGCTGTGTTTGCACAATCATTAGAAGCACTCAAAGCCAAGTTAGATGGGGTTTTGTGTAACTTGATCTAGTGAAAGATGTCACTGCTCATGGCAGGGAGAGATTGGAACTATATGACATTAAAAGATCTATTCCAATCTAAACTGTTCTGTGATTCTATGAATGTGTACGTACCACATGTGCAAATCACAAAAACAATAAGCATATTCATTTTTTACATGCATCTTCTTCATTTATATACTTATGGCAACAAAGTGAGCTTGCTTAAATATTATTTATTTGTTTGGCATAATACCCTCTCTAAATTATTGAGGGCATTCTGAGTTCAGGTTTACATATCCTATCTGCCATTGATTAACATTGGAGTCCTTGGATAAAAGCCTGCACAAACATATGTTCTGATCAAAATGATAATTATTTTTAGTAGGCCAGAATCACAGAAAGCAAAGTGGAAATAACCTTTAACATGTCCTTTTATCCCAAGACAGGATTAACTATATGCACATTATTAATGGCAGATTTGGGGCTGTTTCTTAAAAATCCACTAAAAGATCTTTGACAACATCCCGAAGCAATTTGTTCCAGTTCTTAAAGGTCTGTTTTACTAGCAAGTCCTTTCCTTATGCCTGATGTGAAACAACTTGACTGATATTTAAACCAGTCACTCATTGGAATGGGGAGAATCATAGAATGGCCTGGGTTGAAAAGGACCATAATGATCATCTAGTTTCAACCCCCTACTATGTGCAGGGTCACCAACCACCAGACCAGGCTGCCCAGAGCCACATCCATCCTGGCCTTGACTGCCTCCAGGGATGGGGCATCCACAACCTCCTTGGGCAACCTGTTCCAGTGTGTCACCACCCTCTGAGTGAAAAAATTCCTCCCAATTTCAAACCTAAATCTTCCCTGTCTCAGTTTAAAACCATTCCCCTTTGTCCTATCATTATCAAGCCATGTAAACAGCCATGCCCCCTCCTGTTTATACGCTCCCTTCAAGTTCTGACAGTGTGGTGCCTTTCCACAGGCTACCTTTTTCAGTTTTGAAGGCTGTTACTGTGCCTCACCTCAATGTTCTCTTGACTGTAGAAGTCCAAAGGGACTTCCCCTAGCAAGCAATTGGAGTTTATGAATCTCTCTCTGAGATTCATATGATGATGTCTGCAGGACAGGCATAATATCTATCATCTACTATTCATGACAACTTCTAGAATCCAGCATTATCTGCACTTCAACTCTGAAAATGCAATTTATTTTCTAGTTCAAGAAATCCACCTAAGTTTAGTTGTATCAAAAAAGAAGAATTCAAATGGCTAAATATGGACACCAACATCCATTTGAGGATTTTATGATATGCAAGGTCTTGACCAGAGACTGCTGATGTAACATACAACTAGATGGGAATCCAGAACCTTTTGGAAAAGCATCTAAAGGCCAAGTGAGATACTCTATAGTGCCATAGGGTTAGACGTCATGGAAACTTAATCCTCTCCACAGAAACTAGAGATGCAGGATTTGGCTAACCCCCCCCCCTCCCCCCCCCCCCCCAAAAAAAAAAAAACCAACAACCCCCCACCACCAAAATTTACGTCTGTATATGTAGGTGTCTGCATGCACAAGGTGTGCCATGCCAATAGAGAACTATTCAGCATAATCAACGGTGCTAAGAACATCTGTATTGCTTGAACATTACTATATGAGACTTTCTATGGTACCTGAGATACACAAAGTGTATGGTAAATATGGCATACACCCATGAAATTTCCATGGCCTTTTAGACCAGCAACTGATTGTCAGACAAGCTAACCTGTGCATTTAATGTTTAGACAGCAGAATCAAGGTCTGATTTCTTGAGATCAATTTGCAGTAAATTGTAAAATGCTTTCTCACTGAGATAAATAGTATAGTGTCTATATGATGGCAACTCACTTTAAATTCAGCTTCTAAAGGAGCAGACTGACAGACTAGAAACTTCTGTCATCTACTGAAAGCCTTATTTTTGTATATCGTCATTTTTAGCTGGCAGAAGTAATAGAGGATACAAGAAAAGAAGAGGCAAAGTAGAAGTGATAAAGGACTCTGAAAGTGAGTTTAAACTTAATTATGTATTTAATGAGTCCTCTCCTCCCTTGAAGTCACTGTTATCAGCGTTTTGAAATTCTTCCTTCTAGTGAAGACTCTTTATTTCCTCTTATAGGTTCCTTCACTCAGCAATCTCATGGTTGCTATGTCGACACCTGCCTCTAACATTTGTTGCAAAGAGGAATAAAATCACTGTAAATGGAATACCTTCTTTTATTACATGGATACTGACTAGTAGTTCTTCATCACAGAAATAATCTCTGCACTTACAGCCATACTTTTGGCAGGAGGTTTTACAAATTGATGTTTTGAGGCTGTGATTTTAATAGGGAAAACATATACTAAAAGTTGGCAGAAAAGGATTTTGTTTAGCCAGAAGCAAAATACTAACTAATGTTTTGAGCAGACATGAAGTAGTATATTTCTTCCTTCTGCTGAGTAGTTCATCCCAGAAAATGCTGCGTAGCCAGTCAAAGGATCTTAGAAATCATGTAGTAGACACTGAAACAGAATAGAAATTTAAACAACTTGATTGGCAAACTTTTTCTTCATGCAGCAAAATTACATCTGATACTTACTTAAAAAATGTGCAAAGCTGTCATTCTTTTGTCCTTTTTTTCTACTTATTGTATAAATAAGATTTGGATGTGTGGAGTCAAAAGCAGAAATGAGTTTGAGTAGTCCCTGAGGCTATTCACATAGTGGTCTGGCTGAAATGTTTTGCCCAGGGTGTAAAAAAGCCCCTAATTTCTGGGAGCTAAAAGAGTCTTCCAAAAGGATAATTGTTTTAAACTTGTCATGTCCCTTTTGTTTTGGCCTCTGTAGGGGTCAAGATAGCAATCTTGGAGGACCTTTGGTATGGCACAGTTTGTTCTTACATACACACAAAGTGCTAGTGTTAACGTTTGGTGTTACAAGAACAACTATTATAATACATGATGATAACGTCCAAACTCTGGCAGAACCACTAATAGCAGGGCCAAAGTGTTTTCCAGAACAGAATTCTCACTAATGTTCCAACAGTGAAGTTCTGAGTACTGCTTTTATGCAAAAAGAGACTCACTGTAAAATCTTCACTAGGAACTACAGCTCTGTCTCCACGCTCCGACCCCTTCCTCCCTCTTGAGTAACTGGAAAGAAAACACTGGAAATTATATGTGAGGAGTTCTCTTGGCACGATCACCAACTGTGGCTGAAGTGATGAGACATTGTGAAATCCGAATGAATAGTTCATTATGAGGAAAAGCTTTGTTCAACTATTATGCAGTGCTGAAGAATCCACACCTCGTTTTCAGGAGAAGAAAATGTTCTGCTTCAATTCCTTGAAGAGATGTTACCCACTTCTTGTGGGCAGTCACTTCAGTGTCATAGCTTCCCTCTTGATTCCAGTTATGTGAAAAATGCTGACCATATCAAACATGCTGACTGCTGAATTACTTGGGCAAATGTTCCCTGCACAAAGTAAAATTTTGGAAAATGGTAAAGGATCTTTGGGTCCTCCTCTTTTCTTCTTACACCAGATCTGTTTGTCCTGAATGTTCTGGTGCTTTATATATCAAAAAAAGTGGCAGATCTCTTTAGTGTGGACATGCCTAGAGGAATATGAAGATAGCATGCAAAACGGTTCTTCATACCTTTGCTAGCTTTTCCCAAGGCATTTGTTTGCAGAAGTGATCAAGAACTGGACTGTGCCTTTTTCAGTCTTTAACTTAGGTTTGTGTGAAAGGTGATCTAAAGACAGTCATAGCTTCTACAAGTGGAAATGTTGTAGATATATAACCTTATCTCACAGAGAAAGAAAATTTGCAAAACTAAAACACAACAATAAACCACAGTGAAAATCAATCCACATCATGATTCTAAGTGGTGTACCTATCTACTGAGTTTGTCTCATTTAACATGACCTGTCTATAGACTAAACTCCTTAAACCATTCCCGATAGCGAAAGAGGAGCATTTGCTTAATTCAGTCCAATACTGAGGACAACAGAAGTACTGCATTCCCACTGAATATTCACCTTCTTAAGTCAGAGAACCTTGTACCATGTCTCCACTGCACTAAATTATTGATATTTTTCTGACATAAACAACTTCACAGAGATATACTTCTTTTGATGTCTTCCTGTATAATTTGCTAGAGAATATGCCATGAGAAATCATAAGAAAAAAGTCATATATATATATATTTTTTTTCTCCATCCCTAGAAGGAGCTCAGACTAAAGTTCATGGGCTCTGTCTGCTCTATCAGTCATCCTCTTACTGGGATCCTTTCCCAAGTCACCAAACCTCATTTTATTTAGTTTCCATGAAGCGTATTCCCTAAATTTGTGATAATTCTGTTGCCAAAATATTTATTATCTACCTTATGTCATGTTAAAAGTTCAGCCCTTAGAACACACTGAGATAAAAACAATAATAAATGAAATAAAAGATATATGTATTTAAATGTGGCTGGCTTAAATGAAAAATTTCTCTTCTTCCTTCTTTACCATTCATGTTTATATCCCCAGGATAAGACCGGTCAAGATGCAATCTGTGGTACTTGCAAAAGTCAATGAATATAAAAGCCCATTATTTTAAGGGGCTCTTTAGGTCTGTAACACTCTTAACAAGCCTCTCAGGGCTAGCATTTAACACGTGTGCCCCATAGAAGCCTACAATTTACCACGTGCCATCAATTTCATATCAACCTATATATGGCTGCCAACCAGGTGCAGGTCTGCTTGCTCCATGAGTGTTCAACTATTTTAGTGCAACCCACAATAGTTTAAGTGTGCTAAATGGCTACCTGCTCCCCTGCTTTGTTCAGGTTACATGCTGAGACCAAAGCTGGCAATGTCTGAAAATTACTTCTCACCTATTTTCACTCCATCTTTCAGTGGACAAACAAACCTCTGCTGACACATAAAGCCAGCAGTCTTGCAGCCTGAAAAAAAAAAACAACCCAAACACTTGGCTTTTAAAATTATTTAGCACAATTTAACATAATAATGGAATGCCATAATCAAAATTTCTAACTTTAAAATCTATTAGGCATCAAAAATCTGGGCTTTGTTGTTTTTTTTTTGTTTTGTTTTGTTTTTTTTTGAGAATTGTGTTACATTGCAGAATATTTTCATAAGCAGAGCGTAGATTTCTACAGCAGACCCCACTTCATCATGAGAAATGAGCAGTAGCACAAGCTTGTTTATCTTGTGAGAAGAAAATGTGCCTGAAGGTGTCCATGCTCTTGTTTTTGGCATCATTAAAGAAGCTGTGCACAAGTTTTAGGGGCGTTTGTGTCTTGAAAACGTTTTCTGTAATAATATTATTCAGCTTCTTCCCTTTTGGGTGGTGTATTAGGAATATGTAGAAATTGGCTGAAGCTGTGAGAGGGTGGAAAACCACAACTGGCAGAGAACCTGTAGACTTTTCAAAATAAGCTTTTCCTTGTGTGAATAGCAACAATATGGAGAGATTTGAATGCAGAGAAAAACAGTCAGCTGAGACATAGATGATGGTGGGTTTTTTTGGTAGCCCTGACTTGATGGTAGTAGAAAAGAAAGGCTCGACTTCACCTCTGTAATGTTTTCAAGATCTATTTGAAATCCTGTTTGTCTTGTATAGATTTAAAATTATTTTTTTATAATCCTCTTAGTGCTGCAAGTTCTCTTCTATGATTTATTTTTGGGAAGACATTCCATGTTATTACATAGAAAGCACATTCTGATTGCTATTGTATTCACTAGTCCATGTATATATAAAAGTGCCCCTGAGCATTAGTGGTTTGGTTTGGGTATTTAATTGTTTGATTTGTTTATTGTATATGATGAATTACTGTTTATTAGTTTAAACTCACCCAGGGTACACTTTATAAAATTGCTGTTTCAATTGCTAAACTATACAGAGATTTAATTTGTTTGAGAAGCTAGTGTAGCTTACACAGTGAGCTGGTTGGTATGAGTGCTGACCATCCTTTGATGGTCTGTGACTCAGTTGCCTCCTTGGGACACTTCTGAAGGCATTCAGGGTTTGTTGCTGCACTACACTTTGTCCATTCAAACTATAGGCTGGATATGATGAAGCTACTTGGATGGATATTTGAAGGCTGAATAGTGCACAACTGAATCAAGACAAGATGTAAATTGCTGTTGAGGCCAACAATAAATTTGTCAAATTAGAAATGGTAAAAAGACTGATTTTTATGTTTTAAAGATCTGGTATATATACCAGAAAAGGATATCCAACTTGAGATTAAAAATCACACTGTATGTCAAATAATAGAATTACATCTAAAGCAGAGTACTTTTAAAAAAAGAAACATTTAAATTTGGGTGGATCCAAACTGACTTTCTTATCAATAGTCAGCTAGATTTCAAAAACGTCTCTCATAAAACCAATGCTTTCGTAACTGATCAGTCTTTGGCTTATATTTCTGAGGGTGATTTAAAGATATGAGGCTGACTTCAGATTGTGGGTGGATGTCCTCATCTTAAACAGGCCCTCCCCAACCTGATTGCTATATTTCATGTCTCTACCACCAGACATATTCCATTTCTAGTAGTGATATTTCACCTGATATACTACGAAGTACCATGTGTGAAACCAGATCACAGTGCTCAAAATTAAAAAACAAAACAAAACATAAAAATGGACTGGACTGGGTAGGGGTTAGTGGGAAAATAAAATCATGCATTTAGCCTGCAATAACCATATATTTTCACCACATTGGTGTTTAGTTAGTATGAAATATAACTTTATACATAGCAACAAAATTTTTGGCCCACAGATAGCTTGTTTCATAAATAAATCCTTGTACATGGATGGAAGTGTATTCTAGTGAAATTGATGTGGAGCTCATGTACATAATTTATTTCCCTGACTTAATGTGGAATTTCAGTGTTGGATCAGTGGGTGTTCCTACTGAAAAGAATGTAGACCACATCATCTCCTGAAATAGCTGTTTTTCAGCAAATAAAATGCTGTTCTTTGTCCCAGAAAAGGTAGATCTTGTCCATTTTTTCTTGAGAGCTATACAGGTTGTATTTAGAAAAGCATGGTGTAGAGCTCCTTCCCCTGGAAAATAGAATGGAAATGTTCCCTACCTATATTTCTTGTTAAATTAATATTTCTTAGAACACAATGACAGATTTGTGGATAACAGCTGATCAACAAAAAAGATAAAAATTATTTTTGTAATATTCTTATACAGTTCCTGGACATTCAGTTTCATTTCTTAAACCATTCATGGCTTAAACCACTTCACAGAGGAAGAAAAGCAATAGGTAGGGAAACTAAACTCATAAGTTTGTTCATAACAGGGATAGAAATTAAAGGAAAGTGCTGTGACATAACCTTTGATGTTACTTGGAACTTTATTAAATGCTGTTAGCTGCAAACCTCTTTTGGTCACACTGTTTAAACGAGGTGTTATATTGTTGAAATCCGAGTCTTTCCTCACAATATCTAAATAGTATATTATTGTTAGTTTTCTAGATGAACGTGGTCAAATACTGTTGACTTCGTGAGTTGAATTTGGATTCTTTATAGCATGTAAATAAAGAAAAAAAAAAAAAAAAAGAGAGAAATATACATTTTCCACTCAAATTACTGTAGGTCATCAGAGTTCTGCAGGAATTTGCCTAGCTTTTCTTTTCCTCATACTCTGAAAGAATAAAAGGGAGTAAACCATTAACTGCTATTATAAAATTACTATTGTTTTAACACTGATGAGATAATCAGGAAGTTAGGCTAAAAACTTTACATCTTTGAAAATCAATAGCCTGCCTTGGGAGAAAAGACAGCCATGTACAAATAACTTCAGAAAAGACAGTTCATTTTTACAGCAATTTTTAAAATCTCTGCAGTGGTCAGTCACACCAGCACAACCTTAAGGTCAATATGTTCTTTTAGATTTGCCACTTGTCAGTGAGTAAGTTCTGTGCAATTGCTGTGCTACTGGGAGGGCTCAAACCAGAATAGAGAAGAGAAGCTGAATCACAACTTATAGTCTTTGGTGGGGAACCTTCAGAAAGATAAGTTAATGGATGCAACAATGCTTTGTAATTTGCACCCACTTTGTAAGTAAGTCCCACCCCAGCCAACAGAACAGTTACAAAGCAGTGTGCATGGGGCCATACAGGTATTTAGAAACAAATAAGGATATTTAAATCTGACAACACTGATCATCTGAATGCAGTTCCTCATGCAGAGAAAATACAGCTGAAATAATTCTTGGAGAAGTAGAAGAGTCCTTGTACCTTCCTCCAGGGTAGTTGTTCTGGTGCTGGGTACTAAAGGGAGAGAGGTATTTACCATTGTAAACCATTAAGCACCCACTCCTCTCTCCCTCTCACCCCCCTTGTCAGCATTTCATACTAGGTAGGTCAGACTGATCCCATTCTTGCTCCTTAAATTTCTTAGGTTCCAGTCTCTAGAGTCTACTTTTCTCCAAGCACTGTACAGGGAGTCATAGCTCCCAGCTTGAGGTTGCAGATCCATCAATTAGCTGGATGTCATTCAGACCAGTGCCATTACACCACACTCTTTCAAGTAAATCTGTCCCTGAATTCTTACAGCAAGGGCCAATCCTGTTTTGAAGTACTAGAGCGGATGACACCAAATTGGCAGGGAGTGTCGGTCTGCCTGAGGGTAGCGAGGCCCTGCAGAGGGATCTGGATAGACTGGTGAGCTGGGTCGAAGCCAATGGGATGAGGTTCAACAGGACCAAATGCCGGGTCCTGCACTTTGGCCACAACAACCCCAGGCAGCGCTATAGGCTTGGGGCGGAGTGGCTGGAGGACTGTGTTGAGGAAACAGACCTGGGGGTACTGATTGATGCTCGGCTGAACATGAGCCGACAGTGTGCCCGGGTGAAGGCCAACGGCATCCTGGCTTGCATCAAAAACAGTGTTACTAGCAGGAACAGGAAGGTAATTGTCCCCCTGTACTCAGCATTGGTGCGGCCGCACCTCGAGTACTGTGTTCAGTTTTGGGCCCTTCACTGCAAGAAAGACATCGAGGCCCTGGAACGTGTTCAGAGGAGGGCTATGAAGCTGGTGAGGGGTCTGGAGCACAGGCCTTATGAGGAGCGGCTGAGGGAGCTGGGATTGTTCAGCCTGGAGAAGAGGAGGCTCAGGGGAGACCTTATAGCTCTCTATAACTTCCTGAAGGGAGGTTGTGGTGAGCTGGGGGTCGGCCTCTTCTCTCGTGTAATCAGTGATAGAACTAGAGGGAATGGTTTCAAGCTGCGCCAGGGGAGGTTCAGGCTGGACATTAGGAAGTATTACTACTCGGAAAGGGTAGTCAGGCATTGGAATGCACTGCCCAGGGAGGTGGTGGAATCACCGACCATGGGAGTGTTCAAGACACGTTTGGATGTTGCGTTGAGGGGTATGATTTAGCTGGGAAGCATTGGTAATGGTTGGACTGGATGATCTTCTAGGTCTTTTCCAACCTTGATAATTCTGTGATTCTGTGATTCTGTGAAAATACTATCTCAAATAATTCGTAAGAAAATATTTGTCATGTGCTGTTTTAAAGCTGCTAAAAATTCCCTTACGTTGTGCCGTTCAACCAATGAGCAAAGGAAGAATGTTTTTCGCATGATGGAGAAAGAAACAAAAAAATTCCTCTGTTGTTTATCTACATCCAAAATTCCTGGCCTCAACTGTGATGGAAGCTGAGACATCCAGTGAAGCTGCTGCAAGCTGATGTGTGTAGTTAATGCTTCTGAAGTAAGAAAATCATTTGTGAGTTATATGGTACCATTTCAACCTTAAGAGAAGATCAGTAAATTCATTTTGACTCTGGAATAAAAAAGACTTCTTTCACAGGCCCTGCTGGATTTTGCATTTACACAGCTACCATAACAATTTATCTGATATTTTTCAGTCATTCACGTTTTGAATTCTGCTTAAATAAAGACAACTCTATCTCGTATTGTGTAAGTGTTGCAGGATTTCTCAGAAAAATTGCAACTCTGACTAATTCAGCTTATTTTTATAGCGTAGTTTTTATAGTGATATGCTTTGCCATTCTTCAGAGCTGAGTAAACAACCACTCATGCTAGACAGTGTTTTTCTGTTTGTTTATGTCAATTAAAGATCTTGAATATACAGACAGACAATCCTACTCTACTTCCCTTAAACCAACAGAATATGAAATCAGCTGGGCCCAGTGCCAAGAAGCTGATTTCTGATGATAAACTGAAGTAAAACAAAATCTGCTCCATATGGTGCAATTGTAAACTTTGTGACTACAAACAAAAACATGCTATGTGATTAAATACTGTGATGCAAAACCAGTCATGAAGCTCTGTCACTTCAGGCATGCCCAAAGCCAGACTCTCATGCATACTCTTGAAACAGAATGGAGTCTGAGAGAGTAGGTGATTCTTATTGTGTGCATGGCTGCTGTGTGTATCCCGAGGGGAGGGATATGGTGGTTCATACTTCTGTGCCCTGGTCACAGGATGGGACACATCTTGTTTTTGGCTGGTGCTGGCTCTGCCTCTGAGTTTTCTTCAGATAGTGCCAAGTGTTTAGCTGCTGATGGGACAACAAAACTCATAGAATCATAGAATCATCAAGGTTGAAAAAGACCTCTGTGATCATCTAGTCCAGCCATCACCCCAGCCCCACTATGCCCATTCACTATGTTCCTCACTGTCACATCTCTTAATCTCTTGAACACCCCCAGGAATGGTGACTCCACCATCTCCCTGGGCAGCCTGTGCCATTGCTTCACCACTCTGAGAAGTTTTTCCTAAGAAAAGGAGAAGGATCATGAAGGCAGCTCGAAGGTGTAAACCAGGCTGAGGTGTTCAATGGACACCAAGGCATACACATGAAACCAGCCTGCACTCACCAAACATTTGAGAAAAGTCTTGTCCAAGCTGGTGCCTGATATTTCCTTAGAGAGGTACAAGCAAAAAGGAGTGTGTGAGGAGCCCCAGTCTATTCAAGAGAATATTTTTTGTTCATACCTTCCAACCAATGCTTCTTTCACATTTCTGAATTGTTAATTGCTTGTGTATCGTATCTTCCCATTTCACATCACCACAGAAACCATCTACCCCTATCAAAGTGGTCTGAATGCTTCATTTAGGAGGAACTGGGAATGGTTTCAGGAGAACTTGGGGCAGAAATGCAAGGGATTTCCTCAAGCTGCAATAATTTAGCTGTGTTGTAAATTGCAGTGGATTAAACCATTATTTTCTGTAGTGTGTTCAATTTTCTCTAGGGTTTAGAGTTATGGAAGAATAAAAGGGAAATGCTTTGCCACTATAAATTAACAGCAATCTTTGTAAACAGTCGCACTAAAGGAAGGAACGGCATACAACCTTTTCACTGTGTTTACAATAAATTGTTTGAGGGAAGGAGGCCAAAAATGATTACTCCCAGCTTCAAACCCTAAAAGCATTTAGAGTTGTTTAAGGACCCCATGCACTCTACTTATACTGCACAAGCAGAACCTTGGGGAAACAAAACATGAGGAACTGGAAAGAAAGAACTTAAGATTTATTGGTGTTTTCAGCATAACCACTCATCAGTCCCCTTTGGCAGAAAAGGAAATGAGACTGCTTTTCTCTTTCAGCTAAATGGGGGTTTTCTAAAATGCCTCCTTGCTATATCGGTATGAAATAACACACTTAAGAAAAAGTGTATCATGTTGCTAACTGTAATATATATAGATCTTTAATTTTTTTTATTTTTTTTTTTAATGAAAACAAACAAAAAGTGCCCTACTGTTTGACAGGACAACTGCACCTTTGGGTTTAGATCAAAAGGTGTTTCCAACTCTGTTGTTGCAGGTGTGCTTGAAGCATTAGTAAAGGACTTCCATTTTTTTAATAGAAATTCTCAATAGGGCAGATATATTTCTTGTTCTTAATTTTTTTTAAACTTTTGTTTTGATCAGTCAAATAGGCATGTAATGTTTGGAAGTGGCCGAGGGATGCAGATGAAGAAATTTTGCTATTAGTTTCCAAAACATATCAAAACTCAGCTCTATTCTGAAAGGGACTGTGTGCGTCAAGTGACTTGTTCAGGGTTGGAGGGAGACAGCTGAGCTTCCCTGGTCCCCATGAGCCTTGTTTGGCGTCTGGTTCTGCTTACTTATCCAACAACAAGCAAAGATGCTTGGCAGCACTGAGTATAAGGGATAACAAGGTAAATGAATCAGGACAAAGAGAAACTGAAAAATACAAGGAAACTGAAAACATAAATAACAGGCACAACTATTTCTAGTAATGATAGGGCAGGCACCAAGAATAAAGTTTCCTCCAAGAAAGTGCTGTAAAACTGAATCAGAAGGTAGAACACACAAGTCAACCCAAACATGACATGGAGATAACCACAGCAGCATTTGTGGTTGACTTCCACTGTGATGATGGCCAGCAGCCAATGAGCAATATTAGTAATATAGCTATATTTCTCAGAAGTCTTTATCATAGTTATTCTCAAGGCCATATGCTGGGGAGTAGAAGCCTCTGGTTGGTTAAATTGCTGCAGAAAGACATGAAAGTGTCTCGTGTCTACCCTTACTGCTTAGTCCTTGCTGGCTGGGACCTCACCAATCTCTTGCGTTGGGACTTGGCCCACCTACCCAAGTGTCCAGGTTGCTCTGAAATCTCCAAAATGTTCAGCTCAGTTTACCTCCCAAGGTTCGTTTTGCTTTCATAAATACGTGATTCCATGGTCCTACACTAAAACCTGTTAGTCATCTGAGATTTGTCTGTAACTTAAAGTACCAACTTTGAAACTCACCACTAAGGTATCAGCCTTCCTGATTATAGCTCACTGTAAAGAACTGCAGCATAAAATACACACAGACATCTGCCCTTAGTAGTATGGAAAAAAATACATAAATCAAACGGGTAAGTATTTCCCTGAGTTTGTTTCCTCAGCACCATACAACTTCTGATTGGAATCTAGTCCTCCAGAAGTGCTACTCTGCCCCTCGTCATTTGTCTTCTGAAGCACAATCTTACCAGCTCAGCCATCCTACCCCGTTTGGCCTAGGTCATACAATTGAACCGTCTCTTTTCCAAAGAAGAATTGTCCAATTCCTTCTTTTCTCTTCTCTGGCCTTTCTGTGTTGCATTTCAAATCCTGTAGTTTTGGCACTTTCTATCCATCTCTTTCCTTGTATCAGACTCTTCCTCTCACATGAGCAGTTTCTGCTCCCTGCAGACTCTATAACAGTAGATGGAAGATATGGCTCCTTTCAGCTCCAATTAATTTGATTCCTGTTCTAAGTGTTTTAGCAAAGGAGAAACTCTGTTAGACACTCTCCACTGCTCTTTCCCTGGTTATGCCTGACCTGTAGCAGCTACAAACCAGTCACCTATAAACTGCAAATACATTCTCTAAATCGTCTTACCCTTTCACTAGTTACTCTTGTCCATTATGTGAAAATCCACTACCATGCTTGTGACTCACTGAAACAAATTGTGTACCTTTACAACACTGATGCAAACAAGCCCCACAGCATTTGCCAGATCTTGTATTAATTCATTACACTTTGGCCTATACTGAGCTCAGCTGCTATTCTTTATGGCAATGATTCTGCTTTAAAATTCAATTTGACTTGAGGAACCCCTATGCTGAAGAAAAACCTCATGAAAAATAATTATCCTTTTTCTTTTTTCATTTTCTTGGAAACTTTCATAAAGAGCATAACAGTTAACTGCTAACACCTGAATCGCAAATGACCCAATCATTCCACTTAGTATGCTATTGCACACTGCAACGTGTTCTCTCCCTAGAAAAGCAGCAGTACAATCTTTTGTAACACTGTGTAACACACTGTGAAAGTAGAGAAGCAATTTAGGTGAGTCAATAACTTCCATCTGTTCTGAAGCAATGAGCATGGAAAGAGTTTCATTAGTCTGGTATAAATCCACAGTGATGCCTCTCCAGTTTTATTTGTGCCAGGGTAAATAGTGTATCCTGTAACTATTACATGTCCTATACATATTTCTGAGTGACAGTATATAGAAAGTTGAACTGTTGCCTTCAGATTGGCTCTAGTAAGATGTGTGTATCTTCTGTAGCCTGCCTGAAAAATGCTTTCCAATAAATTTCCATCAGCTTTGTATCACATGAGCACACTGAAAAGTGTACGTTCCTGTTTTATCATACGTTTTGAGTTTACTAGCATGTATATATTTGAATTACTGTAGTTTCCTGGTAAACATATGTAAATTATTCCTTTAAATTTTTTCCTTATCTCTAGGCTCTTTTAGATAATTTCTTGTCTTTGAGTGAAACTGTTTTTCTTCCTTGCCTATTTGATAACGTACACATCTTGTTTACACAGCGCCTTCCAACTAAAGGTTGTAAAATACCTTCAGAAATGGGCTAGTGTTTTGAAAAACAAGAAACATTGCTTCTTAGGCCAAATGTTCGGAGAAGGGCCTATTTGTTCAGGATTCTTAACTTCAGTATGAACTGTTCTGAGTGCCAAACAGGGGACATTGTTTCAGTCTTGGTTTTCATTTGGGATCAATGGTTTCTGCAGATGTTCATCATCTCCAGATTATAAAATTAATCTCACAATGTGAGATGAAGTAAGGGGATGATATTTTTAAAGGATGCCTGCACGCTTCGGACTCTCAGATTCAGATGTGCATCTCCACCCAGGCAGTGAGGGACAGCTGAAGGAGTAACAGGTTGACAATTGGAGCCATTGCCCTATGTGTGCTAATGGGCAGAGGGATTTTGTATTCCTGGTTCCATTTCTGTCCTGGAACATACACATTTGGGGCATCATACTTCCACCAGAAGCAAAGATTTCTCCCTCTTATGTGTAGAAAATGTTTGACTCCGGCAGAGTCTTCAAGTTTCTTGCTATGCAAACAGCAAAAGAGCTTTGCTAAATTTTAACAGGCTCAGCATACGCTTGTCTGACTACCTGTTGAAGATTCAGACTTGATTTATCATTGGAAAGGGTGCATTTTTTGTGTGAGAATGATGCAGTGTTTGGAAGAATCTTAGGATGTTGCTTCCATCCTAATCATAATTTTCACTCCTTACTCTTAACTTGATGTTTGGAAATCCCTTCAGAACATTCTTTTAAAAAGCCCTCATTTCCACTCTGGACTATTGCCTCACTGCTGCATTTATGCTTCTGGGAGTCTCCGAGAGAAAAATAAGATAGCTCAGTAATCTGTAATGATATTTAAGTAACTTTTTTTGGTACCATTTACACATTAGGGGGGCATTGGAGAGCAGTACTGGCATATTTTACAGAAGTGATTTTTTTCCTTCTTAATCTTTGCTTCTTGATGTACCGAGCTTTCATAGACTGTGGTTCTTATTGAGCAACAGCATGAATGCAACATCACAAAGATGCAAAACAGTCAACAAATAATTACAGTATTGAGGAATTCTTATACTTAAATACCGAAAATGTGTTCCTTGTCTTCCAACTTATATATTTTTCAGATAGTCCACCTTAAAAAGTGAAAATCAGAAAGTGTTCTCTTTTGTGCATTGTAAAGTACTCCTAACAATTTTGACTCTAGCTTGATCCTACCATTTCAGCTGCATTGAAGCTGTTTGAACGAAACTCCTCCCTTTCTGTGGAGCCAGTTTAGAGCAGTCCTCAGAAATGCAGCAGTTGAGGATAAGCCATATTAGGTGGTTCCTCACATGCTGGGGCAATAGACGAGAGGGAAGGAAGAAAATTAACTTACTGTTGCCTTTAGCTTCAACCCCTCAGAGGCCTCAAGCTCCATGTTGTGTTTCCTAGAGTCAAAACACAAAACCACAAATTAAGTGAAACAAAAATTTAATTAATTGATTACAGGAAGTTCATGAGTTTGGGAAAGGACTATGCAAACATACAAGAACAATGGGCTTATATGTTGCCCATAGAAACACAGTGAGGTAAATCATTGTGCCAGAGGTGGCTGGGAGGACAGAGCACTGAGTGCAGCAGGGAAACGCTGTGTTCAGTAGGGCTGTATCTGGGTCTGGGCTGGCTGCTTGGGCTACTGAGGAACAGATGGCTATGGGCTAAATCATGTACATAGAATCCTGGTCCCAGCAGGCATCTCCAGGGTTTGCCTCCAGGGTTTGACAGGTGTTTATGACAGCACAGACACTCTCCTTTATGCTATGGATGCTTTGTTCTTCTGGGTCCTTAGAGTCATAGAATCATTAAAATTGGAAAAGATCACTAAGGTCTTCTAGTCCAATCATCAAGCCATCATCACCATGCCCACTAAACCTTGAGAAAGAGGACTGCAGAGCTGCTAGAGCAATTGCTGCATGTTGCCTGCTGTTCTTATATGAAGACTTCTTTAGGGGAACTAGTCAAAATGATGGCACTGGAAGTATTTTGAACCTGCCATTTTAAGAAATCAGCCCCTAAGATAGGAGCATGCAAGTCCTGAAGTCTTATTTTCTAGATATGAATTGCCTCAAGGTAATTAGTCTGTGGACTTTGAGACATGAGCTCTGAAAAGGCTGGGATCCAGATGGTCTTGCATAATCTAAGCAACACAAAGTAGGTAGGGGCAGGCTAAGAAATGGGCTTCTTACATACAAAACTTCAAGAACATGACAGAAACTAAACTCAGTTCTGTTAAAAACTGTATAAAGTGAAAAGGTAAGGAAAGTATGGATGACGAAGATATCAGTTATGTTCAGCTACAGAACAATTCTGAACCTATTTACAGAGGTCCCATATTTTCAGTGAGAGATTTTTGTGTATCTGCGTGCTTGTCTTCTTTCACGATCATGATATCATTTTTAGATGTGCTCGTACTCTCATTTTAAATTTGGTGTAATGCAGCAGTGTCCAAACAAGAGGCAGATTTTTGAAAAATGCCCTACAAATGGGTACAGATGTATTTACCACAGAGGAAGCCTCAGGATATTGCAGAATAAAAATTCAAGCGGAAAATCCTTGCTCAAAAACATGTGTTTTCTGTAGCTCGTATTTTTCTGTTTGTGATGATTTTCTGGACAGTATCAAAGTAAACCAATTTAATTTTCCCAACTTTTCCCCACACTAGTTATCTGCCATTATTTTAAAATTCCTTTTGGCACAAGACGTACGTTTTGTTTAGTATGATCTGATGGACAAAGATACTCAGTGAAACTTACAATTCAGTTCTGCTTGGTGTCTTCCAAGTGATATACATACTTTTTGAGCTCTTATCTCCATGTGGTGGGGCATACACATATGAAATAATCTTGTGACTCAGTTTTTGTTGCTCTGACATGCCCACTCCCTGGAGGTGCTCAAGGTGAGGCTGGATGGGGCTGTGAGCAACCTGGCCTAGAGCGAGGTGTCCCTGCCTATAGCAGGGGCTTGGAACTAGGTGATCTTAAAAGTCCCTTCCAACCCAAACCATACTATGATTCTATGATAACTGACAAACTGTGCTGGCACCTCACAGTCTGCAGTAACTGAATTTTCTTCTAAATGAAGAAGCCCTCATGATCTAAAGTCTAAAAAAAAAAAAAAGTTGATAAGATTTTTTTTAATAAAATACACCAATTAATTTTTATTTATTTATTTATTTATTTAGTGGAATACTCCTTTTCTGAATCCCTTACCTCTGGTTTGCAGTAATAACTGAGCAACAGAAATGGATGTAAATATTCAGATCTCACAGTTTTATTAGCTTTACTGCTCTGATTTCTGTGCATGAAATCTGGAGAGGGAAGCTATTTTGTTGGCTAACACCCTTGCAAGTATTTTGCAGTCTGCATTAGACGTAGAATCACAGAATCACAGAATCACAGAATTGTAGGGGTTGGAAGGGACCTCTAGAGATCATCAAGTCCAACCCCCCTGCCAAAGCAGGTTTCCTACAGCAGGTCGCACAGGTAGGCGTCCAGGCGGGTCTTGAATATCTCCAGAGAAGGAGACTCCACAACCCCCCTAGGCAGCCTGTTCCAGTGCTCCGTCACCCTCACCGTAAAGAAGTTCTTGCGCACATTCGTGCGGAACTTCCTATGCCCTAGCTTCATCCCATTTCCCCTTGTCCTGTCCCCACGCACTACTGAAAAGAGTCCAGCTTCACCACTATGGCCCCCACACCTCAGGTATTTATAAACCTGGATCAAATGCCCTCTCAGCTTTCTTTTCTCAAGGCTAAACAGACCCAGTTCACTCAGTCGTTCCTCATAGGGGAGATGCTCCAGGCCCTTCACCATCTTTGTGGCCCTCCGCTGGACTCTTTCCAAGAGATCCCTGTCTTTTTTATACTGGGGAGCCCAGAACTGGACACAGTACTCCAGATGAGGCCTTACCAGGGCAGAGTAGAGGGGGAGGATCACCTCCCTCGACCTGCTGGCAACGCCCTTTTTTATACACCCCAGAATGCCATTGGCCCTTTTTGGCCACGAGGGCACACTGCTGGCTCATGGCCAACCTGTCATCCACCAGGACAGAGATAGAATATATGACAGAATAGGGCTATGTGTTTACTGCTGTTTCCCGTTTCTGTCAGTTTTCAGGATTATTGATATCCACATGTTCCACCAGGAAACAGAAGGCAGCAACCTGCCTCACTGAAATGCTATAATATACACACTGTACACAGTTACCTCTTACAGTTGAATAAAACATGAACTCAGTCATATCAAAATGGTCACAGAGCATCATTTGTACTCATAACCTCTTTTGGCACAATCCAGTTTACTAACCTGTCATTTTATACACTCAGCCCAGATGTCAGCTGTCAAAGTGATTATCTGCTGAGTACATATATTCCTGAAAAGTTGACTCCAGCATTTATCTCCCAGTTGACAAGTCTGTCTTAAAACACGGTGAAGAGGAAGGTCTTAATTCAGCAACCTCTGAAGTGAATATAAATTAAGCATTTAACATCGTCAGTAATTTTCTTTCAGTTCTGTGTGTTATCATTTTATACCCTGTAGCCCTTCAAGGTATTAAACATCTTCATGTGCCATGACTTGAAAAAAGTGTGTAAAACTCAAATAAGCCCCTGAGTTTCAGAATGGAAGCTGGTAAGTTGTTTCTGTCCACCAATGTTTTGAGCATTCTGCTCAGGTAAAGGCTCAGATATGTTTGTTAGCTTGCAGTGGGGGTTGATTCCATATCATATTGAAGGGAGGATGAGGTGGAGGGGGGTGTAGAATTTTTCACATCTGAAAAATTTCTTTTTGTATGAATTACTCACATGAATGGGAAACAGCGTTTTTCCAGCTTCCTCAGAACTTTCACTAGTCATGAAAGTCACTATTTCTGTCACTCAGGAGTTTCAGGTTCTATTTAGTTTTGTTATTTTTGTTAGATGACTGCTGAATTATGAGTCCTTTTGATTTCTTTTCCCCAGAGAATGAAAATTTCCTTCTATATGCAATTTTACATGCATATGCTTGTACAATCTGGACATAGGTAAAAATTTTGGTGGAGAATAAGTACAGAATAATTTTTTTTTTCATATATGATTTAACATGTTTTCCTAGAAATATTGTACTAAAGCTGTCGGATGAAATCCAGCTATTGGAAAGTATCTGGAGTATATCTGAGTATATTACTCAGTGGCTGCTTTTATGCCACGTTTATGCAATATTGCAAAATCAAAGGGTTAGTACTCACATGAGAGTATATGATATATTGTCTTGTTTGATGGAAGATTTTTCCACTAGTTTCCCAGAAATCGGATTGATTTGTTACTATAAGGAATTTTTTCCTGTAGCAAATGCTGCTGTTTGGTAGTGGATTACCAAACTGAGTGTGAAAAGAGACTCATTCTTCCCATTCCTCTGTGGTCATACAATGTTCTCAGCAGGGGTAATTCTCACTGCGTAGCTGAGTGCGTGAAGTTGTTCTAATGTGGGTGTGAAGTTTGTCTAGAAAGCAGGGACTGAAGGCAGGATCCACCCAGTAGTGACACCAGTTAGAGAAACTGAATTTCCATCTCAGTCCCCAGTGAGGCCCTCAGTAGGTTCTTTTCGTAGGAAGAAAATTTGAAACCCAAAAGCCTTGTGATTCACCGATCTCTGAAGCAGAAATAGCAATGATGGGAATAAAAAAATGATAGTGATAGGAACAAAAATATTTTTCATTTGATAAACTTGGTGTGGTCCCATGATATCATGGGAAAAATCATTCAATTGTGAAATTAAAGTAACAGTACGATGAATATAAAATTAATAACAAATAAATAAATAAAGTAATATAAAATAATGACTGCCTGTTAATGAGACTGTTTTATTATGCAACCGATTTCCAATGGAAGCGTTTGGGGTTTTCACCAATGGTCCAGTGGAAGCATTAGGAAACTGATTGCTGATTATCCATGTCCTTCCAAGCAGTTTATATCTTCTACCTGTTCCCAGTCACACTGTGCTTGTTTTCTGCCTTGGCACACGCCATCTGACTGCAGAAAAATATTGCTTGTCTGTTATTGCTGACAACGTAACTCAGTTTTCTACCTTGCCAGGTGGGAGCACAAGCTGAAGTTGCTTAAATTTTCAGTGAGAACTGTCAGAAATGGAACCTGTTACTTTTCCCTGGCAAATAGATCATAACAGCAGGATTAGAGGACTCCATCTTTCTTTATTTTCCTGTCAGTGTGTTGCCTCAGTTTAATGAGTTTTGCTGCTTTTAGGCATTTACTTTGTGATACGTGGGACTGTAGGATGATTGGCCCATGTTCAGAAAATGAAACAGAACTCTTCATTGGTCAAACACTGGACTATCCCTGTTTTTTTTTCAGCACAGCAGAGGCAGCTGAAGCATCTCTCTCCCATGGCCCTAGCTATTGCCTACCTAGCACTCCCAGGCTGTTGTGCCCAACTGCTCTGCCTTTAGTACCGCTTCAGGTCTCATTTCGCAGTACCAACAAAAACATGCATTTTTCTGCATACCGGTGTATATTTGGAATGTAGAAATGTAATTAAATATACATATGAAAGATGTATAATCCATGCGTTGGAGGAATTTATCACATTATATAAAAGTTTTGAAGACCAAAAGGCTAATAAGAAATCAAGATAAAAAGCAAACTTCAAAGTTCACCACCAACTACCCTAAAAATACAGCAGCTATTTCTTTTGTTATCCCTACTACAGGTGGTATGTATGAGAGATACACAGGTCTGCTGTACAAAAGACATTCAGAGAACAACAGCTGTCTTCAGTCAATTACATGTAAACATTAGCCTCTTCAGCAAGCATGCCAAGGCCTACAGTAGTAATTAAACATCTTACTTTCACTGAACTTTCTCCAGTGCTGATGGGTTCATTTCTAGCTCGGACAGACCCATTCAACAACTCCCTGGTATTGCAGCACTGTCTCATAAACAGTATTCACCCCTAGTTCTGCAGATGTTATTTGATGAATAATGGGAAGCACAGTAGAGAATTTCAGCTGTGATATCCGAACAGCTCTGTAGTCTGTGCTCCTTTGTCCTCAATCCTATCAGATTCTCACCATAATAAAATATTGTAACTAGTAATGCATGTAACTGAATTGACTTTTTTTCCCCCCACGCACAGTGTGATCTGGACATGACTCGGAACTACACAGGGGCAAGTAGCTGAGGATCAGACAAATGCAATTAATACCTTTTAACTAACAATGAGAAAAGAATAAAGTACTAGACTTCCCAAACGTTCAACTGCTGGAGTGCCTTCGTGTTTTGACATCATGCTGTTTCTTTGCTTTTTATGGACTTCCTTATGCTAGCTTCCCCAAGCTAGCCACTGGCCTTCTGCAGAGGCAATTCAGTTGACCATAAGTTGAATATCAGCCTTTATTATTTAGTGCTACCAAAGAGCATACAGAGCTGGAGCAGTCTCAGCTGGTGATGAATCAGGAAGCAAAGATAAGCTGTCCTTTAGTATATCACAAGTTGGTGTGCCCTGTTAAGGAATAGATTCCTGGTATACATGGTAGTAAGTCCTAGAACCAACCTGATGTATTTATACTCATGTAAGAGAGATTCAAAATTTTAAATTCAATCAATAAAAGTTGTTACAGTGAATTTCTTCTGACTCGATCTTGTGCTACTATAGCATGGTTTTTATTTATTTTTATTCCTAATTTTTATTAGAATCTTTTGGTAGACGAGGACTTTTGGTTGGTCTGAGGGATAACTGGAGGCAGACTATGTGAGGAACTGGATACAGTTGCAATCTAATGCTTAGATGTGATAAACTGAGCTTATTTCACCCTGAAATCTTAAAGGAATTTAGACATGTATTTTCAAGCTGGCAGAATTGTTACACAGAGATAATACTTTAAAATTGAGTCTTCCAATATCCTGGGTAACTTGCACTGCCTGAATCCAGTTAAGTAGACAAAGTACTATTGTTTAGTTGAATGACAATGAAACCCCTTCTTCAAGGTACGTTTCAACATGATCTACTGAGGATTTATATTTACTAGAAAGCAACTGCCAGAATTAATCCACTGACCAAAGAATAATATAATACAGAGAAGCCTTGATATATATCACTTGCATGGGCATTGGCATATTGTGTATTTCATCACTTTAAATGATTCCTTCATCAAGCAAGTCTTGCAAAACAAAGCCAAAAACTCTGAACAACATTGAGTACATTTTGTCCTTATAGCCACTGGATTTTGCTCACAAAGTGAAACTGTCATTGAAAGTGAGGTTCCTTAGATTTTGACATGTTCTTATGCACATTGGAGAAAAAATATACTGTGTTTTCATTTCCTTATTTCATCAGTTATAGTCACTGAACGTGATTCCAATCTTTTTCTCCCTTGTTTGTTGGACCATGGAACGAGGGTAAATGAAGGCACATAGCCAACCATATGGTAACAATAACATCAGCACTACAGTAGAGGAAGATCAAGAACTGCATATACATAGGGTAATATGGAATATATTTATACAGTTTTGAAGAATACCACTAGTCTATTTTCTTCGGTAGTATTTGTGTTCTTTGGAATGACAGAATGAGGTCAGTATCAAGATGCATTACATTGAAAGTACCAGTCACAAAGAGCCTGTTCCTTTCATCTGTTCTAAATTTTGATCTTCCATATACCTTTGTGGAATTACAATATATCAAACACTATCGGTACTTTCCTGGAAAAAAAAAAAAAAAAGTGCAATTTTCTTTTCAGACAATTGATGTAATTAAAAGAAATGGAATAGCAGAATGTCAAGTGATTTGAGCAACAGAGCTAGAGTTTGTCTTACAAATGTTACCATTGTTTTCAGAATATCCCATTTATCAGCTCCATTTCTTTTTTTAACTGGGATAACTTCAGAATTCAGGAAGCGGTGGTACAGAATGGAACAGATAAATCTGATTATAATTGTTAATTAAAATTTTCAGCTAAACAATAAAAAGACAGTGGGATCAAATACACCCTCAGCAAGTTTGTTGATGATGCCGAGCTAAGTGGTGCAGTTGACACAACAAAAGGAAGGGATGCCATCCAGAGGAACCTAGACAGGCTTGAAAAGTGGGCACACATGAACCTAATGAGATTCAACAAGGTCAAGTGCAAGATGTTGCACCTGGGTCAGGGCAATCCCAGATACAGGAAAAGGACTCATTGAGAACAGCCCTGATTTAGGAATCCTGATGGACCAAAAGCTGGGTATAAGCCAGTAGGATGAGCATGCAGCCCAGTATGTTGATTGTATCCTGGGCTGCATCAAAAGAGAGGTGGCAGCAGGGCAAGGGAGGTGATTGTTCCCTACTACTCTACCCTTGTGAGGCCCCATCTGCAGCGCTGCGTCCAGGCCTGAGTCCTCTAGTACAGGAAGGATGTGGAGCTGTTGAAGAAGGTCCACAGAGGGGACACAAAGTTGGTCAGTGGGCTGGAGCACTCTGCTGTGAAGAAAGATTAAGGGACCTGGGCTTGTTCAGCCTGGAGAAGAAAAGTTTATAGGCAAGAGGGAGACTGAGTTTTTACATGGTCTGATAGTGGTTGAACAAGTAGGAATGGTTTTAAACTAGAAGAGGGGAGATTTAGGTTAAATATCTGGGATTATTTTTTTAACTCACAGAGTGATGAGGCCCTGGCACAGGCTGCTCGGAGAAGCTGTGGATGCCCCATCCCTGGACATAACCAGGTTGGATGGGGCCCTGAGCAGACTGAGTGGGTGATCATGGTGGGGAGATTGTAACTAGATGATGCTTAAGGTACATTCCAACCCAAGCCATTCTATGATTCTATGATACGATTCTATTGGATCTGTGAAAATCCTTCTAAGAATGGTTTTCCATCTTTCAAACAAATCTAGTTTGTTTGTCAGTCTGTTGTTTCAAGTGAAATTAAGTTGGAGCCTGTCTTAACAGACTAGTTTTTGAAATAGAAGGTTTCAACAGCTTTTTTTGTAAGCCTACTCCATATTGTGACCTCTTTTAACAAGCACCATCCATCAGCTGAAGCAAGGGCACAGATTCATTTACCAGAACAAACAGCACCACTTTTTGTGGACTACTTTTAGTTGGGCTGTGGACTGATTTTAGTTGGGCTGAAGCTCAAGTGGCTGCTGCATTCTGTAAAAGGGTATTGAAATTCCAACATCACGCTCTTGAGTCACGAAACCTCCTGCAGTCTCAAACACACAGATAACAACACCACTGAGCCCAACTGAACTCTCACTGCTGTAACCTCCTGTGAAGTGAGAAGACCGACCAGCTAAAGAGCTCATGTTTGATGGGCAGTTACAAGATATTCCATATTTCATTTCACTCATACTAGAAGAAGGGCTGCATGACCAATGCTGTAGGGAGCATTGGTAGCAGTTGTACTGCATCTCCCTGGTCCATATAGCTGTGACTGATCTTCACTCCAAAGCAGCAGTTGACATCTCAGGGAAAAGTAGTAACTAATTTCCCCTCTCCATTACAGTGACATCTGATGGTGAAGTATCCCATTTAAACTTCTGCTGTATAAAATCCATGGCTGTTAGCTGCATTTTACATGATGTAATGCAGCACCAACTGCCATGGGTCAGTGAAGAAAGAGGGAGCACTAGAGCTGTCCTGTGATTCAGATTCCTTCTGAAATGGGCCCAATCTTTCTTTGCAAGCTGGAATTGTTTCAGGATGAGGTTTACAAGCTCTCAAGCAGGAAATTCTTGAGTTTCAGGAGAACCCTGTCAAATCCTATTAGTAAGCAACAGATGACTTTCGAAGTCACCTCCATTTGCTTGAACAGTTGGTGAGATTAATCCTTGCCCTTCTGGAGAAAAATGGCAGAATTTCTCTGTTCTATCAAATCATTTTGCATTCATTAATTAATCTTCAGCATGCTTTCAGAGAGTAGATAAATGATGTCACTTTTACAAATGTGGATGGAGTACAAAGATGAGCACAATTTATTCTTGGTGCGCTGTTTCACACCTTAAGTTGTGCCAAGGAGTGTTCAGGTTGGATATTAGGAAAAAATTCTTCTCTGAAAGAGTGGTGAGGCAATGGTACAGGCTGCCCAGGGAGGTGGTGAAGTCACCGACCCGAGAGATGTTCAAGAAATGTGTAGATATGGCACTGAGAGACATGGTTTAGTGGGCAGGGTGGGGATGAGCTGATGATTGGACTAGGTGATCTTAGTGGTCTTTCCAACCTTAATGATTCTATGATTCTGTGATTTCAAAAAGAAAAATAAAAGAAAATCTGGATGGTTTCCAGCTCAACAGGTTTTATGCACAAACTCATTAATGCACAAAGTTCATGAATGTGTGAAACATTCTAGGCTAAATCTTAACGCTAGCTCTGTCACAGAGGATTTACATCTGTATGCTTTGTGCTATCCTAGACAATTACTGGCTAAAGCATTATACTATGAAATAAGCCTTATCCCGTGAAATTCCAACCATGCTGGCTCATCCAGGAGTCATCGCTTTCTCCTGGAGGAAACACTGTCATAAAAAGGGAAGGCGTAAAGAAGTGATGAATCAAGAAGAGAATTTCTCCCTTTCCTGGAAGACTGCTTTGGATTCTGTGGGAGCCTTCCTCTGCTTGCAGATTGCAGCCACTCAGCACTGCCAGGAAACCACAGAAAGGCAGCAGAGTCATGTAAAAGCTGTCATTTTTATGAGATCATAGTGTCTACCCTTTAATGGACAAGCTAAATAGGAATTGTTTCAAATCACCAGAACTGCTTTTGTATTGCTCCGTGGGAGGCATACATCCAAGATATGTGGCACAAGCTTTTTAGAACTTGTCTTACACAAAGAAGTTTTCAGCGATTACATTCTTTTCTTGTCACTTTCACTTTTTTTAAACCGAAACTGAAAATATTTTCCCTGAATAGCAGCAAATCCTACTTTTTCAATGAATTTCAAGTATCTTATCTGGCAAATGAGCTTACACACCTTTGCACAGGTAGGTTCCCATATAGATATGTTACATGATTAAAGAAAACGAATATAAGGAATTTTGCGTGTATAAGAAAAGTACAGGTATTTTGAAAGTAGGGCGACTTTCAAAGTGCTATGCAACACGGGAATAGAGTGCATAATACAAGCAGAGTGGCAGAGACCCTCATATATTTTAGAAGTCTGGACCGTTTTCCTGCTTTTCATGTACATCATTGTATGCAAGAAAAACACCGAATACTGAAAGAGCTAAAGTCAATGGAAAAGTAGCCTTGGAGCTGAAGTGTGGGAGTTGTCCTAGGTTAGCCTATGACTGGCACACTGTCTCACATCAAGGTCTTCAGTAAATTTGTGGCTGATGGCCCATGTCATGGTATTTTCTCTCCTGGATAAGCCATGTGTAAGTACTGAGATGGTATTTCACATCACTACACAACACCAAAGCTTCCAGTTTCACATCTTGTACAGGAACTATAGGGCCAAGAATCCAAACTCAGAAGCTGCTTTTACAGTGAACAATTATTTCTGTGCTTTGGCATGATATCCCAGCGCAAAAACAGGCTTCAGCCTATATTTGTATGCAAAGACCAACCCAGTCACTCTGCCATGTGTGGAATCTACAGCCCTACTGTGGGCTGAAAAGTACTCTTCAGCCACCTGTGAGGGATGTCTTCAGAGGAAGAAGAGTAGGTTTTGACACAAACCCAGAAAGCATCCTTTCAACTAACATTTGGCTTGCCGGACTTCAGCGCATAGCTGTATTATGCTTGTCTTTAATGCTTTCTAACTTCTAGCTCCTTCTGGGGAAAATCATGTGTTGTATGCTCCGTCTTCAGCTTTATCAGCAATCTCATTTGGGGCATGTATCAAGGTCAACCTCCTTTAAGATTGTGCTCGCTACTTGAAAGCTGACAACAAATTAATTTCATTACAAATAAGGCATAAATCATGTCAGTCCTTCACTTTCCTGCTTAATGATTAATTTGATGTCATCATCATGAGTGACATTTGTGCAGCTTCTGTCAGCCATGGTCGTTGCTGTAGCAGAGATTTGGCTGGTAGTACTGCATAGCCCACTGCCCTGGTGTCAACCCCTTTGCTGTTGGTTATTTTTCTCTCAGCCTCTGCTTCATTGAGAGTAAAATAGCCTCCATAATGGGCAGAAAATATGACAGGAACATTCTCTCTGAAAGTAAAAAACGATGTCCGAGATTTGACCCCAGCAAAACCACTCCATGTGGCACTTTACTAGTTATGCCTTAAAGAACTGGATTGTATCCAGGCCCCAGTATGGTACTAATTACCACAGTTTTTGACTAAAAATTAGCTATAAATCTTAAAACGCCAACAAGTCTGATTAGGCTTGATTTTTTTTGGCACTGTTGTGGTACCTCCAAACAGAAAAATGTTTTTGCAGAACAGGTTCAGCATATCTGATACTTCCTTGCATGCAACACTTATCACACACAGGTTTACTGAAGCAGGAAGTGGGTTTGCTGGTTTTATTCTTTAAAAAGATTGAGGTAAGGCCAGATCTTAGAATTATGGAAATTGGCATAACACCATTGTCCTGAATCATGTTTTCAGTAGTTCATGATATAGCTCTTGGATTATAATCCTGGAAGCTAGAGGTGGAAAAAGTCTATGAGGTCATGTCACAAATGTCCCCCTCAGTGAAAAATTGATCCCTTGTGTACATAATCAGGAAGCAGTCCTGTTTTGTTTTAAACATTTCCCCTCCACAAGTAGTGTTTTCACCACGTCCCCTGGGAGTCTGCTCCATTCGGATGGGGATTTTCCTGCCGCTAAGTAATACATATTTATTTCACATTCAGGTTCACAATCTCTATAACCAAGCAACAATTTTCCCATTTTCTGCTTACATTCTCCAAATATCTGTAGGCTATTGTCATTGTCTCTTTTAAACTGCCTGCATGGTCTAGGAGCAGACATGGTCATTTTTCTCTTTTAGACAGCCTGCAAAAAATTCACTCCTACCTGTTCAAAAATCAATTCACTCCAGAGCCCTAATTGTCTTTTTTTCTAAACTGCCTTTGGTCTGTCAGGAATCATTTCCTGTCCTGTGGTGAAAGCAATACTCAGGTACAGATGGACAAACTGGAATAGAGAGACTTCATAGGAGAATGATGAAGACAAGAGATCCCATTCCTGGAGGCATTCAAGACCAGGCTGGATGTGGCTCTGGGCAGCCTGGTCTAATGGTTGGTGACCCTGCCCATGGCAGGGAAGTTGAAACTAGGTGGTCATTATGGTCCTTTTCAACCCAGGCAATTCTATGATTCTATGAAGAAATACAAACTTTGACATGTGTGGAGGTACTTGGCTGAGCTGCTGATGTCACCTCAAATGGAGAAGCAGCTGAGGGCAGGAGACAGGATTTCTTCCCTCAGAGAGATTTCAAGTCTCTCTTTACAAGGAGAAGGGGAAAATGCCTTCCTTTCCAACCACTGTACATCCCTTTTCTAGGTATACACTTTCTTTTCTATCTAGAAGAGAGTTATGCCCTTAATCTGAGGAAAGAATTGCTCTTGCATTCCTTCAGCACTGATGGTACCTCTGGAAACCCACTACTGCTGGATTCTATCCAAACATTGTTACTGTGGGTGAGCAGTTATGAACTGTCAGTATCTGAAGGATGTCTACTACATACAGTTAGCCACTGACATTTCAGCACCAGACTAAAGTGTCCTGGAGTACGTCCATGCCCCTTCCAGGCCACTCCAAATCACAAAAAGGGAACAACCCTAAACCTGAAAACTCCCTGTTATGGAAAGATTGCAAAACTAGGAAGATGATTTGAATCCTTGATTGCCACAGTAAAAAAAACAGTTTGGTCCTAGACTCCAGTCCTTCCAGCACCACTTTATAAGGCATTTAGTGGACTCAAGGTGTTATTTACCATCTCTTAGTTAAAGATGCTAAGAATGAAACACGGAGAAACCTTCCTCATGAATTATTGATGTGGTCATGACCTGGGAAAATGCAATCATATTGAAATGAAGCAAATGATACAGTGAGTCCATAAGAATGTCCTGAAAATAACTGTCAGAAAAAGTGCCGTGTATTCCATACCTGTCCTGAGTATATATAACAAGATAGACAGGAAATCATTTTGTCTGATATAAAAGGAAATAATATGACTTTATTCAAAAAAAAATTAAGAAAATGATCCTGGGAAACTGTAGATCATTAAAAACTGAAACAAATATGCCATAGAATTATAGGAAACAATTTTCTATAATGTACCTTTGATCGGCCATATTGGGAGAATTTAACATTACATATTTTATCCCAAATGTTTACTACTATTTCTTTATCAATTTGGCTGGTTGCAGCCCCAGAAAATATAATTGAATTGTAAACCCATTACTAGCCTGATGATTGAGAGAGGTCATGAATGAACAGAAAAAAAATGGCCTGATGCAGGATCCAAACAATGAATATGGGACCTCTCAACAGGTGCCCTAGTATGCTGCTGAAAAGAAGAGAAGATAATGTGAATGGGCTCAAGAAAAAACTATATCGATGCTGTAATGATTTCTGAATGTGTATCTCTTTCTTTTTTAAAGAAAGGAAAACATGACTGCAAGAAGATAGTTTTATCTTTTTTATACTTATCCAGTCTTGCATAAACAACCTATTCCCACATTTTTATATGTATGTCTCTTTCTGTATATGTTCACAAATATAATACTGTAAGTCACTATAACATTAAATATTTTTTGGTTCTTTATTTCAAGGGTCCTCAGGTTTTGTGTACAACACAAAACCTAACTATTTTTTTGCTTCAATTCAGACTCCTCATTCATTCTGTCACTGTTAAAGCCCTGATTAAAAAAAGACAATAGGTCAATTCATCCAATGAGACCATGTCAAAATGGATGTGGGGGTGCTCATCCCTTTGTTGTCATAGTGGGATTTGAGATCCACAAGCTCAGTTCCTTCCACTGTGGCTCTGTGAAGAGTAGACATTGCTCTGATGTGTGGACACAATCAAAATGTCCTCAAGGACTCACAGATCCTGCAACTTGGTCTTGCACGGACCTTCATTTTGTTCTCCAAGAATTCCTCCAGCCCTACAGGAGCCAAGGCATTTTTATTCAAGAGTAATTTTTAAGACCATACCTGGATGCAGAAATCTTGATTGCTTTGTCTCTAAATGCTTGCTAAGAGTCTCCTCTGATATCAGTGTGCTTCCTAAATGAAATCTGTTAAGAAAAGTGATTAGAGGAAAAAAAAAAATCTCAATATGTGTGAGGACTTCTTGTAATTCTTTATCTGTAAATAATAAGTTGTGACATTTTCTAAATTGCATCACAGTGTTTGATATTCCAGATAAACAGCTCTGACAATTTGTCCAGCATTCATCATTTGCATCAACACACAAGTCTGAAGCAAGCTTAAATATCTAAGGGCTTTGTATTTAATAAAGCCCAGCAGATTAAAGTCTGCAATATTAACCTATGCTACAGCCTACTGGCTGCTTCCAGCAGGCAGAATGCCATGAAGTTTGAAAATGTTATGGAGACATACTACTTTTTATCATGATGATGTTGCAAGATTTCCTGACCATATTTTCTGACATTAAGAGAACTAGTATAAGCTGTCCATAGAAATCCAGCACTTCAAACTATTAAGTGGCTATATATGAAAAACAGCGTATTCTTGGAAACCTAGCTCAGGTAATCATGGTGTTCTGGCATTTTGAATCCTTTCAGATATTCAGAAATATGAAGGAGACATTAAGCTAATTATATTACTTGGCTTTTTATTTATTGATGCTGTTCATTATTTCATTATAGTAAACAGTGTGCTACTTCGTTCTTTTATTTCTCTCAGCTGCTCATCTCAGTGGTAATACTATTTTATGTGCAGTATGGAACATTTTTGAGGTTAAACAGGTCCAGATTACTAAAAACTTCTGTGACGATTAAGTGGAATGCTACACAATGCTACTTAATATCAGTTAGCTGCCACTTAACAGCTAAGGAGCTAGTAATTTGACTTTCTGTCTTCCCTTCCAACTGCAAAAGGTATCCTTAGTGACCAGGTAGCAAGATCTGTTTCTGTGCTCATAAACTCAGTTAACTCTCAAGATCATCTATCAAATAGCTTTTTCCATTTTCAAGTTCCAGACTGAAGCAGCTTGTAAGTAGTCTTAATTCTGCAATGATGTCCATTATGTCTCAAGTTTAGCATGTAATAATATATAATGGGGGGGGGGGGGGGGGGGGGGGAAGACTGAAACATCACAAGATAAGCATCCTTCAGAGAGTAAAAACTGTTGTGACTAAAAAATAATTAAAAGAAAACAGTGTATTTAATAGCACATTCCTGCTCCTTTTTATGTCTCAGTGAGAGTTAGCAGAGTAGATCTGCTTTATGCACCAAGAAGGCACTACAAATAACAATAAACAAAGAGTACATTATTTCCTTATGCTCGTAAATGTTCCCTCTGAAGTGTAATAATACCTGTTGTTAATAGATTTTATAATTCTTTGCCTGTGGTTTTTCTTCAGTGATGATGTTAATGAAAGCCGAGTAGTTTACTCAACAGACCAACATCAAATATTAGTTCTGGAGAAATCTCTAGGCCCTGAACAACACAATGTGTGGACATTATATTGTCTCCAACACCATTTTTGTCTGTTTGCTTGGGCTTCTGCCTCTGTGAGAATTAGCTTCAGCAATCTCAAATTTATGGAAAAATGCTAAAAAAATAATATTGGGTGAAATTCAGCCGTGGTGTAATCATTGGAATTGCTAGAGAATTACAAGGAAAAAAAAAATTAAGTTTTTTCTTCACATTTTATTTACTTCAAGAAAGGGAACACATTTGGTAACTTCTTTGAGACGTGGAGGATTGTTTCCTCTTCTGGTTCAGGTGAAAACAGCATTTCTTTCCTCTTTTTCTACAACTAATGGGAAACAAATGAGGGTGCCTGTTAGGCACTGTAAATGAGGATAGAAGCTCAGGGAAACTTTATAGGGAAAGGTAATCCCCTTCATCTTTTTTTCTTCCCATACACTTCATCCTGTGCCAACAATTTAACTGTCCCTGAGTCACAGGACAGAGACAAAGATGGAAGTTACCCCCTAGGTTCTCCGTTCCTTTGCAAATGAAGGGCTAACTGCTTTAGGCTTTAAACAAAGCTTAGGCTTCCAGTAGAGCTCTGTCCTGCTGACTGCTATCTATTGCCTACAGTATAACTGAGGAAATAGCTTGAAAATATGTAAAAGGAAATCACAGGCTCTCCCATCTCCACAGCCTCCTGCATTTCTGCATATTATTTCCTTAATTTTTTATGATGTTTTTTTCTCCCTGTGCACATCCATTTTAACAAGACATTGTGTCTCAAAATATTTAGCTAAATAATAAATATTTAGCTAAATAATAAAATTATGTACTAAATTACTTACTTACTAAATTAAGTACTAAAAAATAAATCATATAATGAACCCCTTTAGAGTAATCTTGTGGTTATGACTCCTGGGGCGCACAGTGGATGTGTGTTCTTACAGCCTCTCTCTGTGCTTCTGCCATGGGTCAGCTCATCAGAAATCCTTTGGTGGGAGACCATGAATTGCCCATCAGTGTAGCTTAGTACAGCAAGCTCAGTAGCCCTCTGCATCTGTCTGCTGTGGAAAGCAGGTTCTGGTTGCACCCCCCTGTAAAGCTCTGCAGAAGACTTGCCTTGTTTTCTGTATTTGTGTGAGTAGACCTTACACTAGTGAGGCATGTTGTATGGCCCTGGCTAAATCCCTTTTCTAAAGTTCACCACTGTCTGGTTCATAAACACTAATCTATACCAGACTTTCCCAATATTATACCTTACCAATGTTATAAAACAGGAAAAGGGGGGGATAAAACCTCTTTTACTAACACCTCTCACCTTGTTTTCTCCCTCTGTACTGGTTACTTGTCACCTTTTGGCTGGGACCCATGGAGATCTGAAACACCTTGACTGCTGTTTGGCCTCTGCTCCCAGCTGTCAGCCTGAATCCTTTCCCTCGTGGCTTCTGCTGACATGAAATGCCAAAGTGTTTCACAGTGAGTCAGTGGAAGTATTTCTGAGTCAGTGGAAGTATTTCTGAGCACATCGGTGTGAACAGCACCCTGATCTTTTGCCATTCTACTACTTGAGAAAGAAATGCAAATCCCCTTCCCCTACCATGCCAGACACAGCTAAGCAGCCATAGCCTTCCAGACACTGTGATTGTATGCATTTGTAAGACTGGGTTGATAGATAAGGCTCCTACCTAGAGAACGGAGACATCCAAGACCCTCATCTGACAACTCCGTAGAGCCTAGCTCTCAGGCCTTTACTTCTTGTGAGAAGCAGCTGAGGGAATTGGGACTGCTCAGTCTGAAGAAGAGAAGGATCAGAGTGATATTATCGGTATCTATAACCCCGTGAAAAGGGGTTGTGTCAATGTGAGGGTTGGCCTCTTCTCCCAGGTAACAGCAATAGGACAAAAGGTAATGGCCTTAAGTTGCACTAGGGGAGGTTCAGGTTGGATGTTAGGAAAAACTTCTCTGGAAGACTGATGAGGTGTTGGAAAAGGCTGCCCATGGAGGTGATGGAGTCACCATCCCTGGAGGTGTTCAGGAAACATGTAGATGTGACACTGAGGAACATGGGTTAGTGGACATGGTGGGGATGGTTTGATGGTTGGACTAGGTGATCTTAGTGGTCTTTTCCAACCTTGATTGTTCTATGATTCTATGATTCCTCAGCTGCTGAATGAGGATACCTATGGTTCTCTGCCTTGCTCATTCCAGGAAAGGTGAACACATTAGAGAATTAAAGGTTACTCACATCTTGATGATGAGATCACACAGCCACTTTATAGACAGAGGTCACACTGAGGAATTGATGTAATCTAAGCACTGGCAGGAGCTTCACCTGGGTAAACCGCAGTCGTGGCTTCCACACAGTGTCACAGCCTGTGTACCAATCCCCTTTGCAGTACCTTTCTGAAAGGGTTGAATGAACTGTGCTGTTTGCAGTTAAATAGCTGTGTTATACCCACTTTCTACAGTACATGACAAAATCTTGTGTTTCCTGTAGGGCACAAGGAAACACTTTTTACTCCTTCTTAGGTTGTGTATCAAGGACTTAAAGAGAGGGTGAATGGTTTTGTCTGGACATCTTTTGCTCTCTCTGCTGGCAGCCTGAAGGAACAGCAGCAGCTCCCTGAGGCCTGGGTGCTTCAAAATCTCTGCAATAAGCAGGTACTATAGAGAAATTTCCCACTGATATGAAACAGTTTTGGTGTATATTCTTGGTTGTGCTAGCATAACACACCTTTTATATATTCTCTGTCTCTCTGTATAAATTCATGCTAGAGGGCTAAATTTCAGTGCAAAAGTGTGGCAAGAGAGTAGCAGAATTCTTGAGTGACTAAGTATACGTTTGCCTGCCATGTAATTTCATGTAAAAATTAAGTTAGTGAGTTGCAAGGGAAAATGCTGGCTGCATTAGAAATAGACAACTGAGAATGAAATTTCTCCACAGAGAGGAGAGATCGTTCTTCTTATTTTTGTTTTGTCTTTTTGTTTCCCTTTTTTTTCTGTTCTACCATGAGTGGCAGTAATAATTGCCCTTCATCCATTATTGATCATGATCAATTCTGTGATAGGCTCAATAATCAGCTAGGAATACAGGCATTTTTTAAATGCACTCACTACAGGAAGAGGAGATATGTAAATCAGGTGGATCAGTTAACATGTGATGATCTAAATGCAAAAATCCAAAAAATCCCTATGATGCCAAAAGTAAAAGCCTAAATGTTGTGCTTCCACGTGAACTGGACAAGATGAATCCTCTTCTATGGCTGCATTTAGACAATGGAAATGGGCTGTGTGAGCATGTCTACAGCAACCCCCAGTTCTCTCACATAGCTCAAGCACAGCTCCAAACAGGGCTGTGACTCCCAAACACCATGCCAGCATGAGGGGTGATTGAGTTTAGCCCTGGAAGAGATATGCAGGCAGGAATGTTTACTCAGAAAGGAGGTGAATTACTGTACTGAGAAAAAAAAAAAAAAAAGATGGCTTTTGGGCTTTTGTCAAATTATAAAGCTGCAACCAAAAGCATTGCGTTAGGAAAAACTCTAAGGAGATATTTCTCTGAGTTCACCTGGAGGCTGTGCTCCATCCTCAGAAGTTTCACTGGCTCCTGCTCAGGTGGTGCATCCAGCACAGTTTATCTTCTTGGTTACCCCCATCCTGTGCCAGTCCACCTTGGTCATATCAGTAGGAGAAAATGGTTCTGTGGACTTTGAAGTGGCTATTACCCAGAGTGATGCACCGATGGGCATTGCAAAGGATGAGGAGTCGTGAGTGGATGTTCACAAAATCCCAGTTTTGAAAGCCAGAAGAGAACATTAGACTCTAGAGCACAGGCTATTAGCTATCACCCATCTGTAACACAGACACCCCCAGAGGCAGAAGCAGTTGACAAAATGCATCATCCTTTCTTCCATCTGAGGATCTGTGAATTTTCATCAGATTGTACACTGACTGCTGAAAACACTCGAATAAAAATATTCAAGTAAGGAGATGATACAAAACCAGCTACGCCTTGAATTAATAAGTTGGTGTGATCCTTCAGCCCTTGCTTAGGACAAAGATCTTGTGGATTTTACACACCGAATCTACTAAAAAAAAAAAAAAAAAGGCAGTGGGAAACTGTATGGACAGGAACCCTGAACTGATCAGCTCACAGCCCTCTTACCATTTCCCCACTTGCAGCAACAACACACGAGTCCCAAGCCTCTGTTTGTGCAACCCTGATAATCCCATGCTGGGAGTATCAGTGCAGGAGAGGCAGCCAGCAGGGATCTCAATGGGGCCGGTCGACTTCAAGCTTAGGCACTGAGGGTGAAATGTTTTCTGCACACAGAGACCTCCTCATACTCTTTCCTGTAATGTCTTCACCTGCAGTCATGTGTTGCACATCTGTGATTTGTTCAAACAGCTGAACAAAACTGAACAGCAACCTCTGCAGTTCAAAACTGGGCTTTTTTTCTTCCCCTGCGGTTCCTAATATCCTTCTTCAATTTAATTTTGCTGCTTCCCTGCCGCTCTTAAAACGTGATTCAAAGAAGGCTGTAGTAAAGAGGGAAGTTTTCCAGTTACCACACCTGATTAATAAGGAAACAAGAAGCTTTCTCCTTCTTTCTCTTTGAAAGGAGACCAGGCTTGTTCTTAAAAAACCACATATTTTTGCAGTCTTTCCTGTCACATCATCAAAGGTCTGCACTCTCTTACTATGAGTACTCACCACAATCTGACTATTAGTGACTGCATCTCTCATCTGAGTATCTACCAAGTCCTAAAAATCCAGCGTAGACCCTCATTATGGCTCTAACAAAAGCAGAAAGCAAATAAAACCAGACATGAGCATCTATGAAAAGTTAAAATCTACTTGCTGAGTATGCTAGCTGATAAAAGCTTCTGACAGTATTTCTGTTATCTGGCACTTTGGTGTTATCTTCTTTGAGACACAGCGTTGATCAAAGATTAGAAAACATCAGGAAATAAATCTCACTGCTGGAACGCATGCAGAAAGTTGCCATTGTTGGTGCTGTCAAATATGTTCTTTTAAGTTAAATGAGAATATTCCTGTTTCAAGTAAGTAGGTGAATTTCACGTAGCGGTTCTCCAATCATTTGATAAGGGTGTTTTCCCCATCTTTTTGATTGAAAGCTACATTGACCCTGCCTGTCCCTTCCTTCATTTTTGTTAATATTAAATCCTTAACTCCATTGTGGAGGATGCCCTGCTTTGTCTCCTGCTCTTTCTCAGCAGGAGCCACTCTTGGGGTACCACTAAGCAGCCAGCTCCCACTAAGGGAGTTCTTAGCATCCTTCATTGAACAGGAGCACACAGGCAGCAATAGGAATGTCAAAAAGCTGTCCAGACATGGATGTCACAGCCATAACACAGGACCTGATTTTCTGTAAGGAGACTTTGGTAAGGAATATTGAGTCACGCTGGGGAGCTCTGAACTCAGCACAGGATCAAGCCTCTTCCTCATGCATGGAATTGCTTCCAATTGCTACAACTGAACAATAGTTTACAAGTAGTAAAGTGCTTGCAGCATGTTGTCTTAAGAAGGTACTCTTTTCCTGAAAATTCATACTTAGGTTGTCATATGTGTCTGACTTGAAGTGAAATGGCAGATATGAAAGGAGAGAATTAAATAATGTCAGACTCTTTTTTTTGTTGTTGTTGCTGTTGGAAGTGTTGAATGTTTTTGATTTAACACTTTCTGACAAGAAAATTATTTGACATTTCATCCCACCAAGCTCACTTGGCTTGGAAATGAATTCAATCAAAATAAATAAATAAATTGACAAAAGAATTTAATGGTTTGACAATGAGAAAAAAATATTTAATCACATTTTACAGGAAACATTTACACTTGACTCAAAATACATCTTTTCACTTAGTTCATTTCACTATAAAACTTGAAAAAATATAGTTTTGGTTTGACCCAAACCAAATTTCTTTCCTATCTGAAAAATCCATTACTTACTGAGCTCAGCTAATCACTTCAGCTTCCTTTCAACAAAAGGGCAGGATCGTGTGTTTTCTAGCTAGTTCCCAAATGATAGTAGGTAATGGCCAGGAGATGAGGAGGGGTCCTGCAGGATGTGTTGAACCAATCCATCTTTGTTTGTAATATGATTCGAAGTGCTGTTGGACCACCCTCAAGCAGATAAGAGGTAATATGTTAGAGGAGTTATTGAACAGGATTTTTATATTGAATAACAGAGTTAGGTCGCACAGATGTTTCTTCTATTATACTAGTTTTAAATTTCTATTTCCTCCTGTAACTTATTATTGCAGTGTTGCTTCCATCACAATAACAACAGTTCCCATGGAATTGTCTCTCTCTCTCTATCTGCTTTAGGGAAAGCTCTACCTTTGGTCACCCACAAAATTGTTGTTCACTTAGAAAGTTAAAGGATCAACTGATTGCCAGTCTGCAACTGTAACAAATAAACAAAGTTTGCATAATTGGTTCTATGAATTCATCCTGGAAAACTTGCAGAAGAGAGACAGAGTGCTTTCTTTAGAGATCCATGGTCCTGTCTGCTTCTGTCTACTTCTATTTAGGCTGAAATTATTTACAGAAGTGCCAGGAATTTGAAGCCAGATTCAACAAAATGTTGTTTTCAGGACACCAAACAGGTGTGAGATTTGTTCGCAAACTGAGGATGTTTATTATTCCAGTCTATTAACCTATGGACATTTCAAATCAAGTAAAAATCTGAAAGATCTTTATGGTGCAGCTGACTCACAGGACACAAAAATGACCGTATCAGGGCAGCTTAGTAATACTTAATTAAAAGAAGATGTGACAGAATTTTAACATGCATCACTATTTACACATCTTATCATCTCATTACAGGAAAGTATTTAACAAGGGGGGTTGGACTCGATGATCTCTGGAGGTCCCTTCCAACCCCTACAATTCTGTGATTCTGTGATTCCACCTTCAATATATTCTGAACAAAAATGGTTTTAAGCCATCTCTAATATCCATGAAGCAGGGCTGAAACCTTTGCTTATCTAAACTGTGTATCACATCGAGATGTACTTTAAATCTACTTATTATTATACTACCAGCATAAGCATTTCTGATGCCTTAAAACTTTTTTTCCTTTTGTTTTGTAGAAAATTAAGCAACAGAAGTGTTTTGGGAGATGATAGGCAAAAAGGTTGGATGTAGGAGTGCCATCAGTATAGCTTACCCCCCTCTGAAGTTATCTGGAGAGTTTTCTGTAGAAATAGTCACTTCCTACTATGCCTGTGGGCTGGCAGGCAGTGTGTGAGCAGGCCGTGACTCCACTTCCTGCAGCATCCCTGTGGGATGGTGAGGTGTTCCCAGGATGGAGGGCAGGATGGTGGTTGTGCACAACGCCCAATTGCATCTCTCTTTTGCTTTGTGCCTCTGTCACTGGAAGTCTTTCGCTGTTTGTGATTCCTTCTGCAACTGATTCATGGATGAGGCTGGGGAAATTCACCCAAGGGGAATAAAGAGAGGAAAGGTTATCAACTTTTGAAGGGAGAAAACTGTGCGGCTCTCATCCTAAATGTCAGATATCTCTTTAGTTCACTGTCTGCTTCCTCCTGGTCCTAGAGTAGGAAAAGAAATTAATTTCTGCTGATACAAGATCTACTCAATGAGGTGACTGAAATTTGTATTTTCACATTTTCAGATTGAGTGGCATGAACTCAGTTCAGCTGAGTTCTTTCCACTTGATACTCAGCAGTTCTTTCCTGCTGGTAACCTGCTCATCTGGTTTTAAAATATCTCAGCAAAACTCCACTTCATTGACTTCAAACTTTGATATTACTGGTCTGTTCAGCCGAGCAGAAACAGTGCTCTGCCACTAGCTGAGCTCTACCCTTCCGTAGCTTTGTAGTTTTGCCCATATAATATGTTGCACTCGTATGCAAATATTTCCAAGATTGTATCTTGAACAATAATTTATATAAATGTTTTTCTTTGTCATAAATGTTAACCATGTTTTCTAGCTGAGGAAAAGGGATGAGTGTTCCAGACATTGGCCAGTTTCCGCAGAGAAAACTTTGTTGCACGAAGAGAAAATGAGGGGGAATTCATCTGAACTGTGGACGTCTTTCTTGAAGATAGCTCTTCCCTTTGCAACAAATGGAGTTAATCAATACAGTCAGCATAATTTGTGCTGGGTAGGGAGAACTGATCCTAAAATTACCATTGGCCTTTGAATGTCATTGATGATTTTGTGTAGACCTACATTGTCTAGAAAGGGACACTTGACAATTAGTTCATAAATAGACATCCAAAACTCAGCAAGATAGTTCCCATTTCTAAATTCTGCCTAGAAATGTAATTACCACTGGAGTCAACATAATCACATGGATATATTTGATGTACACCTCTATGCTTGTCTGAAGAGCTGGGCCTTTGTTTCTATCTTCACGCACAGGTCAGGCTCACTATGAAACTAACTAATGCATGTATGTTAACACTGCATGTGTATTAAAGCTGATATAGGATAAAGTTTGCAATTTGGTTACATTTTCATGGGGAAAATCAGCATGAACTGATGAATGTTGAGATTTTAGATTATGTTATTGTGTCAAATTTTTCTTTGTGGTAAATATTTCTGTTAAGAAAAGGAGGCAGATGACTTCTGAAGGAACTCGTTGGAAATACCACTAAACATCATCACAGCTGAGAAAGGAGCAGACTACTCTCTCCACTATCTATTTAAAAGTTGACTGTTGAGTGTCAAACTGATTATTTACTATGTACTCTGGAAGAGCTCTATTGGTTTTGATCAGAATATCTAAATGAGGAAAACTATAAAGAAAGCAAAAAAAAAAAAAAAAAAAACGTGAAATACAACTGCACCTGGGAACAGTTTCAGAACAAAGAAAAAAAACATACCAGATCTTCAGGGAGCACTTCATCATGAAACAAAATCTTCCCCTGAACTTTGCTGACCTTCCTCCAAATATCTTGCAAGCCTTATGGCAATGTTTTATTTACCTGCTGAACACACTGAAATATGTATTGTATTTTTGCTCATGGCTGATATTTTCTGTCCTGCATCCAAGATTTTTAATACCTACAGATGCCAAACGTTTCTAGGAGGCTCAGTAACTGGGGATATTACTCCTACTGATAGCCTGGATTTCTTTGCAAATCTTCAGATTCACTTTACAGATGCCAAGATACATACAGTTCTCTGCTTTTGAAAGCATTAAAGTAGGTGCAAACTGTGTGCAGTGAGATGACACATGCAAGGTTACTTCTTTGGCATCACTGTTCCTTCTTATTTCAGTTTCATTTTTCTCTCTCTGGCCTTCGTGATGTCTAAGTAACACACATGCACTAAATAAAATGAACATGGTAGTGCTGGGACAGCGGTGTCCTTGTGGATATTCCTAAGGGGACTCAACAGTTTTCACACCTCCTGGGTTAGCAGTAGTTTAACTTGTCTTGCAGCCTTGCTTTCACCTCACTGGGAAGCTACTCATCTCCATATGTATTTAAGAGAGAGCAAAGCAGTGCTTGATGACTGTGAAGAAAGTCTGGCAACCAGCTCAGTGAAGTCCTTGGAACACTCAATTTGTTGATTAAGAACACCAAGAATCCCTCACTCCATATCAATAGTGAGGTTTAAATACTCATTACATTTGGCATGATGTTGTGCTCCTACCCTTGCCACTAAATGGTAGTTACAGGATCAAATAGGAAAGTAACAGCAAGTTATTGGTCTCAGTGGTGTTGAAGTGAGATACAGTGTTGTTGCCCCACTGAGGAAATGTTGTGTTTAATAGAAAATGTACAATAGAGTAATGCAGTTGCCAGATTATTTGAAGTGATGTGTACTTTTATACACGTGTCTGCCGCTCTAAATCAGTGCCTGACCATCGTCATATAAGGGAGGGACATTTCTGATTGCCTGTGAGTCAGAAACAGACACCAAGACTTGAAGAAGTATGAGATTGGGTCACAGTGGGTTAGGCTGTCCATTTCCCACAGGTTACCGGAATACTAGATTAGGTATAGAAGAATAAACAGAAATAGCATGCTTGTCTACTCTCTTTGGGCGGAGAGAAGGAACAGAGACGTTTGTTCCTACACCCTACTATGAGGGCTGACACAGAACAGCCTAGCAATAATTATTGTCCCACCCACCAGATGAATAAGAAACGAAGGAAGACTGACTCAGAGACATGTCACTGTGTCAACAAACATTTGTAGTAATGCATCTCATGTGTCTCATGGCTGTGTCTTGAATTACAACCTAATCCAAAGATGTCTGGAGCGCTATAAATACCCAAGGTAATTTTGAAGTGTTAGAGAAGTTATGAAAATCGCTATAAATCAATGAGGAAGATTTAAAGCTCATGGTTACAGCGTGACATAAAAATTGTTCAAATAATGAAAAATAAAAGCATATTCTGGAAATGGGTATTTAGCGTATTTGTTAGAAAAGGTTTTATCCTTACTTTTTCTGCCTGATTAGCTATCCTCTTTTTCTGAGGTGTAAGGAAGGTATTCAAGGACTCTTAGTTGTCACAGGAGTAAGATAGCATTTAGACTATTGCATATAGACCATGGCAAGTGTGGAGCTGATACAGTGTCAAAACCATGTGTGACTGCTTGAGACAAACAATGTAATTACACTAGCAGAAAATTTGTTACGCTCATACGTTTCATTCATTTACTGTGACTTGCCACACAAAATCAAATAAACAAATAAATCAAAACCAACCAAACAAAAAAATCAGACCATTCAAAGCCAAGAAACAATTCTTCCACCTGAAGTAACATCATCTCAAAAAATGTTGGAGACAAAATAGGAAGATTGTTGACTATGGAGCTCTTGCATTCTGCCTCTAAAAGGGTTTGCAAGACCTGGGGCCTGGTAGATGAAAGTCCTGAAACAAATTAAAATATGGATTAATTCACTTATAAGGATATGACCAAAAGACAGACGGGGTTTAACAGCACATTTCGTGAAGCAGAGAGAATAATCTGGATCCCATTAGTGGTACAGGCTAACACTCAGACTGTGGAGTCATAGCATAGTTCATGGAAAGTAAAATGTATTAGGCTCTGCAAGTGAACTGTTTCATGGTAGTAAGATACAAAGGTATGTATACATATATATAGTACCTATAATGTTTCTTTGTTTGCTTGTTTGTTTGTTTTTCTAATTAAGAAACCAATATTATAGCTGTCCCATCTGTCTACAGATTCAGTTCTGTCTACAGAACTGAAAAATGGTAGAGTTTAGAAGAGACCTCTGGATGTCATGGAAACATTGGAGTGTGTGGGTTGGAAGGGACCTTAATAATCATCTACTTCTAAACCCAGTGCAATGGGCAGGGACACCTTCCACTAGATCAAGTTTCCAAAAGCCCCATTCAATCTAGCCTTGAACATTTTCAAGGATGGGACATCTAAAACTTCTCTGGACATCCTGTTCCAGTGCCATGCCATCCTCAAAGCGAAGAATTTGTTTCTTATATCTAATCTAATCTGCCCTTTTTGAAAACCATTATCCTAAAAAATTGTGCCACACCTCTAAATAAATTTCTACAAGATAACCACTGTGAGCAAATGACAAAGCAAATCACATCTGAACACTTTGTACTAGTTTTTCTACCAGTCCTGTGAAAACTTAATCAAACAACAGCATTCTCAAGCTCCTTGCAGAATCTTCACCTATCATTTTAAGAATGTCTTTGCCAGACTTCTCCATTTTGAATGAAGAACTATTGCAGCATGATTTTTTACTTTGATTTACAAGGCAAGAGTGAAAATCATTAAAAAGTGTGTGAACTGAAGCATGCAAGACTTTTTCTCAAGCTAGCTGTTGCCTAATCTCACTGGCTGATTTTCAGGCAAGTACTGTTGAAGTTGTTTCTCCACATCTGTAGATTGCAAAATGTATATCTTTGTATTGGCAACTCTATTCTTGCATAAGGTGGATAAATAATTATCTTAGGGTCAACTCCTGTAGTGGTTCTGCATACTAATCAAAAGCTCCTCTGAAGGCCCAGACATGGGGTCAAGTCAGAGCAACTTTACAAATTACTGAGCATCAGGTAAGCTGTCAGAATTCCAATAACTGCTTGGGAATTTACTTGGAGCCCCCCCAGCAATTAGGCAATGTGGTGCGGTTCACATCAATGGCAGGAATTTCCACAGAAAGTCTGTCCTGACCTCTCCATTTCAGGAGGACAGCAGAGCATGGTGAAAGTAAGATGAACACAACTTGAATGTTCCTGGAGAGTAGTTCCGTAGCTGTACCACAACTGGAAGTAACATATCCCAATGCCCACTGCAAAGGAAATAAGGAATCCATCACCCTTTAACTTCTTCTTCTCAGCCCATGTTTTCTGGCAAGCATGTGACTCTACTTTGCAGGTTACATCTTCTGAGTGCTGAAAATTCAGTTTATGGGAAGATTCCAGAAAAAGGACATTTAAATCATTTTTCTGGCCTAATTTTAAGGCTATCTTGCACATGATTATATTGTCATACTGTATTTTAAAATATGCTTCCAGAAAATGGCTGCAGCTACAGTGTGGATAATATGGCAGGAAGGAAGGGATAAGTGAACGGTATAGAGACTACGAAGGCATTTGACCAGCACACAGATGCTGTGGATAATGTTAAGGGAAATGAATAATTTAGGATTAGGAAACAGAGAAAACATTCACAGATTTTTTATCAAACTCTGCTTTCAAAATGTGGCTTTTGTGGTTATGCGTAGTTATCTGGCTTGTCTTTTTGACCAAAAGTTGTTTGGGCTGTAAACTTCCTAGTGCTCTATCTTAATACAGTGCTAGACACCGTGTCTATATCTAACCACAGGGTTTAGGAGCACTTCGTCTCTAGGGTCCAGTTGTGTGGATGTGGTGACACACTATGTCTCTTCACAGCTTGGTGTTTTTTTTTTTTTTTGGTAGCTAGGGTGCATGGGCAGGAGGAATGACAGTAAAGGAACAAGGAGGCCAATGTGTGCAAGATTCACACCCAAGTGCATCTGGTACTCAGTTAAGATGCTGTGAGACTCAGTCCAGACTGGGGTACTTGGTCAATAGCAATGTGCAAGTAGAAAATATGAGTTGAAAACTGATGCAGAGCAATGCATTGCTCTCTGGCTACACCTGCCCTGACTTAGTTATTTCTGAGATTTCCAAGAGTTCATTCTTTTAAGCTGAAGATTCAAGTTTGTGAGCCCCCATCGTCGTCATCTGGCACTACTGAAATCCCCAACCACTCTCAACAGACTGTGTTGCCTGGGCAAATCCAAGCACCAGCAGAAATGCTTGCAGGATTATTGCTGAAGGAGTTCAGGTGGGTCTTCTAATTCTATCACAATGTGAATGGATAGAAAAAGAACTTGACTAATCCCTCAGTGGTTCCTTGCCTTTCTTCTGTACCACTCATCTGTAAAAAACCTTACCCTTCTGTCCAAAAAGTTGTTTCATTGAAAAAGGCAACTCCATATGAAGAAGAAGTGTACTATGAAAACAAAGGTCTTGAGGAAGAATTTTATGGTTATTTCCCTCTATATTTTTTGCTTGGAGAGTCTAAACAGTAAATCAGTGACATAAAGAGGAAGACTGAGGTTAGGGAGAAGAAAAAACCCTCCTTCCTTCCCTCCTTCCCTCCTTCCTTCCTTCCTTCCTTCCTTCCTTCCTTCCTTCCTTCCTTCCTTCCTTCCTTCCTTCTCTCCTTTCCTCCTCCCTTCCTTGCATTCTTCTTTCTTTTCTTTCTTTCCTTTTTTCTTTCTTTTTTTTTTTTTTTTTTTTTTTTGTCTCTTCTACTCCCTTTTCCTGCAGCATTTGGGCTTTCTAGCAGGGAATCTGGAAGCTTATGTCTTCTAAAAGGGAGGAGAGGAGAAAGATAACACGTCAGAATTCTCTGATAGCTGAAACTTCTCAATTTACATCCGTTTCCTGTACAGGGAAATCCAAGGAGCAACAAAGGAATAATAAGGCATGTGCTTTCTTTTTTTCTTTAAGCAGAAACAGCATAGGTGAATTTAGGATTTCACAAAACCAGTGATTTTTCATGAAAAACATAGTTGGGAAATGGTTAAGTATCTTTGTCAGTGTGATCACATCTGTGTTGAATAGGCAGACTATAAAATGTGTTGCTACTGAACTAATATGAGTGGGTGTTTTTTGGAGTTCCCAGAAACGTAATGTCATAGGGCCTATCTGCCGGCTAGTTCAGCTCTGATTCCGATTAATGTGGGCCACAGCTCAAATGGACTCACATGAATCAAAGTCTACGCATGTTGCTGAGGGTGATAAGGCATTTGAGATTGCCACAGCAACAGAGGAAGCTGCATATTAATTAGAATAAATTAATTTCTTCCCACCCTGGAGCTAATAACGAATTCACTTGTGAATTGTTGTGTCTGAGCACAGAAGTAGGATGAGCTTTTAGGAAGCTGACCTTGCTGAGGAAAATGTTCTTTTCATGTGTGTAAGAAGACAATAGAAATAGCAAGAGCTCCTGATTAGCATGATCTGTGATCACCATTAAAAAATCAGTGATGTGCTTTATTATTGGAACAAGTATGTTTTTGTTTTCTCTTTGTTCTCTTTGTTCTGAGCTCTAGATAGACAAAAGAACAAAATGGGTACAATCTGGAAAGGGCCTTTTGCTCTATATTTTTTTTCCATTCTGTCACCATGGAACTACCATTCATCTTTCCAAAGAACTTGAAAAGCCTTTAAACAAAGAAATGAGGCCACAGATGAAATAGTCTGAAACAAATAACACTGTCAGAGCAGCATGGAGGCCTAACATCAGAACACTGTATCTTTTTGATAAATGATAAGGCTTTTCACACATTTATAGAGAAACTTTACTTTTCAATCCATTTGCAATGTGGACAGCTGAAATAATCAGGATATGGGCTACTCCTATGGGCTCCTTTGGTTGAGCCAAAAAAAAAAAAAAAAAAAAAAGTAGGCATGAAATTTTCAACTTATCTTCTGTGGAAAAGAAGTCAGGATGCCCGCGTATGACTGCTGTGCTCAGAACTTGTAACCTTGAAAGCACCCAGTTTTCAAAAAATGGGTGCTCTGCTCTCTGCCAGCTTCAGCTGCTTCAAGGAGCGTTCTAGAGATCATGCCAAATTACATTTGAAAACCTTGGTATAAACAGGTTTTAGAGTCGGAAGATATCCAACAAATAGCGGCAGCAAGGATCCACGCTGAACCATGTTACTTACATCTACTAATTCATATAAAGGCATCTACATCAAAACTATCCACTTCTCCAGCTTGAGCTCAGTGTACCGGAGGACACACAGTAGTCGTTTCTGAGGATGCTGATATCCTGGAAGAAACCCAAGGTGGTATCAAAAATGTTTTCTTCTCCCTTTTCAAAGTACAATAAATGGAGGCAGAATTGTCCTCATCTGGCCTTCTGGGTATGATCACAACAGTCATTTAAGCTTTTGGAAGATTTTCTTTTTCTCCTTGTGCTAAGATAAGAATACTAAAATGGCTCAGAATACAGCTACAAACAATTGTTGTGACAGAAATGTTTTTATCAAAACTATTTTCAACTATTTGTAAGGATTTAGGATTTATTTTAACAATATGAAACAGTTTATTCAGCATTATCTAGCGTGTAGAATTCAAGCACTTAAAGCTTAAGAGGAGAGAAATTTATCCCTAAGGTAAATGCTTAAATCTGCTCTGCTGTCTGTCTGCCGACTTGCTTCAGCAGTGCATTTAGCATGCCCAACATAGAAGATGCAGCAGCTGAACACTAGACCCAGTCCAGGCTGTTCCTGTGTTCATAGACAACAGTACTTGTGACTCCAGCATTCACTTTGATGTTCCATCATTAGAATGCTGCAGCCATAGCTCAAGTGCCATTACCTTAGACACACCTTTGTTCTGCAGGATAACTTGCATTCTCAGTAAAATCCATTCCTGTACCAATCTTTATGATAATATATGCAAGACTGCAATGTCATCTGTCTAAGTAGATGCCCTGCCTTTTCGGATCACACATATCCTGTTACAAGGGTCACTTGTTCCTCAAATGTGTCTGTCTGAACAGAGAGCTTCACAGCTTCTATGTATACAAAATATTAGACTGCTTTTCCCTGCCCCAAAATTGCTACATGGGAAATTTCTAAGAACAAAGGGCTGGAAGACATGGGTTGTTTAAGGCCATGCGCAAGTTAGATTGGACACTTAGCATGCTTTTGTCTTAGCTCCCGAGACTGCTTAACCTGCTTAGAGAGTTCGCATTGCTTAGTTTTTTTCCCAGAAGTAAAATGCATCCACTGAATGTTGGTGTTGTCTTTCATTTTCAATGAAGACCAACAGCAGTTGGCAAAGAGATTCCCCAACTGGCAGGAAGATGCCAGCAGCAAGAGTGAAAGGATTCTGCTAGGAATAAGAATATTGCTAGCAGAGACTTGCTGCAAACAGTGCTCTGGTAGGTAAACAAAGCAACCCTGTATTTTAGGTAGCAATTCCACGGGATGAATTTTGAGAGGAACAAGGAAAACATGAGAGATAACAAGCTAGAAATACACCTGGAGGGATACAAACAAGACAACGAAAGTAGAGGTTTTTAATACAAGACATATTTCCTATCAGGAAATGAGCCTGTTACTCAAAAATACCAAGCATGTTACTCACAATAAGGAAAGAGAAGATGAAATTTGGTAGATAGAAGTAATTATAGTTGCTAGGAGGACAACAAGGCATATTATCAGGACAAAACCTGTAAACAGACCTGGGATTATGAAACAAAGAAAGATGCAAATGGAAAAATTAGACCAGAGGGTGTGTGATTTCAGTTACTGAAAAAATAGTCTGACATTAAATATCACATTTTATGGCTTTACTTTTCACCAGATATATTTATGTGGATATTTGACTTTTGAAAACTGGGATGAAGATATGAAGTAAACATATGCTATGTGTCATGCTGAGAGCCAGATTAAACTTGTAAACAGCTGGCTACAGTAGGCAGGTAAAGATCATCGTCTTTCAATAAATTCATTTAAACAAATATGTCTTTTAGGACATTAGTTTAGTATATTGAATGCTGCATCTTCGCAAGAAGGCTCTAACACACTGAAGCAAGTAGAGCAAGTAGGCTTTGTAAACCTAGATAAAGGCAGCTGAAGCACCTTCAAAATCCTGTCTGGATTCCAGATTTGAGTTCATGTTTTTCCTGAAATCTGGACGAACATACACAATTTCAGAGGACAAATCGTGCCAACAAATCACTTTCCAAAAAATATCTCTTCTTGTAATGTAAGAATGATTTGTTAGTTAGAAAATCAAATGTGTAAACATGACTTTGTTATTTAGGTTTTTCTTTAAGAAAATGAATCCTTAGATAAATATTCAGAAATGCAAATTTTTTCTCTCTTAAGGAAAAAACCATTGCTGCTGAGCAGTAATTTTTAACTCACTAATGTACCATATTCTTAATCTATCTTAATCCATCTGCACTGATTAGCACTTGGTAGATGTTCATAAAATGTCCCACTGGCTCTAGAATCTGTGTAATTACACCATCATTGCTACATGTCCCTAACAAACATTCGGAAAGTCTTACAATTTTCTTGGTGCCCTTATGTTTTCTGAATGCAACAGACACATGTTTATTGCTTGTTTGGTTTTATCCAACATGCGTAATTGCCTCTTAGCACATGCCAGCCGTGGCGTAGTGTCAGACACAGATTTGCTTTGATACTCATTACATATCTGTTTGCGTTCTTCTGGTGCTCTCTCCTGGCAAGGACCCAAATGGATCCTGCCCAGTTAACACCCTGGCCAACATGGTAGGTCAGGCTGTTCAGTCTTAATGAGTAGACACCTTAAAATGAAAATTACTGGGTATTACACTAGTATGGAGACAAGGTGCACTGGTTGTCCCTTGAGCCATTCATCCAAACAGTTTCTCAGTTTTTATACCTTTTGTGACAGAATACAAATGGTAGGGAGGACAGGGCAGTCAGTTTGCCCAGTGTTCTGTGAAAGGAAAATGACTGGTATGCTGCCTGTCGTGCAGGCAGGATGTCTCTGAGGGATTCTTCATTTGTTCATGGAAGAAAATCATCTTCTGGTGCTGAGGTGCCTACAGCCTTCACCCAGGCAAGGTGCAGGTCAGAGGACAAACCACAGTTAAGGTGTTTTTCTTTAGGAGATTAATTGGGATAGTTCAGTCCTAAAAAGTAGTTACAACAGCGTCCAAGGCAGTTGGTCAGTATATGAGGGAGAGACACACACACAGACCTCCTAAGTCATAACCTAAGAAACCACAGGATTGGCTCAATGGCAATGTATTTGACAATGAATCCATTTTTGTTAAATATTGAGGATTATCTTCTAGATTCCTTTGGGAAAGTACGGAACATTCCTACATAGACCTGAGGGAAAATTATCTTATTGGTCTGTTAGCACCTCTGCTGTTAATATAAACATTGGCAAAAGCTATATAAATACTGGAGGATTCTGAAAGGTCTGTGAGCAATTTAACTGCAAGAAGCTATTTTTTAAATACACTAAAATGAAATGCTTAATGTGTCCCAGGATGCTTTGTGTGTGTGAGTAATTACATACAAACTCTGTGTAATGAGCAACCTGAGAAAATGTAGCTTGCACTACTTTAGAATTAATTAGTCCTCAATTAAAGCCACTTGTTCTGGTTGTGATTAAAGCTCCTCTTCCTACATTATTAACCTGCTGATATGAAAACAAACACATTTAGCCTAAGAATCAATACGTGTTTGTTTGTTAGGCTGGGTTTTTTAAGACATTTCTTGTTTTCTTGGGTAAATTAGGCCCAGCTCCTCCATTCAGGACCCTTGCAGCAGCTTTCTGAGCTACAGGAGTGCAGAGGAGTGTGGGTACCTTTGTGGCAGAGCAGCAGTCAGGAGAATGATACACCTTAACTTCATTTGTAATTTTAGTGTGTTTGGCAATTCCCAGATCTTCTGAAACTTGCCAAATGTACAAGAAGGCTCTTCCAGACCTCACCATTACTGTCACCCCTTGTGATACATTTATAATTTAGACTACAAGGTGTTTTCTCACATTAACTTAGAGCCGCGTGCGCTTTTTTTAATCAGCTTCTTTAGAAAAGGATGTTGACTGCACCGCATAGTGGTGAATTAACCTAACATAGCAGGGTTCCCAAGTAGGGGGATTTAGGGGTAACATGCAGGAGTCCTTTCCAGGAACGAAGGGTGCAAGTGAGGCCCTGCCCACACCAGGACCTGTGTCTGCCACAGAGAACTATTGCAGCTGCCAGGGCTGACAAGGCATTGGGTAATTTAGCTGCCCATCTGCCAAGCAGTGATTTTTCTACCAATCTCTGTGGAGGAAGGTGCTAATTCTGGGATGGCTGCTGTTGGTCTACCTGGAGAAGTGTTCAGGTCCATATGAGAGATGGGAGACGCTACTAGCTTTCCTCATTTTCTGCCAGAATTCAGATTTAAAAAGACAGAGAGAATCAAACTGAGGTTTATCTGAACATCAAGACACACATCAAGGCACTTGACTGAACTCTAGGTGTGTGGCTCCCAGCCAGTGAAGAAGGGCCAGTATGGCATCTGGCCCAGCAATTCTCTGGTCTGACTCCTCCTGCCCCAGAACAGCTCCAGGAAGGTTACAGACAAAGGTGCCTGCTAAACCTGTCCCCAGACCTCCAGCTTTCCCATGGCTGCAGCCCATACCTGGTGCTTCATAAGAGTGATCCTTAATTCACTTGATCTATGGGACTGCATGGCTTGATGTCAAAGTCTGTGTTATTTTCCTTGTCAGTTCATCTTCTGATAAAATATTACTGTAACTTACTTTGATGTTCCTGTTGTGGTTTCTATCTATTTTATTAAAATACTCAGAGATCTTTGGGCATTTTGTGCCAAAAAAATATACCTACTAGGCATCTTCCATTTCTTTTCCTGTACTCCTCAAGGGTTAACATCTCTCATTTAATCTAGGCTTTCCACCCTCAGAAGTAAAGGGTGAAAAAAGAACTAATGTTGCTTAAATAACTTTGAACAAGAAAAATAATATGCAGCTGCTTAAAAAGCAGGTAATTTCACCAACACTTCACTATAAGGAATTGCCTGAAAACACGTAAACTAAATTGTATCCTTATTTTCCACAGCCTTAACTGCAAGACAGCTTTGTGAGGCTGGTGAGGCACTGGCACAGCTGCCCAGAGATGCTGTGGGTGCCCCATCCTTGGAGGCACTCAAGGCCAGGTTGGATGGGGCCCTGGGCAGCCTGAGCTGGTGGGAGGCAAACAGCCCACAGCAGGGGGTTGGGTGGGCTCTAAGTTCCCTTCCAGCCCAAAACAATTCTATGGTTCTATGATTCTATGTTATGTCAATGTAGCTGCAGCGAGATTGTTTTCCTGGGTCTATACACAGTCTGAAAGACTAATTTGGGATCCAATTATCTTATTTAGGCACCAAATTTAATACCTGACCTTCATCTAAAATCGTGGGGTTTAAACTAAAATGGCATAAGATTTGTCTGGTGGGAAAAAAAAAAAAAAGAAAGATAAGAAAAAGGTTAGCAGAAAGTGGACTCTGTGTGTGTGGAAACCATATCTATTGGAAATCCATTTTAATGAGTTTTTCCCAAGCGAGTACTGAGTGAGGTATTGCAGGGAACCTGCTTTAGCAGCAGGGTTGGACTCAACGATCTCTTGATGTCCCTTCCAACCCCTGCAATTCTGTGAATCTGCAAGCTTGATCTAAAAACAGCTCTTATCACAAGGATAGAGACATGAATTATTTCTTTGCTTTTTGATGGAAGCTGGGAGATATTACAGGGAAGGAAATACAGGAGGAGGAAGAAATGGAAGGGGAGAGGGATACGTGAGAACAGAAGATGAAGGAAGGTGGGAAAAAAGCGTGCAGATCTGGAATATGTCTTCTTTCTCAGCACCACTAATGATAGAAGGCATTAAGCAGATAAACAACAATTTACTACTTAAATCCATGTTCTGCCCATGATGTATGTGCAGACTTCCCCATGAAGTCAGTGGGTGTGCCAGTCTGGGCTGTCAAAAAATATGCCGTCTGAAATTAAGATCCTGGCCTCCTGGGAGCAGCTAGACATGGAATTTGGAAGGAGTTTGGCATTACTGTACAGAGCAACTGACGCTGGTGGATGCATCTCTGAGGCCTAATTCTCTTTTTCACCCTTGGCACTTGGGAAAGCCTTTCAAACTAATTGCTGTGATGAGGTTATTTATGTGTGGCTCTGGGGTGCTTTTCTGATTTCTTATGCATTTATTGTCACTGTCTCCTATTGAAATAAGGAAGTGTTATCTGCATTATTGATACAGTGACCTGAGTGCACCACGAGAAAGGAACGGATCTATGGCAGAACTGCCTTCCTCTCTGCATGGCTACTTTTATGTGGATATCGGTAGGACAGAAATTAGTTCTGTTCAATAGTTTGAGTCACTGTTACTTCAATTAGTCAAACATTAAAATAATTCTGATAATTAAACGTTCAACTGAGCAAATGTTTAAGGATCACTACCTATTTCTTGGCATCTGTTTTGATCCTGTTGGCAGCAATTGTGCTTAAAATGGTGTAATGCACATAACAGCAAAACCAAGGAGTCAGCCATAAAGCAAGCAGCATCCTTTGCACTCAGGGACAGTAGCAGATGGGGTGACACAAGGGCTTAGAGAAGATTTCCAGAATTGATGCTGATGATAGCTAATTGGAAATGGAATGGATTCTGAGTAGCGTCCTTACTCTGGGAGGGCCTTTTGGGCTAGAAACAGAAACCACTACTGGAAAAGATTCAGAGGAGGCGGAGGTATTGATAATGTAAGATTTCCACAATATGCCCAGAAGTCTGGCTAGTCCAAGATGCTTTCTGACAAAGGACAACACTGATTATATCTAAGAAAAGTACCGTCAATCTTCCATAAAATAGCTGTAGTACCATCTAAATCCTAGTTTTTCTAATGATCTTGAAGAAATATTAGATAAAATCTTGAAGAACAGAGCTTTAATCCTTTCCAAAATATTTCTGGCATTGACATTTACCATCTGTTGTCTTCATGTTTTCTTCAGAATAAATTACCTAATCTAATCCTCATTTGAAAAATTTCCTATTCTCAACTTTCTTGACACTGTATCAAGTTACTTAATAACTGTGTATTTTCTAGCTTCCAATGTCAATCTGTCATATTTGCATTTCGTGGAATCTCTCTTTATGCTAAAAGCCAGAAGAAGCCATGAAACAAACAGAAAAGGCTCATGAGCTTATGTCTTACTCCACTTTTGATGAATCAGATGCAGGAAAGGAAAGTCCTCAATTTCTAAGCACCTAAAGGAAATGAATATAAGGGTGACCACTAACAGATAGACTGCTCTGGGAGAAAGATCTGCTAGGAAAAAAAAATAACAGCAAAGATAATCTGGCATTATAAGGCAACAATTGCAAGGAAAGTCTTTATAGCTCTAAAGAGCACAAAACCCAGTTGTTCTTCAATACAGAAGCTGCTTCTCAAGCAACAAGCAAGGAGATGGTAGCTGTCCTTATCCAGTGTGTTGTACATTAAATAATTTAGATTTTGACTGAACTGGATTTTTCACTCCCTTCACTCTGCATTTATGCCCTGGTGGACATAAATTTAAACTGGAGGTGGCATTGTGTCAGTCTCTTCCCCAGCTCTGTCAATCCACTTGCTGACAAGGATGAAAAGTGAATTGGAGAGTCATGCTGCTTCGGTTCAAGTTTTTGTCTCAAAAATAGATATCAGTGTGAAGTAGCCATGAAAGGGCTTTTTGTGCATGGCTCTATCCTGTCATAGCGGGGGGTTGCTGTAAGTGAGGAAATGCGAGATGAAGTGGGAATACAGGCATGGATGAAAATGCAGACAAAATGTCAGGAATCTGTTCTTTGTATCTAAATATAGATATGAAACCAGAGCTGAAATATATTAAATAACTGTCAAGCAAAGAATTACTGGGAGCTGCCTTCCACCCGGTGTAGAAGATGCCTTTCAAAATACTGTGTAGCATCGTTTTCAGCTGATGCTTCACACAGCAGTATATAGGAATGCAAAATTGGGATTAGATTCACAGCTGGGGTGGAATGACATTCTGCCACGGGCTTTGGTGGAACAGTGCTGATTAGCACCTACTGGGAACCTGCCCTTGTGTGCTGAAGAGCTGTGGAAGTGCAGAAAGGTTTAATTACTCCTCTGTTGCAGCCCTGTGTTGAGACATTGTGCTCCTTGTGCAAGCGTAGTCCTGATCAGAATCAGTGAGAGCTTGGTGCGTAAGAAAACTTTCTTTGACATTTCAGGCAAGATCATGATGAAAGAAGGAACTATGTACAAAAGGAGCTGATTGAAGCATGGAAAAAATTAGGAGCCCAGGACAGCTGGATACTTTGGTGGTGACCAAGTGGATTATCACCACCAACTGGTATGTGTTATCCATCCCTCTCCTTCTCACCCCCCACCACGAGTGAGTGCTCCCCACCATGAGCTCCTCCAGAGAATAGATGAACAGAAGGAGGAGTTTTCAGCTCTCTGCTCTGTCTCACAGTTACACTGGTGTCCGGTGACCATGGGAGGAATGAGATCCTGAAGCAGCAAGATGGGGGAGACTTTGATGTCAGAGACAGAAGTCTGTAGCAAAAAGTACAGAAGAAAACAAAAATCAAGGATAGTGCAGTGGTTTAACTTTCATCTTCAGCTTTACTGCTGGATGACTGAAATTGTGTTGCTGGAACTGAACCCTCATCTGTTGTGTCATCCAGACTGTGTAGGCATTGCTCCCTGAAGCTGTCCATCATCTGGCACTAGAAATCTTCACAAATAGCTAATTTGTGCCTCCAAACAAGATTTAATGGTATTACATGCTACATACTCCCTAAGCACAGACACTACAAAAGGCCTCCCTACTCAGAAGGGGAACACCACTGTTACTTGGTACCTCTGAGGTTTCTTTGGCCAACAAAAGCTCAGACCAGCAGTGTCTACAGTCTAAAAACTGCCAGACCTTTCCAATAGTGTTGTCTTGTGCTAATCTGAGGATGAAGCATTGTAGAAACCTTTTTCTGTCATTTTGGCAAGTCGACCAAACTGGTTAAACTTGATGAAAGAGAAATCTTTCTGCTACACCTGATAAAGGCAAGGATGGCTTCAACCTTGAATGTCTTAAAGTGTGTGACACTAAATGGCAATGGTCTGTCTCATCACACGAGTGTCAGCTGCTCCAATGGTGGAAACTTGCTGCAGGCATCACATCCAAGTGCAGCACTCATAAACCAGATGTGTGGCATCATTCACCCTGAGGCATTCATTTCGAAACACCTGTCTCTGCTTCTAGACAGCTACAAAGCTATGCAGTGATTTCTTTTGAAGGAAAACAAGGGTGGACAACAAGTGAATATTAAGAATTTTTGCATAAAGACGCTAGTTCCAGCCAGCATGAACTAAGACTGCATAGGGTACAGAAAAGCTCCAAGGTGATTGTGGGACTCAATCTTCTGGACTTTTCACTATTTTGCAATATTTGTATGTATTTTATATACTTTAGGATATATTACATATAAAAAGATAAGCTATATATATATGTGTATATTTAGTTTTGTCTTAAATTTTAAAGCTAAGAAAAGAAATGGGAGGGTAAAGATTGAGGCAATCTTGTGAACATTATGATTCCCCCTTTTCTGATAGGTTTTGTTGTTTCATTTAGCCTGCATTACGGCTTTGCCCACCTTTTGATCTCAAGCCCACCACTAGAACAGATTTACTATTAAAAAATACCGCTTTTAAATGATGTTTGCTTTAAGTAAGTCTGGAGTGTGATTATTTTGACTTGAGAAAATAAGCGACTGTTTGTTTTAACTGAATTCATTACACATGTTCGTAATAAATCGGCTCGGACAGTTGTCCTGACACAAAATGGGCCAAAATGTGAAATTACTGCAGCCCTGGTGAAATTTCAGCACTGCAAAATCCAGGAAAAAAAAGAAAAAATTGTGAAAGCTAGTAATCAAGCAGAGCAAGGATTTAAGGCTGCTCAGCATGCTGGGGACAGGGAGCAATAGAAACGTGAGCTTGGAGGGAAGAAAGGGTTTCTGAGCTCCCAACAAGGCAGCATCCTGCTGCCATTTATGGGGCCACAGGCCACGCTCAGCCGTCAGCCACCTGTATTTCTCCCTGGGAGCTGCAGTTCCTGCTCAGACCACCTACTTAGCAAACCAAAGCCAGTTAAGACAGAGTTTAGCTGCTCAGATTCAAGGTATTGAAGCAAACTGTCTGTCTGCTATCCAGGGAGCCTTCTCTGACATTCTGAAGTGGCAGGCTGAAGTTCACCACAAAATTCCATCCTGCAGTCCCCACCACCTCCACCCCATGATGCCTGAAGGTCAAGGATTAGCACCAACAGAGCAGTTATAGGCATAGACATCCCATTATAGACATCTCATTATAGGAAGTCTTCTGTGGACAGTCAAAACAGATTTCACAAAATCAGCCATGGGTTTCTCTATTACATTTGCTTTGCAGTGCAAGTGCTCTACCTCTGTCTTCTTTGACTTGAATGAGAATGTGGTACTGAGGAATGTGCCACTCTATGCCATTCACAGTCACAGGGTAGGCGGTCTCCAATATCTTTGCCTCTTCAGGTTCACCTCCTCTGCCCTCCAACCACCATAGCCCAGATGGGGTAGTTGTCTCCTTTTCTTTACTGTGACTTCCTTAATGAGGCTATGCCTTGGACTTAATCCCAGTGCAGTAAGTATTGACTGATGCAGTTTTCCTTGAGTGAAAACCCCCAGACAAACATTCCAGAATGAAAATGTTGAAGAGCAAACTGTATTTAAAAAAACAATAAAGTTTAAAGCAAAAGCACTCCTTCCAACTGTACTTTTTTGAAATTGGAGTTGCAAATGGCATCCTTGAAATACTGCTTTTTCCCTTCTTTCCAGTTTTTATTTCTTTAATTTTCTTCTGATCTCATTATTTCAAGGGTGTTTTGCATTGACAAAACATCTCTCCTGTTTCAGCCTGTGATGAGGAAACGCACAGATGTCCTGAAATGACTCTTCTATTCTATCAAGAGGTTTCTCATTTTGATCCATTATGCTGCTTTCCAGTTTGTTTTTCCAACAGCTGTCCACTAAGTCAGCTGAAGATATTCATGTAGAGAATAATTTTTCATTATACAGAAACTGAGCATTGCTGTCAGGTCAGCTCCTGTTACTAGTATTGCTACATACTGTGCAATACAAGCCAGCCACAGACATGTGGGAGGGTACGTCAGTGGGATCATTCCCTTTCCCATTTACACACACAGCAGCTCTGTGTCAACTTTGTTTATGCTTGTGGGAGTCCCTCACACCTCAGGGTGTTGGCCAAAGCTCTGCTTGCTGCCTCCGTGTCTGTCATGACCACCAATAGGTAATAGCCAAGATCTCAGAGGAAATCAATCTATCTGTTGGGACAAGCACATACACTCGGGCAGAGGCTGAAACTGCAGAGAGAGAGATGGGTGTTTGCTGGGTTGAGTACTGTGCTACTGGGTGGCAAACCAGGCTTTGTTTCTGTTGCATGACAAGGATGTTCCAAAGCTTTGATTTAAATTTGTGTTCACTGCAGTGCAAACAAATGACATAACTGTCCTTACAGGTTTATATTATACCTTGGATTTATCTCTTCTGCCCAAGCCAAGAGTGTTATTACTGATATAATTCTACATTTTGACACATTAAAAAAAAAAAAAATGTATTATCTTTAGTATTTTTTTAACTCTTTTCTACTTACCATTCCAAAGAAGTTTTGGTACAGGTGCAGACAACTACATGTTACAATGGGAAAAACTGTGCCTTTCCGTACTTTAATCCCAAATTGAGTCAGATAATGTCATATTTCTTATATATATGATTCAGCAGGCATCAAATTGGCAAACTACTTATGTAGCACTATCTCCAGCAGAATGCAGAAGTGTTTAGCAATAGCATAATGCACAACCTGCAACGAGACCTCCACAAGCGTGTCTTAGCGCTGTACTGAACAGCACAGTTTATGGGGAACAGCACTGGGTGCTATAAGGGCAGTCAGTATTTGGCCAGTAACAGCACTTTATTGTGTGTTGTACTTAAGATGTACTATAAGGAAGGGAACATAAACTGAATGGTGGTTGTGTGAAGAATATATCCTTCATTATTCCCACAAAAGCACACCATATCCAGGTACTATATCTTAAGGCAAACTCATGTGATGGTTTCCAGTTAAATTTCCAGTCGAAATAACTTTTGAAATGTAACTGTAATTAAATCCCTTGAAGGCTTATGGAAAAGGCATACTCCCTTCTGCAATATCTGTGGCCCCTAAAATTTTGCAATATACTGGGAGTCTATGGAGCCTTTGTTTGATTATACTAGTAATTAAATTTAAAATTTTATTAAACTTGTTAATAAAGACATAAAATACAGAGCTTCATAGATTGCTTTGATTTATTGTGAGCTTTCACTAAATCCACAATTTCCTGGCACATGAAAACACTGTGTTTAAGGCTACTCAGGTTTAACCACGTAAATTCAAAAACAGTGACATCACTTCAAAAGGGGCAGAGAAAGAAACCAATTGGGCTGCATCAGAAAATCTCTTTCTTATGGTATGTGGTGCATCCTACATAAAACAGCTGTGTGAGGTGAGGTTCAGAGCCTACAAGCACTGCTCAGCTTCAAGGCAGAGGGCAATTCCCCAAAGCCATGTGAAGGGGTTCACTTTGTTCTGGTAAGAGATCAAAAGGGCTTTTTCTGTTCTACCAGAGATAGCTGTGAAATTTTGTTCTGGAAATTGTGATGATCTCTTTCAAAGCTGAGGGAGTGTAAGATAGGGGAAGATGTATGACAGGCAAACTTCCCAAAGACAGGCCAGAGAAATCGCCCAGTCCTTCTCCTCCTGGGGGAGTTGGAGTGCCATCCTGGATGAGTGAAATAACCCGCTCCTTACCTTATCCCTTCACAATTCACTGAATCACAGGCTCACGTCCTTGTTTAAAATTTATATACATCTCTAAAACATGACTAAATATAGAATCCAAGTTAAACTTTTCTCTTGTGAGCTTCCTCGTCCATGCAAAGACTGACATTTCAAACCTTGAATAGTCTGAAAGTTTTGTTCCTCTCTCTCTCCAGAAAGAAAAGAAAAGAAAAGAAAAGAAAAGAAAAGAAAAGAAAAGAAAAGAAAAGAAAAGAAAAGAAAAGAAAAGAAAAGAAAAGAAAAGAAAAGAAAAGAAAAGAAAAGAAAAGAAAAGAAAAGAAAAGAAAAGAAAAGAAAAGAAAAGAAGGCCCACAATTATCATAACAGCTCTGTTATTCTTGTGAAGCTATCAGTATAGAAAAAAAGCTCCAAAACAAATGAAAATGATGTTGAGGGTCATACAGCTTTTCTTCATAATAATGCCTCCCCTATAGCCAGTTTCATAGGGGTTAATTTGAGGAGATTTAATATGATTGCACATTTTAGGAAAGACGTGTTAAAGACTTTCTTTTCCTTTCAAATATGAACTATAATATACGCACACTTGTGCTGCTAAAAGCACAGGTCATAAAACACAGATCCTACCAGGTGGCCTTCCTGGCTCTGCTATTATATAGTTTTCTCAGCCCAATTTTAAACATTTACATTTTTTCATCAGACATTAACAACATAGCTTTTCCTACTCACTACAATGGGATGAAAATTGTGTTCTTTGGGCAAGGTATAGACTAAAACTTCACAAAGGTATAGAATAAAACTTCACAAAGCTAGTTAGCCGCACACTTGAAGCGTTTTTGGCCCTTCGTGGCAGAAGAGAAAAAAGAGAAGGATACGTGTATATTCACTATCGGCTTTACAAGTTACAGAAATACAGGTTCCCAAGAGCCATCTCAAAAATGGTTTTAGTCAAATATTTATACTGCTATAACTTTACATGCTTAATGAATTTTCCCATTAAGGTTTTTGTGGTTTAGTAAGGAAAATCCAAATATTCTTGATTATGATTGGTGAGTTAAAATCTCTTGTAGCGACACAGTGTATAAAATCTTCTCCAAGTAACTGCCTTTTTCACACATCTGGAAAGGCTCTCCATTTTTTTTATCTGCTGGAGTCTTACAAGGGCAGCTTATTACATAAATAAACAGAAGAATATATGTAGTCATAGAATGACTGAATTGAGTATAATCTTACAAAAACAAACCCTGTCTCAATACTCCTTTGTTTGTTGCCTTTTGGCAGTATTATTGACTCTCCTGTGTGTACTGTATAATCATTACTACCCTCTGTTTCTCCCTGATGTGAAACATGGCCAGGTGGTCAGCAGCAACAAGGCCAAGGCTTGCCTAGGAGTGCAGCTTTCTGAAACCAAGTGTGTCCTCGAAATGGGAAGCCCAATTCTCACATTCTTTCCATGCAAGTGAGAGCCCTGCTGCCATTCATGGTGTTGCAGACCTCGCAGGAAACAAATCTGGCCAACTGGAGGCCAAATAACTTCATGTGAGCAGTTCTATCGGGAGAGTAGGAGACTCAGGGCTCATTCATGGCCACGGCCACCCCAAGAAATACTTTTTGCTGGGTTGTTGCTGTGTCACCCAAAAGGAGAATGTTCGTAAGTGATCGCAGGAGTGGAAACAGAAACCAGAGGAAATTCACTCTTGGGAGAATTAGAAGCAGTCTCTAAACTCTTACAGACCCTACTCCTTCTGCCACAGAGAGAAAATACTGCTACTTTGTTGTGATCCAACAGACACCCCCTGTAGGGTAATTACCTCCTGCCTCGTCCTTTGATAGGAAGAGAGCTACAGTGCTAAGACAAAAATCGCAGCTGTAAATGCTTATTTCATGCAATGGTGAAGCGCAGCCATCAGGCCAGTTATAAAATCTGGTACATTTTCCTTGTAGCACTCTGGAAGCGTGGGATGCACTCCCATTCTGTGCAGGGAATGTGACTTTATAAGTATAGCAGTGGAGCTGTTGTCATTTGCCTGCCCTTTTGTCATTTCAAAAACTACATATAGCAGAGCAATACAGGAAGTAAAAGAAATTTAAAGACTTTACACAAAATATGAGGAAGTCTAGTAAGATGATATTTACTGAAAATACACTTACTGTTATGTTATATACTTACTTTTCTGATGCATTACTTCTGTGGTATAGCTCTATCTGTTCACTCTACTGCAACAAATGTCAGCTACAGAGATAGGTCTTTATCTCTCACATTTTTTTGAAGCGTGGTAAAGGGAAGAAATTGCTTGCCAGGAATGCCTTTGGAACAAAGCTCATCATTCAGGAACATTCCTGTGATGCTGCAACTTAAAGTGAAAGCACAGGAATGAGGATGCTCCTGAAGTTCAGTGCTGTCTATCAGTCTCTGTATGTTGGTTAATGGGATTAAGTTCTGTAAGTAAATGAAGTTGAACTCTAAAAGGATTGAGTTCAGTAAGTAAATGAAGTTGAACCCAAACCCTGGAAACCTGAATCTCAAAGTAAGGCTGCAGTTTGTCTTCATTTGTACATGGGCTCTGTGCTCCACTGGGTGCAGTGCTTTGGAAATCAGAGACCTCAGGCTAAAGTTACTCTGAATATATGTGGATTTCCACAGAGAGAGTGATGTGACTCTTGCTGTGCTTCTGCACTGGCTCTGACAAAGGACAGGGATGTAGCAGAATGCTGTATCAGGGATGGCACAGGTTTATTTGTCTGCACAGCTCTGTGGTTTTGCTGGTACTCTGAGGAACTCTGGGACATGTGGGATACTCACTATACCCAGCATAGTGAGGGGAACCTGAAAAAAAGTCACACTGCTTCATGGAAGGCCTGGCTTACCACCACAAACCAAGTGCGAGAATCACAGCACCAGGCAGTAGTGGGAGACACACAAAGGACACGTCACAATCAGGGCTGAGAGCACTGCAACTGCAAATGTCATCTTTCCACAGCCAGCCACAAAGCTATGCACAGCTGAATACCAACTCAGAGACCTGCAGGGTCCCACCTAGGGATGGGAGCTGGGGCAGACTGCTTGGCAGCCCTCAAGGCACCAACTGGGGAGCAGGAGGTCGTGGGACACTCAGAAAAGCAATACATCCATCCTCAGAAATTTAAACCTGTTCCAAAATAGCAAACACATATATTGAAGTCAGCTTTCTACATTTACAGAGCTGACTACAGAAAAGGCATCATTTAGGGGAGAAAACAGTCTGCTGTTTTGCTGGGACTCTTTAGATGCCATGGTTTAAATGAATTCATCACAGTAACTCAGCTCCTATTGCTCCGAGTCACATGCTGCAAACAGTCCCTCCACACACACTCCCAGATCAACCTTGTCATTACAATTTGTCACACATCTCATTTTATGTTTGGCATTGTGCTGGAATACCATATCCTCCAGGTATTGCCATGGGCTGTGGCTCTGGAAAAAAATGGGGATTGGGTGGAAAGCAGGAATGGGAGAAGGGCAAATAGAGGGAAATTGCAGACATTAGTGAGTACCAAATTTCCTCTGGAGATTTAACATTTCCAATAGAAATAGTCAGCGCCTTGACAGTGATGGTGGTAGAGTGGAGACACACACAGAAGATGAATTTTATATTAAAAGCAGTGTAGTGAATGTTGAGCACTGAACCACTATGAAGAGACAGCCACTATTTTCCAGACCGGCAAGTCTAATATTGGCATGGCCACATTACCCCTGCAACACAACCAGAGGGAGCATGTGGACATACGTGATTTAAAATGAAAGATACATTTATGCTACTCTTTCTCTCGGATCCTAACCTCTCCTTTACTCACACTTTCTCTTCCTTTGGTGCAGTAAGCCCAAAGTAGAGGCAGTTTGATTATTTTTTGTTTCTTATGCCCCAATGGATATTTTCCCAAAGCTCTTTAGAAATACACTTCCTTCTCTTATCAAGTCGTTCCTTCAAAAAGGCAAAAAAGGCAATCAGTAAAGAATCCAGTCATATCTTTACAGTTGATAGGAGATTGGCAAAGTTTTCTGCATTAATTTATGCAAAAAGCCATGCTGTTTTCAGTATCAGAGCATTCATGTGAACTTCTTTCATAATTTTACTGAACTTAATACCTGTTATCTTTGACTTGGAAAAAAAGACATGAAAAAAATATAAGAGTAAGAGTAGCATGGTTCCACTCCAGAAGTAGTATCGTTGCTTGAAACAATTTTGCCTAAAACCAATAGGCAACTAATTTTTAAGTTAAGTTGGAATATAATAAAAAAATACAGTGGCAATATCTTTTGAGTAGAGGAGCTGGGCTTAGAGAAAGTGAAAATAATTAAATTTAGCCATAATGCCCTGGTTTTTTTTGACATTTATTTTATTTTTAAGTGAACTCCAGGGAAATATTCAAATACTGAAAAGGATTAGAAGTTAAGCATTTGATTTGCCCTCATTTCTCTAGAAATGCAGGATGATCTGAAATCCTTTTCCACCAGAATGAAAAAAATCTGTATGGTACCATTTACAACTGCAGTGAAGAAAGGAAAACAATTCAGTGTCAGATAAATATAGGTTTTGAAACAATTACCAAGGAGTAATTTGTGGAAAGGATGAAAAACTCAGGAAGGTGCTCTGGTATGAATGGCTGTGGCAGAATTGGTATTTTAGCAGCATAACTTAATCTTTCTCCTTTAACATCTCCTTGGATTGAGTGAAATAAGCTGTCAATAAGAGCACTTTTTTTTTTTTTTTTTTTTTTTTTTTTCCCAGCAGAAACACAGGAGCTTCTGCCAAAACAGCTCTGTACTGGACATGTAACAAAAAAACACAGCATAAGCTTTGCCGTACGGCACAAAGCCCATAGCTTTTTGTCAGCAAAATGGGCTGACATAATATTGCAGTGCTAGATAACTCTACCACATGGTCTGTCCTGATTTTGTTACCCAAACAAAAACCAAAACAATTCCCTCCCTCCGTTCTCCTCCCCTTTTCATTCCCTCCCACATTAAAAGAGAAGCAGCAGCCTGCTCGGGCTATAAAAACTCCCAGGCTTTTTGCAGCTCTCATCCAGAGCTGGCTAAGCATCCTCCCTGAGGACTCTGCTTTCCAACTATGTCCCCACCCCTTACAAGTGAGTCATTTCTCCAGGGCTCCCTGAGCTGTTTTGGTCCAGAAACCTCTGTCACCATGGACTTCCCACCTGTGTTTGAATGGGTCACTGGAGCCTGCAGCATCTTTTGGTGACCTCCCTGCCTGCCAAATGCAAGGTGGAGTCTCTGTAGCCTTCCCTCTCCAATATGACATAAAATCCTTTTTATTTTTGGAATAATAATAATAATAATAATAAAGCAAAATTCTTTATGTTTACATTTCTTTCTACACGTACCTGAAAGGAGGTTGTAGCGTGGTAGGGACTGACCTTTTCTCCCACATAACAGCAATAGAACAAGAGGTGATGGCCTTAAATTGCACCGAAGGAGGTTCAGGTTGGATATTAGGAAGCATTTCTTATCAGAAAATGTAGTGAGCTATTGGAACAGGCTTCCCACGGAGATGATGGAATCACCATCCCTGGAGGTGTTCAAGAAACATATAGCTGTGGCATCGAGGAATGTGGGCTAATGAGCAGGGTGGGGATGGGTTCATGGTTGGACTAGATGGCCTTAGAGGTCTTTCCAAACTTAATGATTCTATTATCCTATGATTTCAGGAACTTTTAAAACTCTACTCTGCTGAATTTTTCTCAATCACTGGTGCTGATTAGAAAATCTTACATTTTCTTTTCCTTTCCTCCTTTTCTTTTCTTTTCCTCCTTTTCTTTTCTTTTCTTTTCTTTTCTTTTCTTTTCTTTTCTTTTCTTTTCTTTTCTTTTCTTTTCTTTTCTTTTCTTTTCTTTTCTTTTCTTTTCTTTTCTTTTCTTTTCTTTTCCTTTCTTTTCCTTTCTTTTCTTTTCTTTTCTTTTCTTTTCTTTTCTTTTCTTTTCTTTTCTTTTCTTTTCTTTTCTTTTCTTTTCTTTTCTTTTCTTTTCTTTTCTTTTCTTTTCTTAAATTTTTAAAGAAAATGGCCTTTTTTTAAAGGCCATTTACTAAATCATTTTTATATTTCATTTTGAAAATGGAACAAAGAATGGCATAGAAGAAATCTCTGTATCATTTCATCCTTTTTTTTTTTTATGATAAATCCCTCGTGTTTTTAATTCAAAATTACCCCGAGTTTATATCATTATTTTCTCCTCTGGAAGTTACATTTTTATACAAAAAAATCTGCAATAAAAATAAAACATTTTGTTCAAAAACAACAATATTTGTATCTAACATTCTTTTAGATGGAGTTTCAAATCATGGCACATTTTATTCTGAATGGACTAAAAATGGTATATGAGAAGTAAGTAAAATATACTGTAACTATGCATCTGTGCAAGGAGAGTGGATTTATAGCACATGCAATTTTTGCTTTCTCCCAATTCCCTGAAGAGTACTGATTTCTAGGATTTAGGCTTTACAATGCTCAGCCTTGCAGCATTTAATTTTCAGGTCCTGACCTTATATCCAGTGGCCTGAGAAAGAAATCAACAGAGTGAATGAGGGGACTGTAACTGGCAAATAACAGCAGAGGAGCAGAGAGTTGTCCAAAGGCAGTGATTTGAGGCCATCCTCAAGAGATGTCAGAGGACAATGGAACTTTTTTAATCCCTCTCCACTCTTTAGTAACCTACATAGCACTTCAATTTCTAGGCGATGCTAGAAGGATCCATGTCCTCAAACTCTGCTGAAAAAAAACTGAAACTATACACAGAATTTCAGAAAATGTGTACATCTCCATATCCTCTAGAAATGCCAGAGAACAAGGGAGCTTCTTAAAACCCTCTCCACTATACAGGAATGTTGCACAGTTCTTTGCTTTGCTAGGCAGTTCTAGGAGGATCCATGTAGAATCACAGAATCATAGGATAACTTGTGTTGGAAGAGATCTTAAAGCCCATCCTGTTCCATGGGCAGAGTCGCCACCCACCAGAGCAGGCTGCCCAGGACCCCATCAAACTTGGCTTTGAATGCCTCCAGGGATGGAACATCCACGACTTCTCTGAGTAACCTGTTTCAACAACTCACTTCCTTCTGAGTAAAAAATATCCTCCTAATAACTAATTTAAATCTCCCATCTTTTAGCTTAAAATAATGTTCCCTTATCCTATCACTATCCATGCATGCAAAAATTTGGTCTTCATCCTGTTTATCCCTTCAAATTCTGGAAGACCACAATGAAGCTTCCCCATAGACTTCTCAAGGCTAAACAAGTCCAGCTTCCTCAACCTGTCTTCATAGGAGAGGTGCTCCGGCCCTCTGATCATCTTTATGGCCCTCCTCTGGACTTGCTCTAACAGCTCCATATCCTTCTTGTGCTGAGGGCTCCAGGTCTGGATGAAATACTCAAGAAGATGGGCTCTCACAGGGGCAGAGGGAGACAATCACCTCCCTCTCCCTGCTGGCCACACCTCTTCTGATGCAGCCCAGGATACAGGATGCAGGCATACACTGCTGTCTCATGTCAGTCTTTTCATCCACCAGAACCCATAGCCCTTCTTTGCAGGGTTGCCCTCAAGGAGTTATTCTCTCCATCTGTACGCATATCTGGGATTGCCATGACTCAAGCACAACACCTTTCATGTGGCCTTGTTGAACCTCATTAGGTTAAGATGGGCTCATTTTTCAAGCCTGTTCAGGTCCCTCCAGATGGCATCCTTTCTTTCTGTTGGATCAACTGCACCACTCAGCTTGGTATCATCTGCAAACTTGCTGAGGGGACACTTGATCCCACTGTCTGTGTCACTGATAAAGATGTTAAAGAGCCCTGGTCCCAGGAGAGAACCCTGGGAAAAATGTCAGAGGACAACAGAGCTTTTTACACCCCTCTCAGCTTTACGGTAGTCCTACATAGTGCTTATACAGCTAGGTGATAGTAGGAGGATCCATGTTCTCAAGTTCTACTGAGAAAAGGAAATTTGTAAATACACTTTCAGAATACATGTGATTAGTGGGTCCTTCCAAGAGTAGTAGCTGAGCATGGAGCACACAGTTCTAACATCCTTTACATCACTGCCAGGGATGACAGTAGGTTTGAAGAGTTCTGATTTTAGGTAAGACCATCAATCTGCTGTTTGGACTTTTAATGTTAGCTCTGAAATAACACAACCACCAGATGCAAAACAACAATAATGGAGTGATGATGCATTTTCTTGTTTTATTTTTGGTCTTCATCACCGGCTTCATCCAGATCAAGAACTGCCTGCCCTCCTGCTGGCACAAAAATCTGTCAAGTGCTCTGTCTAAATCAACAGCAGGAGGATCATACACTGAGTGGAGTCAGATAGATTTGGCGAATGCTTGGTGTATGCGGGCCCATTGGTAAAGATGGGGAAGCTACAAACGCTAACAATTTTTTACCTCCATTTTGCTTTGGACATCATCCATAGAGACTCTCTGAGGCACAATTGTGTTCCAGCCAGTGAACCTTACAGGCCCTGCTTTACTGGTTTTAGTGCACAGAAATAGGGCAGGCTTGTTCTACATGCGGGTTTTGTGTTGTTTGTTGTTGTTATTTGTTTGCTTTGAATTTTATTAAGAGGATAAGAGTGTTCAGAATTCAAAGCAAAACTGCTTTTACACACTCAAAAATTATGTTTGGGAACTTTTGAATGGCCACAGAAGTCAATTTATAAAAGTTTTATCATCACCAGAGGAGTTATATCTGCCTGCAGAGCAGAACTTAATCATCAGTTTTGCTTCACAAACTTTGCTTTTTACTGTGTAACGAGGGCAGGGAAAACCCTCGAAGTGTTCCCTGAGCAGGAAGCGATCCTGAGAGAGTGAAATGTTGTGACTCATCTCCACAGCAACCCAGGGGTGATGACGTGAGCGAGCGCTGCTCTGGCTTATTCTTGTTTAGCAACAACCGTACAATACATAAATACATGTTTGGTGGCTAGGGGGTTACAAAGACAATGATGAATTCTTCACAGATCCTTATCTATCAAACTACTTAGTACACCTGGTGGATAACAAAGATTATTGGTAACCAGTGTGGCTAGCAATTTGATTTGATGCCGTTTTGCTGTTTTAATTTTTCCTTCAATAGGAAGATAAGGGACTATTGTTATTTGTTTTTTAGGACACCGCCTCTGTTGACAAATGTGAAAATTTCTGCCTGTTCAGTAACCCCAGCCTGGGCTGTGATGGAGGTGTGATGTGAGACCTGCAGCCCCAGAGCAATGGCCTATCCACAGCCAAAACAGCAGAAGGCAACAACAGTTTGCTGTGAACCACAGGGATATTTTGCATGCCAGAGCTCACATGTAGACATGTACTTGCAGCCACAATGCACACTGGGGCAAGAACAGACTTTTCACAAGCTACTCTACTCAGCACTGATGAGGCTGAACCTGAAGTGCTGTGTCCAGGTCTGGGCTCCCCAGTACAGAAGAGAGCTGAACATACTGGAGAGTGTCAGAGGGAGAGCCACCTAGATGATGAAGGGACTGGAGCACCAGGGCTGTGAGGAGAGGCTGGGAGAGCTGGGTCTGTTCAGCCTGGAGAAGAGAGGGCTCAGGGGCATCTTATTACTAACAATCAATACCTGGAGGGAGAGTGCAGAGGATGGAGCCAGGCTCTTGTCAGTGGTGCCCACTGATATGGTAAGAGGTATAGGCACAGACTGGAACATCAGGAAGCACTTCTGAACTGTGCAGATGGCTGAGCACTGGCACACGCTGCCCAGAAACTGTGGAATCTCCTTCTTTGAGATCTCCAAAAGCTGCCTGGACATGGCCCTGGGCACCCTGCTCTGGCTGTCCCTGCTTGAGCAAGCGTTGGGCTAGATGGACCCAGAGGTGCCTCCCCACCTCAGACATGCTGTAAGTCTGTGATTCTGTAAACTCTAGTCAGTATATTTCTCTATTAAATATGGGAAATTTATTTGATGTCTAGTAGATAATAAAGACTTCTTTACAGATTTTGAATTCACGTGAGGAAAGTTATGCCGCTACTATGCAGTACTTAACAGGATAGTTTGGGTTTTACTGTTGTTGCTTGTTAAAAAACATATTCCAGAAAAAGAGATTTGTTTCTTCTTTAAGAGAACCAAGTCCTTCTGTCTTGGCTATCCCTACTGCATTTCTATATCTCATTGTAGCAGACAGTAGCACTTTTCCACGTGCCCAAGGCCACCATCAGTGCCACGCTTTTTTGGAGTACTTTTGCCATGCCATGTGCATATATTCAGCTGGGTGGCTAATCAGACCCATATGGAGCCTGTCTGCTCTATAACTGAGTCATAAATGCCAGTAAAAGCCGTGATGGCTGCTAAGGGAGGTTCTCCATTCACTCAAGTAGCTGTCACTTTCTATTTTGTACCTATTAGCAAGCTTGAAGTCTCTGAGGTCAGTGTGTTCAAGATGAAAAGTTTGAGTTTCTTTTGACTCTAGAGGCAAGAAATACAGTTTGATGAACCATCTCTTAGACAAATTTGCTATGGCATTTTCTACGTGTCCAGAAAGTCTGTCTACTCCTAACAATATCTTTTAACTATTCTTTTGACTATTTTTGCTATATCACCTCTTTGTAGTTGGACAGACTTACTCCCATCTCTCTGATGGGGGAACCAGCCATACAGCAATGAATATACTGATCTCCTGGGAACAGCAAAAGAGTTTAAAGCATTTCCAAATCATCACATGTGAGGAGGCAAGTAGGAATGGGGAAGACAGATGTGGTGAACTGTGCATCAGTTAGGAAATATCAATCAGCAGTATTAAAACAGAATTCTGCTGAGGACAGAGTGAGCCACAAGCTTACCAGAATCTGTGGCAGCCTCACAGATATGTATAATGCCTCAGTGAAACACACACAATGCTAAGTAAGTTCACCACCACAGCTAGGAAAAATGAAAGTCACCTCCAGACTGAAGGAGGATCTTTCTAAATGAGAGCAATCTGGCAGCTCTCCTGGAGTGAGCAAGTATCTGGTTGCACAGCAATCAGGAAAGTTTATTTCACAGAATCACAGAATCACAGAATCGTAGGGGTTGGAAGGGACCTCCAGAGATCATCGAGTCCAACCCCCCTGACAAAGCAGGTTTCCTACAGCAGGTTGCACAGGTAGGCGTTCAGGCAGGTCTTGAATATCTCCAGAGAAGGAGACTCCACAACCCCCCTGGGCAGCCTGTTCCAGTGCTCCGTCACCCTCACCACAAAGAAGTTCTTGCGCACATTCGTGCGGAACTTCCTATGCTCCACTTTCTGGCTGTTTCCCCTTGTCCTGTCTCCACACACTACTGAAAAGAGTCTGGTCTCGCCACTTTGCCCCCCACACCTTAGATATGTATAGACCTGGATCAGGTCCCCTCTCAGCCTTCTTTTCTCAAGGCTAAACAGACCCAGTTCACTTAGCCTTTCTTCATAAGGGAGATGCTCCAGGCCCTTCACCATCTTTGTGGCCCTCCGCTGGACTCTTTCCAAGAGATCCCTGTATTTTGTACTGGAGAGCCCAGAACTGGACACAGTACTCCAGATGAGGCCTTACCAGGGCAAAGTAGAGGGGGAGGATCACCTCCCTCGACCTGCTGGCCATGCTCTTTTTAATGCACCCCAGAATGCCATTGGCCTTCTTGGCCATGAGGGCACACTGCTGGCTCATGGCTAACCTGTCGTCCACCAGGACACCCAGGTCTCTTTCTGCGGAGCTCCTCTCCAGCAGGTCATCCCCCAACCTGTACTGGTGCATGCAATTGTCACAGAATCACAGAATCACAGAATTATCAAGGTTGGAAAAGACCTAGAAGATCATCCAGTCCAACCATTACCAATACTTTCCAGCTAAATCATATCCCTCAACGCAACATCCGAACGTTTCTTGAACACTCCCATGGTCGGTGACTCCACCGCCTCCCTGGGCAGTGCATTCCAATGCCTGACTACCCTTTCCGAGAAGTAATACTTCCTAATGTCCAGCCTGAACCTCCCCCGGCACAGCTTGTAACCATTGCCTCTAGTTCTATCACTGATTACACGAGAGAAGAGACCAACCCCCAGCTCACTACAACCTCCCTAGGTGCAAGACTCTACACTTGCTTTTGTTAAACCTCATCTGGTTTCTTACAGCCCAGCTCTCCAGCCTGTCCAGGTCTCACTGAATGGCAGCACAGCTTTCAGGTGTGTCAGCCAATCCTCCCAACATCATATCATCAGCAAACTTGCTGAGGGTGGCCACTATCCCCTCATCAAGGTCATTGATGAAGATGTTGAACAAGACCAGACCCAGCACCGACCCCTGGGGAACACAGCTAGTTACAGGTCTCCAACTGGACTCTGCACCGCCAACGACGACCCTCTGTGCTCTGCCAGTCAGCCAGTTCTCAACCCACCTCGCTGTCCACTCATCTATCCCACACTTCCTCAGCTTTGTTATAAGGATGTTTTGGGAAACAGTATCAAATGCCTTGCTGAAATCAAGGTAGACTACATCCACCCAGCCAGTGACAACGTCATAGAAGGCTACCAGGTTGGTCAAGCATGACCTCCCCGTGGTGAACCCATGCTGACTACTCCCAATAACCTCCTTTTCTTTCAATTGTCTGGAGATGATAGCATCCAGCACAAGCTGTTCCATCACCTTTCCAGGGACAGAGGTGAGGCTGACTGGCTTGTAATTACCCAGATCTTCCTTCTTGCCCTTTTTGAAGACTGGAGTGATGTTGGCTATCCTCCAGTCTTCAGGCACTTCCCCCATTCTCCAATTCTCTCAATGATAGAGAGCGGTTCAGCAGTCACCTCCGTCAGCTCCCTCAACACCCGTGGATGCACCCCATTGGGTCCCGTGGATTTATGAACATTGGTGTTGCCTAGTCACTCACGGACCACCTCTTTCTTGACTGAAGGGAAGTCTTCCATTCCCCAGATGCTCTCACTAACCTCCAGGTTCTGGGATTCCTGACGGAGAGCTTTTCCACTGAAGACAGAAACAAAGAAGGCATTCAGTATCTCCGCCTTCTCAGCATCCCCTGTTACCAGAACACCCCCCTCACTTAGTAGGGGGCCCGCATTCTCCCTAGTCTTCCTTTTACTGTTAACATACTTTAAAAAGCCTTTTTTTAATTATCCTTTATCGCTTTTGCAAGATTCAATTCCAGGTGGGCTTTAGCCTTCCTCGTCGCATCCCTGCAGGCCCTGACAACATTTCTATACTCTTCCCAAGTGGTCAGACCCTTTTTTCACGTTTCATGGACCTTCTTCTTTCCTTTGAATTTGCGCATGAGCTTCTTGCTCATCCACACAGGTCTCCTGCCGCCCTTTCCCGATTTCTTGCTCACAGGGACGCACCAATCCTGAGCTTGGAAGAAGAGCTGTTTAAATGCTGACCAGCTCTCACAGGCCCCCTTACCTTCTAACACCCTGGCCCACAGAATAGCTCCAAGTAGGTCCCGGAAGAGATCAAAGTTGGCTCTCCTAAAATCCAGGGTAGCAATCCTACTTTTTGCTTTGCTTCTTCCACTCAGGATCTTGAACTCCACCATCTCGTGGTCACTACAACCCAAGCTGCCCCCAATCTTAACTTGCTTAACAAGTCCCTCCTTATTAGTGAGAATAAGGTCCAGGAACACCCTTCCCCTTGTCAGTTCCTCCAGCACCTGCATCAGAAAGTTGTCATGCGAGCTGTCCCACCACATCTCCGTGATCGCAGTGAGATCATGGCCTTGTGACCGCATGCAGATCTCCAACTCTTCCTGTTTATTTCCCATGCTGTGCGCATTAGTGTACAGACACTTCAAGGAAGCAGCATCCTCCCGCCCCTCTCCATCCCTTTGAACTCCACCCTCTTCACCCATCAAGCTATGTTTTGAGCCTCAAACTACCCACTCAACCCCACTGGCCCTCATTTTGTCCCCTTCCCCCTTCATACCTAGTTTAAAGACCTTTTTTTTTCCCAATTTCCTGGCAGTTGGATACGCAAGACATGCTTCATTAAGAAGTGTCACTAGATAGGGATGTACTTGCTTTTTGAAACTGCAAATAAGCATAATTCCTGTTACTTTTAAGTGAGTATCAGTTTTCTCGTGAAATTTAGCAGAGGTCTGGAAACAATTACCATATTTTAATGATTATCAACAAAGGGAATATCTAAATCGCAGCAAGTTTTTCAGAAAATAGTTGGTGGTTCTGGAAGTATATGATTTTATTTGTCTGATTTGCATCAGTTTTCAAGGGCCTGATTTTCAAAGGTTTGAATGTTCAGTGCTTCCAGAGAATGAGATGTCTTAATAACTTTGATGAAAACCCAGGAGACATTCAGAAACATAATTTAAAAAATCTTGGTCTTGTATAGGCTTTTTTTTTTTACCATTAACTTCCCATTACTACAAAATGGACTGTCAGAAACAGCATTTGTGATCCTGCCACAGTCTTCTTACCAGCTCTGAGAGTTCAAGTAGCATGTCAAGTCCTCCCCACCCTGCCCAGAAAAATGAGATTGGAACTGAATTTATGAGACGATTTTTCAACAAAAAGTTAAACTTTTGTGTTGGGCTAGACGACTTCCTGCAGTCCCTTCCAGTCCAGACTATTCTCTGATCCTATCAGTGTGGGAGCATTGTCCTTTCCAGTCCATTTTGTATTGCTTTATCCATTTCCAACATGCTTAGAAAAGAGTCCTTTCAGCTTGCTCCTGAGAGCTCTGGCATGAAGGTTGCCCACAGAGGGTGTGGATGGCCATTTCCTGGGGACATTCAAGGTCAGGCTGGATGAGGCTCTGAGCAACCTGATATAGCTGTAGGTGTCCCTGTTCATTGCAGTGGAGTTGGACCATAGTGCCTTTAAGGATCCCTTGCAACTTAAATGATTCTGTGATTCTATGATTCTAAGTGTCGTCTTGAAATGTCACAAGTAAAAGGCAGGATGTTTAGAGTTGGAACTTACTATGGTGAGCAGGAAATACTAAACAAAAAAGTGGAAGACAATGAAGATCTGTGGATGCACAGACACAAGGATGCTGAATGAGTCAGAGAAGGTTAGTTTGGAAAGATTCAGTGACATGAAGCTATTAAAAACTTCTGAAAATCCACATTGATTTAATTAGAATTCCAGACCTGCCATGGACACCACATGTCATTGTTGTACTGTGCCTTCCCTACACTCCTCTTCTGTCCCCAGGTTCACTTCTGAACATATAAGGTGCTTCAGATCTTCAGCTAATGCTTTCAGTCCTCAGAGATCTGGTGTCAGTGGCTGCCCCTACTACTGCCCAATTCAGTTACCTGTCTGCTCCATGGAAAGTCCGCACAGTAATTTCCTGTATATATAACAGAAAAGTCGAGATGGATAAAGCAAACTGTTGTCTTAGTGCCTAAGTATGCCACTGGGGGAACATGCTGGCCTCTTTCCAAATGTGGTACAGTTTGGGCTTTTCCTACTTAAATTAATAGATAACAGTACTATCAGAAAATCTAAGCAAAGGCTTAACATCTTCCAAGATCATAAAGACACAATCTCAAACAATCACAGTTTTTCACTTCTAATTATGTTTAGATAGTTGCTTGGAGGATCCTTATGACTCTGTTAGGTAGTCAAGTTTTATGCACAGAGGTAACATCATTTTGTAAGCCAACAAGCACAGCTTAAAAAAAAAAAAAAAAAAAAGATGAAAAGAATTTGTGGTTCAGATACAGATAAAGGATTTTCAAACAAAGTTAACAGGAAGTTTAAATAGTATGAGACAAAGAAAAACAAACACGTTTGTGTTAACAAGTCCAACAGTGTTACATTATAAAAAAATTCTCCACCAATTTGTCACTGTGCAATTTCATTTTCTCCTGTTCTGAAAGGACTGCGTCAAAAGTGTATTGAAAAGAAAAACTTATGGCAAGTAAATGTACACAAAACAAATATTTGCTTTTTGGAGGAAGTGAGGGAACTAACGTCTCTATGCCCAGTACTCCTCTCCTAGCTTTTTTTGCACATTTCTTTCCTGACAGTGAAGTCAAATTATTTGGGGATAAAAGCTTATTTGTTTTTACAAGTTTTTCATTTCAATTTGCTTACAAGAATTTGCTTTTACAAGAATAAGATCTTTGAATGTCATGCTATGGAAGTCTATAAAGCATCTGCATCCAGTACCCAAGGAATCCAAATTCCTTCCGAGAAAGAGCTCTGGATTTATTACTGTACCTTGAAAAACAAGTCCCTGAGGACAGATGACCCTTGCCATTTTATGGCTCACCAACTCCTTGACAGCTGCTTCTGGGTGGCTGCAGGTTACGACACAAATGTTTCTTCAGTAACCATTTACCTGCTCCCTGGTGGATTCCCTTTCCTTAATGTATCCCTTGCTTCAATGGAAACCCAGCCTGTGTAAGTTTATGAAGTCACGGGGCAAAGGAAAGTGACTGACTAACAAAAGAGCCCTAATAGCTTCTAATTCAGCTCTTTTTCTTTTTTTCTTGAGGTCCCAAAATGTTTAGGTTGCCTATCTGATCTTTGTCCTGCCTTTTCCACGTAGAAACTGTGCTGAGTGGAAACCAAGAATGTTAGAAATTTTTATTCTTAAAGCGTGTAACAGAAAATGAGGTTGGTATCGGTCATGCTTGGAAACTTTGCTCTGTTTAATCAGATTCAGATGAAACGATGATTGGCAGTCTTCTGCAGAAGCATTGTGAAATGTATCAATGAAAAAAACTGAAGAATTTACCACATTTCAAGAGAAGCTTTGCCCGTGATTTTCCTTTATAATTTCAGTCTAGGTAAGCATTTCCAGTAAGACACTGCTCCAGAAACTCAGAATTATATGTAGTTTATCTGCTTTTATCACAAAAACTTCTCACTTTCTATTGCTGTAGGAGCTGTTTACATCAGAAAAGAGGGTCTAGGACATCTAGGACTATCAGAAAAGAGAGACATCTCCCTGCACTGATGGTAGGGGAGAAATGTTGTGTGGTAGTTACGACACCCAAATTCTTTATCTAGCATTTTTCACCAGTCCAACTGGAAGCATGTAACATTATGGAAAAGAGACTGTGAAACATCTGATTTAAAGGATTCTGTCAAACTCTTTGTGGCAGAAAACTCTTATATCAGAAATAAGCCCCCCCTCCTGAGTCCTTTCCCTCAAGATGGTTGCCCAGATACAAGTGGTGCACCAGAGATCTGAGTGGGACTTTGCACATGACCAAGAGCTCTGTGACAATGTGTTTATAAAAAGGGTCAGGTTTAAAAACACACTGATAATTAACTGCTTCCATATCACCTCTTTATTTTCGTCTGAACATCTTTCTGCTATTGCATGTTATATTTGTATTACACTTGAAAAGGAGTACAAGCTCTCAAATCTATTTGCATGTCTTTGAGAAATTGTAGTTTAAACATGAAAAGGAGGTGAGTTACAGTTAATTTCCCATTTCCAGGTCTGTATTTGTCTCCAGTGTTACAGCTGAACTACTAAGTAGTCAATAGATTGGAAGAGGCTTATTTCCATGAATATGCGTTCAAAGCTGGTTCATAGCTGGGAAAAGTCAGATCTGTGTGTACCATCTTTTTTCCAGTAAGAAGGCTTTCAACTTCAAAAATCCTGACAGGCCTAAAACTGCAGTCAAAATGTCAGATTGGAAATAAATAAATAAATAAATCATTGGCTATTGACACTTCATGCTCTCAGATCAGCGTGCATCTCAGACCAGATAACTGCTGCTAGTGAAAATGCTGTCAGTGGCAGGACTACTTTCATATTGTTTCTAAGTTCTCAAGCAAACAGCACTACAAGTACTTTTTTTACAGTTATGTTTTAACATTTATTTTTTCTTTCTTTACTGAGTGAATAAGGTGCATTTTAACCTGGCCAAGTGAATAAATCAGTAATCTTGCCATGTTGGTATGGTTCTTGCAGCAAGAGAATTACATGTTATCAAACACACATGTTTGTGTTAGCGCGTTCTCATCTCAGGGCACAAGCTTTCTGGGCTTTGATCCAATCAAAAGCCAGTGGGATAGCGAATGTATGTCTTGGACACTTTATGATTAATGGTAAAGAGGCCTAGAAATATTCGCTTCATAAACAGCCTTTGCAAGGAATACGCGTTATTAAAATATACTTGTCAATGCTGGGTTCTAATAATAAATGTATAACACGTTGGTGATATATGAGGTGATGGCAAAAGGCAATGATAAGAGAGATGTCATAGCTATAGGATTACATTAGGTTGTTTGAGGAGGGCTACACCACATTGGCAGTCTCTCTAGATGTCTTGGCTGTAAAGGAGGACAGCTGTCATCATTCGTACCTGTACTTGACCTGGCTCTGCTCCTGTACAGGCATAAGCCCTTGAACATGTCTAGGACCACTTCCAGAGGCCAGCTGAATTTCGATAGCACCTAACTATGGTCCTTACCTTGTACAAAGTTCACTGACATGCTTAGAGATTTAATTTCACATGTAAATTATGTTTGGTGCTAAGTCTGGGTCCAGAGGGCCTGGAAAATTCTGGTTGCGTTGGTTTTATTCCTTAACAATTTATGAGTCTTTGGTGCACTCGATCTAATTTCAGGTGGATAAGTAAAACAGCTCTACCCATCACCATCATGTTGGTTTTGGAAAAACAACAAATCATCTGACGGCGTATAATAATATGTGTTCTGGCAGAGTTGTACGTGATCATAACATCAAAGCCATTAAACTGTTTATTCATTTTGCAGTGAATATACAAGAACCTTAGTTACAGTGAATAGTGCAGTTCCACTGATTTTAATGAGAGCAATATTTACTCTATGTTCAAGGCTGGTTCTAGTCCTCCTCAAGATCCTCCTTGTATGTCACAAGAATCAGACATACTACGTTGTGATTGAACTTGTTGGCATTCAAAAATTAGGAACTTTTAATAGAAAACATTTATTAGAAAATATTTTTAGCAACCTAAAAATGTGAAGTTTTAATGTAGGAAATATAATAGAAGATGAATAATTTTCTGCATTACTATTTTTTAAAAGGACTTTTTAATAAAAGTACTGTAATTTATGTTTGAGGTTCGGAACACTTTAAGTAACAAGAAGCAGCAGTTAAATTTCTTCCCATTGTGGCCTTTAAAAAAATTATTACTTACTTTCATTGCATTGCCTTTAATTAGTTTACATGCCATTTAAATAGCGGTTTTATGATTTAAATCACAGTGTAAAGCCTGGTGCTCATTAGAAAGTATGTCTGCCCCATTCAATCGCAATTGAGCTGCAGCCTGATTGGTCTCAAATCCAGTTCCTGAAGTGGTAGTTCACTCAGTAGTTTCCCATGACACAGGAAAATGGATTCCAATTTGCTTTCTTCATGACAGCGTTGTCTCAAATGGCCCACATGATTGGGTCCTTGCTTTTCTCTCCCTTCCCTTCCCGTTCTGCACCCATCCTTTGAAACCCCCTACCACCACAGTGCCAGTCCTACTGTGGAGGTGCCCAAACTAGGCTTTCAATCTGTGAATTTTTAATTTTTTTTTAATTCGAACTGAATTATGTAATTGAACTGACTTTTATATTCACTGTGATCCAATGGAAACAGACTTTGGGAAGAGGGATTTGGTGCCTGTGGACTGAGAGCTAATCTTTGTTTTTTGCCTGCTAGTGAACAAGTGTACTTCTGATCATTGTGAAGGTCAAGCTGCTTTAAGAAAAAAGTGAAAAATGTTATCATAGAATCATAGAATGGCCTGGGTTGAAAAGGACCAAAAAGATCATCTAGTTTCAACCCCCCTGCTATGTGCAGGGTCGCCAACCACCTGACCAGGCTGCCCAGAGCCACATCCAGCCTGGCCTTGAATGCCTTCAGGGACGGGGCATCCACAACCTCCTTGGGCAACCTGTTCCAGTGTGTCACCACCCTCTGTGTGAAAAACTTCCTCCTAATATCTAACCTAAACCTCCCCTTCTCAGTTTAAAACCATTCCCCCTTGTCCTATCACTATCCAGCCTCGTAAACAGCTGTTGCCCTAACAAATGAAAAAAAGCTGTAGGGGCATGAAGGAGAGGGAGAAGTGTCAAAGCACAGTTAAACAGGGATGGTTTGAGCACCTTTGCCTGGAGATTCACAAGACAGTTAGGGCTGCACTACTACAGCTATTCACACCCTTGTATTATCAGGACTCAGATAACAGTATTCAAGGTCCATCACCCATAGCAAGGCAGATCACAGACCACATCTTTTCACGTCTAAAATTTATTCAGCCTACTAAACATCCTTTTGTGAAGAAATATTTTTCTTTCTTTTTCTCCTTCTTTATTTTTTGTTTTTGTTTTTGCCTTTTTCTTTTATTCCTTTTTCGTTCTTTTTCTCTTTTTCCTTTTTTCCTTTTCCTTTTCCTTTTCCTTCTCCTTCTCCTTTTCCTTCTCTTTTTCCTTTTTCTTTTTTTCTTTCTCTTTTTTTATTTGTAGAGTTATTGTAGCAACTTCTCCACACAATCCACTACTATAACTGATGCACTGAACTGAAATATAGTCGTCGTGGGATTGAAAGACATCTTCCTTTAGACAAAAGCATAAATGGATTACACTGCAGTGCACATAGATCATTGAAATACGAATTTGATTACTTTTGTGGCTTAATCACACATGTACACACCTTGGTTATTTTAGGATTAATGTGTCCATGTGTGTGCAGAGAAGACTCAATAAAATACAGTACCAAGTGAAACATAAGTTGTCCATCTCTTTTACTAATCTATTTTAGACATTGAATATTACCATCTGTTTTGGAGGCAGAAAAGTAAGTTGTTCAGAGAAATAACTTGCCCTGGAAAAATCACTTGCTAACTCACTATTCATTAGAGTGATTTATGCACAAAAGCTTAACCCTTCTAAAGTTTTTTGATATGTTTGTTTTAGAAATTTTTCCGGTTAAAAAAAAATAAAAAAAGAGAGAGCTAGAAGGACAACAATTTTGTTCATCTAGCTTATGCAAGCAGTGAGCCTATCTGCTGAGACTGCATTTTTGTTATGAACTATATAGTTCCTTTTATTTTAGGTCATTGTAAGGCAGCTGCCTTATTTTGATCCGACCCCATCAGAATGGCCTGTGACTCCACCTATGCCAGTAAATAAAGCTGTACCAAAGAATGCTCTGAACACAGGAGGTCAGTAGTCTCTAAAGTCAGGCTGTTAGAACAGTCCATGACACTATATTGGTTGGAGTCATCTCCCAGAAGTGTTTTAAAAGTGTTTAAATATTAGTGCAGACCAAGGACATTTCCATTTGGTGGAGGGAGTATGCCCTCCTTGTTCCAGAAGTGTGCTTAACAACACAGCCGCAGCCACACCAGGCACCTTGGCATTAAAGCCACCAACTGGTCCTGGACAATTTACTGTTGTAAATGCAGTCATATTATCCCCAATGATTCTCTGCATTTGTTTGTGCCTCTATCTGTTCTTTCTCAAGTTAAAGGCTAAAAATTCTCTGGGGAAAGGAGTTTTTCTTTGTTCTCTTTGAGCATGTAGCACACTAGGATCCTCGTCTGTGACTGTGACCCCTTCTGCATTCCAATTAATAAATCACTCTAATTCTGAATAATGCTTGAGGCAAGGGTATTGTAAAGAACAGTTGAGAAAAGAAGATATCAAAAGGCAGAGAATAAAGCAAACACATATCTTAACCACTGTGGGAACCATCTACTCTTTTAGACTTGCTTTCCATGGACAGATATGGTTGGTCACAGAACAAGACACCAAAGGAAGATATGAACATACTTTTCATGTTTTGGTATCTATTGAGTCTGGTAAGACTCTCGATGCAGTCATAAAGAAGTTCCTCCCTACACTGCATGTGAGGAGTCTGGAATGAAGGGCTGATTGCCCTTAGCTTTTCTAGCATTATTTCCTTATTTCCTCCTAACATTACTGAACACAAACACTTGTAATTACGTTTAGGAGGGAATCCTGCATTCATGCAAAGCAACATGGGATTTTAGCAGCAAGAGAAATACATCTGGACAACTTGGTAACCTCCCAAACTTTAAAGTATTAAATCTGTGACTGTATTTCTTTCCAGTCCATGTGGAAATCGTCAGTCTAAAACTACAGAGGGCTGGTGTTGACAATTTTGATGCATTCAGGGCACTCCCAAACATTACAGATGTACTGATGCACCAGTTAGAGCTCTGACGTTAACGAAAATGTATAAATATTACAAACAATCTGATTGTAAACTAACGTATATGAACAATTCATGTGGGAAGTATATTGTTGCTGAAGGCAAAGAAGTTACAGTCCAGAAGTAATTTGACACGAGAAAGTGACTGAAGCATAATACAGCATATCTGAGAAAACTCATTAGTTCTTGAAAGGATACTGGGGAAAAACTTAACTGCTTTGTCTAAGGGATAACACTTGTTGGCAAGAGCAACACATGAAGAAAACCAATTATATCATGCATAGTGTAAGGAAGGACCTTTTTCTGCTCTCTGTTTCAGACGTATAACTTATCATCTTCAATATATAGAAAAACAGTACTTTTCTGTGAGAACTGAGATGATGAAATCAAATACAGTGATAGGATTATTTGTAAGTCCCAATTAATTAATTAGGTTAATTCAGTGGCATTTCGTAGTGTACAGATCAAAGGACCTTTGTCTATCAGGCAGCTTTAAAATCTACCTTGGAGGCACTTCCTTTTCCCCTTCAACATGAGTCTTAGCTGTTTATATCCCAGAGCAATAACTTTGTGAACAGTTGGCCAAAAACAAAGGGAAAATAATAAGAAGAGACATCTCAGGTAATATTTTCAGATATTATATGTTCAGACAGTTTCACTGACTTCAGTCATCTTTACCTTTAAGGCAAGTCTTCCTGGGATTGCCACAGTGCCCAGAAATATCCCTCTTTTGTGGGAGGCTGCTCTGCTTTCCCATTTTTCACTATGATGTCATTGGTCTGATGAATCTCCTCCACTGCATTTGCACTTCTACGTTAAGAGTCTGGGCTTTCCTGAAAGTTATCCTTACCTCAAATACAAGTTACTGATCTGAAGCTGTTGACCTATGCAGTAACTGTGAATTCATTTATAACAGAGACATCAGGTCCTAGGGTCTTTTGATTATGTTCTGATGCAGTAATGAATGTTTTTAGCCATCACAGTTCGAAAAGGTGCTTAGAACAGCATGCATTTTCTACATCTCTTAACAACTGTAAACTTCAAGCTCTGTTACTCTGGGACACTCCAACAAAATTATTCTATGAATGATGAGTGAATATGACAAAAAAAATTAATAGATTTTGGGTTGTACATCCTTCTAAAGCTAAAGAGAGTTAGGAAGGACCACAGTACAGGAATCAACACAGTGGACCCATGAGACTCTGCAAGAGTATTCAAGTCACCTCAAATCAGATACACATGAAGTGATACATTCAAATTTATTCAAAGATTTTAGACAGTTACATAGCTTTTGAGTGAGTTACATAATTTTGATTAGAATGGATTTCCAGAGAGGTTGAAAAGTCACTTCACTTGCTGAATATTTAAATATCCAGTGGTTCATTACATTTTTCTGTGTGTGATTTAAAAAATATATTAGGACAACCGAAAAAAAAAGAGAAAAAAAAAGAAAAAAAAAAGATGTGAGTCATAAATACCCATCCTGACCCTCTTCCCATTAGCCTTTTCACCTCCAGACTCCCATGAAAATCAGGAAACTTCAGATGTGATTGTCTGTCCTGAATAGACAGTGTAGTTTCTTTTCATTTTTCACGACACCATGAGTTATGGATGGAGTCTTAATTAGGGATTTTCTTGTCTACATATGATAGTATCTTGGATACACTTCCTCCTGTACTGAAATGGAAATAGATATCTGAGGTGCTGAATGTTCCTTATTGTCATTAGTAAAGGGCTTTTTAAAAGAAAGTTGATTTGGCTTCCGTTTGTTGTTGACTGCACTTGCTGATTATGTTTGCCTGCTGCCTTTGCCAGCCTAATGGCTATGGGCTATGGTGGTGAGGAAGTAAAGTTCATTTACTTTATAACAGGCATAATAACATTCTTAAAGGGCATATTTTGAAAGAAAACAGGCCATCGTGAGATCAGATTCAAGCAAGTGGGCTGTTCAGAGTCTGCATTTGCGTTTTTGGTCGTAATGAACACACATGCCAACATCTACACTGGAAACCACATGTGAGTCCATAGCAGTGGTTGGGCAAACAGCTGCCTAGCTCAAGCCCACAGGCAAAAGAATACCATGGGAAGTTTAATTTTGAGTTTTTGCCCACTTATTGGAAAATACAGTAAAATAAATTGAATTACAGATTTTATACTATGGCCAAAGTTTTCACATCTGCCCAGGAGATTCGGATATTAAGTTTGTAAGGTTTAACAGGGATGGTGGGCCAACGTCTTAACACAACTTTGGAAATTTCAGTCAGAATGTTTAAGGGAAATATATAAAACACATTAGACGACACAAAGACATTAGACGACTGCCTTCTTCTACCATAACTATCCTGAGGCTCTCATGCACAGACTAAGAAATCATCCTTTCCTCCTTTTTCATATCCCTTGTACACTTGGTGATTGACATAACCAATCAGTTCATTTTTAGCAGGTTTCACAAACTGTCTGGAGATCAGAGAAATGTCCTACCTTTCTTTCTCACCAGCAGAATCTTATACAATTTCAATTATTGAGAATCTCCCGAGTACTTCTGGGAGGTGGAACCCACATCTAGCTGAGCTGAAGGAACTATGTGCCTCCCTGATGTGCAGCTCATAATGAAGCTTAGAGGCCATACCCACATTGTTCTGTTTTCCTGAATCTGTGTAATTAAAGGTGCCTTGGGTACAAGTAGTAACTCCTCACTTTGCAGTTCAGATTGTTGCCAGTGAAGTAAATCAATGTTTTAAAAGTGACCCAAGATGCTGGTTTTGATCTTCTGTGTTGGGCAGTGAGGAATGGCAAAACTGGCCTTTCTGCACATTAGAAGCAGGTGAGTGCTGGCTGTGTTTCAGCTAAGCCCCACCAGCTTGTCCCCAGTCTCTTGCCCCTGGCTATCTGAGTAAGGCCTTGGCAAATGTCTGGTTGTTTCCATCTTGCCTGAACACTTGTGTTCCTCCTTCTGGAAACCAAGGCAAAGGGGTGGAGGGCCAGGGCACACTTAGGTCATTTCCCCACAGGGCTTCTTTGCGTCAGGGGCAAGCAGCCAAAGTCCGTCATTTTACATGGAGCTTCTGTTTACCAGTTCACCCTTGACAGCACCATGGCACATCCACACTGCCTCATGACAAGTCTGCCCTTCCATATAGGTCATACTCTTGCAAATTTGGCATCTGAAGCATATGGCCCAAAGCTTCCAGGGTCCCCATGCTCAAGCACACCTGTCTGGTAAGAACAACATCTGTGACCAAGCGGCTGTCAGCCAACTTCGGTAAGATGCCAATAAAACAGTCAGAAATAGTGAAGGCAGGTGGGGATAGCCCACTCTGTGTTTACAGCTACTACGAATGACAAAGCAGAAAGCCATAGGCAAAATGTAGGCCAGAATGGATAAAGAGGCTGTGTCTGCATCTCCACACAATTCTTATACTTTAAAGTCATTCATGGGGCAGTTTGTAAAGAAACCTGAAAGCTGTTCTTCCTTGTGATTTATGTCTCTCACTTCTGCTGGCTAGAAACTCTGGACTCACGTTAGGGTATGCATCCCTAGGGAAAAGCTCATTTGCAATTTATTTACACCTTACACGAGATTCAGCATGTTACTGGAGGAAGTTGCTTTAGGCAGATGAAGAACGTGTCACCAGCTCTGTTCAAACCTGGTCTTACCACTAGTAGACCTACTTAATCCATCCAAGGCCATGGTAAAAACATGCAGTATCTAAATGAAGAAAATTGCAACCTTAAATACCAAGAGGAGATGATTGATGTGAGGGTGTAGGATTGTGGCTTTCTTTGGGAACTTATTCTTGGATCTACTTATAAGCAAATTTTCTCACAGTTTTGAAACATATATTTTTTTAAAAAGAAGAATTATCTTGAGAAGTAGAAACACGGCTGACTGAAGAGTACTGAGTGATACTGAAGTGGTGCTGCCAGGTATTTCTTTATGAGCTGCCTTGGCAAAACATTTATGGACATACTTAATGTTACTGGGATTCAAGAGCCTGAATAAAATTTAGCTTTACTGGCCAGGCGTGATAGCAGAGTGACAATCTCATGCTTTATTCACACCAATGGCTTAATAATGATATTACTAAAAAAAAACTACTATAAAAACTGTCATATGGAGACTACAATTTTTTTGATCCATCTATTTTTATATAGAATCCTGTGAGCCCATTTCTCCTTTTTTTTTTTTTTTGTTTCCTTTTGGTTCCAGAAAAGAAAAAAAAGAGCTCCTAATTGCTCTCAGCCATGTTTTTCAAGTTAATGTCTCAAGTCTTCTGAAGTCTCTGAAGTCTCGGAGACTCACCATCCCCAGAGACAGAGTACCAGACAAGACAAATCAGTAACAGAAACACGATGGAGAGTCCTCTTTGTGATGTTTTTTCATTGTGCCTTCTCCCACAACTGGGGTCAAAGTGAACACCAAATATGAGTGTTGTTAGACCTTTGTCCTTAATATTCATTACCTCCCTTGGCAGAGCAGGTCACTGAACCAGCACCAGTAAGATGGAGCTGATATACCAGCTTACAATTATTGCATGGTTATGAGCACATTTTCCATGTTTTTATCCTATCTCTGCTTTTGGCAAAAGAATCGAACACCTACAGGCCTACCGCAGATTTGAGTTTATTATAACCGATAAAACAGATATTAAATCAATTATTTCACAGATGCTCTAAGTCTTGTTAGTGTTTTTTGACTCCTATGATGAAATGATGGAATTATCAAGACAATTTTAACACTGAAACAAATTAATGGTAACTGCACTTACACTGATATTCTGTGGTGCTTTTGACTGGGATAGAGTTATTTTTTTCACAGAGGACTGTACAATGCCATGTGTGTCGCAAAGCAGTGCCTAAACAGCCTCAAGGAGTTCAGCTTCATGTGCTGTCCTGTCGCTGGGTGGGCTGAGGCTGCACAGGAGCTGGGAGGAGACATAACCAGGGTATATTCCGTGCCATGACATCATGCTCAGCAACAAGAGCCAGGAGGAAGTGGAGATATTTGGAGTGATGTCATTTGTCTTCCCGAGAAATCATTGCATGTGATGAGCCCTGATTTCCTGGAAGTGGCTGAACATCTGCCTGCTAATGGAAATTCTTTGCAATGCAAATGAATGCTTTGCTTTGCTCTGCTTGCACACACAAGTTTACCTAGTAAACCACCTTTATCTAAACCCATGATTTCTTTCACTTTTACCTTTCTGATTCTCTCCCCTATGCCACCCAGGGAGAGTTAGTGAGCAGCTGTGAGATGCTGAGCTGTCTGCCAGGGCTAAGCCACAATATATGCAAAGCATTTGAAAGTTGTATTGTCTGTGTGTGCAGGCTCCACATATTTAAGAGCAGAAACCATTAATATTTTACACAGTCGTCAGATTTATATTAATTCTCAAAGAATTAAGTAGAAGACAAAAAATATTTTCCTGATTGTTTGGTAGCTTTGATGAAGATAAAAATCTAACCCACATAAATTCTTAAGTAAGGAACTACCCGTATTTAATAAGAAACCATAAATGAAATCTATGTTATGGAACATAGATTTAGTCTCAACAGTTGAATTCCAGTTTCACAGTACTGATGGACAAGACATTTAAACTTCCCTAGAAAACAACAGAAACTGGTTTGAACTAAATGTGAAAAATCTTCATAAATTACCAAAGAATTATGGTGCACAATTGTGTAAGTAGGTGGCATAGAATTTCTGCAAAAATCTCTGATAAATGTTAGAAAAGAGAGAATTTCTTAAATTTAGTGACCCCACATCTTCATCACAGCATATGCTGCAGTATCTGGAGGAGGGGTGTTGCTCCATTTTGATACCAGGAAAACTGGTACTTTATGTCTTCAAGAGGTTGAGAATAATCTGGGATTTACCTCCATTTTCACGATGAGACTGAGAAAAATTCCTCCTTTTCCCTCTCCAAATCCCACCAGCATACCAACATTGGTATGATGCCAAAGTGCATCTAGGAAATTCTAAAGCTGTGTACTAGTAAGTTGTTGAAATAAATCAGTGAGTCTTAAAAGGCAGAAATTCCTCTGTTAGGAGAAGTTTTTATCCCTTCACCCGTGCCACAAAAGGGGAAATGCATGGAATCACTTGTCCAAATAATCTGCATCTCCCGTGAAACATGTAGAGGTATCGGTGTACTAAGAAGCACTTTAAACAGTTTCCCAAATATCTTTCTTATGTCTGTGAGTGACCTTGCCTTTTTTAACTCGTGTTAGACCCAAACCCACCATTATCTCCTTGACAGAGGCATGTTGGGCAGCTCTGAGGGTATGAGTTGCAGTTGCATTTATCACTGTCTTTTCTCTCTCTCCAGTTTTTGTGATCCCGACAGTTGTTTGGGCTCAGTTTTCACTGGCCGGCTGGGATGAAACTGACACTGCCCTTCAGCTGAAAAACCCAGTGGCTGGGTGGGCCCGGAGGAATGGCCTTTTTTCCCCCTCCCTGTTTAAGTCTCTTGTGAGTAACTCCCTGCAGCTGTTCATAAACATTGCCTTCTGAATGGAGTGAGAGAAGTCTGGGGCAGGCCCTGCTCTTGCTGTTTATCAAATGAAAATAAATACCGCCGTCAGCCGTTGTACTGAGGATTGCTGCGTGTAGCCCGATACCTTCTCAATCACCTCAGCCTGTTTTTTCTAAAAGACTTTTACAGCATTAACTCTCTGGAACCCAAAGTGTCCCAAATGATGAATTTATCAATGAACACACATGACACGAGGCAAAAGTATATTTGGCCAACAATCTGAGTCCCACACTCTTCATTGTTTCTGATAAACCACTCGATTATTGGCAATAAAAGAAGATACTTATAAAAAGTGGAAAGCAGAAGACTATACATATGGGTGAGCAGCAAGCATGTCTTGGAAGACTGAGAATTTTACCTTTCAGGAAACTGTTATACTGAAACTGGATATAGGCACACACCCTGCACACTTCTTTGCCAGCCCAGGAAGCCACCCGATCTGGTTTCATCTCTCATCCTACTGGGGACTGCCACCACCCTGAATGAGCTGGTGGGACAGACTGTGTCTCCTTAGTGAATGTATGTCTCACACCCCCATGGGCAGGCTTGTTTGAACAGCCAACACACTACTCACTCACTAATTACCATCATAGGCAAAATATCCTCTTCTACCTCCTCCCCCTGAGTGGTGCAGGGGGATGGGGAATGGGGGCTGTGGTCATCCCATTATGCTTTGCCTCCCGCTGCTCCATGTGGGTTCCCTCCCACAGGATGCCATCCTTCCTTAACTGATCCCACATGAGCTTCCCATTGGCTGCATCTCTTCCAAGCCCTGCTCCAACATGGATCTGTACCATGGGATCCACCCTTTAGAAAGTACCCAGTACAGGTACCCCTGGGGATCAGCTCCCTCAGCCCTCCTCTCCCACCCGCACGCTTCTTCCCACGGGCTGCAGCTCCAGCTTGGGACTGCTCCTGCAGGGGCTCTCCATGGACTATGCCTCCTCCAAGCCTCAATCACTGCAGCACCATGGGCTCCTCCCATGTCCATGGCTGCACATGGAGAACTGCTCTGTGTGGTGCCCATGGGCTGCTGGGGACAGCCAGCTCCACCTTGGGCCTCTTCTGGGCTGCAGGGAGATTCTGCTCTGCTCCTGGAGCACCTCCTGCCCTCCTTCTGCACTGGCCTTGATGTCTTAAGGGCTGTCTAGCTCATAGTATTTCACTCCTTTCCACTAGCTGCTGCTGTGCAGCAGTTTTTCCTGTTCTTAAATCTCCTCCCCAGAGTCACAACCAGCTGTGGCTCAGCTCTGGCTAATGATGGGTGCTTTTTGGAGCCAACTGTAGCTGCCCCTTCTCTGACATGGAACAGCTTCTGAACTCCTCATAGAGGAGGTGTAGTTCCTACACCTGCAGCCCTCTACTACCAAAATCTTGCTGCATAAATCTGATACACCAATGCTCTCTCTCTTTCCCATCACTGGTGGTCATTGGCTCACACACTTGTTGGCCTCAGGCTCTGCGTGGTTTCTCATTGTCCTGTATGGCCATGAAGATCTCCACTTGTCTAATGAATATCAACACTATCCTTTCTTAAAGAGCTTATTTTAACTAAAAAGGACTGTGTTTATCTTGTCTGTCTGAGACAGAGGATCTAAGGAAAGGAGCAACCTTGCCCAAGGGCATAGTAGCAAAATGATGGAAGTGGGTTGGCCATGACTATGTCCTCAACTGGCACAGCCAGGGCTGGCCAGAGATGTCTAGCCACAAAACCAAGTGTAGGATGTGAAAGCAAGGGGCCTGTTGTTTTCAGTTCGGCTCTTGCTTTTCCTTTGATCTTTCCAGCTCTGCTGTTGTCTAAACATTTGTGCTTGGTTGCATTACTGAAAACAGGATGAACTGTTTTAGCACTTCAAGGTTTTTTTTTTGCTTGTCTTTTTCTAGTCTGAATTCTGTAGAACAGAGATCACACATGAGACAGGGATTATTTCTGTCTGATGCATGTGTGAAGAGGCCTACTCATTTTTCAACATCCTTGGATACAGATAACCTTTCAGTAAGGACCTTCTCTCTCCACAAAACCTGCAATTTCTTCTTCTGAAGAAAAAAAAAAAAAGAAGAAGAAAAAGAAAAATAAAGGCTTTTGAAACAAATACCCAACCATGGAATGTTTTCCTATTGATGTAATGCCATCTTCTGATGAATTCTCACTTCTGAAGACATTCTAAGTGGTCTAAATTCTGGTGCTCCTTTCTCTTTACATTTGTCTTAATGGGTTGTTGGGTTGAGCTCTATCAAGATTTCTTGCAGCAAACTCTTTGGTGTACTATCTCTTCACACACACATACAACAAATAAAATGAGATTCAGATCTTGATGAGAAGCCTTATATGTGGCTGTAACAGAACTAATGAAAAGAATAATAACAAAGCAACAATCTGAATGCAAGTGGGGTAGTTTCATTCAGAACATGCAGTGCTGTCATAAAATGTGGCAGAAAAAAACAGAAGCCCTTTGAACAAATCCTTCCAGGATGTCATAATTATCTTTCTTTTCTGAAACATTAGTTAACTGTGTTTCTAAGAGTTTGACTTCACTATCTCGGTAATGTTATTGCAAACATTATTTTATTTTTGCTTTGGTACGCATAAACTTCCCAACATCTCACAAAACAAAACTAAAAAATTCCTTTGGAAACTGCATTGTTCTATAACATATGACACACAGGGCATCAGCAAACATGGAATTATTAGATCACAAAACAAATTATTACATCACCCCAAACAAGTCCTCAGAAACCTGATAGAAGTTGTAGACCATGCAAGGACCCTATAATGTGAAGTAGACCTTGCAGTGTGAACCTTGCTTCGTAGTTCAACATCTGTACCCAGGGCCATTTTGCAACTGTTTGAATTCTGGAATTACAGGAAATTTTCTTTTGGTCATTCTATTGAGTTCATTGCATTTCTGAGATCTCTAAGTGACCTAGCTGAGAAACCTTCCTAAGTTTTGACATTATAATAATCAGATAGCAACAGGTATGCTGCGTGGAAAAAGTAGCCCCAGATACTAATATGTGGTGGTGTATGAAACAGTACTAACTGGGATCTTAAAAAAGGAATAGTTAATTTTCCTAAACAAGGAGTAGCTGTCTGTCCTGTCTAGCTTATATTCTCTCTGGACATCAGTGACTATGAAGCTGTGAGTAGATAGATGACATGAAAGCTAAGATCATTTTATTCTTTTATAAAGAAAGCAAAGTCTTGTATTTGAACAAAAGAAAGTCAATGATGTCCAATGAGCATCCCCTTGTCTCTGTCTTTGTGGTTCCCAGTGTGCAACAATCACTTTGAAGCATCATTTTACTACAGAGGCACTTGTGTGAAGAGTAGCCCACAGGACCCTGCAATGGTGATTAGTCTTTGTAAACTCCCGGATCCTTTGTGCCAGACCTTCAGCATGACAGTTCAAATGGGTTAGGAGTTCACTCTCACTTAATTAATCCCAGATTTTGTTCATATGGCACACGTCGTTGGTGGCAGGACTTCTAAGCCGGACTGCATAGGTATGAAATCAGCTAACAATGACTCCATTTTTCTTGGTGGTTCTCTGTAAAGCAGGCCTCAACTTAGCAAGGAAAAGAAAATCCCAAAGCAAACCAAAACACTCTCCCTCAAAACAAACAAGCAAACAAAAACCCAAGGCAAGATAAACAATTTCCTTTAAAATTTCTGCTTTAAATATGATTTGCCAGACCCAAACTTGCAGATTGACAAAAATTTATTTAAACTTTATTTTCTTTAATACATAGTCACTATCACCAGAAATTGAGCTGTTTCAAACGCTGTCCCTTAAGACATTCCCTATCCTGTTGCTCTGTCAGGTGTTGTTCTTTTTTCTGTAGACATTTACTGTTTGAGATATATCCATATTATTGGATGTACCTAGATTCTCTAACTCTGTGAATTGACAGACCTCATCCTATGAATGCTTTTCCTTTCTAAACAATTGCTCAGTGCAAGCAGAGCTGTTTGTGAAAGTGAGCAAATTCTTTTTCAAAACACATGACAGAATGAAAATTTGCCCTCAATGAAATATCACTTGTTGAAAAATGGAGTATTAAAAAATGCCACCTGAAACACTGATTATTCTTTCACTGTAAAACAGGAGTATTTTGATTGGAGCAACATTTTACAAATGCAAGTGTATACACAGACATGTAAAAATTCAATATCAATGCACAGTCATAAACCTTTGTGCACTTGGTGTTCTCCTAAGAATTTTCAATATACACAACCACAATGCTCAAAGCACATGTTCCAAGATTGCTTGGATGAACACATGGATGTGTGTATGCGCATATGTAGATATAATGCAGACATTTGCAGTGACTTAATTTTCATCTGCAATTGTACAAAACACCAATACTTTTTATCAGGAATGAAGGATTTAAAAAACCTGTAAAGATGTTAGAAAGATAAAATGAATGGGCATGCCTTTTCCATATTTTATCCTTGTGTAAATCTCTGGAACGTTTTCTTCACATAGGGTCAAAAACATGGTCCAGGTGGAGATGCATTTTGGCAGAGCTTTAGGAAGAAAGAAATAAAGGAAAATTAAGCCAAAAAACAGATCAGAAGAACTAGTTTAGTCTCAATTCTACAAGGATTATTATTATTATTATTATTATTATTATTATTATTATTATTATTAGTGACCATCTCAGAACAGATTTCTGCACTACAGATATATAATTCTAGGGAAAATAATGATCACCTTTGTCCATTCAATGATTGCTTGGGTCACGTCAGTGTTTTATTTACTGCAGCTGCCATTAGAGTTCGTTATTACAATCTTTCAGCACAGGACTGCAGGGAATCCTCTTCTTCTGGTACAGAAAACTAGGACAACCACAATCAGATAACAGGCCTGTTGCAGCAAAATGGCATTATGTCCTTAAGGCAATAAAGTTACTAGGCTTAAGAGATGTGCTTGCCAAGATAGCATCAGCCATATCCAGGGACTGGCGAAAAGGACTCTCATAGTGAGGACAAATGTTTAAAGGCCACTGGAGTGGTCTTTAAACAGAAGATACAGCACTACCTTCATCATATTGGTGCCTCTTCCACTGGTGTTTTCCAGATTATGGATGAGATCAGCTTATGCTCAAACAGAGCTTTCCAAGGCTTAATCCAATCAAAGCAGAGGGTAGATAGGTGAGCAAGCAAAAATGCTTTGAAAAACTCTGCAGGATTAGTACAAAATGCCTTTAGATTAAAGGTATATAAATAAAAGTGTATTTAATCTAAAGGCATTGGCTAATCCAAATAAATTGGTTAACTCTGGGATTTCTTTAGGCATGCTTATTAATTTCTTGATGATGATAATATCATACACAGCAACTCCAGAGTCCATCCAGTTCTGATGGACAGAAAACCAGTTGCGAATGTACATGCCTTTCCTGTCTGGTGTGTATTAGCACATCCCAGAACATCTGGGCATTAAGGTATTAGGAGTTAGGAAAGTTCTACAAGCCCAACATTTTGGAGGACATGTCTGCAGGAATGCAAGTTTTGATAATCAAAGTATCTATGTTCCTACATTTCAGCATACACTAAAAATCATTAAATGTTTCAAAGGCACATAGTTGATGACCCTTTTCCTTTGGCACAAAGGTTCTTTGTCACCCTATGATGAAATGCTACACTTCAAACTAATCTACTGGTGCTCAAACAGGGTGCCTGCCTACTGGGAATGGCTCCCACCATGTGCTAATATCAGAACCATTCCTGGGAAAAATTTGAGAAACTGCTGACATGGGCCAGAAATATGCCAGATTCTCTTATAGTTTAAAACTACAGAAGACTGACTTGCATGGCCTGTGAATGTTACTTCAAATTGATAAATGTGTGGCATAAGTATAGCCTGTAGAAATTAAAACAGTATGAGGAACTGTGGAAACTAGGATAACTGATCTATACTGGAAATCCAGACCATTCAATCTGATGAGTTAGCTCACCTAGTAATCTACAAACCTATGTTAGGGCTATGTCTTATTAACCACATTGTCCTATAAAACATTTTATGTGATGAAACAATAATTTATTATTTCCTAGATATTTCAGTTACTTTTGATGTTCATTTTGCTTAGGATAAAGAAGGAGAAATGTTGCCTTTATAAAATAGGGATTGGTAGATAACTCAAGAGCTTTGGGAGCAGGGATTAGCTTTAGTGAAGCTAGATTCGATTATAGATGTTAGGATCAATGAGCTGAGGCACTGTATTTATAAACTCGAACTATGCTTCAAAGTTGGGTTTTTAATTCAAAGCCTTTTTACAAACCTCTTTCCTGCATGCTAGAATGGTCTCTTCATGGTCTGTATGATTTTTTTGGCTGTTGGTTTTTTTCTTGTGTGTGTGTGTAAAAGTAGGGAAAAATAGTATTCTAACAGGCTCATTTTTATTTGTACTATTCATTACTGAGTATAGCAGGTAGTGTATGTTCAATAGCATCAAATGACTTGTTATTAGGTTGCATAGTGCTCTTTGGATAGCAATATGCAATCTTTCTCTTTAGTATGAGACACGGTAAGTCCTTCTGAGCTTACTACTTTTAAAGGAGGAAAGAAAATGCTTTTAAACAGGCAAATACTATATTTCATCTAGACATGTGCTGCAGATAAAAAAATAAAAAATGAAAAAATAAATTGAGTTAAACCCTGTAAAGCTATACCTTTACCTCTTCAAACAAAACCAGAATTTTCCTTCTGAGTCAGTTACACCATTTGCTATGTAATGTTATCACTAATAATCATTGTGTGTTAGCAAGAGAGGCCATGAGTGGGTTCAAGCAGTAGACACTTCTGTGGTTTCTGCTGTTAACAATCTGTCAAAGTCAGGAACCCAAAACAGTGCAAAGTAAGAAAAGAGAGAAAGAGAAGAAAGAGAAAAAGAAAGGAAGAAATGAAGAAAGGAATGAAGGCTGATTGGTTTAATACAGAGACACAAATTAAAAGCAGCAAAAAAAGAATGAAAAGACCAGGATTTAGGGAGGGGAGATGAAAGTGAAGAAAAGACAAACATACACAGCTAAGGCCAGAGTGCAAGTCCTTTCAAGTCCTCATTAACCCCTCAGTAAAGAGGTTTCTTGTGAACATTTAGCCTTTTCATTGAGCTCTGCTTATTCAGAGACAAATGTCAGCTGGGAAACGTGTTTGGATGCAGCAGTCACCCTTTGAAACCTTTCATTGCAAGGAAATTTTTCACAATGTTTTATCTGCACAAGCTGACACAATACTGCAAACTCTATGTTAGACCCATGTATAGTTGTGAAAATCACACCTAGTTATGTATGAGCAACCATGGAAGAATGGGGAAACTGAAATTGCCGCTATATCTCACATTCCTGAACTGTGAGAGTGAAGGGTACGTTCTCACTCAAGGCTTACCACTTTGAAAACCTCCAGGTTTTCCTTCCTCATTCATCATTGAGGGCCTCGGGAGCATGTGTGGCAAGGAAGGCTGAGGGCACCATGGTCCACGGTAGCTTCTTTCTTGCAAGTACATGGTCAGCACCCAAACAAGATGCTAGGCCTCTCACCGAGTGCTTAATCTTGTCCTTAACATGTAAATTAATGAGCCATTCCATTAACTACAGTATGGCTTCTCACAGACCTAAAGCTCAGCAGAGGATTGAGAGAACTGGGGTCTGTTGTGGGCTTTGAAGTACAGATCCCTCTAATAAAGTCTGAAGCCCTTTGAATTTAGAAAGCCCCTTCCCAGGGAGGATTTTCAAAAGGCTCTGCAGATAGGTTTGAATAGAGTGTTATATGATTTTGAAGGAACAAACACAGAGTGATATTTACAACAGCTCATGGAAACTTGTAACGGGGTTTTGTTTACTAGAAGTTCTTTCCTTGCCAATAGTAGTTAGTTTGTTCATTCTTCATTTATTCGTGCTAAAGGGGAAAAGAAGAAGAAAACCTATCAACAACAACAAAAAAAACCAACTACATAGCCAATTATTTAGGAAGGTCAAACGTGTCCCAGACTAGACTGTGAATTACTTAAATAACAGGACATGTCACAAAACTGACATCAGTGCTTCTTTTCAGTCCCACCCAATGATAATGAGAAGCCATTTGAACAATTTCAGCAGAGAAAAATAAACAAAGGTTTTGTGCAGATCCTATAAGAGCTTGATCCAGCAAACCTGTAGTAAGCCAAATAGCTCTTTTCAAAGTAGATATTTCCTTATTCAGCAAACAGAGAATGTTTGGATTAATGCAGTAATGAGCATGTACAGGATCAAGTTGAATAAATCAGTCCACATTTCTCTTCTTTATAGTGAATGTCACCACATGGAAGACAGCTGTCATCTTTAAATCTTGTTTTAGTGGGAATCAGATAGCACTTTTGCAGTAGGGGAGAGAAAAAGGCAAGAACAGGAGGGAAAAATGCTGTGCGGTTCAGTTGCTCTGAGCACTTCCCAATTATTTTACTAGCGAGTGATACAGAGGCATAACAGTGGGTAATAAAAACATTCCCAGGAGAAAGAAAGGGAAAGTACTCCTTGTAACAAGAAAAATGTAGACACTGTACTTGGAGCAAAGATGTCAAGGGAACCCCTTTTTGCAGGAATGAGAAGCAAATGAAAGGAGGCTGTGCAGTGGAAATACGTGTGTGCACTGGGGGAGCTGATGTCAGGGAGCAGCACGGCTCACAGCCACAGCCACAGGCGTCCCCGTGCAGGATGGATGCAGCAAGCGAGGGGTGAGAGGGAGCTCTGCTTACAACACAGGTGACGTTGGCAGATTGGCTCTGTTCTGCTTCAGTCCACTCCAACGTGAGAAGGTCACTGAACAATATGGATCCCTCCTCCAAAATAATAAGAAATAAAAAAGGATGTGTGAGTGCAAAGGACTTCAATCTGGGGAGACTTTCACTAACGGACCATTGTTTGGGGTTGCACTCAGAGAAAGTTTTGAAAGCAGGACTGCTGTAGGCATTTTGTTTCTGCAATTACACCCATCTCTGTGCCCCAAAGCGAAGGCAGTACCTCTGAACCCTGATCCTGCTGGTCCACAGCAGAGCCTAACCAAAGCAAGTGCAACCATGCCATTGGTACAAGGCATCGCTCCTGGAAATGTCAGCACCTTGGCAACTATTCCTCATGGCAAATCCTGTCCTGCAAATGAGTTATTGTCTGTATATGCCATCCTCCATATCCCAGCCTGACCATCCGGCAAGCAATCCAAAATTTTATAGATTAAATAGAATAATAAGCAATAAAAACTGGAAAAGTAGGGGGGAGAATTGGCAGCAGCATGCTAATAATGACATTTACATAGATTATTTTCCAGTTCCAGTTGTAATGCCTGCAGCAGTTGCATCCCCAGGCATCTTCTCTACCCCTTACTTGACATCTAACCAACTGCATCACCTCCTCAGATGTAGGGACTGAATAGGTCATGGAGTTTCTGCCTTAATTTTTCTAATCAAAGTGAGCTTGCTTGGTAAAAGTGTTTTATTTAAAGGCCAGTGTAAGCTAGTCTTGATTTCACTAAATGCATTTTGGGAGTGAACAAAGAACCACTTACCTGAAATATCAGAGGAAGCAGTAATATTGGATGAGGAGGTGGCTGTTTCTGGGGCTGGTAAGCTTTATGCTGGTACACCCGGAGGGTATGGCTCTGTGGCCTAAGAGAGGACAGGCAGGTGGGAAAGAGAATGTTTATAGCCTAAGAGAGAATGGACAGGTAAGACAGATAACATTTAAATAGTGGCACTATAAAGATTAAAGATTTATTGTACTTCTTCAGCTGGAAAGCACTAGATGATTACAAAGCATTATTATCCCATTATCATAAGAGCTCACTCAACACATAGGGAAAAATGAATAGCTCACTTTGTGCATTTGATTCAGTCGTTTGCCTGTTTACATTGAAACCTGGCTGCTTTAACTCCCCAAATGTTTAGTATCAAGTAGGTTCAAAGAGAAGTACAACTCCTCAGCAGTGAATTTCCTGAGTTTGCTCTTTCTGTTTAGAAAAGATGATAAAATGGATTGCAGTGTTTTACAGAATTCCAGTATTTATTACATATTGAAGCTATTGGCCTAGCATTATAGAAAGATTTACAGGTTTTTGTCTTCAGATGTCACATAACAACTACAAGACTAATCTCAACCAATGATGCTAATTTGCCAAAGTAATTTCACAACTGTCTGGAGCCTGAAACCTTTCACACCGGAACTGAGCTCTTCAAGGCTTGCAGAGTATGGGAACAAAGGGAAAAAAAGGAAATATGTGAGACAGCTAAATCATTTGTAGAGTGATTAGATGAAAAGATTGCGGTGACCCTCAAGCTGATGAAATGAAACAGGACAGGAAGCAGAAAAACAATAAACAGAATGGCAGAAGTTGTTGAACCCTATGGACAAGGTGGTGTTACAAAACACCGAGACCCAAGGCAGACCCTACCCAGCAGTGGAAGCACTGCTTTCCTTCACCTCCTCTAAGGCAGAATTGCCCGCTCTGCTGGGGTTTCTCAAACCTTTGCAAATCACGTTTCCCTTTTGGTTCATCTTTTTCCATGTGACCTTCCTGTCCCAATCCCTAGACAGCTCCATCCTTTCAGTGCAAAGAGAGGCTGTCAGTGCTGGTTGGCTGAACATGTTATGTGCTCCCCTCCCTTCCCTGCCATAGCTCAGAACTGATGGCAATTAGAGGGGGTGGCAATTCCCTTGCCAGTGCATTCTCTGACAGGCAATACTTACAGACTATTCTCACTTCACCTCTCTGAAGGAATTGAGCTGCTGCTGACTTCTGCTGTCTAAAGCTTTGTGACCCTTTTGAATGCTCTCATGACCTTCAAGGGGTTCATGACCCTAATGGAGAAACATTGGGCCAATTCTGTAAAATGTTATTATTTTTGCATGGATAAATATTCCTGTGTACTGAAGTGCACCAACAGCTTGAAATGGGTCCTTGCAGCTGTTGGATGCTGTTGGATACTGGAGATAGACTTATACACAGCCATTTTTAAATAATACCTTTATTCTCTTGAAGACTTTGAGGTTAATAAATATACAGGTTTTTTGTTTTGTCCCTTCTCATGCATGCTTGTTTTCTGCTGAGTGCGAGACACTAAATCAATTTTTTTTTTTTATTTGAATATCGTGGTGTTGACTGGAATAAAAACAAGAGGACTTTTCTGTAGGTTCAATTTTGCTTCTGAGGCAGAAGGATCCTCAGTCTGAAAGAGAAATGGAGAAGCGTAATGTACTGCAACCACAACACCGGTTGCACACATACAAAGACCGCATCATCTAATGCTGCAAAACTGTGGACAGCGCCCTAAGTCCCATGTACATCTGCATTTACAGTGCCTTTGGATGACTCCTTTGCCTGAGACAGGAGTAGGTGGTGCTGTTGCTGGGCGTCTTCTCTTGCCGTAGAGTTTTTCCATTTGGAGATTACATTGTGCTAAATGGAAAATGGAAAGTGATATCGATGTGCAAAAAGATCTGATGGCTAAGAGTGAAGAAGACAGGAGCAGGAGGCTGGTTAATGTCTGATGCAGAATGTGGAAAATACCTGTGTTAAAACTCTGCACATGAAGGTTACCTCTTCTAACTCATATGCACCCAGAATAATTTATTAGATTTGATCATCCAATAGTGATGTGAACTTGCGTCTTAAGAAAAAATGATATATCCTATTTAAAATATCTGGTGAGTAAGAGAAAGGCAGAGCCTCCTTCAGGGAGCAATTCAGTGCAGGACAGTAGTGAAAGTAGCATTCGCATGAAGATCTCTGGTTTGATGTAGATATTCCCATATAATAGAGGAACCCTGTATTTCAGTAACAGATTTCAGATTCAGTCTTGCACTATTCAAATCTACCAAAGAGCACTGAGCCCTGGGAGGATATGCAGACAAGGCATGCAGACGAGGCAAGGCTCTCCGCTCTGGATCGAGTCCCAGCTGACCTCGCTGCTTGATTTTAAGCAGTCTGTGAGCAAACATTGACTACAGTAACAGCAAACAAGGAAGTCTCTGTAAGGTGTAAAGCTTAGATGCAAATTACAAACACATGTATATTGAAATCATTTAGGTTAATTTCTTGGTAGTGAATTCAGTGACAAAGTGCTTATTTCAGAATAATCATTCCATGCCTTGAACTGCTGCTTTGTCCAGCTCTTCAGTGGCAGAAAGCAATTTAGCATAATCCTTCTACTGTAATGTCCAGTTTTTCCACAAAGATTAGAGATGAAACCAAAGGCCTCATTCTAAAGAAGGCTTATTGCTTTGCAAAGCTGGCCACTGTGTGTTTAGCTGTACCAGAATGGACCATTGGAGAATAGAGGAAAATCTCACATTTGGGAGGATGCGAAGGAGGAGTCCCAGACAACCAAAACAATCCTTGTTTGCCGAAGAATGTGTGTGAGGCTTAAAAAATGATGAATTCGAAACACATTTCCCACTTTGCAACAATTGGAAAATACCTTTCAATCAAATGAATAATAAAACTCACTTCCCGAAACCGGTGAGGCTGATTATCATCTAGCTTAAATCACCGTAACACTACTCGCATGAATGTACCTGCACCCACCGACTGATACCATCTGCGGATCTGGTTCAGCAATCTGCGTAAGGGGGAGTGTAAGATAATGATGGGAGACCTTTCAGTTTTTGGCAAACAGGCCTAGCTGTTAATCACGTCAAAGTCAGTTCCCTTACCTCTTGTATCGCACTCAGCTTGAAAACTATGGGTTTATTTTTTCTCACGGTATTTTGCTTCTATCTTTGGCCTTCTTTGACTTTCAGCTGAAATCTGCATGTTAAAAGAGGCATGCAAATTATTTTTAAATGAGACTTTCTTAAAAAAATCAGAAGTGTTGCTGCATGGAGGGAATGAGTATCCAAGTTGTTGCTAATTTTACCCTACAGACTGAGAGACTATATTCCTTTAGAAAAAAATAAAGGCTCAGGGGATAATTATTTAGAAAGAGAGTCAACATTATTGGCTTTGGCCTGACTGTGATGTGGTTCGTGCAAAGAGGTTGAACAATTTCTGCCAGATGGTCAAAGGCACACAAAGGAAGTTTTAATCAAAGATTTCCTGACTTTCATAAATTTGAATTTAAGTTACAGAAATCCCAGTCTCTATAAGCCAGAGGAGAAAAGGTTACGCTTTGCAGTCACAATTATAACAACATTTTGCAAATGTACATGTAAGAAAACCTGACATTTTGATCAAATTTGGGCTTGGGAACAGTTCAGTCTGTTTCACTCTCCTTTCAGTAGTGGTGATGAAATTATTTACATTATTCCTTCCACTAAGTTCTGCAGCTTCCCAGAACGAAGCTGGAAGATATGACCTTGCTGTACAAGGATGACCTTCTCCCCTGGACCAGTTGGGCTAACACAGAGCCAGTTCCTCTGGCCTTTTGAGTTTGTGCAAGTAGGAACGGACACAATTTAACTTTCTTTGAAGCGCAAGAGATATGTTTGGTACACAGACAGCAAGTGACCACCCAAATCTCTTGGAGTTCATCCACTCTGCCTTTCCCAGAGAGCTAGCATGGTGTTTTTCAATTTATTTATTTTTTAAAAAATCATTTCTGCTACCATGTTTGCAGTTTCTCTGGAAAGGATGTGATGTGGTGTAGGATGTTTTTAAAAAGCTTAACTTGATTTTATCCATTCCAGCTGGCTCTAGCATTTCACTAGGATTCAATAGAATGCATTTGCATCCAGTTTTAAGATCTGTTGCGACTGTAGGAATCTAAGGGCAAGGATCAAGTCAAGCTGACTTAGGGAGCCTGGAGAAATGGCTGAGTTTATGTTCCGCCCATGCTGTAACTCAGCTTGCTAAAAATACAACTACTTGGGTCATGGTACATTTACCCTAAAGAAAGTGGTTAAGGAAGTTGACTTACAAGCACGGTAGGATCCAGCTCAGCCTGCGTCAGCAGCTACCACCCCCAACTGTGGCAGCCGTCCCACCTGTCTCTCCCACTGCCAGTGCAGGACATGAGGCCAAACTATGCACAAAGTTGCTTCTAAATGATGTAAGCATGGTGTTCTACCCCAAGACAGCAGTAAATTCTGTTTAAACCTCATGATTCAGTAGTCTACCAGTAATTTGCCAGTTCTTGCCACAAAAGGTGATAACAGCAAACAGAAGGACCCAGGGTGTGCAGCTGGAGACTACATCCACCTTGGCTATTGGTGTTTCATCTGCTGTCAGTGTGTCAACACCTGAAACCTAATCTGGACTCAGCCAGCTAGAGTTGGTGCAGTTTAATCTCAGATTCCGGCTCTGGGCAGTCACTAGTGGTGAATCATGCTGGGCAGATTTCTTTACTTTACAGGAGAGGTGGCTCTTGTAGCCAAGGCAACAGTGTGAATGGTGGGGCACCATGGTTGGGTGCAATGGCTTAATCATGTCTTAATCATCAATGTTACCACCTCTAGGCTGCATGAATGATAGCTACATCTCCAGCCCTTGTGCCTGTACAGTGGGGCTGGAAACCGCTGGCAGAAGAGTGAAGAAGGTACCTGCAATGGCAAATATCTCCTCCCTTCTGTTTCACAGACCTTGTATCACAGTCTTCAGGACTCTTCATAGAGTTTTCTTCTCTTACTTACTAGTACCATTTAGTCATGAACTTGAGGACCAAGAAAATGAAGGAGCAAAACAGGACCTTTCTTTAAAATATTAAGACAGTTTGAGTCTTAAGAGACTAAATTGCCTCCATACGGGATTGTTTCCTTTCTGATTATGAAATAAATTCTAAAGAAAAGAAAGAGAAAGAGAAAGAACAAGAGAGAGAGAGAGTAAGCAAGCAAGGAAGACCGATTTATTTATCAGTTCTAAACAAGCTTCTACTTTAATGATAGTACTTATAAAAACACTATTATGCTAAACTATTTGGTATGTTTTATTTAATAAAAAAAGAAAACAAAGATGAAATAGGGCATTGAGAAAATTCCTTTTTGTTTATTTTTGTCTCTGTTCATTCTACCCACCAGTGCTTTTTCTTCATTGCAAGCCCCCCTTCTCTCTTGATTGAAAACAGACTCTCTAATAAAAATGGTTTAAGATCACAGTGATAACTTCAATTCAAGAACATGAATAAAAAGCACCCTTGGAGGAAAGACCCCATCTGCTCACATAAGATGTTAGGAAAGGAGTGCATAATGCAAAGTAGTGATTGCTACCAGGTGTAAGATTACTCTGGTCCTCCTAGTATGGTTTCTAACCTATATGGCCACTTAAAAAAAGAAAAAAAAAAAAAAAAAAAAAGAAAAAGAAAAAGAAAAGAGGGATTCAAGGATCCTATAAAACAGGTCCTATGTTTTACATTTGACCTCTTCCTGAACATCAACCTTATTAAAAACAAATAAAAAAAATGTCCTGAATGGAAGCTGTAGTTTGATCTAGAGCTTATGGAGGCTGACAGGAAACCTTTCGTTGCTTTTAAGCAGGGCAGGAGCCGGCCTCTGCTTCATTCAAAGAGAGGCCTTTATCATGCTGCCTTGCAACAATCACTGCACAAGTGGTTTCTATTTCATTTTATTCTAATCGCCTTACAGAAATACATTTTTCACCAAATTGAAAGCTTGTCTTCCCTGAAGCCCTGGAAAGGATTAGATAGCATTACATCAGACATTTCAAACAGTAAATTGTGAACTTGTAAGAAGAACTTCAAAGCATGGTTATGTGAAGCCTCAAGTGCCCAGGCAGAACAGCAGAGGTGAAACAATCGCAATCTCTGCAGTGGAAAGCTGTGACTCAGGGAGTCTGAGCCATGAATCCCATTATTTTAATCTAACGTGTACATTATCATAGGTTAAAAATCCATGTCTGATGTGCTGTGCTAGATGCTGTATGAATGTAAGACAGAGTCCAGACTCTAAGACAAAATGTAAGCAAGATAATAGCAGGTTATGAACAGAGATGGCGGGGTTCTGCGCCATCCTCAACAACTGGAGCTGTGGATGGCACCATGCTTTTAAATTAAAATAGTTAAAAGAGTAAAAATATATCTAGCATAGACACAAATGAGCATACATATGAGCCTTTTTCTTGTAGAAGACTCATTTAAATTAAATTAGGGTAGTTACCCTTCTATCAGTTTAAAGCCTCTTTGTGGGGTAGAAGTCAGGGATAAGGTTCCCAGTTATCCTGGTAGGAGCTGCATGAGGGCCTCTGCCTATTTATGCAAGACAGGTGCCACTTCACCTTCATGGGGATCTGCCTTTTGTCCCCAGATGAGACATTAATGAGCTAGTGGCAGTGTCAACAGTTCAGTGCTTTCCAAGCTATTATTTGGAGGCAGAAATATATACACTTGAGAAAAAGCTTGCTTCAGGGGTGGTTTGAAGTGAGAGGAAGAGGCAGCTTACCAGCTGGGGAGCTTTTTATCAAAATGACTTATCAGGGGAAAATGTTCGTGGGGGGTGTTTTTTTTATTTTGTTGTCTTTTTGCTGCTGTTGTTTTACTAAAATTCAGCACACTGTGGGAGTGAGTTCTCCCCGTATCCCCTATGCTCTTTGCTCTCCCTGTGATAGGCTCCCCAAGGGCTGCAGTTGCTGGGGAGTTAGCACCCTAGGATAAGAGTGTGAAGGAAACACCTCTGTGCAGATCAGGAGCAACTGTGTGGTCAAGGAGACTCCTATCTGCCCAGCAGCAAAAATAAAAAAGCACATGCAAGAGATACTGCAAAAGATTTTCTGAGTTAGGCTTTTTGGTTTTAAGCTGAAAAGAAACAATGAAAAATTTTGCGGTTGGACTGAAAGCTGTTTTCAGTCATGGGAATTCCAGAGAGAGTCTTTCCTAGGAAGTCGGCAAAAATAGAAAGTAGTTGTAAATTTTTTCCTAAAAATACTTTTTGTTTAAAAGTCTTGTAGTATATTTACATCATATTAAGTTTTTCCCGTTGCTAAATGCTTAATATCAGCCCCAACTTGTGTTCTTTCCTAAGCTTGGACAAGAGATGCTAGATTGTTTGCCCAAAATCAAAACAGAAAGTTTGAGAATGACATTTGGATTTACTTCACTTTACTGGGATGAGTTCACTGGCTCTGGTACAAGAATAATCTTCCTTGACTCTACTGTTCACATACCTGCCTTCCCAACCCGATGCTGGATAGCTGTATCCCTTGTCCTGTGTTTTCATCTCAGAAGGACCTCTCTTTTTGGAGAGATGCTTCAGGCAGGATATTGAGGGCTTTGGGGATTTAAAGGACTTATCGTGGATGAGTCTATGGAAGTTAACAGGTTTTGTTACTGGTGGTGGGCAGCAAATACTTGCATTCAGCCCAGCCACAGGCAGTTGGTGGGTTGGGGCTGCAGGTACTGTGCATCAGCTGTCAGATTTCATAGTCAGCCACTGGATGGCAAATTGTTAGGATGTTTGCAGGGTATCATCTCCTCTGGCACAGACTGACATCCTGACATTCTCCCCTGCCTTATAGCTTTGAGCTGCCTTCTGATGTGGGAGACCCAGTTTATTCTCAAACTCTTCCCATACCCAATTGCCTGGTCTTACCTTCTTTCTACTTACACCAGCCTTTTCCACTTCTGTGCTTCTCTTTCTTGGTAAACCTGCTCTCATATTCAGTATTCTCTCATCTTTCCCTTAGCCACTCTGCCTTCAAAGCATCTTCACTCTCAATCCCATATTGTTCTTTCTGTTTATTTTCAACACCCCCCCAGTGATCTCTCAGCCATGCAGCCTAGCAGCATCCCCTGGAGCCACTAAGCCCCAAGAACCTGTTTAGAGGCAGCAAAAGTCATGGTCCTGCCTCTACAGAGACCCTCACAACAAAGGAGGGCCAGGACACAGGTATCAGCAATAATGTATGCTGGATGAAGCTAACTGCCAATGTACTTGTGCACATTAATTGTGTGCTGTGCTGCCTCCTTCGGCCTGGGCAATTAAATATTCTGTATGTCACACTTCCCATTCATGAAACAGCTTGAGGAGGTTATTCAGTGTGAGCTGTGTGAGAGCAATCTGAAGAGCTATGGAAATGCTAAGCCACAGTTTTAACAAAGAGTTGGTGGACCAGAATTATGTGCTCATGGCTGTGTTACTCACTGATTGATTGCTAACAAACAGGCAGTCTTTATTTTCAATTAAATGCACATCTGTCCCTTATCTGGCTTCTCTCTCTGTAAACTTTGACTACCATCTGTATTGTAAATGCTTGTGAAACAGAAGATGAAGAAGCCAGGTGCTTTCTGGGATGGGAGGATGAGTAAAAGAGACAGATCATGTGAATTATCTCAGCTGAAGCCATAAAATGTAAGTGACTTGGGAATGTCCTGTGTGTCTGGTTTTGGACCGTAAAGGCAGCCTGGAAAGGATGCCATTTATCTGCATTAGACTCTGTAACAAGCTTAGCAGTCTTTGCATGCTTGAAACTGTGTCAATTTATCATTGCTACTGTAATCTTGAAAACAAAAGGCTTAATGACAGAAAAGCATCCCAAAGCTACAACCATAGCTGCATTTGTACAAATGGGAGATTAATTTCAATTCCCAATTAGTAGCTGAACTAGTTGCTATAAAAATATTTCAGCTTTGTTTCCCATTCATCAACCCATGCAGCAGCTCCCTGGCTCGCTGTAGAGGCACTCACTGCTGTCTGCATCTCTGATACACATAAGTCTGGGCCCTGAGCTCAGTTAGTAAGTATTTTAGGATGAAGAGCACAGCAAAAACACTGGAGGAAAGACCCTCTGCCGCAGCCAGCTGTGGTTCTGAATGACACCTTTAAAATTCATTTGTGAATAACTGATTGTATGGATTAACTCTGGCTTTTCACTTTCTCAGAAGACTGATTTATTCCACTCTAAGCCATAAAGTCTTCTAAAATCAATGGAGAAAAAAAAGCCACAGGAAGTTGTGGCACTTGTTTAATCAATATTTTATTGTTAATTGGTTTGAATAAGTAGCTGAATACAGAATCTGTAACAGACAGGTAGTACTATAACACTTTGCACCATAACAGGTAAAGACTTGTCATTAACAAAGAACTTGATGGTTGCTGCAGGACCAGTGCTTACCAACAGTCAAAGAACAGTCTCAGTGTATAACAGCTAGATTTAGAAAGGCTAATGAACTAAAACTTGTGAGAGGGTCAGATGAAAATGTAGCCAGTCAAAAATGTATGGATTTTTTTTTTTTTTTTTTTGACAGGACTATTGTGAATTGCCAAAGTTGTGCAATTCCACAGTCAAGAAAAAGGAAGGCACCTATTAAAATCTGTTGGGATGTGAACATAGATATTAAAAAGCAGTATACAGCAAGCAAAGTGGAACAGGCAACCCATATGTTTGCATATATACTTCTATACAAAGCTAGAGCTATTACAGACAGTGCTATGTTTGACAGGATTAGGAACAATAAATACATTGTTTTGATAATGAAACAAATCCTAAAGTTGATATAAGCCTATTAGTACACAAAGATGGTAGATATGTTGAATAAATATCTATTTGATATGTTGATATCATATCAACATATGATATCAAGATATGTTGATAAATATCTATTTGTATTGATATAACATGAAGATATGTTGAATAAATATCTATTTGTACCCGGGGAGAGCAAAATTAATCAGTTATCTTAGAAGACAATAGATTTTCCAGGCCATTAGTAGCAGCAGAGAGCACCAGGCAGTATTTTCTAGAGACAAATATGTTAAAGCAAGAGCTCAAATAAGCATCACTCCAGGGTCCCACTAAAGCTGGCTAAAGTGGTCCCTGGTATGTAGATGTTCATTTTTAACATGTCTAGGAACACCAGGGAAATAGAGGAGAGAGCTAATATTGTGCTCCTGTGGAAAAAATAGGGTTGGGTGGTGACAAGAATAGGCTGGTGAGCCTGACATTAGCACCAGCCAAAAATATTTACTGCTCCCTTTCCCTTTTTCACTCCTGACCTTGTTTCTTTTTGGACACCAGCCCAGTGCCCTTGAAGCAACCTTCTGTTTTCCTATACATCAGAGATGAAGTCCAGTTCCCACTTAGGTCCCCATGAGCCCAAATGGCATTCCAGCAACCCTGCCCTTCTAAATATGTCCCACTGTAATGGAGCATTTGGTCCCTGAAAAGACCCAGGAAAGCAGCTGGCCTTGTATGTGACAACAGCACACAAATCTGGGAATCACCCAAGGGGCAAGAGTGCCAGCTGATGGATTTAAATAGGGTCCCAGCCACAAGGAATCAGAGGGTCACAGGCATGAACTGAAGAACAGTGATGTCTGACCCAGGGAAGGGTTCACATGTAGGACAGAAGTCTGGCCCTGGCTTCTTCTGTATAAATAGTCTGTAGACAACAGCAAGAACTGCCAATATTCCCTGTATGTTATATTGTCTACTATTATTCAATTCTTGAGTTATTATTCAATTCTTGAGTTATTCTTGAGTTATTCTATTTTATTTTGTTTTGTTTCTCCATCTCTTTCATCCATACATCTCCACATTTCTTGAACACTCCACCACCTCTCTGAGCAGCCTGTTCCAGTACCTGGCCATGCTTTCAGAGAATAAATTTTTCCTAACATCTAACCTGAACCTTCCCTGGCACAACTTGAGTCCATTATCTCTCATCCTATTGATGTTAGCTGGGAGAAAAGGCTGACCTCCATCTCGCCACAACCTCCTTTCAGTTGTAGAAGGTAATAAGGTCTCCCCAGAGCATTCTCTTCTCCTGACTGAACAATCTCAGCTCCTCAGCTCCCCCATACATCTTGTACTCCAGACCCTTCACAGCTTCATTGCCCATCTCTGGACACTCTTCAGGGTTTTAATGTCTTTCTTGTAGTGAGGGGCTCAAAACTGAACACAGAACTTGAACTGTGGCCTCACCAGCGCTGAGTATAGAAGGATGATCATCTCCCTAGTCCTGCTGACTACAATATTGCTGATACAAGCCAGGATGCTGTTGGTCTTCTTGGCCACCTGGGCACACTGCTGGCTTATGTTCAGTCAGCTGTCAACTAACACCCTGGCCTGGATCCTTTTCTGCCGCACTGCTTTCCAGCCACTCCACCCCAAGCCTGCAGCATTGCCTAGGGTTATTGTGACCAAAGAGCAAGACCCAAAACTTGATCTTGTTGAACCTCATATAATTGTCCTCAGCCCATTGATCCAGCCTATCTAGAATAATCTGTAGGGCCTTCCTGCCCTCAGGCAGATCAAAAATTCCTCCAACATGGTGTCATCTGCAAACTCAATCCCTTGCACTTTTTATTAAAAGTTATTAATCAGGACTAATCCTGTGGGACACAGAGTCAAAGACTTTACTAAAATCTAAGTAGACTACACCCACAGCTTTTCGTTCATCAACCAGGCAGGTCACCCAGTCGCAGAAGATGAGGTTGGTCAGGCAGGACCTGCCTTTCATGAACCCGTGCTGTCTGGACCTGATCACCTGGTTGTCCTGCACATGCTGTGTGATTGCACTCAAGATGATCTGCTCTATTTTCCCTAGAATCGAGGTCAGGCTGACAGGACTGTAGTTCCCCAGATTCTCCTTCTGACTCTTCTTGTAGATGGGTATCACACTGACAAGTCTTCAGTTGTCTGGAACCTTCCTAGTTGACCAGGACTGCTGATAAATGATGGAAAGTGACTTGTTGAGCACTTCTACTAGCTCCCTCCCTACCCTTGTGTGGATTCCTTCCAGACCCGCAGACTTGTGATATAGTCCAGGTGGAATATCAAGTCACTAACTTTTTCATTCTGAATTATGGGGCCTTATTCTGCTCTGTATCCCTATCTTCCAGATGAGGGGACTGAGTACCCTGAGGATAACTGAATTGACTATCAATCAGACAGGTATGTTATATGGATATTACAGATTCAAGATGTGTGGGAAGGTCCATTTTTTGTACAAACACTGATATGGATTGTAGGAAAATAAACTTGAATAAGAAACTAAGTAATCAAGCTGAGCACAGCCTGGTCTGAGTCTGCTCACATGCTTTCAGCCTACTCATCTGCAAAATTCAGACTCAATGCATGACCTTCCCTTCCAGCTATCACACTTTGGCTTGCACAAGTCTGACACAAACCAGCATAGGAGATATTCTTGGTGGCTCATATGGGTTGGATATATCACCACATGAAGTCTGCAGGCATAGTTGGGTAGCTGTGAACAAACAGAAAATATAGTCCAAAGCCTGAAGTTGATAGCTTCAGTTTCCTTACTTTACAGACCACTTTGCCACAGACAAGAAAACTGAAAAGGAAAATGGATACTAACACTGATCCAAGACAAGTTAACTGAAAGAACAAACTGAATTACCCTCAACAAAGAGAATCTCAGTAAAGAGAAGGTAAAAAACTGAAGGCAGAAAGGACAACACCACACGGTTTTCAAAAACAGATTAGTTTCCTGGGCAGAAAATTAGAATTTTACATACATAAACAAGTTAGAAATTCTGTAGTCAGTGTAACTACATCTCACAACGACCACTCACCTCTAAAGTCTAAGATGGTTGAAGGATGCCTACACAGTTCTTACTGCAATTGTTTTAATGATCCTGGATGCAGACTCTAGAGGACTAGCAGAATGTAATTTTTCATGAAAGAGACCAAGGACAAAGGCCAATAACTTCATTTTCTTCAAAAATTAAATTGAAGGTAATCTCTCTGCCTTGATTACGAATACAGGATTCAGGAGAGGAGGAGAGGCAAGCAGAACTGGCCAGTCACATTGCACATGTGGTCAAAGGATAGAGTATGAACTCCTGCTGCTAACAACTACAAGGAAATATCAATGGGAACCACGTGCATTATCCAATCAAGAGAAGGCATTCCCTTGGGTAACATCATTACGGCCAGTCCTTTCAAGGCAAAAGGAACCTTACTTGCTAGCTGGTCCATGAGGAAAACTGCATGTAATTCCAGTCCAGTATCAGTTAAATATCTCATCCTTATACGGTAAGTTGGCAGTGCCTCTACTGTTGCTTCTCTTATTTCCATAAGCAGAGGACCAGTGATGATGTCATGACCTCATCTGTGTCATCACTTAAATAAATCATTTCACTAAGAGATATGCATTAGAGAGGTAACGTCTTAATGCTTTCACTCACCCATAGCTGATCAGCAGCGAGTGAGCATTTTCAAAAACTTTGTGAAAGATCACATTTCCTGGTTGATGGCCTGAGGGCATGTTAGCTAGACAGGCTTTTTTATTTTAATAAAATCAATTGATGTTATCTAGACAGGATTTCTCATCTTAGCAAAAGCAACTGATGCTAGCTAGACATTCCTCACTTTAATAATAGTAGCTGCAGTTTCTGAATATTATTTGTGGCAGGCTTGTCAGCAAATGTCTGGTTCAATTTATGGAAGAATATTATGTCAACAATGGGAATTTATTGTTTCCTACACTTCCTGCCTTCTGGTGTTGTTGGTGTGTAATATTTTAAGAGAAAAAACTTGTTCAAAATGTAAAGTTCTGAATGAATCTGAGGGCACACATTTATCACCACAAGCATTACGTTGCATTATCTATTTAATTCAAATAGAGTCCTTGCAAAGCTATTGAGATGTGTGTTTATTGACATGTAACACAAAGCAACAACTGAATGGTTCATATTCACTAAAATAAACTTTACAGCATCTCTTTGACTGGTAGGGAAGTATTATAGATACCAAGACCTGAATTTGCTCTCGTAATTGTAAATACCTAATTGAAACAACTATGTAAGTCCAGTTATTTTAGCGTCCTTCCATGACCAGTATGAAATAGAAGAAAATAAATTATTTATTTGGTAGCATCATAAAATTGTAGAATGATATGGACTGGGGGGATGTTAAAGACCATCTACTTCCAAACACTTTGGCATAGGCAGGGACACCAATCCAACCTGGTCTCACAGCCGTCATAGTGAAAAATTTCTTCACTAATTTAAATCTACTCTCATCCAGTTTAACCTCTAGGTTAAATTCAATAACCTCTTGTCCTATCACTACTCTATTAAAGCGTCCCTCTCCAACTTTCTTGTATGTCCCCTTTAGGTCCTTGGAAGGCTGCAATGAGGTCTCCCCATAGCCATCTCTTCCCCAGGCTAAGCAACTCCAACTCTCAATCTCTCTTCACAGGAGAAATGCTCCAACTGTCTGATCATCTTCTGAACCTGCTCCAACAGGTCAGTGTCCTTACACTATGGACTCCAGAGCTGAATGCAATACTTCAGATGGAGTCTCATGAGAGTGGAGTAGAGGGGTTCAAGCATCTCTCTCGACCTGCTGACCACACTGCTTTTGATTCAGTTCAGTTTACTTTCTGGGCTGCAAGTGCACATGTTGTTTTATATGAACCAACAGTCTGAAGCTCTTCTTTGGAGGACTGCTCTTATCCATTCTCCATGCAGCCTGTATTTGTGCTTGGGATTGCCCCAAGTAATTGACAGCAGTCTCACCTGTTAACTGAAAGAGGAGCATAATGAGGGTAATAATTTAAGTCTGACCTCATGAGCATGGAGTTGCTGAAGACAAAATCCTTTCCATGCGGTTTGTGAGAAGTTACCACAGGTCAGAGCTGAGATGAGGGTTCCAACTTCTACAAACACTCAGTCTGTGTCCTAGCCTGTGAGCTTATTCTCCTGCAGGAAGATTCCTCTTTGCTCTAAAACTAACAGGTTCTGAATGCAGATCTAGCTTCTAGCAGTCCCCCATCAGATTTGTTTGTACCTGTGGAAGGAGTTAACATTTGCTTTTTACGACTTCATGTTAAAACTGGTGGTGAACTCAGACTGGAACATAACACCAGAAAGCAAACAGCTCTTGGTGAAACAATGGGTACATCACTGCAGTCCATATCACAAAAGGGTAACAGACTGTTGGGCAAAATTTCTGGAGAAAAAAAAATGACACTAAAAAATGGGTGGAAATATTGGAAGAATTTCTGATTCTTTACATACATTATCTGATACAATAGAAGTATACAGCAAGAAAGAGGCAGAGGGAAAAAACAAGTCATCCAGAAATTGATATGTAAAGTCATAATTTTAAGTGGTGGTGTGATAATATTCTCTTATATGGTACTATTGTTCTTTCTAGTGAGACTATCGGAGCAGATGCTAGACTCATGGAATAGATCAGGGTAGAGACTGAAGGAAGGAGGCAGAGCACATGTGGTGGGTGAGGGAATCCAGGTCTTTGAGGATTGCTAGTCCCTTACGTACTGGTACATGTATTTCTTTGAAGTGGGAGGAGCTCGTATTATATTTCAAGCTGAGAAAAGAAACCTTACACCAAATTATCCCTTGCAGAAAGTGTAAGGTAAGTCAGTTTTCACACAGCTGTAAAACATTCCCAGGGAAAATTTTTTTTGCTATCTTGGTTGATTTTAAGAGCTTTTTAATAATTTGAAGGTTTTAAATAATGTGAGGCATAAATGGGAGCCTGTGAAGAAAAAATTTTACTTGGAAAAATAAAAGCGTAAAAGCTATCTGACCTCCATCCTGCTGTTTTGCTCTGAAAATGAGAAGATACCAAAACTACACAGAGGAGCTAAAAGTGAAGGTTTCCCCTGAGCAGATATCTGTTTCAGGCTGATTGTCTCATGCCCATGTTTTTTGTATGTTAATAATAATGCATTCAGCTCAAATGATCATGCTCTTTTGTGGATTGACTTGAATTAATAGGGAGAAAAGCTTCTTCACGAACCCTTGAAATGGGAAGGATCAAATGAATATTTTTATAGCTGTCTGCTAGCCCCTCCCTTTTTTTCCCAGAGCAGGAAGCTTGAATGTCCAGAAGGGACTTTTCTGGAGTATTGCAGGGTCATGGACCAATGCTCAGAGGTCACAAAGCTAAGGGAAATCATGGTCTGTCTGGAATCCCAAGGGCCTCTAGAACAGAAATAATGAACTTACTTCATCATGGGCACTGCCATCAACTGCCTGTATGGTTGTGCCTTGCTCAAAGGCAAATATCTTTTCATAGGAGGACATAAAAAGAAAGCAAATAGTCCCTTCCCCACATGATAGGGATGATTTAAACAAATGCATTCATTGGAGCTAAGAAATATCTTGAACAAAATTCATGTTATGAAACTGTAAAAACACCACAGCTGGATCTTCTACAGAGTAAATGCTGTATCCCTTGGATTGCTTTCTCTGCCCATCAAATCCATGTGCAAAGTGGAATGAAGTTCCCACGTATGACTCCCATTTCAGTTGGTTTGGGACTTTATTTTTTCAATTCTGTGGCCTCCTGTGGTAGCTAGCTATGTGGGTCAGCTACCAGCTGTGCGAAGGCCTGCCTTTTATACATTTTAAATTTACCTGCTGGCAGCAGCATCTATAATCAAGTGCCAGAAGAATGGAAAGAGAGTGTAATGCATCTTGGTTGTTACCCAGAGTTGCTATGGAGACAAGATGGGTCTGGAGTAGAATTATCAGAGGGGAGTCCTGCTAAAAACCAGCATTGTGTCCATGAGGAAGGAAGGGTCCTCAGAGGAGTGCTGAAACCTCAAGATGATAAAGGTGGGAATATCCCAGTAAGTGGGAGGAGCAGGTAAGTAATAAAGAGAATCCTGAAAGGATTCTTCACACTTTTGGTACTGGTGTCACCTCACCTTGAATACTGAGTGCAGTTCAATACAAAAAGGATGCTAAGATATTTGAAAGTACCCAGAGGACAGCAACAAAGCTGGTAAAAGGGCTGGAAGGCATGTCTTATGAGAACAAGCTGAGGAAACTTGTATTGTCCTGACCAGGGAAAAGAAGGCTGAGGTGACCTCACTGTTTTCTGCAAATCTCTGGGGAGAGGAAGTAGAGGGAGATACCAGTTTCTTTCAGTAACTGATGTCAGAATTCTTGGGAATGGCAAAAAGCTGTGTCAGGGGAGGTTCAGTCTGGACATTAGGAAACATTTCTTTACTGTGAGGGTAATCAGACATGAGAACAGGCTTCCTAGAGAGGTGGTTGATGCCTCATGGCTGTCAGTGTTTGAGAGACATTTGGATGAAGACCTTAGTTATATGCTTTATCTTTTCGTTGGCTCTGGTCAGGCATTTGCATTTGATGATCTCTGAAGGCCCTTCCAACTGAACTGAACTGTTGTGCTCTATTCTATTCTATTCTACTCCATTATCTCACCTGCATGAGCCATTCACAGCCAAACAGGAGACCAAGGATAAGAGACAAAGCGAAGATGTGAACAGACTTTTGGACATGAGATAACTGTGAAAGCAAGAGTCTATTGCTCAAAGGTCCCCCCCAGAACAAGTTCTGTTGGTGCATGTACTCAAGGAATCTAATATTAAGCCCTTGAGGCTTCACTCAAAGCCTGCAAAGTCAATGGGAATCTCTCTTTGTATTTCTCTGCATTTTGGACCAAATCCTTTCAAAACAAGCAGTGAATAAGAACATAGTGTTTCTTTCCTTCCATGGCCAGAATTTTTAGAGTCCCTCAGCTTTTAGGATCACAGCTAGGTTTTAAAAATGCATTTCCCAATAACAGATAAATGATCACAAGTAACTGAAACACCCAGGCTGCCTTCGTGTGATTCATCTGCTGAGCCAGAGAGACTCACTGCAAGTTAATATTTCTCCTGGTGGTCACAAAAAGTGAATAGACAAGCTGGCAGCCAAGACTGTGGTCTTCTAACACAATCAGGAGCATGAACACTGTTTGGAGTGGCTCAGCTTTCTTTACTCACTCACTTATAGCTGTCTGTCAAGATACTTCACTTTTAGTTTGAAAAGTGAAACTTTGAAGTTTTGCTTCAAATTTCTGACAGTTTGAAACTATAGACCACGTTTTACTGTTTGTTTGTCTTTTGGATTGTCCTCAGCTTATTCCAGTAAGAGCCACAGGGAGCTGAATCCTTTCAAATGTCTTGCCTGGGTTCTGGCTATTCAGGCTTTTGCCAGCTCTGCCTCAGCATCTGAAATTCATCCTCTGTTTTCTATAGCATCAGTAGGATCTCCAGTGCTAAAGTCAGGATGAGTTTTCCACTGAATTCTGTAGCTGGAGTCTCCTGAGCACACAAGTTGGCCAGAAGTGGCGGTAAGTCTCCTGAAGGTATACATATGTAGTTCTCTGTTAAATAAATTGTATACTTAATTAAATTTCAGAAGAGATTTATTAGGTAAGGCATCAGACAGACATGATGAAAAAGAAAGAATAAGTTGTCTGCTTTCACAGAAACTTGGAACATTTTTTGGGGGGAGAACGAGGATGTAGTATCTAGAAATCATCTTTGTTAGATAATGGTTTTAAAATAAATAAATTCAAACAGGCAGAAAGTATTATGTTTATATTTTGCTTGCCTTCTATTTGTCTTCCTCTGTTTTTGAAAGAGGAAAACACTTTTATCCAAAAGACACACAGGTGTTTTTTTCACAGTGCTGGGGGCTTCTGATAGGTTGTTTCCTACTACCTGCTACCTCCTTTTATTTTCCAGTTCACTAGTAGCAAGTAGTTCATTACACCTTTCCAGAAGATGCTCATAGGTGCTTTATTCTCTCCTAGAAGAAAGGAATGATGATTTCTGCACCGCAGGAGTTCTTCTACAGAGACAAGGATAAAATAAGGAAGTATCTGATTTGTTTGATACATTTTCGTTGAAATATTTCTCCAGTAAAAATGACAAATTGTCATTTTAAAGCTTTTGGGGGGGCAGACATTAAGTTGATCTAATTACTTGATTTAATTTTTCACTTATAAAAAACTAATCTGATTTCCCAATATTATCTTTTATCTCATGTTTTCAGCTTCCAAGGATTTTTGTAAAATTATTAGTATAACCTAATTAGAGAAATAACATTTACTTAAAATTAAAACATCTTAGCCCAATGGCACTTAAATAAATAATTGTGACTGTCCTGAATTTCTTTTTCCCATTGCCAAATTAAAGAATTAGTCAGAATTTCCTTTATATTATGACGCACAATGGGAAAAATGTCTAGAATTTCATAAGTTTTCCTGGGATGGAATAATCATCCCTACCCAACCACATCTTCCACCTGAGGCTTGCAAATCACTTCCACTCCTCTGACTCCCACATCCCAATGACACAGCCCATGCTTATCTCCACAACCTTGCTCTAAGGAGAAATAAGACTGCCATACTGCAGCAGCAAGTCCTGCCACTGCCACTGACTGAACCTCAGAAAGTATCTATTTTCCACAGAAAATCCAAGTAATTAGTCTTAGCTGCCTTGGGAATATTTCCTCCTGGCATGGCCTCAGGTTATTTGTTCCATCTGTCTCATTACTACTGTGTATTCTGCATAAGCAATATTGTGGCTTAAATTCGGAGTTATTGGTGAGACTCTGCATCTCATGTTAATAACATATGTGCCTGGTTTTAAAATGCCTCAACAGTTCTTCCAAGATGTCACTCCTGCTGTCCAGATGCTCAAGGAATAACTGAGCATGGGGCTGCCCAACACAGGACATGACTCTGTTTTGTGTGTTCACTGGAAAAAAAAATAAAGCCCCTCCTGTTAATGGCTTTGGTTTCAGAAGGACATTTTATTTTCATCTTAATTTCCAAAATCGGAATATTTCAGGAAGGCAGGTGAGTTACAGATTAGCACATCCTTAGTAGGTTTGCAGACGACACTAAATTGACTGGTGCATTTGATTCAAAAGAAGAAAGAGTGTCATCCAAAGGGACTTGGGCAGGCTTGAAAAGTGGTCCCATGGGAACCTAATGAGATTCAACAAGGCCAAGTGCGAGATGTTGTATTTGGATCAAGGTGATCCCAGACTGGGAAAAGAACTCATTGATGGCAGCCCCACAGCAAAGGACTTGGAGATTCTGGTGGACGAAAAGCTGGACATGAGCCAGCAGAGAGCACTTGGCAGCCAGTATGGCCTACAGTATCCTGGGCTGTGTCGGAAGAGAAGGGGTAGCAGGATAAGGAAGGTGATTGTCCCCCTCTGCTCTGCCCTTGTGAGACCCCATCTGGAATATTATGTCCAGGCCTGGGGCCTCAAGCACGGAAAGGATGTGGTGTTGTTGAAGAGCATCCTGAGGAGGGCCACTAAGATGACCAGAGGGCTGGAGCATGTCTACTGTGAAGAAAGATCACAGAAGCTCTGATGAGACCTCATTATGACCTTCCAGTACTTGAGGGAATCTTATAAAGAGGAAGGAGAGGAACTTTATACATGGTTTGATAATGACAGGACAAACTAAAAGATAAGACGTGTATTTTAGATATTATGATAACGTTTTTTTTTTAATTTTATTTTTTTTTACACAAAGGCTGGTGAGGCACTGGCACAGGTGCCCAGAAAGCTGTGAATGCCCCATCCCTGGAGGCACTCAGGGCCAGGCTGGATGGGGCCCTGCCCACAGCAGGGAGTTATTACTAGATGATCTTTAAGGTCCCTTCCAAGTCAAGTCATTCTATATTTCTATGATTCAGTCTTTCTCAATCTATAGAGGCAGAATAGGCAGATGCAACCACCGTTCTCCGTGTGCGTGTGAAGGCAAAGGGACACATCAAAGCTTTTAATCATCAGGTCATGGAGTGATGGTTGCCATCTCTCACCCCAGTGACGTATGAATTCCCCATGGTATGTTGATACAGTCCCATATACTATACTACACAGGCCCAACCATCATGAGTTGAGTGCCATGCTAAGGGAAGATTTTTGAGAAATAGAATTAAATGGTTTAGTTGCTAATATGAAAGAATCCAGCAAGTGACTCAGACATAGCTGTCCTGTAAGACACTTTTCTGGAGATACTCAAAATGGAACTGAAGAGGACTCTGAGGAAACTGACTCTTTCTCAAGCTCTTAGCAGGGAGCCAGCTAGATGAGGACTGGATTTTCAGAGATCTCACTTTATTTTTTCTATGATTGTGTACATACACTGAAACACCAGTCAGCGTGAGGAACAGCGATGTGTCAGGAGAGAAGACTGGAGCAAGATGTATGACATTCATATCCTTAACCCATTATTAGTAGAGCCTCTGTGGCCAGTGATGTTACAATTGAGCCCATACTGACCTGGGCCCATAGTGCAAAAGGGGAATATTTTTACTTAAAAAAAAAAAAAAAAAAAATCACAGCCAGATCTCTTGGAAAATATATTTACTTCCTTAATTTCAGTGGTTGTCTGGAAGATTTTAAAACTGACATCAAGGTATCAGCCTGAGAAGAATATTCATAGATTTGAGGGCCTAAAAGGGCTGCTGTTATCTCCTCATTTGATTCCTTTCTAACACATAACATAAGGCCTGTAATCATTCTCCTTGTGACAAAAGCTATCTTCTGGAAAAAGGTTTTACTAAGTATCGGTCACAAAGATTAAATAGAAGGAACAAAAAATGTTCCTTAGGGTAGAAGTAATTGAGACAGCTGAAGTCCCTGCCAAAAGCGCCAATTGTTACGGCAGTATCTAAGAATAGCTGAGCTGCATAGGAAAGGATTTCAGTTGGACTGATTACAACGCCAGGAGCAGAGGTGTGTGAGGGAAGGCCAGGAAAAATCCAGAGAAGCAAAATACTGAATTTGGAAAAAGGCAACAAGCTTCTGGCACATTTGGATTTCCCAGTCAGGAAAACACCTCCTGCTTGTTTTCAGTTTTTGAGACCTGGCACACACTTCTGGCAAATACATAGGACTGCACAAAGACCTACCATGGCTCTATCAGTTTCCTCTCCCGACAGAAACATGGCACAGAAAAACCGTGAGTAACTGCTAAGCACTGAAGCCAAAAAGAGCATGAGATTTCCAGTATCAGAAGTGTACTGTTTCTTTGCAACATTCAAAGAATGATGGTCTCTTCTGCCAGAAAGGCCCGTGTGACATACAGCTGCTCCTCAGAAGCACACAGAAGTTGTAGGAAACATGTATGTAATTTTCTACCTGTGGTCACAACTGTCACATGAGCTGCTGCTCACATGTGGAAGCTGCTGGTGAACAGCAAGTTTGCTACGTATCAAGGATGAGAATAAGAAAGCTGCCCAGGAGCTCACAGAGAAACAGCCTATCATCCTTAATGCCTGACTTGATGTTAACAAATCTAGAAGAGCAAGTGAAAAAAAAAGGAGTAACTGAGGAGATATAAACAGCTCCATGGCTATGGGGTTCTGTGGATTTCTCCTGGCCAGGAGTTCAGATTTGAAGTAATAAACATGTTGCTGTAGATTGATGTCAGTGATGTTGAATGTCTAACATTTCATTCTCCCCAACATGATCCTAGCAGAAAGAAAAGAGATCAGCTGAATCAGGAGGTGCCTGGAGTACATCACTAGAGATTTCTCCCACCAACTTACAGTAAGTATCTCCCCCAGGAAAGGATTTATCACTTATTCCTAACTACAATAAGATGTCTATTAGTACTTGTTTCCTACTTATTTATTTTTTGTTATTTTCTTTGTTGCGTTGGGGTTGGTGTTTTTTTTTGGCCATTCATATCCTGTTACCACTTTTCTATGGGTGGTTGGCATTGACTTCTGACGCAGATGTGCAGGCACTAGGGAGACAACTTTCTCACTGTCCGGAAAGAAGCCCTGGTAAGCTGAGAAGGATAAATAACAACATCATTGGCTCTGGTTTCAAGCAAAACTCTACTACATTATGCAGCTGGTCCAGACTGGTTTCATGCAGTTAAAATTCAGATGCCTGCAGTACATCTACGGCTCATATCTGACAGTGGGATCCACAATAAAAAGCAGAAGACCCAAATCACAGAAGTACTGAAACATCTAGTTTGCTAGACGTTTCGGTGGGACTGGTACCTAAATATTTCTGCTTATAAGCCTTCCTCCTCAGTTCAGCTCCTTCTCACTAAAGATTATGAAGGAGTTGACACAATCCATTGCTGTGCAACTGTTAAACACTCAGAACAAAGGGACTTTAGGGATGCTACGGTTTTTGGTTCTCTAATTATACAAAAATAACTGTAATTCTACTGTTCATAGTGTAATCTGATTGCTAGAAGGATGGGGAAATGGCTGAACAATGTCATGACAAGATCTGAAACAGTACATATTGCAAGATGCAGTTTCACTTTTTTTTTTTTCTTCTTTCTCTCTTGAATAAAACTGTAACCAGTAGCAAACTTACAGCACCTACAAATTTGCACCACCTTGGGCTTCCAAGTAAATAGAAGAATTGTTCCATACCTTTATTTCTAAACAGTGTTTTTTTTAATTCCAGGGTGGAAGAATTCAGTTGCCTAAACATACGTTCAGCACTATGGATATCAAGACATCTGTAAAAGCCAGATGAGACAGGACCTGTGGAAACTTGTTCACTCATAGACCTGCACTAGGCAAGGAAAGAAATCTTGAGTCTAAATAGAACCTGGTATGTATGCTCAAACCATTAAGGCAGGGTAGAAATATACTTCTTTTGGAGGGGAAAAAAAAAAAAAAGAAAAAAAAGAAAAAGAAAAAAAGTCATTTAGCTCTGGCAGTCAAATCAGCACCATGCAGACACTTCCTTTCTCTTCCACAGAGGAATGGGATAGAGAATTGGAAAGGCAGAAGTGAGAAAAGCCATGGGTTGAGATAAAGATTGTAAGATTGTTTACTGGGTAAAACAAAAGCTGGGAGTGCGAGCAATGCTAAGAAATTCATTTGTCACTTTCCATTGGTAGGCACTTATTCAGACACTTTCAGGAAAGCGGGGCTCAACACATCTAGTGGTTTCTTGGGAAGACAAATGTCATCACTATGAACATGCCCCCCTTTCCTCCAGTTTTTATTGCTGGGAATGATACCATATGGCATGGAATTCCCCTCTGGTTAGTTCCGGGCCAGCTGTCTTGTCTCTGTCCCCTCCCAGCTTCTTGTGCAACTCCAGCCTACTCCCAGGGCAGTATGAGAAACAGAAGAGTCCTTGATTCTGTGTAAGCACTGCTTAGCAACAATAAAACATTGCTGTGTTATCACAATTATTTTCATAAAAAATCCCAAACTTAGCATCACACAAATCTCTATGAATAAAATTTGCTCTATACTAGCTGAATCCAGGAAAATTTTTCCTGGAAAGCCTTAACATTTCCTCCATCTTTATGTTAAGGAATTTTCAACACATACCATGAATTTTGAAGGACAGGACAAAAGAGCTTCCTCACTTTATGTCCAGCCCTCGGGTACACCTTCCATAGTTCAAGGTTTCATACTCAACAAGTGGATGAGACCACACAGGGCAGCAGGCAGGTGTCCTGGGCTCAGCGGCAGAAGGGAGGCACATTGACTTGCAGCAGGTCCCAGAGACACCCCTCTCCTGCCTCTCTTGTGCTCCCCGGCACACGTGATTGATGGAAGCTGACTTCACACTGCACATCAGCCAGCAGATTGCACTGGTTATCTGAAGGTCTGCCAGCTGGACTACGTGGGGGGAAAATGCCTTACAGTTACATGCAGACACACCTCTGGCTGCTGGAGGAGTGTAAGGAGGGGCACTTCAGGAATATCCTTCATAACACAAGCAACTTTTAAAGTTTTGCGTTTGAAGGAATCAGTCAACCCCTGGATTCTGGGCAGCCTTCTGTGGAAATGAGCCCCCTCCCAGACACGACAGGAGGGAGACGTTCATTGCATCATGGGCAGGGTGGGGGCTCACAGCTCACCCGTGTCTGCCCCGGTTCCCCCAACGCACGGTTGAGTCAGAGGAGCTCTGCTGTCAGAGAAAGTGATGACTGATATGATAAAGTGAAAACTCCTCTGTTTACATCATTACCTTCTGCACACTCACTTTATTTCCTCATTTTTAGCAAAGTGCATAATTAAAACTGTTCTGAAATACCGTTCCCCCTTTCATGATCTGACGAATTAACAGTAATACCAATTAAATGCAGCACGCAAGACAGACAAGCTGTATGCGTCTCCCACTGTCTGATTCCCTTTAAGAACTGCTACATCACTTTTAAGTCATTTCCTCTCCCAGATGAGGCAGTTTCACTCATATCAAAGAGCTTGATCTAAGCCAAGAAGTCTTACAATAATCCAGACAGCCTCATTTTTGATATCATTAGCCCTTAACCTCAGAGGGACTTCTTCAGACAGGAGCTGCAACTTGTTACCAGATGGCAAAAAATGTTCGTCATCAAAACCTCAAGTAGCAACAGGGAACTGATCAGCATGAGCTTTTGGATTGTATTTTAAATGACAGAAGTTTTTATTTGGTGTAGCAGCGCCTGATGTGGCTGAAGGACAGGGAAAGGAAAGTATTTAATAAACTGTGTCACAGCAGATTCTAAAAGTACTCTCAACTTCATGATTGAGCCGTTGGATTTCTCCATAAACTGTTAATCTGTGGTATGAAGGGGCAGCATTTGTGGTTTTCTCTGGAGAAAAGCAGAAGTGCTCTACATTTTATACTACAGCAATGAATGTTGAATGTATGACTTAAGTTAAACATGTCAAGGAAAGAAACTTTCAGCAATTCCAGCCTAGGTAAAAACATGTGTCTATCATTCTATTTCTGCAGACAGGGCAGCCCAGGTGAGTTAGCTTTATTTTGGGCAGAGGTTTAGATTTAGTAGAAGCAAATGTAATTCTCTACACATTCTTTATGTGGGTTAATATACTGCATGTCACAATGAAACCACAATGCTAAAATCTGCTGGCATGGAAAACTGCAGCTGATTTTTTTACCTGTTTTCTAAAAAAGAGATGAAAACAATCTGAAGAGAAAACCTATTGCAGATTATCTTCCCATGATATAGCAAGGTGTATCTTCTCATGGATGTAACCCTAGGAGATCCTAGGAGGCAGCAACCTGTTTCTAATGCTAGGTATTATCAACAGTTACCAGAGTCATTTTATAGTCTCCTACAACAAATCATCATATAACCCACAGAGAACTATGTGAAAAATCTTGTTCCTTTAAGAGACTGTTATTTCTTTGTTTCTTTTAGGACAATGCCAAAACTCTCAGATTTGTTCTGTATAAACGAGAAATTCCACTCCTCATTTCATAGATATGGGATGTAGAAGATAATTAACCACTTCTTCTGATTTATCCAACCCACACAATTTGGGTCAGCTAATGCTCACCACCCACATTAATTGCCCAGAACAGACTCACTGGTTTTGAACCAAATATTGTCTCACCAGCACTTAATATCCCTGCCATAGCATGAAAAGAAACAGAAACCTGAGAAGAAGAGAAAATTAGAACGGTGGGAAGAAAAACAATTTCTTAACTGTGCAATGGACTCTGTCTGTCTAATGAATCCCCTTTGAAAATCACCCTTAGTAATAAATTAGGATGTAATATATTGCAGATGGATCAACAGTGGTGCACACACAGCCTTATGTATCTGCCACAGGTGTTTGATTTTGCATTTGACAGCAGGTCAAGGAGCAACCATGCAGGGAACAATCCTTCTATAGAGAGCTGTCTTCAGAAGGACAATTCTGTTTGGCACTAGTTTTCAAAGTTAAAAACTTGTTCTAGATTGGAAGGAAAGCAAAGCCCCTCAATAGCTCAGTGAAATGGAATTGTGTTGCTATGACTGGTGTAGGGCTGAAAATAATTTTTGAAAATTGGGTTTCTTTCTGCGCGCAAATGACCAGTGTTTAGAAACCTCTTCTAGAGGTATGTTTCATTAAAACTCTTAGCTTTAAGACAACATTTTGTGTTGACAGAATAACAGTCACTGACAACATTTCATTTAAAATGTTGTGCCTAGAGCTGCCCAGCACTTGAGAGATCTTTCCTACACAGTTCTGTCCCATTGCCTTAGATGTTTGATGGCCTCTGTAAGAAAACTTTAGATCATGTAGTCTTTAAGAGCCTGTAATCTTTGGTGGCCTTCAGCATCACTTGTGAAAATACACTCAGTACTTTTATCAGATCTGTGAATCAGCAAATCAAACAAAAAAGGACTAATATACAGGAGAATGTCTTGTTCTTCCAAAATAGTTTAAAAATATATAGAGGGAAAAAAACAAAACAAAACCAAAACAACAACCATGCTTAAGTATGTTAGAGAATCCTCGCTGAACCTCATAGAATTTGTCTAGACTATGCTGATGTCAGTATCCTTCAAGGAGGATTGGTAGGCTTAGCCAGTTCCAATCATGTCTCTAATAGTAAGCTTCCTGCATGCTTTGAGTCATTTAAACTCATTGTCCTGCCATTTTTCTGACTTTTGATTAAAAGAAACAACACAGAAGAAAAAAAAAGAAACAGCTTGAGAATCTCTCAGGGATTACATCTACAAAATGTGATAAATAATATCTGTCTATCAATCACATCTGTGCTCCATAAAAGCCGGAGGCTGAGTGGCTTCACCTATGGGATGTACACTAATTTATGCTCTGACCGAAACAGCCTCGACTGCACTTCTGGAGTGGGGGTACTTACCAAGCTGGGCATGAGATTTGACATGGTATGGCAGATCCTTCATTCTTACACTGAGCATTCCTGAGTTTCTGCAGAGGCTGCTCACTATGATGTCGTAGTTAAATATGTGCAGGACAGCCTTTGGCAGTAGTTATGAGATTTGCTTAAATCAGCCTCTCCTGGGTTCCAGCTGATGCTGAAGATAGGGACATGCTGGAGCTGTTATGGTCTCTGCCACTTGGCTGTGGCTAGAACAGCATCTTGCAGCCAAACTCTTGCAGGGCTTATTTTGGGACAGCAGAGCATTTCTGTTCCTGACTCTGATCAAATGTTATATTTTTAATTGAATTTTTACAGTTATGGTCTTATGACAAATGTGTATGCTCTGCATTATACTCTCTCATGACTGGGAGAGCTACAGCAAAGATATTCTGTTAATAATAAACGAAATTAAATGTCAGCCAGATGAAAGAGAAGAATGGAAAAATAACAGTACAACTCAGGGAGGTTTTGGTTTTTTTTTTTCCATTTATTTTCTTTTTACTGTATTTAGAGAAGTTTCATTCTTTCTCTGTCTTCAGAAGTATTTCTATAAGTAGAAATTCACTTATATGAAGTGGAAGCTCAGAAGCCTTCCTAATGGCTTGATGAGAAATAGAATCAAGACCAACATTTTGGTCTCTCCTCCTCACCAACTCGTCTTGCCATAGTAGTGTTCTTCTGTTTAGACATGTTTCTATTTTGGGTTTTTCTTCTCCACAGTTTTTGCTACATGTTGAGGATAGGCTTCCACTGCATCCAATATTTTGCCATGAGAGGCCAATTGTTCTACAGACAAGGAAGAATGTTCTATTGTTCTGGCATTATGTCTCCTTGGATATGATTTGGAAACCAAATAATACATTGAAAAAGTGCTTCAACAGAGTAGAAGCCCAAGAGTGTCTTTTTTTTTCTTTTTTTTTCCACATTTAATTATTACAAGATTCCTAGCAGAGCTAACACCTCATGGCTTCAGTGGAAGGCTCCAGCAAAACTGAAGAGTAAGACAGACAAATACTATACAGCACTGTAATTACAGGTCATACCTGCAATGGTCCTAGTTATTCTGTGGAATTCTTTCCCTTTGTTAGCTTCATCATTCTTTGAGTGGACAAGGCACTCTTCTGTATTTCTGTACTAAAAGTCAAGATACCTGAGAACTAGAAACTGGTTCAGTAGGTATAAGAGGCTATTAAAGTTCCTCCAAAGTTTTTTCCTTCAGTTGCCCACAGCAAATAAAATTGCTTTCAAATGTCCTACACTCAAACTTTGCAGATTTTTATGGAAAGAATCTGGATTGGGATATCCAAGCTGTAGGTCGAGGGTTCCAGGAAATACTGTGGTGTTTATGGAAAAATGAAAAAAAAATCTGCAAGAAAAGGAAGCTGTGAGCATCTATTAAATTTGAAATTGAGGTTTTAGAAATATTTAACCCTGTGATCACTAATTTAGGGCAGATTAATAGCTACTTCTGGGATTTTGTAGAAACAAATAACTTGGCCTGTCAGCATAGGTCTCATTAGCACAGAGCCAAAACTGTGGTAATTATTTCTGTGTACACAAACTAACAGAGAAGATTACACTGGCAGCTGACATCACCTCACAAACCACAAGACCCACCAACATCAGCTTTATAATTTAGACTTTGTCCTAATGGAAGGCACTTTCTCTACAGAATCTCTCAGTTCATGGGACATTATGAAAATAAATGAACTAAAGTTCTCAGGTTTGTGTAATGATATTTTGAAAAGTAAAAGAGACTGGAAAATTCATTCCAAGGTTTAAGCACCAAAATTCTTCAGAGTTGATTAGTTTAAGGACAAATGTCACTGACTCATGCCAAGGAACCACTTTAGCGTCAACAAAAACTTTTAGAGGGAATAGCTCCATCATTAATGAAGCCAGAATAAACCCTCAGTTATTGCATTCCTAAGTTCCCATGCATACACACCCAGACACCGGAAGATGCATTTGGGGGGAACTAACATTGTAGTGGTGATCTTAGTCACTTGTGTCCCACAGAAGCAGTGCAGCTTTCTTCTTCCACACAAGGCTGGTACCACCATTCTTTTGGTCAAAAGGCTATAAAATTATATGTAATTGAAGAAAATAATTTTTTAAAAGTCTTCATGCATTCAGTCTTCATCAGTCTGTCTTCATGTATTCACAGTCTTTCCCAAAGACTGTTTTGGTTTTATGGAAGTAACTTTGAAAGTCTCTTGCACCAAGAACATTATTGTCTTCTCAGAAAACTATGGTAAATAAAACTATATAAAAGGTTCTATTCCGTAACTTCCTATTATTTTTAAAGTAGCCTCTTCAAATCTCTTTAAATGATAAAAGGAGTGAGAACCACAAGTTCATTTATTCTACATTATCTTTTCTCCAGACTCCAGGCATTTAAAGTATTGCTTGTTCTGGCTTTTTTCAGGAGCCTTTACTATTGAAATATTTATTTTAAAAACTGGTATTTGTTGAAATTTATCTGATTAAATTATTAAAAATACAGCTCTCAATTTAACTGCTTTTGGATGACTTGCCAAGGACTTGGACTTGATCTACAAATGGTAAACGCCCTATGCCAGCAATGGAGGCTACCAGGTGTTTTTGTTTACTTAATACCTCCCTCTTTCATTCCCCCCAACAAAAACTGTGGTAATGCAAGCTTTTAAAAAATACTTAGAAATGTGATCTTTTGTGTTAAAAAGTAGGCCCTGGTCATAATGCCTGCCAGCACTGTATGTTTGAAGTATTAATGGACAACACCTAAAAGAAACATAATATGAATGCAGAACTCTGCATTAAAACACACTTTCAAGACAGGCCAGCTGTCTTATACTGAAAAAAAAAAGCCAGGAAGCCCAGATGTGGAGCTAATTAAATTGTTTGCTGTAATTGAACTACATGACAAATTTAACTCCTTTTTTTTTCTTTTTTTTTTTTTCCATTTTAGTTATCTTTCTTTTTTTTTTTTTTCCCTAATGATTGAGAAAAACAAACGAAAAAACATCTTAATTGCTTACTTATTTGTTACTTGAGTTCATCCAGAACCTGATTCACATAACTACTTTGATTCATTTGCCAGGCTTCAGTCATTAGTGTTCTGACTTAATTATGAAGGAATAAGAAATGTTAGGACTAAGAATCTGCTGTACATTCTCTTCTTTAGCCAAAGGACAGGAACTACGATTTGCTTAATATGCCTGACTGACACATACGACTTCTTCACTTCCTCCCTTGGAAGGAATGGAGCTACAGCTATTGCACTCTCCATTAGGAGACTGATCTGCTGAATTGCTCATGTGAGCAGCCTCTCAGCTTTGTTCATAACTTCATAATGGTCAATGATTAGTAAATTAGTTTATTAATAATTTAAACTAAACTAAATTAAAAACAGTATTTTGCAACTCATTCTTAAGAGTAGAGAGCAATCACAAAAGCATCTCCGCTGGTAAATCTGCATGAGGGAGAGGGAACATCAGGAGGTTCAGGAGAACATGGACCCAGACACCTCTTCAAGAGGACGTCTCTCTAAATGTGAGATTACTCCCGCCTGAAAGCAATGGAGATCAGTGAACCTCACTTTCAGAAACCTCTGCTTCTTTCCCTGCCCAGATTTCTCAAACTGTAATTCACTAATTTCAACAGCATGCTGAAAAAAAAAAAAAAAAAAGGCAGCTTTCCTGAACATAAACATTGCACATACATGTTAGGCTAGATAAAATAACTGAAGTGTAGTTATTGTTAAGTTCTTACATAGTACTGAAGTGTAGTTATTATTAAGTTCTTACATAGTCACAGCTGAGGACTGAGGTGAGACTGTGATGAGCTGATACATAAAAAAGATATTACATGAAAATTGAATGTAATATTTTGTTTTGACTCCTTTATTTTTTGTTGCTTGATTTTTTTGCATTTTTTGGGGAAAAAAAAGAAGTGATGGCCATTTCATATTTATGTTTAAATAATAATCAGTCCTACTGAAATCATCAGTAATTCACCCGTTTTTGACTGAACTACAAATGACCAAACACTCTGCAATACATGAAGTAGAAACTCTTTCAAATTAAGGTGACTTTTTTTCTTTTTTTAATACTCTAAATTTCATTGCCATGAAACAACCATTTCATTAATGGAGAGCGATGCTTGCCTACTTGGAGTCATTTGAACAAGTGTTTCATGCAACACAGCTCATTTTATCTTCCACTTTCCCCCTCCTTCTTTACTATCTGATAGATCTGGGGATCGATCTCTATCCCAGATTTTCCTCATACCTGCCCAACCATTTGTTCCTGGCTACTCATGGCTTTGTAGGGAAGCAAACACAGTATTAACAAACAACAGAGATGGCAATTATAAGCAGCTGTGAACCTGATTCACAAACCTAAAAGATCACATGGTGTATGGGCAGTGGAAATGCAGAAAGGTTTGTAGACTGGTAGTTTTCTCTGGAATTGAACAATTTCTGAAGATATCCAATGCTCAGCCAACATCCTTCTCCATCCAAGTATGGCAGACATAAAGGGAGCAAAGCACCAGGTAAGTCTGTCTCTGTCACAGGACTTTCAACTTTGGAGGTAGTGAGGAAGCAATTTGAAAAACAGCCTGAGAATCAGAAAAGAATCAGAGAATTTTCAAAAATAAAACAAACTGCACATGTGAAAACTTATAAGGCAAAGCTTGTAGAAAAGATAAAGTCTGAGGTCTTGGTGGTGCGAAGATGTAGAGTAGATAAAATCATTATCCTCTCAGAACTCCATAAGGGTGGAATATGAGACAATAAAGACAAATCACAACATAGGAAATTACAATACAATATTAGGGAAAGAAATCACAATAACAGTGGTCAAATCTGGAGCAGGAGCTCAGAGAAAGAGCAGGCTCTCCCCATGCATCAAGATATCTGAAACTTGTCCGGAACTAGAGATATCCATGGGTCCCTTTGGATCTATATAATATAGATCCATAAAACATAGATCTTACATAGATATTGCATAGATCTATATAAAATATAATCTATATAAACAGAAGGTTATCCTGTGTGCATGTGAAAAGTTCCTTGCTTTTCTGCTGTAGCACTTGGTATACATTTGATTGATGGGCCCATACCTCCAGATTTACTTCACAATGACTGCTGGAACCAAGCCCCCACTTTGAGCATGGCTGGAATTCAGGTGAAGTGTTGAAAAGCCCACTCTGACAGTCATTGCTCAGCAGGTTAGGTGTGGCATTTACATGAGGTGGGATATAGTTCTGCATGTAGTCCTACATTGGACAGATGCATTTTCCCACCATTCTACATCTATTTAAAGTACCTGCTATGGCTAAAGGCATAATCAAGACTATTGGAGTCAGTGTTTTCCCATTAATTTCTCTGGATGTTATGTGAACCCATATATGAGCAATCGTAATTTTTCAAATTTAAATATCTTGTCTGTTTTAAGTGTTTTTGGCCTCAGCAGATGCTGAGCACATCATACATACTTGTTTTAAACCAAGGTAACATCACGCCAACTGTACAGTAAAATGATATATTTTGTTTTACAATACACCACGCTATTTTATGCAGTACTTAATAGTCATACATGGACAAAATTCATGAGTGTGCATTAATACAACCCATACAAGTACCCACCTCCCAATATTTGGAAAGGAGAAGTCAGTTCCTCTCAATTTAGAATCCTCTATAAATTTAGTACACGTTCAAGTGCTGTGTTCAGGTCATTTATGAAAACAGTAAAGAGAACTTTGCCTGGAGCATCTCCCCTATGAGGAACGACTAAGTGAACTGGGTCTGTTTAGCCTTGAGAAAAGAAGGCTGAGAGGGGATTTGATCCAGGTTTATAAATACCTGAGGTGTGGGGGCCATAGTGGTGAGGCCGGACTCTTTTCAGTAGTGCGTGGGGACAGGACAAGGGGAAATGGGATGAAGCTAGGGCATAGGAAGTTCCGCACGAATGTGCGCAAGAACTTCTTTACGGTGAGGGTGACGGAGCACTGGAACAGGCTGCCCAGGGGGGTTGTGGAGTCTCCTTCTCTGGAGATATTCAAGACCCGCCTGGACGCCTACCTGTGTGACCTGGTGTAGGGAACCTGCTTTGGCAGGGGGGTTGGACTCGATGATCTCTGGGGGTCCCTTCCAACCCCTACAATTCTGTGATTCTGTGAACTGTCTTTAAAGTGTAATTATGAAGAACCCCATTAGTGACTGACCACCAGCTTGATGTTACTCCATTTACTATAACCCTTTGGGCCCAACCTGTCAGCCAACTGTTTTTGTTTGCCCATTTTATTATGTATTTCTCCAACTATATGCTAGACATTTTGTCCTGAAGGCTACTCTGAGAAACAGAGTTGTTTTTGTTTTTGTTTGCTGAAATGCAAAAAGTTTACATCAGCTGGCTTCCTTTGTCAACGAGACGGGTAAGATTGCCATAAGAGGAAATTAAGTTAATTAACTAGGACTTTCCTCTTGTGAATGTTGTCTATGAACCTTATATTTCAAGTGTTTTTCAAACAAAAGAACAAGAGGTAATGGTTTTAAGCTGAAAGAGGGTAAGTTTAGATTAGAAATAAGGAAGAAATTCTTTACTTGGGGGATGGAGAGGCACTGAAACAGGCCGCCCAGAGAAGCTGTGGATATCCTGTCCCTGGAAGTCTTCAAGGCCAGGTTGGATGGGACTTTGGGCAGAAAGATAGAAAGCATCCTGTCCATGACAGGGGGTTAGAACTCAGAGACATTCTATTTGCTCAGGACTTCAGGACTGTGAAGGGAGGCTGGTGTGCTAATTCAGCCTTGGTGGGAAACTTTGGGCAGTCACAGTGGCTTGTTTTAAGAAGGGCCTTTGATTCACGCTGCAGTGGTGGCCAGGAGTTAGTCTCCTAACTTGATCTAAATGATTTTCTTAATTCCAGCTTATTAAATCTATCAAGAAATAATAAAAACTTTCCTTTTTTTTTTCCCTTTTTTTTTCTCTTTTTTCTTTCTCTTTTTCTTTTTTTCTCTCTCTCTCTTTTTTTTCTCTTTTTTTCTTTTTCTTTTTTTTCTTTTTTGCAAGTGTTTTGCTTTGATCAGTAACCAGATGCAGGAATGGATTTGATTTAAAGTTTTCATGGTATCAAGGATTGATAATCTGAGCTTTCTTGCTGCTGTCAGGAATATTTCCCAGTCAGCAAGTTGTGTCTGCAAGTTGTTACCAGCTGGTGATAGCTCTCAATTTGCTATGGGAGGAACAGGACTTTGGCAAGCTTCCTTACAATATGGAAACGTAGTTATGTAGCAACAGGGATATCAAATAGTGACTATCGATCTCCACTCTGTGCTGAGGGTGTCAGCCACTGCAGAGATGGGGAGCGGGCCAGCAGGAAGAGCTGAGCATCCTGGGGAATGGGAAGAGGAGGAAAGGAGGCAAGAGTCTAAGGTGGGATGAGAATGGGAGCTGGGACAAAAAGGAAAGAGGGTTTAAGAAGATTGTCAAGTGTTGATCATGGAAGACAGTTGGAATTGCAGGAAGAAAATGACTCTGCTCATTCTGTGAAAAAGCTGGCTGTTCACACTCTACACAGGGCTGAAATTCATCTTAGGAGCAAGTTGCAGCAAAGGGCTAGATCCTCTGCTCTTACCTCCCTGAGTGAGCAGGGTTCCCTCAAGTCCACAGATGGACTTTAAAATTTACTTGCTGGTGGAGTAACAAGGGCAGATTTCATCCCTGCCTCCTCTACACGGCAACGCACAGAGCTGAGTCTGGTCCACCATGCAGATCCATCTCCTTTCAGCCATAACACTTCCCCATCCAAACAGGTAGGTTTCATGTCTTGATCTGATGATTTGCTGCTGTGGATATTTGAGAAGAAGAATTTGGTGGCTGCAGAATTAATCTATAGCAGCCATGCTGCCCTCATGCATGCTGATCACAAAGGTAAGAGCAATGGAAAGAGCAATGAGCAACTGACGTTCGTGCCGATTCAGAACTGCAGAATGAACTTCAATCTGTCAACACCAACACTGAGGCAATGTGAAATTCTGCAGTCTAGTAGGGGGAATCTTACTACTTCATAGCAGCAAGAGCTTTCATGTTCTAATGTAGTAGTAACAAGTGCTATCAGAATGTTAACATCCCCAGCAGTTGTAAAAAGAAGCTCTTTATTTAAGTTTTATTTGACAACTATATATGCTGTTATATCTCTGGCCAAACTGACAGCATCAAACCATTTCCCTGGCATTCTGTTGGTGGTAAGTCTTAGCCCTCTAGTAAATACTATTAGACAACAGACTTGCATATTGCTAATTTGCACATTGATCTTTTTCATCTTTGCTCCTATTGGAGAGGTGTGGATTTGAAGGATGGACTGTTCAGTGGATTAGGAATTGGTTGTCTGGATGCAGCCAAAGGGTTGCAATTAATGGTTCTGTGTCAGGGTGGAGGCCGGTCACAAGTGGTGTCCCTCGGGGGTTGATCTTGGGACCGGTGCTCTTCAACATCTTCATCAGTAACAGAGGCTGACATTGAGTGCATTCTCAGCAAGTTTGCAGATGACACCAAGCTGAGCAGTACAGTTGATACACTAGAAGGAAGGGGAGCCATCCAGAGGGACCTGGACAGGCTGGAGAGGTGGGCCCATGAAAACCTAATGAGGTTCAATAAGGCCAAGCACAGGGTGCTACACTTGGGTTGGGGCAATCCCAGGTGTTTATACAAACTGGGGGAAGATCTCCTATGGAGAAGGACTTGGGGCTCCTGGTGGATGAGAAGCTGGACATGAGCCAGCAGTGTGCATCTACAGCCTGGAAGGCCAACCGTGTTCTGGGCGGCATTAAAAAAGGGGTGGTTAGCAGGGAGAGGGAAGTGATTGTCCCCCTCTACTCAGCTCTTGTGAGGCCCCATCTGCAGTACTGCATCCAGGCCTGAGGCCCTCAGTACAAGAAAGACCCAGAGCTCTTGGAGCAGGTCCAGAAGAGGACCACTAAGATGATCAGAGGGCTGGAGCATTTCTCCTATGAAGAAAGGTTTAGGGAACTGGGCTTGTTCAGCTTGGAAAAGAGAAGGCTCTGGGAAGACCTCATTGTGGTCTTCCAGTACTTGAAGAGAGCATATAAACAGGAGGGGGAACAACTGTTTACGAGGGCGGATGGTGATAGGACAAGGGGGAATGGTTTTAAACTGAGACAGGGGAGGTTTAGATTAGATATTAGGAGGAAGTTTTTCACACGGGGGTGGTGGCACAATGGAACAGGTTGCTCAAGGAGGTTGTGGATGCCCCATCCCTGGAGGCATTCGAGGCCAGGCTGGATGTGGCTCTGGGCAGCCGGGTCTACTGGTTGGCGACCCTGCACATAGCAGGGGGGTTGAAACTGGATATGCATTGTGACCCTTTTCAACCCAGGCCATTCTATGATTCTATGATATTGCTGAATGCTATTCTAGTTCAGTTCGCTTTTAGTGGCATTTGCTTAAAGTCTTGTCTGATCTTAGTTTAGTATCCAATTCAGTTTGGGAGACTGTTGCTTTTCAAACTTCCCCACCAGATAACCTCACAATTCATACAGTTTTTCTTGATTTGAAATCACTTGTATAGGCTGCAGGTAAAATACAACTGGTGAAATTAAAAGCATGCTATGGGCAGAGAAGACTTAGAGAATTTATTGTTTGGTGCACTTGTCAGATGTATAGAAGATAAAAGCAGGAAAATCCACAGCTGGAGATTCTGGTATGGAACCATAGTTATATAAGAGAAGAGAACAAGAAGATGGATAAAGAACGAATGGAAGTTGAGGAGTGTGAGGTTGGGGGTGAGAAATGGAGCTGTAAAACTTTCTGCAGTCTACAGAAAGAAGTGCAGATCTGCCGGCAAAGATCACTAAGAAGGGATTTCGGACCAGTTCCCAAATTCCTTTCTGTCTGAACATTTTATAAACAGACACATGGAGTCTTCAGCATAAGCAGAAAGTGACGGATGGGCACTGCTGAAGACGGCAATTGGTTTGGGAGCCAAGAGCCCTTTTGAAGAAAAGATCTGTGCATCAAGGAGAATGTGAGACTGACTTTTTAACAGATTTAGATATCACCCAGTAGAGAACATTGACACACAGCCTCTGTGAGACAATGCTGAGGGGATTTCCAGTGCCACGAGTGCTGGTTCCACTCCATCTAACTCTGTGGAGAGCATGGGGATAATTCAGTACATAAATACAGATCTCCTAGGGCCTTGCCAACTCTGTTGGGAACTGATAAAGCAGCCACAAACAGCACAACCTTGTTTTACACACTGGACATTTTACAGTCCGACCAGCTACTCAGGCAGCCCCAGCTGTTGCCCTGCATTTGTGAGCTGATTTTCCTCCAAACAGATCTCAGCTTTTCAGGGGGTGGTGGTAGCACAGACAGAGGCTCATTCACTGCAAGTCAGAAATCCAAACTCTTATTTTTAAAATGTCTGCCCTAATCTCCATTTTTGTCTTTGAAATGTTCTGTTTATTCCAGGCATTTTATAGTCTGGGGTCAAAACAGACTAAAATAAACAAATCAACAAAACCCAAACCGGCTGAAAGATCCCTTTACAGGGAAAGATTTGGGTAAAACAGTGGTAATTCTTTGCTTTCCTACCATGGAGCATCAAAAGCAATAGCATGTTCTTTATCTTCCCCATGCCATCAAAGCAACTGAGATAAGAAGGAAGAACCACACTTGGAAGAACCACACTTAACTTTCATTTACACCACAGTGAATTCATGGCATTGCTCACAGACAATGGAGCCAAAGGCATCTATTAAAAATGATCTCTTCTCCAAGCAGGTATAAACAGAGACTTCAAACCTTCCTACCATGGGGGTCTGGGGGGATGGCGTGTGGGGGTGCAGGAAATACCATTTACTCTGGAACTGGATAAAATTCAATAATATATTATTTGTGTCAACATGCCATAATCATTTAGAAAGAGGACTTGAGACAAGTGAGCCTACACAGATAAAACCCTTGCTTAGACTAATACACTGATAGAAAACTGCTTTATTTTGGTCCAGTTCATTTTGTCCTGTAATTTGCTAGGCCAGTGGAAACAATCTGCTGCCAATGTATCTGCCCACTCCCTTAAGTATTTTCTCTGTTGCTGTTTCAATGATACCACTGCATATGAAGTGACAAAACTGAAATACAGGCAAGTCCATTTACAGGAAAATGAAACTGCCAGTCAAATTGGAATTTGTGTTGCACAGACAAACTCTTCAAAATATTCAAAGGCTTCCGGTCAATAAATGTCCGTGATATAAGACTACCTGAGTGAACCAGCTGTACAAAGGCAGCTTGGGGCTTAAATGAGGAGACACTATGAGAATATACAAAACTGCAAAAGGAATCTAGCCCTGCCCTCTTCCAGAGTGCACATCTCTAGACACCTGACAATCCCTATAAATCTGCCTAAACTGTTTTCAACTACAGACAATGATCATCATAGAATTAATGAATAGCTTGGCTTGAAAGGAATCTAAAAAATTACCTAGTTCCAATTATCCTGCTGCAGGCAGAGTTGCCAGCCACAAGATCAAGCACAAGATCAGGCTGCCCAGGGTTCTATCCAATCTGATCCTGAACATCTCCAGGGATGGAGCATCTAGAACCTCTCCGGGCAGCCTGCGCCATCACTTCACTACCTGCTTAGTGGCAAACTTCCCCCAACATCTAATCTAAATCTCCCCTCCTTGAGTTTAGAACCACTTTGCCTTGTCCTATCACTACCTACCTGTGTAAAAAAACCCACCTGCTTATTATTTCCCTTTAAATATTGGAAGGACACAATGAGGTCTCCCCAGATCCTTCTCTTCTCCAGGCTGAACAAATCCAGCTCCATCAACCTTTCTTCATAGGAGAGGTGTTCCAGCCCACAATTGTCCTTGTGGCCATCCTCTGGATTCTAATGTTCTGGTAAACTTATTTCACTCTCCTTCACAACTGAAAGTATCCTGAAGAATCATATTAAGGTGTCTAAGACACACAGCATGGATATCCACCTAAAATTTCTCTTCATCACATATTTTGGAAAGCAATGGAAACCAAGAACCAAGCTCAGGGGAAGTTTTAGCAGAAGGATGGTTAGGTCAGTTCACATGGGTGCACAGGAGATTTCACTTTTTCATTCAGGTTCACTTTGTCAGGATTAAATCAGCACCAAGCTGCAGTCTGTTTCCATGTGATGAAAGCTGTGCAACCCAGGATAACTTGGTGTCTGTACCGTAAAACATCAAATTTGGGATGGAAAGAAAAAGAGGTGTGTGGACTAGATAACCTCTCAGGGTTCTTTTCTATGCTTCTTGCAAGGATTGTGTGCTATGGGAAGTAAATCCTGGCACACACAAGTACAAAATTTGTGCTATATTTGTTGGCAGAGTCTGAGCAACCTCTGTTCCCTTCTCCGTAACAGCTCATGTACTACTGACAGCAGTCCTGTTGTTCTCATGTCCCAGCTGTATTCCAGCATTAGAGGTCACAGTGAGCATTAAACACTGAAGATTAAAAAAAAAAAAAAAAAAAAAGGAAAGAAAGAAAATAATTAAAAAAAAAAAAAAAAAGTTTGAACATATTTCAGAGATGTTTTCACTGAAAGACACAGATCCCAGGATATTTAAGTGCAGCTCATTCTCAACTACCATGTCTTGCTTTATTTAGAGGACCCCCCCAAAAAAGATGGCTCTGAATAAAATTTGCAAACTTTTATATGACATTTTAGTTTGCAAATTCCCCAGGCAATTGTGTGCTTTAAGTAAAATCTGTGCCTGTGCTTAGTAATGGATTCAAGTATTAATGAAGATCTGCTAGGAGGTTTCTAAAATACACTGTGTGAGCATTCTGTATGGTAATGGCTTGGGAAGAGGGCAACTTTGCATTTACTGGATCCCTCTGAAAAAGAATAGACTTGTTCCTCTATTATAATTTCTTCATAAAGCTGGTGTCAGACTGCTAAGATGCAACAAGAAGCTACTTCCCGTAAGATCACTCATTAATGCAGTCCTACATCTCAAGTGGTGCATGTACATTAGCGCTTCATGTTGTAACAGTGATACTTTTAAAGCAAACCTCATCCTTTGCGCTTTGGTTCCCACAGTGTAGCAGCCACAGACTGAGAGACACAAATTCCATTCAGACAGAACTGCTGCAATTGCAGTGGATGCTATGGGAAACAATGTGGGTGTTAAATTCTCAACACCAGTTACTCTGCCCTATAAATTTGCTACCAGTGGACTCTAATCCACACTGATATGATGAGTGCTCTATTTGCATTTCCTTTCTTTTTCTTTTCTTTTGATTTGTGTTTGTCTCACTGTCTCTAATTATCATTCATTTTGAAATTTGTCAGACAACTTCAATTTAATCAAGATTAATTCCTGTGGAGGGATAATTACCCCAGACTTATTCTCGGTGTTACTCTGCTTCCAGCTAATAGTTTAACATTTTGCCTTGCTCTAAACAATTTCTGTTGAATTATAGCACTGAAGTCTTTCCCATTACGTTTTTTAGGGCCATATCATTTCTGAGTAAGTCTGAGATTTCCTAGTAACTCAACTGTAAATCTGATTCTGAATAATATTCAGTACTAAACATGCAAGGAAATCAAGTATATGTGAAATGTAGGTACTCGGGGCTAAAATGATTTCTTTTGAAAACTCCCACACAGATCAATATTTGTAATATTTGTCTGTAATATTTGGTGACCCATAATTTCAAACAAGTTAGAGAAAATACGTGGTTTATCTATGTGTTACTGAAAATGCTCTTCTCGAAGTAGAGAATTCATCTCATTTGCATCTTGGAAAAGTAAGGAATTTGAGACTCTTGTGTAAAGAAAAGGAAGAAAGGTTTTTAGGTGGCTGTCTAAAGTCTGAATCACCAATGGGGATGTCTGTGTTTCTTAGTCAAGCTTGCCTGTGTCCACAGTGACCTGACTACAGACCTGCCTAACAGAAAACATTATCACAGACTTACACCAAGAAGAAATGGAATAATTTCCATTTCTGATATAACAATCTTCTTCTTCTTTTTTTTTTTTCTTTTTTTTTCTTTTTTTCTATGCGACAGTGAAGATAGTAAAGTGGTTTAGCCCATAGCATTAAAACACTTACTGTAGCTTTAAGAACAGATACTGAAGAATCAAGTTAATCAAGTTAATCAAGTTGGGAGAGCTTTAAAAGAGTTTACATTCTGGGATTCCTCAAGAATTTTTTTTTTAATTTTTTTTTTTTTTTTTTGCATTCATTACTTCTAAACAGAAGTCAATACTGCAACTTAGAATCACAGAATCATAAAATCACAAGGTTGGAAAGGACCTACAAGATCATCTAGTCCAACTGACCTCCCATTACCATTGCTATCACAAGCCACTAAGCCATATCTCAGAGCTCCTCATCCAGACATCTCTTGAACACTGCCAGGGACGGCGACTCCACCACCTCCCTGGGCAGCCATTCCAGTGCCTGACCACTCTCACCTTTTTCTTGTGTCCAATATCTAAACTTCCTCTGGCACAACTTGCGGCCATTTCCTCGGGTCCTGTTTGTTGCCTGGGAGAAGAGGCCAAACCCTCCTCATCACAACCTCCCTTCAGGAAGTTGTAGAGTGCAATGAGGCACTCAGCCTCCTCTTTTCCAGACTGAACAATCCCAGCTCCCTCAGCTGCTCCTCATAAGACTTGTGCTCCAGACCCCACACCAGTTTTGTTGCCCTTCTCTGGACACGTTACAGGGCTTCAATGTCTTTCTTGGAGTGAGGGACCCAAAACTGAACACAGTACTCAAGGTGCGGCCTCACCAGTATTGAGTACAGGGGAATTATTACCTCTCTGCTCTGCTGGCCACAATATTTCTAATGCAAGCCAGGAGGCCACTGGCCCTCTTGGCCACCTGGGCACACTGTTGGCTCATGTTCAGCTGAGCATCAACCAACACCCCCAGGTCCCTTTCCTCTTCAGTCATCCAGCCACTGAGCCCCAAGCCTATAGAGCTGCATGGGGTTATTGTGGCCAAAGTGCAGGACCCGGCACTTGGCCTTGTTGAACCTCATCCCATTCACCTCAGCCCAGCAATCCAGCTTATCTAGATCCTTCTGAAGGGCCTCCCTACCCTCAGGCAGATCGACACCACCTCCCAACTTGGTGTCATCTGCAAACTTACTGAATCCCCTCATCTAGGTCATTAAAAAAGATATTAAATAAGATGGGCCCCAGTACTGACTGCTGGGGGACACCACTTGTAACTGGTCACCAGCTGAACTTAACTCCATTAATCACTACCCGCTGGGCATGGCCCTCTAGCCAGTTCCTTACCCAAAGAAGGGTATATCTGTCTAGGCCACAGGCAGCCAGTTTCCCCAGGAGAATACTGTGAGAGACCATGTCAAAGGCTTTGCTGAAGTCTAGGTAGACTACATCAACAGCCTTTCCCTCATCTATCAGTCTGGTCACCCAGTCGTAGAAGGAAATGAGGTTGGTCAAGCACAACCTGCCCTTCATGAACCCATGTTGGCTGGACCTTATCCCCTGGACGCCATGCACATGCCGTGTGATCTCACCCAAGATGATTTGCTCCATACCTTTCCCTTGTACTGAGGTCAGGCTGACAGGCTCGTAGTTCCCCGGATCCTCCTTACAACCCTTCTTGTAGATGGGAGTCACATCAGCAAGCCTCCAATCCTCTGGGACCTCTCCAGACAATCAGGCGAGCTGGTAGATGGCTGAGAGTGGCTCACAATCACCCCTGCCAGCTCCCTCAGCACCCTATGATGGAGCCCGTCCAGCCCCATGGACTTGTTGCAGTCCAGGTGGAGGAGGAGCTCTCTAACTCCTGTCTACACCTGAATCACTGAGGGTGTATTCTGCGTTCCATCCCAGACTTCCAGATCAGGGCATGAAGTGCCCTGAGGATGATTGATCTGCCCATTAAAAGCAGATGTAAAGAAGGCGTTGAGGACCTCAGCCTTCTCCTTATCCTCAGTGGTCACATTCCCTACTGCATCAAGTAAAGGACGGAAATTCTCCTTGGTTCTTCTTTTACCATTGATATATTTGTAAAACAATTTCTTATTTTCTTTTACTGCAGTGGCCAATCTGAGTTCAAGTTGGGCTTTTTCCTTCCTAACTTCCTCCCTGCACACCTTAGCAACTTTCTTGTAATCATCTCCCCAAGTAGCCTGTCCCTTTTTCCAGAGTACATACATAGACTCTCTTTTTCTTCTGGATTCTTGACAGTGGTTCCCGGTTCATCCACACTGGTCTTCTTCCCCTACTGCTTGCCTTACGGCATTCAGGGATGGCCTGTTCTTGTGCCTTTAAGATTTCCATTTCAAGGAGCATCCAGGCTTCCTGGACCCCTTTACCCTTAAGGAGCAACTCCCAAGGGACCTGTGCTACAAGAGTCCTGAACAGAACAAGAAAGGCTCCTACAGGTACCTCAACCTGAAAAGGAAAGTTGAGGAGGACATATACACCCTAGTGAGTGACACAGGCAAGCTGGTAACAACAGACAAGGAGAATGCTGAGGTACTTAGCAAATTTTTTCCCTCAGTCTTCTCTGGTAAATGCTCACCACACAGCTCTCAAACATTTGGTCTGGTGGGAAGGGATCAGGGAAGCAATGTTCCTTTCACTGCTACTGAAGATCAGGTTTGTGACCACCTGATGAACCTAAACATCCACAAATCCGTGGGTCCTGATGAGATGCATTCCAGAGTCCTGAGTGAATCAGTTGATACAGTCATGAAGCCACTCTCAATGATACTTGAAAAGTTGTGGCAATCAGGTGAAGTCCCTGGTAACTGGAAAAAAGGTAACGTTACATCCATTTTTAAAAAGGGTAAAAAGCATGACCCTGGGAACTGCCAACCTGTCAGTCTCACCACCATGCTGGGACAAATCACGGAGCAGATCCTCCTGTAAGCCATGCTAAGTCACATCAAAGGTAGGGAGGTGATACAGGAGAAGCAGCATGGCTTCACCGAGGGCAAATCCTGTCTGACCAACCTAGTGGCCTTTTATGATGATATCACTGCATCAATGGACAACGGAAGAGCCACTGATGTCGTCTATCTTTGACAGATAACCAACAACATCCTCATGAGGGTGTCCCTGTTCATTGCAGGGGAGTTGGACTAGATGACCTTAAAGGTTCCTTCCAGCTCTAAGGATTCTGTAATTCTATGAAGATCAAGATATTAATGGAAAGAATGCTTTTATCCAATGATCATGAGCTTCGGTGCCTAGGTTCCATTATCCAGTCCACCAGAGAATTTTTAGTCAGATTATACAACTTACTTATTTTCAGTTTTTGAAGCATGTAGATAAGTAACCATTATTGAAGGTCTTAATTTGAATTTTTGGTCCTTCTGCTGCTTTTGTGTAAAGTGAAAGTAACAGCACTTCTCAACAAGAGAAATACATTTTAAGCTGTTCCACTCCTAAGGAGAAAGGGCAGTAATACTTAAGACAGAGAATTACTGGTTGCCTTGTGATTGTGATGTTATGACTCCACAGCTGACAGACAAAGGGGCTACAAGAAACTGGCTGCTCCTTCCAGCATTTGTTCAAGTTGAAACTGAGTTACAGTAGCGTTATCTGAATTACTGCACACTTATTCCTTGGCATTAAAAACTGCTGTGAATTAACAAGACATGTATGGAGACCACCAAGACAGAAGGATCTGAATGAAGTCTAATCACTGATCTCTGACATACACAATTGTGCAACAGCATTCAAGCAAGGTTAGCCAAACCTCATGTTTTTGTATATCTTTCAGACAGTGCCAGAGACTACTCTCCCAAGTTCAAATTTGGCCCCTTCTTTATAATAATTCTGTGCTTAGGAATCTGGACAAAGGCCACCAGAGACTTAATATCCAGAAATTAGGTCCAGAGTAAATAACAGATCAGAATCAAGCTCCATCACAGTGACCAGTTACTGGCACAGAACTGTCATAACAGTAGTAAAATTCAAGCCTTCCTTGGATATTCTTGCTTCTTTATCTCAGTGGTTAGCTAAGGCTATGCCCACCAGGATTGCTTCTGAACCATTACCATACCTTTGATTACAAAACAAGTTTCAAAGATGTCAGAGTCCCTATAAAATGTAAATTGCATTTTTGCTTTCCATAGGAAGACCTTGTCATCTGTAAAATGTAAGCTGTGAAGATCTGTCGTATAACACAACAAAAACATCACTGAAATGTACATTGTCCAAAGAGCAGATTCTTTATTTACCCAGTCTCTTTCCCTCCCTTTTTATTCTCTTATTTAAAATAACAGTGTAAGTGGCTGTGTTCTGGAAGACATGAGTCAGGCCTTTGCATTACTTTCTGAGCAGATCAGACCTAAAGCATCTTGCTGCCTTCACTAATGAGAAAACACAACCCTGTGCATCTGGGCAAAGAACCCTGTTCTCCATTACAAGGCCCACTATGCTAACATGGAGCATTCCACCCAACAACTTCCACCTTTTCCCAGTCGCTAGCACAGCAGATATATTTAGTCTCTTGTTCCTAGGAACTACTTGTTACGGAAACCTATGTTTTTCATTAGCTCCAATGTGTTTTAAATAGCCTTGACCTATTCCATGAATGTCAGTGCTCATACTACTATAATAGTAGAAGATACTTTCTTTTGCACTTTGACGTCTCATGTCTGACAATGTAAGGTATCAACTTCCTTTGCCCTTAGCTACCATGGTATTTATTCTCAGCCTGAAGACTATGATGACAGAAGTGGCACATGGGGTGATAATGAGCCTGACATGACCATGTGGTTATTTGCATCCGTTTCTTTTCCTGACTTTGTTTGTGTAAGGTCAATAGGTGAATTTACATGTCCTTCTTTGCTCTGTAAGTCCTTAAGAATTTTTCCGTTCACCTTTTCCTCTCTAAAGCAAAAAATAGTTGTAATAATTAACTCATATAATGTAATGAATGTATTTGTTGACAGATCACATTTCCATCAATGCAAAGAGCTTTGAAGTTCACACGATTTTTTTTTTTAAGTTCACAATACTCTTGTTGTATATTGATATGTTATCTTTGCTCAGAACAACTGTTATTCCTGTTATTACATCAGTGCTGCAGGGAACAAACAAACCAAAACTCAGTTTTTGAAGACAGTTATGTCTCCGTCCATCTTTGCAGGATATTTGGGGCGATGTCAGTGTGATGGCAGAAAAAGAACAAATTTTGAAATGTTAGTTATAGGCCTACTTGGGATAGAGTAAAAAACCTCTCCTCCTCAGCCAAAAGCAGAGCATAGGGATGGCAGTTTGCTAAACGTTTCCAGGTGTTCTGTGGCTATTGCATTTTGACACAACCGAGAAACAGTGGAAATGAACACAAATTAGGACTGCTTTTCCTTCATGTTTGCTCAAATAATAGAATGAAAGCCATTCAAAATGTTTGCATCAAATCATTGTGCCAGAAAACTGAATTTGACGAAGGGAAATCGCAACAAATGTCAGTGCTGACAGCAGATGCTTTCCTACTTGTCTACACCCTTACTTCTTTTCAAATGGTATCCTAAAGAATGAACTTCTTTCTATTTTGGCTGGAAAAAAAGGTGTTGCACTGATGCAACACCTCAGATCACCTGTGGTAGGCACTGAAATGGTACCACTGGTGAATCTATATTTTGTTTAGGTGAGCTGTGGTCTTCTCCTTTACATGCAAATGGCAGTGATGGGAAACCTTTCATGGTAAAAGGCTGATGTAGATTCAGCATCAAGCTGCTTTCACAAAGGTACTAAAGAGCAGTAGTGCAAACAAGCAGTGTTGGATATATCACTACTTATATGCTAAAGATACAGAGAATTGAATGTAGTTTCCAGGCACATGTATGGGACAGTAACATGATGGGAAAAATATGTTCATTGAGTGAAGTCATCTTGTAGGCTCTTCGGCGCAGGTTTGTAAACAGTGGCTGAGCCCTATAATACTTTCTCTGTGCCCCAACATATGTTGGGATCATAAAAAAAAACCAAAAAAGTGCAGAACTTTAGGAGACCAAAGCATCCTAAATTTTGTTGACAGCACAGAGTGGAAAAGAGGCTATAGCAGGACCGTAAACCCTGTTTCTATTTCCATGGGACTATGAAGAGGAAATTAATGGTGTCAAAATGAGGCAGGCAAAAAATCACTTCTCTCCGGCTTTCTATTTCCAGAATATGGTCTGTACTGCCCATAACAGTTCTTCCTTAAATTTGCCCCAGAGTAAGCCAGACAGCTGCATATATTACATCATTATCCACAGACAAGCAAGATTCTCCATGTTCTAATCTTATATTTTTCATAAACTCATCAATCCCTCACCAACCAAGTAAAGTAAAGATTTGATGAATAAGACTTATTTCTGTGGGACTGACTCATATCGTGTTAATGCCTCTTCAGAAAGCGCAAGATGTTCAGACAAACTATTAAAGCAGTTTCTGCAACTGATGGAACATGTCTACATGGCCCTGGGCTCATGAGGACACTGGATATGGGTGGAGATCAGCAACAAACTGGGGGTGACAGGACAGGAGCCTGGCAAAAGAGAAATGTTTGGGTGGTGAGGCGGGAGGCGAGAGCCTGGTACAGAAAAATAAGGGAAGGAGCAGGGATCTTGGCACCAAGCTGTGGGGTGCGGCTGAAACACCACAGGGATGGGATGCCATCCAGAGGGACTTAGAAAGGCTTGAGCAGTGGACCCAAGTGAACCTCCTGAGGTTCAGCAAATCAAAATGCAAGATCTTGCACCTGGGTCGAGGCAACCCTCATTACCAATACAAGCTGGGGGCTGAAAGGACTGAGCACAGCCCTGATGAAAAAGACCTGGGGGTACTGGTGGATGGGAAACTGGATATGAGCCAGCAGTGTGCCCTTGCAGCCCAGAAAGCCAACAACATTGTGGGCTGCATCAAAAGAAGTGTGGCCATCAGGGCAAGGGAGGTGATCCTGCCCCTCTGCTCTTCTCTGGTGTGGATTCACCTGGAGTACTGCATTCAGATGTGGAGTCCTCAGTACAGGAGAGATACAGACATGTTGGAACACGTCCAGAGGAGGGCCACAAAAGTGATCCAAGGCGTGGCACAGCTCTCCTATGAGGACAGACTGAGGGAGCTGGGGCTGTTCAGCTTGGAGAAGTGAAAGCCCCAAGGTGACCTCATAGTGGCCTTTCAATATCTAAAAGGGAGCTACAGGAAAGAAAAGGACAGACTCTTTAGCAGGGTCTGTGGTGATAGAACAAGGGGAAAAGGTTTCAATCCCAAAGAGGGTTGATTTCGGTTAGATATAAGGAAAAGATCTTTTAGAGTGAGGGTGGTGAGGCACTGGAACAGGTTGCCCAGTGTTGTGATGGATGCCCTGTCCCTGGAGACTTTCAAGGTGAGGCCAAATCAGGCCCTGGGCAAGCTGATCTAGATGTGCATGTCTCTGTTCATTGCAGGGGAGCTGGACTAGATGGCCTTCAGATGTCCCTTACAACTCTAAGCATACTATGATTACATGATCTTGTAGATGGGTAAGTTTTTGAAGAGGAAAAGACCACTGAGTTATTTGGAAAGGCATGAGGAAAGGGCCTTCCTGCCATACCTCATTGCACCTTCCTGATTTCTGATATTTAGCACTGAAACATCCAGCTGACGTTATTACTGGAAATTCTAGCCAGTTTGATGCCTTGTCCCTGAGGGACTGTGGCCTACAATTTTAGGATACATCACTTCAGCTTCCAACACCAAGCCTCAGAGCCTTTGCCAGCAGTATCAGTGCTTTCAGGCTGATGTGGAGCTACACTGCTGCTTGGTGGCATGGGAAGGTGTAGGATGAATGAAGCTTCTTCCTAAAACCTTAACAGCGCTGATCAAGTTTCTCCTCAGTGCCTGGGCAATGGTTAGTTCATCCTAGCCAAATCAGGCTACAGAAAATGTGCCTTTTCCTCCATGCTTCTGTAAAGCATCTTTGTATGACTACTGAATGTACTTGTTGCTTTTCCCCTTTCACTTCCCCACACGGACTCACCCAGGTCCCAGTAGACTTCCTTCTCTGAACACTGGGCCAGTGGTGAAGTTCAAGGGTGAAAAGCTTTAGTCTTTTTCTCCTTACTAATCAACCTTACACATGGCACAAATTTTCTCAAGGAAGGTCCCTACATCTATTTCCTGTACATCTGGTCATTTAAGCCAGAACAGTTTCCTGAATGTATCAACAGATGTGTCTTTGCAGGCCTACAGAGTAACATCTTGGACATGAGCATTTCATCTTCAAGGAAGCAAATCCCCTTTTAACAGTTTTAGTTTAGATAAAAAGCCTTTAAACTGGATTGAGTTGGTTTCTCTAGCCATCAGTCTCACCAGTAAGTGGTTAACTCATTCACTCCTGGGATGCCTTTTGGACCGAGGTTTGTTATTTCATTGTGCTGTTAATCAGCTGATAACACTGGGAAGGAGATAAAGGTGCCTAGGACTGCATTTCTCATGTGCTTGCCAGAGATGAAGTCTGAGCAGCTTCTGCTGGGCTACAATAGTAAAGCCCCTGAATAATTAAGGAAATCCAATCAGTTCCACAAATAAAAGGTGCAAGACCTCCTTTTGTTCAAGACTGTATTTTCAATTCCCCATTCAAAAGAATGCAGTGGTCAAATGGTTAAGCTCTCTGCCTCAGGGAAGTGTTTTTAGTTGGACAGTTACTGAAGTCACAGTTAAGTGAAAACTATTGTTCTGCCCAAAATGAAGAGGAGCTCATACCATACAGACTAACATAGCAAATTGTATCTATTGATAGGACTGATAGTTCTCAGTAAACATTAACAGTCATTTGATTTTCTCAGATAGGGCAGATTTGTCAACTACACTGAACACAAAACTATTTCCACTATCGGAGAAAGGTGTGCTTCGCTTTTCTCAGTATCATAACTATATTTAAATAAATGTCTTGGTAGTATTCAGATTCTAGCAGTTTGTCCCTTCCCTCTCTCATAAAATATCTGAAGTACTCTTGTGATAGAACTCATACCTTTCCACAAACCACACCTGGAGAACACAAGTATGCAGAATAACAAAAGTTAGTAGCCCAAGGTTAGTTTGATGTCATCAACTTTTTCAGGAGAAAGAGTCATACTTCACAGCCCACCTTCTTACGGTATTTGTTTTTTTTAAAAAAAAAAAGAGAGAGAGAATAAAAGAAAAGAAAATCTTAGATGGCTTCCTTTTACGTGCCCCTAATTCCCTCTGCAAGTTATCACTGACATGTAAATTTGAAAGCTTACACAACGGTTTTATTGTCGTTCTTGGAACTAAACCCTTATGCATCACAGCTTTTGTGCAATATGTATATGCTGAAGTAAAATTAATATCCTCTGTTTAGTCTGAATTCATTGGCACAATGCCTAGAGTGACTAAGGAAAGCGACTAGCATTTACAGAACAAAGCTGGAATTAATTCTTATAGGAAAAGCAACCAGGCTGAGATAAAGAGTGTGAGATGGAAAACAATATGACTCTCAATATCTACAAATCAAGAATTATCATATGTAAACTGGGGCCCAGGATGTGGAGAGGAGATAATATGTAATAGCTCACAGAATAGAGGATCTGATCCAAACTCCTTGACTGCTAGTGGAAGTCTGGACATGCAGAGATGGAATTAGGAAAGCCAAGGCACAGATGAAACTGAACTTGGCGAGGGATGTTAAAAACAGCAAGAAGGGATCCTATGTGTACATTGGTCAGAAAAGACAGTCCAAAGAGAGTGTACCTCCTTTGGAAAATGAGAAAGGACTGGCTACAACTGATATGAAGTAGGCTAAGGTACTGAGTTCTTTGTCTCTGTGTACACTGGCAGGCAGGATTCTCATATATCTCACATCAAACAGACAGACAGCACGTCTTCACCAAGGGGAGGTCATACCTGACCAATCTGGTGGCCTTCTATGATGGAGTGATGGCATCGGTGAACAAAGGAAAGGCAACTGATGTCATCTTCCTGGACTTCTGCAGGGCCTTTGGCATAGTTCCCCACAACATCCTTATCTCTAAACTGGGGAGATACTGATTTTAAGGGTGGACCATTCAGTGGATAAGGAATTGGTTGGGAGAGGGTTGTGGTCAATGACTCTATGTCCAGGTGGAGGTAAGTGGTGAGTGGTGTCCCCCAAGGGTCTGGCTTGGGATCAGTACAATTTAAGGTCTTTATCAGTGACATAGATGATGGGATTGAGTGCATCCTCAGTAAATTAGCTGATGACACCAAGCTGAGCAGTACTGAGCGGTTCCTTCCTTCAGAAGGAAGGGATGCCATACAGAAGGACTTTGATAAACTTCAGAAGTGGATACATGTCAAACTAATTAGGTTCAACAAAGCAAAGTGCAAGATTTTGCACATGGATCAGAGTAATCCAAGGTATGTATACAGACAAGGAGAAAAACTCCTTGAGGGTAGCCCTGCTGAGGACTTAGAGGTTCTGGTAGATGAAAAACTTAACATGAGTCAGCAGTGTGCACTTGCAGCCCAGAAGGCCAATGGTATCCTGGGCTACATCAGAAGAGGAGTGGCCAGTAGTGTGAGGGAGGTGATTGTCCCTCTACTCTGCCCTCAAGAGGATCCATCTGGAGTACCGCATTCAGGTCTGGGACCCCCAATACAGGAAGGATGTGAAGCTTTTGGAGAGGGTCCAGAGAAGGGCCATGAAGATGATCCGAGGGTTGGAGCATCTCTCCAACGAAGACAGCCTGAAGGAGCTGGGCTTGTTCTGTCTGGAGAGACCTCATCATGGCCTTTCAAAATTTGAAGGCAGATTACAAATGTGAGTGAATAGTGATAGAATAAGAGGAAAAAACTAAAGGAAGGAAGGGTTGGATTAGATGTCAGGGGCAAGTTTTTCACTGAGAGGGTGGTGATTGATAGGCGAGAACAGGTTGCCCAGTGAGGTTGTGAATGCCCTGTCCCTGGAGGTGTTCAAGGCCAGGTTGGGTGGAGCCCTGGGCAGTCTGATCTAGTACTTGCTCTAGCAGTTGGCAACCCTGCTGCAGTAGGGGGGGGGGGGTTGGAATTTGATCTTTGAGGTCCCTTCCAACCCAAGCCATTCCATGATTCTATGATTCTATGAAGTAAGTCCATATGTTTCTGTCAGGGGGGCTGTATGATGTCCATACACACTGAGCTGCTAAAAGTCATGGAACCAGATTCCATTCTCTTTCATCCTCATCTAAACATAAAATTAATGCATCAGAATACAGACAGATCCACTTCTTAACATGGTGCAAACAAAGAGTAGCTCCACTGGAAGAAAAGCAACTGTACACCCAAAAAGCGTATATTCCACCCCACCCATTCAGAGTGATGACAATGAAAAAATTGCTTGGCTTATCCAATAATATCCCACCAGGAATGTTTTGGACAAGATTTTGAAAGTGAAATATAGTATAAGGGCTCTCATAGATGAGCCTTTAAGGGTGCAGTGAAGCGTACCTCGCTGTAAACTAGGTCCAAGTTGACGAATATACTTTTGTTACAACTTCAGTAGTGAATATTATCTATCTTGCACACCCTTGTATCTTTCAGTGCTTGAAACAGAATGACTGATTAGGTGCTGCTAAGCTATGAGCAGTTTATAGTTGAAGGACCTGGGGGTTAAAGGGTGAGGAATAATATTACCATTAAATCTGGAAACAGGTGAGCCTGAAGGAAGGTGTTACAGATTAGAGGGCTTTTATACCTATTGTGGAACCAAAACTTAATCACCATTCCTACAACATGCTTTTCTGCAAGATAATCATATCAAAGTGCTTAGTTATGTTTCTTTGGAGTAAAAGAATGGTACATTAAAACAGTAACAATATGGAACATTCCACCTCATGAAGAAAAAAAAGCCTTGCCAACTGCAAGAGTGATTACAACAGGCCTCTGCATGAGGACAGATTGACTCAAGATAATGTGGTAATTTTAGTAGTTATTGTTCAATATCTATTGTATTAGAAAGTTTCCCTAGATCTAGCAATATAGTATGTATCAGCATGCTACAAAGAAAAGATAAAAACAGTGGATATCAAGAAAACCTGCAACAAAGTTGAAAATCTAATCACAATTGTACCTCTAAATTCAATTACTTGAGAAACAGTAGCTTGAATGCATTTAATTAATATATTTCATAGATTACCTTGATTACTTTTTTCATTTGATAAAATTATCTGCTAATCACACAGAGTTAAATACTGTTTTCTTGTGTGTTAGTATGTAATATCTTGCTGGAATTAGATTGTTTCTAAGAGAAATATCAACAAGTAATGACAGCATATGAAGTTATTATTGAAAGAATACCGAGCTATCAATGAAAACTGGTTAAAGACATCCCTCAACCCTTGAAAAATCTGACAAACAAAATCACAATGAGTTAGATGGCCCTAAAAGGAGAACAAGTCTGAAGGAAAGCCTAAATAAAGGTTTAATTGCTCATAAGCAGTTTGAGCAAGTCATAAGATCTAGTTCATTAAGGCCTTGGCACTGTAGTTAATAAAACTGCTGGGGATTGTATCTCAGCTGTCAGTAAGAAAGACACCATACAGATGCAGCTGTTGTAAAATAGTAACTGTTTCTAGATCTCCAAAGTATGACTATCTGGTGCCATGATGTTCATTACCTGTCTGCAGTGTTTCTAGCAGTGATAATATGCGCTTTCTACTTCCCTTCAACTCTATTTAATGCCCATAATTACTGATATATGCATTTATTACCCCAAAAAACTTAGTATTAAATATAGTTAAATATTATTAAAGCCGATTTTGTATATTTACAGTCATTAATATAATATGATATTGGTAAAGCAAGACTCAGTGTAAAGCTAGATTTACTTGACAGTTCCATTCTTCCATTCCCATTATTTAGCATCTCTGGTGGAGGTCTCAAGAGGAAAACTGCTGATATTAGAGGTATATAACCCCATGAAATATAAAATAGAGGAGAGGAGAGGAGAGGAGAGGAGAGGAGAGGAGAGGAGAGGAGAGGAGAGGAGAGGAGAGGAGAGGAGAGGAGAGGAGAGGAGAGGAGAGGAGAGGAGAGGAGAGGAGAGGAGAGGAGAGGAGAGGAGAGGAGAGGAGAGGAGAGGAGAGGAGAGGAGAGGAGAGGAGAGGAGAGGAGAGAAAAGAAAAGAAAAGAAAAGAAAAGAAAAGAAAAGAAAAGAAAAGAAAAGAAAAGAAAAGAAAAGAAAAGAAAAGAAAAGAAAAGAAAAGAAAAGAAAAGATTTGGAAGATGGCAGCTCATTAACACAAAGGACTTTGCTGTTCCTAGGAGAAATGGAGGCTGGCCTTCCTCTGGAAGATCACTGCCGCCACTAAGCATCCCAAACGCAATAATGAACATATTTATGGATGCTTTCTACTCTTAGTTACCTGCCTTGTGCCCTCCCCTGTATATGTTTCGTACTCATGCATATTCAGCTTACCATCTCTTTATACATGGTGAAAGTGGGTTGAACAGACATGATCCAATAAGGAAGACCAATATGTTCACCCTGTGATTATACTGTCCCAGCTCTCGTCAGTTCTCAGAAATAATGTAGTTTGTCTCTGCAGTTACATGCAGATAACCTATTTCCCTGTATTTTGGCAAAACATTTGTTGTTCACAATGAACTTCAGGAAATTTATATTTTTTAAAGAAATATTGTTTACTATTTACTTCCAATCCAGTATTTATTATTTACTTCCAGTGCTTTATGATATAGAGAAATATATTCCTCATTTAGTTTTGGAATTTGTTTTAAGGTCCGTTCAGTCAGTCTTCTCATGATGAGCTGGGACAGAATTGTTTTCTTCAAAGTATCTGGCATGGTGCAATGTTTAGGTTCTAGGAGAAAAACAAAGTTGATAACACACCAGTGTTTATATTTGTTGCTAACCAGCGTTGTACAGTGCCAAGGCCATTCTAGTTTTTCAGCAAAGAAGCTGGGAGGGGGCAGAATCAGGACAGATGACTTAAACTGGCCAAAAGGATATTCCATGCTATATGATAGCAAGCAGAAGGAGAGTTCTGATGGGAGTGGGAGTTCACTATGCTTACTGGGAGTTAGCTGAGCATCAGTCAGTGGGTGATGAGAAATTGCTTGTTACATATATCCGTATCTATATTTTTAAATAATTATTATCCTTTTCATTTTCTCTATCTTACTAAATAGTTTTATCTCAACTCATGGGTTCTACTTTGTTGTGTTGGTTTTTTTTGCTTTCAGTTCTCTCCCCCATCCTGCTGGGAAGCAGAAGACTTAGTGAATGACTGTGTGGTGTTTATCGGCCTGCTAGGTTAAACCATAAGACTGGTTTACACACAGCATATGTTACTGTTCTGCCGCATTCATCATGGTACAGCTTTTTATGTTCAGTCTTTGTTGTCAGAACAAAAATCTGCTCAGACCCAAGTTCACGATCATTACCTTGCATGATGCTAACTTTTTCCTTGAGTAACTATGCAAAGTCTGAGATCAGTTTTCACTTATTATAGTGCTTTCGCAGAATAGTGACTGCTTATTGCCATACCTGTGGTTTGTACAAACCACTTATTTCTAAAAGGTTTACTGAGCTCTCCAGATATTCTCCCTTCGCTCTTTTAATCACAAGCGGAGTTCATAAAAGTAAGCAGTGGTCCACTTTGTGAAATTGCTTGGTTTCTTTAAGGACTCTCAGACAGTCATACTCAATTGATTTGAATCTTTCTTCGAGAAATGCCACTTATTTCCATCAGGGATTTCTTTTTTTAAGGAGGATTATTATGTGATGATCATTATTATATGAATAGTAGCAGATTTTAGCAATGGCCATCATACTTCAAATGCATTTTGCTCAGCCGTGTCAAAGGATAAAAAAAGAGAGGTTATAATAGCTCTGTAACAGAGGGTAAATTAACAGAAAGAATCTATGATCAAGTCATGGCAGCATAAGGTGTTGCTGTGCATCATCAGAGCAATGATAACAGCTTGCGTGTAGTTTTATGGCAAAAGAAAGGAGAATAAGGAGCTCATTTTTACGAACTAGTAATGTCAGCTCGTTGCTTTCAACCTGGTAAACTTGTAACAAGAGATGTCTCATAGTTACAAGTATGTGCAGGGACGTATACCATCAACTAGCTTGCCTGCATCAAACTAAGTTAAAACGGTGGTGGTGTCCTGAGCTTAAACCAGGTATTTCATCTATTTAGCGTGATGAGATTTGCCAGTCTTCAGGTGAGCGATTCAACAGGGTATGGTGTTATTTTAAACATTCAAATTTACTTCAAAGAGCACCACCACATCTGTGTAACTCAGAAAAAAAAAAAAAAAAAAAAAAAAAAGTTATTTAATAGTTACAGAATCAAAGAAAATTCGAATTAATGTATTTTGCACTACATATACATAGAAGTAAAACTTGCTTTTTCTACATGCAAGTATTAAAAAGAAATACTGTGACGTGAACATACAAAACATAGCATTCAGCTGTAAGTTCATTTCTCATAAGAATTAGTTGCCCTGGCTGTGGTAAGGAGTTTGTTGCTTTGCAAACCCAAGGGAGATGGGACAATGAATGTAGTATCCTTTCATGGTGCCTGAAGTATTTAGAAACAACACAGCTTTTAAAGGCCCGAAACTGAGAAGAGGATTCCTGAGCCTTACTTGAGAAAGGATAAGCAGGATGATGCATTTGCTAATCAAAGGCAACCATAGGTGGATACCAGAGATACCTGTGTCCTAAGAAATGGACACTAATAACCAGGCTACCCTTTGTCTCCTTGTGTAGGACTGAGAAGTAGAACTTTGGGGTAAAATTGAACAAAAGGAGGCAAAGCAGGGTCACATTGCCTTCATAAGAAGGCTGAACTTGATATGGAATACGGGAGTAAGGTGACAGCATGGTTTTATTATGGCCTGACAAAGGGAAGAGCAGGGCTTCTGCAGGAAGTAGCAAGGTTTGAGGAATGATGGAGGGAGATAACCTTTCCTCCAGAGCTTTGTTTAGACTTGGAGGTGGTCCTAATGCTGCTCTTGAAGCCATTTTTGTCTACATAACAGTTTGTTTTTCTCAGGCCCTTCTCTTTGCCTGGAGTGCCTTTTAGAAGACAATGTGAAACAAAAACAAACAGTAATTAAGTTCAGGTAACACTGAATGTCTAACCTGAATCCACAAACACAAGGAATCTTTCAAGTTGAAACAGGGAAACTTCATCCCAAAGTCAATTGTCTCCGTATTCTTGCAAATGCTGAGCTGAGATCACCTAACAGATTGAAACCTGAAAAGAAAAAAAAAAAAAGAGAGAAAAAAAAAAAAAGAATAAAAGAATAAAAGAAAACAGTCTGAGGATGGTGTTGGAACTTTAACTCTGTATACTCTGGCTCTTGTTTGCTAAAAAGAATAGCGTTTCTTACACTTATTGCTAGGTCTTGAAGGGATAGGCAGTAATATAAATTTTACATTGCTCAACAAATGAAATGTAATACCCTGTTCTGAGAACTAAAAAACTCAAACTTTCAGGTGTTAACAGTTCAAGCAAAAGGTAAGGTCTTAAAATGTGAGCTTATATTGATGTATTTACTGTAATTTGCATAGATACAATGCAGGGGGATTTTTCTCTATGCTACAGGAAGCAAGGAGTTCACATCAAAGAGCACTGAAAGGTGTTCTGTAAGTTCACAGAGTTAGAAATCCCTTTGGTCTAGATATCTGGGTAGAAATCTCATGAAAACAGGCTCTTCCATAACATTTCCAGTCATTTCTAATCCTAGCTGGCTCAGAAACATCAGACTGATAACATTTCTTAAGTTATTTCTGTAGCCCTGGCTTTGGTCAAACCCAGGAAGCATGTAAACTTCACAAACAAACAGAAGTCTAACAGCACCAAGAGCCCCAGAAGAAAGGCTTAGTTCAAATTTAGTTCATCCATGGGTAAAAATTCAGAGCCATTCTCTTTTCATAATATTAGAAAAAATACTTTGTACTTTCATTCCAGAATCATGCATGCCAAGGCCTAGTCTGTGCTTCAGTTTCTCAGCTAATCAATTCTGCAAGCATGGATTTTCACAGTGCCACAGTTAAAGGTACTTTTTAAGACACTATGTCAGGCATTTTGTACTACTGTAGATTATCTCAATTCACTGAAGAAAATTTGTCTTGAGAAGGGAAATATTTCAACATATATATGACTTTCTACAAGAAAGAAAACAATGAGAAGAAAGTGTACTTTTCTCATACCATGCTGCTCAGTGGCCCTTTCTTGATTGTTGGGGAACAGGCAGTGTTGCATTGTGTGCCCTCCCCTCTTCTTTGCAGAGTGATATCAGCGATAGATCACAAAGAACATCTTGTTCATATGCCTCTGCCTATAGGTTTTGTTTTCATCCCTTGCTCATGCCTAAATTGCGAGATTTTGAACCTAATTCATTCTTTGTTATTACTTCAATCATCTCAGCTTGTCTGAAGTTTTGAAATCTACCCACTTGCTTCACAGTGGAACTTGTCAAGTCCTAAGTCCCGAAACACTGGCATTCTGCATTAAGTGATGAATTAACTCTCTTTTTCTTGCCTTAGCAGAGTGTGGAGGTCCACATGGCAGATGCACAGCAGATGCAGTGACATCCGGTGAAACATGGATGTTTCATGTACAAAAACATTGTTTTTGTACTTTTGTGTAATAGTTTGTGACTTCATCTGGAAGTAGCGTGACTACAATGGAAATGAGTTTGCCCAACTCATATCAACTGGAGTCAAGAGAGTAGATAATTGGTTATATCAGGTAATGACAGTTTGTGCTTTACAAGTTTGCTATGTACTTTAGAAAAGAGCAAATAGCAATTCGGTCTGCAGCTTGGTGTTGAATTTGCCAGTAGTTACCAGTTTGAAGAAAAATGAGATGTTTTCCATTGCCCAGTACTGTTGTTTGCCTGGCCCCTAGAATACTCTTGAGCATAAACAACACAACATTGGCTAGAGGAAGAATACCACGCTAGCCATGAGACAAATAGTACAAAATTGCAGAGGTTTGTATAAAACCTCTTTATTAAAGTATAAAGATAAGAGATTATTACAAAGGAGAAGCACTCTGATCTGTGATTAGAGCAAGAGACGACATACAGATGTGGAAACTCTTCTTGGGGGGGGGGGGGGGGGGGGGAGGGAACCCCACAAAAAAAAACCCAAACACTTAAATTCAGCATTAACTGATGGATCAGACCTCCCAGGAGTGTCCTTTTAACCTGTCACAACAGCTTTCCGTGTTTAGTACTCCAAAACATTCAGATGCATGTCCCAAAGATTGAAGGTTGTTTTGAAATAGAAGCACTAAAAATTTGCAAATCAGTTTGTGATCTGTGGATGAAAAGTGTGAAAAGTGCGCAACATTACAACTACTGGCATCAACTTTTTGCTCTTTGGAAATTCTCCAACCAAACTTATAAATTGCTGGTGGCAGAATCTCTTCTCTCTTCGAGATTAAGTACGCTCTATTCTTCAAAAGTCCCATGACCTATCCTATAGATCTGAGTAGCATACAGTGAAACTGGCAAAAAAATTTAACACAGGAAATAAAAAAATAATGATAATTAGGATGGCTGTAAATGCAGCTTAATAAAACAGAGATATGCCTGGATACGTACATTAAACTCTGCTTACAATTCATATAGCAGGTACATGGATATTCTCCCACTTTTAAGTGGAATTTTCTCTAGGGCTTGAGTATGTTGCCAGTGTATGGATCCGTCTCATTCATCTGATCCTTGCATGGTCAAGAATTCAGAATAAAGAAATAGAAGCCAGAGTCTCTGGGACCTACCAGCTACTGGCAAGCCATGTGCAAATAAGGGGACTGAACCTAATAAAGCAAGTACATTGAAAGCAACTTTTCCAGTGGTAGTTTGTTCTTAAGTGTGAGGTTAATTATTCAATTTTTCTTTTTATACTTACATAAATTTAACCTGCAATTGCATTTCTATAGCAAGTGTTTGATCTCCAGTCATATCTTTCCAACCTAGAAAAATTTGTCCAGAGAAGAAAACACTATCCCATTCTCCCCCGAGATACTTGCATACTCATCATAATTCAAGAGAATGATCCGAAAGTTCAGTACTTTGAAGCCATCCATGCCCACCCCCCTGTTTTGCATCTGGCTCAATGGGCTTGATCCAGACTCTAGAAAATCTTGCTTGTAGGAAGGTTATTCTGGTGCCCAAGGAGAACAGTCATCCATTTGCAACGTGTTGCTTACTGCTGTCCTTGGTGAGTGCTTTCTGCCGGCTGATTCTTCCTGCCAACTGGAGCTACTCTCAGCTACTCTAGTAATTGCTCTCAGCTACTTGTTCCAACAAGGTATATTCCTAAGTAATCTTTCCCATCTCCTGTTTGATGCTTCACTCATTAAATTGCAGGCTGCATCTCTAATTTGTAGGGGAGGTTTTCACAACAATCCCTGCAGTGATCCAATTTCTTAATTAGGGTTGGCAATACGTAAAAGCCACGGACTCCTCACACTAAAACCAAAGGTCACCTGTCATGCAGTCATTTTCAGCCCCTGAAACTGAAAGTCTGCCCAGCATTGTCCTCTTTGTCCACTACTGTAGCACAGCTGGATCTCAAATTTCCCCAATGTACAAAATGATACCGTGCTTTCTCCCTTTTAGAAACCTGGATGTTCATAACAAAAATACTTCTAAATACTGAAAAACATGCTTACGTGTTACTCTCACTTCATTCTATTCCATTAACCTCTTCCATAATTCTGAACAACTACAAAATAGTCTACCGTCCTCTCAAAGTACTAAACATATCTCTGCAGTCCTCACATCACCATCGTAGCTAGTATTACTTTTGATGACTTCAATATGAGTGTTATTATATTACTATGCTGTCCTCCTGGTGAATTAATAATTTTCAATGCTGCAAGATCCTTAAATGAAGAATTTTATATATATGCAAAACATTGCCAAAACTGTGCACATCTCATTCAGTGTACAGCTGAAGACATTTTTCTAAGTAGGAGGCAGATTTATTTTCAGAGTCAAAATAGAGTCTTATATTGTGTAACAAAGTATTTGGCCATTGCAGACAAATATTTCCTCCTTTCCATTGCATAACTCATTAGCCAGTAGACCTTGAAGCTGCATGAGCTGAGAATCATAATTTGTAATGGCAGTGCCTTCATTTATTTCTGGGGGGTGGGAGAAGAAAAAACAACAACAACAACAAAGAAATAAGAAAATTCTATGTGTGTTCACAATTAACCTTGAAAAGCTCAGCATTTTGTCCAGGCCAAAAGAGGCAAAAGAAAGAATTACAGCAAAACCCCCTCTGACAAGAGGCTGACAGTTTACTGAAAACACATACATAACCAATGCAAGCTAATCTGACAGATGTATCAAGAAAAAGCAAAGCTTATTACAAAATGTTCAAGTAAAGAGTCAATAAAAATGTTCAAGTGTTAGACACGAAGCAGCATGTTAAGGGATTTCCCTAAGGAACTATTGCTACCATTTGGTAGCAATTCCCCATCGACAACTACTTTTTGAAATCTGCCAGCTGGCCAGATCCTAATCCATTTAACACGCACCTTATCGACATTTTAACTGCTGTGGAGTTAAAACTGACTTTGCAGGAGTGCAACTATGCTAAATCTGAACAATTATGTACGATAGCCAACATCTAATCTTATCAAAAAGCAAAGTCTTAGAAAATATATTTTCCACAAAATCATCTTGATTAACACTAATTATATATTCATTCAATAATTCTTTGTTGATTGATCTTGACTGCTTTATCTTTCTGTTGCCTGGCAATGAATGTTATCTAGCTTAAATTCAAAACTGAAATACAAAAGAAATATAAGAACTTCTTTAAAAATGACAGAGTGGAAAAAAAGCATTGCCAAAACATCTAAATTTGTCTCTACAAGACGCTCAATGCCAAACTTTACTGCTCTTTGTCTGGGATGATTTAAGGTTAATGAAATTAGCAAAACGTTACATGCATAATAGAATAGGATCATGAGTCATCAGAGAAGTACATTGTACAACTTTCATGTATTGCTGTTTCTCAAGATTTTCTTTCCCTCTTTCATTTTTTTTTTCTCAATTTTTGCAGTAAATAGAGCAGTTGTTATTAATATCATTTAGACTTTTAAGACCTATGTTTAGATTTTTTAAATCTGGCCATTAAAACTATTTTTTTTTTTTTCTGTACCTTTAGGAAAAAAAAAAAAATGTATCCTTGGTACAGATTTGTCGCTTAGTGCAAGACTCTGGTGGGAGAGGAAAGAGTTCCTGGTACTTTGTGGACAGATACTACACATACTGCTCCTGGGCAGCAATGATGCTCCTCCCTGGGGGAATTTTGTAGTGAGTGAGTTTCAGGTAAAATGCTTACAGAAAGTGAAGATATTGTTGGGACCTTTTCCCCGTGCATCATTCAATATTTAATTTTATTTGATTTAATTAAAATACTTAATTATAACAATCAATATGTAATTTAATTGAAATGTTTCAACAGCGGTTCTGGATTTCAATTATTACTGGCTTAACCTATTGAATTCTATTGCAGAAAAAAATAACATTAAAGTCATTCATAGCTTTTAACAAGGATGCAGAAAAAGGAACAGCAGGGAGGATGTTAGAATTTTTTTTGTATACAATCCTAGTTTCTTTTTGACTGAAAGTCACTGCGGTTTCAGCCAATTTCACTGTTTGTCTTTTGCTCCCCAAGAGATGATTATATATTCAGCACTATACAAGAAACTGTAAAATAAAGCTGGTGATTGTTTTATATATATTTTGTACAGTAGAACAGAAAGAAAAAAAAAAAAAAGAATAGAGAACATCTTTACAGACAAATACCTTAAAAAAGGAGGAAAAGAGTAGCGCAGATGGATTATGCAATTTTCATTTCCAAGGAGGATATTTTCATTATTGTACTGAGGAGCTGGAGACACAGAATATATTTTCTCCCAAGATATTTTGCGGCCTGACAAATTCTGCTCCCTTTCTGACTGTATCAGGATAAAGATACAGTCTTACTGTCAGAGTGAGGAAAGCATAAGTAATGTCAGGATGAACTTTATTGGGAAAGATGTGACAACGGATAGTGGCTTACTTTTGTGTGTGCGTGTGTTAATAATCGCTTTAACAGGTTCTGAAACCAGTTGCTAGAGAAGTTTTAGTACAGTGTGTGAGAAATTTACCAAGAGAAGATCACAGATAAGCAGATTAAATATTTGTAAGTTGTTACTGATGACTGAACACATATGTATTTTTGCCATTGCATCTGAAATTATGAACAGTTTGCAAAGGAGTGCCCAGGCGGGCAAACAGTAGGTTAGCTACAGTCAGTCTTTCAGAAGACAATCCTATTTAAGGAAAGATATACAGAGATTTTCAATGGAAAATATCAAGTAATCCCACATGAATGCAGTGTCAACAGGAAAACCAGCTCAGTTAATATAGAGATCTGTCTACAGCCACAGATAGGCACTCCAATCTATTTCTTGTGCCCTGGCTAATCTGTCCCTCACACAGTCCTTCATCCTTGCCCAGGTGCAAGATGGCCTGATAAGATGCCTTCCTTCTGAGCTTCCACAAGGCTCTTCACTTTCTGGCTATCTTCTGTTCAGTTTCCTTTGCACTTTGAATTTCACCAGAAGGGAGAATCTGCCTTATCTGAAGCATGTCTGAGGAAGAAGACCTCAGCCCTGTCAAGTGAAACTGCAGCAGGGGCTTTTCCAAGGACAAAATTGGCCACAGAATTCAGGTTTCTTCTGTTATATGTTAGTGATTCACTGAAGAGGACTTACCTGTCATGCAAAAGAAAGTGTTCTTACCAAGCAGATGTGGATCACAGAATCACAGAATCACAGAATCACAGAATCATAGAATGGCGTGGACTGGAATAGACCTCAAAGCCCATCCAGCTCCAAACCACTGCCATTGGCGGGGCTGCCACCCACCAGCTCGGGTTGACCAGGATCCCATTGAACCTGGCCTCGAGTGCCTCCAGGGATGGGGCACCCACATCTTCTCTGAGCAACCTGTGCCAGTGCCTCACTGCTCTCTGAGTAAAAAATTTCCTCTTAACATCTAATCTAAATCTCCTATCTTTTAATTGAAAGCCATTCCCCCTTGTTGGATCACTATTAGACCACGTAAAAAGTCAGTACCTTCCTGCTCCCTTTGAGTACTGGAAGGCCGCAGTGAGGCCTCCCCAGGGCCTTCTCTTCTCCAAGCAGATCACTGTTAAATGTGTCACATGGATGGATAATCAAGGATAATAAGGATTGTTCCTTTCTTTAAAAACAAGTATTTTCTCCTACTTAGATAAAATACTGATACTGCTATTAAGAGCGATTAACATGAGAGATTTCAATAAACAAATATTTATAAAAATGAGGCAGTCAGTGGGAAACCAAAAAACCTTTACAGTTTCAGAAGTGAATATATATTTATAGTGCTTAAGAAGTCTCAATGAAAAATAGTCTGGTTTGTTAACATCTAATCAGAGGACTTCACACTGAGCTGATAAAATAAAATGGAATTTTGTTAAAGCACTGGAAGTTGATGCAGTGTTTTGTTACTGATAGTCACATTCTTAGCAAGACTAACAGTGTTTGTATGATCTAATTAGAAGGGAAATTGAAAACAAAATGTTATCATATCTTAAAATGGGGACTCAAGATGCGTTAGTGGAAGTTTTAATAGGCTGGGCAGGAAAATGATGATTAGTAGCACGTATGCAACTTAGAAGCTTTGAACTCTTACATTTAGGAATGGGGAAAATTAAAAATGATTTAACTAAAGATGCATGGCTACTATTCTTCCCTTTTCTTCAGAAAACTCTTAAAGGAGTGCTGATCCAGCATTGGCAGAGGAAGTGGTGTAAGCAGACCCAGGGAGCAATGTAAAGCCCTGGCAGCATTGGTCTTTCATCCAGACTTTGGAGGAGACACAGCACTGCTTACCTTACTCTGGAAGCTCGCTGGGACTAAGCAGAGTTTGCCCATCTCAGTAGCAGTCCCACAGCAGCATCCAGCTAGAGTGAAACCATCCAGTGCCCCAGCATAGGCAGTCCACAAGGTACCGGCAGTCTGCACAACAGCCAGACCCACAGCAATGGAACTCTCTCATCTTCCACTGGAAAAAAAAAGCTCATCTCATTGTGTGTACACACTCATGTGTAATCAGTCACACCACAGCTGTGGTGATAACATTATTGTTGACTGACCACAGGAACTGTAATCGCTGTGTCAATCTAACACTTTTTTGATGAGATCAAGGCAACCTGGAGACAAAACCATCTGAGGTTGTGGAAGCCTTATTTCGTGTTTTTACTGCTGACAGAGCTGAAGATTGTAGCAGTGACTTGTTTTTCTTGGTATACAGAAATGTATGTGTGTGTCTATTGATTTCAAAGCCCACCAAAGTCAACAGGGAGTTTCCTATTTATCACTATTGGTTTTAGCTTAAACCCTCTGGGACTGACATTTACGGGAGCTAGCAACTGGGCAGGGACTCCAGAGATCAGGTTTATGCAACTGCTTTTTCCATTTGTGCCTTGATGACCTAAGTCACCTCTCCCCATGACTCAATTTTGCCATCTGCAAGGAGGTAGAATGCTTGACCTTCCTTCAAGAAGGATTTCTTTCTCAGGATGAAAATTTAAAGACAAGAAGGATGAGACGAGCTGGGTATTCTTATTCTGCACATGGAAATCAGGCAAGAAGGTGAAAATACGTGTGGTAAAAGAAGATGACAAACATAGTCTATTTGAGTGAAGTGTTTTTGCTTGTAGAGGGGAAGTTCAGTTCTCAGAAGAATTTATTTGTTGTTAGCAAACCAATTTCCCATCTGCAGCTGCAGAGATTAGTAATCTGTGGCTACCACACTGTCTGTTCTCAGAGTGTGTCATTATCAAACCCTTCGTAATCATTGAGTTAATGAACTAGTGATAGCTAAAGCTGATTCCCAGCCTTAAGCCTGCTCTTAGAGAACATGAGAAGCAAAACTCTCCTTCCTTCTCCTACAGGAAGCATCAAGAGATTGGGCTCATCTAGGAACCGTGCTGAAAAAAGAAGTCTGGAGCCTGATCTAATCAGTGGAAATTCTCCTCACCTCTGTAGAACAGGGTTTTAGTCCCATATCCAAAAATAAATATCATGAATTTTCCAGTATGTAACTGTATCTTTTAAGAATAATCCCTGATTGGCTTCCTGTGAGCTGCGGCAGACAGAAGTGCTCTTGTCAGAAGCATTTTTAAGCATCTCCCTCATCACAAAGCTGTAAGAAAAGTGCTTATCAGCACCCACAGCTATTACATGTGGATGATTGTTCCACAAAGCCAAGGATGGCCAAGTCAAGGTTATACATTTGCATGTCTGGAGGGCATGTTGGAAGACAGTGTGGCTGCATACTTGAAATAAGTGAAGTGAATTAATCTCACACATTCAATTAAATTTCCATTGGTTTCTACAGCTACCAGAATGGTGTGTGCATGTGGGGGGGAACTGAAGTCCAGTCACATATCTGGAAACAAGGAGGAAGACGTGGGATTAAACAATATCTCAGCTCCCCGCGATTCAGCAACAGGAGCTCTTTGGCAAACAAATCCTCTATTAACCACAGTTTTGGAACCAGTCTGATGGTCAGGGAGCACTTTGTATTTGCTTCATAGATTTACAATAGGATTTCACTGGCCCTCTGCTCTGTGTTTATCTGGCCCTCATTTTGTTAAGCATTCAAAGCAGTACCCTTGGGCTCTGACTGCATGAGAACCAAAATTGCTGAACTGAGATGGCTGAAATTTGCACATCTTGTTCAGGAGTCCATGAATCCTTGGAGATAAGTGAGGAAATCTTGTCGCTGAACTGGTTTGGACAGTCAAACTTGCCAAAGCATCAGAGTTTCTAAGTGCTGCCACTACAAGATGGAATTTGGAGTGTTTTCTTTCACAAATAGAAATGTTAAATACAGCAGTTCCTGTAAGTCAGGAGCACCCTGAAATAATTGCTATGTCCTTCTGCTATTGGCATGGGCAAGTTTCAACGAACATGTATCTCACGGAAGTTCAGTGAGAAAAAAAATGGAAATGGAAGTTAAAAGCAATACAAAGTGACAGCTAGTTTCTAAGAGTGAGGGGACGGATGGGTGTTGGAGGTGCAAGTCACCAGGGCTGGCCTCAGACCATGAGAGGAATGATCATCTTGGATACCAGTAAAAAATGTAGATGGGGATGTAACATAACCTTGGCTTCCCAGTACCTCACTGACAAATGAAATTACAAATACCATAATGGTGCTTTTAACCACAAAAATCTACAAGCACCTAAAGACTTCAAAGATGGGAAAATCATTTTGTGGATGACAAATACTGAAGAATTACTCAAGTAAGAACCCCATAGCCCACCGCTCCTACTTACTTTGGAGCTACACAATGAATAGCTGAGATATAATGTGAAACTTGCTCCTCATTTTAATCAGAGAATGTTTTCTTCTCTACTTCTTGTAGGAACAACAGTTTTGTCTTCTCTATGGTGGCATCCCCCACTAAAGAAGGAGTATAAAGGAAATGTATAAAAGCAAAAATAACAAGATTTAGTCCTTTTGTAAATATTTGCTCTTGAAATAAATAATCAACATCAGAAATATGTTATTTTTTATTGATATAAGGTTGTTTTTTTTTCTCTTTATTTCTCTTAAAAAAGAAAAGCACTATTAGTATTAAAACAAACAACCAAAAAAAAAAAAAAAAAAAAAAAAGGATTACAGTTTTCCCTGCCCTCCAGCCACAGATGTAAGCCACATTAAACGTTACAGAATTGCCTAATGCTAAGATGTAATTGCTGATCATAGTTGTGTTGGTCATTTTAAGGAACCAGACCCACGGCTTTGATTTGGTGTCACTGAATCAGCCAAATCCAAACACAAATTCAGCCTTAGTTGTTTAATGTTGGAAGTGTGGCTCAGAAGCCACCTCAATAACCTTGCCTACTAATTCTTTTGGGTTTTGTGAATGAGAGATCTGGAATATGGGTTATACTGGACTTTTGTGTTTTGTTTTGTTTTTTTTTTTCTTTTTAAAATTATTCTGACCAGAAGACTGCTTTTGCTACTGTGGATATTTATGTGGTTTTATGTAGTCTGATGTAATTCAGAATGGGTCAGGACATCCTGAATTTGTCTGTAAGTGGACTAGCATAAAATTACAGAGAGATTCAAGTCCACATTTTGGTATCTTTCCACATGTATTTTATTTAGATAAATATCAGCAAAGTACAACCAGCTAGTAAAGAATGATATTTTACTAGATTTTACTAGAAATGGAAGCTGTGACTCTAACAGCCTGGCTTAGTTTTACAGAAAATTGTGAATTTATATGTTATTGCTGAGTTATTTTTTTTTCCTGCTGTCAGGCATTTTATTTTTATTGATAACATTTCCAACTGAACCCACATCTGTTTACCGAGAAACAACTCCTTTCAAGTTGTCTGTTCATGAGAGTTTCATCCCATTTTGCAAGTTAATATGTATTTCACACAAAAAATAAAGCTGTAGTTATTTGCAAGACAAAAAAGATCTACTCTTCTAGATGAAGAGGCTTCTCTAAAGAGCACAAATATTAACCTCCAAACAGATTGCTGCCAAATAAGTTCTCCTTCACATCATGTCTTTGCATACTTGAATGCTTTATGCACAGTCACACAGTTTTGACAAAGGAAGGCACCTTTCACCTCAACTTATCTTCCATTCCCATTGCTCTAGCTCAAAATCAGTCAGGATTCAGCCTGGCCATTTTAATGTGGGAGTTTCTAGACTATCAGTCTTCACTTCTCAGCTCTCCTCCATTGGTATTTCTGAATATCTAAGGTTAATTATAATAATTTTGCAACATTTCTCTATACCAGCTAGTCTTAAAGCAGATTTTGATTCCTGTGAACGCTAAGTTTTGGAGTGTTAAGGATGGGTCAGTTACTTAGTTTAGTTGCTTAAGAATTAGATATTCTCTTTAAATGATCACATAAAGATTTTATGAAAAATTCAGTGAAAAAAAAACAATCAGTCTTAGGAAGGGACGCATTGTCATCAGCAGTGTCTATGTCCGTCTATGAAGCAGTGAAAGAGAATTTAAAAGTTACCACCCTAGACTCAACACCAAATAGTTGGAGATACAAAGTTAGGAGAGATGAACTCAAACATAAGAATTACATGTCAGAACCACTTTTGAAACTGTTTTTATACGAGTAGTATAAAAAAGCTTCTTCTGGATACATATTTAAAATATATATCACTAAATCTGTGTCTACAAACGTTAGAACTAATGATCTAAACCAGGATGACAGAACGATAGAATGATAGAATCATTAAGACTAGAAAGACCACTAAGATCATCTACTCAAATCATCAACACACCACCGCCATGCCCAATAAACCATGTCCCTCAGTGCCACATCTATGCATTTCTTAAACACCCCCAGGGATGACACAACCTCCCTGGGCAGACTGTTCCAGTGCCTGACCGCTCTTTCTGATAATAATTTTTTCCTAATATCCAACCTGAACATCCCTGGTGCAACTTGAGGCAATTATTATTAATATCGATTAGGGCCCAAATGTTTTTTTTTTTTAATCCTCAGATATTCAAGACAACATCAAACCTTGTAATTTCTTTTTAAGTTAAAATCACAAGATCCAGATGTCCTGAAATTCTGGCTTGGGTGTGTGTATGTGCTGAGACACACACAGAGTCAGCAACAAAGCCCGGGCGTTCACACTTCCATCTGGTCAAGGAACTCTACAACACCATTAGACAGACAAGGACCTAAAATTCACTGTTCAACTCATTTGCTCAGAAACACCCCAACCTGCAATGACAGTATCTTAGTTTTTACTAATGTCCAGTTGCACACTCTTATACTTAAATTCTGCAAGAATAAATACTAAATACTAGAGTAAGGGAGGATGTTGGTTGGAGGGCAGTCAATAAAGTGGAAATCAGACTTGCCTTATCCAGGCTGTTGAGTAACACCAGAATTTTCAAATGGAAATCTCAGAAACAATAGTGGAAGTGGGTTTTTTTGTACACTTCCACACAGTGATTTATAGCATTTGTAGAACTATGAATTAAATAGCACAAAACTGGTTAAGTACATACATATGCATATGAACATATACTTGTGTGTGAATATCTGTGTGGTTTGCATGGAAATGTACTATTACTGTTTTTACTTTCTGGGCTTCCTTGTTGAAAACAGTGCTGTTAACATACTAACTGATTGAAAATGGTGGATCCTCTCTGTCCCAAGAAGAATCAGTTACATTTAATCTGCTCCTCAGCGCACAAGTCTGGAAACATCTTGAAAGATTAAGGAAATTTTTGCTCTGAGAGCCTTTCAGTCTTATTGTGTACATAGAGATGTACAGAACTGTCTACTGACACAGAGAACAAAAACTTTGCTGTTCTTGATACTACCGAGGGCTTGGACCTCTTAAATGGTAGCCAGTGGCAGTAACCAGCCTCACTTGGACAACAGAATTCTGCATTATAGGAAAAACACCAAAACAAGGAGCACATGCTTCAAACCAAAATATGAAAATAAAATATAGAGAAGTAGATGGGGAGAGAGATTTGCCACCTTCTAAGTCGATTTTTAAATCAAAGGGAGACATTGTGATTAGATTAAGGCCCCAGAATGGCAACAAGTTAGCTTTTCTTTTGAACTCTGAGAGGCTCCCAGGATGAAGTGGTGTTCAAAGACAATTCCTTTGCATGAATAATATGGGGGAGGGTTTAATTACCACCTCCTCCTCTCATTCTTCATCTTCTCTAACCAGAAAGCTCAGGTTTCAGTAGTTTTGTTTCTCACTGACACTGTGGCAGACTGGGGGAAGGGAGTGGAGGAGGTAACACTACAAGGCTGTGAAAAGAAAGGGCAGCAACCAGTGAGCTGTAGCAAAAAGGACAAAAATTAAAAAGGAATGAGATGGGAACTTCTTCCTTCATATACAGACCAACCTCACAAAACAAAAAAAAAAAAAAAAAAAGAGGGGAAAAGGGGAAAGAAAGGAAGAAAGGAAGGAAGGGAAGGGAGGGAGACAGGAAGGAAGAAAGGAAGGAAGGAAGGAAGGGAAGGGAGGGAGACAGGAAGGAAGAAAGGAAGGAAGGAAGGAAAGAAGGGAGGAAGGAAGGAAGGAAGGGAGGAAGAAGGAAGGAAGGAAGGAAGGAAGGAAGGAAGGAAGGAAGGAAGGAAGGAAGGAAGGAAGGAAGGAAGGAAGGAAGGAAGGAAGGAAGGAAGGAAGGAAGAGAAAGATCCCACTGACATAATAAGTTGCTAGGTAGGACAGTATCAGAAAATGTTATATTTTTGTGCAAAACATTCCTGTGGCTCAAAACTCCTCTCACTCAGACCTGTCATATTATAGCTATGTAGGAACAACTGTATATATTCTGTTTGAGCAGCTCTGAATGCAGTTTCACTCTGCAACACTAAGAGCAAGAGTGAGTGAACCCTTCTGTTTTCTGCATGAGTAAATTGTTCATGTTATTGGCCAGTAACACTGAGCAAAAGGCAAGCATAAGTCCTTTTTATGTGATTTCAGATCTTTTCAAATACAGTAGGTTCAAAACATTGACCTGAGCTCATATAATATTCACAGCTGAGAGCAGAGGTGAGAAATGTTCTTGGTGAATTTGTATAGCTTACGATCACCCACATTATCACGTTTGTGCAGATCTCTCAATATACCTACAGTGAGGGTGCCCTCTCTGGACAAGCTCTCAGCACGCATGTGAGATACAGGGATCTTATATTTCCTCACTCCAATCAGTACAAAGCCCTGTCTGCAACACTCAGCACTGAATCCCCTCTGGCCGCTCTCTCCCAGACATGTGCCAGCTGAGGCTCTCCAACATGCAGCGTCCACAGCCGTCTGAGCCACACGCACTTCCTGACACGAGCTTTTCCCTGCCAGGACTCCGCACTGAGTCAGCTGGAGCCGATCACCACAAAGCTCACGTTGGGCAACAGCGGCAGTGTGATGAAGCAGATTCCTCCCAGGTTGTTCTGTTTCCAGCAGTTTCTGACTCATTTCCCAGCCATGCCAGGCATTGTTGGGACACCCTGCTGGGAGGTTACAGCCGTGTTCGCTCTCATCCAGCTCCTGCTAGGTTGGAGGTGAAAGGGAGCAGAGCAGAAAGTTGGAGCACACTTAATTGTGTCCAACTAAGGGACACCAGAGACCTGGATAAAAGTCTTGTGCTTCTGCTGATTTACCCAACAGAAGTTGGCCCAGAGTCCCAAGAACATTCTCAGGACCTTGGTCTCAGATCAGATTTCCACATCATCGGCTCCTGTGCTAAACAGTAATAGGTCCTCCTGGAAAAGCCCTTGGGCAGCATTTCCACCTGAGCATCCGAAGACTCAGCACAAGGACATCAAAGCTTTTGACCAGGTACAAAGTGCTTATCCACACTCTGGTTTCCCTGAGCCTCCTGCACTCACCTGGAGAACCACACTGGCCAACCCAGAAGCAAGCAGCCTCACAGGTACTCATACAGGCAGGAAACAAGGGCATACAGAGAATAAACACTGGTGTCGGGGCTTTTTCTAGCCTGTAGAGATGATCTGTTAGCCCATGCTGTGTTTTTTTTTCAGCAAAGGAAGCCAAATCCTGCACCACACAAGGTGCTGCTTGGGTGCTTACCAGCAGGAGGAGGGGGTGAGAAATACTCAGTGAGGCCATGGGGAAGTAGGAAGCTAGATATTGAAAAGAATAATGATTTTTATATTTTACTTTGATGAAAAACTTTTCCTTTTCAGAGGAAGGATTAGAGATGCTCCAGCTGAACCTAACACCATGAACAGGCTCTCCCCAGCTCTGTGCCATGGTAATCTTGGTTGACGGTTTGCATTTACCACAACACTGACCGGCTGCTGAGGAGTTTGATCAGCCATCCAGAAGATGGCAAACAACAACAACAACAACAACAAAAGACACCAGAGGAAATAGAGATTCCCAGCAGCAGCCATGAGATAAGGAGTCCCTGCTCTGGCTGCCCAAACAACCACCAAACTACCACAAGGAACACTGCCTCCTCCTGGAACAAAGAAGATAAAGAGGCATGTACGAATCATCCAAGATTAATGATGGAAAAACTGAAAAGATTCATAAAACAAAATTTTCACTGAGCCAGAATCATTATTAATCCACTGCAACTCCCTGTGACTAAGATCTGTTAAACTTCATTGGCATTTGAAAATGTAGATGTTCCATTGCACATGCAAAACAAGACCCAAGTTCTAGGATGTGCAAGGGGCAGTAGCTGTAGTAGGCATTTGTCATTCATGCTTTAGACTACTCTCTTTCCAAAAGCACTTATCACCTTGTCCCTCTAACTTTTGCAGGTTGTTTTAGCCTCCTCTATTTTCATATTTACACATACATATTTAATATGTCAGTGTGTTTGACAGTCTGTGCCAGTTTCTATGAAATTAATCAGAAAGAGATAAGTTTCACAAATACAAAGGTATTGTGAGTGCTGGCTAAAAGAAGTGGCCAAAAAATACCAGAATGGTTTCCCTTATTGAGACAAATATGGACACAATCTTTATCGGACACCATTACTTGGGCAAATAAACCTTTGAGCCTTTGTGCAAAGCAAGAATGACATTCAGGATTACAATCTGTTCAGTTGTAAAAGGAGACCATAGGGATAAGACAAAGATCAAATATTTTGCCTCATGGGGATAATAGGACAGTAGGCACTACCAGGCTGCTCGTATGCTACGTACTCCTAACTGAGATATTTGCATTATCTCTCAGCTGAAAGAGAAACCTACTTATGAGAGCAGATTTGGTTCTATCTTATTTGGCTCTACAGAGCTAAAGTATCAACATGTGAAAAATCAGAGTAGTTGAAAGGGATGTCTAGAGGTCCTCTGGCCCAACCCCTGCTCCAGCGGGAACACCCAGAGCAGGGGACCCAGGACCACACCCAGGCAGCTTTTGAAGATCTTCAAGGAGGAGGCTCCACAGACACCAGCAACCTTTGCCAGTGTTCTGTTACCCACACAGAGCAGAAGCACTTCAGGATGTTCAGAGGAAACCTACTGTATTCCAGTTTGTGCCCGCTGCCTCTTGTCCTGGCACTGGGCACCACTGAAAAGAGGCTGGCTCTGTCTCTCTCTGTCCTTCCTTCAGAAATTTACAAACACTGGTGAGACCCCCCAAAGCATCCTCTCCAGGCTCAACAGTCTGAGGTCTCTCAGGCCATCCTTACAAGAGAGATGCTCCAATCTCTTCATCGCCTTTGCAGCCCTTCACTGGACTGTCTTCAGCATGCGCTGAGGAGCCCAGATCTGGACGCGGTAACTCAGATGTAGTCTCACCAGTGCTGAGCAGATGGAAAGGATCACCTCTTTCGACCTGCTGGCAATACTTCGCTTATAGCAGCCCAGGACACTGTTAGCATTCTTTGTGGGAAGGGCACACTGCTGGCTCATGTTCAACTCGGTGTCCACTAGGACTCCTGGCTCCTTTGCTTCAGAGCTACTTTGCAGCTACCCTCTTCCACTGATGGGTTGGTGATTGATAGGCAAAGAGCTAAAGTCCAAGGGCAGAGGAGAGTCTGAAAAGCTCTTCTGACACCTCAGATACCCATGTATAAGTTATCATCACTTCAGTCCTCCTTGGCTCTTTGATGCACCTTCATATTCCTTTTGAATATGAAAATGGAAGCTTCTGTGTGGGTTTTTTTTGTTTGTTTGTTTCGTTTTTTTGTTTTTTGTTTTTTTTTGCTGCCTCCTATAGGTAACAAGTGATACTGCCTACTGAATTTTTAAGCTTACATTAAGCTTAGTGTCTGTATGAAACAACGTGAAGAGGCACAAATCTGCGTATTGGTCAAATAAATGCTACCAGTTCACTGAAATTCATAGCCCTTTACTTTCTTCACCCGTAAGAGAGGGTCTAGAGCAGTTGAGCAAACTCAGAGGCAGGATACAAGATAAAGACAGCTCTGAGAAGGAGAGTTTGAGGTTTTGTCTTTCCACTGCTTCATCCAAAATACAACAGTTAAATCTCAGAAAGAGATTAGCTGGCACACCATCATTATGGACCAGGTGTGAGAATAGCATTGATACGCAGATGCTGTGGAGGTATCCCCTATTAAGGCCTGGAGCTGGGCTTGAGCAAGAAAAGCCTCCTTAGGAATGTCTCTGTGTTCACTCTAGTATTTAAGCTCTCCCCTAGTCTCGTTCTGTTTTTCCCATGATTTCTCTATTTCTATGCCTCCACCCAGGACATTTCTCCTTCCAACAAGGATTACAACTTACATAGAAGAAGAAAACCCCCTGATCTTCAAAGGGCTGCAGCAGATTGCCATAATGCTGTCATAGTATGGCTTAGCCCCGTCAATATAGGCAAGATCAAACAGTATCCTGGAGAGTCAGGATGCTATTGCATTACAACATGATTCTTCCCCATGACAGATTTGGCCAAAGGCCAGCAAAGTGGGTCTGCTCAGAGTGAGTGGACTCAGAGTAATAGACAGAAGCTAGAGATTTATGCTACTGCAGTTGTTTTAATCTCCACTGTTCTTACATAGAAATCAAATCAAGACACTGTCCCTCAGCATTTCAGGCTTATCCAACCATCTGCAATCCAAGAGTATGAACTTTGTACCTTGTATGTCATCACTGTAATTAAACATCGTCCATTTTTCTTTCAAAAATGTATTAATCAAAGAAATCGATCATTAATTATAATATCAATTAATATCAAACTAAGGTACTAAGACCCCCTTAATGCACCTATGTTAGAAGACCTTGTGTCTGCTTTGCTCTGGAATTTGCTATATTTGCTGCATGTATGTAGAACTGAATGCAATTGAGTTTGTGCTGCATACTTAGACACAACAAACAAGATGAGTCACAGCATACGCTTAGCTCAAACTCACTGGAAAAAAAAAAAACAAGTGCTAAAGAATTTATACAATTATATAGTCTAGTGGGATCTGAACAAGTGCAGTTGACTGGGTGAAGAGATGAGCTTCCATCTCAAGTCTTGGCAACCGGATACCTGTGAATTAGAGCCTGTTCACTGGCCCTGAATGGCCATGTTACAGTTCATGTTCACACAACTGTTTTTTTTTCTGGGAGAAAAGGCAATGGCTGTGTTCTGTTGGAAACATTTCCCGACTATGCATACACCCTGTGTACACCATTGCCTGGGGAAGCACTAGCTGGCACAGGCCAAAACCACACCAGGAAGGATGCTAAGAGTGAACTCAAAGCAAGGTCCACTATGGGACCAGGCTGGAGCCTGCAGCTGGTTCTGCCTGACTTGGTACAGTAGACATAGCCTGACATGCTCTTAGATGAGTGTATTCAAAAGGAAAATTGTTTTCGACCTCAGAAAGCTGAGACCTTTACAGGTCACAGTGAATGTCATGGGAGAACAGACAGGGCTCTCCCAGGTAACTATTTGCAGACCAGACACTTTTTAATTGTCATGTTCAGCAGCATCCTGAGTTCCAGCTGGATGGCAGAAGAAAGGTGGCACTTTTCCTCACTAGTCACAGACAAGAAGTGTTTGTAGACATCACACAGTTCATCCCAGCCAAGAGTTCAGGACATATCCAAACGTGCACAACTTCTGAAACTTCCAACAGTTGGTTAGAGCTACAGCTTTCTCTCCTATACAAAACTGTTGGAAAGTTTAAATTTTGCATGAGTTACTTCATTTTAAAGACCAGTGGTTTCCTCCACGTCCTTTAAAGTTTCACTTGTAAATAACCCTAGATTTAAATGCTCAGAACACAGTAGCCTCTTCTGTATGTACAGAAAATGACCACAGAGCCTTAGGTCTGTCTGCATCCATTCTTCATGAACGGCAAAAAACGTCTACCGCATTTACATTAAAATCTGCAAATGGATTCTCAGCTGCCTTAAAATCATAATTTAAGGCACCATTTGGCTTTCACTTACAGCCATTTAAGTTTTTGTAACTTTCCCACTTTCAGCAGGACCTGCTACAATACATATGGAAACAGATGTGGGACGTACCTGGTATGTCAGTCCAGTTGTTGGTAGTTTTGTGGAGTATAGGGACTGAACGAACTGTTCAACCACTCAGTCTGACACCCTCGTTATGGAAATTCATTCAGTTATTTTTGTACCGAGTCCAATAAATTGCACTGATCTAAAGCGTAGCTTCCAAAAAAGCATCCAGAGGATTTCAAAACATAGGAATCCACCACTCCCCTCCATGGTACAGACAACCGTTAAAGAAAGCCCACAGTGAGATGTCTCGTGTCTGACTTGAAAATGTCTACATTCAATTTAAAGCTTTTCACTGATGTTTGAAAAAGTTCTTTATTGTCACTCATTTTCTTATTGTGAAGACAGATACTCATTGCAAACAATTTGCTTCTTGCATTTCTTTCTGATAAGTTCCGCACAGTAGCTGACCTGTAATAAAACCGTGTGTGTAAATCCTTACCTCAGAAATGTGAGATAAGAGCCCTTCAGCCCGGATGGGCTCAGCCACTTCAGCTTCACAGAGGCTCCTTTTGCGTTTTCCTGCCAACAAAGCTACTCTGGATACTGTTAGGGCAGTCCTGCTGCCGGCAGCAGCCGGCTCTTGGTTACCACCCGGGAACATCCCCCTTCCCCTCACCCTGAGCAGCCACTCCACAGGCGCAGGTAGGAAATGGCTTTGTGCTCTGCCAGTTATCTCTAACACAGATCTGTCCCCTGAAGCAATCAATTCAGTATTGCAAACCGTGCTGTTCCTGATGAGGGAGTAGGAATGTCAGTGTGTGTGTGTGTGTGTGTGTGTGTGTGTGTGTGTGTGTGTGTGTTAGGGAGAGGATTAACATATTCGAGGCTGATAGCAAAGGAGAAGCAAAATGCACACGGAGCCACATCCTCAGGCTAAAAGCAAGCAACTCAGGCTAACATGCTCACAATTCACTCCCTAATTTGCTCTCTGGTAATTAATTTATTGAATCATCATCTACGTCAAACCCCCCAAAATACCCTTTTTCTGACCTCTGTCAGACAAATCCATTGCCTTGTCAGAAAACGAGTGGTTAGTTCATTGAGATTATTCTCTCAAAGCTGGGGATCATTTACGTTTGTAGACAGTAGCAGCAAAGAAATCCTTTTTCCCCACTTCTGGTGATTATAAATCCCAATTAGAAAACAAGATTGTTTGATAATGGTAACCATGTAGACATAACATAACATAAGAACGTAGATGTGATACGCTTCTAATGAAACACACACATGCATTTTCTTTAACAATGTGTGGATTGGCATTAATCATATCCTCCCATTTTTAATTCCTTCCTCATAGACAAACTTAGTTTCAGAGACCTATGTTACCCCCCTTGCCCTAAAAGTGTGGTCACACAGCATTACGGCTGAGAAGGACGTAGCTGCAGACGTGAGAGACTCACCACTCCCATTATGTCATTTGCTAAAACAAAGTTGCTGTGTGATGTAAGTGCTTCTGTCCCCGTAATACGAGCGGGACACGAAGATCTGTGCCACAACAGACTCTGTCTCTTGATCCCTGTTCAAACCCAGAGAGGAAAGGATTAAGCTTGTGTGACAGTGTGTGTTTGCAGAGTAATGTGCAATCATCAGTAGAGGAGAAGTGCAGTCCCCAGATTTAAACTATTAAGAAAATGGAATATAAAACAAAGAAATAGTAGTCCAAAAAGTCATTTGGTTACAAGACAGTAAAGCAATCAACCTCATAACTAGCCTTTACTGCAGAAATGATCCTAGATGTGTATACCCCAATGCAAACAAAACAGACAAGTGCCCAAGTAGCCCATCAGAGATGGGCAAATCCAGCTCCTTAAGGCATAGCTTACTGGGGTCTCCATGTCCAGGTATGGACTCGAGCCATTTGTGCTGTAACAGAATCCCCTCCTGCCTCTGGCAGCACCAGAGAAAAGCTGATGTTAGGAAACCATGCTTTAGGACTCACACAGATGCTGGGAACTTGTTTGCGAAACAGTGGACGTGTATGATGGTAGGAGAGCTTGGCGATAGTTCCTTGCCTGCCTATACGACCAGTGTTCTTCATGTTATAAGCCTGATTTACACTGGATATTCGGAAGGTTGGAAGTGATAGAATGAATAAGGGTTACAGAAACCCTCTCAGCACCCTTCTGCCCTCTGGTCCAGCTTGGAGCAGACACGGCAATGTCACCCTTGCCTGATGGCAGAGCTGTGCTGGGCCCTGTACTGGGAAGTGCTGCAGCACTGACCAACTGGAGGTGGTTGCTGCACAACAATAGTGCTGAGTAGGGAGGAAAGCCTGTAATGGGAATGCCTGAACACTCTGCAGTCTACAGGTCTAACTCAGGAAGTTTGTCATGCTTGCTAAGCCCTTCTGTACTTCTACGGGATACGCCAAACAATATCTCAAATGCTTATTCCCAAAACAGTTGTTTTGCCTCTGCCCATATTACTTGTTCTTACTTTTTTGCTATGTTCTTTCCCCAGATGGCTGACTTAGGTCAGTTCTCCTGACATAGGAAAGGGACAATGCAAAAGTAGGAATGAGGAGCCTGAAGATGATAAAAGACAGTTGCTTTCCCTGGTTCTGCCAGGTTAAAACAGCTACAAAGCTCTGGCCTAAACTAGTGTCAGACTTGTTCTCTGAAGCAGGCCAGCTTAGAATCATAACATCATTATGGTTAGAAAAGAGCTCTGTGATCATTCTAGTCCAATCATCGACTTAACACCAGTATTGCCAATATTGTCCCTCAGTGCCACATCTCCACATTTCCTGAACACCTCCAGTGATGGGAACTCCACCACCTCCTTGGGCAGCCTGTTCCAGTGCCTGAACACTTTGTCAGAGGAGAAATTTTTCCTAATATCCAACCTGAAACTCCCTTGGTGCAACTTAAGGCCATTCCCTCTCATCCTACCAAGGCTTCTCAAGCAGCTCAGCTTCCACGTGCATCCTAAAACTCTTATTCCTCTTGAGCACACCCAGACACCTGACTACTTCACCACTGTACCCAAAAAAACCTCCATCCACTTCAGGTAGCTACCAATTTGCAACCATGTTTTGGACACGAGGAGAGTCCCAGCACAGCAGGAGGTACTGTGGGGTGAAGAGTCCCCTCCAGCTCCACCAGCGGTGTCTGCACACCATGCCCTTCGTAGGCTTCACCTCCTGCAAGCAGAGAGCTTCGTGGGCCTTGAGGAAACGCGGGCTGAGCAGCCGAACATCGGGGGGGTCCCGGCCGGGCGGGGACGGATCCGTCAGCGCCAAGAAGCGGGCTGCCCGCGCTCCGCTCACTTCAACAGTGCCACCTAGTGCCTTTTTTCCATCAGTTCAAGTGGGGGCTGGAAGCTGGGGAAATGCAGTTGAGGGGGGAGAAGGAGCCCAGCGGAACGAGTGAAAGCTGCTGCCGACAGCAGCGGTTGGTCTGGAAGCTGCAGTGCTCCGCTCTGGGTGAACTGAACGACAAATTCTAGCGACAAACTAACAAATCTGAAAGCATTTTTCAAGTTCTTAAATCGTGTAACGTGTTTTCGGGCTTGTTTTAACGCGAGTGACACGGGTATTGTTGCCAGGGGGAGATTTCTATAGGGTAGTTACTAACAGCAAATGTTTCCGAGAGTGAATGGGTAAAGCAGAATTGGAAACTGCAAAGTTCATCCATTCATAGAGGCAATTCCCTTATTAATAAAAACCAGCAGCTGCAAAGCTGTCCCAGCGGAATAGCGGCGGTGGGAGGGACGAGTCCCACACCCCAAACCCGGAGATGCAGAGAGAGGGGGGAATGGGGGCTCCCCACCAAGTGCGGGGCGCGGAAAGGAAATCAGGTGGTGGCGATGGGTGTGTATTGCGTTTCTTTGCAGAAAGTGCAACTTAGCTAATTGAATTCCTGCCTCTGCCAATTGAATTGGTTGAGATCATTTCAATGGGCAGGGTGGTTGCGTTTTTTTTTCCCTTCTTACAGGAGTTCGTTCCCTCCCCTCCTCTTCCCATCCTCCGCCTATTAAAACAACTCAAGTCTCACTTGTTAAAAGACCCCATAACGTGGAGAAGGCAGAAAAGCAGCAGCAGCAGCAGGAAAGGAACAGACGTCTGGAAAATATTACCCGTTTGCTGCTGCTGCTGCTGCTGCGAACTAAAGCAGCTACGGTCCGCGAGGCATCACCAAAGAGCCTTTATCTGATGCTGCACATCCCAAACTTTCAGCCGCTGCCGTGCAATTCCTCCAGGCTCCTGCCCAGCCGGGTTTGAAACAAGGTGTTCAGCTTCGACCACGAGAAACTAACTCCTAATTTATTATTTCTAACTTTTTTTTTTTTTTAATTATTATTGTTATTTGAAAAAAAAAAAAAAATCCCACGACTTTTGAGCTAGAAACTGAAGACAAATACATTGTGATAGGGAAAACACGTGGGAGAAAATGAGTAGGACTGAATAGCCTTAAGCGATTTTTTTTATTATTATTTTCAATTTTTAATTATTTTTTTATTCCTGAGCTTCTGAATAAGTCCCTGAAAAAGTGCGATTTGATCTTTTACCTCAAACTTGGAAACTGTTCAGCGGGAGCAACGGTACGTGAGACCACACAGCTGGCTGGAGCCCCTCTATGACCAAAGGACAGCCGGACAAACAAGGTAGGATATTGACCATCACCCTTTTGGCATCCCCAAAGCAGAAGCCGCTCTCCTCCTAACCCCACTGTTCCAGGGAGGAAGGCGAAAAGAGGTCCCCAGACACGAGTGGGGCTGGGGGAGGATCTTACCGTCTCTATGCTACACCTATTCCAGCAATGAATAGGACTGCAGTGAGGATGAATGAGGTTTTCAGCTTCAACCCCTCCCTCCGTGTAATCCGTTTAGGATACAGTTGAGCAACACGGTTTGGAAGGAAAGGAAAAAAGAAAGAAAGAAAGAAAAAAAAAAAAAAAGTTAAATTAATAGCAGTTAAATCGATCGAGCAACAGGTTCGGAAGGCACTCGCCATGGGGGGGAGGCAGAGCCGCCCCCGGCTCAGGCCGCCTTCTCCCCTCGCACGCAGCGCCGGGAGGGGACGTGACAGCGGCGGCGGGAGGGATGGGACCGCAGGAAGGGAAGCGAGGAAGAAGGCTAAGTCCCGCCTCGGAGGGGAGAAACAGCGCGACCAACGTGTCTGGGCGGGGAGGGAGGGACGGCAGAGGCGGGAGCTGCGGCTGCCCGCGAACTTCCAGCGGCGCTGCCGACTGCCGCCCCCGCCACTCCGCGCAGCCACCGGCGGGACCCTGGCTGACCGCGGAGCTCGGCGGCGGCGATGGCGTCGAGGGCCGCTCAGGAAGGGTCGCCCCCGAGGGGGTGGGGGGAAGGTGGGAGGGCTTCGCGGGGTGCGCCTGGAGAAGGCAGCTGCGAAGCAGCCTCGCAGCTCCCTCCCCGCCCTCCACGGGGTGCCGCGACCCGCGAGGGTCCAGCAGGCCAGGGGCCGCCCCCAACCCCCTCCCCACGTGGCAGCGCGGGGGATCCCCCCCGGCGCCCCGCCCACCCCCTGTGACGCACCGCAGCCGCCCACTTTGGCCGCGGCTCCGGGCCGGGGTTCCCCCGCAGGAGCGGCCCCGCGGCGGCGGGTGGAGCCGCGCAGCCCCTGCCCGGCCCCGGGAGCCCCGTGGGCTCCTCGGCCCTGTCCTCAGCGGCCTTTCCCTGCACCTGTCCGAGCTGCAGCCTGGAGCTGTGGCCGACAAGCAGCTCTCGTTGCTAGGAGCCTTAATGCTCTTAATTCGATGCCTCAATATCTTGGCAAAGATGCAAAGAGATCTGAAAGGGAGCTTAAGGGAGGACCCACCATACTACACCATTCCTGGCGGGCTTTGTGAATCTGTTCTTTAGGGCTGGTAGAGAGCCCACATCTCACAAGGCACAGGCATTCATCCGCTCTTAGTCCCCATAGGCCTCACGGTCTCCTCATGGGTCATCTTTCCATAGGTTCCCATCCACTTCTCCAGCACTGGTGTTGTCACCGTGTCAGTACAGCCAGGGCTGTATTCCATTCTAGTAAATCTCATCTTACACGCAAGGGCAACAACGCTTGGGCAAAAGTTTTTCCAGCAGAAAGAGCATCTGTGCTGGGTTCAATGGAGCTCCCCATGCCAGCTGCGCTACCAGCAAATTCAGCTGGTTATGTTTATGGTATGGAAGCAGGTATCACTTCATTTAAGTACTACTTGAGATTAGTGCATAAAGCAGCAAATTACTCTTCTATTCAGTGCAATGGGACTGCCTACTCGACTAAGTCAAATATGGTATTACCTGTGTTTGATAAACAGATTACAAGATAACAAGCTATGCACATCAGACAAATATTTACTCACTGGAATAAAGCATGGAGTCAGCGCTGTGCCAAAAGTGTCCACGGACTTCACAACCAGCAGCCAGAAATCTGTTTTAAGTCAGAATATTTTTAACTGTAATCCAAAATGTCTGAATATTAATATGAATTACTTCTTATATTATTTCTTAGAGGGTGTACTGTGAGTTTTTTGCTTTCTTTTGGTTAACTGGACAACCAGCATCTCACCATCTACATGATGGCGAAATCCACACAGCAGTTACTCACACCTCTTAGAGAATAAATGTAGGTGCTTTAGCGGGGAGCATACATTGAGCAGACAGGAGACTTGATTTGCTGATCAAAGACTATGAGTGCAGATACAGTTTACCATCATGACCAACCTTGTTCTTTACTTTAAACCTAACCTTGGAGTTAATTTTAGTCTTATGTGAGCCCTTTCCAGAAGATCAATGGCATGACAAAATCTGGAAGTGATAAATAACCAAAAGCAGCAGATATGGTAACTGCTGCAGTAAAGATATACAGATGTAGTGTAACTTCTTGGTTTCCTCTCTTTGGTCCATAAAACAGAAGAGGCACTCTGGGCTGCTATTTGATGCTCCTAATTATCGTGTACCTGGAAGCATTTGTACTTCAAAGATAAATGATTTACTTTGCCACCAAATAAGGCTCAGTGTTTCTAAATATTGGATGAAGATTAATAGCAGATAATGCTTGTGTTTAAACAGAGTATGTGTGTGTAAGGCCACATAAACACATAAGGGCTGCATGCACACACAACTGTCATTCAAGCAGCTGATTTGTAGAAGCCAATGCTATTATGCTCACAAAGGAGTTTTTTTTAAGGCTTATAAAAGTTGATACTCTTCCTTTGGTTGTGTGTAAAGCAGCCCTAAGTAACAGCATACACATACACCCACGAGTGTCAGCTCTTATGTTGCTAACCTCACAGATATCAGGCGTCCTGCTGATAGGGTAAGAGTTGTATTTGTGCTGTAGAAAAAAATGCCATGTTATCTCTACATTCAGGTTGAATGTATGGAAGGGGAAAAGGAAGCAGTCTGGTTTTCTTTGAGGAAAAACAGTTTTATGGAAATTGGGAATCGTTGGGTCCCATGTGACCCAGAAAGAGTAATACCACATGCACAACACACATCAGTAACCTCAGCTGTATGAGGAGCTCCATTGGGCCTCCAAAAGCCTCTAGCATGGTCCTGATTCCCATTTACAGGTGAGGAAGCTGTGGCAAAGAGAGATGAATTCATTTGCTTAAGGACACCCAGCAGGTGAATGGCAATACTAGGAACAAAAGGACACCCAGCAGGTGAATGGCAATACTAGGAACAAAAGGCCAGTGGTCCAAGTCCTGATCCACTCTCTCTGATTTTCTCCCTTCAAGAAATACAATGGTTAAGCAATGATAAATCAGTCAATTTTCATAAGGGAGATTAATAGGTATAATAAATACATCAAATGTACATACATAATTTTATCGTGAATATTCCAGAAATAGCAGCTTCACAAAGAAATGTTAATGTTTTCTTTATGCCTGCACTACAGAACTTTACTATAAATTATCCACTGGTTTCTCTCTTCAGCAAAATATTTAAGTGCACGCTTCTCTTTAATGAGATGGATAAGTGTTATGCTGAAACCAAAGCACAAGGCTTCAGAGGACCATGGCCAGTAGGCAATCAAGAATTCAGCTACTGTACAGTCATGTAACAATGAGACACTTCTAAATGTTCTCACTGCTCAGCACTTTTTGTTACAACAAAGATTTGAAGGCAAGGCTGATGTGCAGGTCATCCACGAGGCTGGCTTATATTAATTTGGTTTGAATTCTTCATGCTTTGGTTTGAATTGAAAAGTGACACTGAGCACACATGCTGAATTTCTCTTGAATGAAACTAGTTGCAAGATGCACCACAATAGCAGACCATTTAGACACAAATGGGATTTCAATTCATGGGGTCTGGTTAGACTTGGTTCAGGGTACAAATGGAGGGTGGAAGTTGGGCCCTCAGCACCACTTGTTCCTTCTTTATTTTTCTTTGCAGATCTGTTCCTGTAGTATTGGCCTACCTGATATGTTTGAATATTGTGTGTGAGAGACAGACAGTCTCTCAAATAGATGATGAATGAGCTGTATCCCATGTGTTGCAAGCAAACCTGATTTCATTCTGACCTCTAGTAAGTCACTGGTTCCAAACCATGTGTTAGCAGGTGCAAGGCACCACCTGATTGCTTCTTTGAGCAACACCAGCTGTTGCAGTATAAACAAACAGGCTACAGATAATATTGGTATGCACAGACATCACTACACATAGACTTTATGCTAATGTGCTCTCCCCTATTCTGTGTATTTTTTTTCTAAAAATATTAGTAACAAATCAAATATTTTTTTCTCTTTGTCTCCTGATATTGCAAAGGGATGTACTATGTCCAGGTGTTCTTAGTCTCAGGGATCATAGAATCTTAGAATGGTTTAGCTTGGAGGGGGCCTTAAAGATCATCTGCTTCCAGCTCTCCACCATGGACAGGGCTGCCTCCCACCAGCTCAGGCTGCCTAGGGCCCCATCCAACCTGGCCTTGAGTGCCACCAGGGATGAGGCATCCACAGCTTCTCGAGGCAGCTGTGCCAGTGCCTCACCACCCATGCATGAAGTCTGATTAATAACCATATGGCCAGCCTGTGATATATAATTTTGGAGAGGGAGACAGGTGCTACTTTACCCTGGAAGTCAGCAGTGTTCTTTGCTGCTTAAGTATGCAGTACTAATCAGGGCATTAGAACCTACTGAATTTCCATCAGGTGTCTTGATCTTATTAAGTTTAGATTTATGTATTATAATTGCAGTTAGATGCTAGCCTAAATATTTGCCAGAATAAAGCTACATTCATTTAATATTTCTTGATTATGCCCTTCATTAGAGACTTGAGAGAGCCACACAAGTAAGTTTATTGCTTCCGCTTGTACAGTCACAACAGGACATGCTTATACTCAGGACTGCTTGTTGAGCAAAAATGTATGTCACTAAATCAGCACCAGCCTAAATAGCATTAGAATCATAGAATTATCAAGGTTGGAAAAGACCTCTATGATCAGCTAGTCCAACCATCAACCCATTCCCACCATGCCCTCTAAACCATGTCCCCAGGTGCCACATCTACACATTTCTCGAACACCTCCAGGAATGAGGATTCTACCACCTCCCTGGGCAGCCTGTTCCAGTGCCCAACTGCTCTTGCAGAGACTAAATTTTTCCTAATATCCAACCTGAACATTCCCTGGCCAACTTGAGGCCATTACCACTTTCATGTTTCATTTCTGCTAGGTGGGCTGTTAAGAACTCACCTGCTCTGTTCATGGAAGTAAACAGCTGGAAAATCACGACAGCAAATTGTTCAACAGTAGACTTTGAAACCTCCCTACATTCACTCATTGTGTGTGTACCAACATTGACCCTGTTTACGGAGTCTGTGCTAAAGCATATACTATTTCAGCACCGCAAGGTTCAATGGATTTGCTCATAAGGGATTTAGATGTCCAAACTGCAAAGCAGTATTAGCAGTCCTGTCTCAAGCTTTCCATGCAGTGCATGGGAGACGTAGCATCTCCAAAAGGAGCCTGAGCGGCGCTGATCATGAGGTGTGTACTGTACACCTACCAAGTAGTCAGCTGTTGAACAGGGCTCTGGTGATGGCAACTTTGAAGATAAGCATTTTGGTTTGGCTGAAAGAATTTTACCAGCACTCAGAGTGATTATTTAGGAAATGCCTGAGAAATAATTGTGGTTTTGAAAGTTAACATCCATGTTTGTCCTTCACCAAGCACTTGACACGTGTATCTTGACTCAGCACAGTGTTATTTTAGGCTTGCATTTTTCACCCGCAGTGCCATGCACTGCTTCTCTGATAGTACTTGATTCTATCTTTACATGACAAGTTCAGGAAAATTTTGACTGATATATTACTAAGGTGTCCTTTTACACTTCACTGTGTTAGGCCAGGCTAGGTTTTCACAACAGTACTATCTGATCTTAAAATCTCTGATGAGGCTATTCCTACACTCAGTGCTATTATTTGACTCAGCAATTCATCTCTGGCCCCAGACTTGGACAAACATAATTTCCTCTTAACTTCTTGGCTCAGTTATTTGAGAAGGGTGGAGAGTTTTTGGCTTCTTTGCTGTTGTTTGGGCACATTCAAGCTGATACATATCAATTCTGCTGGGCAAGTTATCAATAGATCACGTGCTGAAGTATAAGAATATTGAGCAACTTTTCCAGACTTTGCCTGAGATTCAGTCAAAGACGTGCTTCAATTGCATATACAAAGGGGAAGGTTTCTTTGATGAAAGCCAGGAATTTAGATCAAAACACTGTTTATTTTCCCAAGGTTGACAGTTAAAGGATTAAAAAAAATACTATTTTATTAAAACCAGAAATCCATTTCTTGATCTTAAAAGAGTGGGTTTTGTGAAGGAGGGAAACTGTGCTGCAATGACAAGATCACAGAATTCATTTATTTTTTTCTTTTGGTGCAGAAGCACTATATAGGAAAAGAAAAAGCAGTAATAAATTAATATAAAAAGAAGCCTGATACAAGTGTATCGTCAGTCAAATGTAAATGCTCCAGATCTTAATCTAAATCCTGTGAGCTATAAGCATACAAGTGGTCCATTGATTTCAGTCATACAATTCCTAATGTATGCAGACTTCAGCCCTTCTCACTAATAGGCATGTTCTATTTCTGGCAAGGGAAGAGAAGTTGTGGACCCCAAATGGGAAAGCCTAGTACAACTGCACCATTAATAAAACATTCACCTTGATGTTGGTGACCTTCTGTGTACTCAGGGGGATTAATAAACACACGGGCTATTTGACTTCAAGGTAATCTAGAGGAGATCCATTACTTAATCTGTTTTCTAAAGCCCATCTATTTTGGGTGCTGCATTTAATTCACCTATAGCAACGGCTCATATAAGCTGTCTTTTATTAGGCTTCTTGATGACCCCTCATTGTGGAAGACTTTCAGGCAGGCCAGAGCAGGGACTGGTGCTGTCGGGTGATTACAGCACCTGTCAGAACCCAGTCATAAGTATTCAAGGAAGTCCTAGAGATAGGGTCCAATTTCTTTAACAGTGTCTCCAAATATACACTTAAGAGACTTCTTCCTGTCCTGAAACTTAAGACCCTAAATAGCCAGTGGAAAAAACCATAGTCTTTGCAGTCTCAGACTTTATGCTCACCTGGTTTATTTTTGCTTTCTAAGTTCTGTCTTTCTAAGCCTGTAACGTTCCAGACAGAAATACAACTGGTGACAGCTATGCTGCTGCATTTTGGTAGTGTTGAGGTTTTTTGGTGGTTTTTGTTGTTGTTGTTTGTTTGTTTGTTTCTGAGTATTTCACAAGAAAGAGTTAAAGACCTATATGATGTAATGAAGTGCAGTTCCAGCTTCAGTTTTGGCCAGCAGATGATGAAACACATTATCTGCAGACAAGCAAGATGTTAGCAGCAGGGAAAATATGAATAAGGGTAAGAAAACACAAACGTTAAGTCCATTACTTGGAGAGGCTCAAATTCAGCAAAATTTTCGAGCATGTGCTTCAGATTCTTTGACTTACAGTGTGTTTGCTGGCATAGCCTTTACATACATGAACTGTTCTATGTCCCTAAGGTCAAATGCATTGGCATAAAACATCATTAACTTTCCTGTAATTCTTGAGAAGGTTGTTGTATAAAATGGTTAATGTGACTGTCCACAAAAAACAGTCAAGTAACAGTACATTCCGCCTACCTGCCTTGAAGGGGAAATGGTTTTAAATTGAAGGAGGGAAGATTTAGGTTGGCTGTCAGGGGGAATTTCTTTCCTATGAGAGTGGTGAGGTGCTGGAACAGGCTGCCCAGAGAGGTTGTGGATGCCCCATCCCTGGAGGTGTTCAAGGCCAGGTTGGATGGGGCCCTGGGCAGCCTGGTCTGGTATTAAATGTGGAGATTGGTGGCCCTACCTGTGGTGGGGGAGTTGGAGATTCATGATACTTGAGGTCCCTTCCAACCCAGGCAATTCTGTGATTCTGTGATTCTACCTACTATCTTGTCTACCTTGTCTATCACTTGTTTTGAGAATACTGAGCACCTTCCATGCTTGCTAGCTCCTCCATTGCCAGAGCTTAGCCTGAAAGATTTTATAGCCAGGTAGGCTATGCATGCAGAAGCTGTCACAGCTGATACTCTTAACGAATTTCAGAGTCCAAAGTAAAGCCTTGGCTTTGTTAAATGAATGAGTGTTTTTGCAGACAGATTTAATCTCTGTCAAGCGATAGCCTTACACACACATGCTCACACATGCATATATATCTACATACACAAATATATGAATAACACATTTTTGCAGTGTTACTGGGAAGACCTTTTAAAGCACGTCTGATCATATAAATATAAATTACAAATATAGTCAGACATCTGTCTTAAAAAATATAAATACATTCAGACATCTGTTTTAAGAATGTCTTTCCAATATTTTTTTGCAAACATAACTAAGCAAAAGACGCAATTCAGGGTGGGATGCAGTCGTGACACAAACTGGGGGGCAAGCAGAGGCTACACAGATGTTCAGCTATTCCTCCCGCCCATAACTACGTGAAGTGAGCAGTGGCCTGAAAGCCCCTTCTCCAACCCCCTCGGGGTAATATGACAGAATCTCATTCAGCAAGCCCAGGCTGCCAAATTAAGACCCTGACAAAGGCAGCACTTTCTTTGAGAACATTATGAAGTGTAGAGAACCTCCCTGGTACATTAAGGCATATTTGATTCTTCACACATAAAGAATACTGCAGAGGAGATATAAGTTGAACAGATGATGTAGTAAGTCCATGACATGACCAGAAGCATGGGTTGCATCTGCTGGTGCTGAACTCAATGTTGACACCATGTGTGCTCCTGACAAAGTCTTGTACTGGGAAGTGGTAGCTCTGCTAACAGTTTCCGTGCTTTTTTGCAGATGTATTGTGAGAGGTTTATATGTATCCTGAGAATACTTGGAACCACACTCTTCGGAGTGTCCCTCCTGCTGGGAATCACCGCTGCTTACATTGTGGGCTACCAGTTTATCCAAACAGACAACTACTACTTCTCCTTTGGACTCTATGGTGCTATCCTGGCATCACATCTCATCATCCAAAGCCTGTTTGCCTACCTAGAGCACAGGAAAATGAAGCGGTCGCTAGAGACTCCAATCAAGCTGAACAAAACTGTTGCCCTTTGTATTGCTGCCTATCAAGAGGATCCTGACTACTTAAGAAAATGTTTACTTTCTGTGAAAAGATTGACCTACCCTGGAATTAAAGTTGTTATGGTCATTGATGGGAACTCGGAAGACGACGTTTACATGATGGACATTTTTACTGAAATCATGGGTAGGGACAAATCTGCCACTTATATCTGGAATAACAACTTCCATGACAAAGGTCCAGGTGAGACGGAGGAGTCTCACAGAGAGAGCATGCAGCACGTATCTCAGCTGGTCCTGTCCAACAAAAGTGTTTGCATCATGCAGAAATGGGGTGGAAAAAGAGAAGTAATGTACACAGCATTCAAAGCACTGGGGAGAAGCGTGGATTATGTACAGGTAGGTATTAAAGCACCAGGTCAGTGCCAATTCAAACACACTTTGAAAGAAAGCAGCTTTTGTATATTTTGTGCCGCATGTTAGAGGCCATCCTAGTCCCTGATGAACACAGTGCTCCTTTCAGCATGTTTGGAAACACCTTGACCGCTAAAAGAGTATTTTGCTCCTTTTTAAAATGGTCAGCCTATCTGTGAATATGTTAAATCTACCAGCTATTGGAGAAATCTGGAATGTCTCCTCAGGCTTCAGTACTTCTCCCTGTGGTTTTGCTTCAGGCAAAGCCAGTGGGCCTCCTGAAGACCCCCTCACTGCTCCTGTAAGTCTAGATTTTGGGTAAAGTTTTATTTTGTGAGAATTTTGGTGGCCACATATGAGGGCAGGCAGACAAATATTTGATGGCACTAGGGAATATCTCAGTGGTAGAGTCTGTGAAAAAGATGGGGATATTTTGAAGCTTTTGACAGCTGTGCAGAGTATTCAATAAAAAAGGTCAACGTGTAGTCTTGAAAGAAAGATTTCTTCAGCTAAAGCCTGAAGGAGCTTTTGCTTCATCACTTACAGCTGCATTACCTCACTCACCGCGACTTGGCCTTTAAAGCCCTTATGACACTGTTCACTTAAAAATGAATTAGGCTGAGTTCTCTCTCCCCGTTTCCAAAGCAGCAGAGACACATTTCTTTCCAGCTGCCTTGGATCCCATGAAAGATTTTCTATGTTTGTGCCTTACACATGGAAGCACTCCTCACTCAGGCAAACAGACTGCAGGAAGTCCAGGAGGCCATGAGTGGAGGGAGGCGTGTAGAACTAGGCCAGACCCTGAGGATCATTAGTTGTATATCAGTATATTAGTTGTACATCAAGACCAGTGAGATTTATTCCACTAAATCCTGCTGATTATGAGACAATCTTCCTAATTAATCACCCTCAGCCTTTCCTGCCCTCTCCTGAGATTAGCACATTACTTTGCCTCCAGAATTCTCCTCTGGTGGGACAGTTGATATGCTGTCAGTATAGTGTCAGGAACCACCCTGGTCTCAGAACTTTAAGAGTTACTGGAGGTTTAAAAGCAAGGCAACAATTTAAAACTCGTCCTTGAGCATTTCCAAAACTTTAATTGATTTATTATCCAAAAACAATGGACTTAAATTCCCCATTGTCTGCAGTTTGATTTTGTGCTGCGAGGGACTGTGATGGGATCAAAAACGCTGTTTTTCTGCATTAACATCATTTTATAATCACTTCCCACAGAAGTATCAGATTGCAGAGAATGAAGGGAGGGAGGAAGCAGATTCATGACAACTTCCCTCTCTCAGTCCAGCTCTTGCATTTGCTCGGAGAGCCTGGAAAAAGTGTTTCTCTTTCAGCAGTCATACTATAAACTAAGAAAACAGAAGAGATGTTTCTGGTCTCTCTGTCAATTAACACTCCTGACCTGGCTCAGAAGTCCTGATGAATGTGTCAGGGACTAACTGGTGACTGGTATCACAGTCACATCCATGTTACAAATGCATCACCTTGGTGGCTCTGGTTGGCCACAGTCCTGATGCGGTACACGTGACGTATGGCTCTGTTTTGTGAATTAGTGTAGGCTGAGATTTTTCACACAGCTCTTTAGGGGTATCTTTAGGACTAAATTACTTTAAATTGGCCCCACATTTTAATAGCTGAGTAATCTGCTTCAATGATCAGCCACTTTAAACAGTAGACCAGTCAGTATGACTGCCCATGCCTGACACTCTAGGCCTCACAGTCCTTAAACACACTTTAAGTCTAAGAGCAGGTGATTATAACCAGACTTGTCAACGTGGATAACCGAGATGTTGCTCACTAGCAGACTCTCACTAAATACCTGAAATCACTGCGAAGGCTTTAATTCCCTGCTGGAGGAGGCGAGGGCAAAGCTGGCTAGTGCAGTCAGGGTGCAGTTCATCTTGGTTTGATCCAAGTACCTGCATGGACCACACAGCACAGTCTGAGCTCCGTGGAGCATCTTGGTTTTAAATGACCACTGGTTGCAGCAAGCATTTGAACAGCTTGCTCAGAGCTGAAGGCAGCAGCACGCAAGGTCAGGTGTCCCTTTCATGCAACTCTGTGACCCACAGCGGTAACTTCTAGGTCACCCTGCCCTTATGCGGAAATATGGCAAACTGGCTCTTAGATTGTTCTGGGCCAGCCCTGGCTGGCCAACCCTCGGTGTGTTTCATTCAGGTTCCTAAGATGCTTCTCTCTGGTTATGTCCTCTTTTCACCTAGAAAAACCTCATCCAGATGGAAAATGACAGCTTGTCCCAGGAATGCAGACATGTCCATGGTGCTGGCATGGCCAGGACACATGCTGGTCATTTGTAAATAAATCCTGTGTTTTCAAGATTCCTCATCTCATAATAGCAGTGTTGCTCATGGCAGGTTTCTCTGCTATAGATAACTGCATCTGGTGAGTGGGGACTGCTCAGCCACATTGAGTGACAGGCACAGGACTGAAATCCGAGGAGCTGGGAAGGAGACTGACCCAATCTGACCACTTGTGGCCACCAGAAATGGGACAAGTATCTGCCTGAGCCCTGAATACCAACAAACAGCAGATTTGCCATGCAGAGCACTCAGTGACAGCTTTGGTCAGGAAGTCCCAAACAGAAATACAGGCATCCTTCCTTCCCTTCATCAGAATTAATGCTGCCTTTCTATCAGCATGTGCTGTCACTGATGACAGCTTTCCACGAAAGCTGGAGGAATACATTGGCCAGGTTACAAAGGTGCTCCCCAGGCTGAGTCCTTCAGGGAGAGGAGCTGGATGCTCCAAGTTAATGAAGCTGGAGATGCTTATGGATTTTCTCCTGACAGAAATATGAGAGATCTCATCAGCTTTCGCCTTTCAGCCTCCAAGTGAGTGTGGAGAGGAAACATTTTGGCAGACACTGAGCTGCATCACAAGCTGTGCAGCCTGATTATCATAAAATTGTAGAATCATAGAATGGCTTAGGTTGAAGAGGACCTTAAAGATCATCTAGTTACAACTCCCCTGCCATGGGCAGGGTTGCCAACCACTAATGAGACTGCCCCATCCAGTCTGACCTTGAATGCTTCAAGAGATGGGGCATCCCCAACGTCTCTGGGTAACCTGTTCCAGCTCCTTACCACCCTGAGCACAAAATTTCTTACTAACATCTAACCTAAGTCTCCCCTCTTTTAGCTTAAAGCCATTCCCTCTTGTCCTCTCACTATCAGATCATGTAAAAAGTCATTCAACACCTTGCACTTGGCCTTGTTAAACCTCATTAGGTTTTTATGTGCTCACTTTTTCAGCCTGTCCAGGTCCCCCTGGAAGGCATCCCCTACCTCCTATTGTGTCAACTGCAAAACTTAACTTGGTGTCGTCAGCAAACTTGCTTGTACCATTCCAGCTCAACTCTAGCCCATAACAGAATCCCTAAAAACTCTCCGTCCACTCACAGAGCAGGAATAAATTCTTCTGCTCCCGTGGAGCAAGGGGGCTTAGATTGAGTTGAAAGGTTGGATGAAAAGACACCGAAACTAAAACTGATATGAAGCCTTGCTGGGATTTAACTTAATAGCTTATTCATGCAGAGCCACTGACTTCTACCCCTACCGTCCCCACCTGAAATCACAGGAATGTGAATTCTGGATAAAGTGGGAGAAGGAGAAGAATTTGTAGGACAGAATCTGGCCAGCCAGAAGAGTGTTTCTGGGACAGCCTCCCTCTCAAGGAACTCAGGGCATCTGCAGAATGAGTTCATGGACTATTGGGGAACTGCTTTCAGCAGCAGCTGGGACAAGGAGGCACCCACTTGTTTTAAAAAGGCTGCAGCCCATGTTGTTAGCTTCTGAGCAAAGGAAAGCAGCATCAGCTGCCTTGCAGAGTAGCCAGCCTGTCTGAGCCCTCCTCCTACTCTCCAGGGGAAAGCCAATTCCTAATGTACACAGTGTCTAGTTGACTGGGAGTGTTTGTGTGGTTGAAAAGCGTGTGTATGTCATCTATTTCTGCCCTGGTCTCATGGAGTACTGCACTTTGGGACTTGCTCCTTCTGGTCTTACTTAGATATTTTTATAAGAATGCTGAAGGAAAATGGCAAACGATTTCTGTACATCACATCTCAAATCCTTGCACTATTAGTAACACACCATACATCCAAATGCACAGATGAGTTTGTTCTATAATCCAAAATACGTATCTTACATGAATTTCTAAACCCTTCTGTGAGTGAAAGAACTATTAGGTTTCTTTCCAGACTCCTAGCTGACTTTTTCCTTTTTTTTTTTCTTAACAAGCATCTGGAATTTAACTCCTCACTCCTTCCCTCTTTTGGCAGCAGGAGTCATTTAACCAGGGTACTAAAACCATGCAGCCAACGCAGGGGAACCCCATGTCAGGGCTCAGCAGGAATCTGCAACACACCCACAAACATTGTCTTGCTCTGTAGTGCCCCATCTCTGCGAGCATCTTTTATTCAAAGTTGTCAGCCCAGTGTGCCAGTAAAACAAATAGAGCTGATACAGAAGAGAGGATTGTTTGCATGCATGGCCCTTACAAGCACTCAGTTTCATTCAGCAGCACTTCTTGCTGCCTGACACAAATGGCCTTTAAGAAGTATCAATACGGACTCCAAAGAGACATTTAATTGCATTCGGGAGAATATGCCTATAGAGACACTCACCATTCAAGTGATTTTTATTCTCTGTTCAAGTGTACTCCTTAACCAACCCAATTTTGTTCTTGGTTCTGTCCTTCTTATAGGTCTGTGATTCAGACACAATGCTCGATCCAGCTTCATCAGTGGAGATGGTTAAGGTCTTAGAAGAAGATCCAATGGTTGGAGGAGTTGGAGGCGATGTGCAGGTGAGTACAGTGGGGAGTTTCAGCAAATATTTGTACTGCAATACTTTTCCATGCCTGGAATAGAATTGAATACACAGTGGTATGATCGCAAAGGCTCTTGTAAGACCTTACCCTTTCTATCTGTTGAACAGAATGCTAATTCACAGGTATGAGCACTGTGGTTTTAATGCTCATAGAAAGCAGATAGATAAGTATTATTCTCCCCAAATATGTGAAAAAAGGGGTTTTAGGACTGTCAGGCCTGTTGCTGCATCTTTGAGTATCTGGACATGATTTTTTGCTCAAGGTGCCACAGAAAAGCTTTAGGGCACCAGGGAACAGAGAACAGCTTTCCCAAAGCCAAGTCCAGCACCTCAGGCCTTACTTGCTAATATTACTGTTCACAGCCAAGATTGTTACGAATAAAGCCTTTTAGAAATGCAGCGCACTGTGCACTCTGTGTATTTTTGAGTTTCCTATGCATCTCTGTCAGATGGGACAATGTGAAGCCCTGAAGTCAACCCAACTCCACTTCTGTGAGGATTTCCAGCTGTTCATTCCTTCCAACACAAATGTTTCTGCTACAATTTATAAAAAAAATATGTGCATATTAACATTCCAATTGGCCTTGGGATTGGTTCCTCAGTCCTGTTAGGCCTTTACATGAAAAAAAGGAGAAAGGGCCATCTATATGGGCAAGCACTTACTGAAGAATGTCCCAGTAGTCAGAAGTATTTCAGGTATGTGGCTCCTACTTCCAGAAATTAAGATCCCTACAGAAGCCTGAATATCTTTGTGGCTCTGGCTGATCACAAACCGAGCTGAAAATGTGGATGTGAATACTTGGGCACCTGCATTTGCCTTTACCTCCACTGAGAGTTCAGACTCAGATTATAGCTATACAGCATTTTAAGAGGATGCCTGAGCTTCAGGTGAGCTTTGGGGCATACTGAACAGGAGGACTGAGCTGTTTATATGAGCTGAAGCATGACTGTTGGAGTATCGTAGTATGTCTTAAGGCATAATAACAATGCCAGTACTCCAGAGTCAACTCAAACAAGGCTGTTCCCCATAGGGCCTAATGTCACATATGGGATCATGGTCCAGGATCAAGCATCCAGGGCAAGCCTTAAATGACCAAAAATGTAAGCTGAAGACCACGTGTTCAGCCTCTCATATCCTGGCATAGCTTTAGGAGGGCTGGAAGAAGTTCTGCGAGAAGCACAGCTGTTCAAAAGTGGGGCAGAGATGCAGGAAGCCACATTTTGGACTTCTCTGTCTCCTGGGAGAGGCTAAGCCTAACAGGCACTTAATTGGGGGTGAAGAGAAAGGAAAAATGAGCCAGGAAGGAAGTTTCTTGGTGGAGAAGAGGAAAGGTTGTGAGAAAAGTGATCATTTTTGTGGAAAAGCCTCTTGAAGACTTTACCTTGCCTTTCCTATCAGTGTCCTGGACTGTGTAAGGTTGGTAACATGTTTGACCTAGGAGTGAGGCTTCCCTTATATTTTGGCTATCGGTACTCCAGTTTCTGCAAATTCCTTTTTGATCCAATGTGTATAATATCCTTCTCAAAAGCTCATCTAAAATACCAACTTCTTGTATTTTGCAGATTTTGAACAAGTATGATTCCTGGATCTCCTTTCTGAGCAGTGTGAGATACTGGATGGCATTTAACATAGAAAGAGCCTGCCAGTCCTATTTCGGCTGCGTACAGTGCATCAGTGGACCTCTGGGAATGTACAGAAACTCTTTACTCCATGAATTTGTGGAAGATTGGTACAATCAAGAATTTATGGGCTCCCAGTGCAGCTTTGGAGACGACAGGCATCTAACTAACCGAGTGCTAAGTCTGGGCTATGCAACAAAATACACAGCTAGATCCAAGTGCCTTACCGAAACACCAATAGAGTATCTCAGGTGGCTGAATCAGCAGACCCGCTGGAGTAAATCGTATTTTAGAGAGTGGCTTTATAATGCAATGTGGTTCCACAAGCACCATTTGTGGATGACCTATGAAGCTGTAATCACTGGATTCTTTCCTTTCTTCCTTATCGCTACAGTCATTCAGCTCTTCTACAGGGGAAAAATCTGGAACATCCTCCTTTTCTTGTTGACAGTTCAGTTAGTGGGCCTGATAAAGTCTTCCTTTGCCAGCTTCCTTAGGGGCAACATTGTCATGGTTTTCATGTCACTCTACTCAGTGTTGTATATGTCAAGTTTACTGCCAGCAAAGATGTTTGCAATTGCCACAATAAACAAAGCAGGGTGGGGCACATCAGGAAGAAAAACCATTGTAGTTAATTTTATAGGACTCATTCCAGTCTCCATTTGGTTTACAATCCTCCTAGGTGGCGTAATTTTCACTATCTACAAGGAATCAAAAAAGCCATTCTCTGAGTCGAAAACAACAGTTCTCGTCATTGGTACAATCCTCTATGCATGTTACTGGGTTCTTCTGTTGACTTTGTACTTCGTTCTTATCACCAAATGTGGCAGGCGGAAGAAAGAGCAACACTATGACATGGTGCTAGATGTATGATGTTTCTGTGGGAAGTTACCCACAGAGTTCTAAAGCAACCCAAGAACCTTGTAGTATCTGTGGCATGGGACGAATGTTGCCAAGGGAAATGGATCACTGCTGCTGGGAATAGGACGTTTATATTCCTCTGGGTTCATTTTCATCCTGCCAAAGTAAGAAAATCAAAAACAATAGAAAATGATTTTTTTTTTTCCAAGGGGGAAAAATCAAACCACACCATTTCAACCTGTTCGCATGAAAATGGGAGAACTTCTTTATTTATGCACTTTTTTACTGTGCATACGCCTGACAGTGTTACGTTCTATATACCTCACTGGTCATGCTTATGTGTGGACAGGAAGAAAAGGAGTTTGGAGAATCAAGAAAAGGATCTTACCACCCCTTGCAACCTAATTTATGAACTTCTCTTTTTTATAGTTCTTTTTATAGGAAGGGTCTTTTGTGTTAGGCTGCCAAATGTAATGCCAAAGGTAAATTTTAAGAGGCCATTGGCTGAGCTGTATTTTTATATTATTGTATTATTTGTGTGTGTGTATTTTTAAGCCAACTTTTTTTTTTTTTTTTTAAATCACATATTTTATATTTTACTATCTGCCAAAAAAAAAAAAAAAAAAATGCCTCCCCAACATTTTGTTCTTTAGCCTCCTAAAATATATTTGGGGAAAAAAAAAAAGAAATCAATTTCTCCCCCAGAATTGCGCTGATTTAATATCGTTCACAACAGAAAGCATAAAAAATCCCTCTGCATTTTTGCAACCGATGAATGGTTATTTCTGTGAAAAAGTATTTAGATGTATTCTTTGAAGACATTTATTAGGAAAGGCCCAACATTGTCAGTTTTTGAATACAAGCATATTTGTCCATAAAAAAAAAGGCCAAAGGGGTAGATATGTGCAATCTGGGGCTTTGTTTTGTTTTGGATAACATTGTAATAGGGAAATCTACTTTGCTGAGAGCGTAATATCTCTGGCATGCACAATAGCCATTTGATAAGCCAGGCCCTGATACTATTGGAAAAGGCATTGCTGTAGGAGAGCTCCCACTGGTTTTATATATGATCTGAAGAACCACATGCTTCTCATCTGAAGAAATACTGGACGCCCCAAACTGCTATTGACTTCACTGACGGCTGTAATCTTCTAGTGGCAAGCAGATAGTTCTGATTTTTTAGTTAAAAAAATGCATGAAAGGAAAACATATCAACACTTCCAAAATGTGGGTGCCTTACTATAAAACATCTGCAGTGCCCTGCATGGAGTTTACAAATGTTATAAACATCACCTTCTCTGACATCCAGCATAATACAGACCCCTGTACTGAGCCCAATATTTCGTGCCTGACTAAAGCATATCTACCAGAAAAGAAGCCAACTTGTATCCAAAAACATCAAGTCTTAGCAAATTCATCACTTCCTTGGTGCTTAATAGTCCATTTTGGACATTTATTTTGGACCACGGTTTTGTGAAATAACACTCAGGACTAAATTCTGCAGTCCTTCACCAGCCAAAGGAATGTGGCATTAAGCCCTAATACATTTTATAAAGAGCAACAGAATGCCAACTGCATACAGATATATGCCCTTTTTAGATTCTGGTATTTAAAGCACTGTGGTAAAGCAGAAATCAGCATATGATGCTTAAAGAACTTAGAAGCATTTTCAGCTTCTTTTTTTATGCAGACATGAGTAGATTCTGCTGTAGAATGAACTGCACACACACTACCTTATTTGTTTGATTATCTTGAGGTACATGATTGCTTGAAAGTCATACTAATTTTATGTTAATGATTGGAGAGTTGATTCCTGTTGATTAAAAATAGAACAGTATTAAAAAATGCAAAAGAAACAGAAAAAAAAACTTGACTATGCCTTTTAACTATTTATGATGTAAGTTAAAGCTTGGGTTAACATTCAAATGTCAAATAAATCCTCTCATTCTATAAAAAAATGAATTAATTGCCTGTATTTATTCTAGCAATTTATTCTAGTAAATGTACTTCCAATATAGGTTGTATAGTATAATTGTTACTTTCATAAATAAAATATTTTTGATAAGATTATGACTAATACATGGTGTTTCTGATCAGCACTTTGGCACTGAAGCCATAAATCTGGATGGCTTGGAGGGTGTTGTTATGATGTCACCAGTCTGATTTCCCAGCAGGAATTTACCATTGAGAAGTAGAGCACCTGGGGAGTGTGTACCTGGAGGATGCAGGGACTGGAAACCAACCCACTCTAGTCCCTTGGATGCCACTAACCCTACTGTACTGGTTAGACTATGTCTGGATACTGTGACTACTTGGGGACCTTCAGTACAATAAATCATTGATGAACCAGAGCATGTTCAGTGTAGGACCAGTATGGTGTTTGGGGCTGGAGCACCAGCCTTGTGAAGTGGGGCTGAGGGAGATGGGAAGGTTCAGTTGGAAAACGGATGGCTTTGGCCACCTAACATCTCCAATACTTAAGGAGAGGCTGTCAGGAAGGTGGAGCCTGGAACTTCACTGTGATGCCTGGTAGGAAAACGAAGGTCTTTGGGTTCAAGTTGAAACCGGAAATGTTCAGACGTAGTATAAACAGAAACTTCTTGCCCGTGATACCAATCGGGTACGGGGACAGGCTGCCCAGAGACCTAATGCAGTCTGTCCTGGGAGGGTTTCAGGACTAGAATGGATAAAGTCCTGAGAAACCTACGCTGACCTCAGCACTGTCTCTCTGAAAGCATGTGTGTCAGAAAAAAAAATCATGCTTTGTTTTGAAAAGCACAGGTATTTTTCAGCCTTTAATAGATGGTTTCAAAACCTATAAAAACTTTTCCAAACTACAGAGTCTACAGAAAACTTCAAAATACATGTTTCCACAAAAAAAAAAAAAAAAAAAAAAAAAAAAAAAAAAAAAAAGAAAGAAAGAAAGAAAAATCAATGAGTTGGCAATATCTCAAGTTGTGAGCCATTTCCAGAGTGGAGTAACTTGTAATTTGAGTTTGACAGCGTCTGTTTGCAGAGACCAGGTGTGAAGCAAAACCTGTAGGAATTAGAAGTGCAGCAAGGACGAAGCAGCCCTCCTGTTCTGACTGCTAACAAGCTTTGGTTTGGCCAAGAATCAGGTTTCTTTCAGGAATGCATGAATATTTAGCGGAATTTTTTTAGGAGGTGGAAAAAATCCTGTCAGACACGTACTGCCAAACGTGTCCTGGTACACAAGCTGTTATGAATCTGTCTGTTAAAAATTTTAATCTGAATTTTATTCTTAGCAAGAGACCAAATGGTAAAGAGGAGACAAAATGTATCAAGAGCTGTTGAAGAGGTCTGGTATTACTGAGGCTTTGCTGGAAGAGCCACTTTAACACAAACATAGCTGCAGTTTTTCCTTGGCCTACATTTGCTGCTTCAGTTTCAGATCTAATGGATCTAAATTGTGCCTGCTTCTTCAGCTATGTAATTTTGTATAATAAAAGATTCTGCTTCTCCCAAAGAAATCCAGCTCAAATTTTCCCCTGGAATAGCCCTGAAATTTCCATAAGCTCCAGTGACTGCACAGAGGAAAATTTCCTTGTTGTTACATTTACATTAAGTAAATGAGAGACCCAGGCCATGTGTCTGAGCTTTGGTATGTGATAACTGGTACTGTTTAAGTGTAAGCATTGTCCATGGCATGTTTTTACTTCAGGTCTGATAGTGCAGCCACAAATGATGTTGGGCACAGTTAGGAGAGCTTTGTGGGTTGGAAACTAACACATCTATGTACGTTATACAGCTTAGGTGTGATCTCTGTCATCAGTTGGTCTTTTAAAAAGGGAAAAACGCAGAAGAGCATGCACAAGTGTGATACTGCTAGCAATCACTTGTAGAGATTAAAAACAGATTAAATGGGAAGATCATTCTAAATTCTTTACAGCATTGCTGCCTGCGATTGATCCCCAAAACCGTAATTCAGTTTTCCACAGTTACCCTTTTTAGTTCAAATAGTGAGCCCGTTGAGTGAGCAGATGCTGGTGATTATCTGTGACTTCTGCCTGCGCTTCATTGCCTTCCACAGAAATGGCATAGCATCTTGCTGTCCTGGTTTCTACCGGCACTGGTGCCATCTGTGTAACCAGCACCGTGAGGTGTATTAGAAGATACTTTAGTATGAAAAAGAAAGTATTAAAAGACCATGAGAGAGTTCTTAAAAAAAAACCAAACACCAACATTTGATAACATAGATTTTAAAAGCTCCATTTCAGTGTACACAAAATTCTATCCAAATGAATAAGTTGTGTGAGAAGGTATGACACATGAGACAACAGAAAGAAGAGAAAAGCAGAAACTGAGATGTTAAAAAGGAAAAATAAGCTGTTTCATTCATGCATAGGGCATGCTTATGCAAAAGTTTAAATTGAATTTAGACTTTAAAAGACGTCTTCAAACACAGAAAGGAATCAATTTCACTAACTTTAGATATCTACAGCACGTACCACTACTTGCACGGAACTCATTGAATTTCTTTTGTAGTCAGTGGAAAGAAAGAACCCCAACTGGGTACAGCACACCTGCCAATGGCTATTTTCACGCTTACACTGCAGAGTGACAGACTTCTTCTACAACTGCCTGGTTGTCCACACTAACTATGGAGGGAGTAGATGATGAGCTTAAATCATGGGCTAATAGGATAATTCAGGCTGGAGGGACCTCCTGCTCAAAGTGGGGTTGGCTATGAAGTAAATACAACCTTAAAGAAGACACAGTGTAAGCATGGTCATTCCCAAATGCTGATTTTTGTGGTAGCTCATGCTGGGTTAAATGAGTCCTATCCCAGCTGTCCTTGGGTGAGGAAGACCAGTTTGCTTCTGAGGTTGATCCCATCACCTCCTCTATGCATCTGGCCCTTTGTCAGTGTTGGAGCAAGAGTCTTCATAGGGACGAGAGCCCTGTCAGCCCTCTTGGAAAGCCAAGTAGGGACAAGGAAGACAGAAACAGTTCTGAGCAACAGCAGCACCTATGTATTTTGTATTCATAACAGCAGCTAATAGGTGCTGCCACTCCTTTTTTCCAAGCTCAGCATCCTTCAGAATAGCACTTCATTCCTCAATTCTCCACCATACTTGCACTCCTATATATTCATCCGTATCTATATACTATAACTATATTTATTCCTGGATACTAGAACTGTGATAGTCCATTTCTAACAGCAAGTCAAAATTGTGGCAGATAGATAGGATCGTTTTGTGTGTTGAGCCTGCACACAGCAGCAACGCTGCTGAACAGAGATTGTTTTCCTTGTTATTTTTATAAACAGCTCTACGTGTACTCATCTTCTTTAAAATGACCGCCAAGTAGACTTGCTGGCAACTTTTACTGGAGACAGGGGGAGGAGGGGAAATGTGCAGTTGATGCTCCTACTTGCAATCTGTCTGAGCATGTCAAGTGAGGAGATTACACGTTTGGGTGCAAAATCTGTAGTGCTTGATTCCAGCCAAGATGAATTTCAAATAAAACCACCTGAAAGGGATATCCATGCAGTGCTCACCACAGCCACATCCCAGAAGTTTAAGGCAAACCAGGTATAAGAAAATAATTGTATTACATTTAGAAATACATAAAGCCCATTTGAATCATTGTGAGCACTCTTCGGACAGTTTTATCTGTGAAAATCTCTCTGAAAGATAAAAGCTAAACAGATACAAGCCAGGTTTATGTTAATGTAAAAACAGACACACTGTGAGAGCCTTGTCTACACAAGAAAGTTTATCTGATGGAACCAAAACCTTTGTTTTGTGACTGTTATTTTCTTTGATTTTTCTTAAGAAATTATATCCATCATTAAATCAAACCTCCCGTTTACCAGCTTGAGCAAAGAAAGAAACTGAATTTACATTGTAATTATAATCTGGTTTCCTGAGACTGGCAGAGGAAGATGCCACTGTTATGTTGATGTGTGCCAGACGTGTGTTAGTTCAGTCTGACACTGATTTACCTTAAGAGAAGTGAGACGTGAATTTACAGCAGATCAGACTTCCCCTGAGGACAGCCCCGGGGAAATCTCTGCTCTGCAGCATGAGGCAGCTCCGCCTGCAGCATCAGATCCATCAGTTATGCTCCATTTGCCACAGGGTACAAGAGGGAATTTGCAGAGATAAGGTCTGATGACTAACACAGTGTAAACTCATGCCCAAAGCTGCTCAAAGAAGCTTTTAAGTGTATCTGTACCTCAGGCTGCTCAGGACTGCCTTGTAGGTAAACCAGGGCCTTGCGGGCTCAAAAGCATGCAGGAGAGCTTAGGTGAATTACTAAGACTTCAAGATGGCTATTTAAACAGTGGGAAGTGCTCATTAAGAATGTATTTTCAAAATAAAAGCAGCTCTGCTTTGATTTAGTAACACCTCTTTGTTTTACTTCTAACGCAGTTTACCCCTCGCACACTAAGAGCCCGATCCAGACGTGCTCGCACAACCACAAGCGTGCTGTAAGGAGCTGCCATCCCGCAGGCCCTGGGAGGAGACAGGACCACAAATGGGCTCCTGCAGAGCAAACTGAACCAGGCTGCAGGCATGCCTCAGGATGTGCCCCTCTCCACCTCATGTGGGGCCCTGTGCAGGCCCGACCTAAACAGCCACCTCACTTTGCCACCCCATGTTCCCAAGCTGTCCTCGGTGGAACCAGAAGCTGAGCAGCTGCGTGTGTCCCAGTGAAACAACCTCAGTGCCTGGAAGATGCGTAGGTCTCTTACACTAATTGCCTGAGCAGTAAAACAGCATGTGCTGTTTGTGCACTCCTGTGCATGCCAGGTGTGCAGGCAGGACATCTGGCCCTGCCTCAGTGCAGGAATAAGTGGAAGTTTCACTGCTAAACGCAGCACATGTCAGCTGTAAATATGCTATCACCCTTCAAGGCACATCCCTCTGTGGTCGATGAGCATTGCTCTGACTGCTTTTCCTGTGGGCATTGGCACATGGGACTTTCCCCCTTCTCTTCCCTTCCCTTCCCCTGCGCCCACCTTGAGGGAGTGTGAATGTAGCCCATATTATGCAAGGAGCAGTTGCCATTGTACATACTTGGGCCTCTTGGCCCACTGGAAGCAGTTCACTGCTTTTCTCATGATGGACAGGCTGCTTTGCACATTCTGCAACAGGAAAGCATGCTCAAAGGGAGCTGCCAGGTACATTAATTACAATTTTTGTATTTATTAGTCTTTAATTCTGGTAACTAATGGATAGCCATGTGGCTTGTCTTAGTTCCAGGACTAACACGTGATGCTATCAGTCAGATCAATATCAGTGCTCCTTGAAAGCGTGATTAAAATCCTTCCACTGAGAAAGAACAACCCATGTGCCCTCAGCAGTGTGCTATCCAGGTCTCTCGCATATATATATATCTATATACAAATATATATACCTGTTGGGTAGTGCATGTTCTCTGTACTTCAGCCCCTCTCTCGCTTTGTCACTGATTTGATCGCTCCTTATGTTCTTAATTAAATTAAAGGTCCGTGAGGTTCTGGCCAAATTAATCATGGCTGGGAACCAATTCGTGTTTCTCCTGCAGCTTTGAAGTCTGTTTAATCTATGCTGTTATCACTGTAATATCTGAGATGTGACCCGGACTTTGTAAGGAGACATATTAGACAGATTGCAAAGTTAATGGGGACATATGGGTGTTGTTTCTCAGCCATTATTCTTTCTGTAATTGCGGTGGAAAGAATCTGTCAGCGTAAATGCGCTCCTCAGTAATACACTGCTGTGGCACATTGGTAAGTAAGTGTGGATAGCACTGATCTCTGGAAACATGTTCTGTGCACACAATCGATCACTCCATACCTTTCATTTGTTTTCTTGGAAACACCTAACCAATGATGGAGTCATTTGGGAATATATCTGACATCAACTTTGACGCCCACAGCACTATGCACAATTTTCTAATCAGCCTTATGATGAAACAAAAGAAAAATCTTATTCTCTTTGTGGTTTTCTGCCTGTGAGTTTCGGTTGATGCACCGTGCGCTCGTCAGCAAACCCTGGGAAACTCAAATAGAACACCTGCATCATTTTGTTTTCCAGCCACTTCCTCAAGTCTAATTTGTTACATTTCTGTTTAAATTAGCACAGCCAAGCAGGTATGAAACTAAAGTCTTAACCGCCCATGTCATGTTTCATAAGATTAGGCAGGAAGTGCTCCATAAATTTCAGTAGTTAACACTCATTTTAATTGAATTGCCCCCAGAGTTTGAATGCAGCAGGTATTCCTCTGAACAGTTGTGCCTCCCAAAACATGTCTGTCTAACAGCAAACAGATGTTTACCAAGGCAGACAAGGCCATGTTCCTGGTGGTGCCTCTATTTTGTGCATTTATCAAGTACTTCTGCATCTAAAATGATTTAAAAAAACCTTCCTTTAGGCTCAGCTACATTAAATACATTGATGTAAACCAAAATTTAAGAAGATCTACAAATGATCTGGATTTTAATGGATGTTAAATAATCCGGTATTGATTTGTCCTCTTGTCTGTAAGCAGGCCAAGTCATTGGGATGCAGGAACATACGTGAAAAATCAGTAGAAAGGACTCATTCTTTAGAGTTATTTATGCAGCAAAACACTATGCTCTAGAAGTGTATAATGGGAGAGCTACATTTGCTTGTTTGTGAAAGGTAAATTACTCAAATATCTTGCCTAGGACAATACTGTGTACTAGAAGGCTATCTTTACGTACTAGTAACTTTAGATCAATTAAAAAATCGCTAAGAAATGCAAGATGTTCCCACTCTTACACCTGCAACCATAGGTGATTTTATGCTTTGCACTGTCTCCTGCTTCAGAAACAGATCAGTCAGGTTAAGACAAGTCATATTCATCATAGGTAGCTTCAGATGAAATATCCGAACATTAGTATTCAGGTGGATAGCTGTTTGAACATCCTGGAGATGTTCAAGAAACATGTAGATGTGGTACTAAGGAACATGATTTAGTAGTAAATATTGGTGGTAGGCAGATAGTTGGACTAGACGACCTTAGAGGTCTTTTCCAACCTTAATGATTCTATGACTTAGTGCTTAATACGATCCTGGTTGTGGAAGTAAGAATGGTAGCCAACAGAGATGTTTACTATTCAAGAGTTACAGCTACATCAGGAAGACACAGTCTGTCTTTGCCATGATAGATACAGGTAGATTGTAATCCAGCTGGCATCATCCTTCACTGCTGCTGCCAAAACTCTGAACGGGAGGGGCTGCATATTTTAAAGCCTTATCTACACTTAGCTTATTTAGTATACTCTGTCATTTATTTTAATCAATTGGATCAGTGCAACTTCTGGAAGTTTACTCAGGCGCATCTGTTACCTTTTTTGTTGTTGTTGTTGCTGTTTTTTCTTTTTCTTTTGAGCCTACGTTTTTTTGGAATCAAAGCCAAAAGAGTCATTCTTACACCACAGTGAGTCTATACAGGGATAAAAGCATGTCCCCCATTACTTGTCCTATAATATCATGTTCATACAAACAGTAAAAATCAGACAAGCCACAATTCATTATAAGCAGGAACATATAAACACTAGAAGGAAGAATGTCACATTACTTAAATAGGAGTAGAGAATACTCTAGAAAAGTACTTTCTAACTCACAGATCCAAGAACTCTCAGAAACTGTTGCGACCAGAGAAAATAATTTAAAAACAAGACCAGCAGGCAGAGCTGAACTTGAAACTCCTTGTAGTTTTCCTTGTAACATCCACTCAGAAGCTAACTACAGATTGAAGAGCACTGAGGAGTACATCTCTAATGGCTATAATTTCACTATTGAGTTTCTTCTTCCTTAAATTCACTACTAACTATGCTTGAGCATTTAGAAGAAACATAAGAAACTGTTTAAGAAAGTCTGGAGCCCTCTGAAAAGCACTTTGATGTAATGCACTTCTAGTAAAAACAAGACTCCTCAAAAGACATTTTTGACGTCAAGATCTGAAGACATTTTGCAGCTCCTTGTATACAAATGTTGTGCATATAGTTGTTCAGTGAAATCAAATTTCCTCCAAATTCTAGGATTTTAGGAACACTTTATAAAGCTGGGTGAAATGTTTCACAAATGTGTGGACAAGCGTCACTCATGCTCAGTGATGGTAAGGATAAATTCAAATTCTGTGGCATCATTACAGAGTCCTGACATTTGAATTAAATTTCAAGCACCATTTGACTGATCCTCAAAAGTCTTCAAAACACAAATATTAAATGAATTCCAGAGAGACCTTAACTATAACCCAGTAAAGACATTTACCCAGTATGAAACGCAACCTCTTTTTTCAAAACCGATATCATATACACTTTGCCCACATATTTTCACAAACCATATACCATATAAGGGTTGAACTAACCACTTCCTTTGGTTCAAAAGTCTTCAGTTAGCTCATTGTCCTGCAAACCATCTTGAAAGTTGTATAAAGATGAGAACTACCATGTCTACGTCTTTCCTCTCTTCTTCTCTCACACATAAACAATCTGTCGAATAGTTTTACAGGATTTGTTCTTAGAAGAGGCACATTCATTATTTGCATCACTTATTATTTTTAATCTGTCTTGCCTCTCCGATATCCCTTTTTATAATGTTATTTGTTTGCCAGTCCGATCCTTTGGAGCCTCCGATGTCCCAGAGACTCAATAATGGTCCACAGAAAGTTTTGTTAACTCAATGAATATTCAAGACCGTGCTTAACTTGCATACATAGTTTTTTAAGCAGTCTTTTCGTCTGGATCAGACTGTAGACATGAGATAGGAGGCATTAGAAAATGCATAAGCTAGGCTACCTCCATCTCTGTAAACTCTGCCTTCTTCTCCTTCCCCTGAATATTGATTTGCTCCCCTGGCAACAGCCTAGGCCTCCAAATACAGGCGAATGCAAACACCACAACCATATCTGAAAGGATGGAAGTAAATAATGATTTATTTCTCTGTCAGTTCTCACATGCTTAAACTTATCTCAGTCTTTCCATTTAAATTTACTGTGGCAACTGAATTTTAAATTTCAACTCTTCTTCCTGGCAAAACTTTTGTTTCAGCTGTTTGAGCTACCAGGGCTGAAGGCATAATGGGATAAATCTGAAATCTAAAGTGGTTCCTACAACACAGTCTGGAGTGGTTCGGAGCACATTCCATCCTCTCTGAAAGTACAGTACAGAAATGAAAAGCTGGTCCTGTGTAGTTGTTAAGCCTCTGAATCAGTTTGCTTATCTGTAAGCTAGAGCAGATGATTCCCTTAATTTTATTTTCTAGACTGACATGAGTCTCGATTAATTCAAGATGTGCGTATTCCAAATCTGCAGGGACACTGGGATAATGGCAATTACCTAATTGTCACATACCACCGCCCACTCACTTCATAAAATTCAATCCTAAATTGACTTGTATTACATTCAGAAGTAGGCTTTTCCCACTACAACTACACGTAAAACTACCACAAGTTTCTGGTGCACTGTTGCATAGATGTCTACCTTAGGTGAGTTCCTACACCCATGTGCTTGGTAGCAGAGGAGGCATTGAATGTATCTACTGCTCTAAATTCAAAGCGTGTTTTGTCTGAGGAAAGAATATTTTTTTTTCCTATATTTGTTAAAAAAAAAAAAAAGAAAAGAAAAGAAAGAAAAAAAAAAAAACACTCTGAAGTGCTGATCCTGCCACAGATTCTCTTCTTGCCATTTGTACATGTTGCTTTATGATACTTACATCTTATCTATTTACTGTTTTCTAGTGAAAGGCTTACTATGAGCAATTCATTCCTTTGTTTGCTCTTTTACCTTCCTGTACTAACATTTGAACTTAGAGTGGAAACTTCCACTTCTCTGCTGGAAGAGATCAGACAGTTGACATAATTTTTGCCAAAGTACGCAGAATTTCTATGGGGGCTTTTTTTACAGTCTTTCTTAGCCTACTTTTTTCTCTTACACTTTCAGTCAAGATACAATTGGTACTTGCAGAGTGTGTTTTTTAGATTTGATGTTTAGACAAGATTTCATTAAAACTCACTAACTTCTGTTAGTTGAGCAGCACTCCAGAGTGCAACATATTTCAGCAACTGTCTTTTATGCACTTCATCAAGTGTCAAAGTAACAACCATCTCCGTGTTCTCAGTAATGAAAGGATTCTTTGAGAGCTGAATACTCCTTTAGTTGTTTTTAATCAAGCTTAATACTCGTGAAATTTGTGGGAACGACAGTTCCATAGGCTAACAGCAATACAACAGGTACAGCCAGAAATCCTGACTTCCTTAACACATTTATAGTGTGCCATGAGTTTTATTTGCTCTTGACCTAGTCAGAAGACTTTGACTATCACTTTTGCTCTCATGGCCATTTCAGTTGGAGTTCCTCTCACTGTCTTTCTGCAAGTATATACACAGGTGACTTTTTGGCTTGGGAACCCAGGGAAAGGGTGTAACGTAGCACCTTGTTTTCTTACACCATTTAACTCACTGTGGTACCACGCCTACACTTTCACATCTGGTAAAATGGACTTGCTGCAAGACCTTTTCCCAGTGCCGTGTTAGGCACCTGCAATTATTTTGGTGGACTATATTTTCTCTTATGTACTCAGATTTCAGTAAAATTTTCCCAGCTATTTGTATCTTGAAGCAAAGACATAGAGCAAGCAGAACAGGTTTATATTTTTGTTCCAGTTTTGCTTAAAACAATAGCTTGAGGTGTTATTTACTCTGTTCATTTCAAAGATTTGCTAACTAGATGCCCAGTGCTGATAAATGTCATCACACTATGTCCTTTTCACGGCGTGTTCCAGATCAAAACCCTGGACTGCCCCACATGTACCCTTCTCGTGTCACCTGCTTACAGAGCAATTACATCTTGCACACGTTTAGCCACAGTAAAGACAGGGAAACTCATTTAAGCTGTTTGTACCAGCTGAACATGCTTCAGTTTTGTTCGAGAGTGCTCAGAAAGCATGGCAAAGGTGGGGAAAGGAAGAGATGGGAAGTCATGGGAAACTCTAGTGAGCAGGACAAACAGCAGGGGAGGGCAGCCAGAGGGCTAAACTCTCAATGGGTCGCACTCAAACATGCAGCACTATCAGTATTATGCAGTAAAACAATTTATATTTACAATCCATTCAATGTTGCAGCTGCTCTCATAAACCTGGCTGCAGACATAATGGTCAGACAAATATATTCCTAAGACCATACAACAACATAGCTTGAAATGAACCATGACCGCCATGTAAATCAAATGTAAAATCCATTTTAATACTCTGAACTACATTTCTCCCCCCCCCCCCCCCCCCCCCCCCTCCCATTTTAACCTTTTCCTTTTCATCCATATTCAGACTCTTTTCTCCACTTGCCAGAGCAGACTTCTGGACTCAGGACCATATTCTGTTGTTTGCTCACTCAGTAACAGGGAGATGTTTTCAGATGATAACTCCTTTCTTGGGGACAGAAAAGTTTAAAATGAGGGAACTTGGGGCAGTAATCATTTTTTAGTTTAAAAATGCATAAGTAGATATGAGCATCTAGAGAGTAAGAGAGATTTAAATAGAATATATGTATATATATATGTTTTAATGTAAGAGGAAGAATAAGCATCACTTCTCCAGCCATAAATCAGTAGTGATTCTAAATATCAACAGCTTTTAAAACTTGAAGTGAATGAAATACTGCAACTTTCAGTTTCTGTGGTCATATACTGTCATCACATCATTCACTGTGCTCAGCAGTCTCCCATCACTGTGCTCACTCCTTCAACAGTTACAGGTTTGGTCACTCCAGCAGCCTCTTTAGTAAAATTAGTTTGCTTTCACACACCTGATAAAACGTTTGTTTAGATTAATATATATATATTTTTTTTAAATCATTAAGCTATTTTCACTTCCATGTTCCCTGAGTGCAAGTAATGGGAAGGAGGTATGCTTAGCAAATCCACACAGTCACGGGTGACACAGGTTGGACTCCTGGAACAGTAGGGTGGGTCTTCTCTTGTCTACTCCACTGTAAATGAGAAGTTGAAGAGAATTCCACTGTATCAGTGCAAAAGCAACATCAAACAGGAATGTCCCACCATATTCCTTCTCTCTGATTTCTAACCCGTTTGATCCAAATCTAACCAACAAACTTTTGGAGCACTTTTTTTTTTTTTTTTTTAGTTCCTTAGCTCCAGCTTGAATGATCCCAGATTTTCCCCAGATCTTCAAACACAGCCTGTACAGAAGAAGGAAAGCTGGCAACTTCAAGAGCAGCAGCCACTCCTCCTCTCTCAGAAGCCACACATCTCTGCTTTGATGTGGCTGACCTCCTCCAAACTGGAGAGAACTGCTGCTTCTCAACACTGAGATTTCCCCCCGAGGCCATGAATTATGCTGACAACTGGCTACTGACAACTGACACCTCCCTGAAGGGCTCCGGCCCACTGTGGGAACGGACACTTCAAGGGGAAGCTTCAATGTATAGCCCAGGCTGGAAGTGGGGCTCTTGGTGTTTAATGAAAGTTTCTATTTTGCCTGGAGACAACCACAGGCTGGAGGGTTTGAGTGGGAAACTGAAAGTTTGAAAGCGTTTTGGTCTGAGGGCTCAATATGAGACAGAAGCCAATTGTGAAATGCAGGAACACTCAATTTTCCCCAGCCTCTGAATGGACACTGATATCAATTTGATGTGTAACTTTAAAATCATGTCTTTGTGGAACATTTTTTGTGCCTCCTTTTTTTTTTTTTTTTTTTTTTTTTTTTTGGTGCCATCCATCTCCTCCTCTTGCTACTTGAGGAAATAAAAGTTTATCAAGTGGTTATTCTTCCTTATCAAGCATGGTCAGCAAAAAATTTTGTGAAGACAAAGTGTGTTGAAAACAAACTCTGATCTTAGTTATTTCTAAATTAACTGGGTTTTTGGGTTTTTTTTTGCCTCGTCTTTTTGTGCTGGAAAAGATAAATCAAGTCTCATAAGGGAAGATCTGAAATGTTAAATTCTATTTCAAGATTTGTGCACTAAATTCACTCATATCTTACCTCAGCGTCAAGCTTGCATATTCTCATTAGGGTAACACATTTGGAAGACCATTCACAGTGCGTGACGTGGAGCTGGTCCATGCTGTGGGCTAGGTTTTTAAGGTATTTAAGGTAAGAGTATGTTTTTGCCCTGTTATATTTTATTCAGAAATATGCAACTGAAGAAACCCACCTGGATTGTTAAGCCTAGCCCATGATCATAAGCAAGTCTGCACAGTGCAGGTGGTTGACAGACCCATCAATCCGCCACAGTCATAAAATACCTCCCCACAAAAGAAAAGGAGAATGAAAAGACATCACCTCTGTCCTGGATCAGGCTGGTTAAAAGTACAGAATGTTCCCTAGATATCGAGCACAAATGCATAAAAACAAACTGCCTTCCTATCTGCTGTTGGCCTGGGTCAAAGCCCTTTCTAGCTCTGGATTTAGAGTGAGTCTAAACTTGAGTATATGAGGTATACCAAGGCATAACCAGTAGAAATATTTTGGGGTGCCTGTAGGAACAGACTATCAATTAGCTGTATCAGGACTAATCCAGAAATTTTAAACTATTTTTTTTTTCATCAATGAACGCAAAGAAGCCATAAAGAGGACAGATCAGAAGCTTAAACTCTCAGTTTGTATTAATCCACCTTGTTCAGCAGATTTATGCTGATTTACAGCAATTTAACACCTTCTTTACAGTGTCTGTTTAGCAACAAGATACAGATGCACAACCAAACCACATCACTGAGTTTTAGATAGCATTCTACACAATATTCACAACAATTTGGAAATTTTAACATTATTAACTTTTAACTTTTTTTTTCCCCCAGTAATCTAAAACAGGCTTTAACTGTGCTTTGCACAAAAACTCTTCTGCATACCTCGTCTTTGAGAGTGTCCTCTTCTTCTGGTGCCACAGATGGGCAGCCAGTGATTTCTGCTGATGCTATCTGCTAGCCAGAGGATACAAATGTGCTAATCTATCTTCCAATATAAACAACAGCTGGGGCAACTTTTTGCAATGTAAATGGTTTGTTGGGTGCATTTTATGACACAGCTTGTGCTTTCACAAGCACTGGTCACTGTTTGCTTTTCTTTAAATTCAAATCAAAGTCTTTCACTGCCATGATCGGCACTAAAATAAATGAGGTCCATTTGTGCATGGCAAAGGTGCATGTGTACACGGACCATGCATAGCTCAGATTCTAAAGTTTTCAAGAAATCAGAAGTCAACAACTGAGTGCCAAGACTTGACTTATGGGGTTTTCTTAACAGCAAAGTGAATTAAATACAAAGAATAATATGTAGGGCTTGTTTTTACTTGCCAGTTTTTGAGACAAATGCTAACACTGTGTTTACAGTTTTTGTTTGTGCTAAGGGAAGACGAGCAACCTATGTTGCTTACTTTCAGCTTGAAAACTGAACCTGTTCATGTGAATCGGGGAGGGGAAGAAATTTGCCTTCCACCTCATTAATTTCTGCTCCCTGTAAACTCCCAGAGAATGCTGAGCTGCACAAAGCATCACGCAATCCTCGTGTCAGAAATGTAGGGTTTGAATCTTATTGCTTGTTTGTTTATCCACAATAATTTTGAAAGGCATTAAAAAGCTGCCACCAACTGAAGTGAACTTCACATTTCCCATTCTCTGAGCTCACTCAGAGATGAAAGGCTTCTCCTGGCCATTACTCAGCACTTTCCCTTCGCGCTGCTCTGTCCCACCACGGAGGTTATTAACTTTTTACAAGTGTAGCTTACATCCTCCCTTTGATGGATAAGTAATAAGCTTGTATTTAGATTACAGGGTTTCCCAGCAAGGCTTTTTTGTTCCTGGGGGGAGGGACATTTAACACAAGATGGGTTTTCATATCAGCCACCCCACTGGCCTGATAAAAATAGGCATGAGTAATCTGCTTTAGGGTGTATCACACCATACTACTCCAAGGCTTTAATAAGAGGTGATGGGTGCCCCAAACATGGTGTGGCTGTTGGGTTTGGGATACTCCTCCCCTGCTTTGTGTGCCTAACCTCAGCTCCCACCAGGGTGTGGGTAACCCCTTAGAGAGAGCAGAGAGCATGGGGGAGCAAGAGGGAAAAGGAAAGCCCCCTCTTGCTTTTTTGAAACCCTCATCCTCTTTCAAAGTGGAAAAAAAATAATGAGGAGGTGGAGAGGGAGGCCGGAGGGGAAGAAATTTCCCTGCCACCTCATTACTCTCCGCTCACTGTAAACTCCCAGTTGCAGCCAGTACGGCTCCCGCCCTCTTCTCCCCTCTGGCCTCTGCACCTCCCTTCCAGCTGAAAATGTAAATCAAGACACTCAGGATTGAGACCAAAAGAAAGAAAAAAAAAAGAAAAAGAAAAAAAAAGAGTAAGAACAGCCCATTCTTATTTATGGATGACGCAGGAATGAATGCTGTTGGTCTACTCAATCTCTAACTCTTACGATTTTTAGCGGAATGCATATGACTCACAAACCATCTTTTCTGGCTAAAAAACTTACTGCCTTTTATTTTTTTTCGGTGGAAAAAAGCTGACACCAGATGTTTCTTCAGACCCTTCCCTGTCCTGAGTGAGTAAACACCAGAGACAAACAGGCTGTTGTGTCATCTTGCTGCACTCCACAACACCATCAGTTTTATCAATTAGTTAAGAAAAAACACATCTAAACTGCTACTAATTGCATTAAAGCTACATAAATCCTTAATTTTGAAATTAAATACAAGTGCCTACGTGTCACCAATAGGGCTGTTTATGAGCACAAGGCTATGATGCACTGACACAATCGAGCTCTTGTGCTGCCCAAGCCCTCAGCTTCCAATGTGTGTGTGTGTCTCCTGGCAGAGGAAAGCTCTGGTCCTTTCTAGCAGCCACCCGCCAGTATTTTTAAACCTTCTCTCCTAAAATAACACATCAATGTTTGCCTATCTGTGCTTACAGGAAGGCTGAATGGCAGTTTGTGGACACACCAGTGTAACTGGATTTTGTCATCGGTTTTATGATGTCAGAGTGTTTATCAAGCATTGCTGGGAGAGTCAGTGAGAGCTGGGCTTCTCTCTGCAGTCTCCCTCCCCCCCCCCCTGCAGGGGTTTTTGAACTCTAACAGAGTTAGGAGATGAAGCTGAGGACAGCAGATTATCTCTCCTGAAAAGAGTGAAGGTGATGAGTTGTATCTGCACAGTGACTTTCAAGTTTGCTATATTGATTACAAGTATATCCTGAAGTGAACAACATGAAATGAACATGCACACAACTTTAATTAATTTCTTCTCTATTGGTAAAAATACATTGATCCAGTAGCTGAGCACTGTGGATTTGTCTGACATTTTGTCTTGTGCTGCTGATAAAAATCTCCTTCTCAGGGAATGATAGAATGGCTTGGGTTGAAATGGACCTCAAAGATCATCTGGGTAAAATTCCCTGCATTGGGCAAGGTTGCCAACCAAATGAAGCTCCAGATAACTCAGATCCTCATCCAACCTCTCAGTGGAAAACTTCCCTTTCTTATTTTGTATTGAGATATTTGAGAGAGAGTGAAGGGTAAACAACCTCTCAGGATGCCGTTGTACAGAGACCACTACCTCTGCAAGTTACAGCCCTTTCAAACATTTTTCAACCATGTGCTCATAAAGTCCCTTCATGGCTAGTTAATATGCTATTACCTTTCATATAAAACGGATTGATTCCTTCCATCATAGCCTTTCCTGATAGACTCAATGTCAGCAGGACCCTCAGGTGCCTCAGAGCAAAAATTAAATGTGTAAATGAGTATTTTTCATTCTAAGCATAAAAACATATTTATCCACAAATGCATTTTGCATTGTAAAGTTCACCCAGTCATCTGTATTTTGCCATCCAGAGGGACCTAGACAGGCTCAAGCAGTGGGCCCAGGAGAACCTCATGAGGTTCAACAAAGCCAAGTGCAAGGTCTTGCACCTGGGTTGTGACAACCCCTGCTATCAGTACAAGCTGGGAGATGTTTGCCTATCCTGCCCTGCTGCAAAGGACCTGGGGGTACTGGTGGATGGTAAGCTGGATATGAGCCAGCAGTGTGCACCTGCAGCCCAGAACGCCAACAGTGCCCTGCGCTGCATCAAAAGAAGTGTGGCCAGCAGGGTGCGGGAGGTGATCCTGCCCCTCTGCTCTGCTATGAGACCTCACCTGGAGTACTGTTTCCAGATGTGGAGTCCTCGGTACAGGAGAGACATACACCTGTTGGAGTGTATCCTGAGGAGGGTCACAAAAATGATCCAAAGGATGGAACCTTTGAGGACAGTCTGAGTGAGCTGGGACTGTTCAGTTTGGAGAAGAGAAAAGCTCCAAGGAGAGCTGATCGCAGATTTTCAGTATCTAAAGGGGGGATGTAAGAAAAAGAAGGGTATAAACTGTTTAGGAGGGTCTGTTATGATAGGGCAAAGGGAAATGGTTTTAAACTAAAACAGAGGAGATTTAAATTGTATATAAGGAAAAAAAAATGTTTCCGATAAGGGCAGTGAAGCACTGGAACAGGTTGCCCAGAGAGATGGTGGATGCTCCATCCTTGGGGCATTCAACGTCAGGTGGGACCAAGCTCTGAGCAACCTGTTCTAATTGTAGATGTCCCTGTTCATTGTAGGGGAGTTGGACTAGATGACATTTAAGGGTCCCCTCCAACTCAAATAATTCTATGATTCTGTGATTTGCATCCTAATTTCCTGAGCAATGCCTTCATAGCACAGTGGTTTGGGTTGCAATGCTGGGGAAGGATTTCAGGTTGCAGAACTCACTGACATAAGTGTAGGGAATGTATGGGAGGGAGGATAGTGCTGCCTCATCTGTTCTGTCATTGGGAAGCAGCTGCTGAAATAAACCCTCCCATAAATGTAGCTGGGTTATGTCTCAAGGGAAACCATGCTGTGAACCCAAGTGTGAACTAATACTCATCTCATGCACTGCTGGTGATGAGGGGGCTGGGACAAGGGAGGGAGCAGGGGAACTAAAACTAACTGAAACTGCCAGGAATTCGGTCTGGAAACTGTTATTTCAGTGGTGCCAAGATCATTAACCTGATCTTAACTCTGATTTCTCCTTTGGTCCCCAGCAGCCTTTGCATTGCAGTCCATTCTGTGGAAATCACATATGTCTATCTCCTACCTAACGTGTTAAGGTAACTTGCAAAACTAAGGGGCAGATATGGAGAGGACCCCTTAACAAACAAAGATATTTTTGAAGCACTAAGATGGAACATAATAGTCTTTGGGGTTGCAGCGGGGCTGTCTTCATTGCAGGGTGTCGTAAAGTTTTTCCTGGTATTGTTCTGGTTTCCTTCTGCACTTGCAGAGTTGCCCCACTTCCTTCAGTTCTACAAGCCATCCAGATGGATAGAAGTGAGAAGTTGTGAGAAATTGCTTTGCAGTTAACATGCAGTTAGACACACATGGAAAATATGCTTTGGAAAATGTACTTATCTGTCTACATTGCAAATGTGGAGATTTTCTAGCCTGGAGCACATTTAATTCAGTTGTCCCACATAGATCTGTGGCTTGATTTCCCCAGAGTTAAATTTAGGAATATCTTTGTTTTGCAGTCAGGAAAATTATGCTTTATTTCTGCATGTGTCCCACGTCTTGTTTCATATCAATTCCCAGCAGGCATGGTTGGGTGACATTTTTTTGTCCTCTTAGATCAGAACTTTGCAATGATGTCAACCTGATAAGTGATGACTAATTCTTCTACACTTAAGACAGAATGAGAGACCTCTGTGTACCAAGATGTGCATCCAGACCACCTTACTGCAGCCAATTGGCATTGAATCACCTATTTCACTTACTGTACAACTCCTTGTTGAAGGAATTAGTTCACTATCTGAACTGGTCTTCATACATTTTAAGAATGGCAGCATTTATGTGGTTGCTCTGAATGTAGTTAATTTCTACATAGCAAAGCCATTAAAGTTTAACTTCAAACAGAGATAGAAATATTTTTAGCATTAGTTTTCTATAATGAATATTTAGAAACAGTTTATAATAGCCTGACGTCATAAGAGTGCAATGGGTAGCAACTTTGTCCAGAGACAAAATGAGTAATCATAGCCTTACGCCAGATAAAAATTTATAAAGTTGTAATTTGTCAAGCCTGCATTTCTAACAGTAAGTCCCCTTCATACAAAGGTGTAAATATGTTTCTAACCAGTGAATATCATGATGTCAGGGATTTTCTTAATTCTCCTTGTGCTTCTTTATAGCCTGGCACCATATTTCTTAACTTTATTACCTAAAGTGTCTATTAGCACCTGCTTTATTGCTATAAATGCCATCAACCTACAAACTTCGTACCATATATGGCCTCTTTTTAGTACGTGTACAAGTTATGAGGCCAGACAATACACATCCCAGAGTCCTGAAGGAGCTGACTGATGTGAGCTGCTCTCCATCATATTTGAAAAGTCACAGCTGTCAGGCAAAGTCCTCAGTGACTGGAAAAAGGGAAACATTACTCCTATTTTTAAGATAGAAAGGAAGACCTGGGGAACTACAGGCCAGTGAGCCTCACATCTGTACCTGACAATAGATCAGATCTTCCTGGAAGAGATGTTAAGGCACACGTGAGATGAGGAAAAGATCCAAGACAACCAGCATGGCTTCACCAAGGGTAGGTCTTCCCCGATGAAACTTGTGGACTTCTGTGATGTAGTGATGGCATTGGTGGACAAAGGAAGGGCAGCTGATGTTATCTACCTGGACTTGTGCATGGCCTCTGACATGGTCTTGCACCGCACCCTTATCTGTAAACTGAAGAACATTTAGGTTACAATTACTGATCTCAAGCATCATCAGTATGTTCGTAGTTCCTGTACTAGCTTAGTTTAAATATGAAAAATAGGAGACACTAAATTAACCTTATGACATTTGTACAATTTACTTGTGAGGTTGATAAAGTCTGTGTGTTTCTTGGAGTCAATAATATTAGTCAAGAATGTGAGTCAGTCACAAGCAATGTGACTTTAAGCTTTCATAAATCATTTGTAAAATGGTCCTGTAAATTGACACTTTGCTCTGTTCCCCCATTCAGTATTCTGCTATTGTAAAATATATTACAGTATATTTTTTGGAATATATTGTAAAATATCCCCTTCTGCTTTTTTCTGCATATCACTAGGAATCGCTGTGGATACAAAAAGCTGAATATCTCCATACTTGAACAGAATCCAGGGACCAAACCTAAAACTTCACGTTAGGAACCAGGTATAAACCAGGTATCTTCTTAAGACAGTTTCCTGACATCTCATGCCTATGGTGGTGGTGATGTAAGGAAATTGATAACCTTATGATCTTCTTAGGGCATGTTGTCTGTTCACATCAGACATGCATGAAGGAAACAGCAAACTAAGGATTGACAATTCCTGGAAAGACCAAGCTGAATGCAAGCTGTACAAACCTTTTATTGTCTAAATCAAGGAGGATTATACTCTGTTCTCAGCTACATCAGGGAAGTGCAGATTATTACAGCTAAATCACTAGACCTACTCCAAACAGCTAGTAGTATATCTATGCTTGATTTCCAGGAGGATGGTGGAAGCCCTCTTCCATCTTCGTTTCCCTTTCTTCTCTTCATGTGCTCAATTTCCAACCATATCTTTGTTTACCTGGTAATTCCTACCTAATCTCAATTTTTTTTTTTTTTTTTTTTTTTTTTTTTTTTTTTTTTTTTTTTTTTTGTGGTTTAGAGGATTTACAATACAACATCAAATAATCTAGGTTATTAGTTTTCCTTTTCTTAAATCTGAAAGTCTGTTAGCTTTCTATTATACTGTCCTAAAAAACTAAGCTATCCTGAAATTACCTTAGTATCTAGGATTGCCTAGTCAAAGTTACTCCTAGGCCAGAAAAATCTGCCAAGGCAGATGTGTAACCCATGTAGTCTGTGACACATTAGTTCTATAGCATTCTCATAATAAGCAGACTTCATACCAAGCTTTACTCTAAGGAATGCATGGAAGGGAAAAAAACTTGAAGGAGACAGTTACAAAGGATCCTTTTGTGTTCTCTATGTGACCACAAGGAATTAGATGACTAAATATCTGATAATTAATAGGAGCAACGGGCTTTGAAGGAGCCATTTCCTATGATCAAAAGGCTGCCTCATATCCAAACTTAAAGAGTTTTTATGTTTGGATTCTTTTTAAGTCTCTCGGATTTGCTTTTGTAAATGATGCTTTATAGCCCTGAAGGATAAAACCATGTGGGAAGAGACTAACTGCCTGAGATATTTGCCCTTCTAAATAATTGCCATATATGTTCCATAAACCTTGTGCAATAAGGTCAGCCATACCTCATTCCTGTTGCACAACCATTGGAGCATTCCCTTGGTTTCAAATATTCTTTGAGATATCCAGTCCACATCAGCAGTTAATTTCCTTTTCCACTTAGTCAACACCCAAAATTCGCACTGAAGTGATGGCGTGCAAAACTACACAGACACTGGTGAATGCATGCGTAGTTTCAGTATTGCTTCAGACAAATTTTTTTGCAATTCAATACCTATCCTTCCCACAAGAGAACTTGCATTGAAAAATAGAAAACAAACACGTGATTTTAAATGAAGCTACTAATTTTTATATTACTTGTAAATTATTAAAAAAAAAAACAAACAATCACAAAACACAAAAACAGATTACTCTGGCAACAGGATGGATTCTTCTCCATTTTGTTCACAAATCTACAGGATAAAGGAAGAAGTTATGACCTCCCATAAGAAATATTGAGCATTCAGCATAAAATACAAATGTCCTTTAAATCTTTCAAGCCCATTGAATTCTTTTCAGTATGACATACAAATAGAAAGGAAATTTTAGTCAGTGCAGGTTTGGAACAAAAAGAAATTAGCCATTTTGGACACAAGCCCAGTTTTGCAGAAACCTCTGTCCTGTCTCATCCTGTTTTACAAAGTTCTCTTTCTGTGCAGCTCCTGGCAGAAGTCAACTTGTTAATTCCCAATGACAAGAATTAGCCAGATAGTATTTTTTATGGAACTGATTAAACATCTGATTCCATCACTTGGCCAAGAGTATGTTTATACTTAACCAAAAGACCTACATAGAAACATCACAAGGAATAACCCATGCGCTGAAATGATTTTTTCAGGACAGCCAGCCTCTTTTGCCTCGGTTTCAGGAAGTTTAAGTACCCTATATGTGTGCATACGTGCATGGCTAAATATTGCAGGTCAAAGCAACAAATGGAGATGTTTTAAGAGAGAAAGAGGCAGAATTGTGATGCCTGGATCTGAAACTACACCCAAATATGCAATAGATACAAAGGGCCACAGCCATTGATTTCCCTAGTAAAGCTCACTGGGTGCTTCCAGTGACTGGCAGCCTGGTCCTCTGCCATCCCTCCTTAACTGAGCATTTTGGTGCCTCTGTCATGCCTGCAACCCTTTGGCTGCTTTTCCACCAGTGTTCCTGGGGGTTCCGGTCTAGTAGCAGTTTTCTGGAAAAGCCAGCTGTGGCTTGGCAGCACCAATTTGGTAGAGCCCTGTGTCTGAAAAGAAAGGAGAACCTTTGCCTCTTCTATAATGACCTGGGTGCTCAAAGCATTTACCATGAAAGCTGAAGCTCAAAGCTCTCCCCTGCCTCAACTAGAGGCTGTTCCAACCTCATTCAGGAACGTCAGGCAGGACAAGCACAGGGAAGCAACACTCTTTTCTCATGCTGTCTGAACTGGTGTAGCTACGACATCCAGAGTCAAAAGGGCAGGAAGAGATTGAGCCAAAAATAGTGTCATGTTGTCCCTATGCCAAGGAAGCATGGGCTTCAGTCTCCTTTCTTGTACTTCACAATAAACATCTCAAAGAATTGTAATACTTCCAAATTAAATCTTAGAACCCCAGCAAGGGAGGTCGCCCCCAGCATCTATCTACTGTCTTTCTATAGTCTCAACTGCTAATCAACACCATTTGTTTTAGACAGCAGACTCAAGGTAAACACTGCCCAGTTAGCAGGAGACTTACTAGGATTTGAGTTAGCAAATTAAAGACAAATTCCTGGAAAGAATTCACTTTCTCATGGCTCTAGGAAAAAAAAAAAATCAAATCAAAAAAGGACAGAAAAATAATGGAGTATGAACCAGACAAGATTACATTTTCATGTATTTAAACTCAGATATCTTTTAAGTCTTTTCTTATTTATTAAAAAAAAATATCAAAATAAAGGATGCATTTCAGCATCTTACGGAGTAAAGTGACTGAATTCCATCTTTATATACAAAGTATAGAAGTGATTTCTTTTATGTACAAAAATACAATAAATCTCTGTAATTTTAAGCTAAAATGTGCATCCCCAAATTGTTTTTCATTGTAAGTGCTTCAACTGATGTCTTCTAAATGTTAGATTTTACATGCAGATCAGAATTACATAGAACTCTGAAATTTCCTCCATTTACAACAAAGAAAGATTAATTAGGAAAACTTGGCTTGTGTAGTAATAGAAGCATCTGTGGCACTTTCTAAAATAAATTGAATATATTTTTTTAGATGATGTATGTGGAACCGGATGGCTGTTTCAACATGCCCACATCTTTAGTAGAGAAAGACATAAAACCATCAGCATCAGTCATAAAGGTAGGGAAATAATGTCAGACAGTAGAAGATTCTGATAAAAACAAAACAACAAAAAAAAAAACAACCAAACAAAAAAAGCCCAACCAACCAACCACACAATTTTCTAGCTTACACCTCTTTCTAATCAAAGGAAAAGATATGTTGCTACATGGACTTAAAAAATGAACCTGTTTTTCAACTCTAAATAACATTTTTGGTACTGCGACTCAATTTGAATGTTAATTTCATGCTGATCTTTTTGCAATGCTAGCAGTCTTTTCCTGCTTTCCGCCCCCCCTGCTTCCATTAAACAGTTAACTCGACCAGAAGGAGCAGAAGGAAAAGTATCACTTGGTATCAAATCTCATTCTGCAGCCAGAAGTTGTGAGAGCTGTGATTTTCTCACAAAAAGATATTTTCACTTCACAAGGAAATGCATTTGTACTAATGACATAGATGAGGAAAAAGAGTGACTTCAGAATCCCAAAGCACTCTGTTACATTTATTTATTTGTTTGTTTATTTTTTGAATGAGGAAGTTCATAAATCAACCTTCCATGTTATTTAAATACATCTAAATGTGTGGATTTAATCATCTATTTTTTAAAATTTTGACTGAAAACATAGCCCTACAAAATTCACTCTGGAAAACTGTATTAAAAAGATCACTTAGAAAGTGGTCAATCTGTGTTTTCCTCTCTGAAGTGAAATACTTGGAAATTACAGGTGATCTCTGGAAAACAAAACAAAGCAAAACAAAACAAAACAAAACACACAATTCCTTTCTACCCCCCCCCCTCCCCCCAGTATTTAGAAACTGAGTAATGTCGTAGCAGATCCAATTCTGAAATAAACATTTCCTTGAAACTGGAAGGTCTTCACACATTTGATAAAAACTGAAATCATATTCTCCAGAGAGGAAAAAAACAAACAACAAAAAAAAAACCACCAGAAAGAAAAGAAGCATATGGAGGTCAGTCTGGGTGTGACATCCATTACCACATCGACATAAGCCCCATTAGTCATTTCAATGTATATTTCTTTTTACATGCAACACATTGCTTCTTTTAGAGTATGGGTGCATTTGGGGAAAGGGGAGAGGAAAGGAGAGGAGAGAAAAAAGTAAAGGGAAGGAAGAGGCAGGAAAGTAGAAGCACAAAGGGAAAAGCGAAAAGGGAAAAAAGAAAAGGGAAAGAAAGGGAAGGAAAAAAGAAAGCGAATTAAAAAAAGGAAGGGAAGGGAATGGAAGGGAAGGGAAGAGGGAGGAGGGAAGAGGGAAGAGGGAGGAGGGAAGAGAGAAGAGGGAAGAGGGAAGAGAGAAGAGGGAAGAGGGAAGAGGGAAGAGGGAAGAGGGAAGAGGGAAGAGGGAAGAGGGAAGAGGGAAGAGGGAAGAGGGAAGAGGGAAGAGGGAAGAGGGGAGGGGAGGGTCCTCAAAGGCACAACTTATAACTGGGCAGATTGCCTTGTTGGTTTCTCTCTGGGATCCTAGACATGCATAGCATCATTGGCTAGTTTTAAATGTATTTTTTATGCCTCTAATCAGATAACCAAGCGATGTCTTTCTTTTCCTCCCAGCTTTCCTCCATTCTCTCTGTAAAAAGGTGCAGACTGTTCCCAGCCTGGACAGAGAAAGGATGACTTCACTGAAAGATTTTTTAAATGTCAGCGAAGAGATGGTATCTGTTTTGCAGGACAGCACAGAAAAGTTGCTCAAGAGGCAAGAAAAACAGAAGAAAGAACAGTGGTGAGGCAATGGGATGCTGTCATTGGAATGGGGCATTCTACTATCATCTGCAGTGGTACACAAACTGGAAGAAAAAGAATTGAGGAAAATTTAAACCACCCTTGTCACAGAGCATGTTTGCATCCCTGCCTTCAACCAGATGTTTCTCAAGAAATAATAGCTTTAAGTCAGCCCTATAAAAACACCCCCAGCCTGTGGGGTGCTGCAGGCAAACTAGATATTTCTACCCCAGTCCTGAAAATGGTCAGTACTTCCAGGGAGCTGAGGAGCTGAGGGAGCCCTGGAAATCAAGTGATGAAGTGCCTCCTGCTCCGACTACCAGGTAGGAGAACACAGCCACGTGCCTTGGTAATGGCACAAACCATCCCAAACAGAACAGGGGCCTCACTGGGTTCCCTTCCCTGTAGGAAAGCACCAAAGTACAAGTTTTGCTTTGAGATCTTGCCATTGTCATGCCCTGGGGGAGTGCTCCCTGTGTACATATCTGCAATTCCTCAGAAGAAGACCACAGTGCCAGGGGCTGTGTTTCACACATTAATCCGCAGGGAGCTTCAAGCCCCATGGCTCAGAGACAGCAAGGAAAATTGCTCGTGTTTCTCAAATCAAACAATATAGCTGGACTTCTATCAGGGACAATTGCTTTTTTAGAAAGTAGCAATGAGCACAGCTAAGAGAAACTCTTTTTGAAAGAAGCTAGTGTCTGTCTGCAAACACTAAATGGATGAAATCTGCTGATTTGGGTTCTGTTTCCCACAGTGGAAGAGTGGGAAAGTTATCTTCCCTCTCTCTTGGGATACAAATGGTATCGTATGAATCAGCCTCTTACAAGAGCCTTTTGGACAGAACGCAGGAAAATCTTCACATGATTTGAATTTTGTTAACTTGCAAGTGTTATTATTTTCTGTTGTTGGCAAACATGGAGTCATTAATAATAGGATCTGCCAAATGCTACTACTTTATGGGACTTATGGCAGTTCAATCTATGCATCAATTACTTACAGCCTCGCACCTGCTAGCAGGATTCATCATGTCAGGGAGCAGGGACCTTGTGCATGGGTGCAGGGCATCATTAGCTTCCACACCAGCCAACCCCGGGGAAGTGAGAAGAGAAAATAAACAAAACAAAATAGAACAAGGAAAAAAAAAAATGGTATTTGCTAGAATTGCTGAGCAAAGTCTGCACTGATTCCGTTAATGTGCCTGAATTTTTTTCATGTACTGTTCTGCTAATGCCAAAAGACAATGGCTTGGTTCCTCCAGATATTAAGGATTATTTTCTTTGGCTTTTCTCCCTTCACATCTGTATTCCTCACACCCTACATTTCAGAGTAGGATTGGAAAAGGACATGCCTGGGGAGCATTTCGCTTACCAGCTCCAAGGTTTCAGTTTGCACATGCCCCTAGAATCAGGTGAATTCAGGAACGTGTTTCCATTTACTTTTTGTACATTGTATGTATCCTTACTTACTGATCGTCAGCTGTTGTAAGACTCCTTAGTTTTACTTAATGGAGCTGCAGAAGAGGGCGACATGAATTTGTTTCTCCCAGGCTGTGGGTAGGCTTTGTGTTATGGCACCATTGCTTGAATTTTGGCCTATGAACTGAAATCACAGCGTCAGTGAGAGCTGCTGCTTTCAGTAAGCTGAAATGCAAAGAACCCTTCCTTCTTCACTACAATGACATTAAATGTAGCTTCCCCGTTTATGGGACATAGTGGATATGAAAGCTTTCTCACTGAGTTCTATCATGAGTTGCAAGTGATTTAGATCATTTCTCATTTACATTCTTCCTCCAAGCAAATTTTACATTAGAAATCCCAGCATCCAAAAGCTTCTTCCTTGCTTGCTGCAGGCCTGTTTAAGCATCTGAACAGCTTCTGCAACAATGAGGAGCTGCTCCTTGTGTGCGTCTTCTACGTATTTGGGTAAAGAAGGCAAGTGAGAAAGTTGTCTTTCTTGGCTACTAGCAGTAGAACAAGAGTGCAGCATACTGAGCAGAAGAAATTCTATGACTGCAAATTCTGGGCAAAGCTGCTCCAGTATATATTAAAAAATGTGTCATAGACGGTCAAATCAAAGGCCTGTCTAGCCAAGTATCCTGTCTCTGACAGTGATTATTAACAGATACTGTGAAAAAAATACAAAAAATAAGCCATATACATTCCTCTTACTGCCTTCCAGCCTCCAAAAATCAACAGCTTAGAGATTTCCTGAGACTGAAATTACATCCATAGCGCAGTATGAAACAGTCACCAAAGCACCCATCCACCATGAACGTGTCACTTTTGGAATTTATTTATTTATTTTATTTGGCCACAATGAAACCCAAAGGCCACACCAAAGAAAAGTTTTCTTATTTCAGTCTTACACTGAGCTTCCTGACGATTGTATTGGGTGCTCTCTAGGATTTTATTTTCTGAGAGACTGTGAACAATCACTTCCCATTCATTTTATAGAACTGTGCTATATTCTGTCTCCAGTACCCTTTTTTTTTTTTTTTTTTTTTTTTTTAATCACAAATAGGAAAAAAAACCCAACAACTGATGATTTAATCACAGGAGCAAAAAGACATTTGTGGTTGCATCAGTTGTAGAAGATGAAGGAGATCTGGAAGCAGGTCTTGCTCCTGACATCTGCCCACTCCCTCTGTAAACCTGCAAGATTAAGAACTGTAATGTTCCTTCTCAGGGTCACCAGTATAGAGAGGTGGATGGTAATTGTGGTGGCAGGAGAATCCATCTGCCACGTGGCTCTGAAAGGCAGGCAGAAGGGAGAAGTTATCTGATGCATACAGTTGCCTGGAAGTGAGGGTCTGAGGGAAGCTGGGCTGCTCTGTGGCTGAGGATAGAGGGGAAGTTTCTAGGTGATTTCACAGAGGAAGTCAAAAACCACCGGACCTGGAATATCAGTCTGATGTTCCTTTTTATGAGTGAACAGGACAATCATCTTAAACACAGCACTTGGTGTCAGTGGGGGTTTTTAAGCTACTGGAAAGGAAAAGTAGTAGATTATGGGCTGTTTCCAAGTTCAGCAAAAGTCTGGGGAAGCTGTAGAGAAACAAAGTTAATGGGAGTAAAGATTTACCTCAGTTTGATTTTAAGGAGTAGAGAAAGATGGAAGTTGAATCAGGTAATGGAGGCCCTGAAAAGAGGACATTCAAAATCTCTGAAAACTTGAGGAAGGAAATGAGCAGATAAAAAAAGACAAATTTCAAACAGGAAGCTCAGTGAACTCTGTGAATTGCTTGGTGAGATTTCATTGGAAATTAGATGGAACAAAAGGAGATGGGGAAAGGAAGAAAGCACACGTTTCCTGCCAGTAAGATGGCAGTCCCTCCCAAACCCACTGCAGATCCACCAGCCAGGAACAGACTGTTCCATAGTGTCACACTAAAAGCCTCTGAGACAATATATTATTGATAATTCTGCAGGCTATTCTTGGAGATAACTTCCTTACTCACAGATTCCAAATAACAATCATCGTCAATATGGTCTGGTGGCCAAAGCATTTGTTTGCATTAATTAAGATGCTAGGCATGGAACCACCAAAATCACTGCCAGATAAATAAACAAACATGCTCAGGACATCTAGTGTTAGTAATCTTTGCACTTTGAAAGACAACTTTTTCCATGTTTCTTCGTCCTGTCTTGTATATTTAATGTGGTTTCAGCAGCAAACACCTCATTGTGATATCTTACATCATTGTTTGCTTTTACATGAAAGATATTACTCTTGACTAAATTGCTGTTTGCCTTAACTTCGGAATATTGCTTATTAAGAGCTTAGTCCTTACTTTGACAAACAGGAACAGATGACACCTCAGCCTAGAAAAAGCTGGGCAGTAAGAAACCAGATGAGGTTTAACAAAAGCAAGTGTAGAGCCTTGCACCTAGGGAGGAATAATTGCATGCACCAGTACAGGCTGGGGGATGACCTCCTGGAGAGGAGCTCCGCAGAGAGGGACCTGAGTGTCTTGGTGGACAACAGGTTGGCCATGAGCCAGCAGTGTGCCCTCATGGCCAAAAAGGCCAATGTCATTCTGGGGTGCATTAAAAAGAGCGTGGCCAGCAGGTCAAGGGAGGTGATCCTCCCCCTCTACTCTGCCCTAGTAAGGCCTCATCTGGAGTACCGTGTCTAGTTTTGGGCTCCCCAGTACAAAAAAAGATAGGGATCTCTTAGAAAGAGTCCAGCAGAGGGCCACAAAGATGGTGAAGGGCCTGGAGCATCTCCCCTATGAAGAAAGGCTAAGTGAACTGGGTCTGTTTAGCCTTGAGAAAAGAAGGCTGAGAGGGGACCTGATCCAGGTCTATAAATATCTAAGGTGTGGGGGGCAAAGTGGCGAGGCCAGACTATTTTCAGCAGTGTGTGGAGACAGGACAAGGGGAAACGGCCAGAAACTGGAGCATAGGAAGTTCCGCACAAATGTGCGCAAGAACTTCTTTGTGGTGAGGGTGACGGAGCACTGGAACAGGCTGCCCAGGGGGGTTGTCGAGTCTCCTTCTCTGGAGATATTCAAGACCCGCCTGGATGCCTACCTGTGAGACCTGGTGTAGGGAACCTGCTTTGGCAGGGGGTTGGACTCGAAGATCTCTGGAGGTCCCTTCCAACCCCTACGATTCTGTGATTCTCTGATTCTCTGATTCTGTGATTCTAAAAACGAACTGCATCCCCATTATCTCTAGCCTCAAATCCTGTAAGTCTGGACACCTTGACAACAGAAGGGCAGTGAGAGCTGTTTCCTTACCTAAAAGTGTTCTCATCACTTCCCAACTCCAGTCTCGGCCTGTGAGCTCGCTGGCATGAAAAAAATAATAATTCACTTTCATTCTGTGTGATCCCTTGAGCTGAAAATGGAAATGGCTTAACTAAAAGCCTGGTCTTGGGCACGCCTGTTCCCAACACTATTTCTCTAACCTTGGGAAGGTTCTGCTTACTGTCCTGCCTCTGCCATGAGAAAATAAGATTGGTAGAGAAATGCTAAAAGTTTTGAGATATACACTCTGTAGATTAGTGCGGTTTGTGAAATACCCGATCTCCTAATACATGTAACTTGTGTTCCCTAAGCTGGGTTTTCCAGAAGACATTTTTTAGCATCTCCTTAATGGTCATGGTGTCTGAGACTACTGGAGGCTGTGATGCAGTTAGGGATTATATTTGCCCAGGTTCTGGTCTATTTCCTTTTGGCATTTCCTATTGTATCAAAACAATCTTCCCTACAGTTTCTGTATCAAAATGTCAAATTTGTCCACCTCACTGTAGGAAGGACAAAGCAGAAGGCTTGGTTTCATCTAGTGTTGCTGTCCTCTCTTGTCTACAGCTCAGCAAGCACCTTTTGGTGGAGAGAATTGTAGTCTTGCTCTTCTCTGCTTTCAGGACAGAATGGACAAACCCTAGGTGGAGGAGAGCAAAAGCTGGGCAGGGGCTGTCTGAGCCAGCACAGATACTATATCAGGCGGTGATCCCTGTCTTTATTAGGACAACTCATTCAATCAGGATAAGGAAAAATTATACATGGTGGATGAATAGGATGGAAACATTTATAGAATCATAGAATCATGGTATATCTTGCGTTGGAAGGGATCCATAAGGGTCACTGAGTTCAACTCCTGGCTCCACACCACACCACTCAGAAATCAGATCATATGACTGCGAGTGTTGTCCAGATGCTTCTTCATCTCCAATAAGCTCAGTGCCATGACCACTGCACTGGGAAGCCTGTTCCATGCCCAAAAACCCCCTCAGTGAAAAACATCCAACCTGACCCTCCCCTGACACAGCTCCATGCCATTCCTTCAGGTCCTGTCACTGTCACCAGGGAGCAGAGATGAGCATCTGCCCCTCTGCTCCCCTCATAAAGAAGCTGTAAGCTGCCAAGAGGTGTCTTTTCAGCCTCCTCTCCTCTGGGCTGAACAAACAAAGGGACCTTAGTTGCTCCTCACATGTCTTCTCCTCCAGACCCCTCACCATCTTTGTAGCCCTCTTTTGGACACTCTCTAACTGTTTTATGTCTTCTTCATATTGTGGTGCCCCAAACAGCACAGTGCTCGATGTGAGGCCACACAGCGCAAAGCAGAGCAGGACAATCTCCCCTCGCCCACTGGCAGTGCTGGCCCCAATGCACCCAGGGTACAGTTGGCCTTCCTGGCCGCCTGGGCACACCACTGACTCATGTTCAACTTGCTGTCAGCCAAGACCTTTATGGCAGGGTTGCTCTCCAGTGTCTCATCCCCCAGTCTGTGTGCATAGCCAGGACTGCCCCTTCCCAAGTGCAGATCCAGCACTTGCTCTTTTAAACTTCATGTGGTTGGTGATCGCTCAGCTCTCCAATTTATCTAGATCTCTCTGCAAGGCCTCTCCATCCCTGACAGTCAACGGCTTCTCTCAATTTAGTGTCATCAACAAACTTGCTTAAAACAACTTCTGGTGCTACACCTAAGTCATTTATGAAGACATTAAAGAGAACTGGCTCTAAAATGGAACCCTGAGGGGAGGTCTCTGCTCTTTTAAGGTCAAGAACTAAATTCTCTACCAGAAAACTAAGACCAGAGTCATCTGAAATATCCCTCCAGAATGAGCTGTGTCAGCTACCCACCAGAAGCAGCTGATGTCCCCATCCAGGCACTCTCACTACCAGCAAGCTGAGCAGTCTGATTTGTAGAATCTTCCCTCTAAGATTCTCCACAGGCCTTCACAATCAAACACAGTTTCAAGGAAGCTGTCTAAGGTAAATTTCACTCCTACTGGGTCTTAATACCTTCAGCAGAGAGAGAGCAGTAAAAGAGCCGGAATCAAACAAGAAAAATAAACGTTATCTCTAGCTGTTCACAGAATCACACAGAATTATCAAGGTTGGAAAAGACCTAGAAGATCATCTAGTCCAACCATTACCAATACTTCCCAGCTAAATCATATCCCTCAACGCAACATCCAAACGTTTCTTGAACACCTCTTTCTTGTTACCTGAACAACTCATAGTTTGTTCCTTTCTCAATTACAGAACCATCTGGAGGCAAATAAATAAACAAATAAATAATCTATAGAAAAAAAAAAAAAAAAAAGATAATTCAAAGTTCAGATTAAATGGGTCTATAAATGATTAGGCGAGAAATATGGGATCTGCTTGTGTTCTCTGACACTGGGAGTAAGAACATTCTCAAGCATTCAATTAACTGTTAAAAACACACTTAGCAAACTTCACTTTCCATCGTTGGCCATACTCTTCAGCTTTGAAATCCTGATTTAATGCTGTCTGAAAATCGCACTGTAGAAGAGCTAAAACCTACTGTTCTACTCCACCAGGATAATCTTTTCTTAAACCGTGTTTTTAGAGACAAACCTTCAGCCTCCTGAACCCTGACAGGCCTGTTCTCTGAGTTCAGTCACCTCATTTCTCTGCCAATAATGTGATAAGAGCAATAAATAGTAAGGTTAAAAGAGACACCTCCATTTGCTGAATGCACATTTTATCATTTAAATGAAAAGCTTAACTTGTAGTCACAAATAGCTTAAATATATAGCCAAAGTAATACTTCAAAAATTATTTCTTCCTTACACTTATGAGGTAATTCATAAGATATTGTCATTTGGGAACTAAAATAAATATTACGGAAAGTAAAAGATGTCAAATCTTGTAGGCAATAGAGTAACCCAAAATTAATTCCAGTAATGAATTTTGATAGAATGATTTCTAACATGCCTCTTTGGAGTGATAAACAACTCGACTTCAAAACAAACTCCAAATCCAATATCCAATACATTTTTGAGTAACCCCATGGTAAACTGACAGCCCGTTTATTTCAGTCCTGGAGTCTGCCTCAGCATGGCTGTTTGTGTTAAACTTTGCTGTTCTTTCCTAGCAGGATTGCTGGAAAACTGCCAGTTACAGCAGCCTTTGGCAGTTGTGAAATGCAGCTGTGGCTCTCTATCTGCTTATATTTCTATAAAATTAATTGACATCAGGCAATCTCCAGCGTGAACAAAGAACATGCAGGTACGCATTTTAGAAATGTTACAGCAATCAGATCACAACAGCTTTCCTGCAATGCATTCATTACTTTCATACATTTTTTCTGCTAAAGCAAATAATAAAGCAAACTTAGTAATTGTGTGTTTTAATGACTTCTGAGCACGTGCTCTTCTTGACTGTACAACAGAAAAGAGAAACAAAGAAAATGAGTCTAAGCGATTTCATTTTTGTGTGCAGTCCAAACTTGTATGCCAAAATAGATAACTGTCATTTTCTTTTAATGACACGGATCCACCTCACTGAGTGTACATTAAAAACCTGCAGATATAAGTTTCCTTTGTATTTTTAAAAGTGATCATGAGATGAACTCATTGGAGTTGCAAAAATTCAGAGAGAAGAAATAGAAAAGAGGTGTTCTCTTTTTGTTAACTTCCACATCTTCTGCAAACCTTAACTCATATTTGAACTATGAATATTAGCCATGAGAAAAGTAGCCACTTTCACCTGTATGTTTACTCTAACTGATTTAAGTGTCATTTAAAATATTTATCTATCTCCTTACATGACCAGGATAATACTTCTACCAACACAGACATTTAGCTAAAAATTTGATTTCCTTTATGTCATAACAGCAAAAATCTTAATGCAAGCACAAGCTAAATCAGCATAAATGTGCCTTTTCCAATACTGTCAGCTCGTGGTCATCCAGGACAATGTGAGTCTGGAAAACCTCCAGCTTTACCTGGACTCACATTGCACAGATCCACTACTTCTGGCAGGTTTTAACTACTGGTGCCAAAACACGTTTGTGCACCTATCTTTCCAGTGGCCACCTGGACTCAGCACTACCATCCATGTTCTTCTGACATTGAGGCTACACCAAATAATCCTACTACGCTCAAGTTGGCCATATGCATGGTTGCTCACATGCTTGGGCATCCAAGACACAGATCAGACTGTTTCATTAAAATTTTTGATCATAGGAAGTTGGTTTATTTTCCTGGGGAACTTACATAAGTTATAATTTTCACCTACGTGAGAAAGGTATGCTGATGCAGTCAGAGCACTGTGAAGTCAGTGGTAAATAATCTGAAGCCCTGAATAAGGTCTTGTTTATTTTGTCTGGATATATTTCATTGATCTAATTCACCTATGAGTGTTTGATTCATCCTGACTTCATCCTTTTTATAGACTAGACTTCAGCCTTGTATTTTTTATACTTTCTATTTATACTTCTCTTGCCCTCTGTGCACATATAAAGAGTTCAAAAGTGTTTCTTCTGATTATGGCATTACTGAACCACATCTGTTAGGAAGGAAAGAAGAATGAATGATGCTTGGTAGCCCACTTTGGCTCTTAGTACTAATCAGCTGGTCTTTCACAGAATCATAGAATGGCCTGGGTTAGAACGGACCTTAATGATCATCTAGCTCCAATCCCTCTGCTGTAGGCAGGGACACCTTCTACTAAACCAAGTTGCCCATAGTCCCATCCAATCTAACCTTGAAAACGTCCAGGGATGGGGCATCCTCAACTTCTCTGGGCAACCTGTGCCAGTGTCTCACCACCATCATAGTGAAGAATTTCCTCTGAATATCTAATCTAAATACACCCTCTTTCAGTTTAAAACCATTACCCCTTATCTTATCACTGTGTGCCCTTGTAAAAAGTCCCTCTCCAGCTTTCCTTTAAGGTACTGGATGGCCTCTATAAGGTCTCCCCAGAGACTTCTCCAGACTGAATACCTCAACTCTCAATCTGCCTCCATAGGAGAGCTGCTCCAGCTCTCATCCTTGTGGCCCTCCTCTGGACTTGCTCCAACAGGACTATATGTCCTTATATTGGAGACCCTTGAGCTGCTGACAGCAGCATTGCAGATAGAGTGTCATAAGAAAGCAGTAGAGAGGAAAAGTCCTCTCTTGCCCTGCTAGCCACACTTCTTTTGATGCAGCTCAGGATACAGTTCACTTTCTGGGCTGAAAATGTGCATTGCTGATTCGTATTTAGTTTTTCATCAGCCAACACCATCAAGTCCTCCACAGGTTTCTCAACACATTCTCCTCCCGGTCTGTCTTTATGCTTCAGATAGCTCTGACCCAGGTGCACTTGGCCTTGCTGAACTCCATGAGGTTTGCATGAGCTCATCCCTCAAACCTGTAACAGTCCCTCTGAATGGCATCGCTTCAGTGTGTCAACCACACTGCAGAGCTTCGTGCAGACAGCAAACTTGCTGAGTGTGCACTCAATCCTACTGTCACCAACAAAGGTCCAAGTACCAACCCCTGAGGAACACCACTTGTTACTAGTCTCATACTTTTCTTCATGTTTGGTAGATTGTCTTAGATCGTAGTATCTGCTTTACATATGACAGTGACATATTGCTCAAAGAAAGAGGAAGGAAGCACTCCAGTGCAGAGTACTGTGTTGAGGATATGTTTCTATCAAGATGTTCTTTACAAAATAAATGAGTATTTTTTGTTCTAAGGAAATATTTTGATGACCTATGATATCACAGAGGGAGCTCAGGGAAGTTATTAATATATATTTTTAATAGACAGCAACTTTCCAGGGCCTGCATCTGTGCAAACATACAATTCAGTCTACAGAGACGGGTTCACATGGGCTAACTTTTAACAACAGAGGCTGAAAGTCCTCAGTGAGATACTGGTTTACTGTGTATATTATCTGATGTCAGGGATAACATAAGTTATGATTTACAGGTGAGAAAGTAGGAATTACCAGTATGTGAGCCAACTAAATCCCCTTTTTTTACATTCAGAATTCTCTTCATGCTGGTAGGAGTTGAATTCAGTTGCCGAAATGGAAGTACCCGACATAAATTTAGATGCCACAAATTTTACTGCTTGTCAGCTGCTTCTCTGGAAAGGCACAGATATTGCATTGGGTCTGCCATCTTTATGTGGGTATCCTATGTTTAGACATACAGAGTGATCACTAGATCCATATTCTGTAGCAACCCAGAACTTTAGCATCGACCCTGATGGATTTGCAATATTGAGCAAGAAGCATCGCAAATTTACATACTTGTGTGAAGATTTGTCCAGCAAAACTTTGGAAATGAAATGAAGTCACCAAGATTTCAAGGCTGTCTGCCCTAAACTCTTCCTGCAGTTAATAGAAAGAAGCAAAATACCTTCAGCAAGCAACTCAGATCTTATGCATACTCAAAATGCCTATGTAGTCCAACTGAATGATACAGCCATTAGTTTCATAAAGTAAATTTCACTTTTAAAGGACTAAAATTTAGTAGTATGAATCTAAGCCCTGGACATGCATTATTGCCCAGGAGATGAGGACACTGGCTCCTTTTCAAGGGGAAAGATCTATAAAAGCCCACAAGCTTACTGGAAAACTTTTTAAACAAGCCAAGATAAATGCAAGAAATGTAAAGACAGCTTGCATATTGTCATGGGAGCAGCATTCTCAGACACATGGTCTTCTCTAGAGTTTGGCATTTACCTACAGTGTAAGCTCAATTCTTCCATTGGTCTAAAGGCATTTTCAGCTGTAATTGCCACATCTCATCTGAGGGATCCAAGCTGGTTATATGCTATATTTTATCATGGTCTTAAAGATGACATACTGATTATGCTGATTATGCTAGAAAAAGCTAGCAAATCAACATTAGCAAATCAAGATCAGATAGAATTTAGCACCTAAAGTCCAGTGGGCCAAATAATAGAGAGAAGAGACCTTGAGAAATCTCCGAGGCTATACTTGAAGGGAATATTTACTATTGCTTTGATTGCTGTAAAACAGGAGAAACTAAGCCCAGGAGTATCAAGATATCTATTAATTAATTCAGTTACATAGAAAGGGGTTACTACTATTTATTTTACTTTTAAAGTATATTCTGCATTTCAACTGCATGTCAGTAACTTTTCCTTATAGTGAAAATACAGCCAGCACAAACAGTTTCAAATATTTTCAGTTAAGAAGAACGGACAGTAAGAAAATGCACATTATTGATTACAGTTGCCACCAGTGTGTCAATATGTCAGTGCTGCCTCAAAAGGCAGTCCTTTGCCTCCATTCTGCAGCTGTCAGGAAGGTACAATTCCTTGTAGGAGTGAAATTCAACACGTTTCCTGTTCTTAGACCAAGGTCTATAAATTTAGTAGCTTTGATCAAGTTCAGACACCAGCTGCATCTTCTTTCTGAGAATCTGTGTGAAAACCAGGAGAAGCAAACTTTTTCAGACCAAAATATTGTTTGATGTAATCATAGGATTAATCCATGTAGGTTAAAAAAAGCATTTTTAAAAGGACAGTGTGCATTCACATCCTTTTATGGTTGTCCCAACTCTTTCAGACACTCAACTGTATGGCCAAAAGGAGTGTAGTTCCCACAAGCAACTTTACAACCTCTCTTACCGTCCTCTTTTTAAGCTACTACCCTTCTTTTGATCTCCGTTGGCCGTAGGCTTTCTCCTGTCTTGGCACTGTCTTTTGAAGTCCTCGAGCATTTTGCAGAGAAACAATCTGCTTTCTGCTATTCTATTTTGTCCTCCTTGTAGTTTCTATGAGACTGAGACAAGAAATGAATTCTTCAGTAAACAGGCGAGCCTCCAGTATTCGTGTATCATTACGAAGAAACATCTCCTCTGCTTTTTTAAAGCTAATATGTGAGGTTCTTTCCAACAAAATGCACTTATTTCAGATTACCAGTGTCTTCCTGGATTTCCCGTGTAAATATAATCAGTGAGGTTACAAGGCAGTGTTCAACTGTTGAGAGAGGGGGGACCAGCAGAAGACAAACAAGCACTATATCTGTACCTTGTAGACACTATGGACAACCGCATTTCAGCATATGGTAAAGTGTTATGCTGCTACCTTCTTCACTTTGTTATAAATAGCCTTTCTGTTTGGATTTGAGTCTGAGTGTGTTCTGTTCAAAAATATCTAAGCTCGCAGTCCATTTCAGATATTAAGACAAATATTATTACAATTAATTGACAATGCACAGTAATTAATTTAAACAGTCCTAAGTTTAAATACCACAACAAGAGAGCTGGAAGACCTATTGTAAAGGTAGTGACATTCTGAGCTGAATTATTATTATTTATGCAGCAATTACTAGATGTATAGAGTTCCTTAATATTAAACTAAGTATTCTGATGTTACAAATCTTACCAAAACATATTCTTATTTATTTTGCCAAATTACTATGGTCCCGCCTATCAACAAATTCTAAGGGGGAAACTACAGCGTTATCAAACATTATAGGCAATAATTCATCATTTAACTATGATACATTCATTTAAACACAAGTATTGCTTGTTCTCTGTTAATATATGCAAACTTTTTTTATTCATGACATCCCAGATGATGTGTAAGACATTAATATAGTTTAGTTATATATTTATAATACACCCAAGTTTATCTGTGCAATTCAGAGTCCTGAGGGAATTTGCTGACGTAGCTGCCAAGTCACTCTCAATGATATTTGAAAAGTCATGGCAGTCAGGTGAAGTCACTGGCATTTGAGAAAAAATAGAATGTTACATACATTTTTGAGAAGGGAGCTACCAACCTGTCAGCCTCACCTCTGTGCAGGGGAAGGTCATGGAACAGATCCTCCTGTAAGCTATGCTAAGGCATATGGAAGCGAGGGAGTTGATAAGGGACAACCAGGACCTAGGAGAAGTCCTGCCTCATCAGCTTAGTGGCCTTCCATGATGGACAAGGGAAGAGCTACTGATGTCATCTATTTATCTGTACATCAGTAAGGCCTTTGACATGGTCCTCCACAACATCCTTCACTCCAGATTGGAAAGACAAAGATTTGATGGGTGGACTATTCAGTAGGCAAGGAATTGGTTGTGTGATTGTACTCGGAGAGTGGAGATCAGCAGCTTACTGTCCAGATGGAGACTGGTGACAAATGGTGTCCCTCAGGGGTCCATACTGGGATTAGTGCTTTTTAACATCTTCATCAATGACATGAACAGTGGGATTGAGTGCACCCTTAGCAAGTTTGCAGATGACACCAAGCTGTGGGGTGTGGTTGACACACCCAAGGGACAGGATGCCATCCAGAGAGATCTAGACAGGATCAAGCAGTGGGCCCAGGAGAACAAACAGCACTGCAATAAAACTCAGCTGGAATTTCCTCATACATTGTTAGCAACACTGCACTATATTACTGTCTAAGGCAATAGTCCTTCCATTAACATCTTAAATAGATTATAATTGTATTTAGGAATTTAAATTTAAATAAGGTATTTTTCAGGAGTATCTTCACATTAGTTTTTACCTAAGAATTAGCAAATCCTTTTGATTCTCCTAACTTGATCAGTAGGGTAGTCACACTAATGGTCTGTAGTTGGAGGCATTTTCAGCATAATTTCATAAGGAAACAGAACGTAGACAATAATGCAGGATGTGTGAGGCATGGGGTGGTGGGTGCTGATGGTGATCTGTGTCACTTTCCTAATACATATTCAACTTGTAAGCCAATTCAATTACGTTTTTAGGAGGAGGATTCAAAATTTATGAGTCCCTATGGGCTTCAATAAACTGGTATGTGCACAGGGGAGAGAGACTACCAATTTTAATACCTTGTGAGCTCTCCTCCTTTTTGCTATCAGATAATTTACATAGAGGAACTTTTTTTAATGAATACTCCAGCCCTCAAGACATCAGACACTGGGGAAAAAAAAGCAAAAAAAAAAAAAAGCAATCACAAGACACAAATCCAGGGAATGCCAAGCTTCATTATTTTCATTGATCATGGAACAAGTTCTCACATTGCCAATAATGCATGTGGTTCAAGTCTGAGAGTTCACTGTGCCAGGTCCCACTCTACAGGTTGGAATATCCTGATTTAAAGGAATGTTTCCATTTCTCTGATTTCTCTGATTTTAAGTGTTCCTGCCAATGCAATTACTTGTGAATCAGTCAAAGTTACCTCTGGAAAAGAATCTCTGCTTGGCCAATTTAGTCGTATTTAATAATGCCACTTTGGATTATTCCACAGTCCCAAGAAACTACAGACAGGAGGAAAGCTACAAACCATTCTGTATGCTAAGGAAATAGCATAAGGAAAGACTTGTCTGCAAATGTCAGACTTCAGAAAGGTTGTCTCTACACCAACCATAGTGAAGGTTTTCCACTGACACACACACCAAAAACCCTGTCAAATATCAATTCCAACCTACAGGAATCTGATTAAGGGTTCTCATTTTGCAATTCACTCAGACCACATTGCCATCCAAGGGGAATTTCACTTGAATGAGCCCTGCAAGATTGAGCTGGACATTCAGATGCTTAATCTGAGTGCATTTGACTTAGTTCCAAGTGTTTCCCCATTCCTGGCTCCTACACACAACTTTTATATTATGTCATAAATATTGTCATCAAATTAATCATTCAATGCTGTATATAGGTCAGCTGGAAAAAGATTATCACTATACATGTCATAACGTTGTATGAAGAGCTGAAGCAAAGAAAACTCAGCAGGAAATATGGCTGATCATCTACTTATTAGATTTTTTTTTTTCTCATTTTTTTTTACTCAGTCATCAGAAGCAGCTTCAACCTCGGAGGAAAATACAGGGATTTCAGCAGGAATTAGGCAACAAATAATTTAGTATTGCTGAAGGCACTCAGCCTCTTTTGATAGTTGAGAAGGCATGACAAAGAGACGTGAGCATGCCTTCCATGGACTTGCTTCTTTGTGTCTATGTGCTTTCCCCAAGATAACCCCAATTAGTTTGAGTCCAAACTCATTGCTTTTTTGAAGAGTACCTGCAATTGGACAAAGCTCTAAATAGGAGCAGTTCTGCTCAGCAAAACAAAGGTGCCTGAATTGCTGTAATCTGCCTGGCAGGGAGGACAATGCCAGGAAAGTGCAACACCCTGAATGTTATCATAGGCTAATAAAAGGGTCCAAATGCTTTAGAAACACTGGCTATGCACTTTGCTTAACCGCTTATTCTAAAACACTTCTTCTAAAGCTTATATGGCGTCATCTTTACTGCTACTGCAACCTCCTCTTGCCAGTGCGGGGATGACAGACCCTGATAAAATCATAAGGCGATTTTGCTGTGCAGGCTAATCCTTTGTAATGCATCCTGAGAAGATCTGGGGGTAATGCCCACCCCCAGAAAGAACGTGATTGTACTATACCATTTGAGTGCCATCTAAACCCTAAAAAGAGAAGCCTCTTGTCCCTGAGGTAATTTCATATCCTGTGCTGTTTAACCTAGTTCTTCTTCCCATGAAGAGTTGTAAATGGGCCCTTTATTCTACCTACAAACCTTAGAAGACTTTTTCATAAGGCTATCTCTGCTGAAGACACAGTGATCTCATTGTTGTGGCAAACACTGAACAGACCATTCTTGCAACCACATTTCCACTTCCGAGCCCTACACCCCTAGAACAGGCTTCAGCAGAAGTCCCTGCATTTTGTGTATCCATATATTTTGCTTGTTTGTTTCATCATCAGACCGCAAAGATGCCTTCTCTGTGAAGCCATGGAGGTTTGTTGGCAGCATTGGTCCACATGGATTTTACAATGATATCAATTGTGTTTCTATATTTCAAAGAGAAATGCTGGGACAACTACTGGGCTGAAATTTGCAGAGTATGGGAAAAATAGTTCCCTGAGCTTGAAAGCTCCTTGCCCAGTGCCAGGAAGCCTGGAAGCCATGATATCCCCAAGCTGGAAGTGGAGATCCCATATAGTTGTACTAACTAACCCAACCCCATATTTTGAGGGTGCATAAGGCTGCACCGGAGCTGTGAACCTTGACAATGATCCAAATGAACTGTCAAGAAACCAAATAATTTTCTGATGGCAGCTGATTTCCTGGCAGGAAGGATTTCCTCAGAATTTGCAAGTTTGCCCAAACACAACCCATTTCACAGAACATTTTGATTTCAACAAATCAGTGGTTTACAAAAAGTGGGCAGAAAAAAAAAGAAAAAAAAAAAAAAAAAAAAAAAGCCCCGTTTAAAGACAAACTTCCCAATTAATTCAAATTATTTCACTCAGTTTTCCCAAAGCTATAAATCAAAACAATTGCTCTGTTTCAAAACAGAAACCCCCAGTTGTGTTTGCCACTTTTGAACAGTCTTACATACCGAGTCTTATGGGGGCTGACAGCATCAGATTGTGCAAACGTCCTGATCAAATGATAGCAGTATGCCTGGATTGGAGAGAGTGCTACGATATAGTCCCACTTTCATAAGGATAGGGGCATTTTGCCTCTTTTACCCTCTGGCCATTACCTGCCCTATGTCCTGCTTTCTGCTCTCCTGTGAACACCCCTCCACCGACCCCAGCATGATGTTCTTGTGCCTGTTCCCCTGGAGGGTGAAGAGCTGCAGCATCACACGTACCAGCACAGAGTTCTTCATTCAAAATACAGATTGCAGGTTCAGAATATGTTCACTGTCTTCCTGTATCCTGCCATTTTAGAGTGTAATTTAAAGAGGAGAGGTAACAAGCAGCAAAGGCATCTGCGTACGGATTCCAGCAGTCACCTGCTGGGGACACGGAGAACCTCATCTGGCTTCTCAGCCTGGTTATGTCAGTGCCATGCCAATTTTCGGTAATGATATTTCCAGTTTAAAGCCAACATAGAGGATTCATAACCAGCTCTGCACAGTGCATTTCCAGTGATTCCTTCCACTTATTTTCACATTGAGTTTCTTGGGCTTGGTACCCTTGTTGAACAACTAGCCAAAAGGTCTTACACAGCCTTAATGAGACACTTTGAACCTTTACAAGATATATGCTACAAATACTCATTCAAGCTCCAAAAGGATTTAGGTGGCCATGAGTCAGAGACAACAGGGCCTGCTGAGCAAGATTTTACATCTAAATGGCATTCTTCAGTTGTGATTGCTCTGCACTAAATGCCTTGCTTTTCTTCCAGCCAGAGGTACATCTGACTTTTCATTCAGAGCAAGTCCCCACTTCCACGTGGTATGGACTTCCACCAAGATCAGCCTTGAGTGCAGGTGATCCTCTCCCCTGTGCCATGTACAGTGGCTTTGATCCCAGTGTGTGCAGGAACATATATCACAGAAAGTAGGAGAAAGCTGTTGCACTTCACACCGAATGATCAAATCAGAGTGTCTGTGCCAGAATACTGGGAACATACTGCTCTTTTACTAAGGCACCATGGACCCTATAGCCAGTCATTTCCCAGCTGCACCATCCCATCCTGGATCCCATCCCAGTATAACCTCCCCTGTGCTCCCTAGCCAGGGCCTCAGGAGCTGGCAAGGTCATTGAATTTGGGAAGTGTGCGAACTCAGAGAAGGTCATTGGTATTTTAGCAGGGAGTAACACATTTATAATTAAAGCAACTAGCTGGAACAGCATGCAGAGAAAGAGGAAGGCAGTGAGGAGACCACCAAAACACCTGAGAATTAAGTTGTGACCACACAAATATTACTGCTGTGTAAGTCTCCTGTATTTTGCCAGTCACATCAAAGTTAGGAGCTGCATAGACAGGCCACATTTTATATCAAAGCAGCAGTTTGTAGAATTGTATACTACCCAAGTAGGTGAGCCTTTAATGGTTTGATGAGAAAAACAGGAATTGCAGTCCCTCAAATGGAGCCAGATCCTTTTATATCAGTAACTTCTTTCTGCTGCTGCTGGAGGTCTCAGTTCGCTTAAATAATCTTCCTACACACTAACTGAATTAGACTTGTAATTTTTGGAGAATTCCTCAAATCTCAGACTAGGGCTGTTAAGAGTTTATTTTTGTTTTGTTCAATTCAACAGAATACTGTAAGAACACCAGAGAAAACCAGCAGCTTTACCTTAGCACTAACAAACACACTCTATCCCAAATAACCACCCTGAAGCCACAAAAGCTGCTTTTTAAGATGACTGTTCCTAATAACATCTGAGTCCCTTGGTTCACATCTGTTTGGTTTTTTGCAATCAGTGTGGCACTTTGTGCAAAGAACTATGACAGCAAACATGCTGTGTGCCCTGCTTTGCACCAAGCGTGGACCTCTGTGAGGAGAAATGCCACCAGGTAAGAAAGCTGTGAAACAGCAAGCAGTTTCAGGACAAACTCTTCCCTGTTTTGCTAGCCCACTTTCAACCCCCAAAGAATTTGGGGATGTTTACAGACTCAGTGTCCTTAAAGCCAACAGAGCTGTGATTTCAGCTCAGCTGGCAAATTGCTCCCACTGAGAGCCAAGTGGCCAACACACTGCTCCCAGCAGTGAGTCCATCCCTTTGTACAGTTCATTAGCTTCATGTGTGCAGCTGTTTGGAAATGTTAAGTGGGTACCAGAAGAAAAAGCATGTCTCTGGGGAAGCCAAAGACGGAAGGAGAAGATGGGAGGATGGAAGGCCGAGTGCGCAGCCGGCCTGCAGAGACGGCCCCTTTGGGGGAATTTAAGGAGAAATGAGCCCAAGCCCTGAGCTTCTGTGCCCTCTAGTGGCTGACCAACGAGTGGAGACAGAGGTTACTGCTGTCCCCATCTTCACCAGCGGCGCAGCCATCCACGCCCGTTCTCCGCAGGACGTAGGGCAGGTAGCGGCCAGATTGGTAAGAGGGGTAAAATGCCCCTATCCTTATGAAAGTGGGACTGTATCGTAGCACTCTCTCCAAATAACACATGTTCCTGCCAGAACCGATGAGGCAGGAAAAAATCTGCGCTTGGGAGGCCTGGAGGCCCCTTCTCCACAGTGCTCTCTCCCGCCAAAAGCATAACACTGAGCTAATGGCCCTGCAACTTTGTTTTGATTTCCTGAGCAGTCTTGAGTTACCTAATATCTGGCTGGTTGCCCTCGGTGGCTTTCCAGCAATGTCATTCTCAAACAGTTTTCATTAGATACCAAGTACTAACTGTCAAAAAGCTCCTCATGAAACTCCTCTTAATAGTGCCAAAGGCCTCGATATTGATCTTCCAATTCTTTCTAGTTTTGTCTTTTTTTTCTTTTCTACTTGTACTGATAATCTTTAACTTACTTGGTCAGGAGGTACACATGCACATACATTTAAGTTTATTAATAAGTATTAATACACTAATATATTAATGTACATGTTAACATACATACATACATACATAGTCTAATAAAGATAAAGCCCCATGTCACTGCCAAGAAGTGATCTTAGTTTTCTTTCTTCATATTGCTGTTTTTTATACAATGGTTATACCTCATGAATTACAGACTGGACAGAGGACTCGTGCCAGGCAGTTTGCACCACAAACCACATAAAATTTCTTCTTTAACTACACTATCCCCTGCTACCTATGATTTACATTTCTTGTCTGACAAGCAGTTAAAAAGAAAGCTCTGTCACTGGGCTATTTATGATAGGACTTGAAAAGGGATAAAGAATAGTAGAAGGTAAAGGTGCTAGAACCAGAAGTTGTTTCATGGAGGGGAAATACAGTGACTTTGAGAGATGAAAACCTCAAATGTGAGCTCTCCAGCACCATTTTAGAAAGAAGAAAAAGAAAACCCAGCTGAAATGCTGGTTTATCTCTGTGATGGAAACATGAAATACCACACAGCACTGACTAGAGTCTCTCTACCCTTGAATTGCTTCCCAGACTCCTGTGTTGGCAGTCGGTAGACTCAGAGACCTTCCACCATATGAATTTCCATGGATGTATAAGACCACTTGAATATCTATCCAGCTTTTCCTTTGTGGGATTGATTTTGTGGTTAGAAGCATAGAGCTCTCAGAGCTCTTTCACAGGTGGAGGAAACAAGAGTAACCCATCCTTAGACTGGTGTCAGGCCCACTTTGGTGTGTGTTTAGCCAGCACAAACAGTGAGAGGACCAAGGCAGGAGACTGCTTTACCAGCTTTATCATCCTCCTTGTACTTGAAACAGTTTGCATCTTTGGGGGCCCTCATAAGAAGGAAATTTCTGCTTGAGGCACGGAAGAGCCAGAGACAGCCTAATATCTAATATTCCTACTTTTTGTCATGCTGACGATGTTATGATAGTTGGACACACTAAGAATTTTAGCACATATGCACGAGATACCATTTCAAGGGCCAGAAGATGTAATTTTAGCCTGTACTATATTTGCTTAATTTCAGTGATTGCTCTTTATCTGAAAATACCGGAGTACCATCAATAGAGAGTATCTCTAGCTCTGCCCAATCACCCAAAATTCTCCATAATCCAGTCAAACATGAAACACTTACTTAGGGCTCATACTGGAATGAAACACTTACAGACTACCTAAATTCAAGGGGAATCAGGCCACTAGTAAAATTTTGCTTAGTGGCACATCCAAAAAAATCTGTCTCTGCAGACTTTGAATAATTAGTTGTACGTTCCTTTACTTTTTTTGCAAAAGGGATGTGTCAAATACAGATAAGGCTACATTTCAAGAAACTATGCTGCAAAAACAATCAAACCAGGAGACTACATTTTAAATAGTGATGCTCAAATTACAGTACCGGCACTTTTGATTGTGTTATCATAGTGCATTCATGTATTAAAGCCACATTAGATATGTGTTAGGAGCTCCTATCTGCATAGAGAGTGCTACAGCCTCTCAACAGAAGTGCAAATTGACACTGTCATTCCTGCGTTTAAAGGCATTAAATTTACTCATAAGCATGGAATACAAGGAGCATCTGTAAGGTAGATCTATGACTCACAGAAACTTTTGTAAATTTTAACATGAATGAGAGCTTGCTCAGATATTAGTATCACCAAATATTTTTTACCATTTTATTTTTTTAAACTTCCTTTTGCTATTTCAGAAATTCACAAGTGGAAGTAGAGCATGCTGTCTGTAGAAACAATTAGCCTGGGCTGTGAGCAGTACAGCAGAATGCAGTCATAAATAAAATGGCTCCAGATCTTGCAAACAGAAAATACGGAGAGCAAATAATCAGCTGCCCATGGGAAGGGAATTGAAAATAATATCGCCTTAATCGAGTCCTTTATCCGACAGGCAAATGATGCTGGATAAGGATCTTTGTTGCAGGATTCATTCAATCTGTCAAGGAGTAGGAGCCAAGGGAGTATAAATTCCTAAATAATCAATCCATGTAAAGAAATCTACTGTTTTACTCATGAAATTCTGTCAGCAAAAAGACAAGATGTGGGCTTAGCTGTAAGACTTCATCGCCTACTTCTAAAACCTTTGTGCCTCCAACTGGTTTTCAGGTCTGTTTTCAGAGCATCATTGCCTCGATGGCCTGCCAACTTCTTATCCAGACAGGATCTTCTGCTCTTGGCTCAAGGCCATGCCTTCAAGGGCATGTGGATAGTTGAAAATGCAGATAACTGTTCTCTGGGGAATCACCAGTTAAAAGCTCTCTGAAACCTGTTGGCTTTAGGGCCTTAATTTGTTTTGCTACATAGAAAACTCTTCTAGTTGTATCTCTGAATTCTTGCTTATCTCTCTTTTGCTCCTGGATCAGCAGTAGCACTGGTCTGTTGGGCTGGAAAAGTGGGAAGGGGAAAATTATCACTGGTAGGAAGTGTTCAAACTGAATTCCCACGGTTGAAAGAATGGGGGAAATACACAATTAATGCAATACACAATTAATCCTGGAATTATTCCATAGGGAATAATTATTAAATTATAATAATAATAATAATAATAATATAATAATAATATAATAAAATAATAATAATTTAATAATAATTAAAAAATAATCCCTATGGAATAATTCCATATGGAATTCTCCTGGAATTATTCCCTATTCTTACTGGTAACCTTGAAAGTACAAGGATGCTCCTGACTGCTACCCATTTCCCTGGTGGACCCTTTATCTCTGGGTATCGAGATCAACAATTTGATAAAAATAATGTAATAATTGTAAATGTGTAGCGGTAGCAAGATACAGAGTGACAGTTATAAAAATGAAGGAGAAAGTAGCACAGCAGTCCCCCTATACTCCAACATCATTCAGAAAATATCAGATTTTTTTACATTTTGGGCTTCATAGAAATTTCAAATGTCAAGGCCTAATTCTTCTTTCATGCCTCTATAATTCAGAAGTAACATGAGAGGAGAAACCACTGAACCTCAGATGAAAGGTATTTGTTACTGTTACAACTTCCAATTTTAAAAGAAAATATTTTAATTATGATGCAATGCAGTGGGAGTTAAAGAAGCTTACATTTCTATTTATTTTACATAGTGCCCAATCCCTTTTCTTTTTTTATTGAATTCCAAGGCAGCTCTCCCATTGACTTCATTATGAGCACAGTGTACCATGCCTGAGCTAACATGGGAAAGTACAACAGGTCCATATGGCGGATATTAAGATATAGCACTTAATCAAGGATAAAACCTAATTCTGTGATCACACAGAGGTATATCAGAACTGCTTCCAGATTAGGTAGGAGTACTGTTTTTAGCGTGACAGCCACTTAAATCTCATAGAAAATCAAAGAAAAATATGTTCATTTATCCAATTTTAAAATAACATTTCAGTGTCTGTGAAAATAATTGCTTATTCATCCTTGAGAAAGCATTTTATTGTCAATTTAGTGAATCCAGCCTCTTGATTTTGGGGTGGACATGCTCAAGCATAAACAGAGGAGAACAAATGCTCCCTACTGCGGAAGCTGGTAGCTGAGATGTGCTTTGGACTTTGCACAGGGTGTTTGTCCTGGCCTGAGGGTATTAAACAAGTCTTCCACTCCTATGAATGGGAGTTTCAGTGATGCCACTGGAGGTTCTCTGAGACAAGGAGGCTCCGGCCTTATCCCTATGTTAGCATCCATAGAAAGGAAATCCAGTTCCTCCCACAGTCGTCATTGTGGGGTTTATAGGAGGGGACTGAGGTTTTTAGCTCTGATGGCACTCCCCTTGAAAATCAAAGCAACCCCTCCGGCAACCATACCACAGAAACCTTCAAACAGAGAACTTAGCTGCCGAGTTCTCTCCCTTTCGGTGAGCTGCAGTTTCTCCAGAAGGGTGTGCTGCAGATGGGCCCCCGTGAAAGCAGCCATAGCCTGTGTGGAAAGTTACACACCGGGCTTTACTCTCGCAGCCCCACTGAGTGGAATTAAACCTATGTTGACTTCAGGTCCACTTGCTGCTTCCCCAGCTCCCATGTAGTCTCATGAAAAGCAACCAGCCTTGGCTGCTGGTGGATTTTGGACATAAGGAAAAACTTTTTCTCTTGGAGAGTGGTCAGGCACTGGGATGGCCTGCCCATGGAGGTGGTGGAGTTGCCATCCCTGGCAGTGTTCAAGAGGTGTCTGGATGATCGTACAAGATACGGTTTAGTGGCTTGTGGTAGCAATGGTAATGGGAGGACGGTTGGGCTAGATGATCTTGTAGGTCCTTTCCAACCTTGTGATTCTATGATTCTATGATTCTAAGTGCTGCACAGTGTGGAGAGGAAGGCTGGAGATGGCTAACAGTGGTGTCACAGCAGGTACTCTGGGAAATAATCAGGAAAGGGATAAAACTCATGGATCTCAAGCTCATATTGCTCTGAATGGTTCCTGGGAAGACAGCATTCAGTCTTAGCAAGGCACCAGAAAGATATCTTGTGGTTGTCATAGGAGGACATGGAACAAAAATGACAGAGATTCTTTGAGATGTAGAACCAATAATGCATGATTTTCACACAGATATGTGTTTTGTTGGTAATCTCCCTACATTCAGAAAAAGGTGACCTACAATTCCACTTTATTCTGATTGCCATCTTTGCATGGCAGCCTATTGCCATAAAGCACATCTGAATTCAATTCCATGGAGATGTATTCCCTCTGTCAAATTTGGATGAAAATGGCCTAACATTTGTAAATTTTTGTGAAAGCAGAAGCAAGAAAGGGCTAATAAATAGACACACACATACATAAAAGTTCACATAAGCCTTATTTCCTAGAGAAATCAGGGTAAAATAAATCTCTGAAAAGTAAATAGTCTAAGTGTAGTGTTGGTCACAGTTTGTAAGTATCCCATATGGTTCAAAGCCCTTCCTAGACACCACAGAATAAAGGTAGGGTGTCACATTCGAAAGCTGGCTGGATGCAACTTGCAGACAATTGCCACTGTGATGGCAGCTGCTGCAGGCTGCCCTGAAGCTCTCAGTCCTCCAGCAGAGCAGTGTGGCCAGATGCGGGGAGGTGGGTAGCATGAGACATGCAACATCCTTCCTCTAACTTTCATCAGACTGAAAGAAAGAAAACACTCTCTGCCTCCAGCTCGTATGCTTTTGACAGAACTACCCATCTGGGATCTTTGTTCTATTTATCCCTAAGGTCCTGCTTGACCCAACACTCCTAGAAGTGCCCATTTTCCTAATTTAGTCTTTCCCTTCTTTCTGCTAGAAATGATCGTGAGAGGCAATGTGGCTATTTTTCATTTCATACAACTGCCTTTCCTCCTTGACTTGAAGCTGTGTTCAGCCTTCATCCCGTTCTGCTTGGACAACTTGAGTTTATTCCAATTAGATATCTATCTACCTGTTTTTGTGACTAGATAGCATCAGTACCTGACCGCTTAATTCCCATAGTTAGTAGTCATGTAATGCTTACTTTAAGGTAATGAAGCACATTAATTATGATTTTTCCTTTGTTTGCATCATATATCAGTATGACTGAGGATTCACAAAAATGCAAAAGATTTTTCTCATTCTCTTGCAGTGATGCCAGCCGTGATATTCTCATCCACTTCACAATCCAGAGACCCAAATGTCAGTGCTTAATTGCCCCAAAAACCTGCTCTGAGTCTTCCACTAGTGCTGTCATTCAGCCTTTTCCAGGGATAACTGTCCCTCACATCTCTCATACTTCACTGTCATATGTGATTGACATTCCTGGGAATGATTTGCCCATCCTAAACACGTTCCTGGGCTGTTGACGCTGCAGACGTAGAAAAGAGGAACACAGACCCTTCAAGAGTGTCAGATGGCCATCTGCCAGCCAAGGCACAATATGGTGGCTACTGCCAAGCCAGCTGGGTCCTTGCTCTTCCAGCTGGTACAAAAGTTGCCAGGCAGTCTCCAATCCAAGAATCTTCAAGCATTTGGGGCTATAATCTATGCCATGTGTTCCTCTGTTTTTACTGTATAGTGGAAAATAATTTATTCAGATATGCTAAATTGAATTTTTTACTTTCCACAAACAGTTCATTGTGAAACTAAGTTTTTGGCATTAGCTAGAAAATGTGGCACTTTGCTCATTGTGTAAATTATTATAATAGTCCTTTTTTTGTTTAATCTAAATATTATAGCTCATTTATCTTCTTGGGTGTCACAACCAGCATTACCCTGCCCGCTTCTGCTGCTGTCTACCAGTTAAATGGTTATTACTCAAGCACTTTGGAAATAATTTGTGGATAATTTTTATTATTATTATTATTATTATTATTATTATTATTTTTGCTAGATGACAACTGTGTTCTTTTGTCCAAAGGAGCCCCTCATATTTTTTAGTTTTTAATGGGTATTGACAGCCTATATCATGATGATCACAGCCTTTCTGAGAGCTGAAGAGTTTCTTCTGAGCAATTCAGTGTCACCCAGTTCTTGAAAGAATTGAAAATGGCCCCTTTTTCCTAAAAGAGATGCTGTCAGCAAATTAAAAAGTGGGAATAGAGCCTAGGACATTTAGTCTGAGATTCAGAGATCTTTACTGCTTGAACTGAAGGAGAATTTGCCACTATTAGCAACGGCATGTGGCTTTTACTATTTATTTAGTTTCTACTCAGACATTAAGTGATAACTAAGTATATCCAAATTATGTTTGTTTCTAAGCCTTTCCTTGGAGAACAAAGCTTACTTCAGTTTGCATGGATATAAAAATCTATCATCATCATTTTCATTTTCATTTCTCCATGATTCTTTAAATTTCAATTTACTCTCCACAACTCCCAGCTCAAAAATCATAAATGAATAGACGTGTACAATTTTGTTTTCTGTTGTGCACTCATCTTCAGGAATTCATTTGTTCTTCTGTATTTGTCGTGTGACTATGTAGGAATCTGTCCTATTTCTCTAGGGGAAAACAAACAAACAAACAAACAAAAAAAACCCAATTTATCTTTTTATCCTTTTCCACCATTCACATCAGAGAGTGAGTTTGCATCCATTCCACAACAGAAACAATTCTCACTAATGTTTTTATACCTAATAATTGAACAGTCACAAATAAATCATTTCAGAGAAGCTGTTTAGTCTCTCCACACTTCATTGGAACATGATTTCCAGACTCCTTTTCAGCCAAGCAAAAAGAAAATCTCTTTTTACCTATCTTGTTTTGTTTTAATTGAAGTTTATCACTTTCTTTATACTGACTTCCCACTGTCTCATCCTTTTTTTCATTAGTAGGGGCAATCCTAGAGGTGTGTAAAAATGTTTCATTTGAACTAAAAAATCCTGGAAGCAGAGTTGCTGTGAATTTATCTTACATTTGCAAATCATCAGTGAAATGTGAAACTCTTGTGTCTACTGAGTAGTCTGCAAGTCTGTATCTGTGGTGACTCCACATGCTCGGAGACTTCCATGGTTGTTCTCAAGGCATTTCCGGGGAAAATGTGGTTGTCCCTGAGAGACCACTCACAGTCTTTTGTGGTTTTCTTACACTTGTGCCTTCTGTTGGAACCGAAAATTCATGCAAACCTTTGTAATACCCCTTGAATCTTAAATGTGAAACATTTCCTCGTAGCTTAAACAGAAAATGGAAGTGGGCCAACCTCAGGCATTCTGGGGGTATGAACTCAAGTATCAGTCAGTCCTACTTGTTGCAATGCTGCTTTAAAGCAAAAGTAATTTTGAAATCAAGTAATGTGACACGCTGAACTGTGTCCTGAAGGAACTAATGTCTAAGAGGATTATCAGCTCCAGCAGAGGGGTCACACAATGGCACAATGGAACAATGGCATCTCAATCCATCATACCAAAGCTCAGCCTCCAACACCTGCACAGAGAATTTGTCTCTGCAATGACACTGGGCAATCATACAGAAGTGAGGGAAAAGATAGTATTTGTAGATGTTATCGCATATACTTCATGTAGAAGCATCCTTGATATTACTTATAAGAGCCTGTGAGTCTTTAGATCTCCCTGGAGCAGTGGTTGCCATTCTGCAGCAATATAAACTTAATCTGCAGAAGAAACTGATACTCCAATGTTTGCATTATTCAGGTGATCCTACTGGACAGCTTCAACAACCCACCGGCATTTAACGCTTGTGAACCACATAAAATCACAGAAACAGTTAAAATAGTCTAATATCACAGCATGGTAAAATAAAACTATGTTATCACTGTAATTCTTACCTTAATCTTAAAAGTGCTAAGCTGTCTGTTCAGACATCTTAGATATTTGACAAAGAGGCCCCAGCAAATCTTGCTGAAACAAATGAAGGAGACACCTGCATCAGGGTAGAAGTCAGCTGCAGATCAAAACTGTCAGTATCTGGTTGTCTAAACCAAAGCATCTAAGCTCCCATTAACATCAAAAGAGAAGACCTACGTCTTGAGTCAGTGGCACAGATTCAGGCACCAGGTGCCACCTGAGTTGCCCTAAGGGTCCCCACCTCACCCCAAAATACTGCCCTAAAGAGCATGAGTATCTCAGGTCCTGGGCAGTATCCAGCACTTGTTTCCATGTTCCTGTGGTTGTCAGAGATACCCTGGGCATTTTGAATTCCTGATGCCTGCATGGGGACAACTGAGTCAACACCCAACCCATGAAGCCAGAGGGGCTGGGAAGCAGTTTGGAAGAATTATGTGGATTTTTCAATGAAGCTGTGACTTGAGGTGGAGAAGGAATACCTCCCTGAGTGCCAGCACCTCTTCTGGCTAGGTTGTGTGTCAAACAAAGGAGCTTCACCCACTTTCCCCACCTCTGCCCCTAGTAAATGCAAAGTGTTATATTTGAGTTTAATGCCTCTTAAGTTAGTTTAGCTGGAACAAGAGAAGCCACAGCTGCAAAAAAAAAAAAAAGACACTGTAAATAGTGAATGGATTAGCAGCATCCAGCTACCCTGCTAACTTGAGCTGTAGCCCATACCTCCCAATGGGCCATTTAACTTGTGTGCAAGCATATTTCCACATTCAATGGATAGGCTTTGTTTGTGGATGGAATTCAAATTAAGAGAATACATCAGCTATTTTGTGGCGAAGACAAGTCTATAATATGTAATAGTGATTTCATTTTTAAGCTAGATTTAGAAATGCCTCACTGAAAGGGCATAAGTCTCTCTTTAAGCAGAATTCACGAAACCTTGTAATTGACATTCTGCAAATACAATCACTTCAGTGATTTAGTGTTATCCTTCTGAATAGCAGCTTATAGGTGGTAGATTCAGTCATAACACTGGAAAAGGCAACAAAACAGAAAGACCTTCTTTAGAACATTTATAAATGTACCTGCACTCTGAGTTGTATTTGCATTCTTGTAGTGTTTTGTTTTGGACATCGTGCTGATGCACTTCTGCTCATCGAAGACAGGTTTCAAGAAAGTTAGACTTCAGTGTTCCCTCAAAGCACTGCAGGTCTCTTGCTTTTGTGGATGAGTGTCAGCAGACCTAGGGAAACAGAGTCCCTACAGAGATTCTTGTGCTCCACAGTGAAATCATGGTTCTGATTTGGCATACGTATGAGAAGATGGAGCATCTGATCCCAATAGTCCAGAAGTTTTGTAAAAGCTAATCTTGCAAAACTTGTGGACATGATTTCTTCCTAAATTAAATCCCCATTAAAGACAGGAGAACTACTGCAAAGCCTTGGAAATACTTGTGGGTTTCAGCTACATCAAGTTTGCAACGATAGAGTGGCTGTGATGTGATTTTTATTATCTCAAAGATGTGACATTTTAGTTATATATCTGCTACCCAGTAGCAGAGGCATGAAAATACTGAGCTGCTTGTTATACACAGAACTTGTAGTACATTTAGACTGTACAGTTATTAAAGCATTTCTCTAGGCATTCCCTTTCCTTCTTGGATTGTTATTGGCATTTCTCAAATATTTATGAATATTTATGAAGGTACTTGTATATTAAATGAAGTCCATCTATAACTCATCAGTTTCTCTGGAAATAGTTGTTTTCTGTGAAGTCTTTCTTAGTGCTTCAAAATAAGTGCCCTAGGGGGACCAGTAAGTTTGACCACAGCATTGTGGAGTACATTCTACAGAATGTATATAAGCCTTTAATCATCGCAGCAACAGCAGTGCAGTAGATTGAATAACCATCTGAAGAAATGCAGGGAATAGCATTCTTTAGTCTGTCCCCAAAAACTGTTCTGTAACAGCTTTGCAAAGGTATTCTTGTCTATCAGACCTATGCTAAATCAGTCACTGAACAATCTTATGCTAGTTAGTTGATTTTTTTTTTTTTTTTAATTAACTAACAGATCTTTATCCATTCAAGTCTACACAGAGTAAGTACACTGATTTATTGGTCCAATACAATTTACTCTGCAAGAAAAAGGACTTATATATTTGGCTTCAAAGGAAGCAAGTCTAGACCCTAAAATTATAAACAGAGTAATAAACACTAGTAAAATGCAATACTTATCAAAACAGCATGAATCCTGCTCTACAATGTACACATCAATTTGATTTTATGCTATTACTGCAACTCAACACTAATGAAAACAAAATACACCTGGTCACTCTGAGGTCACACTGAAATGATGAGAACAAAAAAATGTATCAGAAATAATACTATCAAATACATTTGTATTAGCCATTCCTAGAATTAACCTGAATTTCAAAAAAATTAGTAAAACTACCGTATTTCTGCATGTTTGCAACTGGATTTAAAGCAAAATTCACCAGCATACCTTTCAAAAATAAGCATAAATGCATTATCAATCAATAAGTTTTAATGCTGATGTACACTACAAAGACAGAAACACTTAGAGACAGTGTAAAATTGTTATTAATATCAGTGGAAGCAGAAATAGGCCAACGCTGAAAAATCTGTTTTCGCTTTTTGTTAGACTGAATGCTTAATAAATTGCCCATAACCAAGAGCTCACTTACTTAGGTCTCCTAAGTGGTTTTATAAGACAACTTTATCCGTTTTTTTTCCTTAATGTACTTAGTTATTCATGATTGACACCACATAGATCAATGGTAGTCTATCATAGAAATGACTAAATGAAGCGCAAGTTAAAGGTGTCTTGTTTAGCTCTGCTGGAGACAAATCACACTCCACTTTTTCAAACCACTGGAGACAGATTTTGCATGTTGTCATACACTTTTCCAATGAAGCCTGGCGTATCAACACCATTCTTTTGCTGTTTACAAGGAAATTGAGCAAAGGAAAATGATTTTCATTTTCAGCCTCCAGCCAGCTGTGCAGTCAGACAATGAAGCATGATGCTAAGTGCAGAACAGCGGCTTGTTTGATAGACGGTAAGTAATTAAATAGCTTCACTCCAGAAAAGGTTTTATGTTGTCCTTTGGCTTCAGACAATAAGATTTCTTTTCCTAAGCTGTCTTCCTGTGATTGAAAAACTAAAAACAGCAACAAAAAAAAAGAAAAAAAAAAAAAAGAAAAAGAAAAGCCATTAATTCTACTTGTATTTACTGTGAAAAGATGAAGCTCTCCCAGTTATATAGAGCAGTGAGCCTCCAGGTGTATACCAGATAATGGATGTTTCATTTCATTTCATTTCATTTCCTTCTCTTGTGCCTTCACAAAAGGAAACACGGACATTGCCTTCAGCAATGCTGCTGCAGGATATTGACCCTCACAGCATATCTCAAATTAGACAAGTGTATTATTTCCGTGTAATGTTTGAACATAAACAGGATGGGCAGACTTTAGTTTCCATTCCCTATAAACAAGACAGAAATGTTACACCTCTATGTACTCACAACAGAGAACTTCGCAAATAAAAAGGTAAAATTAAACCAATTCTTGTAGAGATAGCTATTTCATTCATTCCCTCCCTTTGCCTGAGAATGAGAATAAAACAGGTCTGTATTTGGAAGTGAACACAACATTTCTTGAAGACTGTAGACTTAAAAGATCCTCCTCCTACATGAAGAAAAGGACTCATAAAAAATCTTTGGGAAAGTGAACTTCCTTATCCTGAAAGCTGAATAAACTGAACTGAAACTTCTTTTATGACCTTATAATGCGTTGTCATTTAGTTTTTTGCGGAGCTCAAAAATATTTGTTTCCCTCCATTTTTGTACCCTGTATAAATTGGTTATTGCAAATTTCCTCATTTTGCAGGTCCAGAAATTGAAGTCCAATGGGACCTTCATAGATCACTCTGAAAATCTAGGACACTGTAGAAAATAAAACTCACATTTTTTGAGATCATAACAGCCTCCGGTAAACAAGCAAGCACACGGAAAAAAAAAACAAACCAAACCAAAATGAAATGAAACGAAATAAAATAAAATAAAAAATAAATCAAGCTGTCACATGTCTTTCTAATTAAAAAATAAATAAATAGAAAGAAAGGTTTATAAGTCATCCCTAATGAGATTGTGACTACATGGAAGAGAAAGAAAGTCTCGAGGCTGGAATAGTAGTTGAGAGAAAATGGAAAGTATTACTAACAAAAAAAAAAAAAAGTAGATAAAATGCTAAATAACTGTGCAAGCTTTGGTGTGGTATGGTTGTCCCTCTACATGCTAATGGATGAAAACAAAATTGAAGTCGTGGCTACAACTAAAAAGATCACATGCTTATTCTATTACAGTTTGACTAAGAGGTGTCATTAAAACAACTGAATCCTTGGATTCTCTGCAACACAAATGTTGAAACAACTCTGGTTGTAAATTGTACTGTTTTGTGTTTTTCATTGCTTTTATATAATGAACATCCTGTACTCTGTCTAATTGTACAAATGGTGTACAACAAACCCTCTCTTACCAGAAATGCCATTATTTGAGTCAAAATCATGTTCAGCTTTAACTGATGTTTGAAGAACAGAACCATCTTGCTTCCCCAGTGCCACAAATCTCAGTAGGACTAAGGTGACAGGGACAGAATGCTTCCCTAGGAGTGATTTTTTTTCTTGTTTTGTCCAGTTGAACTCCAAGGCCTTGCACAAAATTCGAGGAATTTTGGTCTTGTTCATATCAGTGGCTCTCCCATGTTTTCAGTAGCTAGTCATTCAGAACTGGATGCGCTGCATATAGCTATTACTCTATATTTGAGTATGCTGATGACTACTTGTTTGCATAGAACTTTATGTTCAAAATTACATCTTGAGCACCTCCACCATTCTGTAAGTATAGGCTACCTTTTGTGACCTGAGGAATCCTAAAATTATCTATCTATCTTTTTTGGTCATGCTCTCTTGAGCAATATCTTCAAAGAAATAGTGTGTAAGCCAGTTGCATAAAGGCAAAAAAAAAATGACCAAGATGCCACAGCAGATTTCCTCCCTCCCCCCCCCTCCCTTCCTCCCTTCCTCCCTTCCTCCCTTCCTTCCTTTCTTCCTTCCTCTCTTCCTCCCTTCCTTCCTTCCTTCCTTCCTCAATCAATCGAGGAGGGAGCTGAAGGAAAAGGAAGTGTTGAAGGTAGAGGTATTATAATATATCTGTTGGAAGTAACTGTAATGAAGATTACAAGCTGGATAGAAACTACTGGTAGGATACCTGAATCAAAAGAGACGAGAAGTAAAAAGCAGGGTCTTTGGAAATAGAAGAGAAAATGCTGAGACATTAAAATGGACTCATTGCTGCTGAAGTCCACATTTAATAAAAAGAAGGTAAAGAATTAGGAAATGTTGAAGAAGGTGGTATGGCAGTGAATTCCATTTTATTTTAATATGCACTTTCTTGGTTGCTAGCTGAGTAAACCAACCAGAGAGAATATGCCACTTAGAACATATGCCTTATGTTCTTACTCTCTGAGCAGCTAAAGCCAGAGAACAAGTAATAGCAAAAAACACAGATTAATCAAAAAAAATAAATTCAAGTTGTGTCAGAGAGAGAGCCAAGATTACAGAAGTAGTCATAGTTGTGTAAGGGGTCAATAAATGAATCACAGAAGAGCAAACAGAAAATGGGGTGGACTGAAGAGAGAGTAGTGAAAGGAAAGCCCAGAGGGTTGGGTGGGGGCAGGAGTGGGTGTGAAAGGGTGAGAAAAACTGCTAAGGGCAGCAAGCCATGGCCAAAGAGATGGGTCTCAGTTTGAGACCCATAAAGGAATATTGTTCGGTAGAGATAAGGTTATGGGTATGAGTGGGGAAGTCACTGTACAGTAGATTGAAAAGGAGATTAAAGAAAGTACGTGAATGACAGGGAATTGGATTAATCAGTGACGTGGAGTAGGTGTAGGGATCTGAGATGAAATGAGGAGAATAAAGCATCTAGAAATAATCAACTTGACACATTGGTACAGTTGAAAAGAGTAAGTGATGTCAGAAGGATGGTAGAAAAGTATCAAAAATCCGATGGAGACCACTCAATGGTGCATGAAGGAAAGATGGTAGAAAAAGGGGATATGTGGAACCAAATGCTCTTACTGCCAAGTTTGATCTTGGACACTTGTATGAGAATAGCAGCAGATACCAGCTGGATTTTGAAGACTGGAAACAGATATGAAGAATGGTAAGCAACTGAGGAGTTCATTATGAGGGTAAACAGTTCTTCAGAGGAGGATTAAAAAAATGGTACAAAGATGCACTTAGGAAGAGAAGAATACATGAGCTGAAGGAAACCACAAGTCAGGAACAAAGTTCATCTATTTGAAGAGTGTAAGTGTAGCTAGAATAAATGACTACAGACTACAGACTTTGAAGTCTGCGAAACCGTTCTTCCATTCTTGTGGTTATCCAAATTATCAGTTTTCCAAAGATTTTTAACCTCTATGTCTCTGAATTATCAAGATGATCCTTTACTTATCGCTGCTGTGAATCTTATGAATTGAAACTTAAACACACAAAAGGCAAAAACATTCCCTGCTGAGAAATACTCATTGACATCGCAGAATAAATAAGTGAATAACATTTCTAATTTGATTCAAAGCTCTTGAATAATGCTTCATGCATAAAATATTGAATGTTCATGAGCTAAAACTCAAATGTTAATCCATGAATTATGCAGTCCTAAATTGAAAAATAATCTAAAGCAGTCATTAAAATCCTGTGTAGTATTAACACAACTTTACAATACTCTCTGTGTCATAATGCTATCCTAGCTAATCACTTTATTGACAGATGCATCAGAACATATTGTGTTATATGAAAAGTACTCACAAAAAGCAAATTCTAATGTTGGAATTGGAAATGCCACCCAGCAACATCCCTTGCAACCTCTGAATCCATCCCAAAAGACCTGTTGCTCTAAAAGATATCCATAATATGAGGAAGCATGGACAAAGTATTAAACTTTGTTGAACACACATCTGAAATGCAATGTGAAAGAAAATGCAATGGAACATCTCCAAGAAACTAGATGACCAAGGCACGCATTCAGATTGTTCCTTTCTTTATCCTGTCAGCCACTTCTGCTGCTGAGTGAATTACAGGCCACGCATCAGGAGGTGAGGTGTGATAACATGATAGCAAGGAATAGACTGGGAGAAATGAGTGTGAACTAAAAAGCAGGGACTGAGAAGGGGAATTCACATTTTTCACAGCGAAGTAACAGCTGTTGTGTCATGAGTCTATACTTGTCCCAACTGCTTTGTTTGTGTGCTGTGTTTCCCCTCTTGCCATATCTGTCTCTGCATACCATATGCTTTCTGGGCAAATTATTACCTTTCCCATGTATGGAAAGAAACACAACACCTTTTTGGCACTGGAGAAAGCTTCAAAATGAAAACTGTGATTAACTGATGAAGGATATGGATTCATCTTTCAACTTTGCAAATTATTTACTATGCATCAGAGTCATGAAATCCTTTGGGTTGTGTTTTTTTTCTCTGAAGCTGCTGCAAGAGTTACCATATAATGTTGATATGACTGAAATTCAGGGCTGGGAGGAAACTGGCCAAGAGTTTGAAGCTCTAAGCAGCAGCCCTGAAGCCAAATCTTTTGAAATCTCACAGGTTTGACATCTAAAACCAGACATTTTTTAAAGTCACATTTTCTTTTTTTAAAAAAATAAGAACAATAAATGTTGCAACAGTACCTAATACTTCTATACTGCTTATCAAGCAAGTTTTGTCCAAATGTCTTTTCCCAATTGAGTAATCAAAGTTAGATAGATTTACAAAGTTGACAGATGAAGAATTTTTGAAAAGAAGATACAATTTTTGTAACACTTCAGATTATTTTTTCTATTTGTTTGAATCTTCAAGCAGCTACAGTTGTCTCTACTGAAGTTTGTTGATCACAAATGCAGAAGGAATGTTGTTTTAATATTAAATAAAATAAGCTGCATTATGATCATGGCAATAGTAGGGTTGTAACAGCATTTACTCAAAACCATGACAGTAATATCCTCTGACAGCAAGTAAGTACCTTGCCCTCAGTCTCCTTGAGTGTACCAAGCCCAAGAGCAGAGACAGCAGTCATGTCTCAGTACAAGAATGCCAAAGAAGCCACAGCATGTCTGCTACCTGTGTCTCTTCTAATACTTTACACTGCACTCCAATTTCCATGGAAATATTAATGATCCCATGCCAGTGATATCTTTAAACTTTTCTGGATACTTGATAGAAGACAGAGGTTAATAATTCAGTGTAATCAATTGAAATCCCTGGGTGTTCAACACCCAAACTATTCTTCAATAAGATGGTTGCAGGAGTTCATCAGATATGTTCAAATAATAGAAGTATTCACAGGATCAGTTTCCCTATGTAGGATGAAAGGAAATACCTGAATAGTCCTCATAACACACCATATCTCAAGGTGTGCAGAATTGAGCAGCTTATTTCATTATATAAAGTAAGTAGACCATCAACAGACTGTGCAGCAGAGAAAGTATTTATTTTCAAGATCTTTCCTGCAGTCTTTAAATAAATGTTGAAGGTGACATTTGCCATGTACCTGATCATTGTCATCAGCAGAATCTCTTTTCCCTCCCATATCTTGATGTTACTGGCAAGATTTGATCCCTCCGTGAAATTGGAAAGATATTTTCCTTTATTTTGTAACATTTCCAGATAGCTGGAATCTAGATTGACTTCTGCCCAACTGTAACAGACACAATTTTACAGAACACCGGGTTGTGACTGTGACAGTTGTTCTGGCTCCAAGCTTGCCTATAACATTTTAGAAGCTTCACAGTAATGGGAGCAGCAGATTTCTGCTGCAATAATTTTGCCAGCATAAAGAAAAGCCTTTCCCATGGCCTACATATTGAGTTTCATTCACTATTTTGTTGTCTCTTTCTAGCAGGCTCCCCGTTGGTACTTTGCTTACAACTTTCCTACATGGAGCTCTGAGAGCTATGACGACTGTTATATTTAAAAGTGTATTAAACTTTAGCAGATTTCCTTTACTGGCTGGGAATTAAAGTTCTGTCATTACAATCTGTATGTATCTATGCCAATTATGTTGAAGATTTTCACACAGATTAGACATATATGCCAAGACTTAGCATAAACACCAGATCTCTGAAGAATCAAAAAAAAAAATTCATAACATCAATTATTCACTGTTATGTATCAACCAAAATGGTGGTTTAGTTACAGAGGAGGAGCCAAGATCAGTCACACAACTGGCAAACAAACAATAGTTATTCTACACTCATCCCAACTATTCCACGCTTATAAGTACAAAAAATTGTTACTGCACAGTATCCCCCTCCTCACTTGAATATTCACAAAATATTTGCTATATAGACCACAATTTTCGAACAAGCCTGACAGGTACATGGGCTCCTGTTTTTCATTTGTAAGCAGTAGTTCACTCGTACCATCCTCCATAAGAGAAAAAAAGGAAATTAAATGTGAAAAGCAGTGAAAGTCATGGTGGATTTTATTCAATTACACCTTCATCAAGAATTGGCTTTTCGACAGTATTGTCCACACAGCAGGTTTGAGCCAAGTGTTGATTAATTTATCTACTCTTCACCTTCATCTGCAAACTGGGAGACGTTAACTCCAGCAGAATATATGCTGAGCTACAGTGATCTTTGTATATCATTTGCCTTTGGTACGACCATTGGTGACATAAACTGAATTTCAAAGATTGCAAATGTATTCACGTAAAAGCATGCATATCTTCCCTGTGCATTCCAGAATTTGTCAGGTATGAGAAGAAAACATTGACTTACTCCCTACTAGTGAAATATTAGGAGTTTTAAACAATAAAAATAAGACGTCAATTGGGCAACACACCGGGAGACTGTCAGGTTTATGACAAGGGCAGGCACTGATCCAAGGGAACAAAAAATCTCTGCAGTGGAGGGAGAAGAGGTACAGAAATCACAGAATCACAAAATTTCAGGGGTTGGAAGGGACCTCAGGACCTCAAGGGACATCAAGTGTCCAATCATCAAGTACAACCCCCCTGCTAAAGCAGGTACCCTACAATGGGTCGCACAGGTAGGTGTCCAGACAGGTCTTGAATATCTCCATAGAAGAAGATTCCACAACCTCTCTGGGCAACCCATTCCAGTGCTCCATCACCCTTAACATAAAGAAGTTCTTCTGCACATTTGTATGGAACTTCCTATGTTCAAGTTTTAGGCCAGTACTCCTCGTCTTCTTGCTGCGCACCACTGAGATGAGCCTGGCCTCATTCATTTGCCTTCCACCTCCCTTCCAGATCTTTATAAATGTTTATCAGATCCTCCCTCACACTTCTTTTATGAAAGTTGAACAGACCCAGGTTACTCAGCCTTTCTTCATATGGGAGATACTCCAGGACATTTATTATCTCAGTGGCTCTCCACTGCATTCCTTCTAGGACATCCCTGTCTATTTTGATCTGGGGACCCCAGAACTAGACATACTAGTCTAAATGTGGCCTCACCGGGTCAGAACATAAGTGAAAGAGACCCTCCTTCAGCCTGCTGGCCAGTGTCTTTTTAATACACCCCAGGACATCATTTTCCTTCTTGGCCACAAGAACACACTGCTGGCTAGTGGCAAATCTGTTGTCCACCAGAACACCCAGGTCCTTCTCTGCAGAGCTCCTCTCCAGTAGGTCATTCCCTGTACTGATGCATGTTGTTCTTCCCCAGGTGCAAAAGTTTACATTTACTCTTGTTGAACCTCATCAGATTCCTCACTGCCCAAGTCTCCAATTTGTCCAGGTCTTGTTGAATGGTAGTACAGCCTTCAGGTGTGTCAGCCACTCCTCCCAGCTTTGTATCATCAGTAAACTTGCTGAGAGTGGACTCTAACCCTTCATCCAGGTCACTGATGAAGATGCTGAACAAGACCGGACTCAGCACCAACCTCTGGAGAACACTGCTTGTTACAGGCCTCCAACCAGACTGTGAACTACAACAAAATGAAGCCTTCTTTCCTTTTTTGTCCTGCTACTCAACTGTACCTGCTTAGACCATTTCTATTCACCTGTTGCTGTTGGGAATCACCTGCTGAGTTACTTCATTCCGTGGATGTAAATGCTTCCAAGGTGCTGGAGCTGAGATACGAACAGCTGGGAAAGAATGGCTGGAGCAATGAGAGTGAGGGAAATTCAGCATTTTCTTCATCCTGGGACCAGAAAAAAATCACAGTTTTCCCAGTTGCTAATGGTTGAAGCATATGTGATGGAGCTTGTTATAGAAACAGAGCAGAAGCTCCTACTTCCTAATTTCTAGCAAGGCTCAAACATGACACAGGCAAAGTGAGCTTAATGGTCTCAAGAACGAAGTCCTTCTGTCGTGTGTGGGATACTGACATGATCTCAGGAAACTCTGAAACCCTATGAAATGGCAAGTTCTAGGACAGTTAGGACTGTCCATCCAAACTTCAGTTCCCCATCCCAACTCTGCATGTTGAAACTAGCAAGCAGCTAGGTACAAGGAGGGGTGTGTTAAACTCCCACATAGAAGCTCCGAACCAAGAATGAAGACCATTTCAATGGCACTTCCATAGCATGAAAGAGGAATGCTGTTCAGGGAGGGAGCAAGGGTATTTCATTTGCTTTGTCCTGCAGATAATTATCACTGTTAACAGCATTTATGAAGCTGTCCAAATAGTCAGGTAAGTAATATACCAGAAACAATGCAAAGGAAGTTAAAAACTTATTGGAGATGTGCAACTGGAGCAAGGCTGTTTTCTTAGAAGCCATGAGCCAGTGTGATTAAAAGTTCAACATTGACTAAGTATACCATGCAATACAACGTCAGGGATTTCTGTGGGAGCTTTTCCATGGAGTCCTATAAATCTCTGAGCTGGAACGGACGCCTGGGGTGGGGTGTGAGCTAACCTCAGTGGCGTACGTCAGCTCCTCAGGAGCCCCAGCAAGCTCCCACCCCCTGCTTCACAGGGCTTTTATGGTTCACCAAGGGCCAAACCTCTCTTTCGTTACAGTCAGTGGGAATCTTGCCATTGCCTTACTTGAAACAAGGCTTGACACGAGCAGAGAAAACAATGGGAAAACAAGAGCCAAGCCCAGAGCTGTGGAGCCCATGGCAAGTTTCCATGGTTTTAAATGGCCCCCAGTGATGGTCTCCTAAAAAATCTTTCACTATACCTGCTTTTCATATGCAAAGCACATATTTATATTCATAAATATATACACATAAATATACAAAACCCATAAATAAATATATGTATACATAATCATTTTTTGCTTTTAGTAGCTAGGATAAAATTTGTATGTTGTGTTCAGATTTTATGAAATTTAATGCCTATCTCAAATAACAAATCTTTATTATTGTTGCCTGTTTTAAGTGGAATCCATAATTTCCCAACTGCTATGCCTGCTTCAAAGAGCCTGTGCTTGAAAAGGCAAAAAAAAAAAAAAGGGGGGGTGGGGGGGGGGGGGGGGGGGGGGAGCAAGGGAGGGATTGAGATAAAAGAGATGCAAATATATAGGAACATCAGTTGTTGACAAATGTTCCTCAAATCTAAGATGTCAGATTTTTTAAGGTCTTACGACAGTTGCAATACTCAAGATTTCCATAAAATAAAACAACTATATTCTGATCACAAAATTATCACATTATTAAGTGGAATGTGGCAATAAGGCTTTATAGAGAGGGCAAAAGTAATAGAGAGTTATACTTTCATAATGGCTTTCTTATACTTGAGTGGAAACTAACTGAGAAACCTACAGGAATCTTATTTACACTCAGGTTAGGAATTCAAATTGAGATTAGGGAAAAATGCACCTATACACCTTATGTGAAAATACACGTATATAATTTGTCATCATCTCCTGAGCAGTTCCTGAGGTCAGTCTCCTTGTCACCTATAATCTTTAAATGTGGCTCCAGTACAAGCCAGCATCACCCTTTGGAATGAATACAGCTCCACAGGGCTGGGCGTATGTGGGAGTTTAATGCCATGCCAGCTGCTCCTGGGCTGGGCCCATCCGTGAGACAGCACTATGGACACATGGTGGGATGGTCCATGCTCCCAGCTATCTCCTGCCCACTGCCAAGGTTTGGGTAATGTAGACTGCTCACAGAAGTGATTTCTTCCTGGATTAGGTAAAGCTGCCTGAAAACCCTTGGCACATTAACTGTTTCCAAAAGTATGGCTTTGTGGTTATGAATGTTATGGCAACCTCCATGCACCTACTCTATATATAGTTCTCTGGCATTGCTTCATACCTTACCTTGAAACCTCATTGTTTGTTTGAACATTTGTTATAACCTGAAGCCATGTCAGAGATCCTGCCAGACCTCTTTACAACAGAGTTGTCTGCTTTGGACCTGAGGTCATGGAACTATTTGCACTTACAACAACTGGTTGCTACAAGCTGTTTTGCAACACTGTGAAACATGCCAAATCAGTTTTGGTTTTGTTTTATTTAATTTTATTTTCTTCATTCTGCCCTTAGCTTCTTTCTTCAGTCCTTCCCTACTTCTTCCAGAGAACAGTAAGTCTTTGGTAAGGTTTAAAATGAGATTTCAAACTCCAACCTTCACAAGTTATGAAGAAGTTCTTCTCATGCCTGGAGTCATTCACAGAAATCTGTATTTTCTTTGATCTTGGAGTTTATCTCAGGACTAATCTGTTGATATTCAGCCTTCATAGCATTCTTGACCTTACAGGTACAGCCTCACATCTGATTACAAAACATTTAGCTCACTTTTCTGAGCAGTACCATAGAAGTTCTAACTCATCTTTGGGTGCCAAGTTCCATCTTTAATTTAGGTCTAATTATTGTCCCCTATTCATTTAGTTATTACAAACAAAGTCTAGGAACACTGGCATTTTAGGGGAGAGGAAAATGTTAGAGAATTCCTCCATGCTCAGAATGCTACTAGGAGCAGTGAGTACTTGCATGCTATTTGTTCTTCGGGGTGTTTTCCAACAGTAGTGTGTGAGAAGACAGTACTTGTGGGGCATGACATTTCAAGTGATGGAAAAGAGAAAGCAAATTCTCTAGAGATGAATCATCATACCCAGAAAAAAAACTAATATCCAATTTACACGAACTGCATTCATAAATCTGAATTACATACTGTAAAAGGAGACACTCATTCAGTATGATCTGGTAGAAATGGATAGATGAGCAGCTTCCCTATTGGGAACCTGGGAGAAAAGAAATGGTGCATTTGTTGCTTATGAGTAGTTTCATTTTTTGTAACAGAAATGAACACAAGACCTTTATCTTGGATAACTGTCTTAGAGTACATTGCTGAAGGGGTCAGCTAACCACACAGACACTGCCCACACAAGGGTTCCCATTGAAGACAAATGTTGGATCAGATGAAAACTGTGCCCTAGCTGCTCAAGGCATTGTACCTGTCAAGTGATTCTAATTGCATACATAATCAAAAGGGTTCGTGCTTGCAAAGCACAAATTAGGAGAAGCCATAGTGCTGGAAAGGGCAAGTATCCTCTGCTGCTCCTTTCCTCTTACAGTAAAACGTAATCGCTAATCACACCCCATTACAAGAAAATGTAATAATTAATTCAGCTTTTTTTCTTTTCCATTTGCATTGAGCCTTAAATCTCATGTATCCCATTTTTCTATATTGCAGAATAACACGTTAAATATCAGTAAACACAGCAAGGCATTCATACAGATTTCCTAAAGCTTACATGGGACCCAGTTATGTATGCCTTGCTCAGGAAGATAACAATTTACTCCATAATGAGCAAATTTATCCTGAATCAGCATCCATGTGTATCATCACAAAGAAAAAGTGTTTCCCTGTAATTCCTGATACCTTCAGTTTGTCCAAGGGCTTCCTTCTTTTTTGTACCTCTAAAATTCTTCAGTACTGATACTAACTACTGCAGGAACATCAAGGTTTGAATAGGGAGGGTCTATCACCACAGCATCATTTATGTATTCTCAAGGGATTATGCCCTGATCCTCCAAACTCAAACACCTCTGAGCATTTAATGTTGTTGAAGTTCCTATTGAAACCATATCTAACCAAGTATTCAGCTTTCTATTAAATCAGTGAGATGTTATAAGCCCAAACAGGAATTGGAAACCTAAATTTCTGCCTGGATCTGTGCCACTTACCTTCTCATGTAGCAGTGATTAATACGGCCAATATTTGTCTTCACCAGACAGCATCAGTATACAGCACTTTTCTGAGTGGTGCCTTAAAATTTCAATAGCTCTCAGCATTTTCTCTATACCACCTTTCCTTTGTTGGTAACCAGCTTATTTTTAAGGCAAAAAGATATGAAGTCTTTTTTTTTTTTTTTTTTTTCTATGCAAGCATATAGAAGAATCAGAATGATATAGAATGCAACAAGAAGAAAGTCTGAAAATACTAAACAGCTTCTAAATGATTAACAATTGTACAGATAAAAATTCATCATCTTTTGGAAAAAAGAATACTACAACTGGATGTTACAGAAGACTATAAAGCCAGAAGTAGAATGGAAAAGCTGAATAGGAAATAAGAGGTGATCTATCATCATTACTCCTGGTAGAAGATTGAGGAGGGCATTAAGTGTTGCTAGTAAGTCATACATTCAAACCAAATTTTTTTTAACATGATGTGCTGTTAAATGTTCGAAGCTCCTGCCATGAGACACTGTGACATGTTTGAAGCCAAAACACAGTTGGAAATATGCCTAGAAGAGATGTAAAAACACGCTGGTAGCCCAGGAAGTCTCACTGTTGCCAGCCACTGGAAGTGGTATGCATGCCAGGGAGGTATCACTGTCTCTCTGCTCCACCTGGATTCTCTTCGAAAAGCATCCACTGTTGACACTGACGGAGTCAGAGCATTGGGCTATGAAGACATTTTTGATGTGGTGCAGTCATTCTCTCGTTCTCATATTATATATATCTGAAAATGACAATAAACACTAATCGGAAAGATCTTAATTTCATCATAAAATGAAATACTGTCTATTAGTTGTTTACCTGTAGCCCCCTTTCTTTCATAGTATGCTCAAACCTATCAACCATCAGTTGTTTCTCCAACAGACTTAAGTGTTCATTTTCAGCGTTCTAATATTTGCGCAAAACATCTGCCCTTTTCTTTATGAATAGGTCATTAATGTTTACAAAAAACAAATGGAAGAGACTTCTTTCCAAGGGCCAAATCTGCCTACTTTCTCATTTCTGAGGTGCAAAACTATGAGTGGTCTGTTGTGGAAAACAGCTTAAACAGGCTTTGCAAATGCAAATGAAATAGAGTAAATTTGTCCCTTATTTGTTGATAGGGATGGAGGAACAACACAAATTTGCAATTTTAAAAACTGAAAGGGATGTGTGAATATTTTTATGGCCAGGGCAGCTTCCAGAGGGAAATTGGAGCCAAAGAGGAATTTTCAAACATAATATAACTAAATCAAGGAAACAAAAAAGTTCCTTTTCACTTACACAGAAGCCTTGTTGAAAGAGAAATACTTGTGGGACATGAGGAATGAAAAATGTCAGCATGCAACTGCCCAAGCTTGCCCGATTTGTAGCTCCCACCTCATGGCAATTGCTAAGAGTGTTGTAAAAGAGCTTCTTTGTCTCTGGAGAAAGTATTGCTTTCAAAGACAAGAAAAATCCACAAGCAACCTCTCACTTTGACACACAGGTCATGACATTAAAAGAATAATGTGAGGAATCACAAACCACCGGTTTCAGTTAGGAAAGCAAATGGCATAGTAGGAGGGAAGGAGTGCTATTTAAGTTATGATCTGCTAACACTCTGTTTACATATATCTAGTTCCTTCCTAAAAACAACAGGCACCTAGTAAAGTCCCGCAGAATGACCCAAAAGAGACAAAACTCACTTTAGCTGGGTCAAATGTGTCAACAGTTTGCAAAGCGGGAGGCTGTAACAGTATAACGTTTAAAAAAAGAGGATTGTTTTTATTTTGCCATTCCCACTAAGGTTTGTAAAAGCAACATTTTACTGCAGAAGGGAGATGCCAGCATCATAAGGCAGTGCTGCAGTGATCCAGACACTGGAATGAGCACATTTCCTGGAGGGTGCTTTGGTAAGATGGAGATCATGGAGCGAAGCCACCAAGGGGAAGGGGGAGAGGGGCATGGTGGCACAGTGCCAGTGGGGCTGGCACACGGTCCCACCTCTGACACAGGAGGAGTTGACAGGTTTATGAATTTCAGCATTTTGCCAGAATCAACCTCAGCAACTGGTTTTGCTGGAAATGCTTTGAAAATCTCTGATCCGGCAAGCTGAAACAATGCTGTATTTCCTTACACAGAGCCAAGAGGTGGTAAGCCTTTCTCCATAGGCACACTTTTTAACAAAATATTATGAGCATTTTGATGAGAGTCCCTTTCCTCTGCTGATGCTGGAGGTGGTAGCAATAACACCAGGGTCGTTCCCTCTCTGCCCAGTTTGGAAAATGGGAGGTGAAGAAGAGGAGGGGCCCTTCATTTAGCAGTGTTCTCTATGCAAACCAGAAGCAAATTTGTAAGGATTGGGGGGGATTTCTTTTTTTTTTTTTTTCTGAAGTCCTTGGAAGTCTGAATTTCTTAGCTGAGATTATGGACCATCTCTACACTAATAAGCAAATGTACAGGTGTAGCTCTAAAGTCGTGTATTCCTAACTGCATTTCTAGCTGGAACTCCCCTATCTGCTCTGCAGTGGGTTTGGAAAATCTGCTTTCTTGCCCGAGTAACCACAACAAAACAAAGCAAGAAGATATTTTTGTAGTACCAAGCAATGGGGTATTTCCAGAGCAGAAACCCCCAAATGTAGTCAGGCTACGAAGTTTTAGTAAACTCTCAAGTTCTGACAAGAAAAGCAGAAAGGATGGCGTTGCCTGAAAATTTGCCTGAGGGAACAAGTTGAAAAGCAGCCCTTCTTAGATATTTTTGGAGTAGAAGTAACATACGACACTGAAAAATCTCAATGTTTTTATTATTATTATTAACATTGTTTTTATTTTTGTTTTGATTTGTAAGATTGGAATTCCCCTCCCGGCAGGCAGCTAGGAAATGACCATGATAACTTACTCTTAGTCCTGTGCCCTTTGAGAAGTGCAGTCTAAAGACTCCATTTCGTAAACTCATCACGTGCAGCTGGAGATCCCAGAGGTACCTTCACCCTATGGATATTTCTCAGTCTGAGCTGAGTTTCACAGTGGTGGAACTGAACTACATTGGGAAAAAATGTGCCACTGTTCTTGACATCCACTATAAAATTACTTGTAATGCAGACAGGCCACCTTTCCCAAGCAAACTACAGGGTCTCCGGACACTACAACTTTATGGTAAAAGGAGATTATTTGGTTAATCACTGGTTAACTGGCTACCTAATTTGTGTGACTGCTTTGACTGGAAATTAGACTCTCTGATTGAGAAACAGACACAGTCAGAGGTTTGGTAAATAGATACATTTGAAGGTTTGTGCTTATGGAATCAAGTTTTCATGCCAAAATAGGTATCTGTGCATTCCTGGAAGTACTGTAGGAGAGGAGTCAGGAAGACATAGATTAATGAATCTGATCTCTGTGGTAGAATGGATCTTTCCAAAGTTAATAAGGGATGAGATCACAAAACATCTGGAGAATGTTTTGTTTCCTCGTATTTTAAAAGAAAAAGAAGGGGAAAGAAAAAGGAGCTTTGTCACCCCTGTTTCAGAAAAGGGAAAGGCTGAAAAATTTGGTGTCGATATTTGAGGTAACAGGAAAGGACTCAAAAGTGAAATTGCATAATCTTCCATTTGGCATCCTAAAAGTAGTACAAAACTCACATCACAGAAATTTGGGCATTTCAGGAGAAGGCACAGAAGTAAGCAATAACCACAACAGTATCCAAGTATATAACAAAAAGCACCCAAATTCTTAGAATGGAGGGGAGTTTCCGTCTTTGAACCATATTGAATAAGTTGGCTCACTGAAGCTGCTCTCTGTGAAGTATCTTCTCATCCACTGGGCACAGTCTTTCACACACAGCTCAGATGTTGTGGCAAACAGACAAAGGGAAAATATAACATCTTACTATAAATTTCCAGTGAATAAGAGAAGAAGCAGTCAAAGCTTTCTTACTAACCTTAAAAAAGAGACAAACTGATCTCACTTTTATTGTTCCGTATTCCTAAGGAAAGCCAGATGGTAGCATGAAACAGATTCCCATCCTTCCTCAAGGTAAATTCTTAAACAGAAACGCAAGGGTGATTTTAAAGAACTAAAGTGAGTTGCAGCTGGAAACCACCAACTCTTTTTTAATGTATCCAACTAAGAGTTGATTTATTTTCTTAATGAGTACAGAAGTATGGTGTGGCCTGGCCATCCACACATGACTGCTCTTCTCTGACGTGTTCACTGCTCGTCTTCATATCTTCAGGTAATTGTCGTCACCTCACAGCATTTCTGGTTTTCTACGTGTATTTTAGTGTCAGGGTATAGGAAGACCAAAATGAGTTTGGAGGTAAGTGGGGCTGGTTTCTTCTCCCCCTGCAGTGACTGAAGGCAGGGAGGCTTTTCATATTGGATCCATTTGAGTTTTTCCAATCTGCCCCATTTATAATGATTATCAGAAACTGAAAGTAGTATCTTGCAGAAGGGGCCTTAATGGAGACTTTGATTTAAAGTTTATTTCACTTCTTGTGCAAGGAAAGAATTCAGTTTCATTATGTTAACTCCAGGCACTCTTATACTTTACCCACTCGTCTCCATTGCCACTGGGTATTTATTGTGACCCGCTGGGAGCTTGTCGCCATCACAGATGTAGTCAGGGTTGTAGGTGCTTTAGAGGCCAGTCTCCCAATGGTTCCCATTTTCTGTGCTTTTGTTCTCACTGCCGTGTGGTCTGGAAGACCCAGGCTCCTTTCGGATGAAACTGAATCCTATTCATGCTGTAAATGGGATGCAACTGAATCCTATAAATCAGTGAGGAAAAAAAAAAGAAAAAGAAAATCAAAGAGAGGTTAACACGCAGGGCTATGAAACACAGCAGCTGAGCTGCAGCACACAGTTAACTGCCGCCAAAAGGGCTGCTCACATCCGGCAAAGTGATGGGGCAGTAACCCTGACTCATAATGTCCAAAATCACCCCAGTATATTCCCACCTTTTTCTAGTCAGCACCCATAATTCAGTTGTGTTTGTAAACTCAAATAAACGACCAATGATGTCGACATAAACAGAATATCGGAATCTTTCAGCTGGCCAAAAGAAGTGGTGTTTGCTGGGGGTAAGGATGCAACATTATTTGTTTCCACTCTTAGTATGTTCCTTCTGAAGTTGCACCACTGTATCCAGTTCTATTTTCTGAAAACAGAAAACAATGAGAAAAAACTTTCAAGAACACCGCCAACTTCCATCTGTGAACAATTTGATACTTGCTTTTGGCGAATTTCGAAGCGTTCCAGTTTTAAACAGACCTTGCACTAGGATTCTCAGCAGCAATGCTGCAGTGTTGAAATAGTCACAGCACCAAGCAGAACAAACGCACTTGGGATGAGCAGTTCTTTTTTAACATTTGAGTGGCTGCATTCACGATTCCTCTTTCACTGTATTCCTGCTCTGTAGGTTTTGGGGAATGTGGCGCTCAACAAAACAGATATGAAAAAATAAAAATAAAGAAGATTTATTGTTTTGGATTAGTCAGTAGTCAGGAAAAAAGAAATCCACCCCAATATGAGCTACAGAAGGACACATCAGCTATGCACAGCTGCATAGTGACAACCTCCTACGGGTCAGAATTCAGTCTATTGCGATAGAAATAACAATAAAAAATATTATTTTCATCTGCTGTTTGCTTTCTAATTTATGCTTTTGAAACAGTTTTATGCATGATGCAACGGTCCTTTTAATAGCTCTGTGTGGGTCTTCATTAATTTCAAAGCACTGAATTTCTTTCTAGCTGCAAAAGAACACATAATTTCTATGCACAAATCAAAAGCAAGTTGTTGTTCTGAGCAGGAGCTGAGGTTAGAGAAATGTCTTGAAGAAACCCTGTCTCCTAGCCCTGTGCTCCATGTCTTCTGAGACTGGAGGTGTTGAATTACTTCCCTCATTTAATTAAGAACAAAAACAAACAAACAAACAACTTGTTCCAGCATCCAAGCAATCAACTATTTTCAACACAGATACAGATCTTATCCAAAGGGAAGATATTTTAGAAGCAAGAGTGCACTAGCTAATGACATTCATACCTCAATGAAGCTATAAGTCTGCCTCCGGCCTGCTAACAAAGCTGTTCCCAGTTACACTCTGTATTGCCACAGTGTCTGTCAGAGAAACACTCTAGTCGATTTGTACGAAAATGAACACAATGGTTTATTTTAATCCCAGAGCCATCCACATTTATTTGAAGAGTAACATGATTAGGAGGAGGATACACTGCAATGTGAGTTGGAAGAGCACTCAGGCTCCGGAAGCATGCACCATAAATCAAGCATTTAATGATTTAAATCACAAACTTAAAGCAGCTGCCTCTGGGAAATGTCAGGAGAACAGGCTGTGCCATAGAGTCTGATGAAAATTAATTCAGTAAGCAAACAGTGTTATCTCATGGACTTTATGAGAATTATAAAAGTAAGGTGCTGAACTTTAAAATGGATTTTTATGTTCTTATGCTAAGAATGCTTCCTACAGGCCCCACTTCTTTTATTTAACAAATGGAATACAATCCTTTTAACCTGTGGCAGAAGGTAATCTGGGACTTTTTCTAACCGCAATGATCAAGCTATCCCTTTCAACCACTGGCTTTGTATTTGTGTGAAAGGACATGACACTGGAGGTACTGTGTACCTATGCAACATCTAGCATTCCTCAGTAAGCTGAAAAGTAATCCTTCTGAAATTCTCCTTCTTGTGCCATAGAAGTAGAGGTGGTGCAAACCCATGCAAACTGGTACTGTCAGCTCTGGTCACCCCTGCCATACCCCTCTGCTTCTCCCTCCACGTGCCAGCACAAACACTGAATCGGCCACATGAGGTAGATCGTGTCAACAATCCCCACTGCAAACCTATTATTATTTTTTTCATTTTCCATCTTAATGTTAACCTGAGTCAATTTCCTCCAGGGATAAAGCAGGAAGGAGTTGGTGGGGGCTCATCATAGGTATTTTAGCAGCATGACTAAGTTACATTGACCTATCATGACCATGATACTGGAAACTTTAGCTTCAAAGTAGAGTGATACAACAGAAACAGAAACTCATATTTAGCTCTATGCATCTACAGTGGCATAACATGCATGTAAATACAACAAACCAACAAAGCAAAATGGTAAAAAAAAAAAAAAAAAAAAAAAGCAAGAAATGAGTAAGCATACATTTTCCTACCAAACTTTTCAAGTTTAGTGGGTGCACTGCTTCTCTTATCTCTCTCAAGCATAATTTAGCATCAGTGAACTCCTGCTGCGTAAGGATGCGGTACTGTTACTAAACACAAGAGTAATTTATTGCAGACTTGATTTCATACAGAGAAATCCACTCTCCTACACAAAATGGTAGCAGAAGATTCAGGCATTAGTTGAATCTTCCTGAAATTCCCATTAAATCATACCAAAATAGAAGGTTAGATGCAAGGCAAGGCATGAAGAGGAAAGATGAAGTGGAAGGAAAAAGGAAAGGGAGGGAAGGGGAAGGGGAAGAGGGGAGCAGAGGGGAGGGGAAGGGGAGTAGGGCAGGGATGAGACACTGGAAAGCAGGTATATTGTGATTTTCCATATTTATCACGTATTGGATATTTGAGAAACCACAGAACATTTGCCAGAAAATATTTATCTGATAATCCACTTTATTTTACTTGGATAATTGGTTAGTTTAATCCCTAAACAAAATAAAACATGATGTTATTATTCCCAGTAATTTGTGATTAAACAACTGACAAGTTTACTTTCCAATGAATATGTATATTTGTCCTGAGAATAAATTTTATCTCAAATCCCCTGAAATCAAAGGAGACAATAATAAAAAGGAGTGTTTGGTTTAAAAGGATGTGATCATGCCCATTTGTCACAGCCTGGAGTGAAGATTCAGGTTTTTAAGGGAGATGTCAGTAAGCCAGTCTACAGGCAGTCAGCTGGAATGTAGCTATTTGTTCACTGCCTCTATTAAAATGTTCCTAAATAATGAACTATTGTTTCTTTAGGAACATGTAAAGATGTTAGGATATGACAGTGAATACTCCAAATGTGAGAAATAAGGCCTGGGCTTGTCCACCTGCATTCCCAGCTGCAGTAGGGACTCAGAGGCATGTGGGTTGGTGCTGACTTCCATACCATCATAAGAAGGTGGTGCTGCGGGCACTGCATGTGGCTGTACCTAGACAATTCCTGTCTTGACTGAAAACGGTATGAGTCACTTTAAACAAATTTCTTAACCACATTATACATATATACATATATTTTTAAAGGGCAGGGGGTAGAAGGGAAGACTAGGTAAAATCTACATACTGAAAACGGTGGGATTTGTCACACAGAATAGTAGTTGTAAAGTGGCCCTTATACTCAAGTAATTGTGTTTTCTACAGCTGTAAACATATAGCATATAACAGTGTAGAGTAGAGTAGAGTGGAGTGGAGTGGAGTGGAGTAGAATAGATCATATGGATGGGACCTAGAAAGATCGAGTCCAACTACCTGACAACTTCACTGCATCCAAATAATCTAAATGGACCTAGAATTCAGCCCTGGGGAACACCACTGATGATCATCTACCAGTCGTATGTACCACAAGTAATAAATGAATCAAGTAATTTTTCATAAGCAGTACATTTGAAGAATATTCCAATCTCAACTGTATGCAAGGAATGAGCTGAACATTATATAAGTTCCAAAGTCAACATAAAAAACAATCTACAACTTAGAAAGCCTTGTTCCAATGGAGATTTATTTTTTCTCTCTAAAGCTCTAGAGAAGAAAAAGGTTGTAGTTATTACCGTTTACACTAATAAAACTGTTACATCTTATGTATTATTATACAACAATAACATGAGCTAATTTGCTAATTTATGTCAAGCCAAAAAAAAAAAAAATTAGAGGTTAAATTACAGCCAGTAAAGCTTCCTAAAATGTCTATAATGGCAATAGAAAATGTTTTAGTGTGCATTAATCATAAAAGCTTGTAGTCTACACTTGTATGATTACCTGCCATGCTATTGGATTTCCAAGGCCAAGCTAGTAAAACAAATTGCCTTTCTCCATTTTCTTGTTTATCTGAGATGTATGCTTTGGGAACGTTTAAAGAAAAAACTGGAGATAGGGAATTAAGTGCAGAGAAAACTAACATCAATGCATTTGCCTGGATACATATGTACGCACATGTGCCTTCAAAAATCAAGCAGAAGCAATGGCACTGTTGTTAATGTTTTCTTATACAATTACGTACTTTGACTGTAATCTTGTCAAACTTAAACCATTTGTTAATGTAATTTTTCTGTTGCAGCAATCTGCTGAAGCTCAGGCTGAGTGGCTTTGGCAAAATTTCTGCAAAAAATCTCAGTAATTTTTCTGAGCTTGAGGCTGAGGATGCAGACTTATACAAACCAAAGTCTGCATGGGCTGCACTTTCATGGCTAGGTGAAGCCAAAGCAATCAGCAGACACGTGATAGATAGTAGGGCAAATTGTATAAACTCAGCCAGACCCTCTTACAGAAAAGAGGAGCTGCAGGAATTATGATATCTTCAAATATTGAAGACAACAGTGAAAAGAGGGGAATCTTTTCTCCGTTCCAGCTGCACTCAGATGGGAATCACACACTGAAGATTCAGTTAAATACTAGAAAAAATACTTCAATAGTAGTGATGGTAATGGCACAGAGTAGGATCTCCTGAGAAGCTGTGAAGTCCCATCTTCTGGAGGATTACAGGAAGGAATTACATAAATATTGTATGTGAGCAATTCAGGATTGACTGTGTCTGCCCAGAAAAGCATTATGAACTAGGGGATCTCCCATGGTCCTTTCCAGATCTATTTTCCTATCCTAAGTTAATCTTGATAGAGGTTTCTGATGAGTTTGGTAAAGATGTCTCTCTGGCATGATAGAATTTAACCTCATGGTTTCTTTCAGCTAGCTTGTCCTTCTTGGCACCGGGAAAACTTACTGAGAGTTGTAAGAAGTACAAAGATACTGAAGTACTCTTTTCATCTTCAGTTACAGATGTCAAATATTACAACTGCATGGTTACTATTAACAGATTAGAATTGGCAGCATTCCCTGTCTGAATGTTAGCTGCACTTGAAGATACAAAGTGAGATCAGGATCTCAACACATGAGATGTAGCACATAGACCTAAAGGAAAGCAAAGTTCTTCATGAGAACTTTTCTGTCTAATTACAGAAAAAATGAAGAAAGAATAAACATCTTCAGCAGGGTCATTTGGTTAATGTGTGGCAGATGAGTAAGGCTAAGCTGTCATGTAAAGAGATACAAAGGGTATTTAACAGCAGCTGGAGCGATGATGACTCATGTTACTACCAAAGCTGACAGGGAGAGAAAAGCTTTTCTTTTGCTTACACCGAGGATTGTCTGTAAGATTTTTGTTGCTAAGGCTGCTAAGGACTTCTGAGTTTCCTGCTCTTGATACCTGAAGTGTAGGTCTTGTTCTTTCTGAAAGTATGGAAATAGGGGAAACTGTATTCCAGGATCACAGCGGTGTACAAACAGAGAAAGCAGCCAGCAGGGATTGTTTGATAGGGTATATCACATTCGTAAAATGTGTAGTTTGGTACGTTCTCTGTTTTTAGCGTTCCTGTGAAATCTCAATGAAAGCAGAAAGGAGAAAGAGCCCTGAGATTATGCTCCAAACGTATGGTCATCTCTACTTCAGCCCTTTCCTTTCACTTCTTAGCTTGAATACATCAGCACATGCACTACAAAATGAACAAAAATGCTGCACTTTTGGTAAATTTAATTTTATTCTTATTTTTCAAAAATCAGTGAATTGTTTAGTTACAATAAAGGCAGTGAGGCACTGGAACAGGTTGCCTAGAGAGGCAGTGGAAGCCCTATCCCTGGAGGTATTCAAGGTCAGGCAGGATGGGGTTCTGAGCAATCTGTTTCCGCTGTAGATAACCCTGTTCACTGAAGGAGGAGTGGGACTAGACGGCCTTTAGAGATCTCTTCCAACTCAAATGATTCTATGATTCTAAGTGCAGAAGTTATCCTTATTGCTCTGCACAGAGAAGAGGAAACAAAATTTAGATCTGTCAAACTGATAATACTGTCTTTAGTTCCGTTGCTCATGGAATGCAGTCCTCAGAAGCTGAGTGTCAAAGACTGCCCACAGCTCCAGGAAAGGCACAAATCCTTCTGTTCAAGGTGTGTTGCAATGTGAATAATGCAGAGCTACCACTGCAAGGAACAGGAGGAAGGACTGTGTTTCTCACTTGGACTGGTCCTTCCAGCAGTATAGCTGAAAATCTTAGTCTCTCAGGTTACCCAATTGACCTTTAAATTAGTACAGATAGATCTGTGGCCTTATAAGGTTTTTATTGACCATACACCATCTTTACAGAAGTGATGTGTGTTCTGAATTACACCAGCTCTCAGGCAGTACTTTTGTCCACGCCTTCACCAGAATTTCTTCCAGTGACAAAGATGGCTTCATCAGGCTTTCCCTTTCACCTTGCTACTCAATCCCCTCCCATCGCTGGGCTCCTCACCCTTATTCCCATTGCTCCATCAACACAGCCTGTCAAAACATTTATTTGGCCATTCAGTGAACCAGGTTCAGGAACTGATCAGGGTTGAAAAACAAAAAAACAAAACCTGCTGGCTTATTATTCTCCAGAACAATTCCCCAGCTAGTTCATAGAGCAGTGCACAGACTTAAGAACATCTGTACTGGATCTGAGCACAGGTCCATTTGCTCTCTGTCCTGCCCCCAGCAGCAGTGCAGAAGAGCAGATGTTATCCGAGGAAGGATGTAAGGACAGGGCAAGCACACAGAACTCATCCCAGGAATGTGTTCCCAGCCTCCTGTGACTTGTGACTCAGGGATATCTTGAGTCAAAGTTAGTTCTTTTAAATTTAACAATCCTAGCTGGATTTTTCCTTTTCCACAGGATATTTTGCAACTCCACAATGCAGTGTGCTACAACCCAACTATGCACTGTCAATGAAGTATCTCTTTTGGTTTGTTTTGAAAGTAGTACCCCATAGTTTAATTTCACATCCTTTGGTTTTCATACTAGAAGAAAAGAGGCATTTGCCCCTTTCCTCTTCTTGTTATACTGCCTGTTTCATAAATCACTGTTGTATCTCACTCATCCAGCTCTTTTCCAACCTAATAGGATCTTAAAACATCCTTATGGGGGCTACTCCATCTCAAGAGTCCAGCAGAGACAGCCACGCAGGTATCACCGTGCGCAGCTGGAGATCCTGGTTGCTAACACTGGCCCTGCTGAGGAAAGAAACCTTCATGAAATTAAGCCTTTTGTTACATAAAAAATGTGTGTCTGGATAGGCAGCCTTGTCTGCTGAACCCGGCAGACCTTTAGTTCTCCATTCTCCCTCCTACTTCCTCTACCACTGCTTGGCAATGTCTTAAGCAGCCCTCCAGTTTTGTAAGTAGTAAAGAAGCCAAATGAATAATTGAATACATCTCCTTTCCTTCTCCCATTGCTCAGTCCCAGGTTGTCTTCTCTTTTCCCAATTTATATCTGAACATAATTTTTCTTTCCCCCCTGCTCTACTGCAAATATTTTTTGAAGATTCTGTTACAGTTGGTTGAAACATTTACTGAAATTCTTGTTCACTGTTTCTTTTTGCTACTCTAAATATGAAAGCTTTTTAACCTTCTTTTGGCTTGTTTGCAATAGGATCTCCCAGTGCTTCTCATGTCTCAACTGTTTATATTTCCCAAAAGCCTCAAAGCAACTCTTTATATCCCTATCTAACTAACTTGCCCTTTGTGTCTCTTTCCCTCTGCTTACAATAGGACTTAGTTTTGCAGGCTCTTGCCAAATATGCTTTTTAGAAATTTCTTCCTGTCTCTCATCTTAGGGAGTCCCAATCAAAAGCTTGCTTCTCATTATGTGCTATCTTTAACACATGTTCCCCATATCAAGATGTTTGTGTTGTCTCCAGACCTTCCCCAGTCAAACTCCTAAGCCCGGGAGATAGCCAGGACTTGTGCCTTCTTTTTCATGGAATCATAAGATCATAGAATCGTTAAGGTTGGAAAGATCTCTAAGACCAGTCATTCACTCATCCCCATCATGCCCGCTGAACCATGTCCCTCAGTGCCGTATCTACAAGTTTCTTGAGCATCTCCAGGGACGGTGACTCCACCACTTCCCTGGGCAGCCTGTGCCAATAAGCTGAATCATTTCCAAAGATCCAAAGCACAAAAGCCACGGGGTGAATTCAGAAGTTCAGAAAGGGTCCCATTTCAGAACTCTCATCTTACACGAACACCAGACTGTGAACCACCACACACACATGGCTACACATCAAGAACAGGCATCCTCACACAGGATCCCACAGCTGCCCTATGTACCTGTGGTGTTGGGAAAACGATGCTGTCACCCAGTGGAAATGTTTTCAGTAGGGCTCTTCTGGGTGTATCACCAAAAGTGTCAAGGCTGACAAGGATTGATTTTAAATGCATACTCAATGCTTCCCTGAGTAACCCAGAGTGCTTCTTAAAATGACACTTCATAGGCTCCTAAAGAGATACTTGCATTATTCAGTCTGGAAGCTGGAAAAAAGAGGATGAAAAGCTCCTCTAAATGTTTCTCAGAACAGCTTGATTTCTACTTTATTCCATTATACCAGATTTAATAAGTATAAAACAACTCATGGATTTCTGCATAGAAATTTTCAGCTTCATGAATCCCCATTCTTAACAGAGAAGAGTGTGGAGAAGCATGCAGAGAGAAATTTGCTTAAAAAAAAGAAAATAAGCTTATGCATTCATATTTGGGGGGGGAGGGGATGTGGGAGGGGGGAATCTCTTTTTTGCGAGCTCTGTTTTCTGTTTTGGCAGTCTGTGGCAAATCATTGTGCAATTTTAGGTTTTATCACTGTGCACTGGGAGAGAGACCGAGCAAGCAGCTTTACCTTTCCCCTCTTCAAAGGGGCTGTGACTGCATCTTACACAGGACTGTCTTTTTCATTATCCATGGAGCACACATGGAGATTACTTCATGCTTCCAGTCTGAACTGCGGGAAAGTGCAGCACCAGCGTAGGGCCTGAGGAGCCCCACAACAACTTCCTTCCTTGGAAAGGACATCACTGACATCTTGCCCCATCCTCCCCTCTGACATTGCCCACCAGCTCCCATCTTCACTCTTAATTTGTTGTGAAGAATGGGACCAGTACTCAGTTTCTGTACAGAAACAGGAGAATATGGCTACTTCAAGTAGTTCAGATTCTTATGTCATATATGTCCTGCCTTGTTTCTTCTGAGAGTATATAAATCCCACAGCCACCTGATCCACCCTGCAAACCTTTTGCTGCCTTTAACTTCCATTAAATGGTAAACCATAGAGAAGCCAACACATTTACACTGCTTATTTCTACACATTCAGTTGCTGCCCTCCTCCACTGTCCACAGGACCCCACTGTCAGCGCAGGCACTGCAAGCTGAGCACTGAAAAATGGGAAACTCAAATTATCAATTGTACAAAACGAGCTGCTTTCAGCTCCTTTCAAAGCTCTTTAGCTCTTGTCTAAAAGCTTCTCTTGCCTTTGTCTTGTGCTGTCTTTAAAAGTCAAATGGACAAAAAGGATTAACTTGCTTCTGGCTGCACTGAGTAGAAGTAGATTAACACAGCTGGACCTAACCCTGGGGAGCCCAACCTGGAAATGTATGTTAGCACAACCCCAGAAATGTATAAGCAAGAGCTGTTTGTATTGATCTTTTTCAGGATGATCAGTTTGTGATTAACTCCTTTGTGCCAAGGCTGGGCTCTGTGGGATGCTGATGTGAGCAGGATGCTGATGGAGGAGCTCCCATGGTGTCAGCCACACCAAGACTCTCATGGGGACTTTTGTTTCCTCTCTGTCTCCTTTGAGATCTTTTTGTTTCCACCTATAACAGTTACCACAAAACTAGTGGGCAGTGCAGTCCTCAAATCCAGAAGCAAGGGGAGAAAGAAGGGATTTCTTGCTAGGAAGGTTTAGCACAGTTGGCTCAGAGAAGTGTAAGAGGTGGGCAACATCCAGCATGGATGTGCAAATCCAAGTCATATGCAATTAAACTCCACGATAAATGCAAAAGAAATGTTTCTGAGTCACTCGTAGGCTGTTTCCCTGCTTGGTCATTTGTCTTCAGGGCTGGAGATTTGTTCCCTCAGCACAAGCTCATAAATCTAAAGTGACCATGAGAAAATTGTAAAAAAATAAGACAGAACAGTGTCTGCTTTGTCAGGGAGCTATAAAATACAATGTGGAAGAGGGCAGAATTGTGAATGGTTCCAGGAGGTTCCAGATTTAGCAGACTGTCTTTAACAAGCAGATTGTGACCTTCTTACATCTAAATAAAGAAAAGTAGAGTAGATGTCACAACACTCACATTTTCCACTCTGAAGTACTGCTGGAGGATCTGCAGCAAAGGGTAGGTGAACTGAAATCACGAAATAAACGCACAGATATTCTGGGGTTCACATATGAGTTCCAACTAATTTCTTATTAAGGTGCTTTTTACAGTCGGGCTTGGCTGTTTTCTTTTTACATGGCATTAATCCAGGACATTTTTACACATAGGAGTTTTGAAATCAGCCCCTAGGCTGCATGAAATATTTCTATGCAGCGTAACTCTTTGGAGACAGTAAATCAGACCTGTGGAGATGTGTACCCATAAATTTTAAAGAATACGTGTTACTTCTGTCACTCCTACCTCCCTTGTCTAGTGACACTTTTTCCTTGTTTCCAACACATCTCCTTCTGTATCAAGGTAAACTGATTAAACAAACACTGCTGACTTAGCAGTAAATATGTGAGAAGGAAAGATTTTACTCTGGAACGGGGAAAAACATAATTCATTTTGCAGGCTCAGCGCCAACAGCACTACCTTGCAGCTTCATTTATCTGATATTCTGAGGGCTTTGCTTAGATAAGCAAGGATAATTGAAGCAATTTTCAACATTTTTCAGCAGACAAGCCAGAGGCATGACTTCATTTTCAATAATACATAAATGAGATTCAAATGAGCTTTATTTATTTATTTATTTATTTATTTATTTTAACCTGTGAACATGATTAATTTCCCGGAGCAAATTAGCAGGAGAAGCGGTAGTTCCTCCATCTTAAAGAGTGGAGTTCAGTCTGATGTCTGACTGGAGGACGTTTCTTAGCGAAACACAAATTTAGGAGATTCATGCAATTACTTTGAAACCCTATGTCTTGTAGAATGGAAATCAGATTATGTGATCCTAGAATTTAGGTGTAATTGTATATGCAGGACTTTTGTTTTTATTTTTCGAACTTTGCTGACTGGAACTTGTTCTACTGCTGTCCCATCTTCCATTCTGTGAAATAAGGCATTTTAAATGACTCCAGCTATCTATGGTCTGGCAATTTAATCAAGCCCTTGGGGTCTAAAAGGTGTTCAGAAAAGCTCACATCTCCCTGAACCTCAAACCAAGCAGAAACATGTCAGCCATGTTCCTCACTCACAGACGATGAACGTTTCTTCTGCTCCGCCCACAAGCTGTGAAGAGGTGTCTCCAGCACAATTCACTTTTTGCTGCTGTAATAATTCTACTGAGAAAATAAGCTGAACCATGAGTCTTATACCTCTTAGTTCTGACAACTTACACGGTCAGGTTTTTTTTGTGCTATTAAAGTCATTTGGCTGTAGCTTGCACACAGAGCTGTTATTCTGTCTGGGCTTTTCTCCTTAAATCCATAACATCACAAAGACAGCCACCAGGACATAGGAAGGCTCAGAGCTTTTGCTGTAAGAATGAGCCCTAGGAAAATGAGCAATCCACAAAGAAGAAACTATTTATATTTGCATTACACATTCCCACGCATGCAGAAAACAACCTCTTTCAGTTGACTACTCTTGAACTACAGCATCAGCTGTACATATGTATATATGAATATGTACTGAGTGTGAAGCAGAGCACAATAATTCACAAAATACTCTAACGAATGTGTACATATTCACTTAAAAGTATGTCAAGGAGTTCTTATAAAGATGTTCAAAAGCTGATTTTGTCTTTGATGCAAAAGCTTGAGTTGGTTTAGTTGTCCAGGGCTGGAGAAATAGCCTATTAGTTGCTCACAGCTCTCTTCTCATTTTAAATTAAACCTCCAGCATTTCACTGGCACCACTTGAAAACATTATTGTTTTAGTGGAAATGTCACATACCTAATGGTTCTATGGGGAGAAGCAATGGCTGCTTTAGTTGAAAAAAAAATAAAAATGCATGAACTAAAATTACGAAAGAATGAACGAGGACTTCCAGCCCAAAAGAATGCAACGTCGGGCAGACAGTGTCAGATTTGCCTGTGTGGGTAGGATGGCTCGCCTCCATTTCTGAGCAGTTCATAAACCTGTTCCCACGCATGGTGGCTGCAGAGTCAGCTCAGCGCCGGAGAAGTCAGTGGGTGCATGGCCCAGCCTGATGCAGATGGGAGTAGGGGCAGTGGAAGTTTAGACTGGATATAAGAAAGAAGCCTTTTACAATAAAGGTGGTGAGGCGCTGGAACAGGTTGCCCAGAGGGGTGATGGATGCCTGACTTTCAAGGTCAGGCTGGACAGGGCTCTGAGCACCTTGATCTAACTGTATGCGTCCCTGTTCATTGCAGCGGAGTTGGACCAGATAGCCTTTGAGGGTCCCTTCCAACACAAAATATTTTATGATTCTAAGACCTGTATGTCACACCACATCCCCTCAAAAAGGAGAGCTAAGGAACTGCTTCTCTGCAAATGCTGAAATTAATAAATGTAAAGCATATTCAGACATGCAGCGCAAAATCTGAAGAGCCTGAGCACACGTTGATATATATATATAGCCTGACATATTGATATATCTGATACATCCTTACTCAGTGTGACGGCCTGCCTGACTCTCCTTTCAGAGACAGATTCGTGCCTGCCTTTGTTGTAAAGGAGGCGCAGCCTGGGCATTGCTCTGTTTATTTGGTAGAGAATCTGGCTCCTCAAACTCCTCATCACTGTGAGTCTGAAGCAAAAAAGTGTGGATCGCAGTTTTTAAATGTCAGCCAGCTGTGGCAGTCTTTTCATTTCTGTTCATTTCTGTTTATCAACACCTTTCCCACCTCATCATGTTGTACTGAACGGGAAGAGCCAAAACTTGTCATTCTGGACTCATCCCAATTACAGACCTCATTTAAATTTTCTCAAGTCTGCCCACAGCTGAGGTTGTTACAGAGAAACAGCACAGGCATAGGGCCCTCCAGTTTTTCTTTCTCTCAAATCTCAAGATGATTCCCTCATTTACCTAAATTGACCTCCCCTATAGACTTCCCAAAACAGAACCTCTCAAACACTTGTTGGCACAAGTTTCCACATAGAAATCAATCTGTAAACCAGCAAGGACTGAGACAAAGACATTTTTCATGGCCAACATACAGTGGGACTCTCACAGAAGGCTAAATTTGCTCATTTTAGAGACCCTCTTTTATTAACTGTGTTTATATAGAAGCCTTTGTTTGCTGGGGAGCTTGGAGACCTTATTTAATTTATAGATCTTGTGTAGAACAATGGCGGCAGCTCAGGCTGTGAAATGCCACTTTGTTGCTTCTTGCCCTGCTGCCCAGTGTGTGAATGCTCATGATGGTGTCTATTTGGCTGGAGTGCGTCAGATGCAGAGCGGGCAGGAAGCTGAAGAAAGGAACTGGTGTCCTTCATTTCCAAGGCCTGGCTCATTACGCATTCGGTGCTGAATTTGCTCTGTGTATAAACGCAGCAGCGACCACTTACAGACATACCTGACTCGAACTTAGGGAGCAGGGAGCAGAGCTCAGGTGTTCTTCCAGGTGGTTGATTTTTCCAAAAATTGTTGCAGAAAAGCTCAGAAAGTCGGATATGCAGTAAATGGCATGAGTGCAAACCTTCTTGTTGAGCTCATTTACACACTGCAACCTGCTGGATCAGCTGAAGTGCCAGGGTAAGCATTGCACAGAGGAGGACTGGGATCAGACCGCTCAGCTAGGAGCGCTGATCTCTGTATTAACCCACCTGCAGTGCATGCTGTACTGAGTGCAGCTCAGACACGTGTGTTACTGCTGCAGGAACAGCAAGCAAAGCCCCATCTGCAGAGGGGAGACAGAGCTACAGTGCAAGGAAACTAAAGCCCAGATATTCAGAGGTGCAATTGCGAGCACTTTTGGCAGCAATTACGCGCTTCATCACTTGCACTCCTGGAAGTATTTCTGCAGGGAATGGTCGTTGCCTCTCTGCTGTGATAGCCACCCACTTGGAGCTCCAGAAGGTCTCAGAGAAGCAGTGCATTTCCCAGAGTTCAAGCAAATGCTGAAAGCAAGCTGGAACCGAACGGTGCTGGCTCTGTTCACTGCCATTCTGGCAGATTTGCCTTCATGCTGATGGAGATAAAGCACAGCGCACTAATACTCACAATACACAGACTAAAAGCGGAACGAGACCTGAAATATACATCAGTGAATTAATCTAGCAAAAGCCACGAGAAGTCGAGTTGCTCATTAGCAAGGTTTGCAATGGTGTGACGAAATATTTCTGTGCAGTTAGGCTGGCTTTGCCCTCCTGGGTTTTGCCAAAAGCAAGCAGCAATCTGCCTGCGCGCACGCCCCAAAGTGCCCCACGGCACAGCATACGGAACTGCTCAGCGCTTCTAGTCTTCTTTGAGTTCAACTCCAGTGCAGCACGAAGCCTGCCTACCTTGGAAGGTGCCTGGGCAGGGGACTCCCCTCCCCAACACATCTCCCTGCCTCAGGAAGAACATGTTCCTTACAGGCCCGGAGGGAGCATAGCAAGAATTGCTTAGGAAATGTTGGCCACTGCTCTTTCATTCCTCAAATCATCATGAATTGCCAAGCTATGGTTAAATGCCTGGGTCTGGGCAGGCTGTAATCCTCACCTTTGAACTTCTGTGATGTAAAGGTAGTGACCCCAGTTTTTGCCTCCACCAACAACTAGAACAGCCTTTTTACCATTAGATTATGGATGTGCTTCTGATATATAGTAGCATGGAGAAAGAAATTTGCAAATTCTCCTTCCCTGTCCCTCAGTCTATTCTTGCTATTAGAGAGGGTCACAAAGACCTTGAATCCCCAGTGTAGGTCTTCTTCAGCCCAGAATTCCCTCATGTAAAGGAGTTCTCAGCCCTCTGACAAGACCAGGTTCTGCAGAATAAAGGGGCTGGATCTCCCTATTCTCAATTTTTACTGCCTCTCTGCACTTACATCCTTCACAGCTGCCCTGCAGAGCTGGGCTGGGCTATTTAACTCAGGTTAACCTTCAAAAGTCTTGGTGCAATTGCTGCCGCTATTACAAAGGAGCATTTCAGGGAGTCACACAGACAGTAAAGGAGGGGATAGTCAAGGCTTAAAAGACAGCCAGATCTTCCAGGGAAGTTGACCAGCACCCAGGTGGAGACCCAGGGCAGTTATAGGTCTTCTATAGAGAAGATTTTAGTAAAGTAAATAGGTTAGATTTTGGGATCAAGAGATTTGCTACAGCTCTGCTGTGGTATATCTACAGTTTGTGAATATTATTTCTGCAGACATTTTTAACAGTACATATTTAAATTGGTTTTAACTGTTCAGCACTAAAGGGACTTTTCATGTTGCAGGCAGCCATTTTGCAAATTTTGTTCTTTTCTCAGTGTTCCTGACTTGCTGTCTAAATTGGTCTACTCATACACTGAAGCTGCCATCTGAGTCAACATCTTCATTTTTTTACTGGACAGTCTACTCCACTCCTGTGGTTGTTTATCTCTACTAGTTTGCCTCTCCTCCAGACCTGGAACACAATACAGGTAATGTCATTTCTGCTACCATTAGTGGATCAGCTTTCTGATTCCTTCCTGTGTCTTAAATGTGTTGGCTGTGATTGCTCAAGTGAAGCACCACTGACTCCTCACCAGGACCTGCACTGTAGTGGGAGACTAACCAATGATAGATATCAGTGACGTGAGATTTTCCTGCAACTTTTCAGTTAAGTTTTCAGAGAAAGAAGCCTCACAAATCATCCTTTGGAGGAAAGAGTGGATGGCCAAAGTGCTATCACAGAAAATACTGCTAAATGAACTTGAAGAAGACATCTAGCCCATCCTCTTGTATCAGTTTAACTAACTTCAAACATAAATGTGATACCCCTCTGAGAGTGATTCCCTCTCCTTTTTTTCCAAGCAGTCTATTTCAGTTCTTAACTGTTTTCACCCTTAGAAAATCACTGCTGCTGCCAAGCCTGCAATGTGGCTCATTGATCCGTACCCCCTCAAATATTTTTGGTGAAATTATTATTTCTTTAGTAGATACTAAACTCTAACTACATCTGTTCCTGGTATATCACTCAACACATTTATTTACATTTCACATAATTAGTGGCATTTTCTGCATATTATTTTACAGCAAAGTAAATGGAGGAACAATTTAAATAGACTGCCTATACCATCTTTTATTGCTTGATAATTAAATTAAATGTTGCAATTCAGGCTGCTGCTGTGTGAAGTATTTTAGATTTGTTAGTATTTTTTTCTTAAATCATCATCTGCTCACAAACTCTAGCTGCGGCAGCTCATCATGTGGAGACTAAAAGATGAAAAGAACAAGATATTTCAGGCACTGTCCAGAAGAAACAAAATGTGGGGGAGTTCCTTTCAATATACCTTCATTTCTCATAAGCTTTGCACAGCCATCACAGGAAATAAATGTAAAGGCATCTCAGGAAGTTATTTAATCTAGCTTCCTGCTCCAGGGCTGAATTTGAACTGAGAATTTATAAGAAATAATGGAAGACAACCTAGTGCATTACTTTCTTTCTGAGTCACCTAAATTTCCTGTCTCTGGAGGATTCCAATGCTTTGGAAAATACGAACTTAATGTTATAAAAGATTTTTTTCTTCATAGAAATCCTAAAATTATGCTTTTCCATCTATCGAAGGGATTATTTGATACTGATAGCCTCCTTATACAACTAGTTCTCCATTTAAACCGTAAAAGAATACAGGTCTTGCTTAGTGACTTAACTTTGAGTGACACCATCATGTCCATAAAAGGATGGGGATGTTTCTTCTATATTAGGTTTGGTGCGAAGAACTCCATCTCATGTTCCTGAATTATCAGGTCAAATACTTCTATCCATACAATTGAAAAGAATTGCTTCATACCTTCTCTGCGTTCCCGTGCTGATATGAAGAAGTGGAAGGGAAATCTATGCAGAAATATCAATATCTTCTAATGTAAGACAGTAAAAGACACTGACATTCATTTGCAAGGAGTAACCTGGGTCGCATCTGTGAGAATAAACCCTATTCACTTATTAAAATGCATAGATGTTACTTTGTTTTAAAGGACTGGAAATATAGAAAACAATATTTTGATACCTTTGAAAATGATCAAACAAACAGAATATTCAGGTCTCTCCAAACTGATGTCTAAAGCAAGTACTTACAGCTCGGATATATTTCTGATTGAGTGACCTGGTTGAGTGGTGAGGAAGTGTGATGGTAATTCAGTGTTATTGAGCTTAGACTGATAGCAAAGAATCATGGGAAGACTTTAAGAGTCTGAAGGAAAATTCATTTCCCTTAACAGAGGGTTATAATGTTATCTGAGACACTGGAGGAAGTGGGATGCCCACACATTTCTGACAGATCCTGGAATCGTAGAATCATAGAATATTTGGGCTGGGAGGGATCTTTAAAGATCATCTGGTTTCAATTTCCCTGTCAAAGGCAGTGAATGGCCCAGAAAATATCCCAGGGATGACAGATAAGACCCAGGAACTGCTGAAGCCTTTTGGAGCACAGTCTGGGACAGCCTCCAGTACTGTCATTGGCAGAGCTTGTATTTTTTTGGCTACCTCCACTGAGTGATAAAATACAAAAATAAATTCAATTAAGTTAAAAAGCAAGGTAACTGATATAGGGCAAACCAATCCTAACTGTGTGTAAAATGAGCTGAATGTTTTTGCTCAGTGGTGAGACCGTGGGTTGTGGTTGGTAGACCTCAGTATATGGACAAGGACAGGCTGAGAGAGCTGGGGCTGTTCAGTCTGGAGAAGTGCAGGCTCTGAGGTGACCTGATAGCAGCCTTTCAGTATGTAAAGGGGAGCTACAGGAAAGAGGGGGACAGACTCTTTAGCAGTGTCTGTGGTGATAGAACACCAAGGATCTTCTTTAGGATGCAGCTAGTAAAGCTCTCCATTTACTGATCATACTGATGGAATCTTGCTTGTTTACAATGGGGCCGAGGACAACTCCATGATGTACAGGATTTGAACTGTAATCACTGGAAACTCAACCATGTTCGAACACAAATTTGTATCTATAAACTTTCAATCTAATCAGGTGGCAGGTGACAGTTAACAAGGCATTTGGTGTGTCTTACTCTCCAGCTGTCCTAACATCATTTATCACACCAGTCATGGGCTTCCCTTTCCAAATGGCCAATATACATGGCAGGAGCTACCACACACTGACTTCTGACACTCTGTGTTTCAGTCATCCAGCAGGTTTGCAATAAGGAAGTAAAAAAAAACCTGCTTTTGTTAATTAACACTTGAAATAAACATAGGAGCCAAAGTCTTTTAACATAGTCAGTTAGATATGCAATTGCTTGCGGTTTTAGCATGAGAATTGGCCACAACACAGTATAGGAAAAAGCTTCTGAAACCTTCAAGCCAGGATCAAAGCACTTTATTCTCCAGGTTTGCAGTCAGGAGAAGAAAAGCATCAGACTGTTGTCAATGTTGTCATTCAGAGCTCAGAAGAACGAAGCAACTGTAGGGCCATGGTAGGTTTCATTTCTATGAAAGTCAAGTGAAGTAGTGAGAGTAACAGACTCTCCCAAGAGAAAAACAAACTTGTGCTTGTTGTCTTTGACAGTCTGAAAGGGATTGGCTGATGGCCAGGAGTCTCAAAATACTCACAATAGAAACAGAAAACAAATTTCTTCTGCTCAAAGAATGAAAAGGTTCCATCCTTCCAGGGCAAAAGGAGCAAAAGATACAAGGGTGTGAGCCAAAGAATCTCCATTGTTTGCAAGTGTACCAGTTAGTCTGGAAAAAAATTGTTTCTTCCTACAAAACTTGTCACTCATCACAAGCAACTGAACTAACATCATTACTGTGACTGTAATTTATAACATAGTTCGGGATTTTTTTTAATCCATCTGTTAGCGTAGGGATTAAAAGGCAAACAATCTGATTATCACCTTGCCAACGCTTATCATCAGGTGATTATTACTCTTTAGATCGCTGCCCAAAGCCAACAAGGAGCACATTAACTGAGAACAAAAGGTATTGTTTAAAAAAACAATTTACCATTAAGACCCCATGATATAGATCAGCTAAATCCAGCGATACTTTAGGGATCATGACCCCTGGGTCCCCTGCCAGGCCCATTACAGTTTTATCTTATCGTGACTGTATATCCAAATAAATCAGTGTGTGTCACAAAAGCATACCAGTTAGCATTGCCTATCTGAAGGATGCTGTACGGCTTTTGTTGCTTTATCTGTGCATTCTGTAATTGCTTTAGCTGGACATCCAGGAGTAGCGATCTGATTTTAAAGACTTCTGGGATGAGATGGCTTCCTGCACACCAATTTTTTCCAGCTGTGTTAACAAACAGGAGGTGAAACAGATGGGTGGCAGATACAAGGCTCAAAATCAATTAACACCTCCCAAAGTTATGAATACCTTAATAAAGCAAACCTTCACGTTTCCCGAAGAGCAGCAGGAGTTCATGACTGTTGTAGCATACTGAGCCATGTAGGGCATAACTATCCTGCAGGGCATGACTATCCAACCTCTCCGATTTTTGCAGTGTATTCTTTCTTCACAGCTGTAAGCCCCACGCTCAAGCAGTCATCATTGATTTGCCAGACATGGGGACTACTGACTGTTCCTTGTTTGCAGTGACTGGATTTTGAATCATACACTGAAAAGGCAGGTGGAGAGGTGCAGTGGAAAGTTTCTAACTGGAGCTAAAGAAATGTAAGGTCAGCAAGATTTGTGAGATCTGCTGGGAAGGCAGAATTAAATTTTATTTATGTTTTCTCCTAGCATTTCAAGGAAGTAAACACAGTGTTTATCTTCCTTTCTGTGTTAGTGGAAAATTCTGATGAATAAGTATTACAGAGTATGCTTCTGACTATCTGATCCTGGAGTACAAGGTAGGCACTGTATTATCATATTTAAGCACTAGAGCCTCAGAGTCTAAATCTTGAAGAGTCCTGAAAAGAAGTAAAGAGCAGGTGATAATAGGTTAACAAATCCAACTACTACAGTTTAACACCAACTCTTCTTCTCTGTCCCATTCCTGGAATTAACAACCCAACTCAGTGCCAAAACAATGTATTTGAATAAACTAAACAGTTTTCACTGATATGGCAGAGATCCAAGCAGGTATTTTTTTTAGAGCTTATTAATTATAAATCTTACTTATTAAGAATTGACAGAGCAGAGGGCAATAGTGGTGGAGAACAGCAATATCTTAAATAGCTTTCCTCAAATATTGCTCCACTGCCCTTCAGAAGAGTGGTACTTGAGCAGAGTGAGGTTAAACCAGGACCTAGAGCTAGCCAGAATAAAACATCATGCAAAAAGCATGACTGTATCCTCACCTTTTTGCCACAAATTAAGACTGCCTTCTGAGCCTGATTGTGAAAGATGTGTGACAGTCCCATTCCACTAGGTCTGAAGGTTCATGACATGGAAATTTCCAGCCTTGGTGGTACATCCAGCTCTTATATCACAGGTATGTAAATAGGACACTAACACATGTTATGGCTGAGATTGAGAAGACTCAAAACTGTAACTTTGCCAACAAGAAAATATCTAGAATGTCTAGCTTGGTAAGATCTCAGTGGGATCTATGCCCAGATAAAGAAGAGAATGCAGTACCTTGAGGCCCACGAAGAGAGAACATTCTGTTGGAAATGTCACAGATCAAGTCTGAACAGGAATGTACTCTGGGATTTTTTAGTATTGCCATGCATAACTGGCCACTGAAAGGCACTCTGGGACTTGGCCTGTTACGAACATTTTCAGGTCTGATCATTAGTCTTCTGGTTTTGTTGCTTTCTCCAAAATGATCAAGAACTCAGATTTTTACTACAAATAAAATATCTACAAATGTTTATTTTACTTGCTTCAAGTTCCTGATGTCTACAATGTGGGCAGTAAGAATGGGCTCAGACTAAATAAATATGAAAGAGCCTGAAGGTCAGACTTGTTTAGAGAAATAGATGGTTAGGAATGACTTTTCTGAAAAAAAAAGTGAGGTGGAAGTCTGGAAATCTCCAGAGGATTGGGATTTTTACAGGATTTTGACATCCCACATTTGCAGTCAGGATGCTGGCAGCACAGAGGGATCTATTCTACAGGATTTGGGATCATATACTTTCATTAGACCAAGAAAAATAGAAGAACTTGCTAAGACTGCAGAGAGGCCATGGACACCTTGGGCAATCCTTTGGCTGCACTGTTCCAAGGTTCTTGATTAATTTAGTTCAATCAGTTTGTCTGAGCTAATGGTTGGCTGATGTTTATCAGCACATTTGGTCCATCAGTAATCATGTAATGCATCCAGTGAACACCACTAAAAGCAAAAGATATCTATGTCCTGTGGCTGATGATCCATACCACCCAAATACTTCTACATCAGCCACTTTTCATTACCAATCTCTTTCTGGTTTGATGAAAGGTTTTGCTTACTTCTGCATGTTGCTGTGCTTAGTGTTACATGGTCTTTGCTGTTTCATCGCATGCAACAGAAGACAAGACCTGACATCTGGATAAATGAGGGCAAATTCCTACTGTGACCAGAGAAAGAGGGAGGCGATCACGGGAGGATGTGTTGGAACTGGACCCACAGAGGAGCTACAATTCCAGACTTACTCAAAATAGTCTGTATATTTTTACTTCTTTAGCACATTGTTTTTCTTTGAGTTTCTGATGATTCCAGGGTCTAATGAACAGATGATGTAGCTCAAACTATTACTCCTCTCCCCCACAGCTTGTTTGACCCTGAGAGCTCAGTCTGAGCTTCTGCAGGAGGTGGGTGGAGGTGAGCCAGCAGATCCTCTGCTGAAGTAGCTGAGGACCTTTTGCCCATTCTGCTCTTCAGGCTCTGTCTTAAGGGCAGCAGTCTCCAACAAAAGAGCATATCTTAGCTGCAAAGGAGCTACCATAGCTTGAACTACCACCACAGCTAATGGTAAAATTCTCTCAAAGTCTTTTCTCCTACAATTCTTTTTTGATGACCTGGCTTGGAGGTAGGGGAACCTTCAACATCATTGAGGAAAATTGCCTATAGAAATACACCTAGCCATACTTCAGGGTATTTGTACATATAAAGGGTTACTACAGTTCCCAGTGTGGATATATACACATCTCCCACACCCAGTTTAAATTTTCATGTTTACTTGTACTGTATGCCAGAATCCAATCAAATTCAGAGCAATTGCACCCAAGTAGAAGCAGTCTGCAGGCAGAGCAGAGCTCAGAGGCAGTACTCACAGACACAGCAGTACCAACATAATTCTGAGGCTGAGCACTCAGTTTTAACAGAATAGCATGAAAAGAAAAATTTATAGCTATTACTCATGTACTTAAAAGCTGGAAGGAGAGGGCTCCCATGTAACCTAGAACTACTGCTGAGTTTGGGAATTCCCTCTCCTCACATGATGGATACATTATGTCTCTAAGCTATAAGTGAAGAAATGTTGTGGCTGGACCCACTCCTCTTAGGCAGCATGACAGGGGCATGCCCTGCAGCTTGCTTGGGTCCTTCATCTCACTAACACATGGACACATCAGTTCTGAGACCTGTGGTGTCAACTCAGAGCCATCAAAGAGACTTCACAGCTCACAGGTGATGCAACATTAGGTTTTAAAGACCATTATATCCCATCTGCTTTTTACTTAGCAAAAGATGCATTTCCAAATACTGCATTGTGTATCAGAGCCACTAAGCACTGTCTTACAAAAACTTATTTGCCAACATATGCACAATTTGCACCAGAGGGAACAATGTTTTGTTCTTAATACAGAGACAAAAGGCCCCAGATCCCATTACAGATTCCCTGAGCCAGCTAGTCTCCTTGTTTACATTTTTACAGAAAAAATCAAGGATGTTTTTACATTTGTGAATGGAAAGACAGTAACAGAAGTATGTGCAAAGTGGTATTTCTTAGTCCTACATCAGATTTAGCTTTGGATAACAGCCAAGAAAACAAGGTAATTGCCAGCTGTACAGCTGTGAGCCCAGGTTCACATAGAATCAAGGCTTTTCCTAGTGCTTGATAGAAGTAATGGGGCACCTTAGTTTTCCTGAGGTTATGTTCAGAGCTGACTACTACATCCTTGCAGCTCTGAGCTAACACCACATACAGGTCTGTCAGTTACCAGTACATGTGTATTACTGCAGCCCTACATACTTAAAATAACCTGGGAATGATCCTTCTCGTGTGCCACAGTAAATCAGTAGGAATATCTCATGAAAATAGCATCAATATTTCCACAATGGTGAGATGAACAGCAGTAAGCAATAATGTGGGAGCTGTTCAGCCAGTAGACCACCTCTTGGTATGGTTTTTCCTGGGCCAGCTAGATTTTTTGCCAAGTGATGAATAATCAGAGGTGCAAGCACAGGCCTGGGAGCTTTGCTACTCCAGTCTGGGTGCAGATCTTTGCTTTGGGAGGCAGGAGAATCACTTTGAATCTCTTTCATAAGATTTTATATAGATTTTGAAAGGTAAGAAAGTATGTGTGCAAGTCATTGCACACCAGCCAAGTACAGTCCCAAGCTGATGTCACTCACTGTGACAAAGAGCCTAAATGTCTGGTTTCAAAGACTATACAGTGCTGTGGTTCCCTGTCACTTGTTGATCAGGAAGCCTCACAATAACTTGCAGGGACACACCTCTTCTCTCACATCACCAGATGTACATCTATTTCCCACTCACCATGCAGGCGTTCTTCATCTTGCAGCAATGGTATGACAGGTGGATCCCAATTACTTCTCTTCCTTCTTACAGGGGAAGTCTGTGTTTTGGGTACTGGACATGGTGGGTCATGTGCTATATGCTGTGTGGTCCTTAGGACATCGAGCAACTGTGCTAAAGATTGTCCTTTTCTGCTCATCTGCCTTATGACCCATCCCCAGTCCAGCTGCAAGGGTTACTAAGGAAATCTCCCTGGGTGCAGGCCAGAGGTGGGATGAACTGTTCTGGCAGGGATAATTTGGACCTAAATTATGTGCAAGATTTTTGATGTGTTTTCCTTCTTAAGGCTTTTAACCCTTTCGGCTCACCCATAACAGCACAGTAATATTATTTCTTTAAGGAACTGATTTAAAACTTACTCTCTTCTTTGGTCTAAAAGGCAGCATCCTTACTTCAGCTCTGCTCTGGGTTTTCTGCACCAAATGGGTGCAGCCTGTACTAACTCTTACTTTACTTTGCCTCTTCTCCACATTCTGCCCCCTCCTTGTCCTGAGCTCACCTGCCTGCTCCCACATAGCTGACACTTCTCTATCACCTCCCAGAAATCTCCAGTTCCTTCCTCCCCATCTCTCCTTAGCCAAACCATTTTTTCCTGTGTCATTGTTATAATTGCCCATGGCAGGATCCCAGACTTGACTCTGCTGAAGAACATGGGAGTCCTGCCACTGACTTCAGTAGAGCCAGATTTCCTTTGAAGGGTTTTGATGATTTCCCATTAGCTCTTCTGCAACATGTGTGCGAAGCAGCTCCTTGGTGAGATTCACAGAAGGCCAGCAGTAGCTGATGACTGAAATGCAATTACAGTATCAAACCTACATTTTAGTCCATTTCCTCTGAACAGGCCCATCTTTTTGAATGTTCAAGTTGATTCTGTTCAAATGTATATAGTTTGATACTATGGAACTCATTCCATATCATCTGTTTAGTTTGTTTAAAGTTACAGGAAAAGCTACTCAAAATGATGGCTACAATCTGCTCCTTTGGCCCCAGTATCATGTGCACTGGATTGCCTGAGTTTCTGAACTTTACAGCACCATAAATCTGTGTAACCATAAATGTAGAGGCAAGAAGTATGCAGGCTCGATGAAAACATCTGAATTAGCATCATGTAATGATAAATACATTCCCATAAAATCTCCTCTAGAAATCTCCTAAGAGTAGCTCTTAATGACCAGCAAAAAAAAAAAAAAAAAAAAAAAAAGTACCCCGTATTGTTAAAAACTCTATACGGTGTATCAGGATGTTTTTACTTTTTAAATGGTGTACATCAGGATACGGCCATGAGATCTTAGGAAAAAAAAATTTAGTAGAACTGTTTAATGCAGGAAGTGTCCTGGGAATGAATGCAACCTTGAAGCTCTTTAAAAGAAGGCTACAAGGTCTCTTTCACTATATTGGCACTAGAATACAGTTAATCAGCTACAGGAAAAAAGGTAAGCTATTATAGTACCCCTTGGCTCATAGAAAACATTCAGCTCTCAGGCTTTTTAGCCAGTGCAAGTTAAGGAACTTCATCTGCTCCAGTTTAAGCTGACGAATACGTCCTGATTGACTTAAACAGAGGAAAGACTGGACCACAAATGCAGGACAGGAGGGAACTGACTGGAAATGGCTTCATATTTCTGTCAAAGCAAAGGAAAATATCTGTAAACAATTTCCTTCTATGGTGTTTTAGAAACAGAATGATTAATGGAAAGCAACTGGAAGAACAGCAACTACCAACCCAACTGAAGGAAGCAAAATAAGCAGGACATTTACACAACTGTCTTCCCAAAGCAGCTAAAATATTTCTCACACCTATCTTTCCTTTTCAATGCTATCTAAAAGCAAATAAATTGAACAGATTTTTTTTTTTTTGCTTCTTTTCATAACATCATCTTCCCTATCCTCCTTTCCAGTATCATTAGGGCTGCGCAGCACATCAAACAGAGCTCAGTAAGTTTCAGCTGCTTTGACGATCATTTAATCTTCTATCCTTCAGTACTACCTGTTAAAAAATTAAGGCAAAATGAGTGTGTGAGCAGAAATAGTAATTGCAAACACATTCTGTTTATCCTGAAATGTGTAAATGAAGAAAAGATAGTGCTTAAAAGGAAAACGGTCTTTTCTTCTGTAAAAATGAGACCTCTAATGTTCTTATCATTCCCACTCTTATCTGGTACAGAGCACTTTCAATCCATCAAGACAGTACTCTTGTCTAATCGAGCTGCTGAGAGATAAGAGGTTTTAGGGTTTCCTGACCATTGTTTGAACCTTTTTATTTCTAGCTAAAAGAAGAAAGTCTTGAAAGTTACTAAAGCTCTGACTGTAACTAATTAGGGAATCTGAGGCATATTCAGTTCACCGCAGAGGTTAACGAATAGGAAAACTTAAAACCATTGCAGAATTGACCTTAATGGGAGATTTAGATTTGAATTAAATCTATAGTAAGCTAGTCAGTGGAGATTCAGGTTTCTTTTCTTCTTGCTTGGAAAAGCTCAAAAGCCTGCTGTTGGGCATAGGAAGAAAAAGCAAGCAAACCTTAAAAGGTTTGCCCACTTGTATTTATTTTTGTCTGAGTATTGAGCCATTTTAATGGAGATGAACAAATGGTGGGGCAATTAGCAGGGTTACTTGTGTAGACTTATAGTAGACTTATAGTTAGGACCAACATGGGTGAAGGCTCTGAGTACAATGGAAAAGCAGCACTTGCAACTTAAAATTAAATACCTCTCACATCATTGTAATACATTCCAGAAGGAAAACATTGCAGTCACTCATTTTATTCTTTTCTGTTGTAATGTCATTTACATGATAGTTATGTGAGAACTAATTTTAACAAAACACGAAAGCCATGTAAAAGTAAAGCATGCTTGGCAAAGACTAAGAGACGGTGAGCAACAGATTCCAAATTAGTTGCAAGTTTTTGTTTCATCCCAACTGACTTTCAACTCCTCCGTCTACAATAGACTACCATTAAATTATAAATCCTTAAAAAATGATTATGTCTCTCTTGATGTAATGGCAAATTAAGGAGGAAACGTTTCTCAGAATTTAGCTTCCTACTTTTAAAATTGTAATTTTAATTGTTGTGTTCAGTCCGTTACAAATCACGTAAACATCATTCAACATAGCATTTTTTCATTATGTCTTATGTATATTAGTGAAATCATTACAAATGCGTTTCAATAAATCACCAGATCAACTGCCGTGGCAAAGCCAACAGGAGAGCTGGAAAATAATTGTTCTTTTATGGTTTCCCACAGTAATGGGACTGTCTCAACCTCCAGGCAATTCATTTATAGTCCCTTTTTAATAGTAGCTACTTACTTGAGTTTCCGCCTTCATATTTGGGTTGTTTCATCTAGACATGAGTATCAGTCCCAGCCTGATTATTTGGATTCAACTCTAATTTATCCCAGATTGTCCATGGAGAGTGTACATTACAGAGCCGTATGGCTAAAAGGAAACACACACACAAAAAACTATCCCAATAACCTGCACTGAGACAGGATCAAGTAAACTAAACCCTTCTCAGAAGAGGGTTATCTGCCTGCTCTCAAAAACATTCAATGAATAGCTTTCATACCTCACTTTTCATCCAATATTTCAGAGTCTTTATATATTTAAATTTTTCTTCTTTTTCAATATAAAACTTTTGGATATAATTAGACTTATCCTCTTCTCAACCAAACATAGAGAATAGTGATTCCCTGTCCTTCCCACAGCAACATTAACATACAAGAAGTATGCAGTTTTCTCCTCAACTGTATTTTCTTAGGTATTAAACAAACCATTTCCTTTAGACTTTTCCTGTATGTGCTGTATAAGCTTTATCACCAGGCTAAGAACCATAGAGTGGTTTGAGTTGAAAAGGACTCAAGCTTCACCAACTCCTGTACACTAGCTAAGCTTTACTCTATTACTCCTAATGAAAATCAGGCAACAAACAGAAATAATTAGAGCAAGAAGGGTGATGATTTGCTGTACTCTTTGCACTGCCAATTGCTCCAGCCCTACATCCATGGGTTTGATCATAGAATCATAGAATCACTCAGGTTGCAAGGGACCTCAAGGATCATCAAGTACAACCGCAGCCTATCCATAGTACCCTAACTCTAACAAACCTCTGCTAAATCATATCTCTGAGCACCATATCCAAACGGCTCTTAAACACATCCAGGGACGGTGACTCAACCACCTCCCTGGGGAGCCTATTCCAATGTCTAACCACCCTTTCTGTAAAGAATTGTTTCCTAACGTCCAACCTAAACCTACCTTGGCACAACTTGAGGCCATTTCCCCTCGTCTTGTCACCTGTCACCAATGAGAAGATACCAGCCCCACTCTCACTGTAAGCACCTTTCAGGTACTGGAAGAGAGTAATAAGGTCTCCCCTCAGCCGCCTCTTCCCCAGACTAAACAGCTGTAGCTCCCTCAGCCTCTCCTCATAGGGCTGATTTTCCAAGCCCTTCACTAGCCTCGTTGCCCTTCTCTGGACCTGCTCCAGTACCTCCACATCCTTTCTGTACTGAGGTGCCCAAAACTGAACACAGTACTCAAGGTGAGGCCTCACCAATGCCAAGTACAGGGGCAGGATGACTTCCCTGGTCCTGCTCACCACACCATTCCTGATACAAGCCAGGATGCCATTGGCCTTCTTGGCTGCCAGGGCACACTGCTGGCTCATATTCAGCTGACTGTCCATCAGCAATCTTCACCTAGAAGTGTGCTTATCACTCTTGTTCTTGTAGAGCATCGTCTGTCTGTCTTGAGCCTCCTACCCAATTCGACAGACTTCAGATTCCCACTCAGTCCACCAAAAAGCTTTGGCTGAAGACTGGTGCACCCCCCGAGGACTGCAGGGGTGGTCCTTTATGTATGTTCTCTTCCCTTTACCTGCAACAGATGCAGGATGCAGAAGATGTTCCTTTCTACAGATAGGGCAATACTGCAAATCCTTATTTTTTGCAGGATAAAGCATACAAGCTAATACAAAATGCTTTGAGGTTCAGGAAATGTGAGCTTATTCTATTAAATATACAAATCATGTAGATCTTTATGAAAATGTTTAGAGAAACATTCTGGCTACAGGAAGTTACTAAAGGACTTTGTCTTTAATTGGAAAAAAAGATTGAGACATAAAAGAGATGAATCTTGCTTTTGCTAAATGTGTTTAAGCTGTCCTTTTAATAATAAAAACCAGTTGTCCTCAAAATGGGATAATTTTAAATATATAAAAAATAACACACCACAGGGAACTGAAAAGAAAAAACAAATTTAATGATGTATTCAAGGCCATCCAAACCACCCACCCACATATTAAGTGTTTGCTGGCTACACAGACACTATAGTTGCCATGGTTCAACCAATGATCTTCTTCAGAAAAGTAAATCCCTTGGTTAAAAAAAAAAATAAAGCACAATAAAATATTGCATGCAGTGAATAATCAAACTGTTAGGGCAACATCCTGCTTCCTCTGAAATCAGCAGGCTCCTTTCTGCAGGATTGGTGCTAAATTTTCAGCTGCCTGATGTACCAAAAATAGGGGGGCTGCACCACAGAGAAGGGAGCTGCCTGGTGGAGGAGAGGGGAGACTGAAGCTGGGGGTGTCAGGGTGACTGCCCCGGTGAATTAAACATGGAATTTAGTGGTACATATAACATTGCTTTATTTTCTTACATAGATGTATCTCTGAAGAGCTGGCTGTCATTTGAACAATGGGCTTGAAAGGAGTGAAGCAAACTGCTTCCAGCATAGTGTGGCAGAAGCCAATGGCAATGCTGCTGTAGAGTGACATAGCCTGAATGAAATGCTGATTGATATGCAGTCCATGTGTCATCATATGTGGCCAAATCTGCTGGTACTTTAGAATTGCAAATACCAAGAGGCTGAAAATTTCAACTGGCAGAAGAAAGAACCTGGCAGGGGTGTGCACAAGAACCTTTCCAAATACTTCTGAAACAAGGTGTCCCTACAGTCAGAAAAGATTGCAGGTGTATGGTATGGGGGAATTCATTGACTGAAAAGAGACAGCTTTGCTGCAGCAAGAGAAATATAGACTTTGCTTGATATAAGTAAATGTACACACATATAAGAAGTATATATAAGTAGATACATGTATACATAGACATAGATGTAGATGTAGATGTAGATGTGGACGTGGATGTAGACATAGATGTAGACATAGATTATATATATGCATGTGTATATGTATATGTATGTTTATGCATGGTAGCAGTTCTTTAGTAAATGAAAAGTAGCCCTACTAGTGACTGATGGACCCTTGGTCATCTCAGAGGGCTGCTTTCTTATGGTACATACAAACAAAAGAAGCCATTTGGAGCACAGAAACATAGGAACCAATGTAAAGCACATTACCTCAATGTCACTGGCAAATTCTGAGAAGATATACTAGTTTTCATTCCTCACAGAAGTCCATTTCCTAGTATCTAATGCAGTCTCCTGATATGGCAACATTAAATGTGACAAAAGCAATCTGTGAAATTGCCATCCATGAAGCTGCAACTTGCAAAAGCATGGAAGCTGAGAGGGCTCATTGCTGAGATTTGGGGACCATGAGATTTCAGAGATTAGAGAGGATGCTGAACCAGATGAAAGGCGGAAGCAGCAACAACAGCATAATCTTGCAATGGCATGCATTCAAAAGCCCCCATGCCGAGTGAGAGAGACACCAAGTCCATTTGAAAACTAGCAAAGGTAGCTGGCTGCCAGCAAAAATAATTACTTTGCAAAGACAGAGACAAACTTCGGAAACAAACTGACAGACTTCTGAAAGAAGAACCCGTTTTAACTTGTCATGGCAGAGAAGTATGTATATATTTTAAAAAGCCTTTACAAAGTTAATTGCTTGGAAAGAGCCAGGGAAGGGGAAAGCACGTACCAGCAGCAACAACATCCTTGCTCCCCCACATCTCCAAGGATGCAGAGGCTAGGTTAGATGCTAGATAGACACAACATTGACATGCTGCCAAATCTAGCTTTTGGCTAAAATGAAAATACATAGTAACTCATTAGGATATAATCATTTCAATGAGGGGGAAAAAAAAGTCCTGAACATATGGAATGCTAATGTTTATACGCCTGTCTTGAGAAGTCATTCAAATGGTTGCTTCAGAAGAAGTTAGAAGAATTAAGGGTCTTGAAAGGAAATAAATGAAGGCCTAGATGTGGAGATTCAGGCTGGACATTAGGAAATATTACTTCTCAGAAAGGGTGGTCAGGCACTGGAATGGGCTGCCCAGGGAGGTGGTGGAGTCACCGACCCTGGGGGTGTTCAAGGAACGATTGGATGTTGTGTTGAGGGACATGGCTTAGTGGGAGCTATTGGTGATAGGTGAACGGTTGGACTGGGTGATCTTGTAGGTCTTTTCCAACCTTGGTGATTCTACGATTCTGTGATTCTATGATTCTATGTGCAAATAAGACAGTGTGATGCTGATATGGCAATGACTGCATTAGGAGAATACTGTGGACTAAGTGTGTCCATGACGGTCAAACTTCTCACAGAAGCCTTGACCATATCAAGCTGAGGGCATGCCTGGCTCCTTCTGATTTATCAGATCTGCTCATGTTGTCTTAGAGGTCTGCAAGGACTGAAGGGGCAGCTGGTGGGATCCAGCTCAGGTGTCTGCTAAAGTCTATTCACATACAGGTATCTTGCTTCTGTTGGATTGGGGTTTCCATGCTTCCAGAACTCCAAATAAATGTAAGGATCTGCAGGGTGAGGAACACTTTTAGGGAAGTCTTTTCCATTTGTCTGAATGAGTTTTCTGAGGTCTCAGGAGCACCGCACAGATGCCTTTCTGCAGCAAGGGATTTTGCCAAATTCAGTTCCTCATTAGCATGACCTCCGTTACTTGCCAAAATCTTTCTGAGCTATGTACACAGTTTCTTATTCCAGGAAACGAGGGTTTAACCTGCAGACATACAAATTTTAAGCCTTAAAATCAGAGATTTACTTGAGAGAGAGGAGAGGGGAACACTTCATATGAGAGGTGTAAACAAATATCTAAAGAGCCTGCAGTCAGGGTGCATTCATACATAAATGGAGTTCCCCTGAGGAGTAAGGGAACATCAGTCTGCCCCTGTTACATCCAGTGCCTTCTTTCTTTACACTTATCCTGTGACTCTATGAAGGCCTTGATCAAAAGTGGATGAATGTGCTTTAAAACAGATGGGATTTCCTGGTATTTAACCAGGCATCAGCTGGATAGTTAACTAGCAGAGTAACACTAGATAAATCTAAAACTTTTAAAAAAATCTTTTACTTTTTATTCAAAATAAAAAAAAAAATGCACTATTTTTATACTATAATACTATTTTCTGGAAAAATAACCCAACCCAAAGACCAGATTACAGACCACCAGAAAGATTTCTGATTCCATAATGAGCCATTAAAATCAATTGTTCTTACTAACATTAGTTGCAGATTTGACTCCTGATCGATCTCCTAAAATCCTTGTGATCTTAGAGAGCAGTCACTATCTCTTGATATCAAAATATCCTTTGATGTTTATCATAAATCATAAGCTGGTCTGCAAGTGAGAAGAGGCTGTCTCACAGCACAGCTCTGGAGAGCTGTTCATATCTTTTAACCCAGAACCCCCTTTTGCAGAAACTTTCCTTATGATTTTTCTGCCAGGAATGTCTGGGAACAACTGCATGCTTTCCAAATTGGGAAACCATAAACGAAGAAGGCATTTGGCCAAGCTGATATGTGTTACAATAAGTTATAGACAGAAAGTGCACTGACACTCAGATAAATATGATGTAAGAGGAATGTTAGCATACAGCACCACATTTGCTTACTGCACATCTAAAACGTGCCCTTGCATGCAGAACAATGAGAGTTTGAAGACAGAGAATGCTTAAACCATATGGCTCCACCCCACAGCGATGCAGGATTGCAACTTAAAAGATTAACAGAAATCTGTCAGCGTGCTGATTGACAGCTGGACTTGATTGCAGTCCCTCCTTTCAGAGAAGGCTATCTCAGCTCCAGATGCAGCAGAGCAGCCCACATGCTCTTGGAGTTTGCCTGGCAGCCCTCACAATCCTAGATGCTGTGTATGCCATGACCAGGCTTGTGAGATTGTGCAGAACAACCACTCACCCACCAGGCCACACCTCTTCTAGCAACACCAGTAGCAATTCTAGGAAGGATCCTCTGTGTGAATGGGGAGTTTGCTCTTGCTGGGAACCACAAAGGGATTTACAAGGAGGGGCAGAATTGTCTCAGTAGGGAAGTCATCCAGGAAGTCTCCTTTCCAAGAACCAGCTGGTAAACTGTTCAGAGCTCCCCATTCACATCTGTAGCATGCTGCACAAACAGTGAGCACCTATAGAATCAGCAGTTTGGTCCTGTTTATTTGTGCTATTGATTGAGTGCTTTGTTATTGGCTTTAAAGAGGGAAAAGGAGGCTGAGACACAGCTACAAAAACAGAGTGCTATGTTGGCACCAACAGGTGCCAACATAATAAGAAATAGCAACGTAACATAACAAGAACCACAGCCTGAATTTAATATCAAGGGCATTTGAAGCAGTCATTCAATTAGCAGCCTGAAATACCTTAATCTATGAGACTGCCTAGGTTTATCCTACAAAGATGCTGAAGTGTTTATCAGACACTCCAGGTGTCAGCACAGGCACACACAGCCTCCAGACCATCCCCACCTCTTTTCTCACAGTGTGTGTGGAGCCTGAGCCCACAGCAGGAAGTCCTGATCAGGCTCTGAAATGAGATCTCATTTTCCAAGCCTGCCCCAGAGAGTCACTGTGCGGCAGCGCTCCTTGGCGTGGTCCACATTAGAAGAATACAGCTGCTCTTTTCTCAAAGAGGGGAAAAAGGAGGCTTTTATGGCTATCCCTGAAGCGAGGCCTCTTACAATGCATCGCAGTGTCTAAACAGACCTACATGCCGTGATCTGACTTGGCAATAATGAGGGACTTGTATTCCTCAGGCTTTGCAGACACAGGCACTGCTCGCAGCGGCTCTCAGAAACGTGTGACATTTACGCAGGGCTGAAAAAGAAAATTGTCCTTTGCTATTGTCCATGTGTTTACCCTTTGCTTTGGTCAGTTTCCATAGTAATCCAAACCGTGCATCCCCTGTGAAGGGGGCACTTCGGGTGCCCCGCTGCCTCCTGCTGCCAGCAGGGATGGCTTCCCTGCGTGAGGAAAGGATTCACCCAGAGCACTGCTGGACACAAATGGTTTTCGTATGACACCATGAAGTGGTTTGTGGAACTCCTGGTTAGCTGTACCAAGGTATTTAGGGGAGTGCCCATTGTTTTCTCATGGGGAGAGTGCAAAGCTAAATGAAATGCAAGTTTGCAAGGGAAACAAGCCTCTCTGAGAGGGTAGATACCTGTTCAAAAGGTAGCTCGCAGAACAAAGGAGAAGCTGAAGAGAAAAGGCTCAGGATAATGCTTTCTTCTTCCCTCTCCCTGTATCAGCTTTCAAAGGCATATACACAAGGTGCAGAGATATCACACACACTGTGATGCTGGGTCTGCTCCAGTGGGACAAAACCACCACTGAGTTCAGTGGATCACATTTTAAAAGTCTGAATGTTAGGTCTGCCATTAAGCATTTCCCTGAATACTTGGTGAATTCAGGGGAATTTCTACCTTTCTGATCTCCAACAAAGCAGACAGGCAAGGCAGCCCATCAGAAACTGCACTATAGGATTATAGGAACAATACATGGTACATAAGACGTAGATGTTAGCACCTTCAGGCACCGTAGAAGTTAACACCTGCGGTGTTGCCCCGGGACTGCTGCCAAGGATATCCTGGGAAACCCCACGAATGGGATTCTTTGGGCACCTGCTCCACTGCTGAACACAGAAAGAGCCTTTTTTTGTATGTCCAATTTGAGTTTCCCTCTTGCTGCACACATCCATTACTTGCCTCTCTGAGGAGATATGGGCTCCATTTTTTTAATAGATAGTGGATGGAGGTTTAGATTTCCTACAGGTACATAAGTGATTTAACATAAGCAAGTAAACTTTCCATCTCAGGAAACTCTTTTTTTTTTTTTTTGCCTTAAGGGTATAGATGTGCACACAGTAGACAGCAACAAGGAGTCACCTCTGCCTGCTTTCAATAACATTATTTGGGTACCAGAAGTAGAACAAATCTCTCCTCTTTGAATAATTTGTTTTGTTTCTTGGAGAACTAATGCAGCCTGCAATGAGCTCTGTGCTGTCAGAGCCAGACTGCTTCTGGTATCCCAGCCAGCTTTTTCAAGGCTAACATGGGCATCCTTCCTAACCTACGACTTATGAAACATCCAATAAATCAAGTGCATTGGTGGAAAGAGGCAAACTATGTACCTAATAGAAAAAAAAATTACAGAGGCAAAAATTAAAACTAATGCATTGTTTGGGGTGGATAGAGAATAAGCTTCTAGGTTTGGAGCATATTTAAGTCATTTGGGGTTTTAGAAGAGACATTCTATTACAAACATACAAGTATGCCTCAGGATCATTTTTGTCTTATATTAGACATGTCTCAAACAACATATTGTCAGCAGTTTTTCTTAGCGAAGGGATGTGGCTTACCAAAAGGGGAACCAGGGTATTTTCCTTGCTATTTTCAAGTGAAGAACTCATAAGGGTATTTTGTCAGTTGCAAACAGATCTTTAACCTGTTGTTAGCCTAAAGCCTTGAGTAGCAGCTATATATTTTGTTTGTATTTAAACAATGAGAAGACATTCAAGCTACATGAAAAGCCTTTGATTTTCTCTTGAAGAAATCAGTATTTTTTTTCCTGCAAACAGCAAGAAATTTTGCTGCAGGACATGATAAATAAGGTAATTACTTTTAGTGAAGCTAAAATTTTATTTATTAGTTGACTGAGAGTCCTTTTTCCAGGATTGAGGTAATAGCACATAACATTTGTAACTCCGTGATTTATACAGCCACATATGAATGTAAATGACCTGGAGCTCACACAGTGAGGATATATTTCAACAATAAGCCAAGTCCATCTTTCTGTTCCTGCAGCCCTATCTGATGCCGATGTTGGTATCTTGCATCAAGCTCACTGACTAGTTTCATGTGTCCTGCTATTACAATAGCCCTTCTTCATGAGGACCTTGTTGATATACGTCTAGATCTTCTAGTCAGGAACTGAAGGAAACCTCTGAATTTCATTAAACATCAGCATTAACACCAACACTTGAACAGAAATCTGCAGAAAAAAAATCAGCTATGCTATTTCAACCAAAATCTGATGCTATATTTTGAAGATGATCTGTAAGGCTTTGACATGGGATAGGAATCTCTCTGCAGAACAAGAAAAATAAAAACAGTTATCATGTCCACAGTGTGAAGGCTTATACTGAGAAGAAAAACGAGAGATTTATTTAAACACACTGTTTGTCCAGAATTTCTTTCTGTTCTTATATTCAAGAGAATATTTGGGCAGCTTAGCAGACGAGCAGTAGAACCCTCCAGATCTTCCTGCCAAGCCTCGAGGAGCCCTGAGAGGTTGACGAGGTTCAAAAGAGTTTTCTTTCCTGTTCTTCTTGCTGCAAAAAGAAAATGCTGGTGACCAAGTTAGAAAAAAATTATGGCATACCCCATTTGCTGGCAATATGCAATAGAGAGATTAATAGCTTGCTGGCATTTTTTTTCTTTTTAAAAGTATATTTTTCTTATTTCTAAAACTTCAACACAATAATTGAAAAGAGGAGAGATGGAAAAACTGTTTTTCTTTGCAAGTGACTTGTTAAAAAGCAAGATGTGTCTTGAAAAATCCCAAAGATGATATTAAAGCACACAGCTGGTTAGGAAATCAGAGTGAAATTGCAGTAAATTCACTATGTCTGTACTCCATGTGGGCTTCTTTTTTTCCCTGGACACTGAAAATATATATACACCTCTGAAAAGCTGTTGTTTCTTTAACCTTATGGTCATTCCTGCAAGTTCAGAACCATGGTTTTGAAACTGAAGACCTAAATTTCTGGAATCTATTGACAGAGCTAATGAACATTGTGCAAAAATTCATCATTCACACCTTATTTTTTTTGTGACAAAGTACAATAAGTAGAATCTGCTAAAGATGGGCACTCACTAACACATGGAATAATTTTGGGAGAAGTCATGAGGGGCTTGATTCAATTGGAATAGTTATGATTTTGGAGGAGAGCTGGTCACATCAGTCTTTCCCTCTTTCCCCTCCATCCCTCCCTCAAACATTCAATAAAACGACTTCAGATGAGGGCTTAGGAGAGTTCTGGATTATTAGAAAGTGGTCTCTGTGTCAGGAAGAGTTGAAAGAAAGACATAACAAAGCTCAGGTTCTTTCTTATTTGCAAGAAGTTAGAACGGACCCAAGGTGTTTGTGTTTAAATCCTCAGGAATATGTGGAAATTCTGACTGGAGTCACCCACGCAAATAGGAGGATTTTTAAAATCCTTTTTAAAGTTCTGGAAGTAAAAGTCTCCCGAAACCAGTTTTCTTCCTCCAATTCTGATCATCGTGTTAGAGAACCCTCTGTCAAGTAGACCTGAAGTAACACATAAGGGCAAATTTTTTATGACACAGATGCTAAATTTAGAAATATGAGGTTCTCAACACAACTTGCCTAATCATGACAAGCCTGTTAATTTTAGTAGGAAATCTGAATATGACATCCAGATCATTTGTTTTGAGAGTTTGTGTATCTAAATTACTAATATTTTGTGGGCAATACATGAGAATTTTTGATAACTCCATCTGGAAAACAGTAGAAATCAAGTATTTCTGAAACAGTTTATAAATTGTCTAACTTTTGGAGACGGAGTTTTCTGGGAGAATGGAATTTTTGCATAGCATACTAATAGGTAGGCAGCAAACCAAAGTGAATATTTGCAACAGAAAACTGAAGGCCGTGTGAAATCATATAAAAGGAAGTCATGATCAGAGAAGTAAAACACCACCAGTTGGTGGAATTGCTAAACTACAAGGATAAATGAGTACATCTGTGCAATTGCACAGAGTCCCATAACACAGGTGTTAGCTGAAATTAGGACATTCTTGTATTCCTCCAATGCAAGATATTTGAAAGGTTCAAGTAGCCCCAAACCAGAACAAACTGTTTTTACAATCACCACTCAGGTTAAACCAGGAGCAGTGAGATATTCCTGTGTACAAGAACATGGGCACTGGGATCACTCTGTGGATCATGTCTAGGTCCCCTGCTATCGTGATAAGTCACGCTGACAATCTCTCTCAGAAACAAATTAAGTCTCTTCTTCAAAGAAATACAGAAATACAGTCCAGAGTTAATGAGTTGGACAGCAGCTGGCACACCCTCACCCAAGAGGACAGTGTTCTCTGTTCCCCAGGGGACAGTCCTCCCTGGAACTGACTGCAGAAGATGGGTTGGGGAGAAATCCCAGTGCCTGAAATAGCCAAATTCAGCTTGAGACTGACTTCTATATATCTCTATACATCATTAGAATGAGCTCACTGTGTACAAAGGGAGCAAGAATACTCCAAAACTGTCAGTTTACCCATCTTCTTATTTGAGATAAGAGATTGTGCATATAGAGAATAATGCACAATCACTAGTCACTAGTGGCTGCCAGTCACAGTATTTAAGTATTGTGAATACTTAAATATTCACAATATTTAAGTTGTGAATAACTTACATAAGTTATATGTATAAGTATTGAAGATGTATGTCAGCTGCAATAACACAGGGAACATGACATGCATTTATTGGCATTGGATTTATTTTATTAGCCATAATGAGAAAGAGCACAGCTAATGCCATGGAACTTACCTTATTGAAAAAGTGTGGAAGGCTCCACTGATAGCTGCACCAGTGATATGCTTCAACTTAAGTAATTGTTCAACTTCCTGGATCACTGTCAAAGTTTTCCTAACAAGAAGAGACACATACATAGGTCACCTTCTATTATTTTTAGGATTGAACATCCATGCACTGAAAATAAAAATCCTAACAAGTACTTTCTCATATTTCAAAGGTACTTTTTCCACTTAGAGATCATGATACCACTATACCATATAGCATTTCAGTCTCCATGGCTATGTATTTATAATTCATACAGCCAAAAACCGTAGTTTTCCATTTTGCTCCAGGGTTAGGATCCCTCAGTGATCTGTGCTTTATGTCTTGTATGTGCCTAAAGGTCACTGTAGGAGTGAAACTCTCCGTTGTCCAATTGGTTGATACTGCCTTTCTAGGTTAGACTGAAAATGTAATTTTCAAGCAAATTACAGAATCATAGAATGGCTTGAGTTAGAAGGGACCTGAAAGATCATTCAATTCCAGTCTCCCAGATGCTCCACTTTACTATTCTTTGGTTTACACCATTGAGCAGTCTCCCAGTGCACACTCTCCTTTTGGGTGAAACTGAGCAGAAAGTGTACATGCCAGACATCTCAGCTGCAACTAGAGTTTCAGTCCAGAAGTAATCTGAAAGAAAACCCCTGAAATGTGCACAAGTTGGAGATGAAGACCAACTGTTTCACTGTACAGATTCATCACTACCAATAGGCACTGTCAGCAAAAGCAGATATAGCCTCTGATATAAACTCAAAATACATTTCTGGACTACTCTTCATGAAAGTGAAAAATGCAGTCACATATACTCATAAAGAGGTGTACGGATGCATTTGTACGGTTTGTCATCCCCATCTTAGTGCAGCAGTAAACAGTACTTCCAGTATCATCAAAGAAAGCCTGGCACCCTCATTACGTTTGTACTCTCCTATTACAACACCTCTGTTTTATGCCATCATTGCTCTCCAGAGCATATGAATTTAGTAGAGGAGGCTTAGCCAAGTGTGTCCAACGTTGCTTTTGATATACCCAAAAAGGATCTGTCAGTGAGAGACGCTTTTTTGTTGGAGAAAAATAAATATTCCTACAATCTGAAAGTATCTTTACTTTCCTGGTTTTTAACTTGACAGAATCACAACCATGAATCAGACAAGACCTAACTACCTATAAATAAAAGCAAATATCTGTCCAAACAAGGCTTCTCATTCACTGTCAGAACTCAGTAGACAGACACCAGTTACACAGTGTGATTAATCTCTGGGGTCTGTGCAAAACAGACCTTCTCAGAACTCTTTGCAAGTGGTGATTACTTCTTTCTCCTTGAGTCCATTCTGTTTACATTAGCAAGCCACAGACAAAGACTTAGTTTTTGAACAGATATGCTCTGCAGCTTTCATCTTCTTTGTTTTTATCTCATTTGGTTCACAACCTGGGACTGTATCCAGAGAATGATTAAATGAACAGACTCTCTCTTAGGTCCACATGGCTGTTCCATTCCGCATTGATTTATATCGGATAAAATAATATATGACAAAATACATCAGAAAGAGTCTTCTGGGGCTGAGGAGATAAACCAAGGTAAAGAGAAACTGGTTTCATATCCCTCTTACTCCCTCTTAGCCTCCACCCCAGATATACAAATTCTGTTTAGCATCAAGTTCAGCAAAAAACTGAAGGCTCTGAATCTTTTTCTTTTTTTTCTTTCCCGAGCATGGTTTTTTTTGTTGTTGCTGTTGTTTTTGTTTTTGTTTTTGTTTTTTGTTTGTTTGCTTCTTTGTTTTAAACCATAGAAGTATTAGAGTGCTTTTAGTAGACTGTTGTAGTTATATATGTGCAGATAAACTTAGGATGAGTGTACACACTAAGATCTCTAGATGCTGTCTTACAAATCAATACTACCATCTCTAGCATTGCCCACACCAATTCCAAGTCCTAAAAATATCTTCTGTCTCTGATGAGGAAAGCGAGGGGAAAAATATCCTGGTGTTTGTCACCACCTTCTGTGGGTGTAAGGTACAGCCCATTGGCACCACACCAATGCCTCCCCAGCATCATCAGTCCCAGTAATTTTGCTTGGGTTGTCACTGCACCCATGTGCATTTCCAGTAGCAGCACAGCCTACAGCCCACACAATCTCTCTGACTCTCCAGGTTCTGTTGATGCTAGAGTGCTCACTCACCAATGCAAAATGCAGTAGATGAAGAATAGTCTGCCCACAAATTACTAGTTGTCTCCACTCTTATTTGCCCTTTTTACCTATTTAATATCAGATCTGACTGCTCAGAGCCTTGACTCACTGTTGCCTCTTGTCTAAATTATGATTCTTCCACATAGCTTCAGGCTAATCACAGCAGCTCTGCACTCCAGAAGGAAGAAGAGGAACCTTCCATTTTGGCCCAAATGTGAGCTACCTTGCTAGAAGACATCTCAGTAAAATATATGCTGAAATGTTTGTTTTGGGGAAGCAGATCTACAGTTCTCCTCCCCTCTTCTCAATGCAGCTTCACTATACTCATGGGTATATTAAACATACAAATAGTTCTTCCTTGTCTGTGGAGACATTTCACAGAGATCTGGAAGTGTTGATGCTTACACTTCAGTGGTTTGAGCACTGCTATTTCTAACCTCTACTGGAAAGCAAATCCACTCCTACTGTGGCAAATAAATATCAGAAGATCATTTTTTGTGCTCTTAGAATAGAATGGTTTGTGCCTTTTTCCCACTGCATCACACAACAGTTTTCTGTCTTTAGCAGCCTCTACCCTTAATCAAATTTGCATCCTGTTTTTAGATTAGTTCCTTGGTTTTACTCATTTCATATCTTCATATAAAGACAAACATCATCTTCTATTTCCAGGATACTTGGTAGGTAGAAATAACCAGTCTACAAGGGTGCATCATTTCTAAATGCTTTTGACGTCCATTGGACCCATGTGCCATTACTCCTGAGCAAAGATCACAAAATGCATCCCTCTAGCTGCAGAAGTAATAGGAGTGCAATTAGCACATATTCAAAGGTGCCTTAAATAGTAACAATCCAGGAATTCAAAACTTGTGCATTTGACTTTTATTATTTGCACTGGACGTAGTTTTAAAAATACTTTAGAATTGTATTATAGGAAAAAATACTTCTTCCTATCAGTCCATTTCACCTTCCAGTCAGTGTTACCTATTGACAAAGCACAATCCCCTCTGCATTCTTGATCACAGCAGCTCCATTTAAAAGTTTCCCTAGCAGCTCACACACATCAGAAAAGTGCATAGCATTTGAGACTGAACACTAGCTCTTAGGACTTAGTATTTCAGGGCACCAAAAAATTAGTAAAAAAAATTAGCCCTTATTCTCTATGTTGTTGATTGCAAGCTGCAGACTAATTTCCAACAGCAGAAAAATGCAGTCAAATGTTAGAGAGGGGTAGAGACATTAGGGCTTCCCAATGTGGTAGAGTATTTTCATCACAAATCAAAATAATGCAAGAATTATGAGCAAGAATCGGGAATGATGATGAAGAGAGTGTTCCCACTGGTGATCATCTAATTCAGAATTATTTCCTGTTGTCATCTTCTCTCTAGCTCCAACACGAATCAACAGTTCATTTATAAAGTTAATGAACTTTATAAAGTTCATTAAAGTCTGACTGTTGTATCATGTAATAGGTAAGCATCTATCAACGTACATCAGTCTTCTTAGTCTTGTACACTAGATGAGTAAAGGAAGGAGACAATGCTCTGCTGCAAACTAGAATGAGAATGCATGGACACAATCTGCAGTAGACAAACTGCTAGGAACATGGGAGTAGATCACATGAGAGTAGCTGCTGCGAGAATGAATCACACATAAACTAATTGTTTGAAACTTCAATGAATACTTTCCCCAGCATCCAGGCTATATGGACACAGTTCAAAGAAGCCCTTCAGATCCCTCAGAAACTCCAGTAGGCAGATCTTGTCAATAGTTAGAGGAAGAAATGCTCTCTGTTGAAGAAATTCTCTTTGTCTCATATGGACAGGCAGACTGAGTAGAAATAAAGTATTCATAGCCCATGATTGTATTTCGGCCAAGGTTGGACCAAAGTGAGGTTCCTGTTTTTGCAGCAAGGAGATCCTTGAGACACTTTGAAGGGCACCTCCTATGACATCATTGAAAACCAGTGTTTAGTTAGGATCACAAAGAGGAGGTCCTTACTACTGCTGTGGCAGAGCAGTCACAGTCTTTGTCCTGGTGTCATGCATCCCTTCATCCTGTCCTCTAATCCTGCAAAAAATGAACATCATAGCCCATAACCATTTGGTCAGAACATAATGCACAGAAAAGAGCTCAAAGGGACTCAGATTTCTCACAGTGGAGTTACCCTCAGTTGTAGCTCTGGGCTTTGTGATGACAGATGATATGTGTGGATGAAAAAGGACAATCCTTATCTCCACCCCCAAAGAGAGGCTGAATAAAGGATAAGAAAAAACAGTTAGGTTGCAATGCCTAACAAAACCTTCACACCTCTCTGCTCAGTGTAATATGGCCATGTTACCTCATTTGTGCAACAGTGGTCAGGATTTAAGGAACTTGCTGATTGGTGCTGGAGAGCTGCCTAATATGCAAGAGATGAAACTGAGAGATAATCATCTGCTATTTCTAAATTCAAACTACAAAAATAGCATGGAAATGGTTTGGAAGCACAAGCAATATTAACAAGGAATTTCAGAAATCTTAGATTTCAACAGCTTTGCTGGTAATTCTTTTCAAATCATTTTGGAGAGTAAGGGAATTGATGGCAACATCACAGCACAAAATTGGGAGAGACTGAATTAAAACTTGCTTAGAGGTGTACAGTGAAAAGCTTTTATTTTTGCTTATGAAACACAGTTTTCTGATTAAAGCTAAAAGGTCCTGTGAGGCCCAGAGGAGTAATGTGCTAGAAGGTCAAGGCACTCTTTTCTCTAGCACTAGGTGATATAAGTTATTTGCAAAGGTGTAATCCTGTGTCCCTTGGAGTCAATTTTTAAATGTGTGCTTTTCAAAAAATGAAAAGTAGGATCTAGACAGCTGGTTTATGCTCTAGAACAGCTGTTCCACATCAAATGTTATGAATTGCATCCTCTGGAAAAGGATGGCTATCTTCAAGAAATGTGGGCAAGGGGCATTGGGAGATCTCTCAGATTACCATGAGAAGGAGTTGGAGAAGTAACATATGGGACAAAAGCAGGTAGAAATGCAGTGAAGGGAAGAGAAATGAGTGAGTGAGAGAAACACAGGTTGTCTGAAGACTGCATATGAGGCAGACTGGATGAGGTCATGGAAACTGATAAATTTGGCAGTGAAAGGTGGGAGAAAGATAAAACCTGGTTTTGATAAACTGAACATAGCAGCAGCTCATCCCACTCACAGGAGTCAGGACCTTTTCTTTGTGCACTTAGGAGTGTTTAAAAATTTCTCACGGTGTTTGAAGACCCAACAGATATTAGCTCATAAAATTACAGATAATGGAGCAAGCTAAAGCTTGGGGAAAAAAAAGACTGTTCAAAAAAAACAAAAACAAAACCTCAGTCACTACAGTAACTTGAAAGTGTTTGGGAAAAAAATGAACCATTGCAGTGCAGGTAAGGTATTTGAGGGTATATGCTAACTATACTCAAAGTATACAATGTTGGCAATGCCTTATATCTGGCACATCTGTATCTACAGTACACAGCTATGACAGATAAGTTCCTTTGATGATTTACTGAAAAGCCAAGAACTTCAACATTGCGTGCTGTTACAGCAATACAACTGGTACAACTTAACGCTAAACTTTACACTTTCCTACACTGAAGAGTTCTACATAAAATACAACAAAGTGTTGAAAGATTGGTTGGTAAATTGGCTTCAAAATGAAGAAAACAGCTTGGTTCAACTGAAGCTTGTCAAATATTTCAGCAGCCCTTTTCTGAGAACACTAAGAATTTTTTTCTGTGCAGTTTGATGTTCATTCGTGCATAGTGATATAGAGAGAAATAAAGCAAGATCGATTTTGACCCCAAAATGCCTGCTGTTAACATGAAATTATTGGCCCACCTCTGGTAGTGAGTTGGAGATCAGCAATGAAGACAAAACAAAGTTCCCATGACTGCAGCAACACCATAAAACCCCTGATTTCTGACTGAAGGACAGATTACTAGACCGCATGAAAAGAATATTTGTTTTCTATCTACTTAGAAAAAAACCACTTGTTGCACAGACAGAAAGGAATTTTCTGTGGTCCTATCATAGCCTCTAGTGGATACATATCTGTATCGCACAACCACCCAACTGTTCAAGATTGTGGTCTCTTTACCTGGGGCCAAATCTCTGCCTCTGTAGGATGTAAGCCATTCACAGTGAAGACAGGAAGGCCCAGATTCCATCTCAGCTAATTCTGCCTACTTAATGTTAGTTTTCCAAGTTTCCACTGCAACCAGTTGAGAGGGAGGTGGGAATGCATGATCTAAAATGTACCACTGTATGCTCATAGCACTACTTGTTTATTTTAGGATGGGAGATTCTCTTGGAGGTATTTATTTATTGACTACGGAGTAAACCTGGATGTTTAGCTCAGATTACAAGTCTTAAGTTCAAAACAGATTGAGAAAAGTGATTTCTAAGAGTCATTAAAATCTTCTGGGAGTGAAATTCCTTCCAAATATCTCATGATTAAGAACCAAAATTATGGCTTAGCTTTTGATCACAGAAGACTTGAAACTAGTAAAATGGATCTCTTGCAGAGAAAAACAATGGCACAATTTATCAGTATGGGAAAAACACGTGCTAGGACATCATAAAATATTCCCTACCCGTGGTTGCACTGTTAAGAGATGTGTGCACATATTTCAAATTATGCTGGTGCAGGGAGTAGGATAGCTCCTCCCATGCAGGAAGAAAGGTGTGCAGGTAGAGTACTGAGATAGATAGATAGATAGTCTGCAATTTTAGTTCAGTCTCCAAAGGGATAAGGTTTACCTGATCACACTGTGTGTGTATGTCTGTCCCCACAGCTAGATTTTGAATCCACAGCAGATGTTAAGAGAAACTGGCAGCAAAGTACTAGTTCTAAGAAAATAGATTAGTAGAGGAATTCCACTTGCAAAAAGGTTTCAGCAACATTTCAACCCTCATTAATTGTCAGATCCAGTCAGAACACATTTTGAAGAACACAGATGAACAGCTCAATAGTGAGACAAATCCTGTAAAATATTTCCCCTTTAATAGATGTAAAGAATGCAGCCATGAAATCATCTGTATGTATGGGGACTAACTGGAGGGAAATCAAATATATGACTCAATATGAAAATATTCATATCTTCAAATTTCAAGACATCCCTCTTTATACATTAAGAATTATGGCTGGAATACATTTATGAAGGTCACCATTACACTTGTGAAGAGGAAGTTGTTGCTGATAGCTGCCAAATGGGCGCTGACTATATAAAACCTGCAGCATAGCATGGTGCATGCATGCATCAGCCACGATGCCGATGGGTTACTTCCATTGTTAAAAAAAACAACAAGAAGAAAACAACAAAAGCAGGTTGGAGGCAAAATCTAACTTACGCTGTCTTATGTTGCTCTTTTGCCTTTAGGTTGAATCCCAAGAAGTCTTCTGTCTTTGCAGAGGTGGAAGTCAGAAAAAGTATTTGTCTGTGCAACTGTGACTTGGTTAACAAATCTTCAAACAAGCAATGAGTCAAAGCCACAGTTTTGTTTTCTATTGTGTTATAAAGGCAGCTCTGAGAAACCCACTCATGAATGCTGGATCCATGAGAAGAGCTGAGGAAATGCATACACCTGCACATGCAGAGGAATGGGTTTTGATGGAAGTGTAAGAGATCCAGCCATGATTCCCTCTGAAGCCACAGTTCAATAAGGTTTTGTGTTTGTATTTGTGTTGTCCCAAACTTTTCAGGACCAGGAAGGGAGGGACCTCTCCTGCTGACGGCAGAGCCTCCTTCCTGCATCCCTGCTACTGGAAGAATGGATGGGCAGTGAGCCAAGAGCAAGTATTGGAGCTGAAATCCTTTCCTAACTGTAAGAAGATAGATAGTGTTTCAAAGGAAGACCCAGAAAGCATGCTTATTTGTGGAAGATGGCCTCACAGCCTTCATGGTATATGCCAAGAACTTCAATAATTGACAAAAAATGAAGTGAAAGAGGAAAACAATACTTTTCTGTACCTTCCACAGAAAGGAAAAAGAGAGTATTGACTTGATACTTATTTCTTAGTCTACATTTAAGACTAAACTGTATATTTGGGTCTATACCTGGAAAAAGGCACGTTAGAGGATTATCTCTTGTAAATCCATCTATCATTTTTTTGTGTCTAATGCCTTTAACTAGAAGTGAGAACAAAAACCAAAATAAATTACACATTTTGAGTAAGTCTCTTTTACATCAATAGTGTTCTCACTAAGACACTTCTGGCATTTTAGGGCATGTGAATAAAGGAGTGCAGATGAGGCAAATCAAGTTCTGCTGCTTCAAACAAATAGAGATGAGGATTTTAAAATCAATTATTTGATATTCAAGCATTTTTACTCACAAAAGTCTGTCAACAACAAAGGTCACACACAAAAGCAAAATTGGAAAATTCATATACATTTTTACCAATACATTCAGAAATATCTTTTTTTCTGATATAGTACTTCCAGCTGTCTACTACATATTCACTATCCCCCCTGCAGGACTTCGTCCTTTGGGAAATGATTTTAAAATTACCTAGACTTTATTTCACAATACAGAAATGATTTAGGACACAAAGCAGTTGTCAATACTGTAAACATTTTTATTGAAAATATTGTTTAAAAGAAAAGCAGCACCAAGATCTGAAAGGCTTTCTTCAACCACTCCTGCTGGCGGTTAGCAAGCGACGTACATAACACAGAAAACCACTAGTGGAGTGTTATCTGATGTTTATATAAAATTTCCATTGTAAGTAACATTGTAAGTCCATTCCCAACTCTTCTAAGCATTCACTGAGACCCATGACAATGAGCATGTTTCCTTCTCAAAGCACCATCTTCCCAAATCAAAAGACTAAATCAGAATTCTAGCTACAAAAAGAATAAAGGGATTTACAATTTTAGACATTGCAGTCACAGAAGAAAACTGTGACACAAGTGAAGAGGGTAAGAAGTCAAACAAATGAATGCAATTGCTTGCTAATTGATTCTTTTGCGTTGACAATGCTTTGGAGAACAACTCATAATTTTTAAGAAGCTGGGGTTGGCAACGCCATCTATGGGCTATAATATAAGCACGAAGAAGTGTAGGTATCGTCTATATAGTCATGTTTTGGTTGTGTTAACAGCAGCACAAACAAAGGAAGGAAAAGTATTTCAGTGTTGAGAGCTTAGAGCTTTTGCAGAGTAGACTGAAACGTAGCTAGGGTGTGAATAATTGCAGTAACAATCAGAGGCAGCTGGGGTAATTGCCCAGAGCCCCACTGGGTTGAACTATGGACGTGCACAAGCCATCTGCTGTGCAGATGGGAGTAAGGAAGGGCCTGTGCCCTCATCTCCCTCAAATTTAAGACTATCTCTGGTCACTGAATAACATGCACAGCTGAAAGGATGCTATCAGCTATTTAATATCACAATCCTGGCTTAAAAACTAGGATAAAGTATTCAAAAATTGAGGGTCAAGAGAGCCATATTTTGGGGTTCTGATAAAAGAATACAACTATTGAGCTCTGTCCTCTTTCCTAGATGCAATGAGAGATTTTGACCAAAACATAACTTGCCATTACTCACTTTTTAGGACTGGGATTTAGACACTTGTCTTTCCTTCCTTTGGGTTTTGCCAGCAGGTCTCCCTAGACTCTTTTGATAATCACAGGCCAAACATCACTTCCGCGGAGGTCATAGGCAGGAGATGGCCCTGTCCCACCACCCTTTCCACAGACTATAGGCACAGTTAACTTGCACAGCAGCCTGCAAATGAGGGCACTGTTTTTTGCGTTAATTAAAAAAAGACATCCCATTTGCAGACACAATGAAGCATTCGTAGCATTAACCACAAATAGGTTGTGCTTCCCAAAGACATGCATCTCCAAAAAAAAGTAAGACCTTTGTAAAGGGAGAAAGAACAACCCTGCACAAAGACACTTGCCCATGAGCCCAAAGATATTATTTCCAACTCCAGCTGACACCAGCTGAGAATAAGGCCCCAGGAGCCATTCCCAAACATTCCATACCCACTCTAGAGCAGGTAGTACACTTCTCCAACTCTGCAGATTACCATTTCCCCATCTAAAATGAAAACGGTGATATTTACTTAGCTTTCTAGAGCTTCTTCTTTGAAATAAATTTACTAAATGCTTCTATAAGCAAGTATTAGGAACAAGGAACACGCAGATGAGAGAGCACAACTGAAAATGAGGCAGAAGAGTTACAAATGAGGATAATGCAGTAGGGAAGTGCACAGCTGGGAGAGGGAGGGGGTGTGGGTGAAGAGAAGATAGCTTTTATTTGAAACACATGTGTGCTGGTTAATCATGGCTGGAACCTGGGATCGGGAGAGACTCTATCGTGGAGAGGAGGTGGCAGACACAGGGAAATTATTTTTTATTTCAAACAGATGTATTAACAATGGCCTTATGCTGATGAAACTCAATAAAGAAGAGATTTAAAGAGGGGTATACTGCTATGGGAATGTGTAGCTGGGAGGCAGAAGGGAAAATGATCATTCGCAATCGATGTATGTAATCACTGTGTGTGCTCAGCGCCGAGATGAGGGTGGGACTGCAGCTGCCAGAGCAAGTGGAAAAGAAAAGCCCAACCAGCACTGCTGCAGCACAACATGGGAAGACGTGTTAGGCTGGTTCAGCAGGAAGGGAGGAGGACATGTATGATAAAGGACATATAAATACATTTTAATTTGTGACTGCTAACAAAACTAAAACTGTTCCTTTAGTACAGGACACTACAGAAGAATTCTGCTCAGCCCTACAAGGGTTCTTCTTGTAGGATATTTCATTCCCTGCTAACATTTATAGCAGGAAGACTGAATATGATAATGTGTTCTCCTCAATAAATTCATTGTCTTTTTCATTCAAAACAACTTCACTTACAGGTAAGACCTGCATAACAACAGTAGTATGTAACAACTGATACAATCACAATTATGTAGATAATAAATTAAATTATTCATCTCATCCTATCCTATTCACCTGTACGTGGTCAAGGCAACCCACCCTGGTGTGCAGTGATAGTGCTGATGAGACCACCATATATAGTGGTGGAAAGCTGAGACTCCTCACTCTCATATAATAAATTAAAATTAAGATAATAAATTAAAAATAAAAGCTTAGAATCATAGAATGATTTGGGTTGAAAGTGACTTTAAAGACCATCTAGTTCCAGCTCCTCTGTCATGGGCAGGGATACCACCCACTAGATTGGTTTGCTCAAAACCATGCCCACAACATGGCCTCGAACACTTCCAGGGTAGGGCATGCATAAATCTCTGGGCAGCCTGTTCCAGCGCCTCATCACTGATCTAAATCTATCCTTTTAGTTTAAAACCATTCCCCCTTACCTATCACCACCTGCCCTTGTAAAAAGTCAGTCTCCTTCCTGTTCTAATTTCCCTTCAAGTTCTGGAAGGCCATTACAGGTCTCCCCAGAGCCTCCTCCAAGCTAAACAAGCCCAACTCCCTCAACCGTTCTTCATAGGAGAGCTGCTCCAACCCTCTGATCATCTTCACGGCCCTCCTGTGGACATACTCCAACAGCTCCACATCTTTCTTGTGCTGGGGGCCCCAGGCCTGGACACAGTACTCCACATGGGGCCTCATGAGGACAGAGCAGAGGGAGACAGTCACCTCACTCTCCCTGCTGCAGCCCAGGATACTGTTGTCCTTCTGAGGTGCAAGTGCACACTGCTGGCTCATGTCTAGCTTTCTATCCAGCAGGGTCCTCAAGTCCTTCTTCACAGGGCTGCCCTCAGTGTGTTCTTCAATCAGCCAGTACACATATCTGGGACTGCCACTTGCACAAGTGAGACACCTTGCACCTTGTATCAACTGCACTACTCAAGTTGGTGTCATCAGCAAAGTTGCTGAGGTGCACTCAATCCCACAGTCCAGATCGCTGATAAAAAAGAGCACTAGCCAAAGACAGTCCCCTGGGGGACAGCACTTGTCACTGATCTCCACCTGGATATAGAGCCATTGACCACAACCCTCTGGCTCTGAGTATTCAACCAATTCCTTATCCACTGATTCCAAATCCACTGATTTGGTCCACCCAACAAATCTGTCTTTCCAATTTAGAGATAAGATCAGATGTGAGACCATATCAAATGCCTTGCAGAAGTTCAGGTAGATATCAGTCACTCTTCCTTTGTGTACTGAGGCTACCAGATCAGTGAGGTAAGTAATCCTTCTTCAGGTAAAAAATACATTTTGGGACTTAATTTAAGGTTTACCTTGGGAATTCCCACAGTCAAAATGAAAGGGAAAAAATATTCTCCAAGTGTGAAGAATTCTCAAAGGTAGGCATCTGGATGAGAGTGAGGAGTTTCAGCTTTCCACCACTATATATGGTGATCTCATCAGCACTATCACTGCACACCAGGGGGGGTTGCCTTGACCATGTACAGGTGTATAGGATAGGATGAGATGAATCCCACCCTACTCCTCATCAGATGCACTATCTAGTTCCTTGTTGTTTACAAAAGACTCTGTCAGATGTTCTTGCCTATATTAGAGATGCCCTTTCTTAATCAGGCAAATTTGAAATATTTTACTGCCCCACAACGGAAGTTTTTTGTAAGATATAAAAGCACAAAGACAGTGTTTCTGAGATCTCAGATATACAGTCAAGTTCCAGTTACACATGCTCACTCAGCTACCATGTCTTGCCAATATATAATGACTTGTAAATCCTATGAAATTCATTTCATCCTGAATCATCATAAAAATAAGTGAACTTTCAAAAGCTTTCAAGCACGGCCTTGAAACTTCTTATAAATAAGACTGTGGTCCAGCGAATCCTACTTTATTCATATACATGGGTGAAAAGTGTATTTTTATTTCCTATGACTTGCCATTAGCACAGAGGAGGTGGAGGTGTGTGGTGCAGGATTGTTCTGCAATGGAAATCACTGCTCTGACTCCCCAGAGGGCAAACTTCCCCTCTGGAAGTCCTCTGTTTTGCTCTCTGCTCAAAACAAAGTTGTCCAAAGGCTTCTTTTTAACAAGGTACATTTCATTTCCTTACTCTTTGGATGTAGGAAGAGATTAGAGATGATGCAAATAAATAAATAAGTAAGTAGATAAATAAGTGAAATAAAATTGGACAGTGCACTAGTATTTAAGACAGTTTTCTGAGTTTGAGTTTGGTTCTGTCTTTTTAAATAGTGTTGCCAATGTGCAACAAAAAGTGAAGCATAAAACCATGGGAAAAAACCGAGCTTACATTTTGAGAAAAGCTGTTTGCTATCAGCTTCTGCTGGTTTCAATCCACTGCATGACTAGAACAAGGCCATTTTATGCTCTAGGTTTTTCTTTCAAAATCCAGACACAAGGGAAGTGCTTGTCAAAAATTATTAGCATCTTAAACAGGGTTTACTATAGACGAGGACGTTAAGACACATTTGAAAACGCCCATATACATTATAAAATTCGGAGAAATGTGCTTTTTCCAGTTCTTTTGTAGGACAGAAATAAGAAATGTGTGTTCCATGTTTCTCTTGGGACAGTTTCACTAGCAGTGATTTGACTAGAAAGAAGCTTCCTTCATTTTTGCAATGTATAATGAAGGAAAATTGAGCTGTGAGTTAAAGATGAAGGTGAAACCTTGACCCCAGTGAAATTAATGGGAATCCTGCCATTGATTTCAAAGGGGCTAGCAGCTCAACTGGGATATAAACTTTATTTCATTCTCCCTTGATCTGAGAATTACTCCAGAGTAGTGATATGTGTGTAATACTTTTTTTTTTTTTTTTGGTTCTCTGTCCAAAATGAAAAAGAAAAAAAAGTGAAACCATCTCGAATCAACCAAAACCCGTTGTTTGCTTTGCTAAAACAACAAAGACTCAGAATACATTTTTTTTCAGCAGAGGTATTTCTTGTGACACAAAGTGTATTGTTTGTGAGTCTGGAATCTCTCAAGCTTCTGTCTTCATTTATTAATGAAAACAGTTTTTCAAGCAAAAACAATTAAATGTCTTTGTTTAAAGATGTCAAAACAAATTGTTCAGGGTTTTCTTAATTTCATATTCCCCAATGCTTTTGCCCAAAAGCACTCACCAAGCTCAAAAGCGATTCATTTGAATTCTTCAAGAACATCACATTTTTGGAATAAAACTAATTTCTTGGGAAAGGCACAACAAAAGCCAAAACCAACACCAATCTCTTCAGGATATTAGTATGATCAAGACTGCAAAGAGAATTTAGATTAGCTTTAAAAGAAATAATCATCATATTAAAATTAGTGAACTAGCTCTATTGGTAATAATCTAGTGAACGTAATACCTTCAACATGAGGAGTTAGCATTTATTTTTTGTGTCAGCAAGTCATGAGTAAGAAAAGTGTGGACCAACATTTTGATACAATAGAATGAAATGTATTCAAGATACTAGTGTCTTTATCTCTGTAAACTCAAAAGCATTTCTTAACAATCTGTCAACTCATCCAGCTGTGGGTTTGAAGGAGAACTGTCATAGTAGCACACGGACATGCAGAGCCATAGACAGCATTATAACATAACAATCCAAAGGTATGAACTGTTAGAGCTGGAGAGGTCAGAACTGATTGGGGGGCTTTTTTTCCTCTTTTTTTTTTTTTTAGTCAATATAATGTAGATTTGAGCACTTCAGGCTTCATGCAGCTCTAGTAAAAATGGAAAGTCCTAACCACAGATTAAATCATCTGTATTGTATTATGAATAGTCAGCTCTGTTGAGAAAGGACATTTGACTTTGCAATGTGGTAGATATTAGCAAACACTTAAGAGAAACCACAAAACCTCATGTATTTGCCTGGAGTAAGCCTGCAACATCTGCTCGAACCCTTCTGGGTCTACACTGTTAAGAACATAAGTCAGCTTGTTGGTCATTCCTCTGAACTTGAAGCCAGATGAGCAAATCCAAGCCATTTCATGGTACAATCACTGTAATCATTTCAGCATGGTTACTAGGCTTTTTGCAGAGGACATGAGCTTCAGAAAAATATTAAGCAGCATTTGCAACACTTCCCTCCCTTACAAAGATTAAGTTGTGTGAGTTGCAGAGCTCTGAAAAAAAACAAAAAACAAAAAACAAAAAACAAACAAACAAAAAAACCACCCGTCTTATCTGTCTGGCTGTTCTATTATTCATTTATTAGGTTACTTTCCCAGGTTCCATTTCATGTAGTTACCACTACTGGCTTTTTGTTCATGACCTGAAATTGCCCGCTTTGTATTTTTACTCAGTAGAATGGCTACTACATGTATATACAAATTCAAGTTTATAATGGTGCTTGCGTTTATGGTAGAATATTTTAATAACTGCTCTGGATGTATAAATCCCTCCATTGGGAGGAAGTGGATTTGTTCTGCTGGCGCAGTCACTGCAGTCAGGGGAGTGAACAGAGAGGATTTTCCTGAGCTATTACTGTTGTTATATGCTGAGCTTTTGAAGCCATCGTGTGTATGCAGATAGCTTTGCTGTACCATGGTAACAACTGGGAAGGCATAGGAAGCCATAAATACATTGCCATATTTATACAGACCCACATATATCCATGGCAACTTGCAAAATTGTGAAGACAGGTCCCAGCCCTATCCATTTCACAACGCAAAAAAGACACAATATGGTAAGTGATGACAGCAGAAAATGGTGTATGACAGGAATGAAAAAGAGAAACATTATAGGACATAAAAAACAGATTTCTTTGGAAGGTTGCAGCTGTCTTGTTAGCCGTGGCTATAACTTCCCCTTTTATTCTGCTAATCTATTTTGCAATAATTAAGTTTGCTCATTGTGCTGACATGATTTAATCACAATGAGAACAAAATTTTTTGTCCACTTCTTAAGAAAAAAAGAAGATCTATGACTACAAAATGATAAGTTTTTCCAGTTCTGCATCATTTTGGAAATAATATTTTCCAGGTGTCTGCATACAACTTTCTGTTTTGAAACAAGGTAGATAAAGTGATGCCTTTTGAAACCTGTGTATTCACGTAAAAGCTATATCCTTAGAGGGAAATATAAAATTTGTCCCATATTTCATGTGGGAATTCGATTAAGGTTTCTTCAAGGGCTGAAAGTGAATTAGAATTTGTTAACATTTTATGAGTAAAGAAATCATTTTTGTAAGACTTGGAAATATCTGCTGTCTGCCCCCACCCCTCACCACACCACATTCACTCACACACATACAAATAAAATTCATAAATTGATGTTTAAGTGTGTTCTCTAAATACATTTCATTCCAATTGTTTTTGGAACTGAATAAACAAGTGCTCTCTCATACAGTTTAGCATATCTTTTAAGAAAATGAGAAGTCTTAGCTCTTCCTATCAGAGTTTGATCCAAACTTAAGCAAGCATGTTTGTGTCTATAAGGAATTGAGAGAAGAAGTGGATAAATGGCAAAAAATGAGTTAAAACTCGTTTTTTCAGATGGTTTTTCATCATCTGAATCAATGGTGGAACTCCTCCTCAAGCAATGAGCACCAGAGAGGTGGCCAGGATGGTTGTCCTCTTCTCTTGGGTACTATCAAATGTCAGGAATCAAGATAAGGCTGATTTTAAATAAAAAAAGTTCTGTGGATTTTGCAAGAATCTTGGGTTACTTTTCTAGTAGAATTTCTGAAGAACTGATGAAAAATATGCACATCCTCATCACTTTTATTTTTTGTAAGATCTGTTTCTGTTTTCACATCCTATGCCCATGCTTCTGTTATCTAAAGGAATTTCTTTCAGATGCAGCAATTTGTTCTCAGCCCTTCACAACTAAAGGAAGAGAAGAGGTGGCCCATCCCCACTTTTTTTTTACCTGCAGAAGAGGATTCCCAGAAGGGTTAAGAAGGGAAGATTTAGGTTGGTTGTCAGGGGGAAGTTCTTAACTGTGAGAGTGGTGATGTGCTGGAACAGGCTGCTCAGAGAGGTAGTGGATGCCCTGTTCCTGGAGGTGTTCAAGGAAAGGTTGGCTGGTGCACTGGGCAGCCTGGTCTGCCAGCCTAGCCTGGAGGTTGGTGGCCCTGCCTGTGGTGGGGGGGGGTTGGAGATTCGTGATCCTTGAGGTCCCTTCCAACCTGGGCCATACTGTGATTCTGTGACTCTGTGATTCCCTGGGCATATGTGGAAAGGTAAATTCCAGACATTCTTAGCAGTTTGTAGTAGACCTACATTAAGAAATCAACTTTATTTATTTATTTATTTATTTATTTTAATGCACAGGAAAATGATATGAAAGATGAGTGCAGTGAATTAAATGAGCTGATGTTTGCTCTGCAGTTCTAAAGGCATCTCTCAGCCCATTGCTCATTGTTTCTGGATCACTTTATCTGTTGCTGTTATCACCAAGGCCAGGCTGGATGGGGCTTTGACAAATCTGGTCTAGAGGGAGGTATCCCTGCCTGTAGCAAGGGGGTTGGAACTACATGGTCTTAAGGATCCCTTCCAACCCAAACCATTTTATGATTCTACTATTCTATGATCACCTCTTCACCACTGCAAGAGTATACTTTGAGAGCCACAAAAATGATCCAAGGGATGGAACACCTACCCTGTGAGGACTGGCTGAGAGAGCTGGGGCTGTTCAGCCTGGAGAAGAGAAGGCTCCAGTGAGACCTGATAATGGCCTTTCAGTATCAAAAGGCAGATATGTTCCCAATTGCAAGAAAAATGGGGACTATAAGAAAGAAAAAAATAGATGCTTTAACAGGATCTATTGTGACAGGACATGAGGAAATGATTTCAAACTAACAGAGGGGAGATTTAGACTAGATAAGGGGAAAATACAGTAAAGGTGGTGAGGCACTGGAACATGTTGCCCAGAGAGGTGGAAGATTTCCTGTACCTGGAGATACTCAAGGCCAGGCAAGATGGGGCTCTGAGCACCCTTCTTTAGCTGTAGGTGTCCCTGTTCATTGGAGGGGAGTTGGACAGGATCACCTTTAAAGACTCCTTCCAACTCAAACAATTCAATGATTCTATTATTCTTGCAGTCTTCTTGTATCCTTGTAGTTACGAGGATACAAGGAAATTGTATTCCTAGTATCCTTGCAGTCACAGCACAACCTGTACTTCCTTATTCTGCCCACAGCTTCAGATGAAGCCAATTCCTAACAGCTTATCCTGAAACCCAAAACTTCTTCCTCCAGTGAAATGATCCTTAAATGTAGCTACTAGACCTGGAGGTCTAAATCAGAATGTAAAGAAAACCACCACAGGAGACAGGTCTAGAAATGTAATGCTTGATTAAAGAAGTGGAGTAGATGCTCTGTCTCCAAATTAGTGACATGATCCGCACACTGATTGCATATATCCACAATACATGCTGATGCTGTGCATATGTGTGCAGCCCACAGCGCAGTATATTATTGCAAGGGAATATCTGTTGCATGCTGCAGGAATAAGTTACAGGCCACCTACACATAATGCAATTTATCCTCAAGGAATGGCCCTCCTGGTCTCCTAAGGGCACCCCAGCTTTGGTTTCCAGCCACTACCTCACTCAAGAGCCGGAAACTGTTCCTTGAGCTGCAGGAGGGCTTTTACGGGTACAGTCCCCTTTCAGTTCAACGTGATTATTGCAGCAGGTCTGTATTTAATTCAGCAGATCTGCTCTCTTTCAAAGGTAATGAGAAAGTTAACCACTCACCATCCACTTTTCACAAAGCAGACTATTCGCTCAGTACAAAAACAGTATAGGAAAAAAGATTATAAAATACAGAGTTCAAATGCATGGGCATCTGGTACCTCCTTCAGCATAGGGTTCTCCAAAATACAGGACAGACATTTGTAAGTATTCAGAGTCAATAAAACCCTTGTTTAATCCCCTGTAGAAGTCTCCTATTTTTTTTTTTCATATTTTTTGTTCTTTTTGTCAAAAAAAAAAAAAAAAAAAAAAAAAGGCCACAAAAAAAACTCCCACCAGTATTTGTTCTTCCCTTATTTCAGACAGAAATTTTCCACAGCACGGCCATCAGTGACTTGAAGCTCCCCATCTATTAGGTTAGGAATGCACATCTCCATTTGATGTTTATACCACTGACACATTAATCTTCAAGGGCTCTGTTGTAGAGCTGGCACTGTGTCTGACCCAGGAAACATGCCTCTGGACAGAACAGGTTTCCTTCGATACATGTTTCTATATATATAGATTCACTTGCAGATCAAAAAATGATTAGGAAATCTTACAGCCAGTGTCTGGAAGATTTCACGGGCTATTTTTGTAACTTAACAAGAAATCTGCTTCATTTGTCTATCTAAAAGTAGGTTCTGAATTAAGTGCCTGAAGTAAGGAGGAAGAATTCACCAGCCTCTAGAGAGAAGCCCTGGCTGCCAAGCCTATGTGCCCCATATCACTGGTAGTAGGGCCAGATCCCTACCTGGATTTCCAGCTTCATTTTAGCATAGCCCAGAGAATTCAAACATTTTAGATCATGCTTAAAAACAGAATCTAACCTATTGCTTGCGTTATGTCCTTTGTATTTTGCTTTGTTATAAAGGTCATTTTAAAGGAGCATTACATTCTGTTTAAGCACCATTAAGAGCCACCAGATTCTCAAAAGATGTAATTAACTTAAGCTTTAAAAGAAATGAAAAACTCTGGTCTGAGTAATAGTGTGAACTTGTAACTGAAAGTTGATGAAATGGAACACTTACATTTACTTGTCTTAGAGAAAAAAAGACCTATCTTCTTAAAAGTCTGGTCTATGAATAATTCATGATAAGAAACTCATTTTGGCCAAACCATACTTCTTAACACACCCTAACTTTGGCTGCTTTGCTATCCAACTGATCTCAATATCTGTTTTTGTCCTAATTCCAGTGGAATACGTCCAACTTCCTTTTCTAAAAGGTTCCAGGTTATATTCTGAGGTTTAGTCTGCTTTTTACTTCTAATGGCCATGGCAGAATGAAAAACATCAGAGAATAAGTCAGATTTCTGCAGGGGTATACACGATGTAACCAAATGTTTAAAGGAATTGATTACTGAGTGAGCAGCACATGTTTCAAGTAGCCATCACATTTTACTTCTAAACGTAATAGAAATTTGGGGACAAGTTCAAAGTGAGACTTAAGCGTCTGTAAAAGGATCTAGGTAGACTTCAGGTGCCAAAAGCCAAAACTGCAGTTAAAATCCCTTCTAATTTAGTGTTTTTAGCTGCTGCCTTCCTTGACCAACATGAAAGCATTAGATCTGTGCTAATCTCTACCACACATCTGTACCCTGCAAGAACTCCCCCTGTCTTGAGCAGCCGGAGGGATGCACAACTTAAAATCATCCAAAATGGCCATCATACTGCTTTAGTCCATCTCCAGGTGAAGACTGTAGAAAGATAGATAAAGCAGGGAGTATTTATTTCTGGATCGAGATAGTCCTCTAGGTCTTGTGCAGGAAAGTGGGAATATTCTCATCTGCAGTACACGCAGAATAACAGAATTGCAAGGGTTGGAAGGGACCTTGAGATCATTGAGTCCAACCCCCCTGCTAAAGCAGGTTCCCTACAATAGGTCACACAGGCAGTAAGTCCAGACAGGTCTTGAACATCTCCATAGATGGAAATTCCACAACCTCTGTGGGTGACCTGTTCCAGTGCTCCATCACCCTCACCATATTGCTCTTCTGCATATTTGTATGGAACTTCCTATGTTCAAGCTTTCAGCCATTTCTCTTTGTCCTATCACTACACAACACCAAGAAGAGCCTGGCCTCATCCATTTGTCTCCCACCTCTCTTTATCAACATCAATAAATCAGATCTCTTCTCAGTCTTCTTTTCCTTAGGCTGAACAGCCCCAGGTTATCCCCTTTCCCTACAGGGAAATACGCTCCAGGCTCTTTAGCATCTTTGTGGCCCTCTGCTGGAAAGGAGCTTAGCTGGTAAAACACTTCAAATCCTTTATTAATGAGTTCACAACAAGTACTAACCATCATGTTCTGGTACTCATCAGTGCTGGCACACACGTTTTGAGAGACTATTCATCTTTTAAATACAAAACTTTCCAACCATCATTAATAAGTCCTATGGCAAGCAGCTGAATTGTGGACACCTGTGTACACTGGGAGTTGTAGATAAAGGGGCAGCCAAGACAGGCCTTTGTACCTGGAAACATTTTCAATAGAAATTGTACAATTCTTGGACACATCTACTTGCTTTGACTAAGGATACACATTGTGCAATTTCCCTTTCAACTTCTATTCATCTGTAGACAGCTGCAGCTTCCATGCACAGCCCATTATCAGAGAAGTGCTGGCACAACTTGTGTTATCGCAGATTCAGAGGCTTTGTTGGCACATGCACTTGAAAAAACAAACAAACTTTTAGCTGAAGTGCTTGGGTTGTCATGTAACAGTTAATATTTTAAAAGTGTTTCTCCTTACCCAGTCACTTGTAAAGTTTGCAAAGGTCCTCTTAGATGAGTTTAATTACTTTTAATAGCTCTTTTCAGAAAGTAATTGAGCTATATGTATGAACCCTGGGAGTTTGGCAACTAGGCCAAACTAGGCGTAAATTCACTTGTTAAACCTTTAACTTGCCTTAAAAGAACCAAGAGAATATCAATTTAAAAACTTCCATGTACCCTTTCTGGAGAGGGTGTCATTTTTTTTTTCCAGACTCCACTGGGCTAATGAAAATCTACAAATGTTCTGACAATATTTTTTAGTATGAGAGGTTTTTTTGAGAGAGATTTGGGCAAAGATAATATGTTTGCATGACTGAAGCCAGTACCTGCAGTTGTGATCACCATAGTAATTTTCATCAGGCTCAGCAAACCTTCTGCTTTCTGGCATAAAGTGGCTCAATAATATCATCATTTTAAAATTCATTGCAAATATTTTCAGTGACTTCAGCTGGAGCTAAGGTCCCAGCCTGGTAAAGACTTTCTCCTCCCCAACCTAAATTAGTGCTGGGCTGGGGAAGAAGCTTACTAGAAGATAATGTTTTATCATTTGCACTTACCAGTACTGATTCCCTAATATTTGTCGTTGCTGAATAAAGGCTTAGGAGCTAGATGAATCAATAGCTTTATTCAAAAAAACATTTTTTTTTTTTCTAAGAATGAAAAGACTTTAGCTAACATAAGCTAGAAAAATGCATCATTAAATAAAGCTATTTTCTGCTTCATGTGTTAGCTTTATTGAAAAAGTCTTTTTCCTCCTATATGAAGAAGTAATTCTGAATAATCAAGAGACGGCAATTATTTTTTAGTTATGATTATTCCTATCACCCTATGCCAATTTTTTTTTCCATAGTAGTCACTTTCACAGGAATAACAAAAATTAGTATTTAGTGATCTAATCAATTCATTAGTACTCTGTATTTTTTCAAAACAAACTCTCTTAATGAGAATGGGCCATGTTCATCTTGTTCAGTCTCGTATGCTGCTCAAAGATGCCAAGTGCAGTATTCATTGGAACCTGAGGGAGGTGCAGATGGGATACTGGGAAATTACAAAAGAAATGTAAACTCTTCAACCCGGAGGCTTCCAAAAAGACAGGATTATCTGGCTTGTGTCTGTTTCGTGATAATTTAAAATCTCTGTGATTATAACGTGTGTTAGTAATCCAAGCACTGCAAATGTGTTTCCTGTCAAATCAGGAACATGCTGTTTCTGTGCTCTGTATTGGGAGACCAGACCTTACCAGAGCAGAGAAGGCAGAGCCCAGGCCAACCAGATTCAGATGGCGGATGTTTCTTATCACTTTCCACACAGCACTCTTATACCAAAGCTAAGCAGCTCAGGAAGAAGTTAACAAGGGCTGTTTGCCCATTTTTTTACTCTCAACTTAAGGTAATAAATCATCTTCTTTGTCACATTTTGATATTAATTTTTAATTAGCTTAAAGATATCCCATTCCCTATAGATCTGAAGTATTTTAGATAAGAAGAAAAAAAAGAAAGATGCAAACAAACAAAAAGTCCAACACATGAAGTAGGAAAAAAAAAAAACAAAAAAACCAGCAAATGAAATTTGCAGATAAAACTGTTTAAAAATGTTTTTCTCCATAATTTAAGACAGCTTGGGTTTTTTCATTACGGTATTCACAGGTACATCAGAAACCAGAACAACAAACTGAGGTGAATCTGCTGGTTTATGCTACTGATAAACCAGGATGTCTTCTGAAATTACACATAATCACCCTTTTTCTACCAGGGAGATAAGTGAGCTCCTTCTAACTGGTTTTATATTGAGAGATAGAAAAGTGCAATCTTCAACCTTTAAGTGGGTAATTGCAGGACACAGTGAAAGAGATTTTTTCTAAGAGGACCAAGTTGATATACCCTTTCTAAATGTACACATTTTTAGGTCAGCAACCCAAACATTTCCAAAAACACAGCATGCGTGTCATGGCTTAAGTCAACGTGGGATCCAGAACAGCATGATACCAGTATTTTCATTCTGGAAATCATCTCTTTGAGACAGGTCTAAAATATACTAAAATATACCATAGTAACATTTGACTCTATTACTGATTTAGCAAAATATTTGCAAAAGGTAAAATCAACAATCATGTTTACCATCACGTGGGAATACATTCCTGTTCAAAAACAAGTAGGATTTCTATCAGAATTTATATCTAAACACAATCAGCAGGTACCGCACATGTTCTCAGGAAGTGTTGCTAAGAACTTTCAAAAATACAGACCCATCTGTCACCAGCATGGTCTCTTCTCCTTCCAGTCAGTCAAGTGTTTATAAAGGTCTCCTTCTGGTATTCTAAACGTTAAGAATATTGTGTAAGACATCCTTCAATATCTGAATTGCAGTTCTGGCAAATGTTTAATGAAGCCAATGCACTGGGGACATTGTGTAGACAGTTTGAGGAGAGGCCTCTTCAAAAGGCTGTGATACGGACATCTATCTCTCTGTGCGTGACAGAGATTGGCGGTACTGCCAGGGCCAGTGTCAGACCCGATCAAAATGTGCACGTACACAAAACCTCCCCCCAACACAATCAAAAAATGGCAGTTCCTTTCAGATTTAAAGAGATTGCAGGCAGACAGCAATCCAGACCTTTAAGCCTGAAGGCAGGTATTTATTTATCCTCTTGATTTTAATTATAGTTTCAACAAAACCTATGAAAATTATTGGATTTGAGCTCTACTTCAAGAGTACTTTGCAAAATTATCATATAAGCTTTAGAAATCCCTTAAAAATAGCATGTCACAGCCAAAGTAATGGCCAATTTAAGAGGCTCACAGTATGATTACTGTCTGTTCACTACTTGGAAGAACAGACACCTAATATTAACTACAAGACCTTGCAGGGTGCAAATACAAACACATTTATACTCTTTAGTATCTGACTTCATGGTCAGATGAAACAGCTACTCATGCTTCTGTTCTCATCAAGGCAAGAAGCTGCACTGCACTAGAAAAATTATATAAATTGACTTTTTTCTTACTGATCCACAGATGTCCACCTGGCCAGGGGCTGTACAAGATACATTCGCAAAAAAAGAAACTGCTCATCCTAACAGTAGTTTGCAGAAGAGAAACCATTTGCATTTTTTTGTTTTTGTTGTACTTTTTGTGTCATAAGTTGGACCCTATTTCCATTTCGTACAGCAGCATAGACATTCACCGTCCTCTTTCACCAATAAACAGACCAATCATGTTGTTTTTGCAGAGCTAATGGTGCACCCAGAGGATCACCCATGCAAGAAAGTTCTGTATCCTAAAGAATTGCTATGAGCAGCAGCAAATGTTCTCAAGGGAAGGAGCTACTATAGTACATGTGTTCTAACCATGTAAGTGCATCTGACCAAAGGGTACCTTCCCAATTGCCTTTGGAGAGAATCCCTTCTTTTATACATGCATTATTCCAGATTCTGAACAGCAGTTTTGCTGTCTGTGGGTGATCTAGTCAGGAAAAAAATTGTCATATTTTTTCAGACCAGATGGAAGAGACGTGATTAAGTGTAATGTAGCATTGTAAAAAAAAAAAAATAATAATAATAATTTAAAAAAATACAGAAAAGATATCAAAATGTCTGAAATATTTCTATAATATTTTTCTCCGATAGACAATGTCTCCATGTGACCGTTTCTCTCCCCTTTCAAGTTGCTTGTAGAATTTCCATCTTTTGGAATAACTAATGTGTGGTTTTATCCCTCCTAAATACTTTCAAGAAGCATCATTTCTTCTTAGCTGTTTTAAGCACTCAGACGAACTAGGAACACCAACTTAAACAAATAAAAATTTGCTGGAGATGACAAATTCAAATCAGTGGGGATCTGCTGGGGTCATTGAAGAGGAAACAAAAATCCAGACAGGGTGTTTGGACACGGCACAGTGCAGAAACACCAGATGCAAGAAAAGCTATTTTAGTTTTATCTGCCTTGGAACCACATTTGTCTCTGGACAGCATAGCCAGCTTTCCAGTTAGTTCAGCTCAAGCTCAGGTGTCCCTGCACATACAACTTGCTTCATAATGTATAGATAGGACCACAAAAGATATAGAGATGGATGTTGAATAAGGACTAAGAAAAACTAAGACCTAATTCCTTGATTAATTATAACCCTTCTATATGAATTTGGTGAGGCAATTCACTCTGCATAAGTTCAAGCACCAGCAGTCTTTTCTGCAAGCACTGGCTTTTGCTCTTTTTAGCTGCATGCGTGACTGGTAGAGGCTTTACCAACTCCAACATTGTCTCATGCTAGAGAGCACTCAGACAAACAGTACCTTCACAGGTCTTACACCTGCAGGACTACCTGGAGAAGAATGGCACTGAACTTCCAGGACTGAGGACTGTTGAGTTCTGAACATGACTTGTACTCATAGATTGGGAATGAAACTTCTCATTGTGCTTCCTGTGGACCATCCCAGTGTTCCGCTCTTTCCTGTGGTCCTCAGTTCATAGAAGCATCAGATATCTAAATTTTAAACCGTATTAAAACAAAAACAAAAAACAAGTGTCCTAAAAGCAGCTTGCTTTGGGCAAATGCAGAGAATCTAGCTGCTTTCTGAAGAGAGCAGGCAGTGAACGGAGTATTATAGCAGAGCATGACAAGTCTCATTTGATTTCCACAAATATTTGTATTGAATAACTAAGAGAAACTAGGAAGAAAAAGAACTTCTCCAAATACCTGAATAAAAAAACCTCTCCGAATCATCTGAACTTGAACAATACACTCACTACAAGCTTGTAAACCCAATATAGAAGCGTACACCTCATCTTAACAGGCTAGTAAATCAATGTGGCAGAAAGCTCCCTTCTCACTCCACAGTATAGTCTCAGCTTTTCCCAAAAACTGTGTTGAAGTCAGGGAAACATCTGAATGGAAATGTCTATGCTTGCCCATGGTCAATTCACTGTGATCTCTTCAGCCCATGAAACATCTAAGATATCTTTCCACTATTCTGTTATGTAGAGGCCTTGGACTTTTGTGAAAAGATAATTTGGTCAGAACAGTATGTATGACAGAGAAAAGATACAGTTACCAGACATTAAATTTATGTGAATTCTCCATTTCCTTATGGGAAAGGCTGTACGGAATCTGAAGACTCTCCAAACCATGTGGGGGTTCTGGATCGAGATCTGAACATTCAGGCTCAGACCTGCCTTTCCTGATAATATTTACACTGACACAAAGCACATATGCTATGTATCTGCCTCCTTTTCCCCTGTTGAATTTACTTCTCTGATCACTGGAGCAAAGGTTCAGAGGAAATTCATCTGCTGCACATAAATGACCATCAAGGTATTTAAAACCTTTCCCAGATCATAATCTACACAGGTATGAAGATGGGCCAAACATAAATTTCAACATGTAGATTTGGGAGTAAAAATTTGGAGAGAAATGAAACATTAATTTTCTTCTAGCTTGTTTGATGAATATTAAGGTTCTTAGCTCACTTTATGAAGCTTGGGATGTATTGCTCACAGTATTATCACCTTTAGTCACAGTTCTCAATGTAGAGGCAACATTTGTTTCCATTGGGAACTAAAAACACTGAATACTCTCAAAACATCTTACTTAAAGTAGGGTGGTTGGGTCGATATTGCTGTATTCATACCATACTCACTGAGCTTTGAAACTGAGGTTTGTTGGCTCAAGGTATATTTGATAAACTGTCTAAACCCAGAATTAAATCATTCAAAGCTACGGAAAAAAAAAAAATAAAATCAAACAAAAATCGGCCCTGAAGGCCAAATCTCCAATTATATGAATTAAATCCTTGGACAGAAATGATTAATAATATCAGAGATGGACTGTAATTCTCTTTTGAGGTTAGAGTAAGGATTCCAGGTGAAGAACTGACATTGTTCCTTTTACTTGCACTGGTAAGAAGCTGATGCTGAAGAGTTTCAAGAAGCATTTTGATAATTCTTTGCTTAAACACTGAATTAAAGACTGGAATGTATGTACAGTTTATTATCTGGACAATTACTGAAGAATTTGCTAAAACATCTGCAGGCAACACTCTCAGATAGTTAGGGATTGTTGAAATTCACACGGAAATTGTGGTACGGATCTTTTATGCATAGTGACTAACTAACCCCCAAAAACAGTGTATTTACAGATATGCATAAATCTTCAGTGACTGGAAATAAGTGCTTTTCCTGTAATTTCTGAAGCAATGATTTATTTGGAGACATTTCTCTCATGACAGTCAACGACTACTTTGTTGCTAATTCTTCTTTCCTCTTTACGGGAAAATGAAGAATGAAATGAGATAGTAAAAACAGAAAAGCAACATGTGTAATGAAATATCTGTTCTGAGATCTCCTATTGGAGTGGAAAGGAACAAAGCTTCTACCTTTGGCAAGAGAAGTACAAAACGCAGCACATAACTTTTCTTCCAAGGATTTTGTAGATATGGAGAATTCAGGGAATACTTTGATATGTTTACTACGCAAATTATGATGCTTATACTACTCTGTATTTGCCAGCCAGGTCTTCCAAGTGTATGTTCCTTAAGTGGCTGCAGTAAGTTTCCAGTCCCAGACTGTTGTGAGTGGATCTATGGAGACCAAGGCTGTATTTGGTCAGGCTACAGAAGCAGGGATTCAGGTAAACCAGAACCCTGGAATGACTCTTCCAGGATTTCTTGCCAAGTATCATGGCTCTTTTTGACCAAGATGGCAGTAGTAAGGCAAGCCAAAAATTGCAGCTGTGGCATTTGTTAATGCATTATCTGCAACATGTTCAGGAGGAAAAATACAAAATAGTCAGTGAGACCTGGGAGTCAGTCCCAAAGCCTAGACTTTATGGGGTCTGCAGTAATGACTGTCTTCAAAAGGGTACTGGATGAAATCAAAACAGCCAGATACGGGCCCTTCTAAAACTTGCTTTTTTATATTTTTATAAATATTTTTATATTTATTCACACATAGAAGACGATTCATCAGCATCAACATCCCTTTAGGAGGCCCTACTAAATGAGTATGCTTAAAGTCAGGAAAAGCACATCAACCTCAGAGGAAAAAAAACCCTTTCTTGTTCAAAAGGAACAAAATTTTCCTTCATCCATTTTCAAACTGGCAGACAAAGATGAAATAGTATCTAGACGAGTTATATGAAAACCTAGTGGGGTTAGATGCATTTTATTACAGACCAAAAGAAGAGAAGTTTTTCACATAGAGGATGTAGATGTAGCTGTAGATGTCCCTGTTCATTGCAGGGACTTGGACTGCATGACAGTCAGAAGTCCCTTCCAACTCAAATAATTTTATGATTCTGTGACTACACAGTGTCAAAATCTGTAACAGTTACATTTGGGACAAGTATGAAGCTAATATCTGATTATTTAATAAACACATAGTTCTCTTGCAAAAATGATACATACTACACAGTAGCTGTAGAAATAGTTATGTAATGAGTTAAAAAAAAAAACAACCAAACAACCAAACAAAAAAAACACCAAGAAACTCAGTCTAGGAGATGTGCTAAATTTAGGTTTGTCTTAAATCATGGCTTACAAGAAGGGACAAGTCCCAGATACCTTTGTACTAGAAAAATAAAAATAAAAATAGAAGGATGTGTATTAAAACTAGAGTGAGGGCTAGGCCAGTAAAAATAACTTCACACATTTCTTTAAAAAGATTTTCTTGCAGTTTTACACTAGTAATGGTGGACTTGTTCACACTGATTACTACACTAGGCACACCACACTGCTGAGAACCCCAAGAGAGACCCACTGATTCACTTTTGAGTTGATGCTGGCATGAGCCTGCCACTGCTGCATTGACCAGTTCTGCTGATCAGGAAAGAGAGTAAGACAGGAAATGTAGGCATTTACTGATGAATTTATAAATGTCATTTCTTATTCCAATGAAGGTGTTTATAACTGTAGAGATATTGCAGAATTTTGTTGGGTAAACACAAAGTAGATTTCCAAACAGTTAATATACCTGTCTTGAGCAAGGGATTCTGGTGCTATGACATCTAAGATCAAGATCCCAACAGATTGCTCAGGCCTCTGACTTTGCTAGCTGAACATTTCTATGCAGTCCAGAAGAGTAAGGACTATAATTTGGTTTGGTTCATCCACCACTTCTACAGCTTTATCTCATCTTTACGAGTATGCAGATCCATTTGTCCACCAGCTTTAAGCATTGTACAACAATGGAGTGGAAGTTCTAGGTCAAAGAAATGCACTGTGAAGTCACTCCAGAGAAAAACATCTGCTCAAGGAAAAGCCGCACAGTAATAATTCCAGTTCCTGACAGTCTGCTGGACAAAGTTACTTGCTAGACTGTCACAGATATTCCTATCGTAAACCTAACAGTTTCTCCAATTGCAATTTTATTCTACTCTAAGTTAATATTCTACAAAAAGCCTATTCTTACCCTTCCTCCTACGTCATGCTGTTCCTAGGTCAAGAACCAACCTGAGAGCTGGACAGTCACTACTTTCTTCATATGTTGAAGCTTGTTATCACTTTACAGATGCATAGGTGGGATAAAAATGGTCCTGATAGGAATAAAAACTATGAGGTCAATGTAGCAAGCAAGAAAATTCAACATCTGTAAGGAGTTTACTGTGCTTACATTGTCATTACTGTGAATGATGCAGCCTTCAACAAAGCAGGTGATGGAGACACAGTGGGGCATTTGAATGGGGTCATCCCAGAGTGTCTGGAGTGCATACATGCTTATGTGCACAAATATGTGTTATGGGGAGAGGGAAAGAGTTAGATAAAACACTCATAAGTAATACAAGCCGCTATAACAATACAGCAGCTATAGAGCTCAGATTAAGTGAATTTCACCTCCTTTATTTGAACATATGCACACCACAATTAATTTTCTTATTAGTCCTCCAACATGTTCATGTTCTCTTTGACATTTACTATTTTGTCTGTACGCAGACAAAACTCATAAAATGTGCATTTATAGACTCAGAATAGCTGAGTGCATTTCCATGCTATGCACCTTTCCCTCTAATGTTTACAATTGCAGGGAACCAATTACAAAAAAAAAAAAAAGAAGAAGAAATAAAAAAAAAAAAGGTAATAAAGATGTAAAATGCCTGAGATCACCATCTGAGAACATTGCTCCTCTTTTGTGACAATCATCCAAAGACTACACCATATGCATAGATTACTAGAATAAAATAATTGTCTTGTTCCATGTGATTCCTTTCACTTCTATCGATTGCTCTCTCCAGTGTACTTGTCAGTGGTGAGAAAACCATAGGTTGTTGATGAAGTCTTTTATTACAGATAGATATAAATGAATAAACAGAGACTTGCTATATTTATTTCTTCATCTATCTTATTTCTTCCACTTTTTGGAGCCCAATATCAAAATTCATCCAATTTCTGAGGATACACTTGAAGAGTCATCAGCACCAGTAATGTCAATCATTTGTCTCCTAATTGTCAGTGCTGGGGCCGATACTCTTTAATATCTCTAATTACACTGACAGTGGGATCGAGTGCACCCTCAGCAAGTTTGCAGATGACACTAAACTGTGGGGTGAGGTTGACACACCAGAGTGATGGGATGCCATCTAGAGGGACCTGGGCAAGCTTGAGCAGCAGGACCAGGTGAATCTCATGAGTTTCAGTAGATCCAAATGCAAGGTCTTGTACCTGGGTTGAGGCAACCTCCACTACCAGTACAAGCTGGGGAATTTTACTGGAGTACTGTGACCAGATGTGGAGTTCTCAGTACAGGAAAGACACAGACCCATTGGAACATGTCCAGAGGAGGGCCACACAAATGATCCAAGGGATGGAACACCTCCCCTGTGAGGACACGCTGAGAGAGCTGGGGCTGTTCAGCCTGGAGAAGGGAAGACTCCATGGTGACCTGATAGCTGCCTGTCAGTATCTGTAGGAGAGCTACAGGAAGGAAGGGGACAGGCTCTTTAGCAGGGTCTGTGGTGATAGCACAAGGCAAAATAGTTTCAAACTTAAGGAGGTTGGATATAAGGAAAAAATCTTTTACAGTGAGGTTGGTGAGGCACTGGAACAGGTTGCCCAGAGATGTGGTGGATGCTCCATCCCTGAAGACATTCAAGGTCAGGCTGAATGGGGCTCTGAGCGCCCTGACATAGCTGTGCATGTTCATTGCAAGGGAGTTGGACTAGGAGACATTTAAGGGTCCCTTCCAACTCTGAGGATTCTATGATTCTATGATATAACCAATTATTTCTATAAACAATACAATGAGAACTTAATCTCCTGCATCCAAAAAAAACAAAACAAAACAAAACAGTATACTTTGTGATTCCAGCCCAAAAACAATTATTGAAAGATCAAAACAAGTCTTTCCTGTGGTTTTTTTCTATTAAAAAAAAAAAAAAAAAAAAAGAATAACACCTGCTTATCAATTCTGGCCACATTCTCTGTACAAGCTTTCTTAAGGAAGCAATCCAAAGACCCCCAGAATGTGGTGATGTGGACATAAACTGTTCTCTGTCAGTATCCACTTACAGGGAATTGGAAATCAGAGGTCTGATGCTTTGGGAAGGATCAGTAGGGAGGACTGAGGCAGAAATAGAATCTTAGAATCACCAAAAGACCTCTAACATCATCCAGTCCAACCATACACCTATCGCCATTATTTCCAGTATAAATAGCTACTGGGTGGATATGTTTTAGGCAGTAGAATAAGAGAAATACTGATATTATTACTCAGTAGTAGAGAAAACTTTGCTATTGAAAATCCTGATTCAAGAGCAATATTATTAATTGCATCCTCTCCTTGAGGCAGAGAGAACAAAGGACAGGGGACACAGGGCACCATGCATACCCAGAGGAGTGAAAAAAGCCTTCCAAAACTACCTTCTCCATTACATATTCTTTGTAAGTGGCAGACAGTCTTTCAATAGCAGGCAAAATGTAGGCTATAAGACAGAAGGAAACAGACTTTTTAGGAGGATCTGCTGTGATAGGACGTGGGGAAATGATTTCAGATTAAAAGAGGGGAGATTTAGACTGGATATATGGAAGATGTTTCTTACAGTAAGGGTGGCGAAGCACTGGAATAGGTTGCCCAGAGATGTGGTGGATGTTCCATCGCTGGTGACATTCAAGGTCAGCCTGTACAGGCTCTGAGCACCCTGCTCCAGCTGTAGGTATCCATGTTCACTGAAGGGCAATTGGACTGGATGGCCTTTAAGTGTCCCTTCCAATCGTATGAATATTAAATCATGTTCTCTCAGGATAATGAGTCCGGAGCTGGCTGCTCCTGTGCTGGAAGAGGGACCACTGGGTGGGGAGTCCAACAACTTAGTACTTCTCCAAGACAAGATATCCCTTCCTCGGGGGCCTTGGTTCTCTCCAGATCAGCATCAGAGTGGCCTCCTGGCTCCTCTTTTAGGATTGGCTCTTTCTTTTCACTGTGCATTTGATTGTGCCAACAGAGACTACCTTCCACTTAAAAATGCTCTGAATAAAAATGAAGAAGTGGCATGCTTCAAACAGAAGCTGTCATGGTTTTATTCTGTAGTTTATTTTAGTGGACCTAAGCATATATATATTCTGAATTTCCACAGAAGAAAAGTCTACCTTCACTGCCTTCTTCTTTCTGTGCAGCTCTATCAGTGCTGCCTTTTCTGTGCACTGGATGACTCACTATTCTGGAGAAGAGAGGTTGGTGTTGTGGCTGCACCAGAGAAGCCAGCAATCTGTTTGATCCTCCTCCTGTATAGATCCCTAAAGATCACTGTGCAAGCACTGTCATCTAGAAAACAGTATTTTAGCAAGCATACTGAACTGGTATTATATAGTATTGATTTGCATTTGTTAAGCACTTCACTTGAAAACTGGCTATTTTCATAAAATGAAAACAGTCTGAGTAGGTATGTCTTTCACATACATAGGTTTCTTTCTTCATAAATAACAGAAATGTTTGCAATATTCCCTTAGTTGTCTGTATCAACAATGTTGTGTGAGGAAAGGGGAAAAAAAGCAAATACTTGTAGCAAAGTTCAGATTTAAAACAAAATGACCTAGAAAAAGAGGAAACTATTGTAACTATATACATGCATTTTGATAGGGGAGAATACATTCTTTTAACTACTGCATGGTTACATCATGCTCCACTGCATTTTCCAGTTCAAGTTTCTTCCATCAAAGCACTCCGCACTTCTATATAGCGTCCAAGGATCAGCAAAAACTAAAAAGCTTCCAACATTCAGCAAAGAGTAATGATAGTCTAAAGTCATAAATCTGTCAATGAAAAATTGTCTTGCTGGCCAACCTCATGCATGAGAAATAAGACCATCACCTTGCATATTCACCACTTAGAACTTAAGGAAATAAAAGGGATGCTTTTCACGGCCAGGTGTGGCCATCTACTTCTCATCTTTCATAACAATCTGAGAATATACCCTCCAAACGCAGTAAGAAAACAGCTAAGGTGGAGTGGTTAATTAAACTTTAATGTTTTCATAATGCATTGCTAAGGGACGTCACAACTGGAGACTACCTGAGCAGTCACCACTTTTAGAACCAGAAGAGAAAAACGATTGAGGTCTTTCTCAACCAAATATATCAAGAAACACCAATATTGTTGCTTGCTCTCAGTACATTTATATCCGCACAACTCTGTGTTATGTAGGCATTGAAGAGTTTATCTTTGCCAATTTTGATCTTTTCACTTCTAACTTCATCTAGTGTGGACTTGGTGAAATCTCAGTTGTGAAATTGCCTTTTGCTCTGTGTTGCAGAAACTCATTTAAAGCCAACTAAAGTGCTGAACAATTCTTTTCCAAATGCAGGTCACTTTGAAAAGATATATTGGTTTGCAACCTGAGACATGACAGCCTGACATCAGTACTCAGGCACTTTGTATTCTAAGCACCCTCTTTTGTGCTTAGAGACTGCGTGATGTTATGCCAAGCCATAGAGCAAACACCAGATTTAAGATTGAAAAAGAAAGAAATTACATCAATTAATTTGGCAATTTTAACATATCAGTTTACACACACAATCTGCAGTCCAGATTGTAACAATAATCATCTGATCTTTTGGACTAATTCCCAAAGGCAAAGATTTTAGCAACAGAGAAGAACAATAGAGAACACAGTTCAGAGGGATTAAGAAAGTTTTTGTTTTGTACAGATGTAAAATCTATGCAGAAGATCTTCATTACATGCCAAAATATCAGTTAGTGATTTTCCTTTTCACTGGCTCCTCTTTTCCTTCTCTTCATTGTACTTAATACTTTCCCATGTTCTCACCGGGCTTTTGTCCTAGCAGAGCGGGAGTGTGGAACACCCTCTTCAAGGAAACACTCAGGCTGAGCTGTATGTTGCGTGTGCAACTCGCTAGCCAGCTGGTAGCATACAAACATTTGAGGTCACACTCAATCCATGCATATGTGACCTTGGAGCATTCTCTCTCTAAAGCATTCTCACTGACCCCAGGAGTACCAATTCCTGATCTAAAGTAAGCATAAAATGTTCATTTAAACTTCTGGCATCTACATTTCACTTTGATTCGATTCATCAAGGCACATGCTCTCCCACATCTCAACTAAAAATCTGCAGTCCAAGTGAAGAAACAGTATACTTAAATGCACTTCGTGCAGAGTTGGTTAGATAAATTTCACTTGGGTATTTAGGAGGGAAAATGTAAGAATTGTGTTTGCTGACTAACTTGCATCATACGCTTTACAAAACAAACCTCCAACAGACCAGTCATTTTATAGAAGATTAGAAAATAGTGGCCAACAAGGCTGCTCAAGTGAGAAAAGGGGCACTGACTGAACAAATCTCTTAGCACTGTGGAGGTGCAGGGTAGACAGGGAACATGAGATATTTAACCTTCCCTCCTGGACAGTCACTAGAAAAACACATCAGGGACCTCAGTTCACAACAAACAATTCCTCCATATTTGCACAGCATTGAACAATACAATGCACACAGTGCTGTTGCTGCACTGAAATGTCATTATTGGTCATGAGCCCAAATCCCTCTGTGGGACCTGACCATCTGGTACAGATAACAGGACACTGTTATCTATGGAGGAGAAGGCAAAAGTAGCAAGAGTAGAGGGAGGTGGTGCTTAAATGTGTAATGACAATGAAAGAGAGACATGCCAACTTGATCTTTTATTATTCCATCACCTCTTAGGTGTGGAGGAGACTTCCTTGTCCTGAGCCTCAAAAGGAGCCTACTGACATCTTTTAGGATTTAGATCTCAGCAGGGTGGATGTACTTGTATGTGTAGGTTTTTCAATTCCCAGACTATTATTGAAATATCTTGATTTGCAACTGGCACTTTTTAAGGGAACATCCTCCTCCAGATCATGGAGCCAAGTAAGATAAACAATAAACTAAGCAACTTCAAGAAAAATTGATAACTGTTTTATTTGGACTTTTGTAGGAGGAGACGGGAGGGAGAGGGAAAGGGTGTAATGAAGCAACTGTGTTTGCTGAGGTTTTTTTTTTTTAGTATAAATTGTGTATTTTTAATGTGAATTTGGAATAGCCATCTCAACAGACTGGTAGTTGTTTTACAGATAAATAGGCACTCTTATAATAATGACCCATAAAGTCGCTCTCCTGGAGGCAGGATGTTGATTTAGAGCAGTCTCCTCACGTAAGGAACAAGAAATCAGATTTCCTTGACCAGTTTTTCAAGAGTATCTATGTACAGCAATTCCAGCTCAGCTAAAACCAAAATTGCAAATACAGAAAAGTGATATCCAGTGCAAAGCCAAGATAATGAAATATGAAAACACATCTCAGTTCTGTGATGCTTATGAGGCTGAAAATGTCAAAAAAGGAAGTTTAACCATAATTAATTTGTATCATGCAATGCTAGGAGAAATTACAAAGATAATCCATGTGGAATAGAGAAATATTCTTCCCTCTCATTTTTGTTTCATTCGCTTCTAGTTCTTTATTGCTTTTAGTCTACGGCCAAGTTGAACACTGATTTTAGCTTATTTGAGTCTTTTGCTTTCTTAATTTAAAAAGATAGTAGCATTTTAGTGTTGTTGCTCAGCTGTATTTCCCTATTTGAATCCCAAGGCAGGCTCCATGACTACAGCATTGAATACTATGATAGGCCTTCTCTAAACAGGATACAAATATTTCCGTAAGTTTTCTACTAGAAAACAGCTCATCAGTGTGCTTTAAACATGCTGTGAACTGCTTTTGAAATGTTTTCCCACTTGAAGTGGATAAACAGGCTCAGGAAAATAAAGAAGTCCAGCTGCTCCTCTTACTGGGAACTAAACTGGAAAGACAAGGGAAATTTAAATGAATGAGTTATACTTTTTCAGGTTTTGAGTTTTACATGATTTTCAGACTTGGTCATACACATTTTCCTCTACAGCTATTAAAAGGGCAAGGCTGCAGGACCTGTTGATCTCCTAAAACCTTCAGCTTGGCTACAATGCCTCAAAAATATTAGCAAGTATTTAGAACAGGCATAGGACTAAAAAAAAATCTGAGAATTAGTTGAGCCTTCTCTGAATCAGGTTATCAGGTTTGCCCTTTTTGTCTTTTCTCATAGAAAAACGACAGGGAAGCACTCATAGCTCCTGGCATTGTGGTGTGCTGCCTGTCCCACACTTCAAGCACAGGAGCTGTTGAGTATCGTTTGCGTGGGAAAGGATCTGAAAAACCATCTAGTTCAAACCCCATCCCATTAGATCCTGTTGATCAAAGCCGTATCCACAGCCTGGCCTTGAACACTTTCAGGGATGGGGCATTCACAGCTTCTCTGGGAAACCTTTACCAGTGCCTCACTACCATCGTCATGAAAAACAAAACCATTTCCCCTTGTCCTATCACCACAGACCCTGGTAAAAAGTCTCTCCCCTATCATTCTTTGAAGTCACCTTTAAGTATTGGAAGACTGCAGTGAGGTCTCCCCAGAGCCTTCACGTCTCCAGGCTGAACAAGCCCAGCTCTCTCAGCTGTCTTCATAGAAGAGGTGCTCCAGCCCTCTGAGGATCTTCATGGCCTTCCTCTGGACCTGCTCAGACAGTTCCACAACTTTCCATGCTGAGGGCCCCAGGCCTAGATGCAGTACTGCCGGTGAGGTCTCACCAGCACAGAATAGAGGGGCAGAATCACCCTCCCGTCCCTACTGCCACCCCTCTGTTGATGCAGCCCAGGATATGGTTGGCCTTCTGGGCTGCAAGAGCACATGAACAGCTCATAGTGAATTTTTCATTCACCAATACCACCAAGTCCTACTTTGCTGTTCCCAGTCCAGCCAACACTCTTGCCCTGACACAGGAGAAGAACTGTCCCCATTTTCGTTAGAATAGAGTTAATTTTCTTCCTAGTTGCTGGTATGGTGCTGTAGTTTGGATTTAGGATGAAAATAATGTAGATAACACACCCATGTTTTGGTTGCCGCAGAACAGTGCTTGCACAGAGACGAGTTTTCAGCCTCTCATGCTGCTGTGCCCGTGGGGGCTGGGAATGCACAAGAAGCTGGGAGTGGGCAGAACCAGGACGAGATAAGGGTTTGTAAAGAGGCCACAGCCAGGGCCCATAGCAGTAGAGTCCTCTGTGAGCTTTCTTGGCCCTGGTTCAGCAGCCTGAGGTGGATGTGGGCCCGCTCTCACAGAGCCTGCCTTGGCTCCTGCAACACTCATGGGGCTCCAGCCCCTCGTCAGCCCCAGGAAACCCTGACAAGTCACGAATACAAGCCCCATATTCTTCCAGCAGCGCTGCAACATTCATTCATAGATTCTGTGTATTTTGGAGCTGATAGCAACAACAATGAAGCATTGCTCACACTGAACGCTCGCTTTATTTGTACAGGCTGTCATGGAGGGAAAAGAGTCCTTGCTTGATCCCTTTTGTGCTTACTTTAGTACTTCTCTTCATTCTGCTTTTTTCTTGACATCCATTCATTTAAACAAGTTACTGAAATAGGGCTACAGGCCAAGGAATTTTATTTCAAGTACAGAAGTTGCAGAAAAATAAGGCAATAGTGCCGGGTGAGCACTTTCCATCCTGAATGGTGTAATCAAATTAAACAGCAGACAGTAGAGGGGAAAGGCCAGTTTGTAATCTCCAATGCATGCTTCAAAGTCTCCAAATTTAGTTTGGGGTCATTTGAACATTATCACCTATTCAATATACACCTCTTCTCTACATGTGTGTACCGCTAAATACTTCTATACCTAGCAGTAACTAGTCCACTGCTGGTAGACGTGGCAGTGTTAGGTAATGCTTGGAGCTGGCAATCTTAAGAGTCTTTTCCAACTTAAATGGTTCTATAACTAACTAACAGACACAACTTAACTGTGTGCACACCTCCCTGCTGTTGTACACCTCTCCTGCTTGAGGTTTAAGTGCACCTGTCCGCGTGTGCCCACACTGATCCCACAGCTCAGCAGGACAGACAGAGGAGGTCACACATCTGGTTCCCCATGTGCTGCCCCAACCCAGCCTACCAGACGGGGGTAAGCTCCATACAGTGTTTCCCAGGAGGGTGTTGTGCCCAGCTAGGGCAGTGCTGTGATACTGGTCAAGAAACCCACAGTGATGTCAAACCGGGGTGCTACTGCAGTTACCTTTTTATGTTCTCTCCACACTTCACAAATGATCATCTCTCCTTATCTCTTTTCACATTGATTTCTCCTTTGTTTCTAAATATAAATTGCAGTTTCTAAATATAAATATAAATATAAATACTCTATGTATTTTTTTCCTGGTTAATATTTAATCCACCTGATGATCGTTTTCCTCTTGGACTTGATAAATTTTGAACAGCTTTGGGTGTCCCATTCACTCCTAATTTACAAACTGTTGCCTTAACAGCTCTTATTATTCAAGGCCATTTTCCCAAAGGCAGAGCACATGGGCACCTCTATAAGAAGTTCCAATTCAGAAGGTTTATTGTATTACACATTACTTCTAAGCAGACTGCTAAGCCTAAGAATGCTGCTGTCACTTGCATTTTCTGTTGCTTGCTCTCCAAGATAAGCTCAGCCAGCAGAGAGCAATGTCAAAGTAAAACTGCTGTGAGATTTTATGCAGCATATGTAGTTTTTGGAGTATCTGGATGTTTTAACAAGAATGACCACTACAACTTACCTGTTGATATTGCCTGGGTCAAATAAAAATTATCATATAGGATACAGTTATTTTTCTTGACCTATATTACAGGAGTCAATTTAGAGAAGAGTAAGTACAGTCACCACATACTTTCTGAATATGTGATATTTTTCACCTAGAAATTAAAATTCCTACTTGGAACAAAAGAATTTTTAATTTTTTTCTAGAAATCCACATTACATGTATGCAGAGGACTGCATGCATGCTGCATTGATTACCTGGGCATGCCACATAAACCAAAAGGGCCCTTTTGAAGCCTGACTTTGCAGCCCCCAGTCAACAATGCATCTCAATACGGCCCCTCTCAGATCTGTTGTTCTCTCTGCACATACGCTGTAATACATATTTATGCCTAGAAAATATCAGAAAAATTACAGCAAAAAATCTTAATGGTTATTCCCAGCTTAAGGTTTTTGATACTTTTCATTCGGTTCTATCCCTTGATGAGAAACTTGCCTGAATCTGCTAAAGTGCTGCTGGCCATAGGTGAGAGATTACAAGGAGCTACTCCATGAGTGGAGTAAAAATTTGAAGGATACCGTGATCAGGTCATTTATCTACGTATAAAGCAGTGAAGTGAAATAACAGACTAAAAAAACACTACCTTTCTTTCTAGCCCCTTGCTTAGCAGACATTTCTCTTAATCTGTTTACTGATGAAGCTTTAACCTGGCTTCATTTCCTCCTGGTTGGCCTCAGTCAGGACAGTGCAGAGCTCTAGAAATTGTGTGAGGATACTCAAATGGATCTGATTCTCCACAGTAAAACTAGGGGTTTTGTTTGCTTCCTGTGTTTTTTCTTTCTTTTTTTTTCTTTTTCTTTTTTTTCCCTTGCTATTTGCAAGCTCTTCATTCCAGCTGTGTCTGAAAGTGGAGGGGACAGTGTAGTCCCATTTAAGCCAAGTTCATGTGTGGTATTGACTCCTACTTTCTCTTCTCAAAATGGGAAGATGGCCAAGGGACATCCAATCAGTAGGAAAATGATCTTCAGGGATGCTTGAGTGAGGATCCGTCAAAGTAAAGAGCCAACACAGCTGGAAGAGATAGGAGCAAGACCTCACTGAAAGCCAGATGTTGAATGCACATTTTAGTATAAAGTTTTAACACAACAGAAAAGTATACTGTTTTTTTTTAAATTCGTGTAGGAAAGAAGGCAGATTCTGAGTTTAAGTAAATGTGTTTTATTGTTCTAATTACTTTGAGATATGTTTAGATATAAAATGCTATTGACTGGATAAGGAACATATGCTTCTTGGCTCAGCAGTGATCAGTGCAGTCAGCGTTAGATTTGTTTTCTGTCTGTGCACTTTCACGAGATGCTTGTTGTTTTTGGATTAGTTGCATTGTAGAATTAAATTTATATGAAGGGATTGAGCAGACAAAACAGAAACCTTTAAAAAAAAAACCCTGTTTTCATGCAAATTTTGATGGAAGAGATATGAAATAATGGGGAAGGGGTTAGCTGAAGAATGAGAACTCTACAGGGAATGTTCCCCTGCACAACTTAAAAGCTTGGTAAATCCAGCACTGAACGAATGTAAAAGGGGTTATGACTGAAGCAATGCCAAAAGGAAGAAGGGAGGATCAAATGTCAAAAAAAGCCAGAATCATATTGAGGTAAATCTGGGGGTAGCTTGGTAAAAGGGCTTGGAAAGAAAGATGCCTTGTTCAGACCAGATGTCTCAATGTCTCTGTACAGGTGTGACTGATATTTCCCCTGATACACAACAAACTTGAGGAGAAAGAGCACTCAACAGGGATTTGAGAGTTCAGCTTTTGACTCTGTTATTGACCCTTCCTGTGTGTACAGCGAGTCCTAATTCTCCCTCTTTACGTCAGTTTCAACTGTGAGCTCTCCTAGAAAGAATATCCTGTTGTGTTTGCAGCTACCACAATTAATGGTGAAAAACTGAAATATTCCTTAAAGGTTCCACTGAACAACAAAAAGTATCAATTTTTAAGTTGACAAGCAAGCACATGATGACAAATAGGAGCTCTTATAAAAGGAAATAAAATGTCTCTGTCTATTAGGGATAGAAGAGAAGTCTGGAAAAGGTCATTTGCAGGGAAAATGGTTAAATAGCAGTTATTCTGATAGTCACACTATGGAGCCAAATACTGGACTCAAGCCTACGCAGAGTCATGACTTATCACGGGAAACAAAAACCTCTCTGATACTAACTGGAGAATATATGCTAAGTAATGATCTATCCTTCATATTCTAGTTCATAGGTAGATTTTGATGTAAAAAATCTCCTAAAGCTCTAAACGAGTTTTACAAAAGATTAGTTCTGAAAAACTGCGATAACATACTTAGTTAATTGATTTTTCATGCAATACTGGGCATCCCTCATCTACACAGATAGCAAGCGATACTCGGAAAACTTGCAAGTGACGGTAATACCTGAAGGCTGCATGGGAAAGCAAAAAATATTTTTGAAAGTTGGGAAAGGAGCACAATTGATTTTCTCAGACAACTCAGGGCAAATTTACTCAATCAGAGAGTTAATATTATCACAAATGAATTATAAGGAAGTTTTGATAAGATTTACTAGGGCTGTCTGCAAGATTTGTATCAATATGGACAGGACAAACATTGCACCAGAAGCTGATTGTGACTAATAATCACAAATAGAGAGAGAAATCAAATCATTTAGCACAATGTGCATCATCTGGAAAGACCTGAAGATGAGAACTATCTACACACTTTATCAGTAGATAACAATGAGCTGATGGGACACTGCTGTGAAAAGGCAATTTATGTCCTGGATAAACTGAGGGACTATTCTGGGAACGCATAGGAGAGTGCTACAGAAAGTGAATAAGTTGCTGGTGATGTCTCATTTAGGAGACTAGAGTTAAATGCCATTCTCTTACTCCAAGATTGATTTGAGAGAAAAAAACAGAAGCAAAAACTTGAGTGAGTGATATAGGGAACGCATAGTTCGCAAAGCGAACAACAGCTGAAGAGCTTAACTAGTTTGCTCTTGTAAATGAAAGCTGAAAGAATACATTACTCCTAGCTGAAAGATTCTTTGCTTTACATTATAAGAACTACTTGTATGAAAAGCAGTTTCAGTACAAGATCAATTGTGCACAAATTAGTAGAGAACTGACAGAATATTCTGATTTTAGAATTCAGCAGAATTTCAAGTTAGAAGGTGTTTTCCAACAGTCAGAAGGGAAGTCTTTTTTTTTTTTTTTTTTTTTCTTTTAAATATTATCTCTGTAACCACTAAAGACGTTAAAGATTGTAATGTATGTTTTATCTGCTTTAAAGATATAATTCAATCCATTTATCAAATGGAATTGAAAATGGCTGGGATAAGAGTAGAAGACCCAAAGGATCCCATGTTCTGGCTTCCTGTAACAGCTCCTTATGCGCTCCAGGAAATATTCCACTATCATCTTATCTTCAAAGCCATCCAACTCTTAAATTATATTTGGCTTGTGTTCAAGTTCTTTTATAGCCTCTTCCTCAAGCTATACAATTACTCTTCCAAGTTGTCTACATTGAGAACTTTGTAGTCCTCCTACTTTGGGTGAACATTTCCAGCCACAGCTTCTCCAACTTTTAACCCCACTGCAGAAGATAAGGAGCTTCTCAGCTGTTCCCCTGAGGCCTGTATCATACTGAGGCTTTTTCCCCTCAGCAGCTCACAGACTGAGCTCAGATTGTTCAGGAGAATCACCCACCCACTCAAGCCTCTTAATCTGTCCCAGATGAGCCATGTCCCCCCAGAAATTCTTTGGGTGGCCTTTTCCAGAGGCTTTAAAGGGGCAAAGGGTTTCTTTTATTTCTGAAGAACCATCTTTTTTTTTTTTTTTTTTTTTTTTCCCCTTGGGAATAATTTATTCTTTCCGAAGACCCAGTTTTCTCTTCAAAGATAATCCCAGAACAAGCAGTTTCTGTCCTTAATAAGTCCTTCCAGAACACATGGAATAGGCATCATGGAAGATGCAGACATCCTCTGATTTCAGAGGACCAGTATCCAATTACTGTACATTGAGAAATACATTTTGTATTGACATTTGAGATTTTGCTCACATTACATTCAACTGAAAAACAGAACTTTTTTTTTGTTTCAGCCTCTGAAGCAGTAGAACTGCTTGATTCAGACAAAAATATTTTGACTCTCATCTTCCAGTCAACACTTTTGATAGACTCAGAGTTGCAATCCTACAAGAATGTATGTGATGGTTCTACTTTTCTTTAAAGAGACCTGTGTTGTAAAATCCTTTTACTTAAGATCAGTTATATCTAGTAATTAGAGTTCTGTTCTCTAGGGTAAAACATTACTAGCACAGGAAATGATAGCTTTTGTTATAGTCTCATGCACTCTTTACTGTATTCAGAATCATAAAATCACAGAATCGTTAGGGTTGGAAAAGACCTCTAAGATCATCTAGTCCAACCGTCAGCCCATCCCCACCACGTCCACTAAACAATGTCCTTCAGTGTCACATCTACCCAGTTCTTAAACACCTCTGGGGATCGTGACTCCACCACCTTCCTGGGCAGTCTGCTCCAGGGCATTACAACTCTGTCTGGGAAGAAATTTTTCTGGTAGAGAGTGGTGAGAAGTTAGAAATTATATGAACTGTGCAGAATTACTGTATTTATGGAGTCTGGCTTTGGTTTCAATGTTTCTGGCCAGTAACACCTAATTTTATTACTCAAAAGCCTCTCAACTCAGTTAGTTCTGCTGCCTTCTTATCTCTCTGACCAGAGTTCAGTTCTCGTATAGCACTGCAATTTCTCTGCTGTTTTTAAGATTTTCTATTTCAATGGCAAGCTGTTGCCTCAATCATCAGAACAATAATTGCCCCAAAAGTTTCTTTTGTTGTTGTTGTTTCTTTTTTAAGAGCATAGAAGAGAAAAATATACAAGATGATACCATCAGCTCCATGCCAGCAGGTAGGCTAGAGCACAGGGACCCCTTGCTGAATATCACATAGGCTGGAAACTTGAAAAAGTCACATAAATTCTCTGTAGTTCAGCTTTCCCAAGCTACAAAATAAGCATGATTGTACCTATAATGAAACCACATTTACATGGATTGCTGAAGAATAAGTGTAATATGTGAGTTTATTATTAAATTTGCTATTTAAAGTAGAAAAAAAGTTCCACTCAAAGGGATAGGACTGAAAGAGGATGAGGAAGGGAAAGAAATGGGAACCTCTAGAAAACATCTCAGCTTTACTCAAGAAAAGTAAATGGTGCATATTAAAGAGAAATACATGACGGATCTCTCCCATCTGCCATTTCTCTTCACTGGAAGACATGTGACATGGTTGGTCTTAAGTTGCTCCTGTGTAGTCTGGCTTTTGACCCTGCAGTCTTCAAAATTTCAAGACTGTCCACTTAAAGTGCTTTCAGTGTTAGTTCTTACTTGGCATGACTGAGAACTCACAGGCTAGTCTCAAATATATAGCATAAGAAGGTTCTTGTCAAACACAAGACTGAGAATCACGCCCTGAAGTTACTAAATCTCATCTGCAGACCTTGGTGGCAAGCTCGATTTGATCCTGTGAGGACTTATACAGTTCTAAGTTCCAGTGGAAACAAAGATAAATAAAAATGCAAAGAACTATAACTTCGATCATATGCAGGACCCAATGGTTTTAGGCACAAATAGATGTCTTATCAAGTTTGCTAAGGGATTTTTTTTTTTTTTTTTTTGCTGTTTGAGAAATATCAGTGATATCATTAAAATTAAAAAATATTGCAGTGTAGACAAGAGAAACGTTTGCATCCTGCTACTTTTAGTGCAATATTTTGAGAGTCCAAAGCCCCGATTCACTGAATGAAGCACATCATGATGAATTTTCTCACTTCTTTTCTCTGTGATCCTTTCCCAGTGCTGAAAGCTCTCACTGACCCTGTTGATTTGGTTCTCTTCAGTGCAGTCATACAAATGTGGTCTGAAACACTGCTCAAATGCCTCGAACCTTGGCAACAAGGACCTCTCCTGGGGTGAATAAATGACTGCACATGATGAGATAAAGGGCAAATACAGGTATTTCTTTGAGTACTGGTACAACCTTTGCAGGATCCAAAGTATTCTAGTACCCACAGCGAGGCTGAGACTCAACTACACTGCAAGGAGCAACCTTGCATTCTGCCTGTTAGGACCTTAAACCGTCACTAGGAAGAAGTCTGATTATAAGCATTATACCACGGGACGCTCCCAGACATTCTGTCATATTAGTGAATAGATTCTGTCCTGGAATATTTGGGATACATAGACTCGCTGAGACTCCCAGGAACAGCTGAGATCCTTCTAGGCCTTCATGCATAGGCAGAGCACACATGACAGTCGTTGACAACACTGACTTAACACACAATGCTGTAGCCTTACTCTCCTTCATGTCAAAACACAAAGGGAAGGATTGAGGTCAAGGATGCCAGTCACCAGGCAAACTTCTGAGCTTCTGTGAGAGTCAGGATTGACTTGAGATAGTGCCACACATGTGCCTTAGCAGTCAATTGTTTTTGGTTCTGAACCATAAGGATCACATAGCTGCAAAAAAAATCAGTGCTTCATTTCAGTACTAAAACACAAACACATGCCATTTCTAAATATTTCCTAACAGTTCAGCTATTTATTCAGGGAACTTCTTTAGTAACACAAATAACACCGAACTATCGGACGGTTCTTGTATGTTAAGCCAAGTGTGTTTTTCAGACTCTGAGTCTTAGAATCACAGAATCATAGAACCACCAAGGTTGGAAAAGACCTACAAGATCATCCAGTCCAACCGTTCACCTATCACCAATAGCTCCTACTAAACCATGTCCCTCAACACAACATCCAATCGTTCCTTGAACACCCCCAGGGTCGGTGACTCCACCACCTCCCTGGGCAGGCCATTCCAGTGCCTGACCACCCTTTCTGAGAAGTAATATTTCCTAATGTCTTGACCACCAAGGAGCTCACCTTTGCACCCAAGAGCTTTCAGAGGGTGTCAGGATGTCCTATGGAAAGTTCTACAATGCTCCCAGCCTGATCTTTCTATTCTCCTGAGTCAACAATAGTCCCTCCAGAACAACAGTATAAAAAGCAACTATTCTTACTGACTGCAAGCATTTATCCTAATGAGGGAACTGCTAATTACCTTTAACTGGCAACAACAGCTCACTTTGGGAAGCAACCTAAATTTACATTAGAAGTCAGTACTTCTAATTGTTGCTTTTTTTTTTTTTTTTTTTTTGCTCTCTGCTGCCCTGGAGGAACCAAGGTTTTTCAGCATTTTTTTCTGGTCTGAACTGACTTTAAATTTAAACTTGAATATGTGGGGCAAATTGTATGAAGACACATGATCCAAAAGATCCTCGCTTTCAAAATCTGGAAAAACACTGTTCCAGAGAACGTATGCCTTTTGTGTGGGATTGTAAATTCCATCACCAAAGCGAGGTTGATATAGCATTGCTAAGGTTATTATGTCAAAATCCCCTTATGAATCTGAATTTATGTGCCTGAAATCTGTCACAAATAATAAAACTGAACATTCCTCAAAAAAATGGAGAAAAGTCTGAGATTTCAAATTAGTCTATGCAGAAGACCCCCGAGTCCTAACAAAGCTCAATTCTGTTAGGTAATCTGGTGTTAATGACCCGAATGTTTCACCATCCAAAGAGGAAAACCACAAGCGGATTATAATTAAGTAAAGATAGTCATTTGCTCCATCAGGTCAATTCAGAGGTTACCATTTATCATTTTAAGCTGCAATTATCAATTTATAATGGAAACTCAAATGTGTCTAAGTTACCACATGGGAATATCTTTTTTCACAGAAGACATGCTTCTATAATTATTTTATTATATAGTAATAAACCACGACTGCAGCAAAACATTCACATAATGGGATATATACACATGGCACTTTATAAATGGTAGTTTGAACTGCACAGTTTTCCTTGTTCTTCTTAATGTTTGCTGTATCATCTACCAGTCAAGTTTTTAATAAAATTTCTATTAAGGAAAGAAAGTTATGCTGAGTTTTGACTAATATTTGAACACAGAGGAATCAGAATATATTCATCGTAATTTCCTGAGTAGATTTGTTGGTCATAATAACAAGGTTTATCACTGAATGTTTGGTTTGTTCACAGAGGATTTGGATCCCTCAACTACGACTGAGATTTTAAGGGCTAAGGGCACAGCTAAAGCTTCAGTAGGATCAAAGTATAAAAATGGGAACTTCCTCTGCCATTTCTGAAGACCTTCTTCCCTCTTCAACTCCTTGCATAACTTTGTTTTTAAATGTAAAATGTACTGATGTTATTTTAAGCCACTGCTTGTGCTAAATATCACTGTCCTTTTCCCCACCCCTCATCTATAAAATATTTTGAACACTCTGAGTTTGGCTTCTCTACTACCTCTTTGGAAAGCCTCCATCCCAACAAGAGTGTTGGTGCAGAAATAAACACCAAGCGCTGGGAAGTTCCACTTCATTGCCTGTTACTGCCTCTGAAAGGAGTTTCCAGCTTAAGGCAAAGTTGACCAAAAAGGTCTGAGGCACCCTGATTGCTCTTACATTTAATGTGGAGGTGTGGGTCACAGGTTTGTGACTCAGAGCTTGTCATGCCTTCTTAAACTGGATAACAGTGCATGTATGTCATTGCACACTCAGTGCTCACTGAGACAGTCTTTGTATCAGTTATCAAACTGGTGTTACATGGATGAAAGTTCATCTGTCCTTAACATAAAGGATCATTAAATTTCTTCTGTACCTCTCGTACCCTATTACCCAATGTGGAATACTGCAGGAGGACAACTCAGCTTCAAGGTTCATCCTTCAAGGTTCACATGTGTGTACACCAGCCTGCAGTCCTCAAAACCAGAACTGACCCTATCCATCCCTTGCTAATGTTGGTGTTCAGCTATACAGCTCAGCAACAGATAGTTCTATCAGCACAAAATGGCGCTGAGCAACAGTTTAGTGGGCATGGTTGTGACAGGTTCATTGTTGGACTAAGTGGACTTTTCCAACCTTGTTGATTCTATGATTCTATGAAATCACATTGAAAAACTACCTGAAGAGTAAGAAAAGGTTTTTGCAGATTCAGAAGCCCATGATACAACTACTATAATAAATGGTAAGAAATCTGCTGCTTATGCTTAAAGCTAAACTAGAAAACAATAAAACATACTAAATGAATGGCTCTTCTCTCAGGGCATTTTTAATGACGATCCAGGGAGGCTAGGATTACTGTATGTTAGACTCTTTGTTAGGTATTTTTTCTGTATTTGGAGTCTAACTGTAAGGTCTTTGGATTTTTTTCTGGAATCTTGCACAATTAGCCAGTTTTGACAGAAAGTGACAGTGAACTGTGCTGTGCTATGCAAGATGTCAGCAGTAATTGTGCTTCTCTTAGCATTCCCAAACTGAAACTCCCCTTTAAAATGATTTCCTGAAGAAAAAAGGCAGAAAAAAAAAAATAGTACGGCACACATTAAAAAAAAAAAAAAAAGTCAAATCCACAAAACCTACCCACAAAAACAACAATAAAATCTCATTTGAAAGGAGATGCAAACAGCAGTGGTCACTTGAGTTTTCTTCTTATCCCAAACAATTCCCCCAGAGGCAATTTCACAAAAGAGTCAGCAGGAACTATAAATCATGAATGTTCAATCACAGAACTGAAAATCTGTATTGCAGCTTGAAGAACATTAATCTCTCTGTCTGAGTCAGAACCAAGCAGTTCTGGAGGAGCACCAAGAACACAACCTTTAATCATGACCTAAGATTACTTTTCCCTTGTTTTTTAATGCTGCAAAAACTCAGTATTGCTACAAGGTACTGCGTATGCTACAGCTAAAGCACTTTTTTGAAAAGCTGATGTTAACATTATTTTCCTTGTACTAATAATTTTTCAATTAAAGTGAATTTTTTTTTTAAAAATAGATAGATTAATACATAAAGCAATTTTAAACCAGTCTTACAAACTTGGACATCTCCTGTAATTCAAAACAGTAATTCTCTCCATCATATAGAACATATTTCTTAGCTACTATTATACACTGAGGCTGGAGAAAATATGAATTTTTTTTTTCTATTATTTTGCAACAAACAAACAAAAAAAATTCTGAAGTATCTGCCAGTTTCTAAACAATGACGTTTTCTGCAGTTTGTATTCTGTCCTTACTTCTTGCTTTCTAGGGTTTAATAATTAGCTTATGCTACAGATTAGCTTATCCTACACATGGGCAGCATTATTAAATTACTGTTCTGTTTCTCCAAGTGAAGCAAATGAACTGGAAAAGCATCAGAAGAGTACCATGTGTGGGCACCTCCATGAAAATTCAGCCTTGGACAAAATGACGGGATGTAGGAGGACTGGAAGCCTTCAGAACCACAGCTTTCATAAGGGGAAAGCCATTAAACCAACTGCTGTATCTGGAGAAGTTTTATATTCTTTGGTGCACAGACTATCAGTTCTGAAAGGAAGAAACATTCTTCCAATCAGAAAGAAATTTTTCTGAGATTAATTAAACATATTGATCAGTCAGAGCTTAGGGGAGATGGCATACATGATATCTGTGCAGCAGAAGGAAGCACTGACAAGAAAAAACTGAAAAAATGATCTTTTATGAAGGAGACAGAAAAAGAACCAGAGCTGTCTGTGCAACACAGAGGGTCACAATTTGAAAGTCAAGAAAAATTACGTGCAGTAAACCCTGTACCTTTGCTATACCCACAGTTTCAGTATCCAGTTCAGTTGTGAAATCTTATTTGGAAATGTATCTTTCATCCTGTTTTATGGGGTCTTTTATGAAAATAAGGATTCAGATATCAGAGACAGAGCGGGTAGCTTTAAGAGATATTTCCCCACATTTATATGGGCATATTTAGGCCTTTTCAGTTGTCTGAGTAACATAATTCTGGGACGCTGTGGTTGCTCAGTTCTAGTCACATGGACTCCATGAGGCCTTTGGGTGACTTGAACAAAATACTTCATGTGAAAATGTAGGATAGAATAAGAGTAGACCTTGCTAGTTCTCTTGTCTTGGGTATTTACTGGGGACGGTTGTGGAGGTGTCTTGCAGGTTTATCCATTATTGTTCAGGTAATGTCAAAAGCTATTCTATGTAAGCATTTAATGTATGGATGTTTGTTTCTGAGTCATCCTGATTCCACAATCCTACTCATTATTGCAATTCCCTATCATAACAGCTCATAACGTTATGACGTATCCATTATTTAAAGAAGGGTACTTTGATCTTTTTTTAATGTTATGTCTTAAAAACAATCAACTCTGCATGAGATTGTGAACTGCAAATAGGATAAGTCTCTGTTGTGGTTATAGGATAAATAAATAACATTAGAATGTTATAGGTGTATGTGCTTGCAGGCACACGCTTTCCAGTTTGGAGATGCATCCACATGGGACTCTCTTCCTCTCCATTATCACTGTTCTTTCCAAAGGTTAAATACTTTGTAATAGAGATCACTACTAACACTGTAAATGGCCAGTGGTGGGACTGTTGCAAGCTTCCCCACTTCATAATGCAGTTCTGCGCAGCTCCCCTCAGCACCTATGGTGGTTTACAATAACGTTACTAAGATTCATTTGCCTCTGGTAATTACTGTTGGGCTGCTCTGTCAAAAAGATATAGAGAAAGCATGGAATGTATGTGACTAAACCCATAGAAATAAAATGAAAGAAAATGTAAAATGCACTTTCTGAAAAATGTATTTTTGTCAGCCAGCCAGTACTCAAACAATAGGTCTGTATCATGGAAGAATAAGGGTAATAGGAATAAATGTGTATACAATCACTTTAAAGTGTTATTAGGCTTGTTCCTTCTGAAGTGATTAGCCAAGGGCTAGTTCATTACTCATAATTTGGTAGTAGTCATAATTACGGTTAGCAGTGGCAGATAAAATATTTTCTTCTCAATAGTTAGAATCAAGCAAACTATATTTTCTGCTCCTACCATATTAAGATAACTTTTCTCCAGTAAATCGAGTGTGCAGGTATATAATAAACACAAGTTTCAAATTGCTGCAGAGAACCCAGAGTGTGCTGAATTACCATGGAACAGCTTGGGAAATTATCACAGCCAAAGGAAAATTTACTTCCTGAAGAACATAGTGTGATAACCAAAGGGGTCAGACACCCAGGAGCATAATGCATAAAAGCCTCACATATTTTAGCAAGTTGAAAAGCAAGAGGCATCTAAAATTCTTTCTCCAAAATTGCATAGGCATTTAACACCCTCAACACAAAACCTAGCAGCCACAGACTGTCCTTTCTGCCATGCACACTTTGTTCATCATTTGTAGGCATCCGTCTCACTCAAGCACCACAAAACTTCACTAATATGTTCTTTTGGGGTTCAGAATTCATTGCTTCCCTCTTCCAGAAAACTGTGCTAGAGGTAAGGCTGGGGGAAGCCAAGTCACATCCCCTCTTTGAAGATCTGCATGTGCAAAAAAAAGGGGACTGGACGCTTTCCCCAGGAATATGATTCTTTTCTAATGAGTTGTTTAACAAAATGAACTCCACTGAAAAGTGGGAGATTTATGTTTGAATTGGCTCTGTCTCATAAAGCCACAGACATTAAATAACATTCAGCAGACTTTGGAGTAATCACAGAGGATACATTGGGGTGAATTGGAGAAAATGCAGCGAGTTTTCTTCATCTTCTCCGTGTTCAAAAGGCTTTATTGAAATACTTTGGAAAAACTCCCAGTGAGATACACTGATGCTCATGGATCTTATCACTGGAGGGACTTCAGCCAGACGGCTCCACTTCACCTTTGATATATTTTCCCATTTCCCAAAAACACTTCCAATTGTATGTGAACCTACTGCAGCCTGTAAAGATATACTGGGTAAAGAAGATACCGTGTGTTTGAGGGCCAAGAGAACTCTATAGACAAGGAAGGAGGACAGGTACTTTGGGTTCAGCCGTCTGCAGCTAAAGAAACAGGACAGAGAACAAATTTGTCACAGATAGGACTAAAGGCTGTTTACGCCAAAATCGACATCAATAAACTGTTCTTGACAGAATGGCTGGTCTAAAACGAGAGCCAATAATATTCTGCACTCTGTGATCACAATTCTAACATTTCACAAAGCATGATTAGCAAGTTCTGTCTTTACATGCAATCTACATCTCTGAAAAAAATATACTCTCTTGGGATGTTAATATCGCCTCATCTAACACAGAAGTTAATCTTACAATAAATTAAGAAGTAACTCATGTCACAGACAAAGAGAGTAATCCTTAGCCAAAGGGACATTTTATTTCCAGCTCTGGTACTGTAGGAGGTGCTGCTTCAGCACTTTCTGACTGAATCAAGAATGAAAAAACAGGGAGGAGGGATAAAATTCTGAACCTCAAGAAACCTGCAGGGATGGTTCTTAAAAGAAAACATGGGATACAAATGGATATTGTCTCCCAGGAAAGCAAAGGACATGAGGATATAGTCAAGAAGTACACATCAGCTAATACGAAAATAAATAATAACTTTTCAGCCAGATGTCACAGAAAGAGACTTCTAAGCTAATCTCAGTGTTAGAGTGTGTAGGATTCATCAGTTTCTTTTCATTCACTTTCACTCCTCCCAAAATGTTTTCAACGAGGTTCTTATTTGACTGTGTATTTTGCCTTTTTTATTTTTCTGCAAACTGCATTGGACTAAGGAGAAATTTGTGATAATTGAGAATTTGGAATAATGGAGAAGAAGCAAAAGAACAAAGCAACCTTTTTTGTTAGAACACATTAAACAGAAATGGCAAGGTAGTACTGATAAAATTCAAGGGTGAAAAAGATTTCGGGAATTAAATAAGAGGACACATTGGAACTTGTTCTAGCAAAAAATCAGACAAAATAAAAGGAATATTAGCAATGTTAAACCTAAGAAGAGAATTAATAAATAACTTATTACTGTAATAATTATTATCAATTAAAGAGATATAATCAGTTAGATATTTGCTTACCATTGATCTCATTCTTTCTCTTATGAGTGACTGATCACATTTCTTTTCCCACTTGTGCATGTCTGTTACTTCTGACAGTTCTTTGGGACAGAAGACATCTTTTCAATTCTAACTGAAAACCCCTATATTAGAGGAATACATAATGAATAATTCAACATAATTTCATTTTAAAACCACATAAATATTTTTAAACTATAAAAAAAAACCCTTGATATTGTGAACATCAAGACAAGAATTGTCTTTGCTTTCAATAAAAGCTTTAATTCCATGTTATTTACTTGATAAGTAGTTAGTTCTGGACTCACCCTAACGATGACCCGTTCATAAAAGAGTGCACCTGGGAGGCCTAAAAATACGACTACAAATTTCCTATGCTTGTGTTTTCTCATGAAAAGTCAGAAAGGCTTGACAGTGTTGCAGTGATCCCCATACTCAATTCGTTCTGAAATGCAAAGGGTGTTGTAACGAGGGGCCAGGTTTGCTGACCCATGCAGTACTGGAGTCTTGTATATCCTGTGTTTGCAGACTCCCAAATAAAAGTGAGCTATCAAGGACTGTTTTCAAGGGAGGGAAGAGAAATAGGATAATTTAGCCTACCTAAGTGTAATCTCCTTGTAATCATGTTCTAAATGACGTTTTTATGTGCATGAAAAGACACACGGCATTACTGTTCCATTACATCAGCAGGCTAATTTTTCAAAACAATATTATCCATTCAAGATTTTAAAAGTTTCTCAGAAATACTGAATAAAGTATTCCATTTAAAGAAAGAAAGAAAGGATCTTCCAAATCCCAGAGAATTAGAAAGGAAAAAAAAAAAAAAAAGATTTAAGATAGGAAACCTCAGTGTTAGCAACCTCACCCACACACTCTCTGCTAAAGTGGCCACCAATGTGTTAGAGGCTGTTTGCAAAATGGTGACTCTCCAACTTTCTGAACATGTTTCTTTTGACACGACACTGTTCTGAGCTATCAACACACCTAAAAACTCACTAAAAAGTAACTAAAAAGTTACTTTCTCCTGATGGCCAACTCAGTGGCAAAGATTTCACCCTTGTATCTATAAAACAAAAAGAATACATGGGACATCATCAGAAAGTTTTCAGCTGTACCTGAAATGTCATTGCGGAAGGAATCCCAATAGGCAATCGAGTCCACTCCCTGTATTTACTGCATCAGTTATCTGTTTGGCTTTCCCCACATGTTTATCCAAACATACTTAACATCTTTTCATGATGGAAACTCCTCTATCTCTTCGGGTAAGTTATCTCAGTGTTTTATTATCTTTATCTTAGAAGTCTGGATTTTCATTTCCTTATATATTTGAAAATGTTAGGATGCTCCCTTGCAATCTTTAGACTAAACATGGGGTTTTTTTTCTTTCCTTTTTCCTCATAAATTATGCTCTTTAGACCTTTAGTGACTCAGGATTGCTCTAATTATTAACGTGAAAAACCCTAAACTGAACACAGTGTTCCAACCAAGGCCTTACCAATGCTGAGTACAGCGGAAGGATTACTTCATGTGTCTACAGACTGTTTATGCTGTTTGTATATCTCAGTGAGTTGTTTGGAGGGCTTAGAAAGTGCATGACATTTTTAAATTATAGTAGGTATGTGATTGTCTATAACCTCTGATCCTCTTCTGAAGAGCCAACAACTCACAGTTTTTCCCATCTGCTTTTTATGCAACTTCATTTCAAAACAAATATACTATGTGGAAATGGCCCCTCTTTTTTTTTTTTTTATTTTCAATTTTCTTAGTCTTCTCAGCTTTGTGTCTTCTCTATCCTGTCATCTAGGTTATTAAAGAAAACAATGAACGTACATAGCCTCAGATTCCTACAGGTATTATTTGATACAAATTCACATCATAATAATGAACAATTTGTAATTATTCTTACAGTATGGTTTTCTAACCAATTTGGCATCCATCCAATAGCTGTTTCTCCAAGAACATGTATTTCACCTGGCTTTTTCAAAGATCACATTAGACTTGCCCAAACATTAGTAAAGTCAATACCTGGGATTGTCAGCTTCTCTTTATCACCAGGTCTATTTGTTAAGGAAGGAAAAGTAAAACGTGCTTAAAATTGTTTGACTTCAATCTTTATCCTTTCAAACTCAGTTTTTGCAAATAGTTGGATCCTTTTTCCCTGTATTTTTCTAGAAATTCAATCTCTGATGACTGCTCCATAATTTAATGGTCTTCTTCCTTTTCTGTTTAAGGATGGGCTTGATACTTGGCTCTATGGTTCGGATTTATTTGTTTCCTTTTTTTTTTTTTTTTTCCAGATTTTCTTAATAGTTCTGATATTATTTCCAATAATTTCCAGGCCTAGAATTTTCTCTCCTCCTGCTGCTTTACTACAGGCTTCAGCATTAGTTATAATTGTCATTGTTCCAGCTCCCTGCTTGCAGCCAACCTTTCAGTGGTGACTGAGATCATGAGGCAATAAATGTCTGATCTGCCTCTATACTTCCTTCTGTAAAACATGAGATTTGTTCCTTCCTTGTCTTTTTTCTACTCCCGAAACACATACAGGATGATTCCTTCATTTCCTAGCTAGATGCATCTCAGTTTTGTGCCTTCCTGGTTTTGTCCCTCGCTCTCCCTTTATTTTACTTCTTATTTTTTGTGTGACCCACTTTCTGTTTTTCCTATGCTTCTGTCTTGTAATTGAGGTCAGTAAAGATTTCATGATTTAGCCAAGTTGGTCTCATAATCTGCTTCCAATCCTCCCTCTGCTTTGAGACGGTTTGTATTTAAATCCTTTACTAAGAGATTACTGCCAATAATAGGGAAAAAAAAAATACTGTATTTCAGTTGCTACTATTTAATTCTTTCACCTAATCTCAGTTTCTCTTTTGAACGAGGCCTCTCATCTGGTGCCCTTGTTATGGCAGATCCAGATAGCTGTCATTATCTTTTCACATATCTTTTGCCATATCTATTTCTGCCAAGTTAAATTAGGGAAATTTCAGCTTGCTGATTTCCCCTTTTCCAGGGCCTGCCTTGCTGACAGGAGTTTTCCTTTTCATTTCATGAAAAAAACAACATTTCAGTCACCTCTTTTCTACCCAGCAGTTGAACAACTAGTTCAATTTCCCACTTTGAAAGAGTGGCTTCAAGATGCAGCGATGTTTGCTGCCGGTATCTGGTATAATCCTGGAACACCCTAGAAACCATCAAAGGCAGGCACAAATTTCAACAACATTTTCATATGTTTACAGAGTCTAAGTCTGGAGCACACTAACAGGCTTGCTAATAATTTGGTTTATAATGTTCCTGTGGCACCAGCTAAGTGCAATTACCCACAGCCTCTCAGGCTGCACACAAACCCAAAAAACTTACTGGGGAGGAACCAAACATGCAGTGGGGAAGAACCAAACCACAACTATCAGCTGGCTCAAATAACCCCAAAATCAGTATTACCCTTCTCCTCAGGGAGCTGCTGAACTGTTCTGGAGAAGGATATTCATAGAATCCTAGAATCATAGAATCACAAGGTTGGAAAGGACCTACAAGATCATCTAGTCCAGCCATCCTCCCTTTACCATACCTACAGAAAACCACTAAACCATATGGCCTAGCTCCTTATCCAGACACCATATTGACCCTCTGTGTTAAAGGACAGAGTTGGAGCCATGTACCTGTGACAAATTGACTCTTGAAATGGGGACAGAAATAGGTACAGGATCAAGACCTAGGAAGGACAGAGACACTGCATAACATAACACAATTATGAGAATACAGAAGATGTGTTAGAAATTCTGTAAGTCACTAAACGAGTATTTATCAATGAGAAGACTTGCAGGGCTTATTATTAATTTTTCTTTATAGCATATAATTAGGTTTTACTAGAACTGTATGTATAGAAATACCCATAGGAAATGGAAAATTTTCTTATTCCTAGTAAAATCAGTGGAATTAAGAACATACTTCAATATTTCAATATATTTCAATATTTCAATATATTTCCAGCAAACAAACAAACAAAATAGAACCATCATGGCCCCGGGAAGGGCACCAAGTGCATAAAATGTCCATTCTCACTCTTTTCTATGCTGCCAGAGTTTTTAAACAGTGGGCCACTTCCCACTTAAACAGGCAGTCTCCTGCTGCCTGTTTCTGGAATTAATCACAAAAACTATCGTAGGTATAGTCAAGGCACAAGAGCTCACTGATAGCAGTTATTCACTGGTCAGTCCATTAGAATGACGTATTTTAGGGGAACCTTTCAATGCTTCAATATTATCTTGTTTCTGACAATGTCCTTATGATGAAATGTTTTTAACAGGCTACATTTTTAAAGCTGTTGAGAGAGGAAACCCAGTTAAAACCCTCTGAGCATCTGGCCCTCTAAATTCCTATCCATGTACAGTTAAATTGGCTGAATCTCCACAAAGAGCAACAAGTATATGTTTTAGAGAGCTCACAGGAAGATAATGTAATGTTTGCACCACTAAAAATATTGTAAATATGATATATGTGCTTTTAAGATGAGATACATTTTTAGACACCTTGGACTTTTTTTTGGTCTTCCTTGACACTTGTATGGGAAACTGTTAATCACAGCTTGAACCTCTGATTAGCCATCTGAGGCAAGTGACGGGTCAGCTGCTGGAGCACAGGTGAAGGTAATTCAGCTGTGCTCCCAGAAGGGGTGGAGCTTGACTCCACCTCTCCTAGATCTCATTTAAGGACTGACCACCACTAAGGCAGCATCTCTTTCTGGAGATTGCTCCTGTGTGGAGTTCTTTGTAGTGAGCCTTGATGTTGGTGAGCATCCATCTTGGTTGTGAGTCTCGAGCCTCAGCACTGGTGAGTTATTCCTATATAACCTCTGGCTATCCTTCTATTACACCGTGTATAATTACAACACTATTATCAGTCATGTTGTGGAAATGCTTTTCCTGAATAATAAATCTTTCTCTGAGCAAGTGTTGTTAAAGTGCCCCTTCCTTCATTTGAGTGCTGCTTATGATGCAAGCTATGAGAACTTTGGATTTGAGAGTCTAATTTTAATTGCATCTTCTGCATTCCTAAGTCTCATAACCTAGACTCAGCTTGCTTGTAGTTGTCCAATAGTATCTCTATATTGAATGTTTAAATACTGTTTGAATGCATGTACTTTGTCTATAATCAGCAAAGAAAGTTGATTTGACATTAAATTTGACGTATTTCCTCCTATTTCCTTGAGTTAAGCCATTCTGCAGTAATATTTTCCCCACATTATCTTTTAATAACAGTAATTAAAATTGTGAATTTTCTTTCTTTTTCCTCCAACAGTTAATTAAAAGCCACTTACCACTCTATCTCTAGATGGGGTATGCACAGTTAAACTGCAACTGTTTCTCATGTGAGTGAGCTCCAGAGATCTTATGAGGGATTCAAGCCCTGCCTGGGAGGAGTCAGGCACAAAAGGAGAAAATCCTTCCTCAAGCATTTTCTGCCTTTCTAGTTATCAAAAATCCTTAAATAACAGTAATTAATTATTATATAAGTATTGTTTTATTAAGGTTACTTTATGTTGTTGGGTTTTTCACCTGATTCATGTGCTTTTTTTTTTTTTAATTTGAGAATTTAAAATGCACACTTTTTTATGATTTTGAAAGGAACAGAAAATGGCATACAAGGACATCATGAAGGAGTTGAAGAAGAGGAAGAAAGACATACTCCTGTGCTTATAGGAGTGAAGTTTAGCCAGAAACAGAAGTGTAAAGCACAGCCTTTGTATCCTGGGTTACAGGCAAGAAACAAAATACATGTAGGGAGACAGACAGGGCAAGTGTCATCACTCTTGCCTGTACCTGATTTGCCAGACTGGGAGGATTTTATCCCTAGTGACGTGTCCAGACTTCAACCCACAGTTATAAAACACTGGATGAACTCATCTTAAAGCAATCAAGGAAAGGATACTGATCAATCCATTCAGATAGCATCACTTATAACAATTGGCTTTCTGAAGTGGAGTATCCTGGAAAATGATGGAAGAAGCCTTTCTTCCACCTCCTTCTGCTTCCATCCACTATATATTTTTCTGATGAACACTTAGCACCGCTTTGTCTGCGTGACTGTAAGAGTACTGAAGGACCAAGCTCCCAGTATTTCCCTTATTTCCCTACTGGCTAGTGACTTCCCTCACCATCACTAATTTTACACTCAGTTTTCAGTGTTTTTCCTTTCATTTACTTCCCTTACTATATAGTAAATGCCTAATTTCCTTTAACTCTGATATAGTCAATGGAATTAATGTGACTGGAATAAAGGGAAATAAGTGTTGATAATGTCAAAATAAGCCTCAAGTTTTTAAAAATGTACAGCACAGATTATGCGTGGGAAGGCTTGTAGATGACTGGCTGCCCCTGGAAGTCACTGATACTTAAGCCATCCTGGCATATGTCTGTTGAAGTCAAGTTATTTGGACATACTAAAGCTGGTCCTGGACCTGTTAGAGTGGGACCAGAGGAGGGCCACAAAAATAGTCAAGGCTGGAACAACCATGAAGAAAGACTGAGAAAAAAAGTTGTTTAGCATGGAGAATAGAAGGCTCTGGGTAAACCTCACAGCAGCTTTTCAATCCTTAAAGAGGGCTTATAGGAAAGATGGAGAGAGAATTTTTACCAGGCCCTACAGAGATTGGTTCTCTGATTCTTAGAATGGATTGGGTTGAAAGAGACCTTAAAGATTATCTAATTCCAACCCTCTTGTGTAGGCAGGGTTGCAAGGGACAATGATTTCAAACTAAAAGGAAGTAGTGTTAGTCTGGGGACAAGAAAAGGGAGGATGTTACCCCGAGAAGTTGTGAATGTGACATCATTGGAACTGTTCAAGGTCAGGTTGGATAAGGCTTTGGGCAACCTGACCTAGTTCAAGATGTCCCTGCAAGTGGCAGGGGATTTGAACTAGCTGACCTTTAAAGGTCTCTTCCAATTCAAACAGTTCTCAGATTCCATGATTCTGATACTATGATATTCTGTCAGTATTTAGTAGCATATTGGAGATGCCTCAGATTATGTTTCTGTATGACATCTACAACATCCTTGGTGTTCATCTCACAACTAGGCCCCAATAATGTCAGTGAAAGAGGAATACTTTCACCAGTTTCAGTGGGGGGCCAAATTAGATCAGTGGATTTCAGTTACTTCTAACCCTTCTTGCCAAGCTACTGTACAGTTCAGTCAAAATACAGACAAAAAAATAAAAATAAAAAATTGGCATGTCATGATGTGAATTGATATAGGAGATTGACTAAGGACTCCTTTCTGCACAGGCTTTTCCACCTAGATGTTCATCAACTAGGCAGCCATGCAGCTCAAAGTAAGATCATGTAACATCTCATTTGTCCCATTTCCCAGATGCTCTAGCCTAGTCCTGCTCTAGAGACCGTCTGGTATAATACTGAAAGTCTTGTGCATGAGTGTGCATGACTGTCTCTTTTCTGGTAACTCTCCAGAAAAATTTAGACTAAACTTACTAGGTGAGTAAGAGATCACTTTGGGGTTCTCTAAGGAGCGAGGCATCTTCTACATAGTTGGAGTGACTTTGCCAGAGTGATTTGAGAGTCCATATGTTTATGGACTATGTTCAGAAGTTAGGAGAGTTTCCTGAAAGGAGAAGGTTGGACAAAAGAAATAGGAAGGGGACATTACCACATCTAGTGATTATTTAGGAAACCTGACACTCCTCCCGATTGTCTACATGTTGACATGAGATGGAAATGACTTCAGTAAGTCAAGAAGGTGACTTCCATCTGTGAAGGGAAATAAAAGCTTTGATCCTTGGTAGAAAGGATTTAGGCATCTTATTTGAGGTGACAGGTTATGGGAGTTATCTACTTGCATCATGTTCCTTGTATGAGAAAAATCCAAACACCAGACCAAGAAGGCACTGGAGAGCAAGCAAGGATGAATTCTTGCAATTGGCTGAACACATTCCATGTTAACTCTTCCAAAAAATATCCTTCCTAAACCAGTTGGATTCCTTTACTCTCTGTTTTCAGCTCAGAATTTTCCCCATGAGTATACAGAAATCACTGATAATGCCTTTACTGTGCATCACTTGTGTTAAATGCAATAGAGTGCCTAGAAGTAAATATTATTGGATTATGGTGCCTGAATCCTCTAGAGAATATACACCTATCTTTTGAAAATTGATTCTATGGTTCTATCAAATTCTATTCTATCTTGTGATTTTAAGAAAATTCTGCAAGCATGTAGTAAACATTAACACAAAACTGCACCTCTTATAAGGCAGACTGGTTCTGAGCAGAATTTTCTGCCTTATGCCAGCATGAAAAGCCTATAGGAAGAAGAATTTTGTTAGCTATTCCAGAAGTCTGAGCAAAATACAACAATACTAGAAAAGAAAAATTATATGTTTTAGATACTCCTTCATACAAGGAGTGATGAAAGTGGAAGAAAATTGATATTCTGATGGAAGTGAAAAATAAACTCTACAAGTAAAGGGCAGAGGAAGAGTCCTTTCTGGAGGTTGGTGGCCCTGCCTGTGGCAGGGGGGTTGGAACTTAATGATCCTTGGGGTCCCTTCCAACTCAAGCCCTTCTATGATTCCATGATTCGATGATTCTATGATACTATGGTTCTCTCAGGAAGGACAAAAGGTTCCAAGACTCAAAGTCACTGGGCACTGGAATGCTGGGGGTTTGCCTTAATTCCTGCCAACAGCAGAAAGTTTCTTTGGAATAGTAGAATGAAAAGGGAGCAGTAAGAGAGCAGAATTGAAAACGTTCCTGGATCACTGAACTTGCACGCCATTTTCGTAGAATATTCTGCTGCCACACTCTTGTAGACAAAGGTTGAAATTCAGGAACTTCTCTAAGTCTATGCCAACATATGCAGAGCAGACCCTTGAACAAGGAAGATTTGTTTGCTAGCTAACAACAGAGCTGTTTGCTGGTTGACAGCTCTCTGTGTAACAATATAGTTATTATTAGTACATTATAAATTCAGCAGGTGACTTCCACACAGAGTGTAATGGTCTATGAAAACTTTGAAGAGAACGATATCTAGGACAAACAAATGTCTTAAGCCCCATTGGATGCATATTGGCAATGAGCTATTGCCAGTTATTTTCTGAATACAGATTTTCATCTAAAGACACACCCTGACTTTGTCCAAACCAAATTTCTCTGCCTTGCTTGGAAATATTACAGGACAGCTTTACTACCCAAGCAAGGTGTTCAATATGCACTGCATTTTTTTTCCATTAATCCTACTATCAAACCAATCTTAATTCATTTGTGACAGTTTGACAAATCCATGCTGAAAGTAAGTATCCTTTCTTTTATGGAGATAAGTACTATGCTTACTTATTTCCAGTCAGTTTGGCTCAGGCATGTACATAGCACTTGCAAAGATTTGCAAGGTCAACCTGTGCTGAAAACGCTCCAGCTGACATTCTGGAAGGGCTGTTTTGTGATGAGTAACATACACTCACCCTCATCTTGACAATCGCTCATCAATTTCATGCAAGGGAAGTTGCTCGGAACAGTTATCGTGTTGCACTTCAGAAAATCTTACAAACCTATCCTGATCTACAGAAGCATTCACAAATTTCCAGCAAAACAGAATTGGTTAAAACATTTAACACCAGGAGTCTATAACTTTGAGGAGAGTACCTTCACAGAAGAACTGTTTGACTTTTTTTTTTTTTTTATTGTTCATCTGTTTAACTAGTCAATGCTACGGTGCTTCCGTTACATCAAAGGTAGTTAATATATGCCTACCCATACTGCAACAGCTTTAAATTGTGATACGGAAAAGCAGAAGGATTTGTGTGGGTAAAACCCAAGTTCATTTCTTTTGAGGAAAGATATGACTTCTCCTGATTTTCTAAGCCTTCCTTCTTTTCTAGGTAAGTTGCATCAGGTGAAAAGATGCTCTGTCAGGGTTGTGTCAGGCACCTGCACCCTTGGGTAAGGGATGTGCAGAGCTCCTGGGAGTCATTCAACCCTTCAGAAAGGCACAAAGCCAAGTAAGTAGCAGGAGAACTCAGGTTGTGCCCTTTGTTAGTCCTGTGCAGTCATCTCTTATGAACGAACACATATTTGTCTTACATGGATTAGAAGTTCCCGGTGCAAAAAAAGCCACTGCTCCTTGCATTGGACCAGGTAGAGGGAGAAATATGGTTGCATCCATATGGCTGATTTCCAAAGAACCCTGGGGTTGTTCAGTGAGTTTTCAATTTTAAAAATATTTAAGTGAAACTGGATGCTTTTCTCAAGTATCTGCCCCATACATCCCATTATAGTGTTCTCCATGTGAATGCAGCTGTAGATTAAAAATAAACGTGAGTGTTTTAGAGGATGCTTCAAAGGTTAAAAGTCAATCTACATGCTAGCAAACCCATCCATTTCTTCCATCAGGTGATACTACCCTTGGGATTCTCACCTTCGTTTTGAATGTTGTGGGTTTTTTTGTCTGGTAGGGATAAAAACACCACATGGTTAGCCTTACTCATACAGTGTAGGACAATAGGATCTGTAAATTACTTCAGGAATTTTGCTGCTGGGACAAGTATGAAATATAAAAGATGTGACAGTTATCTGTTTTCTTGAGGAAGAATCAAGAAGCTTTTGTTGTGCATTACTATTTTGCACTTCCTTGCAGCTGCAGCACAGAGTAGCCTGCTCCTCCTCCTTGAGCAGCATGGAATACTGCTGCATCCACTGGGAGAAAAAGTGTTGTATTTGGGAAAACACAGCCCAGATCAGGGAAAGGTAGAGACATCAATACTTCTGTTCTAATTGCTCTGATCTAATTCCTGGTGAGTTACTACTTGGTGTTACAAAACAGGTTTTGGCAGAAGTTTTTAAGGGAACAGGTGGGAAGGTGTCAAGGGCCAAACAAGCATTGGAAACCTCTGTCCTAAAAGAAAATAAAAAAAAAAAGAAAAAAAAAAAAAAAAGGAAGAATAAAATTAACAGGAAATAGAAAAATTCCTCTCCTAGAGGTTGTTTAATTTACTCCTCAAGACAAAAAGAAAGAAAGAAGAAAAAAGAAATAGCCTAGAGCAAACTACCTACCATACACACTTGAAGTGACAGCAAATAAGTTCCATACGGATATAATATCACATAATTGCTGAGCCAACAATTAGTGACTCTTTATGCAATACTTCAAAACATCTTTTTTAATTAAAAGCATTTCTTCGTAGAAGTTATTTTGCCTTTCCCTTTCAAATCACTTGGCTTTTCTGTCACCTTTAGTGGGAGCAATAAATCCATTTTTTTCATCTGGCAACAAAGAAGAGCTGGAAAAAAGTAAACCTTCACTCTGTGAGAAGTTGGGAAGGTTGTTCCTGTGTAAGTGCTAACACAGGGAACTGATCCAAACACGTTAAAAAACAAAGCACAGCAAATATTACCATTGACTCCAGTCGGCCTCAGCCCAGCATCCTAGTGCCAGCAAACTCGGCCCACCTGGGCCTTGGTGCTACTGCCCAGAGCTTGGGGAAGGCTCCATTCACATGTGCTGCAGGTGTGAGCTTCCCAAAGTTTTCCTGCTCCAGTTTCTTCTATCTTTAAGGCATTCTTGCCTCTTTGGAGTGTGCCGCTCTGCCTTCCGGAGCAATAGCAGATTGGCTCGTGACCAGATATTCATCAGCACCAGTTACGAAGCCTTCCAAGACCCAAACTTCCACTAACTCGGGGAGACTTGTGTTCTAGGAACCACATGAGGGAGCACTGGAGGATGTATGCTATCCTATTTCAGTGAAACACAGGATAAAAAGGTTTCCCCAGAAAATAAACAAGAGTCTCCAGTCTGCACTTTGCCACATGTATGTTCTCTTACCCAGGAACTGCAAGCTATTCACATCAGAAGGCTTGGGGCAAAATTGCTGGAAAACTGTGTAGAGGAAATTGATCTGGGAGTATTGGTCAATGCTCAGCTGAACATGAGCCAGCAGTGTGCCCAGGTGGCCAAGAAGGCCCACGGCATCCTGACTTGTATCAGAAATAGCACAGCCAGCAGGAGCAGAGAAGTGATCATCCCTCCGTACTCTGCTCTGGTGAGGCTGCACCTTGAGTGCTGTGTTTTGGGCCCCTCACTACAAGAAAGACATCAAGGCCCTAGAACATGTCCAGAGAAGGACAACGAGCTGGTGAGGGGGCTGGGGCACAAGTCTTATGCGGAACAGCTAAGCGAGCTGGGACTGTTCGGTCATAGAAGAGGAGGCTGAGAGGAGACCTTATCACTCTCTACAACTGCCTCTTCTCCCATGTAAATAATGATTAAATTGGATGAAAGGGAATGGCCTCAAGTTGTGCCAGGGGAGATTCAGGTTGGATGTTAGGAAATACTTCTCTGAAAGAGCAGTCAGGTGGTGGAAGCTACAGACTACTGCCATCCTGTGTATTTGTGGTCTTAAGTCCAAAGAACCAAAATTCCTGCTTTAGAAATTTTCTACTTTTCTGCCCTTTTCCAGGGTAAACAGAAATGCTTGGCTGAGATGTTGGTTGGATCGAATCTGAGGAATCACACCCTGAGATATATGAACAAAGAAACAGATTACAGACTCACAATGCTAATTATCCAGACCTCCAAGTTACAATTCTCCATGTTGTGATGTAAACAGTAGATTTATGATAGCCAAGGCCCTGATTCTCATTTACATCACCCAACTATAAAGTGAAATGAAACTGGAATAAAGGGACATGAATACAAGCAAGAATCTGGCCAAATACCTGTATCTTTTGAAGTTTTGGCTGCCACTCAGCCCTAAATTGGAGACTGACTCTTCCAGATGTGCTTAAATGAGGAAGCAAGCCTCCAGCTGGGAGACAGACAGTCCCCAGAGGGGTGATGAGCCTGGCAGAAATCTATTAATCAGCTGTTTGGCTGGTGAACCAGAGGTGGGGCTCGTGACCAGGTGTGGGAATGATCAGAAACAGATCTGGGCAGAAACAGTTTGATGATCAGAAACTTGGACTGGTCCTCTTCTCTCATACAAGAAATCAGATCTAAAAATACAGCCTAACATCCACACTTCTCCTCAGGAAGGCTGGTCTGCAGAACACACTGGAATCAAGCTGTACAGTATAATAAATTTCTCCAAGAGTTTGTTACAAAAAAAACCAACAAAACAAAACACAACAGTTTATATACCTGCAGATGCCTCATTGTTGCCAGCCATGTTGCTTTGTTCAGTTGGCCATAGCATCACTTCATCAAGGAGTTTTCATATGGCAAAGCAAAATGACCAAGTGAATACAACCTACATCAGTTCCCTGTTCTACAACTGATTAGACGCAATGTGTGGGAAAGGTTGAAGAGCTCAATTCATGAAGTGGTGCACTTGGTTTGCCCTCTGTATACAGCCACAGTGATGCCTTACCCAATTTTTGAAATGCTTCGAAAATAAATTGCTACCTGCTGTCCTATGAGATGGCCTTTGCAGTAACTGCTTGTTCAAAGGATGCTTTTCTTTCTCTGTCTCTCCTAATGCATATAAAAATTGAAACTTCCAGTATCAAACAGTAGTTTCACATACATAGCATTGCCCTCTTAAATTGGGAAAGCAGAATACTTTCTTCAAGGTAAAATTTCTGTGAACTAAAACCAACTCCAGGCTCACAGTTCCATTTGATAAGGCTCACGTTACACTTCTGCATGACAAGACAAACACAGAAGATTTATGTGCTCTATCTGGCTTGCATTTTAGATCTGAAGAAGAACCCGCAGATACAAAATTTATCTATTTTCCAGCTATATCTAATGCTGTCAAGAAAAATACCAGCTCTCTGTGAAAATCTTCTTCCTTTGAGCCCTTAGGTCACCAGAGGAAAGAAATAATATTATCAGTGTTCTTGAGTAATCATCTCTTTTTTTTTTTTTTTTTTCCTGGAAGAAGTGTGCTAAGTCTTTCAAAGAAAGCCATATAACTTCTGCAAGATTATCTTGAGCACTTCAGCTTAGCTTTTTCCTGTTATGTATTGTTTAAGGATAACTTTCTGTTTCCTTCATCATATTCAAGGAGCCTGTGAGACAACACAGTTGTCTCTTCACAAGGTAACATTACAGGACAGAGACTGACAGTGTCAGGATGTCCTAGTTTGTCTGGGTCGGAGTCCCAGCCCCATCTGCTACACTCTACACAATGGCAACAACATTAAATATCAGCCTATGTAAGTATGCCAAAATTAACTGCAATTTAACTTCTCACTTAGGAACAAGTAAGAAAGGGACTGTTAATAATTATTTTTCAGGGGAAATAGTCTGATTGATAAGGTATTTGTTGCACTCCTTTGTCCATTTCTATGAGTGTTTACTTTTGTTGTCATCTGCAGTGGTGATGCATGCTACAGTCTGAAGCAATTCACCTTAAGAACTGTGTTTCCAATTTTTCTATTTGCATATTTCCCAATTTTGTTCCCAGATAGTCTTACTAATGACAAACTACTCTCAGCAGTCTTTGTAGAGGAGTGGAATATGAGGTCTATGGACTGCATCAACCTCAGTCCAATAAAAAGAAATGTCAGGACCCTGATGCAATATTAGTGACTACAAATTCCATTAATCCTTTCTTATGGGAGAGCATGCGGTAACTGAAAAGCTTGAATTTTCTTGGAGTTAAAACAAAACATTAATTCATGCTCATGGGTGACTGTAAGCAACTAATGCAAATTCCCAGCACTACCTTTAATGACGTCCACTGTTCAGAAAGTCTAAGCCATAGCCTCTGAACACCAAAGCACTCTTGGAGTGGTGGAGTTGTGTTACTTTTCATGGACCACAATGAATAACCAGTCTTGAAGGAAATGCTGTGCTGCTTTTTAGGAAGCTTGCTTGACACTGAGTAGTCTGAAGAACTTGAAAGAACTTGGAATAACTCCTCTAATAGTTCAGAAAGAGTAGGTTAGTACCTTGGGTGGGATTTCGTGACTGCTAGTAGAGCATGACGTAATGACACATACTTTCCCACACCCTACAATAGTATGGCTACAATCAGAGAATCATAGAATCATAGAATGGTTTGGGTTGGAAGGGAACTTTAATATCATCCAGTTGCAACCCACCTGCTATAGGCTGGGACATCTCCCTCTAGACCAGATTACTCACAGCCCCATGCAGCCTGGCCTTGAATGCCTCCAGGGAGGGGGCATCCGCAGCCTTACTGGGCAACCTGTTCTAGTGTCCCACCACCCTCACAGTAAAGAATTTCTTCCTAATATCTAGTCTAAATCTACCATTTTCCAGTTTAAAGCCATTTCCTCTTGTTCTATTGCTACCTGCCCTTATTAAAAGTCCCTCTCCGGCTTTCCTTCAGGTACTGGAAGGCCGCTATAAGATCTCCTCAGAGCCTTCTCTTCTCCAGCCTGAACAAGCCCTCTCAGTCTGTCCTCACAGAAGAGGTTCTCCAGCCCTATGATCATCTTTGCAGCCCTCCTCTGGACCTGCTTGAGCAGCTCCACGTCCTTCTTGTGTTGAGGGCTCCAGAACTGGACACAATACTCCAGATGGTGTCTCATACGAGCACAGTAGAGGGGCAGAATCACCTCCCTCAACCTGCTGGTCACACTTTTCTTGATGCAAGTTGGGACACAGTTGGATTTCTGGGCTGCAAGAGCACACTGCTGGCTTATGTTGAATCTCTCATCAATCAACATTCCCAAATCCTTCTCCTCAGCACTTGTTCTCAAGCCTTTCTCTGCCAAACCTGTATCTGTGCTTGAGATTGCCCCTACCCAGGTGCAGGACCTTGCATTTGGCCTTGTTGAACTTCATGAGGTTAGCATGGGCCAACCTCTCAGACCTTTCCAGGTCCGTCTGGATAGCATCCCTTTCCTCTAGTGTGTCAACTGCACCACTCAGCTTGGTGTCATCTGCAAACTTGCAGAGGGTGTGCTCGATCCCACTGTCCACGTCACCTACAAAGATATTAAATAACACTGGTCCCAACACTAATCCCTGAGGAATGCGCATCAATCCCTGAGGAATCTCTTCACATGTGTTGCATCACTGTCAAGCCATATAATGTAAGCTCTGAAACAAAAAAGTGTGTTCTCACTGCATGCATAAAAGCAAGAATCTACAAAGAAAATGCAGAAGGCAATCTTACTGACAGTTCAACAGTTTATTCTATAATGCAAAATAAGCAAACATAAATAAGATAAATGTGCATGAAGGGTATTTTCAAAGGCCACTTCTTAATTTACATAACAAATGGAAACAGATGAAATATATGAAACATGGAACACATGGAATAAGATTTCGTTTTTGAAAATCCCGAGAGTCTGAATGGAAGCCCTTTTTAGTCAGTGACAATCTCCTCATTAACTTCTATATTTAATCTAACAGATGTTATTTTGGGGGCCCTCCGATTTTACCAGCTGTATCTTTTCATTGATTATGAATTGATTATGAATGTAGACTTTCTTCTCCAACACCATCATTAGGAGTGCATGCTCATAGTTTATTTATTATAAGTCAAGGGACCATTTACAAAACTCAAACACTCATAAATAACAGAGCAATCTAAATTTTGGTTTTTTGGCCACGACCAAGTTCTCGTTTACAGAAAGGTATTACATACAGAAAGCTGAACTCTGCTTTCATGTTCAGAGGGACAAAAGAGCAGAAGTCTGTTTTGCTTTAGGATAACATCTGTATGCCCAACAATTATTGAATGGGTACACATGACAAATTTAGCAACCATTGAAGAGGAATCTAGAAGAATAGAAGTTCAATGTTTCTGGCAACAATTTATATCTAAGTTATCTTACAGAACACTGAAATACACTTAGAAGATAGCAAAACATGCGTTTTGATTTGCAGTCCTCTCACTTCCATGTAGTTTTACAGACAGTGGCCCAATGTAGACAATACTACAGTTCAGACAACCTTGTACCTGTGTAAAGTGGTTGTATATTAATACTGAATATGGGAAATTTGACAAGGGTTATATCTTAATACAAATTAAGAACCTTAACACTGTCTGGAAGACTGGAAATACCTTTGCACAAAGAAGAAAAGAACAAAGAAACTAATTATAAGTTGCCTAAAATCACTTCATGTTCACTCAAGTTTATCCTAATAACATATTAATCTCCTCTTATTTGAAGTGGTTCTGTAATGAAGAAAAAGAGACCCCAAACTCTGTATCATAATTAATGTAGGATCATAGAGAATGGAAACATTCCAGGAGTTGTTTTCCCAAGGGGAAACCAACTCTATCTATGGTAACTGTGCTGACATCTCACCAGTTATTACAACCTTTAATGGTGAAGACTCAATGTACTTCTCAGATAACCTTTCACTGTAATAATTTTTTCTTCATTAAGATGATATCTCCTAAGAAATAACCAGAATCTTGTGTACTGTATTTTAAGCCCTTTATGTCTTACTTCAGTCATGAAGAACAGATTAATCCCTTTCCCCTGGACACAAGTTTAGAAGACTGTTCTCATTCTTTGTCCCTCTTTTGCCCATGCTTCTCTTCTTTAGCTCAATAACCTTGGATCTGTTTATCCTTCTTCATGGACTATGCAGTCTGGTCCTTCCACTGTTGTTGCTGTTTTCTTCTATCTATCTGACCTCTAACTTTCTGGAAATACAGCACTAAGACCAGAGATATCAGCTTATCATTGTGAAGTAAAATGGAAAGATGAGCTCATGGTTTTACTTCTAATTCCCCATTTCAGATACTTTCTTTTCTGCAGCATCAGGATATGCTTGTGATGTACATATGAAATGCAGATTCTTCACCAAATCACTGCTTTGTTATTGTTTCTTTCCTCTACTAATATGGCTGAACCGTTCTGCTGAAGAAAAGTACACTGATATTTTTCCACCAAGTTTTGTCCTATAATTTTCCTGATTATTTTTACAGCTTAACAAGATCATTCTGAACTTCAGCTCTGTCCTCCAGTCTACTTGAAGTTCTTCCTTGATTGGCTGTAAATATGCACCCTCAATATTCAATCACAGAGGCAGGTACAAAAACATTGAGCCAAGCCCAAAAACAACAATAACAAAAAAGCTGAATATTGAATATGAGATTCATTGTGAACCATTGATAATAGCTCTGTGAATGCATTTTCCAAACTGGTCTACTTGTCTCATACCAGTTCCATAAAAATCATATCCTGTTATGTATCACTGAGAGTGACATTTGAAATTTCAGAAGCATCTCACTGCTTATATGACATGCTTTTCCCACATTCATGGTCTGTTACCTTACCATCTAACAATGAGATTGTTATGACGTGAATCATGATTGACAAAGACATCCAAGCTAGCAGTCATCTCTTTGAGCATTTGAGTACTCATCTCTGGGATTTATCACTACTTCATCTTCTTCAGTTGGTTCTCAGCTTGTTTGACTGTTCATGAAATTCTTCCAAGAAACGAAGTCAGACTGATACGTTCCTTGTTGCTTTTTCTTTTTCATAGAGCCATAGAATCAAAGAATCATTAAGGTAGGAAAAAAACACAAAGATCATGTACTCCAACCACCAACGCATCCCCACCATACCAGTAAACCATGCCCCTCCGTGCCACAACTCCACATTTCTTTAACACCTCCAGGGACAGTGACTCCACCACCTCCTTGGGCAGCCTGTACCAATGCCTCACTGCTCCTTCTGAGAAGAAATTTTTCCTAATATTTTTAAGTTCCTTCTTCAAAAGTAAATGTGTTTTCCCAGTCTTGTGATTTCTTTCCCAGATATCACAAGTTCTTAAAGGTGGTCATTGGTGGTTCAGAGATTGTTTCTGACTATGTTAAAACTATATTGTGTAATGGAAGCGAAATTCAGTCTGGAGGCTTATCCTGATGGTAACTCCACACACTCATTATAAAAAGAATGGGACACACTAAATCAGTGCGAAGTGCAATATTTTCTTACTCCTCGCTTTTCTGAACATTCTTCCCTCCGTCTATGACTAAAGGTTAAAACCAACCCAGATAATTACAGCCTGTGTTTAAAAATACCCTTAACCATTAAATTTCAGCACACTAACATCACATATTTTTTATCTTTTGTTAAAAGTGAAATGTCCCCATCTCTTCATCTCAAATTTTGAAAGAAAATCCACAGGCTGTGATGCACAGCTAGGAAGAGAAATGGGCTATTCCCAGTGCTTTTAACCCAGCAAGGTGGAGGAATTGAATCCACATCCTTGGACTTTACCTGCTGAGTAGTAACTGTGCTCTTCGCTGGCACTACCTTGTTATGTGTGTCACACTCAAGATACCCCATGCACACTCTTGTGGTCTTCGGACACAGTTCCAGATTTTACCGTTGTGCTTAGATGACTAGAATTCATATAATCATACTTCAACCAGAAGTGTTCTCATAACACAGCAACAAAAATGCTTGCAGCCTGGAAGTCAGCCTTTCACATTCTCCTTTCTGACTTCCTTGGTTCCCTCTATTTGCCTTCTGAAAGAAACTTTTATTCACGTTCAGTCTGGTTCCCAGTTCTGCTAGGGTTTCTGTTTCATTTTTCTCCACATTAGAAAGTAGAAGTCCTATTTAGAGCATTTCTCAGTCTTTATTAGCAAACCTCTCAGCCCTATCATCTTTGACTCATGCCTCTGATATGGAAGTTTTTCCTAGCAGACTTGCCCCCTACGCACTCTTCTATTCCCTATAGATTTATTCTTTTCTTGCTCCGTACTAATATCACATCATCCCTGTGCTCATTTTCTTCATCTGGGAACGGGACCAAGGCTGGCTCAGGTGCAGCTCCCCCAGGGCTTGCCCATCCTCCTCCTCCTGGCTGATTCATTCAGGGCACATCCCAGTCCAATGTTTATGAAATCTTCGTTTTGCAATCGCCATGGTAGCGAATCAAATGTCACTAATGCTGCATCACCAAATGAATCAGGCAGGAGAAGGATATAAAAAGGGAGAGCTGCTATTTATACACAGATATTGCGGTAATCGGCGAGGATGAGAATGCATGTGGAAAGTGACCACTAAACAGTGTGTCCATCTCCTCGGGGTCCTCCATGCCACGTAGCAGCAGTGCATCTGCAGCAACAGAAGTGCTTCCCTCCCACTCTCCAGACTCCACATGCAGCATTTATTTAGGGAATCTGCACATTCCTGGGAGGGAAACCTCAAACACTGGGAGAAGAGTGAGAAAGCAGCTGCTCCAAATGAGCACAAAGGGCAGGTTGTGAGAGCACATGGGATGTGTCCCAATGAACCCACATCCCTTTTGTGTTATGATACCTGACTCTGGGTCATTTGTTTCAATTTTGCATGCTCACTGATCCCGATGGAGGAAATTTTCTCTCTTGTGTAATCATCTTTAATGGTTAATGGTTAAAACATATAAAGGTGACAAAATGAAAGCAGAGTCTCATTTCAAAATCTGCTCTTCTCACTTAAATTTCTGTCATAACGGAGCAACTCCACCTGACTTGGTGAAATTATTTCTGACAAACCAGGACAGAACAGAATCAGGCTGGCAGCCAGTTAACAGTTCAGTTTCACACTCCTTCTAAAGTTTCCCTTGTTTCTACAGATTTCTCTTCTCCTCTGAAACATGCAACATGCTAATCTCTTTGACAAGGTGCCACAGCAGTCTGGACATGACAATCCAGATGTCCATCCCAGTCGTGGGTCTCTGTGCTAGTCAGTACAAGTACCAACAAGAGAAGAATAAAGAGAAATAGTGACAGACCCATCTTATGTAGCCAGTCTCATGGGAATCTATTGGAAACACCTTTAACAAGGGAAGCTACCGGTTACAGATAGCAGTTAGAATAGATAGAAGTTGGCATTTTTCAAAATTAAAGTATGATTCTGATAATGATGTTTCCTGACACAAACAATAAGAGAATCTAAATAAAATTAAGAGCAGACTTTGCAATAGCCCAAAGCAGAAAAGGCAATATGATGTCATTATTCTCTGATTTAAAAAACAATAAAACAACAAACAAGTAAACACATTAGAACACACACGTGTCCAGCTTGAAACAAAATACATTTTCAATTTAGACATGTGCTAGTGAGCATAGAAGTGGTCTCTTCTGAATTCAGATGCAACATTTATTGAAACAAAATATTCTTGGATAAATAATGCAACTTCCATGTTTTTAGGCAAACAACATTTGCCCGGAATTCTGGGCAGAGGAGCTTGTTTAGATGTAGCATAATCTGGCATTGACTTGAATGGAGTTTTCCTTGCTTATAATAACATTCGTAGCCACTCTCCTACCCAGTTATGTTAAATTATTTTAGGAAAAATTAAGTCAGTTTAGATAAAAAGTCCTTTAACACCAAAGACAAAAGAGTCAAAGCCACTGTCTTTAACTCATGGTGTCCCACACATCCTCTCCCAGTCCCTCACCAACACTAACACAACTGTATCTCTTATGTGGTTTGTTCCAGGGATGCAGCAGGGTGGATGCTGCATAGAGGCAAAGCTGCCAGCAAACAATTGTTTGTGTTGTGGCTCAGATGCTAATGTGTAGCAGATAGTAACGAATATCTGTATAGGCCTCCTGCTGTGAACAGAGCAGAAATAAATCATGCTGGATAACTTTGAAAGTACTGCACTTGAAAAGGCACTAGGCAAGGGGCAAGCCAGTTCTGGCATCTCTGCAAAGGGCTGCTGGCGCAGGGCATTCCCCATGCACTCTGGGCTGTGTCAGCAATGCAGTGCTACAGAAGGGAAGGCTGCAGCTGATCTTAAGGAGCAGCTCAGGCACCTGGAGGTACAGAGTGTCTGCAAGGTCAGCTTCACAGCTATGTGATGGAGCTGTGACATTCCTGCAGATGTGTGCTTTGCTGGAAGGTAATAATTGCACAAAAGCAGATTTAGTGCTGCTTTTAATACTAACACCTGTCTTGTGTAAGGCAGCTTGAGGCTTCTCTGAGCAGTTTTAGGGTGTATCTACATAATACTCTGCCTTTGATACCAGATGGATAAGTGTGAGATCTGGTGAACCTGGTCAATTAGCTGTAGAAGTACATTGGCTGGGGCTGACTTCTGTTCTAGCAGTGTGAGCGAAGCCGCCATACCACGGCGCTACACAAAAACTCTCAGCTGCACTTGGAGTTGGACCTTGGTAGGGCCTTCTTTTTCAACTCTTCAGACATGTTTATCTCAATCACAGACAAGACTGCAAAAGCAAGTGGGGGTAAGCCAAGTGGAGTGATACCCAAGAGCATCCAGGTCCTGTTGAGCACTCTGCCACAGTGAGTCCTCTTAGCCAACCGCGTAAGTCAGGTCTCTGACCCAAAAATGGACATGAGTGGAATTTAGGTGCCCTCCTAATGCTGTAGCTTGTGAGTACATTTCTCCATATGCATAAGGGCTTTCTTGTTTTATTACTCAGCATATGGAATGTGTTTGTGGCAGACATCTTCCTGGGAACACTTCAGTGAAGGACATCCTATTCAAGCAGTGAAATAACAGAGGGCTGTAAACACTGGAAAGGGAGGAGATCTTGATCAAGGACCTCAAGAGGTCAATTCCAGAGAAGAAAGTGAAGGAATCCTCAAGTGGGTGGGAGATAAGAGACTTCAGAGCACTCCAAAAAAGTGAAAAGTGCACTCCAAGAAAAAGGAAGTGGATATGGATGTTTGGATATGGATGTTTGGATGTTCACAGTGCTTATTTAGTGCTTATCTTTCCTTGGCAAGGAAATCCCTACTGATACGAAGCAATGTAGGATGACAAATTTTATCAGTGAAATTAAAATCTATATTTAAAACATTTATATGGGATTTTCGACTTTGTACAATAAAACATCAAATGTTTCAGTGGGAAATGAATCCCCCACAGAAGCTGTCAATAAAACTCAAATATTTCTCTGAACTTCTGTGACTTGGTCAAACCCGCAGATTATCTTTGCATCTTCTGCAGCATCTCTTTCTTTCTACAAATCAGCTTGCTCCTCGAATACAAACATGACCTATCTTTTAGATTGTTTAAGGAATATCATAGAATCATAGAATCATTTGAGTTCGAAGGGACCCTTAAAGGCCATCTAGTCCAATTCCCCTGCAAAGAACAGGGACAGCTACAGCTAGATCAAGTTGCTCAGATCCTGGTCCTGCCTGACCTTGAGTGTCTCCGGGGACAGGGCATCCATCACCTTTCTGGACAACCTATGCCAGTGCCTCATCACCCTTATTACAAAAAAAAAAACAAACACCAAAAAAACCTTCTTCGTTATATCCAATCTAAATCTCCTTTTAGCCTGAAACCATTTTCTAGCTATGTCCTCTCCCAGTTCCTTGTGTACCCTCAGCCCCCTGCTGCAATTGTAGCACAAGTAGAAAAGTCTTTGTATAAGAACTGATCAGCAACAACTAATACATTGGTGTTATCACTGCTATTTGCATCAGAAATTCAAAGCACAGCATCATACCAACCCAGCTACTATGAAGAAAATGAACTCAATCCTGGCTAAAACCAAGACAAGTTAGTAATGTCAAGGCTTACTTGATCTTCTCTGCCTGTTTTTACATGTGGTTCTAGGTTGAATTCTCCACACTGCTGGATGGTCTTCCACATTTCCTGCTCACTCAATCTTTTTATTATAATTATTATTATTTATCTTTTGCTTATGTAATTTATACATAAATCATAGTTGTATCTTCCTACTGCTGACATGGAAGACACTGAGAAGAGCTGTAACTCTATTTGAAGAATTTAATTAATTGCACAGATGTTTTTCTTTCTTTTCCAACTCATTTCAATGGGAAACTAATGAAGACTTCAATATTAAGTTAGCGAACAGGTTACTGAACTACAAAACAGTGAATACCTTGCCCTACTCAATTTACCCCTACGATTCAGATTATTTAGGGATTTCTATGAAAACCGCCTCCATTTTTGCCTTTATAAGATAAAGATTTCAGTTTAGATGTCTATTTCAAATTTCCTGGGTTGGGAAACAGTTTATATACTTATCCATATTTTCTATCTCTCTATTCAACCTCTGTGTTTGGGAAATAAATGTTAGAACTGTGCACTAAGCACAAAATCATGAACTATTACAGGCTTGCAGGATGGCACAACAATTTCAGTTATCTCGCCATCCATTCTTTCTTGCTTTTTAAAGCCTGTTTGTTTCACAGTTTCTTACGAGTCCATAAAATGATCCACAATGACTTTTTCCGATTTTCTGTCAAGTAATATTTAACATTCCCATCTTTGACCATTATTGGTATTTTTCTATGTATGAGTTGCTTTGCTTTTCCTCTTCCTGTGCTTGCAGACACTTGCAATAATAAAAACATTCTGCAGTTTTTGCACTTAGTTTTAGGTTTGACATCCTAACCCACTTCCTAAAACTTCTGCATTAATTGTAAACTGAAAATGAATGGAAGGAGCTGCCACACCGCCCGAGACAAGCAGGACTTAGCATTCAGAGGGAATGAAACGCTCGTTGCAGGAATAGCCTGAAAAACAGACTAGGATTCAATTTTCTGCATAATAGCCATTGTTTAATTCCAGTATGTTACAAATGATGTTTCACTATTTGCTTGCTTTTTATAATTGCTTTTCTTTTCTCTTAGTTATTATTTTTTCCTTCTTTTCATTGTATTCATTGATGAATTGGTGCTATGTTGTTAATAATGTAATTTTCTATTATTTAATTCATTGTAGCTGCTCTTTGGAAGTAAAAGTGAAAATAAAAAAATAGTTAGACATTTTACATCCAAGAAGGAAAAATAAAAGCGATATATTCTCCTCCTTTGCAACAGATCCTAACTTCACCCATATGGTCTAACATTCCTGTTAGATGATGCTTATGCATATGTAGGATTAACGTATATTGAATGTATTGTCATTGATATCAGTGGATATGCAATGCTAAATTACACTCTAGTAAATACAATATGTAAAATATTGCCTCATAAGTTTGGGAATCACCTATAGTCAAAATTTCTGATGCTATGAAGCTCAGAAAAGCAACTGTTGTAACGACTCAGGCCACTCATTCTTGCCATAAGGCATCAGAAGTTTCTTTAATTTTTTGTATTTATACTTTTTCCTCATTCTGCAGAGCAGATGACATGTGCTAACCATGGGATGTGTCCCACAAAGGAGCACTGAAGTCCATCTTTGTCCCCCCGGTATTCCAATTTATTTCAGAGAGAGACTTTCTGAGAACTGCAGATTGAGAGTCAACTGGAGATGTTGGTATGATCCATTCTCTGCTTAGTTTCTGCAAAATCAGAGTGATCTAACAGAAACCATAGAATCATAGAATCATAGAATCATAGAATCACTCAGGTTGGAAAAGACCTTAAAGATCATCGAGTCCAACAACAACCTAACCATACTACCCTAATGCCCTCTGCTAAATCATGTCCCTGAGCACCACATCCAAACGGTTTTTAAACACATCCAGGGATGGTGACTCAACCATCCCTGGGGATGCCTCAACCCTGGGGAGCCTATTCCAGTGCTTAACCACCCTTTCTGTAAAGAAATGTTTCCTGATATCCAACCTAAACTTACCCTGGCACAACTTGAGGCCATTTCCCCTCGTCCTGTCACCTGTCACCAGTGAGAAGAGACCAGCCCCGCTCTCGCTGTAAGCACCTTTCAGGTACTGGAAGAGAACAATAAGGTCTCCTCTCAGCCTCCTTTTCAGCTTCTCCCCTCAGCCTCCTTTTCTCCAGACTAAGCAGCCCCTGTTCCATAGAATACCCCAAGTTGGAAGGGACTCATAAGTATCACCAACCCAACTCCTGGATTTCCCAGTCCACCTGTTTTTTCTAGACCAGTCCACAAAAACCCTGCTCCCTCCAGACCGATATTGGTAATAGATCCAGAACAGGCTGAAATTTCACTTCATGTGAATCTATACACCGACAGTGTACATACAGGATGGATGGAGGGAAATATCCAGCACATGGAGTTTGCTTCACAATGAATGTGGGCTGGCATGCACTTCCCTTGAACCCCACTTGGAGAAAGGAAGAATTTCAAAGCTCAGCCAGCAACTCAGAGGAGGTGATGTAATTTGTTTTGGTGATATTTCTCAGTTGCCACCTATTTAAGGCTGGCGGTTTTAAATGATTTGTGGTGAACAAATGGACTTTAATCAAACTTCCTTTTTAAAATAATAACACAAGAGGGTACAGTAAGTTGATAGGGAAAATATATCTGCTTAATTGGGGAAAATACTCAGAGTATAATGCTGTCTGGAATTCTTACTTCACAGCAATAGACTATCATTTCTGAAGAACTGTTCACAAAGAAAAGCTGCCAGAAAAAAATACTTTTTGTCAACAGCTTTTGTCTTTTTTATTTGGAGGGAGGGGGAGAGGAGTGTTCATATAAAAAAAAAGAGAGAGACACAAACATATGTGCCCAAATCATTTAATATTTACAAAACAAGCTTTAAAAAAAAGAGTTCAGAATCTACAAAGGACACAGACTGGTGGGGCTTGAGCCCTAACTGTGCTTTCTTCATATTTCAAACAACCACAGGGAAGACAAAGTGTTCAATCCTGCAAAAACTAACTGCTGAAATTCACTCAGCTGCTGAACTGGTTGGTAAAAAACAGAGTGGTGAATTGCAGCTCACTGTTCTGTCCCCAAGAAGATGCACTGCTCTGTTCAGCTCACAATGAGGCTTCCCTCACTCTTCCTCTCCCAGTTTCACCATGCTCCTGGCTTGCCCTTCCCCTCCATATTGGGGATCCTGCCTGCCTTGTGTCCCACAGCTCTGCTAAGTCCCACTGCTGATGGCCCCACCACTGCCCTTCACCATTCTCCACACTGCCCGGCCTCCACTCATGCTCTTTTGTCAGGACACATCTGAAGATAGCAGAGGAATTTTCCAGCTCTCTATCTGGAGATTTGACAAGTTGCCTGAGACTTTTGCAGTCTCCAAAACAGCAAATTCACAGGAAGACCTCTGCGTTGTAGTACTGAAAATAATTCTGTGCAAAATGTAGATCCTCACCCCCACTTCGCTTCCTCAGCAGCTCCCCTGCTCTGGAATTACCTAACATTTCAGAGTCTTCTCCCAGTAAAATTCCCCAGATACCCAACTGCCTATTGCTGGTCACACCCAAAATTGCTTAATTCTTGACAGTACAGAGAAACTAGACACTGAATTCATGGCTAAACTCAGCCAGAATTTATAATCTATGCTATTCCCCTATGTCTGGCAGCACAGACAGAGGTAGTGGGTTTTCTGAGTACACATTGCCAGACAATGTCTCACATAATGCAAAGAGAGATATGAAGGTGCTACACCCTTTCTGCTTGACCCCAGCCGTCAGCACACTTGGCTAAGATATGTGAAGATTTGTCAGCAGGAATAGAGGAGTAGTAATTCCTGCCCCCTCTGCAATAAATAAATAAATAAATAAACAGAAAATAAATTCCTCTAGTATTAGCACCACCCAGTACAACATACTTGCTTCTGCAATATATGACGCTGTTAAGAGCTAAATAGCCACCCCATTCACGTAGAGTCTACAGCTGACTTAATGGTGCAATGCAAATCCTTAGTCCTGTATATCTCAAGAACCTTCCAGGAAACTTCAGAGCATCAGAGCATAGGAAATACACTTGTTGGCTGACCTCAACCTCTCCTGTTGAGATACTAGTGCAGCTAAGAGCCAAGACCTGATAACAACACCCTTTCAGTATCTAAAAGGGGGTGTAAGAATCATAGAATCATAGAATCATAGAATCACTCAGGTTGGAAGGGACCTGAAACATCATCAAGTCCAACCACAGCCTAACCATAGTACCCTAACTCTAACGAGCCTCTGCTAAATCATATCTCCGAGTGCCACATCCAAACGACTCTTAAACACATCCAGGGACGGTGACTCAACCACCTCCCTGGGGAGCCTATTCCAATGTCTAACCACCCTTTCTGTAAAGAAGTGTTTCCTAATGTCCAACCTAAGCCTACCTTGGCACAACTTGAGGCCATTTCCCCTCGTCCTGTCACCTGTCACCTGTCACCACTGAGAAGAGACCAGCCCCGCTCTCTCTGTAAGCACCTTTCAGGTACTGGAAGAGAGTAATAAGGTCTCCCCTCAGCCGCCTCTTCCCCAGACTAAACAGCTGTAGCTCCCTCAGCCTCTCCTCATAGGGCTGATTTTCCAAGCCCTTCACTAGCCTTGTTGCCCTTCTCTGGACCTGCTCCAGTACCTCCACGTCCTTTCTGTACTGAGGTGCCCAAAACTGAACACAGTACTCAAGGTGAGGCCTCACCAATGCCGAGTACAGGGGCAGGATGACTTCCCTGGTCCTGCTCACCACACCATTCCTGATACAAGCCAGGATGCCATTGGCCTTCTTGGCTGCCAGGGCACACTGCTGGCTCATATTCAGCCGACTGTCCATCAGCACACCAAGGTCCCTTTCCATCAGGCAGCTTTCCAGCCACACCTCCCCAAGCTTGTAGGGTTGCCTGGGGTTGTTGTGACCAAAATGCAGGACCTGACACTTGGCCCTATTGAAACTCATGCCATTAACCTTGGCCCATCGATCCAGACTATCCAGGTCCTTCTGCAGCACCCTTCTCTCCTCTAGCAGATCAACACTCCCTGCCAGCTCGGTGTCATCTGCGAACTTACTGAGGGCACACTCAATCCCCTCATCAAGATCATCATTGAAGATGTTAAACAGAAGCGGTCCCAGCACTGAGCCTTGGGGGACACCGCTCGTGACCAGCCGCCAACTGGATTCAACTCCATTGACCACAACTCTTTGGGCCCAGCCATCCAGCCAGTGCTTCACCCAGCGGAGCGTACACCCATCCAGACCATGGGCAGCCAGCTTCTTCACAAGAATGTTATGGGGGACAGTGTCAAAGGCCTTGCTGAAGTCCAAGTAGACCACATCGACAGCCTGACCCTCATCCACCAAGCGGGTCGCCTTGTCATAGAATGAAATCAGGTTTGTCAGACAGGATCTACCATTCATAAACCCATGCTGACTGGGCCTGATCCCCCTGTTGACCTTTAATTGGTCCACGATGGTTCCCGAGATTATATGTTCCATGACCTTCCCAGGCACCGAGGTGAGACTGATAGGTCTGTAGCTACCAGGATCATCTTTCTGGCCCTTTTTGAAGAAAGAAGGGGACAGACTCTTCTGTGATGCCTGTTGTGGAAGGACAAGGGAAAATGGTTTCAAACTAAAAGAGGGGAGATTTAGATTGGACATAAGGAAGAAGTTTTTTAGAATAAGAATAGTGAAGCACTGGAACAGGTTGCCCAGAGAAGTGCTGGATGTCCCACCCCTGGAGACACTCAAGGTCAGGCAGGACCAGGCTCTGAACAATCTGGTCCAGCTGTAGGTATCCCTGTTCATTGCAGGGGAATTGGACTGGACAACCTTTCAGAGTTTATCCAGTTCAAATGATTCTATCATTCTATGTCTCAGAGCCATGATTTTCGGGGCCATTTCTCAATCAACTGTTCTTTCTCTGGCCCAATCAATATGTCATGGTTTGCCATAAAATTAGATCTGCACAGCATTGAGTCAAGACTTTGACTTCAGATGGGTAGGGAGTGCCTGGTGCTATATTCTCCAAAGTCTTCATCCTTTTCTGTGCATGAGGCATTTTTGAAAATGTTGTTCAGATTTTAAATAAAATAAAAGTTCAGAACTAGCAAACAGAGCTTAATCTCCTTCTCTGCTTTTGGAAACTTGACTAGGTAGTCATTTACATTTTTTACTTGACTCTTACTCATTCCAAATCTGGCTGGGGGGCATTTTTGGAAATGTTACCCAGTCACCTTTTTACTCTGTAGACCAATCCCTGAGCAGGTGTCATGGAGTTATCTAAACCAACCTGCACCTGTGACAGGGGGCAGAAGGCCTGCAGGCCTGATGGACCAAAAAAAAAAGAACAGCTATCTAAGGAGGAAACTTCATTTTACTAAATACAATATCGGAATGTAAGATAACACAATAAAACACAATATAATTGGAATTGATGCTAATAAATCAAAGAAAATGAGAGAGAAGAGTGTCTGAAATTGAAAGCCTTACTTTGAACTGAAGGCGCAGGCAAAGGGAGCCACACACCACTGTGACTGCCCTGTGACTGCCTCCGTGACATATCTTCCCCTCTGAACGCTAAGTCCTCTGGGGTATGTAGTGATTCTCATCTGAGAGCCAGGTATCCGGAAAGTTGTCAGTCCATGGAACTGGAGTATTAACTCTTAATTCCCCGTGCTTTACATGGTGTTATGATGTGGAATACCGATAACAAGAATCATAAAACCATGACAGCAGGGTACACCAGGACAGAGGTCCTTATGTTCACCTTGGTGACATTAAGTGCGTGAGAATTTAGAGTGAGAACTGGCATACCAGACTGCCTTCAAAGAGAAACTTTTGCATTTTGCCTCCATTATCTTACTACGTCTTACCTTACCTTACAAGCATCAATGGAGTTTCTTGACTATTCCAGGCAGAGATGGAACTGAGAGACTAGGTCTCAGACAGAGTGTCTTCCACTCCATTATGCATACATATGGAAAGACAATAGTATTGAATGACAGATTAACACACTGAGTTTGATACACAAAGGTATGAAAATGAATGGATGCTTTCTACCTTTCACTTCCAGAGCTGCTTTTCAAGCTAGCAGGGTGCTGGGAATCTTCCTAAGACAAAAGTTTGCTATTTATGTTCTTAATTAACTTTGACTTACTGGAATCCTTCCTCTTGTTTCATTTAATTTTATCTCTCCCTGTCTTGCTTTTTTCTTTCGCTTGCCTGTCTCTCAGGGTTCTCCAACAGTAGCCAGAGGGTAGATTTGATTCCAGTATGAACGAATTTTCCAGTGTTAATTTTATTCAGCTCTGTTCTGTTGTGTGTTTGATCTGCCTGTTTATTTTTAATATGTTTTTAGTTTGGTCTTATTATTCAATACTTTGTGATTTATGATTTTAGGTATGATAGCTGTAATCACAGCAGTGTTGGTTGGAAGAGACCTCTGAAGTCAGTGGTCCATTCTCCCAGTCACAGCAGGAATATCATCAAGTAGATGAGGTCACCTGCAGCTTTGCCTGGCACAGTGTTGAACATCCCTAAGGACAGACTTCACAGTCTCCCTAAGTACACTGTTCCATTTCCATACTACTCTCCCAGTGGCTCTTTTATGTTGTTGTTGATTTTTTCTAATATAAACTCTGAGCCTCCCAAACCACAAACTTCCACTATTGCTCTTGTGTAGTGAGAAGAGTTTCAAATCGTTGCAGGCAGCTAATAGCTATTGCTTCCTTATTACTAGATTAAATAAGCCCAGCTCCTACAACCTCTCTCTGCTGGACCTGTGCTACAGGCCCTGACCATTTTGTGACCCCCTGGTGGACTGTCATCTCCAATTGCTCTTCATCTTTGATGAGCATGGCAGCTGAGGAATATACCAAAAACTGACTGCAGTGTCCAACATGAAGCCTCACCACTGCTCAATAGACGAGGGCAAAAGGAGGCTCAGGGGAAACCTTACTGCTCTCTAAAACTCCCTTAAAAGAGGTTGTGGTGAGGTAGGGGTCAGCCTCTTCTCCCAGATAACAGCAATGAGATGAGAGATAATGGCCTTCAGTTGTGCCAGGGGAGGTTCAGGTTGGATGGTAGGAAGAATTTCTTCTCCAAAAGAGTGGTGAGGCATTGGAACAGGCTGCTCAGGGAGGTGGTGAAGTCATCATCCTTGGTGGTGTTCAAGAAAAGGATAGAGGTGACACTGAGGAATATAGTCTAGAGCAGTCACAGGCATGGGCTGACAGTTGGACTAACTGAAATTATTTGTCTTTCCAACCTTAATGATTCCATGATTCTATGATTCTCTACTGTCTGCTGACATAGGTCGTTGTAGTGTATGCCAGTATAAAGTTTGCTTGCTTTGCAATAAATATAATGGTGGTTTGTGTTCAGCATGGCATCCCCCATCTTCATTACTGAGCCAGTCACTTCCCTGCATCAAAGCAGGGGTTACTCCTCTAGATACACAATCCTTCTTTACTGAGCTTCACAGTTGTTTCATTGGTGCAATCAACTTTACTGAGGTCAGTGGACTGAGGAGTCACTTTAGTCACTCCCTCTAATGTAATGTTATCACAGATTTGCTTAGGGTGCCCTCACTGTCCAGGCTGCAGATGATAATTAGAAGCTTGGGCCTCAGTATCGACCCCTGACACGCTTTTCTGTTACTAATGCAACAAGATACACGGTGAGACTTCACCATGGTAACTCAAGACAAGATCCAAAAGTCTAGTGAGACAAATGGGAATATTTTCATTGAATCTGCCAATGACCAGGTGGTTCAAGTCCCTTGATATGATTTAGCCTTGATTTGTATCATCTCCAAGCTGTTTGAGTATAGGCAGAAGCACTTTCAGACAATTATCCTTAGGATTCAGCCACAGAAAACACTTGGCCAGAAATTTTACTTCTCTGGGCTAAGGGCCAGATATTTAGTGACTACAGGTACCTCGTGCCAAAACACATCTTTACCTATTGGTGACAGAAGGTGATAGAATGAATATTACACTAGAGCTTTGCTATTCCAGGCTAAAGTGTGGAATACTGTACAATTATATTTTGTTCAATACTATCTTAAATGTTGTGTTACAATAATAAACGTATGTGAGTGTTTGGTAGTTCAGTTAAAGGACAGAGTAAGATAATATCATAAATGAATAAGGCAATAGTTAATGTAACATATCCCAAAGCATCCATTTTATCATTTGTTTTCAATAATAACTTAATTTTAATTCCTCATATGTATGGCTAAATGTGAACCAGTTTATTCTGATGGAAGCAATAAAAATTTACTATCATGGGACAGGCATAACTTTTAACATTTTCTTGGAAAGAGAATCTTTTTCTGTATAGTTCATTCAGTGGGGACAGCCTTGTGTTACATTAGGGACTAAGTTAACTGTTCCTCTTTAGTATTCTCTACTTATATACTTTCAAATTATGTCTAGATTTAAAAGGATGAGGCTCTGCTTTTTTACACCTGAAAACAGACACACTGATACTCATTCATCATTAAGAAAAGCATGCAGTAGAGTGCAGCACCTATGCTATCGTCCTTGTCTGTTTGGGTTGTGAACCTCATTTTTGTATAAGCCGCTTTAACTCATTAACAACAATCTTTTCTATTTCACTATGAGGGAATAGAACAGAGCGTAGTATTTAATAGTGGCTTATCAAGATGACTCCTATCAAAGCCACCTTGAATATCTCAGCTGCTGGGCTAGTGATGTGCTGGAGTGGGCCCATCTGGTGGCTGCAATTCAATTCTGTGTCCGGCAAAAAGATCAGAAAAAGATAGTAATATTCAATAAGGAAATTGGACTGACAAAAGAGAGCATCCAGACCACATGCCAGAAGACCAGCCTGGAGGAAGAAAAAAAGATAAACGAACCCGCCAGGCCTAGGACACTCTCCAAGGGAGGACTCACAGGAAGAATGAGGTCAGAATTGGAGCAGGGAGTAGGGAGTCTAAGAAAGGGGTCTGTAAGTTTTCTAGCATTTTTTTTAGTAAAAAGGGAATGAGAAATTCTTCTGATATTACTGTCTGGCTCATGTATTCGTCATGCAACCACTGAAAATGTAAATGAAGGAAAGGGAAATACCCTGCTTAGCCTTGGCTTTAGAATTGCAGAGTCTAAAAAGAGCAGGAACTTCCACATTCCAGAAACACCTTGGAAACTCAACAATAAGCAAAACTGACCTGGCTTTTCCCAGGCCCACTTGGCTCATGAGTACGTGGGATTCAGCAGTGATTCACAGAGCACTGGTATTCATCTAGAGCCAAGCTGCAACTTTCGCACATTGTGTTCCTGGGATGGATACACAGTCTACACTGGTCACTTAACAAACTGAAAGCATCATTCAGCTCACTGTTACACTGCAGCAAAATTGGGTGAGGCTTCATGGATCCTTGCCAATTTACAGCCACTGCATTCTGGCCCCACTGAGATCACTGGAGTAAAAGATTTTGTATTATATGCTTCAAATCGGCTTAAGATCTTGATTATGTTCTCATTTGAAAGATTTATTAGATTGAACACCTGGGCCTGAAGCCAGAAAGTCTTAAAAATGTAACTAAAACAGAGTATTTCTGTGTCACATCAGCATGATGGGCAATCATAACCACAATATCACATATTCCCCTCCTTACGTTGTTTTTTTTTTTTCTTAGAGTATCAAGTCAAAAACAGTGGTAAGGATGGAGACCAGAGAACACAGTCCTGCCATACAAGATCACAGTACTTCATGCAAAACTTTTTTGACTGAGAAGGATGAACAAGTCTAACACAACCTAACCCATCTTCAGGTATTCAAGATAAACAAGCAGAAAAGCTGACTTAGGAACATGTCATTAAGAAGACAGGAAAGCCATCTCCCAGGGTTGTTGCTTTACAGGTTAACCCTTGTAAATGCCTGGAAGAGGACTCACACTCTGTAAGACAGAGATGGGATGATAAGCAACGCCAAGAGGAGTTTGCTCCCATCGTCAGTTGATGCACTGAGCTTCAGATGTTCTTAAACCCTAGCCCATGGAGCCATTCACAGAATAAAGTTGTTGAAATTGGCCATGGGTCTCCTAGATTAGTGTTTTCATAAACAGAGTGAGGTTGTTCAGAATATTTTTTGTTAGAGTTTTCTTCTTCTGTTTTTATTTTGTATATTTCCTTTGGAACACCACCAAGGAGGCTGCAAAATACTGCCTGTACTCTGTACAAGTAATAATGACTCCCCTCCCTGCATACTTTTTCCCATTCTTAAACCATTATCAGTGTTAAACTGTCTACCGTATCCAGGTGTTTCCTACAGCAGTGCACACCTGAGACAGATCTCTGCTCCCACAGGCTGTCATTTTTACATCTGCAGCAGAGAGGAAAGCAATTTTCCTGATCTGGACATAACAATAGAGTTTTGCGCAATGCTCCAGTGCCCTGGAGAAGAAACAACTACGATATAAACACAAAACTGTCTGCCAGTTGGCTCTGCTTGCTAAAACAACAAAAGCAAGTCCTTTATAATATAATCTTTACCTTAAAAAGGTAAAAAAAAAAAAAAAAAAAAAAAAAGAGTCTACTAAAAGCATGGTGCGAAATATCCCTGTGGAGTACTTCCCAGACAGTCACAGAACAGCGCTGGAAAGTGGATTGCTAGCCTTTCAGATTTAAATACAGGATAAATCATGACACTACATTTCATTTATAAGTGTGGAAAATCAATAATTCTCTTTATGCTTTCATTTGCCTGTCAAAGACTACAGGAACAATTCCCCTCCTCATTCAGAAATAACCAGCAACAATCAAGTCCAGGCAAGAAAAAATGCATCTTAGTTGATAGGTAGCTTTGGAAGGGACAGAGAGTGCTGGTAGAAATGATGATGAGGGCACCAATTTGTTTCATGAACTTTCCTTCTGAACAGCCCCAGGCTGCCTATAATAGCTGAAGCACACTGCGTGTATCCTGTATCATCATACACCCTGAGACCATCAAGCAGAGCTCAATGTGTCAGGACAACTAATAGATACCCTTAAAATGTTCCTGATCCAAACTGGATGACAGACACCATGTTTATTCTGCTGTACCAAAGCATGATGAGGCCAAGACATCCTCTCCTCCCCTCTCCTCCCCTCTCCTCCCCTCTCCTCTTCTCTCCTCTCCTCTCCTCTCCTCTCCTCTCCTCTCCTCTCCTCTCCTCTCCTCTCCTCTCCTCTCCTCTCCTCTCCTCTCCTCTCCTCTCCTCTCCTCTCTTCTACTCCCCTCTCTTTCCCTCTCCTCCCCTCTCTGCCCCTCTCCTCTCCTCTCCTCTCCTCTCCGCTCCTCCTGTCTCCTCCCCTCCCCTCTCCTTTTCTCTATTTTTTCCTTTTTCCTTTTTTTTTTTTTTATTTAGAATCTACAGGAGATTTTCCTACATTTGGAAAGCATCAGGAGGTTATTCAACAGCTGTCTCCTACTGAGAACTTTCATCTGACTGATATACTAAAGCATTAATAAATAACACATATTTATGGGAAAATAACAAATAGTGGAAATACTGACTTCATTACTTTTTTGATCTTCTGGCATAGCCTTGTACGATTGTGGCTACCTGAACGTAATGATACAAAGATGTCCTAGTGGGAGAACACGAGTATGATTTCAGTGTTCATTCTATTCAACAATGTTGTTGAACAAGCCAATTCAACCAGGCAGCTCCATTCAGCCACAACTATGCTGCCTCCTTCCTGCAGAGTCCTGACGTCTTCATTTACAGGGATGCAAATAGATCTTGAGTTCCCACAAGAGATGTTAATATTTGCTATGTTGTTACCTGTGAGCACCAGACAAAACACAAAAAGGTGATATTTTGAATATATATATATATGTAATGACAATTTTGAATTTGACCAATCTGGAAAAAGAAGGTACAAGAAAACCTGCTCCTGGGAAGTTTATGTTCACTGTGAAATACAGAGTTAGTGAGTACTTTCACAAACTCTTCCTTTGCATATTCTGGTAATATCTTCATTACTGGTTAAGCTCCAAGTCCACTCAAAAACTAGACTCTTCCCATCTCCTTCATACTGTGCTCTGAATGACCTCCTCCAACATCTATATATCTTCTACTCTCATGTTGTGCACTGAGGTAGACCGTTGTGCACTGGGTCATATATTGCTGTGCCTGGTCATACTTATAGCAGGCTGCTGCTGGCTCTTAAGTTGGCCATATGGACAGAAAACGGGTAGCGTAAGTAGATCATAGAATCATAGAATCATAGAATCACAAGGTTGGAAAGGACCTACAAGATCATCTAGCCCAACCGTCCTCCCATTACCATACCTACAGAAAACCACTAAGCCATATCGCCTAGCTCCTTATCCAGACGCCTCTTGAACACTGCCAGGGATGGCGACTCCACCACCTCCCTGGGCAGGCCATTCCAGTGCCTGACCACTCTCTGAGAGAAAAAGAAGTTCCCTCTTATGTCTAGCCTAACCCTCTTACTTAGGGTACACTCTCCTCATCCTCATCCCCTCATCCAGGTTATCAGTGAAGATGTTCAACAAGATGGGCCCTGGAACTGACCCCTGAGGGACACCACTTGTAAGCTGGAGACCCGTTACAAGTGGTGTCCCCCAGGGGTCGGCACCAGGGCCCATCTTGGTTAATATTATTGCTGACCTAGATAAGGGGATTGAGTATACCCTCAGTAAGTTTGCAGATGACACCAAGCTGGGAGGCGGTGTCAATCTGCCTGAGGGTAGGGAGGCCCTTCAGAGGGATCTAGATAAGCTGGATCGCTGGGCTGAGGTGAATGGGATGAGGTTCAACAATGCCAAGTGCCGGGTCCTGCACTTTGTCCACAATAACCCCATGCAGCACTATAGGCTTGGGGATGAGTGGCTGGATGACTGTGAAGAGGAAAGGGACCTGAGGGGTTGTTGGTTGATGCTCAGCTGAACATGAGCTGACAGTGTGCCCAGGTGGCCAAGAGGGCCAATGGCATCCTGGCCTGCATTAGAAGTAGTGTGGCCAGCAAGAGCAAGGAGATAATCATCCCCCTGTACTCAATACTGGTGAGGCTGCACCTCAAGTACTGTATTCATTTTTGGGCCCCTCACTCCAAGAAAGACACTGAGGCCCTGTAATATGTCCAGAGAAGGGTAGCGAAACTGGTGAGGGATCTGGAGCACAAGTCTTACGAGGAACAGCTGAGTGAGCTAGGGTTGTTTAGTCTGGAGAAGAGGAGGCTCAGGGGTGACTTCATTGCATTCTACAACTTCCTGAAGGGAGGTTGTGATGAGGAGGGGTTTGGCCTCTTCTCCCAGGCAACAAACAGGACCCAAGGAAATGGCCGCAAGTTGTATCAGAGGAGGTTTAGATTAGATGTAAGGAAAAACTTTTTCTCTCAGAGAGTGGTCAGGCACTGGAATGGCCTGCCCAGGGAGGTGGTGGAGTCACCATCCCTGTCGGTGTTCAAGAGGTGTCTGGATGAGGAGCTACGAGATATGGTTTAGTGGCTTGTGGTAGCAATGGTAATGGGAGGACGGTTGGACGAGATGATCTTGTAGGTCCTTTCCAACCTTGTGATTCTATGATTCTATGATTCTAGCTGGTCCAGAGTCATCACCTTCTGTGCAGTGGATGATGAATTGTCATAATTTTTTGTGTTTCACAAGCAAGGAAGAAAATATTGCTGATGCTGCCTGGCATGATACATACTATTATGTACAGCTATGAGGAGATGGAGCCACATAGGTCTTCTACATTTTTTTTTTTAAAGTAGCATCTGAGAGACTTTCACATAAAATTTCGAAGTTCCTTGTGTACTTCACATAGTCAACAAAATGTTTGAACTAGTTAAGGTATTAAAAAAATTTCCATCTGTACAGACTTGATGCTTGCTGTCTTTCAGAGGAGGAATACATCTAGGAATTTCAAGATGTGCAGTGTGATTTATCGTCTGTAAGATCTGTCAGGTTATTCACTAGTCGGCAACAATTTATTGTACTACCATATGGAAGAACAGAATTTGGAAAGAGATAAGAGAAGGATGATCTCAGAAGGGGGCCTGCTAGAAGATAAGAATTGTGATTCCCCCTCCTCCTAGAAGATTTTATTCAGGCCTGCATTTTGGATATAACTCACAGAATATGCAAAAATTAGGGCCAATCCCACTGAAGGAGAGGAAGACGGAACTGGAGTTTTATCCCTAGAGTAAATTCAATCTCTCTGGTCTTGTATAGCTTCATTGTACGTGCCAATTCTAGCCATCATTGATCCCAGCAGGAAAAGGAAGATGAGTATTACAGAGTTAAAGGGGAAAGAAATCAAATCCAGATAGAACAAAATCACACATTTCAATTTGCATCTGTATCATCTTTGAAACTGTGGTTACGATTATTGAACAGAGATGACTGGAAATGTCTTTCATACCAAAATGACTTTGTTGCTCTGAGTTTTCCTTTTAGCATGTCAAATCAATTAGCTGGTGTTTGGACAATGCTTTGAAAAGAGGAAGCAAGATATTACATGCACACATACATGCACGTGTATCCCCACACCCTTCTGTACAATTAGAATCTGTAAGAAGAAATGGAAATCGATGCTTTAAGTAGCAGAAGGAACATACATACAATGCAGATATTTAAGGCTTATGTTACTTTGTAGAACCTTCTTAGAAGAACAAAGAAATAAAATCACTTTTGAAAATAAACCTAAAAGGATCTAAGAGCCATCTTTTCACAGATAGAGATTTTTGTAAGTTTTCACTGTAGTGTGCATTTAAAACTACGTAGATTCAACAAAAAAATCTGTGGTTCACTGAAGTCTTACAGGCATTGAAAAGTAATGCATATGTATCTTATTTCATTTTTCCATTTTGTTACGCACAGACACAGAATCTATAATTGTCAATATATTTCCAGTCATTGGACCATTATTTCCATCTCACTAAAGATTTTGTTTTGAGTTAAAGCCTTCAAACTAACAAGCCATCCATATCCAGTTCTTCTACCAAAAAGATACTGTATGGTTTAAATCAGACAATAAAGCACCTGTTGGATTATTATTTTGAATTGCAAAATAAGCAAAGACTATCAGTTCAAGACTGCTGAGGATAATCTACACTTAATTTGCTGGCTATTTTGAAGGTACAACACAAAATAGATGTTAGAGAGACTTAAGGAAAAGCTTTCAAAGTTGTTCAGGGTGTTCTTGGTTGGCACATTTTAGCATCTTCTGCCACAGTTTTAAACTGAACCCCCTGGCTCTGGTGTTATTCTACAAGTTTTTCATAATGCTATATCCATGGAGCTCCATAAACCTACCCTCATCTGTGCAAACATGTGCATGGAAGAAAATCATTTGTCTCTACTGACAAATCCCTCCAGGGTGATGAACATACATTTATAACTCAGATCTCAATCAGAAAAACTGTCTTACCTTGGAGTAGAATTTTTGTGTTTTGCTGATTTGATATCATAATGACAAATTGCACCAAAGATAACACAAACAATGAGGGTGTGCCTAGATTAGCACTTCAGTTTTGCACAGAACAACACTAGCGGAACAAACATCCCATAGCACCCATTTACTTATCTTGATTCACACCACAAGCAGTCACAGAGAGCATACACTGTGTTCCCCTTAGAGGAAACTAAAACAGAATGTGATCTCCAGCTATTGATGAGCATCCAGCTCATGGACCAGGCAAGAGCAAGCTGGAAACAACTCATCAGTATGATGTATGCACTGATCCTCAACACCATTTCTCTGCTTGACATCTCCTCCTGGGAAACACTACTGGTTATTATAAAGATAGCTCTAGAGTATTACTTTAATTCCTTTTATTTCTCTTCTTGGCACTGTTTTTAGCTTCTCAATACTGGCTTGCAAACAAGTGGGGAAGACTAAGTGAAGAAAAAATTTGAGAAAAAGGACCATATTTTGTTTGATGTGACAGAGAGCAGCAGAGAGGATAGAAAAAGAGGTCACACTTATGGTTTAGGAAAATGTGTTTTGCAGCAATACTCTAGCCGGATATGCATGGTGCAAAACTAAAAAAAGCCACTGTACTCAAAATGCTGAGATTCACATGACCTGAACTAAGGGTAAAGCATAAACCTTTGACACCAGATAACAATTCTTTTCTCTATCCAGAATCACTTCAGAGATGCAAAAGTCCTCTTTAACACTTCCACTAACACTCATATTTCATATTAAAAGCGGAAGGACAATCTTAAGCAAAAATAGAAATGTCCTTTTTCACTTGAACTACATGGACAGTGCTGCTTTCAGCTGTAACAAAAACATTTTCCAACAAAAATGGCTATGTAGCCAACAAGTGAAAGAGGATATTGATAGAGCCATTATCACCACAGTGAAGTGATTTAGAAGGCATGATTTTAATGTACCAGCTGTTCCATTTACTTTCCCTGCTTTCAACGCAGTGTGCAGAAGTGAGGACACTGGAAAGCTGTCTTCTCCTGCCAGAATGGAAACACTTCCTATGAGCAGGAGAAAACAAGACTGATAACACAGAGCTAGTTTGGGTTTCCCTTAGTGACTGAAACTGCCTTTTACTTGTGTCTCTTCACCCTGACCCGAGGAAAACTTTCGTGAAATGAGCACTTGCTTCAAGTACTCAGTTTATCTCTGGACTGACACAGAAGAGCATTAGTGCAAGCAAGAATCGAGATTCTAAGTACAAAACAGTAGAATATTTCTTACTTTCGGTGCACTTTAGTGTACAAGAACCACATTATCATGTGAACATTCAACATTTTTCAAACAGCCAGAGAAAGTAAGTTCATTCCTAACCCACACAATATATACGACCAACCTCTTTCATAGAATCATAGAATCACGGAATCACAGAATCATTTGAGTTGGAAGAGACCCTTAAAGGTCATCCAGTCCAACTCTCCTGCAATGAACAGGGACACCACAGCTAAGTCAGGGTGCTCAGAACCCTGTCCAGCCTGACCTTGGGTGTCTCCAGCTATGGGGCATCACCACCACTCTGAGTAACCCGTTCCAGAGCTTCACCAGTCTTACTGTAAAAAATTATTTTTTCATATCTGCTCTAAATCTCCCCTCCTTTAGTTTGATACCATTACCCCATGTCCTATCATAACAGACCCTGCTAATGAGTCTGTCCCCTTCTTTTTCTTATAGCCCCCCCTTCAGATATTGAATGTCTGATAGCAGCTCTCCCCAGAGCCTTCTCTTCTCCAAGCTGAACAGCCCCTTCTCTCTCTGTCCTCGAAGGAGCAATGTTCAATTCCATGGATCATTTCTTGTGGCCCTCCTCTGGATGTGCTCTAACATGTCTATGACTCTCCTGCACTGAGGACTCCACATCTGGATACAATACTCCAGGTGAGGCCTCACCAGCACAGAGCAGAGGGGCAGGATCACCTCCCACCCTGCTGGCCACACTTCTATTGATGCAGCCCAGGATACGGTTGGCTGTTTGGGTGGTGAGGGCACAGTGTTGGCTCATGTCCAGCTTCCCATCCACCAGTACCGCCAGGTGGTTTTTGACAGGGTTGTGCTCAATCCTTACACCCTCCAGCTTGTACTGATAGTGGGGGTTGCCATGATCCAGGTGCAAGACCTAGCACTTGGATTTGCTGAACCTCACAAAGTTCTCCTCAGCCCCCTATCTAGGCCATACATCTATAGAAGTAGATCATCAACCCTATCAAACCTAACTTATTGCTTTGTTGTTCCCCCTCCTCCCCCCCTCCCCCCCCCACTCTGTGGCAAGAACTGTCTAATTAAATTTTTGAGATAAGTATGAAATTCACTTCACTGCAGTTGTATCTGCAGTGTTAGAGCTGTGTTTGGATGTGCTTGGGCATTGATGTGGTCCTGGAGCTGCCAGCTGGTCTCTGCAGAGGTGGCACAAGGGATTGCAGCAAGACGATTGCTTGAGATCACAGACACTCTCACATCAAAGCCTTTTCTCAATTCCTTCAGGAGCTTTCCAGGTGGGAATTTCAGGCTGTTCCAGAGACGCCCTCATGGACCTTCTACTGTGCCTGGGACATCTGACAGGAATTATTTTCATGCTTCAATGTGTTAGCACCTGGGATGGAGAATCTGGCGATGCCAGCTACTCTCCAGAAAGTTCCTGCTGTAAAACTAACCCAAGTGTACAGGAATAAGACATTTCCACATAGTCAATAGAAACCATTCCTGTTGGTGCAGAAATGGTCATTTAGAAAAGTCTTTTCTGCATAGCTAGAACATTCATTCACAGTGCTGGATCATGCTTGTAATGGTGTGGTCATGTAGGAACGCGGCCCAGCAGGATCACCAGCAGAGCAGAAGAGAAGTTCAGTGAGTCAGCTATTCAGCGTCTTCTGCTCAGCTGAAGATTTAAATCAAGAGATTTAATTTGTCAAATGAGGGTTACCTTGTGCAGAGATCTTAGTAAATTAGTTTAGCATGCATGTTGTTATTTATCTGTGCAGCAACTCAATGTCATTCCAGCCCTGCCCACTCTTATCCTGGCAGTCACAGGATTCACAAGAAGGGACGACTGTTAGAAGCAAAAGATGACTATTACTTTTACTGATATTTAATTAGGGTTCTTATCTGCTTTCTGTGTTCACCATGAATAAAGATGTACAGTACTATTAAGCAAGTTTCACCCAGCTTCATTATAGCAATTCAACAAAAAGCTCAATATAGAATTTCTTGCCTAAACTCCATCTAACTTTCTTCTGCTTTACATCACTGTATTCTTCTGCTGGACACAGAGTAACTTAATAATTTTAAAAATCAATAAACACTTCAGAATTTCTTTGTCAGCTTTAGCTGGAATGTACAAATGGTGTTTGTTATATACGTTAGAGTAATTATGAACTGTTTCTCAGGTTAGATACAAATGCAGTTCTTTGCCAGTATTACATAGGACGTGGCTGCCCAAAGCAACATTTTTCTGAACTAATGCAGTAGAGACCATTTTGCCTGTGGAATTTGTTTGTAAAGAAACGGGGAAAAAAATAATACTTTTGTGAAGTTGTCTTAGCATGGGATGATTCGTTCACTGCACTGTTCTTCACAGTGTTACCAAAAGCTCCCTGTCCAAAACTCCATGCTTCTACAAAACTCTCACTAGACTTCAAAACCTGCAGAACTTCCCAGAAACGTCTTTCTCCTCCACACTTGTTAATTGCAGCATTAGCCTCACTGTTAATAGCTGTATGCCTGTTGCGATGGCAACTCTCAGCAGTAGCTCAGTGGTTCAATTTGCGTTACACCGTCCAGATTAAAAATAATAGCTAGTTTTCTAGTGCTAATCTTTAAAAACAAGTGCATGAAAACACTGTGCATGAACATGGCATAAATACTACAGAAATAGCACTCTGATGGGTTGAATTTCTTCTGAAATAAGATTAATGTAACCCTTCTTTGCCATCTGACATCAAAATTACTGGCTTCATTCTTTCTCTTAGAAGACACTGTATAATTTAAAACCCATTTATCATTGTTTTATTTTACATTTGTGAGGGTAGTCACATAAAACTAAAAGTGACAACTAGTGACAATGCTAGGCAGTGTTTCTTAGTGTCTCCAGATAGCACACATATCTTATTCCTCAGCACCGTGCAATTATTAGAAGAGGTGAGAAATCCACGTTTCCTTTGAAGTTTTATTCCTATAATGGTGTAATGTGGCAAGTAACCCAAAACTGAAAGTGAAAAGGGTTGGGATATGATTGAAATGAAGCAGCCAAACAAGACCTAATGCTCTGTCCCACACAAATGACATGAACACTATCAACACAACTGCCACCACCACCCACAGACTAAGGGAGTGTACATACTTTTATAACAGTCCCACTAATCACTGGGACAGCCAGCTGACCAACAGTATGGTAACTAACAACAGATGATCACACAAAATGACTATCACAAACAAAACCTCCGGGGTGTTACATGTAGATTTAAAAGAAACTTTAGAGTAACTATTAACGTGCCACAATTTGTTCACCATTGAATTTTTTACTCTTAAAAGACACAAGCTACAGCATTGAAAAAAATCTGCAGAAAATATTCACATTACTCCTTATTGCTTCTCTCTAGGAAGCGATTTTCCTATCTTGAGGAACTAGTCAAAATTTTAATTAAAAATGATGCATTATGTAATGTGATTCTTCAGTGCGTTTCATGAGAAAGAAATTATCTGTCCAAATGACAGGTTACAAATAAATTCACACTGGGTTTAGATTAGCAGCAGATTCAAAACATGAACTGTGTTCAAATTCTCCTGTTTTCCCCATGGGTAACATTTCCACTGGAATATGGCCTGTTCTATTGTCCTTATGTTGCTGACACCTCTGGTTTGAACCAGAAAATTCATCCTGAAAATAAGCACCTTTTCCCCAGAAGTCACTTCTTCACATAGGTCTATTCCCTCACACAAGGCGGGGAAGAAAAAGAAAAAGGAGAAGAAGAAAGTATTAACGTTATTGATTTCACATTGCAAAGAGTTTTTCTTGGAAAAATGTCTTGACCAGTTCCTAGAATTAGTTCACAGCAGGTGATAAAATAGCATCATCACCACAAGCCAGGGGTCTTTTCTCTGGGCTTAGCAAGCAGCCTGAAAGAAAGCACACCCTTCAAGCTATAAATCATCCAGGCATGCAGCTTAATGATCGTTTACAGCTGATCATAAGAACTAGCTATTACTCTGAAGAAATAGCAATTTTGTATTACTAGAGAAATTAAAAAAGGGAATTTCTACACGTGGCACACACTGTATGACTGTGACTTAACAACAGTTTTACAGCAGTGTAACTTTATTTCAGCTCAAACATCAAACAAGAGTACTGGAATAAGAAGTGACCTGACAGGAAAGGCATCAGTAAGTATGGGGAAAATTATACATCTCCTGATAAAAAAATCAGCAAAATTAACTTCAGCATACAGCAGGTAAAGCAGCTGATACAGACTCAATTTTCACTTCATTACTGGTGCTAAACTAGAAATCATGACTATTGACAAGAGTCAGATCGTACTATGGATATGGAAATCAAAGCAGGGTAAAGAGTCCCTCTTTTGCCCTGTACTCCAGGACACAATGTCTTCTCATAATTGATGGTCACCTCCAGGCCAGTCACCATCATTCTGGCCCTTTTAACAGACACGGCAGTGCAGTAATGAGCGTGATGCACAATCTTGCTTATGGTGCAATTCAAAGTGTCACTCGGGCCTTCATGGCCAGATATTCCTGCATGGTCCTCACCTTCCTAATTCTCCAGACTAAGGGTATGCAACTCCTCTTTAAAGGTGCATTCCACATTTTCATGCTCCATGCTTCAGTTTATTGTCACTGAAGGCTCAGAAGCGTTGGCCAAGAAGTTGCTGTCAGACAGAAGTACCCAATGGTGTATCCCTTAGGTGAGTTTTTGGGCTACCATAGTTCCTTCTCCAACTGCAAAATGAGCAGCTCTTGGGAACACAGATATAAACATTAGAAGCTCATAAACCATTTTACCAACTCACACCTTCTTTCTAAATACACATCAAGGCACCATGTCAAAAATACATTTTGTTTGCAATGCAGTGCTGTTTAAGATAGGGAGGGAGTACAGAGGAGTGCCCACATTATTATTATATAGTGCTTAAGAAAAGGGCATGAGATGGATACTAAAGACTTAAACAATCCCAGCTCCTAGCATCAGGTTTTATTAGCACTAGGAAAAATTAATTTGTGAAAATCATCTTCTAGGTAAGATGCTAAATAAAGGATGTGAAAGCCCATCTCTCTTGCCCAGTATATTCCTTTGTGCACTGTGTTCTTTTCTCATATATGTTCTGTACTCCACAAGTTTTCAGTGCTCTCCTAACTTGAATAAGCGTCATGTAATTCCCACTGTGTTCTTAGGAAAATCACCTCCTCTTAATCCATTTGACCCAAAAGATTTCTCTTTCTCCAGAAGGGTTTCCCCTTCTCCAGCCTGGAAATAGGAAACGTCACTGCTGCTTGCCACATCATCTTAATTAGAACACTGAGAATACCACATTAGGCTCTTGGGCCCAAGTATACATGTTGGAACTTGTTGGAAGGACACGAACCTGTGGAAGTAAGAAGGCCACGAGGATTATGGGAGGCTGGAGGACTCCTCCTGTGAAATGAGGCTGAGGGAATTAACACTGTTCAGTCTAGAGAAAAGGCTCCAGGGAGATCTCATTGCAGCCTTCCAGTACATAAAGGGGGGCTACAGGAGAAAAAAGAAGGGATACAGAAAGGGGCAAAGATTTTAATTGAAAGAGGGTAGATTTAGATTAGATATTCAGAAGAAATTCTTTCCTATAAGGATGGTAAGGCATAGGCACAGGCTGCCCAGAGAAGCCGTGAAGAACACATCTTGTTCAGGGCCAGGCTGGATGGGGCTTTGAGCAATCTGGTCTTGTGGAAGGAGCCCCTTTCCATGGCAGAGAAGTTGGAACTGGGTGGTCTTTACGATCCCTTCCATTCCAAACCATTCTATAATTCTGTGATCTAGAATATCATGCCTGCACAGCAGGCTGCAAAGCATCGCGTAAAACAGCAATAGCAAACCTAACAGTATATCTAATAGCATGTACCTGTCATTCTATGAAACAGTATTGTCAGCTAGTTTGGGGGCTGAAGGACCACTCCCTCCTAGTCAAGTGAGAAAATAACATACTTATATGCTTATATTTTACATGATGATGAAGCTTAGCTACGTTACCCATTTGCAGTGATTTAGAAAACTCTAGGTACTGAAGGACACCAGCTAGATGTGCATGTTCATGTTTGGCACATACAAACTAGTGTGATTAAAGCTTGCATTTTAAGGAGAATGACATAAGACACATAATTTCATTTTAGTTTGTACTATATACACGTACAATTACTACTTCTCAACTGACCTGTATTAACTTGTTTAGACCGTGGTAATTTGATCGCATGTCTAAGTGTTTACATTGCATAAGGAGTATGCCAAGGCTTGTAATCCTTGATGATATGAAAGCAGGAGAAAACTACAGAAGTCACTAATACAAACATTCAGGAGGTGTGCTGAATTTTACTCACTACCCCATTGTTCCCCAAGTAGGAGCCTTGCATTCAATACATCAGGATGAAATTAAGATTTTGGAAATCATACAGTGAATTTCTTCAGGAGAAAATGGGATGACGAGAGAGATGGACAAGATCCAGTGCTATTAGACAGTAAAATAAGATCTGCAAACATTTAACACTATAAAATAAACACCGAGAGTGTCTGTAAATCTATGTAGCCAAATTAGATCCATTGGTTAAGTACTTGAGAAAGTTTAATACAGATAAATTATTATTTCAGAAGTCACGGGTAAATAGATATTCTTATAACCAATTAAAAATCCAGTTACACAGGATAAAAGCAAAGAAAGAAAAAGTGTTATTCACTCAGAAGGGCTTTGCAGATCTGAAAAGATGCCCATGTCTGAATGCTGTTGGTGTGAGCAGTGTGCCATGTCCTAGAACAGATCCCATTTGTTCCTCAGTTCCCACAACTTTCCAGATGTTCCTCTGACTGCTCCTCCTGGCACGCTTGGAGGCAGCATTCGTGGTCTGCATTTAATCTTGTGTGCAGCTGCTGTGAGCACCACCCCAGGTACACCCTCATGCTCTGCCATTGACCGTGATGACCCAGCATATCTATTGGAAAAGTTAATGGCAGGAAGCTTAGGTGAATGCAGCATTGTATTAGTAGAATAATACTGCCGTTGATAATACAGTAGTAGAAAATTCAAATTGGGGAGGAGTATTTATTTGTGACACCACACCGAGCTACCTCATGCAGATGATGTATACCTAAAAGATGCAGTTCTGTCCTCATCTCCAATGAACTTTCTACCTGGATAAGTCTGGGAGAAATCAGTGATGTTCAAGCAGAGAAATTGACATGGAGGTAGAGAAACATCACCACCTTTTGGGTGGGATCCTTTCTTCAACTCTGAAAAAAAATTCTGCTTTCAATCTATGTACAGCCAAGATATAAAATAGAGTGGACACATAGTAAGGCTGGAGAGAAGATCAGCAGAAAGGGACCTGGGGGTGGTGGTGACAGCAGGCTTGTTGACTGGCAGTCAAGAAAGAATACTGAATTTTGGGGTGCATTAAATACAGTATGGTCAGCCTAACAAAACAGATGATTCTCCTGCTATATTTGGCTTTGATGAAGCCTCAACCTAGCAGATTTGAGCTCCACAATATGAAAAGGATGTTAAGTTACTTGAAAGTGTCTGGAGGAGGACAACAAGGCTGGTAAAAGAGCTGGAAGACATGAGAGGCCAATAACACTGGAGTTGTCTAGTCTGGAGGAGACAAGAGGCAATCTCATTGCTCTCTGCAACTTCCTGGGCTCTTCTCCCTGGGAACTGATGCCAAGATGTGTGGGAATGGCACAAAGCTGTGGTAGAGGGTCAGACTGAACATCAGAAAAAACTTCTTTATTGTGAGGGTCATTAGACACTGGAGCAGACTTCCTAGAGAGGTGATTGAGGTCCCATGGCTGTCAGTGTTCAACAGGCATTTGGACAATGCCCTCATTGCTATACTTCAACTTTTTGACAGCCCTGAAGCAGTCAAGCAGTTGATCTCAATGATCTTTGAAGGTCCCTTCCACCCAAAGCATTCTATTCTATTCTATTCTATTCTATTCTATTCTATTCTATTCTATTCTATTCTATTCTATTCTATTCTATTCTATCCTATCCTATCCTATCCTATCCTATCCTATCCTATCCTATCCTATCCTATCCTACCATTTTAGAAAAGGTTAAAGTGAAATTTTCAAGGTGATCCCAGCAGAAATGCATGTGGGCTCCTGCTGCCTGCTAACAGCAGAAATTTGCTTGACCCCCTATTCTCCACCAACACATTTAAACCAGTTCCTTAGTCCAGTCCTTTCAGCTGCTCATATCACTCTACTATTTCAAAAGAAATTTATACTTTTCTGGGGACATTGTAAAGTTAGCCTCCTCCCTTTTACTTCTAGCTCTGCTTCTCCAATTTTTATTTAAAGTTCACCCTGAGATTTTATTTTCTCCAGGACTATCTACTGCTCCATCTGGCTGTATTATTTGACTGTATTTCAAAACGAAACACACTAGGCTGGAAATGACTTCCAGGCTCTTCAACAATCAGGTGGCTCAAATGTGTTAAAGGGACTACAGCTAGGACTGAGTCAGCAGAAGCACCCGCATTTGTTCCTGGGGGGAGTGCAGCTGCAAAGCAGAACACCAAAACAAAAACACCAACAATAACAGCTTCCATGTCAGACAGCTGTGTAATAGGAACATTTCCACGGCACACAGGACGCTCTGCCCTCATTTAGGGTGTGCAAGAAATGTGGTACTCAACAGGTCTCCTTAATTACTACAGAATATCTTTACTGTTTGTGTTTTAAAGACAAATGAGTACATTTTTGCTACCTGAATTAAAAAGAGATCCTTAAAAACATAGAAAATTGGAACTTTCCCTCTGATTTCGCAGAGACTTTGAAAAGCAACCTCTGAAAGATGCAAGAAGGTTCCTTTGCCTACTTAGCCTTCACTCAGATGCCCACATGAGTTTTTAATGAACGTATTAGTCATTGCAGTGACTGAGGGGAATTAACTCATGAGGATCCGCACAAATGAATCTGACAAAATGATGTCTGACATGGAACTGCATTTGAAGCAAAGGCGCATCCTTGTATTCCTCCCTATTGAAAAAATGGCTCTCACTGACATTCCTTGACACTTACTGAACATTTATGGAGTCTAAGCAGTGGATGTGAGCACAGTGAGGCAGTGAGTGGTACTTTTCAGAAGTGGTGACAGCAGCAGTGTGTCACCTCCACTGATGCAGATTGTTACGAGCGTGGCATGCAGGCTGCTGTTAATTGCTGGTGAAAATGCACAGGTAGTGGTGGTGACTATGCTGAAAAACAGTGTTTTGTAGCAAAGAATTTGCTCTATGAAACAGTGTTATTATGCTCTTTGTAGGGTTGTCATTTCCATGGAAATAAGTAGGAGGCATTACTTTTGAAGTTTCCTCCGTATTTCAGAATTCATGGCAGCCAGGCATGATGATGAAAAAAGGCTAACAGAGTTGGGGTTACTCAGCCTGGAGAAGAGAGGCCTTTCAGTAATTAAAGGGGGCTTATGAGAAAAATAGGGAGAGAGGCTTTTTACCAGGGCCTGTGGTGACAGGAAAAGGGCATTGGTTTTAAATTAAAAGAGGGTAGATTTAAGTTGTATGTAAGGAATAAATTTTCTTTGCTACAAAACACTGTTTTTCAGCATAGTCACCACCACTACCTGTGCATTTTCACCAGCGATTAACAGCAGCCTGCATGCCACGCTCGTAACAATCTGCACTGGAATATTTTGCCCAGAGAAGTCATGGATGCCTTATCAACAGAAGTGTTCAAAGTCAGGTTAAATCATAGAATCATAGAATCATAAAATCACAAGGTTGGAAAGGACCTACAAGATCATCTAGTCCAACCGTCCTCCCAATACCATAGCTACTGAAAAACCACTAAACCATATCTCTTAGCTCCTTATCCAGATGCCTCTTGAACACTGCCAGGGATGGCAACTCCACCACCTCCCTGGGCAGGCCATTCCAGTGCCTGACCACTCTCTGAGAGAAAAAGTTTTTCCTTATGTCTAATCTAAACCTCCTCTGGTACAAAATGTGGCTTTGAGCAACCCAATCCAGTGAAACATCCCTGGCGGGGGTGTTGGACTAAGTGATTGTTAGAGGTCTCTTCTGAGCCAAACCATTCTGACTCTGTGATTAGCAAAACTGAATCTACTGAACGTATCACATGACTTTCTGTTACTCTGCATGTGCTGTGCAGTAGAACTCAAGATATTTCAAAATCTATCAGTCTGATTAAATTTCTTTGTAATTTATATCAAAAGGAAGTTGAATTATTTGCTATTCACACTGTATTAATAACATATTCTTCATGCTATTAACAGAATTATAGCAGATACTCAGGCTCCCATGAGCTCTGTCTATCCCTCGGATCCATTGTTATCACTGTTGCTTTGGTCAGAGTGACAGTTGTACAATAAATTACTTGGTTGTAGAAATGAAGCAAGCTAGCCTACCACGTAAGTTTGAACTGCATGAGAAAAAATAAGGCTTCAGTACAAATATTTATTCAGCTCCCATGGTTTTTAAAAACATTGACCTAAAAATGAGGCGTTTGCACTGGAAACGAAAGCCAAATGCCGCAACAGAACACAGCATATGCAGTGGTCAGACTGCGTATTGCTTTCTTGCGAGGTTCTAACTGTTGGGTGAGGAAGCCAATATTTGTAAATCCCCTGAATTGCAAATAGCTTTGGCATATTTTAGGAAGAGAGAGACATCTCCTGGACAAACTGTAAAGTTGTCTTCAGCCTTCTATACGGCTAACGCGTGAAGTTAAAATTATCTGCGATACAGTGTATGTTAGATAAGAGGAGTTTTGTGATTCAATGCTTTATTATTTCAAGGGAATTTAAAAGAACTGCATCACTGATATCAAGGAAAAAAAAAAAGGAGTGGATCTGCAAACAAAAGGAAAATGAGTTTTAGGATCATAGCCTTAGTTCCCAGTAATAAAACAAAGAATTAAACTATGCTTTTTTTCCTGATATTTCCTTTTGGAGTGGCTTTTGAATATTAAAGACTTTTGTTTGGTTGGTTTGTTCATTTGCTTTACAAAGCCATTTCACCACTTTGGCTTTGAAACCCTCTTCTGAATGTATAACTCATTAGATTACCAGCACATCATGTTGATGATGCTTAGAGATAAGGTGGTTTCCTCTTTTATTTAGAATGAAAGATATTGTGCTATAATATAAAGCAAAGTATTGCTGCTCATCTTACCGCTAAAAACAGTACCAGTTTCACAAGAAAATGAGTAGGTAATCTTCCTGTATGTTTCCTACTGTAGTGACTACAGGGTGATACCTTCAGTGTCTCCAGTTTCAGATTGCCTGAGTGTGAAGAGCCTGGCTATTACTGTTTCAGGAGTAGAACAGCCAATCTTTATTGTATATTTTTGTTTCTTGTACGGAATTTCCTAGATACGTTCTCAGTGGCACAGAAGGTAACATACACATCTGATACAGAGATAAGGTTGTTAGGCCTTATCCAGTTTTCACTAGATACTTTGTTTCCTGCTGTTATGCTAAGATTAAAATATAAAATAAATGTTTTATCAGTAGCACCTCTTGATGAATATAAGGGAAACAGAAACATTGCACAATGAACAAATGGCTTCTTCTGTAAGTGGTTGCCCCAGTGGAGCTCCTCTAACCCAGTACAGCTGGTTTAGAGGAGCCCCTAGGAAAATCACCTTGTCTTGTAGCCAGCATTACTGCAGAAAATACAGGGAATATTAATGCTGTATCTGAAGATGACCAAGGAACAACAGTGAGTAGTGATGAGGTTGTATGTGGTAATTACAGCCGTATCTCCACACACCATCTTAAATCTGCTGGGAAGGCAGCCTGGGAGCCCTCTTTTCTCATTAAGATGCCTTGGTTAGCTAAACCAATGTGCAATAAATCACAGCCTTCGCTGTCACTCAAGAAACATAACGACACAAAATACAGTGGTAGGAAGATTAATAAACAGAAAGCTATTTTGTCTTTCCCTGAGGCTTATGTTGATTTTAATGCTTAATTATATTGCCAAGAAATACCATTCCTTTGCCTCAAAAAGCATTCCCAAAAGCATTCACGATATTATACTGGGACTAATTTATTAAGTACCAGCTTACTTTTCCAAGTGCTTTAAAAACTGTGTGCACACTTCAATTGCTCCAATTAGGCTTCACAGCCTTCGTTTTGTACTATTTTTTTCAGTGAGTTTCCAAAATAAACTTATCTTTTAATGCATTGGATATCTTTACAGCTCAAATTGCTCCAGTTTTATCACCCACTAAGCTTTGATTCTGGCTCATTGCCACTCAGCAAAATAATAATTTAAAAGGTAATAAATGTTACTGATTTCAGAAGATGATTTTCCAGTAACTCTTGAGACAAACATGACAGAACCAAGATAACTTGTAAGCAGACTTCTTTTCAAAGTTGTGTATTACAACCTCTGAAAATTATGTCTGTGTACTGTTGATGCAACTCCTACACTGCCTGTATCAGCATCCCTTGTAAGTTCTGCGCCTTGTAAGTTCTGGAGCAAAGCTTCCAGAACAGCTAGCTGATACATCCAAGCGAGGGATTCAGGCCAAAGCCTACCTACTGGCTGTGACCCAAACTCATGAAAACCCCGTTTATTCCAATGCTATATACAAGAACTTGACTCACCCACAGGTAGGCCTCACTAAAGAACACACAGGAGACATACAATCCTTTTAAGTAGCTTTTGCTCCTACTGATTCTGTTACCTTCCTGCCATTACTGAACGGGTAATGGAAATTGAACCTAATTTTATAGAACCCTAGAATTCCAGAATGGTTGAAGTTGGAAGGGGCCTCTGGAGGTCATTTAGTCTAAACCCTACTCAGGGCCACCTAGAGCTAGTTGCCCAATAGCATTCAGATGGCTTTTGAATACCTCCAAGGTCAGAGTATCTACAAGTTTCAATCCTCAGTTTTGAAGTGAGAAGTTATTTTAGCAGGGATGATTAACACCTGCAACCAGCCCAGATTTGAGGGTAGAAAATTGCAGCAAGGAGAAAAACAGTGGAAATAAATACATAGTCATCAGGGAGGAATTATTAAAGCCAGCTCTGTCTCCAGAATGTTGTTTAACAATGCCATGACTCTGAATGGGAGCCATGTTCCCTGTAAACAACAAAAAGACAGTGTGTCTTTTTCCAGGCATAGAGGTGAAGATATGCAGAAAAGGATGTATATCTAAGAGCTTGCAGCATGCATTCAGCCTGTCAGGACTACAGGCTGCAGCTGCACAGTATTTCTAGACAAAAGGGAGTAGCTCGGGAGAGAGAGAACAAGACTTGAGAGGAACAATCCTGTGGGTTCAGTGTTGGAATGAGCAAGCACCAAGAAACCTCTCCTTTGGTATTGCATTAGCTCTTCTTACCACTTCACTCTCCCACAGAGTCCTCATTAGAAGCACTTGGAAAGTAAAGAGAAGACTTGAGGCAGAGGAAGGGAGCTGGAGAAGCTCCATTTGTTCACCTTCCAGAAGACTCCATGAAGAACTCATTGTGGCCACTCAGTATTTAAAGAGGGCTCACAAGAAAGATAAAGATTTTTTACAAGGACTTGTCCTGACAGAGTAAGGGATAATTATTTTAAACTGAAAGAGGGTAGACTTAGATTAGATAGAAGGAGAAAATTCTTCACTGTGAGAGTGGTGAGGCACAGGCGCAGGCTGCCCAAAGAAGATATGGATGCCCCATCATTGGAAATGTTCAAGGTCAGGTTGTATAGGACTTTGAGCAACGAATCTGATCAAGGACAAGATGTCTGTGTCTATAGCAGAGGGATAAACTAGGTGATTTTAAAGGTCCCATTCAACCCACACTATTCTATGATTCTATGATTTAAATCCTTTCTCACTCAAAAGCCTCCTCCCCACTTAGCCTCTTCCCATCACAGACTAAGGGCTCTCCCTCCCCAGCAAGCATTTGTAGAAAAGTAAACTCTCGGGACACAAAATAAAGTTGATGCAGGAGTTCAGAAGGAGCTTGGAAATGCAAGACTTTTCTCCCAAGAGTTACAGTCTAACCAGTATAATTATAGTGGGATTCGTAGATGTACTAAATCTCACAGTATGACTGTTATAGTCTGAGCTCCAGCCTCTCAATGGGACCAAAATGCAGTTTATAACTTTAGGATATCAGGAAGCAGTAAGGGTGTGAAATAGATACAATCTATAGTAAAAAAAAGGGGGAACTTCAACTCACTCTGTTTTCCAGCCTCTATGTCATTAGAGCACTTCGCCTTTCTAGGAGTACCAGGAGAGGCTGCATGATATTGGATAGTAGATTGCAGCAAACATGTCACCTTCTGTCCCATGTACTCTGTGGGTTAGGTTGTATTTGGACCTATAATGGATGGGGACTTCCTCCTGCAGCATGACTTGCCTCAAGAACAAATTTGTGTACTGTGATTCCACAGTGAGCTCAAGCTTTGGGACAGGCTTAGAACTACCCTGAGGAATCATACAATCAAGCATTGAGAGTACTTTTTGTATGTAGCGTAAAAGAATTGCTCTTGCTGATATCTTCCAAATAGCAAGGAAAAATAAAGGTCCCCTTACTGTCAGGACAAGACACTCGAATACTGGTCACCTTGCATCTGTCTTGCTAGGATTTCAGTCTTTTTGGATTTGTGAAGTCATAGTAGCCCTGATAGCATTGTTGGTGTTTCTTGTTATTGTTTTTGTTTGTTCATTTGTTTGTTTGCTAGAGAAATGGAAGAGTGAAAGAAGTAGTAGTGACATACGTGGTTTGCTTTCTTGCATAGCCATTTATCATTTGCACTTTAAGAACTTTTTTGATTAATGTTTTGTTCTACTTGGCTTGTAAGAAGCTGGAGCAGTTTCCAGATTTTATGTCTCTGTATGCCACTAAATGTCATGCTGGCTTTCCACTTCTGGGCCTGATAATGATGGATGATGGTAGCAAAGCCTCAGAGTGAATGAATACCTTGGCTACATTGGCTTGTAATTCTTAACAGGCCTGTGAATGGAACAACTTTGTTTTTCAATATTTTATGTGTGACAGGATATTTTTGAATATTAGGCAATCCATGGGATACTATTTATGTAAGTTAGATTGAGACACTATACTGGACTGCATCATTTTTAACACGTGATTTTGAATAGTCAAACCCTTTATCCAGATCTGTCCAGGAACAAAAGGTGAAAACTCAAGTTCTGAATGATTTGTTGCTAAGAATCAAGATGGAAAAACATTAATGCTGGAGGATCTGTTACCGTCAATAATCAGGAAGAATATTTGGTATTGTGTGAGATGGAAACAATAAGAACTCTTTCCTCAGAGTTTGCATGAGCCCCATCTGATCCCATCCAGATGAGATGGAGCTCAGTTGTTGGTGAGGTAGAGTTCCAGCCATTCCCTAACAGTACTGCTGTCATAACACTTTTTGCATAGAGTTACAGAGGCCCAGCACCATGTTCTTATAGCATTCAGAAGTCTGCAGCCAGCTTTCTTCTCCTCGCAGACAAGCCCTAACTCACCATATGGAATTGAAACCACTCTAAGGAGTATAGTATTGCAATGAGAAGTAGCGTGAAACATTTTAGTGGCCACCCTACTTCTGAAGTGGTGTGTTTGGCAATTTTGCAAGGTCTTTTGTTCTAACTGAGGGAATTCCTGGGGCCTGGTTGCACCCAAAGGAAGCTAGGCCTTTGGATCATTTAATTGTATTTCATGAAAAATGGCATATTCTATTTCATAGAAAGTCAGTATCCCTTCCAAATTCACTTTCAGGTCTCTCACTTAGTAGGGAAAACAGTCTGTAGCAAATACTTCTTATGATCTAGCACTTTCCACCTAGGAGTAGCAAAAACCTAAGCTGATGTCATTCTGAAGTGATGAAGGGCATGCTCAATCACGCAGCTATAGTCTTATCACTGAAGTTTTCCTGGACCAGCTCCCTAAATTCTACCTCATCAAAGTGGAATCTGCTGCCCAGGCTCTCAGGCTGCATTTCATTCCTAATGGCTCTTATTTACTTAGCGTTAGATACAAAGGATTAAGAACAACAGAAACCATGAAGGGATATTGCACAGATCCTGTTCTAAGCAAGAACAACCCAGCAATTTGACAGGTTTTCTGGTAGATGTTAACTACTCTAGTTCATTGAAAGTTTCATTGAAACCTCAATAGAAACAGACATGATAATCATCTATTCCCAAAATGTTCTCAAAGGACTTCTCAAGAGTGAATAGTGTTGACCACATCTGTGTTTCAACAGCCTCGTGCTCCTGAAGCTCTCAGTAGTGCTTCTCCAAAATCAGCCCCAAATGGCTGATGTTTCATAGCTATTTCATAGCTGCTGAATCACATTGTCTTGCACATCCTCAGCTACAGGAGATTTGGAATTTCAGGGACAATGCATCAAGATCTCATTTCTGAAGTTGAAAAAAAATTGGTTATTTCTTTTAACTTACCAGCAACTTCAGAGCAGGAGCTTCTGAGTACCCTTCATAATAAATAAATAAAACCACGTGATGAAATACAGGATAACAAATGCAATGAAAAGAGAAACGGTCATAGCCTTGAATTTCCTACAGAGAAACAATGCAAGACAATACTGAGTACATCACCCAGCAGTAGGAAATGAGATTTTTTTTTTTAACACTCTTGATGTGTTTGTGTATATACTTAATTCTATGTTTTATATCAAAGGATCTGTGAAACTGTGGTGACCAAGTCAAAGAAAGACCAAGAGTATAGCAGACAAAAATCATGCACTGCGGATGGTATTGCAGAGTCATACTCATTTCTATACTGCAGTCTCCAATGCTCAAGGCTTTTCACTGGATTTTTGGTTCAGTTGAATGTAACATCCACACTTAGCCAAAGCAAATAAATCAAGCTAGGCCCAAATTGCCCGTAGAGAACCATCTGGAAGTTTCTTAAAGATGTTCCCTAGTGAGCTTTTTTGCTCTGGCTTTGTGCCAAACTATAAAATATTACAGGACAGGTCACCTGCTTTTCACGGCACCACACCTGAGTGCATAAGTCCTGCAGACCACACCTGCACAAAGCCAATTTATGTGTCTTTTCATCTGCAGCAAAATAAACCAAACACTGGATAATTTTTCCATTCATAACTATATTTTAACTGTATGACAAAATGCAATTATATCTTCATTATTGATTAGCCACAAGGGAGAGAGACGGCTATGTAATAGGATCGTTTTTCAAGAATGTTGGCACTTGGTAACAAGATTATCGCTGACTTTTGTATGCTTGTTTTTGTCAATACAAGAGTCAAGAAATATTTTTAAATTCCCAGTATGCTGGGCTTTTTGAGGATTTTGAGTATGAAGAAGCACGTACTAAATCTCAGGTGTAATCTAGGTCTAGCTAGGTTTTGGTCTTTGAAGAATCAGGTATTTTTCAAATGAGAAATACTACGTTCTACCCAAGCAAGAAATTGCAGGTTTGACTCCTTCACAGAATGTGAGTATTGAGGTGTGTCAGCATTTCCTCTCTGCCCAAGGCAGGGCATATCAGTTTAAAGTATCTGTTTTAGAATAGTTCAGGAGTCATAGCATAGGAGTGAATTAAAGTACTCTGAGATCACCCGAGAAACTTATGATTAATGCCTTCTTATTGACAGCATCAGTACCACCAGACATGATATTTTATGTTATAACCTAATGAAAGCTAACCAAGTTTAATGGGAACACTTCAAAATCCCTATCCTGCCATCTAGAGTTTGTCAACAAAAAGGAAGACCTGGGTGTGACATCATTCAACAGCATGCACTTAAGTCTCATTACATGTCAAATCTCAGTGTATTTTAGCAGTTTTCTTGAAAGAATGCACTGGAAATAATGTCCACAAAGTGAAAGCTTACTCATAGTGTTCCTTAAGGAATGAAGGATGTCCAGAGGATGTTAGGATCTTCAAGCACTATAAGAACCTCTAGAACAGACCTATGTACCAAATGATAGAGAAGGTGTGATAGAGATGATACTTTCCATTTCTTTTGTAGGTGAATATAATTCTGTGAGCCAAGTAAGGATGGAACTGATTTAATTTTGTTCTTGCACTTTCCGAAAGCATTTAAGAATTTTTATTCAGTAGTTTCTATTCTGCTTTTAATGAAAAATGCACAAAACAGACCAATGAGCAGTGACTAGAATGAAGATGTCTCTTTGGTTGCAGGAATCTCATGCTTGTGGTATCATTGTGGCATATCTTTAAAAAAACTGAGCATTTAAGATACTCATTTTAACTAGACGGTAAATGCATATTTCTTAAGATTTGGTAAGAGAATAAAAGACATAACTTCATACTCCGGGGTATGTTTTCTAACTATTAGATTATCATAGTAGCATCTGGCATCATCCAGCATTTTAAAAGAGTCATCTGTCCATATCTAAAGCTACAATTTAGACCTCAGAGTACAAAAAATACAGTAGACCTAGCAATCTCATACAGCCACTTACTTTCAAATCTAGGATGCAGACAGACAATATCTTTCCTGCCTGTTGCTCAAATTAAATGTTTGCCCACCAGTTGGGCTGTCTACTGAGTCTTATTCAGACAGTCAGTCATATCTCCCAGGCACTGCAGCTGCAAAGTAGGCATCTGGAACTGGAAAATTTTGCTGTGAAAACAATATAGATACAAGTCTGGAAGCAGAATAAGATGCTTTCTAGGTGAATCCTGGTGCTATTTTTCCTTCAACCAGGAGTCAAGTCTAGGTCATCAGAACATACCTCTCAAATTCACCTAGACTGTACAGGCATAGGTGGACCTTTTTCTTTCCCCGTATGTTTCTGCCTGACCTCTAAGCATGGATGTAACCGATCTTTCATTATGTCAAATGTTTTTCCACTTGGTTTGCAACCTTTACCTTCTTTTCTACTTTGATTTTAGTCAAAATCCTACAGGGTTATCACTTGAGAAAAGATCATGTGGTGCAAATCTTTTGAAGGCACTGGAGACTCTATTACTCTACAAATCAGTTTGCTTCACTTGTGGAGTTGACTCATCATGGGACCAAGCCTAAAACCGCTACAGTCAGATGCATCCTTGAGAGTTACATAAATTTTCCACACAGTTTTTGAAGTCCTTTCTCATGAAGTGATCTTCCTCATTTTTCCACCTTTCAGCCCAGCTCCAGTGTTGCAAACAAATGGATACTGTGGCTATTCAGTTTATTTGAGCTAAAGCATGGTCTGAAAAAGAATTCTTGTTTTGTACCTCAGAGTTGCGTTTCGCTTTTCCGTTTGGCTTCTTATCCAAGAACCAAGTGCACCTAGGGCTGCTGAGGTTGCAGAATCAGGAAAGGTCACCACACATTTACCTTGGTGTGGCAGTAGTGCTAAGTAGAACAGCAAAGTTAGGATCTGTGTCAAAGGTCTCCACTAACACCTGAATCCTCATCAGTGTGACTGTCTCTGCTGAAATTCAGCCATTGTTTTCCTACCACATTGCTGTAAAGGAATATTACCCTTTTGAAATACCATCAATTAAAGTTTCTAAGCCTATTTTTGTACTCCCATGACAGATGTGGGACAGGGGATTTTTAACAACAGACTTCCAGTGGACTGATATACCTAAATCATTCACATGCTTTTAGAAATTCTCTTATCATCATAGACATTACAACAAATTGATTGGACTTTAGTTCTTCCAGCTCCTCTTCCTTATCAATTCTAAGCTGCATGATATACACTAAATCCATCTGAGAAATGCTTAGCAATATTACGTGTATTGACATGATCTTTTGGAACAAACAGAAATGTACATTTATAATTTTTAACATATTCTTCAGAAAAAAATACACATCAGTGCACTTATTCATTTCACCTCGTTTTCTTACTATACCAATTAATGCAAATAAAAGTGCCATTGGTTTTTGCAGCATCTCCAGTAGAATACATTCAAACTTCTAACCAGTGTTTCAACATTTTGTTTGTTTTCCATCTTGTGTCTATAAAAGTTCTCTACAGACTTGAGTAGCAGAACAGACTCAAGTTTCCCCATGTAAATTTGCCCTTTGAGACTTGTCATACACTTAACATTTGAGTCTCTCACATATACCCCAGGTGAAAGAGTGTACATATTCAGGGCTTTAATGTGAGCCTGACACGGCCAGTAATCCCTCTGTATTCAGCTCTGGTGAGGCTGAATCTCAAGTAGTATGTTCAGTTTTGGGCCTTTCACTGCAAGAAGGACATCGAGGCACCGGTGCGTGCCAAGAGAAGGGCAGCAAAGCTGTGAAGGGTCTGGAGCAAAAATCTTATGGGGAGCGGCTGAGGGATTGTTCAGTCTGGAAAAGAGGAGGCTCAGGGGAGACCTTATCACAGAATTATAGGATCAGCAAGATTGGAAAAGACCTCCAAAATCATCACGTCCAACCATCCATCTATCACCAATATTTCCCATTAAACCATGTCCCTCAGCACAACATCTAAATGTTTCTTGAACACCTCCAGGGATGGTGACTCCACCACTTCCTTAAGCAGCCGGTTCCAGTGCCTCACCACTCTTTCTGAGAAGAAATTTTTCCTAATATCCAACCTGAACCTCCCCAGCACAACTGAAGGCCATTCCCTCTCATCCTGTCACTGTTCCCGGGAAGAAGAGGCCAACCCCCACCTTTCCACAACCTCCTTTCAGGGAGTTGTAGAGAGTGATTTAGGAGGATCAGGCCCAGCCAGTGTGAATTCAAGAAAGGCAGGCCCCGCTTGACCAACATCATCTCCTTTTATCATTGAGTGACCCAACTGGTGGAGGAAGGAAAGGCTGTTGACATAGTTCACCTGGACTTTATTAAAGCCTTTGACTCTGTCTCCCACAGTATTCTCCTGGGGAAACTGGCAGCCTGTGGCTTGGTCAGGTACACTCTTTTTCTGGGTAAAGATCTGGCTGGATGGCTGGGCCCAGAGAGTGGTGGTGAATGGAGTTCAGTCTCTTCTCCAGTGTAACTTGCGGTAAGTCTCCTGAACAGGAGGCCACAGCATTTGTGATAAAACCTCAGCACACCCGCACTTTCAGGAATGACACTGAAGGCAGAATCCTTAATAAAAGTTCTGCCAAAGACACAGCAAGGGATTTGCTGGACTCTGAAATAGTTATCCTACTGATAGTCATTCTCAAAGCAGCAGTGGGAAGCATGTGGGAGGTCCACTGTATCCCAGGTGGCCCTCAGGGTGATGAAACACTTGCTAACCTTCAAGCTGTGTCAGTTCCCACTGGTGGAAGGTCAGGTGAGGACTGTTTGGAGTGGCAAGATGTCATGTTTGCCAGGCATTTCTCAGCTGCAAATTCCCCTGGAGCCCCACTTTTTAGAAAGCACCACAACTTTACAAGAAATAATGAAGTTACAAGAGAACAGAACCAAGCTGCAATGCCCAGAAGTGTAGTACAGTGTGAACTGCAGGCAACAGAGACTACTAAGACAAATGTTCCACACCAAAATAACATATGTGAACATAGCATATGTCAATAGCATATGTGAATATAAAGGAACAGCTGCAGCCATTTGTACTAAACAAGCTGATGTTCCGCTGACTTATTTGGTGCCCAAGTTCAAAAGCTACAGCAGCTTTAAGGACAATATGACTGATAACAAAAAATAGCTTGAAGGAAGGAGAATACTGGGATGTGGATTATCTCCTTTGCTTAATGAACACACATGTGTTAGAAAAGGAAAAGAACTGAAATTGAGGCCTCCATGTAAGGTGTTCCACTGACTTTACATGAGGCAGTACCAGTGTTTTTGTATAGCAGCTTTGCAAGACAAAAAGTAAATTGTGTGGGAAATGGCAGGAAATGACTAAAACCCTTTGGTCTTTAAGAGTAATTATGATTTAGTTCTAACTTCGTGATTTGGAGTAGATTTTAATTTTGGGGGGGAGAGTTGATCTTTGAAATGAAGGTTCCCGCTCATTAAAAAAATTACATTGAAAATTAAATAAATAAATGGAAGCTTATTTAACGGCACATTGAAGTATTACAGGGAGAACTGTGATTAATGGTTCCTGCCCTGATGAATAATTCTGTACAATAGCCCTGATGAATAATTCTGTACAATATCTCATCATCACAACTTGCTGTCACTTTTATCGGCATTGGTTTTAGATGCATAAGCAATTCACTGTCATGTAGTTTACTGTGCAGAAACTGAGGTTGTCTAACTCAATCCTGAAAGTTCCACTGAGTTTTCCAATCTATTGTTTAAATAAAAACCTTGCTTTCAAGAAAACCCTTCAGATCTCAGAGCAAATGTGCCTACAGAACTATGAAGAACTTTACAAGATGCTTTTACCACAAGGAAAAATAACAATTGGAAGTTTAAAAACTGTCCTGAGCCCACTGTAAGTAAAACAGGAAATTAAATATTGGCCAAGATATTTTTCCAATATTTATTGATGGAAGGGTTTTGACAAAGTGCTGTCCCCACTCCAGAAGTCTCCAGGCACAAGGGGTGCCAAACTTATTTTAAAATTTAAATTAATGCTTATTAAGAACTTCAGAATTGCCAGGAGAAGTACTGTGACGAAAGCCCCCTTATATATTTTTCCAAGAAGATTTACAACCTACATTAGACACAGCAGTCAGCCATAAAATCAAGTAAAATTTGCAGACCTGACACACTTCCTTTGTGCAACAGAAATTAAAATATATATTCCATGAATGTTGTCATAGTAACATGTGGGAAACATTAAAAGTAGTCAACATGACGAACAGGTATAATTTATATCTTTCTAAAATCTCACCCCACACATCGCTCATAAATCATCCAGCTTGACTCTGTAGGACAGAGATGTTCAACTTTCCATCCCACTGTATTGCTGTTCCAACTAACAAAATAAGCATTGGATAAGATGACTCGGTATCAACTGGGTCTTAAAAACTGCTCAATAATAGAGAGATACAAACTTTAAACCAAAAAAGGCTGATACCAGTACTGTTTCTGATCTTACACTTTGTATATTGAATTGACATCAGTAAAATTACTTGTATAGTTATAATCAAGTACGCACATAATATTTGCAGAACTGAACATAAAATCAATGTTCTAAGCACATCTAGGACAAGACATTCCCATGCAGGCTTTTGGAAACCTACACATTACCTACAGCGTGTGCTGTATGCTGCTTGCCCCAGTGGTATGGACTACTGCTACCCACCATTTGGGATCATAGCTTACAGCAAAGCCTTTTGGAAAAGGCCAGTGATTCCAAAAGTTTCCAGGTATGACTGTCCTTGCTGAAGTGCCACAGTGCTGGATAGTCACAACGCAAGGGACCTCCCACAAGGGAGGAGCTCAAATCTGCATCACCTGATTTTTTTCCTAAATGGTTCAAACTGAAGTTTGGGTTTCTTTAGGAAAACCTTAGCCTAATTACATGTTTAAGACTTCCTATTTTCACAAAAGCCTTGTGGTTCACCCACCTGGAAAATGGAAGTAAAAACCTTGGCTAAGGACCCATAGGCAAGACTTCTTGTGGCCTTATAACTTCAATAAACTTCTGTAAATTTACAGGATCCGACTGGGGTTTATAAGGACTCCTGGAACTTAAAGCCCATGGCCTATTTTAATGCTTAAAATAATTTACTTCAATTTAATTTTAATGTATTTTTTTTAGTCTATTATGCCAGTAAAGTAACACTGTGGAGTGGATTTACATAAAAATACTTTCTAGACTATCAAACGAATAAAAGATTTAAAAATATCCGGCCTTTATTTCACAAGCTGTACCAGTTCCTAAGGAGCAATCAATCAAGCCTTTGACACATATACAGAATTATTTGCACAGCTCTATCAAGGATGCTTTATACATTATTTGATGTGAAATGATGTTGATGAGTTTTTCTTTTTCCAAATTTTTAAATAGCTGTGGGGCTAAAACATGAAAGCAAAGGAAATAACCCTGGAGATACAAGAAAGCAATATAAAAGGTGTTCCTTAAGCAGACTGAAGTTTATCTATTCAAGGTGGAGTCTGAGAATCCAAATCATGTCATTTGAGTAAAAGTCATTTTTATTGCAGCAGAAGGGAGGGGACATGTGAGAGAGACTTCTGGGACAACCTCTATGGGAGCTAGTGGCACAGTTACAAAGCATAATATCATAGAATCATAGAATCATAAAATGACAAGGTTGGAAAGGACCTGTAGGATCATCTAGTCCAACCATCCTCCTATCACCATTAGTACCCACTAAGCTATTGAACCATATCTTGTAGCAACTCATCCAGACACCATCTGCAACATGGAAAGACATCTGAATTTTCTTTTGCATGGGAGAGAAGAGAGTGATCCCGCCATTGTTCAAGGGTGGTGGGCAACACGTTATGCTGCTGCTTGCTTGTGGTGCCAGTAGCATTCAGGTCTGGTCGTACCCTGAGTGTAATTCAGAAAGCAATTCAGAAAGCAAATCCGAATTACCTGAGGGCTCAGCTACTCAGAATGGGAATTGTAATGCAGACCTCAGTAGGGCCATGAAGGTATAAGAGCATAGGAGTATAAGAAGGTTAAGTATAATGATAATTGTGATGATACTCCTTGTGTTGCAGTGACGAATTTTCAAAACCTTAATCTATTTTAAGAAGTTTTTGCATAGGAATATTTTAATGTGACCAAATGGCTTTAGATTACCTGAAAGGTCATTTTCTAATACAATACAGACAGCAAGAAAAAGTCAAAGAATATCATAGTAAAAAGCCCCGAGGAAGGTATCTCAAGCTATTAAATATAAACTTAATGTGATTTGGGTCTTCCCTAACAAAGCATCTCTTAAAAGAAGTTTGTCATAAAATCGTTATGCTTCTCAGCAGAGAGACCTATGCTTCACTGCATTCCTTTGAAATGCAAAAGGCAAATTGCTTCTTCTGGAGCAGTATTAACAAAAATATTATATCTATTTTCAAAGTAACTGTAATTGTTATGCTTTTTAGTAGAGTCTTTTAATATAAGAGTTTAATTTCATGGATGGTTTTCTTAAAGGATTGTTTTTGCTTTGGAAGCATGCTATTCTGCTGGCTTGTTTACTGATTTTTTTTAATGCGAATACTTCTGAAGGATAGGGTGCTTTACAAAGTTTTATCCAAAGAAGGCATGTTTTTCAGGTGCTTTCTTCCCTACATTTTCCAAGAGATTCATCTTTTCCCAATAGCCTGTGTTGAAATGAAATGATTTGCTATATATTTCATTCTGTTAATAGCATTTGACCACAGCACTTTTCTACTATTAAAATGAAAATCCTGGAAGATCACATTGCATATTCATGATCCAAACCATAGTGAAATATTGATTTACATGATCTGAACTGATGTATTTACAATGCTTGAGTCCATTTTCAAAAGGTTTATATTATTCCTTTATCTTTCCCTCAAGAATTGTCAGACTTCTGAAATCCCGATATTCACTCAACTAGATATATTAGAAAAAACAGTGATTTGTAAAGCATCTAATCACTAGAATCGTGCCCCTGGTTGCAAAGCAGCCACACAATTTGGAGAATGTCCAGTTTTAAAATTAATGAGTGATTCTGTTCCACAGAGAAATAACTTTAACCACAATTTGGCTAGACCTTAAAGTCTGCGTTTTTATTGCTTTTGGCATCTAGAACCATATTTCTGATGGGTTCACTTCCCTTGAGATAGATAGTGAAGGAAAGGTGCATAGTCCCAAACTGAAAACTCTTGTTGCTTTCTTTTCTGAGATTTAAATAGCATTAATTACATTGTAGGCAGAAAAGTCAATTGTCTTACAGTCTGACAGCATTTGGTTGTGTCAGTCTTTGTGCTTAGAAGAAATTACATTAATCTGGGACCTGTTCCAACACTGACAACAGCCTTGGGATCAATGCTGGATCGGCTTTTGGCTCTCACCTCCCTTGAATAAGGCTTGTGTAAACTGAAAGACTCCACTGAACACAAAATAGTCCAGTCTCTTAGGCTGGCATTGAAATGAATCAAATGTAAAGGAAGAAATCAGAGTAGTATAATATAATGTGGTGATAATATGTGTGGTGAGGTCTTAATCTTATCTTGCTGACAGACAGAAAATCTGACAAGGTAATAACTGCATGTTATTGGTTTCTTTGCCCTGTCATCTCGTAATGCAACAGGACGATGAAGACTTTAGGAAGAACTCCTGTGTCCAGCATCATACCCATGCGGAATGGACTGCAACCACAGACCAAACCATAGGGAGCTAAGCAGACCTTGGTGAAGTGCCTGGCCGGCATGAAGGGCAGGATGAAAACAAATGTTTTCCATCAAAGCCCACACTGGGTGATTAAGGTTTTTCTTTCTCTACATTTAATAGAGCCACACATAGCACAAGGCTGGGTGTTAATGGGAGACTTTTTCCACGTGTCTGCTGCTTAGTGGCAAATGGCAAAATGTGAGTTTGAGAAGTCTATGATGTTGAAGTCTATATCTGACCTCACAACCCAAAGTTCCCTCATACTCAGTGGTAAGAATTGGATACTTTTAGGGCATGTGTCAGATGATTGACTTAGGTATCTACTTAGGATGAAATGAATGATACTTTTAAAAAAGACATCACTATTTACTACAAACTGCAGATTGCTATTCCATACAAAGAATATCAAATAATGAGTTCAGGCCTGTGCTTACATTCATTTACTCACGTTCATCTGTGTTGGGTTTGAGAAATCTCTCCCAGGCTTCCTAAGAGGTGTTGTGGACAAAATTTAGAAAAAGCATCTGGAAGAGTGTTTTATGGAGCTGCTTTTCACCAAAAAGGAAATAGTGTTAAAAATCATGAAAGTGGCAGACAGGGGCTTTGAGGGACTGGGAAGGGTTGCGGGAGTTCTTACAAGAAGAAAACAGAATTACAGAATAAAAGCCTTCAAGAAAGCTAAGCAGAATAAATTCATGGAACTGGCAGCTCCCTGTAGAAATTTGTATAAAGGAAAGGGGTCAGGCAAGCTGGCAGTTTCATTAAATACCAAAATTGAAAATGAGAACTATAGAAACTTATCTTGAGGAAAAGAAAAAATAAAAAAATAAAAGAGAAAACCGAGGAAATAACAGAGTCAAACAGATAAATCAGAGGTCTTCAATAATCTGAAATACAAAGAGGAAGCAGCAAAGACAACAAAACATAGTTCAAATAGCTAAAAATAAGAATTAATGCTAAGCAAAAACATACATGAAAATCAACACAAAACGGGCCAGGAGCATCTCCTGTATGAAGAAATGCTGTGTAACCTCGGTCTGTTCAGCCTGGGGAAAAGAAGACTGAGAGGGTATCTGATCAATTTTAAAAATATCTGAAGGGAGGTGGGAGGCAAATGGGTGAGGCCAGGCTTTTTTCAGTGATGGGTAGCAATGGAACAAGGTACAGTGGCCTAAAACTTGTACATAGGAAGTTCTGTACTAACATATAAAAGAACTTATTTATGGAAAGGGTGATGGAGCACTGGAACAGGTTGCCCAGAGAGGCTGTGGAATCTCCTTCTATGGAGATATTCAAGACCTGTCTGGACACCTACCTGTGCCACCTATTGTAGGGTACCTTTAGCAGGTCAGTTGGACTCTATGATCTCTTGGGGTTCCTTCCAACCACTGCAGTTCTGAGATTCTGTGATTCTGTGATGAGACCTTAAAGATAATCTAGTTCCAACCCCCTGCCATGGGCAGGGCTGCAACCCACTAGATCAGGTAATATAAGAAGTAGCAAGAAAAGAAAGAATTATTCTAGATTGTTGGAGGAAGAGCATGGAAATGCTCTTGCCACTCTCAGTAAAGAGAGAAAGCCAGGAACAGAAGATTCTAAGAAACAATGTGTTTTTGGCTTTACTAGATCATCCTGCTGTTACCACACAGCCCAACCACTACAATCAACGTGATGGCATATTAAGGAAAGAACAAATCAGAGATTATTCAGATAATCAGAGATTATTTTGACAAATTAGGCCCACATAAGTTACGGGTGATTGGGGAGGAGCACACATCTGCTTCGTCTCTGCCCTGAACTGGCCCATCATGTGGCAGCTGCAGTCTCTGACGCTTTGTGGATGGAGTGGCTCTGTGGACTGAAAGGCTTGAAAAGCATATCAGCCCTGTTGCTTCTTCTTATCATCTAACACCCAAAAGGAAAATTGTAAGTACACCTGTTCTGATTAGCATACCCAAACCTAACCACAGAGTCAGGATGCTGGAGCTAAAAGTAACTGCACAAGCTCTCTAGGTCTGTTCTATGAAATCAAATCAATTTCTCAGTCTGGGAAATTTCAGACCCTAGCACATCAGCCCTCAAATGCCAAGGTGGTGGCTCAGGAGCATGGGAGCGCTGATCCAGACCTGGGGCACGTAGTGAGTTGGTCAGCCTGGAGACTTTAGAGTTCATGCACTGAACTGATGCTCCTCTCCTAGCAGTAGTGAAAGAAACAGGAATTACATTTTCTTTCACATCATGGGAGAATTTTTTTCCCAGCATCTCAGTTCATTAGATCCTTTTGAGAAACAATTATTATTGCCTGCCAACTGGAAATTCTGAACTTAGTCCAATTCTGAATAAAACTTGAATTGATTTAAAACCTGAGGACGAAGGACACGTAAGCGGCAAAATATATCAAGGAGGGCAATGCTGGATTCGCTCCAAAAGCAGTGGATTGTATGCTTGATGAGAATCAAGTCTATTCATTTTTTAAAAGTAATGGGTGGCTGTTAGTATAAATTGGGCTCTTCAAAATGCACTGGAATAATTTAGAGACCTTTTTTTTCCTATGATCTTTCACTGCTAACATCCATTGGCAAAAGTGAGTGTCTAAATGGACACAGAAACCAAATAATGTCCCAGAGTTCATACAGAGCAGAGGCAGCACACAATTTAAATTACTAGTTTGGTTATTATTAAAAGTACAAAGCTGCTGTGAATGAGGTAAAGTAAAAATACCCTCACAGACTTCACTTTCACTTCATTCCATTTCCTGCATGTATTTTGCGGTTGGATTCTTCTGTGTTTATAGCTGAAACTGACAGATAATTGTATACTGTCAGCATTCACTTTCATTGTTTAGGCACAAATCCTTCCAGCAGTTTTGCATAAGGGTAACTTCATTCACTATGCAAGTTCAGTGGGACGACCCATTTCACATGAAAGCAGGAATATGAATAAGTCTTCATGGGATTAGAGCTGTAATTTCTCAAAGAATTAGATGTTAGAGAATATGTTGCTAGTTTACTGAATGTTAAGATCTTCTCAAAATACCAGATGTAAGGAAAAATGCCCAAAGAAAAAAAGTAGACATGACATCACATAACTGTCATTGTAATAATGACAGCACACATGTAGCGTAATCCAGCATTTGATAGATATGGACCATCTGATTTAATCTCTTTGTGAAACCCAAGTAAAACCAATGTACACTGTAGTTATGTAGGCCGTGCATCAAGTTCATTCTTAAATAACAGCACAAATCGGAACTCCTTCTTAAAAGGGATGTTCAATATTCCAAACAAAACCAGTTTGTTTCAAACCAGGATGATGACCTTACCCAGGGCAGATCATGTGGGTAATAGTGGATCCAATAACCTGTTCCCCCATGCAGCGCTGCCTCAGTTTCCTGACTTAGGAGCAGAGGAAAATGATCATGTTTAGAAGTTGTGGGCCATGATGAGCCCCCTCTGTTACTAACTTGAGGTTGCTGTTTATACTTTTTTTCCAACCATGTAATCACTGGATGGACTGACTTTTCCTGATCAGCATGTTGCACCCAACACAGGTACTGCTGAGCCTTAGACACCTTGGAAAGTTGTCTCATGCCACAAGTATTTCTGTCTCAGTAATTAGGAAAGGAAAAATGCTTCATCTGTAGCTAAGTCCTAAGAGGGACTGAAATAATTTACTACATTAGCCATATCTTAGATTTTTAGTATAGCTCAATAAGGTTTTTGTCCTATCTTTCAGTGGTGATGTTTTTCTAATGCAGGATTTGATCTGAGTAATCACTGTGCTGTAAATAAAGGAATGATGCAGTTATTACCCTGCATTTTTCTCCAAATATATTTTTTTCCCAGTTACTTTAATAAGTTAGCCAACGTATCTAGTTTACTTACAAATCTATAGCTATAGAAAAGAAATTGCTATTGCTATGCCTAAAAGAATCCTGAGAATCATTTTGTCAAAATGCAGTTTTCAAAACTAATATAAACACACATTGCTCGGTCAGAAGTTCAGCTTCAAATGGCTCCTAATACCATCACTTACATCAGGTGGAAGTTTTTCATAGTTAGGCAACATTTGATAGTATTTTGGAAGGGAGAAATAAAAAAGAATATTACAAATGATGAGGAAAATGTCTGTTACAGTCTTATAGACATTCAAAGTTGATTGTAGTCCTTTTAAGTTCTAAATAATGGCAGCTTAAGTCAAGATTTAAAAAAAATAATGTAATTAAAACATTGGATTTTTAATAGCAGTCAGAATGAATTTCTGTGAAGCAAAGTAAAGGGATTTAAAGTCCCTTTATAAAATATGTCTCAATTTTTACATGAAATGTTAACCTTATTATCATATTGATTATGTTATTTTTTTCTGTTTGTTTAGCAAAATATTTATTTACTGCAGTAAGCAGACGTAGGCTTACACATGCATGCAGTTGATTACCTCGTGAGCAAAGCAAAAATGGTTGGAGTCAGAGTTACAATCTCAGCTTGCTGCCTGCTGTGCAAATCTGAGGAGTGAAATTCCACTTTTTATTCATACACTCACCATCGCGACCTCTTGTACCACCTGGTGAAGGGAGGCATTACTCTGATGGACAATTTTGTCCATGTAAGGTAAAAAAAAAGGCTGTAGGAGCAGGGAAAAGCTCTGGGAATACTAATGTAAGTCCATGCAGAAGTTCATTACTGCAACAGCAACTAATTGTATCTGGCCTTTGTCTTTGTCTGTAAATGAGTCGCATCTTTTTGACTGTCCCATAAAGTCACCTGTGGGTGGACCTCTCCAGGCACCCCAGGGGACACAGTTTCCAAACACTTTCCTGCCTCCAGCTCTTCTGCTGTCAGTCCCCAAAACACTCCCAATGGCCACACATCCTAAAAAAATATCCCCCAACATCTGAACCCCAGGGAAACCTCTTTTCTCCATTTTTCTCATTTTTTTTTACTTTATGTCATCCCAAGTGAATATTTTGCTGGCCAGGGCTGGGCAAGGAGATGCAGTGGAGCACATGTGTACATGTGCAGGCATCTGAGAGCATCTGATCCCCATAGTAAATAATTACAACAAGTGGCTTTCATCAAGTTCCTCTGCTCTCTGTTCTGGACAAGCGCTACCTAAAACAGCAGCGTCCCATTCTGAACATCACCTCCATTTCTTGCTGACTTGTTTTTCATTTATGAAACTTACAGAGGTGATCTTTTCCTTTGAGGAGAGGGCCTGTGGTTGTGTAGCTGCTGTGAACCCTTTCTACCTGGAAAGGACAGGCTACTTCTGTTTAATTGATCAGATTGACAGAGTGACTCCTTTAGGGCTTCTCGGGAGTTAATAGGAGATTAATTAGTGACTTCAGTAGTAGCAGGATCAGGCCCTTTGACTTTATCAGGAATGTCATCCTGCTTCACATGAGCAGAGTGACAGGACAAGGATTGAAATTTTACAGTCTGTGATATATTTAGAGACTGTTAAGATTGGATTAGGCTATGGAGGAGTACTGTGCTGACCAAAATAATCATCCTTTAGATATTGATCTAACCCCTGTCTATTCTAATTTGTTCTTCCAAATAGCATTGCCTGCAGCTACCCACCACTATAAAACAGCAATATGGCAATGACAGCTGCTAGGATCCCTGATTTTTCCATAATAGAAATCAATGGTGAAAACCCAACTGACTGGAATGTTGCAGCCTGTTCCCTATTGGCCTTATTTTCAACACCACATTTCCCACTCAAATGTGTACATGTTTTGAGCTGCAGTACTGAAAATCAGACTGTTATTTCTCATCTCATCCTTGTAATTCGGTGCATAGCTTTAGGAAGGGGAATACAGCGATAGAATTTACTCCCACAACACTATATCGAGCTACCTAGAGCTGCCCTGAACAAATCAGTGGGAGTACTCGGGGGATGTGCCAGATTTCTCAGAAGAGTGTACCAAGGCTAACACACACCATCCCAACAGGCATAAATGTCCCTGGAAGACTGCTGCACCACTATGGTTGTACTGCTGCCAGCATGGCATTAGCTTGCTCCAAGAGAGCCAAGGTATCTCTGGATGGTAGTGTCTTGACACACTATCATTTTGACACATTTATAGACCTCTGCTGAACTCGGCTTAAATATACACTTCTGGAATAGCTCCCTGCTCAGGTTCTCCATTACAATCGTGGATTTGGAATGCAAACCCTAAACTCATAGGATGGCTGCAAAGGGCACACAAAAGGGACAAACTCCTGCAGCCTGGAAAACCAGGGACCCTGCAGGGCAGAATAAAATCACTGCCTGCCAGGTACAAGGCAGGCACAGCAAAGTGCAATTGCAGAAAGCAATATCAAAATGCTGTTAATTCTGTAAGTACAATCCCTGCACCAGTTTAAGTCATTAGATTTCACATAGGATTTTGGTCAAAGTTCACTATGGAAATGAAATGGAATTGAGTTTTCAAAGCACCTTCTGAGCTGGAGGGAATGAAATGAGTTAAGGTGAATTGAGTTTCTTCTTTTGATACCCTATGCACTATACAAAATAAAGGTAAAGCTCTACCAAAGCAATAAAGATTTTGGATTTTGCAGTAATATGAATGATTGCCCCCAGGGCAGAGCAATAGGCTGCCTGATCCTCCTTCCTAGAATTTGCTGCTAATTCAAATAGCAGTAGACTCTTGAGCTACAATGTTTTTCCTAGCGTCCAAGATTTTGTATTCAGCAGATCATGTAAGAAACTAAATATTCATTTTTATTACGATTTAGCTTGTGGTAACCCCATGAACAAGCCTAAGCTCCATGACAGCAGCCATGTTCAAATTCTTCTTAGAATTTGCAAAAATACAAATATTTTCAATAATTTCCTCAAGTTGTTTATATATTATTAAGCTTAATAGTTGAGATAATTGTTATATAGAAAGTTGAAACTGTATGTTTTATAGAAGGAGTGTAACTGGGTTGTAATTTAGGAGATTATTTGCAGCAGTTAAATGGATGGGATGCCTGAGGACGGGAAGCAGTCACAACAGAGTGGAATGTGAACAGGAGGTTAAAACATGCAAACAGTGTAAATATAGATATAAAAACAATATAATAATGGAAATGAGCTTTCTTCTAACTTGAGTTTTAGAGGTGTTGTTTATTGGTGGATTTTTGCTTTGTTTTTGCACCAGAGTGCTTAGTAGCAGATATAGGCATCATCCTCCCTCAAAGAAGAGTGTTTCATGGATCTTGACCTTTAAGACACAGTCCAGAGCTTCTGAACATGGATAGGAGAGACACAGTTACATACCTAGACATGCTTGGGATGTTCATGACTTGCAGCATGACGTGCTTTGTGCTGTGGAACAACATAAAGCTTGGGGCAAATATTTCTGAGTTGCCAACATGCCTTGCACATCACCACCCCATCAACCACCAAGCAGGGTTCAGTACAAAAGTTCCAAAATTCAGTGCCTGCCATTGCCTGTTCTGAGTGAAACCAGAAGCTGTTCCTGTCACTGACAGTTTATGCATACTTGGGAGATAAAACCCATCCACAGATGTGACATAAGCCAGGTGCAGTCCTGCAGGCCCTGCCTCTGGCATCCTTCACCACCTGCAGCTAGCTCCTCTGAATGTACAGATGACATCTGAGGCAAAGATGCAGCCTGCCATTCCTTGAAGCACGTGCTGAGCAGTGAATGCCAGCTGAAGACTCCAGAAGGCTGTGCCAGGATCTTTATGGACCAGGAGGCCACGAAGTGAGGGCATAATGCAAGGCTGCAGAGCTACACTCCTCAGTGGGGGTGTGGTTGACTTGGGGCATGAGGAACCACCATCATCCGCTGAAGGAGAGAAGGAAACATGTCAGGTCCCCAGGTCATGAGATGACCATGGCATAGACACAATTCATCCATGCATGGACATATAGTGCCACCACCTTCTGAACTGGCTGAAGGGAGCAGAAGTTAACATCCACTATATTGACTGAGAAAAGTACACTTTAGGACAGGCATATACAAAACTGGGGTTTATGATAACCCTATAAATATCTCCCTTTCTCATTTCCATGTTGACAAACAGATATCAAATTTGAGCATCAATAAGAGCACTGTCACACAACGCATATCATGGACATGCTTCAGAAGACAACAGCACAGGTTCCCTGCAAGTTGGCTTCCAAATTTTAGGCGCTTCACAACGAGCAGGACTGCTACTTCCTTCCCACAAGAGGGCCCTACAACTTCATTCTCCAGAATAAGGAAACTGGCATGTAAAGTAGGACTTGTGATAGCTGTAGTTCCACATCAGCTGCTGTATGCAACCACGGTGGGGGTCTACACTGCCACATGCTCAGCTATGAAACAGCCTAGCCTGCCATGATGGAGTAAGCTATGCTTGTGACTCCTCAGAGCCAGAGGAGTAGGATTTGAGTGGCAGAAGCAGAAAAATAAGAAGTAGATTTCAGCAACTCCTGCTTAGAGTGAAGAGGAGCCCGTTTTCTGAATGCTCCAGTGTGGGAGAAACCTGTCTGATCTTGTTATGTAAAGCTGCACACAAAAGTAACACCAGGTTGGAGATAAAATGTGATGTAAGCAAGATTGATTTCAACAAGGAGTTTTTCAGTAACACTATCCACTGGCAAGATAACGAGCAGAAATGTTTGAGACATGATACAGACACTCTCAACCAGCACTACTGCGGTGTGCTTGGATGGCTGTGCTAACATGTGATCACTTGATGAAAAATGACTGGAAGAAGTGAGCTATCACTCTGGCTGGTCCTTCCCTTCTCATCTCCTACCACTTCTTGAGTGGGACTGAGGATACCATGAGGACCCCTGCTCAAGTTTGCAGAGAAGAGCACCCAGAGAACATCACTATCCTTGAAAAACTCAGTCCCATCTTCACTCAGTATAGAAAACTCAAATCCTTCCACAGGCCCTCAAGAGGCCAGGTAGGAGCAATATCTCAAACAACGCAATACTGGTAAAATCAATTTCTCCAAGTGATTTTCTGCACCAGCAGCTGGGTCTACACTTTTCCACAATGAAATGTAAGCAAAAATCAGCAAAAGAGGCATTTTCTCCCTGACTTTTCTTATCATTGTGTCTGATGTGATGGCACAACCTTGATCATTACATAAAACTTCTCTTGTTCCCACAGCAGTTGTAAGAAAGGTAAAGGGAGACTTGCAGCTACTCTTACAACTGCAGCTCAGAACAGATTTTTCTGGTGTTTGCAGAACAGACGAACAAAAGAGTCTTGAAGGGTAAAACAAGCAAGCAGGCAGAACAGCCTGCTTCATGCAATACACATCATTCCTGGGGAAAAATAAATGTTTGTACAAAGCTGCACAACCAGTGTGGTGACCTGAAGGCTTTTTTAACTTGGGTTTGCGTCCAGCTAGAAGTAGAAGCATGTAGTTAACTCAAAATAACTGGGGGCTCATTTTAGCCTGGTTGAAAATGGTTTCCAATTAATAGTTTGTTTGAAGCTTGCAGAAGTAATACTGTTATCAGAATATTAGTGTAGTATGTTTGCCAACTGTTTCCTGCTGCACTGTTGCATTTCAAGTTACTCTAAAAAATGCACTTTTTCCTTTTTTTTTTTTTTTTTTATCAATGAATGCAGTGTTAACCTGGAGACTCAGACTAGAGGGAAATGAGATAATTACAGAATCATAGAATGGCTTGGGTAAGAAGGGACCTTAAAGATCAGAGAGCTCCAATCCCATTGCTGTGGGCCAGATTGCTCCCCACCAGCTCAGGCTGCCCAGGGCCCCATCCAATCTGGCCTTGAGCACCTCCAGGGATGGGGCACCCACAGCTTCATCGGGCAGCTGTGCCAGTGCCTCACCGCCCTCTGAGTAAAGAATTTCCCCCTGACATCTAACATAACATAAATTTCTGTTCTTTGAGTTTAAAGCCATTCTCAGGTAATGCTGGGAGCATTTGGTCTGGTTAATTTCCCTTAGAATAAGTGGATCTCAAATTTTCAGTGTGCCTTTTTCCTCACTGGTTGTAAGGGGAGGCAAGCGAGAAGTTTTGCTAAAGACCTGATGTGTAGATCTTTAACATGAACAAGAAAATGCCAAAACTCAGAGTGGCAGTAGGGAAATCATACATTTTAATCTAGGTATAAAGTGCACAAGCACTTACTGAGCCAGCCATTTGTATTTGTTTCACTGAGTCAAAGATGCTATCTCATCCCTTGTCTCACATTCAGAGCTCTTGATGAAACCACCTTCGGCACTTGGGATGAGAGAGTGGGACTAATTATCAATGTTAAAATATATTAAGGTTTTATAAAAGGGAAAGGGACTTCATGACACTTCGTTTATGAGTGCTGTTTTCTCTCAAGATGCTTAGCAGTATATGCTCATCAGCAAAAAGGACCTTTGGCATCAGAAGTCTCTTTATCCCAATACCATGCTCAGTCAGTGACTTTTCTCAGTATCTGCACAAAATCTCTTCTGCTTTGCATTACAGAAGTAACGTTTGAGGTTGTGTAAAGCCATTGAGGCTTCAGATAAAGCATGAGTTCATTGCAGCCAAGGGGAGCTGGAGGATACGAAAGCTCTAGAAAAATGATGGGCATCCCTGCCTTGTCCACCTAGTTACTATGCCAATAAGCTACCCTCAGAGGGATATGTCTCTGCCTAATGGCTGTATGTGGTTTCTGTTGTAAAATGGAGGAAACATGCATAAAGAAACAAAAACAAAAAGAAGAAGTAACAGCTTGTTCAGTGAAAATGTCTAAGGGAATGTGTATGCTAAGTTGTGCTAAGTTGTGCCACTTGTCTGGGATTTGGCAAGGGGAGGAATTCCCACATAGGCAGGCTGCCCCCCGTAGTCGCTTCGAGCTCCCCTTTATTAGCTTTTTATAGAGATAACACCATACGTATTACTTTTTGCTTAGCAGTTCTTGAACAGGAAATGTAAAGGGTCACTTTTTGAGGCTGCAATTTTAACTTTCTCTCATGCTTTTGCCTTTTTTTCTTCCCAATTTTCTCTTCAGCTTCTGCTTCTTTGACTAGGATTTGGAAGCCTCCTGGAATAAGTATGTTATAAAGAGAGATTTGCCTGGTCTGTGGTTGATAGATTTAGAGAACTATCAGAAGAGATGAAATCAATTGGTATTTAGAATACATTTGCAAGCACTTCTTCTGGATATTTTATTACCCTCAGACACATTCTGTCTGCTTTTAGATTCACCGTTGGTTATTAAGGTCAGGTTTATAAGCTAGTCTCATTCTCTGCTCCTCTCAAGCATCCCGTGAATCCTGTGCAGGATTCAATTTGCTAAAGATTTATGAGGCCTTTCCATTCCAGAGTCATATGCATCATATGGAAACTATTGTGCAATTGAGAGCTTCAAGGTAGTCCCTCTCTGGCTGTCTCCAAAACAGTGTGATGAACAAACAGCTTCTAGAAACAACCACTAGAACACTACTGTAGCTTTTTTACTTTTTTTACAATTTAACTTAGGCCCATTTTGTCTTTATATCTGAACATTTTGTAGCTAAGTCCTACAGTGGCTCCAAGGAAGTGGAGAAAAAAAGACAGGAACTGTGACTTGTTCCCAGTTAGAGGTAATGGTCTGAAATGTCCAAATGTGGAACCCTTAAGCTGGTAGCCAGAATATTTGCATCTGGGTGTTCTAGCCCACAGGCTTCTAAAGTGAAGTTGTACGGAATAAATACCACTTTTCAGTGATCTTTCCTTTTGTAACCAAGTTGCTACCCTGTCTGCAAAGAATATACAATGCAAAGAGAGCAATAGATACACACTCTATTAAAATGAGCTTTATCTAGTATAAAAATATAATTATATACTAAGGAGAGTCAGACAATAGATTTGGCTGTGACAAGAAGAAAGCATGTTGAAAGACATGGTAAATATAAAGTGATTATTGCTTGCTCTTCCAGCATATAGAAAAGTGGTACATAAATACTTCAGTAAATAAAGATGAGTGCTTAGTAATCATGCTTAACCTTCTCAAGGTCCTCTTCTTCATCTCTTCTTCATCAGGTTGCACATTTATCTGACCTATAGAAAATTGTGTGGCAAAGGAGCTCATAATTTGCCTGTGCATTGAGTGGAAGTATGTTCTTGGTATTTTTAAGTTGCAAATTGTCTACTAGTTCCTGTACTATGGAAAACAGTGAACAGAGAAGCAGCGTTTTCCATTCATCTTTTCTCATCATCCAAATTATAAAATATCTATTATATTTGTCACTTTCCAAGGCCAGGATAGATGAGGCCCTCAGCAACACGATCTAGTGCTTGACCTAGCAGTTGGCAACCCTGCCTGCAGCAGCAGGGTTGGAACTGGATGGTCTTTGAGGTCTCTTCCAACCCAAGCCAGTCTGTGATTCCTTTTGCTATTTCTTCCAAGCTGACTAGTAGCAGCCTATTTAGTTTTGGATTAGGGAAGATGGATCAGCTGAGAGCTTATGGATCAGGATTAAAGGGCAGACCAGTGTGGGTGACATTGCACTGGGTGTCTGCTGCAGACCACTGGATCAAGACAAAAAAGTAGATGGAGTCTTCTTTGGACATCTGAAAGAAAATTTACATCACAGGCCCTGCTCTTCGTAGGGGACTTGAACCAGCGCTGTATCTGCTGGAACAGCAACACAGCACTTCAGGGCACAAGGAATCCATGAAGTTTTCAGAGTGCATAGAGGATAAACTGCTGAAACTGGTGACTGAGGAACTGATTGCATACTATGAGCCCAAGACAGGCCAAACAAAGCTTGTCAATGTGCATTTCAGCTAGTGTTGTTTCTTACCTTTTTTTCCGCACATACACATATCATGTTGCATTTACTGACATCAAATTTCATGTTCAATTTTACTACCAAAGCACTCTGTATCGCAAAATTAGAAGAATTTCATGACTTCAAAGACTTCTTCAACTATCCTAAAGCATTTCATATTTTCCTTAAGCTTTGCCACCTCACACACTGACTCTTACTGTAGATCATGTTACAGTTGGGCATGACAGCAGTTTCAGCACTTTTCCCTAGGGGCGACCATTGGTAAACGTCTGAATTATAAAAGTGATCAGTTTAACTAGATATTAATAATCCATGAAAAGGCAACTCATCTTGCCCCAGGATAATTTAATTTCTCTAAAAGTCTTTTGAAAAAGACTTGGGCAAAGGCTTTCTGGAAAATCAGTTCAACGGTGCCAATCTCACACATGGTGAATTCTTCAAAGAAATCTGGTAAAGAGGAGAGATTCAATTCTTCTTTAAAAAAGCCCAATAAGCCCAATTGAACTTCTGCTCAATTTACAACTTTCATGTATGTCTAGTAGCGATTTGTAGCTGAAACACTGATCTTTCCTAAGATTTGAATCACTTTGCAGATTCAAGTACAGGTGCGGTTTTTAAACTATGACTCTTGGTAGTTCTTTCTTGGAAGCACAGCAATATCTCGTTGAAATATTTTATTGGAGTATTTCAAAATAAATATGATTTGAAAGTATTTTTGAACCTTGTAAAATAGCTGCTTTTTTGGGTATGGATAAAATCTCTTTTTTTTTTTTTTTTTTATCATTACCATCTCATATGCGTGCGAAGTGTGGATGCCAGAATCAGGAGCAGATATAAGCATCCTACCATTTAGCACCTTGCACCGGATATTATGTTCCAGTTTGGTACTTTGCAAGAGAAAAGAAAACTCGGAAACCTTTAATTGTGTCTCTGATTTACAAGACATTTTCCTGTGAATCTCTCCTTATTTTCACTATGTCTATGGATCATGAGAACTGTACAGAAAAAAAAAAAAGTTACTTTAATTTCATGTACTTAAGATGGTGTCAGTGAAATAAGGAGTCACTTTATTTCCTCATAACAAACGGACGATTTAAAATTAGAGAGACCAACGTTTACTTTACAGTGCTATGCTGGCATGTAATTAATACTACAGAATCACAGAATCACAGAATTGTAGGGGTTGGAAGGGACCTCTGGAGATCATAGAGTCCAACCCCCCTGCCAAAGCAGGTTCCCTACACCAGGTCGCACAGGTAGGCGTCCAGGCGGGTCTTGAATATCTCCAGAGAAGGAGACTCCACAACCCCCCTGGGCAGCCTGTTCCAGTGCTCCGTCACCCTCACCGTAAAGAAGTTCTTGCGCACATTCGTGCGGAACTTCCTATGCCCTAGCTTCATCCCATTTCCCCTTGTCCTGTCCCCACGCACTACTGAAAAGAGTCTGGCCTCACCACTATGGCCCCCACACCTCAGGTATTTATAAACCTGGATCAAATTTGTTTGACAGAGAGAGGGTATGAGCTATTTTTTCTTCCCAGACACTGCAGGTGTGGGTGTATACCCACACTGTAACATCTAGGAAGAAATTCCAGAGTCTGTGTGAATTAAGGAATGTGAACATGGACTAGAGGGTCTGATTCTAAGGTCAGTGCAAGAAGAGTTCTGATTTACCAGTCTTGTAACCTATTCAGAAACATATTCCTACATATGTTTGATTTAAGAGGCTTATAACAAGAACTCTGTATCTGCTGGACAAGATCATGTTACATGGTCTTTGCACAGTCTTCAACAATGATGCAGTGCACGTAGAACAAGAAGTTCAGATTGTGCTTTTTCTATTGGATTTTTCTGAATTTGACATCCATGGACCATTTATAAAGTCGTCTTTTGATTTCTTCACATGTAACTTACCTCAGAATTCACAGATTGCCTTGCTTTTGTGATGGAAAGCTTCAGGTGTTCTGCCAAGTACTCCGTTCTTTTAATTAACCAGTGGGTATTTACAACATGTAGTCAAAATGAATGTATGGCAGTAAATTACACCAGTATTTCCAATTTAACATGCTGGCCCTTTTCCAAATGTTACAGCAATACAAATAATTTTCATATCAGATTTCCATTTTGCCTACTGTTTACATTATTAACTATAGTAATGCAGTTGCCAGGAATAACTGACTGCAAGTAGTACTTGCGCAAGGGTTCACAGGCAATAACTTGATGCAAACAAATACTCTACGTGGTTTTGAATATTTCCTTGCCTCTTACAGCACGAGAGGAGCTATTGCTTTTCACCTTGTTCACCAACAGTAATGAGGCAGTACAAAAAAGGAAATTATTATTTAAAGAGCACTGCATGTGTACATGTTGTACCCTAAGCAGATTGCCTGCTTCTGATGGCTTGCAAAGGTCAAGAGCTGCTATGTCAAAACCTTCTGGCCTTTTCAACACTAGCAAACACTGCTCTTGTATCCCTGTGATACATACATTCAAAGGTTGCCAAGCATTGTAATTTTATCTCCAGTCTCTTTCAGTTCTGCAGTTTCCTGCCTGAAGACTCCACTTGTAGAACAGAGATCATCCCCACAGGTTCAGCTTTCATTTCTAATGTGAGTTTCCATCTGCCATAGCTAAAGAAAAGGCTTGAAGATGAAAAGCAAGTGCGATCACAGGATGGAGATAGGCTGGTAACTAAACCCTGCTCTGCGCTGATGAGGCCACACCTGGAGTACTGTGTCCAGTTCTGGGCTCCACTGTTCAAGAAAGACAGGGAATTGCTGGAGAGAATCCAGAGGAGGGCCACAAAAATGATGAGGGGCCTGGAGCATCTCTCTTATGAGGAAAGGCTGACAGACCTTGGATGAAAGGAGACTGAGAGGGGGTCATACCAATGCTTATAAATATCTAAAGGGTTGGAGTCAAATGGATGGGGCCAGACTCTTTTTGATTGTGCCCAGTGACAGAAGAAAGGGCAATAGGCACAAACTGGAACACAGGAAGTTCCATATGAACATGGGAAAAAGCTTCACTTTGAGGGCTGCAGTGCATTGAAACAGGCTGTCCAGAGAGGTTGTGGAATCACCTTCTCTGGAGATATTCAAAATCTGTCTGGACACTTTGATGTGCAACCTATTGTAAGGAACCTGCTTTAGCAGGGAGTTGGACTAAATGATCTCCAGAGATGTCTTCCAACTCCTACAACTCTGTAAAGAGAAATCAGAATATGCTGTTATGAGAGAATAGTTTAATTATGCCAGGCTGGGTTTGCCCACTTGGCACCTGTCAGTCAGATTGCACACCTCAACAAGTGAGCAGCCCACAGGTATCCATACAGCACTCTTCAGGAGAAATTAAGCCATTCACCCACCAGTGCCCTCACGCTTTTCAGGGAGGTGTGAGTGGCTCTGTAGACAAAACAAAGCAAAAAAAAACAAGCCTCAGGCAAGAAGGATGCTCGGGCCAGGTGACCACATTAAACTTGGTCTCAGGCAAATCTCCAGAATACTACAAAACATAGACATAAAGGCAGAGCAACCATGCTTTACCTAGTGATCCTCTCCTACTCAGCATATCCATTGCTCCCCTTGGCTATCTCCTAAGACTTTAGATAACTCTCTTTAGACAACTGAATCCAGACTTGCCTGACTACTGCATCATTAGAGCCATCTGGAAATAAATACGACAGAATACTTTCTTCCTTACATTGATCCATTAATGGAGAATGGTTAATATTTTGCTATAAAGCTCTTACAGCATGAGTAGTCATCTGTCCCATTGTGCTCTATGTCCCCAGCAGTCCCCTTCTGCCCTCCTGCTGCTTTATCCACACTCCGTGCAGATGTACCAGGTGCAAGGTGGGGAATATTAGGGAACCAAGCAGGAGAGCATCTGAGCCATTAACTCAGATTTTCTCCTCTAACGTCAGAAGATTCAGCCAAATAATTACAGCACACAGCTGGTGTCTGCTAATACACTTTAAATTTGATAATCTGTCCAGAAGTGAGGAACATTTTTATTCAGTGCAAGTTGGAAAGACAAGGTAAGAGAATTGAATGAGACAGGGTATTTTCAACATGCTCTTTTTCATTACTGTGCTTCAACTCCATTGACTTTCAGACTAGAGCAGCAACTAGGCAAACAAAAGACCTCTGTTCCATCTTCAGAAGTTATACAATTTAACAGTGTCTTTCTTTTCTTTCCAGATTTGCACAGTCTTAGCAACTCCTCTCTGTCAAAACAGTGTCTGCTCTCAACACCATTTTTTTTTAATTGCCCCACCTGAAGCAGAAATGTGCCAGTTACGTTCTTGTCCTGATTATCAGACAACTCACTGGAATGTATCATATCATTTCAATGCCGAAGTCAAGTCTGTGTAGTGAACATTTAAAATATGTACAGAGGCATATTTAAGTATAAAAGCATTTATAAAGCAGCTCTGTTTGGGAATTGAGCTGAGCGCTCAGGGAGCTCCATTCAGGCAGACAGAACCTCTGTGTCCTCCTGGAGCCCCATCTCACCCATACCCCAGAGTATTTGAACCACAGATCACCAAAGCTCTTGTCCAAATATTTATCCAGTCTCCTAGCATGGCTGAGACATGCAAGCTGTTACTTTGTCCACAGTACTGATGGGAAAACAGCATTTAGAGACCCAGACAAAAGGATAACCAGGAAGTTTAGCATTTCCTGTGAAAAAAGAGAATCATGCCTGCACACTATGTCCCTCTTTCTGTATGCCATACCCAGGGAAGGATGTGTGCAGGACTGAGATGGACTGGGTGCTTACCGAAGCTTCCTGCTTCCTTCTCCTCCCAAAGGTTCATGCTTTCTGAATGAACACTGCAAAGGAATTTTTGACATCGAGTGGCAAATTTTAAATTCTGTACCAAACTGTGCTGTCATTCTTATAAAACAAAATGGCATGTAGCTGTAGGTGCATGCACAGAGAATGAAGTGGTGATAAACAACATAGCTCATCATGAAGACATGACTCTTAAAACTATGGAGAAGAACTGATCTGTATTTGGATAACTAGATGCAAATTATACATATAGATATCTCTACTTTACGTTCAGTGTCAGTGGGTTGTGCTGGCAATCCAATACGTTGAGGACAACCCATTGCAGATTCATTCTCAGGAGAGGAAGATTGAAGGACAGCAAACCAATCTTTCATCACCTGCTGCCCAGTGAGACGGCCTGTATCTCAGCTGACATTTCTCAAAATGCTGCAGGCTGAGAAGATGAAGTCAGCAGAGGGGCTGCTGTGAGATGTTCTCATGAGGTGTATGATGGCCCAGCAGATGCTTACAGGTACAGCAGCCTCTAGCAGGCTTCACCAAGGATCTCACAACATTGAGCATCACCTGTGAAACTACTGACATCGTGTGCAGTCACTGGGAAGAGAAAAGGGGCACTGTAAAGTATCAGCCTTTGTATTCAAGTTTAGGAAATGTTTTAATACAGACCGGTGGAGTATTAAATGAAAGGGAAAAAAAAAAAAAAAAAAAAAAAAAAACAATAAAATTTGTATTGTAAAATCTAATCTTTGTGTGTGAAAAAGACTTATTTAAAAATAGGGAATTTTACAGCTGAATTAAAATGTTTAGAGCTACTAGGGTAAAATAAAGACATTTTACTTCTTTATATGATATATTCAAAGGTCATTTACTAGATAGTCCATACAGAGTTATTTTAAGTAGTCATGTGAACTACAGGACATCCGATATAAGAGAGTACAGACAATCTGTAGAGAGGTGAAGTGACATCACAGAGCTGCCCAGCTTCAACCATAATTTTTAGATCCTCAGAACTTCTCCTCCCCTTTAGACAAGCAGATGACTGCACAGAAGAACATTATCCACCGGGAGTGGTAGGGCCATTTGTAACCCGGGGTTATAAAGCTACACAAGTAAAAAAAATGTGAATCAAAATTGGAGAATCCAACTTCACAAGGAGAAGTTATCTGATCCTAAGGATCCTGTGTAGGATCTAAGTTCTCTGATCCTACACAGCATGCAGAAACTAGCAAAGCCCAGAATGAATCAGTGTATTTTAAAATGAACTCACTGCAGATCACTTTTTCCTTTGCTTATCCATCATGATCAGAGATCAGACCTAAGGCCATCTATGATAGTAGCAGATATCCTTGTCAGAGTGGCTAAGGTTTGGCTTATGCAGGCTTTGGAAGAGAGCTCCGCACTGCTTCAGGTGTTTGTGAGTTTTCTTTTCCCCTTTGTTGGGGCCATTTGCATGTCAGAGACCACACCTGTGTTTTTTCTTCTGGGACCAACCATGATCATGAACATCGTTGCTGAGTTGGCTTAATTCCTGGTCATACCTCAGCGTTTTTCTGGCCCAATTTCCAGCTGAATTGTGTCATTGTTTTGTGTTTGTTGAACTCCCAGATCCTCCCAAATAATTGTTGAATCTTCTGGCTCACAGCAGCCAAATCTGATAGAGGGGGAAAGGTCTCAACATTATTAAGCTTCTGGCAAGTTCTGGAAAAATAGTGAGCAATCAGAGAGAGGAGAGAAACCTCATTAATTCCCCCATTCAGATGACTGTGCTGTGACCTTAGCTGCTTTCAGAAACTGGGCAATTCCCACAGCCTCAAAACACAAGCACTTACCTAATGATTTTTGCCATTAGTTCTGCTGCTCCTGTGATGACCCAGTCATGCAAATGCTGATATTTAGCTGATTTGGCTCACAAAAAAAATTAAACAGAAAAGACATGCCGTGTTAATTGCAAGGATGTGTCATTTTACCCCATCTTCCAGGAGTCCCACCCTTTTTCAAGTAATATCCCATGTTAAATACTACTCCTGACTGTGCTAGGACACTCAGCTTTATAGCCATGTAGCAATTTTCCCAACCATAAACATAAAGACATACTGACCTTATCCTCAACAGAGCTCCAAAATTTATTTTATTAGTGACAGCAGAGCTGATTCCCAGACCATGAAGAGAAAGAGAGGATGTGGAGAAGGTAGCCCTGCTGAGTACTGCAATGCTGGGAATATTTCTGGTGCCCACTTGGATGAGCACCCAACCGTCAGGAGCTGATCCTCACTGTCCACCATCACCACTCCTGCCGCTACTGTTCTTGGCAGTGCACCTTTTACTGAAGACTGAACTAGTCCTGGGTGCAAACCTGCTGAGAGCCAAGACAAGTATTTCCCAGTAGAATTTAGGCTGATTTAAGAACATCTGCTCACATGAGGACATAGAGTATGCAAGGATGTATTGTCATGCCTTGCTACCTTACAGAACATCCCAAACTGCATCATATGAAGAGCATGGTGAATATATCCCTGGCATAATGTCATCAATACCACATGCAAACCATCTATCTCCCTCCATGACCAGAAGAGCTGGATATTGGTATAAAGGCTGCCAAACTGCTTTATATTTTCTCAGATGTTTCTTGTGCAACAGTGAGACTGAAAGGGAATGATTTGAAGAAAGGGACAGATACAAATGGAAAATCATGAGGGTCACACAGTTTTCAACATTTATTTTCTCAGATGAGTCTGCACAGCATTTGTTGTAGGAAAGCAACACTAATCTCAGCCAGAAAAAGTCATGCCTTGTGGGTGTGGCACAGAAAGACTTTGCATATGGGAACCCTGGGAAGGAAACCGAACGGCTGGTATGTCTTAGCACAGAAACAGACGCAAACAGTAAGACTGCACAGTGCTGATTTGTTGGATGCTGCAGGCTTAAGTTAAGATAAGTTCAGAATAGGGGCAGTTTTCTATTGCTTCACTGTCCTGCAGTGCTCATCCCTTTCCCATCTGTGCAATTGGCAACTTGAAGACCCTGTGGAATAAGCAATTTCTATGTCTGTGCTTCAGGACAGTGGGATCCACCCTGCCCACTCCCCAGGGCACATTGCAGCATGTAGCACACTTTTCCATGCCTAGCTGACCTTCCTCTGCAAAGCACTGTCCTCAGCCAGCAAACAACTCGTTTCATTGCTGAAAAATAATGGATTACACATAGAGAAGGGATAATGAAAAGGAAAGGTGGATGGATTTACTTCTGCAAAACCTGCTCAGCTGGGTATTATCTTTGTTCTTTTTTTTTTTTTTTTTTTTTGCTGGAATTTAGTTTGGCTCCAGTGTTGGGCCAATCAGATGTGCAGTCCATAACTAAGGGATTTGGAGCAGCAGCTCCAGCACTGAGCTGTCTCCCAAAAGCAGTCAGCAAAAAGTGAATCAGCTGCTATACTAACAAACATGAACAATAATAGAAAGTAGATTTCCAGCTTTCCTTCTTTACAGCAGTTTTGTTTTCTTTTGCAATGGCAGCTGTGATTACCTTATCTGCGCACACCAGCCAACCACACAATCCAGGAAAAGCCATCATCCAAGAAATACCCATTTAATAAGTCTTGGCATGGTGAACAAAGTCTTAGGAAGGCAGGATGCCTCAAAGAATATCTCCCCTCAGACAGGCTCTGCAGTGACAAACACAAACCTGCAGATACGAGGTAAATGAAATTTCCAGGAGGGGAGCATCTTGTATGACATCTGCAGAGTTCTGCAGAAGTCCTTGTTCCTCCAGTTTGTGGAAATCTCTTACCAGTTACCGGCATTGGATAAACATGAATTTTAATCTCCAAACCCAGAATCCCACATTTTTCCATGGAGATTCAGTAGATAGGTACTTTATCTTTACGCTCCTTCCTATGATCCAGATTTCCATTGGAGAGCTGGACAATGTCTTCTCCCATAGGACCTTGATCTTTTTCGTGCATTTGTTGACTGCAGTACCAGGGGACCTAGAAAAGATCGGCCAAATGGAGACAGAGAAATTATATGATTGCTCTGTATAAATATATCAGAAGGTTAATCACCAGAGGAGAGAAAAAGCTATTTAATTAGAAGAATGTGTTGGCAGAAGAGCAAATGGTTATGAACTGTCTGCCCATGAATAAATTTAAGCTGGAAATTAGCCAGAGGACTTTACTCATTAAGGAAGTGGGGATCTGAAACAACCCCAAAAAGAGATGACAGAGAAAAAATTCCCAAGAAAGGGCTTGATCCACTAAGGAGCAGATCACATAAAATGATAGCTGGCAGCTGGAGTGGACTGGACCCTGAAGCTCACAAGGTCCCTCCCTTTCCAATGATTTTGATGCCAGTTTGAAGGGAAAACCAAACACACATGCTCCTAACTTTCTTATTTTATGTTAAACCCTACAACTTACAGTACACTGAGAGGTATGAGAATCACAACAAAGAAGAGAGAATTACAGGCAAGTGCTGCTTCTCTCTGAGGTTGTGCTGGATTTCTTCCTCTGGCTAGATAGAGCATAACACACATTATGGCAGTCAGACGCTGCTGTAAAACATCCTAGAACAAGCATTTTGATTCTTGATGACTCTCTTTTACAGTTGACTACCTACTTGTTGAGTTATAATGCCTGTGTGCCATGATGTGACGTTATCATATCGCGGAAGTAGTCATTTTCCTTCTACATCATTTCTATTAATCTCAGAAGGGCACTGAGCACTGAGGGCACTTCTGCTATTTATTGTTTACACTGCAGTGTCATCTAGATGTCCCCATTATGTCAGGACTCTGTGTGCTGAGCGCTACACAAACGCCTCAAAATGTTTAAAAGTTGGATTCAGGTTGGATATTAGGAAAAATTATTCTCAGAAAGAGTGGTGAGGCATTGGAACAGGCTGCCCTTGGAGGTGGTGGAGTCACTGTCCCTGGAGGTATTCAAGACAAGGTAGATGTGGCACTGAGGGACATGTTTTAGTGGCCATAGGTGGGGGTGGCTTGGTAGTTGGCCCAGATAATCTTAGAGGTCCTTTCCAACCTTAATGATACTGTGATTATACGATTATATGACAAAGCCTATGGGACTTTCCATCCATAACATTGTACCAGTTAAAGTCCAGTCAGTGTTAACAGCTCTGCAGCTGTAAAAATAGAAATATATTTTTATTTCAGTGTGGTGCGCCCAGGCAGTCACCTGTGCTCTTGCAATAAAGAGCTGGATAACTCCTGTTTCCCAGCCTCAAAGCTGACATTTTGAGACACAATTGTCAACAAATATTCATATGCTGATACAAAGGGGTAAAGGTGCCACTGGAAGGGAGATTCTCTGTTGGCTTGTCTCACGCAGTAGCCAACACTCCTGTAGGATGGGCAGAGACTGTTTTTCTCCCATCTGGCAATGTCATATACCACCTTGCCCTGGAGAAAATGAATTAAGTGGAGAACTGACCCCAGCAGTGTGCAAGAAGCTTTTAAAGCATCCACACAGTGCCAGCTTGCCACCTGTTATCTGCCATCAGCACCTTTCCACATTACTGCAGAGGAGAGTTTTAAATCAGAGCTGCCAATGCCCAGTATTTTCACCAGCACTGGTCACCCCAGATCTGAGTGTTGTTGGCCACCAGCTGCCAAAGAGAGCATCTTTAAGGAGCAGTGTCTGAGATTGAAACAGAAAGCCAGATTTCTCAGGCAAAAAAAACTTAATGCAGCTAGTCAGGGAGACAGATGGCAGCTTCTCTCCTGATGGCATCATGGGGGCTGGGGTTGCTCAGCTCCCTCTTGCTGCACTTTGATATCTTCCAGCAGCTGTACAAAATTAATTCCAATATATTAAGCCTCTTGCAGGGACAAATGATCTGGATGAAAACTATAGTGCTTGGGGCAATCAGCCATTTGAAACTTGGTGATCTCAGCGGTAGGGAAGCAGCACCCTTTCACCGTAAAGCCCCACTTGTTGGCTATATCATGGGCATATGCTGAGGCAGTCAGACAAGTCAGAGTGTCAGGCGCTGTCAGTGAAGGAAATGAAACCAGGATCCAAAGCTCCTTCCCTATAACTGCAGCAACACCAGACCAGTGATTTACAGAGAAGAAAACAGGCCAGCATATCCAAGCACCCAAAAGCTGGCCTTCCCTAAGCATTCCATGGAGGCTCTGAGCCATAAATTCCTCTAGCCTGTCAAGAACCACTCCACATCTGACTTGAACAGCAGGAAAAGCAGCTCAGTCTGTTGGAAAGATAATGTTCTGAGACCAAGATTCAACTTAATCTTTACAAATTTAACCTTGCTTCAACATCTTTACTGCAGTTATCCAGCTGTTTATGTCAGTTGTTCTCTGTTTTAAGGCCGCTCAAGTGAAAATGGCGCTGTTCATGTGGCTTGGGGGGCTGAATGATGAAGGAAGAGCATCTGGAACGGGTACATGTGTGCTGTTGCTTCTGTGCTGTCAGCACCAATCTCTTCTCAACTATGCAGCAGGCAACTATTACACTCAGCAGGGCTACTGCAGGATGTTTTTCTTCCCAAAATTTAGGAGTAGGCTTTCCAGGAGCCTGAGCCCACTCATTTAAAAACTTATTTTCAAGAAGTGTATCATGGTGTGCCCAAAGGTATCAAACATTCAAAATGAGACAAAAGATTTGAGAACTTTCTGTGAGCATCACTTAATATCAATCTGCATCTTTTAAGTGTCCTTTATTTTTCCCCTTTACAAATACAGAACTGCTTATCGCCTACTACATAAAGTGCTTCAAATGTACATGTTCCTTTTTCACAATGAAAGCGTGAATGTAAGTTAGTGATAGAGAATGAAGGATTCAGAAACATGGATGCTACTCCTCTTTCTGCTCTAGCTCTGTCTCAGTTTCATGGCTATTAACCAGGTGACAAACATTAACATTCACTGGCGGCGTGTTCCACTCCCAGTTATGCAGTGAACTGAGATTAGTGCTCTAAGATGCTTTCAGGGCATATGGTGCCCTAAGTCCAGAAAAGGCAACAAGCCACATGCAGCTAAAGGAGAGCTGGTTGCTATTTCCTGCCTTTTCTCCAGGAGAACTGAAATGAATGTTCAAATTACTTTTATTTATATCCTCTTTTATCCGGAGGAGATTTTAACTCTTTCCTTTCTGCTTATAACTGTGGAAGTATAATTGCTGGAAAAGCATGAGGAAAAGGCCTCTCCAGAACCATCACAGAAAAATTAAGTAATTTGACACAAGGAAAGTTAGCCCATGAAAATGGAAGCAACTAAATATAAGCTCATGGGCTATTTTTACAATAATTTATCAATCACCAATAAATGTGGTGGGAATCAGAAGCACAAGCCTTGAAGAAGCAGAGAATCAGATTTTGTGTGTGTTAATGTGGAACAGCACCTGAACAGGAAAACTTGATGGGCTCTATCCCAGGTTACTGTCCCCTGACCCCCATTTTGCATCATACTGTGGAAAAAAAAAAAAATGCAAAAAATTCTTCAGTGCCCAATTAGCAATGTATTTAGATGTATTTAACTTTAAACACTGAAGTCTCGCTTTAAGAAATTGAGCCTCTGGACTTTGAAGACTCGATTATGATCCATTTGAAGCTCTTCATATGGCCAACTGGCTAGAATGCTGCTGGCTAGAATGCTGCTAAAGAGCTAAAGAGCTAAAGCAGCTAAAGAGCTGCTGGCTAGAATGCGTTCCTGCCGCACCGAAGCAAACATCTGTCCTTGTAGTACTATGGAGTGGGTGCAGACACAACGGAAGAAATACGAGTCAGATAGCCAAGATGACACGTAATGAGAAATTACCCTGCCCAATGATCTTCATTATCAAATGAACATGCAGAGAGCAGTGCACAGAGCGTGCTTTTCAAAGAGCCACAAATTATGCAACTAATTGCAGGACCAGACGGACAAGCTCTTCGCAACACTTAGCGCTGTTGTGCAGCTTGTCCCCTTCCCAGCTGGGGAAGTAGTGTGTAGCTTCCAGGGATCATGTGCCAGTCTCCAAGAGTAATGACGCTGCAGGCAACAGCCCTCTTTTCCCTTTGAATCTGAACTGTCACGTCACAATTTCTCTCCTTAGAGAGCAGGAAACAGCATACCAGCAAACCTCCTTCTGTCTTTTTATTTTCTTCCCTTTTCTCTTTTTCTGCTGCTTTTATTTGTGTGAGGAGACAGCAGAACCGCACCAACCCAGCAGTGGGATGTTTGCTTACTCTGGAATATGAGTTTAAGGAGTCACTGGCACTGGTGGGCAAATCTGTAATTTAGAACCCTCTTCAACTTTTCTCTTTGAAAGAGCAAGTACCTCCCAGAAGCTACTGTGAGGAAAAGCTAAGAGAGCTGGAACTTTTTAGCCTGGAGAAGAGGAGGCTAAGGAGGGGAATCTCATCAATGTATGTTAATATCTGAAGCCAGGGTCTTTTCAGTTCCCCCAGAACTGAGGTTTCCTCCCAAGTTGAGTTCATGCTCTGGAAGGATATGAGACAAGCGAAGAGTAAAATTAGAAAGCTAAACTTTAGGAAAGCTAACTTCCAGCTCTTCAGGGAGTTAGTCAATAAAACACCCTGGGAAACTGTCCTCATGAGCAAGGGTGTGGAGCAGAGCTGGCAGATCTTTACAGAGGCAAGATCTTTAAGCAAGAGCTCTCCATCCCCAGGTGTAGCAAGTCAGGAAAGGAAGGCAAGAGACCGGTGTGGCTGAACTGGGACCTGGTCATCAAACTGAAGAGCAAGAAGAAAATGCACAGGCAGTAAGAACAGGAACCGGTAAAAATATTTTGCAGTGAGGGTGGTGAGGCACTGGAACAGGTTGCCCAGTGAAGTGGTTAATGCCCTGCCCCTGGAGACTTTCAAAGTGAGGCTGGATAAGACCCTGGGTAACCTGATCTAGCTGTGCATGTCCCCTGTTCATTGCAGGGGAGCTGGACTAGATGGCCTTCAGAGGCCATCAGATGGCCTTCCAACTCTACGGATTCTATAAGTCTATAAACACCAGGAGCAATTCTGTGTTGTTTCAGCAGATGAGCACTGGCATAGGTTACACAGAGACTGTGTGATCTTCTCCTTGGAGATCTCCAAAATTCACCTGGATGTGGTCCTGCGCCCCCTGCTCTGGGTGTCCCTGCTGGAGGAGAGGTTGGGCCTTATAGGCCCAGAGGTCCCTGCCAACCTCAGCTATTTTAGGATTCTGTGATTCTGAAGGATAAATAGTCTGACAGGAATGCTGACAAAACTCATCTGATAAACTCCACAGTTTGCTACCAGTAGCTCCAGTTAAACTAGAGATGGGAGGAAGCTGAGGAAGAACTTGAAATACTTTTTAGATTAAACACAGATGAAATGAGGGGGGTAGGCAGAGACTCCACAAGAAAATAAAATCTGTAATTCCCTTTATTCCAATTACTTTTGGGGTATAGGAACACAAGTATCGTTAATCTGCTATCAGCTTGCTGAATTAAGCAAAACAAATAATTCCCACTGAGAGATTCAGAAGGGGAAAGGAGGGGAAGAAAAGTGGGGAGAGATGAGAAAAACAAACAAACAACATTTTTCAGAAACAATTTACTAATTAAGAAAAGTGCTCCCAGCACTGATGGGTGAATGTTTACCTTCAGGCTCTTCAGGATCTCACCACTGAGCAGCTCCTACTCAATAGCAGCGTCTTCAAATGCACAACTGTTACAGTTGCAGAGTACTCCAAATCTTGGATAATTTTCTTGTGTTTGCCTCTTCCTGTGCTTTGCTACCCAATTATACCAAATACCAAGCATGGATTACCTAGTGGGACTGAGGGCTCCACAAACCACAGGTGATGGATGGGGAGCAGAGCAGCAGACAGAAAGACAAATGTACAGATGTGTGGAATCTGGTGATCTTTAAAAGGAAACTGAAGTATGAATAGGAAACTTACACCAGTTATGTATTTGATACAAGACTGCAGGATCTATTAATGAGATGCAGGAAAATAGTTACAGAATTTATTAAATTCAGTAATTATAGAATTTACTCCATTCAATATTCAATATTAAATGAAATTTAACAGTAAATGGTATAATTACACAGCAAAGAAGTGTGGTCAAGAGCTGAAAACTGAAGCCAAAATCAAGATTTCTTGCTTCCTTCCAGTTCGTCATTGACCTTGTTAAAGCTGCACAGAGTGATTCACTTTACTGGCTGCTGAAATGATTTTTACTGATGCTCTATTCTTATACCTATATTATTTTGGCATACCTACCAGAAATATTGCAGCATTCAACTTATTGAAGCAATCACAGACAATTCCACGCAAATTCTGCCTAAATAAATTCCTTAGGACTTAGCCATTTCGACAGCCTGATTGTGGCATTATAAGTCTGACATAGAAACTAAAATTAATGTGTATATAACCCATATAAATGATGTAATAGCAGATGCAGAGAAAATAGAAATGTAAGAAGAAACAGAAAAATCTCTGGGCCGTTCTCCAAGAGAAGTCTCTGCGGATGAAACTATTACAGGAAAACAGAATTAAATGTGACAAATACGCACTTTAAAACATCGGGAAACTGGAAGAACAGAGATGTCAAAAAAATAACTGTGAGGTGAAAACAGAAGTACTTAACAACACCACGTAAGTTTTGCTTCAAGTGTGCCCCTTTGGTCTGCCTGTAACTATTGCAACACTGATGTTAATGTTGACGAGAGTTACAGAAGACAGGCATGTGTGGAATTCCCCAGCCATCCCTAGGGCACAAGGCTGCCTTGCTTCTTCTTTCTATTTTTTGTAGACAAAGTACGGATTAGTAACCTTGCATGCCTGAAATTGCCAAATTTAATCCACAGAGCCCTAAATCCATACATATTACACAGTGAGAAAGCATTACAAAATCTTTCTTCTTGAAATGAGAATGGTGATGTTTTCATACCATATGATTTATAGCTAGTAATTAAAGGGATCATTAGCAAAGACATGTACAAAAATTCTTAAGTCTCCCATGACCAGGCTGTCTTCTGAACAAGTGGCATTGCCACTTGTATCGCCATGTTTAGAGCAGGCTGTTTCAGGCATATGCAATCTTTTCTTTCTACATGCAAAAACATCAGCTGATCGGTTCTGCTGTCTCCCCACATGGCTTGAGAACGAGACTGTCCATACAGCTGTATAGAGGACTTTCTCAGTTACAACTTTGGGTAAACTATGCATTTTCTCTGCTTCTGTACAGCGTGATCAGTCCCTTTCTTCTAACTTAGTGTGTGCAGAAGAAGCTATTCCAGATGGAAATGGACTCCTGAATGTATGTCCTCCACATAGCAAATAGGTGTTGCAACACCTATGGCCTCCGGGCACTCCTGCAATGCAAACAATAATAACTGAACAATCTGCTGATGTGATAATAGCAGTCTGTCATGTTTGCTTTAAACTAGATAATGATGGCCCTGTCCTGTGTGAGTGAGAAGGGAATGAACAGCCACGCTATCCTTATCTGGAGCAACAGTGCTGCATGTCCTCATGTCTTGCTTTTTCAGCAGCTCTTCTGCCTTCTGAGGAGCTGGGAAATAATCTGACTCCAAACCTGTTGAAGTTACGAGAAAAAAACTACCATTAATTTTGTCAGACTCTTCAGTGTGGTTAAATGTGGAAGCAGCCACACCAGCTCTCTCCACCACCCTCCACGTTCTCAGTTGACACACTGACACTGAAGCCACCAAGGAGTGCCCATGTTCAGGCATGCTCAGGAGCCAAGATACCCACAGGCTTGCTAAGCACAGACCTGACTTCATCAAGGTGTCAATTCAGGACTTACTCCTCTCTTCAAAGAAGAGGAGTCTTTGTCTCTATGCTTTCATTCCTGTCCTCTCCTCCAGGCCTGGTGGGTCAGCTCAGTGCTGCTGCTCCATCTTTCATCCAGATCACTTGCTTCACAGCAGCTCCAGCCTTGCCTCAACTCCTTCTCCTTTGGGTTTCTGTCTTTGCTTCCTGCCCTCACCATTGAGAACCCCATTCATGGTTGCTGGTGCTGCGACAAATTCATGGTGTGAAGAAACATCATTGATGAAATCAGGATTGAAAGCTGCCTGGGCTGTAGTCACCGTGCAGTAGTAGAGTGCAGGTGATGCATTGGCATTCTTTACCCCAAAACATGACCCTGTTTTGTTGGCCTTCAGCAGAGAACCAACCTAAATGACATCACAGGCCCTCCAGTGTTGACAGATCAGCATGTCACTTCTCAGGAGCACTAACACTTTGCTCCTCATCTCAGTAACTCTGTTTTTTGGTCTTCCACTCTTTTTTAAAGAAAGCTTTTATCTCTTTCTTGTAAGGACATTGGGATATCACTTACCCCAAACTTTATTACTGGAATGTTCTGCTCAGAGAGCACAAAGAAAGAAACAAAACAAAACTACACAAAAGCTGATTTCAGTACAGAATGCAAATTCAAAAAAAAAAATAAAAATGCCAGCAGTGAACAAAGCATCGGTGAGTAATGCTAATGAAAAAAAAATCAAATCCAAGCTTAAAGGGTTTTTATAGTCTTTTTTTACCATTGTAGGATAATTATTGCTGTTCTAATCTACACATTTTACCCTGGTTTTTGTTTTTCTTTAATTGCATGAGCCTCTTTTATTCTTGGCAATTTAAGATTCAAGAAGTTGTTTAGGTAAATGGAACAAATTATTTCAGTTGCCAGTCCCGTTCTTCGTAAATATTTGCCTGTGGCACAAAACCAGCTCACATTTTGACAAAGCAGTTGGGTAGGACTGTAGAAAGAGAGTCTCAGATGAAAAATAAAGTGTGTGGAATATGTGGCAAAGGGAAACTTCCTCAGCACTGGCTGATGCTGTGCTTAGCCATTTCAGAATCAAAACCTTGAATTTATACTGAACTCACACACACTTAATACTCAGCAGTCAGACACCAAGCAGTCATTCTGTTCAGATAATTTGGATGGCCATGCTCCAAAATCCCCCTGCAGCAGCCAGGTCTCACTTGTGTGCTTAGCAAAGTGGTGTATGGAAGTGAAAGGTTTGAACCAAGGCAAAAGGCATTCATTTCTTAACTGAGGCAAAACTCCCATTCACTTCCACTGGATCCCATATGGCAAAGTCCACTTTGTCCTCACTTGGAGTTCTGGCTGGGTAAAGAGCACAGGTTTTCACTCTGTGAGCTTGAGCTCCCAAACAGTGAGGAATGACAAGCAGTTTTCAGTGATTAACTTGTGTAGTTGATTGCCATGTTCCATCCCCATAATTAAAGAACTATAGATGTTATAGCTCAGGAGTGCTTAATTGCATATCTTCTCATCAGTGAACCAAATACCTCCGATGCAGTGAATAATTTGTCTCCACTTTGGACATGAAAACTCTGAGGTGCGAAACAGTTTAAGAAATTCACAGATGCTGTCAATATTTCTAGTCAGCTACTTAGCATCCTTGCTTTTTTTTTTTTTTTCTAGCTCCCCATTTTGTCCCTCAGGATTGAATATATTTCAGCAACTATCAGACTTTGCATATTGAGGTGAGAAGAAAGAAGAAAAGGACTGATGTTACATTATTAATGTCACTTCATTCCTATTACTGTTGTTCTGCTCTTCAGTCTGAAAAAATAGTTCAGACAAGTTCAGAGCAAACCTTTGAAAAATCAGTCTCAGCTGTGTGTCAGCCTTCAGGAGAAAAATGGATTTCTTTCCTGTGTGGGTTTCTTAGCTGTCATATTATATCTTCATTTAGAAGCATTAAAAGATCATTTGAATGATCTCTGGTCTGATGTATGTTTGAAATGACCACAGAGAACATATATTTTCCCGAAGAAAATAACCTGGAAATGAAGGAAGAATAACTTCTGGTGAACATTTGACAGTAAATAATAATAATAATAATAATAATAATAACATGAAAATGCAGGCACATTTCTGCGAACAGGCAGCAGTGTTTGTTTGTTGTTTACCAAAGACTACTTAAATAGCTTGTCTAAGGAAATTTATCTGCTCCCACTTGAGCCTGGAAGCTGCTTGCAAACTGACCATTTTTTCCAGGATTCAAGTTTTGCCCTCAGTCACCTGAGACACATTACATTTATTCCTTTCCTGACTGGAAAACTAAACCTCTGAAAATTTGTACTCTTCTTATTCAAAACTGGGTTTGTTTTTTTTTTGGTCACGAATACAACTTAAAGCTGTGATTGAACAGCTTCTGCCTGTGACCTCCAGAGCAGGCCCCTGTAGGCTGAGCAGGCCCCTGGCCTAGGATGTGCTCCCAAAGGCCTGCCTGGAACCCAGCAAAAAGTCTGCGGCAGGATTTGGGTCCCTGTAGAGACAACTCGGACATGAAATCAGGATGGCACTGATTTTACATTGCCACTGAAGCGTATGAGATCATCTCAGTGCTGGCTTGAATTTCTGAGCAAACAGTGTGCCCATTCCCATTGTGGGCCCTGGTGCAGCAGAGGACTCTCACAGCCCACACTGTGGCAAGACTGCAGCTGAGGCAATATTTAACACCCTCAGCTTGTGGTAGGTGATACACATGCCCAATGCTTTTACTTCTTTAAAAGGAGAGAAAAGGAAGTACAGCTGAACTGGAGTGGTCACTGGCCTGAAGTGGCAGTTTAAAAAAAAAAAAGAAAAAAAAAAGAAAGAAAAAAAAAAGAAGTTTCATCTAAAAGTTTCATGTACTGCAAGCAGCAGTATGCCTGCTGCATGTGGAATCTGAGGATGTGGTTGACTTTGACTAAGCCAACACCAAACCCAGAGAACCTGCTGCAGAAAGTGTCAGGGCTGCCATCACAGGGAGAATTCTGAGGCCCAGGGGCTGGCCTCCATAATCCCTCAGGACATTGCTTTTGGGGAACAGCATTAATACCTGAGCTGCCCTTCTGTGTCAGTCTGTCTTTCCCCTCTCTTTGACTCTTAGAAAAAGTTAGGGTCTTTCCTGTTTCTGGATTTGTAACTCAAGAATCAACCTCATCAAAGTGTTTAACTCAATGTTTTTAATCACTTAGAAGCCGCAGGATTTTCTGGCCTGTAAAGAATTAAGAAGAAAAAAGAAAAAAGACAATAAGGGAAAAGACAATGGAGAGGAGAGGAGAGGAGAGGAGAGGAGAGGAGAGGAGAGGAGAGGAGAGGAGAGGAGAGGAGAGGAGAGGGGAGGAGAGGGGAGGAGAGGGGAGGAGAGGGGAGGAGAGGGGAGGAGAGGGGAGGAGAGGGGAGGAGAGGGGAGGAGAGGGGAGGAGAGGGGAGGAGAGGGGAGGAGAGGGGAGGAGAGGGGAGGAGAGGGGAGGAGAGGGGAGGAGAGGGGAGGAGAGGGGAGGAGAGGGGAGGAGAGGGGAGGAGAGGGGAGGAGAGGGGAGGAGAGGGGAGGAGGGGGGAGGGGAGGAGAGGGGAGGAGGGGGGAGGGGAGGGGAGGGGAGGGGAGGGGAGGGGAGGGGAGGGGAGGGAAGGGGGGGGGAGGGGAGGGGAGGGGAGGGGAGGAGAGGGGAGGGGAGGGGAGGGGAGGGAAGGGAAGGGAAGGGAAGGGAAGGGAAGGGAAGGGAAGGGAAGGGAAGGGAAGGGAAGGGAAGGGAAGGGAAGGGAAGGGAAGGGAAGGGAAGGGAAGAGGAGAAGAGAAGAGAAGAGAAGAGAAGAGAAGAGAAGAGAAGAGAAGAGAAGAGAAGAGAAGAGAAGAGAAGAGAAGAGAAGAGAAGAGAAGAGAAGAGAAGAGAACGAAAAGAAGCATGTGACTGTCTTTTGACTAGTATATGCAGCAATCTGGGACAGATGTCACAACCAAAAGGTCAACTGGTAGCATTCCTTCACTAAAGGGTCTGGAGCACAGGCCTTATGAGGAGCAGTTGAGGGAGCTGGGATTGTTCAGCCTGGAGAAGAGGAGGCTCAGGGGAGACCTTATAGCTCTCTATAACTTCCTGAAGGGAGGTTGTGGTGAGCTGGGGGTCGGCCTCTTCTCTCGTGTAATCAGTGATAGAACTAGAGGGAATGGTTTCAAGCTGCGCCAGGGGAGGTTCAGGCTGGACATTAGGAAGTATTACTACTTCTACATTAGGAAGTATTACTACTACTACTCAGAAAGGGTAGTCAGGCATTGGAATGCACTGCCCAGGGAGGTGGTGGAATCACCGACCATGGAAGTGTTCAAGAAATGTTTGGATGTTGCGTTGAGGGGTATGATTTAGCTGGGAAGTATTGGTAATGGTTGGACTGGATGATCTTCTAGGTCTTTTCCAACCTCGATAATTCTGTGATTCTGTGATTCTGTGATTCTGTAAATGGCACTTTGCTAACTGTGGTATCCCCATCTACAAAATGTCACAAGCCACGTGGCTGAGGACTCTTACTGGGTAGGGTAATGCTGTGAAAATAACATGTGGGGAAAAAAACCCAAACATATTGTTCTCTAGTGGCTGTGTGCAGCCCATGGTTTCAGCCACAAGCTGAGGGTGGCAGATGACAGCTCTGATTTCCTGATCCAGCCTCTGCAAATGGTTTGCTTCACAGTCCTCCATACTGCTTGGCCTTTCTGCACCTGCCATTTCTTTTCATGTCTTAGATTTTCATTTTATTTGTTGTTTGCTTATTTCACTGCAAAAGCCTCACACTCTTCCCATCCTCATCAGGTTGCCCCTCTGCAGCAGATGAGTATCGGGGTTCCTATTTCAATAGGATGGAGAAATTGAAGCGTGGAAATTAAATTATGAGTCCACAGTCTCAGACCTCTCTGAATCAAAGCAATATCTTTTGGGGTTGTAGAGCTTTCCTCTCGCTATAAGATCATTTCTTTCCATCTAGCTCAGAGATAATAGTATCTCTGTAACTAATTCCTGTGGTTCTTGTGAGAATCCGCCATCCATCGTGTTGTAAATCGAAAGCTGTATAAAATGTATTACTGAATAAAGATGATGATAAAGTCACAGGACAGGTGGAAAATGACAAGTATTCCTCTTAATTTTCAGATTTTAATCTGTGGCAACATGACATCTGTCCTGGAGCCTTGGCTCCTACTCTGTTATTGCTGCAGCACTTTTCCAAAGGGACTATGCAGATGGATGCTGCTCAAGGAGGGAAGATTAAAATACGTAGGTCACTCTGAAAGTAATTCCACTTATTTATTTTCATGGAAACTACAACAGATATAAAGAACACAATAACACTATTTGATAGAGCAAATTCTCAGCTACAAAACCCTGTTTTTCAGCATAGTCACTACTATTAGCTATGCATTTTCACCAGTGATGAACAAGAGCCTGCATGCCACACTCATAAAATCTGCACTCACAGAGGTGACTCACTGTTTCACAGCTGCTTTGACAGTGTTGTAGATAGGAAAATACTATCCATGCTGTCCATTTCTCATCAGCCCAAACGAATGGAAATCAGAAGATGCCAAGTCTGGAATATATGGCAGGTGTGGTAGGACAGCCCATCCCAGATTGGCAGTGTGCCCCATGGTCTTCAAACTGGTATTGGGCTTGCTGTTATCATGTTGTAAGAGAAAGGTTGTCTTCTTCTCTGGCCTGACTCTGGAAATTCAAACCTCCAGCTTAGTCAGCATTGTGATGTAGAAGTCAGAGTTGATGGCTTTTCTGGGTTCCAGGAAATCTAGAAGGTTCACCCTTCTCTTATCCCAAAAGACAATGCACATCACTTTACCTGCTGAGGGACATGTCTTGAATTTTTTCTTCAATGGGGAATTCTCTTCATGAACTGTCATTTTGACTCAGACTCATAGTGATGACATCACCTCTCAGCATTGGTAATTATGTGACCCAGAAAACTGCCATTGCCAACCTTTTATTGGTTCAATAGGTCCTGACAAACTTGCCTATGTTGTTCTTTCTGTTCCTATGCAAACATCTGTGTGACCGATCTGATGTAAACTTCACAATATTCCAATGTTGTCATGATCGTCATCAACACACTGAAGACGATATTCAGCTCCATACACACTTCTCAGTTTGTAATCCACTGATTTGCTCAGATGAGCTGATCAAGACACTCTTCTTTTCAAGGTATGACAACTGTGCTGCCATCTAGAATGTGGCTTGTCTTTCACACTGCTGTCACCACAACTGAAACGCACCTCACTGTGTTGACATACACTGTTTGGTCTCCATAAACATTCAATGAATGTTGGAAGAATTGGAATGACAATGGGTGCAATTTTTCCACACCTTTGCTTCATATGCACTTCCATGTCAGATTCCAATTTGTCAGATTGCCCCTCTGCTGCCACCTGTTTCATGGCTACAACATGCAATGGAATACTGGTAGCAAGGTTCATACTCCACTGCTAAACCACCAACATCTGCCTCTGACACAGTGGGCCAACATAACAAAATGTGAGGCATTTCTTTTGGAGCAGCCCTCACACAAGGCATTGTTTTGAGATTGTTATAGAACATGACAATGAGACAGGAAAAATGTTAGGTTGGTGGGTTTTTTATTTCTTTGATATAGTTCAAGAACAGTGTTCCAGTAGTTAAGAAATTCCCTCCTAAGATTTTGTGCCTTCTCCTGCTGTGTCCCTCAAGGGTTAAGCCACCAACACAGCTCCACAGATGGGACTGAATTCCAAGGAGCTTGTGTAAGCCTCTGGAGACCTAAGAAATTGGAGGCAAGAGTTTGAAATTCAAGGAGGGCTGGGCTGCATCGGAAGGAAGGGATGAGGGAAAGAGGATGGAGCTTTGGATGGCAATTTTTAGATCCCAAACTAGCTGTGACATAGACTTTTTGCAGATGCATCTGGTTCAACAGCACAGAGGACTCAGCACCTGGGCCTGTTTCCAGCAGCCTGCTGTCCCTGTGGCCAGGGACGGGGCCCATTTCTAGCACAAGTCATTGAGAAAATCAGGCAGCTTTGTGTACAAACAGTAACAAGCAAATGCACAGGAACAGCAGCATTAATGTAAATCTATTTCTGTAGCCAACTGGTGCAAGAATTGGCCTTTAAGCCAAACAGACGCTGTTAAACTTGGCCCAGAATCCCGGACAAAGGTTTGCTTTGTTTAAAGTCGGAATTATTGCTGGCATAGCTATGTTGTTTCAGAGTATGGAGAGTTCATACTGCTGAACGGCATACCTACGTATAGAAAATCCTTTAATTATGCAGGTAATAATCTATCTCACTTGAAACTGGATTTCTTTTTTTTTAGCCCCTTAATTTCCAAATGTTTTAACACACCTAAGTGCTCTCCTAGGCTAAGGAGGCATACAGGGAACTTCTGTGCAACAGAGGATATTTGCAAGTAGAGTTAAACCATGGAGATGCACCAGCAAATCCTCTTAGTGGAGACAGAGTTTGTAATGGCAAAGGAGATGTATATCTAAATGGCCTACTCATAATTGCAAACTCCTTCTAATGCAGACAAAACTACTGTTTGTTTTGTTATTCTGATAAGCACTAACTGGTGATAAAATACAGAAGTACTGGACTTGAAGTTATTAACCTTTGGCCTCTAGTTACTGTGCCACTTAAAATAATAAATCTTCCCAGAGATCCTATAAGGAAAAAAACAAAACAAAAAAGGCAACACAACAGTACAACAGTAACAACAACAAATCAGACACCAGCATGAGTTAGGTTCCAAACAGTTTCAGCACAGATGAGATAGATAGAGCCTTTCATCAGTTTTGGAAAGCTTCCTTGTCCAATTAGAGAACACAGCCGGTCAAATAGTGTCAGGTCTGTTGAGCAAGAAGCAGGCATAGTGTGCAAGCACTTGCAGCATCAATAGGGACCACTGTTCAGAAAATATTGCTATTGAAATATTGTAAATGCTAATAGAATTAACTTCCCATTCATCTTCCACTGTTGCACACTGTTTATTTTACTGCATTATTTGAATAAAAGCGCGGCCTCTCGTGTTCCTGTAGGTTCTGTATCACCTAACAAGGGTCTGATTGTTTGCATTTGTTGCTCTTCCCTTCCTCCCTGCTGAGTTTCTAGTAGAGATCTGGGCATAAATGAAACCCCTACTCAAATTGTTGTTTCCCTTACAAGTATGTTATATAATGCCAATTTCTTCTGAATAGTACTCCATGCAAAGCCCTTTATGTCACTGTTCTGTTCTGGGAACAAAAGACACTTGTTCATTTACAGAGGAGAATCAAAAGACCATATTCTTTCAGGTAATGGCACGCTTCCATTGATCAGCTTTCTCCCCTGTATATTGCCGACTCCAGTTCTTGCTTCAAAAGAGAATAAGATGTCAGATCCCAGAAGAAGTTAATCACACTTGACTAGCTACACTGTGTCCTGAATTATGAGTGTCACAAAATAACATAAGTCACTGAAACGAATACTCTTTGATCACTTCACTTCTTTTATAATGCCAACCTTCCTGTTTTCCCATGGTGTCCTTGCAGATTTAAAAAAAGTTTTATCTGTAATGAATAGAGTATCATTTATTGACAGTAAACATGCACTTCCATGTTAATTAATTTATCTACGATCCAGAATGGCAGATTCCACAAAAGTGGTTTCATGTGTGAGGGTGAGTGTGTGTGTATGTGATAGAGAGCAGAGTGAGGGTGGGGGGAAAACTCTGAGCTGAGCTTTCAAGACACTTTCCACCAATGTTGCAGCGTTTTAGAATCTTCCTGGTTTTGTAGGACCTACATAACATTCCATTATATGGAAGGGAATTTTACAATGGGCTTCTGTGGGAGGTCGATTAGATCCAGGCCACTAAACAGTGTTGATGGACTTGGTTGTGTCTGTTGCTTACTCGTTCTCTGGCATTTGCTAGTAGTAAGGAGGACAAAAATGGTAGGGACAGTGGAGAGTGTCTTTGCCATGACCTGATGTGGTTAATACAGACCCTTTCCAATCCCATCTTCTCTCCAGCTGACATAGAGTCACAAGATCACAGAGCAAGATGAGTAGCTCTGGAGGTCTGACTTCCATCCTCCTACTCAGAACTCAGAGCTAGTAGTAAAGCAAGATGCTTGGGACTGCATCTAGTTGAGATCTCAGTGTCTACAAGGATATATAGATCCACAACCTTTCTGGGCCACTGTTTTAATATTTGACTGTCTTTGGAGGGTAACCTTTTTCTTCTATCAAGGAGCCCTTATATATATGTAGAATGACCATTTGCTATACTTCATAACTACCTGCCAGCCCACTTCTCCACCCTGTCCAAGTCCCTCTGAAGAGCAGCCAAGTCCTCAAAGCTATCAACTGCTTACCCATAGGCTCACTGAGATGGGACTTTTTGTCATCATCTTCATCATTAACAAAGATACTAAACAGTATTGCCCTAATATCAGCCCCTGAGATACACCACTAATGACTGGCTGCCAGTTCCTCCAGGCCACAGACCACTGAAAAGCTGATTTTCACTCTCTTGTTATCCACTCGTCCCCACTGTTTCTCACCACTTCGGCAATTTTAGTGATAATGCAATCATAGGTAACACAGGGAAAGATGTATGGAGAGAAATTATGAGTTCTATGGATGAGGAAAACACAGAAAGGAGATTTGTTTTTTATGATCCTAGATTCCCTTTTGCTGGACACCCACCTGTTGAACAGTTTTGTGTCCTCCAAAGCTTCCTAAAATGGATATGATCCTTGAATTTTCTTCTGTTTAGGACAATCTTCTGAGAATTCCAAGCAAATCAGAAAAGAAGCATGAATCCTGTGCAGTGCTCAAGCAGTGAGTCTCAATATAAGCTGGTACATTTTATCCAAACATGTCCATGCACTGAGGCCAAATTCAACTTTAGTTCACCGCATCCAAAGCTGGGTTTCAAACAGAATCTGAAGGAGGTACAGGGTACCTGGATCAAATCTGCATCCTTGCAACAGGCTTGAAACCTGAACTCTGACCACTTGCAAGTATCTACTGTTTGTGACAGGCAGTATTTGAACCCTCTTAGGTAAGATTTTGTGCTACCTTGTCCGCCTGGTAATGCTGCAAGGGTAGATGAGCACATGGAAATAGGCACAACATATCAGGGCTCATCATGTGGAAGGAAAGAGAGATTAAAGGATGTTTTTATAGCCTTCCCTCCCTAAAACATCTCTTGCACACAGTGAATGTGTAGTCCAGAGAACAACCCAAAGAACTCCTGAAGCAAAATGATGTAGAGAAAGAAATCAGGTCTTCTTTTTGTAACTTCAGCTGAACTAAGAGACAGCACAGAGGTGGTGCCTTGGTTCCAGGGTCTTTGGCATTGATCCCACAGCTTCATTTGTGAGTCTGAGATAGTTTACCATGCCAGGACTCCCAGGACATTTGCAATGGAGCCAGAAACCTGGTGTAGCACGAGCTATGGAATTTAGCTTATGGAAACTCAAGTTTGTTTTATACTTCCAGCTGAGGTGCATCTCAGTGTTATGGCTATGCCTCGGTGCACACCCAGCACACTTGGCCATTAGTTCTCTGCATGGTTGCATCTGGTCTCTGCAGAGGTAATGCACCAGTACAAGGTGACTGCCAGAGCTCGCATCCACCCTCACAGCAAAGCTTTGACCTAAACTCTGCAGGAACTTTCACAGTAGAACTTTTGGGAAATTCCTCTAGGGAGCTCTTGCTGTGCTTGGACTGTTCTAGACATCATATGTGTTAGTACCTAGGGTGGAGGATCTGGTTGCATCAGGGACTCCCACATAGCGGTTTCTGCTGAAGGACCCACCAACCTCAACTTTTATGAGATACTCCTAAATAGTCATTGAAACTGTTCCTGCAGATGCAGAAATAGTCACATAGAACAGCCTTTTGCCCATAGTTAAGACAGTAAGGAGATGTTTTGTTTATAGATTAAGATGATCAGCAACAAATGATCATGTGTGTGCTAGAATGGTCATGTAAAACCCTGATTCAGCAAGACCACAAGCACTGAGCAGGGTGGCATTTCAGGGATCTCACTCAAGGGAGCAGAAAGCATTGCTGCAAGAAGCCTTGCAAGAGGGACCCCCCACTGCCATGTGGATAGTGACCAAACCTCCTATTTATAGGACGCGATTTCCCACAAGAGCATGAATGTATGCCAAGACCCACCAAATTAGGATTTTTTTTTAAATAAAGAAACACTCTCCAAGAAACAACAGATGTTACACATTTGTTGGAAAGATATGCAGGATTTGAAGCCTTAGATCTTTCTAGTTATTTTCATCAAGATCTATAAACTTGAACACAAATTTTGTATGAAAAAAAAATGATAAAAACTATCCTGCTAACATACAATGTTGCTTTGAGGGAGCTGTATCTGCTCCCCCAGAGGAGCAGGGGAAACATAGGGTGAAGGAAAGCTGTTTTTCAGCAGCGTGGTGCCTTTCTCCTTCTCCAGGTCTGCACACTGTGCTTCAGGACTCACCTCCCGCTGCCAAGATTGGTGGCAAGGGGTGGTATGTGGCACCCCATGGAATCCAAGTTGTTCTGCCAGACAGCTCCCAGCTCTGCTGGTCCCACTTCCCTACTTTTATTCTAGCCCAGCCTGAAAGCAACATTAAAGAGTCTGGATAAAAACAAAACAACAAAAAACACCCACATAATTCCCATAGGTTCAAAACACCACTATCTTCAAGAATTTTGTCTTCTCTGGCCAAATACATACTCCAATTATACAGGCTTATCACTGCTATCATGAATGTATTTTCGCTCTTATAGCAAACACACAGTGTCTGGATTGCCACCCAGAAAAAAAATGAGAAACACTGCTGTAGGCAACTGGGAATCTGTCCAGGACTACCCTTCTGTGTGTTCCTTGTGTGGGATTTGAGAGGTTTACGCTTGTTTGTCTCAGTTCATATCTAGTAAGGAAAGTTATTCTGTATTTGCATTACCATGAAGGAGCATATTCTCTTAAAATCACCCCCTTCTCCTGCGTGTGTTGTGTCTCATTACACATGGTAGAATCAGGCTTCCAGAAGAAGCGTTTTAGATTAAAAATGGTGGTGACTATCCCACCAGTTGTTAGAAAGACTGTGCAGGTTCTAACGCTGCTCTCAACTTTTACAACCAATTTTTTATTTATACTGTGTAAATATCCAGCACCTCTGAAAGATCAGCCTTGAAATAGTTTTTCATAAGCACTGTGTTTCAGCAGTTCTACTAATGTCACCTACCAAAAGACTGAACTTTCAAAGAGATACAAAAAATTTTCCTTTACCATGACGCTGATTTTAAAAAGACTTCAGTTTATTCCATCCTGCTAGAAAATAATTCAATATGTGCCATGCTAAATCTGATTTTATCCAGAGCAGGGGGGGAATTGAATATATAAAATACATATATATATAAATAAATAGAAGTAGATGTATCTGGTTAGTATGCTACATATATTAGTCATATAACAGATCCAGGCTGCACTACAGATAGAGCAAATATGGAACCGGAAGCTCTTATTACCAGGAGTTTCACATCTAAGAAGAGGTAGGTGCAGTGATGGGTGGGTCAGGTTGGATAGGTGCAGTGACAGTGGCAGTGGGATGTACCCAGGTTAGGGGGGAGAGGGAGGGGGAGGGGGAGGGGCAGGGGGAGGAGAGGGGAGGGGAGGGAGAGGGAGGGGGAGAGGGAGAGGGAGAGAGAGAGGAGAGGAGAGACATTCTGTTCCCTTTCGACATAACCAAGAGCGTGCATAGTGTGAAAAGGCTAAAAAGGATGTGGTTTGGCAGTACAGGGTGCTAAGAAGAGATTGCACCTAGAGGTTCCTGCATCTTCTCACTTTCCCACCTTTTGATTCTTCTCTGAATATTGTGAAATGTCACTGTCTAGCTCTTATTATAGTTTCCATTAAAGAAAGTCAAAGTACTTTATTAAGTTGATGTTACTGTGCCCATTAATGTACAGAGAACAATAGATTTGCAAAAGCAGGTTTTTTACAAGTAAAAATCTCTGATTTAAGAGAAGTACAGGTCCATTTGAGAATCTCAGTGGTGAACAGATCTATTGTGTTTAAAATATCTGCTCCTACCCTAATTCACACAATTCCCATGGCTTCCTTAGGGCTGGCTCTAGTTTTCTTTCAGATGAGTCCTGCTCAGGAAAAGCTACATCCGACTGCCCACACTACAATAAAAAAGACATTTTCAGTGTTTCCTTCACAGATGACAGATTGATCTGGGCAAATAAGCACATTGCTGGAATGTCCCTGAATGTAGTAGTGCCCTTCTTCATTAACTGCAGGCACTGTAGCTGTGCATCTTCTCACAAGAAGCATCCAAGTAACAAAAATATGGCAAAGGCAATTCTCTCTGAGATGATTCTTTCATTGCCCTCTCTGGACCTGTACACAGTTTACAATGCTTCAAGGAGAGGAACAGCACAGACATCATCTGAAGCAAGCGGAGGATCTGTACGTCTGCAGAGCTCAAATGCAAAACCAAAAAGAATACAGCAGTGCTCCACACACATGAAAAAAGTACAAAAGCGTTTTACAGGACCTGAAGGTGAACAGCACTGTTCCCAATGCTTCAGTGATAACTTTATTCTCAGAGGCTGCCTGACCTCTCTGTCCTGTCTAGCAATAGGGATGAAGAAGCAAGATGCTTTGGAGGAACACTTTGGACATCCATCTCTCTTGGGTTTTGGGGTATCAAAGTGTTGTTCCTGAATAGATATGTAGGTAGATGAGCCTCGCTAAGGTCTTGGGGAAGTCTCATAGAGAGCCTTAAACCACCAAGACCATGTTGCTCCCTTCTCATGTGCCTGAGGCTGCTCTTGGGAGAAAAATTCGTGCTGGGGTCATAACCTGAGCTCAACATCCTCTTTGTTGGACCAGTCTTGGAGAACTGTCTCTTTCCAAATCAGAAACTCTTCTCTTCATTTACCTTCTGCCATAGCAGACCAACTTTTGTTCCTACTACTCTAGCAGCTTGATTTATGGTCCCAGGAGTGCAATGGAAAGGAGGAAGATGGACTTAATTCACATGTGCAAGGGTAAGGTCAGATGCCAAGGCTACCGCAGGGACAAACTAGCTTTTCTAGCCCTGTTCCTTTGCACAGATGTTGGGGCACAGATAAGCAGCAGATCACACAAGAATTCTCATGGCTGGAAGAGCCCGGAGACCTCATGAACAGCGTGCTCAGCAGATAGTACAGCATGAGTGGGAGAGAGGCTGGGAGTCTCCACATGAGCCTTGCAGCCATACATGGGGTTTGATGGGTGTAGGATACAAGTATGAAGCCTTTGGGATGTGGGGTCAGAGCCATGTGGTTGTAACATATAGCATATCACGCCCATGCCAGATTAGAAAAATAGGTTAAGAACAGGAAAGAACAAGATGGCCAAAATGTTTTATTTGTTTTGGCACCCAACCAGATTAACTTGTTTCTGAAAAACAGGTTAAAAGTAAAATAGAGCTGAGGCATGCTGGAAGAAATCTGGAGTTCCATCACCTCCTCTCCTCGTTATTTATTACATACTCAAGAACTACTGTAAAACTCTGATCTTGGCATTTAAAACACTTTGTGCTTAGTGCTAGGAGTGGGGAGAGACTGGTACACAAGATGTAAAAACAAAATTCAGAAACAGCAAATTAACAGAATCAAACAAACTTGGAATACAAAATAGCTAAGAAACTAATGCACTGAAAGAGGTTTGCAGAACAAATGCAAGACACCAAGAAAGGAAAACCTCTACTTCGTTATAGCGTCAGCACTGTAGTTACGAACCTTTATTTTTAGAGTTCGTTTCAGTTCTTCCACAGAACTGCCTGCAGCCAAAGCAAACATTTCTAGGTTTCTGGGCTTGATCCTGTCTCTTTTAAAGTCATTTTCACAGGAGCAAGAGCTAACCCAAGATCTGTGCACACAAGAAACCTGAATACTTCCTGGCACCCGCTTCTGTGCTAACCTGTGCCAGAGTTGTATATGCAGAATAGAAATGTGCTCATTTACAGCCTGGCCCATAGCTCCTTGACTGTGGGAACACTTTCTCAGTTTGCCTAGCTAGCACATGACTCAGGTAGGCGCCCATACAGATTTCACACACATACTTCTTTCATGTAGGCACAAGTAGGTTCCTGCTTTGAAACACTGAATCCACAAAATGTTTGCTGGCAAACAGCTATGCATTCATTTTATTTTTACATGCTGCGATGTGCGCAAAATCCTGGATAGCTTCAAACAAGGAAAAGAAAAACAATGCTTTCATAGTTTCAAAAATAATCCACTATGCAACCTCCAGATTATGAAGGTCTTCAGGCATTCTTGACATCTCCATTACCCTGCCAGCACCAGTGAGCAATGATTCTTGAATGCTGACTTTAAAGCCAATAGATTCCCTCAGAGCTGAGGATAGGGTGAATTCCCCAAAGAGATTAAACAGGTTGCCAGACCCCCACCAGCAATGCCTTTTGCAATGTATCATAGAATCATAAAAACACAAAATGGCTTATGCTGGAAGGAACCTTAAATATTATCTAGTTCCAATCCTCCCTCCGTGGGCAGGGTTGCCCAGCAGGCTGGCCTTCCATGCCTCCAGAAATGGTATGACCACATTCAAGTGAGAGATGTCCCCCCCCATGCGATGGGGAAATTGCACCAGGGCTGGAGCCTGCTCTGCTGCATCCCAGCATGCTTATGTATAGGAGGGGCTGCCGTGGAGGAATGCACAGTGTTAGTCCAGGCACATTTCTCAGACTTACTTAAACTTGGCTGCTGCGATGTTTAGAATCACTGGAGGAACTGGACTCCCTTCCAGCTCTCATTACTAGTCAGGTTTCCAGCACTGGACTTCCAACACTAGACCTCATTCCCCTTCTAGATCCACCTACTGAGCTGGTTGGTGTCAGGACAACAAGATGGGAACGTCATTATTTTATCCAGACCTGACTTAGCCTAACCTCTGTCATCTGAAATGCATTCAAGGATCACAACCCTGTTTCCAATCTAAAGGAATTTGAGATGAGCTGGCGTTGAGTGATTGCTGTTACACTGGCAATGTGAAAAGAAGAACTGCAGTTGTAGACGGATTCAAGTATCTCCCCAAAGTTCTTGGATTATTACTCTGCTATAGAGTAGCACAGACAGTCCCAACTACAGAAAGAATCTCCATGTCTCCACCCTCTCTGCCTGGCAGCTGCATTCCCTGCACTGCTGTCTGAGCAGTGAGCCTGTATACATGGCCTTGCAATGTTTTTACTGTCAGGAGGCCAATTTATTTACATAAGATGTGAACGCTGACCTCTGCCTGAAAACAGGAGGAGAAAACACTACGATCAAGCAGACTCCAGCATGTCCCTCTGTTCAAAGCTGAGCCTGAAGAACATGCTTAGCACCATGCTCACAGCCATTTTGGTGTTGTTTTTCCTATATTTTTCTTCCTGAATGCAAGCCCATTCCCCTTGCTTGGGCATACAACTGCACCACACAGTGTGACTGCAAGGTGGGTGTTCACAGGTTATGTCAGATATTTGGCCATTGGGAGAAGTTGAAATTAAGAGTCTGGACTCATCCATGCACTGAAAACCACTAGAGAACAACAGCTGAGCTAACACTAACAGGTTTCTCTCTTTACAAACTTGACCATTCAACAGCTGCACACCTGACCAAATACTGTTCCTGTTATTCTCTGTTCCTGGTTCTGCTGCATGATCCTGTATTCCAGGAGCCACTCTTGCAGGTATGTAATGTCAGCTGGGGTGCCAAGAGAAAAGTCTCAAGGCGTCTTTTCTTCCCCCTGGCTTAGTTCACAGCCAGAAAGTGTTCTTGGGGCTCAGAAAGACTTGGATATATCAGGAAAATTTGGAGCCTGCACATCTCAGGATAAAGAAGCAATACATCAGCTACCAACCCTGCTGTCCCAAGGCTGGGAGACAACCTGGGGACTGTCTGCCTTGGGCCTGTACCTTAGCATCCCATACACTATCTATCTCCTAGCATTTCTTTCCAAGATTCAAATAGCTTGTGTGTTCTCTTACAGCTCCAAGGTGGACAAGGAGAAAGAAGCAATGAACACTGCCATAAAACCTCTTTGATACCAGGGACCCATATATAGGAGGCTGGCCCTGGGAAATTTTATTAGTTACCTCTGCTGGAATGGGAAATGAAAACAGCTGGTGTTAGCAGAGCTCTCAGCCACAGACAGAGTACTTGTCAGTACAAAGGAACCCCACAGGACAACCAGACACCCTCAGAAAGCAGAGTGAAGCACACAGAGTGCTGAAAAAGATTGGTGAGGTACTAAACATTTTCTTTCCCTACTGTATTATCTATCTTCATATAACAGGACAAAAAACTATTAGACTCTTTTCCTTCTGGTAAATTTTATGAAATTACTTAAAAAATACTTTGAGACACATTTCCATTAGCAGCAGCCCTGATTCTTTAGTAATTCATAGAGGAAATATATGAAAAAACTGGCTAGAGATAATCCTTTGGGAAACAGAAATGGCTGATTTGATAGCTTGGCCTGGTCACTGGACAAAAGGAAAAAACAACAGGGCATTGTACCTAAATTAGAAGGCAAGGGGAAAAGGGTGTGCTACAGCCCAGTCTGCTCTGGGGCTTAGGTGCCCTGTTCAGGTTCAGCAGGACATGCTTCTTCTCACTCTGGATTCACAGCTCTGAAAGCTTAATTATAGTTTTTCACCTTGCATTAATTAACATGAGAAGTGGAGACACCTCTCTTCATGCTACTCTTCCTCCACCCACTCCCTATCCTTGGTTAACCCATCCCCTGGGGGTTAGCTCTCCCTGGGCACAGTTTTGCATTCCTATGGGGAGGAGGCACCTGGGCAGCTTGGGTGAGGCTGCTCACAAGGGCTGAGGCCTCCTTCTGCTGCCTGCTAGAGGGAAGGGAATGCATTTTGTGTAACCCCTCCCCCCCTTGAAGCACTGCTCCTGTGTAGAATCACAGAATCATTATGGTTGGAAAAGATCTAGGCTGACCATCAACCCATCACCACCACGCCCACTAAGCCACGTCCCTCAGTGCCACGTTTCTTCAACACCTGCAGGAACAGTGACTCCAGCACCTCCCTGAGCAGCCTGTGCCAATGCCTCACCATTCTGAGAAGAAACTTTTCTGAATATCCAATCTGAACCTCCCATGGCTCAACTTGAGGCCATTACCTCTCTCACTTGGCACATACCAAGTGCTCCTGAACTGCTGTAGTTTTCAGTCCAGCTGACAAGGAGTTGCAGCCAGCCTGGATGGAGGGGAAACTGAGGTAGTCTTGGTGGCTGCAGAGTGACACTGCTCCAGAGCAGCACACCCAGGCTGGCTGATGACACCTCAAAACTGCCAGGGTGACATTTCTGGTCCTCTTTCAGAGCCGAGTTGGGGACTCAGGCCACTCATCAGGCACCAGGCTCCATCCTAGGAGGAGAGAGAGCACGAGAAAGCCTGCAGAATGGGACTTCACAGGGCTTAAAACTCAGTAAACAAAGGACAAAGTTTAAAAATTTGCAAAAGGGTTCATGAAAATCATTTACCATCTTCATCCTCCAAAGCAGTGAAGCAAGTTCGATTGCACAACTAAAGCAGTCTAACTCTGTACCAACTATTTGTGTCAATTATGAGAAGCATCTGAGAAAAAGAAACTTATATTTTTTGCCAAAGCTTCTTTGCCGATAGCACTACACTCTCCTCTCTCCCACTGCTTTCTTTTCCCTCTTCTTTCCCCTCACTGCTACACAACAGAGAGGCAAAAGATGGGGGGGGGGGGGGGGGGGATGGAGGTGGATGGGGGTGCTGACGCCACTGCTCTCGGTGGGTCCCTTCGGTGGTAAACGCGCTCAGCTCGAAGAGACGCTCATGAGCACAAAGTCATACGATAACGCACGCTTCTGCTCCGCACGAGCCGGGTGCCCCCGCCCCGCGCTCGGCAGCTTTCAGCCCAAGTCGCGCCTTCGGACGGCAAAAGCTGGACGCGGAAGGTCTGCGACTCACCCTGCGCTGCCCACCCGGCGGAGCTGGGAGCGCGGAGCTCCCGGACTCCCCGGCCGCACACTCGCCCGCACGGAGGCGCGCAACCGCTCCGCGGGCGGTGCCGCCAGGTGCGCCCGCCCAGGCACGGCCCCGGGGGGGCGGACGCGGCACCTCGCCCCACCCCGCCTCGCCGGGAGCTCACCGCCCCTGGCTGAAGTCCGGTGCCGCCGCGCCGTGCCGTGCCGGGGGTGCCGTCACTCGGCGCTTCCAGCATGCTCCTAAGATGGCGGTAGCGGCGGCGGGCGGCGGCGGCGTGGGCGGCCGGGCGCAGCGCAGCGGCTGGCTGGAAGTTTTGGTGCGGGAGCGCTGGCACAAAGTGCTGGCCAACTTGGGAGGCGAGGCGCTGGTGCTGAGCGGAGAGGAGCGCCCCGACGGCGCGGCCCACAACGGGCTGGGAGGCGATGGGGCGGCGTGCCGCGGGGCCGAGGGCGGCGGCGGGGGCTCGGCGGTGCGCACCGCTTTCACCGACCCCCCCGAGCAGGTGCCCGAGGCCGTCTCCAACAAGAAGCGCTGCGTGAAGGTGCTGAAGCAGGAGCTGGGCGGGCTGGGCATCAGCATCAAGGGAGGCAAGGAGAACAAGATGCCCATCCTCATCAGCAAGATCTTCAAAGGGCTGGCGGCTGACCAGACCCAGGCCCTCTACGTGGGCGATGCCATCCTGGCCGTCAACGGCACCGATCTGCGGGATGCCACCCACGACGAGGCGGTGCAGGCGCTCAAGCGGGCCGGCAAGGAGGTGCTGCTGGAAGGTACGGGGCTGCCGGCGGAGGGGAATGCGGGACCACTCCGTGCGCCTCGCTCCGGGCGCCCTTCCAGTAGGGAGCCCCGACGGCGCGGGGACAGAGCCCCACGGATGGCACCGCGCGGCTGTCGGGGCTCCGCGGTTTGGTCGCACATCGGACGGCGGAGCCCCGACTCCGGCCGCGCTGCGGAGCCCCGTCTGGTGCCGGCGGCTGAACCGGGCCTCGGCGGGAGGAGTGGGCTGAGAGGAAGCTGTTAGTACCTCCTGACACATAAACCATCCCCGCAAATGTTTTGTTTCTGGGAGTGACTGAGTTTGGTAAGAAGCAGCTTCAGAAACTGAGTCTGGAGCATGGTGCGTGGTGTTGTATGGGAGTTGTCTGTGAAATGAGACAACTGTTGGTGAGGGCTGAGCAGAGGCAGAATAACCCCCCAGGACACCATGCTTATAAGGAGGGAGGCAGTCATGGACGTGCAGTCCTTGTGTTCTCCCCAGGATTTGTGTAGTTGCTGGACCTGAGAGAATGAATAGCTTGAGCAGCGCCCTTGGCACATGTTTGATAAAGTGATTGCACATTAGCCCAGAAGTTCACTTAACCAGAGGTCATTGGCATTTTTAGTGCACTACTGTGCCATTCCTGTGCCTTCCTCCAAGCCCCGGGTGCCCCTACATCGGTGTTCCGAGAGCACTTTAGGTACCCTTCGAGCACAGTTCTTCACGTGTCTCTTCTCTGTTCTAAGAAGCAGAGGAAGTGCTGCTGCCAGTTTAGGGATACACATGAACATCAGCTGCAAACAACCGACCGTGGCACAAAGTTATGGGAAAAGCTTTAAGAAGTGGTTCTGTGCAGTAAAGGTGGGGAAGGTGAGAAAGTTTAATCTGTGGTTTTGGCTGCTGAGAAACTGCTCAGTGCCATCCACACTGCGGTGAAACCTGTGGGGGGATTGCTGTGAGGCTTTAACAAGCTGAGGACCGCCACAAGCCCTGTGCTTCTATGACCAAACCATGTCTCCTCCCTGCTAACTGCATGTGAAGATTCCTGTGAAGTCCTAATGTAAACTCGCTGAGGTCTGAATGGAGTGGTGATGTCGGAATTGTGCCACTGGTTTGTTTGCACAGTGCGGGGCTCCCAGGGTGCAGGCCAGCAGCAGCTGACCTGCGGTATGATCTAATGAGGAGCACACAGCACGCTGCCTGTGGAAACAGCACCTGACTGTGCTGCTGCTGCAGCATAAACCTGCTAAAAAAACAGGGTGGTTCCTGGTAGGAGCACACTTGAAGTTGTTTGAGCAGGGACTCCTCCTCTCTGCTCCATTCGCCTCTGCAGCTGTTTTCTTGCACTTCTTTGCTCCGTGGAGGTGTAGGCTGATGTGCTTCGGTGGTTGTTCCTGCAGTAGAATTTGTAAGTTGTAAATTGAGAGTCTCTTTCAGTAGTCCTCCCTTTAGATGTTTAAAATACTCCAACACTGAAAGCAGTATTTGTCTTGGTTTTCTTCTGCTGTTTTAGCAGAATATTCAAATACAGGATTGTCCCCCGTGTGTCCCCAGGAGGTGCTGCTCTGTGCAGCTGGAGTTGGACTCAGTGATCCATAGGGATCCCTTCCAACTTGGGATCTTGTGAACCTCTGCATGAGTGATTTGTGTAAGCCAGAATCTTGGAACAATTCCCCAAGATTCAATTTCCCACTTCAGAGACCTGAAGCACAGCATAAAATGGTCTTTTTACTATAAAGGGAAGGGATAGCCAGAAATTTTTTTTCCCCTTTGAAGTACAGGAGGGAAGAGTGTTGCTTTTCCTCACCTCCCAGACAAGAGGAATGTGCTGCTTCCCAACTTCTTGGAAAGCTGTGCATTACAAGGGGCGCTCTGGGCTGGGGCTGAGGTGAATCCCTGCACAGTTCCTCTCTGGGCTGTTGCTCTGGTTAGCAGGGCACTGCCACTGTGCGTTACCAAAATATAACACGCGCGTTTTCAATGAGATTCAGAGGCTTTTGCCTTGCAGAGCAGAAATGCTGACTTGGGCTCAAAGAAATTGAAAAGGCATGGCGAGGTGCTAAGTGCGAGGGACAGATGTCAGGGTGCGAGGGGGAGACTGCAGTGTTACCCGAGGTGTTGTGAGCTTCAGGAAAGGGTTTCTGGGTTGTGTGCATGCTGATGCGGTCAGCTCTGAGGCTGTGGTCAGCGTGGCTCAGTGCACCCGACGTCACAGCTTTGCATCCTTCTAAAACTGCTTGCTCAGTGAAACGAGGCATTTACCAGCTCAGCACTAAACTGTCCTCTGTCTTGCATTCCTGTGTGGGGGAACGGGAGCAGAAATCCCTCAGCAGTCCCCTGGGGGAGAGGCAGGGCTGGAACTGGGGTGGGTGACAGGGAGGTGCTTGGTGATAATATGTGTGTCCCTTTTGTGGCATCGATCCTTCTTACTGATGTGGTTGAGGTGTCTTGAAAGCAGGTAGGACTTGGTAAATGGAAAGGAAATAATGCAGGAGGCAGCACGGCCACATGAGGAGCTGGGAGGCAGAAGGTTCAAGAGGTGATGAGGATGGACTTCTGCTCTAAGAAATGCTACTTTCTCCTCATCTGCGGGGATGGACCTCTTCTACCCCCAGGGTTTAATTTCCTGCTGGCCTCCCAGCACAGCCCAGGTGCAGAGAAGGAACCGGGCAGCTCATGCAGCCCCAGCTGTGATTTTGGATGTTCAGGCCGTAAGAGATGTATGTAGCATGCAGGAGCATAAAGAATTTTTCTACACGAGAGACCAGGCAGCCTCCTTGTATGCTGGATGTTGTTTGCAGGCATGGAAGGCAGCTTAAATTATCACAGCAGCTCCTGTTTGAACATATGATTTCCCTACGGTTCTGTTAAATTGGGTCTTCCTAAATAAGCACTTTGGAAAATCAAGCATCCCCTCTTATGCCGTATGAAGCATGTTGCACTCAAGTGAGTCTCAAGGCGCAAAAGGTGTTTTTTTTTTAATCAAAGCATCCTAGATGAGAGCAGTCCCTTGGCATGCTCGGGAACCAAGCAGGTTGTGCTTTACTTATGTGCTCTATGTGTTTTGTGAAAAAAAAAGCTATAAATCAATGCAACCTGTGCTAATGTCAGACAGATCCCCTCGGCCTTCATGATGTATTTGGATATGGAGGGAAAAAAAAAGTGTCTTTTTGCTAGGTGGCTTCAGGATATACTTTGTAGGTGGTATCACTTCCAAACTCATTGAAAGTGTGCAAACAGGGGTTTTTGATGGTGGTGGTGGCAGGTATGCAGCAGGAGAAGGAGCATCTTACTGATGTTGCAGAGCTTTTCACTGGTTTTAAGCGATTCTCAATTAAACAGACATAATCACAAGGTAGTGGCTACAGCTCCCTTGAGATAAGGCTCTTAGAGCCTCTGTTGGTTTGCAGAAATCTCCCACAGAGCTGCAGCCACCAGCATACTGAATTCCAGCATATGGGCAGTAGACCATAGTTACCTTTTACAGCCCTTTGGGAGGAAATCCACAGCTTTAAAGCAGAGCAGGCGTGGTGTGCTCTGCACTGCAGTAACACGTGCTGTTTTCCAAGCAGTATTTCTGTAAGAATTGTAGCAGTTCTCCCCTTTGGAAATGTTTTGTGGTTGAAACAAAACGATTCCAATAGCCTGAATGGCTTGCGTGTTGACAAAGTGCAAAGTGGGCATGGGCAACATGTTAGTTGTGTTTGGCTACTTTATCTATATTTTCACGTTTCTTTAAGTAAAGTACTGGCAGCAGGAGATTTAGGGGAGTTAAAATACATTATTTATACAAGAAAATGTGTCCCTTGCAACTAGAGAAGGAAAATGAGGCGCAGGACGCTTGGCAAGTGCCCACCTCGCACAACTGCTCGCCACAATCAGGGCTGTAAATCTCAATGTCTGCAAATCGTATGCATAGTTACTCCTTACAGTTCCAGTAAATGTATGGAGAAAACTCTTTTTTTTTTTTTTTTTTTTTTTTAAAACGTTGATGTTGTTCCAGCAAAGATACAGTTAGGGAAATGCTTTGCACTTAGAGGCTGTATCATATTTCATAGACCATGTAGTTGCCCTCGGCATGCATCTGCTTGAAAGTGAAATTGAAAGGTAAAGGAGAAGGTAATCTCATTCTCAACAATAGCAGATCTGAGCAGTCTCTGCAAATCTCAGTTTGGATTGCCTTGGCTGCCTGCAGACGATGGGGAAGCTTGAGTGGGAGCACTCGATGTGTCTTCCATTGATTAGATTAGATTACAGGCTAATTTAGCAGTCCAGACACTCTGTATCACCTGTCACAGATAAGAATCAGTACATCCTCTTTGCAGTAAATCTGCTTCAAGTCCTCTTTCTCAGTTACTGTAAAGAAAATAAGGCAGCTGTGTAGTTATTTGGGCTGGGGGCAGGGTTCTCCCACACCCCGCATCTTGGGAATCGGTCTTTTTTAGAGCTCAGTACTGTTTCCTTTAAGGATGCTCAGAAGATTAAATACATCTGGGGATTCGGGATTCAATTGCACATACGGAGCTCAGGTACCTGTTAAGCATCTCAAGAAAAAACAAAAAAGCCAAAAACAGTTTTTAAAATCCAAGCAGTAATTCCTTTGTGGAAAATTAAACTGAAAACTTTGTCTTCTATAAAGAATCTTTAAACTGTTGGACAGAATGAAATTAAAAGGCGAAAGCTTTCCCTATAGTTAATAGAAGAGTGTTTGCTCCTTAATATTGCCATGGTATGATTTTTTACTGGAGGTCATTCCCAGCCTCCCAGAAGCATAGGTGATGGTGGGTGACCGTGAATGGTGCTGTCCCCATCCCTGTCCAAACCCATTTAAATGGGAAGCACCCACTCTGCATGCATCCCCGTAATTCAAACCAGAGTTTGCCTTCGGGACAGCCCAATGGAAGCTCCGTTGCTGTGCAGTTTTACATGGCATACTTTGCAGCATGTACTACAGGCTGGTAGTTTTTCAGATACGGGTTTGGAATATATATATATATGAAAATTTCATAATCTCATTGTTTTATAACACATGGTGTGAAGCATCTCCAGTAACTTATCTGTAAATTGGATTTTAATTATAACATCGATTTGTGTGTATCAGAGTTCATAAGCACTGGGGAGTTTATCTATCTATATCTGTTCCAGTGGTCACTTACTTCTGTGATGTAAGAACGGGTTATTTCCATTCGATTCTTCTAATTTAGATTTCTGGTCATAGGATTATTTTACACTTTATTCTGCAAAATTATGTTTCCATGGCTACTTGTTAGAATGGTACAGCTACTTCAGGAGAAGGGAAATTGGAGGAAACAGTAGTTCAAGAGTGCAATAGTATACGTAAATGAAGAAAATGCAGCGGGAACAAAGGTGTCCTGACGATATACAGGAGACCGGCTTTTCAAGTCTGAAATAATTCTTCAGGCATTTCGGTTGAATAGGTGGTAAAGAACGCATGGTAGTTGTGATTTATGGGGACATGGAAAGTCTTTAAATTAGATTATCACATTACAGGCTGCAAAAGGGTTTGTGAGTAGCTTACTTAACACCGTGGTGCTGGCCTGGATATGGTGGGTGGAGGTGAGTTAGATTCATCTCTATCCACCTCCCAACCTCCCTGTTGCTCTCAACACAGCAGCTGTAGCTGGTGTGAAATGAGCTTTGCTCTTTCTGCTTGGTTGTGTTACCACTCCAAACTTTGAACTGTGCTGAACAGAAAGAAATCCTGCTGTCAGCATAAGCTGTGTCTGGGCAAAGGGTCTTTACCAGCACATCTGTTTTTAATGGCAACTGGAGAAACACAGAGTTGTGGTGGATTGGATACAGCTAGAGTAGCAGGAATAAGCTGCCTGTTTTTGTAAGGGCACAAAGCATGTTGTAGGAATGGGAAGAAATGTCAGGGAGTGGCAGGGTTCAGTATGTGCCTTGAGGAGCATCACTGCGAGGAGATGGGCAAACATGTTAGCAGTGATGTTTAATTTGGGCTAGGGAAGTTTGTGAGAAACTACAAGGGATGTAGAGATTGGAAAGTAATGCATGTCACGTCCTACATGTTGGGAGCGGTGTGTCAGCCTTCTTCATAGAATTATAGAATGGCCTGGGTTGAAAGGGACTCAAAGCTCATCTAGTTTCAACCCCCCTGCTATGTGCAGGATTGCCAACCACAAGACCAGGCTGCCCAGAGCCACATCCAGCCTGGCCTTGAATGCCTCCAGGGATGGGGCATCCACAACCTCCTTGGGCAACCTGTTCCAGTGCATCACCACATGCTCTTAAATAGACTGCTGTCAGTTACTGTTTTGCAGGATCAAGAAAACTGTTCTATGAGGCTTGGTCTCTGTGCTTCAAAGTTAGATAACATGTCCCTTGCCCTCTGTGCTGGGCACTTTTTTAAGAAGGTAGATTCACTGCAATTACAGTGTCCAGCATCCTACAAAGTCTGAGAGTACTGCAACGCTGAGTAATGAAGTAGGGCACAAAAGTCTGCTTGCAGGAGCAGTTGGGAAAGGATGGAGTAGGTCTGTGCACCATCCACTCAGCTACCAAAGTGTACTTTCCTCCAGAACATAAGTTGTCAAACTTGCTTACAAAAAAGTTTAATCAGCTGTGAATAGTCCTTTCAATACCTTCACCGCTCGCTGCTGCCTTGCTGTTGGGTTAGGTTTGCTCCTTCGTCTAAATTAAATTGAAGGACATAATTTCTGAATAACTATTTGGCAGACATGAATTTCTGACTGCTGCTACCGTACACTTCTGTTGTGGTCTGGCTTTAATTTTGTCTGTCTAGAACATGAACTGCTGAACTGGTTATGGCTCTCACTGTACGCATGCTAAGGGCACGGCTCAGTAGGTCACTGCCAAAGTAGCACATCTGTATTGTAGCAATTGGGGAAAATGGAGTTCCTAATTGTAAGGAAATGAGCCAGAACGGTAGATGTGGAGAAACTGTCTCTGATTAGAAATGATTAACATACGGCACACTCCTTCTAAAAATGTTATGCAGCTTTTTGCTGAAGTGCTGGAAGTCATGCTTGTTGGCACAGCTCTAAAAGTCATTGAAAATACGGCTTCAGCGATGTTTATTTCCTCACTGTTCAGGGATATTTTGGTTGAAATCTTCAGATGTATTCGAGCAGTGGATCCGCTCCAGGCATCACACACGTGAGTAACGTGTGTGTGGATAGCTTCTGTTCATTTTAATGGCATGAATTAGGGAAAATTAGTGAAATTAGTGCTATGGCATAAGTATCTGAGAGGCAGGATCCTTTTTCCCAGTGTCAGAAAGTTAGAAACATGTATTTACATAAATTATGAAAATAATTAAAAAAAGAAGAGTATTGGTATATGCGTTCTCTTCTAGCAAAATAGGCACAACTTGGCTTAGCAAAATAGGCACAACTTGGCTGATTTCTTCCAATAGATAATATGACCTCACGTGACTGTTTGTTGGCGTCCTGTACTCTTACAGGGAAGTACAGCCATTAGTTATACTTTATGCTGTTTGCCATAGGCGAATTCTGACAGTGTAATAACAATTCTGGCTTTTAACATAATCAGGTAGCTGTGAGAGAGTATTGAAAGATGTACCATAGAAACAGCGTATCTCCACTGCTGTCTGACAACAGTTATTTCAACAGTATCTATTTCCAGGATGACTTACTGTTCTGACATTTGTGTTTTTGCTCAAGTTCTGCAAGGGGAAAAAGAGACAGCTGCATGAATGTAAAGATGCTGGAGTGTTTTAGTGTTATCCAGCGTGTGGCTTATGAGGCTGCTTATAAGCTAATAGTTTTAGCTCAGACAGTAAGAGTTTATCTGTTTATCCCGGAGTTTAGGATTTAGTCAGTTCAAAACTGCCTGGCAGGAGTGCTGAGCCCTCAGTGAATCTGGCAGGAAGATGGCAGACAATGCAACTGCCCTCCTAGCAGGCAGCTTCCTGTTGGTCTTACTCTTGCTGGGCAGGTGCTGGCAGGAACCAGCAGGAGCCTTCTGTCACTGACTTGAAGACAAAGGAGGGATTTAATTATTGGATGTTCAGGAGTATTTTCCAGGAATGCGATGAGTAGGATTTGCCTTCAGTGCTTGCTGCTTAAATTGTTTGTTGTTTTTTTTTTTTTTAATTTTCCCTGCATGCCTTTACAGTTTGTTGGGGATGCTCTGGATGTAAAAAGAACAATTTCGAAATTACCATTATTTGCTAAAGAGTATAGTATCTCTCTGCCCCTTTTGGCCTCTTTGTCCTGTCTTATGCAGTGGAAGACTATCCTGTTACATGACATCCGTCAGCAATGCATGGCTGGGATGGATAGAGGTGTCTTAAGAGAAACAGCAGAATTCCTTCCAACCCCTACAATTCTGTGATTCTGTGATTCCTGTAGGATTATGTGTAATACACATACGGATCTATGCACACACTGTAGAATGTTTGTAAGTCACTTTGAAAGTAATGCCTCCTATTCATTTCCGTGGAAACTACAGTGGATAGAAAGAGAACAATAATGCTGTCTGATAGAGCAAATTCTCAGTTGCAAAACACTATTTTTCAATATAGTCACCGCCATTTTTGACAGCAATAAACAAGAGCCTGCATGCCGTGCTCAGGCACCATCAGAGGTGAGCACTGTGCTGTTGCCGCTGCTGAAACAGACCACCACTGCCTCACTGTGCTCACATCCACTGTTTGATCTCCATAAGCATTCAGTAAGTGTCAATGAATGTCAGTGGGTGCAATTTTTTCCACGTGGAGGAATTCAGTGACACACCTTTTTCTTCACGTACATTTCCATGTCAGGCGCCATTCTGTCAGACTGCCCCTCTGCTGCTGTCACACAGCAACAACCTGTAACAGAATACTGGTGGGAAGGTTCAACCTGTACTGCCATACCACCACCATCTGCCTCTAACGTTGGGGGCCAACGCAGTAAAATGTGAACCATTACTTTCAGAGCAGCCCTTGTAAAATTATTAGGAGGTATCCAAAGGAGAGCTACCAAGTTGGTGAGGGGTCACGAAGTGCACGGTGTGTCTGAAGTCACTTGGTTTGCTTCCTCACAAGCAGAGTGAAGAGGCAGGTGCTGTTCTCTTCTCACAGGTGAGAGTGACAGGATCTGAGCTGCATTAAGGGAGTGTCAGGTGGGAGTTAGGAAAACATTCTTCAGGGAGTGTTCTGGCACTGGAACAGGCTCCCCAGGGCAGTGGTCATGTCTTCAAGCTGATGGAGTTCAAGAATTGTTTGGACACTGCCCTCAGACATTGATCAAATTTTTAGATACTCACATGTGGACTCAAGGAGTTAGACTCGATGATGCTCGAGTTAGACTCAGTGATGCTTGTGGGTTCCTTCCAACTTGGGCTGTTCTATGGTTCTGTGGTCATATGATTGTATGCAATTGAGGCCAGTGTGGCTGTACCCTCCTTAGACTGCCAGGGTTTTGCAGTGGCTGGAAGAGCTGATGTTATCTGTTGGGTCTCCATGGTGTGAGAATTGCATGGCAGGCTGTCCTGGCTCTGTGCTGCATGTAGTGCACCATTGGAAAGCCTCTTTCACAGCAAGGACACGGCTGGTTGTAAGATCCATTGAACAAACTGAGAAAGATATAGTTAATGAAAGGGAAAGGATGCGAGCTTCAAGCTGGAAAGAGTCAGATGATGACAGCAAGCTCTTTGTGAAAAGCTCCAGGTGTTATTACTATGATTTGCCTAAATTAAGCCCATTTAGAAATTAGATACTGCTAAACAACCTGTCAAAGTATTCACGTAGCTCAGATTCTTCAGACAGCCGAGGAAGTCCTGAGCAAGCTGGTGGGGAGAGGCAGGAGCAGCACAGGAATCTTCCAACAAACCTCTTGATGCTACAAATGCTGCCTCTGCTGCTCCCAGAGCGTTTGGTGCCCTTCTCTTCACAGCAGTAGCTGTCGGATTGCAGGCTGCTGCCAAGATGCTTATAGACAGGGCTCTTGTCTAGCCTTGGGAAGGAAATCTGTATTCCTGCCTTTAAAAAGGTTAAAAAAGCTTAGAGTAACTTCAGTCTTTATATTTGTGGAATGCTGGATAAGTGTCCAGCCAAAAAGGTAATAAAAGAAAACAGCATTTTAATTCAGGAAGAATGCAAGTGAAAGCAGCTAGTTTTAAGAAGTTCCCATTCAATTCAGTGAGCGGCTGTCTGTATAAATAAACCAGACGTATGTGATCTGTGAGTGCAGGTCATAAAGAAAACACTGCAGTAACAAACTGGTGGAATTTTCACTTAATGCATTAAAATCAACCCTGAAAGGCTCCGTTAAGGAAAGCCATAAATTGAAGTTTTGAGAGATGGCTTATAAAACATCCCTGGAACTGAAAATGATCCTCCATCAGTTTTATGTTTTCCTTTCACTGTGTTATATCTATTTTAATAAACATGTGGGATGGAGTAGGAAAAGAGCAGCACTTTGTCTGTGAAGCCTTGAGAAAATAAATAGTGCGTCTAGGCGTATTATAAATTTCACCCTATAAAAATAAACTTAAATTGATTTTGGGATTTGCTTGTGTAAGGACTGCTATGGTAGGACCACACTATGTTGATCTTATTTTATATATATTGAAGTTTTCTGCTGGGCATACATAGAAATGTTAGTGTTAAATGTGTTAGCTTTCATTCAGGTGCTGCCAGAGCTTTCTGACTATGTGCATAAATAGTATTAAAACCTTAGAAGGGTTTCAAGGTTCACACTCTTAAAAAAGCATTGAGGAACAAATATCTTTTCATTTTTGAGGGACAGAAGGGAGGGTTGTCTTGAAAAGAATACGCTAGTTTCTGCGGGAATCTGTATGATGGTTTGACTTGAAATGGCATTTTATATTTAAAAGGAAACAATTTGCTTCAAAAGGTTAACGTGGACTTGTTATTAAAAACTTTTCAAACTAGAACCTGCTGAGTGGAGTAGCAGAAAATTACCAATGTATCCTCCTGGAAAATCTCTGCAACCGTGTCATGTTTATCAAAAGGAAATTTTCATGACTAAAAAGTTTTGACTGGCTCAGTGCAGTATTTAGATACACCATTCTCCTAGATCACTTTGTTCTCTTCTTTTTCTATCAATACACAGACTGCAGAAAGTGGATAAGGCTTTATATTTGGTACGAGCCAAGACAGGTAGTCTTCTAGTGGAGGAGTCACAAGTGATGTATTACACAAATTCCTGTAATGCATTTATGTTTGATCTTTTCAATTACTCATGGGGGTATGCTGCTTTATTTCTGTGAAGCTCACAGTAGAAACCTTGAATACAGACGGAAATGAAGAAAAAGAAACCTTTCAAGTCTATAAAATTTGCCTAAAATAGCTATTCCAGATGTAACTTTAATAATATCTTAATGCAACTGTAAATTAAATTAGACTTTCACTGTAGGTACACCATCTTTTTAGCTCTTGTTCTGCTGAAGAAAGTGTAGAGCTGCATATGAATGTGTGCATGAATGAATCAAGAAGTGTTAATGAGAACTTTAAGGATGAGAAATGAATTCTGTGGGGGAATGTGAGATGCATTATTTTGTTTATTTGCTCTTTGTTTTGTTTCTGTTTGTTTGCCTGGTGCTGGTTAAAGAATGCCTTTAAATCGAGCTGTTTAGCTCCAGAGCTGACCTAGCTTTATAGGCACAGCTATTAGCTCAGTCACCAGTACTGCACAGGCACAAGCTGTAATCGTACGTACACATGCAGTGTATACCATGAACTTGCATGCATGTTATACGTGCATTTGTTCATTATGCAATGCAGAATTTGTTTCTTGTTAATGCTATGCAGATTAAGGTAATTGTTCTGTGAGAATGTAAATATAGTCTTGACTACACTTTCTGTGTAGCTAAAAGAGGTGCTCGCAAGCCTGTCCAGCTGCTTCTTCCTTCCACCCCGCTCCACAAAACCCAGCGAATAAAAGTGTTGTGAAACAGGTCCGGCAGCCACAGTCACTTTGTGTAATAATAGTTCATTAAACAGAACTCTGGGATGCAGTGTGCACCAAGCCTTGAACCTTTCTGTGTGTCTTCTCCCTGTGCCTACATCATAATGCTGATTTTTCTGGACATCGTTCACCTTCTTTCTGGCTTCCAATGGCATCATTAAGGATATGAGGCAGCAGCTGTAAAAGTTTGATGTTTATCAGCCTGATTATGCAGGAAAATCTGCAGGTGTAGCTGGACTAGTAATTGCATAAAGAAAATGTTATCTTGCTGGCTGCTTGGTGTACCTGAACACTGGCAGATTCCTGCTGGGCTGAGGGCTGTGTCCAGGCAGGCTCCTGATGGCCTGGCGGGCAGCCAAGCCTGATGATTTTCTTTATCTCAGAAGATATGCAAAATTGCTACTGCAGTTTAAAGAGTGATTGAAAGGTGACAGAAGTGGTAAAGTAACTGACACCACATAAACTACAGCGTACTTTGTTTTGTGTCTGTGGTCGTGAGAGTGTAGGTTAGCTCGGGAGTGTAGGTTAGCTCTAACCTCTCCATGCCTGGGATGCAACTCAATTACCTTGGATTTTTTTTTCTTTTTATAAATACAGGCATCATTAGAAAATACACTGAGTTGAAATCAACTCCTAATTTTAAACCTGTAATGGTAACAGAAAAGTCAAGTGAGACACAGGTCTGCAGTGCTTTTTGAACATTATCTTATTTATAAGTGAAAGAGAAAAAACAGTAGGTGCCTGATTCATAAAACTCTCGAACTACACTGCCCCAAGGCCTCGGCTCTTTGCTGCTCTGCTCGGACCTGAGATGCAATGATGCTGAGTCCTCTGAAGAGCCCTGCTGAGGACTTGCGTGAGTCATGGTGGCAAAGGAGTTTGCTGCCTCCTCAGTTTGCAAATAAAGATCCAGAGACACAAATACTCCACTCCTCAGGCTGGAGTGGGGAAGTTGGGGGTGAGGACAGCCAGAATGCTGTGTCCCCTTCCTCTGGTCTGTGCACCATGGCTGCAGTGTGCTCCTCTCTCTCTTCACCCCCAATTCTATAAGCACTTTGATTCAGACGACCTTTGCAAAGACCAAATGTCTGAACTGTTTTCACTGAAGCAAGGATTGGGTAAGGCTAGGCAAGAGGAGGACCCATGGTTCTGTATTCCTGTACTGTGGGCACGTGAGTGCTGATTAAGCCAAATAAAGTTGTTGCTGTTGAGCCTGTCAAAGTTCAAGGTGAGAAGAAGAAGTGTGAACATTTTTATTAGCATTCCTTCTTCTGAACGTATGCCACACCAAAACAAGCAAGTAAATGGTACAGTAGCCAAAGAGAGAAGTACTGTTCTGCAGATCATAGCATTTTCCACTGGAAAAAATGTAGGCCTGCTTAATTTCTTTTTAAAGCATGGTAGCGTCAAATATAGCAATTAAACTCCAGTTTACACATTTGAGATTTTGATGAGCACTTCATGTAAGTGCTCTCAAAGCACAACATATAAAAATGATTATGCTTTATATGGGCAGTTACTGGGGAGGTGGGATGTCTCTTGCATTTTCCCCATTTTTTCCCCCTTCAGCTCCATCCTGCACACAGCCAGTGGCCGGAGCCAGGCAGGAGGCCCACAGCCAAGTCTGCAACAGAGTGGGCTTTGTGTCCCAAGCACAAACACCACTCTTTCCAAGGGAATGGGCAAAAGGGGGTCTGACCCAGAACCACCAGCTGTTTGTGGCTTGTCTGTCAGCGAGTGCAAGACAAGTGCCTTCTCTGTGTCAATGCTATAACCAGCCATCCAGCAGGCAGTTGAACAGTTGAGCTTTATTTGACCAAGTTTAACATCGGCCATAGAGGATTTCAGCTGTGTCACAGGACTGCACAAGGAGCTTCACATGCTGTTTTTCCATTCTCATTCTTAATTCACAATTTTTACCAACCATGGTGTAGTTTGCAGCATTTCCTATCTTCAGCAACAGAGAATCAAGATGTTTTGGGGCTTTTGCAGTGTTGCTGGTGTGGCTTGTTATACCTATACCTGAATTCCTCATGAGAAGAAGAGAGGACATACGTAAGCCATTGCCATTCAGAGCACTGCTCCGCAGCTCTGTGTCACCTGGCACTGCCTATCCTCACCCCTCAGCCTGGTACCAGCTACTGAGATTAACTGGCCTTAAGCTATCTGTAACAAAGCATGCAGTGTTTCCATCACCAGTCCACTCTTCATTCAAAGCCCATTCTTTTTGTTTTCCTCTAATTCACTTGTTAGAGAGCGTTCCTTTGCTGCTTCTCTGTGCCTGTGGGCTGGACTTCAGAAAATAAAGCCAGGTAAGACCTATTTTGAGGCCTGGTTAGATGTCGTGTTGGCTTCTGGGTCATAGTTTTTGACTTCCATGCTGTAGAGGGGACAACAGAGGGGAAATACGCTCATAAAATGGCGAGGTACAAAGTCCCATGTGTCCTTCCTTTAGGGCAGAGCACCAGCAGTCTGCCTAGAAAGTCCCAGTCTGACTTTCCAGGGAGACTTGAACTTGCTGTAAGCAGCTATCATATTAAGAGGTTTATTTTCGGTTAGGTACAGTGATGGGGATATCATTGTTTTAGGACTCAGTACAGAAAAGAGCCATTACCTCCTAAATTTTTTAAGTTCTTGAGGAATTTTGCAACATGCTAACAGGGAGTGTCCTTTAACAAGGAGCCAAAGCTAGAGGCTATACAAAATGAAATTTTAAGCTTGGTTTCCGTCAAGCTGTAAAAAATCATTGGACTTTATTTTGAGGGATTATGTGTGGGATGTGGTCTTTTTTCTTAAAGGAACATCATCAAACTTTTTGGTTTTTGGGGGGATTTTTGTTGAAAGAAGAATTTTTTTTTTTTTCCTTTTTAAAATATATTTAAAAATAAAACAGAATTGCCTGTATCTTCAAGTACTTTCTTTTGCTGGCTTTACACCATGCTTTTTTACTGATTCTGTAGTTACCTCTGCCACTCCTAAAATCTTAATTTCTAACCCTCAGCATCAGAAATCAATATTCAGAGGAAGTTACAACTGATTTTTCTTTTTTCCTTTCTTGAGGGTGTTCTCATTAGGCATTTAGGCCAGGCTGAGCACCACTGCTCTGAGGATGTGCAACAGAGAAGGAAATGGGAGAAGTAGTGTTCAGGAGATGCCACTATGCCTCCTCACCAGCTACAGGGAGACTGGATGGACTTCCAGCTTCATCTTGTAGGTGATTAATGTCAGATGACACAGATCTCTGTAATGTTTTTGAAGCTATTTTTTTTGTAACCTGTTCTTTATTTCTCAGTTCTCACTTAGTTACATCTCCAGACTGGAATTTTGAAGGAAACAAAATATTTGTGCAGTGGAATGCAGTCTCCAGAGCAGAAAATGCTGTGTATCTTTGCTGAAAGTACTATAGAGAGGCATACATGCTGTTCGAGAATATTAGCATGTAATTGCGTTATATGTTGGCCTTGGCCAAAATGCTTGCATAAGAATAGCCCATCCCTGTGTTGCAGTGCACATTTCACTGCATGCAATGCCATGCCAGAAGCAGATTTTTTTAAAATGATGTGGGCTAAAGGAATGCTCCAAAAAATATGTCATCTCTAGTGCTTGTTGTTTTTCTCGGAGTTGGAGCTTGCAGAGCAGACTCACAAGCTGGCAAAAGGGAGCAGAGGACTCCAGCACAAGAAGTGCTGAGGCTGGAGGAGGAACCCAGGGAGATGAGTTGGCTTTAGTGATGAAACCCTGAAACTCCAGCCTGAGCTGAGAGGGACTTTCCTGCCCTCCTCCTGGCCTTGGTGGCTCATTCCTGCCCCCACTGCTCAGCTTTGACAATTGCTCTTCTTGGGCCAGGTCTCCAACCTGGTCTACATGCATGGCAACAGGGTCAGGGGAAGCTTGAGTCACTTCAGGTCCTTTTTAGGGGACAACTTGAGTTCCACATCTGTGTAAAGCTATTGTGAAATTGCACTCATCATACTGAGGCTTGTCTTGTCATTGCCAACATGCAATGGATGAAATCTGGACCGAGAAAAATCAACTTCAGACACTTGGTAATGGAGCTGGGCCAGGATCTCTCTTAGTATTGCAAATTGTTCCCCTTTTTGGAAGACGTTAGACTCCTACATGATGGTCTCAATTTTCCAGTGTTAACTGTGTCACCTGCAAGTTAAAGTGTGCTTCTCATCTGCTTTGTATTCTGTATATCCCTTCTTTTATATAATTATGTGTTGCTGCAGAAAGGATTGATATAAATCTTTCATACAGGATGTCTCCTGGATTGTGTGTGGGAGTGGGAAGTTCTGCAGAGGTTAAGTTTTTGTCCTGAGCACAGGTTGGGTTGATTTGCCAGCAGAAGGCGTGATGTTACGGTTGAAGAGAAGGACAAAAGCCAGAAGACTGGATCCCCAGCTACCCTGGACAAGAAAAGGGACAGACAGATCTTGTGCCCAGAAGCAAAGCAATGATGTTCTTGAGACTGGAATTGGCATGTTGAAGTGCTGATCTGGAGTAGGGGAGAAGGGAATCTGAAGTGCAGCAACTTTAATCTGTGTACGCCTTTCTCAGGGAATAAATGCATTTTAATCACAAATGACCGTATATACAAATAATCCCTTAGTTCTTTGCTTAGTAGCCATGCATAGACACGTCGTAGAAACCTCAAGTTCACCATGTTCCTGAGCACGCTAAATTTGGTGTGTACTGAGCAGTGGAAAAGTGGGACTCATGATTTTTGTAAGGCATGCATGTATCTTGGATCTAGATGACTTGTTTTCTGCTAACCTGGCCAGTTCTTCTTTGCTCTGCCCTGAGGCCATTTAATTACACTGACTTTCCTACCTGTTTTACAGAGCGATAGCTATTTGATGAGCTTTCTGTGCTCTGAAACCTTTCCAAATGCTCTAATGTATTTTAAGATTTTTAAAAATATTTTTGTCCCTGTCCTATTAGTACCAAATGTATTTTTTTCAGCCGCTTCTTATCACTTCTCTTCAGTTGTTTATGTCTCTTTCCTTCCTTCCTTCTCTTAAGTCACTCCAACCTACATGAGCTAGTTCCTTGCACCTTTACCAGTATTTTGCTCTTGTCCAACTTATTAATCTTGCAGTCCTACTCAGAATACAAGGTGTTTGAATGGGGTCTGATATAGGGAGTTAAGCCAACAATAATTTGGGGCTGTTGCACTCTTGTCTGCAGCAGGCTATGCATCCCCAACCTGTCCCTTCCATGAATACCAGAGCTTTTGCAGTCAAGCAGGCAGTTGGTTCATGCGACTGCAAAGGAGTATGTTTTCTTGTTATTTTCATCAACGGGGTGAGAAAAGGTTCCCTACCTGAGCTTCTCTTTGGGTCCCTTTGCTGGCTCCTGCTCCTCTCATTCTGCTTTGTCAGTTTGTAGTCAGTGAATGGCACCTGCCTCAGTTAATACAAGGTTGTCCAGTTTGTGTGATCCTTTTTGTTTTTTCGGCCTCAATATTATGGCAAAAATGCAGCCAAGCAGGTGGCAAACTTCCTTCACAGGTAGATCTGGGAGGCTGGACAAGCATTTTTTAAACCTGCCGTATTGACAGAGTTATTACAACTGCAGGCTAAATGTCTTCAGTCTGCAGTGTGAATGCATGGCTTGTGATAAGTCGCTGAACCCACTGCTTTTGGAGGGAGGAAGCATACTTACTAATACATTGTGCTGTTGTGTGGGATATATTTTTTTTTTCTTTCCCTTTAATTTGAATATTTTAGCATAGTAACATTTTAAATTCTGGGAAAGTATGAGAAATAGGGACTGTGTGTCTGAAATAGTGACTAACTCTTTTATCTTGGTCATTTAAAACAGAAGTGACTAAAGAACACCAGAACAGGGAGACTGTGGAATGCCTTGCTGACAACAGCTCAGATGGCATTTCACCACCAGCTCCTGGTCCAGGTGAACAGGGCAAACTGAGACACCTCATGTGTTCCCTTCCACGCTGCATTTTTATGGTTTGTGAGAAACACGCTCAAAAACTTCCCATGCGTAAGGGGACCCAACTCTATCAGCCCCTTTCAGAATCAGAAAACTTTCAGGGTCATGTGGATACGGAGCAGGTGAATGGTGGCACTGTGTCACAGTTTACTTTAGTGAGTGATAAAGTGAAAATACTGTGTTTTTCTCCTCTCTTTCCCCTCACTTCTCCTCCCTTTTGTTCAGGGATGCAATGGGATGGTGCTCGTGCATTTGGGAAAGAGTGTGTGGTACAGGGCAAAAGCAAGTAATTGTGCTTGATGAACTCATATGAACTTTTTTTCCTTTCATTTTCTTCTGTACATGAGTATCAGATCTTTCACACTGTTCCTCTACATGTATTGCTTTCCAAGCTTTTCCTCATACATCCGAGAGTTAGTTTCTCTAGACCTCACAAACAATTACTTGTCATCCCTCCCTCACCCTTAAACTTTGCCTTAACCTTTTTTCTCTCTCCTCTTCTTTAAAGTATCTCTGGTCTTGATGCATAGGGAGCAGTATTTGGTACAAATCTTTGCTTCCCTGAAATTGTACCTTGCAAAGCCAATTGGGCTGACTTGATTCTGTGTACTTTGCTGGAGCAAGAGAAGCTCTCTGGCAAAGCCTTTCTTGATATGGAAGCTTTGAGCATTATTTACAGAAACTTCCCAATGAATTTTAGTGATGGGACAACTTGGCTACACATTTCTGATCTCCTCAGAAAGAATAGAGCTATTGGAAATTCAGAACTTTGGAGCGTAGCAGTTTTGCACAGGGCGGAGGGAGAGGTTAGTAGACCTGAGGAATCTTCTCCATCTAATCCAGAGGACCTGCATGATGGTGAAGCAATTGGACTAGCACTGTGGTGAGGATGGCGACCTCTGCTTCTCTTCTGATGTTTTGTGCTTGAAAATACCATTCTTAATTTCCATGAAATGCTGAGTTTCACAATTGTTTCCAATTGACACATAAAATTAGATGAATGGAAATTGCTACCATCCACTAAAGCTTCAAAGGAGTAGTTGTGTTTCAGTAATTAGTTTGGCTGTTTAAATACCTGCAATTCATCCTGTTCTGGTTTGTAGTTAGTAAAGAATCCACTGCAGATAGTGATAGCCTGAGGGGAGCATATCTGCCCTGTAAACACTTCTAGCTGATCAGCATTGTGAATGTGTGTGAGATGTCAGCTTTGCTCAAATGCAGAAGTAAAGAATGCTTTTCTAATGTGTGTTCTCTTAATCTGATGCTTAATCTGAGATTTTGGCTTCACAAACCAAAGTATAGAGAGGGTGAACAGGAAACACTATAGAAAAAAAAAAGGGAACCAGAATATGTTATTTGCAAAATGTATGAGGTCAGTGCCTGCTAAATTTGGTGGTAAGGGCGTGCAATGAGGCCAGCATAGCATTTTCTTCATTTGGTCTGTCTGCTTGTGTGAAGCATTCTCTGAAGTAAGCTCTCCATTTGCAAGAGGAGCCTACTGGCGCCCTGTTTTCCTTTCCTCTCTGCCTTCATGTCTTCTGGGTCACCATTGTTCATATGTTTTTCTGGTCCCCTCTCTGATATCACACAGCATCATGGCAGTAAAGCACACTAGAGTTCTCTTGTGGGAAATACAATTAAAAATGAAGTCTGCAAAAGTTGTTCTAGCAAAGCTTTGTATCCACTGCAATTTAGTAATGAAATGATTCCTTCTTGAATTGCAAGGAAGCAAATATTGTGACTCAGTTCAGTGGGATCTTTAGTATGACAAGTACTAACAAACTTTATTTGCTCTATAAATTATTTTTTGTTTTGTCTTTACAAAATATAAGACTGTAGAACATAAAAAAAAAAAAAAAGAGAGAGAGTAAATGTGTTTTCTTGAGTCTCTACCAGGTGTTGTAACTTAATCCAAAGTCTTCTAAATTTAATAAAGTAAAAAGGATTTCATAGAATCATGAAATGATGAAATTATGGTTGAAAAAGACCTCTGAGATCCTCAAGTCCAACTATCAGCCCATCACCATCATGCTCACTTCTTTTTTTTTCCATTGACTTTGGGTTTCTTTTGATGAAGCTTCAGAAGAAAAAAACGTTTGGGCAATTGTATTCTTACTAGAAATATGCAAACATAACAGTGTCTGGATTTAGATTTTTATGCATACATTTTGGAAAGTTTTTTGTTTTCATTTGTATGGCAAGGACACAAATAAGATTTTCACTGGGTGGAAATGAAGTAAGTCCTCTTTGCCTCAACTGGTGATTAGGATTTTGTGGATTTTTTTCACTTGTGGCCTTCTAATGTACTGCTGGGAACGTGACACTCTAATTCCACAGCAGTTATAGTGTTCTGAACTTCTAATGAGAAGATCTCATGATACTCCTTATTTGAGTGGCTTAAAAACTGAATGAAATTTTGAATAGTTGGACTATTTACATATGTAAAGCTTCTAAGGGCGTTGTTATTTCAATTATCTTTATGGTGGCTGAGACTATACTAATTGTGGGACTGGTTTGATTCCTTTTGTCAGTACTTTAACTTGTAGTAACAAGGCAGACCAATGGAAAAATGTTCTGTATTTGAATAGTTTTCGATGCAGCTGGGAGTTGCAAAGTGCTTTGTTGACCCAGCCCAGCAGACAGACCAGAGATATATTTTGTCTCGATCTTGTTGTTGTGAAGGTATGAGATTACCTCTGAGAAGGGGAGAACCAAAGGGAAAATTAGTCTTGGGGCTTACTCAGCCAGCGTGTCTCCTATTGAATAATTCATATTTGTCAGTACAGTGTTGCCTCAGGGAAGTTTTTGCACTTGATGAAAATAAAAGCAAACTTCATGGGGGGGTGGGAGTCTGGACAGCATCGTATCAGGGTATGGGAACAGCGTGGGCATTTGGCCTCCTTGCAACATCCTGTTTCCACAAGTTATCACAGCAAGTCTACACCTTCTTTCCAGCCTTCACTTCCTGAGCTCTCCTCTCACTGTGCCCTTCTGCTGTTAACTCTTTTTCTTCCTGCTTGGCTAGGAAGGAGGACTGAGTGCCATGTGCCAGGCTGCCTTTGGTGCTTTGCCATGTGGAGATGAAGGATGGAGGTTGGGAGGAAGGAAAACCTCACTGTGTGAACCCAAAACATGGCAGCTGGGCCAGGCCACCACCGAACTGTAGATCCTTACGGGGAGGGAGACCTCCTCCTGCTTTGGCATCATGTCCGTAAGGAGAGACAGCAGTTGGTGGGCATTCCTTGGGATGCACATAGTTGGCCTGTAAGCTGATATTCAGGGAGAAGAGCATAACAATATGGATAATGTTACAAGGTGCTCCTTCCTTTTGTGTCTACTGCATCTGGGTAGCCTGGAGCTAGGCATTGTACCCAGCCACTGCTTTTCATCACCACCAAGGACCAACTACCATTAATTTGTTTGAAGTAAGTCCTTTCTTAAACCCAGGAATACGTAAGACTATGTCTGTGACAAGTATCACACACAAGTATCATGTGACAAGTAAATACCTTATGTGGAGGAAGACCTATTTCTTTAAGCCTGCTTGCTGATAATGTCACAGCATGCTCATAGGTCTCTGGTAGGAGAAATGATGGAAACTCGTCACTTTCTCTGTCATACCTATCATCAAACATGTTTTTTAAATGTGTAGTAGTACATTTAGTCTCCTGTTATATCTGGAACCGGGTATGCTCTTATAGGAATCTCTTTTATCCTTCTATGTGCCTTTTTTTGTTGTTCCAAATCTTTTTTCAGATGGGGTGACCAAGAGTGCATGCGGTCCTGGCTTTGCGAACATATTATCAGTGTGTTTCTCTATTTTACAGCCCCTGAATGCTGAGCTGATATTCTCAGAGCCCTTTACACTAACATGCTTAGATTTCCTTACTGAATTGTAATAGCTCATGTTAATCTCATCAGTAATCCCTTTGTGGGACTATTTTGATGGCCATCCAGACTGATTTGAAATAACCTTAAAAGGCTTTTTGTCCAGCATCGGACTGGAAGGCAGATACCATCTCCCTGAAAAGCTAGAACATGAGGGGCTTCGGCAGAGAGAGAACAGGAGAACTGAGAGCTGGTGAATGAATTCTGGAGGGAATCTGTCCTCTGAAGAACTGCTTCCAGCCCTGCTTACACAAGAAAGAATACATTTTTTTACTTCAGCCATGGATAACTTCAGTGGCCATGGTGAAAGGCACGTGGGAAGGGTTTTAGTAGTCTTCCATGTCTCTGATTTACTTCTATCTTTGATTTTGCTGCTCAGTCCCTTTGTTTCTTAACGAATCCTTAAATCTTGACACAGACCCATTCCCCGTTGATGTGGCAGCATATTTGTCCTTTGATGTATTAGGCCACTGTATCTAAATTACAGGGGAAACAAAACTGCCTTTGAATTCATAGGATGGCACAGCATAATTTCACCCTCTGTGTCTGAATTTTGTGGGGGACGAGGATGGAGTTACAGTGATTTGAGACGAGGTGGAGTCCTTGGGCAGATGGCAGTTGTTGGGAACACAACAGCGTGGCTTTCAGTGCTCTGGCACACAGAGAAGTGGTGGCATCTCCAGCAGCTTCCAGGGATTTTGGTCAGCTGTGACAGGCTTAAATCTTTTAACTTAATTGCTTGATCTAACTGGAGGGATGTGGGGAGAGCTGCATGACCAGGAGTTGGAGGACCAGAGTTGCCTTTGCAGAGGTGAGCTTTCTGTTGAGGCTGGTAGCATGAAGCTGGTCTTTGTGTAGTCATGTTTTTATTCTTGTAAATTATTTTAAATGAGCTTTTTTGGAACTCACAGAATTAAAATAAGAATCACCAAAAATGGCATTTTATGCTTTTTGAAGAAGTTTTAAGTAAATTCAGACTTTTGAAGCGGTGATGGTTGCTGGCTTAAAAATTGTGCATTAATCAGATTAATCAGATGCTGAGAGCATATTATATCTGGGATATCTGCACTATATAAAACCTTTCTTCTCCATTTCTAATTGAATCCTCATTCCCATCCAAAGAGTAACACAAGTCATTAATTAAAGAAAAGAGAAATGAGACAATTTTCCTGTGTTTATCTTCTTACAAGCAGAAATGTACCAGATGTAATGTCACAATAAGTACTTGCACGTCATATAATTTGATAATTCAATTCTCACTGTTAAGTAACTTTCTTTAAGTAATAACTTGAAGAAAAAAATGCAAATGGGATACAAACATGATAAACATTTAAATTGAGGCTTCCTGCATGTGGATTTAAATCATGATAAAAATCACAAAGCAGCTTTTATATAAATTAAAATGGTCTACCCCCGTGGAGGGGAGCATTAAGGATATGTTAGGAAGTGACTTGGAAAATGCTGGTACTATCAGGCCTGGAACAAGGAGGATGGAATATAAAAGGTCCCAGAGCATCCAAGCTTGCTGTCAGTGTTGGTTTGCTTTGCAGCATTATGATACACCAGTCACACACTGCAGAGGGGCTTATGGGGGGGCTCCAGTTTTAGTATATAGACGAAGAGAATAAAAAGAGGAAACAGATGCCTAGTTTCACAGGGATTCCTGCTGCCTTTATTGCACCAGCATCTAACGCAGTCTTTACCCTTCTCCTCAGCCATTTGAATCTGATAATCTGTTTTTTGTTAAACAAACCACATTATTTGTCAGTAAACTCTCACTGGTTTGGAGTAGTTTGGCTTTGTTGTTTAATGACATCCCTTAATTAATATGTTAGCCCTACAGAGAAACTCACCAGCTTATCTGTTGCCTGACTTCTGCCCCTATTTGGCCTGCCCTATTTGTATTGAGATACATGCCTAAAAAAACAGTGGAGGTTGGGGTGCTAGCATCCAAATACAGGCTGGAGTGTCCCTTCCTCAAAGCATCCATAGTCTAAATAAACAGCAGTGAGGAAGAGGAAAAAGGAATACAGTGTGCGCATGAGTGAAGCAGTACATCCCAGCATTGTGTTAGCTCCATAATTTTTTTTTTTAATCCCCATTTTATGGCTTTGCCCTTGAAGTCACAGACTGCAGGAGCCCACAAAGCAGCCAGCACTCCAGATGTGGATTTTATGGGAGCAGGTAAGGCCACAGGTGGTGCAGTGCCTGCAGACCAGGGAGGCACTCACCCTGCTCCTTCTCTTCTGCACACAGCATCTCACAGCCTATCTGGGACTTTGCTGAAGAACCAGATGCTTCCTTTTCTGTTCAAGGCACATGGGTCCATTACTGGGAAGACCGAATGGCGGTGATGAAATTATCTCTGGGTTTTTCTCCTCCCCCTTTTCCCTTGTTAGTAATTAGAGAGTAATAGTTTGAAAATGGCTTCTCCTTGAAAACAGCCCTTTTTTTTCTTGTAAAAATGCTGAAGAGGGAAACCGTTGCTCCCAGGACTTTACACAATTGCAGTGAGTAAATAAATTCTTCAGATACATTTTGAGCACCGAAAAAGGTAAAAACTCACAGGTCTGTTGCACTTTGATTTCCACTGGTGTTTGAAATTCAGTTTGTGTCATTAATAGCTGAATCTTGTTATCTGATGGTTGTTCGGTGACCTTCACAAAATGAACAGCTTGTTTGGTTTCCTTGTAGTTCTCAGTAGATAAATACCTATGTTGCAGGAGTTACTCATCTATGAAACTTTTCTGGTTGTTTCAGGGTGTTGGGGTATGAGTTTTGGTTTTTCTTCTCTTCCCTGAGAATTTTACCTACTCTAATTCTGGAGGGAAATGAGCATTGAACTCACTTTCAAGAATAGCTACTGCATAGCAATTGAGCTACAACCAGGGCAAACTGAAGTGCTGGTTAAATTAGTGGGGAGAAGCAAGTGTTTACTAGGGATTGGAAGGCTAATGCAAAAATAATACCCTGCTGAGCACAGGAGGGGTGTGGGACAGTACCGAAAAAGTAAATGTTAGTCTAAGAAGACTTTAATTAAAATTATGTTCAAATATGCTGTACTGGCACTGAGGCAGCTCAGGAGGTAGTGTTGAAGAGTAAGAAGGAGGACTTTTTCATTCCCCTTACCCTTTTTCCCTTCTACTGTTTTTCTCCTTTTTCTTTTTTCCTTTTTTTTCCCCCTTTTTTTCCATTTTTTCCTTTTTTAATTATTTTTTTAATTTTTTTTTTTTTTTTTTAATTTCCATCAGACCATGGTAAGGGTTTGATTCTGGTGCTCCTTTTCCTGTCAAATGCAGACATACAGCTTTTTTCCATGCCTTTTTTAACCCAGGAGGCAGCCAGATGTGAGGTTCCTGTTCCAGACCTGTTTGCAGCACATTTGCTGCCTGCATCAGCTCCCTGCTCATAGACTTCTTGCTGGGTTATTCAGAGAACAGAAAATCTCTGTTGTTGAAGCATAACAGGTTATGTAAGGGTTTTGAAAGTACAGCCTCTAGCATTTAAAGTCTTTCAAGTTTCTTAAAAAAATTACAGGCTTGCTGGGTTTTCCTGCCACGGTCTTTTATACACCAAAATTTAGGATCCTTTGTAACATTATGTTCTGGCCTCTCAAAAGGTGAGTAGCAAGTTTTTTCTGCTGCACTGATCAGTGGTTTCATACAAATAGCAGAGGGCAGTTGTATTACAGGTGCTGGATAACTTTGACATGAACGTGTGATCGGACTTAGATCTGCAGTGGGTTGACAGATCACAGGCATTTTAGCACTTCTTTATTAAGAGAGACAGAAGTATTTTTAGTCTTTCGCCCATAAAGTTTAGTAGGAAGTTTTCTACCTGCATATAGAATTTAAAATGTAGTTTAATTCTTCCTGCATGTTGTGTTTCCAACTGAGAGACACAAGCTTAAGAACAGATAGACTACTTTAGTGCCACCTGCCAAAAATAATAATAATAATAATAAAGCCCTTCAAAACTGGTTTAGTCATTTGATTACCTGCTGTGTATTTAATGTTATATTCATTTCTTATGCATGGTGTTCCTTGCTCAAGTAGCAGGTGATACTCCTCATATCTTGGCTGCAAATTAGACTGTCTTCAATTCTGGAGACTTCTGTCACTGTTTCATATACAGACCTAAGGGTTTTCCTATGAGCTGGTGGTAGCACGCATCAAGCTATCTGTCAAAGCAATCCAAGTCCTGCAGGCTGTTACAGGCCTCATTTCAGAACGTAGAACCTCATCTGAATAGACTCACTGTGTGTACCAGCAATTTAGTGCTGGTAAAATCCACCACTTCTATCATATCACCTAACAGTTGGGGTAGCTTTACCATAACCTCCCTGTACCATGGGTAACTCAACAATCTTAAGATCCCACTGTGAATTTTTCACGAGTATTAAAACAACATGTCCCAGACAACATGTTCCTATTCTCTTACACTCTTATCACGTGAGCTTGAATTGCTCAGCTGGCCTCTTTGTAATGCACTTTGTCCCTTGATGAGGAAAGATTAATCAAGATGACTGTAATGAAGTTTAGTATCATGAGGAATGACCCAGGAGATCTCAAGAATTTGTCCACTAAAAGCCAACATTTGACGTTTTTTGTCCTAAATAGACTTTCTTGTCTTGGCTGCACAAGCTTCAAGGAAGCCCTTTGCTATGTCTGTTTACTCAGCGTGTCCTTCTATACTTGAGTTTCATCTTAAGAGTGAGATTCTTGATGCGTTGGCATTTTCAATTACGTTTGTTTACTGCAACCTTGTAACCAGACTAAGAAATCTTTGTTTAGGTAGTGATGCCTGTGTAGGCCAAAGACCGCTTGATGCCATTGTGCTGGTATTGCTGAAGCTCCCTTGATAAAACCAACAGCAGGATTTGCAGAAACCAGTTAATGGCATTCCTGTGGAAAAGGAAGCCTTCTTACATTGTTGGGAGAAAGAGACTGTGGCCATCTCTAAGCTGCCAGAGTAACCTGCTCAGTCTGAAGTGATGGATAGAAGGCTTTTGTTTCGGATTTTTGGTTTCATATATGAATTCTCATTTTTGCTTCAGCATGCAAATAGTATGACTGAGTCGACCGATCTATTTTAAGTTTATTCTGAATACAGCTGTCTGGTCTGACTGTGATCTGTAACAGAGATGAGTGAAAGAAGAAACATAAAAAAAACAAAGCAACCCTGTCGTATGCAACCCAAATGTGTGATACAGGACTTGTATTAAACCTTCCTGATGGGAGTGAGGAAAATAAGAGGCTTTCTACAGTTGATTTATACAGCCTGGTGCATACAGTTTATATACATGATGTCTTTCTGCTTTGGGAAATGGCTTTTAATGTTGTGTTGATTATTTTCATCCTTACTGCAATGAAGACAAAGTCTTGTAATTTTTTTCAAGAAATAGAGTTGTCAACTGACATAGTCTTGAGATGAAAATATACTTGCATGTTTTACTTAGGTCAGCATTACATAAGAAGCTACCATCAATCTGTAGACCTTCTGATACCTTTTGATATCCAGGAAACACTCCATAAAATACTTGGCTTACAGCCTGCATAATTCAAGAAAACTTTGGAAACTGTTCCTACTAACTGAAACCTTTTTTTAGTCTGTCGTGCTCTTGACCAGAGTTTATTTGCTTTTCTGTTAAATATAGCTTTTTTTAAAAGAAATAGTTCTTCACATGAAAAGAGAAACATCGGGGACAAATGTAATGACGCAAACAATGCAAAAGTATTTCCTGAGTTATTCCATTGCATCTGTTAGTTCTTTGCATAATCTTTTCTTCAGAAACCTTATCTAACCAGTCGTATCAGACATGTCTTGGTTCTTTAATCTTGAAAATCCAGTGTATGAAAATTAAAAATTCCCCCAAATGTGGATTAGTGGTTGGGTCTCATACAAATACGTACAAAGGAGATGTTCCTCACAGCACTGACCTGTGCTGGGAAGCCGGGCTTGGAGCGGCTGTCCCACACCCTCAGATGAAATAGCTGAACTACCTGTGTGAAAAGTAGGACTGACCACTCTCATGTGATCCTTGTTCTTCCTTACCAGTTGGTGGAGATAGTCCTCACCCAAGTCCTTTTTCTTACGTCTAGTTTTTGTGCTGAAAAACTGGGATTTGCAAGCACCTGCAGTTCCTAAGGCATCAAGTTGCCTATCATTGATAGTTTTTAAATTTTGCAAGTTGGAACAAGGGAAATTCCAATTCAATGTAAGGTAGAAAATCTTCAGAATGTGAGGTCAAGCAATGGGACAAGTTGCCCGAAGAGTCTCTATAATTGCTGTCCCCTGAGGAATTCAAAGCTTGTCTGGACGAGGTCTTGAGCAGACAGCACTGACTTTGAAGTTGGTGCTACTCTGAGCATGGGGCTGCACCAGATGACCTTTGGAGACCCCTCCCAGTGTATCTTGTGAGATTTTGTTAAGTGTTTAAATAAAAATCTTCTGAATACTGTCTTAGTGAGTCCAGGATAAGGAAGGTAAATGTGGATTCTTTGGATTCATTTATCATTATTTCTGTAAAAAGCCAAGCATCCTACTACCTGTCAGAGAAGATGATTCTGAAGAAACGTGTGTGAAACATGAAGAAGGTGGTGATAGGAGAAATGGGTAGAAGACAAAGTTTTGCTCTTGAAAATGTAATCATAGAATATTGTTGCAAATACTGCACATCTTGGAAAAGAAACTCATTATCTTTCTTATGTTTGCAGTTTTTATTCCTTTTTTTTTTTTTTTTTTTTTTTTTTTTTTTTTTTTTTCCCCTAAAGTAATGGAAGTGTTTTTGTAATTGGTTTCTGTATGTCCAGACCTTTCTTAAGATCTCTGATTTTTGTAAGCAAATCCATGCCTGGCAGCAGCCTGCCTATTGTATGTGCTAGCAAAGCCTGTATCAAGAGAATAGTTAAAGTCTTTAATCTTGTAAAGAATTAGTTTACAAATGCATGCCCAAGGATTCCCACAGAAACCAGCAAGAAGTGTTTGCTTGTAGATTTGTTTGCTTGGGAAGGTTCAGCTGAGTTCTCATTTTAACTCTGACTACCACAAAGTCCTTCGTATTAGAAACATAGTTGATATTTTGTGACTTGTTGATGATTAACGATTTTTTATCCATGTACACCAGGTTCATCTATTACCTTTGTGTAGCTTAAGGATGAGCTTTTAAATCTAAAATATTTAAGGAAGGAGCAGGTTATACTGAAACGATATAGTTTCCTATAACTTGTGCTAAAATATTACCTCGTTTCTTTGGCTTGGACAAAGTAATTGTTTTCTTTAATAACTCTGAGACTGAGTTTCTTTCCCCTTAAACTGAGAAATAGGCAAAATTCAGTCATCTGCTCACTGATCAGTAATCAAGTGACAAATCAATAAGCAATGACAGATCAAATGACCACAGTAGTTTGCTGCATGACTGTGAGTGGCTGTAGGAGTTAGAACAAGGTGGGAGGGATACCAGGAGCAAGGCACAAGCCATCCATAACCAACTCCTTGGCAATGGCCGCGAAAATAAGTGAGTCTCTATAAAATCATGCTGCGTCTGTGAGCAACAAGGCTAAACAAACTGGAGATGATGAGGTAAATTGGATTCAACCTTAGCAACCCCACTGCGTCCTCATAACTAATACTTCGTCAGCTCTGCTGCTGTCAGCTGGGTTTTCAGACGGTGCGCCAGGAAGGGGTGTACATTTTGATTTAGCCAAGACATGTAGCTCTCTGCTGGAGATTAACTGTGATCTTGTTTCTATTGTAACCAAGAGACTGTCTCAATAGAAGGGCTGCCTGTATGCAGAGGGAATTTGCTTCATTGTTGAAACAACTTTTGACTCCTGAATTTCTCCCCTGCAGTACTAAATAAATATCTTGGAGCTCCTGACCATTGTGTGATAAATTGTGACAGAAAAGTCAATATCTTCTTTTTATTGCCGGGAAATAAAAACAGTTTTCTGTGCAAACTAAAATATGCTAAGGTCAGCCTAGACAGGTTTAGAGGTGTAAGGTTGAAAATCTCGGAATTTATTTTGCTTTGGTTTATGCATTACCCGCATTAAGGTGAATTTCCTGTATATTATTCCTGTAATGTCAAACTTTTTGCTTGTTGGTTACCCATTTGTAGCTTTGACATTTGAAGAATCAAATTCTGTGCTCTCCCTATCTACATACACATTTTAGCATTTAAAATAGAAGAGCCTTAGAGTAAGTATTGGTTGACAATGAAGATGAATGTGCTCTGCTCACAGAAAACAAATTCTGAAAGACCTTAACTTGTAGCTTTAACTTTTAACTTGAGCCTTGTGATGGTGCGTGTGGGACTGGAAAATGTTTCACCAGTGCAAGCCTGGGCAATTAATGTGATGAAAGCCTTGGGTATAGGTGCCATTTGTCTAATGTAGCTGTTCAGAATGTGCCTCCCGTGTGGACACTTCGGTTTCTCAGAGGGAAAGTGAGCTGACTTTGCTTTGTGGGCACAAGTCATTATGCTTGAGTACCAATTTAAAGTAAATTCTGAAATAATTTTGTTCCAGGCTAGTGCTTGAAGTAGTGAAAATTAATTATAATAACTGAAGTGTTTTTGCGTAGGGAATATAGCCATTTAGTTTCTCCTGACCAGCTAAAACTAATTATTGTCATTTTACCATTAAGAAATAGAACAAGGTGGTAGCTGATTTGATGGCCGAGGAAGGCTTCTTTACAGTTTGAATTTTAGTTGTATAAGTAACATCTCTTTTTCTTTCAAACGGAAGAATTTGTCAGTTCAAACACAGACTATACTATCTAATTACTGTGTTTTGTTTAGTTTTTTTTAATATATATGTATGTATATAAAGATTCTGAGTTTAATTCTTCCCTGAGTAGAATCTTCACTGTTTAGTACAAGTGCGTTATGTCTTTGGTTTCAACAGTAAGCTCTTCACAATAAATATTGGCGACAAATAATGAGATAAGTTTACTTGGTTAATTTTACAGAACTATTTTTTGACCTCTTTATGCTTTGACAGCTCAGTCTTTGGTTTTAACTCTTGGTAATTGTGCTAGGAAGCAACACTGAGCAAAGCCGTGCAGCAAACGTAGTCAAACTCACATGGTCCAGCATCCTCTCACAGTGGGTGGGTTCTTGTGTTCTGCTTGTCCAGTTCTCAGGTTAAAAGTACATTGTTTGTACCTCCCTTATGATCTTTGATCTTTGGGAAGACAAAAAGCAGAACGTTTGAAAACACTCAGGTTTCCATGAGAGATTTCCAAGGAAAGGAGGGCCTTGCTATAGACATGTATGTGACATAGTGGTTCCTGGATCATCTAGATGACTGCTGATTGGTGTATATTTGCATGGTGATAGGGATATGGAACACTGTGTAATTCTGTATGAGAAAAGACAATGCCTAGTTCATTCTTTGATACTTATAATCGCTTAGATTTATCTTTCCATTCAGTTTTCTCTCTCACAAAGAGTTACATTAAAACATATTATTCAATTTCACACCTGCTGAGAGAAGTAAGAATAACCAATTTCGGTCATCTATCTTTTACTGTCTGTGTAAGATACTATCAAAATAAACCTGCTTAGATGAATGTCTGGGTGTCTCTGTCCTGTCTCTGTCAGTACAAACTCCATGTTGGAAACAAGGTAATCCATACTTTGGGTTTGAAATAAGTTTAGGGGAAAAGGAGGAACGGAAGGGTTCAATTTTCTTGTTTTAAGATTCGCTAATTGGGATTGGCAAAGCATAATGAACTGCCTCGCCTTCTCTGATTATGGTTTGCAGTCAAAAGAATAATGTATATGCATGTGATTTGGGTATGGTAATGTAGTAATCAAGCAAACAAAAAACCACTAACAACAAACAGCAAAACCACCTATTTAATTTACTCTTATTTTCCTGCCTCCCAAGTCTGTGCAGCACCACTTCAGCTTTTATAAATTGTAATTGGCTAGTATGACCTTGGATTTAAAATACTGGATTTGATGCAAATTCAAATACAGGTTTGTCAAGTGGAGTCACTTGGTCTTCTGGGTGCAGTTCATCCTTCTGAACTTTAGCTAAGTGCTTGACAGCTAGCTGAGACGAAACACTGACTCTTCCCTGTTGATAACAGAGGAAAAGAGAAAAATTGGCAGCTCCAAAAGCCGATTTCTTTCCACTTTAAAATAACTACTGGATGAATTTTCCTCTAGAGAGGTCCATTTATCCCTGTGAACTATAAAAGTTGCCAATTTCTAAACTTGTCATTTAAACTGAACAGATCTCTCCCTTTATGCCACTTTGTTGGCTGTTCTATCCATTTTAGATTTTAAGCTGCATTAGTTAGATCATGTTAAAGGCCTCCTTCTCCCCTCGCCCTCCTCTTCAATTTCTCATTTTTAGCCATTTGATTTTGTCAACATGGTCTCTGAAGGAATAGCAGCAGCATGTTCACAAAAGTGAACTGTGCCAAAGCAGCAGAGACAATTAAATCATCTCCTCATATCTTGGGAATTCAGCCAGTGCCTCATTTCTGTTCTGCAAGAAGACTTTCTTGTCTGTTTGGTCTTAAAAAAACCTGTGCCATCATGCTTGTTTAAATATGGGGATTGATTATGGTAGTGACTCAAGTCCTGCGGTGTGATAGTCCAGCTGCTGCAATGATGTTGGTCACCCTGCTATTGCTCTGCCTCTGAACTGAAGGGCACTTCTATGTAGAAGGACTTTTGCAGCTCTTCAGGTCTCAGTTATCTACTCAGCTTCCATCAGGAGCTCCATCTGGCCCAGTATAGAGCATTGCTAAGTATGAATGTCTTCTTATTCCCGGGTACTTTTGGCTTGGACTTGATACAGGCTGAAAGCAGCCCCATGCCTTACACAAAGCAGTCTCTTTCCATTGTGAAGGAGCAAGTTCCTGCTTAGACAAGCTGTTACTCTGGGGGTTGGGCACTCTCTGTCAATTCTTTGAGGAATCCAATGTTCTGGTTTTCTGCTCTTCTTGTAATTGGACTTTCTGGTTATTTGTAAGAAAAACAAAGTCTGACAGGCTCAGAATTAATGGAGACTGGTTTCCAGAGAATCTTATTTTGTGGTTGATTGACTTCTTAATCTAATTAATCAACCAGAAATATTGTAAGACCGCGGTGGGAACTCATGCCTTGTAAAGATCAGAGAGTCCAGTGACTAGAGCAACATTCATAGTGTCCTACTGCAGGAGTTTTGCTGCACTTTTACAACTCCTTATCGAAGACTTTGCACAGAAGTATTTTGTGCCATTTCCCTTCTGTAGGTCTTTTGGTGTCTAAGGAGGGCTTTCCTTAGGTTACATCCTTTAGCAGGTCTTTCCACCGTGTTGTGTTTAAGTATTTATTTGCCAGTCTTTCAGCACTAATAAAAGTTGATCACTGATCTTAGTTATTAGGAGAGGGCTGATACAGTGTGTTTGCACAAGCCCTTCAACCACACAATATTTCCTGAAACACTGTAGACCTCTCTTGCTATGCAGTGACAGCTTTTTCTTGCTGCTTTTTCTTGCTGTTTTTCACAAGGAGTGGAGTGCCCTGTGGTTGCTCAACAGCTGCCCTCTGCCATGTGAGCAGATACACTGGTTATGGATGGGCTGGTCCAGAAGTGCAAAGAAGAGGACTGTGGTGTGTTCGGCATCAATCAGCATAGCCTTGTGTGTAGCTGCTACGTGACCAATGAGAAAGCAGGCTGTTGATGCCGCCAAGGCACGCTTTGCAAGGATGTGAAGGTTTTCAGCTTCTCTGTTACCACTGCTTTACCATCTCACTTAGTTTCTGCTTGTGAGACAAGTCTTGGTTTGGTTTGTTTGTTTTGCTGTGTTTTGTTGTGTTTTTTTGTTTGTTTTTTGTGTTTTGGGGTTTTTTGTGTTTTTTTTTTGTTGTTGTTGTTGTTGTTTTTTCAAAAGCAGGGGGGATTTATTTAATTTAGGGGATTTATTCAATCCTCCTTTCAACAACTGTTCTCTCAAGAGAGTATATTGTGAAAAATATTACCGCTTCTCCTCTAGTTCCTACCCCAACCGTGGAAATCTTTGTCAGCAGCACCTTGTGTCTCTGTCAGACTTTTTAAACTTTGACTACTACATTGATGTCAGTCTCTCTTTTGCAGCGAGCCTCTGGATTTTAGGTTGTACAACTAAAACTTTTCAGCATGCTGAGAACCCGAGGCACAACTCAATTTCAGTAGCAATTTCAGAGCAAGACCTGAGTTGCCTGATGATTCAGTGTTTCAGTAGCATCAGTCTTTGTAAGATTTGCCTCACAAAGGGATACAATATCCCTTTTGTTTTCTCTGTCACAGATGACATACCAAACAACTGTCACATCTTTAACTTTTAAAAATCAGGTGGAAAATATATAACAGAGCAGACGCTAGTGCTTGTTCACACATGGTGTATGGGTTTGTTCTTATTAGCTGCATGGTATGGCTTTGCTTTCCAAACTGCAGTTCCCATCATCCCATATAATTTACCCTGCTGTAGTCAGGGAAGTATAAGCTCTGTGCAGGGAGGCAAGGAATGAAAGACATTGATGTTGAACATAAAGCAAGCCTTGCAGTATGTTGTGGCTTGGCTTTGTATTGTTTGCCATGACTTCCTCCTTTATTGTAGATCATACTTTTATTGATCATATGGAATTGTACATCTTTATTTTTGGTAAAGAAAAAGTTCTGTTTTAAACCTGTTGGGGTTGCTGTTTAAAAATTGCATAACAGTATTGGTCGATGTGAATGTTTTTTGTGGAAAATATAAGTGCAATTTAGGAATGAATCCCCGAGCATTCAAAAAATATACACCTCTGTCTGATCTGGGAGAACAGAGCTGAAACTGCTGTAAGTATTGGGTTAAGCTTCATTGACAAAGTGCTGTGAATAATACATATATACTTATTTGAACTGTGTATAGCATTTCACACACATGGAGGGTGAGAAGAATTAAAGTACATTCCTTTGCATTGTGGCAGTTTTCTGCTTCACTTTGTGTAGTTACTAGAAAGGAACAAAGTATGTAGCATGATGGTCTGTGGGAAGGAAAGACTGCAGGCATTTCCTAAAACCTAGAAATTCCTAACTTCATGGCAATAAAACGTTGCACATATCAGTATACCTTGTACGGAGTATGCTTCATTTCTAATCTCATAAACAGACAGTAACTTTTTCAGATGGAGATAAAAATCCTGCTTTTCAAGATAGAAATTGAAATCGTCTGCACCATCTCATGGTGTGCCATGGTTCTGTAGCTTTCTTAATTTAATGTTTGCAGTGTGCATTGAAGCACACAGTGTAGCATGGGGGTTGTGTTTCTCTACTTTCTCATCTTTAAAAAAAAGCTTCAGTTTGAAATAGCTTATTTTTAAATGGGTGTGCATTTACAATGAAGTGTTATTTTTGTATAGACTTTCCATTTTTTTTAATCTGGTTATTCTCAGGGTAAAAGCAGAAGAACGTGTTTTATAGGGTTGAGGTTTCAGGTTTGTAAACTGCGTTTATAGTCTTTAAATATTATGGGTATGTTGATTTATTTGTTTTGATGATACATAGAAGTACATGTGCAGGAATATGCTGGCAGAATTTTCTGGTGGAATTTTTCTCTAGCACACTGAGCAGAAGCCATCTAAACCTTTCCTGCTGCAAAACATTTGGAGCCTTTGCGTTCCCATTGGTCTTCTCTAAGAGAAACAGGTTTTGTCATTGATATTGTAAAGAATTCAGTTGCTTGTTTTTTCCTCTTTAGGTCACATGTGAGAGCATACACGTCTCACAAAAGCCCCTTCTTCCTATCATTCACCTCCCCCACTCCTTCCTCCAAATTTATTTTCATAAGACTTAAGCTGGATTTTGTTGTTTGAGCAGATTGTTTGGTTGTGGTGAGACTTGGATCAATTTACCCAGAACAAGCTTTATTCTCTTATATTTATCACAGGAAGAATAGCTAATCTAAAATTTGCAGTCTAAATTTTGTGATGGGCCTTCTGACAGTTAACTTTGGGATGTAGGAATTGAAATTTAATTTCCTGCTATTCAAGTTTCTGGTTGTTCTCATATATATTTATCTCAGCTACCTGGGATACAAGTAGTATCCCATAGAAACACTCAGGGAGGGTCACGAAGGAAATGTTCTGGGGATAACTGACTGATGGTCTTTATATTATCCGGGCTAGAGGCCAGATCGTGTCCTTGCATTGCATGGCAGTAGGATGGCTATATTACCATTATGCTGGAGGAAAAATGTTTTAGAAGAGTGTTCAGAGGCTCTGCTGAGTTTGTTGTCTGGCACATTGCGACTGAATCAGAAATCCTGATCTCTGTTTCCAAGGAGGTGGAATACATTGTCCAAGGCTCGAGGTGTGTTTTCCTTCCTCCTGCCTCTCCAGCTTTCTGCATGAGATTGCTTGGACTGCTACAGCACTCTCATGGATCAGGCCTGGGTTTAGTGCAACCCAGAAAAGACAGATTTTCTTCATCCCAGCAAACACGAGGTTTATATCCCTGCACTGCAAAAGCAAGCCAGAGGAGACAGAACTGAGCGTGAAGAGATCAGAATTGAAAGACAAGATGTGACAAGTGCGTGTAGCTGTTGATCGGAATAAAATAGGCATGAAAGGTGAGAATAATAGTGAAAGAAAATGGGCAAGCAATTACATAGACTTAGTCCTGTGGAATTACTCAGCCTTGACCTACCTAATTGGTTGATCATAGGAAACAAATCAGATGGTAAAATGGAGCTAATCTCTGCCCTTCCCCTCCTTAGCTATTATCAGCTGCAAAAACTGTGTAAGCTTTGTGGCAGAGGCAGAGCAGAGGCACAAAGGGGTGCCCTTAAAAAGGGATATATTCAGGGGGTCACAGGCATGGGACAAGCATTTAAATCAAGTGTTTGTTTGAGACTGCTGAAGGACTGTAGAGTAGTGAATGATACCCTGTAGGAGAGTTAATAGGAAAAAAAAAAATCAATGTTTGTATTTCTGATCTGATATTTCTGTATCTGTTAATTGACTGCAATAGGCAGCAGTAATGAACGTGCTGTTTCTGGGTGAATAGTCTGAGCACTTCTCCATCTGTGGCCAGCATGGTCAATAGGAAGGCATGAAGGCACCTGGTACATGGAGTGTGCAGGTACAAACGCCATGTGCTCACGTGTTGGGAACAACTGTTAAGTTTAAAGAAAAACAGTGGTGCATCTGAATGTGATCTCCCACCTCAAAAGAGTGTGCTTTTAATCTCTGTACATGTTCAGACAGCTCAGTTCATTCACAGGAAGTGGCAGCCAGACCAAACTCTCTGATATTTCCTTTGCACTGGAAAGAGCAAAACATTGGCTCCATGTTGGTTTGTCACCTGCTGTAAAACTGCCTCCTGTAGAGGCAACAGTGAGCACAGCAATGAGCCAGGTAGGGGAGAAGCAACTGAGATGTGGAAGGAATATAAGAGTAAAGGGATTGTTTTTATTAACTTGATCATCTGCTTTGCAGAACAATGAAAGTCTAGTTTTCTGGCTGGCAAAAGCTGTATTATTAAGACCTTGTTTGTGTAAACGCCAACATTTGGGAGTTCTCATGACCTGCAGGCAAAATGGTGCCCGAGGGACCAGCAAAGGGATGGAAGGGATGGCAGAGAAGTGCTTCTTTGTCCTCGTTTTCTTGGGCCTGCCTCCTTGGCCTCTCTCCAAGGAGAAATGGAGGCCCTGGTGCTACAAGTGCATTTTAGGAGATACAGGAAATGGTTTCTGGTCAGAAGTGTGGGAGAGGCCAAGGCAGCAGTAGCGCAGCCCATGTTCACCTCAGCCATGTCATTCAGGAGGAGCTCGTCTACCAAGAAAACCCAGGTCACACATTTCTAGGTAAAGATAACTGCTTGTTTTTGAGTGCGAAAGGGTAGTCATACAATTCTGGTATTTTTTAAGAATGATAATTTATGATCACAAGAAGGAAATAGTGAGGCTGTTAGAGCTGCCACAGAGATGTCAGGGGGTGCGTGGTGTGGAGAAGAGCCATGGTGGCCCTGTGCGTTTATCTTTCTGGAAGGTGAAACTTCGCTTAAGTATATGAGGTTTTTTTTGTTGTTGTTATTTTTCCTACTCCTGAAGAATCTCTTGAGCTTTCCATCTTTTGAGCACAGCAGGTGCCTGTGCGATTACTGCAGCACAATGCAAAAAAAGAGGGGGGAGAAAGCATCGATGAGGGGGATCCTGGCAAACATTATTTAAAGCATTAGAAGAGCACAGCAGAATGACTCCCTGACCATCACTGATGAAAGTGCCACTCGTTGAGCTCGTCAGCATTCCAGCTTAGCATTTTTATTACCATTTAATTACTGCCGTACTGTATTGAATACTGCTGTATTGAATATAGCTAGCATCCAATGCTCTGGAAGTGTACTATAAAGAAAGTGGAGAATATCAAACAGGCAGCCAGACTGTAATGAGTTTTCTCATCCTGTTAGGTAATGTCTCCGTAACAGCCCCAATAACTGTTCTGTTCTTTTTCTTTTTTAGGATACCGTGCCCTTCATTTGATAATGCTTTCTTTTTCCATTAAATCTGCAATCCTTTTCTCTAAATGTAATATTACCATGTATTGCTAAATGTATTTTGTTTTCTACTCTCTACTGGTTCTCCACACATACCAGAGGTGTCATAGTGGGCCACGCTTCAGTTTGGCGGGGACACCTTGTCATTTCATCAGAGCCTTCTCTCTGCAGGATGGCTGAGTGGTGCAGACCTGCTGCTGCAACTTGATCTCACCATGGTGGGTGTCAGATGGCTGTGGTCTGAAAATACTGACGTGTAGGGAATGCTCTGAATGCCATAAAGAGATTTTGTCGGGGAGGCAGTCTTTCTGTGTAATGGTAGATTGTTAGAATTTCTGGCATGAGCATGTTGGCGTCATTAACCATAGCTCAACACATGCTTCACAGGATGCTTTTGTCTTTGCTGCTGTACTTTCCCCTGGGGACAAGGAATAGCTGCGCAAGCAGAAAAATTTAGCCTGGGAGCCTCCTGCAGTATCAGTCCCAGCACAAGATGCTGCTGGATGGGAGAGGTGGAGGAGCAGAGGAGAGAAGACGTGGAAAGCCTATCCCAGCAGCAATGGTTATCACACGAGGAGCACCTGAAGTCACCTGGTTTGCTCAGCCCGGAGCAGAGGAGCTGAGGGGAGGCCTGATGGCAGCTGCAGCTCCTCACAGGGAACAGAGGGGCAGTGCTGAGCTCTGCTCTCTAGTGACCAATGATAGAACCCAAGTGAATGGAATGAAGCTGAGACAGGGGATGGTCAGGTTGACTATCAGGAGGTTTGTCACCCTTGGGCAGTGATCATGGCACAGAGCTTGCCAGAATTCTAGAAGAATCTGGACAGAGCTCTTAGACATATGGTCTGATTTTTTGTGGTGGTGTGTGGAGCCAGTATTGCCTTCTGGTAACTTCTGTTAATTAGTGGGCCATTATTTACTCATCAGAGAATCATTTTCTGACCTTTTCTATGGTGGAAGAGGTGGAATTATCCCTAGCATACCTCCACCATCAGCAAGCTTAAAATCCTCTCCCATCTCTTAATCTTTTCTAAAATGCAGTAATCAACCAGGCAGATTGGCCTTAGGATTCCTAAAAAGTTTTACTTTAGACTTTGCCACCAACTTCACTTCAGTCTCTTGCAGTCCCTGCAAGGGATGCACCTGCAGAAGTGGTCTTTAAAATGCTGGAGATGAGCATGGTATAAGCGAGTTGTTTATCAGTTTCTGACATTTGCTGAAATCTAGAGTTTCAAAGTTGTCCTTTAAACACCGGAGCGCAAACCTGCTATGGCAATAAGCCCAAAGGTCAGTTTACTTATGTGAGCGATCTCTGGAGTGATACATTTGTAATATTCTGATGGCCTTTGGTGTGCGAGGTGAGAGAAGAGTCACCTCAGTGCCGGGGACACAGGCTGGCATGTATGATGCTGCACCGAGCTCTGGTTCTATATGACTGAGGTCACAGTTCTTTCCTCTGGTTCCAACTGGAGTATCTCTTAGTAATCTGGTGTTGAACACTACTTCCAGGAGTTACTTGTCACTGTTAATTCTTCTCTCAGTTCCCATTCTTTCCTGGCTGCCTCTTCAACTTTAACCATTAGACCTGATCTAATTCCCCTTGAAGTTGAACCCACAGAGTTTGGCAGGAGTTTTAAGTGATCCCAGGATCAGAAGCTCCTTGAGGCAGAAATTCTGTTGTTATTTTATGCATCTATATTCTATGTTCTATATTCTATATCTATATTGCTGCACCCGTCTGTACTGCAGTAAAAAAATAATAATTAAAGAACTGATGTCATCTGATTGTGCTGTCTGTAAGAAGCAGGAGGGACCTGCCCTTGAACTAAATAAACAAGCCTCAAACAGGTAGTTTTCCCAATGTGCATCCCCAACCCTCTGTAATGGCATAGCAGGTCTGGTTGTGAAAGCAATGAATTCGCCTTCCCTTTTGAAAAGTACCCTTACACTCTGGAGCATTAAAAAAACCACCCAGTTATGTTCATGGTGAGCATGCACACACATCATCCTTTGCTTTCTTTCCATCTTTGCCCTGCAAGCATATTTACTTTTGCAGTAGAATTATTCTCATGACTTAAAAAACAGACATGCAGAAAGTATATGGGAACTGGCCTCATAAGTTCAGCACAGTTTCACTCGCTCTGCACAGGTACAGGGATTCCTCCGTGCATCATACGTGTCTCAAGTCCAGCTCTGTCCATACAGAGGCTGCTGTGCATCCCCACCTGTCTTGGTGCTCCACTTCCATTTGCTGATCCTGAGCTGTCTTTGCTTCAGGCAAAGTGCTGTGTGCATCAGCAGAACTCTGAAGCAAAGACTCCAGTGCAAAAACCTCTTACCCCTAAGCTGTTGCTGAGAGTTTGTGTCTTGATGGAATCCCTACATGAGAAATGTGCAATGGCATTCTTGTTGCTGTTAATTACAAATGTGTCCTAGCAACTGTATTACCTTACTCATATTTCTTCCCCCCCCCCCCCCCCCCCCCAATGTTTTTACAGTGTTGTTTTTTTTTTACAAACAGCACCTGCTACAGCTGTGTTAGAAAGGAATACAATGTAACTGTAACAACACACATACAAGCCTGGTTTTTATGGTGGGCTTTTCTGCCTGCTTATTTCCTCGTCAGGTGCTCATTGTCTCTTAACTTGTACTTGATTTCTTAGTTCCTTGGGAGGGGACCATCTTTTTGTTCTGTGTTTGTGCAGCATCTGAGGCTGTCATGCCCTGGTTCTTCACTAATCCTGGTAAGTGCTCCAGCAGTACAAATGGCAAGTAAATTTGAGATGCAAACAAATCAACATTCTTCTCACTCATTAAACAATTTTTTTTTCTCTGATGATTTGAAATGGAGTTGCATTTTATTACAGCTCAGCTGGGAATTGCCAGTTTCTCTTCCAACCTCTCTAACCAGCCTCCTGTTCCACAGTTGACCAAGAAGTACTTGGCAGGCACTTTGCAGACCCTGAAAAACAATAGGTTGTACTATTTTAACCTGGCTTTGTCCTAACCTGGAACAGGCTGAATTGGCATTGGGGTAGCAAGGAAATGTGATTTGATGTGCCAAGTCAACTGCACTTGATTTTTGGTAGCTGCTGTGAGCAACTTTTGTCCACTTTGTCTGGTGGAGAGCTGGAGGGACTGTGCTGGCCCCAGCATCTCAGCAATACCAGGCAAGTCTCAATAATTCTCTGTAATAGGGCCTGAATGAAGCAAGAGATTACTTTGCCCTTAAATTGAAGATTAATGTCTTTTTTTTTCTTTTTCTGGGACAGAAAACATACCCTGTTTTCTAGAAAGATAAAGCATCCACTGAAACAGGATTATATTTATATTATTATTGCAGAGACATCTGTGAAGTATGCTTTCTGTACTACAGTAAAGAGCCGTGACCCCTCACAGAGTTATCTTTTAAGCTGCATGCTAAACCCATGGAGGCTTATAGCTCAAAGCCTAATGGGGATTTAACTTCTCACTGAAAGGAATTTGGAGCCTAACCCTATTTAGATGCTCTTTGCTCTCATTGATTAAATGCTCAGTCCACTGCAAGGAACCTAATGGAATCATAACTGTATGAATTTTCCATCTAACAAAGTGAATGCTGGGAGACGCCCCATACAATATTTATTAGAGAAGGAATTTGATCTTAAACGTCAAAGTACTGTTTTGTTTGTAGAGAAAAAAAAAAAAAAAGAATTTGAGTAAGATCATATGTTTTCACAGTATCCCACAAAACCATTTTGTGGAAATAAATCCAGTTTCTGTATTGTGATCTCTAGGATTTCTATTAGGATTTGCACTGCTTTCCTTGTTTACTGTGTTCCCTCACTCATTTCTGAAAACTATTTTGAAGAACAGTTTTAAATGATTCTCTTTAAAAATAATAAAACTTCCAAAAAAAAACAACAACCCCAAATCTTGCTTTTCACTCCCAAATTGAAATATGCACTGGAAATTCAGGAGCGTTGCATGCTATCAGGGGTCACTGGCACTTTCTGTGATACAGCAATGACAGCTTCTCAGGGATGAGCGTAGGAGAGCTATAGCCTTGGTACGAGACACTGAGTTGTGAGCAGCATGTGGCACAGTGTCCTGTGGCAGCACAGCTGGGTTCCAGTCATGGTCTCTTTGGTTGCTGCAATTCTGAGAATTTTCCGTCTTCAAAATGTTGAGTGCTTTTGACGAGTGTGTTCATTCTGTAGTCCTTGTTGTTTGTTGTTAGAACTTTGGTGGTTTATTCCTGGAGAAAGCCGTAATCTCTGGCAGGAAAGAGATCTATTCAAATGGAAGCCTAAGCGGTGAGGTATGAGCGCGTGCCTTAGTGTTTCACTATCCTGCTCTTTTCCTAATCATCGTGTTGCCCTGCCTGAATGTACAGCCCTGTCTCCCTTTTTTTACTGAGGGATAAGGGATGGTGTGATGTAGAATCTCATCTTCGTTTTAATGCCTCAGTAAGCGGTCTGTGGGCTGACAGCATGGGTTGATTGCTTCTCTAAATTCACCAAACTTTTTTATTTCTAGTTTAAAAGAGAAAGTGAGAGAGAGGTAGGCAAGAACATGAGTACTCAGGAATTCGCACTCCAAGTCACTTTGTTAGTGTTCACCTTATATTTATGTGTATTTATATGCACTTGAGTATTCTGGGTATGGCCACTGATACCCCAGTTGAAATGGTTGCTAGTTAAAACATTCCCAAAAAGAAAAACCTGGACAGGCTGGAGAGTTGGGGTTCAACAAGGAAAAGTGTAGAGTTCTACAGGTAGGGAGGAAAACCCCTTCATCAGTATAGGTTAGGAGCTGATCTGCTAGAAGGGAGCTCTGCAGAGAAGGACCTGGCTGTTCTGGTGGACAGCAGGTTGGCCACAAGCCAGCAGTGTGCTCTTATGGCCGAGAAGGCCAGTGGTATCCTGGGGTGCATTAAAAAGAGTGGCCAGCAGGTCAAGGATTAGTCCTCCTGCCCTAGTGAGGCCGCATCTGAGTACTGTGTCCAGTTGTGGGCTTTAGCAGGGGAGCTAGACAATCTCCAGAGGTCTCTTCCAACCCCTACAATTCTGTGATTCTGTGATTTTGTTTGTGATCTGATGCCTTTCAGTGGATATTCCAGACACTGAAGATTCAAGCTCCTACATAAATGATTGTCCTGAATTTGCTCATTTTTTGAAATTCTTAGTGTTGTCCACCAGAGAATGAAAAAGATAATCTTTGAAATTCTGAAAGCGCTTCCAGCCCTTGTTCTACACAATAAAACTGGGGGATCTTTGAAGCATTTCAAGTTGTCCCCAAAGAGAAAAGATTGTAGGCAGTATGGCTCCAGTTTTCACTTGCACTGTGATTCCTTTGGGATGATTAAAAATGAAAAGTCACAGAGGGATGGAAATTAAGTTGAGTGCTGAGAACTCTGACATTGACTTACTGCATGACTTTGAGGAAGGCATTTTAACTTGCCTCTGTGAGCATAAGCATCTGTAAAACAGGTATAATCATACACAGCATAATAACTTCCCTCAGTGAGTGCCATTTTCAGTCTGTCTTGTACTACTTAATGATTTGTGTGACTGCTGGAATAACAGCATTCTCTAAAACTCTAATGCCCTTATGTATTTTTTCACATAATCACTAGTGGTTGAAATATTTGTTCTGACACTTGAGATTACTCATGTAAACAGGAAAAATTACAGCATACTGGTGATGCCAGACACCTTGAATTCCATCTGAGCATGTGGGAGATTGGAAAAGGATCTATAAATACTAACAGCGAGGGTAAGCAGCATGTATGAACAGCACATGAGAAATTCTAAGTTGACTTATTCCTGAGGTTTAGATAATATATTTTAAAATACTCGTTTACATATGTCAGCATTAGATGCAAGACAGCTCTTAAGAATCTGAGTGCTGCAATGGTTGACTGGAAAAATATGTGCTTGGTTCCATTTCCCTGCTTCACATGAAGCTGTGTTTTTATGCTGCACTTTGGGCAGAGTTACATGAAGTATGACTACCCCGTCCTAATGTCACGTCGCTGTAACCTCAGTTTTTGCTTTGAGCTGGTGAAGCATTCTGCCTTGGAGACAGCCAAAAGCTCCAGTTTGACTTTTAGTGAGTGACGTACATGTCCTACAATGATTTTTTCTCAAAATGTGACTGCTAATTTCTACGTTCTGCTCCCAAATTGCGTGTTTCAGATGCTTTCCCTCTCCATTATAAAAGATTTGCATAGCTTAATTGGAGAGATCAAAATGTCACATAGCATAGCAAATGAGCTGTGTCACATTTTACATAAAAATGTAGTACGTTATTTAGCCACTGCTTGCAGGTTTCGACAGTGGTCTTTTTTAATTTGTCATTGATTAGGTAAAGGACACTTGTGCAGTGCAGCTGCTCCTCGTTCTCCTCTGAGTACTGTTCCTTCTGCGTATAAGCTCTTCGAGGTAGCACCAGCGTTTCTTTCTAGATCAAATTGTAGGCATCTTGTTTATCACCAAACATTGTACTTCTGGGGTTTAGTGAATATTTACCAGCTAAGATTTGCTTTTCAGATCATGCAGAGGTGGATATGTCTGCATTTATTTTTGGGAATTAACATAATATTATTGGAAGCCTATGGACCCTCGCCACTAGAATTCATGCATTTATTATTTGTGACATTTCTTAAAACAGAACCAAATTGGTCCAGTTTATTGAAACAGGAACTGTGAAACTTAAGAGAAATATAATCTATCGATGGATTAGGAGACAAACCTGAACGCATTCAGTGTAGTACACATGTCTAGAGGAAATCGTAACGGAAACCATTGAGCAAGATCAACTGTAGGCTCTATCTTTATTTATTATTAATTTGTCATTTTGAAATTTCCTATACTAAATTATTGACAGCCCGTGGCTTCTTTTGATCACTCTGTCGACTCAGATACTAGCAATGCGTTACGTTTAGAGATGTGAATCAGGGCAGTGGTCCAGCCTTTGGTTTCATTGTGATTCACTGTGACAGAATTTCATGTTTGTTTAGTTTCCATTGAGTTGCTTTGAACAGAAATATGAAAATTTCTCCTTGGCACTGAAACTGTATTTTTGCTCCCTTGAGTGTCTGTACTATTAGATGAAAGTTGGACTTTATTCATAGAACATAGTCATGTAACTTGCAAACAGTTCAGTGGCTGGATCAGCCCACATGATGGCTTGCACAAAATGAAAGAGAAGAAAAATGGCTCATTGAAGACTCTTCTTTCAGAGTGACACAGAAGCATGTGAAAGCCTGAGAATCTCCAGCTCCACCATTACAGAGAAAAAGAGAGGTCCCTGGTGCTGGTGGGAAGGAGGAGGCATCCCAAGGGGCTGCCCAGCCAAGACTTGCTGCTGCATTTGCTCCTACAGCTTCTTGACTTCTATGACAGGTTTGGTAGCAAAATATGAGCTTTTGTGGATCTGCTGTGGATATTGTAGTGCTGCTGGTTGCAGACTGGTTCCTGTGCCCTGTTCAGGTCATGAAAACTGTGAGGTTTCACAGACTGTTCCCTTGCAATCTTGAGAGCAGTCTGTTTTCTCAACTTACCATGTACCTTGGCAGAACCTTGTCACACTGTTTACTTTTATTTTTTCTCTGTGATAGTGTAAATAGATAGGAAATGAATATTCTGCTTATCATTTAATGCTTCTACTTTTCACAGGAAGTAAGGATAGCGCTGGGTTTTCTACTTATAACAACACAGGCTTAACCTTGTCACATTTGTGTAAAGAGCAATTAGATGGGGGCCTGGACACACTAGCCTGCTGTTTGGACCCAGTGTCTCCTTACCTCATTGACAAAGCTTTCTTAACTACACAAAGCTGCAGACTGCAAAGTGCTTCAAACAGGAAATGACTTCATTCTGGGAATAGAAGGGTGTGATGAAGCTTACCACTGCCTGCTTAAAACAATTCAATTGTAGATCGTTTTCAACCATCCCATTTGCAGCCCACTGGAAGCTTGAAATTGAAGGTCACTTTGGCAACATCTGCCAAATTCAACTGAATTAATTTTAAAGCAACAGAAAGTGGTACATTCAACTTTGTCTCACTGAAGGGTGGGAAATGGCCAAAATGTAAAGTGGATTTGCATTCTCACGAGGTGTTTATTGTAACTAATTTGTACATCTCCCCGAAGATCTAATCTCTTGGGGGAAAGCCAGTGGTGTTGCTGGATGTTACTTGTCTGAATGTGATAACAGATTTCTGTAGGAAACTGAGTGGCAGCACTCACAAAATACTGTTGACTGTTTTTGAGTTTATGCCCATGTTAAAGGTTTTGAAAGGGTCATGTGACATATCCTCATAGATATTCTCATCTATAAACTCTTTTCTTCAAATATTTGGACCTTAGTTTTGATGATGCCACCAGAAGCTGGACAGGTTTTCCTCTCATTTTTACATGTGCCTTCACTGTAATGAGTGCAGTTTGAGTGAGTTTCGAAGAAAGCCAATAGGTAAATTTGGAAGTCCTGATACTAAATTGATTTTAATACAGTAGTTCTTTATCTCTGTGAATCTCGATTCAGTTGACAGGAATGTGAAGTGGTCTGTATTTAGACTGGCATAGTTTGGGCACAGCTTGTGAATTTTTGGCAAATCTTTTCCTTTCAGTTATAACCAGAATGATCTGAAACCATTTGGGGGTATAGTGTGTTGTTCCTTACCAAGCCTACTGCACCACAAGTCCCGTGTTTTAACATTTCATCAAGCAAAATGACACAACTGTGCTGAAGGATTGACTTGCCCATCCAACCCACCCTTCCAAAGCCCACATACCTGTGGTGATTTCTTCTAGGTTTGCTATTGCCTATTTTTTTCTTCTTCTTTTTACAGTGTCACTTTAGCAGCTGTTGGATTGCTCTGTCTTGTTAACACAGACTTGCAGATGTCCTGGTGCACTCACTTCAGCACTGGAGAGTCAAACCACCCCTTCATTCTGGATGAGTTGATAGAAACAATTGATCTGATCACATTCAGTACCATAGGCTTGAGACTTCTTAACTGATTCCTTAATGCAATCTTGATACATCTGAAGTAAGGTGAAGGACTTGCACAGCTCCTCTTCTCTATGCCAGCTTTCGGAGCAGATGAATTTGGATTTATGGGAGATTTGGAAAACCTATGTGTTTTGGATGTAGGCATCAGTAATGTGGAAATAGCTTTAAGAGGCTTCTGTGTTATATTTTCTAGTTAGTGTTGGTAGCTGTCTCTGATTGATTACTTAGGAGAGAATTAATGCATTAAGAGAAGACCCTGCTTTTTCCCTGCAAAGAAGACATCCTGGATCATCTTTTTTTGAGCAGGTTCAGGCATGTCGTTCCCTTTACTTTCATATTGCGAACTTCTTGTGCTCGTTCCTGTAGTAATACTGCTTTGCTCTGCAGTACTGGCTTCTCTTCAGCAGTCTTTATTTTCCCTCCTGGGAAACAGTTTCAGTGTGTCGGAAAAGTCTCAGTTCCTCAGAACTGTTTGGCCAAGAACCTGACCAAATCTGTGTGTAGTATTTCTCTCATTAAAGGCCTGCTACTTTCTCTTAAGAAGAAAAGAAAAGGAAAAAAAAAGAAAGTCATCTGTGAAGAGTAACAAAGGATTAATTGTGGAGACTGGGGACTTGGCAGAACTGCATATAAATGAAGTGCTTTTTTGGAAGCTGCATTGCCTGTCTCGCAGATGAAAAAATAAATGTGAAGTATTCAATGTGTATCAGTGGATTAATTCATTTGACTGCCACTTCCGCTTCTCTTCTCGTTATGGGGAGGGGAGCTCCGGAGATTGGAATTCTAATTGCTTGACCGCAGTTTCTAATTTGTGGTGTACCAAAAGGGCACGGATCATTAATTAGTACTGGATATAAGGATCTCTGAGGTTGAGGTATGGCATCAAATGGATGAATTTAGAGAACTCTTTACTGAAATTACAGTCTATCAGTAAATTGAGTTGCAGTAATGAAAGCATTCAGTTTTTTTCTCAGTCTTCGCAAGTTTCTGTCTTTGCAGGATGTGTTTTGATGGTCTTAAGGAATGTAACATTTTTATAGAAGTATATATTTAATAATTGTGTTCATCTTATAAATATATCCATACATATCCTTTAGGCATGTGTACACGTGTACAGGCATAGTCATGCATAACTTGGAGTTACTGTTCAATTGCATGCCTTATTTCATTTTATGTAATGTTTTGGGTTTTCGTTCTCTTAGGTAGCATCACTGGCAGTTTTAAGAAGTATGAGAACAATGTTCTCTATAGCTGCTCGCTTTTTCAGTCATACCTGGATTAATGCTTTGATACCCAGAGGGAAATCTGGTGCTTGAGTGTAATGGTCTGAAAACTGAACATTATCAACATTATTACTTTAAAGTCTAATAGTCTGTATTGTACTTTTAGTAGTTTAAAAACTTGGTGGTGTGACTCCAGTTGCACATTAATGCTGCTGCATTCAAGATTCTCAGCTAGTGCAGTGAGGAACAGGAATATCCCCATAGTACGTACTGTTATCAACTTGTTTTCTACTGGCTGGATTAGGAACTGGTTAATGGATTGACTGTAAAATGTCGACCTATGAAGTCACCATAAATTTCCAAGTGTAGTAGGGTTCCTGGTGCAGTGGTATAAACACAGTGTTCTGCAGGATTCACGTCCAGAGTTTAGAGGTAAATAGGAAATAGTTGCTGATAAAATGTGTGAATCATCTCAACAACGTTTTAGCTAAAGTCATAAATTGGACCTTAGTTGTGGGCATATAATTATGGGCATTGACAGGACCAAATGGAAAACAACGGCTCTGAAATTTAAGTAATAAAAAAAAACCCCACAATTCTAATTGGTTTAAGCTCTGCCACCTGTTCTGCTTCTACATTGTACATGTTGTACGTTTACCTGTATCTGTGTGAGAGCTTTTGAAAAATGAATGAATGAGGGCTTTTGAAAAACATCTGAAAATGCAGGAGCCTTAAAGCCTGTTCTGTAAAACCACAGAATTCAGCAATGAATCTGTTTTTATTTTATTTGGTATGTATTAGGAAGTAATTAGTAGATATACACCAAAATCATTTTTCTTTTAGACAGGAAACATACATTCACTTAATTTTTTTAGTTTTCTTGTAGAATTTCATAGCAAGATGGTGTTCAACAACGTGTTTTGCCCATATATTAGTGGATCTTTAGTCAAGTAAGTCTCTGGGGCTGAGTATCCATCTCTTGTTGAAAGTCAGCAGAAGCAAGATGTCAGGGAGCTCAGCACTCGGCAGGAGCCTTCGTAACTCTTTTCCTCTAGGTAGTCTTCCTGGCTTTTGCTGTATTTGGGACTTGGTTTGTGGAAAAAGGATTACACTTTGCTCTCTCTCTCCTCCTGCTCACACTTCCTCTTATACAGGAGTTCCTGAAATAGTGCAGCTGCCTGCCACGAATTCACCGCTGTATCGCATGGAAACTCGGTTTCTTGGCACATGGGAGAGATGACTCTTCTCTGTTCCTGCACCTTGGGAATTAAATTCACATTTTATGTTCCCGCTTATAGCTTAGGATTAGAGCCAGATTTTTCACTTCAGCTTCCTTCCTTCCCTTGCCCCTCTCTCCTTTCCTTAATTAAAAGATGCTCAGGTCTAATGCATAGAGCTGCAGCTGAAAGAAGATGAGAATAGCACATAGGAAATAGTTACGCTGTTGTGACCCAAACCTTTATTTAGCAGCTTATTTGCTGGCATGTCACTGTAGATGAGTTCAAAAGCATATCGGATTACTTTTTTCAAGTGGTTAATTGGTAATCCCTAATTTTAAAGGAAACAAAAGTTTTGTTAGCAAAAGAACATTCTTAGAGCTTTAGCTTTCCTCCTTTCCACGTTAATGGCAAAATCACATTAATTCAGAGGAAGCAAGAAGAGATTCACCGGATCCAAATGTGTTCAGTCTCTCAGATTCCCAAAGTACACCCCAAATGAGATGCCAGCTATTAAGAGCCAAACCTGTACGGCACAGACAAAAACTACCCACAAACTATCAACACCTTTGAAAAAGAGATTTTTTATGGAATTCTCAATGGTGAGCACGTATCTTGGAACTTAGATGGCCATCCTTGTTCTCCACTCTGAGTATTTCCATTGCTTTCATTTCAAGCATCAGACAATTTCATCTGCTTTCCTCCTTCACCACAATGCCCTTCATTTTCCCATCTTTTTGTTGTTAAATCATTCTCAGCCTCTTCAACCAAGCTGACACAATGACCTACACTATTTCCTTGAAATCCTCTCTCACGGCATTTTAATAACATCCCCAAATAAGTTTGCATTACTCCTGCCCTTACAGCTCATCCCGTCACTGTTTGAGCAGCATCATCAAGTGAAAGCAGCCAATTAGGCAGCCACATCTGTGCAGGTGGGACATGTTCATTTACACAAGGTGCCTGAAGGTGAGATCCTTCCTTGGAGGACCTCCATTGGGTTTGTGGAGGAGAAGGGCAGCTCCCCACTGAGAATTAATTTCTGCATACTGTACAAGTAAGATTGTTTGGGATTACTATATTCACTATATATATATTCACTACTATATATGTTGAAAGAGGCTGAGAACAGATCTAATCTGGTACCATGATTATCACAGAAAGCTTGAACTCAGTTTTATTTCCCTGGAGAAGGTTAATAGGTGAATTGATTTTTGTTTACTCCAGACATGTACGTACAAGTGAATCAGCTGAAACTGCTTCCCAGCAAGCAGAAGAAGCTCTTGAGATCAGTGACAGGAAGCTGACAGGCATGAACCAGGAGTGAGATGTGAGTTCCCAGCACTGGGATATCACTGGAGCAATTTAGATAAGTGAATAATAGATACTGTTCCTTCATTGACCGCTTTTCTTAGAAACTTTCCTGTAGCTCATCCAGCTCACCACTTCTGTACCTAAAAATTGCTCCATGGGAGTTCAGAGCCTGCGGAGCAGAGGTCAGATGGCACTCCTGGTCTTATTCTCCATGGATCCTTATGTTCTTCTTTGTCCCATTCTGTTCTTTTCCCCTATTTTGCTCATTGTACTGTGCTGAGATAGGCTGCAATCAAATCTCAGCCTTTTGCATTTGCACAGCTTTCAGCGCTGTGATGCTGGGCACACAAAGGCTGCTCCAAAAGCAATGCCTCCTCTTTTATTATGTTGGCCCACAGTTTCAGAGGCAGGTGTTGGTGATACGGCAGTAGAGATGGAAGCTTCACACCAATATTCTGTTACGTGTTGTTGTCATGTGACAGATGGCAGCAGAGGGCAGTCTGATCAATTGGCATCTAACGTGGAAGTGTGTATGAAGCAAAGGTGTGGAACTGAATTCTGCTATGTGGAAAAAATGGCACACATTGATGCTTGCTGAACATTTATGGAGACCAGACAGTGAGTGTAGCACAGTGACATGGTGTGTGGGGCATTTCAGCAGTGGCGGCAGCGATGTGAAAGACAGACCATGTTCAGGATAGCTGCGCACAGCTGTCACACCATGAAATAGAAAGTCTTGATAGCTCATCCATGGGAATTAGCTAATGGTGGTGGCTAAGTTGAAAAATAGTGTTTTGTTGCTGAGAATTTGTTCTATCAAAAAGTATTATCGTTCTCTTTGTATCTGTTACATTTTCCATGGGAATAAAGAGTAGGCATTACTTTTAGAGTGCCCTGCATACAAATATTAAACAGTGCTGAGAGTTGGTACCAGTTCAAAGAATTCCCAATGAATTGAACTACTGAATATCCATTCATACTTTTCTTTTTCTCCTCTTCTTCTTTTTTAAATAGTGAAATACATGAGAGAAGCAACACCCTATGTGAAGAAGGGCTCTCCAGTGTCAGAGATTGGATGGGAGACACCTCCTCCAGAATCTCCCCGCCTGGGATGTGTGTCTGCTGACCCGCTGTCACAGCTTTCGCTCTCCATCCACAGGGACAAGAAGACAATACCGCTCAAGATGTGCTATGTGACACGCAACATGACTGTGTCAGACCCTGAAAACAGGTGAGCAGGGGTTTTATTGTAGAATCATAGAATCATTTGAGTTGGAAGGGGCTCTTAAGGGCCATCTCGTCCAACTCCCCTGCAGTGAATAGGGACGACTACAGCGATATCAGGTTGCTCAGAGCCCCATCCAGCCTGATCTTGCATGTCTCCAGGGATGGGGCATGCACAACCCATGTTTTGACCGGGGCTGGGGCTTTGCAATGAATAGCTGTTGGCCTCTCCATCTGTGGGACTGGGGAGCAGGAGAGCAGGAGCTGGTGATGGGCTCTAGCCCTTGCAGCGAGGAGCAAGAGGGCACTGCTTTGAGAACAGAACATCCTTGTGACTGAGCCAAGTGGTGCTGGGTTGAGTGCCCAGCTCTGTTTAAATACAGGCATGTCAGCTTTTGCATTGCTCTAGAAAAACTCTTGAGAGCAGTAACTCAGCGTTTTTATTTGAAATAGAATCACAGGTTTTTGTTCTTGTCCTGATGAATGTCTGCATATTCTGGGCTGGTTTAGTCTAATCCCAGTAAATTACATTTTTTTTTGTTTTTTTTTTTATGAATATTATTTTAAGAATGGGCTGTTTTATCCATTCAGTTCTGGGTATTCAAGTCAAGAATAGGAGAAAAGTTCCACTTACAGGACATTAATGTGGAATTTCTGTGACTTCTTGTTTTTTTTCATAATGTTAAAAATAGAATGAGCTTACTAACCCTTATTTATAACATGTGTGGAACAGCTGCACACTGTGATAGAAAAGGGACCAGTCAAGTCTGTAATACAGACTGATTCTTCCATTCAAATAATGGCCCTTTTGTTTTTCTTGTGTACTTGCTTATCAAGAAGCAGTGTGGAATGCTTTTGGTTCTCAGCAGTTATGTATAGGCATGAGCAGAAAGTACATTTTCATTTGCAGACAACAATAATGAGAAGAGGGGAGAGCAGAAGGGGGTTTCAGGGGATGGATTCCCCTGTTTTCTCTTCTGCAATTCAGAAACTTGATTAGTATCCATGTAATTTTATTTCTCTCTCTTTTTTTTTCTTTTCTTTTTTAATTTGTTGGACCTTCTTCAGGTTTTTGCTTTTCCCTTTGCAGAAACCTCCAGCTTTCTTATTTAGTGTGGCTTTGCTTTGCTGCTGCTCTTCATCTCACCAGCTGGTTGCTGCCATATTCAGTGGTAAAGATCTGCTACAAAAGTACAGTTACAAAACAGCAATTCCTGCTACCAGTCTTTCTCAATTTTATATCAAGGTGACTGTTGATAAGAGCAGCTTTATTCACGTATATCTGTACAGTTTAAGATGTCAGGGTTTGACAGCTGTATTGCTAGTCTGAGAGTGTAGTTCTCCATGCATTGAATATGTTGCAAAAAAGCAGGCAGGTCTTGTCATTTGATTCAGCACAATGTCATGATGCTTTACACATGTTGATGTGATACTTTCAGCATCTTTCTCTTTTTTTGTGTGTCTGTATTGAAATTCTCAACTTCTATCACTCTTGGTCCTCAGCTTCATGTAAAAGATAGGAGGACTGATTCAGTGAGGCAAACACTCACTGCTGATAGTATTTCTGTGATGGTGCTAACTTTTTTGGAGTGTGCTACAAGTGTACATTATTAGGTGTAACCAGGAAGTAATGTGTGGGAGAGTCACACTGCTTACTGTCATGGTTTTCACTTTGTGCTGCTCTCATTTCCTGTGGAAAGAGTGACTTCTGATTTTTACTGTATTCCGACACACTGGGCAGTGTAAGTTGGATTTTTCCATCTAAGCACACGGTACTTCAGAATCATGCTAGCTTCAGTGCAGTAGTAGTGTCCCACACACTTGTGTCTTCACTCATTTCAGTTTTTAAACAGCTTTAAATACCGACACTGGTATTTCTCAGTGGAAATGCTATTATAATGCAATGAGCCTTTCCCACTGAAATCTATCCCAAGATAGTAATCCGATCCCACAAGAATAATTGGATCTTTGTTCACAGCAGAGACCAAACCATGTCCTTACATGCTTATGACACTTCTGTTTTATAACTGAGTGACCTGACACATATAGATCTTATAACTGATGGTGTCACTTTGCAGTACAGCTTTAGAAAAGCAGCACTGGCATGCTGCCAAAGCATATGCTGACCATAAAAGGTCTCCTTTGGACTACATCTGAACTTATTTTCAGGGATTGCTAAGACCAAGTGTGGATGTAGTAAGCATGAAGTGTCCGGTGCAGATGTTTCTCCAGCACATGTCACAGCAGTGTGGTGGAACCAGGCGTAGCTGGTTTGACTATCAACATGAGAAGGTACCTATTTTAAGAGATCAGGAGAAAATGCCTGTTTGTTGACACTGGATCACCTTCACTTCTTAGAAAGTTGGGCTGAAATGTGGGTTTAGCAGGCATGGAGGAAGTTAAACTTCTGGCTTTCCTAGTAGAGTTGGTGGCCTTGAATTGGATTTCTGCTTCTCCTTATAGACTAGACTCAGTTACTTATTCTTTATCTACCCTCCGATAGTTTGGTGAGCTTGTTTCAGAGCAGACGTGAGATTTGGTGCCTTTGGAGCCAGTGGTTCTCGGAAGTCTGCTTTGCCCAACCTGCCTGCAAGTTCAGCCTTCAGTGAGATAAGGGATTGTTTTCCCTGTTAGCTGATTAAAACAGCTGTAAGATATCAAGAGAAAATCCCATGTAATACAAACCAGCACCAAGCCTGCGTGTGTAGGAAATTTTGGACAGTACAAACATGGCAGCAGGAGAAAAGATGCAGAGAATTTAATTTACATTTATGTCACAGGACACAGGAGCTGTTGTTATATTTTAGTCTGGAATAAATAAGGTTAACACAATTACCGCTTATGCCTGTTGTTTGCCTGTGTTGTCACTAGCGAGTGTCCTTGGTGGCAGCACTGATGGTTAATGTCAGGACACACAGGGAAGCGTCCCTCCCCACTGAAGGGACATGTGGGAATGGTCACAGCTATTTATACCAATAAGCAGTACATCCTACTGCAGTACAGAAAGCTTTTCATCAACTTCTGGTGATAATTGTAAGGAATAGTAGGAGTGACAGCAAGGAATAGGAAGGTGAGGCAAACTGGGATCCGGTTACTGCAAATGCAGCTGGAGACTTAAGTTGCTTCATTGCTTTGATTAAAATAGGGTGGGTTTTTTTTTTTTGCATTAAGAAGTATTGATTCATTAGAGTGTTTGCAAGATTTACTGCAAAAATGGTGCTCTTCAAATTGGTTCCTTTTGTACACATTCTTTTAAAAAAACGTTCTTAACATTGTTTAATAACTTGTCGGTAGTGAACAGAGTCAGTGAGACTGAAGATGACCCCATCTGGAGTACTGAGTCCAGTTCTGGAGCCCCCAGCACAGGAAGGACAATGGAGCTGTTGGAGCAGGTCCAGAGGAGGGCCACAAAGATGATCAGAGGGCTGGAGCACCTCCCCTGTGAGAACAGGCTTAGGATCTTCAGCCTGAAGAAGGGAAGGCTCTGAGGAGACCTTATAGTGGCCTTCCAGAACCTGAAGGGGGCCTACAGGAAAGCTGGGGAGGGACTTTTTAATAAGGGCAGGTAGAAACAGAACAAGGGGAAATGGCTTTAAACTGGAAAAGGGTAGATTTAGATTAGATATTAGGAAGAAATTCTTTACTGTGAGGGTGGTGAGACACTGGAACAGGTTGCCCAGTGAGGCTGTGGATGCCCCCTCCCTGGAAGCATCCAAAACCAGGCTGCATGGGGCTGTGAGCAACCTGGTCTAGAGGGAGGTGTCCCTGCCTATAGCACGGAGTTGGAACTCAGTGATCTTAAAGGTCCCTTCCAAGCCATTCTGTGTGAATTGTAACTTGTGTGACACTCATGAAGAAGTTATGTAAACAAGAACAGAAATATCCCTGTGTGTGATTCTGAAGTGAAATGTCAAAATCTTAAATGTAAAACAAACTGGTGAATTTGGATGTATTTACTTCTATTGCAGTAAGGAATGAAAACAAAAGGTGAAACTTTGTTAAAAATAAAAGCTTAATTTCAACCAGATCTAATACAACATTTTCAAAACCAGCCTTAGCACCAAAGGAACTTGAGTGGATTTCAAACATAAGCAAGAGAATGCAAAAATGAAATAAAAATAGAAGCATCTTTAAGTCAGGGAGCTGTGGCGCTGTTCTAGAACAGAACTGTGTAAAAAGGAATTTACTGAGTGTTTTCCTAGTGCATTTTTAGCTGTGAGGCTGAATGATTATTTATATGTGTGGTGTCTGGAATACAAGTGAGAATTCCATGCCTGTTCAGTACAACTCTGTGAAAGGTGAGTGTGTATGGTTTGGGACCCGTCATGCTTCTAGCACGCCCAGTCTCACTGTTGATGTAAAACACAACTCTTACACTTTGGAAGGCTTATGGGAAGGAATTACAAGACCTTGAGCTTTTTGGTTCCTGCAGCTCTTCAAGATCCTGCCCGTGTAATTTAAGTGCAACTGCATGGGGGCAGGGATGCAGGAGTTGGTCAGTGCAAAAGAGCCTTGACATGTGGTGGCTCATGTCTCACCACGCCAGCTTCCTGATTAGAAACCATGGCCACGCTGTGATGTTGCCACGTAGGTGCAGCCACTGGTATGCAAAGTGAAGGCTGCCTTCTCCTTGAGGAGCAGTGTGATTTAGGCATGAAGCATTGCAGCATGTGGGTTTTTTTCCTGCTAATGAGGGAGGGGATGCCTGAGTCACATAGCTGCTGTGTGAGTGGTGGAGGGTAGTGCTGCAGGGAGGAGCGACCACACATACAGATTGAGTTATGGCTGCTCTTGTGGAGTGTAATTCCCATTTATCTTGCTTTGCTTTCTGTCTCTTCCCCTCTTAAGGAGGTACTTCGATAGCGCTGTGCTCAGTGAGGGGCAGCTGATGATACATAAGAGTGTGCTGGTTGCTGACAGAAGCACGGGTGGGTGCTGAGCAATGGACCCAGGGCTGAAGAGGTGTTGAACCATTTTTACATACTTTGCAGGATTGGCCTCGAATTAAGAAGCTTTCCTATTGCTGTTACTTTGTGTTTTCGATAGGCAAAATAAAGCAAAAGGAATCATAGAATCATTATGGTTGGAAAAGATCTTTAAGATTACCTAGTCCAGCTCTCCACATACCACCAATATTGCCCACTAAACCATGTCCCTCAGTGCCACATCTCCACACTTCTTGAATATCTCCAGGGACTGTGACTCCACCACTTCCCTGAGCAGCCTGTTCCAATACCTCATTACTCTTTGTGAGAAGAAGTTTTTACTAATATCCAACCTGAACCTCGGCTGGAACCAGTACCTATTGCTGCTACCTGGGAGAAGAGACTGATTTCACCTCGCCACAACCTCCTCTCGGGCAGTTGTAGGCAGCAATAACGTGATCGCAGAGCCTTCTCATCTCCAGACTGGAGATGAGTTCCCTCAGTCACACCTCGTGAGACAATTATTCATTATTGTTGTTGGTACTGGCGTTTTTTGCTGTTGAATATGAGTAGAGTCATTGAAGAAGTCATTGAGCCTATGAGATAAATCAAGTCCTGATTTATATCATGAATTTTTGTTACTGCTTTTTGGGTTTGTTTTTTTTTTTTTTCTTGGTGAGATGTGTCTATTTTATGTTTAGATTAACATTAAACTGGGGAAGAAATCAACAAGCAACATTAAACAGCTTGAAAGGATCTAATTCAAATCCAGAGGAGTACAAAAACAGTGATAATCAGGGTGAAACTGTGTCCGAGTGTCCCCTCATGCTTAAACCACACTGTTGTCCTGGGCTGTCACCACGAGGCGTTACAGAAGATGATCTGCCACAGTGAAGCCCTTTGCATCCTTGCTCACAGAGGGTAGTGGATTCAAGATCAAGGCATACGTGGGTTTTTGCCCTAACCTCCCAGATTGTTTACTCTTGTGAATCCAAACCCTCTGTTCATGTAAAGCTGGATGTGCCTTCCTGTGTTCTTGTTTCTTTATAATACCATAACTGCTAATCTTCCTGCCAGATCTGTGCTTTACTGGAAGGGACCAATGAGGAGGAGATACTTCAGATGTACTTAGTGCCTTCTCTAGGTAGTTGAGGTCAATGCATTCAGGGCTAGGGATGGCAGATGAGAGACCCATATGAGTGTAGTTCTACTCCTCTCACAGAATTTTGGGTCAAATCCTTTATGTTGAGAGTTAACAGTTGGTTCAGGCTGGGCTGTCTTGCAGTCCTGTATCATTGGCATTGTCAGTTCTTTGTGCATTTCTGCAAGTGCTGGTATATTTTGAAATCTGCAAGCATCTGTCCTGCTTAGGGACAGTTTTCTGACTCCACGGGAGCAGTTGCAACTCTATGCAAAAAGGGTATTTTTTTTTTTTTCCATTATTACACTTATTTTCCATCTTTTGTGAAACTTTCCACCAGCCAAACAGATCACTGGTTTTGCTCTAGTTCATATGAGTTTATACCTCAGTTTCTCCTTAGCCTTTCTGATAGACCTCTGAGATCAGACACCTCTGCTGGGCCTGTTCCTTCTGTGAACTGTGCGTTTCAGTGTCTTTTGAGTCCAATCACCAGCTGATTTTACTGACAAGAAACAAAAAAAAAACAAAAAAAAACAAACCAAGACCTGCAAAGCAAGGGTTTTTGTTTGCACAAACAAAACAGCAGTTCGGCTTGAACTGTGGATCTTCATTTACTTTTATTTACTGCATTTTGGGATTGTATTCCCTACAAAGACTCTTTAATTTTCATTCTCTTAAATCATGTTAAGGTAGTCGAATAGCTTTCTAATGTCCTGGAGACCTGCAGTAGTCTCTGGGCTGTAGCTTGAGAACTAAATTACTGGGGGTGCATGCCAGGACTTAGGCACACAATGAGTTTTTCTATGGGGTATTCGGGATTGCAGTGTAGAAATCAGTAGTTATGCTATGCAGTTAATGACCTTCACTCTTTACAGCTCCTGGCAGGCTCAGATTAGTAATCTCTCATTTTCTTGTTAAATATGTCATGGTTTTTTTTCCCCTGACATAATGACACGGGGCTTCCTCCCCTCCGCATCTTCTCTGTTAGACAGTCGAGATCCTGGTGTCATCTCATCTCCAGCACAAAGAGAACGGGCAAAGAACTCCTGCACGTGTTACTGCAAAATAATGTGTGTATAATCGACGTAGGGTGTTTTTGTGAAAGGGACTGAATGTGACCTGACAGAGAGAAATAAAAATGTGTCATGGGGAGTGGGTGGCAAGGAAGGATGTGGGTGATATGGAGGTGGCAGTGACTGAGGCTTGCAAAACAACATTTGCAGATAAATCTTTGATTAATAGACTTTCAATCAAAGGCCTTCTTTTCTGTGAGGAGAAAAAAAAAACAACCAACAACAAAAAAACCTTAAATAAGAATTTAATGGGGAAACAAAGTAACTTGGTGGATCTTGTGTTATGTTTTTGGTGGCATCGGAGGGTTTGATTTTTTGTTTGTTTGTTGCTGTTTTGTTTTTGGTTTTGGTCACTGTCTTTGGTCATTTAGGGTTGTTTTGAAAAAATCAAAGAGTTTTGATTTTTCCAACCAGCTTCTACTGTAGAGGATTGAGCTGAGGAACCGAAATAGGAGTAAAGTAACTGGAAAGGAGTCAGGGGATTGGGAGCAGTAAGAAGAATCTGCCTTGAGAAATACATGAAGACAAGAGAGAACCAGTTAAGAAAAGGTGATGGAGAAAGTGACTAGTGAAGGGAACCAAGAGAGTGAAAACTGTAATAAACTTTACTTATAGAATGTTATTGGAAAACAGAGAAAAATCAAATCACAAATGAAATATGTCACAAATTAAAGGACAAGGAAGAGCTGTGTGAGTGCTGCAGGGCAACACAGAGGAACGCAAACAAGTTAATTGTGTTTGTGTGCATCTGTATGTAAGGTATGTAAGTGCTGACATCCATGCTGCCCCTAAATAAAGTTGGAGAGCAATTTTAGCACCACTGAGATCTACCAAACAAAGGCAGGGGCTTGCCAAATAAAGGAAGTCGATATGTTTCAATTTCCTGTGATGTTCCTTGTCCCCACAGTCTTTATGTTACTGATTGTAGCCAGCTATCAGTTTTAAAACCCTTTTTCAATCAGGCTGTGACCTTACACTCTGTGCTGGGCTTTCCCTCGCTTACCAGTGGGTCTCCAAATTTGGCTTCGGTCTTACATCTCCAGTCTTGCCTGACATGCTGATAATTGAACATCAGGATTTTCAGCATCTATATTCAAAGCTACTCTTTCCTACTACTTCTGTAGTCATTTGTTTCGCAGCAACTTGCAAATTATGGCCACTATGGGCTGCTATCTTTGGTGCCCCAGCTCAACATCAGTAGGTATTGAGGCTGGGCTGTAGCACGTAAGCTGTATGCACAGACATAGCTATTTAAATAGCCAACTGTCAATTCCTGCTTTAACACACATTTCCACTAATTGAAAATCCTTTTTCCCCAAGGTAGGAATCAGAGTTACACTGGAGTTGTTATTTCATCTCATTGCTTACACAGAGATTTTCCATTGATCTCTGAGTCTGTTAAAAGGGAAGATGAGCTCCCTGCCTGTGCTGCCAGCAGTGACAGCGCCAGGAGGTGACATGTGCCTGTCGTCACCAAAGAGGCCAGCAGCATCTCTGCAGTGCTGCCGCCCAGGTGTTTCTTCTTCCTTCGCTTTCAGAGGCCAATAATCGATCCAGAGAGGATTTGTGGTTTTGTCAAAGTGGCTGCTAGTTTGTTTCACTTGGCAACTAAATGGTGATGCTGGAGATTTCTCAATCATCTAAGCCAAAATGTGGCACTTGAAGCAATGAAACATTCAGGCACATACTGCTCGATGGAGGTGCACCTGCTGCCTGTCTCTGCCAGCAAGACCTTCTCCTGTGACAGTTCATCAGCAAGGCAGAGATCTGACAGCAGCCTTACTGATTCAGCTCCTTTCCACAGCAGCTTTCATCCCTGCTTGTAGATTGTGTCCACATCTTCCCCTGGGTCCTGCTACAGCTTTGTCCTTTCTCAGCAGACATCTAATTCTTCTCTAAGTCTATGATATCTTGTGCAGCCGAGTGAAACTGTCTGCCTTTGTTTCTGAGCTGTCTCAATCTGAAGGGTCATTTACTGTTATTACCAGCCACACTCAATTGCTTTTTACTTTGTCCAAGTTCAGCTCAGACTGCAGGAGCAGCATGCTTCGGGCTTCGTAGAGACTTTACTAGAAGTGCAGTTTTTCCATCTGAAACAATTATTTTCCTAGCATTAATAGGTTCCCTTTTACTGTCAGAGAATTGCTTCAGTGTAAGACCACAGCAGACTCAGCATCTTCTTTCTGGTCTTACATGTCCAGGTTCTTAGTTTCATGTTTCTGTTGCCCTTCCATTTTTGTGTTTTAACAAAAACAAAAGTTTTGTTGCTTACATGAGTATTTTATATGCTGCCCAAGACTGTTCCTTTTTACTCAGTGCAGCCCAGGCAAGCCAAAAGGTTGGACACCCGTGTTAGGCAGCGTCATTTTGAGGTTAAATCCAATTCTTACTAGTGCTATTGTAACAAAAATATGAAGGAAAAGCACAAGAAGGAAAAATTCAAGAGGTCTTTTGTGCAATATGGGGAAAGAAATCTGCTCTGTAACATCCACAGATGTTTTGTAAGTATTAAATGGCTTTCATCGTCATGATGAGTAGAAAAGGCGTTGCATGACATGCTCTGCAGGTCTCCCAGTGTTGGCACCTGGTGATGTCAGCAAGTCCACTGCAGAACAAAATCCTTCCCTTACTTGCATGCTGTGCAACTCCACTGATAGCCCTTTTATTAAAGCCCGATTCACGGCAAATGGAAATGAAATCAACTGCGACAGCTCATTAGTGATGTATACAACCTCTGCGTGGACATCAACCTAGTCCAGCTCCCTAGAAACAAGGAGCTACATCTGCAGTGACTGCTGTAAGTGAAAAGTCAGCAAGTAACTTAACACAGCAAGCACCGTTGCGACAGCAAGGGGACCTGGAGACTCTCACATAGAAAATTTTTCCTTGGTTGCCAAATAGTGTTTGCTTTGTAAAATTGCTTTCACCTCCATTTAAGCGCATCAAACAAACATGCTTCTTGTATACCAAGGAATTCATTGCACTGCCTACTGTCTCTGCAAAATATTTTCCTGGGCGGCTCAGCTCAATATTTCCATTGCTTGATTTTAACAAACTTTATTCCTGGTTCATCTCTTGGTGCTGCATGGAAAATGAAACAAAAACCTTAATGGTTTGGTTTTTATTTTATAAAAAACTGTAGCTATGTAAATGGTATCTTTGAGTGTGTTCACCAGATCCCCCGAACGCTGGAACACTTCCTCTATTTCTACACTACATTCTACAATCAACAAAATTATTTACCACCATTTCCTGTGTAGACAATGAAAGGGGAATGGCATGAGCAGTTGGCCCTCAAACCCTTTTTAAGTTTGCAAAATCCACGGCAGAGTGTTTTGTTCCTGGCTATATTGGTGCAATATCAAAGCAGCATGATGGACTTGAATAACTGGCTCCAGCTTATCATTAACTTCAAGGGATTTACTCCACACTTTAATCAGTCACTGAATATATAGTCTGACCCAGGAAAAGGCACAAATTGTAAAGCAGCGCCTGATTTGGTCTGGAGCCAGTGGTGGTGGGAGAAGTGCTTTCAAGAGATTTGATAAAGAGTATTTCTGAGTTAATGAATGCTCCTACACAGAAGTCTTATCAAATGTGGAATGAATATGGTCTATCAAACATTTGCTTTCAACTTCTGATCCTCTGGAAGCAGTGAGGGAGAGAGGTTGGACTTCTTAGCAAGGTTACAACATTGGAGGCGCTGGGTTTTGTGTCATCTCCGTGTTCCGTGGGTGGAAAATGGGATGCTGGAAATACTCTTCTGCTCCGAGAAACTCTTTGAGAAGGAGAGAAAATTACTCTTTTATTACGAGGTTTGCTGAGAAAATGTGATATCATTCATATGCATTGCCGGGCTGGAGAGGTGCCGCGCATCTTGGCAGCCATCTAGAGCTAACATATAATTCCTTTGGGTTGGTATGGGTTTTATCAGAAACAGCTCCATATGCAGTATTTACATAACTGTGGTGGAGTGTGAGAATAAACACAGCTGTGACATTGCCCTAAATATTTCAGTTCCGTGGGGAATTAAGGGAACTTTATCACTGAACTGCAGATAAACGTAAGTCAGTAAGCGGTGGTCAGTTTAGCCAAGGAACAAATCAAAGCTACAATGGCCGGTCTGCTTGGAAGCATTTAAGTACTTTAGTGTTGGAGTTTACTAAGATCATTGTTTTTTTTTTTTTTTTTTTGCTTTTCAAAACTATGGAAATAACATCAGTCAGCTGCTAAACAAAAAGTATCATCCAAATGGACTGGTGAAACAAAGCAGCTAGACCGAAGGGCAGGTTGATAGGGATGTAATGCTTTCAGCGTGTGATTGCAGTAGGAACCTACAGCTTACCAGGAGGATTATAGGAGAATTTCTGTCAGGATCTCCACACCACATGGCCGCAGAGGTGGCAGTTCTGGATCTCTGAGGGGAAATCTGTAAGGTCGGCTTCTTAAAGATAGTTTAGCGTACTGACCCCGTAGCAAATAGTCAGTAGCAGAGCTCAGGCAGTTAAGGGTTTAGACTTTAATCTTCACTGTAGGAATAAAAACGATCCCCTGCCTAGCAGCTTGCACAGGAATGACACTTTCTGGCGTATTCCTGAGGCTGGACCAGTGCAGTGGATGACAAGATTCAATTTCAGTGCTGTCAGTGCAGCATTTACTCCTGTTTTGAATTCAGTTTTGATAAGTGCAGTGTGTTTTGTCCAATCTTGCTGTCACTCAGGTGATGGAATGGGGCAGTCTGTCTGCAGTTGTTATTGCACCAGCATCCAGCTTTGATTGCTGGCAGGCAATCCCCAGAATAGCCCCATTAGAAGTCAATGAGAATAAGTATTCTTGCAAGCATGATGCTGTATGTGTGTGCATATGTGTACTAGAATTTATACACTGATATCACAGTACAATGCGTATGTATTAGAATACATTAAGAGATCTCAAACTGAAATAGCACAGCCTAGTTTTGAATCAGTGGAAAGACTGTTAGGAGCTGTCTAAATGCTCATTATTTTAGGGGACAAAACTATTGCAGAAATAGCTAACAGCCACCCTCGAGGGAAAAACACTTGGATGAAAGCTCAAGTCATAAACTACCTGTTTGTATCCAGTTGCTTAAAGTAAGAGTTGAAGTGTACTCCAAGCTGTAGGGAAGCAAGTTGCCGTTGGAACCTCTTTCAGCTCTAGATAATGTGTTTTTAAACTAGAGGTTGCCACAGCTCTAACTTAACTTAAAAGAAATGACAGGAGCTTGCTATTTCTTTGCAACTGCGAAAGCAGCAAATTCTCCTGTGTCTTTACAGTTCTTGTTCAGCACTTTGTTTACAGCGTGAGATGCGGTGACTTTGGAGACGGGAGTTCTCTTACAGAAACCACAAGCTTTGTGAAGAGCATTGTTTGACAAAATCCACACTGTGCAGAACATTTTTCAAGGCTGCTAAAACACTGTTATGCTGTCCTGCTATTTTTTCTCTTTAAAAGAAGTGTTGAAATGAGAGGCAGAGTGCAGAAAATACTGAGTGCTATTCCTGGCTTGCTCCCTGCCTCATCTGGATGCATTTCTGGGTGCTTTTCCCCCTGGGTGAAACAGGGACACTCTCACTGAACTCACTTGTGAAATGCTTTGTGATCTTGTGCCAGAAAGTGCTCTGTAAGTAGTAAGCAGCGTTTCGCTAAGAACTACAGTGTGCTTTGAAAATCCAGGTCTGTGTTGTTTGTTACTATTGCTTAGATGTACAAATTCAAACTCAAGCTCACGTGGCACTGGTAGAGCGATGTTTCTGATGAGAAGGCAAAGCAGTGTGGTGGCTGTGTGTGTTGTTACGAACAGTCATCACAGTAAGTACTTATCTGCAAATGGAATTTTCTTATTCTCCAGATCTGCATCATATAATAAGGAATTTTCCTTTCAATATCTGAAGTTGGACCCTCAGTGCATTCTGGAGTGGCTACGTAAGAACTGTTATATTCAGGAAGTGCTGAGTTCCAATGACTTTACTGCGGAAGGTGCACTATTGTGTTGGCTCAGCGGTTTCTGGAAAATAATCCCAATTTTTAAACTGTATAAGCAGTCATTTAGAAGCCTGAACAGTTCAGTTGCTTTGTTTGGAAAGTCATGACCTTTTCTATCTTTAGAACAATGTCTGCTTGGAGAGCTCCCCTTCCCAAAATGGACAAACAAGAGACAAGCAGCACTCATCCTCTCAGCCCCAGAGAGCTACACAGATTGAGTTGCCTTCTGTTCTGGGTTCTGCTTGGTTTTAATCAATTAATTAAAAACTCTTAATTGTTAGTCAAGCTCTGAATTGCAGGATTTTGTAATTGCATAACAAATATTTGTGTTGCAGTAGCCTTGAACCTCAACCTGAATAAATTCCACTGAACTAATTATTTTTCTAACAGAGAAAGGAGTCGTCATGTGTCCCAGAGAGCAGGCAGCAATGCACAAGACAGAAGGTTGAGGCTCAAAGCTGAGGTTGAAGTTGCGTGGGTAACATTCAGGGGAAGGCGCTGCGTGTTTATAGTGAAAAAGCACAAATATAAGTGCAGTTCAGTGATGGGCAATGAGCAGAGCTTGGTTTTATAATCACTACATGAAGACAAAGCAGGCTATTATTTAGTGGGTTATTTAACAAATGGTCAAGTAAAAGTGATCCACAAAGCCATGAGGAGCACACAGAGCCTCACTACTAATTAACTGCTACTGGCTTCACTGAGAGCAGTGTTGAAATAGCAGCAACTGTCTCTCGAAGCATTTTTGTTGTTAGTGAAGGTGTTGGCACAGTTCTCATAACCGCAGTGGACAGGATCCATTTTCCTGAAACTGTATTTGTCTGTGCTTTTGAAACCACAGCTGTGGGGTAGAAGCCCACAGGATGGTCTAGGAAACACGTTTTTGGGGAAAAACATCTCTCCCTACAAGACTTCGGAAAACTGTAAAAGACGCATGCCAGTAACAATCATACAGCTGTGGTTAGCGCTTTCTTGCCATCACTGATAGCAGGGTCCAAATGGAACGGTGTGGGTATTTGCTACTCCTGGGTAAGGCCAATTACACTTTGCTTCTTGTTCATGCTGAGTGGTGTCGCTGAAACTGCAGTGTACTCCTAAGAAAATTCCTTTGCTTAGGATTAGGGTTTTTCACTACCCTTAGCTTTGTACGTATAAAATAAGCATATTGAGAAACTACACGTGTGCTGTAAACATACAGCTAAAGAAGGTGGCAGCTCAATTTCAGCTTCTCCTTCTGCTTTTTGATGGGCACCATGGCAGGGTGCAAAGCCTGGGGAGTGTACTGAGCAGGAAGGGTAGACAGGTAGCCACTTGGAAAAACTTTTGTATTATCTTTCAAAGCAATCAATGAATGCACCCCTTGCCTTTGTGTCTGAAACTCCTATTGACTTGCCAGATGTGGGGTTGAATCAGCATTGGCAGACCTTCTCAAAGATTAGTAATGTGCAGTCACATCAGAGCAGACCTGACTTCAGTTAGAGGATCTCATTCTATTCGGATGTTGTAAAGGTAAGTTTTTAGTGCTAGGTCTTGAAGTTAGTATCCTCCATTTTAACTGGTAGTTATCACTAAGAGAGGTAATATATTTAGCTATGAAGCAGTATCTGAGTGAACATAATGTTTTTCCCCCCCATTTTTCTAGACTCATTGAAGTTCATTCACCTGATGCCAAGCACACCGTGGTTCTCAGGAGTAAGGACTCAGCTACCGCCCAGGCCTGGTTCAATGCCATCCACTCCAGTGTCAATGATCTCATCCCCAGGGTGATTGCAGAGGTCAGAGACCAGCTGGGTAAAGCAGGGATTGCTGGAAGTCGAGAGATTAGACATCTAGGCTGGCTTGCAGAAAAGGTAATGGAAATGTTCGTATTTTCATTTCTAAGTTCTCTCTTTCTTGGTGTATAAAGTTCTGGGTTTTTATTCAGCTTTTCTTGGAGACGCTTCTTTTTTTAACGTGCCGAATTTCATGGGGTTTTTTGTTTTGTTTTGTTTTAATGTAACTGGAAAGTTACTTGATTCTTCAGGACACCAAGTAGTGAAGGCTTTCCTGGGAGATCACAAGTCTCATGACCTGTCCAGGTGAGGTATGGGGTGTGTGTCAGAAAAAATCTGATGCCGGCTTCAGATTCCTCTACATTACATCTCCTGATGGTGTATATGAGGCTGTCTGCTATAGTCTCCCTCCTGCTGCTGGCCTGGGAAGTAACCAGTGACTTGGTCTGTGCTCCACCCCCTCTGCCTGGCTGCAGGGGTCAGGCATGGTCTGGAGGACGAGGCCTCCGTGCTGTACCTGGGAGCCACATCTGAGCTGATCTTCCTGACAGACAGAGCTTGTGACTGCAGTTCTGTTGCCATGTCTTGTACAGTTTGAGTTTCAAAGTATTTCATACCACAGAGGAAAGCTGGTGTTCGGTTCTAGAGTGGTTTGGGTGTAATGAGCTGCAGAACTCAGACCTCTGAATGCACAGGGATGGTACCAGTATGAGATCATCTGGTCTTAAACCTGCACTTTTAAATCAGAAATTATTTTAGGCACTGTACCAACTGATAGGTGTGAATTGGCTTCTGTAACAGCATTAGCATTGTGCCTAGATATACCTTCCATTCAGGTGTTGTGTTGGTGGTCATCCAAAGCACCTCAGCCTCTCTAAGTGTGTTGCATGGAGAAAAGGTCGCTATGTTAAATACCACCCTTTCAAACTAAGCCTCCAGCACACATGCAGAAAGCTAACTGTAGTTGTCCTTCAAAGCGTACTGTACCCATTAGATGTGTTTGGGATTTTATAGATGAAAATAAAGGAACCACAGGCACAGCTGCCATGTTTCCATTTAGGATCCTTTAAAAGGGCACACCGTTTTTTTTAGACAGACAGAGCTCATACCATGCTATTTGTAACAAGGCAAAGACTGCAGAACTTTGCAGACAGATTTTATATGTTTTCCTGCCTCTCCATGTAGGAAACATCACAGGGTTGCATTTAGTATTGCAGACGGTGTGAAGATCTGGGTGGAATAAGCTCTTCCTTTAAATACAAAAGTGTCAGTGTGTAAATTTTCATAGCATTAAACTGGGCAGCTGTAAAGTGTTGAACCTTGTTTTCTCTTTATATCCATTTCTGTAAACTTAAGAAGAGCTGAGTATGTGAGTCCTTTTCTGTTCTAAAATCCTTGCCTTTGAAAGAGTAACCGCTTTGTAGCAGATTATGTACACTTAGTAAATTAACAGGTCATTTGAAGTGGACACATTACATGCTTCTTTTTTTTTTAATATCCTGTTCTTACTATCAAGTGTGTGATCAATAGTGCTTGGCAGTGGGGTGCATGTGGGGAGCTGTGAGACTGAGTGTGGTCCCTTAGCACAGCCACAAATGGGGTGTGTGGATCAGAGATGGGCTGGATTCTGAATAGATTCTGTTGGGACATTTATAGTAAGCCATGCTATTTTTTTAAAGACCGTGCAAGATTTCTCTTTTCCTACTGATGGCAGTAATGTTTCTTCATGTGGAAGAGGGACGTGCCCTTAAGCTGTCTTCTTCTTGACAGATACTTCGTGATAACCCATTCACACACTTATTTCCCCTCTTCATTCTGCTTTATAGCCCGCAGTCTTGGTTCATGTTATTGAGCATGGGCCAGTTCAAGATGCTGCTGATTTTAGTGGCAAAACATATGTGTTACTTTTAATAGCACCAAGTTGCAGTTCATCCAGTTCCAGGGTATTTACAATGGCTGTCGTCAAGAGCTGGCCTTGAGAGATTTGTAACAGCCTTGTAACCAAAAGTTAATGTTTTTTTAACTAAACTAACTATCCAGAGCTTTGCAATAGTAATGCAGGGAGGGCAAGAGATCCCAGCTTCTTCTTATTTAGGAGACCCACGTAAAAGTAGAGAGGATCTCTACATATGGTGAAAATCTGTGTTATATTATTTGTTGCTGAACTTTGGGCTGTAAATCCTGGATGTAAAAGATTACCTGCAGAGTGGGAGAGGAGGGTGCAAACTGTGCGTGGAGCTGTTTCAGAGGTGTTCGAGTCAGCCAGGCTGGGTGCTGACCATGGGGCATTTCCGTGCTCCGTGTGCAAAACCCCAAGTTAGCCAGAAACGAAATTCTGCGGTCATTTTTGGAGCAACACCAGGAACACTGACTTCCTTTTCCTGGGGTGCACTTCCCTTCCACATGCACTGTTGCTTAGTTTCTAAATGCTGGAGCTTAGAAAGCAAAACTGTGAAGGAAGGGACCTCGTTATTAGCAGTCACAGAATAAAATACGTGCCTTGTATTACTCCCAATGGTGCCATTACTTTCTTTCTGATATTTTGTGGCATATCTTGCCGTTTTTCCATGGGTAGCAGTTCCAAGAGGTCTGAACTCAGGTTCGGCAAGCTTCATAGGCTGTAACTTTTAAGACAGCTTCTGTGATGTCGGATTATGTTTCTTACATAGCATATCGTCACAGCGAGTTCTCAGTAAAGTGGAGTGATGCTAACTGAGATGAATTCCTTTGGCTGTCTGGGGAATGCAAAATGTAATCCCATAGAAATTTCATTGTAATTTGCTGTGATTACTCTCTGCTTTCATTAAACTATTTCCTGGTTTGACATTTTTTATATGCCTCTGCTCTAAACTTAGCTCTAAACTTCAACCTTTACGTTACTACAAAAATAGATTCATTAGCTGAGCCTCCCTCAGGTGGGTAACATTAACATAAATAGTAGGATATCTAAAGTACTATGCAATTGCATGCTAATGGGATTCTTCCACTTTCACTGAACTCTGATAAGACTGCCCTAAATTTATGGGCAGGAACGCTCCGTCCTGTAGGTCAGCCTTGTCAGAGGGCAAGCAACTCCCTGCCTTTGCCCCAGGGTGTGCACGTGTGCCCGTCAGCAGGTAAAGCACAGGCCCTGCATTACTTGAAGAAAGCAAACTATTGTGTGGCTTTATTAAAGGTGAGGAGAAAAACAGCCAGAAGCAGTCATTAGAGATGCCAAATTCCCTGTTTTAGAGAGACACTAACCTTGTCCTGTCCTTGACCTTATGGAAGGGGTTCTGAAGCCAGCCAAGGATTAGGGAGTTATGTTAAATGCCGGCATCCTAAAACTTGCCTGCAACTAACAGAAATGTCAAGTGCCAGTTAATAATGAAATGTGTGGACTCGCCATAACCTGTCTTGTATTTCTCTTTAACCAGCAAAACTTGTGGGATTAACAAGTGTGTAAGTGGGAGGGAACAGCTGCTTGTGGGTTTTAATCTTAACCTTTTTCTGGGGCTCCCTGTAAAGATACTTCTAGTGACCAAATACAGAAAGAGAAACAGCGTAATCTTGAGGAGCTTCTCCATGTGAGTGCTAGTTGCCCCTCTTCTTTCCATCAATCCTTTCAGATCCCTTTAGAAATGTCTTTTCCACTTCTCACCCACTTTTTTATGGTTCCGGGCATCCTGTGGGTTAGAGGGGAGCTGAAACAGGCGCTTCTGCTTTTCTCATTACACTCACCCAACTACTGCTGAGTTCCTTTGTGAGAAGCAAGCTCTTCATAATGTCTGTTCCAGTAGATGGAGATACTACTGACAACAGTTTTATCTCCATTTTTGTTTCTTTAATGCAAATGCAGTGAGGTGTTCTGGACAAAGTGGTTTTGCAAAGGCTGTTCTGTGCTATTCAGCAATTGGCTACACGAGCGTTGGAACTGCAGTGAGGTACCAACCCTTTAGCTAGGTCAGTAAAAACCAAAACAACAACCAGAAAAGAAACCCCCATGTCTCTGCCTCTCGTTGTGCTTTCTGTGCTGGTGATGTTTTAAATGCAGACTTGGCAAAAAGAAAAACCACTTCTGTAGCCGGAGAACATTCTGCTTTCTGAATGCCAAACGTCTCAGCAGACAATGGGTTTGCTGAAATGGTCTCAAGGCTGCTTTGAGAAACTTGAAAATAGGGGTGGCTGCAAGTTGGCTTTTATAATGGTAATATTTGAAGCAGAAAGAAAAATGCTTCTCTTGGTTTTTCTTGCTGGATCTTAACTCCAGCGTTTCACTCACATTCACACAGATCTGCACACTCTAGGAAAATGTGTCATTGCTCTCAGAAATCTGATGGGGAGATGAGAACAAATACCTGATATGGATGGAAAATAGCCACAGTGGCACGATGAATTAGGGGTGTTTTTCAGCTCGTGACACTATCTCTGAAATGAGAAATGCGTTAATATATTACAGGCTGTTCGGTCTCCTCAGACCTTAGATAACCACATCACTGTACTGAGCTGAAGTGTGGGACATGTCATAGCAGCGATCTTCACTGTGGAGCTGTCTGTTTCGGCATTGCATTTATCTCCCCGTTTTCCCTGTACTTCTGAGCAGGGAGTGATAGCAGCAAGACTGTGGGACGTGCAAGCTGTCCAAACAAGATTTAGACAAATAACACGAGAGCCTATTTGAAGGGTTTTGTTTTTTTTTTCCCCCGGTATGAAATGAAAACGTTTCTGTTTTACCATTTCCTTTGCACCTATGTTCATTGGTTAGAAAAACAAGCAGGCAGCAACAGAGCCGCATTGTTATTCTCATCACAGGGCTGTGAGTTTTCAAAGAAAAGAAGAGAAGCTTCAGTTTCAAAATTTTATATAATTCCTGAATTTCTAGAACAGACTTTGAGCAGTGACCTTAAAATGTCTTTGCATGAGAAAACCACCAGCTTGTCGTTGTGCAGTTAAAGCATTTTGACTTTATTTAACAGCGTGAGCATCTGCTTTTAACCACCTTCCTGTGACACAGTATAAAAGCACAGCAGGTGCTGGACAGCATTTAGAAATCCCTGGCATGGCTGTGTCCCTGGCTGCAGTGCCTTTGATGCAGATATGTGGCCACATGTGCAGCTCTGGGCTGGCTGCTGCTGTCTCCCTCAGCTCTCCCAGCCCTCCCATCACTGTGGTAGCAGCGCCCATCTGGCCCTGTAATGAGCCAGATCAGATGGTTATGCTGGCAGAAAACTCATTACTTTTTGGGGAAAACGCAGATTCCAGTGCCAGAGTAGTGAGAGCACGTGGCAGAGGTGTAGGGGCTGGGTGATGGCGCTGCCTCTTTGGGCAACACATAGCTCTTCAGCTGTGCAGGAGATAAATCTGGGTTGCACTGAGCCCCAGCTCCATTCTGACTTGAGAAAATACCTGTGCGTGTTTAGTCTGAAACTGCAGTGAACTTTGGGCTATACTGTCTTAACCCATATTGCAAATTGGTGTATTATTTAACCAGATAAATAATCTGCTAGAAACACTGGAGTTTGCTAAGAAAACTGTAATTCCGGTGTGGTGTGTTTTTTTCTTGCGAGGAAATTGTGTTCATGTAGTGTGGTCTTCTAATGAATTTCCAGTCTTTACTGCTTTTTTTTTCTTCATTCAGTCTCAGTATTCTTTAGTAGTTATCCATGCATTCCATCTCTCTTTCTCCATCTTTCTTTCCTTCTCTGTCTCTGTCTCTGTCTCTCTTTACCCATCTATAAGACAGGCAAGGCAGTTTGGACCTGGCCTGTTCTGAATGGCTAGAAGACCTGATTTGTCATACTGATAACATACAGATGGTCATAACCTTAACATTAATCTGTCCTTCTGTAGATTGCACATACCTCAAATTGGAAAATCCTGTGCGTCCTAAATTAGGAATTGTATTTTTAAATTCTGACTAATTACTTTCTGTGGAGCCCTTCAATAGAAATGAAGAGTCCTGTTTTTGCCCTCTGTCACTTAACCTCATAGCTTCTTAATGCCAGCACTTATTTGTTTGCTTTGTAAAACACCACAACAGAGCACTTAATTACATTAACAGTCTTCCTTAATCTGGGATAGCAATCAGCCTGACCTAAGGAAAGACGTAAACCTGAAGTAGCGTGTAGTAACTTCCTCTCCCTGATTCAGTGAGGTCCACATGTCATCAACAGTGACATCGATCTTTTGTTGTTTTGGGTGCATTCAATAAATGGATATCTTAAGAAAAATTCTAGGTAAAAACAGTCATTTCATTAATGTAACACATGCTATTCCGTCATGTGCTGATGAGAGCCGAGTTGAGCAAATGATAAATCTAAGTTGGGAGGAAGTGCTCAGTACAAAGGGATTGGAAAGCAGAGTACGTGTAAAGATGGGGCTGATAAATCATGAAAAATTACAGGATTAGGGTGGTAAATGAGGATGAGAGTGAAAGGTCTGAGCTTGAAAGTTAGTCTGCAGTACAGCTTGGTTTTCGTAGGGCAGAAGAAAACAAAACCTGTGATCAAATACTTACAGAGCACGGTTCTACAGTGGGTGAATACTATTGTGCCTGTGTTAGCCTTCAGATGTAAAAGCGTTCTCTCAGAATTTAAGCTGAAGTATAAAATGAGGCCCCGCATGTCCCCTTGCCTTTCCCACAAGAGTTGAGTTGGCTCTGGCCAGGTTCCAGCAGAAGTAATTACACTGTGCCTGTCCTCCATTCTACATTTCGATCTAACTGTTTCAGCAGTGCTCATTCTGATTTCACGATCAACATAAACCCCAGAAAAGAAGACAAAGTTTCTTTCTAATGACATTCTGCTCTGGTTTTAACTTTTTCCTTCCTTCGCCAGGAGGATGGTGAGGTCTGAGCTGTAATGCCTGCTCCGGCAAGGCCTGGGGAGGACAAGAGGTACTGCTGAGATCCCAGGTGCTGCCCCTGCTTCTGGGGCAGAAGGAACACAGGGCTTGAAAGGGAAGGAGGAGAGGATGCCATAAGGAATTGGGGCAGGTTTGCAGCCTGCTGGACTGTAGGAGCTGTTTCTTTTGGCAGGGCTGTGTCTACAGGAGCACATCCTGGCATGGTCATGAGCACAGCTGCTTTTTTGTATGAAATGCCACTCTCCATCTTTTGCCTTGGCAGCTGCAGTTGGATCTACCTGACAGGATCCACCAACCTTCATGCAGATGCTGGGTTAGCTCACCTCAGGGGCTGCACAGCTCTGAAAGCCCATGTCTGAATGTATGTGCATTCAAGTTCAGCTGGGAAAAAAAAAAAAGCAGGAGTGATGTAGGTATGGTGTGAAGGAAGGCTTTGATCCTTTTCCTCCTGAAGCAGGTGAAAGGCCTCCTTTTTTTCTCTCAGCCTCTGACAGTAAATATTACAAGAAATACAATGAAAGAATTGGGGACAGCAGTGCTCCTTAGTTCTCATATGTGACATAAATGCAACAAATAAACCACATTGCATAAGGAAGCAGAGACATCTCCTGAATGCATATGAAACCTGGCCTTCAGTGGGTGCTCTTCTCAGGCCAGGAGTGGAGCTGTGATGCTGAGGAAAGCTCCCAGCATCTGCTGGCAAACCGATGCCCACGCAGCTGTGTTCTTTTTCTTCGGTGTTACCTTTGTTCTCTTTTTCTGCTCTGTCTCCTGAAGTTAAAAAATCACCTTCGGGGAAATGGAAAGGTCCATTAGAATCATAGAATTATTAAGGTTGGAAAAGATCTCGAAGATCACCCAGCCCAACCATCAACCCATATTCAGCCTGAAATTAGGGGCATTTTGACCTTCAGCCTCTGCCCAATGTGAGTTCATCTCACTCCAGTGATCAGTTTTGGGTTTTTTTCTCCAGAACAACAGTGCTCCCATTTCAGCCTTTTTGATTAATAACAAAAGTGAATTGATTAGAAAGCAGCAGAATAAGCCATTAAAAAACCTATTCCTTCTGCCCTGCAGCCACACCAAAACTCTCAGTTAATCCTCAATAAGAACGCAGGCAAATGTGCTGCTGTTCCTGGTAAAAATGCCCCAATTTGGAGGAATTTTTTTTCTTTTTCTGTTATGTTTTTAAGTAGTATTGCCCTATCCTGCTCTCCCTTTGAGCTTCCAGTCAGAGGTGTGTTGTCCCTACCCACAAGTGCTTTTAGGGCAGATTAGATAGTTAATGTTTGAGGGATATTGCGACACAGCAGAGTAGCTGTTGGTAAAAGCAGAAGCAATATGCCTTGTATCCTGTTTTGCCAAACAACTGCTAACAGAGAAAAATAAACAGTTTTCTAAAAATACCTTGAGAAGAAGCTGCATTCCCTGTTGGAAAGAGGGATTGACCTTTAGAAGAATAGGAGAGTTAAAAACAAAACAAAACAGTGATGAGGGATAAGTTACATGCACTATAATTTTCAGTGTGGCAAGATTTACTCAGTGCAGACTCTACAAATCCAGTCCAATTTTAATCCTCAACCTCTGTTTGTGAAATAGGTTCCCAAGGCTATTAACGCCAGCCTTTTACCTTCTACCGGATCCTGTAAAAATAAAATTATACCCATAATACCAGGACAGCCCTTACAGAAATGTGCCATTAGACAATTATATTGCAACACAGCAACTCTGGAGACTGCAAAGAAGTATTTCTCTTACAGCCTAATTGGTGTATCAATAGCATTTTCAACGCACTTGGTTACTGAGAAAGAAAAGAACATGATGGTACCATATGTAAAATAGCGTATTTTGAAGTATTGATTTCTGAGTCTGGCTGTGACAAGAGTGCTTGAGTTATGAGTGAAATCCTTGTAAGAACTGTACTTGAAACAAATCCATGGTTGAAAAGGTTTCTTCTATCATTCTTCTCTCCCACTCTTGTATGAGTGTCTGTTTTATTTGTGTTATTTTAAGACAGGAAATGTTTTGACACTGGAGTTTTAACTAAAAGAAATAATAGGGCTAATTAAAAAGGGTTCTTGCATTCCCTTCCCCCAGATCCTTCAATTCTGAAGATTTATTTCCATCTGCAGAATTACTCTCTCTGTTTAACCGGACAGTAATTGATAGTGCACATCAAGATAATTAGTCTAACTAGTCTCCTAAACCCCAATCCCCACTGCTACCTTTAAGCTCTGCATTGTCTATACTGAAACATAAATAAAAGTTTTAGCAAAGGACTGAAAAAAAAATAGCAAATTGTTAGTGCGGGAGCCTCCCTGCCCTCTCCGCAGGGTTTCCTCTTCTCATTTTTAATGAGGCCTGTATTAGTTGTCATTTGTACCTTCCCTGATGAATAGTTTGAAAGAAAGGCTTTCTCTGTGCACAGCAAAATTTGTGCCAAGTTGCTGACCTTTGCTTTTGCTAAGACCTCATTTGAGTCTCAGTCCCAAGCCCAAACATATTGTTGGATCAATCATGTTGATTTTTGGCTCTGATAGTAATGCACGGCTAATGAGTTGTGTGGTGTACATATTAACCTCAGACCTGGCAGTGCTAATGCCAAGCACGTAGCAGAATCACGCTGGGGCTTCGGAAAAGACATACAGTGCAGGCATCTTAATAGAGGCAGACAATTAAAAACAGCATCGCAGGTTCACTGCTTGTGGGATGTAGGATTTAATCAAAGCAGGAAAGACAAACCGTCTTTTGTCTGTTTGGAAAAAAAAAATCTCAACATCGTAAAGGTGCTTTATGAACTGTGAAATAGAGAGGAAAGCCTGACTGTTTAAGCAGCAAGATAATGATTTTACTACCAAAAGGGAATCTATTTTGGGGAACAGCCATTGAATAATACCAGATTTAATCTTGCTGGAGATTACCATGTAATGATTATCATGGCATTTCAAGGAATTTGGAAGCAACGCTGTAAGTTTTGGATTACCAACTGCGTAACGTTATTTAGCAATACTTCAGCAAAGTCCTTATACCCTTACAAGTCAAAGATCCTAAGACCAAGTGTTGAATTCCCAGAAACAGCCAGCACTGCTGATTTTAAAAGCAGCTGTTTCTGATCACTGACAAAAGTAACACTTCCCTCAAGGGAACACATTTTGATCTCTTTTTATAATTATAAATCTAGGGAGAGACAATACATTGCTCATCAACAATGTGGAAAGATGGACAAAAATCTCAACATGCACAGTACCCTTCTCCTGGCTCATTTCTTTACTTTTAGGATTAGGAATGGAAGGAAGAGTTGCACAACGGATGCATAAGAAAGTGACTTTTTCAGTTTTGATATAAGTCCTAAACAGCCAGCTGCTGGGGACAGGGAAACAAAGATGGAATAAATATGATTTCTGGAGGTCACACACAGGCTATGGGCCCTTCTTTATGCAATGGAAATTAATCAATAAGGCCAAAGAAACGTTACTGCTTGAAACAGAAAATCAAGTGAAATGTATGGAAAACCCTGAAGTACATAGAGATGCAATCTTTGATGTTCATATTAGACTTTGGATGAAGCAGTACCAAGTCCCGGCGGAAAGTGGGTACGAGGGAAGAAAAGTGGTCTCACACCCACATGAAGCATGGGGAACGTACCCTGTCAGATGTACCGTACGTGTAGAGAAACTGGGTGCTGTTGTAACATCCCAGACCTCATGGCAGAACCTGTTGGAATGATGCTGGATTTTTTTTGGTGCTACCACATTGCATGAAAGTAATGCAGTTTTATCAGAGGTGTTGTACGTGAATCTGAGAAATAAGCACAGAATAAGATCCATGGAAAAAAATGCACAGTCCATTGTAGAGTTTTTCTTGCTGAAAATGTCACACAAAATCATGTTTTTCTTGTTCTATAATAGTCACGTTACATGTTTTGTAGTGCACTTGTGCTGGCACTTTTAATTAATGCACAGCTTAGTCTTATTTCAGTATAGGGGATGAGAAGAGTCTGAAGGTGAAAAATGGCAGCACTTAGATGGCACACTGTTGAGTAAGCTATCACTCCAGCAGGTGAAATAGGGTGGTTAACTACAGCATCTTCAGGAGGTTCCAGCTTGTTTCCAGTTCCAATTCAAGACTGTTGAGGATCACCTCGAAGGTCTGGAGAGATACCTTGGAATATAAATATTTCAAGTTTTTTAAGGGGAGTTTTTTCCCCTCCTTTGGAAGACTGTGTCTACTTTTACAGTATGCCTGGAACAGGCTGCCCAGAGAAGATCTGAATCCCTGGAGACGTTCAAGGCCCAGCCGGATGGGGCCCTGGGCAGTCTGACCTGATGAGTGGCAACTCTAAGCCATTCTATAATTCTATGATTAATAAACTCAACGTGCAGGAAGGCAAAGAGGCTGTTTATTCATCTGTCTACCAGAAGAAAAGCGTGTGTGTGTTCTCAGAGCTGCTGTTCCTAGTGCAGTATTGTTTGTGTTGAAGGCAAATGGACTTACCAGAGGTTTGCTCAGATGTTATTTGGATTCCCTGAAGTTCAGGTTCTCATACAGTAGTGGTAGCCTGACTGGATGGGAAACACCTGGGTTTTAATCGCTAGACATTAATGATTGTCAGCCACAGTGAGGATTCCTGAAACACAGTGTTAGCACATGGTGTTTTTGTTAGTCAGACTTTTTATTTATTTATACTTCTCTACTGAGCAGAGGATGCTGTGCATGCTTGCATTTACTGATCTTGTACTAAAAATAGTTGCAGACATCATTGGTCAGAGTGGGCTTCCGATGTGTAATAATGGATACAACTGCTTTTGTGTGCTTTATGCTAGAAATGTCAGTGATGTTTATGGAAACAGCTCTAAAAAGTTCACTTTGAGGAGAGGGCTGCTATGGAAATAGAAGATTACCCTTTGTTTATGGAATGAAAAGAGTAAATCAATATGAGGAGAAGCCTTTTGTGGTATTCTCCCTGGCCTCATCTCCTGTCATCCCATGTGCAAAGCGCTGTGCAGGGCCCTTCAGGAAGGAAATGAATTAGACCTTTATGTTTAAATTCACCTGTGTTCATTCCCCTTAAAAGATGTTCTGCTAATCTGTGTCCCTTGGATCTCCTAATCATAGTGTTAAAGACTCCATTAACACACTCCCACCTAAAATTTCAACATGGAGATGTAAATTTGCAGGCCCCAAACTGCAGCCAGATGTTAACAGGGCCCAAGGAAATGGTAGAGCTGGCCGAAGCTGTTGGTAGCAGAGTTACTGCAAAGAGGAGCAGCACAGAGAGGAACTATGCAGCTGCACATTATGGTTTGGGAACCTTTTATGTGTCATTTTGTCTCGAGGCCCCCCACTTCCATCTTTTGTGGGACAGTTGATTATTGAGGATAAGCTGCCACACTGTTTGCTTCTCCCTTTGTTGTTGCAAGAGGTTGAAGTAAAAAACATGTCTTGGTGGGGACTGCTCTCAAGGCTATGAAACTATCCAAACCTCGAAGGCCATTGTGCAAGATTGCAACATGAAGAGTTCTGCTAGAAACAGAGCCTGCTCCAAATTCAAACCGTGTGAGCAGGGAGGAAGTATGGAACTATGCATTAGTCACTGTGTTTCTACTGTGATCTTTGTGCCTGTTGGAATTGAACCAAATGGATGAGTGTAGAAGGCAAAATGCAGATTGGGGTAGGGAAGAGTGGGACAGCATCAGAAGAGAGCGTGAGCATTGGTAAGGTGAAGCTGAGCTAACAGGATCCTGCAGGATGCCCACCATGGAAAGAGTAGCCATGGGATGTGCTGCAGAGACCATGAGGCATACATTGGTGTACCAAGTATTGAGTGGTCTGGGTGGTGTTGGAGCAATCCACTACTGGAAGGGATAAGACCAGCTTTCTCTGAACCCCTTATAACCTTAGAAGATTGATTCTTTGCAGCTGCAAGGAAATTTCAAAGTGGAGAATTCTAGCTTCTTTGTGTTCAGATTGGACACAGGGGCTGTTAGTGCTCATCAAAGGTCATGTACATCATCAGTTTCCATTAGCCTGGATACCGTTGAGAAAAACTTCAGTCTCAGCTCACTTTAAATAATTTTAAACAGCTGCTTGGATAGTTGCAAGCACAAGCAGAAGGAATGAGTTGAGGTTATAAGATAGCATCCAAGTGTGTGAACAGTTCTGAAAAACATTTTTGAGGAACCCAACCACTAACTGATAGCTGTTACACACCTGTAGCCCTCTGTGGACCTGCAGAGGGTTTCAGTGTTAAAGGTTTTGGCATCAGAAGCATTGCAGGCTACTCTGATGGGAAAGTGAAATACAAGAATACCAGTCTCAGAGGTAACATAGATCACAGATTGCTTCTGTACGGGGGAAGCAAATAGCCACCACGTCCTGTGCCAGCCCCAGAGGTTATCAGTTCAGTACCCAGGGTTCAGCAGCAGTGAAGGCTGTGTGTATATGCAGATAACAGCAAAGGGAGTTCATCCCTTATCTCTTTCCCTTCTTCCATTGATCTGCTGTTCTCCCCTAAAATTCCCCATAGCTGATCTTCCCTTCTGATTTTGTCTGAGTTGTCTGAGGAGGCTTGTTGTCTGAGGATGTACTTCTGAATAAATGATGCTTTTAAAGAGGTGCTGCTTATATGCATGAAAATGTGTAATAGCTAGCCTGATTTCCATCTGATGTAATTTAGGAGTAAATCCTTTGACGTCAATAGAATTGAATGGATATAAATATAATTGAAGTCAGGTCCTATATTTTTAAGTTTAAGCCTAGAAAATGCTGCAACCTATTCTCCGCTGTCTCTTTTCTTTTCTCTTTCAAGCCTTGCCACAAATATGAGTGTCTTAATTGGGACTCAGTCTATTTCTGCTCAGTTTAATCAAAGATCTATCAGTAAAGAATTTTTATGAGATGAAAAGGTGAAGTCCTTCTGACCCCCCCTACCTATCTTTAGAAAATCTCATTGGCTGCTGTTTCTGAAACGTCTCGGCAGCAGTTGTTCTTTTTTCCACTGGTCAGTTATGTTAAGCAGTGTATCTGTAGCTGTGTTTAGCTCTGAACACAAACAGGCAGAAATGGAAGCTTTTTGGCAAGCAAAGAATATGATTTTTAGCTCATTCTCACAGAATGGTGTTAATTGATAGATTGTTTTCTGACAAATAGTTAATTGTGCCTGGCTGTTTTCCATATGGCTAAAGGAAGTAAGCCAACAAGGGCATGGCAGTTAAAATCCCAGAAATGTTGTTATTAAACCACTGGTATGATATCCAATCCAATTTGCTGTACTTTTAAAAAGAGTTCTGTGAGTATTAGCATATGACAGCGTCACTGGAGTACGTAGTTTCCAGGGGGTTTTTGCGCACATTTATACTGGTGTTATCAGGTGAGTTACGCTTTGTATCAATGTATATAAGAAGGCTGGCACAAACTGAAGAAGAAGCCTCAATTAAAATATGAAGATTTATCTTCATAGTAGCAATAAAGATGGAATGCATAATTTTACAAAATTTCTGTGTCTTCAGTGCATATACATTTCTAAAGCTGAGGGTCGAATCAGGAGAAGTAACTCAATAATATTCATACCTGGTCATGCTCTTGGGCTTTGCACTTCGCTGTAGCAGCAGAAGTGATACTAGAGATCTCCACAGTTTGTGTTACCCTCAGACTGTTCTTAGTGTAAGTGGCTGGCATTTGCTGGCTGGGGTGATTTATTAGCCTGCAGCAGGAAACATTCTTCCCCTGATGAAATCAGTAGGATCTTGAGATTGTGTATCTCTTGTGCCAAAAAGCATTTTTCTCTTCAGATATGTGATGTGTTTGTAAAGAGATATAAATGTCTAATGCAGTTTGCAGGAAGTTTTTTATTTCATTAAGTTACATGTTTCAGGAATCCTTAGTTCTAAGGAGATGACCTGTAGCATGTTATCTGTTTATACTGACTTTGGAAATTAACTTTATTCCTCTAAAGTATTTATTATAAAGAAATGTTCAGTTCTCAATAGAATTGTCCTATGAGTAATTACATGCTATGATTTTAGCAAAAATACGAAACACTGTGAATTAAAAGCAGATAAAGAGCATTAGCTCTCAAAATTGCATAGCTTATAGCATGTAATTTGCTGATATTTGTAGGATTTGGGTCTGTAGATTGATGGCCCCAATTGTCTATCTTTTAGTAATCTCGACGAAATAACATGGCACAGCACTAAATCCATTTGTCCTGTGTGGCTAATTTAAAGCTCAGCATAGATAACTGCCAAGTAGAGGGTTCTTTATGTTTGTCTTGCTCATATGGCGCTGTTGAATATTCATGTTCCCTATTAACACATGCCCTTCAACATTTGCTGCATTTTGTCACAGATCGTAGATTAATTAAACAAGTTTTTTGCCATAAACCTCAGGGCTGTGATCTTGTCAGGTCTAATATAAGCAGTATCGGGTCTGGGAAGGGGATATTGGAGGGCTGGAAAATGGCAGCTCACACCTTGACCGTAGCTCTAAGCCTCCTATCTTGAATCCCTTTATTAAAGGGATAGGTCATCTACTTGATACTGAGAAATTTTGTGAAAGCTGAGCTCTCATTTTTTTTGTAGGTTCCTGGCCGCAACCGAAAAGCTTGAAACTATGGAATGTCAGCAAAACAAAAAGGCTTGATGGATCAGCAAAAATTAAAAATGTGTTTCAGATACCAGGCAAACCTCAGACTGATTTTCAGGCCACCCTTTGTATCCCCATGGGAGCTTGGGCTGACTAGAGTCAGTAATACTGGTTTCCCATTAAAGCTGTTTTGTCATTTATTTTTGCAACATTCATTTTTGCAGAATTAGCGATGTGTGTGCATTTCTTCATGCACCAGATACATAGTGATGACAGCTACTGAGTAAATCACTGCACCCAGTGGCAAACTGCAGTTATCCTCTAGATCTGAACTTTCTCTCCATCATTCTTCCCACTTGGCCATTTCTTCTCCTGAAATTACTTTAAGAGGGTTAGAGTAATGACCTTATTGAAATAAGAGTCTTCTGTTAGTCTTCAAGACTGTAGTGTCACCTGCATTCGCAATATTCCCAGGATCACAATACCATGCACTCCAGCATGGGTAACAAATTCCTGATGGTGAAACTTACTATACAATACAACAGAATAACTAACATCCAATGTTGTCCTGGTTAATTGGATATTAAATGTTGTAACTGTTTGTTTCCTACGTTTACTGGTGTCCTGGGATCCACCAGTACTGAGATCCAACATACGGGCCTACAGGTGGTCTTCAGCTCTCCTTACGGGCTGCCAAGGTGTGGCCAACTGGAAACTTGCTTGGTAGCAGAGGTCTCTTGGAGCCCAGCTAGGATTTGGGGGGGGGGGGGGAAATCATCTTGCTTGTCAGAAGCTTTTGACTTTTAATAAAGAAATTCTAATAAAAATTATGTTTTTTTCTTCCCCAGCAAGAAAGCAGGTCTGATCTGTGAGGTTCTTAAGTAGTTTGTGAAGGTCTGTGATTGTTCTGGGACAAACACAGGTATTCTGTTTTTACCCATTTAATACAAGGATATGGACTCTGATAATTGAATGGCTTTGAAAATGACAGCCAGATAAATAAGTAATTCATTAAAAAAGACAAATATATCAGCTTTGTGTTCACAGATCTTTACTTAGGCATCTAAATAAGTAGCTTTGGATTCCAAATTATGACTAATTTTTACTAACATTTCCAGAAACTTGTGGCCTCCGCATTGTTTCAAAATAAGCTAAGTTATTAAGGGTTCTATATTTTTTTTTTCTTTTAAAATAATACTCTCAATCAAAATTCCAGTTGATGATGCTTATAGCGTATAGATTTTCCCTCTTTTTTAAAGATAATGCATTTTTTGTGCCAGACATGTTATGAATTCACTCATGTGCTTGAGGTCAATACTTGCAGTGCAGTCCACCAGTGTTACTGAATATTGATCAATGACACAATAGACTGGAATGACACAGTATTCTGGACTGTCCTTGAGACAGCATAGTAACAATGATAGAGAAACATCTTGTTCTTTCTGTATTGCTGTCTTACTTTTTTTTTTTTTTCCTTCCAGCACTTGTGATTTATAATGACCCTTGAGTGAAGTAGTTGAATCTGTCAGTCTTGGAAAGGTATCAGTCATGAAAGGTCATCATTTCTGAGACTGAATATTAGGAAAAACAACATGATAGAGAACGGCGTAAAACATTTTCTGGGACAGATTTCAGTCACTGCAGTTTTAACGTAGGCATAGATGATTACCTGTCCTTCACCAAACAGACACTGTAATCTTTTCAAATGGCATTTTACATGTTTGAACCATCATTTAAAAATGCAAGCAGCTTTCAAATCAAAACTCCATCTCCTGCTTTCGCTTTTGACTGCTGTTGACAAGTGTTCCTGAGTAGATCATTAGAAATCCAAGCACGTTTATTCAATTGAAAGGTAAAATGAGTATATCTTTTGAGATAATGGGTATTATTGCTGCTTTATCCTAATCTAGCACCTACTTGATCAGATGGAGGCAGACTCAATTGTAAATTAACGATCTTTGAAGACAGTGAGTTGAAACTGTGGTGTCTTTAAATCAATTCTGCACCTGTGCAGTTACCATTATAGCCCACTGATGAGGATGAACTACCTCATAAAACACAGCAACTTGACTTGAACAGAAAAATCTGCCCACAGTTAAACTGCTGCGTAGCATATCAGATAATAGTGTTTGCTCTTAGTATCCTCAACTGTACCTGGAGGAAGCTGCTTTTCTCTAGCACTAAATAACAGTATCCATTCTTGGGCAGTTACGCAGGAGATGTGGTAGATCCTCCAAATCTTCCCATCTTTTTTCTTGCCTCTGCTTCAAAGCCATTCACAAGTATGATTCCTTTCTCTTGGGGCTGATCGTGATACACAAAATGATTCCATGGACGGGAGACAAAGATGCAGAAACTTTTCTTCTGATTTCTAAGGCAAGTCTGGAGGAAGAAGGCTGCTCCATTTCAAGATAAGTAGTGTTTTTTCCCCAGTACTAGGATTATTGTGCTGTGGATGCAGCCATTATATTGTAGACAACACAGTTGCTCATATGTCCCAGACTCGAGCTGTCTTAGAGGTACAGTCTATCCCACATATTGATGATAGTTGTAAACAGCTATCATCAACCTTTAGATAATATTTTCATGAAAGATGTTTCAGAATGCAGGCTTACAGGCACCCCCATTTGCACCCTCTGAAGAGTCCAGACATCCCAGATTTAAGCCAAATGTACTCAAAAAGCATGAGCACACAACAGCTGCCATGTTATTTACTAATAGCAAACATCTCAGATGATCTTCAAGGTCCCTTCCAACCTAAGTCATTCTATGATTCTATGATCTTCACTTTTATCCTGAACATGTGGTGGAAGCATTCTATATTAGAGAGATGGCCGGTTGAAATCCAGGTGCTAGCTGGCCAGGAAGGTGTGTGTAATTGCCTGCAGTTTTGCACCGGTTTCAGCTTGAATATGGCAGCTTTGTGCTCACTCTTCAGACTTTATATTCACTTGTTCAATCAGATAACTGATAAGAAAAGCCAAGGGTTAATGGTGTTTTCTTGCCTAATTCTCCATTTTCCTGTGTCTCTTTTATAAACAGTACTTAAAATATGGCCTCTTGGAGCACATGTTTTCTCCCTGTCAAACTGGCCTTGAAGGTCAGTTGAACTATAGCTAGCCTGTCCTCTATCTCTTTATCAGCCTCAGCTCCCAGTGCCAGCTGGGATTGTTCTGACCTTCCCACCTGTCTAGCTTGACATTTATCTTCTGTACTTTTGTGTTACAGGTTGGGCAAGTTTTCCTTGCCTGGGTGATGGAATGTCCTTTTCCCTTCCCTACTCTCCCCAGCCAATTTCTGAAAAACAGTACAATGGGGAAGAGAAGTAGTAAAGTGCAGATTTTTCTTCAGAAGTCGTTTAGTTCAACACTATCTTTCCGGGAGTGGAGCTTTGGTATTTGCAATGCTTTTCCATCATAGCCCTAGTAAATTACCATTACATAATCTCAGAATTTCTCTCAGCCATCTTGTGGTCTGAAGAAGTCATTATAGAGGAAAATATCTTATACTCAGAAAACACAAGAATACTTTCTGAAGCATAAAAAAGTTTCTTTCATCTGACATGAAAGTGAGTCAGTGTCTTGAACAAATGATGATCCATTTACCATATCTGTGCTCTCTGCCTGTTGCACTGCCCTGGGTGTATTCTTGACATTATCTGTCTGAAAATGAGTTCATATGGACCTTCAAATCTCTCATGCACATTAAAGTGATCTTAGTTCATGACAAAGATTTCTAAAATGCACAATTTACCTTTTTCTTACTGTCTGAGTCCTCCACATTTTTTTATTTATCCAGTCTAGGCATTTATTTATCCAGTTTTCTTGGATTCATGTATCAGGAGAAGAAGGAGGAGGACATCTTTTACTGAGGGTTGTGAAACCCTGACACAAGCTGTCCAGAGCAGCTGTGGATACCCCATCTGTGGGAACATTTAAGGCCAGATTGGCTGAGGCCCTGGGCAGTCTGATTTGATGAGCTGGAATTGGATGGGCTTTGAGGTCCTTTATCAAAGCGCTGTTTGGAAATCAAATTTAGTCTGCAGTTGGAACATGGGCTTGTAGCTATCACGGTGTTCTTGTGGTTGACTTTGCTATTTTTGACTAAAGCTGGCTTGTGTCTTGCCATTTTAAAGGACATCTAGAAGAAGTTCGATCTTGAACAAATCTGTCTCATAAATGGATATCGTTTTCACTTTCATCAGTGCCCGTAGTTGTAGCTACGGCAACCTGTCCCTGAGGTGCTGTAACAGGTTGCCCATAGAGGTTGTGAATGCCCTGTCCCTGTAGGTGTTTAAGGTGAGGCTGGATGGGGCCCTGGGCAATCTAATCTAGTACTTGATCTACAGGCTGGCAGCCCTGCCTGTGGCAGGGAGGTTGGAGCTTAATGATCCTTGAGGTCCCTTCCAAACCAAGCAGTTCTATGATTCTGTGTTTCTGTGATTCTATGATTTCCTGTTTAAAACTATTAAGTACCTATCTATCTTATCTGTGTGTGTGGTGTGGGAGGTGTTGACATCCCCTGCCCATGGCTGTCACTTGCACCCACTCTTGCACTGAAAATTGCCTCCCATCAAATGAACTTGCAGAAGTATAAGCATTGTTGCATACGGTGCTGTTGGCATGTTGTATTTTTGCCTTGCTGCTGTTTATCTTGGAAGAATACTTTGCAGTCCCAGCTGTTATTTTCATGAACTGATAACTAGGTTTCTGTAAGAGAATCTAATTTATTCTGAACATGGACGTAGTCCTTCATCAAAAGACAATGAAATGGCAAGAAGTACATACCAGAACATATCCCAGTCTGTATCTAAGCTGACTATTGGACACTGAGGATTTTTAGTGAAGGGAGGCCTGAAAACGGCAAGAAAAATGTTTCAGAAAATCCTTTCTGGATTGCTCCTCCCATGCAGTGTGTGCAGGGCTATTTTAACTTCTGGATTTGAGGGATGCAGGGGAGGGGAAAGGGTATTAAAACACTAGGTGTGAAGTTGCTATCTTGCAGTTCTCTGAAAGGGCTCGTTTAGAATACCTGCTGCAGTGGAGTCTGCTGGCAATATATAATTTGTTTATTAAACAAAGAATGTGATTGAAATGTCCCTTTTGAGTTGATGAAAATGTAAAACAGCTTTCCAGAAAAGACTAAGGCCTTTAATGTGAATTTCTGCAAGTCTCAAAGATTAAAGGTATTCTTTCATCCGTTCCTGACAGCCTGAAGAAGATGAGAAACTGAAATTCAAAGGAAACCCTTACAAAAGGGAGACCTGGTAGATGAAAATGAAAAGGTCCAAACTGATTCTAAAAGGACATATCTCCAGTGAGCTGCCTGTTGGAAACAGATCATTTACACCGACTTTGCACTGGAAGTCTGTGGCAGAGATGGACATAAATGTGGATCTCCTTTGGTATGATACCAGACTCAGCTGAGCTAAGCTGAGCTGGCCATGGAGGGGGACAGTGGTACCTATTGCTACCATACAGTATCCAGTAGACCAGTGAAAAACGTGCTGAAGCATTTTGGTGTGGTGGCATATTTGAGGAGTACTGATTTTTTTCTTTTTCCCCTCTAATCCATCAGGATTGGATCTAACATTCTGACTATGGAAAAGTTTTGAGTTTGAAATTTTTCTTAGAGTAGATGGTCATTCTACTGGTCTGCGACACAGATAAGTGTGCTTTGAATTGCACATGTGCAACTGGGAGCTGGGGTGCATCAAGCCCAGCGCTGTCAGCTGGTCAGGGCAAGTGATTGTCCCATTCTACGCTACTCTTGTACAGCCTCATATGGAGTGCTGTGTGCAGTTTTGGGCACTGCGGTACAGAAAGAACATAAAAGGAGGGCTACAGAAATGGCAGAGGGTCTAGGGGGGAAGATGTATGAGGAGTGGATAAAATCACTTGGTTTGTTCTGCCCTGAGAAGAGGTGGCTGAGGGGAGTCCTCATGGCAGCCAGCAGCTCCTCACCGAGAGTGGAAGGGCTGCAACAGGGCCCAAGGGAGCAGCATGGAGCTGTGTCAGGGGAGGGTCAGATGTGGGTTAGGGACAGGGTCTGCACTGGAGGGCAGCGAGTTTGGCATGGGCTGCCCGGGGCAGTAGGCATGGCCCTGAGCTGCTGGAGTTCAGGGAGCATCAGGATGATATTCTCAGACACGGGGTCTGATTTTTTGTGGTCCTTTGTGGAGCCAGGAGTTGGACTCAGTGATCCTTATGAAATTCCAACTTAGAATATTCTATGATTCTGTGATGCTAGGAATTTTACTACAAGTGACAGAATTCTGCCAAGTTTTGCCAGCCCTAACCATCATCTAAAAGTGTGCCTCTAATATGTGTCTCAAATGATACTTAAATGTACTCTTAGAGAGCTATTTCATGTTACGATATGTCAGATTTTATATCCTTACTGTTGGAATAGATCCTTCTCTTAGCTGTCAATAAGCAGCATGCTTTCTTCTCTTGTTTTGAACTTTATTATTTTACTCATGCTTGATATGACCCTGTTGCTTGATCTGGATTAATTTCCCATGCTGATTTGTTCTGAATGTGCCCTGTAGGCTAATGTTGTATTTGCAGACTTTGTTCTTCCTTTGTAAAATTTGCTGTTACCATCTGCAGGACAAAATGTTCTCTTTGACACCTTACAGAAGTGCCGACTGCCTGATGAACAGCACAGCATCAGCTGTTAGAGCCTGATGCAAACCCCTCTGAAATCAGTGAACAGTAATGCAATTCAAGGTGTTTAGGGAAAGGCAATATCTTTTATTAGATCAGCTGTTACACTTGGAAAAAACAGACACGCTTTCAGATGCACAAATCCTTCTTCACGTTTGAAATAGCAGCAGTATTGCTTACACCAGCTTTCCTTACGAATGAGACAGCTACAGTCCCAGCAAAGTTTATAAAAATGTGATTAAAAGTGCATGCATCCCAGGGCTCTTCTCCTGCATAGTGCTTCTTGAAGGACGTGGGCAAACATTGCTCTCCTCTCACCCTGACACCTGTTCCCTTTGGAGGGCCGTGAAGATGTTCAGAGGGCTGGAGCACCTCTCCAAGGGAAGGCTGAAGTAGTTGAGTCTTGTTCAGCTTGGAGAAGAGAAGGCTCCAGGGAGACCTCATTGCAGCCTTCTAGTACTTGAAGGGGGCTTATAGGGAAGGAGACCAACCTTTTTCATGGGCGGATAGTGATAGGACAAGGAAAATGGTTTTAAATTAAAAGAGTGGAGATTTAGATTGGGTATTAGGAGGAAATTCTTTACTCAGAGGATGGTGAGGCACTGGCACAGCTGCCCAGAGAAGCTGTGGATGCCCCATCCCTGATGACGTTCAGGGCCAAGTTGGATGGGGCCCTGGGCAGCCTGAGTTGGTGGGGGGCAGCTCTCCCCACAGCAGAGGGTTGGAGCTGGATGAGCTGTAAGGCCCCTTCCAACCCAAGCCATTCAGAGATTCCTGTTGTATGCTTTACAAATAAGGGATGCATCCTACGAGGAGAGGTTGGATCAGATCACTTCAGGCAGAGCTGAGGAAAAGCCTTCAATTCCTTAAGGCAGAGGAACTTCTGCAGAGTCACTGTGCCATTGGGAAGGACAAAGGCCAAGCTGTGGGTTTCGCGGTGCAGGTTGTAAACGCAGCATCCACTCATTTCCCAGCTAGAATACCTGGCTCCTGATATTTACATGTGCCCAGCAAACAGTTGTGTGAACAGCTGGCAAAATGAGTTGTATTCCCTTCCTTATGGTTGGTTTACTGGGAGCAGTGTTTCCCAGCCATTCTGGAGTTACAGTTGGCTGAACAGCTACTTAATCACAGAACTTGTGTGTGAAAATACTGCGCAGGTGGGATGGTTCTGTGGGAATGCTCTAAGCAGCTTCCCAAAGTCTTTGGATTGTTTGTGGTCATAGAATTAAAAAAAGACAGAGAGAAAAAAAAGAAGCAATGCCCCATACTCTGTCCACTTACTCTTACTTTACTTTTTAAAATGACATAAGCCAAGAATCTTTGACTTAAGCTTAGGATCTGCCTTGGCTTTTAATTTTCTTGTGTGAAGCTTTCCTACAGCTGGCTTGAAATCCTCTAAAAGTTCAGAAATGCATTGGAATCTGTCTTCATGTAAAATAAGGATGTTTCAAATATGCTTCTCAGTCTGAAGCTATCATTTAAAGCACGTGGTACTTGTGGATCTGAATCACCATTCCTGGTGTGTCATTCCCAGCCCAGCCAATCTTTGATTTATCTCTTATGTGAAAAAGATTATTATTTGTTTTCTCTAGCAAATGATGTGCCCAGTGACACAAATCCATGCCAAATAGGTTGGCATGAAGCATAAAACACATGTTAGACAGCTGCTTCTCTTTGCTGGACAAAGTTTTAATGGAGGAGCCACATAGACAACCAGATTCTCTGGAGAGTCTCATAATTTGTTTAATTTTCTTTAATACACAGCCAAGGTGTTTGGGTTTTAGACTGTGGGTTTTAGATTGTGAGCTTGTTTCTATGTAACGTGATGTCTTTTCTTGTATGTGAACTAAAAGAAAAGTGATTAATTTGTCTGTGAAAGCCAAGACCCTTTTGTGTTCCCATCTATTTTAAAACACCGGATTAAACTAAGTGAAAACCAGAATCCTCATAGTGTGTGGCCATGTGGACAGCCACATGCCTGAGCTGCAAAGCAGAATTCCACATCTGGACTCTGCAGCTGGTAAAGGGCTTTGATGTCCCATTTATTAGACATTGTCTACAGATGGGTTTGAAATGTGGATGCAAATTCATCTCTGAGTCAATGCTTCAGATCAACCCTATGCTATAAACTGACATCTGTAAAACCATGGCGAACAAAAGCAATGAAAACATGACCTGCAGAGGAAAGAAGCAAACCCATCTGCTCCCAAAGCAGTATTTTCTTACTGCCTGTCATTGTTAAATAATAACGGTGTTGCAGGGGTTTTTTTTAGTAGTTTTGAACCAAGAAACAACATCAGTAGTGTCTTGCGCTCAGGTTAATGTGGCAGCAGCACATGAATGGTGCTCCTTGTAAATATGCGTTTAAGGTCCTTTCATGCATACCACAGCTAAATAACAGCCAGATGTCAGAATGCCAAAGAAGAAAAACTCTCACTCACTGTCTTGCCCAGGGCTCAAGATGTTCATGTTGTCAGGCTTTGTACCATGGTAGCTTTGTTTCAGTTCATTGAAATGTTCCTCCTTTTCAGGTGCCGGGAGACAACGAGAAGCACTGGAAGCCAGTGTTGGTGGTCTTGACAGAGAAGGACCTCTTAATATACGAGAGCATGCCACGGATGAAGGAGGCTTGGTTCAGCCCTCTGCACACCTACCCCCTCCTAGCCACGAGGTACCTGTGCTTTTTGATTACAGCTACAAAAGCATTGGGAATGGCTGATCAGCTGAGATCCTGCATAGCAACTGTACATCTATAGATCACATCCAAAATGTCATGGCTTGGAAATTCTTGAATGGGGGAATGTGTTTAGCCTAACTGTTCCTCCTCACTTCTCCTCCACTTCAAGCTCTGGCCAAAGCTGATTGCTAGAATTGCACTGGTAAGGTCATGGATGCAGTAGTTTGGCCCAGATCGGAAGTGCTAGTTGAGAGTTTGATCTCCTGGGATTCCTGTCTCAGCATGCAGACCTGAGGAATCTGCAGAAGCATTCACATTTCCAGCTACTGCTCCAGACTGACAAATGGGAAATTGTTGCCTTGGTTTGAACATGCTGATATGGAAGTACCGTGACCATGATCTGGGGCTCCTGGGGTCTTGCATGTATGAAAAGAGATAATTTCAGTATGATTTGTGTTCTAGCTCTAGGAAATCTTGGCTTTTTTAGTTTAAAATGGTGAACTTGAAAGACACACTCTTGAATTGATGTTGGAAATAACCATCTGCAATGTTTCGGATCTATCCATCAACACTAATTCAGATTGAGTTTTCCCATGGTTGTCTTTATACAATGGAAACTGTCTGTGCTTCTTGATGTGAATCTTAATCATATTTCTCTGCCAGTGTGGTCAAAGGGCTTGAGAAAGAGCTGCTGCAGCATTGTTTTGGCTTTGCTACAGGCCACTATTATACTATTTTCAATGAGTTCTCTTTCAGAAGAGCTGATAGCACATTGCCAAAAGCAGTGGGTCTCTTACTGCACTCTCATTAGTTAATTTTTGTTCTCAGTCTCTTCATTCCCTCCCTAGAAGAGCTGAGACTTTACTATCAAACCATTGTTTGTTTCTTTTTTAAAGTTGCATTTGGTAAATTAATGGTTGTTTTGTCCTGATCAACCTACCCATGATGGCACTTTCAAACTTATGGGAAGCCGAGTTCTGATTTAAAATGAGCTTAAAAGTTCTCACCTTAAAATGAGGTCAGAGCCCAATGCTTTGCAGTTTGCAGCCTGATGTGCCTGGTGGCATTGAATGTTGACAACTCCAGTGAAACTTGTCAATTCCAATTGACGCTGAAAACTGGGTAAGGTGTTGGATCAGGAGATTGTGTCTGGGTGTGTCACTGGACTTTGATGTGGTGTTGAATGGCACGTGGTGTTGTGTTACCACATGGTAATTACAGCTCTGTGAGAATGTGCCAATGCCAGCAGTGATTTATTGCTCCTCCTGTTACAACATCATGCCTTGCAAATGTGTGTTTGGCCCAGCAGGAAGGGAGTTCTGGATAGCATCAGTGTGAGGTGGATGGAACTGAGTTTGTAAATAGGAATATATCTGCATACCTCTCTGTTCTTTTTTTCAAACTGCTGGAGAATCATCAGATGGATCGTGAATCTTGCATGAGGGGAAGAAACACCAGGAATTCCCTGGGAGTGGTGCTTCAGTGGTACATGGCTGCTGTCCGCTGCGGGCCACACACAGGATGGGGGTTGTTCAGCTGAACCTGCTTCTTTATGAGTTCCCCACTCTGTTTTATAGAGTGTAAGTTATCTGACCACATTCCTTCTGCCCCAAAACAAGCTTTGCTGCTTTTCATGGAAAACCACCAGCAGAACATGGTACACCTCCTCCCTGTTGCTTCAGGGTGTCATCTGCCAGCAGGTCTGAGTCCTCTTCATTAAAGTGGCAGAAGATTTTACCTGTGGTCAGTGCACCTGAGACACAATGATTGCCATATCCTGACCTCCAGCCCCTCCTGCTGGCTGGACCCAGGTGGCTGCTGATAAAAGCCTGAGCATGTCCTTCAGTGTGTCCACAGGTGTGACGCAATCACTAATTTATAAATTTTAGCTTGCAATAAAAGGCAATTCAGTGAAGTCAATTTACTGTGGTGGGTCATCCTCCTGCCGGGAGCAAAGTGTTCTTTGTCATCAGGAGATTAGGGCTACAACTCCATGGCCTTCTGACCTCCACACACCTGTAGAGCTGCCCAAGTCTTGTGATAACCCCTTGGAATTTCAATGTAATGAGCCCTGCACATGTATACCTGTCCTACTGCTCTGTCACTGCTAGGAAACACCTGTGCCTTGCTTTGCCGGTTTGTTCTCTTAATCAGCCCCAGATTAGCTTGAGGTTGCCAGTCAGTTCACCCTTCCCCTACCTGCCCACATATCGTCATGTGCATCTTCATGCAATCTCATCTTGAGCATCTCCAGGGATGGGACATCCACAGCTTCCCTGGGCAGCCTGTTCCCATGCCTCACCACTTGCATAGTAAAGTAGTAAAAGTAGTAAAATATTTCTTTGTTATGACTGATCTAAATCTCCCCTCTTTCTCCATCTTTCTTATAAGTACTTTTTAAGTATTAAAAGGCTGCATTGAGGTCTCCCCAGAGCCTTCTCATCTCCAGGATGAACAAGCCCAGCTCCATCAACCTGTCTTTATAAGGAGAGGTTCTCCAGCCCTCTGATCATCTTCATGGCCCTCCTCTGGACTTGCTTCAGCAGCTCCACGTTTTTCTTGTGCTGAAGGTCTCCCTTGGAGATAGGGAATACTTAAGAAAACTTTCTTAACGTGCCAGAAAGAGGCCTAGGCAGCATGTTCTCTGGATCTGTGGTGGACACAACAGGATGGGCTGTATTTAAGGCAGAGGACGTTCTGCAAAGATTCAGTATGCAGGTGAAGCACTGGATTAGATTCTCTAGAAAAAGTGTACAGTCCTCGGCACTGGGGCTCGAAAGGATGGCTACAGTGCCAGGAGTGTGCTGACACACACACACAGCGCCCAGCGCGCTGTCTGTGATCTAACAAACATGTGAAAAGGTAACAGAAATACCAAAGATGACATCTAGAACTGAGCTGCAATCTGATAAATACGTGTGAATACTTGAATCCTCAAGGTCTGCAGTAACTGATAGATCCCCTAAATCATTACACCTACTTTTGTGGATGCTTTTGATTAAAATCCTGCAGGATTCTGATTTTATGTGCTGTCACACCGGGTACTTACACCAAGAAAATACACATGGTTTGCTGCCAGTATTGACTGCAGTGTTCATGCTCAGTTGATTGTTTTTTCATCCCCTCTGTGCATCGATCAGTGCAATTGAGAACTTTTCACCTGGAAAGTTTGCAGACCACATGTTGTAATCTTGGCTGCTCCCATCTTTCAGATTTTTATGAGTCCTTGGGAAAGCATTTTTGCTTAGCTAATGCATATTTGAAAAGCTGCTGAAACCAGAAAACTTCAGTGCCAGATACTGCACAGAGTCATGCTTAATCTACCCAAGACATAATGAGGAGAGAAAATTGAGTAGTGGTAGAAGGATTACAATCTTCTTATAGTATTTCAATAAGCAGAATTTCTGTTTGTTGATAAGTTTGCCTTCAACCTACGGATGCTATTAAGATCTAAAAATATTTTCTAGGCAGCTTTGTGTGGAATATAAATAATAGCTCAAATAAAACTGAGATCAGGAGATGTAAATTGTTCCTTTAAGTCTCTGCACCAGGAGGCACAGCAGCTGGCTCATAGCCCTGACTCCAAGGACCTTTTAGTCATAATCTGTTTCCATGTTTCCTTATGCTTGAAGAAGGAATAACAGTGCCTCCCTACAGCATGGGAATGGGGGCTTAAGCCTTTCCATCTTAAATATCTGCAATCAAATTGCATTATATATCGTATCGGATAAGAAAAACAAGCACATGTTACACTCTGGTCAAAGATCAAGTATCTCAAGTAACTATTGTGCAAAGCTGAGTTCTGTAACCAGAAAATATTAGAGCAGTTTGATGCTTGATGCCAGTATAGATTGCAAACATTTGGTGATTATGAGCACAGGGCAGTCTGGGTGACTTACCTACATAAATCCAACTTTTTACATAAACATTCCATCATTACAAACATTACTAGTGCTGAAAAGGATCTGAGAGTATTGGTGGATGGGAAGCTGGACATGAACCAGCAATGTGTCCTTGCAGCCCAGAAAGCCAAACGTATCCTGAGCTGCTCCAAAAGAAGCACTGCTGCATGTGCAGAGGTCTATAAAGGGGACAGCTGCCCCTGAGCGGGTTTCAAATAGTAAGTTAAGGGTTAAGGAGTGGTTTCGACCTAAGAAAGGTCAGATTATAGTGGTGTGTATGCACTTGTAGCATTGCCTCCTGAGATCAGTCTCCAAGGAGCAGCTGAACGCTTGCTGTGAATGTCAGTCCTGGTTTCAGTGTCCTTTTGAAGAGGCCGCTGGATTTCGCTGTGTTGCAGCAAATGTTTGAAATGCTCATAGCCTTGCAGTGCAGTGTAGGTCCTGGAGAGTCTCCCCCAGCACATCGTGCTGTACTGCACACATCTCGCTACTGCGCACCTGCAAAGAGTAATGCCAAAAAGGTCCTCAGAGGCCAGAGAGATAAGGGAACATTTAGAGAACGTTAGCAGGTGCCCTGCTGGCTCCCGGGAGCATGCAGAGAGCAGCTCCCACCATGAGCAACCTGCTGTGCCCTCTGGCAGCTCTGCGGCTCCTGGTGGGAGCGCTCGGGGACACCTGCGTGGAGATGATGAGTACATCCACGCTGGTGGCACTGCAGAAATACCAGCCAACGTTCCCCTGTTTGTGCAGTTTGGGATAATGTGAGTGAGAAGGCTGCGAGAGAACGAGAGAACGGCTCCTGTCAGATGTGGCCAACATACTTTGATTTGTGAAGTACGTCTCCGTTCTATTCATATGCTGAAAAGCCTGATTGCAATGGATAATGCATGAAGACCTGGGAATTCGGGGTGTTTTTGAAAGGAAATAAAACCTTTGAACCATCTGTGATGCATTCAGTACCTGAAGTAGTGGAGAATAATTTTTAGCACAGCTCTTGAAGCCTGTACAAAGGAGCTGTATCTGTAAGAACAAACTGCACCTTGCCTCCCGGCCCTCCTGGTTGTGGGTGATGGAGGAGGAGGCTCAGAATGCACAGAAATTCACTGGCTCCTGAGTGTGAGCAAACCTGAAAGGGGGGGGATGCCTGCTGGGCACAATGCAGATCCCAGGAATCAACATGGACTGCCGGGGAATTTGGGAAACATTCAAATGTCTTATGGTTAGCATTCCAGTTACTGAAAAGACGAAGTTGTTGTTCTTCTTTCCTTTTTGCCTTTCTTTTTCCTATTAAAACAGCTACTTTATGATGCCAGCTAACCTTCCAGATGTGATAGAATAATTTGAGGGCAAACAGTATTCAGTAGATAATGCATAAAGCCTAATGTTCCATGCTTTAGCTTATGTTCTGCTGCCGTGTTACGTACGTCTTTTATAGTCTCATACAAATATATTGTTTGCCTACAGAAAAGCAAGCGTGGGGTGGAAATTAAGTTTTCAGAAGAATTTCCCAGGTCCCATTTTGTGGCTCCTCTGAGGGCTGGTGCCCGGAGCTCATAGTGTGACGAGCTTCTCTGTTTCATTACTCTCAGCTGAATCAGTGCCACATCCGGTATTCACAGTCCCATGCTTCCATGGGAAAAAAAAAAAACAAGGATAGACTTTAATAGGAATGAAAGATTATGAGGCGTTGATTTTCTCTCCCAAAAACATTTTGTGCAGTCAGTGTTGGCCGCGATGGACAAACCTTCCAAAATCACAGGAGAAGAACAGCTTGTGCCAGGCAAAGAAATTTTAATTGCAACAAAATCCAACAGGAGTTTGGGGTTACAAATAGCTGCAGCGTTTTGCATTTTACAGGTACCTTATGGTACACAAGGCAGCGCGTGGCATCTGCATATTTTACAGAACTTCAGCTTTCATGGGAATCATTACTTTATCCATTTATTGTAGACTTTTGTCTGCGTATGTTCAAGTTTTATGGCAAGAGCAGCTTGACAGTATCCAGGCACTGTGGCTGAGTGAGCGTTTCCATCTGTCACCAAGCCCCATCACCACAGCCAGAAGGTGATTTCTCTCACTTGCTTATCCAGACGAGTGTTGTGGACAATTGGTGAGGAAGTCCTGGCCCTCTGCAGCATCCCCACCATCACCTGCCTGGCTGGGTGCCTCAGTTCTTCTGTGCACCTTCACCCTCTTAACTAGTAACTGTCACTTCAGGTTTATGTGAGTTCTTATACTCCCGGTGACGTGCATTTAGGGATGGACGAAGCAGTTTTACTCAGGGCGTGATTTACAGTGCTCTGCAGCAATGGTTCCGTGGCCTCTGTGGAAGCAGCTCAGTGCTTATAACATTGTGTTATAGTCACCAACATATATCCCATATATCCCATCATTTCAGGTTGGTGCATTCTGGTCCAGGAAAAGGCTCACCGCAGTCTGGGGTGGATTTGTCCTTTGCAACCCGTACCGGTACAAGGCAAGGGATTGAAACACACCTGTTCAGGACAGAGACAAGCAGAGACCTCTCACTGTGGACAAGGAGCATCGTGCAGGGCTGTCACAATTCTGCAGAGCTCATCACAGAAATCACAACATGTGAGTAGCAGACACAGCATTGCTTCTTCACGTGTCACACTCTGTTTCCCAGCCAGCCCTACCTGGTATGATACCTGCGGTCAGTACTGCAAAATAAGGACACGGTCATTGTCATTCTGACATTTCATCTTGTTTTCCTCACATGGTCCCAGACACAAGTCTGTAGTCAGTTGTGTTGGTCTGTGTCATGGAAAAGCAACTTCCAGAGGTTTGTCCAGAAACCCACAGAAAGGAGCACTGTTTTTAAGAGTCAGGAGACTTCTGAGAGCCTGACAGAAGCTTTTCCTGCAAAGGGAGGAGGCAGGAGAGGACAGGCAGATTCATAGGCATGAACCGGTTATATATTCACCCAGCTCTGCACACTTGAAAAGAGTGAAAAGAAATACAATCCAGATCAATAGCCAGATTATGGTGACTGGTCATTTCCCTCCCTGAGCATGTGTCATGTTTCTGCATTTCTCTACTTGCAAAATTAACAAATAAAAGTTAGTTAGCTGCAGACACTCTGGAATAACGCCCCTTGTGGTCTGGTAGCTGCCAGCCCAGAATGGCTCTGGGGCTTTTAGGCTACAGCTTTTCCTTGAGTGTCCCAAGGATTTAGAAGTCATGTCACAGAATCATGGAATGACTTGGGTTGGAAGGGACCTCAAACCCATTGCGTTCCAACCCCAGTACCGTGGGCAGGGCTGCCATCCACCAGGCCTTAAAAGCCTGTAAAAAGCCTTAGTTATCAAAGGAGTTCACAGGAGGAGAGAGGGAAAGAGAATTTGGGATGTGAACACCCAAACCTTTTTAATTTGGATCACGGTATGTTTCAGAGCTGAGGGAAGGATGCAGACTTTGCTGCAGTTGCTTTTATATACAATTATCTGTGCCCTTTTCCAATTACTGTGACACTAATGAGGACTCCAGAGTGTCTTTGTGTTTGTCAGAATTCTGCAGGGATACCCTTTCAAGCTTCTAATTTTGTCACGCATTGTGCTACACATTCATTGGGTTTGGCTCTGTCACACAAGAAGAATAGCTGTGACTGTCAAAGTTTGGGAAGAAGAAATGCCATCTCGAGCCATCTTCAGAAAGCTGCTTTGGGTCAGCACGTAGATATGCACTGCTGTAGGAAGAATCCAGCGAGTAAGCATAAAAACTGACATTGGCCATGTTACTACTAAGCAGAATTGTAACCCTGTATGTAGACCACAGATAACAAAACTTGCCTGGACCTTGCACAGCAAAATGACTTCAGTTGATTATCCAAATCTGCAGGTTTATCATGAGAACATGATTAACCCAGTTCTACATCAGCTTAGTTTCCACAAGATACCGTTGACATCAAAAATAAAATGCAAATTTCTGCAGCCAAATTTATGTTGCTTTTAAGAGTGCTACAATCTGAATTTTGTTTCCTCGTTCAGCTTGCACATACAAAAGCCAGGAGTGCCGTTTGACCATCCATTACGAACATGGATTCTCTCTTACAACTGAACCACAAGACGGTGCCTTCTCTAAGACAATTGCACAGTACCCCTATGAAAAACTGAAAATGTCCTCAGATGATGGGATAAGGATGCTTTATTTAGACTTCGGAGGAAAAGACGGAGAAATTGTAAGTAGTGCATTTAGCAGAGGGATGCGCATTACCATCTCTTTGGCATCCCTAAGGCTGTGGAGGTGGAACAGCACTAACAGGAGCAGGCCAGTATGGTTCCAGTAGCAATATGTAGATGCTGTGCTTCCAGTGCAGCATGGTGATATGGCTTTAGAAAGAGGCAATCTAAAACTAGAAGAAGGTAAAATAATGCAAGGAGAGATGAAAGATTACTTACTTATATACAATGTTTTGACTTCAGCAGTGACCAAGAGCAGATACGTAGGCAAAAGTATGAGGACAAGATATTGGACACAGCAGTCACGCCACCATCCCTAGTCAGAAACAGTCTGAAAACATGGAGGGTTTGGTTTGAAACTCTTAGAAAAGGGCTTACGGTGTTGGAGTCAGTGTTAGCTGCTTGCCCGGGTGGATGTAAGCCCAGGGGCACACGGATCTCATCTGCTCTCAACATGCTTCTTATTTCCTTAGTGACTTAAATATTTGCAGCTGCATGCAAAGAAAAAACAGAATGTTGTAATAAAGGGTTGTTATTAATAGAAGTCTGTTGAAAATACCGAACAGCAGTTAATGTAGTAAACGCTTCATAAATTACTGGTTGCTTGAGCTGTAATCTAGTTTAATTATTTTCAACTTGATTTCTTCCTTTAATTTCAGCAACTGGACCTTCATTCCTGTCCAAAACCAATTGTGTTCATCATTCATTCCTTCCTGTCGGCTAAGATTACAAGACTTGGTTTGGTGGCATAAATGGGATACACACATCTGTTTCTTCAAAGAAGAGTGGAGCAACCACGCTCGTCTGAAGTACAGTCATCACTGGCAACCTGTAGCAGCGAGCAGCCTGCACCAGACTGGGGTTCTATCCCAGTCCTCGGTCATTTCTGTCAACCTTTCAAGGCCAAATTATGATCAGCTGAAGAGGTGGCATGACAAGGAAAACAGTGTACATAGTGGGATTTTAAAATCCAGTATCAGACAGTAAAAGAGTGTAGTACCATATGTGTAAATATTTCAGAATCATCAGTTGTGCTTATTTCAATGTACTGGCTAATACAGAATAAGTAAAGGGCTAAGCAGAAAGAAGTGGGCATTGGCTGTAGATGCAAACTCAAGGTTCTTTGAGTGGAAGTTCTATAAACAAGATTGTCCCAACACACAGAAGTCACATGTTGGTTCTTCTGACCTTTACAACACTTGCAGAGTTTCTTGTGAGAAGCCATCAGAACACATTGCTGCATAGCCAGCAGAGCATGCAGACATGCCTCTGTGAGTTGTGTGCTCCAAAGCAATGCTGAGGTGCTCAGTGACAAACTGCACAGTCCCTGCTGAGGGGAGCTTTCAAGTTAAATGATAGAGACATCTTGTGTACGTTCCTAGCAATGGGTCTGATGCAGTGCTACCTGTAGGGATGGCAGCGGGGCGTAGGTGGGAGGGGAGCGTCCTCTGTATGGGTACACAGGATGTGCTATCATAGCAGCTTTCCAGAATGGTTCTAAGGACCTGGAGCTTCAGCTGCCCAGGTTCCCAAGCTCAGGTAAGAGACAGCCAGATCCATTGGGTCATGTGACCTGAGCTCCTGCCTGCACACTTCCAGTTCAGTTTTCCAGCAGGAAGCCAGGCTAGATCATACTAGGAGCTTCCCGTCCTCCTACTCCAACTTTGCCAACCCCTAAGCTCTACCAAGTCTGCTTGTACGGCCTTGATTTTGCAAATTTGCGAGGAGGAAGACTTTCTTTTGCAGGAAAGTTGCTTTTCTTTGTGAGACTGTGTGTTCAACTTGGTCCTGGAACCGCTCAGTTGGCTTAACGTGGTTGGGTGGGAATAGAAACAGAACAGGGACTGCATTTACATTGTTCTTAAATTGTCAACGGAACAGCTTCGTGTTGAGTTGTTTTTTGTTTGCTTTTGGAGTTTTGCCCTAAATTGACACTTTGAAGGACAGGAATTATGTAGGAAGTAATCAGAAGTTGCAGAAATTTGCTCGTCATACTGTATCTATTATTTTATTCTTCAGAAAGCCAGTGAGTATCAATGTAACATCACTTGGCTGGCAAAGAAAAAGACTGAAAACACAGTTTGGTTCCACGTTGCTTCTAAGCTAGATCTTGAGATTTAAACGTCATAGTGCTTATCACAGGGTAGGAATTAGATTGTGGTGATTTCCATGGGTATCTTAACCATCAAAGCTAATTGAAAAATTAAGATGATGGGCTGAATTTGCAAATAGTAAAAGCTGCTGCTTCAGAACAACAGCTGCATTGACATTTGGAACAGCAACCCTGCTCCCAGTGCCTCTCTCCAGTGAAAAGTCTGAAGGCGATTTACCTATCATCTGTGAACTTTGTTTTTACTATCATGGTACGTGCACTTAAAAATTAATGCCTTGTGTAAAGTCACAAGTTAGGAGCTATGTTGCGTAACTTACCAATAATTTCCAAATGCACATTTCTCACTTTGCTACTGCTGCCATCCGCACATCCCCCTGCAGCGGTTATTTGGGTCTCCATTGTTTGGAAGCTTCTGGGGTAGCATCTTCTGAGAAGCTGCGAGCAGTCGGTACGCCGGAGGCTGGGGTTTTGGATACGAACTCAGATCACGTTGTCAACTAAATTGTTGTGTGATGATGGTTTTAAAAGGTCATTCGGGATGCTGTTTGCAAAGTATTTCATTGCTATTTCAGAGCATAACTTAAAAATCTGGACACAGGCTCCTATAGAGTTCCATAGGTTAGAGCGAGAACTTGCATTCTGTGGGATAGGTTAAATGCGTATGTAAACTGTACTGCACTATTTCCTTATTCCTTTAACATTTACAAATCACTGGAATGTTATACTTAACACGTACGTGCATTGTAAATATTTCAAATTCCTACATTAGTACCAACAATGAAATTACACAATATGTAATCTAAGGTGCTCAGTACTATATGAAGTATAAGTGAATAACTAAACAGTTTGCAAAGAAAGTTCCTATTATATATATTTATAGAAAAATAATGATAATTACAGATGCTATTTCTTCATTTTCAGATTTTGGACTGATTCATATTTGGATGGGATAGATAAATGAAATACGGACTTACTCCACATTTATAAGAGTATAGTGAATATTTATATTTTAGAGGAAAAGAATATATTTAATAAAGTCATTTATTGGATTCTTTGTGAGGTGAGCTTACTTCATACCCAAACAAGCCGTGTAGAAGGCTGTCCTTCAGTTTGGGGCTGGGGAAAAGATGTTCTAAATCTCAGTTGTTCTAAGTTCAGTAACCTGAAAGAACTATTCATTACGTTGATAGTGTTGACTTTGAAAGTAATTTCAACAAAGTATTAACGCAGTGTCAGCGGCGCATTGCTTGTACTTAACTGGGCTGTTACAGCACTCATGAAAGACTTCTGTTCAACCCCTTGCATTCAAGGAGCAAGGCCAACATGTGCCTTGCTTCATTTCTTAGGGATGGTTATGGAAAAAAAGAACACTTTCCTTCCCCTTTGTATTAATTCTTAACTTAGTGGCCCAGATAGCCAGCTGTGGGGCTGTAAGCCCATTCTGCCACTGTTACCTGAGGCATAGCACAGCAGCCTCACAGAAATGCTAAAATGGAGTCCTTCTGAGTTTCACCTTTTTTCCAAAATAAAGTCTTTATAGAAACTTCACCATTATATATATGCGTTACTGGGAAACTGTGAAATAAGGTGCTTATTAAAAAATAAATGAAAATAAAGCTGATCTGCTTCTGGTCAGGGAAGCATACTGGTGTTTCTGAAGAGTCCTGCTCTTTAATTAGAACCAGCATCTCTCTTCAGGTACTTCATAAATCAGAAACAACTCTGAATACACTACCAAGTAAATTGCTACCACAAGTATCATTAGACTTTGTCTTCACCAAGTAACAAAATGAGTGTTTTCTTTTTGTGGGAGGTAAATAGCCCTTCTTCCCACAGGCCATGGAGCACACTGCAGCCCAATCTTCACATCTCAAGGTGCTGCTGACTGCAAGTGGAGGTTGCTCAGATTTAACTGCAGCACAAGGACGTGAAGCCATTGGAGCAGGTCCAGAATAGGGCCAAAGAGAAGATCAGAGGGTGGAGCACCTCCCCTGTGAGGACAGTCTTAGAGAACTGGGGATCTTCAGCCCAGAGAAGGCTCCAGAGGGACCGCATAGTGGCCTTCCAGTACCTGAAGGGCTTCTACAGGAAAGCTGGGGAGGGACTTTTTAGAAGGGCATGGAACAACACGATGAGGGGAAATGGCTTAAAAATGGAAGAGGGTAGATTTAGAGTACATATTAGGAAGAAATTCTTTACTGTGAAGGTGGTGAGATACCAGAACAGGTTGCCCAGTGAGGTTATGGATGCCCTCTCCCTAGAGGAGTTCAAGGCCAGGATGGATGGGGCTTCGAGCAACCTGGTCTAGAGGGACGTGTCCCTGCCTACAGCAGGGAGTTGGAACTCAATGATCTTAAAGGTCACTTCCAACCCAAACCGTTCTATGATTCTGTGACTCTATGATCTCCATCTGCAAGAAGACTTCTCAGTGTTCCCTTAGCTATTAAACATGGCTAATTAGTACTGCTTTGGTTTACCTCAAAGCACTCCAGATTGTTACATAATTGTTGATTTGTAAGTTTGTTTTGGGTTTTTTTTTTTATTTTTTGGGTTTTCTTTGTAAGAAGTTTCTAACTAGCCATCCAGTGGGGCTATTCTACCAGAAAGTAATAAAAAATAGAAAGTAATTGGTAATTGTATCCAAAGTGGACACCTTTTGATTTTTAAAAGGAGGTTACACTAGTAGAACTTCAGGTAACTGTCACCTTGCTTGATATAAATGACCCCCTCAATTGAAGTTTCAAATTAAACCGTGAAGGAAAAGGTCTCCACCTCATGTGAACACTTAAGTGCCATTCCGTATCAGATAGCCATTCAGTTTGTTTACCTTGTCAGAAGTTCTGTGCTTGTATAAGTAATGACAGGCATTAGAAAACAACTTCGAAGAAAGAATTGAAGAGTTTGTTAAGTAATCATCTCACCATATCAGAGTTGTTTTACCCTGCTCTTGTGTAAGCACATAGCATAGTTGTGGATAGACTCTTCTGTATGTCGATGACTTACATGCTGATGTGCAGAAACATGACAGCAAACACCCAAAGCTTATGCAGCAAAGTGTGCATAAGGCAGACAAGATTCTGGGTTCATCTTCCACAAACAAAAATTTTGAAGTTCAGAGGCATGGTGACATTACATTCCATATCACAAAAGTTACCGCGTAGCAGCCGAGCCACAGGAACTCTTAAATGTGGGGATTTAAAAGTATGATACAAGCAAAATAGTTTGTTTTAGCGCTGTTATTCTAGGCCAAGACAAATGAGTTTGTGTACTTTTTGTAGGCTAAGAGCATGCACAAGGACAGTTATCATAGTTCAAATGGGGCACAGTGAGTTATTAAGCCATCATTATGAACTAGCTATAAACAAAACAAACCAACAACATAATAATGAAGTCAAAATGAGACATGGGCAGCGCTGTATTAGTTTAGTATTGGAATCATGCAAACAAATGATCCATCAAACTGCTCATAGTTCCCTAACTGCCTTCCTGTTGATTGTTTCAGGCCAGCCTTGAGTCTACAGAATTAATTTAAACAATTAACTGCCGAGTTCTACTTGCTCATGAAGTGAGGTAGCACGTAAAGCCAGGGCTCACTGTGTACACTACAGAGAGGTAAGGGAGGAATGAGGGGAAAAAAAAAAAAAAAAAAAAAAAAGGTGTTCTGAACTGTTTCTAAGAATTGTTAGCAAGACTACACATGATATTTTACCAGAAATTCAGGCTGTAGTCCTTCTCTTAATGCAACTTTCATGGGACCTTTCATCAAATTCCAGAAAACATGCTTTTTTTTTTTTCCTTATATTACAAAACGGAGATAATTGTGATTCAAATTCTAATTGTTTTCAGTTGCAGAACAGGAACTGTTGTCAGCTACAGTATAAAATGTGGAAGGTCCATGCTGTAAACAGTTTTATTCAGTATATACAACAGCAAGTAGTAATAAATAGAACAGACGTCTTTGTGCAAAAGGTAAAACAAAGTGGCCCCATTATTAAATTTAGATCCAGCATTTTTTCTTTTAATTCACAGCAAAAATACACTCATTGAAAAACATACAGAGTTTTATAAAAAAACAAGCCAAGCTGTTTTCCTCTTAATAATAAAACATAATAAATACGCATATAAAATAAAACCTTTCTCATTTCAGAAATTAAATCTTTCAGTATAAAACATTTCAAAAGATGCTACTGTGTTTAAGAACTATGACTGTCATTATACTGACCAAGTTCTTCTGATGCTTGAGTACACGGTTGCATGTGTTACTCAGTATAATGTTTTTCCTGCAGTTGCAAATGCTGTATCTCTGCAGTTCCTACTTGCCAGTTTTCTCCAGAACCCATTCAATCACCTGGGGAAAAGAAATGAGAAAATTATTCCCATAACTCTTGTTCTGAAGTTGCTTTCAAGAATATCTGACAGACATTATCAATTCTTCTAAACAGGATTTAGAAGGTAATCCTCCCAAAGGAGAAAGTTGTTAATAAACTGAGAAGCGTTGCCCCAAAGTTGTATTTAATTCTACAGAACTCACTGTCTTTAGAAAAAGGCGTTTTGAGATCCTGTGAATGAGCAACTTCACTCCACACTGTACATTCTTTCCATATATTCTGTAACATAGGGTGAGGTGGTCAGCAGACAAGATGCTGCTGGCAAAGAGGTTGGAATGTCCATGCACAAACCCAGCCTCAGGTCTCCCCGGACAAAGACCGGAGTGAGAAACAGTGTGCTAGCACAATATACCTGTTCAACAACAAACACCAAACCCACTTTGTTTTTGAAACCTTGTGATCTGTAGAAAACGTTTCACAAGAGAACAAAGCACAAAACACAGCACTGCCCTGGCAGAATAAAATCCTGTGAGGATCTAGCAGTTGTACTCAAGAGTTGGAGGGAAATTTCTTTATTTAACTAACTCAGGTCAAATCCACACATTTAATTATGATTTTGAAAATAGTACCATAAAAATGCAAAGCTTTGCCTTCTCCGCTCCCCTTTTTTTTTTAAATTATGGAGTGGATTCAGCATGCTTTCTGAAATCTAAAACAAAGTTAATTTTGCTCTGTGCTTCTGCTCTTAGAAGTACTGCCTGCACACACAAAAAAAGCCTCATTTATCTTTCATTTACAGTTATTCCTAAGCTTAAAATTGTTAATTTTCTTTGCTTTTAAGAAGAAATTTACTTCCTGTGATAGATCCCTCTGCGGCTTCCTGAGCTTCAAAAAGAAATGTTTCCTTGAAGATATGGAAAGAAGAATTCCCCAGTGATCCACACATCTCCCAAATGAAGAACATTTTCATACATATTTTTCTCAGTTGTAACTGAAGGAAAACAAACTTTACCACATTTTTCACTTTGACATACCAGACAGGCAGTATTCTGGTTAGTTACAAAAATCATGACTATGCAACTGGAAATTTTGCCGTGGGACTACTGACAGGGACTTTTTGTGGGATCGGAATGCAATACAAGATCCAAAGCCAAAGGAATGAATGCTTCTCCTCATCTCCTAAAGCTGTGGACCAAACCATCCCATACTCTGGCCTAGTCTAGTTAATAGAAATGAACACACAAATCAAGCAAATGCTCTTACCTGCTTAGCATTGTTACTTGCTGTTTTCTTCATTTCATCAAGAAGTCCTCTAGAAGTTTTAAGATCCTAAACATTAAAGCACAAAGCCAAAGATATTAGGATGCTCATATTCTCATTATTAATGAATGGTAACATTCAAAGTCCTTGTAACATTGAGAAACCTAACCTGTGGCACTAAGCCATTCTTAAAGCAAGCACATAACATTGCCTGAAGTAAAACTGAGAATATTCTTTTACTTCTTGACTCCCCCCAAAAATGGTGTCTACAACATCATGCTTCTGAAGCATTCAGAACAAAGTTGTACAGACCTGGTGCTGCAAGACAGCTCGGAAGAACAAAATCCTGCCACAACTGTCTCCTGCGTCAGAAAAACAGGATCACTGCAGCCTTCTTTTGCTCTCCACTCACAAATGGAGTCATGAACCCATCTGAATTCACTCACGCATTAGAAGGTGCTGTCAAGTCAGTATGCATTAGGTAGTTGCACACATTTGCAGTGCGTTGATGAGAATTTCCAAGAACATATCAGGGAACTGGATTTTCAGTGAATTGCATAAACTACCTATTTACCCAGTAACCTTAGAACGAGGGAGAAGCTGAGCTGTCTGAAAGACAAAGATTACTCAGCATGATGTTTACTGAAATATTTCTTTATCTGTAATCAGTGTTCATTGTATCCTGACCAGCATACAATCTTCATTCTGACAGAAGAAATGCGACCCATGTTCTACAGTTTTATATGAGCGAAGGATGGTTTTCACTAATAGCTGCAATCACAGTTTGGGAAATATGCATAAGGGCAAAAGCATAAAGCAGACTTATATGGCTCACTATATCAGACCAAGGCAATAGAGTACTTAGAACAGCACTAAATTGATCATAAATTTGGAGACAAAATTATCTTGAGATATCACTGAGAATCCCAGTATGAAATGTAAAACAAACTGCAGGACGACATAGGATGCTAACATGACTACATCTACATCTTTAAACGATTAACATCTAGTCTTTAAACAAGTAACATCTGTAAGTTAGCATACACTATACAGGTCCATACAGGTATGTGAATATAACGTGATTTGCATTTGTCTGACACTCATTCCCAAGGGACTTGCAAAGCCAACAAGAAAGTGAAACACCACAGTCTTGAAACAAATCTGCTGTAAGAAAGTTGCCTTACTAGTTACTTCCCTGTCCCATAACTTTGTGTTTTTTCCCACCTGTGGCTTCTCATTTAGTGTCTCCCAGATTTGCTATGCATCCATAAAGCTGAGAGCAATTCTACTTACCATGAGTATCACCTCAGATTCTGTGAACAGGAACTTCATTTACACCTTGAGAAAAGCCATAGCTTACAATGGCCCACACATGATTCCATATGTTCGACTTGTTGAAGTAAGATGAATTAGGAGAAACTGAATTAATGAGCATTTCTTTGCTCATTATTTTAATGAGATAGTCAAGGTTGGAAAATGGCTACAGTGGTAAGGAAAAGTATAAAGTAGAAGCACAACCCTGCCTAAGTGACCATTGCTTTAACATGTTATCTAACTCTCATAAAAGACTGTTTTCAAATCTTACAGGGCAGCAAACAGAACCACCACCACCGAAATATATTCACCAAAGAAAGATCAAAGGGTTATCCATATTCTACACATATAGATGACACAGCACTAAGAATATTAGCACAATCAAACTTGAATACATCCATTCCAATGTGTACTCAGTCAAAGACTCATTCAACTAAGTGCAAAGAACTGTAAGAAAATGTTTCCTTATTACCTTTAAGTAAAACTTTGATATCTCAAACAGACGTTGGCTGCATGATGCAAAGCTCCTGTGATCCTCAGTAATTCCATGTTTTTGTAGAGTCTTGGCTACGACCTCCTTCAGCATCTTGGAAACGACAGAAACACACTCAAAAGTTCGTCCCAATTATTGGCATGAAAAACTGTCCAAGGAAAAATGTCATACTTGTTCTCTTTCATTCTTCCCAACAAAGATGGAGACACAAGAGTTGTAGTACAGTGGGAAGGTTGGAAGACATTAGGAAATATTTCTTCACAGAAGGAGTGGTAACACACCGGCACAGGCTGCCCTGGGAGGTGGTAGAGTCACCATTCCTGGAGGTATTCAAGAAATGTGTAGATGTGGCACTGAAGGACATAGTTTAGTAGTATGGTGGTGATGGGTTGACAGTTGGACTAGATGACCTTAGTGGTCTTTTTCAACATTAATGATTCTATGATTCAATGAAACTCAAAGAAACAAACAAAAAACTACCCTGATCATTTTTGCTCTTGCCTCTGCCATTAATGTACTGGACAAATGCCATCAACCCACTGACCAAAGCTGGACAGAGTTATTTAACAATTTGTTTCCATTTCCTTCATCTTAAAAATTAATGGAATGCTTACATGCCAAAGCAACGTAGAGAATCAGGGAATATTCACATAAGACTTTGAAGGCAAAAAGATATACATTGACTTTAGGTCTGAATGAGTCACAATTACGCTTATTCAAGTCATCCTGGTTTGCCTTTGACATTGTAACAACTACATTCAAGCAGTCCTCTCTGGTATCAAGGGATTCACCTAAATACTCATCACAAAGCCAGAAAGTTCTCTTGGCTGTATTTTAGAAGCGGCATTCCCAATGTATACAGCTATTAATAAAACATTATTACATCAATGTATTTAAATGTTAACTCTGTAAATGGATTTGTACAACTACTCTCTATTCCCTGAATAGTCCATTCTTTCACAATGGCTCTCGTCTTCCCAGTAGAGATATTTCTTTGTTGGCTTTGGATTTTATATTCATTTTCTATATTTCTTAACTCCTAATCATTGGTATTTGTTGCCACCTTTTTTACTCCTATTCGCTACTTCTCTTAACCTTAATCCCTTGGGCAAGGCTTAACATTTACAAATATTTTACTCCTTGCTTTTGGAATGCTCTCCTCAGTGCCTTCAGGATCCAGTTACAGAAGCAAACAGAACCAAATTTAGTAGTAACAAATAGAGAGAAATTCATAGTTCACATTAAAATCATAGAATGGTCTGGGTTGAAAAGGACCACAATTATCACCTAGTTTCAATCTCCCAACTGTGTGCAGAGTCACTAACCAGGCTGCCCAGAGCCACATCCAGCCTGGCCTTGAATGCCTCCAGGGATGGGGCATCCACAACATCCTTGGGCAACCTGTTCCAGTGCGTCACCACCCTCTGTGTGAAAAACTTCCTCCTGATATCTAACCTAAACCTCCCCTGTCCGGTCTCGCTTTAAAACCATTCCCCCTTGTCCTATCACTGTCCACTCAAGTCACAAAAAAATAAACTTATTTATCTATTTATTTTTTAATTCTCAAAGCAAACAAAATAGACCCTTACCCTTGTATGTTTCTGAGATCTTGATTCCTTAACTGGCTTTGAAGGCTCAGATTCTCTTGCACTTACGCAGCTTGCTGAGCCCGCCCTCGTGGCTGCTTTGTGGGGCTGACCAGATTGTTTCAGCACCATTGAAGTTAAAGAAACTGATCTTTCAGAGCGCTTCCTGGTTACAACCAGTGCATTATGACTCCCACTTCCCTCACTTGCTTGGGAGAGAAGAGAGTCTGTACTCTCTGATTTCGTTAGCCTGGATGGGAAGAAAAAAAGGAAAAAAGAAAAAAAAAAACCTTTTTATTTTGTAATGAGCGTTCCAGTGGCTTTGTTTCTGCTACAGAGGCTGCTGTATAATTGCTAGGATCACTACACATTCTTACAAAGAGCATCACAAAACAAGATAACTAAGAAGAGAAATTCTTCTTGCATACAGACACTGTCTAGAGTTGGAAGAACTGAGCTTCTGGTCTTCAGACTCAGGATAAAATAAAACTTCTTGAAACTGCCTCATTTCTCTTGCCCCTGTAGGATTGTCACAACTGATCTAGAGGAACTGAGTCATGACAATACTACTGGAATAGTGTAATGCTTGATTCTTTAATGAGTATTAGTAACTCCGAAACTCCGATTCTATCATGTGCTAAGCACAAGCACATCATTTCTAACTACTCAGTAAGCTGCAAAATCTACAGATAGCCCCAAAACCATCTTGTTAAAAAGGGTCACTGTAGCACACTTGTGACCAGACCGCAAAGGGTATTAACTGGAGTGAAGGGACAGTGACCATAACAACACAAAATAAATTCAGTAGCGCTACATGGCAGTTAACTTGCATCTTCAGAGCAAAGACATGGACAAACAGAAGTCTTTAAATAACATTTTCAGAAAAGATTTTAATGAAGCTGACAACTTAATGAGTTTGGATTTTGGTGGGTTGTCTTATACCAGAAGTCTTTTGGATTAGGAATTCAATTACAGGGTACAGTGCTTGGCTTTTTAAACCTATAGTTGTTTATTTGTACGGCAACAGCACTGACAGCTTTGTTTAAGGACAGAAAGTAAGTGTTGTCCTTACAAAGGCACTGCAGACTTTGCAATATTCAACCGCAGGTCTCTTAAACAAAAGGTGCTTCTGCTGCATGGTCTAGATTAATTTAATGCAGTAGGAGGCTACACTTTAGGAAAAACTGAGATTATGAAAGATGATTCACCAACAATTGCCTAGATAGCTGCAGTAACAAACATTTCAACATGAAAGAAGACATGCATTTCACAAGAGACCACTGAAATATTTCATGTCAAGATGTATTTCATTCAGTTTGTTACCTTTTCTTGGGACGAAAGCAATCCAAGTCTTTCGATCTGCGTTTTAGCCTCAGTACCTCTGTTCTGAATTCACTTTGTAAAGACTCTCCATCGGGGACGCTTCCAGGCTCCGACAAGACAGCAGGAGACGGCAGGGGGCTCAGGACAGCCGGCAGAGGGCTCAAGACGAACGGCAGAGGGCAGCACTCCTTGGTGCAAGTAGTCTGAGTTTCATAGCGAATAAGACGAGCTTGAAGTTCAGCATATCCCAAGTCTCTCTCTAAAGCTTTCCTGTTATCTAGACAGTATCTACAGTTTAAATTTGAGAGAAATCTGTGAGACAGTCTCTACTTTTTTACAGTTATAAAAAAGAAAAGAACAACTTACTTCTGCCTACAATATAATCTCCAGCATTTTTTTTTTGTTTGGACCGATGTATTTTTCTGAAAGATATCTTAAAACGGCCCCACAAATTAATGCACAGCTGATGGATTTATTTATATTACGTGTAAGTCTATACTATATTTAAGACTAACTTCAATATATAAGCCGCATTATGTACTAATTATTTGTATGTCTTTACCTTATGCTCTCGCAAATAAGATTTCTGTGGACATTAACAGGATGTTTTTCCTTGAAGTAATTGAAGTAAGTAATGAATTATGATGCTGACAATGGATTTTTTCTCCTTATAGTCAGCACTGTGTTACATTTGGATTATCAGTCTGTACTTAACAGATGCTACCCCTATTAATGTATAGGGACGCACCAGTAAAGCGGTGAAGAGGAAAGCTCTAAAACCAAATATATGAAGAATGCATCACACCGTAACAGATACAGTATCTTCCTGACCTCAGACCTTGCAAGCATCCACTGAAACTTTGAGACCCAGAGAGTAATGGGATAATACATGTAAAATGATACACTCTAACATGATACTCCAGGAATCCCCAAATGCAATGGTACTGACAATTTTAGTCAGGTTCTGCCAGAAACTATGCTGCTGTAAAACTGCATGAAGCGAGCATAAGTATGAGGAAGAAGGCACTTGGCGAGTGTTATAAGGGCTGTACAGTACAGACTCTTTGCTAATCGCAATATTTGGAAACACAACATTTAGCAAGGTAAGAACCAGTATATGAGAGATTCATATTGTTGAAATGCTAGCCCTTCAGTTTCTTCATGACTAGGAGGAACAAGAAGTTTAACCTGCATTCTGAGCAATGTGAGTTGTCTCAGCCCACTCTCCAAAGCAGGTAGTAATGTTTCCTATTCTCAGGAACTGTAGACAATTCTTTACTTTTATCTCCTCACACGGGGTTACATTGCACTGCTAGATCTGATTCCTCCTCTTTTTTCTGTGTTTTCATATTCAGGGAGAAATTCACTTTCCTAATAACAGAGCGCTGAATCCATTTCTACAGCTCAATAAGACTTTCCACTAGAAATAAATTCATTATCTGATAAGAATAAGTTCTATTAATTCACAAATTTCAAGGTATTTAATTTTCCTTATTTATATTCCAAGTTCCCTGAGTAATCAAATTCCCTACAAAGCTAAAAATGTTTTTATCTTTAGAAGTTAAATTACCATTTTACTCGCACTTCTTTACCTGCAATTACTTTCTCTTTGCAACACGGGATCCAAGAGCTGGCACAGGTTCACTACGCTAAAAATTTGATTTAATCATAACTGCTTCTCCTGGTTCTGTTGACAAAACTCTACTTCCAAATAAAAATACAGCAGCTATGCAGATGGAAACAAATCACAACTGCACATTACAAAATGTAACTGCTCCAAAAGACTATAACAGCTGTTTACGAGCATGGATAGTGATAAGACAAGGGGGAATGGTTTTAAACTGAGACAGGGGAGGTTTAGGTTAGATATTAGGAGGAGGATTTTCACACAGAGGGTGGTGACGCACTGGAACAGGTTGCCCAAGGAGGCTGTGGATGTCCCATCCCTGGAGACATTCAAGGCCACGCTGGATGTGGCTCTGGGCAGCCTGGTCTGGTGGCTGGCAACCCAGCTCACAGCAGGGGGGTTGAAACTAGATGATCATTGTGTTCCTTTTCAACCCAGGCCGTTCTACGATTCTATGACCATATGGTCCCTCTAGTACTCCTAGAAGGATCTATTCTGCTTGTTTGGCTCCACATTCTTTTCTTCCATGCTAGTTTCCACCACCTCCCTTCTACTGCCTCCCTCTTATTCCCAGCACGTTCCACCCTCCCTCCTCCCCTGTGGTTGAATCCTCACACACTCCCTGCTCAGGGTAAACAGGTCAGTAAGTGTTCCAAAGCCAATGACCAAATGCTTTTCTCCTACATCTGGGAGGATTAATTTATCCTGTCTACCTAATTGTCTCTTTGTACCTTTTGTTAATCTAAGAAAGCTAACAGGCTCATGAGTTACCACTCAGAAAAATATACCACATACTCAGTGTTGCCTTAACTAAACTGTACATGAAGTTCATAGGAAAAAATAGCAGTAGTATAATTAGTCGTATGGTAATCATTTTAAACTGGAGTTTTAGAAGGAGGTGGAAATTTACATGGAGATCGACCGTGGTATCCACTTGGTACCCACTGCATTTCTGCCTATATACAGTACACTGTGTTAAGACAAAGTTTATCCACACAGAGGAGTTATACTGAACCATCTACATTAGTGTTTGCGTGTGTCATTTTCCTTTTCTCATCAATGAGGATATGCACAGTTTTTCTAAAGAATTTTTAAACAGCTACATCATATATACATCATACATCATATGAAGCACATCCACCTGAAGCTTTGGTCAATAACAAATGGTGGCTGTCTGGGGCTCTGCGCAGCCCTGATCATATTAACCCTTCTGCAGATTCTTAAAAGTGACACTCGCACACTGGTGCTGTGTTCAGGTTGCCTGCACATACAGGTGGCTTCACTAAGCCTCACACGCCTTATAACCTTTAGTCTGAAAGTGCCTACAATTGAACATGGAAGTAGAAACAAAGTACAAAGTTTTTCTCTGTGCTATTCTAGTGACTTGATAAGCATTAATGAGCACTCTTGCCCTTGCCAGTTCCAATTCTGAATTCAAGTTTTCAGAAACACTAATAGGAAACAGCAATAGAACTTAGGAGAAAAGAACTAATCTCCACTTTCCTGAATTACCATCAAGGTAGGTGTGTTGAATTAAACTAAGAGCAAGAGGTGGCATGTGCAAGGTTATCCCACCTAAGGGAAAGTATACAAAGTTTTCCATAATTATGTTCATTTTGCTTGAAATGTTTCTACTTACATCTTGCCTGGAGGCTGAAAAATAGAGGAAAGAAGTGAGAACACCTACTCGATTCCATGGTAATGGCATCCAGCTGCTTTTTCAAAAGGCAGACCTCTTAGCTTCCGAGGAGTAAGCTCAGGTGTCAAAAAGAATGCATTTTCACTGGAAGCAAAGAAGTACATGTGTATATATTATCTATTTTAAAAAGTAGTATAGCATCAATTTTAGAAGCAGCCAGGATAAATTATACTTCCAGAAGTCAAAATAAATGCCTTGACAGAGGAAGACTAAAACAGCGTATCTTGTAGCTCATTAAGCCCATGAGGCAGAGCATCAGTGGGAAATTAAGTCTTCATTGAACTAAAAACTTAAGCTCAACTAACTACTGTCTACTAAGCTATTATTATTACACAACCTCTTAGGTGTTTTTGCCAGTTTAGAGGCTACTGCCCCAAATAATTTTTCAATAAATTCAAGCAATTATCAGATTTCACAACAGGGCACCTGAGTAGTAGGGATGCAGAACAAATCTTTGTAGTGAAAAGAACTATTAACTTCTTTCCCACATATGGAATGAAAATATTTTATAATACAGCCAAAATCCTAAATCATCGGCACTTGTTAGCTAAGAACTCTGTAGGAGATTCAGTCTTCACTCTGCATCTTCTACCTTGCTTATCTACTCAGAACATGTTTAAGTTTCAGAACTCCAACAAGTATTTTACTGATGTTTTCTAAATTCACAGGGCCTTAGGGGTTGGAAGGGACCTCTGGAGATATCAGTCCAACCCTCCTGGTAAAACAGGTTCCCTGGAATAGGTTGTAACCTTCCCTCTCGCAAGCCCTCTTAATTTATTACACATAATGAAGTTCAAAAATGTATCTAGGGCAGTAGCCAATGATTCCATTGTACGTACTCTTCTTCAATCAAAAAGGTCAACAGATACAACAGCATGAACTGTAATGATATTCTTCCTCATCTAGTAGTTTTTGATGTATCACATAAATACCAGAGGCTCTGATCCTACAGACATCTTCTGACTGTTGGGTAGGCTGGCCTTAGTCTAACAGATGGCTAAACTCTGAAAAGTACTCCATTAACTCCTTATATTAATCTTGCTGCTGACATGGGAGTGATTACTGCACTAATACATGACAGCAGTCATACTAAGAATGAATTCTTGCAAAGCAGTCAAAGTAGACAAGCATCCTTTAAGGAGCACTTTACCAGTTAAGAATATTGATAAGAATGCTGGGTCAGCATGTCAAGAGACGCAAATAGAGATTCAACTGTCGTCCTTTTTACATTTTAACAAGTATTCTTCCAACATAATCTCCCTCTGACTGAATGAAGGAAATCACACCCACAAAACTGAAGTCCTGCCAGAGTAACTCCTGCTATGCTAGACACATTAGCTTGGGAAATAGGAATGTATAGTGGCAGGAGTTTGTAGGACAGCCACGGCAAAGTCTAGTGTTAAATTTATGCACATCAGGAACTTATTCCATTATTTAAATGCATACTACAAACATTATCATCATCTTGGCTACTTCAGACTCAAAGAAATAAACAGCAAGGCCGACCATAATTGTTGATTGCAGTGGTAGGCATGTGATGCAAGGATACACAAGTTACAAACTCAAACTCTGATTCTATCACCTGATTTCTACTTACATTTTATCGCTTCATTATTGCACACATTCCTCACATCAATTCTGAGTACAGTCAGCAGTGATTTCAATACGCTGATATCATACCGTTTGGGAATATGCAGTGGCTGAAGATCACCAACTGGCAGCCCTTCTGGTGTGAAATATTTCAGTAACTCCTTAGCATCGAGTGATGTCAGTGACTCCCGCTGGCTGTCTTTATGTCCAAGCAATTGTTCAGATGAATGTGCAAGCATAGAAGCTCTAGGGGAAAACACAAATTTTATTACTTAGTTATGAAGTATAACATGAGAAGTTATATTACTCATCTCTTTCTTCCATTTCTGGACCTCAAAGATCAAAATTTAATTCCCATTAAAAAAGAGCCATACAATATGCAGCACAAGAATCATAAAGACACAGCTGCATACAACTCTCCACTTCATTTTTCATGTCCTCAATCAAGTTTAGCAAAACTTCCTCTTTTCTACTGCTAAGCAATGTGTTTTACACTAATTCAGGGTAAGTGCAAGATGAGCTAGTTAGCAGGAAGAACTATATATATATGTATTTGAGGAACAAAAGCCAAAGCTTAATAACAACAATAATAAATTAAGAGAAAGCAGAGATCTAATGCTAAACTCCAAGTATGGATATGTTGGGGGAAAAAAATAATAATATTTTGAATGTTTTTCCTAGTATTGTTGAAGTCTACAAGCATCAAATTGGTAATTTAATTTCAGAACTATGTTACTTTGTGCTGCCTTCTAGTTGTGTTTTGTTAACAAAAAAAACACCAAAAAGAATAGTGCTCTAAATGCTAAGAAATAACCCCAGAACAACCTTGGAAATTGACAGTGTAACAGAAACTTAGTTTTGGCCTTAAACAAAGCTTTCTCTAAAAAATTATCAGTGTATTTGAAAACAGTTCACAGTACGGCCATGAATGTATTGTTCCTCTAGACTGATGTTCAATGTCCACTACAGAGAAAAGTCTTCAATATTTAACCATTACCTCATTTTTTGTTTGATTTTCTCAAAGTTTTCCAAATTCTGAAGAACGTGTCTTTCCGGCCATTCCAATGGATTTGGCTCCATTAAATCAGATTCTGCTAGGAAAGGAAAAAAACACACCAAGAAAGCAAAACAATAACAGCTTGCTCATAAGAAGGATGTAATTCTTCTCCAAATGCAAGGGAATTTATACAAGCAGCCACAGAAATATTTTGCCTGTGGCTCTCAAGATGTTTTTTTCTGTCCAGAATCCTTGTTGTCAGCTACAACCCTACATATATGCACATGAACTTAAAAGGACTACATGTGAACTTTATGGGACTGAACTCAACAAAACTGGACATAGAGCAACCAAAGACCTTACAGTGGTCTTCCAGTACCTGAAGGGGACCTTCAGGAAAGCTGGGGAGGGACTTTTTATAGGGGCAGGTAGTGACAGAATGGGGGAAAATGGTTTTAAACTGGAAGAGGGTAGATTTAAACTAGACAGGAAGAAATTCCTTACTGTGAAGGTGGTGAGACGCTGGAATAGGTTGCCCAGTGAGGTTGTGGAAACACATCAATAGAGATCTTTCTTAATATAGATACTTACCAGAAGCCACCGCACATGAACTAGTTTTATTGGCAGCTTTCTGCTGAACAGGTTCAGGAAAATTAGTGTTCCACAGGTCCAAAAAGCATTCTCTTGTAAGTTCTAATAAGCTTTTGAGCTCACCAGTAGAAATAACTGGAGGCTGCTCAATCAATTTCTTTCTCTCTGTTTAAAAAAAAAAAAAAAAAAAAAGAAAGAAAGAAAGAAAGAAAGAAAGAAAGAATTAAGAAAAATCATAACTTTGGTAAACATGTATTTCTGAGTATATCCAAGTCTGAATGCCTCAGAGATCTGAACTTGCCAGTCTTACAGAGGAAAAGTTCCAGTCCTCCAACAGGACACACTAACACCCATCATCGCCATTTGCACTGCCATTGCAAGAGTACAAATCTTGTGTTCTCTAGGCTGGTATTATGTTAATACTAACAGAAATTGTCATTTTCAACAATCCAGCCAGTCTCTCTGAAGTATTTCTTCTGTTTAAATTGAGTCTCTTTGATTAGTAGATTTAGATAGTAAAAATCAGGCCAGCCAAATGTTCTACTTCTTTGCAAAGTCATGAAAATCTATAGAGGATAACCTTCCAGTCAGCCTTATGATACATCATTCACAAGAAAAACAAATGGCCATCACAGTCTTCCTCTCTGCTTCTTAAGACTTTTGCAAGAAAGAACAAAACAACAGCAATGACAACAAAACACACACTAAGTTCTGTTAGGGGGAAAAAAAAAAAAAGCAAGAAAAACAACAAAACAAAGCACAGAAAATGCTAATTTCAGAATTTTTCAAATATGTTCAAACTTCCCAAGTATTAGTGTATCAAAGACTCACCAAATTAAATTCAGCATTCTCTTTTCCCCAATATTTAAAAGTCATTATCTGATACATAATCATAGATATAACATAGAAAGTTTCTTTACAACTTCATTTTTTTCTTCACCAACTGGCCACCTCCCCTCAGTTTTGTAAGGTGAGCTGTCACATTCAGTTTGAAAGAAAAACTTCTTAAATACTAGTTGGAGAACTTCAAGTGCTTTTTCCATTACTTACTGAGATACTCCTTCAAGGCAGATGCCTGGAGATGTGACAGTTTCTTTTCTCTCTGTACAATCTGCCTTCCACAAAACCGTGGCAGAGACTCGATGAAGTCATCAATAGGAAAGCCTATACAGATGAGCAGAAACCCATTAACAGGAATCTATCTTCTTGGGAGATACTGGGTCATTACTTGTTAAAAAGAGATAGCAAGACAGCACAAACACACCAGATGTACAAATTTCAAGTTCAAGGGAAACAACTAGACTATCAAATCTAAGCGAGGAAAACACAGGAAATTCATATAGGATACTAAGGGGATAACCTGGAATAGGTGACTGGCAATTATCTCTGCCTTTCTATACAAAACCAACATAATGATAACGCAGTTAGTACAACTGCCACTTAAAGAATATAAAAAAGATCATTAGTTTGATACTAGGGAAGAAAAGTTTTCTCCCAATGCATGGTCAAGGACTTTCAGTCTTCTGACACCTACTAATGGGATTTTAATTAGGATAAATGGTAAGCAGTCAGTCATATCCCACACTGGTTTATTTGGATAAGAAGGAAATAAAAGGATGCAGGTCACTGTGCTCTTTTCTTCGTTGGTTATTGGGTGCAAACTGATGAATTTGTGTAGATATCTTGTAGCTATAACAGGGCAACTACTCTAAGATAACTGATACATGGTTTTATCTAGTGAAGCAGCTGACCACCTCTCCTAGCTCATATCCTAACCATTCCGTATTAATATGGACTTCCGCCAACTGAGTTTCACAAGCATGTTCAGTCAACTTGTCTCCCTGCCTTGTGGTTTTTATTTTGAATGAGAGAAATAGGCTTGTCAAAAATAACCAACTGGATTTCAGGCATCAGCCTTTACATCAACAATGCATATTTATTAAAGTTTCTGTATATTTGATTTGCACGCACTTTACCTTGACCTCCCCATTTACATTGCTACAACTACGGAATGTTATGAGAAATGACTGACTACAGCTTCAAGTAGTTGATTTACAAAATGTAGTTAACAGTATGTTGTATGAATAAACTAGATCTTTTTCTTAATCACTCTGAAAAAAAATCTGAAAGAATACATACATATTCAAAGCGTATGATGTTTCTTCCCTGTAAGACAGACTGAAATGAATAAAGGGAGCAGATTATGCGTAAGTAGCTTTTGTCGCCTGACTTAAGACACAAATTAATAAATAAATAAAGCTTACTTGACTCCGTTTCTTCTGCATTTGTCTTCAGCATTCTATTTACAGCAGAAAGAGTGGCCATACCATTGATTTGGGCAGCAGAATGAATCAAGGTTGCTTTACATCCTCCTGAACCATTGCCTTGTAACAAGAAATAATATCGGCAAGATTCTCCTTTCAGTTCAATTTCTGGAACTTAAAAAATATCAAAACATAAGATGGCTCCCTCAGGGTGTTCACGCTGTTTAAAACAAGCTACAGTCAAAATTCTTTCATTTGCTCTTTTTTTTTTTTTTGTGAGAAATCTCACTAACATCTTTTTAGTAACACAGTAACTACAGCTAATATTTATCATTCAAAAATAAATACACTGAAGAGCATGCAAAATAAATGAGCTACAGAAGCAAAGATGAGTTAGACTATGGCACTGGCTTAAAGCTAGCCCATTACCTGCATGAAACAGCCTGGGGCAGCTTTGTAATGCAGGCTACAAAGTATATCTGGCAACTCTGACCATCAAGGTCTGTTCTTCAACAGAGCTTATTAAAAGGAAAGTCTTTCTCTAAAGACACATTTCTAACACGAAACAATGTAGTGCTGAACAAACAGTGAGTCAGGTATGTGATGATTAGAGAAGAGTACCTAAAAGTGCCGTGCAGCGATGAGGGAATTATGGAATGATCAGGCACTTTTGCCTATGCTGGTTGACACAATGGTAAGCGTTTATTGGAAGAAAATACATCTGCGCTCTTCCCAAGAGAACATAAATGTTAAATAACATAACCATATCAAAATATAACCCACTGCATCTTTGTTTTACTCACCAGTAATGACCTTAGGTTTCCTAGCCATATATTCCTTCCATTTCTTTGTGCTCAGTTGGGCAGGGGATGGGATCGCTATACTGCTTACATTGCATGCTAATGAAACTAAAGCTCCCGCCTAAATAATAAAGCAAATATAACAGAAGAAATATTACTGAAACCTACATTACATTTCATTTTTGAGCTACCAGTTTGGCATCATTTCAAAGGTGCTTCAACTAAGAGGCAAGCACACTTACTCAACGCTTCTGCCCCTCACATCAATTGACTCGGAACACCAGGTGACACACAAGCAGTAAAAACTGCGCTAGTTTTTTCACCAGTTGAGATAACTAACTACTGAATTTCTTATTTCACACAGGCAAAAAGGTATTCCCAAGTCTTTCAATAATCTCGCTATACACAATTCTGTAAAGAAATACCTAGAATGAAAAGGACTCTAAGAAATAGCTGGAATCAGCTACCCTGCATCAACTTGAAAACTGTGTGTTTCTCCTCCGTTCAAATTACCCTTCGCAAACAATCAGATGAAACTATTTAATAAGGTATCTCTGTTACAGCGTTAGAAAAAGAACTTCTTTTTCACAGAGCATAATGGAGAATAGAGTGACGGGTTAGAAAAAAAGTTACTGAAAACCTAGGTAAAGCAAATGAAGATTACATATACTGCTGGGTAACAGAACAACAACTCTACAGTAAATAAAGGACATAACTTAGTTATTATATCTCTATCAGCATTTTCACATTGCAAGTTGTTCTGACTGGCATAGCTTTATTCTATAAACATTATAAAACTTTCTTAATCAAATCTACACTGCTTTAAGCATTCAGGAAAAACACCTTTAATCTAATACCATGGCTGTAAATAAAAATACTGTAATAGCCAGGAAAAATAATAGGCTTGTAAATGCTTCAAGAACTCTTTTCATTCAAAATCAAAATAGAAATGCAAAATACACACTTGCAAAATGGGCTATCTTACATTCCAGAAAAGCTAGATGCATTTCATAAGCTGCATATAGTATTGTTTTTTGCTAAAAAGTAATTGAATCGTGATAATCTGGAAATATCTGTTGTGATATGATTAAAAGCAACAAAATATTTTCAAAGAATGAAATTCATCTAAGGTAAAGAGAAAAACATTCAATGGACTTACAGATCGCCAGATCCTGTAAAGAATGCACTTTTAAGAGAGAGATCTCTTCTAGAATTAAATTTTGAAGGAGCCCACTCAGAGATTAGCTATAACATATTGTTCATAAAAGATAGAAGAAAATATATTGCGTCTTCACTTTCCTGCTAAACTTACTTAAAAGGAGGCCTTACCTTCCCAGAGAGAGAAGAAATCTGATCTAAAAGCAGCGCAGACATCTCCTTCCTACCCTTTCTTGCCAGGCTCCTGAACAGAACAATTTAGGAACCTCATTGTCACAAAGAACTGCATTCTCTTGGATTTTATAAATCACATTATCATCATATTTCAAGTAAGTACTGCAGCAGTCTAATAGATGATACTCCAGTACTGCAAAATATGTTGAAACTTACCAAAGTGGTAGCTAGAAGTATTAGATGATGAAATACACAAAGGACTTTAACATAGGCAGCCATCAACAGATAATCATACATTCAAAACCTTGGCAGGCCTAAGCTACATAGCCTAAATTTTGGCAGCCACACATTCTAAGCCACTTCATGTAGTTTAGAACTAGTCTTGGTATTATAGATTCAAACCCATGTGAATACACCTTGAAATCTCTGCAGCATACGCAACTCAAAATTCCTCTGCCATACCTTGTCACAGGTTCTGCTCCTAAACAATAAAACACAATTTACGGAAAAATGTTCTCAACTTAGAAGGACACTACATACATTAATGAGTAAGGCTTGGGCTTTTTTCTTGAAACTCTGCACTTACACAGCAACTGCATGCCAATAAATCTGCACATATTTATTACATTTACACACAGAATCATAGAACGGTTTGGGTTGGTAGGGTCCTTTAAGATCATCTAGCTCCTATCCCCTTGCTACAGGCAGGGACATCTCCCTCTAGACCAGGTTGCTCAGAGCCCCAGCCAGCCTGGGAATCAATAAGTATTTCTCTATTCTTCCTCACATACATCCACAAGTAGCCAAAATATATGCGCAATTATGTAAAAATTGGCGAGTTATTGTTACTGCATTTTAAATATCCACATATGAAAAAAACCACTTGTGAAGACACACAATGTGACTACTTCAGCATGCTGGTGTGCAATGAGTCCTTGCTATTCCTCAAATGTCATACGCACACTTAACTCCCAATTGTTTACTTTCTGCTATAAACCATTATCATTAGAAGCTTAGAACCTTAAAGGATACAGCTCAAATTCCAGATCTGATATAATAAAGGGAGGGAGTTCAGAGATGACAACCATCCGCAAAAACTCTAATGCAGGACCATAGTAATGAAAAACCTGCAAAGAGATGAAACAGAGAATTCATAACATGCACAACATGATCTCAGTAAAGTTTTTCAAAGTGTTTTGCTGGAGGCATTTGCCTTACAGGTACAGCTGAAAAAAGTAGAAGAGAATGAAAAGAGAAAATTAGTTCACAATATCATATCAAATAGAATTATATAAAAACACGGAAGGTATTTAGGACTTTTTAGTAAGACCCGCTTCCTGGAATGTCAACCATGTGCCTCAAAAAGTTAAATTAACACAGAATTCAGAAGTAAATTAAGTACTGAGATTAAACTAAGTTTCAGCTTCCACTTTAAAGTAATTTTGGTATCTCTTTTGATGATCAATTTTGGTATTGCTTAAGAGCGAACACGAAATGTTTTCTGTGCAGACACGAAATGAGCAGCATTCCTCAATGCCATGCTTACTCTTGCTCTTACTTTTGTGTTTGGTTTTCAATTTTGACTAAATTTTCCCCAGTTACCAATTTTCTCAAGCAGGAAAATCAGATGAATTCTGCTGGCTCAAAGAAACGTCAGGAATACAACCTACCTCTGGCAAAGCATCAGAATTCATGCATTGCTGCTCTTCTTTAACAGCAAAGCAAGAATTTACATGTGAAGTGCTGAGAGGTTTTGCTGAAGTGCTCTTCATACAAAATTCTGGAAAGCTAACTTCTGATGCAAACTAAAAAAGAGACAATAATAATAATACACGAATCTGGCTGAATTTCATTTTAAGCAGTTACTACTAGATTTCTCTCCATCATACCCACGAGTTGAGGTAATAACATTGGATTTAGGTAGCCAACTACTAAACCCAAAACCTTAATACTGAAAACGTGAATGGACATCTTCCATCACCAGTCTTTCAGTCTCTGCAGACACATTTGATGTGTTCTTGCAACAAAGACTTACGAAGTCACACGGTAATAATCTATCTCATTTTGAACAAGAAGTTCCCAGGCAAGCATTTCAGAGGGGAGTAACTCAGTTTCTCAAATTCACATCCAAATGCCTTCATCTTGTTCAGCTTTTTATGAAGCTAAAAAAGTAAGTAGTTCCCACTACCAGCAAGACAGTGCACCAAATATCAAAACACATTATCTCCTTGAATTATGTTTTTAAAACCAAATTTGGCTCCAAGCATAAAATGCAGTGTACTACACATGCTTTAAATGATGTGCATAGATGCTTAAAAAAAACAATAACTGAAGCTATTTTACCTTTCTTTCCCATATCTGAATCTTTCCCCTCCAGAGTTCTTTTAAATCGATAACATCCATGACGTTATCTGAAGAAACAAAGTCTGCCGATAGGTAGTCTGCAATCTTTTGCCAGCTATTGTAAAAATAAGGAAGAATTAATCTTTCTGAATTTACTATTCCATGTTAACAGGAAAGGTGACTGAATCCTAGCTCAGGCTCTGTAAATTCAGTGGCTTGTGAACACTGCAGCAACAAACTTTGTCAGACAACAAAAAACACTTGCAATGGCATGCTGTAGGGTGGCCGTCAGAAGCTGGAGTAGACCTAAAATGAATAGCATACCTTTTAGAGTCACTTGTTGCAATGGTGATTTGCGCAGAGTGCCATTCTCTCAGGTGTTTCAGGGCACCAATCACAGGTAAGCAGTCTTTTAACTTGGGTGCATCTCCTTCACCAGCCTGTAGTATTATATCCACCATTGCTCTTCCTGTAGAAACAGTCATACATAACTCCAAGTACCATTATTCAGTAAATCATTCAGTCATTTAAAGATAGAAAAGTACTGATTATCATCAACCGAGCTGATGTGGCCCTAAACATCAACCTTAAACATTTCAGCAAGACTTAAAATACTTCTCACACATTATAGCTCATCTCTCCCTGCTCTCCTTTGACTAACACAAACTCAAGTTAAATATTTTGCCATCTACTCACTCACCAGTTGCCTATTTCTCCCGTCTCCCTAAATGCTGTACAGATCAGAGTCCTCTGTCTCCAGTACAGTTGCACTAAGTTGACCTTCTTTCAACATCTACTTATTTCTCATTCTTTCCTATTCCAACTCAGCTACTGCTACACTAGATTATCCTAACATAGAAGGTTGTATGCATCTCCACTTCATAAAATTTGAACCCAACAGCTCTCATCTATGCTTCTCACAGCTTCTTGTCACACGCACAACCAGCCAGCTGTAATAGCATCAGCTGTAAGTCTGATACGTCAACACCTTCAATTTTTCTTCAACAAAAGAACTTCCCATAGTTGCAAGTTGAGTTTTGTATCGCCTATTTCTATTTCAGTGCTCTTTGATATGAAAAAAAAACAAACAAAAAACAGCTCTATAAATAACAACCTTAATCTCTACTGCTGTTTCTTTGTAAGAAACATTTGACTTCCCCTAAGCTGATCTGCAAGACCAATCATAGTCTTTTTCATTAAACCATTTGCAAGACGCAAGTTAATTCAACTAACAAATTCAAAGATTGCTCTTTTAAGAGAGCTTACCTGGGGCAGGCAGTCCGTCAGCCAACTGATGCAGACTTTCCGCAGCTTCGTCATAAACACTGAAAATGAAGAGCAACATGGTTGGAAACTAAACATAATCAATTAGAAACAAGAAAATAGAAGAAGTAAGATATTTACATTGGGTAGTATTCACGTCTTCAAAGTTCTACGCAAGTATAACACCTAGGCAATGAGCTATACTTATTTCCCCTTTTACCGAGGTAGAAGTAAACTCAAAACAACCTGCAGTGAAACTGGAAATAGTATTTCAGTCTGCTTTCTCATGTAACCATCAGCTGTTAGGATCCTGCTCTGTTATTCCACAAAAATCATCCATAGGTAAAAAAAGCAATTAAGGCAATGCTGAAGTAGAAGTACTTCTGGTTGTAGGAGGGGATTGTCCATAGTTGCCCACAACTTTGGTAATAACTTGCAGAATTTTCTTGATTCTTGATTGTTAAATGCAAGGTCACTACACTTCAGTAAAGATAATTATATGCATACTCAGCCATAGACAGTGACTCCCTGCTGTTATTGTCATCTTCCTCAAAGTTCTGTACGTTTCCCAGACACTTCTCAATAGCTGTTTGGAGAGAGTCCTCATTTTTCTGCATGTCGGAATTTATTTCCTCCCAGTCAGAACTGCAGAACTAATAAGGAGAAGAAGTCTGAGCATCACGGTTTCAACTTACACTAGACACAGGTAGAGAGTTGGGGAACTTAACGTTATTAAAAAATCACCTACTTGATAATAACCACATATAACATGACTCGCAAAGTACCATTTCTTTATGCCTGGAATACCAGCCACTGAACATGCTGAAAAGAGAAAACAATTATTTAAAACAATCCACTACAATGTCTTCTTCCTATTACAATGAGGTCTTTCTACTGAAAGACCCTACATAAGTCATTCAGTGTGTCACAGAGGCTTAAGCTCTACTTTCCTTTGGCATCATATTTAAGTTCTAAACGTATTAAAGCGAAACTAAGTGTCTAAGTATTAATGTTCCTTCAATTAATAAAAACTAATAAAGTTTTTGACCTCTTCTCCATTCTGGGCAGCACTGCTATCCATTTGCAGAAGCTGTTTCATACCTGAACCAAGTCATAGCTTTTATAAATATAGTAATTGCAGTTCACACAGTTAATTAATCCAACAAACATTACTTCCACTGAAAAAAAATTGGAAGACATCACAAGAGTAATGAGAATTGTCAGCAGGACAATATCAAGCTGCCCACTGGTATGAGAAAGAAGACCTTTTCTATTCCTTGTCTCTCTCAAGGTGGACTTAAATCTGTCAAAACTTTCACAACTATTCTCTTTCTTGGGTACAGTATATTTAATCATTTGCTAACAATGGAGCTACTGAAGTCAAATCAGTTCTCTGTGGAAATGGCAACAGCAAAAGCAGTCCTGCCTACAGTTTTCAGCATACTGCAAAAACTCAATTTTCTTAAGTTTCTGGCTTGTTTCACATAGACCATGAGGTTTTCTTAGGCAGATTCCTTGATATAATTTACCTTACGTTACTGGACATTACTTACCTGGAAACGTCATTGTGTCTGCTTTTATAGACGAATTACATTTTTCTTTCAGGAGCTTATAAACATTTGCAATAGTCACAGCTGGAAGAAAAAAAAAAAAAGGCTACTCTTAAATCTGATAATTTCAAAACTTATGACTTCACTGCAAATGCAGCTTAAAGTTCAGTTTAATATTAAAGAAATTAAAAATTGTCAAACACAGGTCTGCAAACAGTTTGAAAAGACAAACTTTGTGAAGTTCTGGCTAAAGGAGTGATTGTTTTGCAGGATGGAGAAATGGGAGAACATGATGAAGCTCCTGCACTGCAGGGCGAGCAGTCCCAGTCTGCATTGCATGTTGGAGCACACCCAGCTGGAAAGCAGCTTGGCAGAATCATAGAGCCACTGAGGCTGGAAAAGACCGCTGAGATCATTCAGTCCAAGCACCAACCCATCCCACCATGCCCACTGACCAACGTCCCTCAGTGCCACACCCACACGGTTCTTGAACACCTCCAGGGACGGCGACCCCACCACTTCCTTGGGCAGCTGTGCCACTGCCTCATCGCTCCATCTGAGAAGAAATTTCTCCTAATATGCAATCTAAAAAAGGACATTGAGATCCTGGAGGGCACCAGTCTGAACATAAGCCAGCAGCGTGCCCTCGCAGCAAAGAAAGCCAAACAGTCCCGAGGAGGATAACCAAGAGCAGCCCTGCTGTGAGGCTGAGAGCTTGGACTGCTCAACCAGGCCAAGGGGAGGCTCACGGCATCTCATGCACACGCATAAATACCTGAACGACCACAGATACCTCCTCCGGCCCCACGTCCCACAGCAATACCTGCTCCAGTGCCGGTTCCGTGCCCGGCGCCGCCCGCCGCCGTCCCCCAGCCGAAGAGCAGCACGTAGCGCTCCATGGCCGCCGAGGACGAAAGGCCCGCGCCGCCGCCTTCGCTCCGCCCCTCACAGCGCTGCGCTTCCGCTTCCCAGTGCGGGGCCGCGGGGCTCTGCTCTGCTTCCCGTTCCCTCGGCCATGGCCAGCTACACCAAGGCGGCACAGGTGAGCGCGGCCCCGTCCCCTCCGGGCCTCGGCGGGACTGATTTCTGGCAGTGCGATCTTCTCTTGTGTTAACTATCGCTTCTCTTTCTCTTTAGCAATGGGCTACTTTTGCCAGAGCGTGGTACCTCCTCGATGCGAAGATGCAACCACCGGGAAAAATAGCAGCCGTAACCGTAAGAAGGCTGGAAGGCAGGCATAAGCCTATTTACCATGCGCTCAGTAAGTACTGCAGTAGTCTGAAACCAGGAGCACTGCTGTGCTGCGCAGGCGGCAGAGCACTGGCACGGGCTGCCCAGGGGCAGCCAAGATCTCCTTGGAGATCTTCAGAAGCCGCCTGGATGTGGCCTTGGGCCCCCTGCTCTGGGTGTGCCTGCCTGAGCAGATGGACACCGATGTCCCTGGCCGGCCTCAGCTGTTTTGTGGTCGTGGGACTGGAACCTGTCTGATTTTTGATAAAGGAGATGTAATTATTGTTGGAAGAAATCTTGATCAGAGGAAGAAGTTGTTTTGTCTATCTCAGTAGATGTGAAAATTCAGTCCCCTCTGTGATCTTGATCATCTTATAATACCATAGCAGATGGCTCGCAATGATAAGCATTTTATAGATAATAAATGCGTTTTAAGGAAGATGATGCCTTTTCAGAATGCTGAGATTGTTGGCACGGTGTTTCCTGTAATACTCTAGCAAAACTTTCAAGAGATTACTGAAGCAGAAAGAAAGCATTAAGCTTTACTCATATACATGAAGTGCGCAGACTAAGGTTATACTGGATCCATTTTTCATAATAACAGGTAGCATTTGTAGATTTCTGGAGATGTGTTTAATACCCAAGTTCTGTTGTTGCAAAATGTGTTGTATCCACAAGGTGTCACTGGAGTGTAAGGCTGTCAGGAAAGTAAAGCGAGCACTGAGGGGAAATAGTTTTGGTTGCCCTGTGGGAAAGGTCTTGGATAGCCTTATGTTCATGAAGCTTTAAAATCATGGAAAGTCATTTCAAGGTTAACTCTGTTTGATCTGAAGTATTCCACGAGTTGGTAGCAAACACATTCCACCTGAGGCTGATGGATTGCTGCAAGTGGGAGACGTGATTCTCTCGAAGAGCAAAGTGTGGGTGAATTTGTGGTTGGTGTGCTCAACACCTTTTGATGCTTCAGAGGGAAAAACGAAAGTAATAGTGTCTGTGAGATAATGTTTTTTTAGAAGAACATTGTGGAGATTTTATGTGGTGGGTTTTTGATCATGTGTGATTTATGGTGGTGATGGTGTTGGTAGTTGTTTTTAATTTATCACCTTTCCATAAAATCGTTATTACTGTTCTGAAAAATGGCTGGAGCTGTAACTAAGCTGTGAGGAGGGAAAGAAAGAAATCTGATCTTGTATACGTTTCTTTTCTGTTTTAGGGATTATTTTTCCTTGTTCTCCAAAATGCTGTATTTTTAGGTGGTGCTAGTCCATCTGCCTTAGGAAAGGTGATACAGTCTTGTTCATGAGGTTTGAAAGTGGATTTCTTGAGTTCTTCTGCACTTTCACTTGCATCCTGTCCTTGTGAACAGGATATATAGCGAGGATAAATAGTGAGCCAGTTTTTTTCAGATATGGGTCATTCTCGTTCTTTGTAGTGAATTGTGGGCCATTGTAAGTGAGACACTTCTGTTATTCAGGCAGTGTTTGCTGTACAGGTAGCTGTGTGTGCATCCTCAAAGGAGAAGACCAGGCTTGATGGAAATGTCCCAAAAGCCACATCTGGCCCAGGTGTTACTCTGGCTTGCAATGTTAGTTTCAAACAGCTGGAAGCAGTAGCTAGAACTTGTCTTGTGGTGAAATCACTGGCAAGTAGTTTGTCAGTCATGTGAACTAACAGTTGATGATGCCTGCTTTCAAATGCAGTGTAATCCATAATTAAAATGCAGGAGGAAAATGCACTATCTGAAGCATTTTATTGTGAGATAGAAATTATGGGAACTTGTGAACATTCAGTGATACGGAATGGAATTACTGGACAGCCTGGCTTCATCTGAAGAGGTGCATTGTATATGTTGTTTGTAACCAGTAGAATATTTCTCAGAAGTAGGATGCAGTTTAACTGTGTTTGTGCAGGTAGTAAATGTTTTTGCTTTCTTCTAAGACCAGGTGTCCCTGAGGTGACAGGAGCAACAGTAGCAAAAGACGAGTAGCTAATAATGTATTAACTCGGAATTCTGAAGGAGAAATTAGCTATCAATGATTGGGGTTTTTTTAATCAGCTTTAAAATAATGGGTTGCAGTCACTATGCAGACAGGTGTTGATATCCTGTCTAGTTTTTAGTTTGGCTATTGCTGCCTCTTTGCATCTCACAAATGAGCTCTAAGCTGTGATCACTGAGTAGAACCATGTTACTTACTGAAAGAGTTCAGTCCTGTGGTAAACTTTGGTACTGTTTTTATACTGTGTTTTTGAAATAGAGGCTCACATACAACACAACATGTTGAATAAAATAGTATGCTTGCTTGTAAGCCAGACAACTGGATCATAGGTAAGTAGTTGCAATGGTTTGATTATCCAGCTTGATGATGTTTTACCTTCTAACTTGACATTCCTAAGAAAAAACATAATTAATTTTAGTATGTAATTCTGGATGGAGTGGCTTAAAAACTCAGATCTTCTAGTTTTGAGTTTTATGGAATGTGCTATACATACATAGTACCACATATATACACAATTTATAATACACAATTTAAAATATTTTTTCCACTGATTACCTTATAGATGACTGTGGAGATCATGTTGTCATAATAAATACGAGACATATTGCCTTTTCTGGTAACAAATGGGAACAGAAAGTGTACTCCTCACATACTGGGTAAGTGTTAAGTTACTGTATAATAAATCTTCAGGTGAGCTAGCTGTACTCTTCTGATGTATTTTCTTCTGTTGGTTCAAAATGGAATTCCTGCTTGCGTTATGTTCTGTCTGCAGAGTGTTTAAAGTGATGCATGCCTTTTTTTGAAGTTTGTTGCTTGATATGGCAATGAAGCAAATTTACAGTTTTAGTAAACTAGTAAGAAATTTAGTAAACAGTAAAAAATTAGGTACTCTGAAGGCGTACTGGCGTATAACATTATTCTGGCAGACATAACTTCTTCATAGATAAAAATGTAATGAGCTGTTACAGCATGGCTCAGTTCAGTCAAATAGGAACAGTTGTTCTTCATACAGTGACAACACTTGATAGTGATTCCTCAGGCATTAAAATGAACCCAGCGTGCTTAAATGTGAATTAGCACAACTGAACCATATCAGTAAGACTTTAAACAGGTGGAATAGTTGCAAGTCTTGATAGTTTTGTAGTATTTCCAAGTTTTGCGTATTTTACCCCAGTGTATTCCGTAACTGTGATAATTTATTTCACAAGCAGTCTTTAGAATGCATCTGTCTGCTCATGCAACACTAACTTGTTAATATTCAAGTGAATGAATGGAAAAGTGCAAATGGAATTAAACTTAGATAGATTCTGCTCTATTGAGTATCATAGAATGGCTCAGGTTGGAAGGGACCCCGGGGATCATCAGTTCCAACCCCCCTGCTACAGGCAGGGCCACCAACCTCCAGATCTGGCATTAGAACAGGTTGCACAGGGCTCCATCCAACCTGGTCTTGAACACTTACAGAGATGAAGCGTCCGCAGCCTCACCAGAATATCTAATAAAGAATAGCTGATAGTTGTTGGCCTTGTGAAAATAACTTGTTTAGTGGGCTTATGATAAGACATAATTTTATACCGTTGTTCAAAGTTCTTTCACTGTTCCACTTTGCTAATCAAAATTTTTAAAGAAGTAAAATATTCAGAGTGACATGAGGGAGAGAAAGAGGGTGATGTTGCACCAGGAGGATTTAGATTGGTTATTAGGAGGAGTTCCTTCACATAAAGGATTGTCAAGCATTGGAAGAGGCTGCCCAGGGAAGCGGTGGAATCCCCATCCCTGGAGGTATCTGAAATGTGTGGATGTGGCACTAAGGGATGTGGTTTAGTGATGAAACTCGGTAGGTCAGGTTGGTGGTTGGGCTTCCTCATCTTTAAGGTCTTTTGTGACATAGGTGATTCTGTGATTCTAAGATATTGAGGTATTTGTGTTAAGGGCATGATTGAGCATGCGGCACTGAGCTTGTGTGTTTCTTCTGTTTTTCTAGTTATCCTGGTGGTTTCAAACAGGTGACAGCAACTCAGCTCCATTTGAAAGATCCGACTGCAGTAAGCATTTTTCCCTTCATTTGTAAAGTACATCTGATCTCATTTTAACATTTTCCCTGAGCAAAAGAGGTTGTACTTGACCTGTGTAAAGGTGAGTTATGAACGTGTTATTAGTGGAGCTTAGCTTATTACAGCGTTTTTGTAAACAGCATGTTTTAGGGTCAGATTGCAAGCTGCACATTTTCGTGATTCTTCCATGCCGTCCAAGTGAACAAATCAAACTTTGCTTTGTGTTTCAGAGGTCTGACCTTTCTCATTGTCCAAGTGGCTCAAATTAGACTGAACTAAGCAGTGCTTGAGTTTAACAACCAGTTAAGTTTAAGAGCAATCGGGAATAACGCTAACATTAAAAAAATGTTAGAAAACGCATCTGCATCTTTCTCCCATGGGTCTTGTTAAATGACTTTTTTTAGGTATTGTCTGCAGTGCTCTGTATTTCTGCTCTGTGAGAGAACTGGAAAAGGTGGTTAGTAAAGAAGGTCGATGTAAATGTCTGTATTTGGTCAGTATTAATTCTGCTGAACACTAGTCTTGATTTATTTATTACTAACCTAAAAAAATGTACTAAACATGAACAGTTTGGGATGTTGACTTAGAGTTATGAAATTACTGCTTTCGCTGCAGTTGTGAATGCTCAGCTTCACAAGACCGAGTTCTCTAAGTGCTGTGATTTCAAATCATGGCATGAGGTCCACTGAGATGAACAGACTTGTGTGTTTATCTCTGACTCAGGTACTTTCGCTTAGGTCACCTTGTATGCAAAGCATTAAAATACTTCTTTCCTTTCCTAGGGAAATTGTCTGCTGCAAAATTACTGGGTTTTCTCACTTTTTTAAAATCTGTTTTAGTAATCTTAGCTTCTCTCAAGACTTCAGTACTAAACATTGTAGAAGTACTCAATTAAAAAAAGTCGTCATAAGAGTATGTCTGCTTTTGTGTTTTTTTCCTTTATATAAAATGCTGAAATAATAAGATCTTGCATTTCAATATTGCCTTCTGTCAGTAATTTTCCAAAACAATTTAAGTGCTCAAACATAGTTGTAACTCCTTTGGGCATCACTGGTAGTTCAATGTCTAAAATAGATTTCTTCAACTGTTTTCATTTGAGCTTCAAGCAGAGGCTGTGCACTGGGAGGCAGTATAGCACAACTTGTTTGCTAGGGCCTGAGAATTGGGTGTTCTATAAATGTTCTAATCTTCTGGCATTCATTCTGAAATACCTCTTTGCTTGCCAGACTCCTAGATGGATTTCTGTGCAAGCATTCCTCTGGATTTAATGCGTTGCCAATAACTAAAACATGTTGGATGGAGACTCAGCAAATGGTGATGTGGCTCAGGACGTGGTCTACTTTAGCAAGAGAAACTTTCTTTCTTTAAAAATAAATAAATAAATTCTGGGGAGCCCTCAGCAATTAACTCTTTTGTTGAATTGTTTGGCTGGCTGTCTTACAAAGATATAGGATTATTGCCATAATTAATAGTAGTGAGTGGTAATTTGGTGGTAATTTGGCAGGATGTATTCTTTATGTGTACCTGTTAGGTTTTGAATCACAAAGGATTTTATTACTAGAAACAATTATTTTTTTTAATGTAAAATCCATTGGGATACGACAAATATGGAAATTAGGGTGATGGTTTATTAACTTGTTTTATTTTTAGAATCATAGAGTGGTATGGGTTGGAAAGGACTGGAAAGACTGTCTTCCAGCACCATGCCATGGGCAGCAGCACTTCCCACCAGCTCAGGCCCCATCCAGCCTGGCCTTGAGCACCTCCAGGGATGGGGCACCCAAAGCTTCTCTGGGCAGCTCTGCCAGTGCCTCAGCATTCTCATAGTGAAGAATTTCTTCCTAATGTGTAATGTAAATCTACCCTCCTTTAGTTTAAAACCATTACCCTTTGTCCCTGATAGAGACCTAGCTATTAAAATCAATACTGAGAAGTTATTATTGTGAAGAAGACCAATGCCCAGCCTAAGTATTATTTCCATCCTCAGTATGTTATGGAGACGTATATCAACTACTTTGTTTCACTTTAAAAAAAAAAAAAAAAATAGAACTACTTTTTTTTTAATGTTACGTTTGGTCCGATTGCTGTGAGGCTGGTAGAACTTGTTAGGTTGTAGGAAGCTGAATGCATCTTTCTGTGGGATCCAGGTCTTCATTCTTAAAAACACTGCTTTCATGCCAAAGGTCAGTGCTTCTGCTCTGCCTTTGGTCCTGTTGTATCCTACTAGCTCATCCTGGTAGTGCTTCATTAGATGAGTCAACATCAATTTTGGAAGAAGCGCCATTAGAGAAATTAAGTCATTAAATTCTTGGAAGAGGCTCCTTCCAAGGAAAAGGATGTTGACCTAAAACCCGCTGCTAATTGTGGGGTGTTAATTTTGAAATGGATATGACTGCTGTCAGTTTATGTGACAGATAGATTAAAGGTGATAAGTTTCTTTGTGTAGATACATATGCAGTAAATACTGCACTACTGCTTAGCGTTGTCTTTACTTAAGTCTAAATTCAAACACATATATTTTTCAATTACAGTCATGTTTAAATGCAGTTCCTAGTATGCAGAAATACTTATGTATAAAAATGATACATAGCTAACTGAAATGGCTGTAGTGAGTAACCGGATGCAAAACAATGTATGTTTGCACGGGGGCTGAAAGGCACAAGTAGAATTATCAGATTTAGATGTAACTGCAGAAGGGTTAAACTGTCATTTCCATTTTCATTATACTTCTTAAAGTATCAAGACAGAAGTGTACGTTGATCATTTGATAATCTCGCTTAAATGCTGTGATGTCGGCCTGCATTCTCTCATTAAATGTGCAGCTATTTTTTCCTTGTGTAGTAGTAAGTGCTTGAGAAGGATTTGTGCTGGATTTTGGATGTGTGTGTATGTGTTTGTTTATGGGATCATGGGATGATTCAGATTTGAGGGAGCCTCAGGAGATGTGCAGTGCAGCCTGCTGCTGGAAGTAGTGTCAGCAGTTCAGAAAAGACTGGTGGGAGCTGATCCACACTGATGCTGACAGCTGCCAAGGGTGACCTCTCTGGGCAGCCTTCTCCAATGCCTGACGTTTCTTCTTAGTTGGAAGGATTTGAAGTGCATATTTTTGGTGTCTAGTTTGAGAAGCACAATTTAGTGCCCAAGTTTGACAGACTGCTACTATTTTTTTCCCATTTAAAATGTCTTTTTATGCTTATATGGCACGCTGCATACAAAAAGAGATCTGCACAGTTGATGTTCCATGTTCATTGTGCCAATTTGTTGATAATGGTGGTTATATAGAAAGGCAGAAATTACAGCGATGACCAAGAAGATACCAGAAGCAACTTCCTAGCACATTTTTGCCTTTAACACCTTTGAGTTCCTTCAAGAGGCATGGGGAGACAGATGTCTGTGAATCTCTTTAAAATTTCTGTTATTTTCGGTTGTCTGCCATTCCAGAGAATATTGGAGAACAGCTCCCTTGTGCTTGGCTTGGCCAGGCTGCTCTGGATGTATCTAATGGAGAGAAAATAGCTTCATGTTTCAGCATTTTCTTTCTCTGACTTAGATATAATGTGAATTTTCAGACCACCCATCAACCAGGGTATTAAACTTGTTCATTAGGCACAGCATAACAGCTTGTTGTTGTACAAAAGAGTCTCTATTCGTCAAGTTAATACGGTGCTAATATTCTGTGTGCTACAGCTACTCCTTCAGGACACATGTGAAGTCCAGCATTGATTTCCATTGTAGGTCGCTAAGAAAAATCAGTGTAGTGTTCCTCTTTCAAAGTAGAGTCCTTCAGAACTGAAGGAAACAGTTGTTCTATTTGAGGTGCATGTGTTTGGGATGCGTAGAGGTTTGCTGGTTTTGTTTTAAATAACATTTGCACGTGTTTTGTGTAGGTGAGGAAATGCTAATAGGCATGAGACCAATATTTTCAAGATGAGGCTTCAGAGTGCCTGGTATGGGAAGAGCAGGAGGTGCCCCTGTGTGCTTGTAACCCTCACAGATTTGAGAGGGAACAAAGAATATTTGGAAAATCCTGGGAAGAACTTGGGACATTAATTAAAATGCCAGCAGATCATGTTGACAGATTTAATGTGTAGAATCAGATAATGATCTAGATAATACAAAAATTTAAGCCATTTTTTTCCTGTTTCTGGTTCTAAAAGTAAGCAAAACTTGGCTTGCTTTATCTTTTCATATTTAGCTGGAACAGAAACTCCCTCAAAACAGAAAAGGAATGGTGTTTGGCTCGTATCAGATACTTGGTGAGAGGATTGACATTTTCAGCATTCAGAGCCTGTCTTGCTTTTGACAAAGAAATAATGGGCAGTAATTATTCAGAATGAATGCTACCTACTAAGGAAGATGATGAAGTCAGGCAGGGTAGCTCTGCAGACACACTGTGAGGAAGCCTCCAGGGGTGTCAGGATTTGTTCAGCTGCTGGCACTGCTCTGGAGGGGCTTAAAACATTCTAATTCTCCTTTTGAATGCTCTTAAGCATCCGCTTGCATGTATAGGCTTGCCATTATACCTGCGCGATAATCATCTTCTGAAGAAAAACTTGAGCAGAAAGCACACTTAAATCTTGCCGTTTATGTTTGAAAGCCTGTTTTCTTTTCGTTCAGGGAAGTAAGGGATTATTGATACACTGGTATGTACGCAGCAGAAATTTGTTACTGGAACACTGGATAGAATTGGGTTTTCTTCTATGACTATGAGGTTTGTTTATTTGCTTATTTGTCATAGAGTGCAACTTCAAAGCCTGGCTTAGGAGGCACTTAAAAGTTAGTGTAGCATGGAGAGGAGCTTATTGTTACAGAATTTGGTATCTACGAACAAAAATAAGCAAGCAAAAGCCCTCTCAGTGCTCTAAATAAGGCGTACAGTTGTGTTGGTCTTTTGCTTTAAATATAAATACTTAAAAAAATAAATAAATCTTAATCCCTTTCTTATATGCAAGTTATTGATGTTAGTTTAAAGAACAAACTTCTGAGTTCTTAAGTGCTGAATAGCAGTTGAAGTTCAGTTCCCCTAGGTCTGAATTGTTCCTGTGGCACTATACAATCACTTTTGCCATACTACTCATGTAACGCAGTAGAGGTAAAAGGACTTCACCTTCCTATCATGCATTTACTGAAAAAGAGCACTGTTGCGTAGCAGAACAGAAGACTGCTGGTATTTGGCAGATACGCTGCTTCTTAGGAACTGGTACCTGAAATTCTTCTAGTGGAGTTTTCAGTATGCCCTGTAATGAATCACTTCGTATCCTTCTATGTAGTGGCTGCATCCTTCCCAAGCTCGAGAGCTGCTTCCTGGTGTTTATTGTACTTCACCTCTTTGAGCAGATTTTTTTCTTCTTCCAGTTATTTTGTACTTCTCAGGAGTGCTATTGCTCTGTTGATTTCCTCCCTAATTTCCCCATTAAAACAACAGGTTTTATCGGGGAAAAAGTCAGAAAAAGAAGTTGATCTCAAGCAGGTTGAGATTTCCATGGGAGCTCAGGCCTGCAACAGAAATGGAAATGTTGGATTCCTGGACATTAGGAGATACTACTTTTCCAAAAGAGTGGTCAGGCAGTGGAATGGGCTGCCCAGGCGGGTGGTGAAGACACCGAACCTGGAGGTGTTCAGGGAACATTTGGATGTTGTGTTGAGGGACATGGTCTAGTGACAACTGTTGGTGATAGCTTGGACTGGGTGATCTTGCAGGTCTTTTCCAACCTTGGTGATTCTGTGATTCTATGTCGGAGCCTCATACAGTGCTCCAGGTAAATATGTTCTTTGACTTTGTTAGGAAGGGGACTGAAAGTGAAGAAGCTTTACCCAAGACTGTTTTCCTTCTATATTAAACCTTTTAATTGGAAACTCTGGATGGGATGTATAAATTCGCTTGTTCTAGCAGGGAAATTGTGTTGGGCTTTGCTGCTTGGCACCTACTGTGAGTTGCTGGGCATTGTGGATGCCCAAATCCAAGGTTGTCCTTTTGTTTGCATTGTTCTGACGTGCAGGTGGCAGTGTTTTCAAGTGGCTTGGGTGTTAAAGGCTCTGGCATAAAAAGATGTAATTAAAAATATGAGCTCTTTGAAATGCGTAATTAAGGAAGTTTGTTTGCTCTAAAAATTAGGTTCCACTGAATGTAAGCTCTGAAGTGAGGGACTATGCCATGAAGTCCAGTTTCCTGCTCTGTATTGGGCAAACTGGTACCACCTGCCTAGCAGCGAGAAGATGGTTTCTGCTTCACATGAGAGTGATTTTTGTGTTCGTGTAGATCTTGCATAGGTGAGACAGCGTGATCAAAGGAGTTACTGAAAAGCGTGGAGGATGTACCAAAGCATATCTATGGTTTTGCTTACTGCACTTAGCATCCATACCTACCAAAACTGTTCCTGAACATCTCATTATCCATGCCTCACTCTCCAAATCCTGTTATCTTGTTAGTTTGTTGTCCCCTGAGGTTATCAGTTCTGCAGAGACCGTATGTGGGGTTTAAAATATTTCTTCGTTGTTTAACTTGAAAATATAAATGATTCATTCTTTTCCAGAACGATTTTTTAATAGGCAACTTTTTAAAACAGAGTTGTTTTTTTCCTCTTGTAAGCAACGTTATAAAGAATCATAGAATGGCCTGGGTTGAAAAGAACCACAATGATGATCTAGTTTCACCCCCCTGCTGTGTGCAGGGTCGCCAACCACCAGACCAGGCTGCCCAGAGCCAAGAAAATGGAATCAGATTAATCAGGCAGGAGTGTCTACAACCAGAATAGAGCAGCAGTTCATCCAGGTCATTGACTTGTTCCAACAGATGTCTGTGCTACAGGCTGCAGAGGATGATGAAACATCTGGCACAAACATTGGTTGCTTGAAGAAGTTAAATACTTAACTGTTCATTAAAGCATTTTGAAGTCTTTATTGGAGTGAAATCATTAATAAGCTGTACATGCACAGGGTCAAACGTGTGACCAATGACTTACAGATACATAGAGCCATATTTAATGTAAGGAATTAACACTGATTCTAACACAGTTTCAAGTAATTTTTATATGAAGAAAAGGATCCCTAGATTTGGGGAGCATGGAGCTTCTGCATCCATTGTTTTAGATCGGATCTATTTTGACCTTGATTTACTTGATTGAGTTGGATGTGATGATTCTTATGGGTCGCTTCCAACTCAGGATGTTCTATAGTTCTGTGCTTTCAATGTGATATTTTCCTGTTAGCCAAGTAAGTGTACAAAATGAAAATTACTGTGGTGAAAGGGCTCACATCTGGGTGGCTTGGAGCACAGAGTGGGTTTACTTATGCTTAAAAAAATTGTGTGCTGGTCTACTTCTAAATGACTTGCTGTCCTTCTTTATCCCCTTTGGTCTCCTATAGTTGCGTGCCTTGTTTTACATACACAAATGTTCTTATGGCTGAAGTCCATAACACTGTGTTTCATATTTAAATTACAGACATCTGCATTAGAGCCCAAGAGAAATTGTGTTACGTTACTTTTCTGCAAGTATCATCTATTGTGGGTGTACAAATTCTGTTCATTCCTGATGCTCTGCAGTGGGTTTGTTCATCTGGAACTAATAGCAAGGGAACAAATAATCATAGAATGGCCTGGGTTGAAAAGGACCACAATGATCATCCAGTTTCAACCCCCCTGCTATGTGCAGGGTTACCAACCGCCAGACCAGGCTGCCCAGAGCCACATCCAGCCTGGCCTTGAATGCCTCCAGGGATGGGGCATCCACAGCCTCCTTGGGCAACCTGTTCCAGTGCGTCACCACCCTCTGTGTGAAAAACTTCCTCCTGATATCTAACCTAAACCTCCCCTGTCTCAGTTTAAAACCATTCCTTTTTGTCCTGTATTGTAAATACATACAGTGTTATGAAGCAGTATCTTAACAGGTCAGCATTGCTTAAGATACAATGCATTGATTATATTGAAACATTGAGTACAGTGAATTACAGTGTTTAAATGCTGAGACCACTTGTAAAATTTGTTAGAGCCTAATTCATTTCAGTGATATATCTATCTAAATATAAGACTAATATTACGGAGTTAATAGAAGATTCTCAGTTTGCTTTTCAGTTCTTTTAATGTCACGTGATCATATGCAACAGTGCAAAATACAGCTCTAGTTTCTAAGCAGAAACTTTTATTTTATGACTGCTGGAGTAAGCGTTTATATGACTGAGGTGTCAGTGTGCCTTCTTCCAAGACAGTAAATCTGGAACATCTTGAAAATGTGATGCCAGAGTTCTTCAGTATGGAAGAAGCTGACCAAAAAGAGGTCCAGGAAATAGGGAAACACAGTTTACCTTTTTCACGTTATTTGTAGGTGGTCTGATTTGCCATTACATCATTTTCTTTCCTCAGATTGTCAAGCTGACTATTTATAGGATGCTTCCAAAAAACCTTCTGAGAAGAACTTTGATGCAGAGGTTGCACCTATTCCCAGAAGATGTGAGTGGTCACACTGTTACGCTTTCTTTCTTTTTGCTTTGGAGGTGAAGAGTGCTGGCAAAGCTTCAGTCGTAAGATAAATTAAGAAAAATCAAGCTACTTCTTAAATATGTAACTAAATAGACTTTACATGTTGATGCTCTTTATTTCACAAAATCATGATACCTAAATTATGCATGTGATTGCCTTGTGTATTATGACTTCATTTAGTATGAAGAATGCAGCAGGGTTGAGAGTTTTTGGTCTGGATTTGGGGGAGGAGGGAGGTGTTTTCTAAGAACCTTCTTTCTAAGGTTTGACTGTTCTCACCCTCCTCAGGTTATCCCAGAAGATATAGAGAAGAACCTTCTACAAGAGATTCCTCAGCCACGTATAGTACCCAGGAGGTTAGATGAATATACACCAGAAGAAATTGCTGCCTTTCCAAGGGTTTGGACTCCGTAAGTATATTAGACTTCTAAAATGAGCATTTGGACTGAGTCTGTACTATATTGGCTGTTGGCTCTTACAGTATGAATAAGAAAAAAAGGGATTATTTGTTTTCTTCATGTCATATTTTTTGACAGGAGATCATTAAGCAAAGTATGGTCATATTTGGACGGTGTGGTTGCACATTTTCTTATTTTCTAGCCTTTTTTTCATCAGCAAGACTTGATATAACGTCATACCTTCAGTTCTTCATCAAAAGTGGGTTGAATAAATGCTTACTCACTTATGCTGTTGTTAGTCAGAGTTGAAGGAAACACCACATGGCTGTGGGTCTGAACAGTTCATTTAAAAAAAGCGTGAAAGAATCTTCAGATTTTCTCTAGAGGAAGGGAAAGAGTTCTGTTAAACTGGAACTGGGAGAATGTATCTTTGGCAGGACTATACCACGTGTTTACTTTGATAATTAATATATTTTCAGTGCACCAAATCAGTTCCACTGTAGCTGCATTGCATTCCAATGAGTATTTGTGGCTTGTTTTATACTACCAGATGCAGCACTGAGTCAACCTGCTAGTGAAAATAATCATATCTGGGGACCTCTCAGATTAGTACCAATGTTTTGTTTCTTTTTCTTGCTGTCATTTTGAGAGTCCTGGTACTGAGCTTCCTTTAGATGTCAAAGCCAAAGATCTGTGGGAATGAAGCAGGTGGACTGGAGTCTGACCTGGAGTCTTCCAGATGGTCAGCACTGTCTTGTGCACTTCTGCTTATTTTCAGTATGTAGAATTTAACATCTTTTTTGGTAAAGCAAGTTTAAACATCTGGTGAATGTTAGTCATGTTGTAGCTGTGTGTGGCAGAGAGCAAGGAAACTTGGTGTCATCTAATTTAGTAATTGCTGTCAAGCTGTCTCCTAATAATTTCCTGTTAGCGTTTCTTTGCAGTCTCATCCTGATCAGTTTTTTGGGGAAATGCTATCTGTAAGCAGTCTTCGTACCCTGTGCCAGTTGCAGAGGGTGGGAAGTGCTGCTCACTTAGCAGCCCTGCAACTGCCACAGCTGGGAGGCTTTCAACTGGGAAATTCATACTGTTCCTTCAGAGGGATGAGTGAGTGTCTTAAGTGGACATACTTGTTGAGAAGAGCCAGGGAATAGGTGGACCTAGAAGGGGAATAGAGCAGAGCTCTGGAGCAAAAGCGTGTCAGGAGTACTGGAGGATGAAGAGCAGCATACTCCTGTGTGTTTGATTTGTGAGCTTCTGCAGAACACGTGGATAGCTTCCAGTCGGTAACTGTAGTATCTAAAATAAACCAGAATAAGAAGAATTCAGGAAAACTGTTACATTTTTCTTTTTTTTTCCCAGATGGTTTTAATAAGTTTTCCCACCTTATGTGATTTTTTTTAAATTATTATTATTTTTTTTTTAATTTTTCTATTTTTCTTTTCCTCTCCTTTTTAAAGTCCTGATGGGTGACTTTTCTGTTTCTCAAAGGCGAGTGGGTGATTAAAAACAAGGAGAAAGATTGAGAGACACACACTCTGCGTCACTTTCGTTTTATTTTTGCTCTAGTAGGAAAAGACTGAAATGATGTTGGCCCTTTAAAAATAGCCGTATCCTTTAGTGGAAAGCATTACGTGAAGACTGTAGTTAAAAGTGTTTAAGGATAGAGAATAAAGCAGAGCATGATTATGACAATCAAAGTAATGTTTACAATTTTACATTAAAACATATTCCCAAGACGTGTGCCTCACTGAGTATAAAATGGTCATAAAGCAGATAGGAAATTTATATCAATGCAGAGCATGCTAACAGGCCTTTCTCTCCTTAATCTGAAATAAAGTGTAAATGATTTTCATTCTGAATGTGAAGAGAACATGCTCAGCACTGCTAATGCTTGGGCTTCCTACCTGTGTTTTATCAAAATATGTTGGTACAGATTGTTTTGAAAGGCTGTTTTTTCTGCTAATTGGGCACTGACACTGTAGACAAATAGACAGTACCCAGGTTGAGCACTGAGGCGAGGAAATGGTTTGTGAGGAAAGCATGCATCCAGTGTGGATACCTAGGAAAAACTGTGTTGTGTTGTGCAGGGTGGATAGCCTTCCCATCACCCCTCCTTCCACCACATAATGGGATGTCATTATGGATCTTACTCCGTGAGAGCAGAGAATTAAATGTCCTAACGTTTCCAGTAAGAGGAACTTCCTTGGAATATTCTTTCCTTTTATACCTAACCTAAACCAAATGGTTTTGTGGATTGTACGGAGCTACTCTCTTACATCCTTGGTGCAGATGTCTGAAGTAAATGTGGTGAAAAACCTTGTGGAGCCAGGGAGGTAAAAGTGTTTCTTTCCATACAGATGTAAAGGGGAGGAAGATCAGAAAGCAGTTCTTCTGGCCGACTTGGATTTTTTGCAACTTCTTACCATGAATGAAGCCATTATTTCAAGGGTGCCTGAGGTTTCACATTGGATGTTTTTAATGAGCTTTAAACAGAAATCATCACAGAATTCACCAATCTTGTGTGACTAAACAAACAGTACTGTTTCCTACCTCTCTTCTAAAGGCAGGAATACATCAGATTTATGTGTGAATTTTCCTGTTATATGCCATCTAAAAGTTGTTTAGCTGGCTGGGAATAGGTGTGTTTGTGGACAGTGAACTTCTAAAGGCAGGAAACTTGCTTTTGAAGAAGTATTTTGAAGTCATTTGGACAAGAATGTTTCCAAATATATAGAAGAAATCTCTCTTGTTCCAGTTAGATGGATACATTCCTGTGAGTTTCCCTTAAGAAAGCAGAGCAGTTCTGATTTCCAGGAGAGCCCTCAGGTTGGTGGTGGTGTGCATACTGAGCGCCTGTTCCACTGCCAGACTTAATGGGAACTCTCCATGGACCTCCCTAGGCCAGACAGCCTCTCACTTGTCTTTCTGGAAAAGAAGTCCTTGAAGGCTTTTGGCATTTTTAAAACTTAAGGTATTGTAAACTCTGAAACTTGACTTGAGAAAACCAAACACCTTTTTGAATGTTTATTTTTGAGTAACCTGCCTGATTTCTGGCACCCTTCTGCACAGCCTACTTCTAGGTAGGGGGTTTATACTTTGAAGCCATAAAACTGTTTCAGCAGAGCAGTGAGAGCTGGTCAGTCCCAGTTCTTGAACATCGGCCATATGCGGATCTGTGTGGCATGGCATACAGGTTCTTGGTGATCCATCAGCAGCATCCCACAGCTTTGAAAGAAGAAAACTGCAATGTTCTGGGAAGGAATATTTGCATATGATGGAACACAAGTGTGCTGGGACACCTAGAAATGGGAGATGTGTGTGATAGTCCTCTTACACATTCTATGTCAAGGATAATGGTGGTCATAACTTCTATTTACAGTTTCTCCTTGGCTCTGTGTTCCTTAAAGCCAGTCATGCCTGCCTTAAGCAACCTAAACTCTGCTGCTGATGTTCCTAACAAATAAATTTGAGGGCACTGGTAAAGAAAAAACTTCTCGTGTTAAGAGATCTTCTCAGCCACTGTTGTCCCTTCTGTTTGCTGTCTTGAAAGGGAGATGCAATAACAGTTGTCCTTCCCAGTTCTACGGCTTCTGGTGTAAGTTCCTACTTTTAGTCACTATATTAAAGAAATAATTTGGGTACTAAGAACTGAAGTAGAAGCCAGAGATGTCCTGCGTGCGTGGCTGAAATGATGTTATAAACAACATTTTTAATGTAAGGTGCTGGCAGTTTCACTCTGTGAAGTTTTTTTATCTGTTAATGTCCTCAGATAAGGAAGCCAACACCAGAGGATGCCTTGCATTATATTGGATACACAAATGATATGTGGAATATTAACAGTCGTGTGCTGTCATAAACAAAACTTGCAGTTAATATTACATCTGTAAAATGCTTTTTGTTCTCCAGTGAAATGCAACATACAGTAAATGTAAAATTATGGGATCCTCTACTCCAACTGTCCACAGAAAGCACAGTAAAGATTTCCTCTGAAGATGTTAAGGTCTTGAGCTACTTTTCTGAGACCCTTCTTAAGCTTAATATTAGATTTAAAAATTCTGCACTGAAATAAATATATTCCTCCAGCCATTTCCTTAGTTCCTTCAAACTGCAGTGTCTGCAGCTTTGTGGGGCTGGAGTTGATTTGCGCACGTTATGCCTCATGTGATAGTGCTTTGTTCTTACCTTGAAACACCCCTTGGTGGGCTGTTTCTTTTACAGGAATAAGTACTGCCCCTCCAGCTTGAACGTTCGTCTCACTGAGCAAGGTTGGCTTGTGTAGTTGATCTGAGTGGAGACGGCCAACACAAACTTCTGTGAAAGCCTTGAGCCTGTCTTTAGTTTTTCCTTAAAAGAGAAACTGGAGAGACGAGGAAAAAAGCTATTCTGCCAATACTGCACAGTCCTGTTCTAATGTATGCTTTGAGAAATCCCTCTGGAAGTTCATTTTCTATGGCTTTTTTGGTTCTCAGTAGGAATTCCAGTAACTCACAGTAAAGCATTGACCTCTGTTAAAATTGGAGAACTATCACTGGTAGCTTTCTCTTTTTTATAGTGAGGGCATAAAAATATCCCATGGTTTTGTCTTGATTAGCAAAAAGCTGAAGGTAGCTGAGTCTCATATTTCAGGCTACCAGAGCTGGATCTAAACAAGCCGAAAGCCACAGAAGTCAGAGAGGCACACGGTTAGATGGCTGAGGAGAAAGTTGATCCCTGAGGTTTTTGCCTCAGGCAGTAACTGGATACTAACTGAGAAGGGTCAGTAACTTAATCATCTTAAAAATCTGACAAATCCATATTTAGATGGATTAGCCTATTGGAATTAATTACTGGCTCTTCTCTAGCATGTATAAAATATGCTGATGCTACTGATTCTCTTAACTTTACCTAGGGGCAGCTTATGTCGTAGCTAAAATTTGAAGGTAAGAGATCTAATAAATGAGTACCTAGGTTTTGCTTCAGCTGTCTGAAGAGACTTTCAGAGAGAAAGCTTTAAAGCTACTTTCCTTTTCCCCATAAAATCTGTTGAACTCATATGTGAAGAAATAGGAACTAAATTAATGGGAATTTGACAAGAAATCTGAGAATGGCTTTATTACTGTTGAACTACTTGCCCAGATGAAAATGGAATTAGAATTTTTTTAATTACTCTTTTATAAATGTCTAGATATATTTGCTTTTTTTCACTTTTGGTGGTGACAGCAAGTCTGGAAAGCATTTCACTGTTCCTTCACTCACTTCTCTGTTTATTTGAAGAATAACGTAATTCTTCGGACAACGCCAAGCGTACGGCGCTGTTCTTTCTACAGCCCTATGGTTATTAACAACTTTTTTTTTTTTTTTTTTTAAAGAATACCCTTTCATATGAAGAAAGCATAGTCCTGCTCAGATGAAACTTAAATGAACGCTGCATTGAGTTATCTTAAATCATCTTACAAACAGAACTCATGTAATCCAGGTCAAATCTGGTATTGCAGAATCACAGAATGGCTTGGGTTGGAAGGGACCTCAATGATCATGAAGCTCCAACCCCCCCCACCACAGGCAGGGCCACCAACCTCCACATTTAATACCGGACCAGGCTGCCCAGGGCCCCATCCAACCTGGCCTTGAACACCTCCAGGGAGGGGGCATCCACAACCTCTCTGGGCAGCCTTTGCCAGCACCTCACCACTCTCATAGGAAAGAACTTCCCCCTGACATCCAACGTAAATCTTCCCTCCCTCAACTTAAAACCATTTCCCCTTGTCCTGCTGTTATCTACAGTCTATGAGACTGGTTCCTTTATCTGATTGTTGTAGCAGCATTTTTGTAAGAGTCACTAAGGTTGGAAAAGACCTACCCCAAATGTCCACCTACCACCAGTATTGCCCACTAGACCGTGTCCTTAAGCACTGCATCAACCCTTTTCTTAAACACCTTCAGGGATGATGACTCCATCACTTCCCTGGGCAGCATTTTCTAATGCCTTACTATGCATTCTGAGAAGAAATTCTTCCTAGTATCTAATCTGATGGTAGATTTAAGTACCTTAGTTAAGTTTTGCTTAATTTGTTTTTAGGGAACCTGAGATTTTAAGTAGTTTATTTTAAATTCTAATAAACTACTCCTAATCTCATTAAAATGATCTAAATACATTCTGGCACTGGATTAGATAGTGTGATTTATGGATCCTTTTAAAATCAAAACAAACACAAGTTTTATATAGAATAAGCTTGAGCTGCAGTTGAGGACCCTGATTTATCTTAAGCTTTGTACTTGCAGAAGGTTAGTCACTATACTATATTGGCTTAACAGTATTAAAAAGGCACCTTTTCTTACTCTTTGTTATTAAATGCAGCTTCTGTTACTGTGGCTTATTACCAGTTCTCTAAGAAAATAAGCTGTACTTGTAGAAGTGCTTATTAACTCAGATAATAGCCTGCATGAGGACTACGCCAATACAGAAGAGTTTATTTTGCCCCCAGACAGAACAAGTTCACTGTTTAGAATAGGTCGAAGTGAGATAATTTAAATATTGTTAGCAGTTTCACCGATTATTTTACCAGAGGCATAGAGCTACTCTGGGATAGTAAGTGCATCTTGAGTAGAGAAACAATTCAGCTCCCCCTGCTCCTGGTGTGTCTGCCGACAGAGAGTAAGTGGGCCAAAGACTGACTGATGTCTGAATACTGGGTGGTGGGATCAGCCCATGGGATCTCTTCGCTAATCGGTCTTCTCCTGCCTGTCACCATCTGTTAGAAACTGGTGTTTATAAACTCATAAAAGATACATTTATGAGCCAGTGGGATATCACTGGTTAACTACTTAACAACTTTTGAAGTACTTCAACAGTAATTAAACTATATTTATTTGGCTGAAAAACTGTAAAGCTTACAAGTTTGGAAACATTTTATCCCTGCTCTTAAAATCCTTGAAATATATATAGGAAAATCATGCAGAGCTTCTGTGTAACTTGTCACAGAATGGTCAAGGTTGGAAGGCATCTATGCAGATCATCTAGTCCAATCTCTTTGCTCAAGCAGGGTACCCTAGAGTACATTACCCAGGACTACGTCCAGGTGGTCTTTGAGTAATATCCCCAGGGAAGGAGACCCCACCACTTCTCTGAGCTACCTGTGCCAGTGCTCAATCACCCTCAGAGGAAAGAAGTTTCTTCTCATGCTCAATTAGAACTGTCTGTGCTTGAGTTTGTGTTCTCCTGCTCCCCTGTTGCTGGGCACCGCTGAGTCTGGCTCCATCCTCTTGACATCCTCCCCTTGAATACTCATTGATCAGATCCTCTCTGAACTTTCTCCAGGGTGAGCAGCCCCAGCCCCCTCAGCCTTTCCTCATGTGAGAGATGCTCTAGTCTCTTCATCATTGTACTAACCCTTTGCTGGACGCATTCCAAGAGCTCCAGGTCTCTCTTGTCCTGAACAGCCCAAAACTGGGCACAGCATGCTCCATGCAAAGCCTTACCCGAGTGAAGTAGATGGGGCGGATGACCCTCCTCAACCTGCTGGCAGTGCTCCCCTTTACGCAGCTCAGGACACCATTTGCTTTTTCAGCCACAAGGGCACTCTGCTGGTCAATGTTGCTGGTCAAGGATCTGCAGATCCTTCTCTGCAGAGCCCCAGCCTGTACTGGTGTGTGGGGTTATTCTTCTCCTGGTGCAGGACCCTGCTCCTGCCTTTGTTGAATGTCCAGAGGCTCTATGTAATTATGAGTTACGACTGATTCTTTATTTTCCAGTAGACAATCAGTGTGAATACCTACCAGCCATGAAAGATTTCAAGTCAGTAATACAGAGCATTGCACACACCGTGAATAGAAGAGATGGGTGTTCCTTTTATGCAGGATGATTTATCTTTTTTTAATGCATCTGGAGTGCTTTTTCTCATCCACGGGAGGAATGAAGCCAAACGTACAAGCTAACCTTTTCAACTTTTGCTCCTGTACCACTGCTTCAATCTTTGTGTCAGTTTATTAGTGCGCAGCATTGGTTAGCTTTAAGGCACTGACCTTTCACAGTGCTGATGCAAGGTTCAGTCCTTTCCGAATAGTCATTCTTCATGTCAGTGAGATAGCAGAAAATACAGGGAGCTCTGTCTCTCTGGTTCACATTCCCTAATGTTGAGATAACTGCCCGCAGGTGAAGAGAAAAATGTAATTTGAGATCTTCAAAGCTTCCCAACCAGGTGTGCATTGCTGAGTCAAGAGCAGGTACTGACAGGTCACTCACTCAGTATTGTCAGCCTTACTCCTTTGCAAAGGCAGCTTTAAAATATGAGTTAGCAGTCATGAATGCATGCTTGCAGTCACGCAAATGACTGCAGCGACTCCCTGAAATTTGTCTTTGTAGAACTTTTTTTGCAACGCAGAAGAAAGCCCATCTATCTACATAGAGATTACTGATGGAGAGGTGACTCTTCTTTTTTGGAGCCTGAAAGAAAAGAATGTTATCAAAAGATACTTTAACATCCACGTGTGGTTGAGAAAGCAGACGGGTGTGTGACTACTTAATCTCCAAAAAGTACAAGCTCTGTGTATTGGAAGTTGTTAGAGAGAAGTTGAAATGCTGTAGTAGAAGGTAAAATAAGTGTGTGCAGAGTCGGTAATGTCTTATGTTACTGTAGAACCTTAACCTTATTTCTGTAAGGCAAGTAATGCTATTTTTCATCTGTCTGCTGCAAGGGCTGTCTGTTAGCTAGAAGTAAGGCTATGAAGTTGGCTTCTCTATTTCTGAAACCAGGATAGCTCCAGTGTAACACAGACGGGTGAGTACTCAGACCTGACTTTCACAAACAGTACCACCCTCCCCCTCCCACTCCTTTTTTAGTTTTTCTTTTTCTAAGGATGTTTTAGCTCCAAACATTGCCAGGCAGAGGGAAACATCCCTGCTGGAATGTGCTGACAAGGCTTTAATAAAGGTGGAACTATGTGGCGAGTCTGTTCATACCTGATGGAAATAAATTTTCACTACAGGAGTTAGTTAGAAGTTGAACACGTGGAACTTTCAGAAAGGGTCTTTGTTATGTCTCCTTAGACAAGAAAAATACCTTCGGAGGAGGAAGTTTCACATTATATTAAAGAATATTGGATGCTGGGAGGGGGCTGTCTTGCAGAGTTGCATCACATAGGTTTCTTTGTACTGCTTGTTTAAACCAGCTGAAATATGCAGACTGAGCTTGTAGCTCCACAGGCATTCCTCCTGGCAAGAAGTGCTGGTTTTAAGTGGCATCCATTTACTTCTGCCTTTTCACTGCCTTGCACTGTAGCAATGGTGTAAAAAGAGTTGAGAAACTGGCCTGGATTAAAGTCAGCCTTGTTACAAGCAGCTGCAAGAACTGCTGTGTTTGAGTTCTTAGGGAAAAATCTTCACTCTCCTGTTAATCTCTGTGGTCACCTAACTTTGGTGTTAGTTCAGCACAAGTTGTTTAAGCTGTGGAAAACAAACAGTTATTTGGAAAAACAAATGGATCTTTACTTAAAGTACTCTGGGGAAGCCTTGCCTCTCTTTCAAGATGACCTGAAGAGGCTTGCCTCCTTAGGCTAAAGCCTGACAGCCTGAATTGTCTTTGGTGTCCAGGCTGATTTCACACACAGGTACGTTTTTGTCTGAAAAGCAATTCTAAGCAGATCAGATTGAAGTTGTATGTAGGTGAATGGTATCTGAAGCATTTGCACATCTGAATGAGCCCCTCCAGTTTACCTTTGGAGTTTGTTCATCTCGCTTTTGGCTAGACGGTTCTAACCTTCAGAAAGGAGGAGTCAGATTTGTGTTTCTGAGACTTCTCTCATTGCTCTGTTGTTTTTATCACTAAATGTAACCTTGATGCATAGGGTGTCTTCGGAGTCCCTTATGGTTAACTCCTTGTTCCTGGCAATGAGCTAAATTGTGTACGGATAAATCACGTAAAGATACTGAAATCCTGAATTCCACAAACTTTGGGTATTTTCTTTGCGTGTAGTAGATCCAAACAAACATCAGCAGTTTGCTCACACGCATGGTCTGTCGTTAACTCATGATATTCATTTGATTCAAACAATAGATAAGTTGAGGTAAGTTTATAAGTTTAATAGAAAAGAATACCTGGATCTACAAAGCTTGCTCGGATATTCTGATCCTTTATTTTCAGAAAATGAGACAAACTCCTGGTTTTTATAAAGCAGTCCCATTCCCGTGCTCTGCTGCACATGTGCCGTAGTGACAACATGTAACTCTGCAAGCAGCGTATGGGGTCCTTGTGGGCCTTGGGGAGCCCACAGATCCTTCCCTTGAAGGCTGCTCTCTATGTGCTACGTAGCACACTGAAAATAGTTCCTAGCAGTGAGCCAGGCAGACCTGGCTTCCTGCCATTTTCCTCTTAGCATTTTGTACAGAATCTGTAGGTACTTTGTGTGAGTTCTGAACAGGGACATCAGGAAGATGAGAACCTCTGCTTTGTATTCTCAGCTTTTTTGAGAGAGAGAGAGTGATGCAACATTTTAAAGGGGTTTTCAGTATAAATTTCCTCTATTACATATATTGCACGTTGAAATGAATTCTGCCGCTTCAGTCTTGTTAATGTGCCATTGGTTCTGTGTTCTCTTAAGCACTGCATAACCTCCTTTCTGAGTGAATATGGCGCGCAGTTTTATTCTGCTTCCTACAGAGCCATGAACTGGCAGCGTAATGAGCCCACAGCCTGATGGCTGAACTGGAGAAGTGTGACGTGGCACTGTGTTTTTTTCAACTTGCAGGACTCACAGCACATACAGCGGTAGTGTTACTGCCCGTCAGTGATACCATTTCTTTGATTCCAAATGCATGATTTCAGTGCTTTGCTGAGAAAGCATGAAAGCACTGCTGTCCGAGAAGAACACCCTTGCATAGATTTATGCAGTTCATCAATGAGCAGTTATCCATTGGTTTTCACAAGTGGCTCATAATTCTCTCTGAGCAGACAATGGGTTTTGTGGGTTTATGGTCTTCCTTGGATGATATTTACGGCTTTTGCTAGACACAGTGCTTTTCAAGGCTTAGCTTTCCTGCTGCCAGGGACTCTTTAAAAGCAGAGATTGTGGTCCCCAGACATGGAGCACCAGTTGGCATAAAAGCCTACTGTGCCATTCGAAAAGGCTTTTAAAACTTTTATGTTTGTTCACACGAGTGTCTCAACGTAGAAAATTCTGCCTTCAAGCTTCATTAACTTTGTAAGGCTGCAAACTGAAGCCAGTGCTTTTTGCATTTAACTTTAAAACAAGCATCAAGGTTGAAATGCAGGTTGCAAGCAAGGGAAAACAAAAAAAAAACAATGCAGATTTTCAGAGGTGGAGAAAAGTACTGTGAGATCCCCAGCTCCGCAGCACTGCAGTGTTACCCTCGACTGAAGTTTTAGATGTGGTGTTCAAAGGAGAGCGCAGAATCCTTTTAGCACTGTGCAGGGGGATGGATGAATTGGCCCATAAAAAGAGTAATAAATACAAGCTGCAAGACAGCGATGTCTTTTCCATGTAGCTTGTCTAGAGTCCTCCATCACCTGTCTGGGATGGATGCAGTGATAACACTTCCAAGTCACTACTGAGAATTTCTTAAAATCCCTTTCTCCCACTGCAGCACTAACTGTGATATAATTAAATGTATCTTCTGGCAGGCAGTGGTGAGATATGATTAACAAAATATGAAATACTTTTGAAGACTGAAATGTGGGATTCTAGGAAACAGGAATTGGTTTTGCAGTGCATAGCAGCCCTCACATACTGAGTTTCTTCAAGGCCAGCATTGAGCGTGTAAACAGTTTGCATGGTGCTTACCATTGTTCTTTTATGCCCGATGGTATGAACTCAAATATTCATATGTCACTTACATAAAGAACAGAAGCTTTGTGATACTGTACCATACAAACCTCTTGTCTTTGAAGTTGCTCTATTTCTTCTCTTTAAAATTCATATAACCTTCAGATTTCATATACTGCACTTGTGGCACTCACTGAATTGCAGAGTTGCTGTCCCATAAGAACCTTCAGGTTCTCACCTGATTTGTATGGATGGTAGAAATGGCCGCCAGTTGTGCCAGAGGAGGTTTAGATTAGACATAAGGGAAAACTTTTTCTCTCAGAGAGTGGTCAGGCACTGGAATGGCTGCCCAGGGAGGTGGTGGAGTCGCCGTCCCTGGCAGTGTTCAAGAGGCGTCTGGATGAGGAGCTACGAGATGTGGTTTAGTGGCTTGTGGTAGCAGTGATAATGGGAGGACGGCTGGACTGGATGATCTTGTAGGTCCTTTTCAACCTTGTGATTGTGTTACTTAGTGGTCCCGTGTGAGGCAGCCACCCATTCCAGCCATGCACACGTGCTGTGTGCCCAGGGCACACCACAGACCATCAGCCTGCACTGATTCTTGGTAGTTTTTAGAGGCCTTAGTAAAAGTTGTAGCTTTGCTCCGTGTTTTTAGGTAAGCCAGAAAATGTTCAGCAGCATTAAAAGCACAAGAATACAGGAATAAAAGATGATTAAGTGCTTACTGCATCCTTACAGCAGCGCTGCTATGGTTTTCATGTCAATTCTCCTAAAAAAGCACTTTTTTCTTACTCTGTGTTTTCCAGGCCTAAAGATTTTCGAATGAAGTAATAAAAGGAAAAATTGCCATCAGGAATGTCTGTTCTCCTTGGAAAAGAATTCTTCTTCCATGGCAGAAGAATTCATCTGTGCATCTCGGTTATCCCTTCTATGCAGAAAGCTTCTGGCAGGTATTAGCAAACCTCATTGGGAAAGATTATAAAAGTGGTTGTATTTAAAGCAGCTACGGCTGGATGTTACGTTGCTCGCATCACCTGTATCCATGTTGTGTGTTATCTGTTAATTAAATTCCTTTTATCGCTGTTATTAAACAATGGCTACATTTTTTTGTTAAATCTGAGGGGAGCAGTGCGTTGTTTGCTGAAATGGGGTATCTCCCTGCAGAAGCTGTAAAACTTGATTTTCATCTGGTAGGAGTGATGAATAGTTATGGATTGAAAACCAGTGGCTGGAGGTGTTTAACCTTCATCTATCTCTGCAGAAGTCACGTTGTGCCATTTTTCTGAAGGCTTTGTCTAGAACCCAGAGTGCACATATCGCATATCACACAACATTAATGGTGGGATTTGGATGCTTGCGTGTCTGTGCAGGCCTTCGGTTTCCATATCTTTTTAGCTGATTTGCCCGCTGCCGTGACTGAGGTGCTGGTGGGCCGTCATCAAACTGCTGGAGCCAAATTACATTTAAAACAACAAAAAAAAGCAACCTGAGAAGACTTGTCTTCCAAGAAAGCAGTGCACGTATCCAAACACAAGTACGTGCACACTGCAGTCCTGTTAGACATAAGGAATCTGTTAAAATCTGCATCTTGGAACAAGAAGATGGTGAGAAGATGATGCTGGAGGACTGCAGAGCAGCAAGGACAGCGTGGATGTCAGGGGCAACGCCGGCTGACCAAGGACGCTTCTCAGGAGTTCCCAGTTGTTTTTCTGCATAGACGATCCTCAAGCCAAAGTCGCGTAAATAAATGAATGCCCTCATGTTTTCCATACTGATTTCTTGTCTTCCAATTTTTGCAGTGGTTGGTGAGGAAAATCTGTGTTTCCAACACCCATTCTGTTCAAGCAGTGTAGAGGAAGGAAGACGGTGCTTTAGGTATGACCTGATTTTCATGTAGGCATTTCTTCAGCCTTTTGCTTGGGTTTATCCAGTTCCTGTCCAGAGAACATACATACATGCAAGGCTTCGTTTCCACATCTGTAATGAAACTCAGTTAATTCCTGAAAGCGTTCTTCAAAGCTTAAAATCAACACTTTTTGTTCAAGGATGCAGTACGTAATTTGTAGGTAAGATTTGGGTGGCATCACTCATGCATTCATGTGTTACAAGCTTCTCAGTCAGCAACTTAAGTTTCTTAGGCTGCCTGGAAAAATGTGGGACACTCCTGATGATACAGTGACTGAATCCTGGAGAAAATAGTGAGCGGATGTGTCTGCGTCTCACTCTTTATTGGCAGATGCATAAATCCTGAATACTTTTATATCATCTCAGTAGTAGCCATCAAACAGTTACTTTTGCATCTGCAACAAGTTGACATGCAGCCAATGCTAAATGAAGCACTCTGGTTAGCAGCTAACGCCGTCATTAAAAACATAAAGCACAACTAGTATAGTTAAAGCTTGTCCTTCAGGATATAAATCAGAAAATTGTAGTGAGAATGTCTACTCAAGAAACCCTCTCGCTTGCTTAATCCACTGCACGTAGCCTCCCATACGCGGTGATGGTGAGGATGGTTGCACGTGCACTGTGGGGCACCTGTCCTGCAGCTGGGGGGACTTGGGGGACAGGATGGCTGCAGGAGCTGCTGGGGGAAGCACGGGGAAGATGACACCTGCCTTGCAGCACTGTAAGGTAGGGTTAATCTGCTTAAAGTCAGTAAGTTATTATCATCTTCTGCTTTTTCTACTTTATACTTTAAATGCAAGTCTGTATTAAGAACTGACATTTATGGCAATCTTAATCACCCTTCTGCAGGAAAAGTGGTGAGACTTACTTAGGGGTGGGAAAACTAGTGGAAAAACAAACAGCACAGAAAGGAATACAGCCATGTAGCTGGAAATTGCCCCGGGATATACGCAGCCACGGGTATTAGTTGCATGTGTAAATTGTTTGTGTTATTAATGAGGCTGACTTCTGGGCCAGAGAGCTTAAGATTAATACAGTAAAGGTATGCAGCTGTCTCAACACCAGTTTCTCTTCTTCGTCACGAGCTAAGAGAGCTTCTGGCAGTGGCCAGAAGCAAAAGCTGACACGTCTCCCTCCTGAGTGTGAAGAGGCTGAACCTTGTCAGGGGCAAGCAGGAACCTGGTCCTGGGACCCACAGGTCAGCCTGTCTGAGGCTCTGTAGGGCTGGATTAACAGTACTTACTTTACTTAAAATCTATGACTTCATCTCAAACATATGTACATTTTTGACCTTCTGCTTTAAAACTTCCCTTGTTGCTTAGTCTCAGTAGTGTTCAAAGCTGTTTATTGAATCACTTTACAAATTATCTGCTTTAACATCATTAATTGCTTTGTTATTCTCAAGTGGTTGGGTTGTTGGATTTTTTCTTTCTCTCATTATTAGGTGATCCAAGTGGCTTTTGCAACCGTTTCTTCCAGGCTTTTGACTTGGGCACGTTAATATGCAAAATCTCACATCCATAGATGGCATAGCTTCCTTATCTCATATTTCATCTCCCCGCTTCTTCGTATGTTGTATAAATAAGGCTAAATACTCTTTCAGCTGAGTGCCAGTAACCTTTGCAATAAAACCATTGCACAAAAGTGCCGGAAAAGGACAACATGTTTTCTTTTCTTTGTATTCTGTCCCCTGAAGATCTACGCAACTGTTCCAAGCTAAAATCAGTCAAATAAATACAGAATCAACACATAAAAGCTTGCCACTTTTATTTGCATACAAAACAGAAATGAAAGAGGTTCACAATAAATTATCAGTGTACTCCCACAGAACATTCTGGTGTGTTTGCATAATATGGGTTAAAAACAAATACCGTTAAGATAAGACTTCTTTGCAAAAGGTTTTAAGGAAACCTGATTATGTAGTTTTCTCTGGTGAATTTAGTAGGGTTACTCTGCTCATAAAAGCAGTTCATCCAAAACTAACAGAACACAGTCAGTCAGCTGCAAAAACATGGGTAACAAAACATAAACGTTGTTGAACGGTTCTATCTACACCAACTAACCAGATGTATTTTTTCAGATAGAGCTTGAATACAGTACTCCGGAGAAAGACCTGAAAGTGATCTTCCATCATCATCTAGCACTGACCCACTAACATACTAAGTTTCTGGCATGCAAGATAATTTTACCTTTATTTCTTGTTTCAACTGGTCTGGTACATGTATTTTTCCTTTAACATAAGAGCCTGTAAACATCTTCCACGACAGATTAGGCACTTGGACAAGGGGCCAAATACAGATGCACATAAAATATTTCGCTTTCTAAACAGTTCATTGAGAGGGCTCTTTTCCGTTTTCCCTTTTGTGTTCCAGAGTGTTGATGCTTCTTTTGGCTATCTTCCTTCTGAAGCGACTAATTCCGGGGGATCTCAGCTCAACGGCTTCCATCTCTTCTCGAACGGGAGTAAACTCTGGTTGAGCAAGATGAGGTGATGGATAGGAGGACTGGGAGTATGGGGATGGTAAAGGGTAGGACCCGTGAACTACGTACGGCTGTTGCTCACCATCATAAAGGTCCTCGGGGTCATAGATTTGGTAGGAGTTATGTGGCAACTGCACTACTGGGATGTCTTGATCGGTTGGCTCACCGTATCCACCTTAACCCACCACCACCAAGAGTATTCATATGGTTAACACAGGAGAAGGGGAGCAGAAAATTGAAGCGTTCATTAGGAAACTGACATATATATTTACCTTCTATACACAGAGAGAGCGTGTGTGTATATATATCATCTTTAAATACACATTTTTTTTATTCACATGAAAGAGCAGTGAAAACATTTAACAAAATTAATAAGCTGGAGCAATTGGAAACCCACCAACAGACAGCCAAGTTAGTTGGAAACCACCACCAGAATTTGTCCGGTTGTAATACTGTGCTTATTATACACTGCGCAATCTGCCTGCTTTAGCTTATTCCAATTATGGGCTGGAATATATGATTAATGGGCAAAACGGGTCAGACAATAAATTTTAGCAGTGCAAGGAAGCTAAGTGCATGTACAGCAGCTAGCAAGTTCATTAGTGGTAGTCAATATCGTTGATGGAAAGCATAGAGCAGTTCAGCATCCGTATCTGACCTTCAGCCAAATGAGAACTGAACCAGAATGAGTCTTTCACCTTCTGGATTGGTAGCCATTGTAAGGGATTGGGCCTTAAAACAGGAAATGAACAACAGGGAAGGGAAGTGAGGAGAAGAGGATAGGAGGAGACGACAACAAAAACATTCACATAAGTAAAACATACAAATCACTTCACGGGCAAATTAAACTGTAAACATAGACAAATAAGCCTTATGCATAACGTTTGTAGTAACTAGTAATTTGCTACAATAAATTTCAATTTTCGGCTGGACAACATCACTTTTGATAATTGTGTTAACTTCCTCCCATGGCCGCTGTGCTACAACAAACAAGGAAAGTAGAATACACAGAAGATACAGAAAGAATTGTTTTCTCCAGATCGCTTCACTTGTTAATGACGGACACGTGCATCCCTGTTCTAGGTTACACCAGGGCAGGTTTAGTAACGTTCATGCTCTCATGCCAGTCGGAGGCACACGGAAGAGGAAGTGGAGCAACATGTTTTAAAAACTACAGACGTGCAGCTCTGCTGTCACAAACATTAGGAGGTGGGATTCAACACACAGAACATTCAGGTGGAGCGCTCGTACAGTTACACACACACATACAAGACAAAACCCAATACACTGCATCCATTCACAGGCCCAAATCAGATGGTGGACTCTGGTCACTACACTGCAGGTGCCTTTGGTTTGTGGGGTCATTCTGATAAATACAGCAGCTCTGGATGTGCACGTTTTTATGGAGCTGATCATGTTTTAGCACAAGGATCGCCAGTAGCCTCCATCTTACTTTGGCTGTTAGAAGGACGCTCTAAGTTTCCTTGCCCCGCCTCCCCCCAGCGCAGCCTACTCACCTCCCATACCATAGCCAGCACAGGAGGAGGGGTCGCAGTACCCTGGAGGGCCGGCGGGGCCCTGGGAGCCGGGGGGCCCGGTGTGGCCAGCAGGGCCTCGTGGGCCTGGAGAGCCTGGTGGGCCCGGGCTGCCAGTTCGGCTCTCGCCTGGAGGTCCTGCATAAAAGAGGGAGACAAAACGTGTGACTAGCATCTCTCACAAGGCAGTGGGTTGACCGCCTTGGCAGTGCTGCAGGCCTGGTGCTAGGAGACGATGGCACAGAGCTCGCTACAAATACTCACAGTAGATAGCTCTAGCACAGGGGCTGGGCCTCTCTGCTCCAGCTCCCCCGCACATGCTGAGGGAAAGGCTCCAAACTTTTCCCTGCTCCTGACAAGCCTCCTCTCTGGCTGTTGCTTTGTCTTCCTTGCCAAAGACAGCTCTTAGCCAGACGTTTATACTAGTATTTCCAAAGCACAAATGTTTCACCAAGTGTCAGACGTTTGGAAAGGCAGTTTCATGGGGGGAGGGCCGCATGCATAGGTCTCCCTTTCACCCACGCTGCTTCAATTCACCTTCTGGGTAGCACTGTGCCTTGATATCAATACTCTAATGGAAAGAACATCCTAACAAAGTCAACGCAATTTTATGCATGTTGCACCCTCCGTTATTTCAGGACCTAAATATAACTCTCCTTGATTAATGAGATAAATTAATACACATTTCTCTGTCAAGTTACAGTTGACCTTGAGTCAATGAAAAGACAAACGCCATCAATTCAGATTAATTTTTACCTATCAGATGTCATCTCTGAAAAGGAAAATTAACGTGACCGACAATACCATCATGTATCACATCACAATGTCATATTACCCAGTATGAACGTTACAGCAGTAAAGTACCCAATGACTGATTCTTTTGCAACATAAGCCATAGAAGTGGAGGGCACAGCCATGTAATTCCAAGGTGCTTTGCAAATGGGCCAAGGGAGCCTAATCTAAACGCCACAAACGTAACATCTTTACCTGTAGATCCTGGTGGGCCTCGGGGTCCTTGAGTTCCAACACCTGGATTGCCTCTGTCTCCTTTCTCACCCGGTAAACCTAATGAAACAGCACTCAACAAAGTCACGTTTTGAACCAAGCTGTGCAGTGTTTATTATTTAACTGGGCTATGGTTCCACACACTACTTTCCACTTAAAAACAGATGCGAGAGAAGAAAGGAGGTAAAAATAAACACCCGTTTGGCTCTTTTTCCTCCCTTCTTCTGATAACTGCACAATGGGATCACGGCATTCCTGAAGCATTAAACATTCCTGCTGCCATCGTGTTTGCTCCGAGGTGTCATGTAGGGGCATAGGCCAATTTCCCAAAGGCACTTTCCTGCTGGAAGAGTGCTCCTGGTCTATACCACAGTACAACTACAGTGAGTGGAAGAATCCTCAGAACTTAACAAAGCTCTCTACAAATTACTGTGAAAAATTACCAGAAAAACAAACAAACAAACAAAAACACCCTCAACAAATTTTTAATGCTACAGCCTTCTTGAAATCCCTTCCAGAAGTCACCCACCAGTTGCTCAGCAGAAGATGGTTCCACATGTAAATGGAGATAGATAGTTAGAATTATTACGGGTTACTGAAAGGCCTCAAGCTGCTAAAATGCAAGAGAAGTCTCAGCACAGATGGAATCTGTCCCCCAATTGAATCCCAGTTTAAAAGCTTTGCAGTCACAAAACTCTTGATTTTCCATTTGCTCGTGGCCCTGAATTGCTGTCATTGGGTCTGATCTGTGAAGAGCACAGATCTAGTAATGCAGACAAGGCACTACATTCTTCCAGCTTTCCATCACCTTCTACCCTACCATTATGGCATCCTATAAAAACACTTTCTATATGCAGCAATCACAAAGGTGGTATCAAACTCAAGTAGGTGTCAAAACTACAAATTCCAGACCATGAGTTTCCACCGGCGACTTGGAAACTCTCATAAAGTCTGTGTTTGATTTGGATGGTTCAAAGACAAAATCCAGGCTGGTTTGTGGGACCTTACCCCCCTATTTTCCAGACCTCCCAACACTGGTAATTTCTCTCACTGCTTCACAGCTTCCACCCTCTCAGAATGAAAACTAATATAAAGCACCTTCATAAAAACAACGCAGACAGAAAAAAAGTGCTGCTGCCCTTGATGAGACATGGTCTCCAATTTCAACTAACAGGCAGCTTCCTTCCCTCCTGCTTAGGTAGCTGTTGCATCTTAGGGAAAAACCTCTGGAGAACACCTCCAGGTGACTGTGTCTGGACCCTTGTTTATGCAAGGAGCCACATAGGATTTTTTCCTTCCTAAGCTAGGTTCTGATGGATGCAAATAAGAATAAACTTTAAACGTGAATATATTGTAATAAAAACCCATCACTCACAATGTATCGCCCTCCATAAGTTGTCAAAATAAGGATTTACTGAACAGCAATCTGGTGGCGCATATTTGTCAAGTTGGTTTCTGGGCTTTTGACAAAGGTTTAAGCAGAGAGGGAGTGGAAAGCCCAAGTGTGAAAACTGAGAGTCACTTTAGAGCCCTTTAACCTGCTGGCATTGTTCTTACACTGCACAGAGCTGCACACTGGAAGTCGGCCCACTGACAGCACTGACTTCACTGAGAGCAGAGCCTGCACCATAGGCACCTTTCACTCCATCTTCCCTCTGCCTGTGTGGTTTAGTCTGGTGCCTCCTCTCTAAGGCAAGCAGTATGCAGGTCTCACACGGCCCCAGAAAAATGAGTTCTCTTTGTTCTTTGAGATGATATAAGGAATTGAAACAGAAAGGGAGACAGCGAAATCTGTATTTCCTGCAATCTCTTCCACAGCTGAAGTCTTCAGGAGCATCTAGTCCTCTCATGCAGCATCTTCAGGGACTGGACAAGTTTAATTCACAGTAGGGAGAGGATTCACATGCACATTATGGACTTGTCTACCTATCTAAATATATAGATAAACAACTGTACACTGAAAGATGTAAATGACATCAGTGTTATGATCCCACCAGTTAGTATGATCACCAGTCCAGGTATGACATCTGTAGGGCTCAGTGGGGCTTCTCTCCCTTTCATCAGATCTTTCATTCTCCAGCTTATATGAGGCCACCTGAGAAAGCCAGGAACTCATTCCAAGTCCAGAGAATAGCACCAGATAGCTCTGCCACGCTGAGACCTCTCTCCCCCATGCTGAGATCCATCCCCTGGGCAGGCTCTGCAGCTTTTCAGGTACATGGTGGCATATATCAGAAATCCAGCTACTGCATTTCCAGAAATTCTGGCTGTCCAAGTGTAGACAATCCTGATACTGTGGCTTGGACGTAGAACCGTATGTTCTCCTCTCCTCGGTGTTTCTGACTATGCCAATTTAGGATGCACTAGGCCAGAAAGATGAGGAAAAATTTACCAGGGAGTTGGAGACCTTGTTTCTGACTTTATTCCAAGATCTGACATTGAGCACAGAGGACTATCAAACAGAGCCACAACAGTTTGTCCCAGTGGTAGCAGAAAGGGAAAAAGGAATTCAGTTTCAAGTGCCCTCTCCAGCTTTGCTCCAGTGACTGGCTGGTTAGAGCTTCATTTCAGCTAATTTGAGTGTATCTCTCCTATCAAACATCCCTCACACCTAATCTTGTTTGTACACCACTGGTTTCTCTAAAAACTAAGATAGTACTCTCCTGCCATTTTGCAGGTAGATAATAAGCAACCTCTGGTCAAACTGCAAGATTACTAAAATCTCATTGAAGGTGAAGGGGTCTTAAGTGTTTTAATTACTCAGGCATCTCGAAATTTGCCAGCATTTTTTCTTATGGTGTTCTTAGCAATGTAACACATGAGATTCCTGCTCTCAGAATGTTTTTTTCAGTCCAGTACGAGCCTTCTATTTTTAATGCAGCATTTAGTTAGTACACAGAATGCAGATTCAATCTGAAATGCTATTCAGAACTTTTGATGAATGATTGCATTGCACCACGCACCGTTTATGTAGGAAGCAGGCCTAGGTGCTAGAGATATGCTCAAATCCACATTTATAACCCTGGGGGAACCTGTCAAAGCCACATCTTCTGTTAACAGCAATTGAATTCTACCCGTTTTAAATATAACATTCTCATGCACACCTCTTTGTCCTGCGCTGTAAATGCAGTTTCCAGATACCTAAATTTGCTTAGCCCTGGTTTGCTTTAAATATATGGAAAGTCTCCTCAATTGCAATTCCCTACTTTTGTTGCAGGCTTTTTAACAATGTAAATTCATCTAAATTGTATCTTTTCATATATGCCCAGTACGAATTGTTCAGCATTTACAAAAGCAAAGTGTGTTTGTGTGGACTGCTTCAAACGTAAGAAGATTGACCCATGATAACCATCTGGAGTCTACACAGATGCTAGCAAGAGGATCACTGTTTATCTGACTCTGTGTTAACATCAAATAATGACTTCAAAGGCAATTGCCACAATATTTTCAAACCAGAGCCTTCCAAGCACGCAGATATTATTCTTTATACACACAAGTAGACACATCCATACGTGATGTTCCCAAGAGGAATTCAAGTAAGAAATGGTAAAAACAGAACAAACCTACTCAGGCTAATAATAAAATATTCATTCTGGAACAAGTTATGAAGCTCTTGCATGGGGTCAAACTTTCTTTAAAATCACATGGATATTTAGTTCCTAAAGCAAACATACTGCAGGCCAGGATACAAGTTTCCATCAGGTTTCTTTCAGTTTGTTTTCCAGAAAAGTTTATCCAAGTGAAAGAGAATATAAACACCAAAACAAGAATAACCAGTTCCTAAGGTGAAACTCACATGAGTTAAAACTGAGCGCTCTATGACCTCCGCTAATAGACTTCCCATCGCAAGTCTTTAATAAGAGTAAGTTAACATTCACAGACCTCTTGGCCACAGTTAATGGCTCCCTCTTATCAATGACCAAACGTTCAAAATTCTCCCATTTATTTACTTATGTATATATTGAGGCCTATGCATTTTATTAAAGCATTGCTTATAGAAAATCAACCAGAAAAGACATCATTCTCCATGTACGTTCTTGCAATGGTTAATTACTGTTAGGGCTAAAAGCGCGTATCGAAAATTGTCATCTGAGTTAGAGTTCTTCAAATCCTAGTAATTATTTTCATATTGTGCTCTGGACATACTTCAGCAATACTCTCTGCCTTTCCTTCTCCAAGTTTTTTTTAAGTCTTGTCCTCATCCAAAATAAGCAATGGCTTGGGCTTAGCCCCATGGAGATCGCAAGCAACTGAAATCAATTATTTCCAACTCTCTGCTAAAGATCTCTCTGATAGCATCAGTTATTAAAAACAAAACCAAGATCACGAGCACATTCTCTAGGAAAGAAAATTAAATGTTCACGGTTTCTCCTCAAAGGAAAATCTTAAGTATTGCTCTTTAAGAGAAAACTGTCCTTTGAGAAGAAATGCATACTGCAATTGAGAAAAATTATACTCTTAGCTAAAGTTATCCTCTTTTAAAGATGTGTAATTGTATTCATAATGTATAAGACTAGATTTTCTTCTTTTTTCTTTTTTGTTTAGGGGAAGCTGAAACTGGAAATGAAAATATTTGACTCAACTGGCAAAAGTTTCATTTAACTCCATTGGAAAACTGCCATCAGAGCCACAGACATGGGCCTTCTGATAACACATGTTTAAGTAACTCTTTCATATGAAGCCAGAATGCAAATACAGATGAAGCTGTACTTGAGCATTGTGGCTTTCCAAGTGACAGTGCATGTATTCATTGTATTTTAGTAACAATGAGATGGAATGAGTAGCCATTAAGTTTTGTGCATCATTTCAGCACGTAGCGCAACAGCAGAAGTCCAAGGAGTGGTAGAACAACTACATTCTCACAGCTTCTGAAAGCTAGAAGTGAATCAGTGCTCAGAAGCCAGACACCAGTTATTTAAGTTCCAGTTCACAAACACAAAACAAAAGCTGTTGGAATTAGTTAAAATAAAAATGGAAAACGGAGTGTGAACTAGTAAAAATAACAGAGATCTGTGCTGTGAATAATCACTTCTTTGGGTATGTCTTTTTTGCACTCCTGCGTTTGTGCAGATAAGTCAGACAAAAAAATTCTAGTCATTTACCCAGGGTTAGGTATTATAACACGTAAGACAACGTGGCCTCCTTAGTCACTGATTCAGTGGTCTGTTGAGCCACCACTAAAATATTAATATATAGATATATAGGTATATTTATATATATATGCTAGAGATGTTCCTTTTCACAGTATTAGAAACCTAATAAACGCACTACTGTGATCCCAATCCATTCACCAATGTCTACACTGGAAAAAAAAAATCTTAGGAGGCAAAAGACACTGCAAACAAAATCTGTCAAGAGGACTTATCCTTTCTCATCGAGGTGGTCTTTCTTGGAATGACTAGCTCAATGTATTCCTAGTGAGATAATACATTCAGGAATTGGACACCGTGGACCTAGAAGTTCAAGTGGAGGTTCCTAACAGAACTCAAAGAGACTCTCTCAATCCATCTCCCTCCAAAAATGTCAGATTAACACTTGGCAGAGTGACAAGATAAACAAGGAAAAGAAGCTATCAGCCAGGAAAGTTAGCAGGGAAGTACACTTATTTCAAAACCTTTGACTGCTGACATTTTCCAGTAAAGCTCTCTTCATGGCATAAATGTGAGCCAGTTCCACATGCTGTTTTCAGAAGTTCCTGCTTCTCACAGGCCTGGACTGAATGGTTGGTGGGCAGGGGAGGTAAGAGGAAATGTCTAGCTACTCCTGACTTTTTCTCTTCCTGCTAGAACACCTTTCCATTCAGTTCAGAATAGTACCGGGTTCTTGCAGCAATTCCAACAGTTTGAACTCTGAGAAAAATAAAAACAATACCCTACCAGGAAAACGAGCGGGTCTTTTTTTCCTCCTAATGTCATTATAGTATGCTCTACTGACACTAGTCACTGTTCCAGTGTATTAACTGTACTTATGGATGGAGGCTAATCTGGCACTGTTTTTGAATGTAAAATTAACTTCATATACATCCAAAATGCTGGTGACATCAGTAAAAATAAACACATTGCTCACAAAGACTTCCAAGTGGTTGGCTGGACATCTTCATGGACTATAAATTGTGACTTGCTGAGCAAGTTAAATGCAAGCAACGCTTTAGAACACAGCAAGTGATGGGTTTTGAGTCCATTTACCCTCCTCTCTGCAGTTACTAGAAACTAAAAAATTTCCATCCAGAAGCAGAGCAATTTTTTTCTACTAATTCACAGTATGATATATAATTAAAATGAAGTGAGAGTTGAGAGTGCAGAAGAAACTTCCAATCAATCTCCACAGTCATGGCAAAAAAAAAATTAAGTATTGCATTTTAATGCTGTGTTTTGGGTTAGCTTAGAGCAATCCATTGGAAAAAGGCAAGGCAAGGGCAGGTCCTGCCTGACCAACTTAGTGGTTTCTATGATATCAATGAACAAGGAAAAAGCCCTAGGAGTAGGTGTCCCTGTTCACTGCAGGGGATTTGAACTAGATGACCTTTCAAGGTCCCTTCCAGCTCATGATTCTGTGATTCTAGGATTCTCTGAAAAGGATTATGAAATATATCAGGATCTGTACAAACTAAAATGTATCTTTCAGTTAAATAAACTTCTACTACATCCATAATGCATCAATCTAGAATTTCCATTCCTTTGGAAGAAACGAAATCCTCACGGACTAATAAATTAATCTGTTTTTTTTTTGTTTTGGTTTGGTTTTTTGGGTGTTTTTGTTTTTTTTTTTCCTGAGTTCTGAATGAGCTCCCTTCTCCTCTGTCCAGGTTCTATTCGTGGCTGCTGTTATGTGAGTTATAAAAACCATCTTCATTTCAAGTAAAATTGCTAATTATCTTTGTCTTTAAGTTCATATATAAATTCTTGAATCTTAAAACAATCTTGTTTCAAGCTGAATATTCAGTAAAGCACTCTCAACTTTTGGCATCACAGTTCATGAGAATCTGCAGAGTTCTGGCTGACCGATTAAACTTCTCAAAGTAAGCTCACTAAGTGCTTGCTCTTTACCAAGTACGAAACTCCCCACAAGCACAACCTGTCAAAATCAGTCCCTTCTAACATCAATTACCTACAGAGACAGAAAAAGGGAACATAAAGACCACACTGTGATGCAATATCTTGTTATAATCAGCTCTTTTAATGTACATTTTATCTTTTCTGTACTCATTCTATTTTCAATACTTTTTCCTAAAGATTAATGTTACCAACAGTGGTTATAATGGAAAATATATGATAAATGCTGGACAAGTTTCCATTTTCACAGTCTGAAACCACAGTATATTCTGTGTGTTTCAATAGTTCCTTCCTGAGAAGATATTTAAAATGTACTACGGAAGTAAATTCCCTGAAATCTCCATTTACTCTTTCGGTCACCATTTTTACAGACAGTTCTTAACTTACTGCTTCTTCCAGTTTGCTTTCATTCTTTTCCCCGTACCCTCCTTCCTCATTCTTTCTGGATCGTGTCTTGTCTTTTGTCAGCTGGAGCAGCGCCATGACTGAGAGGCCAGTACCCCAAACCTTGCCTCTTTCTTTAAGAAGGTAGTTAGGACTACAGTCTTGAGGATCGACATGCCCAAAGTCTTACACAAAAGACTTCTACTTCAAAACAATGCTTTAACTCTGGTCGTCATGTTTACTGACAACTGGAACAACAAAATACCTGACTTGAACAACCTTCCTGACAATTTGTTTTTAAAACCCAGCTGGTAGATTTTGTGACCACAATACCATTCCATTGCTCTTTAATACCACATTTGTCTCTGGGTTTTTGGTCACTTCCTCACATGATGGTTTTCAAAGCACTTTCACAAATACACATCTACTTGGTGCTGAGGTTAGAACCACAGATTGCCAAGGTTGCCAAGAGAAAGAAATCAAAACATAGAACTTGTCTCTTTATTATACAATGCTGGAGGAGAAAAGAAGAAAGGGATATAGACGTCAAGTGAGAATACAGAGAATTCTTGAACAATTAATTGCATTACTTCCTTCTGATGTCACCATATCCTGTCTTTGATCCCTTTAACCTCTCAGAAACTATGATTTTTTTTTTTTCCTGCTCTGATCAACCTTTCTCCATTCAGACTATAATAACTGGACATTAGGAAGTATTACTACTCGGAAAGGGTAGTCAGGCATTGGAATGCACTGCCCAGGGAGGTGGTGGAATCACCGACCATGGGAGTGTTCAAGAAACGTTTGGATGTTGCGTTGAGGGGTATGATTTAGCTGGGAAGTATTGGTAATGGTTGGACTGGATGATCTTCTAGGTCTTTTCCAACCTCGATAATTCTGTGATTCTGTGAACTCAGAAGTCTTCAGACTGGCACACCTCAAAGTGTGGGCAGGAAGACACCTATCCAGGTTTGCTTGGCCAGGCTGAGCCAAAACATCCTGCTGGTTATGGCCTGCTCTGTGTGCCCCTAATAAAGAAATGAGGTGGGTGATGGATAGGTCAGAGATTAACCCGACTTTAAAAGTACAACTTAATAATCATTTTATTATGTTTATTTATGGTTTAGTCATGTTATTATTAATTTGTTGTTGTTGTTGTTGTTGTTCCAGGAGTTGGACATGATGACTCTTATAGGTCAGTTCCAACCTGGGATATTCTGTGATCTTTTCAAGCTACATGTGTACATTGCTTTTATGACTTGAGAGTTTCCAGACCTTTCACTATGGTCTGTGATGAGCTCAACAGTCAACTAGAGAGAAAACATTTCATCACAAAATGTTTATACAGAAGACAGAATCCACCACAACATATAAGGAAATTAAGGTCTATTTTTTATAAGTGAATTACAAAGCCTACCTCTTTCTCCTGGTCTTCCTGGTTGACCAGGATTTCCTGGGAACCCTTGCATGCCTGGTGATCCTTGCTCACCCTGTGGCCCTGGAGCCCCTGGCCGACCTGGTTCCCCAGGAGGTCCTGCAATAGTTCGCGTTGAGACAGACTGGCTTGGTATCTGGTTCAGAATGGAGTTATATCTGGCCATATGACCTGTCAAGAAAAAATGTCCACATTTTTAATACGCAGTGGAGAATCTAATTCAGCTAAGTTTGAACGGAGCACTAGCAGGTCCTCAAGGCTGTGGTCTGTCATGCTAGGGAACTTCAACAACATGCAGTCGATGAAGAAACATTGGTTTACGAAGTATATAGAAAATAAGAACAAATATTGTGTAGAATTTCATTTCCTTGCTTTTGTGATTTGCTTTTCCTTTTTTTTTTTTTTTTTTTTTTTTTGTATTTGAGATGGGCAAAACTCTAAAATAGTTACATCAGAAGCTTCTGTACACTCTAATAACTTGGAAAAATACAAGCTGTTTTTTAGCTGCCTGATACTAATGAGCTTTAGTTCAAGATAAATCCAGTTGGACCATAAATACTGACAGTTCAGCCTAAAGTGAACAGATCCACCTGGACAGTCTGAAAAGCATCATATTTATTGAGCAACCATGGCAAGAAAAGATCTAGAGATAGGAGCTTATGAACTACAAAGGTATTTACCCTGGATGAGTTGTTCACACACTTGACGAGCAACAGCACGCACCATTGCTTGGGACTGGAGATCACCCTGAATAACAAAACCAAGCACTGTCATATCGTTTTACTCATTTCTGTTTCGAAAGTGCTCAGTACAATGAAATACTTATATTCTGAGAGATTCCATCCTTACAATGGAAAACAAAGCCAAAGAAGTTTGGGGATTTCATTGGTCCCCCTTGCTGTTTTTAGACAGCAAACAGAAGTCTGAGAATAAAAACTTCAAGCAAGATTTGGGGACATGCTTAATTCTTCTCACCTTTAAACATTTGTGTAGCTACATATAAAGCAATGTCTGGGAAAAAAAACTAAGTTTGCTTGATTGCGCAGAGAAAATTATTGTTCTTGTATTCTTGTAAACATAGAGAACAATAAATTCTCGGAGAAAGCTTTTTGCAAGATAAACAGCCAGATCAGAAAAAAGACAACTAATACGTGACATAGACTTACCCGTTCACCCCTTTCACCTTTAGGTCCAGGAGCACCCTACAGAAAGATTCAATATAAAGTTAATTTTTGTTTTGTTATATCTTAAACAATTGTTTTGTTACATCTGAAAACTTAAAACCTAAATATTGTCTCCCTTGCAACATCACTGTAAAATGAATAAGGATAATTACATGGAGAATAGAGTCTTCTCTGGGGGTTGTCACATACTGAATAATCTTGTTTAAAATGGCAGCAAGGGCAGGCCCCCAGGTGATTTTTCATGGCTGAAATAGGTCTAACCTTAGTATTGAGTGTGGAGAAGGCTGATGGGAGAAAAAAGAATTCAGCCTTGCCCCACAAAGCCCTTGGCACCAACTATGAACAGTCAGCAAAGGAATTAAACTGCTTGGAAAATTATGACAGTAAAAATAAGGTCATACTGTAATAATGGTCAATGATCATTAAACATCGGAACAAATTGTCTGGGCAGCTACAGGATTGCCAGCAAAGGCTTTTAGGGTAGGCCAAACAAGGACTCCTGTTCAGGTTCTCCTGAAACAAATTAAGATCCATGTGAAGAGTTAACCTGCTGACTAATTCCTAGCTAAAGCTTACTTTATCCTCCAACCCTAGGAAAAAATGAAACTCCTACAAAAATGGAAAGATTATTTTTAGGTCTATTTTATATAAGTCTACCATGGGGAGAGACAGTTATTGAAATTCAATTAGTTTTCACATATCTAGCTATATTTTTCAGACCTATTAGAGTTTAAACTTTTGTAGTAAAGGCCTTACATCATTCACAGGAATATCTACGCTCTAGGAGATTTAGTTCAATATCTGGAATACATGCTTGGATATGACCTGAATGGGCAATGTCTTACACACTGACAGTAAGAATTTCCATAGCTCATCAAATCTCCTTAGGAGATTTCAGGATTACACCTAGAAACCATGCAGAATCATGCATTAGGTTGTTACCTTTGCTTATATATTATCAGTTATTGAATGGCCACTTAACCAAATAAAATGCTTGCTTTAGACTACTCTCCAAAGCAAATTGGATTTTGAAAAAAACAAATCTACTCTACAAATCGAGTAAGAAGCACACACTGTCACGTCCAGATGTCTTCAAAAATTAAAGAGAACATTCACTTCAATACTTGCAAAAAAAAAAAAGAGTACATTTTATAATTAGCCAACTAATGAAATGCTAAAATATCAATGTAAAATATTAGCTGAACTACTAAAGAGAAGAGGTCCACTGTATTTCTTCCAGCTTTTTTATGTAATTTACACGCTCACTTTATAATCAGATTACTTTCTTCTGGTTAAACTGTTTTATTTTATAAAAAAAGGAAATAATATCTGAAAGATAAATTTTGTATGAGAGGGTCGTAATACTAATTTTAGGTGTAAAGGGTGTGATTTTGCATTCAATTAAGTAGCTGGTCAAACTTGCTGAAACTGAAATTTATAATTGCATTACAGGGAAAGCCATTATCATTAAAGAGTTTCTCTGATGTAAATCCAAAGTGACTCTGAAGACAGTTTTTCATTCCTGCAATATTTTTACAGTTTGGTAATAAGAATAAAATTATTTCTGAAATACTCAGATTAATAAAAGGCATATTTTAACTTAAAAAGCAAAGAAACAAAAGGAATAAGTAATTGCACACAGTCTACAAGATCATACCATATTATGTTTTTACTTTCACTTTAACCTTTAATTTTGACTCTCTCATTCATATATTCCAAACATTGCATGCAAGATCAACAAATAGATTTAAATACGAAAAATAAACAAAGAAAGACATTTTGCTTAACCACTAACTGCAAACAGGTCATAAGTTTTAAATGCTGAGGAGTTATGAGAACAGAGAAGCCAGGATCAGAAATCAGTGAATGCACAATAACAAATATATCAATATTAATTTATGGTACTCACCGGAGCTCCAACATCGCCTTGTGGCCCCTGGCTTCCTGTAATACCTGGAACACCTGGAGCACCAGGTATGCCCTACATGGAAAAGAGAAAGAAAATACAAGTGAAGACAATCAACATCCACGAGGCCTGCTGAGAGAAATAGCTATGATACAGGAGAAGTCCATAAAGCAATATTCCCTCACTTAGAATTCAGAGGGCATTTAGAGTTGCATCATTAAGCACAGGTACATTTTGAAGGAAGGTTACGCATATTTTGTGGCAAAGTGGGGTCCGTTACAAAGTTCTAATGGCCAATGACTCAAATAGTAGAAAACAGACACAAACTGATACGGAGCCAGATACCAGAAACCAAATGTTAGGCATTCAGTTCTATTTATTCTATGCAAGTAATGATGCATGGAATGATGTAGGAAAAGATTGGGAAGTGTTTCAAAGCTGTATAACTTAAAAAATAAGGCACTAAGAATTAATTACATTTATGTAATGCCAGAAATGAGTGTAATTTAACTGCAGCTGAAAAAAAATATCATCCTCTGCTTTCTTACTAAAACTATGGACATGGAAAATGCTTTGGTCCTGTTCTGATAGGAATCAAGGTAGCTGCTGAGCAGAACAAGTATTATTCTTTTCCTGCCTGTTGTTCATAAATAAGTCTAGTGTGGAAGGTCTCTTCCAACCCAAACCATTCTACAGTTCTATAATTCTATGAATGGTTTCCATTCAGAACGCAAAAAAAAATAAGTAAGTCTTTAACAATTACTGAAACATTTTGTTTTGGGTTTTTTTTTGCTGTTGTTTTGGGGTTTTTTGTTTCTTTGTTTGTTTTTTAACTTGGGGACTACTAGTGTTAAATATATTCGTTTATTTTTTCAGAAAGAGATTAAAAATCAGGATACCGTACACTGGATTTTACTTTTTAATATCAATTTATTTCTATCAGTACAAACTGTCTTGCTTCCTGATCTAGTCAACTATTACAAAATAATTCAATATTTGAATTTAAAGTGTATTTGGTATGGTGTAATCAAATGGTAAACAGAAACAAATGATTCTTCCACATCATTAACAACAAAACTGCAGTTTTAGGTATGGATTTTGACACCCTTATTTTCAGATGATCTTGGATTTCAGTTGACCTACCTACAAATAAAGGTGCTATACTCAAAGTCAGCAGAAATTTGGGTGTTGGTTTTAAATATTCCATATCACAAACAAAATAGCCAATGCCTCAATACATCTCCGCTACAAATCTTCCAGATATATTTCATTGTTCAACAGGTTACCACGGGCTGGGCAATCCCAACAACACAGATCAATTGTTGGGCTGACAAAAAATTTTTGTTCAGATTACATGAGAATAATAAAGAATCATTTTTCCAAGGATTGGATTGAATCTGAGCTAAGTAAACGGCATGAGGACATAGTGAGAAATGTCATTTCAGCAAGATGACCTACTAGCTCGTTACATCTCCTAACCACAGACATTTCTGCCAGTCAGGGCCAAAGTTGGAGGGATTTGCAGTAGAAAAAGCACTAAAAGCACAGATCTGGGAGAAGTACCTGAGGAAAACTGGCTTTTGAGGCGTGCTTTCTGAAAAAGGCATGGATTGCTGAATCATGAGGCTAATCCTGTGATATTACCACTGTGTGCTGGGGGATGCATCTCTATCCAGCCAAGAGAAGTGATTGTTATGCTCTGTTCTGGTGCAACATCACCTCAAGCATTGTGTACTGTTTTGGATGACGCAATATATACAGGACACAAAACTATTGGAGAGCATTCAAAGGAGGTCTATAAAGACGGTGAAGGATCCAGAGGGGAAGATGTATGAGGAGCATTTGAAGTCCCTTCGTTTGTTCAGCCCAGAGCAGAGGAGCTGAGGGAGGGCCTCATGGCAGCCTACAGCTCCTCACAGGGGAGTGGAGGAGCAGCACTGAGCTCTGTTCTCTGATGACAGTGACGAGGCCCAAGGGAATGGCATGGAGCTGTGTCAGGGGACAGACAGGGTGTGTATTATGAGAAGGTTCTTCACCAGAGGGTGGTCAGGCACTGGCACAGGCTCCCTAGGACAGTGATCACAGCACTGAGCCTCAAGAAGAGTTTGGATAACACTCTTAAAAATATGGTTTGAATTTTGGGTGGTCCTGTATGGATCCAGGAGTTGGACTTGATGATCCTCATGGGTACATTCCAACTTGAGATATCTATAATTCTATGATTCTCTGCATGGAGAATACTCAATGCCATCAGCAGTTTTACCTAATGTAAATCTGTCAAAAAGACATTAACTTTGCCTAACTATGCCAGCTAAGAAGTATGAAACTGACCCTGGAAGCAAACGTACATCTTGCACTGAAGGCTGAATGAGGTCCCTGATGTCTTTTTTGATTATTCTGTGAAAGCATTTGAATACGTGCACTCACCTTCAGCCTCCAGTCATAGCAAACTGAGCAATTCACTTCAGCTAACAATCCCAAGTGGAATTTCTTACAGAAAGAAAGTCTTATCCCAAATGGTAACAACATTAATTTCTCTTACGTAGTGCCATTATTCAGCTAGGAGAAAACTATCAACCTATTGATGAAACCACTCTCTTTTCTCCAGGGGAGACATTTTTTTTTCTTGATCTAAGTGAGAATGGAAAGAAATGACACTGGATAAGCAGCTTTCTGCCAACTTTGTGAGTCATGAGAATTTTAGCTTCCAGCGAGAACCTTTGGCCTTGCCTAGATAACAGAGTGACCTACAGTCCCCCAAAGTTCTGCCGATCTTTACAGTAATAAAGTCAATAGGCAATACTCACAACTGGGCCAGGAGGTCCTTGTGGGCCCGTGGGTCCATCTTTGCCAGGAAGGCCCTAGAAAAGAGAAATGTTTATGATTTTATCAGCTTTTTATACATACGTTATTAATCTCTTCCATTTCTTCTAGAAGGCTTTTTCTTTCTTTTCTGTTTTTTTTTTTTTTTTTTTTTTTCCTCTGGAGAGAGTTTATTTCTTAAAAGGAGCTACAGCATAGCCAGTACTTTAAAAATTCCAACTATGGTCTCACTGTACGTTTGAAATAAGAAAGTAATGCAAAAATCTTTGTACTAGCACTTTTCTCCTCTAAATGAATTTTGCTTATAATGCTGCTATAAAGTGGGTTTGCTGTCCAACTTGTCTCCAACAAAATGGGTCACACTTCCAGGTCTGTTCTCACTGGTTGTGACTGTTCATAGTCCCATGGATTAAGTGCTGAAAGACTGTAATTGCCGTGTATCTCCCTGTCCAGCAACACTGTACATATGTACCAGCTATCACAAAGGTCCTGACTCAGGAAGCAGCATAATGAGTGCTCGATAGGGATTCTCATGTGGTTTACATTATGAACGTGCTTCAGAGCTTCCAGAAATTAGAGCCAGAAACTAAAGATAACTTGGAGACTGGAAAGCAAGCAAATCAGAGAAGAAAGGCTGACCAGATGTAGAAGAAAATACACTATCAGTAAAGTATTCTTGCAAATTAACCAAAATGCACACTTTGCATCCACATACTATAAAAAAGATTTCTGAACAGCCTAGTAATATGTCAATTATTTGATTACTATACAAAGTAAAAAGGAGAAATATAATCTTATTACTGGCTCAAGATCAAGATCCTACTCTTACCTCATATGGAGGTGAGAGTAGAAGTAAAGTGAGGTTTTTAAAGTGTTCATGCTTACACACAGAGTAAAGAACATTCTAGTTCTTACTAGAGAGAGCTACTCTGTAAAGCTACAGAAAAAGATGTTTCTTTCTTGTTTTCTGAAATTTTATTTCTGACAGTTTCAGTAATTAAAATAGCATGAACTAGTTGTGTTATGCTTTACATGATTTGGAAACTGATTAAAAACTGCTTTCGTATGGAATAAAAAACCTGGTGTGGGAGTATCATCTGTCATGCACCTAGAAAGCATTGTTTAAAAAAAAAAAAACAAAAAAAACAGAAACACACCAGAAGAGTTTTATGATGGTAAAATAAGCCATTATAATCAATTTGTATTCTGCCATCTATGCATCTTCCAGGTTGATAAGGACATGTTTTCCTGTTTCATAATGCAGTCAGATTATTTCTGAAGCTCCAAAGTACAAAGCAGGTCCCCCAGCACAAAAGCAAAAGTAATACCAACGTGGCATTGAAATAAGGTTACTGTTATCACAGTAGTTTCAAGACATACACAGAGAAAAGGTTGCCAGTCCAGCTCAATTCAAATGCATTTGCAAAGTGAGGGGAGTGAATTCATTCTTCAAAACATTATTTCTAAAGGAGACAGGATGGCAGAAGGAACTTTGAACTGCGTTACAAATGATGAAACAGGATTTCTGATACTCAGAAAAAATCAGCATGAACAAGGTTTTGAAAAATTCAGTGATAGGTGTCATTCAGTTTTATAATAGCACGGAAGATTCTATAATATAACTCCTTATTTTTGTAAACAGTATGACCTCCAGGAAAATGGATTTCTTCATGTTTACAAGTATATTTCACTATTAAAGCAAAGATTTTAAATCTTCACTTATCTTTGTTTAGTACTAAGGCAAAATGAAAACTGGCTGGACACCCAAGAGGGCTTAATTTATCTACTGCGGAAGGAAGCCTTCCATTGACTTCCAGAATATAGCATAAAAATAACATTGTATGATGTCCATCCCTTCTCCCATCCAAGTCAAAGCATAGAGCTAACCGAATGATCAGTACTATCACATTTTCTTTGAATATAATTCACAATTTATATTTTAGGAGCGATTTTCTTACTTTTTGCTGCTCCCATCTCTTATCTGTTCCTAGGATTCAGTTCTCCTGGCACTGTGCATGTATCTCTTGGCCACATAAAATCACTTCCTATTATACTTTTTAGCTGTGAAAACTGCTTTTTATAAATTAAGACAAAGAGAGGTTGCATTCAAGGGCAAGTATGGTAATACCTATTCTCTCATGTAGGTAAAGACCAAAGATATTTGTTTACGCTGCAATGACATTATTCAGATCATCTGATGGCCAGAATGGATCTGATACTCATTCTGAACTTGGGAGCAGGGAAGATTAGTGAGGTAACAGGAAACTGGCAGAAAGACTGGGAATGTATTTCTTCTGGCTCTAGCTTCCCATTATTTTTGGTCTACGTAACGCATAAAAAAATAGAGTACTGTGAGAATTCACAAGCTATATTCAGAGTACTTCAGAGCCTTAACGATGTAATTCACTCTTCTATTTACTGAAATTTCTTCTTTGCTTCACTATCTCCAGAAGCAATTACACAGCACAACAGCACTTCATCTCTTATGCAGACAAAGGCACAACGGGAACAACTGCATACAGAGCCACCAGCTGAATCTCCTTAGTGCACAATCAAGAGCATTTTGACCTATGACATCAAATGGAGGGCAGTTTAGAATCAAGATGAATATTGTTTTGCATAGTCATCTTAAATTGGGGCACACTAGGATAACAGTATGAAAAGAGATCAATGGAGAAACAGTGTAGCTACAATTGCTTTTTTATTTGAAGTATAATTTGCTAGAATACAAACAGCATCACAGAACATAGGCACCTCCTAAATCTCTGTAAAATCTCAACCCTGATGAAGACAGTAGAGGCTTCACTACAAACACTTCAGCTTCTGGCAGCTCAAACTTTGTTTGGAGTATTTGTGGAAAAGTGGTTTTTCAAGTAGGATAAACACTGGCAAAATCTCAACTGAAGCTACTGAAGCTTGAAGGACTTCCACATACTGCTTCTGAATATATCTAAAAACCAAATGCAAACTGGAACAATGGACAATGTTACAAGCATGGGAAATGCAAACTTGGCATTCAGAACAGGTGTCATTAAGAGGAACATGACAGCCACTCAGGATGATGTATTAACCAGGCAACCATTTCCAGGCACATGAAGGAGAAGAAAATCATCAAGAGTAGTCAGCACAGAGTCACTAACAGCAAGCCACGTGTGACCATCCTCATAAGCTTCTGCTAATGAAATCACAAAGTTGATGGAGGAAAGAGCAGTGAATACTGTCTTTGTGAACTTCAGCAAAGTCTTTCATACTGTTTCCCAGCAAGGAGAAATGCAGAGTCCAGTCCCAGTTGAGGAACATCTCCAGGCACCAGGACGTGCTGGGGGACTCCAGCTGGAAAGCAGCTTGAAATAAAAGGCTCTGGGGTGCCCTCATAGACACAAAGTTGGCCATGAGTAAGCAGCATGCTCTTGCTGCTAAGAAGGCTAACGGGTTTCTTGGCTATATCAGGTAAAGTATCGCCAGCAGGTCATGAGAGGTGACCCTTCCCCTCTACTCATCACTGGTGAGGCCGCATCTGAAGCACTATGTCCAGTTCTGAAGACATGGACATACTGGAAAGAGTCCAGCATGGGGTTATGAAGATGATCAAAGAAGTGGAACATCTGTCCTATGAGGAAATGCTGTTCTGTTTAGGGAAGAGGAAGCTCAAAGGGAATGTTATCAACATGTAAAAATACCTGAAGGGAGAGTGCAAAGAAAATGAAGATGGGCTCTTTTCAGTGGCACCCAGTGACAGGAGAAGAGGCAGCGGGCACAAACTGGAATACAAGAGGTTCTGTCTGAACATCAGGAAAAATTCTTTTACTGTGCAGTTGATGGAACTGCCAAAGATTGCCCAGAGAAGTTGTAGAGTCTCCCTGTCTCCCTTCTCGGAGATTTTCAAAAGCTACCTGGACATGGTCTTGGGCAGCCTGCATGGGTTGTCCCTGCTTGAGGAGGGAGTTTGGACTGGATGGCCTCCAGAGATCTCTTCCCACCTCAGCCATTCTGTGACTGTGTTACTAGACTTCCCTTGTCACAGCTGTGTAGATCTATCCTCTGGAGTGGCCTGAACTTTGCAAGAAATAACCAGGATTGCAACCGTGACTTCACCTTGGATAGTAGCCATGGAGATATGGGAAAGAGAAGACTTTTCCCCTCTCTACCTACACATCTAAACAAGGGTCAGTCTCAGTCTGTTTCCAAACTTTCTACTCTTGGCTGAAAAAGGCAAACAAAAAGCACAAGAGAGTCTAATTACAGCCTACATGTTCACCAGGATACATGACGTCAGTTTGGATTCTCCAGCGTGCTATTCAAGCTGTATCTTTCAATAAGATATGCTTGGGAGAAACACAATCTATTCCTTTTAGTAAAAGCCTCCGCATATTGCCAGCAAGAAACATAGGACAGTAAGAGAGCACACTAAACAACCACAAAACTAGCCATAAAATAAAATAAAAAAGAAACATTTTTGTATTTTATAAAATCTTTAATATCACTCTTTGATAACTTAAAGCTGGTGAGAGGGCAGGAGAATGCTCATTCTATTGAGCCTGAAATGTACATTTAAACCAGTCACCAGACAGGTTTAAAAATATGATCAGGAATATTCAGAAAGCTTGCTTTATTATCAGAAGAGACATTTATTCCTCTGATTCAAATTTCACACAGTATTTTTATAACATCACCTTTTTTTTTTTTTTTTCTTTTTTATTTTTTTTTGTATAGAGGGTGTTTCATTATAAAAATAATCTAATAATCTTTGTATGAACTCACAGCAGACAGTGGAGACACTCCAGTTTTTTAACTCATTACTAAAATCCGTGAAAAGCAAAATTAAACAGGAATTAAAAAGCAGTTCAGAAACACAGAAAGCTACTTCCCTAGATTAACTGCTAAATTAAAATATGAAGAGTAAAAAATAAAGACCTTTCCTGAATTGATTTCAACAATAAAAACATAAATGATCAACGTTAGAATTCAAAAGGAAAAAAGAAAGTACCACAGAAGTGAAGTAACTGGAAGAGAAAAATCCTTGACTGCAGGACTTCTTGAGTCTCTTATCACATTATCCCCAGTTCACACAAACTCTCAGAAATCTCCCAATAAATATCAGCCCCATGCTTACCTCCCATTAAAACTGATGTGATTTAGTCATCTGCTTAAGTGCTTTGTGGCACTGGTTCCATGCTATAATTAAAATCTTTCAATGAACAAAAAATACTAACGAGGAAATGATGCTAAACTAAGAATAATGTATAAGATCTTAGCTCTAGTAGTGTAATAGCTGCAAAATAGTTTGGTGTCTTGGCTAACAGGAGGAAGCCCAACAAAGGGAACATTATACAAAAAGGCAATTTACTTCTTAGGAATTTTCCAGTTCCAGTTCCAGTTGCTGCAGTTACGCTTTTCAGAATTATGCCTTTCTCCAATGCTTGGTCTTCAAAGAGTCTGTGGTAATATCATTGGCTTGGATCTTCACTCATCAAAAGCAATTTTATGTTGTCATAACTTCACAGTAATCAAATAAGTTACAACACCATAAAATTAATAAAACACCCTTGTTTGTTGCCATAGAAATAATTACTGCTGCACAGTATTGCATAAGGTCACACAGAGACAATAAGAGGTTAATAGACCTATTTCTGTGAGATCTGAGCTATTTATCCAGCTACTTTGATGAACACCAGAAGAAAATGAACACATGAGCTAAGCATGATTAATTCATATATTAAAGCTGGCTATTTATTTACTTGCCCTTCCATATTATAGACAATGCTGGGGTCTTCTACAGAAGAAGCACTGCACGCCCCTTGCAGATTGTATCAAAAACCTTTGTTGCACTAGTCTTACCCCATGCTTTTCTCAGAAACATAATTTCTCTGTATCAACCTGCTGAGTTCGGTATGCAGGAAAACTAGATTAGTTCTGAACTGCTGGCTAACAGACAGGGCTGAGTGACTCAACTGCAAAAGATGCTAGCTATAGCATAAAGTAAAAACTCTGGGTACTTTTCACCCCAAATTGCAAAATGCTCAGTTTAACTACTGATCAGGAATGAAAAAGAGGGTGTACATGCCACTCACATCAACAATTTCTAGAACAGAATCAGTTCAACTTGGCTATGACCAGGATTAGACAAGCATTGTGGCAAAAATCCAAATGTCCATCAGGCTCCAAGTCTTTACTAACATGGAGATGAATAGGTGATACCAAGCTTGAGGAACTTAGGGGGAAAAGATACAATACAGCCAAAGAGAAGAGATTAAAATCATTTAAAAAATGAGCTTCTATATATAAGGCAGCATTACAGTAGGATAAAGTAGGAAAATGAATACATTTATCTTCATATTTCATTATAAGTTAATTAAAATTATAAGTCTATTCATCTAATTAGAAAGTTATTCATCTGAAGATAATGCTGTGCAAATCTTTATCTTAATAAAATCAATTTCTTTATTTTAGAGGAAAAACATCCATGCATTGCCTAAATTCCACAGTAATTTCAGTGGAATAATTTACATATTTAAATTACTTGCTTAAACTCACAATAGTGAAAGTATTTAAGCACATGTTTAAATTTATAGTAATGAGCTCTACTACACATATCATTACAGAGATACATTTGTATTTTTACGTTTACAGGTAAATGCCAGAAATCCAAAGAAGGTTCAGATTTACCAGAAATGAGTTACATTACAATCTACAAAAAAAGGAACATAAATACATAAATCTTGTTCAAGGGTAATTGAAAAGTCATATTTAATAGTGAACTTCTGCTGTATACAGTAACATCATTCTAGCACCTAACTAATAATGATAGTCCTCCCAAGCAGAAAGGTTTAATTTATAGTTTTAACTACAGACATGAATATGAAGATTTGTCTTTTACTGATTCCTAGGCACTGTATTTTCATTTGTTCTACCAGAAGCAGAATGAGGTTGACCAAATTTTCATATTCTTATTCAAACTTTCCTCACATCAGTAGTTTCTACATGTGTTCACATTCAATATAAGATGCTCTTGCAATTGTCTTCATTATTCAATAATTAGCTAGATCACTTGATTGCATGCTTACTGTGTAACACCCACCATCTAATTTTAAACATATAAGCAAATGAACTAATTGGCAGTACTGGACACAGCGACATCTATTGCCCCTCACTGCAAGAAAGACATGGAGGCCCTGGAACGTGTTCAAAGAAGGGCAACAAAGCTGGTGAGGGGTCTGGAGCACAGGCCATATGAGGAGAGGCTGAAGGAGCTGGGAATGTTCAACCTGGAGAAGAGGAGGCTCAGGGGAGACCTTATTGCTCTCTATAACTTCCTGAAGGGAGGTTGTGGTGAGCTGGGGGTCGGCCTCTTCTCTCGTGTCATTAGTGATAGGACTAGAGGGAATGGTTTCAAGCTGCGACAGGGGAAATTCAGGCTGGACATTAGGAAATATTGCTTCTCAGAAAGGGTGGTCAGGCACTGGAATGGCCTGCCCAGGTAAATTGTGGAGTCACCGACCCTGGGGGTGTTCAAGGAACGACTGGATGTTGTGTTGAGGGACATGGTTTAGTGGGAGCTATTGGTGATAGGTGAACGGTTGCACTGGATGATCTTGTAGGTCTTTTCCAACCTTGGTGGTTCTATGATTCTATGATTCTATGATTCTATTCCTATGAAAGGCATTAAGTGCAGACACGGTGCATGGTTCCCCCATTGCTCACCTAGTATTACTCAACCTTGACTTAGCAGATGGAAAGATACTCCACGCTATCTCTGCCTTCTCTTCTGACTGGTGCAGAGATACAGCTCTCCAGAAACAATAGAACTTAAATGACATAAGCTACAATAAATTGGCCATGCTAGGAAACATATCCATTATGGAATGGAATCTTTTAAAACAAACACAAGTTCATTTTACCTTACCCTTTGACCTTGAGCTCCATCTCTTCCGGGTGAACCTGATGCTCCTGGGACACCCTACACATCATAAAGGGAGAACCAACGATGAGATAACTCAATAGAATGCAACAAAATCACTTTCCAATTTAACTGTATGGCATGCTTTTTCACAAATGAGAGGAACCAGGGAACTGGTAATGGTTGGGGCCACAGAAGAGTTAGTAATGAAGGTAATTCTGTGAAATGAGGGATGGCTAAATACACTTTGTTAAAATGCACACTCATTCATGCTCCCTCACTACAATCCTCTGTTAAGGACACTGACAATTAAGTCGTGTCAGCCTTCCTGTGCTGCTAAGCTGTAAAGAAATCTGCATCATTCCAGCGTTGTGTCAATATGACTCTACTGCATGAATCTGTATCTTAACCTGAAGGAATAAATGCTGTTTCTCTTTTCTAAAACAAAGACTGGTACTACATTGTTTGAAGTCAGTGTAGCAATATGAAATGGCCTAAGTATGATTACAGATTATGTCCAGCACAGCCCCACATTGTTTAAATGGAATCTCATCCTCTGGCTCATGAAAGCAGCAGAGCAGCCATTACTGTGGTTGTCCAGAAGGCTGACAAAACTGATTTATGAGGAAAGATTGCATGAGTTTACTATCCCTAACATATATGAACAAGAGGGGGGAACCTGGTAACAACCAACAAATACTGGGAGGATATACTGAGAAGAAAAAGGAAGAGCAAATGATCCTGGGAAGCAGCAATCAACTGGAATGAAAACTCCTTTCTAAATACCAGACATGAATTAAGTTAAGATTTACTGAAAATTGCAGTCTTTAATACGCTGATCTTGTGAACGATATCCTAGGAAAAAAATTAACTGCCTGATATGTCCTCCTATATAATTCCAGGAGGAATTTACTACGCTTAAAGTGAAAATAAACAGATGTTAGCAGTAATTCACTACATAATCAGAAATTTAAGAGTCAATAGTTTCTAAGTCGTTACAGACCCAATTTCAGTGTTTAACAAGGTCGAGAAAATAACCAGTTCTTCAGACCCTGAACAATTTGGTCACTGCACACCAGCATACCCTAGATTCCTGCTTCTAAATATCCATTCGAATTTACCATGACAACAAACTTGTCAGCAGTTCTGGATATGTGCCTTAAATTCACAATGATGTCAATTCAACAAGAACTTAGTAAGTGACAGGTCAAACAATAACATAGAGAATACCTGCAGGCCAGGAAAACCAAGATCTCCTTTCTCTCCCTTTTCACCCGGTGGCCCCTGCAGATTAAGAAGCACCCATAGTAACTCAAAGATATGGTTACTTTCCTATTTATAATAGTTCCTCTCAGCATGTTTAGGAAAAAAAAAAGCAACCATCCAACAAGCAAACAAACAAGCAGAAAACAGGGCTACTTTTCCTGCTGAAAGCAAACTGTAAGCTTGATTTGAAAAAAATGTAACTGAAGAATTTACAAATATAAAAAATAAAGACTATGAAATTCACTTTAAAAGACTTCAGAATTAAGCTGACAGAAGTATAGCCATTATGTCACAAAAAAATGTAGTTGTTTTTATTTTTCCTCATGGGAATCTATTTCATTTCAATCCTCGGGAGTACTTCCTTTAATAAGGAAACCACTGGATCTCTACAGAATACATGCCTGACAAAGATACACTTTTCCAAATAGTAAGCTAATATTAATTAAACTCTGTCATAACACATTTCCTCTATGAAAGTACTGATTTTATAATTAATGTATTCTGTCTATTGGGTCTATTATTAATGTATTCTGTCTATTGGTCTATTATTGATGACAGCATCAAGAATATGTAGTTTTAAGAAATTACTTTGTTATATTTTTACTGTAGTGCAGTAGAAAAAAAGAAAAGGTATTGTAACAGTAAAATTATGAAACTAGTCTAGCAGAAAAAAAAGACATGTATCTGATGTCTTTCAGGACTTGTGAGTACCCATCTGCTGGAGATGGATATGAAACAAATTTGTCCTCTTGGTTCACTGTTCTGCCAATGTGTGTTTATGATGAAATTCTGACACTTATTTCACAACAGCTTTGCAAATTCCAGGCCTAATCATCTCCTGTGATGACAGACTCTGTAAGTGCAGTGAATACTATTGCTCAGTTTTGGCAGCAAATACAGTGTTCTTGCTTAGGTATACCTTTCAAGTCAGAACTGATCTGCAATGAGCAATACCACAACTAGAAGAAAGATTAAATATTAACATTTTGGTTCGGGGCCATGTTACTCCCCTACCACAATTCTTTTTTCCACTTGTCTCAAGGCTTGGATGCTCATACCTGAGTCACAGCAAACTGATTAAATTCCTCCAGCTAACAAGAAGTTCATATCCAAGTGCCAACTGGAATGCTGGCATTAAACCCCTTCCACTGTAGTTTAAACCCAAATACGCAACTTCCCCTCAAATAGTGAAATGCAGATTCTGATCAGAACACCAAAAGATATTTTGGTCTAATCTAAGATATATGCTGTCCAAAACACAGAAGAAAACCCTATTGTTTTTGTAAGTCTCACTGGAAGGCCTTGAATAGAAAGTCCACTGGGTCCTTGTGGTCCTGGAGGTCCTTGAGGTCCAGGAACACCAATTTCACCTCGAGGTCCATCTGGTCCCTAAAGTAGCGCAGGACACAAGTTAAACTCCTATCATATGGACAAAGGCAGCTTCTGTTTGAAGAATTAAGTACTGATAGACTCAGAAACATCCGAAATATGAGTTAACATTTGAGTGAACAGTTAGTGCTCCATTTTAAAAAGGCGTGGCTCCCTTACAGATACAGGAAAAAAGAAGGAAAAGAAAAAAGATTTATGCTGCCATAGCAGCATTCTGAATTTTATTTCTTTTATCAAGAAACACACATGACAAGTGATTGTTATGAAAAGAGACACACGAAACACCAATGGCATTTCACTATGCATTTTCGCCAGAAACAGTAGAGAATCTGGGATTCATTTAATGGTTTACATGCAGCAGAAATAAACCAAGAGCATGTGCATCTGACAACTGCGAAGTGCTGCACAAAGTACCTTTGGACCTGGATCTCCACGATGACCTTTGGCACCTCTGACACCTGGACCACCCTGTAAAGTACAAGCACAGGACTTTCTGAAAACCAAAACTATCAAATAAATAGAAACGAAATCCAGAGAAGCCCAAATGCTTCTTTCCTGTTCTTGAATCATAGGGAGTATCCTGCCCAGATCCTTCCAGTGGAGTAATTAAACTGAGAACATACTTCAGTGTGGTCATACATAGGAGCAGATTTAAAGGCAGATGTAACTAATTTCCACAGCCAAGAATGCACATACAGTAAGTATCAAAATAACACTGAAGCCTACAATAGGGATAGAAGTGCATACATGTGGTCATGGGTTCCCCTTCGGTTGCTGAAACCTCCTGCACATCTGTCCATTCTCCTCAGGATCACCATATTCTTAAAGGCTGAGTTTTCAATTGCTAAGGAATATTTTTCACCAAGGACAACTCCAGTGTCTACGAAATTTACTATGGTCAAATTTAGTGTTACGCTTAGGCAAATAATCTTTCACCTATTTTTGTCTTTCTTACAGTGGTGTCCACATCTGTTAATCATTTATTAACCAAATGTTGCCATTCTTATTAGTATCATCTGAGACATTGGAGTTGCATATACCTATGGATGGCTGCCATGAATGCGTTTTGCATATACATGTTGGATGTGCTTTATCCTCCAGGACAGCATTAAGATTGTTTTCCACATTTTTTTCAGGTCAATTTCCCTCTTCCTTCACTTGAGTATATTCCTTTATCTCTTGGGATATAAGCATTACAGAGACTCTGCCCTTCTTTGTAGTCAAAAAGGACTGCGTACAACTGGGCATCGTAACTGAATCATATGCTTTAAAATTCACAGTGAGTCTGGTCTTGAACCCAGTAATCCTACCATGGCAAAAGCACAAATTCCAAAAAAGCATTGATATAAGTTGAAAGCATCACAAGAGCCTCCCTTATTTTTCCCATAAACTAGTTTTAGTGGTTAAATCCCAGCATTAATAAGATTGTATTATAATATCTAATTTGTCATTTCTTTGTCTTCTAGTTCTGGCCAAGATTTCCTGTTATGTCTTTTCTGTTATTTTACAAAACTTCTGTATAGCCAGTACTTCCCCAAGAAACAAATCTTTATCAACTGTTTTGAATTCACCTCTTTATCTTTTTTGGTTAGTTAAAAGCAATGGAGCAGTGAAAGCTTTTCATTACAATGAAACTTCTCCAAGTGATCCAATAATGTTTTGTTTCACTTTCTCGAGTTCTGCAGCTCTCCATACACAATGCAGGCATCAAGTTTGTGTGCTATCTTAGTTCTACATGCAGAATTTCAGACAGCATGATCAAATTCTGGCAGATGAAGGCATAAAAAATGCAACCCATAATGAAAACTTCCAGATAATCTTACCTCTAAACAATATTCTGTCTTATCTAAAATGATCCACTTTCTAAAAGATCATAAATAATATTTTCAGAGATACAGTCCTTAACAAATGGAAGCCTTTTACTGTGAGTCTTTTTGGTATAATATCTAAAACTGGCTACATGGAAGAATTCTGATTCCTAAAACAGAAAAATCCTTGGCTTTGAGAAAAGTCACATGATATTTTAATGGCCCAGAGCAGTACTGACCAGACAAAGCAATGTGACTGACTCTTGGTTGGCTCAGAAAAGAACAGTGAGTTGGTTTTTCTTGCTCTGCTTTTTCCCAGACCTCATACATGTTTCCCGAGCCATATGCCATGTAACTGTCTGGCAGAAAAATAAAAAATAAAAAATAAATAAAAAATTCACTCAAAAGAGGCTGAATTCTAGAACTACATTCTTTCCTGCCCAGACAATGATAGGAAAGAAGGGGACAGACTTTCCAGCAAGGTCTGTTGTGATAGGAAAAGGTGAGACAGTTTCAAACTAAAAGAAGGGAAATTTAGATTGGAGATATGGTAAAAGATTTTTTTTACAGTAAGGGTAGTGAAGCGCTGGAACAGGTTGCTCAGATAGGTGGTGATTGATCCCTCCCTGGAGGCGTTCAAGGTCAGGCCAGACCAAGCTCTGAGCAACTTGACTGAGCTGTAGATGTCCATGTTCACTGCAGAGGAGTAGGACTACATGACCTTTAAGGGGTCCTTCCAATGTAAACGATTCTAGGATTCTATGACATTTCTGCTTGATTTTAAACCTCCTCTTGTAGGGGACTTTACTCAAATTATTGTTAATCTTAGATATAATAAATAAAAATAGATTGTTTATTGCTGAATTAAGCTTTGGCAGTTCTTGAACCACATGCATTTTGAACTGTAGCAACACATATTCTTCCATTCGATTAATTTTTAAACATTTTTTATTTTTCTGAGAAACATGGTAAAAGGACTCATGTAAATTATCCCACTGTAAAGAAACACACTGGAAACCTATAGAAAGGAATTAAAACCTTAACCCATAGTTGGCTCATAACCTATACTCAAATAGGAGAACACAGTATTTTTTTCCTTCTTCAAGACACACATCTTCAATGAATTTCTCCTTTTCAAGTTCCTTTTCAAGTTTTTGTACCTAAAGCTTGAAGAATAGCTCTTGCAAAAGAAGATGTAATGTCTGAATTGTTGATCATAAGTAATTTGTGTATTTTAAAATCTTTCCAAAACACTTAATTTCCTTTACATTCTTCACTGGCTCTTTCCCTTCAAAACATGCTCTTGTATCATTCAGAACAGCATGAGCAGAGAAACATGAGGATAAAATTTGTTCACAAGAGGGCCTTATGTCCAGCTAACTTAGCAAGCAGCCCGAAGATGCCAATCAGAGTTAGCAATCTATGAAAGAAAGAACACATGAATGTTCTACAAACATCCTACTTACAACTATCTTACACTAAAAGAATAATATATTATTGTAAATAGAGCCTACAACATTTCTAAACTGCCAAAAATCAGCCATGTGATGTGAGACTGAGTCATCTGAATTCAAATCACCCAAATCTCAGTTGTCTGGTCTGGTCCATTATCTGAATTCTTCCATAAGCCAGGAGAAAGAACAATTTATTCCATCTTCCTAAGATATTACACTGAGTTGGAAAGTAAAATATCTATCTTCTAGACGAGACTATCTAGTTCCACTTGTTACACAAGAAACATAAGGCACTTGCTGAACATTTATACAGGAAACACTTAGAGGAGTGCTAGCAAAGTAGCATCACAAAATACAGGGAAGATTTGAGATTGTATATTTCATCATTCAATGGCAAGCTAGAAAAGCTTCCAATTCCCTAAATGCTTCAGGCCTTCTTCTTAACCATTAGAAATTTGACTTAGTGATAAGTTGTTTTTTTTTGTTTTTTTTTCTTAGCATCTTTATTCTAAATTGAATGTCAACGAATCACTTTACTGATACTTGAAACTAAACTTATTAGTTACAAAATTTCAGTATGTTTATGTGTCTTGGAATAAAGGTGGCACAAGGACAACTTGGTACAATTGGCTAGACACATGAATAAAGTCTTACCGGTGGTCCTGGAGGTCCCAGAGGACCCTTATTAGCTTCTGAACAGGAACAAGCATGAGGAAGGGCAGGGCAGTTTTCCTCATCTCTCTAAGGAAAGATCAAGATTCAATGAGACTTCGGTACAAAACTTTGATTCAGAAGTAAGAATTTTATGAATGGAAAAATAGTACACAGTTAGTACACAGGTGCCTTAAAACAGCTTACTTGACTTAGAAATATACATCATACTGACTTTCAGTAGGACAAGTAATCCAAGTACACCTGGACTTTTTTGAAAACACTTCACCAAACATTTCCTTTAAAATGTTTGTCCTGATAAAAGGAAGGATAGAAGTAAATTGTAGTTACTAAGTTGCTTACCAAGCCAGGAAGCTCACAGCATTTGTCTCGATTGGCCCATGAGGTAGCACAAACAATGTCAAACATCTGCAGTTGCAACTGTTTCAAAATAAGGATGATATGCAAGATGATTGTTAGTTGTAAGATCAGCGCAAAACAGAGACATCAGCAAGAAAAGCTACCTTTACTCAAGTACTCAGGCTAGACAGAGGAATGGCCATGAACTTAGAGCCACTAGTTACAAATATGCTAACCTAAACTGTAAAAAGGGTTATGTTCTAAACAACACGTCCAACTATCAAATATGCTATTGATGGAGCAAGCTGTTCAATGTGAAATGCTGTAGGCATTTGATTGTTTCACCTCCCTGACCCAGTTCCTGGCTTTGCCCAATGGTGCTTCCCAATATTTTGTTCCAGCAAAGGAAGCACAAAGAGACAGGTGTAAGAGAGCTGAATTTCTCAAAAAATTCCACTTGTCTGGTGTTCAGATTTTATCTGAAACAAGATCTCCTGTAGCATATTACTTACACTGGAACTGAGCCACAGATAATATTTATCATTTTCTCCAGTTCTGTTTTCTTTTAGAATGTGCCCGCTTTTATCCATACTATCCTCAGGCAATGAAAAGTTACAAATGGTGAAAAGCTTGCTGCACGACAACTGTGGTCAGAAAGAAAAATTCCCCCCTCTTGTCTGGGAACATGCTATGGACAAGAATTTAATCTACAGGAACACAAACATTTGGTAAAAATTACAGCTGCTAGGTAGTCAGAAACAATATATTAAATAGGACTAAATGGTAAAACCAAGTGTCCCCATTACAGCCCCTTGATCCAAATAAAAAAATGGGTCTAGAGAGATGAAGCTTTACTCAGTTTCTATTTCCATTCTTTTTCCATGCCTCATTTACTTGCATACTGAATAGAGAAGGGAACAGAACAGAACACCCCATTAAATTAGCCCCACATGTTAAAAATATTGAAGAATGGCTAGAGATAGAAGAATGACCTTTAATTTTGCTATTATTTTCATTTAAGCAATTGTCAATCATTATTTTCAGCGGCATTATTTTAAAACTAGAACAGAGGAATGAAGCTAAGGATTTTAAAAGTTTTAAAACTTCATTGCTTGTGTTAAAATAAAATAGAAATGGGTACCTTTGATTTTGTTTCATTTTTTTCTTACATAAGTCAACTATTATATTTTAAACAAAGGAATACTTTCACATACATAGAATTTCTCCTTTTCTGCCAGCAGATTTGTTGTTGAAGGGAAGCATGAAGGGAAGTTCTGGACATTTGGGTTGGCTCCACAAAGATCTAGCCTGAGTCAAACAGGTCTGTGTCCCTATTTCAAATCCATGTTGGCTCCATGTGGAGCCACTTAGACATCTCTTCATTACACATCTCAGGGCTACTAGACTTCCACAAAGACTCATTAATTTGTAACTCAGAATGACCCTGGGCATTTACATGGTACTACTCTTAAGCAAATCAGACGTCTCTGAAAAAGACTGCAGAAACTCGTCAGCTGGTTGTGCAGAAATCATTTCAGGGTCAGAAGTAAGCAGCATTTTCACTTTTTCCATAAATCAGTCTGTCCCAAGCTACTCCGTTATCCTAAACAACAGAAGCCTGACATTTCTGGTTAAATTTATGCAGTCCTACACGGGAGTGTATATGCAATCATATGCTGGATTAAACAATCCAGAGATCCATAGTGATAGAATATGTTGGTGTAAAATAAAGAGCAAATAGACATTCTCTGAATTGCTGTATTCACCATCCAAATGTTGAATGACTCAGTACTCCTATTTTAAAATATTACGTGGGTTGCTCTGACTCAAGCTAAATAACTAAGCTTTCTTTGCTACCATTAGCCTTTTATTCATAATTCTGAGTATGCATATACTGCAAGCAAAGTCAGTAATACAAAAAAGTCTACTCATCGTTATCTGATCAGGCTACAGTTCAGCAAAGCGTTCCCAAAAGTAGAACACATCAAATCTTAATTCTTTTAATATTACACACGTGTGTGTGGAGGTCAAACAAGATAACTATTGATGAAAAGGAAGCATGAATAAAGAAAAAAAGTTGCAATTTGTAAGTAAACTACATTTTAAAGCCTGACTTTTTATTCAGACCCTCTGAAGGAATAAAGAATAGTATTTTCTTCTTGTCAAGGTTAAGTTTCTCTGGTCTAGCTGTTTGGAACTCCTAATCCAGAGATGTTCCTCTGTTAAGGGCTGTTGAAAGGGCTAGGCATGTTTATCCTAATTCCCTTTCTATTCGGTCTGTCTCAGATAAATGTTTGTCTGTTCATTGAACTGTAGCATATCATACTCATCAGTGGGACAAAAAACTCTTTGGGATATATTCCCTCAAAATTGTTGGACAAATCATAGAATATCTTGACTTGGAAGGGATCCAAAAGTATCACCAAGTCCAGCTTCTGGATTCATATAGGACTACATGAAAATTAAACCATGGAGAGCCATGTCCATCGCCCCTTTGCTCCCCTTGTAAGGAGCTGTAAGCTGCCATGAGGCCTCCCCTCAGCCCCCTCTGCTCTGGGCTGAACAAACCAGATGACTTCAGATGCTCCCCATACATCTTCCCCCCTAGATCCTTCACCATCTTTATAGCCCGTCTTTGGACTTCTTCTATTAGTTTTGTGTCCTTTACCTATTGTGGCATCCGAAACAGCATACAGTGCTTGAGGTAAGGCCGCACCAGTGCAGAGCAGAGTGGGACAATTCCTTCCCTTGCCTGGCTGGCCTCATGCACCCCATGTCACAGTTGGCCCATCTGGCTGCCAGGGCACACTGCTGACTCATATTCCACTTGCTGTCAACCAGGACTCCCAGATTCCTTCCTGGAAGGCTGCTTTCCAGCTTCTTATCCCCCAGTCTGTACATATATCCACGGCTGCCCCATCCCAGGTGCAGAATATGGAACATCATTAAACACATTATTAAACATCATGTGATATGTGATTGATGACTGCCCGCCCCTTCAATTTGTTAAGATCACTCTGCAAGGCCTCTCTACCTTTGAGGGAGTCAGCAGTTCCTCCCAATTTAGTGTCACCTGCAACCTTACGTTACATACATTCAAGTCCTGTGTTCATGTAATCTGTGAAAACATTAAAGAGAGCTTTAAAGAGAACTGTCCCTAAAGTAGAGCTCTGCACAATCCCAGTATTGACTGGACCCTAGCCAGATGAAACTCTATTTCTTATAACCCCTCTGAGCCTGATCAGTCAATTATTCACCCATCACATTATGAATGTGCTGCTGGACATTTTGTCTGGAGGATATTGTGAGAAACAGCATTCAGAACTTCAGCATTGAGAACCTCAACACTCATGTTATTTCGTTGGCTTCTGCTATATTGGCTTTTATTGATTAAAAAAAAACAACACTAAAACCATTCTAAAAATGTTAAACTATTCTATGTAGACATGGTCACATGCAAGCACTGAACTATCCAAAAATTCCAATTTTCATATCAAATTAAAACAATTTTCAACATTTTTATTTTTGTTACACACATGGCTTTATAAGCCCCTTAAAACTATGAAGCTACTGGGAAAGACTAAATCCCAGTACTCCATTTTGAACAGTGGAACATATGAAATCCAATGAAGCACAAAGATCTAAGCCTCCCATACAGTCTACTATCTTCCCACGACACTGAGGCCAGGGATTCCCTGCCCCAGATTTGTGGGGTTTTTTCCACAATTAGTAACGCCCATTATTTCCTTTCCATTAATTTGTCAAGACATCCCCAAAATCACAAATATTTGGCGTACACGAAATTCTACATAAAGAAGCAGCGCTGATAAGCACCTGCTGTTTGAAGGGTCACTGTCCTGCCTCCTACTAATTTCCTTTGATGTCCTCTAATTTCTGAAGTAAGAACCCACCTTATTCTTGTCTTAAATATGACCATCCACACAAGTTCTATTCAGGATTAATACAATGTGCAGAACTGAGATTTTAAAGAATGTTATTTGTATGCTTTCTTGACCAGCCTGTAACTTGGTAAAGCTTCAAGGCGTCCACAGTTGCACGGAGTAAAAAAATTGCATCTTCAGCTACACATTTTTAGTCTTACGTAAGCTTTGCTGTTCATTTGAACAAAATCAAATTTTTCAGTGAGTGGGTAATCCAACTTCTCTTTTATAGATTCCTGGGTTCTAACAAAAGACACAATTTCTTTACACTTCTCTTTACAAAGCCTTCTTTAATTCCAAGTTTTTCTATATTTGCCTTTTTTCTGTTTCTATTGGGAAGTGACTACAAAAGTTTCTCTGTATAATTGACTTTACAGGCTTGATATAATTATTATCTGCAAGTTTGAGCACTAAGGGCTCTTTTTTTGTGCACAGAGAGGTATTCTGAGGGCTCATTTTTGACTAAAAGAGTACTTGCATATAATAACAAGTAAATACGTTTTTGAAACTTCATTCCTATTCAAATCAAGCCTTTGAGTTCAAGGTTCACATTCTATGCTAACCTCTCCCTAGAGTCAACAAAGTTCAAAGAAAATCAGCAAACAATGCTGCTCAGCAAAGAAGCCTTCCCTTCTCACCAGCCTGGCAGTTCTCCCTCAGCAACTAAATCTACCTAGAAAAACAAACAAAACTTAAAGTTATCTAAGGCAAAATGGAAAGAATCCCATAAGTTGAAATGAAAGCAGAATGACCAATTATTGTTTCTAGGATAACAATTCCAGAGGAATTAAAGACATAATTTGGGGAGAATCTTTCACATTTTTAAATATCTTAATATTTAGATATTGAAGTCATTAAGAAATAGATATACGAAGGCAGAGGTTTTGGGGGGCAATCTGTGTCAAACAATTTCAACTACTTAATGAACAGAAAGTGTGCATGATAGCGAGAAGTAGGAGGGAATAAGAGATATGGAGCACAATTATTACTAAATATAAAGTTCAGAAATTCCAGGTAAGTGAGATATATATTTCTCTGTGTAATACAATTTAGAACGCAAGTCATAACCGAATATATTTGACTGTGTTTGTGTATGTGTTTGAGAATAATGTCTGACCAGGTGTAAAATATTAAAAATAAGTTTTACTCAAGCTGAGAATGGTTGCAAGCTTTTGCAGAATTTCTGAAATTATGGAGCTCTTCTGTTTCAAATAAATTAATTCTGCCTCAACTTAAAATGCAAAGCTCCCAAATGCTTGTTTTTAGGACTTTCAAATGTTTTAAAGAACTGTTCTCATTCTACTCACTGGTGCAGAGTTGTCTCTTGGTCCTCTGGATCTGACCATTCTTCCCAGCACTTCTATGCCATCAGAACTAATGTTCCCTGCTGCATTAATGGTCTTCTCGCCTGCTTCTTTGCAGTCAATAATTATTTTGGCTGTAGTCTTGCTGATAACAACATGCAGCTAAAGAAAAGAAAATATGCTTTAACATACCAAAGGAGCACATATAAGATATTAACATGCCGGGAATTTTTTGGAATGAGTTCCTAATTTCATGTTTGCTAACCAAACTGAGACTAATCCATAGCAACTAATGTAGATGGCCTCTAGAGGTCCCTTCCAACCAGAATTACTCAGTGATTCTAATCTGCTTAATGAATTTAGCCTATTTCTGCTTAAGGAACATCTGCAAAAAAACTGGCAACTTCCCTAACTTATTCAGGAGAAAATCATTTATTACTGACAAAAGGACTGCATAAGGTTCATATATCACCCAGATGTCTCAGAACCTTTGATTTATGTAGTCAGTAATACTTCCTGGGCCCTGTATGATCCTTCTACATAGTATTGGATTTCATCTTTATAGCTGCTTGCAAAGCCAAAACTAAGCAGTAGAAGTTACTCTGTATACTATACATCACCACACAGGAAAACCAGTGAAGTTTTTACACTGAAAAAATATCAAATCCCATCAAGTGCATTATAGAAAAGCAGAGCATAGACACTTTCTTCCTTCTGTCTTGACTTGCACTCTGCTCTCCATCACTGATGCAGAAAAACATCCCAGCAGAGAGGACAATCCTTGTCACAATTGTCCTGTCACTGGCAAAAATTCAGGCAAAAGAAATAGCAATTTTTTGGCATGGGAGAATCCAGATGAAGAGCTGGTAAAAATGCAGTATCTGCTCCATATCTGTACACTATGTGAAGTTCAGAACCCAAGGTGGAGGAGAGAAATCTGTGAAGGACTCCTGCAACTGCTTTGCTCTGGGCTCAGCAGGAGCACTGAGTTTGGTCTCGTATCTTTCAAACTCATATAACAAGAATCATCATTCAAAATGCAGAAAAATATTTCAGAGGAAAATTTGCTATGATCTTACACATTCCTCCAAAGCAAGACTTTAAAAAGTCATTGTTAGACTTCTGCTCTGACCCACGATCTCTTTCTTGCTCTCATAGGTAAAAAAAAAGTCCAGAGTAGTTAAAGAGAAATTGAGCTCTGTGAATACTATCCCACAATCCACAGTCATCCCTCCCCACTCCCTCCTTTTTTTTTTTTTTTTTTTTTAAAGATATAGAAATCAGGAATAAAATTGAACCGCAGAAATACCTTCCACAACAAACATGCTACAATCCCAACATTACCTCATCTGCTTTTGGAAGTAATGTTACAGCCAACACAAGTTCAACATATCATACCCCCTTAAAATACATTTAAAAATTGCAATTCTGGTCAAAAGTAGGATAGCTTTTTTTGCATAACTTCTTCACATTTCAGTTGACATTTCCAACCTAAACTTTAAAAGCAAAAGCCAATTAATTTCTACATTCTAAAGCTCGAGGCAGGTTTTTTTAATCAACTCTAAAATACAGGCATAAAGCATGAGATTAAAATTGACCATATCAGCTTCAGCATAAAAACAATGATTTGTTTAATGTTGATTCAATATAGCAAAGAGACGTAAGTTTAGTAAATGGTTCTGAACATGCAAAATACATTTCCTTTCACAGTGGATGATCACATGAAGGAAGATTTCAAAACATGAAAATTCCCCATTTGGGACAAATGGGAACTAATTACTATTATTATTATTTTGTTATTAGTGTCACTAACCTTATGAAAACTCCCATAAAATATCTTTCTTATTTCAGGACCTTCAAAAGTCACAGTTTGAAAGTCTCCTTTGTAGTCATAGTTAAAGAAAGTCAGAGTTTTACCACCATCTGTGCAAGAGTAAGAATAAGAATTTGTTGTTAGAGAAAGAAAAGGCCCGATGCATTATTTGAAAATGTTTTTTTATTTAACACAAAAGATCAAAGATGTCTGTTGTCTAAGAGAAGATATTAAAAAAAAGCCACACACACACACACACACAAAAAAAAAAAACCCCACACAAATAAACAGCTATTTGTAGAATTGTTTAAAACCTTCAATTCCATTTTGTTTGACATTTTGAAATTTACGTATGGTATGAACTAGAGCAAAAGTCAATATTTTATGTGGAAAAATCACAATGTTAATAACACTTTCAGAGTCATTACTCCCAGTTTACTCAAAATTTTACTCCCAACTCCAAATTAGGCTCAGTTACATTCAATATATAAAACATCCACCAGAAACCACAACCCTCAGAGATTAAGGCAATTGTTTTAGCAGAAGATTGAAACATTGGGAATAATCAACCTAGAAAAAGAATGGACCATTCATATAGTTAAGGAGTAAATCTCAGACACGATACAGAATACGTACTATCTAAAATAACTCCAACCAGTGGTTCATATTGTTCATTCAAAATCTCCCAAAGAGCAAATGGTTCCTGAGGTGTATCGGGAAGTATACGAAAGAGAAATGTAATGGTGTAATCTGAAGGAAGACCTTCAGGATGCAAATATCTGTAAAACAAACACAGTTTTTTAAACCAAAAACAAACATCTTGTGATTTACATATCAAGTATTCACTTAACACATTTTCTACAAATCTACATTCGTCTTTGGAAATCAAGAGTGAGTAACAATATGAATAAGCATTTCCAAAATCTGTTCAACTACATAACTATCATAGAATCACAAGGTTAGAAAGGACCTACAAGACCATCTTGTCCAACCATCCTCCCATTACCATTGCTACCACAAGCCACTAAACCATATCTCGTAGCTCCTCATCCAGACGCCTCTTGAACACTGCCAGGGATGGCGACTCCACCACCTCCCTGGGCAGCCATTCCAGTGCCTGACCACTCTCTGAGAGAAAAAGTTTCTCCTAATATCTAATCTAAATCTTCCCTGGCACAACTCGTGGCCATTTCCTTGGGTCCTAAATCAAAAGAATGCTCATGGAAAATGGATAGTTTATCTTTTCCTTTGAAAAGATGCCATTAATTATTTTTTTTTTAAATAAATTTGAAGATCAAACCAGGTGTCAGATTGAAGTAAACCTGAAATTAATTATGTTAAAAAGTTTTAGAATAACTGAGTTGCTTGACTGCTTAATCCATGCTAAAGGGATCAGAAAGAAGCCTGGCAGATTCATTTAATCAATTTCTTTTATCAAAATATGATCCTTTCCATCTGAAGTTTTTCTGAGACTTTTAATATGTACTGATAAGAAACATGCTGGAAAAAGAGTTAAACATGATATACCATGTATGTTTTCTCCAGAGAGAAAAGAGAGGAAGAATTTAACAGGTGTAAGAACAAAGCCTTAAAGTACATCCATTATAAAAGAAGCCACCAAAAAAAAATTCAATAAACAGATGGGTAAAACACAAGGTTTGGGGATACAGAAATTAAAAAGAAGAATAGCATTAATGACACTCAGTGCGCATATGAGATGAAAAATAGAAGCAGTATTATTCAGACGTACCTGTACATCATCAAGAGAAAGGCATTCTCTGAACCACAAAAGAGACTGAAAGCCTAAAGTACTAAGATTGGGCTGGATTGGGCGGGGTGGCAGCCAGAGAAGAGCACAGAAACACAGTAGATCCAATCAGAAAGAAGCAGGAAAGGAAGAATTGTGCAGTTCTAATCTCCACTCAGCGTAGACCCAGAAGGAAACTAAACAAGTAGAATGTGACACAGCTCCAAGAAGGATGGCTCCAACTGGGACACAACAGGGTAATCGCACAACAAGAATAAGAAAACTTTACTAAAACACTTATAAACCATTTCACAGTGTTATTCTTTCTTGTTTGTCTCAGCTAAGAAACTTCTGTTAACTCTTCTCATGTTTAATACAGTAAAGCCATTGCTGCTGTCTGGTGCCGTGTAACACAAACTAGGGGACTGGACACGAAGGAATCAAACATAACCTACACACTCTTGAGTAAAGAAATGAAGATTTTCCCACCACTTCCTGACTGAGGAACATAGGTAAGTTCCATGGGAGGTTTCTTCACGGTCTCTTCCACACTCTGCTAGAACACGGTCCTTGATACTGAACTACACCCTGACTCCAAGGAAGGTGTGGTGAAGTGTTTAGAAAGACTCATTTTAGCAGAAGGAGGATAATTTTCCTCTGTATCTAATGCATACATAGACCGAATCAGAAAGGCACCTAAAGCAGCTTCCCACTCTCACACTTGAAAGAGGCTCTCTGCTTTTCCACTCACTTCAGGCAAAGAGCAGGAAGATAAACCTTACTAGATTAACAATAATTTCAAACACCTATCCTAAAAATAAGCCATTCTGCACTCTGTGAGACTTCAGCCTTTCATGAAGCACTACTGATATACACCTGCATGAAACTGCTAGATGCCACATTTGCATGTACCTGATACCGGCTCATATCAGAAACCCCAAATAGCCACTGAGTTTATCTACTTTTTCCTACAGCTGTTATTTTTGAAGGAAACTGGTTGAGGACTCTGGACACAAAATGCTCGATTAATTACCATAATGTAGATATGAACTAGCATCTCTGCTCATCTGACATAAAAACAGCAACCCTTGAACTGAATAAATGCCTGCAGTGGACAGTTAATTTCATGTGTTTTTAAAATATTTATATATCAATGCATACTTTGTAGGCTGGGACACCAGGGCGTCCTTGTGCAGTCTGTAACATGGGTAAACATTAAATGTACCAGGTTCCATCGAAACCCCGTCAATGGCTGAAAACTCCTTTTCAACCAAGCCAAACATTTCCATCATTTTAAATCCTGAAAGACACCAAAATATATATCTTTTATTAAATTAAATTAAATTAATGCCACATTACAGGAAAGAAAAAAAGGACACAGCAAGTTGCATGAATGATTTTCCTATCACTATCTGTAAAACAGCTGCTAATGTAAAGGTTACTTTATTGCTTATATTGTGAAAAGTAGGTAATGAAAAAAAAATTCATAAATCTGGAACAAAAAGCAAACACAAAAATAGCTTACCTGCAAAGTTGTCACCATCTTTAAATACCAGTGGACAAGCTGGAAAAAAAAAAAGGAAGGATGCATCTAAGGATACCAGTGTGGTCCCATCAGGTCAGAACAACGGTCTACTCAGCTCAGTACTCTCAGTACTCTATCTTCAAAAGTAGCAAAAGGAGACGCTGTCTAGGAAAGGCATGCAAGTCTGGCCACTTTCCACCCATTCAGTTTTGCTCCTCAGGATCCACAATGGCTGTACTAAAGATGTCAAAGGGTACACCCCTGAACGTTCCACATAAGAACCCTTTATACAACTGTTGCCCTGAATTTGCTCAATCCTTCTTGGAACCTGACTTCAAAACCTATTGTGGCAAAAGCTCACTGCCTGCTGTGTAAAAAAGTATGTCCTACATCATGCTTTAACCAAGCGTCCCCAGTTCTCTATCTGTGCCCTTCAACCTAAGACTACCTCAAGTTCAATTACTTTAGCAGGCATTCTCTGTACCTTTTCAAACTGCACACACAGCCTTCATGGGAGAGACCAGTACTGTATACAGTCCTTAAGATTTGTGCGCACATATTTAATAATTGTGAATCTGTTTGGTTTTTTTAATCTCACTTATCTCACTTCTATATAGGGAAGACTAATCTCCTCCAGGAAAGGTGCCCTAGGAAATCAGTAAGTCTACAAATATGACACCCCACAGCACTTGCATTTGAAGATCACTTTTGGAATACAAGCACAAGTGACAAATAAATACTACTGCTGAATATTCTCAGCATTCTAAATTCTAACACTGAAAGTAGATACTGGTCAAAACCAAAGAACTGAGGGGACACAAGAGACATTCTTGCACTCACCAGTTCAATGCCTGCTTCCCATATTCTTTAGAGCCACAAGTGATTCATATCAGCTATACACTCCCTAATTCCTGGTTTATGTATCAGAAAACATACTGGGGGCACACACCCAGAGCCATGTAAATTATTGACCTGTAACTATCAGGTGTTTTTTTCCAGAATGCCTTACCCTTGTTTTTCATAAATGCTCAAACTGTGGCATTCTGACAGATTTCTATGAATATGGCCCTGTTTCAAATCTGAAAAAACTTTTTTTTTCTCCCACAACCAATGGACCTATTCTAGACTTTTAGCAAACGATCATTAATTATACAGAAACTATAACATCTCCATCTCCTAATTTTATATGGAAATAACATTACAGTTACAATATCTGCATGAAATTATAAGATGCATTTTCATGAATATCTCTTAAAAGGAAATTGTTACCAAAAAACCCATAGCATTTAGCACTTATTGTAGAAATAAGTATAAGTGAAATGGCTAACTTGCTGATGCAGTTTCACAAACAAAAGTGATCAGCTCATCTTCAATCTTTGCAAAGGCATCAAAGTCATCCACAAAGAAGACATGTCTTTCACTGGGCTTGCTGCCAATATTAACTAACTCTGAGTAATCAGCATCAGCAACTCCAATAGCAAAAAAGCTGAAACCTGTAAAACAAAAAAGAACACTCTTGTGAGTAATTCATTTAAAGAATAGAAATGAAATACGAACACAGCTAGATTTGCACTGGCTCCTTTCTTGATTAAATACAACAGTGGAAATTTGATAACTATTCTATCAGCTAAGACAATTCACACGTGATCAAAAAGAAAGGTGATACGTTCTCTGTGAAATATTTCTTTTTGCTATTTATGCTTCATAAGTTAATTAAAGCTTCATGCTTAAGTGTTCTCTTGAAGACATAAAGACTAGACAACTGTTTAAAGTTTTATCATATGTTTGAATTCTTTTTTAATTTAATGCTTTACTGCACCATCCATAAACACTTCCACTCACTTCAGGCAAAGTGTAGGAAGAGCGTATTAAGTATATCATAAATATAAAGCACAAAAATTGATTTCCTATGGGTCTTCTACAGGTTTTGTTCTGTACCATATATTAATCAGAATGTTTAATCTACTGCTGTCTCCTGAGTGAACACTAAAATGCATTCTTAGATCATCAGCAATTTAATTGCACTGATCAAATCTGTTCTACACAACCTGCATAAGTATATATTCTAATATTTGAGCTGGGCTTCAAAGATTTAAATGAAATGAGAATCATATCCTGCATCTTTAAAGAGCAGCAAGTTAAGCAAAAGGACATTTTCCTTTCCACAAAAGAAAGACCCTGTCTACCTCAGGCTGAATATTGATGATGGATGTACTGTTCTTGAACAGCTCAAGCTCAAATTTACTTTAATCAAACAATATTTTCTTTGAGTTTGAGTGAGGCCAAGGGACATTTGTTACCTTCTGCAGAGCTTTTAGTATAACAAAAACTTAGATTTATTATATTATAACAACATCCTCACGTTCCATCAACATCAGCCCCTTTTCCTGCTAGTCTCTATCACAGATAAGTCTGTACTTATCTGTGTCCAGCAGACCACATGCAAAAGGAAATGGAAGAAAGAAGGTTATTTCTCCCAGGCAACTGGGATGACATAACCAGTCTGCAGATGAATCCCCATCATAAGCCTTCTCCTCTGGGAGTCATGGCCAGTCTGTAGGTAATATAAGTAATACATAATAGAAAACTTCAAAACTTACATGACAGATAAACATCATTTTGTTTCATTCAGGCATAGACTCCAATTTAATGTCAAACATCATTTTTGTTTTCTTGATTGCTGTTTAAAACAATGTATCCATGCCCTCCTATTTTGTAACGCGTTATTTAAAAAGGCACTGAATTCACCATCTAAGAATGATGCAAGCGGACAACTAAGTTCAAACGACTACGCTGGATTTCACGAATCAGTAATATCCACTGGTATCTTCATAGCTGCCAAAGTCCAAAAACTAATTACAAAGCACGTATTTAATTTCTTCTTAGACCTCCTCACATCAAAAGGATTATAGCCTTTACCTTCTGTCCTTCAGCTTCATTCTATATGACATTTGGTGTCCTTAGGATTTTGATACAAACCTCAGTCATTTCTACACATACAACCCTGTTCTCATCTCTAGGCTCATAACATTGTGTGCCTCTTTATGTAAAACTGGTGTTTAAAAAAAAAAAAAAAAAAGCAATGAATGTAAGATGAGAGAAGATCAGAATCAGCAAAAGAACATATTGGAGAACTTCAAAGGAACTCTTGGATACAAAATAAAACAGTTCATTGTGTGGTAACCATAAGACTACATTTCATATACAATAGAACAGATTTGTGTGATCATGGCCTCTAAATTCTTCGCCATGGGAGCAATTCCATTAACTGCTATGTTTGCTGTTTTATATAAAGTTGGAAAACATTCTGCAACAAAATAATTATAAATAAATAAAAATAATTAATGGGGGAAAAAAAAAAAAAAAGGAACATATGAATAGTTCTTAAAACTACACATTTTACCATCTAGTTGCATTTCTCTGGAGACTTTGTTCACATCATCCTGTGATCGCCCATCAGTAATGACAACCAAAACCTTTGGAATGCCTTTTCTCATGCCTGCCTCTCCAGTAAATAAGATTTCTCTTGCATGTTTAATGGCTTTGCCTGAAATAGAAAAAAATTGCCAATATACTTTCTCTGTGACATAAATCCAATGGCTTTTCATATCATATGTTAGATATCAAAGAAAGGAGAAATCTCCATATGCTCTGTCTCAAAAATGCCTGCCCAGATGTATGTTTTAAGACCTGAACAATCACCATGAGACTGAAGTAAGCTGAAGACTTCGCTGTAAATGGATTTCAGTAGTTGCTGGATCCTTGGCAGTCTGTAAAATAGTGCAGTCTGATGATAGTAAAATAGAGATTTAGAAGTTTAATTCTGACCACAAGTTTTGAAAACTTGACAGCTTCAGCCATCAGTTTCTTCAGTCCAGAAGGTGGAATTGAAGAATATCTTTGAAAAAGGGTATTTGGTGCAGGCTAGAGGTAACAATAAATTCACTTTCTGGTTTGTAGGAGCACATCCAGGTAACAACTGAAAGTACCATGGTAGCATTTTCTTGAGTAAACTGAAAACGTGTCATTTTGATACTACTGAAATTTGATGCAATGCAACAGCTGCAAGAAATTTCTGCGCAGTCTGAGAATAATAAAACATATGGTTTCCAACTTAAACTTTAACCCTTCCAGTACTCATCTTTAATTTCTTCCCATCCTAGAGAGATGGGACTGAAATAAATTAATTAAAACATAACTGCATTCACGTAACTAACCTGTTCTTCCAGCTGACTTAACTAGACCACTAAGGCTTAACTGTCCTGGCTTATAACCAAGGAGACCCTCCACTTTGCCCACCATTTCCCAGTATTCTCTACAAGCTCCCTCCCACCTTCCCCCTCCTCACATTTTTCCATTTGTTGATTTCAACTTCCACAATCTCAAAAGCCATTTACTTCTGCTTGACTCTCTTCTCTCCTCCTCTCTCCCCCCCTGACTGTTTATCTCACCATTGGGCAGATGGTAGAAAATGAAGGGTACTCAGTGGTAGAAAATGAAGGGTGTAAACTGCAAGCTTTTTAACTTCAAAGCCCAACTTCTCATCTCCAGTGTGGAGATACCACATTCTCACTATTTGTACACCGATACCTTAAACCACTTAGCAAATGGAAAATAAAACAGAATCCTAAAATCTTTTGAATCAGAGGGGACCCTTAAAGGTCATCTAGTTCAACTCCCCTGCAATGAACAGGAACACCGCAGCCAGATCAGGTTGCTCGGAGCCCCGTCCAGCCTTACCTTGAATGTCTTCCAGGGACAGGCCATCCACCACCTATCTGGGCAACCTGTTCTAGTGCTTCACCGCACTTATTGAGACTAAATGCTTTACAGAGAGAAGCAGGGACAAAATCTGCATCATCGTCATGACCTTTCTCACCTGTTTTTGTATTTCCTCCTTTGTAGGCTATTTGCTGAATAGCCTCAAGAAGAGTCTCTTTTGTTTTGTATGCATTCAATTTAAATTCTGTCCTGGGATCATCACTGAATTGAATTATTGCCACCTGTGCGTACAGAAGATGTGTTTATTGTTAGAGCACCATCCAGTGTGTATAAGCAACAAGCAAGTGAATTAGAGCATTTAAAACAAGCATTTATCTTGTAATTTTGCTTCATCCTTAAATTGAAGCCAGAACTTTCTTCTTTTAAAAAGCATTCAAAAAAATAAAGTTTAATTTTACTCTCCAAAGCTTTGGCAACCACTTAATACTTTCTGGTTTCATTTTCCAGCAAACAGAATGAGAAAAGAAATATCCACTTTGGCAAAAGTACTCTCAATCCAGCCCAGAAGTAAAATCCTGCTTACAGATGCTCACACATGTACAGTTACTCACATGTGTACAGTTACTTGCACACAGAACTGCAAGGAGTTTATTCAGTCTCCATGAATGTATATCTGCACAAAAGCAACTTACAGCTGGGCAGCAGCACTGAAGCAAGCAATAGAAACATGCAAGAATGTGTTCTGATATATGCTGTTACTTGAGTCAAGACTTTGTATTTCAAAACTGTATATTAAATCTCTACAACATACCAAACACTAAACTTCATATTCGCTAAATGATCCTGAGGTGAATGGAGATACTCTCATCCTTAAACTAAGCATGCGTGTCAGATTCGGAAGCACCATGAGCAACAAAAGAACTAAATGAACCTTTCATTTTCCTTATCAACACCACTTCTAGCTTGTTTAGATATAAACACCATAGTGAGTACTTATGCAATAACATTAACAAAACAAATCTCATTAGACTGATTCAGAGGTGACTGATGCAATACTTCAAGCTTGCAAAATTAATACCACAAATTTTACCATACGATGTGTGTAAAATAAGATGTTAAAATAATTGCTGCCATAAAGCAGATGATATATTCTACGTAACTGTGAAATTACATCTATAACATTTTGATTCATTTCACTTCTGATGCCCCCTCTATCTCCAAATGTTGATTACCTGTGTTCCATCAGGGCCAATCTTATCCAAAGCTCCAACAGTGCTATACAGAAAGCTTATTATTTTATTGAAATTGTCATCTCCAATACTCCATGACCCATCCACCAGGAACACCAGGTCAGCTTTGGCTGCTTTGCATACTGATAAAAAAAAGCAAGTATTCCGGAATTAAAGCAGTTCCTCTGAAAATCTCATAAATCACTTTAGAAAATAAAACTGTCATGAAAAGTCTGTTCTAAATGTTAATCATGCTTTAGCAAAGTGACCTGCTGGTATTCATTTCAGCGTAAGTACAGAATCAGTTGAGCTCTGCAAGGGGTGAATGACCTGCGCTGACAGAAGACACTTTAAGGCCATAACAGTTATTTAAATCTAGGTAACCACTTCAACTTTTACTTAGGCTGTTAAATAAAGTCACACATGCACTTTGCATGACGTAGCAAGAATCTGTAATCCACTGTAGAGATTCTCTGTGGAATCTTGTCCACACCTTAGCTCCTCCCCTTAACTGCAGTATTTAGGAGCAGTGCAAGTTTCCCCAGACCATCTTATTTAAGCATGTTCTTATGCAAACTAGCAAGCAGAGCTTTACACATGCCCACAAGAGTTGTGCACTCTTTCACAGGAACCGGGAAGCTTCAGAACACAGCAGAACCCAATTCTATTGCTCAGGGTCAGAATATAGCAAGGTTAGCTTTTAAACATATTTCACCTTGAAAATAATTGTTCTTCTATATCCAGAGAATGGGATAGAAAGATAAATATCTGTGTTTAGCTTTCTGCTAGCTACACCTTGAATAATAAAAAATTAATAATAAATACAATGCTCTTTTTCCTGTACTTAGGGATTAAATTCTCGAACAGACTTTGTCCTCAGTTTCCAACAGTAATGATCTGCCTCACAGGAGTGTTCATGCGTCTATGTACAAGACACTACATGTTCAACTGATAAACAAAAGGAAGTCTGCATTTAAAGAACCTGAACATGGCCAACAATTTTGTCATTAACCGAAGCAGACATTTTTTCAAATCGTGCTGTTTTAAAAGTTCAGTTATCCCTAGGATATCTACTTCAGTCACAAAATATCTATGGTTTGAGAGTTCTGGAAAAAGAAAATCTCACAGATGCTAACCCTCCTTTCTGCAAATTTCAACAATACAATAATGATGTCAGATTTCTGGCTCATTAAATTTAAGCCAGCTGCCTTAACAGTGTAGTCGTAGCAAATGCATTTTGACATGTGATCTCCACAGGTCTAAAATAGTGTCAGAAGCAGAAAATCATGAAACATCTTGAAATTATTATAAATCCACACATGCAGCACTTACCTTCTTTTGCAGGAGGGATTGTAGGTGGTGGTGGTGTTGTTGAAGGAGAAGTTGGTGGCTGAGTTGGAAGTTGTACTGAAGAATAAAAGAAAGGAATGTAAAAATGCTTCAAAGGGAAGCCAAACTTATTTTACCTACATTAAATGCAGCATTTTCTACCCATTTCCACATTCCAAATTCATTATCTTTAACCAACTATTAATGCAGTGGGACAGAAAGATAGGTGAGTGTGTCTTCCTCTGCTGGTCACCTGAAAAAGGACTGTACTATTTGAAAGCAGTTAGTGGGTACACTTCAGTGTGAATGACAAAGGGTTGCTGAAATACTACAGGAGCTGTCCATTTCCCTGTTCCCCAGCGTAGCAGACCACGTGGTAGTCCCATTATTGACATATTATCCTTAATTCATTTCATAAAACATCAGTGTTCTTTTCCTTTCTGATAACATCTAGCCCTTAATCACAGAAAGTATGTCTCCACCCACACTGAAAAGAACAAGAGATTAGTCTTGCCATCCAAAACACTGAGACAGTGCAGAAGCAAGCCAGTGTCTGCATCCAGAGCAAACCACAGCCACACATTTCTGAATTCTCTGAAACACCCTGTTACGTTTGCAGCTAGAAATGCAGTTCCTAGCACAACTCTGCAGGACTGTGGCTTCCGTGTTTGCAGTAAAGTTTTAGTAAAGGTTGCCATACAGAAAACTGGTAACTCTGTCTTCACCTGCTCCTAAAAATAAGGTTTGGAATGATAAAACTCTCAGAATCCTACCTAAATACATGACCACTGGCTGAAAGCCTCTCTGAGTGCAAGAGCTCCATTTAGTTCATTTTGATACAGTTTTGGCTGAATTCTCAGAGCTAACAACCAGACGTTTGGTTGTTACCAGACATCGGTAGCGAAGGAGAAGTTTCCACCTTGGTTCAATAGCTTTTTTTTAAAATTTATTTTGCAATTGTTATCAATGCAATTATCGTAACAGGCAATGGAGGACATAAAAACATTATGTCTGCAAGTAACACTTAGTATTTGCTGTAACTTATGTGATGTTTAATAGGCAGCAAATAGAGTTAAATACAACAACTTCACAAAAGACATCTATCCTTGGGAATGCTTAGTGCAAACAGGACTCGTCACAAGCCCCACGTCCACACTGATGTTTGCTCCCACTGAAATTGATGTTTTTCCATTGGTTTCAACAGGAAAAAGGACCAAGACCCTGAAATATGTGCAAAGAAACTAATGTCCAGGACCTCCATGGACTCAGGCCAGGAGCTTCCACTTAGGAAATGCCACAAGTTGCTCTGCAGTGCTCACAGCACCAGAGGTAGATGTCTTCTTAAAACAGTGTCTTTTTTCTGATATGATACAGTAATTTGTTTGCATGAAAAATCGACATACAGGTCAAAGTGTCCTCTTCTCAACTTATCCTACTAAATTCCCTGAGTTGCAGAGCATGCAAAATGCATTACTCATGCACCTGTGCAAGTTTGTCCTATATAAGAGCCCAAAGTATGGGCAGGTGAACTTGTAGAGGACAACAACAAATGTTATCAACTATGAGAGAAGGGTAACAGTGCTGTGGTATTTAGCAATATAGTATGAGAAGCGTATCACCTAGACTGAAAGTAGGCTTGATGAAAGAAAGACATTAAAATGCGTTTACTTCATTCTGCTAATCCCATATTTTGTTTCATGGTATTTTGAATGCACGAGAGTAGGGTCCTGCCTTCAGAAACAGCTTCAAGGGGACTTTTTGTCTCATGTTATTGAGAATAACACTAGAAAGGTGGGGTCTTTTTCTTCTTTTCAAGTATATAGGTAGACTGGGTACCAAAGTCTCATTTAACTTTATGTTACAATGGTGAAAATTTTACTATATGACAAGAACTGGAGCATGTAAAACTTTCTCTGTTTGCTTCATTTTTCTCGTTTGTTTATTTTTCCTAACCCACCATCCCTGTTTCACTCTCATTAAAAAGTCCAGTAGCACTGGGGAATGTGACTTCACAAATGATACAAAGCAGCGGAGTAAGAATCCTCCGGAGAAGGCAGCCTTTTGTGCACTTCTGTAGAGGAGTCACAATGTAGTTAAAAAAATAAAACTCAGCTAAAGGAAACCGCATAGGAATAGCACATTTGTAGGCAAACAAAGTAGAAGAAACAAGCAATATTGCTGCTGGCTGAGCTCATATCTGCTTTACTCACGTGTTGTCTCCATGATGCTTACAGCAGGGCCCTCTATCTCTTGAAGCTGTGCATGGACACTGATTTTATATTCAGTTCCAGGCATTAGCTCAAAGAAGCAATGTCTGGGCGTCCCTCCACCAAGATTTACCTCTTGCTTTTTCCCATCTGGAATCAAAAAAAAAGAAATCATTAAAACATAGTTTCCATTGCAATTTTACTGAATAACATAACAGAAGTCTGAAATTAGAATGTTACTTGACAACCAACAAAGGGCAAGTAGTTGACAAAAACTTATAAACCCTATGCTGCCTTATTTCTTGAGATTCACCTCTCTGCTGTGACCTATGGGGGACATTTCTTGAACATCCTTTGTATAAATTAGCAGCTGAATTATATGCCAGACATCTGCAGGAAAAGAGATGAATTTTGCCCCTTTCATTGAAGTTAACAAAAAAAAATAACACTGTCATCAATGGGCTTTGGATCTGGTCCTAAATTATCAGTCTAATGAGGAATTGTTGCATTATGCAATTCCATGGCATCCTTTGTCTATGCCTCTGGTTCTCAGAGTCTATATAATGTGCTTAGTAATTGCAAGAGAGACTGAAGTGCACATTGTACTCCAGCTTCCACCAGAAACCACTTTAAATGATGGTTAAGAAACAGAGTTTTACAGGATTTTCAGATAAAGTCTGTTAAATTCTGAACTGGAGAGCAAGCTCTCAATGGAAAAAAGCCCGGGTACTGCAAATAACACATGGCGTATTTTTTAATAATAACAAGTTGTCAGCAAAATTTATAATTTGTACCAGAATGAAATACAGTAAAATATAAGTAACTGATCTCACATTCTACAGAGTATAAACACAAAATGCCAACCATGCACTACCAAGGAAAAAACATCTGTCACTTGTCAGGAGGTGTTAGATTAGTATGAAAATAAATGATGACTGCCTGAATGAGTCAAATACCCTATCTGACTAACAAAACTCTCCATGATAGACATCAATATGAAGCACTTGTTCACATTTAAGCTTACTTTGCTCATACTTAAGCTCTGTTGCCTCAGACAAAACAATTCTGGGAGTTCTATAAAATGAGGAACAAGGTACCAAAAATGCAGAATACTAGCTAGCTAGGAAATGTGTTGTCTTTTAACAGCAAAGACTGGTGCTTTCTGAACAGCTTATCTGTATTTCAGGCCTTCAGATAAACCATATCACTTGCCATAACACAGAAAGTCATTAATCTTTTATAATCAAATTAGTATTACTTTTCATGATACCTCTGATAAATGTAATTAAATGTTATTAACTACACTTCTCCCAAGTTATCCAAGCTTCTAATTTGTCACCATTCAAAAGATATATACTGGGGATAAGAGAATAATTGCACAAAATGTCACTTTCTGTGAGACTTCCTGTCTCTTCTGGCTACACCTGAGAATAACAGTGAAAAAGAAGAGACATCTGTCTATATAATCTGTGCAAAAAGCATCAACCATGTTGCCACATAAAAATATCTCATGCTTATCTAACTCATGTTAGATGAGTAATATTACTATGAGGTATAATTAACAGTCAGCTCAATGAGAACAGACAAAACTGGACCCTGTTCCAACAGTGAGCATGGTCTTTACTGGCTGGGCACTGGAACAGGCTCCTCAAGTGCAGTAGTCATGGCAGCAAGCCTGCTGGAACCCAAGAAGCATTTGAACAATGCTCTCAGACATTGGGTTTGAATTTTGGGTGTTCCTGTGTGGAGCTGGACTCCATGATCCTTGTAGGTCTTACCCAACATGGGATATTCTATGGTTCTGTGGATTCATTGAGGGCTCTCCCCTACTTAACTGTTCTACCCTAATCACTGTGATCACTAATGGATTTATGTACAATCTTAAATGTATTCTGTTCATCTTTTACCCATCTTTTGTCCCTCAACCACAAACACCTCATTTAATCATCTTTCTTCTACCAATAAGTAAAAAATTCCAACCAAAAAAAGGACAAGTTAACATCTATTTTATATAAAAAGACAGAAATGCTATTCCTACTCCTGAAACTTTCAATGTGTAGACAACTCTTTCATCTGCTCATCATTTCCAGTCTTTTGGGAGCCAGTCTACAATTCCAACCACATACAATTTCTCAACTCATGCAATTCATATCTCTGGTTTAGGCTGTAAATTCATATCTAACGATTTAGTAACTTACCAACAAGTGATTCTATAACTACTCTGTATGCAGTAGCATGTCTGTGAAGCTGCCACTGAGTACAGAGACTAGTCATGCGAACTTGATATGTATCCAAATTTGTCACACCCAGGTACACTGAAAATTAAATAAAAAAAAGAAATGAGATTTACATAAAAGAAAAAGCAACAAAAGAATTATAGTGAATTATATCTTGTCTCCTGTGGCAGCACCCTTTGCAACAACTCCCATCAGACCTCTGTTTTCAGGGAGCTGCAACACAGCTGCAGAGGGCTCACCTTCCCTAACTATAAGCCACAGTGTATGGGGATTGACTGTTGTACTTTATAATGACAATAAGAGGCTTTTATAGCTCTTCTTATAATGCATTAATTTGATTTATCAATGATGAAAGCATTCTACTAAAGGGATCTAATAACACTTTATTTATTTATTTATTTTTAAATTTCAAGAGCTGCTTACAAAAATGATGACAATGAAACACAAAAGTGGAAGGGAAAAAAAGTGCATATTTAGATCAGAGGTTTGGAGCCAAGATTAAATAATAAACATTGCTAAAAAAAATCAGTCACTACAAATCAGTATAAAATGTCATTATAAAAGCAGTACATCTGCCAAAAATTTTATTTTAAATTGAGGTTTAAATGTATAAAGACTAATTCAGACTCTACATAGGGAGTTACAGGAAGAAAAAAAAAAAAGAGTAACCATACTTTTCATTGAAGAGATTTGCATATATTACTAGGAAAATATTTGGCTGATAAATAATAGCATCTGTTTAAGACTCCAGTTTTGCTAATGTCCAGTAGATTATTAAGCATTACATATTTTGATAAGAAGAGAGACTTCAACTTCAAGAAAACAATTTTCACACAACTGGAAAAGACTTCCATGTGAAAATTTACTCAAGGAGCCGCACAAAGCTATATTTATAGTGAAAAACAGTCTGCAGAGATGTGAATAGCATGAAATCATTCTTACAGGTTTTGGCTACGCCTGTTAGGGCATCACTGAAGCCTGTTGAGTACGAAGCAAATACTTTCACACTGTACTCTGTTCCACTGAAGAGATTTAGAATGAGAATGGTATTAATATCATCTCCTACAAAGGTCTCCAATGCAGGACCAGGGACTGAAAAAAAAAAAGAAAAAAAAAAAAAAGAAAGAAAAAAATTAGAAAATCAGTTGCTCATCCACTCAATTAACAGGCAGTAAAAACAAATCTTAAGACCTACCCAAAATTACATGCAGCCCTAAAGTTACTATTTTTTTGTTTGTTTTTACCATGCACAAAGACAAAGACACTGCTCAGAACAGTGTACAGTTCTTGTATGGACAACACACTTGGGAAATTCAGCAGTGGGATTCATTATGGCAGGGCTAGACATTGGCATCTGTAAAAACTCTTTTGTTCTGCTTCAGTGACTTACTACTGCCCTAAATAGAGTGCCAAAGATCTCCCCAGTTTGATGGTGTGCCAGGAGCAACAGGGGACAGCAGACACCAGCCAGAACAGTCCCTAAGGGGTTCTTAACACAACGGCATCATTTAACACTGTGCAAAAATGATAATGAAAATAGAAAAGAATAAAACTATACCAAATCAGAAGCGCAAACAGCTCCTTTTTCACCTCTCCAAGATGTTCTGGATAGACTTCAGAAGCCAGACGAAAGTATTGCCTTTAGATTTTGCTTTAGTCCCTTAATGGTCACAGTTTTGTTTGCTATCAATAGAGGACATTTTTCTAAAGAACTGTGAACGAAAATAGGTGCCTTGTCTAGCTGCAATGTGCAGGTGGTCAGATGCAGTATAGACAAAATGATCCATGAATAAAAAGGCAATTATCTGGGACAAGTAGGGCAGCAGAAGTAAGTCAAAGAAACGAAAGCTTTGTTTGTGTTGTAAGGGGATGGAAGTCGAGGACAGGAGAACTACAGAAGAGAGGTACAGGAAAAGAAGAAATGTAGTTTCTGAAGTAAACAGGAGATGGGAAAAAAATGACATAAAAAGACAAACTGAGTGAGTCAGGTTTGATCAACACTACGAAGGAAATCTTATGGGAATCTTACTGCTGCCTACATTATGGGAGGGGAAAGCAAAGATGTATCATTTTCCTCTGAGGCAAACAGGAAGAAGACAAAAGGAAACTGCTAAAATTTGAAATGTGGGAAATTTTGATTAGATATTAGGAAAAACAATTTCAAAGTGAAAGCAGTCAAAAACTGAAGCAAATGCCTAGAAATGTTTTGAAATCTCCATTCTTGAAGATATTATGAACTTGGCTGAACAAGACCCAGTGACACCACTTCCAAGTTGGCTCTGTTTTGATCAGGGAGCTAGAAAGAATTATCTCCCAAGACCTGCATCACTCTGTAACTACAAAATTCTCATATTCAAAAACTGAGACATCGAGTTAACATAATTTTTTTAAAGAGGTAACTGCAACCATTAGATTTAGTACAAAACTAGGAAAAATATTGCATTAAAGTATAGAACATACTGTCAAAAGCAAATGAAAATTAAAAAAAAAAAAAAGTTTAAAAACTCACTGTTGATAGATTTGTAGACAATTCTGTAACCCATAGTCGGTGATGGTGGCGCATCCCAACTAATACGTAATCTGTTGTACCATTCATCTGAGACACGTAAATTTCTAGGAGCGGATAAGGGTACTAAAAGGAAATGAAACAGCCTTTACAAACGTAACTTGTACAAACACATGCGTAAAACTCAAACATGCACATTCATGAAATATTCAGCTTTCTCAAATTTATGGGCAAATCTGCCAGAGAGAGAGCTTTGTATCAAATTCTTCCTTGGAATTATGCTGATAGATTAATGTCAGTGTACTTCAGAAACTCATATCAAGTTATACTAAGAACTAATCAGGACCTTTATTCAACAAACCATGAATTTCCAGGTAAATTCCTGACTTTGTTCACAAGGTTTTTTATTTAATGTAAGGCAATTCAGAAATAATGTTCTTTCATTTATATAGTTTATTTCAACACAATTGCACTGAAGTTTTCCGAGTATAAATCCTGTTTTTGTTTCTAATTTCTAATGACCTTTCAGATGTAATGATCTCACACACACACACAAAAATTAACACATTAACAGTACAATAGCTTGCTTGATACAATCCCAGCAGGCACTATTTACATTATTTTCTACATTTGCTGGATTGTCCTTTGTGGGCTATCTCAAAACTGGATTTACCAGTTTTGCTCTCAGTAAGTTTTTCTGAAGATCCACTATATTTAAAATTCAATCTGTCAATTAGAAGCAGCCGATTGCTTATAAGCCAGTGAATTGAGATTAATATAAAGCTCTTAAATCATATTCATCAAGCAAAGTAAGGCCATGTTTATACTAAAATATACCACTACAGTTAGGGATAAAAGACCAAAAGAAAGAGCCTTTGTTCATACATACTCTGGTTCAAGAAGAGCAGAAAGTTCACACTTACAAGTTTTGCCAGGAGCTGAGACGCTGACTCCCTCCCCATCAGCATAGATTGGAGTAATTGTAACTTTGTATTCCGTATCAGGCAACAGAGGCTGAAGCAGAAGAGTGTTCTGTCTCCCAGGCACCATGATCTGGATAGTCAGGATACCAGAAAGGAGGACACGGGAATAGAATAGAATAGAATAGAATAGAATAGAATAGAATAGAATAGAATAGAATAGAATAGAATAGAATAGAATAGAATAGAATAGAATAGAATATGAGCTAGTGTTTCCTGTTAGTATTTCCTGTACCAAACCTGTTCTTTGAAGTGATATTATTGGAAGCAACTGTCCCAAGGCTCAAACTCTTGTTTTGCATCCTCACCATCTCAAGCCCATTGTGTGAACCTACCACCTGAGCCAGTAACCTCACATATTTGGCAAGAAGCTGACAGACCTGCAATAAGCCACTTCAAATCACCAGATAAAAGCAGGAAGTGAGCCCCCAGGAATTTTGTTATTTTAAAGAGAAATTATGTATCTGAGGATGCTGCATTTAAATTTTCTGAAGCTGATAACTCAGAAAAGAAGAAAGCTCTTATCAGATCTAATGCTCCAGGACACACTTAAACTACTCGTAATTTTGGCAAGGGATACACAGAATGACATTAAGCTAGTACACCCAGGTGCTGAGACCTGTCAAAGAAATACTTGATCTGCTTTTCAAAACTGGAAATTATATTAGGACAGAAACACCGAAAGACACATGCATGACCTTCTGTGTTAAGGTCCTCTACACATATACCCCAAACATGCAGTCCAGGTTTCAGAAAAGACCCACCAAAATCTTAGGTTTTTAGAAGAGGGAATGCAAGCACTGAAAATTCTCATGTTTCACAACAGGATCGTCCACAGTACAAGAGGGGTTTTAACCGTGTGAAAAATTCTTGGCTTGCAGGAAGAAAAAAAAATGTGATCCTTCCAGCAAACCCAAGAAGGAACATGTAATTTAGGGGTTGACTCTTCTGTAGGGAAAAGTATCCTATTACATTTCTTGTCCTTGATTTTCAGCCAACTGTCTCAAGGATTAAAAAGTTTATTAATATTTTTATGGAGAGGGAGGAGTAATTGGAAATTAGACAGAAATCAGAGCCAAAAAAACTAAGTATCCACCACAGAATTGTCACACTATACTATATATAAGCCCAAATTCCACAAAACTTTTGGGTTCTGTTTAAGAAATGTATTTAAACATATGAACACTATTTTATTTTTTTTTTCACATCTATATTGCACCTCCCAGGTGCTTGAAACCACATGAGAGAACACTTTTCTTCAGTTTAAAATGTGCTTAATTTTAACCATGATCTTAAGTAATGCTTTGTTAAGTAAAGTACTTACTCATGGGATTAATTTCAAAAATGAAACTGAATTGTGACCAAAGATGATATGACTTGAGTGTGTACTTAAAATTAAATAATTTGTGGAATTAGAGCCCAGACATCTACCTAAGATCATGAGGTTTTGAGTCAATTCACCATGCCTTCTGATAGCCAGAACTTAACTACCATTTCTTACAGTTATAATTTTGTTTTAAAATAATAGTCATTGAATATTAAAACAATACTATAGGCTTAAGATTTAAAGCAAACAAACATACAAACAAAAAGCATATAAATAAATAATTAAAGAAACCAACCTTGTACACATTTTACAGAAAGTACAGGAAGGGGACAGTCTTTTAACCTTCTTAGGTTTGATCCTGCATTTGACTGTTTGCCTGCCATGAATCAGGTGCCATAAGAATTACAATTCTGAAGTTCTATCTCACAGTAAAACCAAGTACAAATCATTTCTGACCACAGCAGGAGTTCTTTGCAAGAAGAGATTGTGCCTTAGCAATTATTAAGCAACCTTTTCAAGTTCATGAAACCATTCATAAGAAAGCTATACAGACCGTTCTTACCGCTTCCTCGGCACGGTCACCTTTGGCTGTGAGATAGGTCACTCTGAACTGCTGAACATTGTGATCTGAAATGTCCCACACCACCCTCAGACTTGAGGTTGTTTCATCATCTATAACAAGATTTCTGACTCCTGTTCGAAAAACTAAAGCCAAAAGTAATTTAATTAGCATTTTATCCATTCTATTTTTAGATTTAAGATTGTGCTGATTATCACTAAATTTATTCTAGGACAAATCCATCCAGTTCAGTCATACTTGAGCTTAACCACATACATTAACAATGTAATTAAATAATAGCTATTATAACAGGATAACTACTATACTGCCATTAATATGCATTATCCCATTTGCTTTATTTATATTACTTAGCTTATGGAGCATTATAATAATAAAAAACTAACTGCAGACAGGATATTAGGGAACAAAAAAAATGCAGAACTGTTGATTTATAAACTTCAGTTTTTTAAGTCCCTAGTAGACAAAGAACCCTCAAAAATTAACAAAATTCTGAAGAATATTCAAGTTCATGTTTATGTTCATGCTTACAAGAGACAAGAGAGTCAGATTTTCCAAATTAGACTCAGTTTCTGTATTCCTATGTAGCATCTCTGGAACCGTTCAGATTTCTTACACAGCATAGCAGGTTGGCTCCTATCCCACATGTGGCATGTACAGGAAGCTGGCTACACAGAGAAGTGTGGTGGAGTGGCACAACAGCATGCACCTTTCACCAGTGATGTCCCTCGCCAGGAGCCTACACCTCAACAAGACCTTCCATGACAGCGTGCTGGCCACAGAAAGCATGAGGATTTGGTGTTACCACCCCTCGGTACTATCACAGCTCTCCGCCCCTAGATCCGAGTGTGCTAGGTTGCAGAAAGTCTCAGTTCTTTGTCTTCAGCATTTAAACTGTTTACATTAATTTTATTTACCTGCTATGGTGGGCTTAGGAGTTGTGGTAGTGGTGGTAGTAGTCACAGTGGTAGGTATTGCAGTAGTTCCCGCAACTGAAAAACAATACTCAGCTCACAAACAATTCAACAAGATAAGCCACAGTATTAACCTTGTATTTCTAACTACAACAACAAAAAAGGTGTGTTGAGACCTACAAATATCCCACACACTTCAGGCATTTCAGAGATTACAAGGGAACTATTTATTTCACTTACTTGAGGCACATAGATGTGCAAGAGCAGTCCTTAGATCTAGTGATATGACATGATTATAAATCGTACAGTTAAACAAGAATATGTATAGTCTTCCACATTTCTGGCTTAGCTGAGAGTAGTGGCCTCCACTTCGATGATTTGTTAAAGCTGTCATATTTACTGAGCTGAGCACTCTGTAAAGGTGTTCATTATTGTCCAAATTAAAACTGAATGTGTGCTCAGTAACAATAGGCAATGCCAGCATCGTTAGGATGGGCAGTGACTTATTAACAAAGGACTGAAGATTAAGCTTGTAATTAATAAGAATCAATTATATTTTTGAATCTACACATGAAAAATATAGTTGTTTACTTCACCAAGTTGCTATCCATCAAAAGAGAATCTGCACATGAATTTAAGAAATATCTTTTCCTCGCTGAACAGAACAAAAATGATCCGTATCAGTTTACATCATGTCAAAGAGTATCCTAAGATGTACTTCAACAGAAATTTACTGATACTTTAGAAATAAGAAAATCAAACATCGTCCCCCATAAAAGCTCCCTTTGTAAGCCAGAAATAATTTACTGAATAGGTGCTTCTTCCATAACCTTCCAAGAGGTTTTTTGGAAATAAATAAATAAATGAATAGATTCCATTTCTTTATAGTAAACCCACAAAATTCTCATTTCTTAGAGAAAAACAAAGCCATCAGCTAAGGGCAAAACGTTTTTCATATCTCCCAGTACCTTATATAGAGAGAAAGGACACACTTGGTTTTTTAATCCATGTGATTGAGTAATGCAAATTTCCACAAATTGTACACTGCTCCAGAAATAGACTTAAAACATAAATACATTTTCAGTTCCTTGGCAGAAGACAGAAATAGATGAAAATCTTCAGGGAAGTGATTTTATCTCATATTATTCTAGCAGGTTTATCAAGTGCAGAAGATGAAACTGTATGTGCACATAAACCGGCTTTCTGGCCTAAATCAGAATTCCACTTACAGAAGCTCAGTGTTAAGAATACTCTACTAAATTGCAATGGGTTTAAACGTATGGCTAAGTGGGTCCTAAATATATGACCGACACTGAATCAAAGACTTCAGCAATCTAAATGAAATTGCTGGCTACTATTTTGGTTACAACTATAAATTACACTGTATACGATTTATAAGTTTTACCTTTTTTACTTCCATATTAATTTCAGAGGATACCCATGTAAAATTTCTGGACACTTATTTCAGCCAAGAGTGAACACCTCTCCAGTGAGTATAAATTACGTAAATAAGAAAGAAAATGGCATACCATAAATGCCAAGCATTTTCAACAAAGTTCCTGTTAAGTATTAACATTAAAACATTTATTTCCTCCCCTCTATTTAATATATATCTTAATGAAAAACTGTGTTCCAACACTAAAAGTTGAAATGTAGGATGGAAGCATATATTTCCAGATCCTATGGTTATTAACACCACTGCTCAGAAAAGGAGCCAAACCATCACTTTGATTCAATGCCATCTACCTTATAATATTAAATTATACATCAAATTTAAATCATTTAAATGTCTCTAAAAATGATATTCAAGAGTTTGTCTTACATGTAGCTCCAAGAACAGCAACAACTTCACTTTCCGTTTCATCATCAAAAACTGCCAGCAAAGAAACTTCATATTCTGTGTTGGGCAACAAACCCTCAATAACATAACTGTCTGCATCTCCATTTAAGACAACCTAAAAAGCAAAGCAAGATTAAAGAAAATCACTCGATTAATTTACACAAAGTGACTGAAGTCAAAGAAGAAAAATAAATTCTGCTTTAAAACAACATATATCCGCACTCAGGTATGCCCAAATAATTTATTACCTATGATAAAATTAAAAGTATCACAAACTAAGACTGGAAAAAAAACAAAAAAAAAACAAAAAAAAAAACAGTGTTAAGAAAATTTTAAATGTATTTATTATCTTGTGGCTGGCTTGATTACCTTAACACGTAACCTTACTCTTTCACATAGAGTTGATGAACTGCTAGGGCTCAACATACGTATTTCATTTGAAAAACTTTAAAATTCAAAACATTCCTCATTGAAAGCAATATAACAGTGCAAGTTAGCTTTCATCCATATTTCTACCATTCAGTCACTGTCATGACAAGCATACTTAGTACCTCTGTAGCTTTACAAAATGCCGTTTCTATATTAGATACATAATCTGAGTTATGATTCCATGCATTTGAAAGCTACGTGAAGAATACAGGTAAATGCACTCTGCAACTAGTTGCAACAAATGTAAAAGGTTACTACTAATTCCACCAAGCCCTATGTGCCATAAATCACTACACTGCCACAGACCAACAGCACATTGGCTCATTCTTCGGTAACCACTCATGAGAATGAACATGGTTACTTCTGACAGTTTAAACAGAGGCTTTCCACTGTTTTTACTAGGTCTGTTTCACTATGATTGAGCAGGGTGAGGGACAGGTCATACGATCAATATCACGGATGGATTTAATGTGAGTACACATGAGATGTTGATCTGTTTCAGGAAATTGGTGGCAAACTGGTGGAAGGTGTAATTTTTCCGTCTAACAAAGCTGGACCCAGAAAGGATGTCCATAGCCAAAGAAATCAAGCAGACTGCATGCTGTTACAGAAAGAACATTTGCAGCAGACTTGGAGATTTATGAGATGTGCTGTTGAGAAGCTGGCTATATGTCATGGCATTTAAAAAGTAATTTTCTACCTATGACAGCAACAGAAGATTCACACGTGCTATGTTAACTGTAAGAACGCGGCTTTTCCTTATGATTTTTGTGTTTCATAGATTTTTATTGGAAGGGGTCAACAGATGGGTAGGAACTGGAGCTAAAGGAACTGTGAAGCAGAATAGGAGGAGACTGCAGTAATTCCAGTGAAACTAGTTGACTTGTCTGGGGAATAATCACTACCTTATGTAGATAAATACTATCAGAAAACAATCTTTCTTGGACAAGTTTTTATAGGTTTTTATAGGCCATTATATAAGTGAAATTGAAATAAGACACTGGAAACCAAACAATATGTAAATGCTGCATAATATCTACTACAGCAACTAGCAGAAATAGAAAATCACACTATGTTCTATCCATGACCCCAGATTTCCTAGGTTGGAAAACAGGAACAGTCCAGGAAAAACAGATATATATATATATATATATCCTTGGGAAGAGGGACTCATTAACTAATCATAGACTTTCTGAACTCTGATACAGAAAACAAAAGGAAAAATAAATTAGTTGGGCTCGTGTCTTCTACAACTATCAGACAATGAATTGGGCAGCCCACACTATGCACTCTAGCATCTATTTTCCTGGGAAAAATCCAGAAATCAGCTTCGGTGAGTCTAGCTGTATTCTAAGTAGGTATAAGTAATATCTTTCTTTCCAGTTCCCCAGACCCTCTAGTCATATGTGTCATCATAAAATTCCTACACATAACGACAATCTTACACATAACCTTGGCAAACTTTCTGCAGCATAGCTTATAGCACTCTCCACTCCCTGCTAATTTAGCCCACAGAGATGAACGCAAAAAGAACACAAAGAGCTGAATTTTCAAGTGGAGAGGACAAATAACAGAAGCAAAAATAGTAACAAATACAGGAATAGAGCAGCATGCATTTCCTACTTTAAACTACAAATAAAAGGTCACCTTTAAATAACATATTCTAGTCTTCTGTGCTAACATCCCACTATGGTCTCCTCACACATCAGCAGTGTGGGTGAAGTAAGTTGAGGTGTGTGTAATTCTCAACACCATTCCATGACCCCACTCAGCTAATTGGCAAGTTGGGTCTTGGGAGAAAGGGAGGGAGTGCATGTTTTTTCTCTGCATGACTGATCACTTAGCTGGGAAAGAAGCTTAAAGAGGCAGGCAACAGCCTGGAGGTATTGTGCTATCCTAGGCATGACCCCATTAGAAAGGTCACGCAAGGAGAACAAGAAAGCAGCTTGGGTATTTTTAATATTTTAACACAGAAAAAATAGCAAGGCCTCCAGCATTTCTTAATGAATACACTGAACAAGTAAAACCATACAAGTTCAAATATTTTCTGACCACTAATTTTCATACTCAAAGGACACCACAGGCAACGTAAATCTCACCCCTCCAAAAAAATCACAAGGCTTAAAGGGTTTCACTGACAACTACTCTTTGGAGCTTAGCAGAAACATTTGTGCAAACAAATCAGTGTTGCAGGAGGATGCCAGGGAATGACCCATGCCTGCTCTCTCACCTGCCAGTTCCTTCTTTATCCTGCTCCTTCCTGTAATTTCTTTCAATAGTTTGCAGAGCTACCTCTTGTTGGGTCAAATAATTGGACTCAACTACATCTACAGAAAAAGACACTTAACCTAATTTTGAAAAGACTGCTTCTTGTCCTAACAGATGAAGAGAATGATGCATGAAATCTAGGCACTGGTCATCTTTCCCCAACATGCTTTCTACCTCAATCAACTGTTTTCAGACCTAGCCTCTCTTCACAGTGTTTATGCCAACAGAGCAGGATGTTTGAGACATAAAAGATAGAAGAGCATGAAAGAAGAAAATACTATGAGGGAACAGATAATAAAAGAGACAAAATCAGTCAGAATACAAACAACAGAGATTTTGGGAAGGGAGAGAAACTGCCTGTTACAAACCACTTGGAAAAAGATAATAAAACAAAAACAGTCTGATAGGATGAAAAATAATTTAATAATTTAGACTAATGAAAATGGCACTATGGCAAAGATGCACAAGGGCCCACAGCAAAAAATACAACATAAACAGCTAAACTTTTACCTTTCAAACCTTTTGTAACTAAGGCTTGGTGGTCAATTGTAATGTGACCAGCTTATTAGACAAACATGCATCCTTATGCGATCATATCACAGATCTGGCTGAGTTACCACCATCTTCTGGTAAAATGAAGAATATAAACCTCTAAAAACTGAAATAGCACCAAAAATCAAAGCTAGTTCTATGCAAGTGGCACAGTATAGGCTGTTAATCACAAAAGATGCATTCTCTCCCTTCATCTTCAAAAATAAAGTGGAATATTGCTTTGATTATGGTTTTGAATGCTTTGTAACAGGACGGACCTTTTTCCAAGCCAGGCTTAATCAGCAAAAGTTGATGCAAAGGACCTCAGAATCAAATTTCTTGTTCTGTTTCATACCCTCAAAGAGTCAAGGCAACTCACCTCTTCAGCTTCCCCTCCATCCAAAGGAATCCATGCCAATCTGTAAAAAGCAATATCTGAGGAGGTGGGTTTCCAGCTGACCCTAAAACTATCTGTTGATGCTTCATCAACTTCCAAATGCTGAGGAGGTGGTACTTTTCCTGCAAAATATTAGGCAAAAGAAAAGTAAATTATTCTCTGAAACTTACATAGCAACATCAAGAATGCACCATTTCATTTGTAGCTTGTTACAAAGAGTAAAACATGGAAGATCGATGACAAATGCACAGCAGATTCTTTGCACACTTGTACACTTGGGGCAGGTTTTTTTTTGCAATTGGAGAGGGAGATGCACATAATATATGTTCTTTATCTGCTCCAACTGTACAAGCTTCCTAGTTCTTTCTCCACTGGAGTAGCTCCATGCAATCCTTTTCTTTGCCCAGACCTCTATTTGCCATGCTCCTTTTTTTACCTCCACCTCAAACTATATTCCTAATCTCTGTCCTTTCCACACACTGTCTGTCACACCATTTCCATTTGTTATTTGCATGCAGGTACCAGGTTCTTCTTCTGTACATGTATGGCCTCCTTTCTCTTCCACCTCAAGTTTCTCTTTCCTCCCTCAAAGTCCTTCTTCTATTCTTATGTTGAAAAGCATTACTAAGTGCCATCAGCCATTTGTTTAATTCACAATTTGCAGAAAACTGTTACAGAAACCACAACTGTACAAAAAAGACTACAAGAGCCTTACATGTCTTACATTTCCTTCTACTGGTGTTTGAGTTTCTCTCTGTATAGAAAAGTTTCTACTCTTAATTGCAGAGATAATTCGATGGCTAACTATATGGTTCAGAATTCATCACACTGCAGCCAGACAGCCAAACGTCATCACACTGAATGATACTTCAGAAAGCTGGGGAGACAATTCCCTTACTACCTAATTGCAATAAAATACACTTTAAAATGGCTGATTGTGAAAAGACTGAAAAAACAAACCTTATTAACACTAATGCTTCCATGATGTCACACTATTCCCACAACTAAGGTCCCACAGTAAAGGCGTAACAAAGTCAAATACTCCAGTGAAAATAATGGAAAGCATCGCATATATGTGAATCCACAGTCATAGACACTTGCTGTTACCGGCCATGTTTTCCAGTAAAGGATGAGAGCATCAAAATTGTCCTTGGAAAGCCTTTAAAAGTTTGGACATACTTACTTGTGGTAAAGCTGCCAGTAAGTGGTTCAGATTGTCCTTCATCATACAGGGAGAAAATAGCAACAGTATATTCTGTAAGGGCTGTCAGACTTTTTAAAGTATGTGTTGAAACAGGACCAACTTCCACCTAGAGGAAGTACAATATGCAATACACGTTGATTATACATTAAGAATAGCTTTGCTTAGCACCACAGGAGAAATGCAACCGATGTAGAACAAACAAAAGAAGTGCCAACTGCTTTTTAAACGGACATAAAGGAATAGCTGAAAGGTAAGTAAAAACCTACTGAACATTCTCACATTATAAATTATATTACAAGTCTAATATATTCAAAGCAATTATCACAGAACCATTGGATATCCAGAGGTGAAAGGGACCCATAAGCATCACACGACCAGATATGCACCAGAAGAAAACACGATTACTTGCTGACACACAAGAGTTTTTTTAAGGCTTAAGTTATATACTACCATTTATTTTGTAATGGAGCTGGCCTGTCTTAATAATCAGAACCATTTACTGTGATCTTTAAAAAACTTTTTTTGCATTCTTTTGGATTTCTCTATTAATGTAATTCCATCCCATCTTTCATTCTGTGAATGATTATTGATGTTAAAAGATATTATAAAGCAACTTTAGTAACTAGTGACAACTAAATATTGCATAACTTTTAAAATGTATAAATTTAAGTTAGAAAAATTGTTGCCACTATTCTGCTCAAGTCAGATCCTGTTTCTAGGATGCAAGTTTTTAAAACATAATTACTGCAATACATGTTAAGAAAATGTGTGGAAGTCTTCAGACAGTCTTTTTGAATGACCTTGCGTTCGTGCGTATGACATTGAAAATCTTGTTATCCGGACCAAATCAAGAATAAATGTTTCCACACTAAATACACAGTCAAGATTCTGATCCTATAAACCATTATTCACTTGGGTACTTTCCTCCAATTTAAATACATCAGGAATGACTACTCTCATATGTAAGAAGCATACAGCACTGCGTCCTACACGATTCCTTCCAAATGGAATTCTACAACTCTTATGCTTATATGCTCTTAATAGCACTAAGTTTCAGAATTCTTTAGCAAAGCATTTCTTACAGCTCACAAAGTAGCTTTTGTTTACAAAGGTTACACTTCATAATTACAGAAGTCTATGGAGGACTGAGATTGGTTAAGAAAAATGTGGAGCTAATGATTTACCTCATTAGTTTCTGTTCCATCTGTTTTAACATACATGATGCGATAGCCCTTCACATTTTTGGAAGCAGGATCCCACGTTAGCTTAGCGCTATTGTGTCCAACATCAGAAAACTTCAAGTTTGATGGGGGACTTAGAGGTACTTGAAAAGGAAAGAGAAAAGATCATGGTATGAGTTGCAAAACTTTTCCAATCTTTAAACTAAGCCACACATTTTCCATTAAAAAAAATATAAATATTGGTCATTTTAATTAAAAGATACATTCTCTTCATCAATGGAGCTACAGGAGTGCATTAATCAGGTAATATCACAGAATCACAGAATGACCCGGGTTGGAAGGGACCTCAAGGATCATGTAGTTGCAACCCCCCTGCCTAGCAGGGCCACCAACATACACATTTACTAGATCATTGCCCAGGCCAGGTTGCCCAGGGCCCCGTCCAACCTGGCATTGAACACCTCCAAGGACGGGGCATCCACAACCTCCCTGGGCAGCCTGTTCCAGGGCCTAACGTTAGCACTCTCCTAGTAAAGAACTTCCCCCTAACATCCAACCTAAATCTTCCCTCCTTCAACTTGGATCCATTTCCCCTAGTCCTGCTATTGTCAGCCCTTTCAAAGAGTTTACTCCCCTCCTGGGTGTAGGTTCCCTTCAGGTATTGAAAGGCTGCAGTGAGGTCACCCCGCAGCCTTCTCCTCTCCAGGCTGAACAAGCCTTAAATAGGCTTATCCCTTTGCTGAAGTGGAACCATGACAGGTGTATCTTAACTAGAACTGAAAAAGAAATTATGCTCCTGCTCGTAGTGAATACAACCTACACAACATTTATAAATAAATTTATGTTTACATTTGTATATCAGTATAACTCAACTAGATCTGTACCCCATATGCAGTTGTTTTCCAAAAGTGTTCCATTAAAAGATTTCCTGACAAGAACATTTTGACAAAACATCTTCTGAACATAAAAGTCTCTGACATAAAACCAAATTTGTACAAAAGCATATCTCATTTAGAAGGTTGCTAAAGTTGCAACTTCTTTTTTTTTTTTTTAATATCTGCTTAACCTTTCCCGTTTTTTACACCTTCTCTATGTAGAATCTGTGATCCTCTGAAGGCTGTATTTGGATGAAGCTGTTTCCTAACAGCAACCTCAGTTAAAATCATATTTATAAACTATGCATTCATCGACTATCATGAGCTGGAGGAAAACAAAGACATGCAACAGTCTCAGATTGCTTTTATTTTCCTGTCATATAAAAGGAAGTAATTTGGGTTGTCTCTGCTACTCTGTATTACCCCAACATCTGTTAATTTTATCTGAGTTGTGAAACTTGTCTCTATCCATCCCGCCTTCACACACACACTCCACACCAATCCACATGGACAGATAAATATCATCACTTCAGAAGTTGTTTCCCTCATACAAAAGCACATGGGAGAAAGAAAATATTATATGGGCTTGATATTTACTGACTTGGAATCTCCAAGCAAATGCCTACTACCTTAGGAACTGTCAAGTCAGCTTGGCTATGAGGAAAGAGAAGATGGGAACAGATCGGAATTATACTAGATGGATTTGCCACACTGTCTGGCGTTCAATATATTCTTCTGAGTCAAGTGAAGGGATTATCATGTGCTGGATTTCATTTATACTTTCTGTCAGTCATGGAATTCACTTCCTTTCACCAGCCTGGACATACCACAAAATGCTTTAGTTTCAGCTCTTTCCTTTTGGAACACAATTGCTAGACAATATTGCTCACAAGTAGACATGCAGTTCTGCCACCAGAATAATGCGATGTTTACAGTGAGAGATGGATAAATCCTGGCCCCTGAAAAAACTCCACCCCAGAATAAGAATACTGATCATGCCTGTTTGGCACAAAGAAAGGTTTCACTCCAGTCATTGAGATGACACAGTGAGTAGAATAATATTTTTAATAAATACATACTATCTGATACTACATGTAATGCAAATTAGACAGATCATTCTATGGGCAGATATATATGGTCCAGGAAGAAAATACTACATAGCCTGTTCTTTAGTTGGAAGAGAGAAATAATCCCAGAAATTTAAAAATAAAAATAAATAAAAAATTGCTAAAATCTGAATCAAGATAGGGAAGACACTATCATTGGACAATGACCATTTGTGACAAGTGAGCTCATAAAGAGCTTCCTTTTTGCACAGACTGCCAAATGCCTGAACAATCAAAGCCTGTTTGAAGACTATTTGAATAGCTGCATACAGAAGATTAGAATTAATCCTATTTCTTATTACACTGCTAAAGACAAGCTGGCTTTCCTGAGTCACCTTAAATATAAATGAAGGTTGCAGGGTACCTTTTTTTTTCATTCTGGTCTAGTAACAGCAATGATGATGGTCTGATTAACATATGTTACTAGCTCCTGTGATCAAACATTGAGGTCATGAATTCTCAGCTCTTGCCAATGTATCTGGAATTTGTATGTGATCATCTTTCCAATATGTTAGCCAGGTTAAGAGCTGAGCAGCCTCCAAGATCATGAGACATGAAGTGAATTCAGACTGGCACAGTCACAAACTACACAAACTACTGTTCAGGATAAATGAAAAGCAGATATTGGGCAGATATTAATCAAAACCAGGAACAAATAAATTTTAAAAAAGGAGAAGGAATGGGAGTCAAACAATAGGAGAGAGAAGGACACAGAGAGAAAGGTCAAAGACTTGATGCTCTAAGCATTAAAAATCTTCCATGCTCTTTTCAAGCCCACAAACATACCCAAGTTGAGTTAGTTCTCTCTGTGCTTGTCTGTCTTCAACTGTCCTCTCTGTCATAGGCTTTTTATTTGTTGTCGGCCCAAATGCACTGACACTCTTAGAGATGACCTGGTTCACACAGCACTCCTGGAGCTTCTTGACTGACCCTACAAGGCCTTTGCTCCAGCCCTTCTTTATCTTAGCACTCACGTGCCTGAACTACTCTCACCTACTGCATATAAGTCACTTCCACACTGTCCTACTCAAGCCAGGAACACAAAACAAGAAGGAATCAGTCCCCTGCTGGGAACAATAAAAACATCACTGAATGCAGAAATATTCCTGCAGCACAATTGCTTATTTTCAATTCCTTTGCCTTTCAAATGCTGAAGCTATTTAGTGAGCTGACATACAGTGCTGTGTACAGTTAGTAAAGGACAGAGTTTAGCTGGCAAAAATCTTACTGCTTATTAAAAACACGTCATCTATCATGAGTGCACAGGCACTTTCCAATCCCTCATTTACCAGATGTTAGGCAGTGGGGGTTGCACAAAAATCTCTTATTGCTTCTTTTCCATCTGTACTGTCTACTGCTGAGACAGAGGAAAGAATTTCTCCATGTGAGCATACTCCCTCCCCCAGACACACCTGGTTCTGTGGCTGTAGGAGACTAAACAGTGGTCTCAGTTTAGCTTTACAAGGTGACCTTCATTCAACTTCAGCAAGCTCAGGAAACTATCATTAGTTCCACTGAATCTACAGGGATACACATAGTATAGTACTGCTACCAACAAGAGAAAAGAGTTCACAATTCTGTTCCATATATATTTTTTTTTTTTCAGAAACTCGCATCCTATGCCTGTATAAATCCACAGCATTTGCATTAAGAAACAAAAGTACAGTTGAGACTTTGTCCTATGGACTATTCAAATCAGATTTTAAAATCAGATGTCTTTTCTAATATGAGCAAAGATTATTCTAAAATTTGATTAATACTGAAGTGAATATAGGTATGTACTACCCACATGTCGTTTCTTGTCCAGTAAGCGGATCACTAGCTTCTTCTCCAAACATGGCATAAACTGTAACTGTATATTCTGTATTCGGCAATAGTCCATCCAGCTCAAGTTCAGTTGAGGCCTCCCCGATTTTTATCTAAAAATACCATAAAGAAAAAGACAAATATTTCTGAATTGGCTCCTGATAACAAATAATACTATTTATACACAGTAAATTAAATTTCATGTGATCAGATGCTTTACTGAGCATTTTTCTGATGTTGTGCAAAATTTTAACAAAATTGCTAAAAGGCCAAAACGTGAAAGTTGAAGGGCTTTAGAAGTAACTAACTTGTCTCAACAGCAACGACACAATTCTCTTTCGAACATGCAGCTACCATTGCCCTTTCACTCCCAGCTACACTTTGCCTCATTTTCAGCCTTTTAGAGAACAAATTTATTTCCACGTGCGGCAAGGCTCAGATTTGCTCTGATCTGTTTGCTGTTTAAGGTGTGTATTGCTTTCCACCTCTTCAATGACAGACACAGAAACATAGCTGACTTATTTATTGGGAAAAAAGTCTTTCTTCAGGAAAGGCTCAGGCCTCCTGATTCAATTTGGTTTCAGGGAGAGACTTTTGTTTAGCAGAGAGCACAACTCTATGCATGTTTTTGGTAGCTTGCTGCACTCTTCCCACAAGTTTGCATGCCCTAGAATGCTTTGTACCATTCTTTCTTGAACAGAGTTGCTATATATAATCATATATATAGAAACTTGACCATAAAAACTTTTTAAATCCTGTCCCAAAAGTTTCATTGGAGCTATGCTAAAAACTATTTTTAGTCTACTGCTTTTAGTATTTTACTCATGGTACAAGACTGTGCTTTACCTTGCTTCACTTCATTTTCCTCTAAAGATACCTGATAAAAGTACACTTCTGAGGAAAGGCATTATTTTTCAAATTTAAAAAAAAGAAAACGTAGTACAGAGCTGAAAGAAAAGCAATAAATGTGATATTTGCTAATTCAATTTACTTCCATGAGATCAAAGGATAAGCTTCATATTCTTTTGATAGCACACAGGAAATGTCTTCCTCTTTCTTTCTTTCTTCCTTCCTTTCTTCCAAGTGTTTGCTTTATAAGATGATCAAGCATTACGGTATATATTATTTCAAGAGCATCACTCCATTACAGCTGAAATTGTTGCATTTTTTATGACAATGACATATAAAAATAACCAGCTGGTACTTGGCCTCTCTTCATGAAGTCTAACACAAAGTACTTACAGCAGTAAAGGAAAAATAAAGTATTTGCTCATAAAGTTGAATGATAAAGGCCAAATACCTACTTTACTCTTTAAAATACTTATTTCTTGAATAATTATTATTCAGATGAAAGCTCTACACATTACCTCCTTTTCATCTGCAGCCAACCCTTCTGTCAGGGGAGCATATAAGATCATGTAACCTGTGGCACCCGCTACTCCATTCCACTTAGCTCTCATGCTGCTGTGTGACACATCATACAGTTTCAGATCTGATGCCATTGGCAAAGCAACTACAGAAGAAAAGAGACAGACACTTCAGTTATCTCACCTGAATGACCAGATAGTTTTCAGTTTATTTTACCACAGAAAACTCAAGGGAACTTGGCTATCTCCAAGCACAGAACTGATGTCTGTTTCCCATGACTATGAAGAGTTAATTAGTACATAAATGTCTGCAGAATTATAGAAATTATTAAGGAAATTATTACCTAACCAATTCTAATGCCAGGGCAGACTTAGCCCTTCCAAATCACTGCAGCTCTTTTGTCTTAGATGGTTTTGAACATTTCAAGCAGAAGGATTTCTGTTCTTTAAGCGCTAAACCATTCTGTTCAGATCTTACCCTCCCTTCTTCCTGATTTGTATTCAGACAACCACTTGCTATTGAAGAGTGGGCAAGGTTGCTAAAATGAACAAGCCCCCAGAGGTGGCTTTTTTACAGCAGTAGTTCCCAAGCCAGGGTGTGGGAGAAACAGCCTTGATGTAGGACACCCTGGAGGAAACCCTGAATGAGTAAATTGCATGCAGCAAAATATGATGACCACAAGCTGTTGTGTGCTTAAATCCTGGAGAGTACAAACTCAGTCCCAGGCCTACGTCAGTGAGATCATGCAAGACAAACAAATCATCCACCACAAATCTTGGTGAACGCTAATCTACTGAGTATGACTAAGCAGGCTGAGTGAAATTCAAACATTATTATGAGATTTATTTGTGGATTTATGACATTGGTAAAGCAACACAGTGCTAAACCATGTCCCTGATTATTTCTTTGTGTGTCTGTTACTCTTCAGGGTAGCCTTTCTCTGACTGTCCTCCTTTTCTTCCCCTCACAGGGTAATGTCCCAAGGCCTCTCCATTGCTTTTGATCCCATCAACCCAATCATATATCTCTCCAGTCATTGGAGAGATAAAAGGGAAATTCGTCTGCTTCTTTGGAACATACGCATGGAAAATATTCCCTGAAATGAATTAAAGGGTTTGACAGGTAAAGAAGCTAACTGGTAATTGATATTACTCCTTTCCTACTAGAAACTCAAAGAGACTATGAAGGATTGCATGTTAAGGTTCCAAAAAACTCTACATTGCATTTTTCTGAGAAATCTGATATGCAAACACATATTCAGAAAATAATCTTCATTACAATTCTAATAGTTCAAGGTTCTAATCTCATTGTGTAAAGAAAAGTTGTAGCCTGTTTTACATCTTCAAGGAGGTGTACACCTATTAGATTATGTTCAACAAGCTGTAACAGAGATCATATTTTCCCGTACACATAACACACCAGCCTCATCCTTTTTTCTGCATTGTGGCTGTTCACTCAGTTTGTTGGTAAACCTGGACAAAGGTTCAGCTCAGGCCTTTCTTTAGGTTTCCATTTTCAGGTTACCTACGTTCACTCCCAAACCTTTCAGACTACCCACTGTAGATGTTTAGACTCTTAAAGTCTACCTCCATCTCATATTCTATATTTCTAGGTTTCGTTATAAGAAGAAACTACCCACAAACATTTTCTATTGACTTCGGTTTCCTCCCTCAGAGGTCTACTCAGGTCTCTGATGTGCTATAGAAAGAAAATAATCCTGCTAAAGTATTCTGAAGGTGCTTTCCACCACATTGTCTGATTCCCATTCAGACTGCTGCAGAGTCATACAGACAGCAACTATCAGCTGTATTATTGCTTATTTTCATTGTACGTGTCTCCAAGAGAGGTATTCTCTTTATAACTCACGGTCTTAATAGGAACTCCTAGATACTCTAGTAATACAAATTGCATTATAATATTTATATTATGATATAAATAATCATTAAAATAATAATTAACAAAGAAGTGACTGGAAATTAAACAAGGGGTGTTTTCCACTGGAATTTTCAGCTGCAGTGCTCAGAATCTGAAATATAAACAATTAGAGAATGCCAATTTGCATCTTAGACAGTTTCTAGGTTATCCTCACAAAGCTATAGGGATAAACTAAACCACAACTATAGCGAAAAACAACTGGAATAAATTAGAACAGATAACAATATATTTGTAACAAATTTAAATGCAATTGCATTTCATATTTATTTCTAGCTAAAAGTGTCTCTTAAGTCACTTTTAAATATTAAGTAGTAGCATTATGCATATTTTGTGTGTCTGAATACATTTCACTCACCTATGACTCACTTTCACTCTTCTGTGTAGCAAATGGGCTAATCTTCATATGAGTGGCTAATTTTAACCTGTCAGTTTCTTACACAAAGGCAAGAATGCAAATTATAATTTTCCATAGTTCTCTATTAGGATAGTGAAAAAAAACCTTTTAAACTGCATGATTTCTATCATCTGAAATGACTAATACTTGCACATGTCAAACTATTACTTCTAACACGCTATCAAAACGGATCTTGATGCTACATGACCTTGGGGCGTGATCTGATCAGATCTCAAAGTCAGTAGGGATGGGCTCAGTCAGAACTTGACTAGGTGACTTCAAAGAAATACCAGGTGCAATAGGAAAGCTCACTAAATGTCTCTGCTTCAATAAATTAAACAATTCCTAACACTGTATTAAAGGGTAAATACGGCTGGAGATGAAATTTTGGGAGACTGAGACAAAAAATGCAAGTCTCAGATAATTTTATATGATCCATTTTTATGTTACTTTCAAAATGGCAAGATCAGCTTTTATAGAGGATCAGAGAATTATTGAGGATGGAAGACATCTCTTGAGACCATTTAGTACACTTTCTCTGTTCAGTCAGGCTCAGCTACAGCACGTTGCTGACGACCACATCCAGTGGGTTTTAAATATCTCCACAGATGTAGACTCCACAGTCTCTCTGGACAGCTTCATTCAGCGTTTGACATGACAGTAAAACAGTGCTTTCTTTTGTTCTTTTGTTTATTTCAATGTTTTTTTAATTTGTGCCCACTGATTCTTGTCCTGTCAGTGGGCATCAATGAGAAAAGTCTGGCTTCCTCTTTTTCATTCCTTCCCACCAGGGATTTTTACACATTCCTAAGATTTCACATGAGTCTTCTAATCTCCAAGCTGAGCAGCCATGGCTGGCTGAGCCTCTCATCTTACAAAAGATGCTCCAATCACTTAATCACCTTTGAGGTCATTTGCTAGACTTACTTCAGTAACTCCCCATCTCTCATTTACTGGAGAGTCCAGCACCGGACATAGCATTCCACATGTGGCCTCACCAGTACTGAGCTGAGGGGAAGGACCACTAGCTGGAAAAGCTCTGCCTAGCACAGCCTGGAGGCGCTTCTGTAAGGGTGCATTGCTGGTTCATGCTTTGCTTGTTTATGAAGACAATCAGAGCCTTCTGTACCAAGTTACTGGTGCCTGGATTTATGCATGCCCAATGGGAGGACTTCACTCTTTCCTTTTTTGAACTTCATGAGGTCAAACATGATTTTCCCTTCATGGAAACCCATGCTGATAGAAATTCAACAGAATCATTGAGAAAGTAACATACAGATGTAACCTTGAAATATTTGGTTCTGATGGGAATCACATGCAGGTATTTCTGGTCCCACCTAATATTCCTCCCATTAGATAATTTTCAGCTACAAACCTTATTTATAAAGCTTGGCTCCCACAGCCAAAACTTAGGAGTGTTCTAACTCAGTGTTCAATACAACTGACCTCAAAGTTCAGCCCAGAGATAAATAAAACCCTTCTCAGTGCTTAAAGATCTGCAGAGCAGGCAGACTCAGGAACTTACCCCAGAATTAATTCAAACAAATTAATTTAAAACAAATGCATTAAAAGAGGCTAAAGTTAAAAAGACACCCTTCTCTAGCTCTTCTTCACAGAGACTAACATTTACTTGGTTTGATTAAGTGCAGACAATCAAATCCATAGCAAACATGATTAGGATACTCACGTGTAGTTTCCGTTCCACGGAGGCCCTCACTAGCAGCATTTGAGTATATTGCAAATACAGCTATCTGGTATTCAGTTAAAGACATCAGGTTTTTAAGAACTGCCGTTGATAAACTTCCATCTACAACAACCTGTTCAGAAGAAAGTTCAACTAAATACGCATGTGGCAAATTAACTGCATAGCTATCAAATCAATAAATTTCTCTTTTACATGATTCTTTAACTTGCAGTTAAGAATCAGTGTACTACAGTTCAATCAATATACTGAATGTGCTTTTGCTACCTTTCTGCACAGTAAGGCATCTGAAAAAAAAGTATGTGCATAATTCAAATGTTTAGCTGATGTAAATAGCCATTCAGAATGAAGATATTGTTTAGGTGAGTGTATGCGATGCAGTTTAACTTTGTGTATTGGTCACTTTTTAATAAAATTACTACATTATCTTACTACATTATCAGAAATATTCCTTTAGTACTACATACATGAACACTGTACTACCAGTTGACATTGATGTATACCCATGCTAAATCCAATGTTTCTAGTGAAAAAAAAAGTCCTAAAATATATCCTTAGCAAATTTTTTTTCTTTTTCAGCATTTTCGTTTACTTTCGTGAGTTGTCAGCTGAAGCCAAAAGCTTGTTCTACTGCATTTTTTGCCCACCTCCAGAATGCCTCTAATTCCTATGTAAATAAGCATCTCTGTAAATTTTCACTGGTTGGATGCAGACATTCCAAAATATGGACCCATATTTTCTTCCTTTTCTGAATTATTTGTTCTTAGAACCCAAAATCTGGCTTACCATCACCTCATACTTCTGCTTTTGAAAACAGAATAGCACAGGGGAAGTTGCTACAATTTATTTCAAGTATCCATCTGTGTAAATAAAAATGTAGGCTCCTTACTGAAGGCACAATTCAGCCCTCCCCTCAAAAGTACTCACACATTTATAAAACATTTACTTTATATTACATGACAGAAAAGCAATATGGCCACTGACCTTCAGCCCCATCATACGTGACCAGATTTATAGTGTGCCTCAAAGCCCATACAGGGAATTTTGCAGTAGATTTAAATCGAGCCATGGATTTTCTGTCTGGTTAGTTCTTCCTCTTACCTCTTCAGGCTGCCCTCCTCGAGTGGGATAATACACAACTCTGTATTTTTCCACTTTGCCTGGTGCATGAGTCCAGCTAACACGGAATCCTCTAGCTGTGATATCAGATGTGACCAAATCTGTGGGAGCTCCAAGTGAAGCAGCAATTGTTCCTAGGTTACAGACAACAGAAATTTCTCATTCTCCTCTGCAAAATGATTTGGTTTGCTGTATTTACTGAAGCTGCAAAGATCTCTCCTCATCAGTAAATCTAATGACTGGCTACTGCACATTTATTTAGGTAAGTTGCAACGGAAACAGTTAACAATAATGAATGCTGCACATGGAGCTCCCACTAGAACTAAGCCCCCCTGGTACTGCAAAAAGCTTTATATGAAAGGGAAAAAAACACAAAACTAAGCCTTCCTGCCCTTCTTCCTATCACTCTTTCAAGCCTATTTTCTTCTTTTTTTTTTTTTTTTTTTTTTTTTTTTCCTTTTTTCTCCCAAGATGCCTTCCTCCCAGTTGTGAAAAACATCCATGTACATATGCAGCTGTGATCTCCTGTGTTCCTCTGCAGGTCAGAAATTGATATACTGGCTGAAATGAAAACTGAAAAACAGAGTGAAACCATACCAACATACATTTTTCACTGAATTAGGTAGAAGTGTGTGAAAGACAACTTTCTATACTGGTAAATGTTAGGAGCTTATTGAAAAATTATTCAGCGTGTCTGTGGTATCACAGGATCACAAAAAAAGCAATATGAGCAAATTCCACTGAAGCCATACAGAAAGAATTTTCTCAGATAGGACTGTTACTCTGACAAATTGCAGCATTTTCTCATAGACATTTCTTTTGCTCAGAAAAGCAAAAAGTATTGTGGTTGGAGAGGCTTTTTTTCTATTTAATACAAGAACAGTGTTGTCCACCACCACCTTTTCTTACACTCTAAAATATATTTGAGAAATGTACTAAATGAATAAGAAAAACAATTATCATCAGGAAGGTACAAAGCAATCTTAAAGCCTGCAAATTTCAAAACGTCAGGCAACAATAAAAATAGCAATTTAACAGATAGAAAGAACAGCACAGAAGCAACAATTCCACACACAGCTGTTAAAGCAATTCACCTCCAAAGCTGTGTATTATTACTTTTTTCCCCTTGCGCACTACTTGGAGATAAATATAGCAGGATGAATTTTTGTTTGTTTGTTTGTTTGATTACTACAAAATATTAGAACATTTAGCACTATCAAAGAAAAAGAGCCAAAGAGCAAAGATATTAAAACAAGAATAAAACCCATCTGGGAAGATAACTTCCCTGAGAGTTTACCTTCTTGCGGCCAAAGAAATATACAGCTTGACTAAAATGCCTGAAGCCAGCTTAGAACTTCAGATATTCAGAAAAAGATTTGTAGCTGTAAGTTGATACCGAGTTACATTAATTCTTATTCACCTTTGATTTCCTTTTCCTGTTCCTCTACTCGTGAACACACTGTTCTGGTAAGACCTTCGACAATAGTATTCATGAAGTTGAAGTCAGCAACATTGTAAACGTGTGTACTGTCAGGTTCAGAGGCAATTTCTTTGAGTTCATTTATATCTGCATTCTTCACACCTTTCGTTGAAAACAAAAACAAAGAGAAGATTAGAAACATAAAAGAAAAAACGTCTTGCCTAGAAAAAAACTCATAAAAAATGAATAAAATCCATTTTTTTTCTATTTCTTTTAATAATCAACTACAATTTCACTGTTAAGATGTTACTTCAAAATGTTAAGTTCTGCCAACATATCTGGCATTTTTCCAACCATCTCTTGATAATGTTGCATGCAGGTATCCCAGTAAATTGCAGTTATAGTTATAATGTGCTGGGTAACATAATAAAGAAAATTTAAATTAATGATCATACTGACTGGATGCAGATATAAAATAGCACTTACTTAATATACAGGATAACAGATACAAATATACCAAAGTATAATGTAATGGCACACTATATACAGATTTGGCAGAATACACACCAATAGCAAACAGCTCAATGCCCGCATCCCGTAGGTTTTTAGCAGGAGGGATAACATCATCTTGGGATTTCCCATCAGTGATCAATATACCAATTTTAGATACCCCAGGCCTTGCACCAGCTTCAGGCTTAAAGCTGTTTTCCAAAATGTAAGTTAACGCAAGACCTGAAAAAAAAGAAACATTTTAGAAGGGAAAAATATCATTTATTTTTTTCTCAGACCACAACATTTATATCTCCTCTTAGTTTATAGATCCTGAGAAACCTTTCCATGAAGAGTGAGTATGAAAGAAGAGCTTATTTACTGAAAGAATACATTCCAACGGGAAACTAAACTGCAGAGATAACATTCATTTTTAGCGGTCTTTTGATCAATCAGTGTATTTTAGTCTGGCTATGGAAGCCCAAGTAGACTTCCCTATAAACTTGTCGTTTTTAGTTTGTTTGACCCACTACAATCACTTTTACAAAAACAAAGGCTGTTGAAGAAAAGCAGCATTTGGATAAGGCATTCCCCTGGTAAGAAAGTTACCATTTTTAACAGCAATTTTGATGATACTGGAGTTGTATTGAGACTGTATTAATCCTAGGTAGACAGGTCTCCATTTATCTAACACTATCTTCTGGGGCTTTAGTGCTCTAACTACAGTAAGGTCAATAGAAATCTAAAAGCCCCAGGTAAACATATGAATAGTTACTATTGCCAGTTGTCAGATATTAAAGCAGCATTCTTTCCTTCCTCAGAACAAAACTTTGTGCAAGAACTTTATGAATGGATTTTGCATTTTCTTCTTCACAGGTAGAAGATTTCACTTCATCCACAAATAGTTCACATACACTTTGTTTTATGAGACCTTTTCCTGACTAGAAAGAAGCAGAGTCAGTATGATAAGCACTTCAGAATTACTAAACAGACATTGGATAAAGCCATTAGCACGCTGCAAAACAAACACCCATTTTACAGAAAGAGCTAAAACTCCAGTTTGTGCAGCTGGACTATTTTTAATTTTAATAAAATGCTGAAGTTAAAACATATACTTACCAGTTAGCGTATTCCCTCCTTTGTATGGTAGATTACGGACTGCATCCAATACAGCATCTTTTGTGCCATAGGCGTTCAAATGCCATTCAATTCGGGGATCACCACTGTACTGTGCAAGACCTGTACCAAAATAAAAGTACTGCATTAGAAAATAAAGCAATTTTTTTTTCAAGTGTCTGTACTGTACATACGTGGTTACTAACAGCTTACAACTGTAACAGGAAAACTATTGCTAGATGCTAAAAAAAAACAGTAGTATAATGTTGTTCTTAGTGGCAACTCCTTTCACTTCCAGAACCCTCTCTTTCAAGTGCTAAGATAATTAAATATCATGAAAAAACATGATACCTTACCTACTCTTGTTTTCTCAGATCCCACATTGAAAGCAGAAACGAGATTTTCTAGGAATAGTCGAACGAGTCTGAAATTGAATCGGCCAATACTCCAGGAACCGTCTACTAGAATCACAATATCTGCAATAGCTGGAGTTTTACAGGTAAACAGGTTTCCTGTAAATCATTGAGATGAAAAGAAAATATTTAATTAAATAATAAAACTGTAACTACAAAGTTTTACACATTCTTCTTCTCAGTAAGACTACCAAGTTGTCTTCCAGGGGCAAAGTAAGAAAAAAGCAAAGTCACTAAACATATTTGTCCAAAGTTCCATACTAGAGTAGTTCAGCCATTTTTGATTCAGTTGTTCAAAATTACTCTTGGAAGACCTATGAGAAAGAAGTGCTGCTTCTTATACAAATTGAGAAGCCTAAGAAAATGTTACCATATTCAATTAAGGAAAATGACTGGAAAGCAAGGAACTGGAATGTGTACCATGGAAGTGTGTGAGGAATGTTTTCCATAATCTCAGACAGAATAGCCAAAAATCACAGAAGTGGGTGCATTACTCTAACAGTAAGGTTGCTGAAAGTAAGGTTGTAGTGGAGGGAGGAAAAACGCATGAATGATGTTACACAGGTATGCCAAACCAGAGCTTATGTTTGAAATATAAAAACAGCAAACCACCTACAAGACTGACTACAGAATAAGGATGGAAGAAGAAAAGCCAAAGTTAAGCATGCTATAAGAGGTATCATGCATGTTAAAACAAATAAAAGAAAAAAAAATAACCAACAAAACCCATGCTGACCAGTGAAGTAAGCTGCATCTCAACTTCTGTCATCAGCACCTATTACATAAATTAGTCAACAAAGGATGCTAACATATAGGGTGGTACTGACAGCAGTGATCAACTGAGTACAGAATTATTAGAAACAAGCCGATCTTGGGCGCAGATGCTCCACAAATAAAAAAAAATATTCAGTGAGAAATTATCAAAAAGGTGCATAACATGAACTCACAAGGAGTTCTCCTGTTAAAGACAGAATAAATCACACAGTTAGCAACTCAACATTTCAGTATCATGTTATTAATGACAATCTTACTAAAAGCAAAGCAATGGTCTCATAGGCAAAAATAATCTGATGTGCAGAAGGACTTACAAATTGCTAATTATTAAGAGTTAGATACTTTCTGTAGTGTAAATCCACTTAACAGGAATCACAGTCCACACAGTTACAGTTAATGTCTTAAACATGTACTAAAAGTGTCTTTAAACAAGAAAGGAACATTTCCTACGTGCAGTTAGCAGTGTAGAATGAGTTCTAAACGCATGACAAAAATTCCACTTACAAAGATGCCAAAATAAATATTTTATTTTAGTTTTTACAGTACAAGACAACGCTATTTGAATTGGCAACACATTTTAAAATGTAAACACTGGAGGAGATTTAGTAAGCATCAGAAAAATCTTAAATTGGAAGATAAATCCAAAGGAGGTCCAAATCTTTCTATCACTGAAGTCAACAGGAAAACTCCCATTGATTTCAGTGGGACTGAGATCTGCCTTTTTGTGATTTAATTGGAATTTACTGGTCATGGCAAAATCTGTGTTTTAAGTATCCTTGCCACATAAACTTCCTCTTAATGAGCCTGCCTTACTTGAAGTATTTCTCTTCCATTGACCATAAAGTTTAATTATGCCATTCTTGCACTGGCAATGACTAGCTTCTAAAGCTTCAAATAACTACTGGCAAAGTAAGACGCTACTTAGCACCAGCAAGAATGAGCCCCTGACGCACATCCAAGCAGCTGCGCTGCAGCACAGATGTATCTTTTCAGTATGATCCCAGCAGTTGAGTCGTATAGCTCAGAGAGGATAGCAGGATTTGTGTGGCTGCATAACCCTTCAAAACTCCTATGATTTTATGCTAACTGTGAAACCCAGTTAGTAGCCTAGGCTGTATTATTTTCTTAACAACCAGTTTTGCGTGCAAAGTTTAATACTGCAGTCATAGCTTTGTGAACAGAACTCTTTATTGGTTCTAGTAAATCCATTCAGTGCAGCAAAGATCGAAGAATAAAGAAAACAATAACCGCATTCCTTTCAATATTTTATTTCCACATCATCAGATCAGTGTAAATAGCATCATTCAATTCTTTTTTGTTAGCATGTATGGTTTGATCCAAGATTGTACTGCAATGCCACAGAATGTGAAAAAATGATTCATTCTTCGTAGATAGGAGATACTTGTTGAATCTTTTCTGCATAAAACATTTAGGTTTTGTTACTTCTGTACACCCACTATTTGCTTATGTTTTCTCCTTGTGGTACTTAATAGAACTGTAGAAAGATCCCTAAAATGGAATAAACAACAGTGAGATATTAAATAGAATAACATCCTGTACAGAAATTTTCATAACCTGATAGGAATAAAAACACCATATATCATCCTATCTTATGAAGTTATTCTAAAAGACACACTGTGTAGCAACTAATTTGCACACCCCACTGAGAAAAGCCAGTTTCCATTACCAGTTCCAGCAAAAGTCTTTTTCCAATAATCTTTTCATACAACCACACATAGTCAAGGATTATTATAGTGTTTGAGGATAATTATGAACTTTTCAAATATCAGAACATAACTTTAACAGGCAATTTCCTCAAAGACATCTCTTGAACAAGGATGAAAGCATATAATTTCATATAAAAATTATTTCAAAACCCAGCACTTCAGTGAACTCCAAACTTGGTCACTGTGATCAGGTTATGCTATTCATTTCTCTTTCACCCACCTATTAAGAAAAGTAGTAGAACACCAGTTCCAAGAGCAGGACAGTAGGGAGGTGACCTGTTGCCTGATTTTGTATGTCTCCTAAACTTACACAGATAGCATTTTTCTAGATCTACTTCAAGTATGGTAATCCACACCAAACAGTAATAGAGCCTGCAACTTTTCGATTAGAGACAATGATGGAAATGACACATCCAAAAGTCAGAAGGCAGGCTTCTCTATTTTACAACAGCAACTATCTCCAGTGCATCAGCTGGGGGAGTTTCTCAGGGAGAAAGTAACAAATTCCCCACCCTTCTATAACAAATTTACGGTCTTCCTCGTATTACTTGGCAAAAGGAACTTGCCATTCAGTCAAGCAGTTCACTGAAGAGGAAGAAGCTCAGTCTGCTCACTTCCTCATGAATGAAGGGAAAAACTTTAAGAGGCTTAGCATTTCACCTTTAAAGACACCAGCTCAGAACTGCAAGGCTTGTGTGTTCAGACAAGTTATTTGCACAAAACCTCCTTCAGTATTGCCCACAGTCATGTCATTATCATTAGAAAAAATGAAGTTAACTGCCTTTGTTTCAAGGGAATCTTTCAAAGAATAACCATCTTTGAAAGAATTTTGCATCTACCAGATGAAGTTTCCTTCCTTTGATCCCTCAAGGCTCCAGACGTTAAAGATGACTCACTTTCCTGCAATTCCGCTGTTTAAGTTCTAATTGCACTACCAAGACCCATGTCAGAATTTGGCTTCCACTGAAGCCAATGATGGCAATGCTGAGAAAGTTATCCAGCTCAATCCTTCTGAAAAAAATGGAGAGTTACTGGAGCCTACAAAATGTGACCCCCGAGACATCCCATTAAGGAAATGAAGCACAGAGTTGGACTGGGAGGAGCTCTGGCAGCAGTGAGGATGCGCGGCACAAAGCAGGGTCTGCAAGCTTCTGAAAACACCAACTACCTCTCCATGGCTACATTTTCAACCTGCTATTATTCTCTTTTTCATACGTGCATTATGTAAATTTACAAGCAATGTCAAAAACAAAAAGCCTTAATCAGAAACAAATAGAAAAATGATGATTTTTAGGTCAGAGCAGTGGCTCTTGGAGTCGATACTACTAATCTTTGACAGTTCTCTGAAAGACAAAAGGAGAAGCAGCAAATAGAGACACTGCCACACAAGGGGACTCGGTGCCTTAGAAGAACCAGTTCAATTTGCATGTAGCTATGATATATTTTGCAGAAACACATTTGATATTTTTCCTCCCTTTGGTATGAAACTGTTCTCATTTTCAAGAGCCAAAACACACACTTCTGTTAGGACAAGTTAAGACTATAATTCTTTCCGAGTCTGCAATACTTCTTTTCCTTTCTTATTCCTTGTCACAGTGGAAAAGTCAAATAGTATAAAGGAAGAAAGTTCAAGCAGAGGTCAATAATAATAAGGTATGATGGGCAGACTCCTTCATGGGGTAACAAAGAGCAAAACCCTGGCAGAAGTGAAAAATACCTTACGAATAAAGCATGACCAACAAAGAAAAGTCAGTCTTCTACAATAGCCAACAACACAACAGCTGAGCAGAAGCACTACTGAGGACAAGGGCAATAGAATTCTACATTAGTTCATTATTACCTCTTTTTTTTTTTTTTTTTTTTAAGGGTTAAAAAATGGAGGGACACAAGACAGCGTTCAGTTCCAAAATGCAGCAGCTCACTGGTTCACGCTTCTGACACTGATATTATTGCACTGTGCTGGTGATATCATCATTGCCCTTAGACCTCAGTTTAACACATCCCATATGTCAGGCTATGGACCAGACAAATGAATACAGCATAACTGCTCTTCTTTGAACTAGATCCAGACGTAGCTTGAATTTGAAAGGCTCAAATGCTGGAACATTATTAGGTTGAAAGAGCAGCCCAATGAGGTTAGAAGCTCATCCCTGCTCCCTAAAAAAATCCCAAAATAAAATAAAGCAGCCAGCCCTTTCCCATGCACCATGTTCTGTTCCAGAAAACGCCTATAACCAAATTGGCAGGCCCACAGATCTGTTATTTTGGAGAGTTTCAACATTCACATTTACTGAATCTGTTGCCTAATCATGCTTTGAAGATTTTATGCACATTTGACTGTATACGCTTAACAGTATTTTGCTTCTTTCATGAAGTACACAGCCATAAATAAATGTCATTGAAAGTATACCTTTGAAATATAAAGTCACAAAACTAACCAGCAGTAGATGATAAAACACATTAATATGTTCATCTACATTTAGTAGTAATAATTCTCAAGTGTCAGAAAGAGAAGCATGCTTTTCTTTTCTATGCATCTTTCCATACACACTGAGTAACAGCTGTACTGCAGCAAGCAAGCCCCAGGTTACTGAAATGTTCAAGGATTTCTTCTACAAAGCCTTGTAGAACTTTCTTCCTAAACCCTAGCTTTTCAATTTACTTGAGTGACAGAATAAACATGAAGAATAACTCTGAAACAAAACACTAATGTTTTCTGGCAGATCACTGCTGATTCATAGCACTGAATCACCTTCCCAAACACCAGCAACAAACTCCCTTTTTCTGTACACCTAGATACAAAAAAAAAAATGTTAAAACCACTCTGCATTTAAACTGAGTTCAATGTATTTTAATAACTCTCCCAACTAGGCAACAGCAATACAGAACAAAGCATACTGTTGACATCTTTCCTGAAGCTGAAGTTCAACATGGCAAGATACTATGTCCACTTAGTCACAATCATTTACTCTGAGGATATTCCACAAACCCTCTTATAAAAGTAGATAAAACTAAAGAAACTATTCTGCAGAACACAGAGATAATTCTCTACTTCTGTTTGCTCCCAGTTCTGCATCTGCCTGCATTCATGTTTCAAATGGCACAGCTGTCTGAAAGACTTAATGTCTTTTTAAGACAGAGAATGATGCATATCTATTATTACTGTTATCCACATTCCCAGGTAGCAAATACCCTCTGATTTAAGGGTTATTTTTTTTCCATTTGGTTTAGTGAATTATAAAATCCTTAAGACCATTCTCTCTGTCTATCTAGAGGGTAGTTAATCAGGGGACTGCAGATAAGACTGGCACTCAGAAATCCTGAATATCCTGAATATTAATTAAGTTGTATGTGTCAATCCCTCTAAACCATGCTAAAGAGCTGGTCTACTCTTGAGTTTGTAAATAAGATACAGCTTTAACATAACAGGTAAGGTAGTAGAAAAAGAGATTACTTAGCTGTAATCAAAATGAAACTCCTGGCCCTTATCTAAAACTGTGTTTGTTCTTCAATATGCACACACATACTTAAATCACCTTAGTGTCTGAAAAGCAGGGTGAAGGCAACCATTAAAACTTCATATTTATTCAAGTAGTTTTATGGAGCTCAATAAAGGATCTTTTTCACCTTTTCCCCCACACAGTGGTTGTTCAGTATTCAATAAATAATTGTTCAGTTTTTCTTGCTCTTTTTTTTCCCCCCAATAATCACTGCATCATAAAGACATAATTACATTCTATTGCATCAGTTTTAGGGTTTCCCGCCTCCATCTGTTTTCCATACTCAGATTAATAAAATATTAACAGCAAGGCTTGCAAAGGATCTCCCATTTGATTGAGACAAAACATGAGCTTCTGAGTATCATTCTCCTTTTTTAAGACAGAGGGAAGCAGAAGTGCCCCACTGAAGTCATAAAAGTATCTCAACCAAGCTCTAACATATATATCATCATTGCTTCCAACTGATGCTTATTGCTACTTCTTAACAGAACAAAGAAACACTAAACATTACGAAACTTAAGGCAGAAACATCCGCCATAGTTTGACACCACCTGTCTGCCCCCTAGGCATTGAGCTAAACTTGAAAGCTGCGTCTGAGAGATGCTGGAGGCTGGGACAGGAGTGATGAGATGCAAGTGATATTTTAAAGTCTACAGCCAATTTAGTCTTTTCAAAGGAGCTACCATCCTATGCTCAAAATTTACAGCTTTACTCCATCATTCTTACGAAAGATCAGTACAAAAGACAAGAGATTTTTAGTACTACATAAACAAGCCAATCCCAAAGACCCCCCGAGGCTAACATTTACTCCTGAAATAGCTGTTTTTACCACTCAGTAGACGTTCTTCTGCTAACTTCCTGCATACAAAGGTAACCTAATGTCTCAGACAGTAAGGTTGCACTCCAGAGGAGCACTGGCTTGATTGAGGATTCCAGGAGAGCAAGGTAAGAGAATACCACGGCTCCATTCACTAGAGAATAATGAGCCAAACAGACACATACAAAACCCAGCAGCAGCATTATGTGCTGACAGATAAGTACAGTCAGTACCAATAACCAGACAGGCAAGACCATAGAGAATACCTTTGAGAAGGAAAACAAGGACTACTCTGCCATGTCAATAAATTCTGTTTCAGCAACTGAAGAACAATTTTCAAACCAAGAGGTGTAGCTTAACTTAACACCAAGGCTTACTAAGCATACAGGGCACCAGGCAAAAGGTGCTGACCTCAAAGCCAGAATCAGAATCCTGCATTAACAGGTCCAGAAAGAGCACAAAGACCTTTAGATAAAGCAGTGATGGTGGAAATGACCCTGAACTCACCTCTCCTCACTGCAAGCTCCTGCTTCATGTTTATCAACAGCATTAGTATCAGATGAACGAGACAAACTGTGGAACAAGAATTTCCTCTCAAAGTGTAAGGAGCACCCCTTAAAAGGAACTTGTACAGCAAACAGCTCATAAGCAAAAGACTTAGTACTTCCTAGCTGCATTCAAGAGAAGGCCATCTCGAGGAGCACAGTCCCTGAAAACAGGTACAAAATGTTAGTCTTAATCTCATGTGCTGTTGCCAAGAGCAAAAAGCAAGGCAGCTTAATGACAGATTAATATGTTGATGCATCAATCTTTTTTGATTATACCTTTCTTACAAGAGAGTCTCAGTCTTCCACCTTGGTGTTTATTAATGCAGCAGATGGTGTTGATGTAGTCTTTTACCACCTCACCATAGCTCTTTTTGGCTCACCCTTCCAAGACTGACAACATTTTAAATGCACTGCTGTGTAGCTTCAGTTTCAAAGAGGAGGCAGAGTCTTCTTTGAAAGACAACCAACACTCATGAGGTACAGAGGTATTCAACTAGAATGCACACAGTCAGAAGCAAGCCTTCAGATGGAAGTAAAAAGAATTCATGCTGCCACATGATTAAGAACTGTTAAGGAGTGCCTCTACATAGTAGCAATGAAAGTATTTAAGTAATGAAACATGTCAACACAGACCCTGAATTTAACTTAAGGTAACAGTCTCTTGCTGCCAGCAGAATCAAACCATGCCAGTGCACTCTGACAACTGGATAGATGCTCCACAGCTAATAACCTGAAAAGCTGAAAAGTAATCTCAAAAGTAGTCTGAAAAGAATGACTGTTCACTCACCTGAGCTTCTATTAACCAGTCATTCAAGTATGAGAGCAATTTCCCACTTCAACTAAGAACTGATTACACGAAGAAGTCAATGCCTTGAGGAAAACTACCAAAATACTCCCAAGAGCCCACGTGGGATGGGGAAGGGTATTCAAGTGGAAACAGTTTGGACTATGAATATGAGGATACATATCTTATAGACTAAGGGTTATTAACGTATGATTTTGTAATTCAAGGGTTACAAATCTGAACACACTGGTATTAGGAGCTGACTCATTTCATGACATAGTTGAAACTTACATTTCGGCTGTGTTTATCTACGCTGGTTGAGTAGAAGGAGAGCTATAAACTGCACCTTTTTTAATTTTATTTTTCCTGAGCAACAGGTTCTGTAGATGTGTGTCAACATTGTGTCTATTTTTCATAAAGCAGGTGTGTTCAAAAAGAGTTCCTAAAGAGGGACAAGGAGGGAGACTGTAAACAACAGAAAGGCAGTCTGCCCAATCTTCAGCTTCTGACTGGTGTGGAACATTGTACGAGAGGTAATACACAACAATAAACATGTACATGATCGTAACACACCAACAGAAGTAAAGCAACATAGCTAGGACAAGAAGCCATGAGTTAAGTGGTATCCCAGGCGAAGAACAGAAACTGATCATACTTTCTAATACCAAGCTTTTCTTTCCTGAATGCACCTTTGAGTCTCCAGTTAGCATCTTGGTTTTTCTCAAGAACACATTTCTCTCTTATTCAGATGACTGCAACACACTTACAGTCAAACTCATGGCCATTCATCTCTTTATAGATACAGATGTTGAAAGGTGCCATATCTCAGGATCACTAGCATATTCTTTCTCCTTGACATGAAGGGAAATAAAAACTGCCCTCTTTCATATCTTTCCTTCTGAAGTGTTCAGTAGAAACCTGCGCTAATAGAAACATAATGCATACAGACTTCCAAGATGCAGAAATAGTATAGAGTTACTATCATTACAATGGATTATAGGCAAGACAACTCTCCATTCTTCTTCTCCTAAGCCTATTTTTAAAGGTTCTTGTGGCCATCTAATGACAATGGTGTTACAGAACCTAATGCTGCATGCACAGCTGCAGTCACACACTCAATGGATCTTGGAGTCTGGATTCCGTCAAAACAGTTAGGCAAAGTCATCCGGGGTATTGTACTCAAAATGACAGAAGGGGTCTGATAAGTGCCCTGATTCCTTTTGTCTGATACCAGAGAACAGTCTCCTGTACAACTGTTGGAAACACATTATTAATATCTGTAAACGTAGTAGCATGTTTGGTTTTCTCAAAATCTCAGAAGGATGGCAAAGAGAAAGCATTTAAAAGCTCTGCTCATCTCGGTACTGATTCATCCTATCAGGTTTTCCAGTTGTGGGAGGCAGGAAGCAGGAGTCTGTCAAAGGATTGTGGCCAGATACATAAAACATTGCCATTGAAAAAAGGAAATCCAAGTTGCAAGTAGTCAGAGGATTCAAAGCTTTAGCTATGTCCCCCCCAGAGAAATTCATAGGATGAACTCTTGGAATAAGCGCTGATCATCCAAAACACAATGAGCTAAACTTTCCAAACAATGAGGGAGTTTATTCAAGAGATTCCTTGCAACAGAGTCCTCCTGGAAGTCATCCAGTGGCTAGCAAGGAGTTCCTAGTATACAAAGCTCTGTATGGTAGTTCACAGGTTTATAGACTGGCATGGAAACTTGACAAATACCTCTCATCAAATTACACCTGGCTTGGACAGGATATCCTAAATTCATATGTTAAAGACGTACTCGGTTAAGTCTTTGTCATGTCCAGTTTTTCAGCAGATATTTGCATCACTTGAATCACACAGAATCACAGAATTGTAGGGGTTGGAAGGGACCTCCAGAGATCATCGAGTCCAACCCCCCTGCCAAAGCAGGTTCCCTACAGCAGGTCGCACAGGTAGGCGTCCAGGCGGGTCTTGAATATCTCCAGAGAAGAAGACTCCACAACCCCCCTGGGCAGCCTGTTCCAGTGCTCCGTCACCCTCACCGTAAAGAAGTTCTTGCGCACATTCGTGCAGAACTTCCTATGCTCCAGTTTCCGGCCGTTTCCCCTTGTCCTGACTCCACAGTTGAGGAAGAAGTCATCTCTTGCACAACACGGGTAAAAAACAATCACTATCAAAAAAGAAACCATGCCTCGCTTACATAGAACGGATGGGGGTCTGCAGATACATCTGCTGGGCAGGTTCTAAATGGAGTCCAGAACAGAGAATCATAGAGTGGCTTGGGTTGGAAGGCACTCCAAGGATCATAAAGCTCCAACCCCCCTGCCACAGGCAGGGCCATCAACCTCCACATTTAATACCAGACCAGGCTGCCCAGGGCCCCATCCAACCTGGCCTTGAACACCTCCAGGGACAGGGCACCCACAGCCTCTCTGTGCAGCCTGTTCCAGCACCTCACCACTCTCATAGTAAATAACTTCCCCCTAGTATCCAACCTAAATCTTCCCTCCTTCAACTTAAAACCATTTCCCCTTGTCCTGCTATTATCTACCCCTTCCAAGTGCTGGCTCACCTCCTGTTTATAGGCTCCCTTTAGAAATTAGAGAAGTTTTAGCACTACATCAGGAAACCACTGACACACCTGGATTCAAGTGAGAATCTTACTGGCAAAGTCTGGTGATCAGGTGCTGCTTTCATTAGTGGCAGTTGAGATAAATGTAACAAAGATTCTCCACTAGGTAGAAAAAAAGCCTCACAAAGGAGCAAGTATAAAAGTGAGAGAGTCTGAAACCAAAATGGGTCTACAAAAGTGTCCCTAGGGCTGAGCCATCTTAGAGTAGTCAGAGGAGTATGTTGAGGGAAGCATAATTATAAATGCCTGCCAAGGTTTTGTGGTAGTCCAGAATGCTTTAAGTATGGTAAAGCATGATACAAGCACTCCCCAGTCTTCTCAAGGGACACATAGGGTCTGAGGCCACCACACAAAGAAACAGGGATGATAAATTCATTTTTAAGTTGATATTACCTTTAATAGAATAGCATGTGGTAAAACAAGCAGGTCTTGTACTTACTCCATAGCACTGCTTAGATATTACAGTAAGCATTCAAAACAGAAAAATACCACCTCCCAGCATAGCTCTGGGTCTCCTTTCTGCTCTAAAATAAAGGAGGTCAGTATCTACATGGCACATCAAGGAAAAAAAACCTCCTCCTATTTTTTCTGTATTGTTCTGATTGTAGCTGGGGAGACAAGGTCTAATACTGGATGAATATCTTTTGAGACCTGTAAAGAAAGATCAAACATGAACTAGTAAATAAGTACCTGCAAAACAGTTTAATCCAGAGTGGGAGACTGCATTTTAAACAAAATTCTGTCACAGTAATCCTATGATTAGCAATCCTAGAATCACAGAAAAAAAAGCAAAATAAACCTCAGGACTGTAAGACTGCAAGAAAAAAAAAAAAAGTAGAAGAAAAAAGAGCAAAATGAAGAGACAGGAAAGAAGTCAACTGCATTAAAAAACAAATTTAGGAAATATAGCTCATAAACAATAGTGCAATGAAGAAACTCGAGAGCCTTTCCTCCATTTGCTGTGGTTATTCTGGAGTATTAATTCACTCTCATACATTAAAACCATATTTTCTGCTGTCTTGGTTCAGGCACCCAATCCAGCTTCAGAGGAAGATACATAATGCAGTTGCTAAAAAACTAGAAAACCTACATTATATTAGCTTATGTGATAAAATGCCTTTGCATACAAAGGAGTACAGAGGAATGACAGCTGGGAGAACCTGAACAAAACTCTTACAGGATTATTCCCAAGTCCATCAGAAGACAGCTATTTGCTCAGACTCTAGGGGTGACATCTGTAATACTGAGTCAAAGGAAAGATTCCCAGAGCACTTTACAGACTGATGGGGCTACCACTTAGAGGATAATGAGACTTATGAGATGCTCCACCTGGAGTACTGTGCCTAGGTTTGGGGCCCCAATACAGGAAGGATATGGAGCTGTTGGAGAGGGTCCAGAGGAGGGCAATGAAGATGATCAGAGGGCTGAAGCACCCATCCTGTGAAGATAGGCTGAGGGAGCTGGGCTTGTTCAGCCTGGAGAAGAGAAGGCTGCAGGGTGACCTCATTGCAGCCTTCCAGTATTTAGAAGGGATTATAAACAAAGGGAATCAACTTCTTACTCAGGTAGATAGTGATAGGAGAAGGGGGAATGGTTTTAAGCCCAAAGAGGTAGGTTTAGATTAGATCTCAGGGGGAAGTTCTTCTCAGAGAGAACAGTGAGGTACTGGAACAGGCTGAGAAGCTGTGGATGTCCCATCCCTGTAGATGTTCAAGACCAAGTTGGATGGAGCCCTGAGCAGCCTGGTCTAGTACCAGATCTGGAGGTTGGTGGCCCTGCCTGTGGCAGGGGGGTTGAAACTTGATGATCCTTTGGGCCCCTTCCAACCCAAGTCATTCTATCATTCTACGCACTATTTGAGGATTGTCTTAGCCTTAGTATGATATGCTTAGTGGAGGAACCAAAGGTTGGGGAAGGGAGAGATCAAGGTAATTTGTAGAAGAACTAGCGTGGGAAAATAAAAAGATAAAAGCCCTATGCCCAATAATCACACACTGTCCCATTTTACCATTAAATTCCTTTTGTAACTATTATTCTGCATGAGAAGCACACTACTCTCTGTACATGTGTGTAGCTCTGAATGTCAGCATCTAAAGTCATTGACACAAGCTCACATGCCTATTATACCAACCAGAGCAAGTTAGATCTACACTGTCAGTAACTTCAGTGAGGATGAGCTGTCAACATATCCATGATGCTAGCAACAGGAGAAGCAAGGGCACATGTGTCTACATATAAAGTCTAATGAATATAAAGCAAAACTACCTGAAAATAGGGAAAGCAGCTTGGAAGCCATGTATCAAAGCAGTCATTAGCCTGGGCCAGATACCTGTGTATCTCTATGAGACAGCTGGAGGAGCAGGCTACAAGAGAGACTACATCGTCCAGGCCTGGAGAGATTCTGCTGTGAAGATGAACTGAGAGACCTGTCTGCCTGTGTGTTTGCCTGCATGACACAATTAGAGACAAAGGGATCCAAGCATCAGTTACTGAAGGGCTCATATTTTATTTCCTGCTTGTTGGCTTTCACCCTGATCAGCTAGGGAGGTAAACAGGAAGAGGTCACTGATGTTTTTGTTGGTGTGTACCCTGAGTGATTCTGCTGATCTTTATGGCCAATCATGCATGTGCTAGAAACTTAACTAGGAATACATGCTCAGCCTTGCTGCTGGTTGAATATGGGGGCATGGAGCTATGGCAAACCTGTCTGACTGTACTGGATGAGTGGATTCAGCAGTCACTAAATAAGACAAAAGAATTCACACTGAAAGTGAAAGGAAAGTACTTTCCAATAACCTTTACTTTTTAGCCTAAGATTGAAGAAACAGACTAACATACAACAAACTGAGAAGACAGAATGCTTAGGAAGGACAGAATGGCACTGGGAAATATGCCCACACAAAACAGTCATGATCTCTTTCTTCTGCTTTTTCATAATGCAAAAGCTGAAGTGCCCTCCAGAAAGCACAATGAAACACTGTTAATACGACCAATTACAAGCTGCACAAAGACATAATTAATGAGTTCTGCAGCCTACAATTCAGCAAGTAATTTTTAAAAATGCCACAGAAAAAAAAAAACATCATAACTAAAACCAGCATCTGCAGTTATGCTAGCCAGGATGAAGTGAGTAAAATTAAGAAACACGGCCAACAGAGCAGTATCTCAGAAAGTATTCATTCCTGGAGCTAAGTAAAATACCTCACAGCACTGATTTCACACTATCTAGCATTATGTGCTCAAGCAGCTGACATGAACTAAACAGACAAATCAGTAAATTAGATCATTAGTCTCTTCTGCTGAACAGCACCTTAATATACCACTCTGGATTTCTCTCCTACACTATGCAACATAGTGCCATTCAATAGCTACAGGGTGAATGCTGAAGGTTACCTGCAAAGGTGACAGCAGTACTGGAAGAAGAAAACAAACCAGAGTGTTTTTCAAGTTTACTGCACCTCTCATTTCCTATCAGCATCCAAAGACCAGCATGATGTTACTGCAAGAGCTATTATAATTCAAGCATCAGACTCGTATGCCAATATACTTTACAGAACTATATGCATTTTGTATTACTTGATAATGTGCACAGCACTGGAAGAAGAAAAATATTTAAAAAAAATAAAAAAATCAGGGAAGAGAGGAAGGCAAGTTTATTTTATTTTAATGCTTGTGGTTTTGTATCCTGCCACCCAATTAGTTTTCTTGGTTATTTTGTTTTGTTTTTTCAATTATTATTTTAACTGGTAATAAATGAAGTCCTTTTTCCTCAAGCCAAGTCTAGTCTGATCTGCCTGTGATGACATTTGGCAAACAATCCATGAGCATTCTGTCCTGGCTGCAGCTGGGACAAAGTTGATTTTCTCTTCCGTAGGGTCTGGCTGGGCATGAGGCAGTGTGTGGTGAGCAATTGCTTGTATATCACTTATTTTTTTATTCATATAATTATCATTACTAGAGATTCTCCGACCCCCACACCTCCTTTTCTGTCTTAGTAAACAGTTCTTATGCCAGCTCACAAGATCTACTTTGTTGTTCGTTCTGCCTCCCACCTGCCTTGATTCTCTCCCTGTCCCACTGGGAGACGAGGAGAAGGGAATGAATGACTGTGTGGTGCTTAGCTACCTGCCTGGTTAAACCACAACACTTTCTCATTTCTGTTCTTCCTATTTTCTCTCTAAGTGGGAGTTTGGCCGGTAGCCTATGCTAACCTGCAACAACTCTCATAGAAAAAAAAATAAAAAAGTCCCAAAATAAAGTTTGCAAGCAAAAAAATAAAATTGTCCCACTGCGTTTTGTTACTGTCGTTAAAATCATTGTCTGAAAACTTTACAGGCATGAACTGAAATGCTTGAAAGGATGCAGTCACGTACTTGCCACAGGATGCAGTCAAAACACTGTGATTCTTCCCTCCCTAAAGGGATGTGACTACAGAATCACTCCTAGAAGTTCTTTGAAAAACTATAAAACATCTGAGAAGGCAAAGAACGTATTAATCCCTTTCATTGTGCAGAAAGGAGCTTTGTACATGACAGAATTGGAGAAGTGCCAAGGTACAAGTACTCAAATATCAGTGCATGCTGAATGAAGGTGAGTCCGTGAACTTGATCTCAACAGAGAGGAAGAAAAAAGGCTTCTGACGTTACTGAGTGCGCAGCAGTGATAAATCTATCACTAAGCTGAAAACTGACAGGTTCTGAGAAATACAGAAAGAAGATTCAACACTTGAAATTATTTGTACAGAAGAACTAGAGGAGAGGACCTTTCTAGAAATCAAACATACTGTTAACATTTGATGTATAAATTAAAAGGTGAATTAATTTGGCACAGAGACATTACTGACATACACTGAAGGTTTATTTGAGATAAGAGCACTGTACTTAGAGCAGGAAAGAAAGGAATAAATCTTTTCAAACTATCTGAACAGGCAGGACACAACACACGGAATATTTTAACCTGGGTTACTAGAGCTGCTGAAAAAATTGCTAATGAGCCACACAAACCACTTGACAGAGTTTCTTGAAGTGAGTTATTAGTTAAGTATTTACAAACAACAAACTTCAATAATTATGTGCCCCCAGTGCCCTTCAGAAAAATCAGCTCGATACACATGGATCAACTGGTAAGAGCTGTCTTAATGCACACACTGACATTATGGACCTCGTTCACAAACTTTCTGTACATTTTAACAAGTTTATTGCTATATATTAGTGGTTTTGCCCCAAAACAATGAGTTAGGATTACATGACCTATTAAAATGCCAAACCTGTCCTAACATTCACATCAGAGAATGTTGAGAGAATTTTTCACATGTAGAAGAAGGAATTATGACCTTTGCCTTTGTAAGGCCTGCAAAGATCATCCAGTCTCCTCTTCTCTAACCATCCCTCAGGAAGAAGTGGAGCAGATGTTCACAGAAGGCACCTTCTTACTTCAAAACTTGGCTCTAGTACTTGCGGAAATGGTTAAATAAGCTTTTGCTACCCTTCCAACCAGGACAAGAACAAAAGCAGTGACCACTTCCTGACAATACCAGTCTGGACAATGGTTGTTTTCAGTTTGTTTTGTGGGCAGATTGCTCCATTTTCAGATGATATATCATCCTACCCAACTGTCGGAGGGTTGTTTTGTACTGTTAACTCTTACAGCATCACCAACTTGACTAAAGATACAATGCAGCCATAAAATGGATCAGAGATGCTATTAAATGCATCAAATACGGACATAATACCAACCTATTATGAAACTAATTAAGCATCTAATTTCTTAGGTCTAAAAAAGTGACTAATTCTTTAGGTCACACTCTGATCATTTCCTGTCAAACATCTGCAGAGGATCAAGTTATTCTTCACAGTTCTACTATAAAATTTCGCTCTTATTTCTTTCACAGATACTTTGTGATTTATTTCATTTTTCATTTAATGATCCAATTTCAGTTTGAGGTGGACCAGCCCTTACATATTAAGCTAGAAAAAATTCAATACCATTATTCTTCATGCTTCATTTCTGAATTCACAGCTAAGCATTTTTTGCTGACATTGTTATTTCTGCACAACTTTTTTGCCCGGACTCTCACTCCATTCTCCCTGAAGTCATTGACTTGGAATCTCCATCACTTTGATGAATCATTATGCTATGCATAAGGAAGAAATGTGCAATAGCTAGACAGTAAGAAAAAAGTACATCGCATTTCAATATAGCCGTATTTGGGTTTAAACAAAAGCGAGGATTCATACAAATCAGCATAATTGGGTTTTGGTGTTGCTGGTGGGTTGTTGTTTTTCTTACCCCTTTTTGGCCAATTTCATAGATTGAGACATTTTGCTATCCCAGCTTTCAATAACTTTACAATAAGTGTATGGCAAGAGCTTCCCACAAGTGTTAGATGAAAGTGTACTTTGCTCTGACACAAACTACACTGATACAACTAAAGAATTTAATGCTTCAAATAGATATTGCTTCCCATTCTAGATGAGTATCTTATGATAAGCAATATTACATTTTAACAGAAGATTAACTCCTCACAACTAGACAAAAATTTTTTTCCCATCACCATATTTCAAATTCTCTCAAATATAAGATCCTCCTTAGGACAGAGATAACAAGTTACGATATCATAATTATAGAAGAATATCCATTTCATTTTAGGTAGGAGTTAACACTAGCTAAGTCTGTCTTGCAGGCAAGATGACATGGTGTCACACACATATAAAGGCATTAAAAGCAATTATATGAAATAAAATCTATTTAAGTATGCCCTCACCCACACAAATACATGCACACAATTTTTATTTTTTTAACTAGTGCACCCACTGGGGAAGTAAAGGTTTTTTTTTTTTGTTTTTTTTTTTTAAATGCAGGTTCAAAGCCTGCTTTTATGCTATTCATAGTGGTAGTGCTTACTGTATAAAGTGATAAAACAGAATACAGAACTAGAAGTGATCCCTCTGTTGTAGAAACTCTCCAGTGTTCATGGAAATACTGTTATTTCCCATCTGTTCAACTCAACCACCCTGGGAACAAGATTTAAAGTAATGATTTAAAGAAAATCTATGCAGTGGCCAAGTTAAACAAAGAAGGTGGTTATGATCAGAATATCACCCAAGTCACATCTGACCTTCTGGAGCTGGTTTACTCGCATTTGTTTTTTCTGGATCCTTCACCTTGGATTTACTTGTTTCTTTTCTTCTCTCTATATCTTTAACTAGAAAAATAAGAGGAAAAATAAATCAATCAAACCATAAGCAGAGCCATCAGAAGCATGTTGCTTTCCTCCTTCAAATAGAGACGTTTCACACAATACCTTGCAATATGTTTAGGTAACAAATGACTGTTCTTCCCACTCTCTTTGGGTTTATTACTTCACAATTCTGCCCCCCCCCCCCCCCCCCTTCCCTCCTGTCCACATTAAAGTTCTCAAAAGTGATTCTCCTCATTCAGGAGAGTCCAAATACAGTGACATCAGCATCTAAGCCTATAATAAGAGTTAGCACTGGAAATATAACTCCAGAAGTTGGCAAAGCTAGTTGGGCAAAGTCCAGTACTGCAGAGTTCTACTGCAGGTCATCCAGCACAAGATCACATAAGCCAGCTATTACATTATCTTCTCTGCAAAAATCAGCTTAAATCCCATGCCCAAATCTGTGTTCAGGGCACCAAGTATTCCCACAACAGCCGTTGTTCCAAAGCTTACACTTCAGTAGTTTCCTGTCTTGCAAGCGGGTAGGATACCTCCTTTTCTAGGTCTTAGATTTCTCATAAAAGCCTAGCAGGATCTAACTTCATTAGCTATTCTTAATATTTTATTAGCGGCCAGTACCTCCCTACTCCAATGTAGTTTGAAAGATTTTGCAAAAAAAAAAAAAAAAAAAAAAAAAAAAAATCACTGGGAAAGTCATATACCAGGGAAAGGAATAATATCAGAGGAATAAATATATAATTTCCTTAGAATGCTAATTGGTGTCAAAACCCCTGCAATCGACAATGGCCAGGAACAGCCTGGGAAAAAATAAAAGAAAAAAAAGGTGTTCCATAGAAAGGAAAATTTTCTCCAATTAAAACCCTTAGCTTATGTAGACCTGGATTATGACCAACGTTCATTCAAGCAGGCACCAAATCTTAGCCTGGATCAGAGTCACTCTGTGCTATGTCCTTCCCAAAACACTGTGAGACAGTGAAAGCCTATCAGTTATCTCTTGAAACACACAATATAAAAAGGACAACACAGGTATTCTGTTTTACAGAAGTGAAACGAAAGCCAAATGGATTACACTGATTTAAACCAACTGTATATGGAGCATCTGAAACAGCATTCTCTCAAGTCTCAATCCAAAATATAATCACCAGACCATCTTAAGGTCTTAGGAAGACAACAAGCCATTGTCAAATCTCTCAATATGAAAATCCTCCGCAGAACTAACAACGTCCTTGCTCCAGGTACAGAACTGAGGATACTGGTCAAAAAAGTAACTTTTTTTTTTCACTCCATTCTAATTAAAATAAAAGTGGTAAGATAGCCAGAGTAACGCTAAACAAAAAGGACGCTACTGCTTAGCAAGCAAGAGCATTCCTTCCAATAATGACTATGAGCCAACATCACTAAAGAGGTGCTGATGGCCCCTATTAATCCTAATGCCGTGGAGGAGTGAGTCTGTAAAGAAATGGAACAACAGTCTGAAAATTCTCCCAAGAGATAAGTCAGTCACATCCTGACAGAGGTTTGGGGAAAACCCTTTCATCAAAATAATAACAACAATCAGAATGCATAAGAAAGTTATACAGAAAGATAACAGTTTTTTTCACATGTTCACACAGGCAATGAACTTACCAACTACATTTTTATAGATGCATCTTAAAAAGAAGAGATCTCCCGGTGATCTTGTACAATAATTTACAAGCAACAACAGAAAAAGAAAGCATATCTAACTATATAAAAGGAATACTCTTAACAATAAAATTTTATTGTAGCATCAAGAAGAGCTCTCTGTACGTGAAACAATTCCAGTGCATCAGATACACACTTCCAGTGCACTAAAATCCAGGATATTCTCAAAGTTTTGAAATTGTTTGACCTTTTCTCATCTCTAGAGTCAATGACCACTTGTCAGAGAAGGGGAAAAACATGGAATACAGGATAAGAAGAAGGAAGTTTTTGTATACACATCATTCCTGGTTTTATTTATATAAGGCATCATTCATATGGTCAAATGAAACTCACATCTTGTTAAGTTTTACATGTTTTCATTGGCAGCAGAGTATACTAAACAGAACTTAACTCCCACATTGTTAAATCAAGCTGCCAGCTCCGCATTTCCTGAGGAACAGAGCTAGTTTAAAACGGAACCACACCCAATGTTATAGAAGCTGGTATAGCTTTCTGTGGGTTTAATGCTGAAGTAATCTGTGGTTTTGTGGGTTTCCTAATTGGGATGGTACTTAAAAGAATAAATACACGGTAGCAGTGATAAAAAGCTAGAAAGACTCTGACACATAGCACATCAAGCAATCAGCATATTTTGTCTGGTGTTCATCCTAAGAGTAAAGTGATTCAGCAATCAGAGCAAGCAGTACCCTCCACAAACAGTTATTAAAATATTTAGCATCAAGGGAATTAATTCAGCATGATTTCATACACCTCCAAACTGACACATTTTTCTCTTCATTGACCAAACTGACAGCGCTACGTAAGATGCAAAAGAAGACAAATCAGTGTTTTGTTTGAATTTCTTATAACACTACATTTTCACTTCAGTAGAAATACTAAGAACATGAATAGGTCAGATAAGAGCCTTAAGCATAGTTTGTAAACATATTTGACAGTTTAAGACCAGTAAGAATTTAGCCTTTCACAGTATCACTGAACGAATAACTATTTGTCAGTTGGTACAGCTACACAAATATTTAATAAAAACATTTGGAATCAGGGAGGGAAACTTCTTGATATATCAGATTACTACACTTCTCATTTATGCTCACGGAAGATTCTCTTCCAAAAGACACTGGCTAATTTCATAAAGGAACAGCAAAGACAGGGATTCCAAACCAAAAGAAACAAACACAGCCCAAAGCAAGGAACACCTGTGCAATTGTATTAATTCAGGCCTCCAACTGCAGCTGTATCGCATAAAGTCTGTGGTTCCAAACAGCCTTCTACCAACAGAAGAAACTGTATTTCCATTATTGCTTTCAATATCAGTTTGTTACAGCTTCATAAATTATGCTGAATGGTAGATGCACTCTGCATGTCAGGTATAAAAGATACGTACTTCTGAACTGCCCTTGGGCTGGCTTACTCTCCTTGTCATCGCTGAATGCAATGATCTGAAGGGCATAGTTTTGATCTGGAATGAGACCCTGAATAATTGCTTTGGTTGCAGTGTTTTGAAGAATAAGTTGATTGGTTTTTCCACCTGTAACAGAAAAGTTAAAAAAAAAAAAAAAAAAGCAAAGATGTAATTGCTTCCTTGTAGAAAGGTAAATGTAGTGAGTTAAAACCTCAAACTCTACCAAGACCCAAGTGTACTTTATTGTCCACTTTTGGAACTATCCAGACAAGTAAGCCAGAGGACATCACTGAAAAGCAAGAAGTCACACAGCCTGACTAGAAAGAAACCAAGTTTTTAGATATAAACATTCCAATCAGCCCCTGCATCTGTATCTAGGTCTCAAGGAATAGCCAACACATCTAGCACAACTATTAAAAGAAAAAAAGTATTTGGGCAATGAGATGAAATACTTTATTAAATAAGTGCAAAATCAAATAATCAGCTCACAAAGCAGAGAAGTACTTTTTGCAACAAAAACTACAGACTTAAGATTAACGATATGAAACCACAGAACTATGTAGGTTGAACAGATCCTCTGAGGTTTCTCAGAATCATAAAATGGTTGATGCTGAAAGGGACTTCCAGACCTCATTTTGTACAACTCAAGCAGGGCAACCTACAGACACTTGCACAAGACCACATCTAGATACCTTTCTAATACCTCCGCAGAAAGAACTTCCCTGAGCCACCTGTGACAGTGTTTGGTCATGTTCCTGACGCAACACTTCCTGAATTGCAGTTCATGCACATTGTTTCTTGCCCTGGCACTGGGCACCATTAAAAGCAAGCCAGCTCCTTTTTGTTTCCACTCTCCCTTCAGGGGTTTCTGCAAATTTGAATTTGCATTTGTTTCCTAAGATTTTTATAAATTTCTTTCATGAAACTTTGTAAGGTTTCTGTCAGCCCAGTTCTCAGATGTCCAGATCCCTTTGAACAGCAACCCTGACTTCTAGCCTGTCAATTATTGCCTCCAAATTGATATCAAACTTGCTGAGAAGATGGTCTTACCCATCATCCAAGAGAAGTATTATGTGATACCATTAAGGAACATGCTGTCTGAAGACAAGAGGCTCATAAAGCACAATAAAATGAAAAGTAACTAATACAGAAATGCACAGAACAGCATAGCTGTTTCACAGACTTCCATTGTGCCCCTTTCTCAGGAGACTTTATATAAAAAGAGGTACGTACTTCTGCATTTTAGCTAAATGTAAATACATATGGAAGTAGTACCTCCATAAAATAACCTTACATAGCCACTTCATCTTCTGTTTTTAAAAATGTTTTTGAATGAAAGCCTGAAAATATAATGTTATGCTCATGTTTGCTCAAAAATCTTGTTGGTTTTTCTGAGAAGTTCACCATGGGAGAAAGCCCAGGGAGATCCATCTCAAAGCTCTGAATGAAATAGCATTCCTGTGTTCTCCCTTAAGCACTTCCTACAGTCTTCCTTACACCCCATTGGAAGAAAGGCCAAGACAAATGATCAGTGACAATCCCAAGGACTACACATGAAATAGAGCTACCATCAGTTCCCATATTCTGTGCCTATAATTACACAGTGCTTCCACTCATCTCTTGAATAGTCAATACTCTTACCCACATTTTGCTCCCAAATCCTTATTCCTAAAAGGTGACGCTAGCCTCAGGAAAGCTGCCCAACCTTAAGTCTAGATGCCACAGTAATTTCACCTTGCAAGAGAATATATAGATTTTTATTTTACCTGAACTTGGAGTGACAAGCAGCTTATATCCACTGAATTGCCCTTTGGGGGCTTTCCAAGAGATCTGTACACTGTCAGGATTGACTACGTTATACCTTAGCCTTGTTGGTGGAGACACTGCAAGTGGGGAAAAAAAACCATTTAAATTCAAATAAAGGAAATTATCAATTTCAAACATTAAAACAAACACGTAGGAAGACGACACAAAATTTTAACAGTAAAGGATGCAAGTTATTCCAAATGTCACATATCAGTTTATTAGTTTGTAAAACAACGTCCCCAGGTGCACTACTTCCCTCAGACATACCTTTTATTTAACTGTTTACAGAAACAAGCTAACAACTTAGCAGAGGACAGGAAAACAAACAGTGTTAGATGTTAAGACTCTAGTTTAGCAGGCAAAGCTGGTAATACAAATGCTCTTTGTTAATACAACGGAATTCAAACTGCTCTCCCTGCTTATGCTGACAGTGTGTGTTACATAGACAGCCTCCTTTACTTCACATTATTGTGGGTGTCACCCCACATTTGAAGTCACTCAGGGCCAAATTTTCAAAGCTTTGTGAAGGCACTGTAACCAAGAGGAAAGACAGGCATGCACAAGGCAGAAGGAGAATCAGCTGCCCAATTTACAAACGTAGCCACAGGAACAAGCATTTGCCCAGTTGCAAACACTGCTTTGGCCTCATCGCTAGAAGATATGCATAGGATAGTAGAAATTTAGGCAGGGGGCAATCTAGAAAAGGTAAACAAATCTAGCTTTCCCTTATCTTGTGCCATTACATGGGTTTCAATCAGAAGGAGCAGGTGAAACGAATAAAAGCATGAAAGACATGACATTTCAGTGAAGTAACACACAGAGGAACAAACAGAAAATCCACCCTAGACCGTTACGCAATATCAGCAGTATGGGGCACATGTACATTAACTGGCCCTTCACAGTGAGCATCCTTCTGCTCTGGCAAGCTCCACTGTTGTTGGACAATACCCTACAGAACATTTCTCTCCTACTCCAGGGAGCCACATCCCCTTTTCACTGCAGACAACTAAAGCACAGCTGCTAGTTGCACAGCCTGTGATATTCAAGGCTGTCAGTAAGGGAGAATCTATACATTTGAATAGGTTTGGGCTCATACAGAACTAACTGATCTACAGTGAAAGGCAGCCAGGGAAACCAGCTGGAGGCTGAGCAATAAGAAGGGTTAGAAAAGCTTACTTAAGTCCTCCACAGACATTACCCCTCCTTTTCCTACTACCTCCACAGCCCACAGAACTCTTTCCTTTATTTTTCAGTCTCTTTATACACACCTCTTGTCACTACCATCCTAAAGGTTTCTGTCGGCACATCTAAAAAAGACGGAAAATTATCTGAAAGAACTGGGAGAAGTGCCAATTTCTTTGCATTAGAGCCCAATATAGCTCTCAACTGACCGGGCTCATGGCCATGGTTTTTTGGTCCACTACACATAATATGCCAATAGTTCTTACAATATTTCTGAGATTTAAGGACTACAGCATATGGAGCATCTGAGTCTATGAGGCAGAACGTGCTATCCAGAACTCTCTGGCCTCTCCATTTGACCTGCTGCAGTCAACGTAGGTCTGGCAACAGCAGCAGCCAAAGACCTGTCCGCAATTGATTACTTTTTCCTACTCATTTCTTTTTCCAAGAGTTTGCAGAAGAAAGGAGAAGGAAAGAGGCAAGCTGTAGTGTTTTTGACATCTGAGGTGGGGGGGGGTTTAAACGTCATCTAACAAAAATATTGTGTCCTAGAAGTCTGGAGCTTTAGCACGAGATATTTATTCCTTGTATCCAGCCTACCAATCCATAAGGGATTTTGTTCTGTTCCTCTATGCACGGAGGGATTTCGCACAAGAATGCAGAAAAAGCGAGGATGTAAGCATCAAGAGCAGCTTAGTAACACCTCAGCACTCCCAAAGATTTGCAAGAACAAGCTCAGGAGAGAGGCAAAGGGACAGAAACAGCAGGTAGCACATCAGTTCCATATATGCAAAATTGTTCTGATTTGCAGCATCTGGCATATACCCCAACAGTGCATTTCCTAATTCGCTGGGCGCAATCTTGTCAGACTAGCCTTCAAACTGCCTGCCACCTCCCAGGGGTTTAGAAGAGAGGCTGCAAGTAGGAGCACGTGCAGGAATCACTGTGAATGCAAAATCAGTTCTTTGAAAATTTGGCCCCAGTACTGCAAAAATATTTTGGTGGGCAGGCTTCTGCAAGAACATTCAGCATGCTATAATTGTAATAAAATGACAGAGACTATGGCAAACAGTTCTGAAAGCCAAGCAGACTGTAGTTACGGATTACAGCTTTTAATTCATTCTCAAGATTCATTCCATCTTTTGAACTATACATAAGTCATACTGAATTGGTGCTGAATGAGCATGAGTGACAAACCATACCTAGAAATTTGGAAAATATGCAATTCTTTTCATATTTATTTTGTCTAAGAAAAAAAAAGTCAAATGAACTTCTTACAGTTGCAAACTGTCTGCATTCATTTCACTAGAATTAAGTGGAAAATTTGTATGGCGCTTAAGAGGCAGAGGTGAGAGCAATCATAACCAAAAAACATGTACTGACAAGGAAAACCAAACCTCATGTCTTTGGATTTCAGGTTTTTATTTTTTATTTTTTTCCTCTGCCATCTTCCTCCTTCCCCTGTCGTTCCATCCTGCTTTCAACTTAATTGATGAAAGCACTTTCTAACAAAGAAGCATAGTCCTGGCCTAATTGCTATTAGCCATCACCAAACCCCGTAAATTTTGGGAGCTCCTAAAAACCAATCACAGATCTTACAAGGAAAGAAGGACACAATCACCAGAGGCTTTTCTGTTTACTACAGAGTTATAATGTGAAAGACTAGAAAAGTTGTGCCACAATAGTCTTTACATAACTAGTCAATTTTCAGTGGGTGTTTTTTTGTATCAAAGGTGGCACTGCAGAGGAACAGATATTCCCATACAGCAATGAACCATAAGGAAAAAAAAGAATTTTTCACCAAACTGAAACAAATTCAGCTGTGTTATAGCTGTGCAAAGACTAATGTTCTGGCATAGAGAAGTACATATAGCTAAGGAAGTTAAAAATCTAACACTTGAACAGACAACGAAATATTGATGGGAATTACTACACATTCACCAACCTGAAGAGGGTATCTTTATTTCTTTGGGCCTTTATTGTCTGTGGAACAAAATCTCACTTCTTGCAGAGAGGGAAAAAAAATTAATCCAAGCTGAGTCAGTTAACTGATAAAAATCAGTAGCTAGAGCTTGTTAAGTGGCTTTACAGGAATGCAAAAGTGAATGGCCGTCAGCAACATTAGAGCAGTCACCCAAGAGAAAACTAAAGACAAGTTCAAGGCTTTGGTTTACAAAACCAGATAGATTAGTGCTCCAAATACATTACTCTTGTGGAAAAGTCAGGAAAGAGCGTTCTGAACTATTCAGCATTTTAATGGAAATGAAAAATACCACGAACTGCATATCTGCAGCTGTCTCAGGGACATCCAATGCTCTAAACTGGATGTTAACTAGACCTTGCAGCTTCCAATGTACTTTCATCTTAAGAATTGAACTGAACAAGTTAACATGCATTTCATTTACATTAGTAACACATGGAAATTATTGCTATGCAGACAAGTTTCCATCTTTATTTAAAGAAGGAAAATACCTAAAAAAAAAAAGTTACTTTATGAATAAATGGAAAATTCTGAAGCTTTCTCTTGCCTAGAACTTTTTTCCCCTGTGTACTATATAAAAAACTAAGTACATGAAAACTGGAATTTTTGTGGCTGTTGTTCATGTGATATTATGCTGAAGAAAGAAATGGCAGTGATGAAAGAATATCCGTAGTTGAGGAAAACTGAATATGATGGTATATATGGCATTCAAACAACAAATGAGCAAACCATGTAGCTCAATGTAGATAACTCCTCAGCTGAAGGAATAAGTTGTAGCTTCAGGCATGTTCACTTCAGAGTCCCAAACATTTTCACCTTTCCAAGAAGTCAGCAAGTTACACACCTTTAACAGAGCATCTTTGCCAAAGGAAGAAAACACAAGCTGGGACTAATACCAGCTCCTCCTATACCTTGGCAGAGAGTACAGTTTCTTAAATCAGACAAGCATACAGTAGGTGGTGCATTAAACCGTAAATAGTTAGCCAGCATTACTGTAAGGAGTGGTAACATTAAGTAATGGTATTTGAGAAACATCTTACTAACTTCATTGTAAGAAGAGACATTTTTATTCAGTGAAAATGGATTAGAGATTTCATATCGCCTCATTCAACACCACCACAGTCATTCCAGGCCAAAGCAACACTCCACTTAGCTTAGTATGTAACTGCTGACAGCATTCAGTAGTTGATGCTTGCTGAAAGAATATAAGAACAAGGGAAGTATTGTTCTTTACTCAACAAGTACACTAACTCTACTTCTGCTGGTGCAGTGATCGTGGAAAAAAAGTCTCTGACCAACATCTCATTGTACTGATAGTTTGAGAGTTTTCTCCCTTATCTATAATTGATTAAACCAAAACTTGGAAAAAAGTAGTGGGAGGAACATGGCTTCTCAAGTTCAAGGAATTACATACAACTGTATAGAGAAGAACCTCTATTACAAATCCTGTTTTACAAACCTTAACCATATGTATTAGGACTGAAATTCACAGACAGCAGAATACTGACCATATGCTTTGCTTTACTGGCTCATCAACTCAAAAATGTTCTGGGCCTTATTTCTGACCAGAACTGCTGCACTGAACATTGGGAAGGTATGTTTCTTCATTCAGTTCACATCGCCTCTTTAATATTACTGCTAATACGTGTCCCTGTGTTCTGGAAGAAGCTTGTAAAACACTCTCAGATGCCCAAACACCTATGCTTCCCCAGCACCCGAGTGCCACGCAGACTGGACAGTGCAGCTACGTGCTTTAATCAGAAGTCAGAAAACTTCAGGTTTGAAGTTTGAGTTTGAGTTGAGCCACCAGTTTGAGTGTGTTCATGAATAAGGCATTACACAATAGTTATAGAAGAGCCTCGGGATCAAATTCTGCACCCAGTTATGCCTCAGCAGCCTCATATCAAAGGGATTACATAAACACAATTTTGAGAGAAAGTTATTTCTTGAGAAATTATAGAAACCCATTGGAATTGTTCCTCCCCCCTTCCCCATGCAATATGATGAGTTCCCTCCGAAATCTATCAACTATACATTTGATCTAACAAGTATTTAAGCCTAACAAACTCAGCAATATTTTTTTAATATTCATAAAGGAGATTTGAAAAAAAATAATCTGCAGAAGCAGTGTGTGACATTTAACAGTACTGTGTGATACTGTATGATGTGATACTTCAGTTATTGTTCTAAAGACAAAAAGTAAATTCTATGAGTTTAACATCAAGGCTGGTCCTTCAAACTTTCTTGATCACAGCGAGGGCAGACACAGCAATTTCTGATAAGTAGTTTCAAAATGAGTTATACAGAACACTTTTATTTACAAAAGGCACCCAAGCTTGCAAACAGAATGGTTTATGATAGTTCAGATACAAGGTTCAAGAAGTACACACAAATGCACAGTTCTTCTCTCCATGAAATCAACAGCAAAATTTCTGCTTTGTTTCAGTAATATCAGATCAACATCCCAGAGGGAAGCAACACTTGCATTTGGAATAAGGAAGTCTATTTCTGCACATCAGAGTGACCTAGTAAAAAAATCTCCATCTTTTTATTTATCACTTACCTTGGCCCTGGGCATCACGGACAGAGTAAGCTGCAACAGCTAAAAATGCCAAGAGGAAGTAGCTCTGCACCTCATGCCAACACAGCATCTTTTCCCACTTGATGTATACCGTATCAGCGGGTCTGAAAACACAGAAGAGAAACATTTAATGAACCTATAAATCTAAGGTGTATGCTTCAATGAAAAGTGTGGGTAAAAACCGATTCCATTAAACAAAAGCCACAATACAGCTGGGAGTCTGTCACAGATATCAGTGAAGCAAAGATTTCATCCTGAGAACAGCTAGTAACCAAATTACATTTTGCTTAAGAAAGACAGAGGAGAACATTTTGAGCACTGGACAGTTCTCAAAACTGATCCCATGCAAAGAGAAAATATAGTTACTCTTCGCAAGGCTTGTTAGTGTGGGAAGTAGTGTTTGCTATGTGCGCGTAACAGTGCAAAATGGGTATCTCTAAGATACCTATGGTAGAGAATTCTCAATCTCAAGATAAAGCAGAACTTAAAAAGACTACCACAAAATATCAAAAGTGTATACAACAATAAACAATTTTATACATCAGCTTTCAAAAAAGGCAGAATTTTGTTCTGATGAAACAAAAGTTCTCTTTTCACTGTGCACTCGAGCCTACCCTGTTTCTCCTATGTTTATCTTATCCAGCTCTCTCTGTTGTACTCTCTGGCACTTGCAGGGACTAAATCAGACGCTACCCAGAAGGCATGCAGGGTACCAGTTAAGTAAGTACTAACTCTATTTGTGGGCAATGCCATGGTCAAAATTATTTACTCTAACTCAATCCATCAGAAACATCAGCTTTCAGTACTTTCCAGTTGAATTATTCAACATACATAGATGTACCTCTAAAGATTCATAGACGCTTAATAGCATGATACTGTGAACATGTTTATCTACTGTTCAAGTAGTTTTAGTCAAGTTTCTTAAAAATTTTTGCTGCCCTCTCCTGTTAGTATTTTACTGGAAAATTAAAGTAAGCTTACTAACACTAATTCTGTTGCTGTCAAAGACTCAATATTTAAAGGTTTATTTTGGTAAACTTTGGTTTATGCATTTCTGTTTTGCAAGTCCCTTCCTTTCACTTTCCATGTCACTTTCTCTAATATCCTCAAAACACCACCATTTAATTTACCTCCCCTATCTTCATCGTTTTCTAAGGAAGGCATAACACAAGCGGTCCAACCACTATACAAGAGGCAGACTGAGGTACCTCAGCCAACAGATGATACACATGTATGTCCTTCTCTCTCCATACATTTACAATTCATATTAGTTATCCATGCACTTGGTAGGTCTAATGCCACAAATGTCAGTCATGGAAATTTGGTATGCCACCTAGAAATACACAGACAGCTCGATCTTTTCAAGTTTTAACCCCAAAGGAGGTTAACTTAGTTTTAGCCAAATTATCAACAAGTTCCACACTACTTTGATTCAAAACATGGATCTATCTCTTACACTGAACCATAGAGGCTGGAAAAGACTAAGATCATCTAGTCCAACCACCAACCCACTAACATCATGCCCACTAAACCATGTCCCTCATTGCCACAGCTTCCCTTTTCTTGAACACCTGCAGGGGGACAGTGACTCCACCACCTCCCTGAGCAGCCTGTTCCAGTATCTCACTGTTCTTTCTGAGAAAAAATTTTTCCTTATCGTAAAATTACTCAGGTTGGAAAAGACCTCAAAGACCATCAAGTCCAATTGCAACCTAACTATACTACCCTAACTCTAACAACCCACTGCTAAATCATGCCCCTGAGGGCCACATTCAAGTGGTTTTTAGACACATCCAGGGATGGTGACTCAACCACCTCACTGGGGAGCCTATTCCAGTGCTTAAAAACCCTTTCCGTAAATAAGTTTTTCCTGATATCCAACCTAAACCTCCCCAGCACAACTTGAGTCTATTTCCCCTCACCCTGTCACCCGCCACCAGTGAGAAGAGACCAATCCCATTGTCACACAAGGACAAGAGACAATCCCACTTGTCTCACAAGGTGGAGGCAAACAGATATATCCAATCACAAAATTGAACTAAAAGATTAGGTATTGCTATTTCATCCTCCAGATGGAATTCAAGAAGCCAAGCAAGATGCCCAGGCTTCCTATACACAAATCCAAGGACTGGATGCAGATGAGCCAGCACAGTCAGCCTACTGACAGGCAGCAGGAAAAAGAAAGAGAAAAATCTGCATTCCTTGTGCGACTTACATTGAATACTGAGGCTTCTCATCACTTCAGAAATACAACATGAAACACATAAATGTTGACTCTTTAAAGGACAGCATGCAGCTCATCCTTTGGTGCAGCCACCACTATGCATCAATTTCTTCCCATGTAATAACCCAGATATTGAAATATTCACCCACAGTTGTGGCTCAGTTCCTCATTTGCTAGATTTCACATAAACCCTCCTCTCAAATAACAGCTATAAATACTGCCTGACATGCAATCCTGCGTGGGAACACTCCCTCCTGCTCTTTTTTAGGAGAAAAGCCATTGCACAGAGAAGGTAAGATTTATTGACAGAAGTATAACTGGTGCTGGAGAAAACACAACCGAGGCACCAGCTGACTTCTGCATTTGGGGAGGAGTGGCCCACAAAGGCAGACACGAGTCTGCAGCCACCTCGTGGCTGACATCACCGGGGAAGGAGAAGAAACAGCCTCCAGCTTTTTATACATTTCTCCTTTTATTAACCATTTGGTAACAAAGTTATCTGACTGAATAGCTCTGGCAGCAGAGACCAAACTCCAGCCCTCATCCCAAGCCAAGAGCCCTGCCCTGAGCGCTGCTGCTCCCCACGTGCTCCGTGCTGCGGGCTGTACATGCATCGCAACGGGGCACCTTCCTCAGCGGAACGTGGTAGCTTTGAGGCCTCTCAGCCCGGGAGAAACCTGATGTACGCCCACATGGCACAGGCAATACCTGCCAGAGGAGTGCCGTGTTTCTGGCTCCCACTTAAATACAGCCAAAGCACAGGAACCATGCTACCAGGGTTACATCGCGGTAGCTTCTCACAGAGCAGCCTGACCCAGCGCCCAGCCGCAGCCTGGGAACGGCAGCAGGCTCCGTGGGGTCGACGTCCTGCAGGCGAACAGAGCAGCGTGACCCGCCCCAGCCCTCCGCCGCGCTGAGGGAGCCGCAGCCCCGCCGCCATGCCGGCCGCCCCCGCACGAGCAGGGCGGGAAGGCGGCGGGGGGCTCGACAGGGAGCCCCAGCCCGGCTCCTGTAGCCCCTCGGCGGCCACGTCCCGCTCGCCTCCCGCAGCTCTCGCGGCGCGGGGCGGCTCAGCCCGCCCTGAGGGGCCGCGGCTCAGCCCCATCCACCTGCAGCCCCACCCTCGCCGCCACTCGACTCTCTTCGGGGCGCTCTCCGCTATCGGCTCCTGGGAATACCCCGCTTGAAAGCGTCTTCCAGCTCGCACGATAGCGGGGCAACGCGTTGCCTCCACCGAGCTGAGGCAAGGGATCCTACCGGAGCCTGCGGGAATCCCCTCAGTGCGTGCACGGGCAGCGCGCTCACAGCCCATGGCAGCCGCGAGAGAAGCGATGTGTCCGGGCGCGCTCCGCAGCAGCCGCGGGAAGGACGGAGGCTTCTCCCGCGGGGGGAAACCTCTGTCCCCTCTTCGCCCCGCACCTCGCAGGTGCCCGCGCAGCGCACCCGCTCGCAGTCAGCCCCTGCCCGCCTCACTCCGGCCCCCAAGGCACAAACGCGGAGCTCGCACCGACCTGGGCGGGCAGCAGCGGGTGAGTCGGGGCCGGGGGTGCTGCCGCTCGCTCCCCTCCCTCCGACTGCTCTTCCCCTCACAGCGCCGCGTCCGATAAGGCGAGAGGGACGGGAGAGGAGGCGGGCAGTTATAGAGCAGAAGGTGGAAAGAAGGGGGGAAAGAGGCGCGCGGAGCCTGGCAGCCAGCGCCCGCCCCCGCTCCGGTCCCGGCGGTCCTCAGGTGCGCGGGCGGGGCTGGGCCGGGCCCGCAGGTGCTGGGCTGCTCCTCTCAGCTCTTCTCAGCTCCTTCCCCTCTTTCCTGACTCGCTCATTCACTCCGTTCAAAATGATTTAAAAGGTGCCTGCCTCATGGTGCTGCGAGGAATGTATTTCCTCTGTGCTGCACATTGTGATGCACAGATCAGTGATTCATCGGGGAAATATTTATGTAAAAGTGTTCCAGCTTGTCTGGCTTTGTTATAAACCTTGATTAAAAGCGGCGTAGTACATAAGCACGTTTTTGTTGTCTATACAGACGCGGCAAAGGGAAAGTGGAATTGCAGAACCTGTATTTGTGCAAAAGCTGTGAGTTACCCACGTTACACCCTACTGAATTTACAGCTGAGGTACTACTCACGGGGTTTGTAAGTCCCGAGAATTTAAGAGGTGAGGGAAAAGATTCATTTAAATGCACCTCGTCCTCCGTATGAAGCTACAAGTGGAATTGTGGAAGGATTGCAGTTAAGAACTGAGAGGAAAGAGGGATGTGCGTGCTTTGTGAATGCACCAAAGCAGGACTGCTGCTGCTGGGTTGGGCTCCCAGTCCTGCAGCTCTCGTCCCAAGTCACTGTGCACGGGTATCTCTCTGCTGAAACTGCAGAAATGTTTAAACTTTAGTTAAGCACTCTCTTGAGTCCAGATGGTTTCTAGGGCAAAGGTTAAGAAGCATTCCTAGACCTACCCAGCACATCCCATTCTCTGCAGCCATTCCGTGGCACCATCAGATGTGTGCTGTGATGAACGCTTAGTACCAGTTGACAAGAGAGTCACTTACCAGATACCTTTCCTTCTGAAGCAATGAAGCGTTCATCTCATTGATGCTAAATGGGATTCATTTTAGAATCATAGAATCACCCAGGTTGGAAAAGACCTACAAGGTCATCCGGTCCAACCATGCACCGATCACCAATAGTTCTCACTAAACCATGCCCCTCAACATAACATCCAACTGTTCCTTGAACACCTCCAGGGTCGGTGAATCCGACACCTCCCTGGGCAGCGCATTCCATTTGGTACCTTTCCAGCCCCTAATTTATGGATTTAGCTGAATACTGGTAACCAGAAGTCAAGGAGGCAGATGGATAAGCCAATCTGAAATACTTTTAAAGACTTAGTAAACATAGAGAGATCAATCAGGCTCATCCATGACTACTTTCTGGCGCATGCACTTCAGGGCATGGCAAGGAGCAGCCTGACAAAGGGAAAGTCTGGCTCAATCCGTCTCTCTCTCTCTCCCTTTTTTTTTTCTTTTTTTCTTTTTTTTCTTTTTCTCTTCCCCCCCCCCCCCCCCCTTCCCTGTGTGATGGTGCAGTGTGCAAAGTACATGAGCGCCATCCTGTGGCTGCATCTGGTCACTGTACAGGGAGCTACACAAAGTCTGGAGGATGGCACTGCCCAGAGTTTCCCAGCCCTCAAATGAATGAATGCTTTACTTCTGAATCACCTCCATGTATCAGGAATGAAATTAATTAATATCTTACATTTATGTAAAGTATGTGATTTCAAGGGTAACTCTTCTGAATTGTTTGCATTGGTTTATTTTCCTGATTCGCTATTTTATGTTATTTTGCACTATTTGTCCACCTTTTAGAGTATATCATGCTTGATATCATTGAGCTTTACTCAGCTTGCACTGGAAAGCACTGTGAAACTCTTGAGCAACCACGAGGAAGAACTCATTTCTTTGAAAGAGTTTGTATGAGCTGCACATCTGGAAATATACTTAGAAATACAGTACGTATGTACAATATTAACATGCAAATGATTTACCAATGTTTCCTTCTTGTCCTCTTTCTGAAAAAAAAAACAACACAGTTTCGTGAAGATATTTACTATGTGTGAATCAGTTCCGTGGATTGACCTTCCACTGTTTTGAATTGGCCACACTTCTGTGATTTGGGAAGAGCAACAATGATTTACAGCCAGCATGTTTTAAAAGTATTCAAACCAACATGATGTGACCATCCTTTGCTTGGCTAGTATAGATTCCACCACATTTATCTCAACGGGGTTACATGGGGAATTATACTGAAAACATAGCTGGAAACAATTCCGTGAATCCAACTTAAGTGCAAACAAAGAATGGAATTATCACAGACTGGTCAGCCCAAAGTGCACTGAGCTGAAGGACTGTACAAGTGAAGCTAGTAAGGAATCACTGACAGCATTATTTGTTGGACCTAAACAAAAGCCAAGGTGATGGATAACTTTGTCAGTCCTGGGGAAGAATTACTTTAATTACTGATCCTCAGCTTTTTAGGATTTATTTGGAATTTTTGTCTGGCTTTTTTCCACGATATAGTAATGGTTGCAATTTAATCACTGTGCCATTTTTTTTCACAGAACTTTCTGTAAATATCAAGTTTGTGTGGTTTTGTTATATTGCAAATAATTAAAACCTAATTAGATGTCAATGGTTGGACTGGATGATCTTGTAGGTCTTTTCCAACCTTGGTGGTTCTATGATTCTATGTTGTATTGTTTCATTACAAAGATGTTTTTAAAGGTGACTAGTGGTTTTATCTCCTAATGTAAACCGAAGAGATGCATATTTTTAAATGCCCTCCCTCCTGCAGCAATCACAAACTCTGGTTACATTCAGAAATGCTGGCTGCGGAACGTCCATTTGTGTGACCAGATTAATTCCCACAGCCTAACAACAGCTCCTAGAATTTTGTTTTGCTATTAAAAGAACAGAAAAACACAAAAGCAGAGGTAATACTTGAAGTAAAACTGAATTTTGCTTTAAATTTCATAGTCCTTATTAAATACGGAGGCACATACAATGTTCTTTGGAAGGTGCTTTGCCAGGATCAGTCTGTCAACACCTGAAATAATTAGGTGATTTATGAATTCATATCCTGAACAATCTGAGGACTTAAAAATACATTAAAAAAAAAAAGTCATTATGATACATCAACTCATCAGCCATGCTTGCTTCTTAAAGTTTCTTGTCTTTAGTAGCTAAGACTATTTCATAGCTTTTTTGGTGATATGAATATACAATGAAACAATCTCTAAGAATAATAGCTATTCTTTGTGAAATATTTTTTTTCTAGTGACTTTTTTTCTGTGCAACAGCTGTTTCTTTACTATCAGCCTCACAAATGTGGCTTTTTACAACTCTGTTTTCAGGCAAAAACTGTCCTGGTAGTCCAGTTTTGCTTCATTATTGGCTGGCGTGTCTGATGAGTCATTTTCTTTTCCTTGATACTTTCTAGAAGATTTCAATGCTGTCAGCACGTTAGTGAGCTGCTAGGTTTATTCATCTGAAGTTTATTACACATAATGAGGTAAGTGAAAGGGATACGTACAAAGTCAGGTTGATGACACAGCCACTGAAGTGTAACTGTTCATGATTACAAATGGTCCTGTTCCTCCAAACGTGCAGGAAAGGGAGGAAAGCTGGGCAAAGATGAGCACGGGGATGTGGAAAAATACAAATGCTTTTTAGTCACATGTTTTTCTGTATGAAGGTTCCAGAATGTAATGGGAAGCATGAAGAGTTCAGTGTTTTGCAGTTAGTTTTTCATTCTGCAGTCAAATCAGATCCTTTTAGTTTCGTGAGGTGAGGTTCATCTGTCCTTGGTTTACACTTCAACATCTCAGCTGAGTATAAACCTGGAGATGTGGCCAGGAGCTAAGCACTCTCTTCTTATCCTCTGAAGAGTGCAGCTCATTCAAATCTCTCGAGGGATCAGCCACACACTATGGTTCCAGAGAGCAGGAAGGCTGAGCTCATCTGCAGAGAAACTGTTCTCCCTCCTGCTAATTTTTGCACCCACAGCTTCCTCACAGCAGCACCCTCTCTGATGTGTGTGTATGTGCTCATTTGGTAGAAGTCCACTGCCCCACACTGGACAAGGGAGGGATCATGTGTGTTCATTCTCCTTCAGACTACAAGGAGCAGGATGTCTGACGGAACAGTTTCCGCCTTCTGCTTTCCAGACAACTGACCACCAATGTGAACCGATGCCTCAGGGGCAGGACTGTGCTTCCTTTTGCTCAACTTCACAAAGTCCCTGTTTGTCCATTTCTCCAGCCTGATAATGTTGGCAACATTGGTTTATCAGCCATTCCTCCCAGTTTTCTATCACAGTCATAGAATCATTGTTTGGAAAAGACCTCTGGGATCATCTAGTCCAACTGTTCATTTACTGTAATGTTGCCCACTATCCATGTCTCTAGAAGTCCAGCCCAGGCTCCCTGCCTGTCCGCCTCTCTACACATGGGGCATCTATTATATGCAAACTTATTAAATTGCACTCTTCACCATCAAACAGTTTATTGATAAGAATTTTTAAAAGTATTAGCTCCAACATCAACCACGGGGGTACATCACGAGTGACTGGCCTCCACATGGACTTCACGCTGCTGATCACAATCCTCTGGGCCCAGCAGTGCAGTTGCTTTCAGCTTTCTTCACCGTCCACGTTTCTAGTCCATACTTCACCACTGCATATGTGAGGACATGATGGGAGGTAGTGTCAAAAAGCATTACTAAAGTCAAGATAAACAACATTGCAGTCAACATGCAAGCTGTATAATCACTGGTTCCATCTGCTTTCGGACTGAGCGTTGAGACTGCACCGACCAGCCTGAGAGCACTGCCCTTGGTGGGCAAATCCTGGGATGCTGCCAGCACTGAGACAGGGGCATGCAGAGGAAAGAAGACAGAGCAGACTTTGTGATTTTGGATCTATCACCAGCTGGAAATAGGAAGGCAGAGATATGGCTTTAGGCTGGCAAGGCAAGCAGAGATTTCCTTTCACTGGATAATGCCATGGTGAAGATTAAGTTGCAGACCACCGATGGTAACACAGTGAGTGAGGGGTTCTCCATGTTTTACTGAATAAGCAGAACACCAACAGTTTCTGGCTGTCTGTGCCAAAAGTAATTTCGTTTGGAATGAAATCCAAGCTGAAATGAATATTTAAAGCTGGAAGCAATACCAGTGTGGTCTCTGTAATATATACCTTGAGTTATGAATACAAGAGATGTCTGGAACAAGAATTCCTGTCCAAATAACATGTATCTTATGCTAAAAGAAGCAGAGCTTCTTGCCTATGTCCTGCTGAGCTTCTTGTCTGAGCTCCTGCCCTATGCACTCCAGGCCACTACAATTACACATCTGTGGTCTGTTTCAGTTTAAGTATTTTTCTAGTACACACGGCCACAGGAGTGAAATCCTTAACAAGAAGAGCAAGATTTGTTAAATGTTGCCCAATTATCTTTTCCCATCTTGTTGATTAGTAAAAACATTATGCATTTTCAAAGGTTTTTAATCAGCAATTTTTAGAAAAGCAAGTCTGTTCATTAGACTCTGAGAAAATAATTACTTAGGGCTCCCCTGGAAGAGTATCGCATGGCAACATGTGGTTAGGTTTTGTGGCTGAATGATCTCCTGAGCAAAACTCTCCTTTAACACAGCAGTTTATGTTGCTCACCAATTTTATTCCCCAAAAATGTGGGGGGAGTTGTTTTTGTTCAGTTGCTTCTGTTTGCTGCTGTTGGGATTGAAGGTGGATGAAAAATTCAGAGCTGAGTATTTTGCTCCTCTACACATTTTTAAGAATTATAACTGGAATTTTCAAGAACAGGCTTGGTTATCCTATACTTAAGCATGTGTTAAACATAAAACTGGCTTTCCACAAATAAAATACTGAATTGGCCTCAGCAGAAAATGAATGAAAGAGAAGTGGCACTCTGTTTTGTATTTGCCAGAGAAGAAGCTATTATCGTTACAGAAATGTAGCTCGCATTTCAGAGTAATTTTATTGAAAATAAATTGGAGGGAGCCAAGAGAAATATTAATACTGCCATTTGTTGAAAGCCGCTCAATAAAATTGCCCCATTCAAATACTCGCAGAAGAGATTCAGTATGCCTTCCACTTCTTTATTTCAAAGGCATTCAAGCAACTGAGATAACTGTCAGTTCATTATTCCAATAAATGTCAGTACTAAATATCAATATCCTAGAAATCTCACTTCATCACGGAATTTACTGTTCTAACCTGCTTGGTTGGGTTGGCTTTTTCTCATTTAGAAAGAAATAACAGATGGGGGCAGTCTTGGACAAAAATCTCTCTCGTCTTTCTGCTTCTGAGTATCCGCATTCAAGCACTGTGTCCATTAAAGACACCACTTCGGTACTCCCCTTGTTTTGATGTTTCATGTGAGCATCGAGGAATGAACAGTTATGAAGACCTGTGTTACTCAGCTCCTGAGCAAAAGGGCTCCACTCAGCAAGGCAGTTTGTGGAATGCCTCCTCTCAGTGGAAGAAGCTTCGATTAAAATATAATAATTAAAAAAAAAAAAAAAGGCAAAAAATCATTGCCAAACTTTTCAGGCCGACTCATCTTTCGATCACTGGGGATGGAATCTGGCTGTGTAAGCTGTGCCCTGTTTAACTATCAGCTTCCAAAGCCAACTAGCCCTCACCTCCGTCTGGACGAGTACATATCTCTGTAGTGCTGATGAGAAGAGCCAGGGCAGCTTTCCTCCCTGGGAGCAGGCACTATGGGACAGATGGGCTGTGGTGCTGCACAGGGTTACTGCAACATCGCTGAGCGGGATCTGAGCTGCAAGGCTCAGTGCGACAGCTGGCAACGAGCCCTCCCAGGGCTGACATAACCATTTGCTGGCTCAGGATTTGCCAAGACTGTTGAGATAAAGCCAGGGAGGTGCAGTTTTGGTTTTGCTAGCAGAGCTAACTCTGTGTTGCGTAGGCACCTAAGAAGTGCTGAGACACTTCCCATTGAATGTGGTCTAAGTAAGTGCCTTCAGTACAAAGCCAAAAACAATGGGAGGCAACACAGGAAGAAAGCAAGCTTCTGTTACTAGTTTTAAACAAATAGCCAGGAGTGATTGCGCTCCAAAGCATTTGATTTACGACTTAAAGTATTACAGGGTATTATGAAAAAAATGAGAAAGCTGAAAAAATAAAGAGAGGCAGAAGTTTCAGACCACAAACAGCTGATAGCATCTTGAAAGTTCTGGGGTTAGTTTTGCTTTCCCCTCACCCTGAACACTCAGAGGCTACATTCGGTGCACTCGTGCACGTCTGCAGCATCTGAATCATGTGCTAGATAAATGGAGCATCTCCTCACTCCACTTCACAAAACCCCTGTGCAAATAGGATGTTCAACCACACTCCACACATGCTGCAGCTCCGTTTTCCAGCGTTTGCTTATTTAACTGTGGTGACTGGCTTTTCATCTCAATTTCTTTGACAAAATACTCAACATGTAATCTCTTTTCTTTCTGCTGTTTCCATTAGATTATCCATTGTCCAGGGGCCTGTAGCAATCTCTAATTTAGTTATGGTATCTTTCATCAATTCCAGTTTAAACATTCTTGAAATACTGGCACTGCCCACAGTAACATTCTTTATATTACGCTTCATGAAAAAAAAACTTGTCCTGGGCCTGTTTAAATTAACAGTGCTTAAGGTAAGTCTGTCTGCAACAGGGCCACAAATAAAGCCCTGAAGAGCAAAATGTTTCTTACCGTCTTTGGAGGCCCTGGCAAAATAGTAGTTGTTCTTAGCTTTATTTAAAAGTATTTTTTCCTTGCAGATTAGCAGAGGCCTCCTCAGACAGCTTCAGCAAGAGCACAGGGTTCTTCTTACCCTGCTCCCATTGCAACCGCTCAGCATCCCCAGGACACGCCACAGGACTGGCTGCATGCAGTTGGGCTACTGCTGTTCCAATGAAACACGGTGCCCAATATAGTGCAGTGCTACTGTGCTAGAATAAGTCACCACTTCATCTTTGCCACTCAATGCAGAATAGAACGTAATGAGAGGAGAAAGAGAGGCTACATTGTTCTCCTGTTGTCTCTGAAGAAGAATATAGGGAAAATGCCTCTAAATTTCCCAGCTGCTGAATCTGGAGCCTAGGCCCTGCTTCAGGCCACTGGGCATTTCACAATGTTGATAGCAATAACACTTTGGCACACAAAAAGGAGCTACTGCTGCTTGGAGCGTCTGCCATATATTAAATATTGTGAAGGTTCGGTGTGGAAAGTCAGTCTTAAAAGCCTAGGTGCTCTGACTGCTTTGAGCATGCAGCATACACAGAATAAGCATTGAAGTCCTTCTAACAAGTGTGTTGGCACTATTGCTTCTACATACGTTGATTTGTTGGAGATAATCATAGAATTATAGAATGGCCTGGATCAAAAAGGACCACAATGATCATCTAGTTTCAATCCCCCTGCTGTGAGCTGGGTTGCCAACCACCAGACCAGGCTGCCCAGAGCCACATCCAGCCTGGCCTTGAATGCCTCCAGGGATGGGGCATCCACAACCTCCTTGGGCAACCTGTTCCAGTGCGTCACCACCCTGTGTGTGAAAAACTTCCTCCTAATATCCAACCTAAACCTCCCCTGTCTCAGTTTAAGACCGTTCCCCCTTGTCCTATCACTATCCACCCTCGTAAACAGCCATTCCCTCCCCATTTATACACTCCCTTCAAGTACTGGAAGGCTGCAATGAGGTCTCCCCAGAGCCTTCTCTTCTCCAAGCTAAACAAAGCCAGTTCCCTCAACCTTTCCTCATAGGAGAGGTGCTCCAGCCCTCTGATCATCTTAGTGGCCCTCCTCTGGACTCGCTCCAAGAGCTCTCCATCTTTCTTGTACTGGGGGCCCCAGGCCTGGACGCAGTACTGCAGATGGGGCCTCACAAGAGCTGAGCAAAGGGGGACAACCACCTCCTTCTCCCTACTGGCCACCCCATTTTTAATGCAGCCCAGCACACAGTTGGCCTTCCGGGCCTGTAAGCGCACACTGCTGGCTCAGGTCCAGCTTCTCGTCCACCAGGAGCCCCAAGTCCTTCTCCACAAGGCTGCTCTCAAGGAGATCTTACCCCAGCTTGTATAAACACCTGGGATTGCGTCGACCAAAGTGCAGCACCCTGCACTTGGCCTTTTAGAACCTCATTAGGTTTTCATGGGCCCACTTTTCCAGCCTGTCCAGATCCCTCTGGATGGCTTCCCTTCTTTCCAGTGTATCAACTGCACTGCTCAGATTGGTGTCATCCGCAAACTTGCTGAGGGTGCACTCGATGACATCCTCTGTCATTGATGAAGATGTTGAAGAACACCGGTCCCAAGACCAACCCCTGAGGGACACCACTTGTGACCGGCCTCCACCCTGACACAGAATCATTGATCACAACCCTTTGGCTTCATCCAGCCAGCCAATTCCTAACACACTGAACAGTCCATCCTTCAAATCCACACCTCTCCAATTTAGAGAGAACGATGCGGTGAGGGACCATGTCAAAGGCTTTGCACAAGTCCAGGTAGATGTCATCCATTGCCCTTCCCCTGTCCACCGAAGCCGTCACTCCGTCACAGAAGGCCACCAGATTGGTCAGGCAAGATCTGCCCTTGGTGAAGCCATCCTAACTGTCTTGAATCAACTCTTTATCTCGTATGTGCCTTAACACAGCTTCTAGGAGGATTTGCTCCATGATCTTCCCAGGCACAGATGTGAGGCTCACCAGCCTGTAGTTCCCTGGGTCTTCCTTTCTCCCTTTCTTAAAGATGGGAGTAATGTTTCCCTTTTTCCAGTCGCCAGGGACTTCACCGGACAGCCATGATTTTTCAAATATGATGGAGAGCAGCTCAGCAACCACATTAGCCATCTCTTTCAGAACCCTACCATGGATATCATCTGGACCCATGGACTTACACACATTCAGTTTCACAAGAAGACTCAGACTTGTTCCGAGTCCCTTGCTGTGGGACAGAAACCACTTCACACACCCTCACCTAGAGGATCAAGATCCTGGCAGACATGGGAAGCCTGACCATGCATGAAGACTGAGGCAAAGCACTCATTCAGTACCTCAGCGTTTTCTATGTCTGAGGAAGCCAGCTCCCCATTACCTTTCATCAGAGGGGGAACACTCTCCTTGGCCTGTCTCCTCCTGCCTATGTACCTGTAGAACCCCTTCTTGTTATCTTTCACGTTACTCACCAAGTCCAGCTCCATCTGCGCCTTGGCCTTCCTAATCCTATCTGTGCACACACAAACAACAGCTCTGTATTCCTCCCAGGCTACACAACCCTGCTTCCACTTCCTGTACATTTCCCTCTTTTTCCCCAGTTTAAGCTGCAGGTCCTTGCACATCCACGACAGTTGCCTGCCTTCCCTGCTCGACTTCTTCTGCTGGGGGATGGAGAGTTGTTGCACTCTCATATTTCATGTGTGTAAGAGATCTTCATATTAATGTGTGTAAGAGATCTAGAACACAGACAATTAGAGATCTAATCAATTAGACAGCAGTTAAAGATGCACCATGATCCTATTCTATCTTGTTTAATTATTCTTCCCAGCACCAGCCAGGTGAATATCTCTCCTCCCAGTGTCTCATCCCACACAGGTAGCATTTAAAAATCACTGATCTCCACCTCTAAAGGAGCATCAGCTTGGGCTTTGGCTGGCATTAATATTTTGAAAGCTCAGCTTTCCCTCTATCTTCCCTGCTTTCCTTTACTGCTCAGACTGCAGCCTGGAGAGCCTGGCTGAAAAGCTACGTAGGAGAACAGTTGTTCTTTGGCCAGTTCTTCAGACAGAATTAGATGTAAGCTATGCAAACCATAGGAGTCTACCGAGGTGATTTGAATCCATGTAATGATAAAAGCAACATGGAATCTGACAGAATTCAATTAAAATCAAGAGCAAAAGTCATTGGTAAGGAAGAGAGAGGATAGGATCATCTCATTTCAAAGACAGCTATGCGCACCTTTGAAAGTCAGTAAGCTTCTCATAGGCGGCTGCTCCTCTGAGCACTTCTCCACCAGCTGACACAGAGCCCTCTACATACCTGTCCGTCAATTAGCTCTTTCTGTACTATGTTGGGAGAAGAGGAACAAGCAGCGTCAATTCATTTTCTTACTGAAATCACCTGTGAATTGCAAAGATATAATTCATGAAATCATGTTCTGCTCTTCCCCCCAGTCTGTAAAGAATTAAAAAAGAAAGAAAAAAACCCCAACAAAGTAAGGAGCTTTGTCTCTCCAGTGTGCTACATTTTTCATATATTTTATCTTGTAAAAAAAATTCCACCCCTGGCCTTTTGCCATGTTCAGAAAGTATTACAAGCAGAAGGCAGGGCAGATAAGTTCACATCGCTCCGTACATTCTGTTCTTTTTCAAAAACTTTCCTCATAAAACCTTCAAAATATTTCATGGCATATAAATTTTTTTCTGAAGAGAGGAGCAAGCAAATGAACACCATAAGCATGCACTGCTTTGTTTCTGGGTTCGCAGTACTAGCTCAAAGCTTCATGTGTCACATTTAAAATAATGCTTTAAAATAAGAGCCTGAACAAGGCCGGGACTTCAATGGAACAGCCAAATTCTGTATTGGCAATAGGCACAATGTGCTTTTTGGTCATCATTTTTTTCCAAGAGTGATGTAGAGAATCACTGTAGTCAAACCTGTGCTCCTCACGTTGAATAACACTCCTTACTAAGGCCACTTCGATGGGCAAGTCTGGTTCAGATTTATAAAATAATTTCCTAAATATTTGCCTTTCTGCTAATAAAGTCAGATTGTAATTTTGTTTCTACTCCTCTATTCAAGTGTCATTTTTGTACAGTTAATGCAATTCTCAAGTAGGTAAACAAGTGAGAATCTCTCCATAAACAAGTGTATTCACTAATGTCATTTGCCTAACTGTATTCTCAAAGAGTTTTCAACACTATTTGTTAAACTACCATTAATTTTCTTCACTTGCCTATTTAGCGTGTAAGATTTATATGGCTCCCTGTATGTGACTGATGTCAATTGTAAAATTAAAATTACTGATGGATGTAAAATTGCACATCTGAAATCTTTATAATTCCTAATTTTTACATGAGAGAAACCCATATTTTACATTTGTTCTAATTCATAGAATTATAGAATCACCAAATTGTTAAGACTGGAAAAGACCACTAGGATCACAAGTTGAACCATCAACCCAACACCACCATGCACCATAGCACCCTCAGTGCTATCTGAGGGACAGATAGCAAGACATGTTCAAGACAATACACCTATTGTCTTGAACACCTCCAGGCACAGTGACTCCACCGCTTCCCTGGGCAGCCTGTTCCAACGCCTCACCACTGTTTCTGAGGAAAGATTTTTCCTAAAATCCAACCTGAACCTCTCCTGGTACAACCTGAGGCTATGCCCTCTCATCATATGGTTAGTTACCTACTGAGAAGAGGCCAACCCCCACCTCACAACAACCTTTTTTCAGGAAGTTATAGAGAGCAATAAGGTCTCCCCTGAGCCTCCTCTTCTCCAGACTGAACAATCTCAGTTCCCTCAGCCACCCCCCATAAGAGTTGTGCTGCAGATCTTCCACAGCTTTGCTGCTCTTCTCTGAACACGTTCCAGGGCCTCAGTGTCTTTCTTGAAGTGAGGGCCCCAAAACTGAACACAGCACTCAAGGTGCAGCATCACCAGTGCTGAGTACAGAGGGACGGTCACATCCCTGCTTCGGCTGGCTGCACTGTTTCTGACACAAGCCAGCATGCCATTGACCTTCTTGGCCACCTGGACACACTGCTGGCTCATGTTCAGCCAGTTGTCAGCTAACACCTCCATTCAAAAGGTACTGAACTGGCATGCCTCCTCATTTATCCTCTCTCAGGTTATTTTCCTAAAACAATGCAATGTGAACAGCAAGATCCAGGTTTCAGCTGCAGTATACTCCTTGGAAAAGCCTGATGCTTTAACAGTGTTCAGGAATGTGGGGTATTAATCCAGCCCTGCAGTAAGCATGCTGCTGCTTTGCATGAGACCACAGAAGAGTCTCTGTGAACTCTATGGCTTTGGGCCTTCATCTGACTGAGCATCACTTGCATGACTTGCATGGCACCACCCCCACTGCACAACACCAGGGCTGAATCCAGGTCTCAGTGAGCTCGTCGGGCAGCTGCAGGGCTCAGCACTGGTGCTTGCTCAAAGGGAGCCACTCACTTGAGAAGACTGGGAGAGAAAGGAGCTCTGAGATGGCTACAAAGCTGAGGATGCAGGTTGATTATCTGTGACAGGTGTCTGATGAAGCAGGATGAAAGTCTGCCTAAACTGAACACGTGGACTTGCAGATGACAACTTTATGGCTACATAGGTTTCAAAATACAGAAAAAGTAATATTTTGCAACAGCTACAAAGCCTGCTGGTTGCAGTCAATATGGGTGACAGCTGCCTTTCTGCATGAAAGCAGGCAGAAGAGGCCCTGATTCCCACCTGGAGTCATGGTCCAGTGGGCCATGGACTGACCAAGAGCATGGCAGAGCAAATTTCAGCTCTGCTCCTCTGCAGAATTCTGGGATGACTTTATGTATCCAGGCAGCCACGTAGGGTTTTGACCTCCTGTGCATCTAGAAATTTATCTGATGATGTTCAGAGAATGGCAGATGCGGGAGTGAGGGGCCTGCGGCTGTGCTGCTGTTCGAAAAAACCACTGAACAAGAGGATTCTAAGTAAGCTGGTAGGACATACAAGAGACAGTGGGTAACTACAGACAATGTCTTCAGTGGTGGTCCTCTGAACACCTCTGCTGCTTAACAGGTGCTTTTAATGGGCTGGGTTTTTTGTTGTTGTTGTTTTTTATATCCACTCCGAAATTGTCTATAAATTTCAGTTTAAATTCCTTATGCAATTTTGGTCACTACCTCTGTGTACCTTCTGCTACAGGGGGTCAGCAGAAGCTCTGCGTGTGCCAAGGACTAAGCATCAGACTCCCAGGTACTTGACTGATAGTGATGCAGCGATAGCAATCAGTAAAGCGTATGGGGCATATGTAAGTACTTCAGAGCACCTAAGAGCTACAATACCAGCCATAATTGTAAGCAGTGGAACAAAATGCACCTTTATCGGTCATATTCAACTGCTGCTCCCTCTTGCCTCATCTTGTTGCAGTAGGTGCCAGTTTCTTCTTTTTGTCTCCCACCCCTAAAAGCAGCAGGATGCTGCCTCGCTGGGACTCCGAGTGGAATGAGCTTTTTTTCAGGACAATGTAAGAACAGTAACAGCCACAAAGCAGGAAGAATCTGCTGAAGCATGCAGAGAGTAATTATGTGTGATCATTTGTACATATATATGCAGATTACAGCTCAGCTGGGAAATGGCTCCAGTCTTCTTGACTGGCTACAGGCAACTCAAAAATCAAGTTATCCATGGGTGGGAGGCCACTCCACAGCTTGACAAAAGGTGTAAGAGAAGAGGAAAAGAAGGTCCATTACACTGGACATTTAGTAATAGCACATCATCACCGTCATCATCCCCGCATGATACAATTGTGCAATAACTTCCCAGAGAATTGGCTGGGTGGATGGGAAGTTCTTTTCCATCATCAGCACTGAATGAATATCCATCTGGGTAACTCCAGCAGAACTTCCAGCAGTAAGAAAGTTGGATTACCGGATATTACGAGGTTGTTACTAGGGCTGTGATTCTTTCAGTTGTTCACACACAGTTGTCTCATTGTTGACTACTTACAGGCTGGTTCAGCTCAGTTCTGTGACTTGCGGGGCAGAGGGATCTGCAGATCCATGCTTCCAGAAAGGGGAAACAAGGGAGTCCAAATTAATTAAAAACAGCAGCAACGATCTGAGGAGAAACAAACTAATTTACTAAATATGGTATCAGAATGCAAGATAACACACTATAATACAATATAATTAGAATTGAAGCTAATAAATCAAATATAATGAGAGAGTATCAGAAAGCTGCAGGCCTTACAGTAGTGCTGAGGCGATGCGTGTGGTCAGGATGAGCAGCAAGGAGGAGAGCCAAAGAAAAAAGGGACATCAGGTGACCTTGCCAGGGGTTCCATCTCCTCTCTGACTGCAAAGCCCTCTGGGAAATGTAGTTCTTCTTTTCCGGGCAGGTGCTCAGAACTGGAGCATTAACTCTTTTCCTCCCAGTGCACTACATGATGTTATGATGTGAAATGCCAATAAGCAAAAATCATAAAACCGTAACACTCGTGCCACTTGATGTTTTTAAGTCATCCATATGGATTCGGTCTCTAGAAAAGATTTTGAGAAGCATGGCTTTTCCCATAGGTCCTCTCTACCTCATAGGATCCTTTCAAATACACAAAAGCATCTTCAGTGTCACTTACATGCATGCAACTGAACTGAGCCCCTAGTTTCTGAGTTCAGATTCCAATGAAGTAAATGCAAGTAGATGCCACCACACTGCTGCAGTGCTTTTTCAGATAGATCATCTGCAGATCAGGGGACTGAACAATGCATCAAACCCCATGCCAAAGCTTATCTGTGCAATTATAAGTTAATTGCCAAGATTTAATCATTATGACTACTGGAAAGGAGGTATCATCAACTAACCTTTAAAATGCGGAGAATTTGCCCTTCATAGAATCATAGAATAGTTTGTGTTGGTAAATCATAAGAGTTCCATCCCCCTGCCATAGGCAGGGCTGCCACCCACCAGCTCAGGCGGCCCAGGATCCCATCCGGCCTGGCCTTGAGCATGTCCAGTGATGGGGCATCCTCAGCCTTTCTGGGCAGCCTATGCAAGAGCCTCACCGCCCTCTGGGTGAAGAATTTCCTAATAATATCTAATCTAAATCTCCCATCTTTTAATTTAAAACCACTCCCCCTTTTCCTATCACTATCATACTCTGTAAAAAGTCAGTCTCCCTCCTATTTATAAGCTCCCTTTAAGTGCTGGCAGGCCACAAATGAGGTCTTCCTAAAGCCTTCTCCAAACTAAACAAGCCTAACTCTGTCAGCCTTTCTTCACAGGAGAGGTGCTCCAGCACTTTGATCATCCTTGTGACCCTCTCCTGGACCCACTCCAACAGCTCCGTGTCCTTCTCATGCTGGGGTCTTGTATAGATACGTGCACAGAGGATAAAAAAAGCATATTTTTTGGAAAGCGTAATGTGGATTTTATCATGAAAATCAAACATTTAAGAGGGTAGCCCAATACACTTTTTTCAAGTGTAATGCAGATTTTATCATGAAATTCAAGCGTTCCTTTTGTAAAGGCTTCCTCAAAGTCTATTTTGCAACAGACGATTTGGCTGCTGGGGTGTGATGGAAAACAAATTATTGAATTATTAAAATTTTCAACACTGTGTTTTTGATTCAGGAAAAGTAAACAAAGCACACACACATCTAAAAGTGTGCACTAAGTCCTCAAAAAGCAGCTGAGGTGACAGTGAATCATACACTCAGAATCATAGAACAGATTGGGTTGGAAGGGACTTTAACGATCCTCAAGCTCCAACCCCCTGCCACAACAGGGTTGCCTACCACAAGATCAGGCCAATGCCTAAAAAACAAAACAAGCAACAGGAAAACGTAACATCAAGGTCTTAGAGACTTTCATGTTTCTTCCTTTCCAAGTTAGCCCACAGACGCAATGGCTTCCATGAGCAATATTTAGAAGAGTTGTAAGAAAAGGCTATCTTGCTTCCAGGAATACTTTGTTGGTAAAGCATGGATATAAGGGCATTTTAAGAACTCAATTAGATGGATTCCCAATCCTGCAAACTGCTAAGCACTCCTCCCAAGTGGACTTACTTCCTATTTCCTAGGCTTTGCTCAACATCTCGCTTAATTAAACCTTGCTAATAAAACTGAAAGTCTCTATTTTGCTCCGTCACCAGACTCTATTGATGACATGGTTGCTTAGTCAAGCCCACTTATCTGCATACATATTTGTAGTAAAAAAATGCAGTACTTGTAGGTGTATAAACATATATATGCATTTTTTTTTAATGTGAGATAATAGAAATGGAAACTTTAGGGGGAAAAAAAAAAGTCATATTAAACATTGTAAATGAGAATTGTTTTTGGAAGGAGATGTTTTGTCTTGGGTAGCTGTTTAAATTCCAAACACGTGTTTCACAAACAGGCATCTTCACAATGTTCTTATCTACTGCATGTATTTTATGCCTGAATTTTCCTAAATTAAAAAAAAAAACAAACAAACAGAAAAACTTAATTACAACCCTGCTTATTTAAAACACGGGGTTAAGAATGTAAGCTGTAAATTTAGCTGTAAAACTAGAATACATTTCTGCTCTGCGATGCTGTTAAGGGACATGGAAGGGCAGTGTCACCACGCCATTCTGATGGATGCTCTTCTGAACTCTGTGTTCCTTTAGCTTTCAATTTAAAACCACTAGCAATAATTTTAAAACTTGTTAAGTTGGCGTTATGCAAAAACAGCAGCTGGGGTGTACTGTACAATGTATTTTCCAGCTGCAGTCTTGCAATGGGCACCACATCGCAGCTTTTGCTCAGTTAAAATTTTCCCAGGGAGACCCAGTGGGGGTTTCCTGAAGAAGTGCAGGTAAGAACTGTTCAGCCCCGAGTTATGCTTGGGTACAAACAGGAAAGCATGAGTTCTGTTAGTTGCAAATGTCACTGGAAAAATAAGGAGGAAAAAGAAACATTTCCCACCACTTTGCTGCAGAGGAGCTTTTCAGAGGGGAGGAGCAAAGGGGCTGTATTAGCTCATCCAGGGGATGAGCAGACAAAGAAAGCAGGGCTGTCTTCACCTTCAGAAACCCTTTTTTAAGCTGGGACAGAAAGCGTTACCATTTTGGCCATGTGGCAGAAGAAGTGGAAGAAAAGGAGAGAAAACTAATTATGTCCATCCATCACTGATGGAGGCAAAGAAGCCTTGTGGTGTTCTTCGCATCAGTGACATGCTTGAATCTGCGGACATGAATATTCATAATATTCACACATTCAGAAGAGAAGTGACAGTGATTGCCTGGCAAGACAACACCACAGCCAGGAGGTAACTGTGTGCTGTTTGTCCAGCGAGAGCTACAACTCTGTAGGATGGCAGAGCTGGGTGTGCTGGCAGCATTTCTCCACAGGAGACAATTTGTGTCCATTTGTGCACCTAGCGTACAGTGCCTGCTTGCAATGCATGCTCTTGGAGCCAAGTATTTAATTGTGTAAGCGTGTGCTTGGGCAACTGGAGTTCCAGCAGCGCTGGAAATGCACAGTCCCCATGGACAACGTGTGCACAGATATCTGACTGCAGAGCAACAGCGACTTTTCTCATGGCGTTCAGTATGACAGCTACAGCTGCTCCCTTCTGAATACTTTCTGAATTCTGGTGAGGAATTGCAAGTATAAAAACCGAGTACAGAAACACCAGAAAGTGTCTCTGTGGCATAAATTCATTGTATCGTTGACTCTCTGACACTGATAGATTCTTTCTTACAGTAATGGCTCAGTTTAAAAATAAATGTGTAAATATTTATTTCCATACAAGTTCGTAGAGAAATGTAATGCCTTCTCCGAAATGGCAACGATATCTTTATCCGCTCTTTGCATACACTAAAGGAATTATTACGTTGGCTGTTACTTTTTCATAAGGAAGACGTCTAAGAAATATAGACCACACTGCACACCAGGTGAAGGAAGACAAATGATCAATAAATCAAGAAGTGTGATTGATGGAAATCTTTAGTGACTGTTGCAGAAGGTTGGAAGTTCTCTCGCTTCGAAGGGTAGTGTGGTCTGGCTGTACTCGTACGTGTGACGTACACATGCTTTTCCACTTACAGAAGTTTTAATTATACACTGGGAAGAAAATACTCATACTGGCAACAATTGTTTTCTCACTCTGTCTTACATCAGCCAAACATTTTGGCAAACCGTATTACCTCATCTTTTCCTATCTCTAAATTCAGAATAATTCTACTTAGCAAAATTATCTTTAAAAATTAGTGTTCGAGTCCCAGTTTTATCTGCAATTATTAGAGCATTTCCCCGTAATCTGATTATCCCATCTTCATCCATAGGGAAAAGGAAACCTCCACATGCACACAGCAGTCAGTGCAGATGAAGAAAGCAGTCACTCATTCCTTTATTTGCTACTGTCCTATATCCTTGGCTATGTCTGTATCAGCAAATCAGATCAGCATAGGGACCACTCCTTGGACCTATGGCCAACGGGCTCCAGGCAGCCTAACCACTCCTCTAAACTCTGCTCTGTACCTGTGTTATTCTCCAGCTGTCATCTGGCAATGTTCTCATGGGTGCCAACCATTAAACCATTCATTGTGGGGCAGCTGTTTGACACATCCCTAGCACTCTGTGGTAATTAGTGAAAACTAACCACAGAAGGAAGAACACATGAAGAGAAATATTCCTAGTGGATGGTTTTTTTTCCTCCCAAACCTCCTTCCGAATGTAATCTCATAGCAGAGGGCAGCAGGACAAGTCCACTGGTGTTGCAGATGACACCACTATGTCATCTCAGTGCTGACAATTCTATTTTCAGTTTCTGTGCAGACTTTAATGCACGCAATCACACTCACCTGAATACACCTGAAGTTGATTAATGCATTATTTCATGAGCTCAGTGCCTACAATGGAACTGGCTGCGGGACAGGTTGTGTCCAACAGTACACACATGGCATTCGATCTAGATGAAGGTAATCAAAATTATCCATCTTGTGGCAGAAAAAAACCCCACGAGAAATATGGCATAGAGTTGATGCTCCAATTAGCTTAAACACTTCTTGAACTTAATTAACTGTTATACTGCTTGAAGATGTTCCGTAAATGAATTACAAATGTGAATGTGCAGAGGAGTGGCACTAATCTATGTTATTAAAACACAGAGATTTATTAAAAGATCTCACAAAATCCATTGTAGCCATAAATGCAATCAGGTATGAGAGCAAGACTTACTAAAATCTTCTAAATAAAGCTATTGCTGTTGAAATCAGATTTGTGTTGTTGATGTTGTTGTAGTTTTTCTTTTCTTTCTGGCTTCTTGCTTATATCCACCATCCTGTCTTGAAATTCCTTCCTTCTGTGGATACTTACATTTCCACATGTCCTTTGCAGGGAGCATGATTTTCTATTATATGCAAAACTCTGCCCTCTGAAATGCATCAGAATTTGGTGCTGGCTCCTGGGGGATGTCTTGCAGGGTGTGTATCACTGAGTGTAGACAAATTGCAGTTTAATTGGAAGTAACACATTTCACCATTCAATTGTTAAATCTGCATCCTTTTTTTTTTTAACGAAACACAACACTTCATTGCACAGATCGTTTGAATACCTTTGTCATACTGAAGAGGGAAAGAACTAATTAAATCCTGGATTGCTAATCAAGTTGAGAACACAATATGGAAATTCCCATTAAACAGCAGGCAAGTAATGGTGCTCAGATTGTGATAGAGACTAATGTGTCTTGCAAATGAAAACGCCATATCCAATCTGCAATATACTGATATGCAGAGATTTCTCCCTGCCCCCATTCCCTCACTTTTTACTGAAGTCGAAAGTGCACTCCGTAATGCATTATTAAGCTAAATTCTGACCCAGTTTCTTAATTATCTGTAAGCTACGGGGAACTTGTAGCAGAATATTAACTAAGGCAAGAGATGTAAGACAAGAGAATTCACGATGGTATTAGAGAGAATTATTAACATTTTGCTAAGAAAATCCTTCATATTTTAATATTTAACCTAGCCTAACATGTCGAAGTTATGTTTTAGAAGGTACAAAGTATATTCCAACCAAGCCCCCAAAACTTTTCCCCCAGGAAAAAAAAAGAAAATAGAAGTATTTGGGGAAGCACTGATGGATTTACAAAACCAAAGACCTGTAGCATGCTGATATTTTTCTGGGACAAAGTATCTTTCCCAACCACTTCTTGGTAGACAGCTGTTACGATCTCACGTAACATGATGTGCTGAACTATTTATTCTAGATGAACTGTATAACACGATCTGATAAGGGTTATATAATGCACACAACAATTTTAGGCGTGGATTAAGAATAAACCACTGCTGCACTAAATGACAACTTGGAAGAACCTTCCAAGCACATTTGTGCCTGCTTAGCATCAACTCAGTGGTTTCATTCATATAACTCGCTGCAAGGGGACGTATTAGTGGAATATGAGAAGGTTCCCTGGTTAAAAATCAACCACGACTATACCACACCTGAAACAAAGAATACATGGACTTCTACCTACAAAGCTGCAGACGTATGCGGTTTTGAAGACGTACCGTATCTACGAAGAAACACACAGAAGTGTTTGAGTGAGTGAAAAACATACTGCGGGAGCAATGTATTCAGTGAGAACAATTTTTAATATAAAACATCTTTCAAAATTATTTGAGGGAAAAATACTTTCCCCACCCCAAAGATGAAGGATTTTTGGTACACTTATATAGAAGTTCAAGCTTTAATTGCAAAATTTAGACAGCAGAGAAAGATTGCAATGTATATCCAGAATTGTTTGGACAAGGATGTACATATTCGGCTCAATGATCAAAGAATGTCCATGGAGTCCAATCACCACAGGGCTAAGAAGTCACCTCGCTCAGCAGAATATAGAATTTTTATATATTATTTTTTTTTAAAGATTTCTTCCATAAATTCAACAAAGAAATCCTACATTTTAAAAATGAGTAAGAGTCAGTTAAATACTATTTTTTATTAGTAATAGTGTCAAATGCAACTGATGTGGCAAGTTTGTAGTTTGCAAAACATTGATGATTTGAAAGTGCTAATGAGCTTAATGTACATTCATGTACATTGCTTCAATTTGAAGTGAAATTTCTCTACTGGAGCACCTGGACGTGTCATTGCTAATGCTAACACTGCGCATTTCCCACCTCACCCCACTAAATATTATTTTTCTTCTAGGAATAAAGGTGTCTGAAAATTCTCCACAGTGACAAACAATGAGACTGAGACACCTTTCCTTTCTGTATAAGAAAACAAACAAAAACCAACATTCTGTAGTTGAGTACCTGCGTCTGTGCTTCAGCATCTACACAAATTGCCTGATTTTCAAAGGCCAGATTGCTTTACTTTGTAAAAGTACACGTGCTCTCACACTTGCATGGCGTTCTGTTTTTCTTTTAGAATAATCACTCTTCTCTATCAGGCCCGAACATCCACCCCACAGCATCCTCTACAGAACACGAACACATTTGTTTCACGGAGATGCATTCACAGCTCCTTTGTGTTTGGTGGCAATAAAGCCAGCAGTCAGTCAGCTCTCCACGACCAGAGGATGTTTACCCACGTCAATATGTCCCGCACACCGTCTGTGACATCCTGGCTCACAGTGTATGTGGTTCTTTCATCTCCTGAAGTGTTTGATCCAGTGGTGGACTGTGAGGAAATCTGCACGGCCTCTTAGGTGGGAAACCGTGCTGACAGATGCAGACTTGGCTGGAGAGACAACCCAAGGGCCTTTCCTTTGTCTTTGACGAGCAAAGAGAAGTCCTTAGTGAAAACACGCTGGTATCTATTGCTTACTTCTTAGCATAATAACCAGTGCTACTATTGTTAAATGAAAGAGAACCCCCCTTCCCCAAAAGCAAAATCATCTACTTGGACACAGAAAGTGGTGCCTCTGTGTGTCATGCTGCCTCGTGATTGGCTGTTTTCCCACAAAAACGTCCAGTAAGAGATCCCTTCTTCTCAGGACTCTATTTCTTCCATCACTTCCATGACAATCGTTCGTGGGCCCGTCAGGATGAGGTTGCTCACTGTCCTGTAGTCCACATGAAGAACATTGAGACCGTTGACAGAGACAACAAACTGGCAAACCTGCAGAGAGAGACGAGCAGCAAAAGTTGCACGTTTCACTCTTTGTGTCAGGTTACTTACACATCAGCCTTACCCCATGCTGGGCATGCAAAATCTCCACAACTCCCTGGTGTCTTACCCAGTACTCTTAAGGAAAATGTATTCCCTAGAGTTACTGTGACAAACTAGTTCTCCTTCTTTCTTTCTTTCTTTTTTTTTTTCTTTTTTTTTTTTTTAACATTACTGCAGCTTTGAATGCTGTGGCTTTTGAAGTCCTACATCATTCGTTTTTTTCTGATAACACTGCAATTTCAATTGCGCTGCACAAACAACGTAGGACAAGACAGCTCTGGCCATTGTAAACAGGCTGCTATCTCTAGTTTGAAATGATTTGGACAGCTCATGATAATCACCATTAAATGCACATCATGATTCCAGGCCCAGGGCACAGCCTGGGTCACCTGACTGCGCCAGATCCTCCACCAGTACATGCAGAACTCAAAGGAACCAAATTCCAGGACATAATACCATGGAAAACAAGTCAGTACTAAGGTGGATTAAAATGCTACTGTCATTTTCAGGAGATATTCCTCCCCAGACATCAATACTGTAAAAAAGGCATCAAGGAAAAGGAAGATACCCAAACTTACTCCTCAAAAACATTGAGCCTTTATTGGCTCTAATCATAATATTACAGTATTTGTATAGAAGGTCAAAAGTGTGTGAAGTCTAGATCTGTGCTTTTAATGATAAAAATAAAGAGCCTGAAGCAAACAATAATATCATCCTGATGTTTCAATGAAAACAATGCATTCCTTAGAAGATTATCTTAACCATAACTGATCTCAAGCCTGAATAAAAGAAGTCATCAACAGCATGTCACTGTAGAAGTTCTTATATTTTATTTTATATTTTAACTTTTTATGTTTAGGCAGAAATGCAACACGGGAATGAGTACAAGAGAGGTAGGAAACAGCTCTGCCACCTTAGATGCTAGCCCTAAGCCAGACTTCCTCACATCATCTCATTTAACTTTTGTGCATCTTCAGCTACCTTCCTCCTCAAAGTAAAGGGGATTTAAAGTGGTGAAACAACTCGTATGTCTGCAAGATGTACAGAATGCAGTTATCAGTGTTCCATTTAAGGAAAATTATAGAGGAAGCAAGGCCAAGCAAAAAATATAACGTTCCATCAGAAGTGCTACTGATGCTTTTACTCTCCTCTCCTTTAAGCCACAGGGACAGCAGCAGCAGCCCCTGAAGGGCTGGCAAAGCTCTGTTTTGCACCTCACGCCATCAAACTCAGAACTGCTCAGCAGAGCTGAAGATGGGGAAGTCCGCCTTCCTGGTACCCTCAACAAGCACCTGAGTACAGCAGGCAGTTCTACCACTTGAACACGTCCATGGCGATAGGGCTGTATCTTTCCTATGCACTCCCATGCTATTTCAGCTGCAAACAGCACTGGGAAAACACTTCAGATTTTGCATGCAGTTTTCTGAATTTTAAGGTTTTTGACTGAAGAGGCAACCCTCTTCAGGGTGCCTCAATTAGCATCTGAGATACATCTATTGAGTTTAAAATGCAAATTCGTGCAATATGTATAGGTGTCTCAGCTCCCAGCAGTATTTCCTAATGCTTTGGGATGTCTTTCCAAGATTGTATCGAGTTTTATTGAATTATAGCTCTGGCTCCAAAACAATATTTTGTTTGATTTAAAACAGACCTGCAGAAATAACATCGTCTCTTCTGGCTTAATGCAGGTTTTGGAAGTAGAGTGTCTGATGTTTGTTTTGCTGCTGCCTATTCTCAGACTTCTCGAGTTACCAGAATCCTAATGCATGGGACTCGTGTTTGGCCAGGGACAGGCACATAGGTGTGTGATGGATACATCTGCACTCTGGATTCTACGAGGGGCACTCAGGGGCTCTCAGGAAGGTTCTTGGCAGTGGAACAGACCTTCCAGACCAGCCCAAGTCTCACACCAGGGCTGCAACTGTATAAACATGGATGGGCACTGCTGCAGAGAACAGCAACCCACATGCCAAAGAGTTGTAAAAGACAAGAGTTGACATGCCTGCATTCACAGTGGTTTTTTTTTAATGGATACTCTTAACAGTAGCATGGCAGTGGGCTGTAGGGCCTGAGAACAGTGTTCTTCATACCGTCCTTTGCACTGGATCCAAGTGGCATTGTACTCAGAGTTTCACCATTTTTATGCAAACAGACATGCAAAAAAGTCCACCCAAGCCAGATGAGAAATGTAGAAAGGACGCAAAGGTGTAGAAGACAGCACATCTGTCCTAAGATTACACGAAGTAAAGAGCCAGTCAGCCTCAGGGCAGAAAGCTCTCTCCATGGCCATCATTTCACCTCTTATCTCAAGGGCTGAATCTGCACATTCCAGCTCACTCGTGGGATGAAGAAATGTGGAGCCATTCGCTAGGTCCTACAGCCAGGACAAGGACAGAGGTTTTCATAATCATGAGCCCTTTAAGAATGAGGGAAGGAAGCAGTGTCCTCAACTCAGCCCACTGTGTTCTCCCATCTTAGCTACTGCAGCATCCAGGATAGGAAATGGAATCCAGCACGGCTTCATGCACGCTGGCTATCACAAGTCCTGCCCCAACCAAGCCAGCACAGCGCGCTGTTCTCTTGGTGGAGATACAAAAGCAGTGATACCCAGTCCAGCTGAGTATGGCAACCCACATATTATCCCAGGAATTTTCATAGGGCAGCCAGTTTACAAAATCTCAGTGATTTAATGCTGCATTTTTAAAAACACATTTCAAAAAGCTCTAAGTACTCAGCTCATAACTACAGCTGCTAAGGGCTTTGTAACTACAAACGTACAATTTCTCTGTTGGTTTCCACACATCAGTAACTATAATAGATGGTAAACTGAAGTTAAAAGAGTCTCAAAGAGCCTTTTATTGCTCATTTCCACACAGCTCTCCAAGGAGCCTGAAGAGAGAGAAGCGCCCATTTTTATTCCTCAGACTTCAAGAAATGACAAAGTCTGGAGTAAATTCCAACCATTTTGTTGGTCAGGATGTAATGATGCAAAAAAACAGATAAGCAATCATATAAATTTGAAATGAACTGAAATGAAAAGACTTAATATTTTTAAATTAAATTTTACATGAATAAACATTTATTGTTAACTATTTCTGTTTCCTGCCCTGACATACAACAGCCCCCAGCAGTATGGATAGGAGGAAAGGTACCTATGCCTCTGTCTTTCTGTGTGTTTTTGCTGGCTCATACAGAAGATTTAACCAAATCGAGGTGTTCCCAGGAAAAGGAAAACTTCAGCTTTGGACTTAAATTTGACCAGAAAGGATCTAGAAACTTTCTGCTTAAAGAAGCTAGCAAAGATATGACATGTCATTCAGCAACAAACTAAAGACAGCAAAAATAGGAATTATAATTACCATTACCATAATTTTTAATTGCTAGAGTGAGAATCCTGCTGTACTGGGAGCTGCACAACCCTCCCTGTCTCCCCTCCACGGTAAGCTTTGGCTGTCAGCCCGTGCTGGGTTGTGCCAAGCTGAGGTGAGAAGAACCATGAGATGCTGCAGGGAGATGTCAGAGACCTGAGAGTGCAGCTTGGAGAACGGGTGCTGACTCATGGAGCTTGGACCATGGACATGCAGAAGCTGGGACAAAATAGCTAGTAAATTATTCAATGAAAGCATTGCATAGCTGTCAGTAATTCTTACCATGTGCCTCAGGATGACCCTTATATTTATAAATACTACTGGAATATTATCTTAAGACTAGCAGTCACCTAGATCCCCAGATATTCAGGGGCTGTTTTGTGGTATAGGATTTGGTCCTCTGTCCTTGTGGAGCTAAGCCTTGATTTCTGGACTTAAAGAAAAATCCTTACCAAAATTCTTTAGTACTTTAGGTACAATTAGAGGACATTGTGAAAGATCAGAGAATCATAAAGGATGGAAAAGATCTCTAAGATCATCTAGTCCAAATGCCCACTTGCTACAGGTATTGCCCACTACACCATGTTCCTGAGATCATGAAGAACTTGAAATTTGGCTGAAGATAGTAAAGCTCTTTTGAATAGATCTAAAATATACAGTTAATTGCACAGATTCAGCGAGTGCATCTGCAAATCACTAGTGGCAAAGCAAGCAGCAACCACACAGAGTCCACTGACAGAGTGTTAGCATATCTCAAGTCAGTCAGATAAGACTGTGGTTACAGTCACATTAACTGTACATCATATCAGATTTAACACTCCGCTCATGATGTGTAAGCACGCTGATTTCCGTGTCAGATAGCTCAGGACATGCTCGCTTCATTATTATTTCTTCTTACGACCTGAGGTGACAGCAGTGCCACACAGCTAGCTGTGAGATGAACCGCTCCCAGAACACATGGAAAAACGTGTTTGGGTTTGGGGTTGTTTTTGAAACCTTACTAGCATCAAATACAAATGATGAATTCAGGCAAATGTAGGAGTTATTTTCAAGCCTGGAAAATTCTTAAGCAATTTTCCCAAGAACTAAAATAAAGGCTTCTAAACATAACTTATTTCAGAGCTGTCTGAAGAAAAGTGTATTTTGACAATTTTACAGAATAAAATTGATAGCAGAATTTACAATGTAACTATTTCAGAAAGAAAAAAAATTAGTCCAACGGAGGTGGATATGCTTTTCTTCTTGCTAAAAGGAAGTTAAAATGAAATCCATTAAAGAGACAGCCAGCTTAAATTTCTGTTATAGAGATATCCTCAATAACTATAAATAAATGCTTTATCTTTTCTTGTCCTACTAATCCTATAGGGAGCAGGATCAGCTGGCCAGTTTGAGTAGCTCAAGCTTATAATTGTTTCATGATGGTATTCTGCAACTTGCTGTGATCTTCCAGAAGAATAATTCTCCAAGTGTTACTGGGAAAGCCATGCATCAACTATGTGCAACCTGTAGGCGAGCCCTGCTCAGTATTTGTCTCTGTTAAACATCAGTCCACGCCATCAATGGATGTGATGTTCATTACTGGCACTTAAACAAATGGTGGCTGAAGAAGCAACGTTTTGCAATGGCCAGGAGCATGGGGATGTCTCAGGCAGGATGCCCATCAAATCAAGCTCTTGGCACTTCTCAGTCACTTTTAATAACTCCAAGCCCAATTCTAAGGTAGAAGCCTTCCTGGCTGATTCCTGTTGTACACCAAAGTCTATTGCCTGCAAATGCTGCTAAGCTGCTGAACCTGAGAAGGAGAAAGCTAAGTAAAAAAGAAAATATCTTCTTTACTTCACTTGTTTAAAAAGGCAACAGATCTTCTTTGGCTCTTGTTTTGCTGACAGATTTCAGCAGGAGCACTTCACTGCTATGAGCACACAACATCTGGGATTCAGCATTTCAGCTTTCAGCAAGGCAGAAGGGGACAACCAGGTTTTCAGCACTTCAAAGGCAGAGCTGTGCCTGAAATGTGATTTTCCCTCCCTTGCGATGCCCCAGCTCCACCAGGGATGCTGGGAGCTCCCATCTCCTCCTCCTGCCCATGCTCCTGAGCAAGCAGACAGAAAACAAGCTGTGTGTTTTAAATCAGAGTTAAATATGAAAGAGTTGTGAAACGAAGGAAAGTGAAGGCTATCTAAAGCTAATATTTCGTCATGGAGGAACAAGATGCAACACTGGTTTTCACTTCTTATTGCATTCACCATTCAACCAGCAGTTACTTACAAGCAGAAAACATGCAGGCTTGCCATGAGTCAGTAGATTTCTTGAATAACCCCTTGAGCTCTATTATCACCTCCCAGCACATGGCCAGGGTTTGATACACAAAACACGTGGTAACATCACCAGAGAAAGAGATTTCCTTTAGGGATTAGAGACCCAATGAAACCAATGGCAGATGGATGCTAAGGCAGGAGGATTAACTCCATGGAAGTCTGAGGCCACATAGCAATGGTAGAGCACGGGGGGATGGGCTTCTCTTACAGCCCTGCATACACAGCCTGCATAGGTACTGGTACAGGTGCTCTTCCTGTGCCATTAAGCACAGGAATACCTGTGTGCAGCGAACAGCCCAGCCTGTGGAGATGCTGAGTTTTCCGCCACGGGAGCACCAGCACACGACTCAGCTCCTCCATAACCAACACAGATGGCACTGATGTATTGCACACACTGACCTCTCCATTGTGACACAGGAATTAGGAAAAGAGATGGAAATCATAGGCCCTACACTTGCATTTAGATTTTTGCCTTTTTATTTTCTTTTTTTTTTTTTCCCTCTTCGGAATTTATACATTCTTGCTAGAATTAGTGAATCAAAGCTGGATGCGAACATTTCAGATACGACTGCATGGCACCAAAAGGTTAAAAAGCAGCGCCATGTCCTTTTCAACATAGCTGAGGTTATGGCATGAAACAGAACAAATTGCAGCTGTGTGCTCCGCTCTGCAAATATCTCTAGCAAATGTGTAATTGGCTGTAGAGTGGGTTGTGTGGGAGTAGGCAAGTGGCCAGGGCTTGCATAAACACAGGATTTTCTCTCTAGAGAGACACATTTTTTCTCCGATCCTTACACCAGTGTTAAGTTGGCCTTCTGTCCCAGCACTGGGGAAGAAACTGGTTACCAGCAGAGCACAGGATGGCACATGGTAGAGAAAACCAACCACATTACAGCATTGGAAACAGAACCATGTAACTCTAGCTCTGCATCTCCATCTGCGGCTGCTGTCTGGTACTGATGGTTTGCTTGAGCAGAGCTTCACTACAGGCTACCTACGGATGAATTGCTCTAGTGGGATGTTTACAGAAAGCATTATGTTTTTTACGGAAACAGAAAAAAAGGACCTGATTTTTTATCGTATTTCCAACTCGTTTAAAAAATCAAAAATTAAACAACGTTGATATAAAAACTAATTTAGGTGCAGATCATCAGAGTCTGATCAGCGGCCCTAAATGGACAGTGGTGGCAAACGACCAACCCAACCTGAGACCAAGCAGGACATCCCCATGAGTGAAACTGATCTGGACAGAGCTACAGCAGCAAAGCAAACCAGCATCCTTAATTCACGAACATTTTTACCAGACCAGCCATGAAAATGTTAAATAACTCAAGCAGCTGAAGGCGGGTCTGGGTGAAACACTGCATCGTTAGCAAAAGCATAGGATGTCTTAGCTTAGAAATAGCTTCTTTTTATGCTTTACTTGACCCTTCAGTCCTCTTTTTTCTCTGATATCTACGCTTCTACTAGAAGTACAGTATGGATGAGCTACAGAGCTTAAAGAAAAAAACATCTGATGTGTTAAGAACTTTATACATCAATTTACTTGCAAAGTCAAATGTAGTTGGACCAAATGTTAGACTGAGTGTAGCTCGTTTAGGGCCCATATTAATTAAACAAAAATAGACCCAGTCTCACCCAGACAAAGGAGTGGAAGGGTGGTCTGATCTGCTGGGCATCTGTAGCACCCTCCTTTAGTGGGACTTCAGTGAACACGAATGGTCAGAGCCATCTGAGGCAAACAGCTGCTCTCTGTTTTCATGGACAACAGTGCAATTGTTTCTCCATGTGTTCGATTAGCTAAACAGAGCCCCGGCTTTAACGCAACATGTTTCCCTAATCATTTGCTTACGGCAATAAAGGAAGCCAGCTTGTGTCATGAAGAGGGACAAAAAAGCATGGTGAGAAAGGTGAGGAAGGCGCCAGCACACCCCAAAGCAGCCATGCACAAACACTGCAATGGGCACAGTCAGTTCACCATCATCTGAGGACCTCTTCAAGGCTCCAACGGGAATGGGTACTGCCACCACACCCAAAAAAGTGCTCTTTACTATGAGAGCAAAAGGAGTTAAAAAAGCCAACATTTTGCTGTACTGGGCTCTTATTTTATGTCTTTTTATAGACTTTATGAAACCCTTTCTTTCAGAATTTAGCTACTCTGCAGAAACCCATTAGTGGGCTAAGCTTTTGAGATAAGTCCACTTCTCAGAGAGCCTTGGCTATCCAGGAGTGACCTGCAAGATCCTAAGAAGGCTGCAGCAAGGGTAAGATCACAGCTGTTCTGGCTGGCACTAAATCTCACCATTAAATGGGCTATAGACCCTGCTGGAATCTGAAAGCTGTATCAAAACACAAGCACAGCACTGTTTCACCATGCAGCTGAAACCAAGGCTGCTTTCTCTCTGTCTGAATGGCTACAGCTGTAAGACTTCAGAAACAATCAAGAAAGCACTTTCATAAATGCATGGTGCTCAGATATCTGGCTTATCCTGCCATAAAACTCCACTCACTCAAAAAAAGGGTTCTTAAACCTACTTTTTACGAATGTGACTAAATTTAGAAAATACACTGACCTCCAATTATGAAAGTATACACATTTATTTTTTTTCTGAACTGTATTTGCTGTTGATAAAAAGAAGCCAATGTGCAGATGCAAGCACAGTAGGTCACTTGTTGCCCAACAGAGGTTTAGGTGACCAGGCTACAAACACAGTCAATGCTAACATTAACTCCACCAGTGTTGAGGCAGAAAAAAGAACTCTGAGATATTATGAAACTTTCCATATTTTGCATAAGGTTTCAGTTGTAGCAAGGAAAAAGAATCTTATTTTATTACCTAGTGAAACTCTCTCTCCGTGTTAAAAGAGTCTTCAGAAAAAAATCACAGAGTTATTGGAAATGTAATACCATTTCATGGTGTCTGTAGGCCAAAATTCATACCTGGGGTAAGGCAGTACTAAACCTGTAAGTTAGGGGGGAAAAAGGAAATTCACTGTTAAAGGTGAAATTTGCACTGAAAAAAACCTAAACCAACTCCTCCCTTGATATTTTACATAGTAATTTCCATTGCCTTAACTCTTGTAGTAGATTAACAGTTTCTCCAAAGTGACTAACATGGGTTCTGTTCTTCAAAAGCAAGACTAAAAATCAAAGGAACTGAGAATCACACCAAAAAATATCATCTCTTTTCATTTGCACAGGGAAGTTTCCAGTTTGCATCATGCTGGAGCAACACTGGAGTACTTCTTCCACCACAGAACAAGAATAAACCACACCAAGCATCTGCTACAGTAAAGAGGCAGAAGACAGACTGCTTAGCAGCTCTTCAAATCCTCCACTGGGATTCCCAAAGACAAGGGAAAAGCAGGATTGTTAAGAAAATATTCCATGATTTTAATCAACCTAAAGACATCACTCTAACGCTAAGGATGACCAAGACCACAAGGACTTTGTTGTTGCAATTGGAGTATTCTGCAATGAAAGCAAAGATTTGCCAAACCTTGTCTCCTTTTGGCAACCAGATGAAGTTCTGGCAGTGACACAATGCAGCTCCCCAAATCACACTTTCTTTCATTAAGAGAAGCCCCTAATTAGACAAGAGGGCTGAATTCACTCTCAGACAAAAGGATATACGTTAGGTGCAGCCTGCTGCCCGGCACTTAATTTTAAAAAGGATTCTGATGTTCCTGAAATGTTCTGTCCAGCATTTAACTACAATTACTGATATTTGCTTCATGCAAGTAGATTCCAAAACCCATGATGGCTCAATTAGATCTCTTGAGGCTCGTGTTGTTTCCATGAACACACAATGCAATGTTAAGATGTGCTTCTCAGTAAGAGAACTGCCATCATACTTCTGCAAGGCAATAATCCCAGCACAGTTAGATTACCAGGGCTTTAGGGAAGACCCAACCTATTGGAAAGAGGTCAGTAAAAAAAATGGGAACTCCTTATTTAGGCTAACGAAATACACCCCCTGGAGATGGAAACTTCGGGATAATTACAGATGCATCAGCTCAGCTCACCAGTTTTTAGCTTCAGCACATGATGCACACAGACCAAACTGAGGAAGGCAAAGAGTAAGAAAATCCAGGCACCGATTCAAGCATTGATCAGGAAAGCAGGATGACTGCTACACACGCTGTTGTCAAGGACAACATGCCATTAACCCATTTTTCACTTTGATGGCTGAGTTGAGTACTTTCAAATTCACAAACATTTCATCTCTTCCAACTTCTCTTGAATCATCATCATGTTACTAACACAGCTGTCTCATTGAATTTTCCTTTATTTTTTTTTTTTTTAGAGCAGATTTTTGCTAAAGACTGAGTGGTGGAAGAAAACTGACCGAAATATTGACCATTATGTTCTTACCAGGTGCTTGAATAAAGCTTCTACATTTCCATGGAAGACAACAGACCTTTCTGTCACAGTTTATAACTACATATGATCAAAAATTACGACAGCCACTTAGGGAGACATTTGAAACTTACACATCTATTTTCAAGCACTACAGTAGTGGCATTCATCACGTGCACATTTAGCTCTGATTCTTCTCTATTTATGGACAAGTTATGAAAGCAGTTTGTCAACAACTTTTTTTGAGTGTTCACATTACTAAACACACTCATTCTGAATGCACTCTAACGTAATTATCAAAGTCAGCAGCTAGCTGATAAAACCGCTGAAGGAAAATACCAACCTGCCTCAGTGTTTTCATGCTGTAATTGAAAACAGATGGCAACTTATGTAATTTATGCTTTTCTACAACCAGTAACAAGTTGGGATAAGATAAGAATTCTTAGACTGAATTGCATCTGCTTCAACAACACCATATGCTAGTGCACAGTATAAATATTTATCCAAATCTACTTCATCTTCTCGTTGAAAGCTCAGTCACATGAGATAGCAGAAGCACCCTTTGGATACCTTAAATTAGCACTGAAGCATCCTCCTGGTGCTTAAAGGGTTAGAGCCACGGCAACAAACAATAAGGTATTCTTCCTCTCCTAGGTTTTATGGAGAGGTTTAAATTGGAGGCATGTTCATTGTACCTTCCTTACAGAAGTCTCTAACTTCAAGCTCCCACCAGGCTGCATTGAGGAGTTATGAAGAATTTTCTCACTTGTGATATCTGTTCTCTTCCACTTTTCCCACTATTCTGTAAAACACTGGAGATTGGCCACAGCCAGAGATGGGCTATTTTCTTGCACAGGGAATAAACAGTGGCAATTTTTAGAATTTTTAGACTGGTTATCTTGACAAATAGCTGAGCCACCACTGCTTCAGTTTGAGGTCAGACTGGCAAGGATCATGGAGCGGGTTTTGCGTTTCTCTGACAGCCCAGAGTTCATTCAACATGCTGAGAATTTCACAGTTCAAATTTCTTGCTATTGCAGGAATAGAAGACATTGGCAGTTCCTCTGATGCCACATGCTTTTGACTCATCTCTAAGCTGGCACCTTATAATGTGTAACTTTCAGTTCTTTTTGTTGCAGGCCTGTAATACGAGGGCTACTCTGAAAGTAATGCCTCCTATTTTATTGTATTCGTCCACAACGTCAGAGGCAGATGTTGGTGGTATGGCAATAGAGGCTGAACCGCCCCCCAGCACTGCATTACACTTTGTTGTTGTGTCACATGGCAGCACGAGGGTAAGCTGACAAAATGGCGTCTGACATGGAAGAGCATTTGATGCAAAGGGATTTCACTGAATTCCTCCATGTGGAAAAAAAGAGCCCCCATTGGCATTTATCAGTGTTTGCTGGACATTTATGGAGACCAAACAGTGGATGTGAGCACAGTGATGCAGGTGGGTGGTGCACTTCAGCACTGGTGACAGCAACAGTGAGTTACCTCCGCTGGTGCAAACTTCCATGAGTGCAGCATGCCGACTGCATCGCTGGTGAAAACGCACAACCGATGGTGGTGACTATATTGAAAAACAGAGTTTTGTAGCTGAGAATTTACCAAACAGTGTTCTTTTTCTCTTTGCATCTGTCATTTCCATGGAAATAAACAGAAGGCATTACTTTCAGAGCAACCTGTGGATTTTTTGACCACAGCAGTATCTGGATTCTGAAAAGTAATCAAGAAGTGCCTATCTGAGTACTGGACTTGATGGCCCCAGCAGACCCTGACAGCAATTACATTCCACGAAACAGAGGTTACTCAATAGCACTTGAGATTTGGCTCTTAGCCTGCCAGTGAATTCATTTGAGAACCCGGCCTTGAAATAATCATTTCAGAATGTAAAGGACGATGGCACAGACTGAAATTTGTGAGGCTGACCTCCTCACTCTGCCAGCTTTTAAAGATCAGCAGCAGAACAGAACCAGACTGAAACGATCCTGGCTGTGTCCCGAAACCCCCCAAGCACAAGCAGTATTGGTGACCAACTAATACATACACCCCAAAACATCCTGCTACTAACTGAAAGGAAGAACTAGAGTAGGGTAAAAAAAGACTGAGTGGCCATTGGAACTGTATGTGATACAAAGACCTTATGTGTAACATCTATAAACATTATTTGTTTATTATCAGTCTAAGCAGCTGGGTACTCTTTAGCATTCTGCGAAGGTTACAATGGGTCAGTGATTTCTCCAGTCAAAAGGATGAGCAGACCATCAGCAAAGTTAACAGTAAACTTGACTTTTTTCTAGGCCTCCCACCAAGCTTGGGCTGCTGCACAGCTCACACTCTGCTGCAGAGATGTCAGGCCAAATGACAATGTATAACATACAACTTCAGTCATTGGTTTGAAGTCAAGCCGTGTAGCCTTTCAAAAATACTTGAACCTTAAAGCCAGAGATTAGCTTAAAGAATAAAAGTGAGAAAAGGAGGACAAGAGTTCTCCTGCCAACAACTGGCAATATTTAGCAGAGACCCGAATTTTGAAGCCAGCCAATTGGGAACATTAAAGCAACATCGGAACTTCAAACCCCTGCTGTTCTTGTCTTCCCTTCTCAGTCTGCTGATGACAGCAGACAGTAAAACAGAGCTACAAATAACTTGGACGTGTGCATTGCAACACTGATTCTTTTCATAGCCCCGCATCGCCTACAGCTTCTGCTCACTAATGCGCTTACAGCCGTTACACTCCTCCAACGCTGCCACAGGCAACTGCACTTCAACAGATCAGGTCTAAAAATACTTTTATAAAGATAATTGACAATATATTTATTAAATTATTTTCACTGCTTCAAACTTGTAACCTCAAGCTGTAAATGGCAGTCCCACTTTACAGGCCCAGAAGAGGTGTCAAGGCTTAACATCATGAAGCTAATATCTGCTCACACCTCTTCAGTAGGCTGTACTTGTAATTTTCTCAGAGTTAAATTACCTTAACCGTGCCCCTGAAGAGGCTGTTGCTGTAATGTGGTGGTGAGTGCTTCCACACCAACACATGTATGCATTGTGGGTCCCTTCTAACTCCGGATATTCTGTGATTCTATTTTTGGGTGGTCCTGTATGGAGCCAAGAGTTGGACTTGATGACACTTATGGATCCCTTCCAACTTGGGATATTCTGTGATTTGATGATTCTATGATTATGGAGACCCAGGCATCCCAGCCACTCTGCCCGATGGGTACCTCAAGATCACTGCTTGTGGCCAAGTGTTCCAACCCAATCTCATTGAAATTTCTGCTGATACTCTCCATTCACAGAGCTTTGGAACAGGCCGGGATCCCAGCCAAGCCCAGACTGAAAGCGGAACACCACAGAGTCCTTCAGGTAGATTAATCCTGGAACAGTTACTGCTTTATATAACATACAGTGGATTTTGAAGTGCTCAAAGTGAGATGGTACAGTGAGATGGCAGGCAGCAGTCCTCTCGGAACAATTTGTCCAGCATAATGCAAGGACAGGAATATAATGCTATCCAAGAGAGATAAGTAAAAAATCACAAGCTTTACAAACAAAGATGCTTCCAGAAATGATTACACTGGATTCATCTCCTTAGGAGGAAAAACCCTGCTGCTACTGCCAAAAACTTTTCTACAAACTGCAAAGCCAAGACTTGGCTCTTCTTCAAATTCTTGCCCTTTCATCATAGCCAACTTTCCGTGTTAGAGCTTCTTTGGTGCCATACTTAGAGCAGAAAAAAGCCTCCTACTCCAGGCCACCAGGAGTTACTGTGCCCAACAGCCTGTCTTCAAACTACCCCACCTGCAGCTTCCACTCAGAGGAAGTTTTGTGTTCAAGGAGCTGTCATGGTCACATGATTCCTTTAAATCTGTCAGACTGAAGAGTGCTATAAACGGATGGATTAAGAGACGTGGATTTCAAAAAACATCAAATACCAAACTATAATTTACATACCTACTGCCATTGGAACACTTCAAAAAACTAACAAGCAAACAAAAAACCTTATTTTCAAAGGAAACTGGCATATCTTCACCTGGGGCTAAAGGCGTTCAGCATTTTTAAAAATGCAACATCAACTTTTGTGTCTTCTAATACATGGCCAGTCTGTTCCATGCACAATTCTGTTCTCACAAAGTGTTTTATACAGGGATAGCACCTTTGCAAATAATCAGATCAACCCTTCGTGCAAAATCAGGGTGATATATTCCAGTTTTACTTTCTAAAACACCATTTACTCCCACCAGGACAGGGCAGTCTTCTTATGTTGTGAGTGGATCAGGTAAACCGCTGTAATCCCATCAGGGATTGCTCAAAGAGTGGGAACGGAAGACACAGGGACATGGTTTGTCAAACAAAACCAATTCCAGAGGTGCAGTACACAAGCGAAACCTGGCTTGACTCAAGTGTCCAACTACTGCATAGTTACAGGGCTGTCAGCACAAAACCAAAGGCAAAAACAAACCCAAAGCCCACTATCATAGAATCATAGTGCCATCGAGGTTAGTGAAGATCTCCAAGATCATCCAGTCCAATCATTCACCTACCACTAATACTTTCCTGCTAAACCACATCCCTTAGTACAACATCTAAACGTTTCTTGAACAGCTCCAAGGTACAGTAACTACATTCAGCTCTAAATGCAGCTCTAAACTGCAAACTTCAGAAGCAAAATCTCTAAGATCATACCTAAGGCACCACAATGTTATTTTTATGAGTCAAGTTTCAGAACAGACCTAATCTTCTGCTAGCTCCTAAATTCTGAGCCTAGAAGATGATGTAAATTACTAATACTCCCAATTTCAGAAACTAGAACACACACACGAACAGATTTACCATTTTTAAATTTAAGCCCTGTATATTTTAGACAAGATTAGTTTTCAAAAGCAATATCCCTCATATGAAAATTGCAAATGCATGCTTAATTTACGTATTTTATAAAACATATTGAAAAATCCAGTTCCCTTATGAATTGAGCTGTTTGCCAGCAGAATGTGTCAGGTGCTGCCTGTACCAACAGGCTCTGCAGCCTCCAAGGGTTTTGGCTGCCCTTATTCAAGAGAAGTAAAAGCTTCAAAGACAGAACATTCTTGCAAGTTTCATAAAAAATCAGCACCTTAAGAGGAGAAACTCCTATTGTGTGTTGTTTGCAGAGGATGCTATGGTGCATCCAGCACTGTACAATGAGCAGATCAGGAAGCATATGCCAAATGGGTGGGAATACATTAGTGAGAGAGGTGGGAAGAGCAGATGGATTAGAAGGCAGGATGAAATTAAGGGGAAACTGAGCTACTCATGGAGTTCATGTGAAATCTTTGTTTTCAGTTTTACGATACAAGAAAACATGATGTAAGCTGCTCATTTGCAGCCTGGACACTGGAGTAGGTGCAGAAATTATTTTCATAGAATCATAGAATCCATAGATTTGAAAGGGATACTTACAAGTCATCTAGTCCAACTCCCCTGCAATGAACAGGGACATCCACAGCTAGATCAGGTTGCTCAGAGCCTGGTCCAGCCTGGCCTTGAATGCCTCCAGGGACAGGGCTTCCACTACATCTCTGGGCAACCTGTTCCAGTGCTTCACCACTCTCACTGCATAAGACATTTTCCTTATATCCAACCTAAATCTCATCTCTTTTAGTTTGAAACCATTCCCCTTTGCCTTCCCACCACAGACCCCGCTAAAGAGTCTGTCCCCTTCTTCCTTGTATTTCTGGCTCCATCATCGTATACAGGCAAACAAGTAAAGGGCGGGGAGACTAGAATCTGTACAGAGTTGGAAAGAGGTAAAAATAACAAAAGCAAAGAAGAAAAGGAAAAAAAAAAAAAAAACACTTGGAAAGAAGAGTTGAGTTTCACAGGGAAAAGTGACTTGAAGACTTTCCACCTCCGTAGTTTTTCAGTGCCAGGTTGGATGGAACATTGGGAATACCTGTTCTGCTGAAAGTTATCCCTGCCCACAGCAGAGGGGGTGGAACTAGCTGATCTTAAAGACCCATCCAACCCAAACCATTCTGTGATTCTACGGATTCTATGAAGAACCTCAAGGACAGAAAAAATGAAGTAGGAAGAGGGCAAAAGGCAATTGAATTGAATGATTATAATCACTTACATCTGAAAGGCACTCAGCCCAAGACACAAGAGTACCTCCCACTGTCCAAGTACAGGCATCCCAAGACCATCACCAAGAAGCCCAAGCACCACATAAAAGTATCCCTCTTTGAGCACGCACCTTCATGCCAGCTGCAGCTGCTGGCCCGCTCGGGTCCACAGCCTGAATGTGGCATGGCTTGCTGCCCCGCACCACAAAGCCCCAGCCAACTGCATCGCCAACGATCTTGAAAGAGAAAAGAAGGAGGTGAGCACCACTAGCACTGTGATACATCTGAAATCAGGACAACTCCTTTTTACTGGACACTGTATGATAATATTGTATCAAAGACTGTATACAGTCACTTATAAGATATGGGAAAGGCACTATGCCTTTTGCTTTCAACGAACGTTTCCTTTGTTGAACTTGGAGGCTGCAAAATGCAATGCTTTCCAATGACTGACCAGGTACAAAACTAACTTTTTGCAAAGACTTTCTCTAATACCGAATCAAAATTTCTTTCCCATCACAGTCTAAGAAAAAGTACATCTGAGTAGAAAACTTCAGTTTGGGTAGTTAATCTGCACCTACAGTGCATGTAGTACCAGGAGCACAAAGTTTAGATGAGTTTGCATAATACAAATGTCAGTGTCTTTATGCAATTTCACAACCCATTCAAGTCAGCAGTACCGCAATGACATAAAGACAGGATAAACAAATACAGAATCAGAACTGAAATGTGTGGCAGTACTGATAACGGATTTGGGGACTTAAAAGTACAAACCTTAGCAAGTGCACATAAGCACTAATTATCCCTTCAGAAAATGTCTGTTTGGATTACCTTAGGCACACAACGCACAGAAACAAAGACCAGAGACATACTGTAAAAGTTTTTCTGACGTATGGAGCTCCAGGCATCAAAAGCTCATCAGCAGTCACCGGTCTCTTTAATACTGTAGGGATACATAAGTAAATATTCAATATAAGCATTCATCTGGAGCTTCTCCTAATAAATAAGACACAATGTTGGAACATAAAGTCCTTCTGTCCCACATCCCATACACACTTCAGTTCTTGCAGTCTTACTTGAAAGAAGCAGAAGAGCCAAGGAAAAGTCTGCAGAATAACTCTAAGCACTAATGATGAGATCTTTGGAAAACGGGTGTTCGGGAAACAAACTTTGTTGTCTGCAATCAGCATCCACTGAACACGTCCACAAGTATTAGAAGTGGCTGCTCCTGTGCCCAGTGTTGAAATAAGTGGCCAACCTCCCTGGCATGAAGCAGCTTTTCTTATACACTCTCTCTGCACATTTCATCTAAGTCAGTTTGGAATCCCAGAATTCAGTAACAAGAAAATTCAGACAAGTCATCCTGCATGCAAGAAAGCTTGGTAACCTGTCCTTCTTTTCTCAACCCAAGAAGAATTTTTCATCACTTCTGAATCCCTACTTTTTCCACCAACCTTTTTTTGTTTTGATTTGTTTAGGGATGAGAGGGGATTTTCCCTGGCAGAAGACAGGGAATGTTGGCTTTGTCGTGCAGCACTGCTGCTGTTTGGTTCAGGAATTATCCCAACAAACAGGTTTCTGCAATTGTACGCACAGACATCCAGCGCCCTCCTATCCAGACAGAGCCCGGTTAGTCTACAGCTGGCTGTGATTTACCAGCAACTTTCTGAAAGTGATTCTGCACTACCTCACTGTGCAATGGAGTAATTTTCCCCTAAATAAACTAATTATAAAGTTCTGTCAAACCAAATCAATACCATTCTGATTCTGCCTATCATTCTTATCTGTCTGTACGTGCTTTACAAGATGGAAAGCAATGGAAAGTTATATATAGTTCACTGTATTTGCCTACCTCACCTTCCAAATTATGACTGCTTTTCCTATAGTAATTAGTGACTTTGATGATGCCTGCCTTTTAAGCCACAGGTCAAAGTTAAAATTTCTCTCAGATTGTATTCTGAGACATTCTCAAGTTTCTTAGTGATGCTTGTGGAAGCAGGAAGAATTATTGCATACAAACCAATATGTTGTTTTTTTTCCTTCCCATGCATTTTGGCAAGTGGTCATTTAGCCAGTGGCAATTTACAGAGCATGTCCATTCAACTTAAAAAGCCTGGATGATCGTCCTCAGTCAACAAATCAGCATCAGATAAACCATTCACGCAGGACACCCTTGCGTGCCTCCCTTCATTATACCCTCAGAATCTTGTTTGGAAATTGTTTTCCTACATGACTGGTCAAGTCATGACCTGTTTCTTTAAAAGGATTTCCCTGCAATGAACGCATCTGACAAGACACCTCTGTTTTTTATTTATTAACATGCAGTTCAGCAACATGCTCTAGTCCTGGGTAGCAGGAAACTGTTAGTGAAAAAGTCATTTTATAGTCCAGCAGAGGAGTAAGAATTCCTCCACAACATTTACATCTGCAAGCCTTATGCTAACCTATGCGAGGTGATGTGTGGATCTATACTCGTGCTACAAGAGGAATTTCCCTAAGGCAGATTGTGTTAAAAAAACAAACAACAATAATTTATGAAAGGGCAACATCAGCTTTTTCTTTTTCTTCCAGCGTTGTATAATCAGTTGCATTAAAATAAACTTGTTCTCACTACTCATGAGTTGACACTTCACATATAATTAAACCATAAGTGAATGGAATAGCTGACATGCTTCAGATATTGCACACGTTTATGGAGAGTGCATGAATGCTGCTTTATCTGTCCCAGAAATGTTTCCAGGCTGTAATTAATGGTATACGGGAGCCAAAGTACTACCAACACTATCAGAGCATTTCTGGGTAACATACCTGAAAGATATTTTGCCAAGACATAACGCTGTGGCACTTTTAATAGAGGGACAAACACATGAGAAGGTGGCACTGAATGCCCAGCAGCAGCTTACTGTTAGCAGTGACTTTAAATGGCAGCACTCCCTTGAAGGCAACACAGATATGCACCCACTGAAGCCTTTCACCATGCACAACGCTCCCCACACCGCTGGCAGGGATGCAGCATCCAGCCCTTCACTGCATATGTCTGCCCATGCAACACCCTTGCCTTCCCACCTCCTGGTAGGACAGACCAACCCCCAAACGTCTCACACAATGACAGAAGTGTCCCCACATCCAAACACACAATAAGCCCCAAAATGACCTCCTGCCCACCAGTTGTATGCTTGCCTCCACTCAGAGTAGAACGGGGACATTCATATTGAATCCAAAAGAACAGGGAGCACAAAGGGCAGCATGGGCTTGGAACCTCAGGGCTCCTTCTGAGGGAAATAGAGGGACTGAAACAATATCTATTGCAGTCTACTTTCCCCTTCACAGATGTACAGTAAGAAACAATTTAAACCAAGCTGTGGAAGAATGGGTGCATTTAAACTTCTAGTGTGGGGTAGGAAATCCTTTCAAAAAGAAAGCAAACCTCACCACTACTTCTACCTTCCCAAACAGACCTGTGTAAGACTTAAACAAATGAAAGCGTTGCAATGGGATCAGACAGGCACTAACAACACTTCCTCCATCTCCAGATGCTGTTGTGTTCTGAGCTGTTATTTCATAACAACTCCCGTGGCCACTGGACAGTTAACACTCCCATGACTTACACCAAAGGAATGTCTCAAGGAGGAGGTTTGGGTCGGCTGAGGCCTTGGCAGTGCAGAGGCGAAGCTGGCTCTCTGGCTGCATGTCCTCCTAGGAGATAAACTGCAGCTCCAGCCACAATAACGGGCTTGGTGCTGAGATTAGAGGAGGCAGACGTCTGGCTTGCATTCAGCAAGGCTGGGTGATGCTAATATTCACCGCCCCCCTCCCCCCCAAACTCATGATGCAGTGAATTTTTAATCTACCCTTGAAAAGATAAAGTTAGATGAGACGCTGAGCATTCCTCACATCCCCTTCCCCCAAACAGATGCCTGTACCCATCTCCTGTGCATCAGAAGCTGATGTTGGTGCTTACCAGACTTGGGGTTGCAGAGCACTGGGGGGCTGCTGCTGAGTGTGGGGCTGCTGCTAAAGTACCCACTGCTGCCACAGCTGCTCATGCTGCTCCTCCGCACCGCTGACACGATCTTTATTTCCTTGGTGGGGCTCACTGCAAAAACGCAGGGGGAAAGGGAACCAGTGTCAATTACTGAACACAGTTCTTTGGGTTCTTTAAAACATCAGCAATAAGCCATGTTTTCACCTTCTTTAGGGGTAAATGTGCTATACATAGAACGGTCACTGCACGAATATCATAACACCTTAGCTAACACGATGGCCAAACTGTTCCCACTAAAGGATCTTCCAGGAGGCATTTCAATAGAGGGAAAAAATTAATCCACTTCCCACTTATTCTTTCAGTTCCTGCTTGATCTTTCTGTGCAGCAAACATTGCAGGCCCCCTTACCCTTATTTTTTCTCAAAACCATCATAGAATATACAGGGCAAATTACTTTGGGCTTGCGGGGATTTTAACGCATTCTGTTTGTTCACGGACACTGATTTTTGATCTGCTACTGATATCAGAGCAAAAGCTACGCCAAGAGCTAAAGATTGGGTAAATTGAGACAATCCCTGCAAACAGGGATACATGACTGTTTTTAGGCTAACAGTGAAACCCCTCGCACAGAAAGGATGCTCGAGGATGTTTAACACCCCATGCAGTCACTCTACAGAGAGCAGTGTAGCTGATGAGTCACCTGACAGAAAACTGGTGTGTTTTCTGTTGTCATGGTTCTGCTTGCGCAGGCAAAAGGGGCTGTCATGGCTTTCTGGCACCAGGCGAGACTTCTCAGTGAGCAGCTCCATCAGCCGCCGCCGCCGGCGGAAATTCATCCTGCACTGGTAGAGCAAATTGCTGTCCATAAAATGGTGCTTGTTGGACACTGGAAAAAGAAAAGGATAGAGGTGTTTGGTGGGACTGAAATCTGAGCACAGCCATCTGCAGTGTGCCTTGGACACTCGTACCCAAACATCCTGTCCCTCTCCTGTCCCTGCTGTAGGCTCAGAAGAGGAGCACACCAACCCTGTACGCCATGCGGTGCTGCTGGTCCCTAGAGCAGACTTAGCTCCCTCACTCAGATCTGTGCCAATGCCTTGGTCTCGGAAAGACACTCTGCCTGCGTCCTTCAGAGCCACGGGCAGCAGAAAAGTGAGACCTGTGTATTTCCTCTGTCTCAGCCACCACAGACACGGTGTCCCAGACGCTTCCTGCATTCTGCTTCCTCTCTTTTGCCCGGATATGCAAGGTTTGGGAACAGGCACTCAGCCAAAAATCATTTCTAACATAATGAACAGAAGTCTTAATTACAACCTGTTTTGACACCACGAGCAAATCCCAGGTTGCTGGCGAACATAGCGTGCCTGCAGCCTGCAGCAGCACCACAACGTCTGTGCAGTTGCTGGTGCTGAAGCTGCCTCTTAATAGCGGTGTGAAATGCAGCAGGCGGACGGAGCTGGTCCAGGTCCCAAAGTGCACTGCCTCCTCCAGGGCAGAGTTGCGGAAAAGCTCCCCTGAGCACTCCTTGCATTACTGCTGCAGGATCCTACACAGCTGCTGTAGAGGTTTTGGCTGCATTTTCTCCACCTTCATTCAGCTCCTCATTTCACAGAAATGACTTCCCATAGTTGACCTTTTCCACGAAGGATCTGGATCATGGGTGTCCAACATTCTGCCTTGCCTGGGCCACACTGAGTGAAGAGGAATTGTTTTGACCCACATATATAATATATAATATAGTCAGTGTGTATCATTTTTAAAAATTCTTTAAGATATTTTTATTAAAACCTTTTAAAAAAAAGAAGGCGGCAACAAAAACACAAAGCTAGTGGCATTTTGACTCTGTTTTCGTGAAACCAATGCATCAATATTTGGCTTGATGGTTGTAGTTGCAAGTCTTAGTGAGTTCTGAAGGTGCTCATCGGAGATTTTTTACCTAATTTTACTCTTCCTGTGCTTCATCCTTGAAAACAGTTTTTCACAAATGTATGTACAGCCAAAAGTGGTGTTGTGAATAAGGAGTGATCGTGAAGTGAGGGATATCTTCTTCTGGTAACAGAGGGCTTATAAAGTCTGGTAAAGAGACATTATCAATTTTTTCTTTGAGTCGAATGTCTGATGGCAACTCTATGCATACCACTTGAAAATTCACAGGTAATGTATGCATTTTTGTTGACTGAAAATGCCTTGGATGCATCTTTGGAGACATTCAAGGCCAGGCTGGATGTGGCTCTGGGCAGCCTGGTCTGGTGGTTGGCGACCCTGCACATAGCAGGGGGGCTGAAACTCGATGATCATTGTGGTCTGTTTAAATCCAGGCCATTCTGTGATTCAATGATGACTCTATGAAACGGAGTCGCAAATATACAAAAAACAGTGATGTGGGTTTTTTTTTTTAAATAACGAGACCTATCCTCAAATTCCTTCAGCAAACTGGAAAGCACAGCTGCCTATTTTTTGCAGCTCCCTGACTGTATTTAGCCAGTGTATCAAAATGCATGACTGTTTGCCTTACCTTGAGCTTGTCATGATTTGAGTTTCATTTTGAACACCGTTCTGGTTTGAAACATGGCACAGATAAATTGATTTTCACTTTGGAGACACATGTTTAACTCATTTAAACAAGCAGTCAAATCCACCAAAAATGCTAAATCTGTAAGCCAGCTTTCATCTTCAAGCTCTGGTGTAAATTTTCCTTTTGATTCCATAAATGACTTGACTTCATTTTGCAAATCGTAAAATCTTTTCAGTGTTTTACCCCAACTTAGCCAACTTACTTCAGAAAAGTAAATTACGTCCCCAAAATCAGCATCCATACTTGTAAGGAACTCCTGGAACTGGCAGAAACACTAATCAAATACATAGTGATGTTAAAAGCTGACGATCTTGTGGGGCTGCATTACTAGCTCCACAGGGCCACACGCAGCCCACAGGCTGTGAGTTGGACACACCTCATCTAGATTCTGGATTTACTCAGTTTATAAACTGCATCTCTTCCAATACTGGATCAAAGAATCACAGAATCGTAGAACCACAGAATCACAAACCTGGGTTACAGGTATTTATTTAAATGGAATGCATAAACAACAACATAGGTACACGCTCAGAGGTCAGCCACCCCTGACACTTGCAGTAGAAGACTCAGCCATTTGGCCTCAGCCTCTGCCAGACACTATGCTGTCACTCTGCTCTCATATCTGCCTAGCATCTGGGCTCCAAAGGCAGCAAAACCCAGGGTGCTGCACCAGATGTGCAGCCCACAGCTCTAAGCTGTGTCTCCTGAGCTCATCCCTTCCTTCACACTCCTCAACATGCTCCTTCTTACATTCATCCCTTCTCAACACCTTAAGATTTTGTTCCAGGAACTCCACGTATGTTATAGCCTTGGAAAAAGGGTTGTATTTAGACATGCACTGCCAGTATATCATCTGACACTTGTGAGCTGCAGGAACAGCCTCAAAGAGCAAAAAGCCCAGACATCTGCAGCAGCTTCTGGTCTCAGAGACCATATTCATGCCAGGGAAGCAAAGTAACCTGTGCTGACCCAGACAGGAAAGAAGAAGCCAAACCTTGCTGTGGCGCTCAGGGCTCAGCCCTCCATACGGACACAGAAGCTGCCATATGGGGTCAGACCGTAAGCCCATCTTGCAGAGAAGCCTAGAGGAGCCTGTCTCTTGCTTCCCGGGCCACTGCCAGAAACAGGACACTGCACAGATGGACGTCGTGCCTTTGGGACACAAGGAATTATCAGGACATGGGAGCTTTCCAAACAGCATGTGCTCGTGTCCAAGCTGCCACAGTGACCTTCTGCCCAAGTCCCACAGTGTGCCACGGGCTGCCTGGCAGTTTGCACATAGTGCTCTGCAATGCTGCTTTTGCTCCTCTTTCGAAGCTCTACCTTTGTTTCAGGAGCAAAGAAAAAAGGACGTGCCAGCCAGCCAACCTGTGATGTTTCAAGCACCATGTACACAACAGACCTGGGTAACTAGCCCAGCTCATTCCCTCTGAGAGTGTCAGAACAGCCAGTGCCAAATGGCTTTACTGGGCTTCATTTCAGGACTGAACCTGCTGTTTCCTCAAATCAGCCATTTGTATCCTCCGAGGGCCACATGGCTTCACTAAGTCCATTTAGCCCTAGAAGCAATTGATTAGTGCGTTCTGACACCTTAATTAATTATTGCAGGCACATACTGCTGCTGTGCTCCTCGCTTTGGTCACACATAGCGGACAACACTATAAAACAGCACTTATGGACAATCACTATTTTTGAAGAACGGAAATAGAGGAGGAGAGATTTGGAGACTTGCCTACATCCACAAAAGGATTTGCTGTCAGAAGCAGAGTTAATGTGAAGGTCCTCCCAGACAACACTCTCAGACCACTGATACAAGTATTCTAGTAATAGAACACCGCAGCATTAGAATAACACAATTCAAATTTAAAAAAAAAAAAACCACACATTTTTTTCTTATTTTCTTATATTGATATCTCAAAGAGTTGCCTGAAACGTCAAAAGACAAAGCACCACACAGTCAGCCTGATACTGGGTTCATAATACTGCACGAAAGGGGGCCCTACAAATACTCACCTGGCAGCACAATTACTGCTACCAACTGCTTGCCATCTAACAAGTATCAGTATGGTTTCTGGTTCGTTTTAAATATTATGACACCACAGCTCCTAAGTAAAACAGTTCAATTCTGTTGGTGCCATTCACCGAAGTGCTCTGACAGTCTTCAGAAATTCTGATACCTGGAGATCAACACACACGTGTGTTGCAGACATAATGAAGCACTCAAAATCAAGAATATTTATTGACCATGACATTACATAACAGAGTCTATTTCATGCTGTGACACTGGAGCATATCTTAGAATAACAATACCTGTTTTGACTCAAGTACTGCAACATTACATATGTAGACCAGTGAAGCTTCGGTCTTACACTGATGTAATTCACCCCTCCTGTAACTACTTTACTCCACAGAAGGGTGAATTTTCATGCAATAAACGAAGGTAAGTGGAAAAGATGAGAACAATTACTCTGTGCTGTAGTATTTTTGTATGTAATTTGCATGACAAATGTTTTGTAGCCCCGGTGCTTATGACAAGTTGCATCAATGTGGAGTGCTCACTGATTTTCACAGTTAAATTCTTCATTTCTACTGATAGTTCACATTTTGTGTGAGAATGTTGGAACCACAGTTTGCAGCCTCAGTTTGAGCAAATAATGCATTTGTAGCACTATGTAACTACGCATATTCCTTGACTAAAAGGTAATACTTAAACCTTAAAAAATGAACAGGCATACTTAACTCAAACCACCACCTTGTACATACAACATCAAATAAAATACCTCACCAGATTTTACTGGTGTGCCCCATGGGACTTGTGTGTGTGTGTGAATTGTCAGCTTTCTGACTTATTCACGAGGAGGGGAGGCAGGCAGCAGTGCTGTCTCTGAAGTGCTCCTGGATGGACACATGCATGCCTTTGCCTTAGCGGAAAGCAGCTGGCACAAGCCCCCAGTATGTGAATGCTGGACACTGAGCACAGAGGGCTGGTTTTGTTGGGCTTGGTACATTCTGGCCAAGACACAGCAGAGCAGGCAGGGGTGCTCATTTCCCTGCCTCAGCAGCCAGCATTTTGCTGAGATCAGCAGAGAAAAGTGGGAGTGGAAACATTTTCAAAGCTGACTGCAGAAAGCTTGGACGGCTGCACAGACTTGCATGGAAAGGATTTCTTCAAAGGTATTTTTAAGGTTGTTACCTCGACTGCTGACTCAGAGGCAGCAGCAGATAGTGTTACTGAGGCTGACAAGGCTCGCGCTCCAGGCTCCTGTGCCTCTCGTGGAAGCTGCTGCTGCCAGATAGGGGCTAATCTAACTGCTCCTCTGTTAGCTCACTGCCCTTGACAGCACAACACAGAGAAATCCATACCCATTCTGGTTTGTCTTAAAATATCAGCTTCTGGTTTTGTACGTGATGAAGGTGATTTAAAGAGGAAGGTGTGGGGTGATTTCATGGGTTTTTCATTCCATTTTAATTTATCAGTGCTTATGTGGCAACACATTCATGTTATGATGTGCCCTTTATGAAACAGAAACTGTAAAAAAAAGAGTATATGAAATATGTATGGTGACTGGGAACCTCCAAAATCATAAGAATGGTCCAAGAAGGAAGGGTATGAACATGGTCACTGCTGGCAAGCTTTGGAGATTCCGTCACAACTCACCAGTCTCATCATACACAGGGCACAACATTTCTCCCAGAAGCACAATTATAAAACTGTCTTCCAATCTCACAAAAATACAGTTTAATCTTACTTTGAAGCAGCCTGCAATGGCCCATGAGCAATTCCCATAACTTTCCACGCCAGGCAATAAAGACTTAACTCAAGGTAGAACACATTTAGCTTCTAATCCCTGGAATTTCTAACACCTTTGCTGGAAAGTTACATAAGGTCCTCTCAGAAACCTTTGTAAAGAAGTCTGTGAAGTGATGAAGCAGCTCTCAAACATATCACTGATTTGCTTCATCACTTTACAGTGATGAATCATTTATGATTGCCCTTATATTAAGGCTAATTTTTTACTCTTCCTCCAGTTCCCCTCATAGCTTCTTTATCCTAACTAAAACCCAGAACTCACAAACTGCGCATCCTTACAGCATCATTCCCCTTCTTCTGCTTACCATTATGCTTCCATACACCTCAGCCCCTAGCAATGGTGACTACAATCACACTGTGCTAAAAGAGACTCAGAACGATGCATCTAGGTGCCCTGTGCATCCTCCTTCCCCTGCACTGCATTGTCTTACACCAACAGCAGAGCTGGTATTCTCATTTCATATAAACTACCCTCTACTGAGTTACATGAAAATGAACCTCTTATTGGATAATGACCAATACTGACCACCTAATTAACAGAGTTCAGTTATTTGTATGCTGCCTCATTTATCCATAGTTCTCAAATTTCATCAGCCAAGTTTTTAGATGGCCATTCCATATTTGCATTACCGTTAAGAAGAGAAAAATCAGACTATTTATTTTGGCATTTCTCAGACTGAGAACACCTGATGTTGCAACTTTGGCAGTCTTTGTGCCTGGCTGCTTTGCAGCTTCTGTCCAACTATTTGAATTATACACTGCAATGTCCATGCAAATCTTCTTTCAGCTTCCGATTCCAACATAAAATCCAGGGATCTACACTGGGCCCAAACGGCCTTTTCTTCTGCAAGGAGACTGATACACAGCAGAGATAGAAACATTAGTTTTAAGTTGATTGCATGGAACTGAGGAGACTTAAGAAAGTACAAAACCCTATTTTAATAAATAGTGTGATTCATGCCATAAAAATCAAACCATTTTGATAACTGGCTCTTTCCCCAGATCCCTCCCACAACCTCAGTTCTTCCCAGCAGCGCACAGCACACTTCCAAGTCTTTTGGTGTAAGACAGTAATTCCAGGGTATCCTGAAGTAGATTTGCTCTATTAAAGTGGAGATAAACCTAGCCTGAAGCTGCAGGAGACCTTCCTCACTAATGGCTGCAGTGCTCTGCCCTTTCCCATTGCAAATCTCAGAAGACCACATGAGTTTTGACCTCTAAGGAGGCACAACTTCCCCCCTAAAAAGCTGACATCATACTGAAAGAAAATGTGGAATGGTGTGAAAGATCACCAAGTGCTCTGACAGTCTGTGGGCAGGAGTGGGGGCTCCTGATTGCCAAGAGGGAGGTCCTGGCCATGTACTGTCCCTCCCTTTGGCAAGGGCTCGCCTCCAGTCCTGCAGCCTTTATTTATTTCCTCACTCCCCTCTCCTAAACTGATGCAGTGTTCAGACAGGAAGGAAACAAACTAGCTCGGTTTCTATTAGGAGAGTTTTCTTACTAGGAGGAAGTTTTTCACTCAGAGGGTGGTAACGCACTGGAACAGGTTGCCCAAGGAGGTTGTGGATGCCTCATCTCTGAAGGCATTGAAGGCCAGGATGGATGTGGCTCTGGCCAGCCTGGTCTGGTGGTTGGTGACCCTGCACATAGCAGGGGCGCTGAAACTCAATGATCATTGTGGTCCTTTTCAACCCAGGCCATTCTGTGATTCTATGATTCTATCTATGATTCTATCTATCTATCTCCTAGCAGAAAAACAGTGGAGGTATACATCCATTTTGGCTTGGGGAGACTTCAGGCTTGGAGGAGGTGATCTGCCCAGCCCCCAGCTCCCTGCCTTGGCCTCGCCTGGCTCAGTGCTGCCAGCATGGCCACACAGCTGCTCATGCCCCAGCGCTTCTCATCGGCCCTCACTGACACACATGTGGCAGGGAGAATAAACACTTCATTCTACACTGGACAATGCTTTTTCCACTCCTCTTCCTGTTTTCCTAAAGCAAATCTGGTTTCTGCAAATCCATTTTAATAAAGGCACCTATTCATATTGGTTTCCTTTTACACATGGATGAATTCCACCTGCTTGGAGCTCCCTCCAGTCAAGGCAGAGGCAGCACAATGCCCAGCCAGCAGGCAGCCTTGTGACATTGATTCTCTGCACCATAAAAATACAGCACTTGCATTTCCATCTTTTATCAAAGTACACACGCTCTGCAGGCTGTAGATAAGCCCACCTGTGAATGCACTCACCCTGCATTCCCAGCTCCTGGCACTGCAGCTGTACTACGTGGGATTGTTTTCTCATTTGGATTATGAGAAGTTCACTGGGAGCAGAGAACGGAGCTCAGTTTGAACTGCTCCCACTGTAAGTATAAAACTGTAAGGCTGATCCAATTGCTGAAATATGGAATCCAGAGAGCTGTTCCAGCTCAGCCCAGCTAAGGGTGAAAGCAGTGAGCGTGTCAAGCAAGTGACAAGTGTCCAGAAAAACAGAGTGATAGAACCATCTGAGCTGCTTCTATGAAATATGGTATATTCATGCAGCGAATAAAAATCTAAGCAACTTTTAAGCTGCCTTCAAAACATCAGGCTTACAGTACATAGGTCTCAAAAGTCCCTCAGGGGCTGAAATGCACTGAGTCCCCAGCTTCTATTAAAGCGGTGTGCTCTGCTCAGTGCATTAGCATCTTATTTTAGCTGCCTTAAAATAGGCACGCAAAAAAATGTTTCTATATACATCTGCTCTTTCCAGCAGGTTTGCAGTCTATTTCCAAATACACGCTCCTTACTCTAGAATGGAAAGCCGCTGTTAAATCACACTCATTTCAGCAGCCTTTTCAGTTTGTGTATGAGGATTTATCATCTTTAATTTAGCAAGTTTACAGAACATAGCCAACTGCTTTTCTCTGCTTCCAAATAAAGTATGGAAAGTGCAGGCTGTGGCAAGGAAAGCAGAAGATGAAAAGGCCCATCTGGGTATCTTTTTTGTGTTGCAGCTGCTAAAAACTGAAACCCATTCTCTGACAGAAAGATTGAATTTGGTAGTTAATATGAACAGGAGTCTTCATACGTTATTTCTGTAACATATAGATATGTGGGTGCCTTTGTCAAAGAGACAAACACACTCCTGCTTTAGATAAAGACTACATAGGCTGAATGCTTTCAGGACTGTACAGAATGAATACTTGGATATACCCAACATCTGATAGGCTCCGGGTGTTAGATCAACTTGAAAAATGTACAAAATCCATGTGTTAACTTTGGGGGAAAAAATCTATGGCCAGTTAAGTCAAGGATGTATGGGATGGTTCAGTGGCACTTAGAAATTGCTCACTGTGATTAGTAATTTCAAGAGAAGGGCTTCCAAAGTGAAATCACAAATTAAGAAGTCTCTATTTCACACACATGATAAATTTTCACTAATGAAATAAGAAACGTCAACTAATCATAAGCAACAGAGCGTGTAAAGTAGATGTGATGTCACAATTTACAGAAATTGTAAGTGAACATTTCAGCAAAAGCAAAAGAAATAATCAATTTTTAGATATCTAATCCACTTTCACAATTTAAGGAACTTTCAACTGCATCATATGTCTGGGTGCTTACAACTAAACGCAGCGATCAACTTGGTAAGGGCGATTTTGCCGAATAAAGGTATGCAATCCCCACAGAGGACAGAGAAAGTCCAATACATGCTTTAAGACTTCTCCACAGAGACAGAGAGATAGCATATGTCAATATTTATTGTTCTCACTAAGTCACTACAAACTGTTTGTTTTCATCTCTGAAAGTAATTTGCACAGTGGAGTTTTGCTGATAAAGGATTAACGCTTGAGAGGAGGCCAGCACCTGCTTCTGTGCTAAGCACTACATATGCAGGGCTTGCGAGTCCAATTAAACTTTTTTTACCTAAAAGGTATTGGTATTGGGGGGAGTGGGAACGTCATGCCTGGGACATCTTAACGCACATTAGCTATCATTTTAAAACCCTAGCACTAATCAGATGTTTCAAGCAAGATATCAGCTAGCCAGTCACCTCCAAAAGAGATCTTCCAACCCCTCAGTCATTCAGGAAAGCAAAGACCCTGTCTTTTCCAACATCCATCAAATGTGTTCCTCTGCTGGTCCAGGGCTAGGAAGCTGCATTTGGACCCGCTGTTGACTTACAGCAGGTAGGGAGCAGTGGGATGCGATGCAAACCACTCCTGCTAAACCATGCTGTAGTCACTGCCTAGGGAAGGTGCTGGGCAGATGTCAGATCCAGTGCATCAGAGAGGAAATCACACAAAGCACATGCACCCAAAAGCAAGAAGCAGCCTGGAAAATAGCAACAGCAGAAGAGACAGAATGTGAGTTGGCATGGGAGGATGAGCACTGCTGCTCCACCATGCACCTCTCGCATGCACACGCTGCACTGAGTGCCATGCAGGATGAGCACCCTGTATCTACACACCACAAAACATGGAAAAGGGTTTCAAAATGTTTGGTGGCTGCCACAGGGGAAACGTAAATATTCATCTTGTGAAGATGCTAACAATGGATAAGTCCCTCTTACTGGTATTAACCGGATTTTAAGAATGTAAAGTACTTAACACTTGATATTCCAGACCTTAAAGTTTTCTGCAAGATAGGCAGATGTTTCTTCACCCTCCCTAGGTTCTGCACCCAGTCAGTCCTGGAAGGAGGACCACAGAGCTTAGTCTCTGTCAACACTTCTCTGCTTTTGGGCTATAGGCGCAGAGTAAGTGCCACAGAAGATGCCATAACCAACTGGCACAAACCCAAAAATGATGCCAGAAAGAACCCTAAGCATGTCTTCTTTCCTCCTTGGACATCTCAGTATCTCTGTTTTCCAGACTGAGCAAGGGCTGTGACTGTGCGGGGATGCTCATACTATACTCTGCCTGCCCCAGCCCGCTCTTGCTTTTGTCTGATCTATCCCAGTGCTAAAAGAGAGTTTTCTTTGCCTTTCACTGCATGTGAATTTTGACCACAGCAGTTAATCCATCCCACTGCTTCTCTCTGAAGAAGAACTCTGAAAGATCCACCTTCCTAGAGAGAATTCTTACCTGTTAACACTGAAAAGCTCTATGTACCTCAGCATATTAGAAATGGGCTTTCATACAGTTGCCAAATGTGTTCTGTGCCCCTTTTGTCCTTGCTGTTGCAAGCACAAAGCCATGTTTATAATTCCTCCCACAATCTTCATTCCTGTATTCTGGCAAAGACCATCAGTGTTCACAAATGCAGAATAATAACTACTGGCAATTACACTGCCAATGCCAGACATCAAGAAACGTATGGTGCACAATGCCCTGCTACTTATTATGTTTTTATTCCGTGGTACCTGGGGGTATCAGTTTGTAGGAAAGGACATCTGGCTCCTATTTGAGAAAACAGCAGTTTGTGGGTTACCATTTGTACACGCCAGTGGAATTCTCAAAGGAAACAATTCAGAACTTAAGAACATTTCATCATTTTCATTTATGAAAGGGGAAATATGTGTAGTAATACATGCCCAAAGACATCAGGAGGATTATTTTTAAACCAAAACATCTGATGTTTTTACAGCATATACACAATTCCTCTTAAATCAATGTTTTCCTTTTTAAAATTAGCATCAGTGTTTGTTTCCTGTGTGAAACCTGGTTTGCGTCTGAGCAATTAAAGTGAAGGCAAATGCAACAGGAAACTACTTTGAATACAGTACCTCAGTGGCAAAATACAACTTGTTTGAGTAATTGAAACGAAAGTCAGGATCAGTAAAAATAATTGCACAATGCAGTTGTGGCTGGAAAATTACTATGGAGACCAGTGACTTGATACAACTGTTTCTATTACTTCATGTTGCATTAGGTAAGGTAATAAATACTTAATAAGCATAGTAGAGCAAGCTTCATTTTATTCCACATTGTGCATATCAAACAATCCTGCTAGCAAAAGATTGCCCTTAGGGCAGGAGAATGTTTCATTCTCCACTCCTGTTCCGTCAAGAGCTGTTCTGCCTACTCTGCCAACAAGGATGCCAATTAGTGTCAAGTAACGTTTTAGGACTGTTGATGCAATTCACAACAAAAGGAACATAGTGTGGTGAAGTGGACTTGCTGCACTCAGAGACAGAAAATACCATTTTTATTTTGGTAACTGGACTTCGAATTCAGTGAGATGGGGAAAAGAGATTACCATTCCCACCGCATTGGGGTTTACATCCCTGGTTGGGAACTGCGAAGTCTCATTTGGAGCTCTGTTGTTAGAGAAAGGAGACACTGTACAAACCTTCAAAAGGCACAGATCACATTCACTTGCTCAGGTGAATTCTCCATCAGATCAGTAATTATTCAACTTGGTGCGTCACCAGTATTCGTAATGCTACCTAGATAAACAGTTTCTGTGAAATCCAGAGGAGAATGAAATCAGCTCTGTGTGCGCAAAGCATGTCTACTAAAGGGAAATCTCAGGGAAATTATTCAGGTTTATTACACTTCCAGCTTCCTCAGCTGGTCCCACTGAGCCGCCTCTGCCCATAAGCATCTGAGTGTGGAAGAGTGCAGGGCTATAGGCAACTTCCTTCAACAGTCAGTCAGACAGTTCCCAGAGCCCATCATCATTGTCACATCATGACTTTCAGATCTAACAGAATGCTTTGCACACGATGTTGATGCTAGAAGAGCATGGGCAAGAGATAAAACTACAAAACTGGTCAGGGCAGTCCCATACAGTGAGCAAGGCCAGCACTATCAGAAGTCTCCCCAGAAACCCCGCATGACAGAAACAAAACTATTTTCCTGCCAACGGCACAGTGAGAGCAATGTTTGATCTGCAGTGAGTTTCACATCCTGACTTTCTTAGCTCTGCGAAGACTTCAATAGAAAAGTAAATCCAGCTTCACACTACGTATCAAGTCCTGACTTTATTTCCTCTGCAAAAATGCCAACAGCAGCATCAGCCTCACTCTTGTCTTTTTTATTCTCTGTCTTTTTCAGGGAGGTTTACCTTGTGTGTAATACACTGAAAACACTCCAGTAAAAATAGGAATTAAATCACTGCTGCTATAACAAGCAGAGGTGGAATACGTTCCCTCTTAGACAAGCCCCAAACAGTTGGCACCCTATAAATCATAGGAAGCAGAAGGGTAATTATAGAACTGGAGGCTGATTACTGTAAGCATTCACAAGTAGCTCCTAGTAATCGGAAACTGAAGATAATGTGAGCATGATCACAACCATGAAGGAACCATGCAGGTGACTATAACCCATCTTTTCTCTATTCCTTAAGACTGGGTTGTCTCACAAAGCAACAGACTACAGAGTCAATCTAGCACCTTGTAAATTAACAGCCTGTTAATACTGTGAAAAGTTTGTTCTCTGTCAAAATTTGTGTTGATTTGACAACATTGGAAACATCAGGATCTGATTACTTTCCTGCTGTGCACTAAGCAGCTCTGCTAACAGCTTCCACCAGTCTGTTCTGCCATCTTCGAGCACCCCTTTCGTCACTCCTGTGGGTGATACTGGTGCATTTATGGGGGAAAATGTCCAGTCAAAGAAGTGCAGCTTACACTGAGAATAGATGATGACAGTAAGCAAAATGGTGGTGTTCATTTTTTCACTATCGGGACCACACAGTGAGAGAACTCTCCTCAACCGTTGACAGAGGGACCTCCTAGATAAAGGTGCACTTGCAGTCACATTGTGCTGGACCACAACGAAGTATCAGATTTGTGCCTCAGAGGAGTTATGCCTCCAGGACCAACATCAGAACACTTGAGCTGAAAGCGATACCTTCTGTTTTACCCAAGCATACCAGAAAGATTACACAACATGACCAAAAGGGAAGCTTGTTTTCTGACCCCAGTGCTCTGCTCCTGTCCTTAAGCAGGAAGAAACACAAAACCTGTCATTTTCATTCTACACAGAGAACGTAGCTTATTGGTGGCTCTAATCCCTATCCCTAATCCCTTCACAAAGCAATTTATCCCAATCACACTTACTGCTGATAACAAATTCTGCTCATTAACTACTAAAGCATAAAAGTGTTTATTTTCATCCACATCCTCGTTATTGTTATTTATCTCCAAATTCTATTTTTCCTCTGTACTTGACCTAGAATTTTCAGAACTAAGACAAAGAGCTTTGGAAAAATCCACCCTTTCATTAAACAACTTGAAATTATCTATATTGGGTATATGACCAGCAAGGCAAAAGCACCTTCACATGACTTCACTTGAAGAAAGCACTACAAAAAGCATAGCTTTAGCTACCTATCAGTACATATCTCACCATGCTGTATAATCCCATGCTCCAAAAGCCTGCGGCCAAGCTGCTCAGCTTCGGTCCGTGTCGTGGCCTCTCCTTCCTGGATCAACCAGTCAATGAACTCCGATGCCACGAAGGTTCGCTCATACTTGACTCCTTCCTCCTCCCTGGCTTGCAGAAGAGTATTTTCAGAACTCATCAACCTAGTTTGGAGGGGAAAAAATTCGTAAGGAAAATGATGCTTCAAAAACAAAACAAAAAACAAAACAAAACAAAACAAAAACAACAAAAAAACCACTCCTCCAGATCCCTTCTGGTAAATTTCACAAGCAGAGATGTGAACCACTCCTTGACTTACTAAACCTTTCCTCAAGCTATCAGTCTAAACTTAAGGTGTCAACTGCAGCATCTCACACAAGAAATTAAGGCTTTATACCGCTGTATGATGTTAAAGCCTTCTCCTTCTCTTCTCTACATGAAAATAAGGGGTTTTGGTTTCACATTTCCCATATTTAGTTCTTTAGTCTCTCTAAAAGTTAACATATAACCCATTTCCAAATAAAATCGGCCTAAAAACACCAGATTGTAACTAATGTGTTCAGAAATTCTTAATTAACTTTTACAGGTAGCAGGACTGTGCCCTGAAGTTTTTTAGATGGTTTGGAAAAGCCTTCTCTTAAGCTTTATAACAGCTGCAGAAAAATTGAAGAGGAAGGAGAAAAGGTAATCCTGTGGTCTGGGTGGTTGGTAAATGTTTGGCTTCCAGCACTCCACGATGCAGCTGCAGCCAGCGAGGTTGCACACCTGAAAACATTTTCACAGCTGAGCCACTGTGCCTCAGTCTGCTCTGCATAACGCAAGAGTTAAGAGGAACATTGTGCCAGCAGCTGGCAGGTATGTAGCTTGAATACACTAAGAAAATTCTTCTCCATTCAAGTAACCTGAACAAATGGTGCAACATAAAAACAAAACAAAAGCCTCAATATTTTTTTAATGCAAAAGTAAAGTTAACACTTGGGAAAAAAAAAGAAATGAGAATCACTCTTTTAATACAGAAATCCACCTTTATGTTGTTGGGAAACTGAGCAACATAGATTACTTATTCACTAATTTCATTCCTGTTCCTAATTTTTCTATTTACTATAGACCAATGGTAAGACTTTCAGAATAACAACAGTTCAAGAATGGCATGGTTGAGGTTTTTTCCATGTAAGACTAGCAAGGCTTCTCCCCTCACCAACTATTTGGAAACTAAAGGCACAACTGGCCTACAGCATGAAAATTTTTAAAGCTCTCAATCTCAGCCCTTATCACGATCAGAAGTTTGAATTTCCCGTAGATCCGTAGGTGGGCAGTCTCTTCCTTAAATTGTCAGTGTGTCCAGGATTGATGGAAACTGTGGGAGGTACAATAAATACATATAACACCACCTCTCCAGGTCTTCTGAGTTCTGAAGTCAGGCATCAGAAATATAGGTGCTATAGGAACACAGAGAGGAAAGTTTCAACTGAAATTACAATAAAGAGCTTTGATGGGACCTGGCCGTTGTTATTCCCCCTCAAGGAATTCTTGCAGTGACTTTAATGAGAGCTAACCAGGAGCCTGGGCTGTGTAGGTCTGACCCCAGGCAGCAGATCGACAAACCAAGGGCTGCTGTGCCCCAGCTGGAGCTGAGTGTTGTATATAATGAACTGCTCCTGTCGGTGTTGGGGTGCCATTGCCAACACCTTCAGGATGAGTAAGAATGTATAAAGTCAAAATTAGCCAAAGTGACGGATGAGGGTGAAAGCAAGAAGACATGTAACAGGGGACAAGATAATGACTCCTGAACTCTTGCAAAGCCTTTGTTCTTTTTCATATTTTGATTTGCATGTGTGTGCGTGGAAAACTAATCTCTTTCTCCCACACTAACCACATTTAATACAGAGAGAGCTCCAAGGGACCATCTTTAACTGTCTCTCACTCACCAAGCATTTTCCCCCCAGAGAAAAATGCAAACCCAAAGCTCGTGCCTCTTCATGCCATCTGCTGCATGGTTACCCAAAGCTGGTTACCCAGGCTCTGTGGGCACCTAACAAAAAATCCTGAGGATTGCGTTAATTGTTCTTTCATGAGTCTATAATTAGTTGACCAGCTCATTGAAGCAGCAGATGAAGCTCACTGAAAAAGGGATGCTAATCGCTTGATTTTTACAGAGCCACAGAAGAAAATTGGAAAAATATCAAGTGGAAAAACACTCAGCTTGACATTTCACACCCTTCTGCGTGTGCCCAGAATAGCACTGCAAAGGATTTGGGCTTGTGAACAAACAGACACGACAAATTGACAGTTTTACAAACCCTGAAACAGTAATCCATTGCTAACTGAAGTAAATCACTGTAACTTTACTGCTGTCAACAAAACAGTACCAATTTCTATCAGCCAAAAGCCTGGTCTTTCATTGGTCAAAACTGGAAACTGCCTCCATCTTTTCTGTTTTCTCGTGTTTCAAACAACCATGAGTTGTTTGTCAAAGCATATTATTTGCTGAAACTTGTGCTGTCCCACACGGAAGGAATGTATTTGGCCAAGCACTGAAATTCAGACTTTAACTTAGTTTTATTTAAATTTGAGTCAACCACTGAAGAGGTAAAATGAAAATGATTCCAAGAATGCTGTCTCAGAATTATGTGAATGACTTCCTGAAACTAAAAGCATAAAATTTCATTTCTTTCACTGTGAAATCTGGTTGAGAATACCCGCTGAAGTCAGTGTCATGAAATGATGCGTATCTCCTAAGACTGACTGCACCAGAAACACATCAGCCCTGTGTACCTGGTCTACACGTGTGAGAGCTGCAAACATAATCAAAATATAGGGCCTGCACAACTTGATTAAAAAAAAGAAAAAAAAAAAAAAAAAGCAATAAAAAGTCCATGTTGGATTTATTTAAGACTTGCAGGAAGGATTTTGCCAAACAGGAGATATGCATGTTCAAGGAACGATTGGATGTTGTGTTGAGGGACATGGTTTAGTGGGGCATGGTTTAGTGGTGATAGGTGAACGCTTGGACTGGATGATCTTGTAGGTCTTTTCTAACCTTGGTGATTCTATGATTCTGTGATTCTATGCTTGTCATATCCAGTCTCTTTGGCTAGCCCCGCAGAGTATGATAACTGATATTGTCAATGGCCCTCATAAACTCTTCAGGGAGTTTTAGGAAAGCTTAAAGCAGTAGGAAACCCACTATGTTTCATCTCTAGTTATAAACTTAAAGCTCAAAGTAAGTTCACAGAAAGGATTACCAAAGTTTGCATTTCTGTGCAGAGAATCTGAGCTGTCTATGGTTTTCAGTGGAAATGAGGGAAAGATACAGTCAAGAGACTGATTTTAAACCTTTTAATTAGGCGAGTACAACCACGGAAGACACTCAGAATAGGTAAAGGAGGTGATGCCACAGAAGAGGAGGGTACAGAGTACAAGGACCACAGAAAAGGAGGACGGGGAAAGGACGCTCCTTGTCTGGGGGACAGAACTGGTGTCCCATGTCTCAGGGAGAAGACAGGACATCTTCACTGCTATCTGAATGCTGGGAACCTGACATCTGCTCCTCTGTCTGTGTAACAGTCTGCTCTTCAATATTTTTGCTTAGTTTATTCATTTAGGGTAAAATCTGCATGAATGATGTTGGGTAACATCTGCAATTTTTGGCAAGCACCAACTATGCTGGCTTCTAGATGTAACAGTACTCCAGCCCTGATGTGATGGGCGGGGAAGTGCAGGAAAAATGCCCATCTTAAATGAGCAAAGCCTAATGAAGGCAGCAACAACTGAAAGGCTGAAACACATTTCTAAAGTATGTTGTATGCAGACAGATTTCCTTTGTCATAGTCACATTTCTCTTGATCTATGGGCATTTTGATAAACAAGTTGAATATGCCGGTAAGTGATTTCACATCTGTGCATAAACACTTTCTCCTGTTATTGCCTTTTAACTGCTATTTTAATTGTGCTGCATTAGTATTTTCTTTCCCAACAATATAAGAAAAGATATAGTACCCATATTTCACTGCAAAACACTTTCCGTACTAGACTGATTTTCAGTATTAGATTTTGAGTTTGAAATGCACCCAATGAAACTGCAAAGGTGTTGCTAATAGGTGTGCATGGAAAAGAAATCAGTGCTATGCCCAACTGGCTTTGCTACATAAGCTAAGGTGAAGCCCAAACAGCCCAAGTATGCAGCCTTATCTCTCATGAATAAAACAAAAATTTTCAGTGATCCATGTCGAATTTTTACTAGCTTTGACTGTCACAAACTGGTTTTGAAATGCCGTGTATTTTTTAATCTACACTGAATCAAACACTGGGGATGGGTTTTAAAAGTTTCAAAACCCTTTAGATACATTGCTTAGGAGCAACCACCTCATGAGGATGAGTTATACTTAGATATAGGTGCTGCTTTAGGCACTTGCTCCTTTTCCAAGATAAACACCATTATAAACATTGTTCTGCAGGTGTCGTGTAGGGCAAACTGGACACTCTGTATTGGCTTGGGAATGGCTGCTCACACAGAGAAATGGGGATGGAAGTAGAAACTCTAGCAGAACGATTTTTCCTGCCTTGGGTCATTTCATGCAAGGGACTGTTACCAGCCTCACCAAGAACAAACTATTTTCCTCACAGAAGCCAAAAACTGCAAACAAGGTTGAAGTCCAGACGCACCAATCAACTTTTCATAGCATGGGCTGTGCCTGGGGGCAGCGTGTTGCAGAGTCTGCAGGAGCAAACTCTGTGCTATGCAGAGCACAGGAGGTTTTGCGGAAGGGCATTTAAACTGATCATTCTGTGTACCCAGTGAAGAATTTTTTCCCAGCAGTGTGTTTTGCCTGATTTGTTTTCACATTAATAGTCTCAATCGTGGAAAATTTACATGGCAAGTACAATAAGAGGAGTGGCATTCACAGTTGTTTGGGTTTTTTTTTGTATTTTGGACTAATTGCTCTTTGACCAAACTGCCCTTCATAGCCTTCTAACCTGGTAACACCATTTATCATCAGCTTTTAAACCTGGTGTCATCCTCATACCAGGTATAGAGCTCCAGTAAATATACCCAGTCCCCAGTTTGTGGAAAGCTGCAGAGTTGGCGAGGTGTTTGGAAGGCACTTCCAACAACACACCCAGTCCCCTGGCAGCTCTGAGCTCTTGGCAACCTTCCCCTGTTCTGCTGGTGTTCTGCACCTGCCCTCTTGTGCAGGGGAACTAGAAGGGATAGGCAGTGATCTGGCGTTTCAGAAAACCCTGGGGCACATTAGCAATAAGGGGCTGTTCAGTGGGGGTTCATGGCTGTGGTATCATCCTTCTGCTTAGTCACTCATCATAAATTGGGAAGTATAGTTAAGCTGCCTGGTTATCTGACAGAAGTAATCTAGCGGGATATTCAGTATCTCAGCACAATCATTAATTTGAAATGTTAATTCAGTGTTCTTGGATTATTTTTTGGGGCAACTGCTTTTAGTGTAATCTCTCTGATACAGAAGCTTTGCAGGCTGGAACAGTGAAGTTCAACTTCACTTATTGTATAAAATCATAGCTCCCAGTGAAGTCTCAACAGATATTCAGCCACTTGTTCATTACATTTTGATGTACTAAAGTTGTGGGGTTTGTGATTACAGTTTTACAGTTTTACAGAACCAAACATTTGTGACTATTTTTATAAAATACTGTGCAAGGACTTAAATTTACATTGGGCTTTCCTATGGAATATATTTACAACTGAGAACATAAAAAAATGTCATTTCATTATAAACAAAATGCCTTAAGTGAACATGGTAGAAAACTGAAAAGGAGATGGGAAAGAGAGAAGGGTTACAAAATAAAGCCATGGGATTGCACATCACCATTGCTCCATGATATTCAAAATTCTATGATTCTATTCCATGAAAATCAGATGAACAAACACCATTTGCCCCCTGTAGCACTGTTACTGACACCTGAAGGATACTGAATGCAGCGTACTTTTCGTACAGTCTTTGTCCTCTCATGAACACCTTCACCTCATTATCCAGTGGGAACGTTCCATCATCTTTTCTGAAGCGGTAGAACAGTTTGGCATCCTTGAATTCTTTATGCTCGTCACAAACTGAAACAGAAAATAAAATAAAAATCTTCATAGGGATGTTAAAGGGTTGAGAATCAATTTAGCAGGTTCACTGGTGAACTTCAAAGTGAGCATGATTGGTGCCCAGCCCCCTGTGCGTAGGATACAACCTAATAAATCAGGTTGTACAACCTAAATAATTTAGAACCTAAAGTTCTAATAAATGATGAAAGACTGAAGAAGGCTTTCAGAAGAATAACAACATTTCTAGCTACAAGGGATCCATGTTCATCAGTTTCATGAGTATTAGTGTGGACACCAATAGCAACAAAGCATCCATTTGCTAGATACCTGGAAAACCTTTTGATGTAAGCTGTTTAAAAGATATCACTGTAGACCAGCCAGTAATGTAAAGATTGGCAAACTGCTCAGTGTTACTTGTATTAGTTAAACCATGTTGCAGGAAAGCTGAGACTCACTGCAGGATCAGTTAGAACCAAAGCCTTCTGCCCTCTTAAAATCGTCTCGATTGCTTTGCCATGCCAGCTAGCAAATGGGAGGTACAATAGGAGCACACTGAGAAATGCTAAGTAAGGACTTACAAGAGGGCAGATGTCAGTGGGTTCCTACAAATGCCAGAAGCAAGGACATGCATCAAGGGAAGGCTACCCAGGCAATGTGCTGCAGCAGAGCTGTCAGCCTACAGGCTTGGGCTTGCCTGCTGCAGTGCAGGCACAGGGGCAGTGGCTGGCACTGCTTCCACTTGGCATTGGTATGGAAAGGATGCTCTGAGCACCCTGCAGAACTGATTAAACCACCCTGACTGAGCCCTCGCTCACTCCACCAGACATTTTATTAACTTTGAGAGTAATGGATGAAAATTTTCAACAGGCACCTCCTTTACGCGTGATACACACGCACACAAACATATATAATTTATATCAAAGCCAGAGCGTGCAATTGGATTCTAAAGCAAAAAGCATTTGAAGGCTGTTAAAAGTTTTAAACAAGCACTCAGCAATAAGATATCTATTGCTCAATTAAATTACTCAGTCACTCAGGCATCCATGCAACTCTTCACTGACATTTTCTCAATAGAGGATTAAGTAGTCAGATTTGAATACCCTGTAATTACTTTATTCTTTAACTATCTATCGTGAATCCCAGTTTCCATAACAACCTGGAATTTTAATTTAATAGCTGAGCAGAAGCTGTAGAAGTGGCACACGTTCAGTATGTGCATTTCTTCCTTTAATTAAGGTGTTGTTAATGCACTGCTGATAGCAGCAGTATTCCTGCACAGACAGTGACCCCTGCACAAACTCAGCAGTCATCTGCTAGCAGTTGCTCTATTTTCTATTTAAAAAGAAACAAGTGGTACATTTTGTCTTCTTGAAATGGGCAATACTATGCACTTGGAATAGAGGACTTGGATCTTCTTTGTTTGTGCACTTTCCAGCCTCTTTGTGCACTAAAAGGCAACAAAATGCTGCCACTGATTTGGTAGCCTCCTTTTCATAAGTGTAAATTGTTATTCAAGGCGCTGAATGGATCAGGTCTCAAATACACAACAAGTTTAGGAGAAAATTATTCAGGGCACAGTCGGACATCTAACTCTTGCAGCTGTAGCAGCACAAATGTTTGTGCAGCTGGTGCGAGGAAGAGAGCTGGAGAACAAATCCCTGTGAGAAAGACGATGCTTTTTTTGCTAGCTTATTTTTCAGATGGGTTTTTCAGCTGGAAAGGGAGAAAGGGACTGTGCAGGGGGAGCAGAGAGGGGAGGGAAGGGCAGGCAGTGGTGATGAAGGCACTGGTGAGGGCAGGATCCAGCTGAGGATGCTTGGGAGGCAGGGAAGCAGCAGCACGGTCTGCAGTGACTTTCCTTCTGTACCAACATGGGGAACAGAACTCTTCACCCTCATTGCCTCTCGGTGTCCCTGGGGACACAGGGGGCCTTGTGGGGCAGCATCCTTGAAGCCACAAGTCCCGTTATTGGCAGGGAACAAAACCTACTTGCCATATACTTGAGTGAAGAACACAGAGTAGATTTTTGCTTGCTTAGCTTAGAGCTGATATTGCACTTACCATGATGGATAATGCTGTGATCCAATAACTTCTGGACAAGTTTAATTGCAGTCTCTCGGTCCGAGGCCTCCTTATGGTCAATCAGCCAGTCAATCAGCTCTTTGGCAACAAAGCAGTTGGGATACGTTTTGAGGTGGTGCCTCCGGTCTTTGATGACCTTCTCTTCATGCAGTCGGAGCCTGTGGGTCCAGAATCAACCCATTAATTGGGTGTACAAAGACCATCTGCCACCAGTGAGACTGGAAAAAGGAGCCAAGAAGGCCCATTCAGGCCTGGCTCCACAGAAGTGCTTTGCAGTTGTTGGGTGCAGCAGAACAGAGCCTTCCACCCATGCCAGGCAATCCACACAAAACATTTGTTACCATGTCAAACCCCATGCATGGGAACATTGTGTTTCTGTCCAATGGAAAAGACTAGGAAATGAAGAACAGCAAGGCATACAAAGCCCATTAAATGCTTCCTGTTTGCCAATTAAACTGTCAATAAATCGGAATTAATTTCCCCACATTACCACTAATATGTTCCATGTCACTCAGGATCACTGCCACAGATTTTTTTAACACCATTCATTTTTTCAGTTTCTTCATTGGTTGGGTAACTGCATTTTGCCTCCAGCGGCACAAGCACAGCATTTGAGATTTAAAATTCAGTCGCAAAGCTGTTTCAACACAACGTTATCTTGCATAAAAAAGTTGCCTCCTACTCTTAATTAAGGGAAACTGATATCTCACTCTGCAAATTGTTGGTAAATGCTATCTATCTGCAAAATCTCATCATCATATTGAAAGTAAGTAGGTTGGCTGTTTTTGAGATGCTTGGGTCAGAATGCAAAACTCTGATTAGATTAGTAAAGGGTTTTGAGTTCTACATCTTTATTTTTAAAATGGATGAGATTTAGATTGGATATAAGGAAGAAGCTTTTTACGATAAGGGTGGTGAAGCACTGGCATAGGTTGCCCAGAGAGGTGGTGGATGCCCAGTACCTGGAGACATGCAAGGTCAGGCTGGACGGGGCTCTGAGCACCCTGACTGAGCTGTAGGGATGTCCCTGCTCACTGCAGGGGAGTTGGACTAGATCGCCTTTAAGAGTCTCCTCCAACTCAAATGTTTCTATGATTTTTATTTTAGCCTCTTTTTTTTTTTTCCAAATAAACATGAGTAACATCTTTATCAATAAATTAATGGATCTCAATTTTTTAAAGTTTAAAAAGGTTTTCTGTTTTCTTGTTTATTTCTTTTCGTTTTCTGTTAATAAATTTAATAATTCCATTTTTGCAGTGCCATGTATATACCTCAGTTATGAAGAAAGCATGGAAACCACAGTTCCTGGGCCTCTACCATGAAGGGAAATGTTGTCGATCATTTCAAAGTGCTCAGGGCCTTATCATGTAAATACTCTTGCTGACTTCAAAGAAGTGCCAAGTAATGCTGTAATAACTGTAGGGGGTACAACTATCTCTGGTTTTCAAATTGAGAAGTAGAGCAGAGTGTCAACTTGAGTCTAAGGAAGCACAGAGGAGTCCAGCCATTAGACCAGTTGTCCTTTCCTTATGGTTCCAGCATGAAACAAACATTTCTCTTTAAAATTCAATAAAAGGAAAATACTTGGCTGAAATTGGCAAAGACAATGTTACTATGGCAGTAGACAAGACTTCTACCTAAAAATAGTAGCATAGCCATGTTTTTGTTTTGCAGTGTTCGACTTTGAGTACTGGAATGTGCAATGAATAATAGAAATTCAAAACTATATTTTGCAAGCATAAAAAAATGAATACTTTTATATTAAAAACACTAATAAATCAGATGGGATTCTGGAAAGAAGTACTGGTAAACATCACATGCATTGTGAAATTCTCTGAGCTAAAATATCTTTGCATAAGGAATATTTTCCAGATGTGCTTTAGCAGCTGTTGCCATACTTAGAAAGAAAAGCCTACACAGCTCTAATTATAGAATGCGCAATTATCATTACTTCTGACTGAGCTTTCCATTTTAAACATATTTCAGGTTTTTTTAATGTTCATTAATTCGTATGTTACGCAATAATCTAGAAGAACAATGATATGGAAATAGCAATATAGCACGTACGTAGATGGCTTGACCTATCTTTCAGTCATTGCTGTAAGTCTGAATGAATGGAGCTCATCTGACACAAAAGGGAAAACCTGTTCTATTAAATTCTTTGCACAAACTCTATGCTAGAGTGTGCCAAGAGGGCTACGGTATCCCATAAAGAAGCCAGTAGGCAAAAGCACCACAACTGAGTATTTATGTCCTAAATTCTGACCAAAGACTTTCCTTCAGTTGGTGGACTCGTATCCATTTTAACTTCTCTCACATGCCGTAAGATACGTGGTTTCACTACAGCCTCCTGCCTTACTCCGGGCATTATAGTGCCTCTCTCAATTATATTCTCGTAGCTTACAGAAATTTCATTGTCTTAATTATCTTCGCTCACTTACTGAAGTGGTTCCAAATTTGCTAAGAGGTTACAAAATCACTAAGCCAAACAGAACATGATCACATAAGCCTTGAGATATAATAAAAAAATATATTTACACACAATTTCCAAATGGAAGTGGGAAATTATTCTGCAGTTTACAGCCACTGTATCCCTACTGGCTTATTTCCAGCTAATTTATTTGAAATAAAGATCAGAAAGAAGAACTTATACTCTCCCTGGTTGTGTACGCCCTTCTCTCTGCTAGGGCTTCCTCACCACTATGAATTGGCTAAAAATCAAACTTTATGGAGGAGGAGTAGTTCAATAAATTGAAATCGTGCCTAGTGTACGGTGCAAATATAACAACCTCAGATTAAGTTATTGAGCTAATACTGCAGTACATAAATCAAAGGTTTAGGAAGGAATTCTATAAATATGTCAGTGTTTGGCCATATTTATCAGGAGCCAAATCAAAAGGGATAAAAAGGAGAAAAAATTCTGGCAGAGAATGCAGTCGTACACTGGGACCAAGAATCAAGTGAAGTGGTAAATTCTTTACCCCTTAGCATCTGGAAACAGGCTTCTCATCAGAAGACCTCAGGATTTTTTTCTACAGAACGTTAATCACATTTCGTCAGCTCATCCACATTATGGCTGGAAAAGACATCACTTGCCATTACGCATATTTCTCTTGCTAGAAGTTTCTCTCAAGAGCTGCTTAGGAAAATTAACTCCCTTACCAAACCTGAGCAGTCTGAGGAGAGAGGAGGCAGAAGAGAAAGGGTGAGCAATTGGGAGTGATGGGGGAAACCTTGGTTCAACATGTTTTTGGACTACTGTCTGGAACTTAACTCCAGAAAAGAATCTGGTGTACACCAGTACAACATCCATACCCAACTCCGTGTGTTATTCAAGGTAACATGCCAGATTTTTACTTGGGACCACAGACTACACTACCTATGGAACTCAGTGTGAGAACTGGGAATGGAAATAGGCACATGCAACCCTTTAGTATTTGCAGACTGATATCGATGGCTCATATTCATGCCTGCAACAAATAAAGACATCCTGTATTTGCATATATGCATGCCAAAACAGTTTTCTTGGGGCCCTGTCCAAGCAGGAGTCGTTCCTAATGAACAACATGCAGGGACTCCTGCTCCAAATGAAAGTGTCTCCTTCCTGTGTGGCTTGGAAAGGGCTAACCCAGAGCACTGCGATCCCATTTCATAGAGTGTGTATTCAGAGCTAGCCAGGAACAAAAAAAAAGAAGCCATTAGGCATTTTCTTTACCAACTGTCTGAAAAGTCTTGATAACAGAAAAATCAAAATTTTTGCTTAAGAAAGGAAGAATCAGGCACTCCTTTGGGAAGAAACTGCTCTCACAGCTACATGAAACTTGCATTTTGTTTCCCACTAGGAGAAATGTGCTTTCTGAAGTCTACCGCATCTCTCTCTGAACCAGTGGGATTTTGCAAAGGCAATGACTGCACATAAATGTGACTGCTTTTAAACCCCACAGAAGGCCACTGTGATGGCTGGAGACAGTAGTGACGTCACCAACAATCCAAACCTTTCACCCAGCTCCTTCCCTCTGGTCAGCAGCTTGCACTTGGCTAACATCTTACAGAACACCATCCACTCCTGATTTCTAAGCATGAAAAGACAAAAAGCCTGCTGCTCTTCTTGGTAATTTTCTGAACAATTAATCTGCCATTCTCTGGTACATCCTACATTGTCCCTATGTTTATCCTAGCAAATCTAACTAAAAGTATTTCTGTTGAAATCTTTCTGTTGAAGATAGAGAAGTTTTGTATCACAAAAGTCACTAAGTCTGACATTTTTCTGAAGGTGTTTTCTCAACATCAGCGTATGACCTTTCTGCAGCATGGGGTAGGTACTTATTCAAGAGCGGCATTTCTACAAGGAGCCTCAGTGACGAAGGAGTGCAATTCCCATCGGAAGTTAGCTCTCACAGGTCACCTGCAGACTGTTCATACAAAGTAAGTGAGCATATGGCAAAGTTTGTGTATACATACACACACAGGAAGATACGGAATGACATGAAATACTTAAGAATTGTAATTCCCTATACATTAATCTTCTGCCTTTTCATTGACAGCATAAAAAAAAGAAATAGGTCAGTGATGATGTAAACTTTGTACACAGAGGCAACCATGAAGGTCCTCTGCAAATGTGATGTGTGTTGCTGGGACAAATGGGCTTGCCAACCTTCAGCTGAAATGTCAGCAGTTTGTTGCCGTTCCTCTTTCTATTTATGCTTCAGCTCTGCAATCACTTAATTCTGTTACTTGACATTCACAGGAGCTAAAACACCCTTTACAACATGGGGCTGTACTGGAAATAGGGTGAAGATATTTCTAATTTGGTACCTGTGGCAGAGAAGAAACTACCATCTGAAATAGAGTTAGAGAGGGGATCTTCAAAGAACCTCTAGTTATCAGTTCCCATCACTGTGTCTATTTCTGCTTTTTTGCCCACAGCCATACAGTCAGCATGAGGAGAAGCCAGAGCACGGAGCCAGATAAGGATCTCAGATAAGCTGTCTCTTGGCACACAGAGGAGGAAAGCCCAAAGCTTCTAAAGAAACAACAATCTGCATTTGGGGCTGCCTCTTTTATAAACTGAGAAGGTAATAAGGTCACTAAGAGTGCACAGCAATGTCCCAAATACTCACTATGCCTTTCTGACATGGGCAGGGGTCAAAACAAGCTCTGGGGATCCAATGCTGGCATGGTGCAGGATCTAGGATGAAATCAACATGACATTTCTTGGAGATACTCTTTCAGCCCACAGATTCAATCCAGAAATGCAGACCCAGAGCCTTCATGGTGATTATTCCAGACTGTGTGTCTGGGAAATGCGATCTGTGCTTTTGTCTTGATCTGTCATAAAACTGAAGACTGCTTCCAAAGCCAAAGTTGTGTTTTTAAAACTCAAAGGTGCAATCATCTGACCTTGTGCCTGGTCTTCATTTAAAACAGCACATCATAACATTGTTGATTTGTTTAAACAATGAATGTAAATATACTTTGTATAGGAAATTCACGTCAGATTTGGGAAAACTTATGTAGGCTTTTCTGTTTGGTTTGACCCTATAAGGTAAAGGAATGTTTAGAGAGGACTGCTGACCCCCTTACTCTTCTATTCACGCCATGCCTGAAGGTAGTTCAACAGCATCACCTCTGCTCTCTTTTTAGGGAAGCAGGGAAACTCGGTATCTGGCAAAGCTACAGTTCTAATGACACTTTCTACTCATGTCCACGTGAAGCTGTAAAGCTGCTAATCTCCCTGCCTGCCAAGTTGTTTCACTTGCATTTCACTTTTCACAACTAACACTTCTAACTGCCTGCACGCTTTAACCTTGAATGCTTCTGCCTCACTCAAAAGAATGAAACTGGGTTTTACAAACAAGAAAACATGAAGTGTAGGCGAGTTATTATTTCACGTGCCTCAGTCACAAGGAAAGTGAAATCTGCCTGCTCCACCCCAGCTGGAGTGGAAGCTCTCAAATCTCAGGAGTTCACAGACCTCCCTCTCCGTAAGAAGGTCAAATCTAACTGTGTTTACCATAGAATTACAGAATCACTTAGGTTGGAAAACACCCATAACATCATCAAGTTCAGCCATCACCTAACACTATTAAGTCCACCACTAAACCACATCCACGAGGACCACATCCATACTTCTCTTAAATACCTCCAGGGCTGGTTAACCCACCGCCTCCCTGGGAAGTTTGTTCCAATGCCTCGCCACCGTCTCTGTGAAGAAATTCTTCCTGATGTCTAAGCTAAACTCTGAGAAAAGAGACCAACACCCACCTTGCTGCAGCCTTCTCTCAGGTACATTTAGAGATCAACTATCCCCTTCGTCTTGTGCAGATGAGGTGGGATGCATGCATGGGACTAACGCATTCAGGTCAAGGTCCATGTGATACTGCTATGTGGATCCCCAAAAGAACCAGTACACATTTCACTTGACAGCAAGCTATTTTTGCTTATATTCATCAACTAGGTTTTATTCACATTATTAGTCTGTCTCCATCGCAAGGATATTCTGGATATTCTTAGGCTAACTACATCAGTAAGTACAATGGAGACTAATCTTCTAGGGACAAAAGTATCTTCCTAAATCTAAGCTGAAGACTTCTGCCATAACTGAGAGGGAAATCACCACAATTTCAAAGTTCAGTTCAGGAACCATAGGACAACTGTTGTTATAGACATCCCTTGGTGAGTTTTCACAATAACTCCCTGAAGGGAGGCTGTGGCGAGGTGGGTATCAGCTTCTTCTCCCAGTAACAGCAAAAGGACAAGAGGTAATGGCCTTAAGTTGCACCAGGGGAAATTCAGGTTGGGTTTTAGGAAAAAATTTCTTCTCAGAATGAGTGCTCAAGTATCGGAACAGGCTGCCCAGAGAGGTGGAATCACCATCCCTGGAGGTCTTCAAGAGAAGGGTAGATGTCACATAAGGGATGTGGTTTAGAGCTATCACAGGCATGGGGTGATGGTTAGACAAGAAGATCTCAGTGCATTTTCCAACCTTAACAGTTCTATGATTCTGTTAATAATCAAAAGCCCACCAATTCTCATGGACCTTTGCCAAAAGTCACTCTCAATAAAGGAAGTATTTCACAGACAGAAGTCTGAGGAAGGAACAACATAAGATTCATGGGAGGTCAGTGAAAAAACAAAACAAAGCAAAAAAAACCCCAGTGAAATCTGTGTCAGGGAATGTACACTTGTTATCTTGGTAGCATGTCTGAGAGAGGCAAATGCTCCTTTGAAATGCTAAATAGGGCAAACGTGGGTTAGACAGCCTAAGACCTCCTGCTACAACTATTACTGCTGTCACTACCTCTCGGAAGCCTGCAGAAACAGATCAGAGAATGCAGAGCGGGATGCTGGACTGCAGGGCTGTTCTGCTGGAGTCAACAGGAAACAAGGGACTGTGGGTGCAGGAACGCATGGCTGGGTTGTAATCCTTCTCTTGGAAGCATGTTTCATCCTGATGGGCTAGGGGAATCAAAAAGCAGCAATCCCTTATGCACCAAGGCTGAGGTCTTTTTTACACTTATTCATGGGGAAAAGCTGAGCATGACCTTGCTGTGCTCTTTTAATGCATCCAGGAGGTTTCAGACCTCAAAAACAAACTGGGTCCTCCCACCACCCATCTCCCACTGCCAGGAACAGCAGATCCACAGCACCCACAAAGCCCAGCAGTACTGAACACATCCATACTCCAGCCAGTACAACGATTGCTATCTGCCAGAAGCAACCCAAGAACTCTGTGGGAGAGATGAAGTTAGTCTCATCTCAGGTGCAGCTGTGATACCTCTCCCACCCTGTCAATGAGTGACGAACAGTTCTTCCAAGAGACTTTATTGCTTTGGGTGCCCCTTGCTCTCAGAGCCCCTACAGGCAAGTCTCTGAGCCCCACAGACCTGCAGGAGCTCTCCTCAGTGACACAGTGGGCAGACTAACGGCTGCCCTATATTCTGCCCTCAGAGGGGCACCAGCTGTTTGCGCTCCTTTCAGCAGTTCCTAGCATTGCTGCTGAAAGTAAGCAAAAGATTTTCTGCCTTCATCATTGATAATAAGTCATACTGCACTGGTATCTCAATTCATTCGAGCAATTTTTCTTCCCTCTCTCTACAAAACTCTAAATAGCAGCCAATGAGGTATCCAATTACTGTGCTGTGTAACCATGAACATCATTAAGCACAAATAGCCAGTACCTGACAGGTGATAAAATGAGCAATAAAATAGTTAGTGCCATGTACCACTGATAGCAATCAGATTTCTATGTTCAGGCTATGATTCAAGATCTCGTATCCACTTCCAAGAAATATGTAGGTTCTGCTTAAAATAGCCATAGAAGCAGTAGTTTTTCAGTATACATTATGTTGTATTAAAATCATCACACTCTTTTTCTCTCTTCACATTCTAAATAAATAGCCTCCTTTTTCATGTTTAGTATAACTGCATACTGCGCCTTATTTTTATTTTGAAAGAAGCTGTGAAAATGCTAAGTGAAAAAACAGTGAATAGAAGCGGCATTCTGAACTAAATTTCTTTAAAAAAAATCCTTACTATATTTTTATACCAATTTATGGGGTTTTTTTGTTTGCTTTTGTTTTGTTTTTTAAATATCTCCTACATCTGACAACACTGCAATACGCAGGTTGCAGCCCTAAAAGAAGACACGATTAGAGTGTTTTTTTTTCTCCACTGCCCTCCAGAAGTCTGTTGAAATCCAGTGGTTGACCACTAACCTATAAAATAAAGCTTAACTGATGCAACAGGGAATAATAAACAGTGGAATACACAGACGGATGCACTGTTGCTGGCTACAAGTTGTATGTACTCTGAGACCACACAAAAACCAACCACACTCATAGGTTGTAGTAGTTGAGATGTTTCCAGAAATGACGGGAAACTGCTCCTGTCATTGTATGTGACACTGCAAGACACCATCTAAATACTGTATGTCCTACATCATCATTCAAGAACTATAAGCTCAAAGAGACTCAAAGAAGCAGCGCTGTCCTGGTATGGGAAATGATTAGCCAGTCTCATGAGAAAAAAAGACATTGGCATGGGAATCTGGTCTTACTGAAGCAAAATAGGAGAGGAACCTAACTGTTGCCTATAATCTTTCAGGTGAGTTAAAAGCAGAGGGCAAGAAAATCTACCCAAGTGATACTGAGGGAAGCTAAGGTCAAAATTAGACAAAGTTTTGGAGCAAGGTTTTAATTTCTTTCTTGAATAATAATTTACCTACCTTTTGGAGAAATGTGATTAAGGATCCAGTCAGAAGACCTTCCAGTCCTGTCTTTTATACTTACAGGACTTAGGCTGATTTCTGTAAACAAACTTGGGAGTATTACAGGTAGGAAGAATATTCTGGAATGCTCTATACCAGGAATCATGGCCAATTGAAAGTCCTGTTTCAACCGAGGAAAAAGATTTCAAGTCACAGAATCACAGAGTCACAGAAGTCATGACTATACTGAGGCATTTGCTGCTTAAATTAAGTAGAAGTGGTTATGTAGATAAACAGACAGAAACTGTCTTGAAGAGGTCACTAAAATCTGTGTTAGTTTCCATGAGAAATGAGTCATAGAGGTTTGGCTTCCACATAAGTAAGGGCATGTGGTTTCTCCTAATGGACTAATAGATGCAATTAGCTTAAAACGCATTAATTGCTAAGTGTATAAACTGAAGTGTGTGCATAGGAGGCTGGGTCTGGGTATCACGGAAGTACCTCTGTGAGACAGCAAGGGAGAAGCCAAAGCAAATGCTAATAACACACCACATTGGCTTAATTAAATTCTTGATTTTGGGCAATGATGTGAATGCAGCATTACTCAATGGACTAAACAATCCATATACATGAAGTGTGTATTGTGAGGTATGTAGCCATACATAACTCACAAAAACATGCTTTATTGTTCCAAAAGAGAGAACAGGCTGTGTTTGAGGGTTTTGCTTGGGTGTGTATTACTTCCATGTAAACCTGGCACCTGCCATTCTTGATAAAGCACTTGAGATGCCAGTATGACAAAAGATGTCCACATTTGTAAGCATGCTTCCTTGTTTTTGCAGCAGAGTATTACTTGGTTTTCATTTTTATTGTGCAAATATGCACTGGTCCTTAGATGGCTGACTGGAAGGACCAGTATTAAACTGGCCTGTCAGCAGTTTATAGTCAACATGAAACTTGTAACATGTTTTCCAACAACACTGGAGGGAAATCCTATGACCTCTGTGACATATAACTGTGTTAAAAAGTGGCTGGGTGTCTGCTGTGAGGAAATCCCATCAGTTGGCCGGCAGCATCCATAGAGACCAAGGAGCAGGTCTGCATCCTTGCTAAATCAAAGCAGAGATGCCAGGAGACATGGCAGAGGACCACTATGCCCTCTCCACCACCCAAATCTGCGTTTATCTTTGGGTGAAGCCTCTGTATGTCTGTATCCTGCCTCCACATACAACACCCACTCATCCTGCTGAGACTCGGATCACTGGGTTTGCAGGCACTGTTCAGCCCTCAGCTGAGAAGCTACCATGAATAACTAGCTGGCTGAACAGTCATTGTCACCCTGCTCTATTTAAGCCTGGAATTTGCCTCATTTTACATAGAGTCATAAGAATTTTTATTTTATTTACTGAAATAATATAAAGTCTGTAATTATTAAAGTAAATATATCAAAATGGAATAGAAGCCTAAGGAGACTCATGTTACAGCCTTTTTCAGTTCTCTAAAGTTGTCATGTTTGCTTAAGAAAAACATTGCTTTAAGTGTGAAATATGACCTTCACTGCCAGCTAGAGGCAACAAAGCAGTATAATCCCAATTAACATTCTGCTCATTTATACATTTTTTTCTTCAAGAGAAATTTGTAATATTTCACAAGGCTTTACAGGAAGTGACAAATAAAGAAGAAATTTATCTCCATCCACACAGAAGAATGCAAAATGTGTTAGAAAACTATCGATTGCTCCAGAGTACATTAAATTAGTTCCAAATGTATCTATGCCAAATGATAAGCAATAATTTTACTCAACGATTCTGAAACACAACATTGCAGTATTTATTTTTCAAAAACAGAAATGATCATATTATGATAAACGATGGTTTAATGATAAAGAATGTTCCTGTCTGGTTTAAATCACTTTCTTTATCTAGGCCGTACAAGCACATAAAGGGAACAGTTATGGTATGTGAATTTAAGGAGATTAGTCAGTGATGCAAAGTTACTCATGGACTTAAATTCTGGCAGGCTAATGAAGAACCCTATCACTAAGGAAAATGTACTAATAACAATTCATTTAAAGACTAGTTCATTTTAAAGGATTTTACTCTTGCAAAAATCTAGCCTCGGGATGGCTTTTTTGATTGAGCTCAGCACTCTTCTACATCAGATACTTGACACAAACAGATACACAGCTGCTGCATAACCACTCCTTATGAGCAGTTCCTTCTGTCAGTCTGCTATGAAGGATCTTGTCATGCTTGATTAGGCCTTGTTAAATGTTTAGAAGTAGATGAGCTTTGAAAAGATAAACATTACAGAAGCATTTTTCCTCTGCTCTTAAAATTAAATGGAAAATTTCCTTTAAAATGATAAATGAATAAGTAAATAAATACATTAGGAGCCTAGAGAAGTTCTGCTTGCTTCACCAAACAGCCTGCTCTCATTGCTGTGCCACGTGTTTGTCGTTTCTCATTCCAGGCTAAATTATCTCTCCACACATGCAGAAAGCTCAGTGAACAGGTATTTATGCACTCTGACAGTAAATTCAGATCATGACTTATTATTGCTTTAATAGCTCAGCACACGCACCCTGATCCTTATTCACCAAGTACCAGCATCAGCTTTACATATGATCTCAGCCATAGTTGAATGCTGGTAGAATTAGATTACAAAAATATGGTTATGTTTACAATGTACTCCAAGCTCAAGTTCAGGCCTGAACTTGAATCCAAAACAGTGCTGAGAATCACACACACACACAGATAATGGCCTGGGTTAGAAGGAACCTCAATGACCATGAATCTCCAAACCCACCGCCACAGGCAGGGCCACCAATTTCCACATTTAATACCAGACCAGGCTACCCAGGGCCCCATCCAACCTGGCCTTGAAGCCAATAGTTCGGGATAGGCTTCAGCTGGGCTACAAGATGGAAACAGGCCAGAAGCCAGGGCCTGCACTCTGCCTTGACACAAACTCAGATATTTACTCACGGTCAGCGTGAAAAGCCCAGTTACTCCTAAATCCAATTTATTTATTCAGGTCATCCCAGGTAACCAGTGATAGGACAAGTGGTAATGGTGTTAAGTTGCACCAGGGAAGGCTCAGTTTGGATATTAGGAAAAACTTTTTCTCAGAAATAGTGGTGCAGTATTGGAACAGGCTGCACAGGGAGGTGGTGGAGTCACCAACCCTGGAGGTGTTCAGGAAATGTGGAGATGTAGCACTGACGAACATGGTTAGTGGACATGGTGGGGATGGGTGGGGGTTGAACTGGATGATCTCAGTGGTCTTACACCACCTTTATGATTCTGTCATTCTAAGATTTGACATCGCCTGTCCTGAAGAAAGGCAGGATCTGTGGACAGCCAGGGGATGGTCGCTTCCAGATGGTAGGAAGACCACAGCTGGGCAGGTGGGTCATGGGCACGTCTCACTATAGCCACCCAGACCCACAGGGGCATGCTAGCAAGCATGCCACGGTTTAGTCATTTTTCCACAGTCTATCCTTTTCTGAGGTGGAGTAGTGATTTTTTTTTTTTGCATGAAAAGATGTGCGGTGTACATGCTTCAGCCTGCAACAAAATGTCACAATTCCAGTCCCCTGGAAGTTTTCCCCACCTACTGTAAGTTTAAGCAAATTTTTCTTTCCACGTTTATTGTTTTTCTCCTGAACAGTTTATGCAATCCCTTTTTCTTCCTCCTTTGCCCCAGTAATGTGTCTCCCAAGAGTACTGTTGTTACTGGCCTCATATAAACTCAGATGTTCCAGATTCATCAGAAAAGAAATCAACATGAAGCACAAATATATTTCATGTGAAATTATGTAGAATACACTGCTTCATCTGGTCTTGATTTACAGATTTAAAAAACAAATCATATGAAGCTCTTAATAAGTTCATTTGTAGCAGCTCTAGACCCACTGCAGCCAAACAGAGTGAATGCAAGCAATTATCCTGCAAACACCACTGCTGGATTCATTATAGTATGCCCAAAATACAGCACGTGGAAAACACCACTTTATAGGAACCATTATGAAATATTTCAAAGGATTTAGTCCTTATGTCACCGTGATAAAGCAAAACAGTACAAAAAGGAAAAGACAAATCTCATTACTTTCTGTGTGTTGAGAGAAATACTATTATTTTTAAAAGTAACCAGGATAATGGTGGGGCATGTAACTGCTTTATTAATAGGCTTTTCAATACATCCGTAAGGACAAAGGAATACATCTCTTTACCTTCCAAACACATTATCAATGAGACAAGGGAAGAAAGTGTTAACAGCTCTTATACTTCCCTTACCTTTAATGTAGGCTGAAATTCCATTTTCCACGTGCAAAGTTGTCACTGCAGGACTATGGAAAGGCAATAATTTATTTATGCACAAAAACAAACACTAAATTGGCACTTTTTACACAAAGTCTACGTGAGATATCTGAGAGCACTTGATCTTGTCACATCGCTGTGCTGGCAGTAAGATAGTAGGAGCAGGTGGTTTGCCCTGAGATTACTTGTAATGCCATAATGACATAGCCAATGTGATTTCTGGCATTAAGGTGATATTTCAGCTTTCAAGCATTTATTACTCCTTATTTATTACTCCCTCATTCTTCTCTCTATCATAATCTTTCAAGGACTTATATAAAACAATATGTACAAAGTATGCACACTTTCATTTCCACTCCTAAGTTCTTAAGAAATGGACCTAAAGATAAACTTATATTCACTCTGAAAAGCTCTCTTGGTGGTGGAATGAGTTGAAATGTTGGCACCTCATGAATCTCACATAATGTGGGGTAAAATCCTGGCCCGAATTAAGACAGCATGATCAGTGAAACCACATTCTCACCTTCACACTCATCATAAAAATCCAGATTTGGGGACTGAGAGATTTGAAAAGTTCTTGTACATTTGTTTGGAACTGGATTTTTTCTAGCCCTTAAATTTGCTTGAACAGCTGGACATAGTGAAAGAAGTGGTACTGACAACCACCACTTGTACAAACTAACCCAACTGATTTTCCACTGAAGGTTAGGAAATATTCTCACAAGCCCTCCCACCAGTACAATGGATAGGATGGTAGTCACTGGTTATTAACCAGTAATAAAATCTTGATAATATCATTTACTACAGCTAAAACAATATGACATCACGCCATGTTTTCATGAAACTGAGAGTAATTCAGGTTGGAAGGGAGGCCTCAAGGTCATCTGGTCCAACCTTTGTTCAAAGCAGGTCCGGTTAGTACAAGTTACCCCAGTTAGTATAAGTTAGTCAAGAGTAAGTCAGAAGTTGAGTTGAGACTTCAGTGCCACTAAGGACGGAAACTCTGAAACCTCCCCAGGTCCCTATCCATTTTTTTACCTATCCTTGTGGCAAATAATTTTCTTCAGACATCTCATGAAACTTTCTCTTGCTAATGGCACTCACTGCCTGTTGTCCTATCCCCGTGCAACTCCAAGAAGTCTGTCTCCTTGTCTTCCCTACTACCTTTCATATACATAGGTGCAGCCAGCAGTAACCAACAAATCTCAAAATAGTATTTGTACAATCTCTTTTTGAATTTGTGTGTGATAATGCTACTTATGGCTTCTTCATACCACAATCTCACTCTGTTTCCTCTGACTGAGCACCAGAATAGCAATTTAAACTAGACATTATTCTTTCCATGTCTTATTAAAATTGATTTCAGCTAGAGGAAAGTGTAAGTTAATTACATCCTGAGAATCAGGAAACAATTAACAGCGTTCTATTATATCACCTTGATTTCTACACTACACAATTTTACACTTCTGCAGAAAAGGATGTGTGATTATCAAAAGAAGGATCTTTTCTGCAAGAAATGAAAGGAAATTGTTCTGCTGCAGACAATCAGCACTATAAATAATTCTCAGCTAGTATCTCTTCAGAAGCCATTTCCTTTATTTGCAATCCTAACTTTGAGTGATGTGTTGGCCATGTGCTGTCAGACTCTCTTCCCAGAGTGGATGTGCGTAAATGTTGGGCTCTGATTCCTCAGACAAGCTCTCACAATTTCAGCTTCCTGTGAATGTTCTGCAATGCTCATTTGAATTAAATTAAAAATCATTGTTTTTATGAACCATGTTGTAATTACGCCCTAAGTTTGGATTGCCCGCTACATCAGAGCTGAGAACGGCTTGTGAAAACACAAAGGAATACACAGGCCTGCTGTAAGAATCCCCAGTGCTTTGAAGATGCAAGTCACAATGTGAAGAGCAACAGATACAACATGCAAACACTTCTTTTTAACTCCTGCCAATAAACACATTTGGCCCAATACAGCAAGAAAGTGGTGCAAACACAGAGCCAGTAGATCATACAACAATTCAGCTGAACAATAATGGGAACATTATGGCAATATACCAGTTTTGGCAATAGCTCTAAGTGAGACAAACAAGGAAATAAAGGCAGGGAAAACTCCACAATGCAAGGTGAAAGACCTCTGTGCAAGATAGCGGCTGTGTTCCTAATGGATGGGAGAATCTTCCCAAATCAGGTAGATTTTATGAGACCTATGAATTATAGATGTGGTAGTGCTAGTGCTGCTTTTCATCAGAAAACCTTTGGATTTCTCACCTCTGGGGCAGCCACAATTCTCTCCCAGAAACTTCATTTGTAGTTCCAATTTCTCCCTATTTTCTCATACCTCAAGACTTGTTCTGTGCTTTGCCCTTGGCAAGCATCATCTTGTTTGGCTCTTATCTACCTGGAATGCCCTTGGAAAGATAATTTCCTCAGCTCTTCATCTCAATCACATTGCCCATTCCCCCGATTCCTTCCATTGCCTCCTCCTCCTCTTCTGTCACATCAAACATTATATTACTGTGCTTATCTTCACTCTCAAGATCCCATCTCCGCTATCACCACCTCTCAAGCAATGTTGGCTTTTCCTCTAGCTGGCCATTTGGTTCCATCTTTGCCATTAGGTTTTAAATCTTCAAGCAAGCAGCTTCTGCTTGTTGTCTCAACAGGAGACACTCCCACCCAAACATCCACAGAGATATGTGGATGCAGTGCCCCAAATCCTGCCCAGCATTGCTGTGATCTCTACCAAAAAGCATAACAAATAAGCAGGTGGTGTGCTGAAGCTGCACTTCCAGCACAATAATCAGCTGTTTCAAAAGTCATGTTATCTCTGCACGCGCCTGTACCCATTTGCTATCCCTTTATTTTACACTTGGACAATAAGCAATATGGGAGCGAGGCCATCTTTCCATCTGCTGCATTGTGCCTTGCACTGCTCTGGGATGTGATCTTCGGGATTTCCAGTATAAATGGGTTCTTTATTCTTTGTAGTTCTGACAATCAGCAGCATGTGGCTCTTGGCAGCCCAATGATGAGACCAAAAAGATACTCTGTCCATCCAACTGCAGTGTATCATGACCAGAGGATGTCTGTCCAGCTTCAGGCATTTGTTTGAAGTATACGAATCAAATATGGAATCTCTCATGTCCAAGAAAAGTTTTAACAAACCAGCTGAGCCTACGTAGAGGATCTCACCTTACGCATTTTAACATTGTAAGTTCTAATTGCAATAGGGAGCTCCTACCAGTGACTGGATAACTTACTGGTTTGCAAAGTGCAGTTTTATTTGTCAGAACAAACATAGCAAAACAGGGTCCCACTCTGATTTCAGATATATTTCCAGGGTTTTTTGGCAACAATCTTTGCTCCTCTGCCAAGCTAGTAAGTGAAATGCACTCAGGGAGACGTTTAATGAGTTCTCAAGACGGCACAAGGTAAGTAGGACATAGCAAGGTAAAAATGGGCAAAAAGAGTGAAAAAGGTTTCCTGGCCTGGCACAGCTATATCATAGTTCAACTCCATCAGATGTCAATAGGATTGTGGAGTCTCTGGAGCTGCTCACCTCTGACTCCAGGCCAGCTGAACTTTCCACTTGCACTGTCATTGGCATTGGATATCAGGAAAAAACTTTTTTTCTGAAAGAATATTCAGGCATTGGAATGGGCTGCCCAAGGAGGTGGTAGAGCTGCCATCCCTGGAGTGCTGAAGAAAGGTGTAGATGTTGTACACAGGGACATGGTTTAGTGGGCAATGTTGCTGGTAAGTGGACAGTTGGACTAGATGATCTTTGAGGTCTTTTCCAAAGCTTAATGATTCTATGATTCTGAGATCACTGTAACCTGGCTGAGCTCCCCAGGCTACTCACCATAGGGTCAGGTAAGCACTAGTGCAGCCCTCCAGCAGAACAGAAGCCCGGCTCCCCTGCCCTTTTCTGCAGCAGCAGCCTGACACACCAGTTCAATTCTGCTGTAAAACCCACTGCCGACAGCCCCTGGTGCTCCACACAAACCAGAGAGCTCTCTTCTTCCAAAACCCCGTGACACAGTGTGGTATCTCATGTTATCACCCACACGCTTGCAAGGAAATGAAGAATTACAGCTCCCTTATGCAAAAACTAGCTTCTGTACTTGCTCTGAATTAGGAAGCCCAAACAGGCATGTTTTTTAATTATCTCTAACTGCACCTTTGGTACATGAACGCATTTACTGGATTGAGGCACTCATAAGAAATAAACTAAGACTACCAAATTATACAGCTGATAATTAAGATGGAAGCGGCATTCTGAAGCAGTGCTGTCACACGGGTAGCACTCTGATGTGCTGGTCTTACAAACTGCATAGTACAATCTGTAATACATATATCAATATTTGCCTCTGCTAATGCACAACACCCTGACAGGAGCATAGAAGTAAAGCTAAAAACCTTGAATGAGAAATAAACCCAACAGAGTGCCAACAAGTGGTTTCTGGGCCACCTGTTTCTTCTTTGCATCATGCACTTAAACTCAACCTTATTTTTATACTCCGTATTCCATAGGAGTCTGAAGTTAGGAGGTAGGAATCCAGCAAATATCTGTCCTCGGTTGTGTGCAGGCAAAGTACTGAGGGGGTGGCCAAGCAAACCCAGCAGTGGCTATATGGTGCTTTCTCTCTGACCCCGACCATGCATTTCTGTCTGCTTTCTCACCCCAGCTCTGGCACCACATGCTGAGCCTGTTCAGAAAGTTAATCTTTTCTCACTTGTCTGCAACTGATGCAGTTCCCTGAACTTTGGATCCCACGAACAGCAGTGAGAAGTGCAAGGGAAGTGATAAGAGTGGGGCAGAGGAAGCCTGCAGATAGATCTGCTGTATCAGAAAATCACAGCCTTAAACTGTAGCTGAGTGAAATGGTGTTAAGGCTGTTTCTCCCCCCATGCTTCTCCAGAAAAAGCTTTTATGTGGTCAAGCAATGAATTGGTTTGCAAAGACCCAACTGAAAATCCGACAAAAAGCCCTTCTGATCATTGCCATGGTGCAGGTCACCATGTGGGGACGGTCCAGAGATGCTTAAGCCAGTCCAAATGAAGCAAAGCCTCAAGCAGGGAACCAGCATTACTGATGACCACTGCCTGGGGGCTCCTCCAACTTCACGGGCTCCTTCAGAGACTGAGTGAGCCTCTGGCCTACCTTTTCCCTTGTTCTGTGCTTCCATGAAACTTGTTCCCCCTCTATGCTTCAGAATTTTCCAAAAATGAGGGACCACAGCTGCACATTTTTATACTTTTACTCCCAGTGTAGAGCACTCTCCTGGCAGTGCAGTTTTAAATACTTTATCCTTCTTTAATATCTCTGCTATTTTTTCTGCTGCAAGGAACAAGGGCACATTCACAATACAGTCATGTCCACTTAAGGCCACAAGGAAAAAGTGAGATTCAGGACAAAGGACAATCCTGCAAGCAATTAAAAAAAAAACAAAACCAAAACAACAAACAAACAACAACAAAAGCCAGCATGACTGTTGCTGATATTTGATATGAAATTGATTAAAAATTCCTTACCTTTCCTTCTGCTAAGGCAACCTGCCTTTGCAAAACTGCCTCACCATACAATTCATAATACTGATATGTCTGAGTCAAACCACTGTAAGTAAGGACCCTGGTTAAGGTTTAAGCTGTATTTAAATCCAATGGTTTACACATCAAAATTGTTTAGAATGTATATTTCTATGCCCTGCTCTTGCTCAAGGAAAACCAGCAAGCCAACATGTGAAGTGCAGTTTGCCAAATGAATGCCAGCACTTCTGCTGACATCTCCAGCTTTGCAGTTTCCATCATAATGATTACATTATTATTAGTAGTACCTCACTGCAGCTTCTCTTCAAAGACTGCTTCTGTACTTTGCTTTGTGTTGCTTTTTTAGGGGATGTATTCTTCTTTCAAACCTAGGCACAAGTACCAAACCTGTTTATGTTCTTACCATGACTTTCATTCCATTTGCCAGTTCTTCACTGGGCTAACCTCTTCCCACAGAAGTTTGAATAGGTTACTGTATTCAGCCCTTGCCTTCAACACCGAAAAATTAACAGCAAACGTGGCCACAAAAACATGCTGTGCCAGGAAGAGAGAGGCAAAAGGGTCAACCACAAAGCAGAGGTTTCAAATATAAACAGCAGAATGAGCGGTAAGAAAGGTGGAAGGGTCTGGCCTTCTGGGAGGGACTGCCTGCTTCTGAGAGCAGGCCCCTAAGCCAGGAGGTATCTCCAAGCCAGCACGCAGCACCTGGACAGTTGATAGTGGGGATGAAGGAGCCTATGGCACGAGGTCAACTGGACTGCAAAGAAGCTCACATTTGCTGCTGTGACAGTATCCTTCAAGTTCTTAAATTTTACATCACAGAAAGCACTGAAATTCTTACATTTTTACACTTCAAAAAGCACCAGAGTCTACAGATAAAAGGAATAGCTTGATTGGCATGCGGTGCACAGATCACTGCCTCGTCCTTGTCCATTTATCCAACAGCAAAAGCTGGCTGACCTCTTTCCTGGCTTCAGCCAGGTCTTACCCTACAGATGTGACTCAGGAGGAAGAAAGGTGTGGGTTCTTTCTCAAACACCGTCCCCAGAGCTTCCCCCATCCCACCCCATCCCACCCCATCCCACCCCATCCCATCCCATCCCACCCTGTCCCATCCCATCCCATCCCGTCCCATCCCATCCCAGCACACACACTGCATCTCCCCACTGCGGCGGTACTTTCCTCTGTGCTTTAGGGATGTCACTCTTAGGCTCTGTGTTCGCTGCAAAAACCTGCCACAAGCTGCGGCCAAGATTTGTGTTGCAAGAGCTTTATCTTTCTTCTGAGCACACAGTGCCTACCCCTGCAGGGACTTGATGAATAGCTTGAATTCCTAGGCGCTATCACTATACAAATAGTAAATAATAATGACAAGCGATAGGAGCGCTCCTGTCATGCTGCCAGCCCATGGCCGCTGCCCCCACAGGAGCTGGGGTTGTGCACTAAGTGCAGCACACAGCAAAGTGAGGCTGCCTATGGAATATTAATCCTTCCTTCCCTGCACAAGCATTGCCATCAGAGCAGTCTCCTTTACCTGTTCATAGGCAGTTCCTATAATCTAAAATAAATAAAACCCATTCTTGCGCACACTACACATACAGTACCCTTTGCTTCCCTGCTAATCTCTGCTAACCTGAGACAGAGGTTAATGATTCACTCCATCTGGAATGGAATACACAAAATATACAGCCCAAACCACTCTTACAACATCCGCCTTACTGTGTACATAGAGCAAGAGTGATCGCTGTTGGCACATGCACTGTTAGCTACTTCAACTCAGAGCTGCTGACTGGAGCGACTCAATTATTGAAACAGCTTAAGGGAAAGACCTGAGCAAATGACAGCCTTCCGTCTAAATTTACAGAAATGCTGAATAACCAGAAATTTTACTGAAAAATAGGAGAAATTGAGATTCCTGACCCAGGAACCTTAGGTATATATATGTGTGTATGTGTATATATGTATGTATATACACATATATATCTATATGTTTGTCTACACACTCACATGTATCACAGACTCACAGAATATCCTGAGCTGGAAGGGACACATAAAGATCACTGAGTCCATGTATGTGTATGGCACCACCAACATAATTAAGATTAGTGTAAACATGCACAATTCAAAGACATGAGAAGGTACATCAGATATCAGAGATTCTAGAAAAACTGAATGTACACATTCATAAAATTAATTTACCCGAGTTAAAATGTATAATTAAATGTGTTATGATAGTATTCATTTAGCAGGGAGCCGCTTGATTTCAAAGCACTCCGTTTTGCAACCTTCCCAACCTTCACTTTGAAGCCCTCCTTTCAGGGCATTCCTCTGGTGGAATTTCACAGAGAAGGCTGACAATTTTTTGGCTGCTTGATTTTGGAAAACAAATTAATGAAAGCGAAATTAGTTGGGCAGAAAGCTCTGGAGCACTTCGTTCCACAAAGATCTGATGATATAACCTCCCATGACCTATCTGCCCTGAAGAAGTAAGCAGATACGAGCCTTCTCAAGTGAGACAAATGAAAATTAGTTTTTCAGGGTCAGTTTTGAGCCCAGTTAGGGAGCTCTTCACTAATGGAAATGCAGCCACTGGTGGAGAACTCAAGTTGGTACATGAACGTGGTGCAGGGGGTAAAAAAGTACATGCAGTGTTAGATAGGCTTAGGCAGATCACAAAATCTAATCTCAATAAATTCTATCTCCAGAAGTGGCATATAAGATTGGTTGATACCTGACGATCAGTCTGGGCTTGTCTGCAGGGGAAGTGACCCCTGGGTAGTTCTGAATCTTAACTCCTCACTCCTTTTAGTGTGTCTCTATACTGTCACAGTTGTGCATCACTGGAGTGTTAATGCTGTTCAAAGCACAGTGATAACATTTGATAAATTACGTAACTGTATGCTTAATATATTTCTATGATACAGCAATGCATTAATGCCATGATCTCTTGATTGCATTTCTCTAGTAACTGTTACTGCTATGCGCCATTGGGTTAATTGCATCTTTGAATGCCAATGAACTTTACCCTTACCAGAGTGAAGAAGGTTGACTGTTTACAGCTCCAAATAAGAAAAAAGTTTATGGACCTGTAAGTGCTATCATACTGCAGAAGTTAATGACTCTGATAGTTACGCACTCTGATGTATTAAGAAGTTTTCATAAGTGATAATCTTCCTGAAGCAAGACCTGTGGAAGACCACTGAGAACTGATTCTGACCTTACTCTCACAGCTTGAAAATTTACATCTGTTTACCATGTGAAACCGCTTTTGTAAAATGAAAGTCACATGCAAACTCTGATATTAAGGCAAACAAATTTCTGTTGAACCATATCTTACATTTTGTCTTTCCAGGAAGAATGTAAGAAACATGTTTCATTCTTCCCCAAGTGGAAAGAAGACACTGAACTACAGGCACTACTCACACAAAGCTCATCTAAAAAGCTTCCTAACTATTTATTGAAACAATTAACTGAAGTGTGAATTGGGGAAGGTGCTGCCTCCCATACAGGCTTGTGAAAAAGGCACATCTGAAAATCTGCCATGAAGAAGCATTAACTGTCATTACAGTTACACCTAATTCAGAGAGCTGCAATGTGTACACAAAGGCAATTTCTAATAAAACAAAAATAAGTGCTTTTTAATATCTTGCTTTTTGGTCAACTGATGCCTGAAGACACCCTGAATGATGACGTACATTTATAAGAGAAATGAGGGAGTCTCAGAAGATGCAACAGAGTTCAGTGGCAATCTGGGATCAAGAAGTAGTTAGTTGCTGAGCGAGGTATCAGTCAACTCTGGCTGTAAGACAGGCAGTCAGCAAGTACCTCAAAACATACCTGTTGAAACCACTCTTGGTTGCCAGCTGTAAATAAGTTAATGCTCAAACTCCAACAGCAAAACCTTTAATGTTTCTGCCAACCAATGCTGAAATGGACACAACATGTTGCCCCTACTGCTGGCAGGGAAATGACTCTAGAACTGCCCTGCTTTGGATAAAACCACAGTCAACTTCAGTAGTGCTGTTACACCCTCCACGGATTACATCCAAAGAGGCTGCATCAAAAGAGGGGTGGCCTGCAGGGCTAGGGAGATGATCGTCCCTCTACTCTGCCCTCAGAGGCAGCGGAGTACTGCATCCAGGCATGGGGCCCCCAGCACAAGAATATGCAGAGCTGTTGGAGCGGACACAGAGGAGGGCCATGAAGATGATCAAGGGGCTGGAGCACCTCTCCTGTGAAGAAAGGTTGAGGGAGCTGGGCTTGTTTAGTTTGGAGAAGTCTCCGAGGAGACCTCATTGCAGCTTTCCAGTACTTGAAGGGAGCTTACAAGCGAGAAGGGGACTGACTCTTTACGCAGTCTGATAGCGACAGGACAAGGGGGAATGGCTTTAAACTAAAAGGGGGGAGATTTAGGTTAGATGTTAGGAAGAAGTTCTTTACCCAGAGGATGGTGAAGTGATGAAACACGCTGCAGAGAGGTTGTCAATGCCCCATCTCTGAAGGTATTCAAGTTCAGGCTGGATAGGGCCCTGGGCAGCCTCATCTGGTGGTTGGCAACCCTGCATGTGGCATGAGGATTGGATCTTGATAATCTTTAAGGTCCCTTCCAAACCAAGCCATTCTAGGATTCTATGACTACCCAAAGCCCCACAGCTGAGGCACTTCCCTTCAGGCACATATGCAGAGGACGTACTGCATGCCCAGTCCTCAGGGCTGCGCCCAGGCAGGTGTCTGAAGATGGGGACTCAGCAGGCTTGAGGCTTCTAATGGCTCTCCATGTCTCCAGGAAGACAAACACCACACACTCAGCACAAGTTTCTTCAGGCGATGATTCTTCAGATCATTTGTAACCTATTGAGGACATCTGTACTGCAGCCATTCTCAAATGAACTCACCACTGAATAGCCATAGGGCATCCAAAAGTGTAGCTGAGCCAGGGAAGACTTGATGTGAGGGCAGCTGGTGCTTTTAGGCAGCCCCAGCAGTCTGTCCCCTTACAGAGCTATCAGAACCCAGAGAGCCCTCGGCTGGACCATGTCCATACAAGACTTGACTTTCTTATTCTGGTCTTCTGAGGCCCATCTGTAGAGTCCATCCTGAAAGGCCACACTGCTGGGATCAGAGAGTCTTCAGCTTTGTTTCATGGCCACCAGCCTGATAACTAAAAGGCCTGCCAAGACCCAAACTTCAGAAGTCCTTACTTTAAAAAATCTGTTCCTGTTAACCAACAGAAAGAGCTGGTTAAGTATTTGCTTAGCCAGATGCTGGCTTTAGAGGCAGAGGACCTTGCCAGATGTGAAAATGTACCATACCAGCTAACCTACAGCGCAAGGTCCTTTATTTTTCCTTGTATCATATCACCCATGGACCACAGACCAGGATTTACATCACAGCCTCATCTCCCACGAGCTGCTGGTGACCAAAGCTGCCGTGGCACAGCCCAGTGCCAGCACCAGGTGCTGCTGCAATGAGCTCAGCCCTCACTGCACAAAGAGGTCACAACCAAGGAAGGTCACGCAGCAAGCAGGCCACAGGAATGGGCCAGTAAGACAATGCACGAGGCCAGGGTGAGACAAGAAGTAGGACTTCGTGAGGAATCTTAATCAAGCAGCTATCATGAGCATCTGCATTTAGACAAATGTTGTTTAGTCTAGTAGAAAAGTATTTATACCTACACTTTCTCATTTATATGTAAGCAACACCATGCTCAGTTTCATCTTACACTTTACTCCCAAGTTATGCGTTCGTCTTGCAGCATGCAACGTCTGCCCATGTGCACTTTCACCCACATACACACAGTCACCTGTCCTGCTGCATCACTCCCAAGAGGGCTTATCTAGCATTTGCAAGCATCACTAAGAATAGAGTACAGCGCGTTTCCTTGAATGCGCGAGCATGTTGGTTTTCTATCATCTGTTTGTCTGCCCCACAGGCTTCCGAGATAACCAAACTTTGATCTTGAAAGCCCATGTTTTCATTTAGCATTAACAATTATACACTTATCTTGGACAGGAAAAGGGAAATTTCAAATGCATGGTTAGCCAAAACTTGTCTACCAGCCAGTCTTCTGTCATCTATTCTGCAACTGTTACTGTTTGGAAAACCCTTGTATAGAGCATCCCAACAGAGAAACCTAATGCAGCTACCAGAGTTAGGGGAAGAGAGACGTTCTGGGTTCAGTTTCCCAGGACAGCTCCAGATGATCCAGCAGATCCCTCCTGCCAGAATGGGAGATCTGCTTCTTCCCCATCACCTCCTCTCCCTCCTTCTGGCTCCATATTCCCACCACTCATCCTCTGGAGGAGATGCTGGCAGTCATCATCTCACAAAACCAGCGTGCTCAATAGGTGGCCACAATGGAAAGGTGCCAGGATGTGAGCTGGCACTGCATAGGACTACAGAACCATGGGCAAGAGGGGAAGGGGAAGGGGAAGCAGATCTTTTCTGCAGTAGCTAGGCGTTAACAGAGGCTGTGCTATCAAACCAGCCCAGGATGATCTAGGCCACCTCCAATGTACTCATAAGGGAACATCCACAGGTAACTTCATGGGACCAGAGTGGGGAATAATTATTTTGTAGACGATCTTGGCCAAAAATAGCATCACATTTAATTACCTTTATAAATAAAATTAGGGACATGGTTTAGAGAGCAAGGTGGTGATGAGTCAATGCTAGACTAGATGATCATAGATGTCTTTTCCAACCTTAATCATTCTATGAAATTATAAGTGTCATCCTTGATTGTGACAGTAATAAGCTGACTGTGGGAGCCAGATTTGTTGAAGTTCTTCCATCCTCTCCTTAGGGAACGATTGCAAAGCTTTTGTTTTCACATTTAACTTCAAGGAATACAGAAGGTTTTAAGTAGATCTCAATAGAAATTTTGTATTGCAATTGAATATTCAGCTTTTTGTGAGGTGAGTTAGAAGCTGTAGGAGTCTTGTCAGCACTTTAACAAACCTCTTGGCACCAAGTCCACCCTGCAAGGCCTGCATACTGGTGTGTCCTAAACAGGCTGCCCAGGGAGGTGGTGGAGTCACCATCCCTGGAGGTGTTTAAGAAACCTGTAGATGTGGTACCAAGGGACACAGTTTACTGGGCATGGTGTAATGGGTTGATGGCTGGAACAGATCTCAGTGGTCTTTGCAACCTTAATGATTCTATGATTCTAAGATCCTTTCACTCCAGGTTTCATTTCAAGCTGCTCAGATGAAGAATCTCAAGCATAGAGAAGTAGTTGAGACAAACCACAGAGATGTTTACTGCCTGAATACGGCTATCACTGATGTGCACTGCACAGTGCCAACGGTGCTTGCCGTGTCAATGCTACCAGTACCAATGTCAGTGCCTGCAGCAGCAGCAGGGATGGCACCTTCCCAATCAAGCAACATTGCTACCATTCTGCAGCGTTTGTCCAGCACCTGAGCAAAAAGTTCAAAGAAAATTCAAGCAAAAGCCACTGAGCACATCTTTTACCATTCTCTTTCTAGTTACACATCTAACACATAGTAATAATAATGGGATATGTCCTCCAGAATCACAAGATTCATCGACAAACCGAAAGCCTAACAATTTCTGGTCTCCTCCGTAGTGTATGGGTTGAGACGGCGCACGGAACACATCCCAGAAATTAAAAATTAACTGAGTCAGGCGTTGCAGTTAACAGTTTCGGCGCCGCACAGCCCCACTCTCCCCGCGGGGATCCCCCACCCGCCGCGACATCGCAGCGGTCCGGGGGCTGCGGGCTGCGAGCAGCCGGGGCCGGGCGGGCATCGGGGCAGGTGTTCGGCTTCCAGGGAGCGCGTCCTCAATCCCACCCCTCCCGCCGCCCGCCGGGACCCCGGTCCCACAGCACAGCCCGGGCAGGGGGCACGGCACCGCTTACCGCAGCTGCTCGCCGGTCAGCAGGACCTCGGCCATGTGCTCCAGTTCGGTCGCTTTCTGCTGCATGCTGCTCATGCCCTCCTCCATCGCCGCCGCCTGCGGGCACAGCGCCGCGAGCTGAAGTGAGCGGGTTCCAGCCCCCCGGCCGCAGCTGCAGCCGCTGCAGCCCCGATCCCCCGCTCGTGGCCGGGGGCACCGGCAGCCTCCCCCCGCCGCGCTCACCTGGAGGAGACGGAGCGCCGTTTCGGTTCGCTTCCCCCCCCCGCCCCCCACCCCCTCCAAAACCCGCCCCGCTTCCCGTGTTATTGTGTCACGGGCGGGGAGAGAAACACATGGCTGCGGCCGCCGCGGCACGGCTCGCCGAGGCAGCAGCGGCCCCCCCCGGCTGTCACACGGCAGGGAGGCACCGGCAGCCCCCGGCACAGGAGCGGCTCTGGGGGGACTGCGCTGTGCCCCACGGCCCGGCTATGGGGTGCGCGGAGCTGCCCCCGGCCGGGCTGTCCCCGCCGCTGCCTCCCGCCGCCCGGCTCCCTGCGCATCTCCCCACAGCCCGGGGGTCGCTCTCACACATTGCCCCCGTGCCGCCGCACCTCTTTGTCCCTTCGGCAACGGCGACCGCGGAATTCCTGGGGGCTGGAAAGCCTTTCTCGCAATATTCAGTCTTTGAGATGGGAAGTGCGAGGTCATGAGCACCCTTTGTCAGCACTGCTGGCGGAAAAAAGCGCTAGAATGGAAACAAGTCCAAGGCCACTTCTTGCAGTGGTCCAAGAAGGGTTTTCATTTGCAACAGCGCGTAATTAAGACACACCTTGATCGTTCACTCATTGTGCTTCACTCTGCCTGCGCACACTGTGTGCATGGAAAACTGCATCTGCTTCATATTTGCAATATTGTCGTAGTTTGATGACCATGACTGTGGTTTCAGAACAAGGATAACGATTAACAAGGAATCACATGAAGGAATCAAACCCAGTATAAACCAGGCTGAAAAGAAAGAGGAGGTGGATCTCCAATCAGCCCATGTAGACTTGCAGTATTTGCTACTAAAGGAAGCTCTTGATTAGAGTAATAATAATAACAACAACAACTTGGAGTGAAGGAAAAAAATGGACAATAGTTGGAAAATAAGTCCAAGAAGGGTTAGTAAGCAGACAGCAGCGGCATCCAGCTGAGGAAATTCTCTGCTAAAAATAATTGGAAGCAAGGCAAGCACTTGCAAGAAGTTCCACGTATGCCTTCTCTGCTGTTCCCTAGTATCTGTTCACAGCCACTTGTGAGATGAATGTTGGACCAGGTGCACCTCTGGTTCAGCCCAGCACAGTCACTGTAGGGAATGTCTCAGTGTGTCTGAAAGAATCCTGCTGACCAGTGGGTGGTGAGTGAAGAAAAACTGGGCCAAGGAGGGAAGACTTAGGAGTGCAGACACTGCAGCTTGAGTTTGCCTCTTGTCAGTTTAGAAGACATGCATTTATGTCAGTACTTTCAAACACCCACTAATCCCGCTCATATTATAAGTACATGAAGTACACATTCACAGAGCTAGAAACAAAAAGGGAATTGAAACAACCATCTCATCTGACCTTATATTTCGGATCAAGAATTTGCACAGTAATTTGTATCGAGCACTTTATCATGTGGCTGAAGCAAAGAAATCTCAAAGAGAATTTTATTGTACATTTATATTACTGTAGGGCTTTATCACCTGAGTTTGGCTGATTCAGCTGTTCCCCACCTCTAAAAGGGGGAAATGCCACCCCGCTCAGCTCCGGCTGCACATCATTGCAATGGGTCTTACGCTGGTTTCCACACCTTCAGCACCTCTGCTGCAATTGAATATGCTGAAGGGGCAGAGAAGTCCACGGAATGAGGCTAGTTTCTTCTGGGCTGGTAAGCAGAGCCATGCAGATTGTGCCACTGTGGATCTCATGGGCTTGGAGCTGACACAGAGGTGGAGTGGGCCTGGACAGCTGAGAGCAGGAATAGAGAGGAGGAAGAGGGAGGGGAAGAAGGGGAAGAAGCTGTCTTTCGGAGACAAGCCGGCAGCTTGACTCAGGGTGCTTGTGGAACTGCAGCCTGAAACACATTTCTTTCCTTGCAGATCAGATTATTCTCACAGGTCAGTGCAATTTCCTGTACTGAATTATTTAATGCTCATAGGCTGCCATGTTTGCCTTTCCACACCGATATCCCATTTGTAATTTGTTCCACATGTTCACACTGAAATATCTTACAGCTACAGTGTGCTTCAAAGGAAGGGATTAAGTATCAATCATCCCAAACCTGATGTCTCTCCTTGATGGTTAGCTGACGTAACCCTGAAGGATCACGTTTCAAAGTCAAGAGCAAGAATTAAGCTACGTAAATGGACCTGTTTAGATGTTTCTAGCTTGTATGTTTTTAATGCACAGACTACTATAGAAACATGAGATCTAGTAAAAGATTAAACTGTCCTGGTCCTCCCTCCCAGGGCAGACTGACCTCCAAGACACTGACACTGTGCTCAGAGGTGGGAAGGCAGCAAGGTTACAGAGAAGGAGACAGACTTTACTCAAGGTAAACTCTGGAAAGCAAATGAATATACACACATATATTTTGTATAAACTTAGGAACAATTTCAGGAGCTGCTGTTTATTTTATATGTGAATGCATACTTGGATTTTACCTTAGCATGACTGCAGTTAAGTGATAAGAGTTGGACTCAATATTAATAGCAGAATCATAGAATCACCAGTGTTGGAACAGACCTCCGAGATCATCCAGTCCAACCATACACCTACCACCAATATTTCCCACTAAACCACATCCCGCAGTACAACATCTAAATGTTTCTTGGACACCTCTAGGGACGGTGACTCCACCACCTCCCTGGGCAGCCTGTTCAAGTGCTTGACCACACTTTTTGAGAATAAATATTTCCTAACCTATCCAACTTGAATATCCTCTGGCACAACTTGAGGCCATTCCTTCTCATCCTATCACTGTTACCTGAGAGCAGAGGCCGACCCCTGCCTCACCACAACCTCCTTTCAGGCAGTTGTAGACAGCAGTAAGGTCTCCCCTGTGCCTCCTCTTCTATGACTGAACAATCCCGGTTCCCTCAGCTGCTCCCCATAAGATTTGTGCTCCAGACCCTTCACAGCTTTGCGGCTCCTCTCTAGACACACTCCAGGGCCTTGATATCTTTCTTCTAGTGAGGGGCCCAAAACTGAACACAGAACTCAAAGTACAGCCTAACGAGAGCTGAGTACAGAGGGATGATCACTTCCTTGCTCCTACTGGCCGCGCTGTTTCTGGTACAAGCTAGGATGCCATATGAATCCTTTCCAAGTTGAGATACTCCATGATTCTGTGATATTAAGGTAGCTAGCTAAGGTTAAGACTTTCCTCATCCAAAAGTGTGACAGACCTTTGAGCTGGAGCCCAGTGACATCTTAAAACTCACCCTCCACAACATCCAGAGTGACAAGATATGTCATATGTCCAGTGGAGAGTTGGTAGCACAAGCACTGGGGAAACAACAGGTCTTCCAGTACCTGGTGATGACAGCAGATGCTCTCTGACATACAGCAAGGCACAAAGCCACACGTTTGAGCCCCAGAGATCATGGCACTGGGACATGACCCTGTATTCAAGTAACGATTTTAAAAGCATTCTAGTGATTTGCATAAACTTTCTTATCGCATTGAGTAAATATACAAATGGTAAAACATAAAAGCCTACAAAGTGAAATGAAAATATTGCTTTCAGAACACTGTTTATAGAATATTACAGCTGTGGCCTAAACTTTGTCTTGATAAATTAATTTAAGATTAGATAAACTAATTCCTTAGTTCAACTAATTAATTTAATGCAAACTTAATTTAAAGTGAGACATTCATATGAACAATTTACCAGTCTTCTTATGTACACTTCTTCCTTCTGTGGCACTGGTCACATAAGATTGATCTTTCCTTGCTGAGATGACTAGATGCTTTGAAACAGGAAAACGATGGAGAAATCATTAAGGCATTGATTAAGCTGTTGATTATCGCATGCAAAAGATGGTGAAGAACTTCAGGGATAAAAGGCATTGGCAGATGAGCTGTTCAATTGGTTTGCTGTTCTGGTTTTCCTAACATGTTTTGTGTAAAAGCCAGCATTATGTAAACATCACGTTTAAAAATACCTGGTTCTTCTCTTACTGAGAAAGATAGAAAAACATACAATTTTGGCCTTTAATTGGCCTCTCGTCTAAGTAGCTTTTGCAACACTCTGGAAAAAGGAGTGTGTGTGTGGTTTTGTGTAGTTTTTTTGTTTGATTGGGTGGTTTTTTTTTTCTATATTCCCATGCTTATTTGCAAAGAGATCTCACTCGTCTTTGTGTTTCAGCTGGTTAACTTCCTTAGTACCAGAGGTCTGGCAAAGGAAAGCAGAGAAACTACCAGGTATTGTCCAGCCTGCCCTCCTCTTTTCATGCTATGTACAATAGTATTTCCCATTCTTGGCAGTGCATAGATTACATTCATTGCTGTTCATTTGCTGCTCCAAGCTTGAACAATTTAAGTTGTCTACTGGAAACTGGTTAGAAGAATCAGTTCTTGTGTGATTCAAAGGGCTGAATGCATCTGGCCAGGCTAATTTTAGTCTTGTGATAAACCACAGGAAAAGTCAGCAAGTTTTCACAGAAAAAAAAAAAAAAAGAAAGAAAAAAAAAAAAAAAGGCATGCTTTATACTTCTCTTTTTCCAACATAACATCCAAGTTCCTGCAAAAGCCACCATGGTGAGATAACAGGAGGATCTATCACAATTAATTAATTTGCTGCAAGCAAGACTACGAAATGTCTAACATTTCAGCACACAAGTGAGACTTGTATCTGTTCAGATCCTTACATTTCATGTATCGCTGACCTGGCAGTTGTTATAATAACGAGGTGAAGTATAGAGAAAAAGACATTTTGATCCTGAGACATGCAGAGATGATCTAAAAGGGGCTTTCTGAGCCTATCCTTACTCAGCTTTTCCATTTTGTGTTAAATACCCAGGTTCTCTCTGGGTCAGATACCGAGACTCATATGCAGGCTGACGTCTAAAGCACTACCATGAGGCAGATACATGTTCTAGGGCTTCCTCCTGTCACTGGAGAAATATTTCATGGAAATAAACAGCTTCAGTAAGAAAAAAAAAAAAAAAGAAAAGAGAAATCCATATGAGACCTGTAAACTCAATAACTGTTGATAGTGCACTCTGCTAAACTCGCACTTTTGTTAGCCAATATGTAATTGATTTCCGCACTCTCAGTGATGTCATTTGTTCTGTTACACTGGAGTCCTTCTACGTATCTGTTATGTATCTGGACCAGTTTCTAATTTGTCTTACTTTGCATCTTCAGCAGTTTTGTAATAATTCCTAATTTTGAGCATCACAAGAATATTTACCTGTCAAAAAGCACCTGTAAAATTGGTTAGGAATGTTACTCTTTGAACATTTCATATGCGTTTCCATTAGTTCTTTCATTTTTGTTGCTTTGTTTTCTCTTATTTTATCTTGCACTTAATTGATAGTAATTACAAACTTGTGCAACCTGAGCTGTGCCACATCACACATTTAGCCCAGATAACAGTTTAGGACTTTTGTAGTAACCAGACTGGGGCTGGAAGGTGTGAGTCAGCTGGCAGACATGACTAACAGCTGAGAAGGAGCTTCTTTATAAACCTCATCTCAAGTGTGAAGACAACTCCTATATTCTATGTGGTAAAAGACAGCTTCTTCAGCTGTTCTCCACCTCTGTGTTAATACGCCCTGGTGTCTGTGAGATCAAAAACAGTTTTGCTTAAATCATTGTGGCTTGAGTTGACAGCTTGACTTTGCATTGAACCCAGCCTTGAAAGCTTATGCACATTTAAATAAAAATAATTGCTTTCTCTTGGGAAGCAAAACCTGGGAGTCCACCCCCCCCCTGCTAAAGCAGGTTCCCTATGATAGGTAGCACAAGTAAGCATCCAGATGGGTCTTGAGTATCTCCGTAAAAAGAGACTCCACAACCTCTCTGGGCAACCTGTTCCAGTGCTCCATCACCCTTACCATAAAGAAATTCTTCCACATGTTAGTACAGAACTTCCTGTGTTCCAAGTTTTATGCCATTGTTCCTTGTCCTATCACCATACACTACCGAGAAGAGCCTGGCCTCATCCATTTTCCTCTCACCTCTCTTTAGATATTTATCAACACTGATCAGATCCCCAAGTCAGTCTTCTCTCCCCCAGGCTGAACAGACCCAGGTTACACAGCCTTTCCTCATACAGGCACCATTAACCACATAGTGTCCTGCCATTGGGTAGGGCTGTGCAGCACATGGCCCTGAGGAACACAGGCCTGCTCCTGGGGTGGAGGGAAGGGCCTCTGGGACACAGGCACAGCACACTGCAGTCATGCCACCACTGCTACAGGATATCCGTAATGCTAAAACCTGAGGTATCAGAACATCTGGAGCATCCGCGTCCACCAGCAGCTGTTCTCATTGGCCTAACTCATTTGGCCTAACTGGTCTCTGTGGAACACTCTGCGCATTAAATATGTGCATGATCGCTCTGCCACCCAGTGGTCCGTGTGGGAAATTGAGTATCAAAATGCCTGTCAGAACGTCATTGTGAACTGTATGCTCGACAAAGCAAAGGACTGTTAAAAGAAGCAGTAATTTTAGAAGGGAAAAATAAACAGGAGGAGGAAAAACTGTTTACGTAGCTTGATAGTGATAGGACAAGGGGGAATGGTTTCAAATTGAGACGGGAGATTTAGGTTAGATATTAGGAGGAAGTTTTTCACACAGAGGGTGGTGACGCACTAGAACATGTTGCCCAAGGAGGCTGTGGATACCCCATCCTTCGGGCTGGATGTGGCTCTGGGCAGCTTGGTCTGGTGGTTGGTAACCCTGCACATAACAGGGGGGTTGAAACTGAATGATCATCGTGGTCCTTTTCAGCCCAGGCCATTCTATGATTCTATAAAAAATCTTTAGACAATACAATCTTTGCATATGATTGCAAACACAAACTTACTCGACTGTCATTTATTCTTCTACAATCTGAACACCAGAATAACTACTCAAGGTAGTAAAAATAAAGCCAGTAAAATACCAGTAAGTTAATATTCTCTTTCACAAATGTGTCTCACAAGTAGGTGTTTGTCTCGTTCTCAAAATATTTAAACATCTCTTGGTGTGCTGAAGCAATGGGATAAGCTTAGGAGGGCGTTCTTCAAAAACAAACCAGATGCTGCATTGTGCTGAGATGTTTCAAAATGATCAGCTATGACCAGTCCTTTTGTTGTACTACGGAGTACCAGAAATCCTTACAAAGAAACAGCTTTGCTGTAGCTCAGCATCCAGGAAACTGGGTGCTGCAGGAGCTGTGAAAGGAGGCACATACAGAGGCTGCTGGGTTGAAGCAGGACCATAACAATCTTCTCTCATAAGAACAAATTCTGGTCTGTTGAAATATAGAACCTAATAGCAGTATTGTCCAGGCTGAACTGCAGTGGGAGCACTGTCCTGCTCTTGATAGCTCAGCAGAGAAAAGAATCAGTGATTTTGTCTGGAAAGAAAACTTCAGCAAGACAGATACACTCAGGAAACTAGGGTGAAATGAGGTGAAAAGGCACATGAAAGAATGTGAAAAGGAATGGGGAGAAGATACAATAAAGAAGTGAGACTTGAGCTGAAGAAAAGAGGGAGAGAATCAAGCAGGGATGAGGAGCTGAAGGAAAGACCAAAGCAACAGAGCCAAGCCGAGAAAGAAGGTGGAAGGAATAAATTTTCTTTGTGATGTCCATCAGAGCTTTTCCTCCCTGACCTCGCTGTCTTCGCAGTGGGATACTGCCTGTCTCCACAGCAACCAGCAGCCATGAGACCTTTCTTCCCTGCCTGCATTGACTGCTCTCTGGAGAGGAGCCCTCAAATTGTCACTCTTAGAAAGGTCAGAAAAGAGAACAGTATAGAAAGCATTTCAGAACACTCTCTCACTGCATATCTCCAGCACAGAAGAGAGTTGGTCACGCCTGTACATTTCTTACAACAAACTTGGCAGACCCCAGTGCCCACTCGCTTAGAAACAAAACTTGCACAGACTTTTCAGTTAATGATTCCTATTTTTCATAATTGATTTTGATGTTTCATTAAAATTATTAAAATGTAGATCTCCGGGGAAGGCTTGACGGGCAGCATCTCACCTCAGCCCTCACACTGCATCACTTCTCAAGCAGTTCACAATGAGAGCAGCTTCATCATGCACTTACTCAACAGTTTCCTAAGGAAATGCAATTCAGTTAGGCAAGGTCCATGCCAAAACTGTGACATGTAGATGGGAGAAGATGAGACTACAAGGATCTCTCCTAACTGTATAGGCAATAAAGCTATTTTTTGAGTTGGGCATAATTGCAGAACTCCACCAACACATCTGTGCAATGAAAACAGAGTTACTCTTGTTCTTTGGTTATAGCTTACCATGTGAAGTCAAACTGTTCAGTATCTCAAGACATTGATGCTCCTCATGATACACTCACTGTTAATCATTACTCACAGAGTTGTAAGAAAATTCCGACAACTCATTGACACAATGGGAAAATAAAACGTTTGGCCCCACAACCACCTCTGGTATTCAGTGGAAGGAAAAATACTGCAGATAGATAGGATTTTCAGAATAAAATGTTGACATGTTTGCAGAGTTTTTTGCAGTTTCTTGTCAAGCAGATGGTGTGGGACTAAAAAGGACAATCTAGTCTCTAGGTGGTCTCCTAACTGTGTTGGGGAGCAGGGTGGGAGGGGAATAGTCTGCTCCTCCAGTCATTTGGCACCAGGAGGAAAGCTGAGAACGACAAGGTCAAGCTAATGTCCTTCTTGGAATTCTTGGAAGGCTACAGCCCGAGGTTTAATGAGTGTGATGATAGAGAGTCAGGGGTGCTTTGTCAGGTGCTGCAGCTCACTGCCAACACATTCAGTGGACAATAAGGAGCAGATATGCTACATGTATGGTACTGGTAGAGAATCAGGGTCATTGTATAAAAAAGACATACACAGCATACGGTGCTATATCACAGTCACGAACCTAGGTTAAAACTGATTAAATTCTCAGAATTCTTCAAAGTAATTAAAGAAGATGCTAATAAAATCCTCAGCTTTTCCTAGTAAAGGTCTTCTGGGACTATAAGCTGGAGAAGGAGGATGATTTATGAACCAAGGGACTCTAATCAATCTAAAAAGCTTCTGTCCTGTAGAACAATGAATCGTAGTATATGCTAATTGCTACAAAGGGAGTTTCTAGGCCGCAGGAGGAGAAGTCTTTCTTTATTATTATTTTTTAATTCTTCCAGACCACAGAATATTCTCAACTGATAATTTCCACTCACCCTGTCCTTTTTATTCTTATATCATAGATTTACCTGAATTACTTGAGCACTTCACAGATGGAAGCACTGGATGATCTCCTTCTCCGTACTCATCCAATTTCCTAGGGATTTGCAAAATGGCAAAGCCCTCTAATTTAAAAAATAAAAATAAAAGAATTACACAGAACCAGATACTTGTTCTACAGTTTCTTGATCATGCCAACACTGATTTTGATGGACAGAATTCTTAAGATTGTTTTAACTTGTATTGTTTTAATTTGCCCTGTGTAAGGGTCTCCTATGTAGTGCTTTCCCAACATTGTCCTCATGGTACTCATCTGAATTTTCATCCTGCTGTTTCACACTGTCATTTTCCCATGTCGCTGCACATCTCTGTTGCATACTCTCCCACTAATGGAATATTGGAAGCATATTCCTGACTATTTTATATTTTGCAAAATATGCTGTATTTTACCTGGATTTTCTTCTTGCGTTATTTTATTATTTATTAATATTTTTTTTAATTTCAGACTCACGCAGATGAAATGGGCGCTCCATTTGCAGAACTTTTTGCTGCGGTGTACTTGCAATGCTTAGCCTTAGCAGTGTCTCAGAAACTACAAATACATGAACTGCCAAAATAAAACTTTCTGAGGTTAGTGCATACTGTGCAGGTACTGGTTAATCAGGAAACCAGGCCATGTGTGATAACTTGCCAGATGACACAGAATGATGTTTATTATGTCACTATTAGTAAGATCTCCAGACTGAAATTTAGCCACAAAACACTATTCCATGTATCTATTATATTTTCTTATGCTTTTTGCTTGTGGCAAGGGTTCTCTTCGTGAACACCAAATAAAGAGGCATGCTGACCTAGGCCACTGCATTGTTTACACTAAAATTTAGGTCTGATTACATGTTTATCTTCTAATTTGAGTGTAACTGTTCTGCACTTCTTTGTTTTCCCACTGACATGGAAGAGGAAGTCCTTATCTCAGTCAACAATGAACTCCCTGGTTTCTCTAATAATTGTATGAAATTTTCCTCATTTGAGTCTTGGACTCATCTCCTGCTTTGTGGTGCTTTCCTGGCTGACATCGTCAGATATCAGCATTTTACAGGGACATGATAATACACAGTAATTATGCCTACAACATAACATAGAACATGTGAAGTGCTGGTCTCAGTTTTAGCTATCTATTCATTTGGTAAAAAAGAAAAAGAAATATGTCTAACTCAAGAATCAATTCCAGTGGAGAGCAGGAGACTGATTCAGAGGGTCTGAGTTTACGTAGGGTGCTCGGTTATGGCCTAAAGCCAGAATGCTGTGATTAATAGATGAATATATCACAAATCACAGAATCACAGAATTATCGAGGTTGGAAAAGACCTAGAAGATCATCCAGTCCAACCATTACCAATACTTCCCAGCTAAATCATACCCCTCAACGCAACATCCAAACGTTTCTTGAACACTCCCATGGTCGGTGATTCCACCACCTCCCTGGGCAGTGCATTCCAATGCCTGACTACCCTTTCTGAGTAGTAATACTTCCTAATGTCCAGCCTGAACCTCCCCTGGCGCAGCTTGAAACCATTCCCTCTAGTTCTATCACTGATTACACGAGAGAAGAGGCCGACCCCCAGCTCACCACAACCTCCCTTCAGGAAGTTATAGAGAGCTATAAGGTCTCCCCTGAGCCTCCTCTTCTCCAGGCTGAACAATCCCAGCTCCCTCAACCGCTCCTCATAAGGCCTGTGCTCCAGACCCCTCACCAGCTTCGTAGCCCTCCTCTGAACATGTTCCAGGGCCTCAATGTCTTTCTTGCAGTGAGGGGCCCAAAACTGAACACAGTACTCGAGGTGCGGCCGCACCAATGCCGAGTACAGGGGGACAATTACCTCCCTGTTCCTGCTAGTAACACTGTTTTTGATGCAAGCCAGGATGCCGTTGGCCTTCTTGGCCACCCGGGCACACTGTCGGCTCATGTTCAGCCGAGCATCAATCAGTACCCCCAGGTCTGTTTCCTCAACACAGTCCTCCAGCCACTCTGCCCCAAGCCTATAGCGCTGCCTGGGGTTGTTATGGCCAAAGTGCAGGACCCGGCATTTGGTCCTGTTGAACCTCATCCCATTGGCTTCGACCCAGCTCACCAGTCTATCCAGATCCCTCTGCAGGGCCTCGCTACCCTCAGGCAGATCGACACTCCCTGCCAATTTGGTGTCATCCGCGAACTTACTAAGGGTGCACTCAATGCCCTCATCCAAGTCATCAATAAAGATGTTGAAGAGGACAGGCCCCAGCACCGACCCCTGGGGAACACCACTCATGACTGGTCTCCAACTGGATTTGACTCCATTTACCACCACTCTCTGGGCCCGGCCTTCCAGCCAGCTCCTTACCCAGCCGAGGGTGTACCCATCCAAGCCACGGGCTGCCAGCTTTTGCAGGAGAATAGCATGGGAGACAGTGTCAAAGGCTTTGCTGAAGTCTAAGTAGACCACATCAACCGCCTTTCCTTCATCCATCAGATGGGTCACAGGATCATAGAAGGAGATCAGATTGGTCAAGCAGGACCTGCCCTTCACAAACCCATGCTGGCTAGGTCCGATCTCCTGGTCATCCCACACCTGCCGCATGATCTCCCTCAAGACAATCCGTTCCATTACCTTCCCTGGCACTGAGGTCAGGCTAACAGGCCTGTAGTTCCCCGGATCCTCCTTACAACCTTTCTTGTAAATGGGAGTCACATTGGCAAGCCTCCAGTCTTCTGGGACCTCACCCGTTAACAAGGAGCGCTGAAAGATAACGGAAAGCGGCTCAGCGATCACCTCCGCCAGTTCCTTCAGCACTCTCGGGTGAATCTCATCCGGACCCATGGACTTGTGGCAGTCCAGTTGGAGTAGTAATTCCCTGACCGCTTCTTCAAGAATCACAGGGGGTTCAGTCTGCTCCCCAGCCAAGACTACCAAGCCAGAGCGTGGGGAGCCCTGGGAATAACCGAGATGACTTTTAAAGGCAGACGTAAAGAAGGCATTCAGAACTTCTGCCTTTTCCTTATCGTCTGTGATCACATTCCCAGCCTCGTCCAGTAAAGACTGGAGATTCCCCTTTGCCCTCCTCTTACAGTTGATGTATTTATAAAAGAGTTTCTTGTTTGTTTTTACCCCAGCGGCCAGCTTAGATTCAAGCTGGGCTTTTGCCTCTCTGATTTTCCTTCTACACATCTTAACAGCCTCTTTGTAGTCATTCTGAGTTGCTTTTCCCTCCTTCCACAGGCGATAAATTCTCTTTTTCTCCCGCAACCTTAAGAACAGCTCCCTGTTCACCCACGCCGGTCTTCTTCCCCGCCGGCTCATTTTGCGGCTCAGGGGGACCGCCCGCTCCTGCACCTTTAAGACTTCCTTCTTCAAGAGCGACCAGCCATCTTGGACCCCTTTGTTCGCTAAGACTGAACGCCAGGGGACTGCCCCTACTAGTCTTCTGAACAAATCAAAGTCTGCCCTCCGGAAGTCTAAGGTGGCAGTTTTGCTATTCTCCCTCCAGGCTCCACCTAGAATCGAGAACTCTACTATTTCGTGGTCACTCTGTCTAAGACAGCCCCCAACCTCCACATCTCCCACCAGACCTTCCCTGTTTGTGAACAGCAGGTCTAGCGGGGCAGCTCCTCTCGTGGGCTCTCTCACCAGCTGCATTAGGAAGTTATCCTCTATGCATTCCATGAACCTCCTAGCCTGCTTCTTCTCCGCCATGCCATACTCCCAGCATATGTCAGGGAAGTTAAAGTCACCCATGAGGACAAGGGCTGGTGACCGCGCAGCTCCTGCCAGCTGCTTATAGAACAGCTCATCTGCCTCTTCATCCTGGTTTGGCGGTCTATAACAGACGCCCACCAGGATGTCTCCCTTATCAGCCCTTCCCCTGATCTTCACCCATAGGGATTCAACCACATCATCCCCAGTCGCAAGCTCTGCAGCATGAAAGCATTCACAAAGGTTAACCTTTCTGATTTTTTCTAACTCTTCTGTGGGTTACACTCATTTTGACTTCCACAGAATCTCTCATGTTCCACAATATATTGTACAGAAAGGTTTTTTCTCCTATTATCCATAACTTGTTCATCTCAGTGGGATTCACCACTCCTCACAGAATAGATACACATTTTTCTTTAAATTCAGAATTGCTTACACATCTATTGTATCTTCTTCTAAATTTGTCCAAACTGAAATGATCTAACCAGGTTAGTCTCTTTTCTGTGAAAATCAGATGTCTCAGGAGGCCGTTTTCTGTATCTTCAGCAGAAGTAGCAGCTCACAGGTCAGAATGTCATGCTTTATTCAAGGTAGGCATACACAATGGATTTGTACAGTGGCACAGTTATAGCCTGGTGTTGGGTTGTTGTTTTTTCCCTGCTTTTATTTTTCTAGGGTGGAAATGTAGCATACTCAGTGTAGACAGTTATTCTACCGTTGTCTCACAGAAGTCTATGAAAAACACTGAAATGTCTTTCAGAAGTTTGTAGCCACATCCACAGTCCAGCTCCCACGACCACCTTCTGTATTGAAACATGATGGAAATGTCAATTGATAAATATTTCCCAGCAATGGTAAACTGTTTAATAGGCAAAAGTGTAACGTTCTCATTAATTTTAAATATCGTATATGGCATTTGAACTGAAAAAAAACAAACAAACCAAAAATCTAATCCTTGAATTAAGTTTTGTGAGGCTTTAATCAAACTGAGCCTCTCTTGTGGAATAATGTCCAGCAACTGTAACTGTGATTTGTGTAATTATCAGCATGCTGATAACTCGTTACAGTATTCAGCTTCAGCGCTGTGCCAATTTTTCCAGTGCTGCCTTTGCTATCTTTTATTTTCTTAGCTACCTACGTTGTGCTTTGACGGTCACTCAGAAGTTTCTACTGTGTGCATCTTCTTTGGCATTTAAATGTCCCATTACATGCAGCCCAATTTTCTCCCAGATTTTAGTACAGTTACCAAATATATTAATTGAAATCACACCTAGAAAGTCATACTCCTGATGTCATGCCTGATGTCCAGAGCTTGATACTGGTGATGTGTAGTGTTACCACAAATGTTATCTCACATTCATTGTTTTATATCTTAGCTGTGGAGCTTTAGAGTTATCTGAACCTACTTTCTTTGATTTGTCACAGCTGTCCCTGATTTATTGTGCTGTTCACATCCTTGATGTTTATATCCTTGTTGAGCCCTTGATGAGCCCTGGGAAATATTATACAGTGCCAGGAACTTCAAAGGCAAGACTATAATAATCTTCAGCAATCCATTTTGTGTTTTGCTAACTTCTGTCAATATTAGTCTACAAGATTCTGTTAACACTAATTTCCATTAACATTAGTCACTTGAAAAACTACACCAAAGCTAATCTTGCTTGATAGTCGCCTTAACTCCTGCCTCCCCTTCCGAGGTCTGCTGAGGATGCAGGCTGCTTGAAGCTTCACATTTTGAAATCACCTCCAGGGAGTGATGGTCAGTGGCTCAACATCCAAATGGAGATCAGTGATCGGTGGTGTCCCTCAGGGGTCAGTAATGGGACTGGTGCTCTTTAATTTCTTCATCAATTACAACAATAGTGGGATTGAGTGCACCCTCAGCAAGTTTGCAGATGACACCAGGCTGTGGGGTGTTGTCAACGCAACTGAGGGTTGGGATGCCATCCACAGAGACCTAGACAGGCTTGAGCTGTGGGCCAAGGTTCGTGAGGTTCAACAAATCGAAGTGCAAAGTCTTGCACCTCAGTCATGGCAATCACGTTGCCATCAGTACAAGCCTGGGAATATATGGATGGAGCATAGCTGTGCTGAAAAGGACTTGGGGGTACTGGTGGATGGCAACCTGGACGTAAACCAGCAATGTGCCCTTGCAGCACAGAAAGCCAACCATATCCTGGGCTGCATCAAAAGAATCACGGCCAGTAGGGCGAGGGAGGTGATCCTGCCTCTCTGCTCTGCTCTTTGAGGCCTCCCCTGGAGTACTGTGTCCACACGTGGAGTCCTCAGTACAGGAGAGACACAGACCTGTTGAAGAGCATCCAGAAGAGGGCCACAAAAAAGATCCAAGGGATGGAACACCTCCCCTACAAGGACAGGCTGAGAGAGCCGGAGCTGCTCAGCCTGGAGAAGAGGATGTTCCAAGGTGACCTGAGAGCAGCCTTTCAGTATCTAAAGGGGGACTATGAGAAAGAAGGGGACAGACTCTTTAGCAGGGTCTGTTGTGATAGGACAAGGGGAAATAGTTTCAAACTAAAAGAAGAGCCATTTAAATTGGATGTAAGAGAAAAGTTTTTTTCATAATAAGGTCAGTGAGGCTCTGGAACAGGTTGCCCAGGGAGGGGATGGATGCCCTGTCCCTGAAGGTACTGCAGGTCAGGCTGTATGGGCTCTCAGCACCCTGATCTAGCTGTAAGTGTCCATGCTCATCACAGGGGAGTTGGAGTAAGATGGTCTTTACGACTCCCTTCCAACTCAAACAATTCTAGGATTCTGTGATTTTCTTGCAGTTAGTTAGATATCTGTTAAGTAACAGAGCTTGTTAAGACACAAACTCCATCAGTGTTGGCTTCAGTTCCTTGACTTCTTTTTATTATTATTCTGCAGAGAGAAAAGGAGAAAAGAGAAGAAGCAGGCATACAGGGTGATTGGAAAATTGCACAAATTAAGATACAAATGAAAACTACTTCGATTAAACTTATTTAAGCAGTAACTGTGATAACTTTTACTTGATGGAACGGTGATTTTATGATTTATGTTAAAGGAAACGAAATAAGACTGTACATGTACCAGTGAGCACCTGTTCATTACTAGAGACGAAGCAAGGCTAAGAGCTCCTCAGGACTTCCTATGTACACAGTGACTCGATTTCCTGCTTCCACTGAAACAAAACCTGAACGTAGAATAGGGGGCAAAGCCTCATACAGCGGACTTCAGAAGGGCGATTCCGAGTAGCCCCGTTTGCAGCCGCCCGCCCCACCGCTTAGAGCCGGGCGCTCCACCGACAACCACAGAATCAACGCAGCACGCCCGCGCCGGCGGCGCCCGCCTAAACGCTCCGCCGCGTTGCGCCGCCCCGCCCCGTTCCGCCTCCTGTGGTTTGGCGCCGCTTTCGGAGCGCGGCGGGCGCCATGAGGAGCCGTTCAGAGGTGGACGCTACGCTGCGCACCGCCAAGCTGAACCCTGCTGAGCTGCTGCCGGCCGTGCACTGCCTCAGCTTCGGCCCGCAGGGCGGCGCCGGCGAGTGCTGCCTGCTGCAGCTGGAGGCGGAGCTGTGCGCCGAGCTGGAGGCGGGACGCAGGTACGGGCCGGGGCCGCGCGTGGTGCTCGGGGTGCTGGTAGGTGGACGGTTGACTAGCTGATCTTGGAGGTCTTTTCCAGCTTTGGTGATTCTATGATTTTGTAACTTCTGAGGTTTTCCTGCTGGAGCGCATAGTTGGGGCAGGATGCAGAGCACCAACAAGTTACGCAAACAGGACAGCGAGGGCCATTTATAGAGCTTGCACGTACGTCTGGTAGGATGGTTTGATGACATCTTCCAACTCTGGCCCAAAACTAGAGAATAAGTTTCAGGTGCAGTTTCAAATTAATTCCTTTACCAGCTGTAATGCCACTGGTGTAATACAAACATTTTAAATGATGTAACACTAGAACTCCCTCTAAAGTCCTCAGAGATCATAGAATAGCTTAGGTTGGAAAGGACCTTAAAAATCACCAAGTTCCAACCCCCTACTGTGAGCAGGGCTGCCCCCCACCAGCTCAGGCTGCCCAGGACCCCATTCAACCTGGCCTTGAGCTCCTCCAGGGATGGGACACCACAGCCTCTCTGGGCAGCTGTGCCAGTGCTTCACTGCCCTCTGAGTGGAGAAGGTGGTGTCTGTTAGTAGGGCTGTTTGTACCCGGTTGAAGGTTGATTGGGTGCCAGTTGTTCCCAAGTCTTTAGGGCTGAGTGGTGCTGAGGACTCTTGGGTCATAGCTGAGCTTTGTTGTGTTGGTGTTGTATCCTCATTAAGAAGCTCTATTTGCAAGTATGTGAGCTGAAGAGGGGGCTGTGCCTTGATTCTTGTCTGGAAGTGTTAGATGGTAATGGCTTTTTCTGCTTGGAATTAGTTGTGAGAAAATATGTGAGTTTCTCTAAGGGAGTTATGTGAAGGACACTGCACAACACTTTCTATTTGCTTCCTGTTCCATAGTGGGCTAGTTTCAGTCCTCAGTAAAGAACAACTTAAGCCATAATCTACTTTCTAAGGTTCATGAACTTGAAGCATCACTAACCCCTTGTGTGAGTAGGCAGGTGAGGAGGTGAGGCTGTGATCTGTGTAAAAAGCCTGGGATACCTGTGTTTCAGAGTGGGAAAACTCAAAAAGAAAATACATATAAGATATTTTAGGTTAATTGACAATTACATCTTTACATTTTGGTATAACGTGACTGCCACTACTAAATAGAACTGCAGTTTGTAGCTTCTTTACCAATTTGTGAATGTGAAAAAACATCAGACGAGTTTAATGGTGCTTATCCTGAAATAGAGGTACAAATAGAGGTACAAATAGAGGTACAGTGTTTTTGTGCTTTTTTTCTTTTCAGCTTGGTAATCCGTGGAGAAAAGGATGAACAAGCAGTGTTGTGCAGCAAAGATAAAACTTACGACATGAAAATAGCAGATACCTCAAATATGCTGCTGTTTATTCCTGGCTGCAAAACTCCAGAAGAGCTGAATGCAGATCAAGCATCTTGTAATATTATTCATTCACAGGTATACCTTTCTGGGTTTTTTGCTTGTTTGCTTTAATTCTTGAATCCCTTATTCTCTGTAATTTCTTGTGGTTTTTTCCCAAGATGCTTACGTGAAACCTTGAGTGGGATTCAGTTGCCTAAACATAGCCTTGTCGTGCCGTTTTAGGTGCTTTGTGGTATTGGTCCAGCTGTAAGCTGCCACTCCAGAAGGGTGCAGATCTCCTGTAGCTTCTTTGTGTATCTCACAGCCCCAAGAGATGCCTTTACAAACATGTCTTACACACAAGGGGCATGCTATACCTTTGGGTGACCAAAATGGCTCTAGGGCTCTTGCGTAGGCAACTGAACTCCATCCGTAATGTATGTTAATTATTGTTTCTAAGAAGTTCAAACTTATGTTTATTTTGAGTGGATAGTAATTACTTGCGGTAGGTATTAAAAGATTTCAAAGAATATCTGATTTCTCAGTGTTGGCAGCTATTTTAAAAATAAGCTGTTTGCACATTGATTCTTATTAGTGCTTTCCCCAAAAGGCAGATTTTACCGTGTCATTATTATTATGTTTTAAATACAGAAATATATTCAACGTTTACTCTTTTTTGCAACTAGCATTTGGGAGATATGTTGGAGTGGGTGATTTTAGAGCTCTGAGTTCAAAGAATTCATTGTTCTCTGCTGTTCTGAAGTGTAGTTAATAAAATTCTTCCAAAATTAGTTAGGAAAATATTATTACTAGCTCATTATTTGCTCTGATGGATATAATTACATCATTGAGGAGTAACCCTGCTTGTCCTTAGATGAATATAATAATCAGAACATCAACATCATCATTTCTTCCATGAATTCATAAGTTCAGCTAGTGGAAAAAGTTAATTCAAACTAAAATAGATTAATGAGAAAATAATTTTCTTCCATATTCATTTTTGTTGTGCTCAGTGATCTCACTAATCTCTGACAGATGAAGTCACATCTGTCAGCTGTATGTAAATGTGACTTGCATAGGAGTAATTTCTGAAGGCTTTTTTCATGTTCTCAAAGACGTTACGTGGTGTATTGAGGCGGCAAACTGAGTCACAGCAAAAGGTGCTGTGTTTGCTCAGTAGTTTGGGGGCTTCCTCGCTCTTCTATTGGAATCTCACGATCGCGCTTTGTACCACTTGGCAGACCGATAGCTACAGCCACAGCATCTGCCATTTCATTCAGCTTACACAGACTGGCTTTAGTTAGGAACTTTGAAGTGTAAATTAAAGCAATTTATTTTCTTTTCTAGGCAGCGTGTCTTCGTAATTTATCTCTAGGTTGCTCAGAAATGAACTTGGCAGAAAAAGAATCTAACACTTCTGTAAATACTGTTTGACTGTAGGAAGGAGGTTGTAAGATGGAGGAAGGAAAACAGAATTCTGTTTAAAAAAAATTGTGTTAAGCAGGCTACAAAACAACGGGTTAAAAGCTGAGTTTGCTCAGCGTCAGAATTTGAATGGGACTTGCTCTACGTGCAGGTTGTTTGCTTATGGTTGATTTAAATGGAACATTATTTCAAAGTTCAGTTTTCTTGTTTTATGGTTTTCTTTTTTTTAAATGGATGAGCTTTAAAAACAAGTCTGAAAAAGCATTTAAGATATTTGACTTTTTCATGGATGCTTTTTTGACAAGGGTCTAATGTTTGGGACAGTAGTCATAAATCTGCAGCCTGTTCCACCTCTGCCATTCTGTACCCACTGCTGTTGCAGCAGAATCAATACTGCAAGGCTTTGATACTCTCTGTTCTTAAAAGAATCTTCTAACAAGAGCAAGCTGTTCCCTATGAAACACCTCAGGATTACTTGGAAGATCAAGATTTGTTAGATTAGTGTAGTTGAATTGATTACATGTGAGCTTCCAGCTGGACCTTTAAAAACTGTATGGATTGAGAATAACTAATGGAGGTGGTGTGTTGATTGAAGCAGAGGTGTTGTGTTTATTGCATGGAAGTGTAGCCTACTGTCCTATTAGTGTACGTTTTACTTAATCTTAATGATGTGAAGTTTCATGTATTGAGATGTAAGAAGACCATGAGTAGATCCCACGTAGGCAAGATGGAAAGCAGGTAGTATTGGAAGGGTTTTTATCTTAATACTAAGTTCTAGACAGTGATTGTGTGACAGCGTATCATCTGTATGTAGAGATGAGCTGGTCCCTTAGTCCTGTTCACTGCAAACATACATATTATCAACCAGCTATAGGCTCATTCTTTGTTACTATTGGTAATCTTTTTTTGACTGAAAATATTACAATGATTGTTTCATCTTTAGAGTAGTTTCTCCATTAATATATTATTTTTTCAGTATTTTTTCAGAGTCAGATGAAAATGTTTTGCTGATAATGTTTTAGTTAAGCTCCTTTGAATTTAAATCGTAGATTAAAATGCTGTAAGAGTCCTTGTGTTTTCTTGTAGATTGCTGGCTTCTCCAATAACTATTGGGAATTAAGGAGATGTCGACCTAAACTGAAGAAACTGAGGAAACTTCTGATGGAAGATCCATATGAAGGGCCAGATAGTGCGAAAGATCAGACTTCAGTAGTGTCAAAAGTAAGTCATTGAAGTAAGTCCACTGCCTTGTAGTTCGTAATGGATTTTTAAGCCTGCTACACATTGGTAATTATTAGCACTTACACTGACTAGCTGGTAAGCTATCAGTTTTCCAGTAATAAAAAAATCAACACTGAAGATTTGTGATTTCCCCTTTTATGTGGAGAGTTTCTTGAAGATATGTTATTTAGGAAAGATAGAACACATTCAGTTTTCAGTCTTGCTGTGACACTTAATTTATTATGCCTACTTGAGCTAGTTTGATGTCCTGGGAATGCATGGCACAAAGACTTCTCTATAGTTAGACCAGTTTTTATATTAATCACCCTTTGAGAAACTGCTGTAAATTACAGGAGAAGTTCCAGAGAGTGGTAAAACTTAGAAAGCTCAGTCTTGGGAAAAAATGTCTTCAGTCTTCTACTTTTCTTTTGTTGTGGAGTAATGCATTTTACATGCTTGCTGAAGCAGAATTGGCTTAGGAATAACCTGTTTTGTCTCCTTTGTTTTCCTTGTTGCAGTATACAACAGAAGATTTGCTAAGTCTGATTCAAGCAAGTGAAGAGGAAATACTGCACCAGCTGCAGGTTATAGGTGCCTGTGTAATTGAAGGTATTTGTCTCTAAAGAATATTCATTACTTATCATAGAATCATAGGATGGCTTAGGTTGGAAGGAGCCTTAAAGATGATTTAGTTCCAACCCCTGCCATGGGTAGGGTTGCACCCCACTAGATCAGGCAGTTTTCTGCCTGAATTATTAGTGTTTTCCACATCTTCTCCCCTTATATCCATCTTATCTTATTCCCTTATGGGAATACCCAGACTTCTGTAATCTGTAATATTCCTTTAGAGGAACAGAGTCAAAGTATTTAAGTTTCCTTTTAACACTAATGTGTTTGGTTGGTTTTTTTTTTTTTCTGTTTGGCAGGATATTGGAGAGTTTTAGAATTTGACTATGAGATGAAGCTCTTGAATCATGTGACTCAGCTGATAGATTCAGAGTCCTGGTCTTTCAATAAGGTTCCTTTACGTACGTGTCTTGAGGAGCTTGGACCTCTAGAGCCCACGTAAGGGGTTTTTAGTACTTAAAGTTGTGTAAGCCATGATTAATGATAATTAAGTCATTATTAATTATTTATTAGAACTGTTGTTTTGTAACTCTAGATTCTATTTACCGGGGCATTAATGATAAACTTTCCTTGACTCTAAAATATGTAAGGGCATTAGTAGCTCTCAGCTGTATCTACCTAGGAGAACACTGCTATTAGCTTGTTGGGGGACAGATTAGTTCCAAACATAGTGTCCATCTAGTTGGTTCCTTGATGTAAGCCAGCACCATAAGCTGTTTCCTTATTTCTTTTAAACGTTTTTCATGTACAGACCCACAGACTGCAGTTTATTATTTTGTAATACCTGAGATGGGTTGGTGTGAGGAAGAAGAAAACATTTTGGACCATTCAGTTGCCTGTACCTGCTTATGGATTTTGGTTGGTTGATTCTCCAAATGTTGTTACTAATTCTTCATAGTAATTATGTAAGGAGATCTTTTTTTATTTGCTTTTACACTGTGACCTGGGATTGAAAGAGATCATGTTGGTAGAACAGACAGGTTAGTAAACTGATTTAGTGCTTACTGGCAATGTTTACATTGGTTCAAAAGTAGAAATGGAATCACAGAGTGATTAGGTTTGGAAGGGAACTCTCAATCATCCGCTGTAACCACCAGATGTTACTGCTGAGTTGCAATTGGTGGAAGTACTGTGTATTTAAAACTTAAGTTACTGACCATGTAAAATACTTGCTCTGAAGCTGTAGCTAGCCAAAGGACAGTTTCCTTCTTGTACTCTCAAAGATGATAGTATTTTTCTTGTGTAATACTAATTCAGTTAGTATTAAGTTAGTAAGAGCTGAGTTTCTTTTACAGGGATCAGGAGTCATTACATAATTTGAGGTTATCGTTTAAAGTCTCAAGTTTACAGCAGGTTGTGTTTTATGTTTTTTTGGCTTGATCTTGCTCAAAAAGAAGTTTTGCTTTGGTGTTAATATCTGCGGCTAGACTGGAGTTAGGCTTAGGCTGGTGGGGGGGGCCTTAAAGATATGTTAGTTTCACCCCTCCTGCCATGGACAGGGTTGCCAGCCACCAGATCAGGCTGCCCAGGTTCCCATCCAACCTGACCTTGAATGTCTCCAGAGATGGGGTATCCACAGCCTCTCTGCAGCTTGTGTCAGTGCCTCACTATCCTCTGAGGAAAAAGATTCTTCCTAACATCTAACCTAAATCTCCCCTCCTTTAGTTTAAAGCCATTTCCCCTTATCCTGTCATTATCAGACTGTGTAGAGTCAGTCCCCTTCCTGCTTGTAAGCTCCCTTCAAGTACTAGAAGGCTGCAGTGAGGTCTCCTCAGAGGCTTCTCCAAGCTAAACAAGCCCAGCTCCCTCAACCTTTCCTCACAGGAGAGGTGCTCCAGCCCTTTGATCATCTTCATGGCCCTCCTCTGGATCTGCTCCAACAGCTCTGCATATTCTTGTGCTGGGGGCCCCATGCCTGCATGCAGTACTCCAGGTGCAGCCCCTGAGGGCAGAGTAGAGGAGGAGAGTCACCTCCCTTGCCCTTCTGGCCATCCATCTTTTGATACAGTAAAACATACTGTTGGCTGCAAGAGGAGCACACTGCTGGCTTGCGTCCAGCTTTTTGTACATCAGGACCTGAAAGGCCTTCTCCATAGGGCTGCTCTCAGTGTGTTCTTCTCTGTACTCATATCTGGTATTGCCTCAACCCAAGTGCAGCGCTCTGTACTTGGCCTTGTTAAGCCTCATTAGAGTCTTGTTTGCCCACTTCTCAAGCCTGACCAGGTCCCTCCGGATGGCATCTCTCCCTTCTGTTGTGTCAACTGCACCACTCAGCTTGGTGTCATCAGCAAACTTGCCGAGACTGAACTCGATCCTACTGTTTATGTCACTGATACTCATGCTGATGAGCACTGGTCTGAAGATGGACCACTGAGGGACAGCACTTGTGAAAAATACATGAAATATATGATATAAATAGGGAATGATAACACAGTTTTAAAAGTTGCCTTTTTTTTTTCCTTCTCTCAGAGAGATGATAGAGCATATTCTTTTAAGCTATGGAAGGAAATACACTGATGATGGTAAGTTTGGAAAAGCGCGTATGTTTCAAATTTGAAACACAAAATAGTTACTGAGTAACTGAAACTTTTATGAGGATGGCTCAAACAAGGTAATGTGCTACACTAAAAGCGAACACTTAAGTAAAAGGAAGAAGTAAACAGTGAGATAAAAAATTAGAAAAACTGTTAGAGGAAGTTCCATAGGAAAAAGCTGCTAAACTGTATGAGACACTAAAGAAAATCAGTGAACTGATGGAGGTACCTGAAGTTATTTATTAGATGTTTACAAACAGTAGTTCTGTGACTGAAGATAGATTGCTTGTAAAAATGGAATGCAATCTCTTTATAGATACTGTGGGAGATCTTGCATGTCACGTATTTAAGCAATTAATAGTGCTATTAATTGTGCAGTGGATTATAGATCTCCCTGAATTCATCTTACATGAAGCAGACACTTTACATTGCCTTCCCTGGCCTGCGCTACAAGATCCATTCATTGGTCATGTTGGCTAAATCTCCATTGCTTGTCTTACATGTGTACCTAATAGGTCAGTGCCTTCATTTAAATTCTTTTCCATGGCTGCTTTCACCTCACCTTTGACCAAAGTAGAAATTGCACACCACCTTACAGGACACAGGAGAGCAGTTGTAGTGATACAGATTGTCCTTTTCTGATTAGTACATTGAGGCACATTGCACAAGGAATAGTTTTGAATTAAAGGGAGACTGAAAAGGTGGAAGGCAGTGTTTATGGCTGACTTTCAGAGAAATTTAGCCAACTAAGTGAGAATAGAAAGAAATTCTCCTTATTCCTGTAATCTGGTATTACAAGGATGACTGCAGAAATAAAAGTTTTAATTGTTGAACTAAAGCAGCAAACACTTTAATACAACTCATTCAGAGGTAGGAATGAAAACTGTGGGAAAGTGTTGCTGTGAAAAAGGGAAAAGAAGATGATTTGTTCTTCAGCATGAGAAGATGTCATTGAAGAAGTCTAGAACAGAATGGAAATTTGAGGCTGTTCTCTGTTCTACTATCAAAAAAGCAAGAATCCAAGCTATTGTGTCTTGTTTCTCAGCAGGGGCAGTTTACTTTGAAATGCATGAAGATAAAGTATGCAGAGCTATAGCGCAAATGCTTTTGCAAAATGCAGTTAAATTCAATCTGTCGGATTTTCATGAAGTCTGGCAACAAAGTGTCCCTGAAGGGATGTCAACGAGTCTTGATCAGCTTAAGGTAAAAATATAAAGTATGAATTATTTAGTGTTATATCTAGATTTTATTGATTGATGGGGATTGGTTGTATTTCTGTCAGCATTTAAGTACTACTTCTGACATCCTCCTTGCAGCTAGCAGTGAGTTCTAGGAGGCTTTGGAGATACAGAGAGTAATTTTTTATGGATTCACTGTAGAATGAAGAAAGTTAAATTGCTTTCATTTTAATTAAAACTTTCTCTGTGATGCTGTTCTACAGGGTTTGGCTCTTGTGGATAAAGCCTCAAGACCAGAGACCATCTTTCTGCTAAAAGTAGAAGACTTACCTGAAGACAATCAGGAAAGATTCAACAGCTTATTCAGCATACGGGAAAAGTGGACAGAAGTGGATATTACCCCTTATATCCAGTAAGGATATATTAAAATAAGATTTAACCAGAATTATGCTGTAATTAGAGTTCATATTCTTCCCTTTCTGCGTGGCTGACTTTCAGCTATGTAGTTATGTCTGAAGTACTATGTTTTAAATTGCTACAAATTCAACGTGAATAGAAGCCCCACTCATGGGAACTGTAGCTATATTTGTTGGATTTGAACTTGTGTAGACAGCTGATCCCACTGAATTTAAATGAGAACTGATTTGATTGAGGCAAACTACAGTTAAAGAAAATATCCTGAACCTTTATTTAGTGTCCATGTTTACAACTCAAGAACTGTATAGTAGTAGTGCTTCCTGTACTGCATCCTTGTGTCCTACATTACAATGCTGTGTGGAAGACCCAGCTGGGATGTGTGTGGACAGGCATAAACTGTAACCCAAAAGTTACTCGCATTAATTTTTTCAGTGGCTCTAAACTTAGCTTAATATAATTATTTCACAACTGTTTTTGCTAGCTTTAGAGAACAGTAATAATAATTTAAAACAAAACCCTTGCTTCTCAAGGAAATCACGGTCTTTCCTGTTCCTTAAAGTTCAAGCCAAGTTTTAAACTTTAGGTAATTGAGAGCATTCAGAGAGTTGCTCTTGTGGTTTTCTTTTTTTCCCAATACCCTAGTCCAGCTTATGGCCATATTTATCATCGTTTTGCTGAACATCGTGTATGAGAGCATGTCTAATGCTAATGTCGTCTACTTTATTTCCCCTGTAGAGACTTATGTGCAGAGAAGCAGACGGTTGGTGCACTTCTGACAAAATACGCTCGCTCCTCAGTGCAGAATGGTATTAAGGTTTATAATTCCAGAAGACCTATCTCATAAAAAATACTGTTTTAAAAACTGAGAATATCGTATGGAGTAACAGTGAATGCTGCTTCTTCCTCCCCCTTCTGGGGGAAGGAGTTATCAACAAAAATGTTACGTGGCATTCTTGAACTGAAACAGCTGAACTTTGTGAACAACTTTAGTTTCCTGCACAGCTAAGTAGAATGAGGAAGAACTTGCCTCTTCTAAGGAAACCGTAGTGTCTGCAGCCCACTTCCACCTTCCTTTGTTCACTTTCTTTTTCTTTGTGTTTACAGTTTTGCTTGAAGTCAAGGTTCTTGAATATGATTTAGCTGTCTATCCACAAACCGAGGTCGTTTGGAAATTAAAACCTTAGTAATAATTGAATCGAATTGATTGTAACAGCAAAACAAAATGTTTAGTCTTTTGTCCATTAGCGAGCATTTTAAAGCACGAAGATTTTGTTGTTATGTTGATATTTTGAATGCTCACACCTTCGCAAGCTCATGAATGAATTACTGTTAACTGAGACTAAGCTGGTTCTTTCTGTGGCCTTGAATAACATTGACACAAACTCTTGATAGTTCAACACTTGGCAAAATGGCCTTTTAAATTTTACAAAGAAAAAAATGCATCATCGGGTTTGTAAAATCAAGTCTGAAGATGTGAGAGAATTGTGTTGTGAAGTTCCTATAAACTGTCATTACAATGTAGCTGATGTAAAATTCATCTTCTAAAGAAGACAGCCTTTGCTTCAAAGAGAACTTGCAAAACTTAGTAATATGAATTTTTACAATTTTGGTATGGAAAATAACTGCACATAAAAATTGTGCCTTGAAAACCTAGGGTGGAATATTATTTTGCTCAGAGCAATTAATTAGAAAATTGCTATGATATAGCCAAAAAATGGAGTGCCTGTAATCGAAGTTTCTTGGTTATTAAAAAAAGTTTACATTTGTCAGTGAAACAGAGTTTCATTACTAAATGTACATTTACTAAATGTAAGGTGAGCAGTGGAGGGGAATGGAAGGAACAAAATCAAAGAATTATACTTGTACATTTTCTGGATTTTTTTACAAATAAAAAGCTGAATAAATGCTACTTCCTGAGCTTCGGTTATTCTTGTCTATTGATGCAGGATTGATTCCCTGTGTTCCATATTTCTAAAGCGTACAAGCGTGCTATTTGACCAGTTGCACAGAGGCTCAGCTGGGCTCAGTTCCTGGAAGAATTGCCTTGTTCACTGTCTGGTTTCAACAGCTGTGGTCCTTTCTTTTAATAGCACTGGTGTTCCCTCTCAGAGATCAACAGCAGTAAGAATTTGAAAGCCTCTGAAACAACTTCAGTTTGATCGTATGTGGTTCTTTATCTGAAATACATAAGACAATTGATAGCCTTGTAGTCTGTGATACAACAGTATATTTATGCTAGGTCTTGTTTGTGAAGCAAGAATTTAAGAATTACAGGAGTAGTGCTTTATCGTAATACTTAATGTAATGATTTAATATGATCTAAAGTGCTTTTCCACGTGTGATTTTTCTACCTGTTGTTGACAGTACTTCTGGTGTTTTGTTAGAGGTCCAGAATGAGATGCTGCTAAAGAAGTGAGAAGAATAACCGAATTAGCTTCTTTGAAGCATTAACTGTAACATGAAACAGATGAATCAAAACTTGCTTATAAGAGAGCAATTGCAGGTTATGAAGGAATTACATTTTGTGTTCTGGTAATTCTAACTCAAATCTCTTCACAGGGCAACTAGGGTGTGAGTAGGGTGTGAGGGTAGAGTGACAGACTGCATCATTCTTTTTTTTTTTTTTTCCTCCCTGCCAAGTTTTGGGCAGCATTGTTACTATCTTAAAGTGGTTTTGGAATCAAAAGGTAGGACTGCAGTCCTTTACTATCTTCCTATAAGTCTGTGCTGGGTATGTCCTTGAGTTTGGCCCCTATATAATGTAACTTTCCAAGTACCAGCACTCACTGGCTCATCCCTAGTGAATATATGCAGAGAGGTTCACACGTGCGTAAGTAACCAGGTTTTGGTGGTGAGGTGCTGGTGCAGCTGGAACCGTACCTGAAACGGGTGGGGCACGTTACTGTCCCCACCGCAGAAGTGCCTACCCTGGCTATACCTCAGAGTTATCAGTTAACCTCAGCTTTCTGTCGTGAGGCACAACACGCCGCCGGGGTCAATATTGCCCTTGGGGAGCTTCTGTCGTTGAAATAAACCCACACTGCGGGTTGGAACCAAAAAAAGGCTGGCTCTTCGCTAGCACGGGTTTCTCTATCTAGCTGCAGCAGAGATTCCCGCGATGCCCTGTGAGGCTGATGACCCAACGCCCACCCCCACCATCTTCCCGCCGCAGCCACGTACCGCCATCCCCAGGGTGCGCGCATGCGCACGCATCACGCTCAGGGCTGCGCCAGAGGCAAGCAGAGCGCATGCGCTTGGACAGGACATGACCTACCCCTCCCTCCTTCCCCATCGCTACGCCTCTTGGATCACTTTCTGCGTTGGTTTGTTGTGTTTTGTTTTTTTTTTTTCTTCATCTTTGGCTGTCTTAGGGAGTCACTGGGGCCGTCGCTTTGAAAAATAAAATGTGTTTTTCAGAGATTTTATCTTCTTAAAGGGGCAAAGTTCCTTCGGGTTGGCTGTGACCTTTCACCCGGCGGGGTCAGAGGTTGCCGACAAAATGGCGGCGGCTGCCGCGGCGGAGCGCGTTGGCGGGAGGTGGCCGAGCTGCTGAGGGAGCCTCGCTCGGGCCTGCCCGGCAAACTCGGACAAGAGGGAGCCCGGCCTGGAGCTACGTCCATAAGACCCAGCCGTGGGCGGCCCCGCGCCGCCTCTTCCCTGTCCCGGACAGGTGTCCTGTCAGCGGAGAACTGCTGTGCCCGTCCGGCCGCTCCGCAGCCCTTTCCGCGCTCAGTGCTCTCCGGTTGGTTCCCGTAGCTGCTGTGTGAGTTGGTGTCGTACCCCAGCAGACGGAGGGATTGCGAGTTACCTCGTAAAGTGTTATGTAAAAAGACAGCGTTTTTGGCGTTATAACCATGGTGCTGACCCGAGCTGGAGATGCCTGACCCGTCAGTCACGGACCCGCTGTGGAGATGAGGGATTGCCTGCAGCGTGACACGGGGAAAAGCCGCAGGAGCCACCGAGCGAGGAGGATGCTGATGCTCTTCTGACGGCCTGTGGTGTGTCGCTGTGCTGCTGGTCAGGATGAACAGGAAGAAAGGAGACAAGGGATTTGAGAGCCCAAGGCCATACAAATTATAAGTATCTGTTTCTTAAAAGATTGTTATACTTCAGATCCTGATGCATTTGGAGCGGGCCTCAGGCTGAGCAGTGGTTGTCCGCCTGAGGAGGCTGAAACTCCTCTTTGGAGAAGCTTGCACTCAGTACACATGTGTTGTGGGGTTCGTCTTGTGTGATCTCATGGACAGCAAGGCTGTAAAGTGCAGTCTAATCTTGCAAAGAAATTTACGTTGCGCTCCTCAGAGCTTAGAGATCTTTCCAGGCAGTATCAGCACCACAGATCATGCTGTCACATTTCATTCTTACTGGTGTGGCCCTCTAGTCTCACAGGCTTTTTAATGTCTAAACACAAGTATATTTATAAATGAACGCAGGTGTTTGTGCTGAGGAGGTCTGAGCAAATGATCATTTTTTACAGTTAGTTTATAGCCAAATTGTGAAGAAATTGGTTGTGGATGGCAGAGAATCTTCATGTCTTTATAACTGTGTGATTTCCTTATAAATCTGTATATTTTTTAACAGAACTACTGAAGGTATCATGGGGATTTTGGTATGTAGGTGATGTTTGAATTCGCTGGATACTAGATTTTTATAATTCTCTTGTAGGAGTTTTATTGAAGTCTCTCAATTGAAGCCAAGTCCTTTTTTAATGTGCAGTCTTGGGTGTCTTCGTACAATGTGTGACACAGTGCAAAAGTTGCATTAGGCTGTATCTTGGGTCAGTACTCTGGAGTGTTGAATAGATGCTGTCAACTGCAGAAAATATACAGGAAAAAGTTCTGGAAGTTTAAGAAAGTTGGAGTTATTATTTTATTTCTTACTTAAGAAATCAAAGTTTTATTTACCAGGAGTTCTGATATGCAACTCAAAACTTGAGTGAATGCATTTGACTTGTTTACAACACTGATCTTGATTAATATATCACAATTGTTTAATAAATTTTTATAACATTTTAATTGTAAAAATGCATACAACGACTTTTTTTTTTTTTTTTTTTTTTCCACATAGTACCCACTTATGTAAATGTAGTATGAGAACCAACTTACCAGGTCCCGCAGATTGCAATTGTTAGGGCTGCATGGCATTTCCAACATTAGAATCATAGAATCACAAAATCCTTAGAATTGGAAGGGACCTCTGAGGGCCATCTGGTCCAACTCCACTGCACTGAACAGGGACGCCACAGCTATTTGTCCATTGCTAAAATACTAGAATTTGGTTTCAGGCTGTCAGCGATGCTGTGTATTTACATACTATTATGCAACATTCAAAAGCTCATGGAGTTACCTTCTTATGTTATCAGTGCCATTTTTACTGATGTGATGCACTTTGCCTTTATTGGAACTTTTCTGACCTTGCATGCAGTATAAATTATTTAAGTGAGAGACGTAGGCCATTGCAAATTCTCCCCTTACAAATATATGCTGTATGCAGAATTTGTCTATACCATATACTGTATGACCAGTGTTTATTTATAACTGTTGAAATATTATTTTAAATACTGAGAATTGTGCAAAACCTTACTTCTTTATTTATTTATTTTTTTCCAGCACGACTCACCAGGTAGTTTGTATCAACAACATAAATTTTCAGAGAAAATCTGTTGTAGTAAGTATGTTTTAATAAAATATGAAAGGAGAAACAGAAATTGTGGGTTTCCTTCATGATTTTAGAAGTAGCAGCTGCACACACAAGCTGATTATGTTCTTCAGCTTCTTATACTTTCTCTTAAGTCTGTTATTTGTAGAGATGCCTCAAATGAAACACCTTGTAATAGTGATTGCTCTAACCTCTGTGAGGAAAAGCTTTTTAAAACAAAGCTTTCTAAAGGGAAGTGGATAATACCACAAAGCAATCTACAGTCAAGAATTAACAGTGTTAGTTGATGTTAAGGATAAAGATATTTGTAGCTTGCATGCGAGTTCATGAGATTTGAAGAGGCCTCAAGGCTTTGAGACTATTTGTGAATGTAGATGTATGGCTGAATGGAATCTACTTAGATTTTAAGAGTCATTATTTCAAGCTTAGATGCCAAAAGCTAAAACATGGGGATGAAAAATGTTGCTAATAGACTTGGTATGTAGTCAGCAGAGGCAGATATTTTCCAGTAAAATAAATAAATCTAGTTATCAGCCCTTTTCAGGTTCTGATTTTTATTATTATTTATTTTGCGACTGGAAAAATTCACCTGTTAGAGTATATCAAATAAAATGTATTTTAGACGTCTACAAGGAAAATACTATTTTTTAGCTACAAAGGTAATATTTTACCCATGATTTTCCTCTGGAAATGCATTAGATTTATTTTTAATATATCTTTGCTTAATGAGCTGGCAAAGATTTTAAAGGAAGTGTTGATCTGTGTTTTCGTAGGGCTATGTGGAGCTGACAATATTTCCCACTGTTGCAAACCTGAATAGAATCAAACTGAACAGCAAACAATGCCGGATTTACAGAGTAAGGGTCAATGATTTGGAAGCAGCTTTCATCTATAATGATCCAACGCTGGAGGTTTGTCACCATGAGTCAAAGCAGTAAGTGATATGTTTAAAACTTCATGATGTTGTGTTTTCTGTTGTTGTCAAGCATTCCCTGTTGTATTAGCTAGTTTTGCTTGTTGATAAAAATACTTTGATAAAAATCTCATGTCATTTCTTTTTTGGTATAAGAGGCATAATGGAAATGTGTTCACTGTGTGTTCTCTTTTGACCTTGCTGAAATGTATGTCCATGTTTTCACATATTCTTTTGGATGGCTTGGTTACAGTTGTCAGAATTGCTAAAGGACTTTCACTGGAAGTGCTATAAATGTTTAACAGTGGCTGATGTGAAATGAGACTCCTCTGGGTTGGTAGGGACCTCCTGCGATCATGTGTAAGATATGAGAGAGAAGCATTTAAAACAATGATAACTCTCCATTATGCTAAGAAAGGAATCAGAAGAGATAATTGATAAAATCATGAAACTGTCACCATTTTGTGGAGGAAGAACAGTATTTAGCATCCTAATGGCACAGTGGCACATCATGGCTTTTTAAAATTGTATTACTTTCTCAAGTTATCCTGTTTAAGAGCAGTAAATGAAATGTGAAGGTTAGACATGCCAAGGCTGAGAGCAGACTGTGGTTTTCACATTGCCATTAGAACTTAAAGAAAGCTTCTATCTTTCATTACTCCCGTGTTATTCATATAAACCTTCAATTAGTACATAAAATGTATTTTTAGCTTTTATGTTATTGATAGTTTGTCCATCAGTCTGAAACATCATTCAGATAAAACTGAAAACCTTATTAGATTATTGTATAAATACGTCAGGTTTTGATTTCTTCTTGAGTCTTCCAGGCATTGCTGCTTTTTTAACAGTCACTACCTGACTGTTTCGATGAAAACGTTGAAAAGTTGTAAAGTAGTTCACTGTAAAGTGTAAAACAGTGTGTATAAGTTTGCCATCTGTACACAAGGTGGCAGAGAATCCCATTTAGCTCATGCATTTAGGGAAGAGTTTGGAATCTTCTAAATACTGTTTCCATTGTGCAAGTAGTATTGGAGCATGTCTGTTTGGGTCTTGTCTTAGACCTGTTGCTGTACTGTTACAGCTACTTCTATTGTCCTCTTCTTCCGTGTTTTCACTGTAAATTGTAGGCTTATTGATTCTGTCAGTACAAGGAATTTATTTCTCCAAGCTGTAGTGTGCAGAAATCCCACAGCCTGTATTTGACTGCTGAGACAACCACTCATGTCTCAGCCCCTTTGCAGTTAAAATGAACAAAGGAGATATTTTATTCTTCTGCGTGTTTGTTTGTTTTGTTTTATTTTTCCTTGAGTGTACACTGTTAAATAATCAGAGCAAAAAGGGCTTCTGTTTTGATCTGATAAGTGAAGTTTGTGGTTATCCTGCTCTCACTGGGATATGTGCTTCGCACGTTTGTGATAAGTGTGGTGCATGTTTGAGAAACTATTGCATTTTAGTATTGCCTTTTAATATAGGAAGACGTACCCTTGTAGAGCTCGCCAATGGATACATACAGCTTTCCTGTGTGTATATACTCTATTCAGTATGATTTTAACCTTGAGCAGTGTATACCTATTCAGTCATTAATTCATCTACCTGTTTTGTTGTTTTTTTTTCTAACGTGAAGCATGTAGTTCTTAAGGACATTTTGATATCCTCCAGTTTCACTGTTGGTTTAGGTGGAAGCAGCAGTAAGCTGCAGAAGAGATCTTTGTGACAGCCTTCGGGGCATGCGTTGTAGTATTCTTTCATCTGAGAGGTCAGGAATCAGCCTTTAAGCTATGCACAAAACAGACAAGTTAGTGCTGAACTGAGCGTGTGCTGCTTTGTGGTTTGCTGCAATAAATAACCTTTATTTCCACTGGTAGCATTCTTCCTCTGGTTGTAAACTCATGATGCACTTTGTCATTGCTGAATCTTTTCCTAGCAGAAATGTAGAGAAGTTTTGAAGAAAGGGATGGCCAGCACTTAGCTGTGGACAAGAAAAGTTCTTTTTTTCAATGTGACATAGGTTCTGATTGTTGTTTTATTAATAAATTAATAAGAAATGTACGTACATAACATATATGCATATAGCGTGCAATATATTTCAGTTCTGTACTATATTTTAGAGTTAGACTCCAGAAGTAAGTACAGATTTGTAGTTAGGAAGTAAAGTACAAGAGTAGAAGTAGTTATGAATTATGTATGGATCAAAGATCTCATTTTATGAAGCTGATGCTAAATGTTGCAGAAAGAAAGTTGTTTATAAACTGTGTGTTCGCTCTGCATAACAGTTACTTAGCATTGCTGCCCCTAGTAGTGAGGAGTGCTGCTGAAAGGTGACATGGAGGTATTAGGAATCAGTGAGTAGCTTTAAAGAAATTTTACAAGATTACTAATTTCCAGCCAGACAACAGCACATACTTGGTCAGTAATTAACAATGTTTTGTATCTATTCTGTTAATAAAATGTTTCTACCAGGAAAACTCATGAATTCATACTACTTTTTCCACTGTCAGCGCACACTTACCTTTAGGAAAACTTAAGTTTATTTCTTGGGATGTACCTTTTGGCTTATGCTCTGTTTTCTGTTTAGAATGGTCATATCCTGAGAGTAGTGTAATCTATGAAAAGGTTAGTCTGTGGTACTAAGTCTTTAATGGATTCCTTTTACAGTGAATCACCCATTTGAACTGGAACACTTCATAAAAATAGAAATATCAGAAAAGACTGTTTCCCATAAAATGTTAAGCTCTCTGGAGTCTACTTTTCATGTTATAAAATCATAACCTTTTCCTGTCTATGAATCCATTGATGTTTAAAATGTAACCACAAGTTCATCATGAGACTCAAACTTGGAAAAAATCCTTACTGATGTACTGGAAAAGAGTCTCCTATTGACAGTCATGAATTTTCAGAACAAGTTTACGTTAAAGTGAAGAAGCTTTGAGACTTTATAATCTAATAAAGTGTTACTGTTTTTATTGCTAATTTATGTAACTAAGAAGGTAGTTTTAAGTCATGCAGGCTTTTTAAGACAGTTTTTCCAATGATACTTGTTTGCCTTTGTTGAATGCTGTTTCAAGTTAGCTTACAACAGTGTTAGGGTGGTTTTGATGCCACTGATAGTCTCCCGTGCCTCAGCATTAGCACTGCTCTGAGCCCTTGGTGAGTCAGATCAGGGAGATAAACCAACTGAAAGTTCTCTATGAAAAAAATTTAAGTTGGTTTGAATTCATCTGGAACCATAGTTGAAGTACGCACATTCCAGTACGCACATTCAACTATCTTTAGGAGTACTTCAACTATGAAAAAAAGAAATCATGGTTACATGATGAAAACTTAAGATTTAAGCATTTCTGTATTTAGTGCAGTTTACTGCTAATGTTTATTTTCAGAAGCTTTCAAGCTAAGTAGATGAGTTTAGTGCTCCTACCATCAGTGTTTGGCTAAGTTTTTCAGATGAGTAAGGCTGAGAATATAAGCACAGTGTTTGACATATATAGACTTCTAGGATGGTCTTGGCATAGCTAATTACCCTTTTGTTCTTCCAAGTCAGGTACTGTAATTTGAGTTGAATGCCATTTTCTTGGTGGGTGGTGAATACAGAGTGGTTAGATGAAAGTAAGTAAAATCCTGAAATGAGATCATGTCTGCTTTGTGTAGACTTGAGATTCCATGGAAGAATGGAGTCCACAGCCAAAAGTTAATTTTCTCTATTGTGATGGAGCACCACTGCAGAGAGCTTTATGCTTGACTGCAGCTCTGCCCCCACAGTTGCTGGATTCATCAGTGGTGCACAGCTAAATGCTCGGAATTCCTTCTGGAAGGGAGAGGTGATGAGTAACTGAAATACTTTCTCCTCAGAGAGAAATCTGTGTGCTAGAGGATTAGAATTAACAGAGATGTCATGCCCATGTTTTGTCGAGTTAAAAATTCATCTTTAAAGACTATGAAAGCTGTAGCATAAAAACGCAAAAGCAAAGTTATTTCTGAACTTGACTGGTGAATCTTTCAGTATGTGAATATGATAATACCGAACAATAAGAAGATAGCAGTCAGCTTGTAACAATAAGCACGCGTATGTCCCTGTTCATTTCATAGGAAAACAGGTAATCTAAGTCACAACTAAAGTAATGATACTGCTTTAGAGTGAAATGTGCAGTCAGCTAATATATAGTCACTTAAACAGCTGCAACTCTATTGTAGAAATTTGACTGCATCGTAAATAAATGAATGATTGCAGTCTTTTCTTTTTAAATTGTTTCTAAGGACCAAAAAGTATTTTCCTTTTTACCCATGAAATTTGGTATAGAAGTCATGTCACTTTAAAAGTTGGGATTTTTTTGTTTTGTTTTTTTGGGGTTCATTGTATGCTTTAAGAATTAAACGGCTATTTCTGACAGGAGGAATCTCAACTATTTTTCCAATGCCTACGCTGCTGCAGTCAGTGCTGTGGACCCAGATGCTGGAAATGGTGAACTCTGCATTAAGGTTCCCTCAGAGCTGTGGAAACATGTTGATGGTAAAGAGACTGTTTACTGAAAGCTTAATTTAAGATGCCACAGAATTGTTACCTGCGAGTTTGTATAGGAGATCTAAATGAATAAAAATCTTATTATGTTATTTTATTAAATGGTGATTACTGTTTTCTTTTGTTGTCACTCACCTTTCCAGCTGAATATTGAAAAATACTTTTGTGACTCTTGATAGAATGGAGAAGTGGTTGCAGCACTCTTTAAAAACACTCTGGGTGGTACTGAGCCCAGAAGTATACATGGGTATGGAGGGTGGTGGATGCTAAATTGTAAGTGTTTGAAGCTGCTTAAAGCATGCATGAATCAACAAAGAAATAATTTACCAGAATCTGTCTATTTACATGTTGTTTATAAAGCTACATCTTTTCCTATCTCACTTTGAAAACACTTGTGCAGTGTTGCCAGATACATCTTACTGGGAAATACTTTTGTTATTTTATGGTAATTTTAGTTAAAGTTCCTGTTGTGTTGCATGCAAGCCTAGAAAGGAAAATATTCCACCAAGTGTATTTTTTCCTCAAAGTTGCAATGCCGGTATATTGTTACATTTCTTGGCTAAACTTCACTGTCTGCTTGAATTTCTTTTCTTGCCTGTCTCTTCAGAAGTCAGATTTCTGTGAAACTGAACCAAAGCAAAGACATTTCAGTCACAGAAGAAACTTTAAATATAATAAGAGCTTTTAAAAAGCTGCAAATTATAATAGCGTATCTTTTTAGAATGTGCCTGTTATGTGCAGTTTTGGTAGAAAATTATTTCCATAGTGTAGCTTCAGCAATGTACAAACAAAGTTATGGTGAGGGTACAATAACTGTACAAAGATTGTTTACTGTCGAGGATAAGGAAGATTAAATGCAATTCCAATTGAAGTTCTTATCAATTAATAAAAATTCTACTAAATTCATATCCTCTAAGTTAACCTTAAGAGGTCCCGGTTTTGTAAGCTCTTGTATTGTGCTTTGTAAGGTGAACCTGTATGTTGATGAGAAGGAAGTGAACAGATAGTCTTGAAAGACCAGTAGTCTGAAACTGAATGATTATTCTGAAATAACTTTCACATAAGTAATATATGTACTCTAATTTCTGTCTTGATGCTGCAGAGTTGAAAGTCCTAAAGGTGCACATAAATTTTTCTCTGGACCAGCCAAAAGGAGGTCTTCATTTTGTGGTACCCAACATGGAGGGCAGCATGGCAGAAAGAGGTGCTCATGTCTTTTCATGTGGCTATCAAAATTCTACGAGGTAAGAATACCCTCTTTGAATGTTAGACTGCAGTTCCTATTTAATCTCAAAGTGTAGGAAATACAGTTTCCCTGAATTTTTGGTAAAGCTGAACGTTTGAAAACTTAATTTCTACTTGAAAGGAATTCACCAATGTGAAATAGCATCTAACAATTAGGATTTCTAGCCATTATAGTTCAGAAGGTAATGGCAAAGAAATCTGCAGTGCTTTGTGAGAGCAGCGTATATTAGTACGCGTTATTATATAGTAAAAGGTTGTCAACATAGACAATGTTGAAATACACGGTTTGGAGCTTGAAAGAAATATCATTTGTGAAACATAAGCATAATTGTTAACCATCTTTCCCACACGCTGACTTCCCTAGATTTTGGTTTCCTTGTGTTGATTCATATTCTGAGTTGTGTACCTGGAAACTTGAGTATACTGTGGATGCTGCAATGGTGGCTGTTTCAAACGGAGATTTGGTGGAAACTGTATATACCCATGACATGAGAAAGAAGACATTTCATTATATGCTGGCAATTCCAACTGCTGCTTCTAACATCTCCCTGGCCATAGGACCTTTCGAAATTCTTGTTGATCCATACATGCATGAGGTAATAATCTACACAGATGTCTCATTTTCTTTTTATTAAAGAGATAGCTTCTGTTTTTTTAAAAAAGAAAAAAAAAAAGAAAAAGAGAAGAAATCAGTCCTTGAGATTTGAGAAGAGCAAACGGATACGTTTCTGTAGACTTGCATAAAGTTGACTTCAGATTACAAACCATTCCAAACTTCATTTCTGTGCTGAAGTTAACTTTTGGAGAAAACAGTAATATTGAAGGTTACCCATAGCTTCAGCTCTATTAGGTCATCTTGTAAATGATAACACTGCTTCACTGGCTGATTTGTGTCTCATTCATTATTATGTAAGAGAAAAATAATAGTCCTGAAGACACTAGACTACAAAGTCACATGTCATGTCATGTTGTATGACAGACATCACTAGGTAAATGTCATCACTGAACATATTTTTAAAAACAATTGTTTGTTGTTAGTCTCATAATTTAGGTAGATATCCTGGTGCACTTTTCTGCCGTTACAAATGTTATCACAACTTGAAAGTGCTTTTTGCTGTTAGATTTGTAGTAGTCATACCATTTTTGTGGATTTTTTTTCTGTTACATAATTAATTTGATATAAATGGATATAAACATATTCACCAGTCCTGTACCAATTTTTTCCTTTGTAGGTGACTCACTTTTGCTTGCCACAACTACTTCCATTGCTCAAACATACGACGTCATACCTTCATGAGGTTTTTGAGTTTTATGAGGAGATTCTTACCTGCCGCTATCCATACTCCTGCTTCAAGACAGTTTTTATTGATGAAGCGTATGTTGAAGTAGCTGCTTATGCATCCATGAGTATTTTCAGGTTAGTATTTGAGAAAATGATGCTTTTTAAGTCCATGAGCATAGAAACTCTAAGACTATTGGGAAATACCTGATGTTATTATTTTTATAGCCTGAGTTTTGGGTTTCCTAGTATGACAAAGCTGTCTTTTGTTGACATTACAGACTTTTAACAGCCTTTCTAAGTATATATATTTTTAAAGATGTTGGATTCACATCTTCAAAAAAATTGGCAGAGGTTTTCTGATTTAGAAGCACCATGTATGAAATACTTAAGATCAGGTTAAATGTAGACATTGGATTGTTTTGTTTTTCTTCAGCTGGGAGAGGGTACTATGAATCCAAAAGATTTTCACCAATTCAACTACTTTGGCTCTATAAAGGAAAAGTTGTGTGTATACATAGAATAGCAGATCTGCCTAGATTAATATTATTAAAAAAAAAAATGCTGATATCTTGCTGGAAAACCAGTGAAAGAAATACTGTATTTGTTTTGGCTTTTCAAACAAGGTCTTTTATTTATTTATTTATTTGGGGGGGGGGCATTGTTTTGTTTGAGCTTGTGCTCATACTGTGTTATTCTCTTTTTACGGGGGTCCAGCACAAATCTCTTGCACAGTGCAATGATTATAGATGAAACTCCACTGACAAGGAGGTGCTTGGCACAGGCCCTGGCCCAGCAGTTTTTTGGGTGTTTTATATCCAGAATGTCCTGGTAAGTATTGTACTGCGGTGCTCCCTAGAAAAAGTGGGAAATTTAGGGAACTGAAATTTATTTTGCGTATTGTATTTTACCAGAAGTATAAGTGAAGAAGTAACTGTAGAAGAAACAGAAGAGTAGTAAACCATCTCAGTAAATGAAAATCCAGTATAACTTTTTTTTCCCTTAGAACAGGAACTTGAGATGTATATGTTCAGAAGTTGCAGCGGTAGAATGTGTCTTATCTCAAATTACCGTTACTCACTGTTGTACTGTGCTTTGGTACCTATAAATTCATAGAGGATTATTATCGGAGAATTTCTGTCAGATATTTTGAATGAGGAAATGTAACCTGTGCAGAAAGTGCTTGTTGAGTGCAGAACGAATATATTAGAGGGAAGTACATGAGAAGAGAATGCAGAAAACAGTGTTAAATTGACATGTTTGCTGGGGTGGTAACCTCCATGTAACTTTATCCCTCAGAAAATATCCCTGAACTTTGTCATGTAGTTCTGATTACTGTGCATTTTAAAGCTTTTGGCATGCACTTTATGTTTCAGAGGCAAGGGGCCCATTACTTTTTTCCAGAGTAAAATTGTAGGTTTTGACTTAAAAAAACCTGAAACTAACGTGTTTTCACTAGAATAATTTCCATTGTTCTGCTGCTTATTACTAGTCTACAACCATGGTCGTGACAGGTTTTTTTTTTTGTCACTCATGATGATTCCCTGTTGTGTCCTCCTTATATTCACCTCATCATACTCTGTCTAATGTTCTTATGATTTGGATTCTAGCTCATGTTCATTTTGTGTTTTTTCTCCATATTCTTTTCTCTCATAAGACATAACTCACTAAAGGTGTTTTTAAGTGGGTGTCCAATGAATTGTGCGTATAGGTATTTTGTCTTATTGCTGTCCAAATGTTTTCCATTGCATTGAGAAAGGTATCGAGAAATTAAGATCATCTAGATGAGAAGTCATTTTAACTTTCATATCTATATCCATTATTTTGTTATGGTTTCAGCTAAGGTAGTTTGCTTTTATGTTTTAATTTGGACTTCTGTGGTAGAAGTTCAGTTTTCACTGGCTCTTCAGTTTCATTGGTCCCATCCAGGTGCCAAGTTACATAAATTGGTTCACAGCTCATCAGACTCCTATTGACTTAGAGAATGTTATGTAACCTGCTGAAACCTGTGGCTATTTTGAGCTAGTTAAAAATACCATCCATTATGAAATACCTTCTCAGATGCCATAATTTGTGTTTCTTTCTTATTATAGGTCAGATGAATGGGTGCTAAAGGGAATCTCTGGCTATATATATGGCCTTTGGATGAAAAAAACTTTTGGTGTTAATGAGTATCGCCACTGGATTAAGCAGGTAATAATGTAATAGTAGTATTTCCTACTTATATTATAAGCTGTGGATCAAAATTTGAAGCTAAACACCAAATACATTTACCGAAGTATGTTTCTGCAGCTATCTTACAAAAAATAATGTTCATCATCTTTCTGTGCAGTTGTTTTTTTTCTTGAGTTTTTGATTGAGCTTTTGCTCAAAGATAGGAAAAAATTAACAGAAAAACAGTACTTTTCAATACTTAAAATAGAATGCAAAATTCATAAGGAGATCTCTTTGGTGAACTAAAGTTGTAATACTGTGATGACTGTTCCTGTAACACAGAAAGGCTCTGGTGTTAGCTTGGATCAGCAGTGGATCAGGTATTTTTCAGCCTCGTTTAAATACTATCTTTATAATAAAACAGTAGAAAAATACCTGTTGAAGCTGTCTCAAGTTTCTTTCAAGTCAGTTGATAATATACATATCATAGTGGTTTATCCTGTTATGCAAACATAGAATCATAGAATGTTTACGTCGGTTGATAGTGAATAGGAGAAGGGAGAATGCTTTTAAACTGAGGCAGGTGTGGTTAAGATTAGGTAGTGGGAGGAAGTTTTTCACTCAGAGGGTGGTGACGCAGTGGAACAGGTTGCCCAAGGAGGTTGTGGATGCCCCATCCCTGGAGGCATTCAAGGCCAGGCTGGATGTGGCTCTGGGCAGCCTGGTCTGGTGGTTGGCGACCCTGAATATAGCAGGGGATTGAAACTAGATGATCATTGTGGTCCTTTTCAACCCAGGCCATTCTACGATTCTATGAAGGGTTTGGATTGGAAGGGAGATTTGAGATCATCAAATTCCAGCCCCCTGCCATAGGTAGGGGCACCTCCCTGTAGACCAGGCTGCTCAAAGCCCTATCCAGCCTGGCCTTGAATGCTTCCGGGGAGGGAGGCATCCACAACCTCTCTGGGCAACCTGTTCCATTGTCTCACCACCCTCCTTATCCTGTTATTATATGCCCTTATAAAAAGTCCCTCTCCAGCTTTCCTGTAGGCCCCCTTCGGGTACTGGAAGGCCACTATAAGGTCTCCTCAGAACCTTCTCCAGGCTGAATAGTGCCAACTCTTCCAGCCTGTCCCTGTAGGGGAGGTTCTCCAGCCCTCTGTTCATCTTTGTCTTATGGCTCTTCTCTGAACCTGCTTCAACAGCTTGATGTCTTTCTTGCACTGGGGGCTCCAGATCTTGGTGCAGTACTCCAGGTGGCATCTCATGAGAGCAGAGTAGCTGGGCAGAATCACCTCTCTTGACTTGCTTGTCACCCTTCTCTTGATGCAACCCAGGATACAGTTGCCCTTCTGGGCTGCAAGCACACATTGCTGTCTTATGTTGAGTCTTTCATCAGCTGACTCCTCCAAATCCTTCTCTTCTGGGTTGCTGTCAAGCCATTCTCCCCCCAGTCTGTATTTGCTTGGGATCACCCTGGTCCAGGTACATGACCTTTCTCTTGGCCTTGTTGAACTTCATGAGGTTGGTATGACCCCACCTCTTGAGCCTGTCCATGTCCATCTTGGAGGCATCCCTTCCCTCTAGTGTGTCAACTGCACCACTCAGCTTGGTGTCATCCACAAACATGTGGGGTGTACACTAGATCTCACTGTCTGTGTGGCCTACAGAGTTGTTAAATGGCACTGGTCTCAGCACTGATCCCTGAGGAACACCACTTGTCACCAGTCTCCACTTGAACATTGAGCTGTTGAGCGCAAGTCTCTGAGTGTGACCATCTAGCCACATAGACTGACAAACACGATTTCCCCAAACTGATGTAACTTGACTACCACTGAAAGTTTTGATGAATGCTCTGTCTTTATTTCATTCTTCTGTGATCAGTCTGATGTCTGAGTGGGAAAGTATGCTTCATTTTGTATGGGCTCGGCAGTCTTCTCATATCCTAGGATGTGGATAGACTTTAAGGGTAAGACTGATGAAGTCATTTGAGAAGCATTACTTACCCACAACTACTTGTCTTCACACTTCTTTTCTTTGTGCATATTATAATTAGCTCACGTTCACAAGGAACTCGTAAAACACATTATGATTGTGATAATAAGAGTAAACCAAATAGCTTTTTGAAAGAGGTACAGTGCAGTCTTGCTAATGACCAGTTGTATATGATGAGTTAAGAGATGACACTTCAGTGCTCAGCTATTTCTGTGCCTGCATATTGGAAGACTGCATGTGCCTTCCTTTGAGTGAGAACGCACTGTGGATGATTTTGGAGATGGGAAGGGGAACTTGTTGGAATTGTTGGACCTGAAACTTTTGATGTCCCTGGTGAAAGTTGATAGCATTTTATTTTCATTAAGATTATTTTTTCTGTTAGGAGTCACCTGTACTGGAAAAGAAAGTTCTGTCTGTGGATTATATTTCTAAGTGTAATGGTGTGAGACAGGTACTTAATAGTCATAACAGCAGCAACTCTTGACTCTTTGCAGTGACATTCATTTATAGAAGTATATCTATTATCTTGTCACATTTTTCTTACCAATGGACTTCAAGTACTCCTCTTACCCACACAGGGAGCCGGTACCCTATCCTTATTTAAATAAAGGCATGCTCGCCTCACCAGTCCTGTGCTAAATGTGGTTGTATAATAGATAACACCAGAGTCCAGTACTGTGTGCAGAGTTGCTTTGGAGTATTAGATGTTCATGTTTTCTCCCTATGTGTTAGTTAAGTGCTTCCACATACAACTGAGAAATACTGCTGTCACAGCTTCCCTTAGTGTTTTTTACATATTGTCAGTATATGAGAGGGTGCAAGTTGATAGGAATCAATGCATATCAAAGTGTGTTAACATTGGAAATTCCTTGTCTAACGTTGGGTTGCAGACAACAGTTCACTCTCTTATGCTAAAACTGACCTGATTTGATCCAGAAGCCATGTTGACTGTTGGATGACAGTGAGCAAACATCCTGCCTTAAGTGTGCTTGTTAACATGGGCACAGCAGCACACAAATTCAGACACAGAGCCTGCTTCTGTCTGGCTTGGATGTAGGTCAAGGTGAGGTGAGCTTTTATATTCTACAGTCTACTATGTAGCTGTACCCAATATTACTTTACTCTGAATGTAAATATTCAAAAAAAGAAAAAAAGATCAGAGGAAACTTACTCAGTAGACAATAATATTCTTTAGATATATTGATATTAGACTTAGATTATTATAGATTTAGATATTGTGGATTGACCCACAGTCCAGATCCAGAGCAAGAGTTAACTGCCAGTTTCAACAGTGTTGTTATTGCTTGCTATGCTGAGGGAGATCACTGGTTTTAAAATATTAGTTTGTGCTTGTAAACATATTTCTTTAGGAGGTATGGCTTGAAGAATGATGTTAAAAGCTTCCATATCTTCCATAACTAATTTCTGTTCTTTCCAAAATTATCCTCGCTTACGTGTGTTGTACTTCTTAGGAGTTAGATCAAATAGTGGCATATGAACTGAAGACCGGAGGAGTTCTGCTGCATCCAATATTCGGAGGAGGAAAAGAGAAAGACAAGTATGTTTATTTAAGCCGCAAGTCATTACAGGGTATGTTTTTATGGGGCCATTAATATATGCCTTGGGTGTGTTGTGCGGCATAAGGCCAAAGGCTGAAGAACTTCAGCTGCCCAAGGCATATATTACCAGTCTCATGAAGTATCTTGAGTATATTGTATCGCTGTTGTTTTATTTTTCTTTCAATTTAAATCTTGAAGGGAATTAAGTATAATGAATGTTTTTCATACTGTTACGAAAATACTTCTTAGTAAGAGAATGAGAGGGAAAATGGAGCCAGAATTTTGGCCTGAGCTATTTCGAGAGTGGTTAGTAATCTTCAGGCTTTTTTAGTGTACCGTCAGCTTTCTTTTTCTTTACTGTTTTTGTGTTCAACATATATTTTGCATTTCTTTGTTACACTTATCTGTTACGGTATGTTTCCTGCCAAGTGTATTTACATATTGCGGTCCCAATTTACAATAATAAGAATAAAAATTAGGTTGGTTAATAATCCTATTTTTAACTAAATTAAAGTACTGAAAGAAATAACCAGAAAAAATTAACTTTGCATGCAAATTAACTTCTGCACAGAACAGCTATCACAAATTCTTTCTGTTCATATGTAGTGCAACAAAAACATTGCTCTCCAAAATATTTCTTCTGAAAGAAAAAAATCCCATAGCCTAGGAGAATGAAAGAAAATAAACTCCAAATTAACACTTCTGTAGATGAATGTTTCAAAATCCTCATTGCATTTTCATGTCACGTTCTCCCTCTCTGATTTTGATTTTCTTCAGTCTTTGTGGTAGCGCCATGCTATTGTAAAAATTAAAAGCTTCAGGAAATGTTAAATAGATGTTTATCAAGTGAGAGAAGCATATTGACAGGGTTAGAGTTAGGGTTTTTATCAAATGATGGATGTGTGTTCAAGAGCACGAGTGTTCTAAATTTTAATGGAGGAGCTAATTCACTTTTCACTTTGACAAAGGTTCTAGGGCCATATTGCTAATTTTAATTCTTGTTTGATGATAATTTGATAACAGCTTTAAGAATTTAATGATTCATGAAAAATACAATAGGAAGAAATACATTACAGTTGAATGAACTACAAATGACAACTCTCAGTTTCAAATGAACTGGTCTGTTTTGATTTGCTGTTAAACGCTGTAAGCAGTAACGAAATCAGTCAACACTTAATAAATTTAAGAAGGCCAAGAATGCAGTCCCTGGCTTGGTTGTAATTTTTAAGAATTTAACCAAAGTCAATCAAGTGTGCATTTTGAAGCTGGATAAATAGTTTTATACCAAGACCAAATTATTACATGATGTCTGAGCTGCAGCCTTAGTTTCCTTCTTGCATTTCAGTGTCATGGTTGCTGACCCTTCCTTACCCTAGAATACAGAAATGTTCAGGGTAACAGGACAGCTTAGATATGGAAGACTTAAGTAGTTTCTAAGCAACAGGAAAGAGCAAGTAGTAAACCTAAGCATGTTCTTATTCATATATTCAGTACACCTAGAATGGGTGGTATTGCTTAAATTCAGAAATATATATATGTTTTTTAATCTTACATTTGTACTAACATTCATGAGTAAAGTCAATGAAATCTCCCATTAAATAAAAGGATAGGAAAAAAATACTAAGGCGTTGCGACTGTCTTGGTCCTTGCCATCTCCCGAAATCTTAAGAGTTGCAGTTAAAAAGTCAAGTTCTGGTATTTTGTGCTGTTAAAATGCTTCTTACTGGCATAAACATTGTAGTGCATGGAAAGATCAGTCAAATTTAAAAATATTTGTTTCATAGGTCTTTGAAGGTTCTAGAAGTTGTCTTTTCCAGAGGTAGCTGACATGAAAGATCAAGCTTATACCTGTTGTTTTCGTTACAATTCATTAAATAATTCATTCTGTCCTGCAGTGTCTTATAAAATCTTTGGACAAGTTATCGGATCCATCCTGAAATGGTTTAGTTAGGTTGTCTATAAGTGAGAATCACAGGACAACCCTATTTTGAACTCCGGAATGTTAAGTAGCTGGTATTTTCTGTATTACAATGGCTAATTTGTCATTCGCCATTAGGCAACATAAAATAAGTCTGGATTCCTTTTTCTTAAGTTGACCTGGCATAGCATAGGTCCATTTCTTAAGATGTTTGTTATTAGTTCATAGAAAAATGTTCAAATGTCAAGCACAAGAAAATACAGTTTCCTCAACTTTGGTTCATCTTTAAAATAAACTCAGACTTAACCTTCTCAAATAATTGAAAAGGGGCAAGAAGGTCTTATTTTTCTAGGGAGGTACATTTACTCTTCTACTTTGAAAGTAGACTATAGGTCAGTTTATGTTCTGAAAGGTTAAACTTTAAAACATCCCGAAATTAATTTGTTGGTGTTTTATTGCTGTACAGCCACTAAGTCCTATTTTAAAAGGTTTCAGGATTTCACTGTTTGTCTTCAGATATGGAATGAAATTAAACCATTTGAAATATTTTGCTTATAGGCATGAAGGGTAATGTGTGAAGGAGCATGGCAGAAAGTTCAAGTTATGGAAACAGTGTGGCAGTGGTAATATGATGCTTTGCATAGTCTTCCTTGGCATGGTATCTAATTTAGAAGGCATCCATTTTCCAAAGTTTTGAAAGCATAAAGTTGCTAACAAAAATAAAACAATCAATTCCTTTGGCTCATCACGTGAAAGTCTGCTATGAATTTTAAAACTCCTCCTCCTCTTTAAATTACAGCAATTATTTACTTGATTATAAATGGTAGTATTTTATACTTACTTTTAAATGGAAGTGGGACAGGTAGAATGTCAAGCCATGAGTAGTTTCCAGATTCAAGTCGTAGATTCCCTGCTGTGTTTTTCACCCCATCAGTGTCTTTTTGAAAAGTTACAGTATGGCTTGCATTACTTGTCTATACGATACTTGCTTGATTCCAGCTATGTGCACCCCCGCAGCCTTTCTGTACAGTTACTTTAAATGTCATAATTAATGGTGTTAAAGCAATAGAAGAGATCCCTAATGGTTGCTGTACCTGTAATTTTTGTTGCTAATAAGTTTTTTAGTTTTCTTTCCATAAAATGCAAAATAGAATGTGTTGGGGTTTGTTCTTTGTTATTTTTCAGCCCTGCATCACATTTACATTTTTCTATTAAACACCCTCATACCTTGTCTTGGGAATATTACACCATGTTCCAGTGTAAAGCACATCTTGTCATGAGGCTCATTGAGAATAGGATCAGCATGGAGTTCATGTTACAGGTCAGTATTCAAATGTTCTTGTGACGTGTAGAGAACTTCCTGTCTTTACTGGTGGCTTCTATTCATAAAATAGAGATGAAAGAAATTTACATCAGTTTATGATAGGATTTAGTTTGTGTTTTCAATTTAGAAAGTATAGAACAAATATAAAACTGTTAGAATAACTCTTATATTTTTAATATATTGCGTATTCTCTTAATACTAAAATATTCAATTTCTTTGAATTGTTATGACTGATTATAACACTGAGAACCTGTTTTACTGACTAGTCTCTGGCTAGCCAGTTTTACTGGCTAGTCTCTGTGAGTTAGTGTAATCAAATTATAAATGAAGTCATGAGAATCCAGCTTCTGCTCTTTCCGCTATATAAATTTTTGATGCTAGGGGGAGCAGAAATCTTCATATTAGAAGAAACGGTGGAATAGAAAACTGTGATTTTTTTCATTTTTTGTAGTTTTTATTTTGTTTTTTTTTTTTTCTTAAATGTTTTGGGATTATCTTAATAAAGAGACTGCTACAAATACCCAACTAGGTGAAACATTTTCCTGTCAGTTTCAGATGCCTTTTTTTTTTTTTTTTTTAAAGCATATCACGTTTGTGCATCTGGTAAAATATGTCAGACCTGTCAGTTTTGTATATATTTTTGTTGCCCTCTTTTTTATGTTAAAAAAAAAAATAATTAAAAAGGAGTTTTGTTACTTTTATACATTAACTGTATTATATATTTTTGATGACCAATCATAATTCTTCTTCACTCAATGCGATGCAAGCAAGCTGAAGGGTTGGACGCCCATGAGCTAAAAGCTATTACTAGTAGCTGTTGTCAGGCTGAAAATACAGGAGATTTAAAGCTTTCCTTAAATAAATTTTAATTATTCTTTGTAATTAAAAAAACAAACCGAACAAAAAACAGCAGCAAAAAGGTAAACAATGAACCTGATTAATGCTTTGTTTCTAAAAAGCAGATACATTCCATGATCTGTTTTACTGTAGATAATTTTGGAAAATGTATGGACTCTTACCAGGCTTTATGTTAAACCATACATAGTAAAGCAGTATGTGAAGTGCCAGTTTAAGTTAGGGAACAAAGAGGAAACTCCTAGAAAGCTGCTTAACATACCAGTTAATATATGTTAATACCTCTGCATTATAATTTCATTTTATTTTGGAAGCCAATTCTCAGGTGATGAGTTTTTTTGGTAATTGGTTCTAGTTTATTTGTACCTAAGCAGGAAAGAAAAGCCTATTTTGTGCATTAAAGTGCTTAATTACAACAATAACTTTTTATCGTTTTAGGTTTTCAACAAGCTGTTGAGTCTGGCTAGCACTGCTTCATCTCAGAAGTTCCAGTCACACATGTGGAGTCAGATGTTGGTTTCCACATCTGGGTTTTTGAAATCTATCTCAAATGTCTCTGGCAAGGACATCCAACCTCTAATAAAGCAGTGGGTGTATCCTTTTTATTCTTGGTCTGGATTGTTAATATTGAGAATGATTTTATTATTTTTTAAATTGGCACTACTAAAGGAATGTGAAGTAAGGTATTTCATATCTTTAAACAGTTAAGTACATTATTCTTTGAATTAGAAATAGATGTGAGAACCAAGTTCACTGTCCTTTTGTAGTCATTCAGCATATGCTATCATTTTAGGTGTTCTTTACCATAAAGGATTGCTGTGATTTTTATTTTGAAAGAAGCACAAGAACTCTGGTGGAATTTAAGGCCAAATTATACTGAAAGGATTCCAGAGGACACTGCCCATAGAAATATGCTGAAGTCTGACATGGAAAATGCTATAGTCTGGTGCACTTTTAGATGTGATTTCCAGTAAATCAGCATGGAATGAGTAACCTGAAGCACAGATTAATAGTTTAATGCATTTAATAGCTTGGTAGCTTGTGTTAGTACAAAGTTGGGTAGAATAAACCTTTAATTGTTCATTTTTCAAATGTCTGTGATACTAATCAAGAAATAGAGTTTCTTGTTTTAGATCATGCTGAGGGCAAATTTGAATTTGCTTTATTTATCTGGTTTCAATGGGAGTTTTAATCTGTTGCCACAATAACTAAAATGGTACATGACTTCAGCAAAGCCATGTCCTACTGTTAAAACAGAAAGCAAAAATAGCTGCTTATCTTTAGAGTATTTTAATGGATTTTCACCACCAATAACATCGATGCATCTGGATCTAACAAAAATGAGTGTAAAAGTAACATTTGTAGAATAATCATCAAAAGTACACAAAATATAAAGACATTATTCTAAGTTTCATATTTTAATGTGCCAAACACTTGAGGAAAGTAGATATTTTATCTGTATACATTGACACTACACCTATGCCTAAATGTCAACATTGCTATCTGAGGTAAGTGCATCCATCGCAGTCATCTTGCAGCCTTCTCTTCTTCAGGATGAGCAGCCCCAGTTCTCTCAGTCTGTCCCATAGGAGAGCTGTTCCATCCTTTGGATCATTTTTGTGGCCACCTTCTGGCTGCACTCCAACAGGTCTGTGTCTCTCCTGTACTGAGGACTCCACATGTGGACACAGTACTCCAGGGAGGGCGTCACCAGAGCAGAACAGAGGGGCAGGATCACCTCCCTCGCCCTGCTGGCCACACTTCTTTTGATGCAGCCCAGGATACAGTTGGCTTTCTGGGCTGTGAGGACACATTGCTGGGTAATGCCCAGCTTCCCATCCACCAGTACCCCCAGGTCTTTCTTGGCAGGGCTGCACTCTATCCTTTCATCTCCCAGCTTGTAGTATTAGCTGAAGTGTATCATAGAATGATAGAATTGCTCGGTTTGGAAAAGACCTCAAAGATTGTCAAGTCCATTCTCAACCTAACCATACTACCCTAACTCTAACAGCCCTCCACTAAATCATGTCCCTGAGCATCACATCTAGAAGGTTTTTAAACACATTCAGGGATGGTGACTCAACCACCTCCCTGGGGAGCTTAACCACCTTTTCTGTGAAGAAGTTTTTCCTGATATCCACCTAAACTTACCCTGGTGCAACTTGAGGCCATTTCCCCTCGTCCCGTCACCTGTCAGCAATGAGAAGAGACCAGCCCCGCTCTCGCTGAAATCACCTTTCAGGTATTGGGAGAGAGCAATAAGGTCTCCCCTTAGCCTCCCTTTCCCCAGACTAAACAGCCCCAATTCCTTTAGTCACTCCTCAAAATTATATTAGAACATTTCTTAGTGAAATTTCTGAAGATCTTCTTGATTCATTTCTCTGAGAGCACGTCAAGGATGTGGGAGTGTGGAGGGATCCGATGTTTTGTTTGTTTTTTTTCCCATTATTACCATATTTTTTTAAAAATAATTTTCACGTCTTTTTTTTTTTTTTTTTAATGTCGTACAGGAATGTACATTAAAAAATCTTTTTAAAGGGAAAAAAAACAAAAAATCCTTATGAAGGAAATGTGTTTTCATTTCCTGATTTTCTTGGGCTTGGAAATTCTAGGAGTAAGCATAAAACAAGTGTAAAAAGTGAGTGAAAAGTTTGAGAATTGCATTTATAGCTATTGCATTATGCTGTAGATTTCCTATACTGCTTTTCAGAGATCAGAGCGGGGTGGTCAAATTTTATGGTAGCTTTGCATTTAATAGAAAACGAAATGTTTTGGAATTGGAAATAAAACAAGACTACACATCTCCTGGGACTCAGAAATACGTGGTAAGGTCAATTTTCCATATTTTACCTGCACACTTAAGTGTGATTGGAACAATAAAGGGTGTTTTTTTTTTTAATGTTAATAATCTTTTCAACTTTAAGGGCCCTCTTAAAGTGACAGTTCAGGAACTTGATGGATCATTTAACCATACATTACAGATTGAAGAAAACAGTCTTAAACACGATATACCTTGCCATTCTAAAAGCAGAAGGTAAGAATTAAAAATTACTTGCTGTTTGTATGTGGTAGTATAGATAAGTAAAAAGTGTTTAGGGCATTGAGTTGTTTATAGAAGTTGTTTGTGTGGGAGAAGAATCAGTTCATGAAACTGTTCAAAATGCTTTTGAATGGGGTGCCTCACCTGGGAGGATATTCATTGATGAAGAACACGCATAGTTTTCAGTTGAGTCCCAAGGCTGTTCATTAAGCCTAATAAGCAAGGAAAATAGTGTACTTTTTACACAGATTTTCTGTTTCTTGATACATTTTAATAACTACCTTGGACTCTACTTTGTATATTTGATGCATACGTCTTAACACCATGGGAGCTGAGTTCAAAGCAGCTAGAAAGTATCTGTGACCGTTTTCTGAACATAACTAATGCACAGCTCAGCTGGTTTTTATGTGTGTGTTGGGGAGAGCATTATTTTTGGTGTGGCAAATTACACAGAATACTTCAGCATTTTTAAGTGTATCTTATCTGGTATGATAATTTTTTGAATATCCATTTTGTTGATTATTTTCCTTTTTTTTTTTTTTTTTCTTTTAATAGAAATAAGAAGAAAAAGATTCCACTGATGAATGGAGAGGAGGTGGACATGGACCTTTCTGCTATGGAGTAAGTTTGTTTGCTGATGTTTCTCAGTGTGAGACAGAGCCTTGTTCCCACTGTGTGTTTTTGGAAGGATTAGATAGCAAAGTTGTGCTTTGTTATATGACTGGTAGATTTCAAGTCATAAGTCAGATCACTTGTTGGACCTTGATAAAGAATATTTAACTAGCACTAGGATAGACAAGCTCCTAAATTCTTTGGCTAATTAAAAAAAAAAAAATCATTTTAGATTGCAAATGAATGGTGAAATGCTTCATACTGAAAAGAGTCTACTGGGTGAGGTCAGTTGAACGTTTATGGAAGCAAATTCTTGCTTAATGTAAATACTTATTTTACCCTTCCAGATTTGGACCAGTGTTGCTTTCAGAAGCACTGAAGGTGTTGATAGTTTGTTTAGCGGCTGATCAAAGTAAACTCTTTTCATGGAAACTAATGGTGTCTCATTGAAGAAGAATGGTTTGCTCTTTGAATTGTTCCTTATAAGACAAACCTCATCTAAAATATGAATAATTTTATAGGGAATCATTTCGTTGTTCAAATTGCTGTTATAACTTCCACTCAAACGTTTACTAATAATATAGATTTTTAAATTGTATTTAACAGCCTTTAGCATAAGTATTTGTAACTTGATTTTGTGTTCAAGTTACCTAGTATATTGTACTCAGATCCTAATGGTCTTCTTAGAACTGCCTTTGAAAGGGCATATGATTTTATGCAAGGCACTTATGCTTTACCTGTTAGTGCTCTCAGAAGAGTGCTGCTCAGCTATGACAGTTCTGGTGTCTGAGGACAAAGGTTGAAATGTACTGAGATTACGCAGTAGTTTATCATGAATAAATGTCTGTTGGTTAAAAATAGTGAAATGCGGCATACACTGACGTGTTTGGGATTTGGAGAGTTGCCCTGGGAGACTGTAGAATTGCCATCTTAGGAGCAGTAGACAGGATGAAGTGACTTTCCAAAGTTCCTTCTAACCTTAATTCTTTTACAGTTCTTGGACATTTCAAATACACTTAATAATTTGAAAATAATTCAAAAATCAAAACATCTTTTGACATTCTACAGCCTTGAAATGTTGTAGGCTATTAATGTTTTTCATGTCTGTCTTAGTGCTGATTCCCCTTTGCTCTGGATAAGAATAGACCCTGATATGTCGGTACTGAGGAAGGTAGAATTTGAACAATCTGATTTCATGTGGCAGTATCAGCTTCGATATGAGAGAGATGTGGTTGCACAAGAAGAAGCCATTCTGGCATTGGAAAAGTTCCCTACACCAGCATCACGACTTGCACTGACCGATATACTAGAACAGGAACAATGCTTCTACCGAGTGAGAATGCTAGCCTGCTTCTGCCTTGCAAAGGTGAGGTTGTATGGATGGGAATAAGGAAAGAAATCTGCTAGACGCTAAAGGATTTGAAAATGGGTCAAAATTCACCACAGTACTTAAATTGGCTTGATTGTGTAGCCTCTTAAAAATGTTTGCCAGGTATTTTTAACTTGACTGATTTGAAAGGAAAGTGATATTATTTTAGTCTGTAAATGGAGACTGCAGAAGGCTTTCATAATTGGTAAAACTGAGATGTCAGACATGAAAACCACAAGAGATTTTTCCAGATTTCATTAAGTGGCAAAAATAAAAGACTTAATATTTTTTAGAGCCAAAATGCTTTCTTTTTTTGTTTTACTGGGTAGTTCCTTGGCCTCTCTGTTGAGAAACCTGAAGTTCTGAAATTCATCTGTCTGTCTTAGGTGAATTCAGATTCCTGCTCTGTATTGTGTTGAATAGGGTGCAAGATAAATACAGTGTTGGTCTGCAATTAAAAATTCAACAGCCAGATAGTTGCCTTCCTTGAAAAAGGAAGATATTTTTTGTTTAGATACAAAATTAACATTAAGATTTTAAAGTAGAGATCCTTATAAAATATCTGAATGGAAACAGAAAAGAATAAACAAGAAATTTTGAAAAGGCACATTACTGGTGTAACTTACTGACATACTTTTATTGGCCCAAAGGCATACTAACTGTCAGTTTCTAGAGGTTGGGTTATTGCTGTATAACTTTCTTTCTGCTGTATACTCGTATAGAAATACATACTTTGGCCATATTTTGAAAATCAAAATCGAATAGATGCTTAATAGTATATTTTAATATTATGAAACATTGATGTAATACTAACAGTTTTTGTGCTGGAATGAATACTGATGCTACCTGATTCAGAATATTATTTTCATAATGAATTCATCTGGAATATTTAGAAGTGGAGATGCATTCCACAGGTGAATATTAAAAGAGCAGTTGTCAAAGTGTTGAAATTCAGTGTTTTTTTCTGTCTTTACATTGAAATCGTATGCATTTGCCTGCAGTTAATCATAACCAGTTTTTATTAGTTGTATTTCTATGAAAATTGTATGAAATTGTAGTCCTAGAAGAAAAAAGTAAATAAAACAGCCAGGGTCTGGAGGTAAAGGCGGTTGTCTCACAGAAAGAAATGGTTAAAATTAGTGAGAAGTATGGCTGTGGTAGGAAATCAAGGTGAGGAGGCATGGAAGGATGGGTAGGGTTGTAGATACACTTGTCCAAGCTACCTAGGAGGAAAATGTACTGCATTCTGTTAGTAGCTCCACCATCAGGCTGCTAGTAAGAATTGCTTCGTAGAATCAAGGAATCATAGAACGGCCTGGGTTGAAAAGGACCACAATGATCATCTAGTTTCAACCCCCCTGCTATGTGCAGGGTCGCCAGCCACCAGACCAGGCTGCCCAGAGCCACATCCAGCCTGGCCTTGAATGCCTCCAGGGATGGGGCATCCACAACCTCCTTGGGCAGCCTGTTCCAGTGCATCACCTCAGTTCAATTTTCAAGTATGTAAAAATTCAGGATTTCTGATCTTTGTTAGAAAAAGTTAAATCTCCCATGTTTCATTAGTGAGTAGGTTCTTTTTCTTAATTTGAGGCTTTTGGCTGGATTGTGGTTACTTTTCTGAAACATTCTAGGTGAACTTACATAGATACAGGAAAATTATAGGTGGTAATGCAGTTATAGAACCAGATTTACTGCTCTTCCTAAGTGTACTGCATCCTTTGTTGTAAAACAGCACTTCAACCAAGTATCCAGATAATATAATTAAGTCTTCATTGATGGTGTAAATATATGCGTAAGTGAGCCTGCAAACACTCACACACTGCTAAGTAGTTCATGGCAAATGACCCTACAGAGAAAGGTGGAATTAATGATGTTATGATGTTAATTCCAAGCTGGAAGCATGCTCATTTATCTACCTGTAGGTTGTGGTCTGCTGCAGTGCTGGGATGTGCTGTGAGGTTTAGAAACAACCACCAGCAAAACAAACTCCCAACAAGGAGGATTTCCAGAGCTATTCATGATAGTTACTTTTTAGGTCAAATAAATAGCCAGTTTTTGTGTGAAAAATGCAGAAATAGAGTTAAGATGGTGATTTTACTACTGTTGATTTAAATTGAAAATACTATTTTATATATAACTTTAAAAATTGGAAAAAAAAAAAAAATTAGAACATTTGTGCCCCAATTGTGGTGAATTGGGAATGTCTTCTTAATGCAGTAGTTGTAATATTTTTTGTTTGCAGTTTTAAGTTCGTCATCATGGTTTCTCTGTAGCCTTTGTGATTAATCTCCATCTGTGGGAAGATTTGTTATGTACATTATAGGAAAAGCTACACTTGTATCTATAGCTAAAGAACTTATTTTTGCAAAAGGGCTGCGCTGTTTTCTTTCTCCTCAGCTTTCCTTTAAAGGCTGATTTAAAAGGAAAATGTCTTTAGTAATGCCTCCATCTTACATAAGGAGAGATGGTGGTTTGATTGCTACCCATCTTCAAGTAACCGCTTGCTTTTCTTACTGCATGTGTAACGCCCTTTGGAATGAGATTACTTCATTTGGAAGTAAATCATCAAAATCATTTTTCTTCCATGCAAAAACATGTTTTCCTTACTTTTTGGAGAATGTTGGCCCCATTTGTTAACACGCTCACCATGCTCAGATACTCTTCCCTGCACACTCTCATTTCACAAATGCGCAAACCCCAGGGTGTTGGGAAGGCATAATAACAGTTTGTCTTTGTAGAACTTCACTTCCTTACCTCAGAACAGAGGATAGCAATATATTTGTCTCAGTACATTGTTTGATTGCAAACTAAAATTAAAGCTGAGTGGTATTCGCAGTGTTCAGAAGGCGTCTGGATGTGGTGCTACAAGGTATGGTTTAGTAGCTTAGTGGGTAGCAATGGTGATAGGAGGATGGTTGGACCAGATGATCTTGTAGATCCTTGTGATTCTATGATTCTGTGGTAGCTAACTTTCATTTTGCTTTAGGGGTGGTCTTTTAGTCTTAGAGTGGCTAAGGCCTAGTTGAAGTCTAGGCTGAGGTTACTGGCATGGTGAATTTGGGACGTTGGTATTGTAAAAACCTCTTCCATCACTGGCTTCGGTGGAGTCAGAAAATTTGGCTTAATAAACACAGAATATTCATCTAAATAGAAAAGATGAAATAATTAAAAGCAGAAGTTTGTCAATGAAAGGTGTTTGGATGCAGACATCTTCCAAGTGAAACAGTTACATAAAAATGTACATTTAATGTAAAGAAGATGTATTGGGGATGGCAGGGTAAACTTAGCTAATATAACATATTGTTGAAAATATGTTTGTGTTTGAAGGGCAGTACATTCCTGGCAATTATTATTTCTTATTTGGGGAAATTTCTGTTTCATTACAGCCAGTTTAAACTTACAGCAATGATGGTAATGTGATTTCCCTTTCCCCTAATTATATAGATTGCAAATTCCATGGTAAGTACGTGGACAGGACCACCAGCCATGAAGTCACTCTTTACCCGAATGTTTTGCTGTAAGACTTGTCCAAACATCGTGAAGACCAACAACTTTATGAACTTTCAAAGCTACTTCCTGCAAAAGGTAAAATTTGTTTTTCCACTGAACTCTTTAAATTAAATGTCAAAAAGAAAGTGCTCCTGTGGAGGACAACTGCTGGAACATGAATAGCATAGTCTCACTTTACTGATTCATTAAAAGTTGAAAATAACTGATTCTTTCCTATTTGATATCCTTTTCTTCCATCTTCATTAAGAAATAGTTAACAGAACTTCCTAGCATTTTTCTCTGAACAGTGGCACTTAAATTAGCAATTTCTTCAGAAGATTATAGTATGCATAATAATTAGTTGTAAATATTTGAGTTAGTTCTCATATAGTGTGTATTGCACAGTAACAAAGCTAATCACCAGGATGATCAGAGGGCTGGAGCACTTATTCTGTGAAGATAGGCTGAGGGAGCTGGGCTTGTTCAGCCTGGAGGAGAGAAGGCTGCAGAAAAACATCATTGCAGCCTTCCAGTATTTAAAGGGGATTATAAACAGGAGGGGAATCAACTTTTTGCAAGGGTAGACAGTGATAGAACAAGGGAAAATGGTTTTAAGCTCAAGGAGGGAGGGTTTAGATTGGATGTCAGGGGAAGCTCTTTACAGAGGGAGTCGTGAGGTGCTGGAACAGGCTGCCCAGACAAGCTGTGGACACCCCATCCCTGGAGGTGTAAAGGCCAGGTTGGATGGGGCCCTGGGCAACCTGGTCTCATAACAGATCTGGAGGTTGGTGGTGTAGCAGGGAGGTTGGAACTCAATGATCCTTTGGGTCCCTTCCAACCCAAGCCGTTCTGTGATCTGCTCTTGTAGGTGAATTTGTCATCCATCTTCATTAATTACATTGATTTCATTATGCAAATAAAATCTTATAAACTTTAACCTAAATTGGTGGCCTTTTTAGTTCAAGGCACTATGTAAATCTTCTTTCTGCCTCCTTTCCACTCATTGTCAACATCATGCTGCTGCAGATTCTTTTCATGTTACGCACTTTTCTTCCTGAGATGTATAGTTAGTGGTGTTCAGTGAATAACAACTAAAGCAAATGACAGTGGTTTTTCTCTCAAAGCTAACTTTATAATTATTGGATGACTGAATTCTTAGTTCACAGATATCATATTACTGATCAGAGAAAACTTAAATTTTATTTCTCTGTCCAAAACTGCTTTATCCTTCTTCCTACCCTTCTCTTTTTTGAATTCATTTGTCGTCTTCTGTTCTTTTTATCGTTGTTCATTCTCTCCCACTAAGTCTTAATGCTTTTGTCACTTAGATTTTTAATCTCATGTTCCAAATTTATAGTTCTGTGATAAGATTCCTGAACCTATTTGAGTGGATTCTAAAAGAAATATCTAGTGAGATTAATACCTATTTGTCTAATAATTCTTTAGGCACCACTGACTGTATTGGGTGTATACCTCTTGATCGTACATATCAGGCATAGACACCAGGTTCATACACAAACACTCAACTTGGATGTCAGTCTCAGAATGAATTTCACCATTTTCTTGGTTTCATTATTTTCCGTATCTTACCTTTTAGATAGTGCCTTGAATTGAGTCATTTCTTTTTCTGTCTGCTCTGCAACTGATTATCGAGCAATAATTGCATTGCTTTTTGAACTGGAAGTTGTGTAGCTTATGGTAAGTCTTTCAAAAAGAATTTAAAGAATTTTATTTTCAGAGATTTATTTCTACAAATCTAATTGCTTGTTTTCAGGGTATGGCTCTTGTCAAGGTGTAACTGTCATTTCACTGTTGTAAGAATGATAATTTTATTACACAGACTATGCCGGTCGCCATGGCACTTCTGAGAGATGTTCACAACCTTTGTCCTAAGGAGGTTTTAATGTTTATTTTGGATTTGATCAAGTATAATGATAACAGGAAGAATAAGGTAAAAAATGTGTTTTACTTTCTCACTTTTTTTGTTGGAGAATCTTAAAATTGATATACTGTATGATGTATTATGCCACGAATGAAAATACCTAGCTAGGAGAGTTGATAAAAGGTGATGTGCTGAACTAAACAGTACATGTTAAGGAATATTCTGTAGCTGACTTTTGAGGTGACATTTCTTGGTTGTTTCTCTTGGAGAAAGCTCTGTGCTTGTTGATTTATTAAGGATCTGCCTGTCTTCATTTGAACACATACTTTACTTGCTTTGGTTTTTATTTCATTAAGATCCATTTTTCCTTTCCTTTTTCTTTTTTGATAAAATGTGATGAAGGTTAACATTTTCTGAAAGTATGTAGCATTGGAAGTTAAGCACTTTTTTCCCATTGGAGAAGAGCGTATAAAAGAGCAAGGAAATAATCTTTTGTTAATGATATGTACAGAATAGAATGACCTACATCTAGTTAAGCAAAAGGTGAAGCTCGGTTTAGTGTTGTTTCATCACTAAACTGAAGCCCCTGAGTTGAAAGTATCATCTTGAGTTCCTTAGCATACAGAACACATCTAAAGGATGGTCCTTTAAGATCTTAAGATGATAAGAGGTTCCACCTCCCTAGTTTAAGAAGTCCAAAACTGCAAGGATGATTCCAAAGTAATCTTTGGAATTAAGTACCTGATGTTTCGTGGAACAAACCTGAAGCCTCTTAAAACTACACTTTCTAGTGTGTAGAAGCCAGGAGTACTGAAGTGGGAGGAAGGTGGAGAGGTAGAGTTCAGACATGAATGCTAACACCTGCAGTCACAGGACGGGCTGAGTTGTACCAGCTTCTCTCTACCACAAGGAAAAGATCCCACTTCACTTTTCCGTATGTCCCTTCTAAGCATATATTTGAAACATTCTGCTGTATCTGTCACTCTTTAGGCTTGCTTAGGTTAAATTAGCTGATACGCAAACTCAGTACTTCATTCTGCTTTTTTAATTTTTATTTCTTCTTATCATTTTATTTCTGTACTCTTGGTGTTTAGTAAATTGACGTGACCAATAAATGTCACAGCTAGCACAAGGGAAGGGCTTGGAACTGTGAGCCCAAGAAAAGGAGCAAATGCAGAAGCAAGATTTTCCTTGCTAAGCAGAAGTGAGGCATTGATTAGTTCGCTTCAGGGTCTCTTGAAGTGGCTACTTATATAAACCCTCTGATTTCCAGAGATGTCAGGCAACCATTAACCTTGATAACCTCTCTACTGAGTAGAGAGAGGGGCAAGTAGTTATGGGTGCTTGCTTTTAGAAAGAATTACTTGTATTTCTAAATTTGGAAAGTTTTTAATACTTGGCTTTTCAATTTTTGTAAAATAATGTATTGCTATTAATATGCTTGTATTCCAGTGTGAAGATTAATGTAATACAAGGTAGTTTATCTACTTGCTCAAACTCAAATCCATTTTTCAGGACAAATTTGTTTAACTGTTTTGCTTTCTCACAGTTTGTCACTGTGATCTTATTCTGTAGCAGTGCTTTAACTTTTTAAGAATATATTTTGTTATATCTTGTATTTAAATGCTGTTTTTATCTAGTTTTCAGACAACTACTATCGTGCTGAGCTGATTGATGCCCTAGCCAACTCTGTGACTCCTGCAGTCAGCGTGAACAATGAAGTACGAACACTGGATAACTTAAATCCTGACGTTCGACTTATTCTTGAAGAAATTACTCGTTTCCTAAATATGGAGAAGCTTCTTCCTAGCTACAGACACACCATTACAGTCAGGTGTGGTTTAATAATCAATGAAACATGGAATAGCTTGGGCTGGAAGGGACCTCAAGGATTACCTAGTTCTAACCCCCCCCTGCAGTGGGCAGGGTTGTTAACCAAAATAGATCAGACTGCCCAGGAACACATCAAACCTGCCCCAGGGATGGGACATGTACAAGTTCTCTGGGCAGCTTGTGCCAGTGCCTGACTACCTTCTGAGTGAAGAATTTGTTTGTAACATCTAATCTAAACCTCCCCTCTTTCAGTTTAAATCCATTTCCCCTTGTCCTCTCACTATCTACTTGCATAAAAAGTCAGTCCCCCTCCTGCTTGTAAGCTCCCTTCAAGTGTTAGAAGACTGCGATAAGGTCACCCTGGACCCTTCACTTCCCCAAGCTAAACAATCCCTGCTCCCTCTGCCTTTCATCATGGGAAAGGTGCTTCAGCTCTCTGAGTGTCTTTGTGGCCCTCCTCTGGACTCACTCCAACAGCTCCACTTCTTTCCTGTGCTGCAGCCCCCAGGCCTGGGCACAGTACTCCAAATGGAGCCTGACAAGGGCAGAATACAGGAGGACAGCCACCTCCCTACTCCCTACTAGCTGCCCCTCTTTTGATGGAACCCAGGATACCATCAGCCTTCGAAGCTGCAAGAGCACACTGCTGGCTCATGTACAGCTTTTTGTTCATCAGAACCCATTTTGTTGTACACATACAAGAGAGCAGTCGCTACTTTTTTGGTTTTGGGTACTCTTCTGTAGTTACTGAGATTTTAGCTTACGTACTTTAGTTTTAAATGGCAAACTCTTCACTGTTTCCAAAAGTTGGTAGTGTAAGTTTGTCTTGACTACTCTGTTGTTCAAGATTAATCTCTATCAATGTAGACTGTTAAGAGCAGACATAAATTGATTGTGCTTTTGCTTCTTTAATGAGAAATTTATGAAAATTCTGCAAAAAGTATAATTGTAGCAATATCTATAGAGCATATAATGATAATCTGAGCTATTTTTTTCTGTGCAAGTACAGTTCTATTTAAATCAATCTGAAATTAACAATGAATTTTTCTTCAGTGTTTCTGCTTAGTTCATAGTTACTCAGTGCTGTGTGTTTATACTATAGAAATAATTGTTGATTGCGGTAACTTAATAGTAGAGAAAGACTACTTGATTCTGAAGGAAGTAACTATATACTTTGTGGATGGCATTTTGGAAGCCTAATATAAATTTTCTTTCTTCTACTTCTAGCTGTTTAAAAGCTATTAGAGTGCTTCAAAAGAATGGTCACGTCCCAAGTGATCCTGCTCTCTTCAAGTCATACGCAGAGTATGGGCACTTTGTAGATGTCCGAATAGCAGCATTGGAGGCTGTGGTTGATTACACAAAAGGTACTCTTTCATCTAGTTTGACAATTTGTAACACTTGCGATGTAGTAAAAGGTTTAACTATTATCTTGTTAATGCTAGGTTGAAGTATCCTCCACCAGAAGAGCTTATGTTGATGTGTTGATAAGAAAGGCTAATAATGTAAATATTGAGAACATGTGAGCATTCTTTCTCAGTGTTTCATAAGTTGAATCAGACATCTGAAGTTTTGAAATAATGAGTAGACTATATGATGAGTAGTGGTAAGGGACGCTGAGGGGTGTTGCTGATTTCTTTTAACACCATTTCTAGTGGTCTTGATTCAGTTGAGTTCAGTGATAATTAGTAGTCAAAGTTCTTGGTTTTGCTTCATCTTCTTACTATTCTCTGTTTTTTTTTTCATGTGCGCATTTTATAACTCTACATTTTGGAAACTTAAATTATTCTGATGAGTATTGGTTTGTTCTACCTTGCCATTCATTATACACAGCTGATATGAAATGTTTCTGTTTCCTAACATGATAAATATAGTTGACCACTGGAGATCTCTGGAGAAAAAAAAATACTAAATAGCTTTCTTGAATGTCATTTTGTAGTTGAATTTCAGTCCTGAGAGATTTTCTAGATGGAATTGGAAGCTAATGATTTTCATGTATAAAATTAAGTACCAGATTGTAATTCAGCAGTCGTTTTGGATCTGTAACACACTGTATATGTACCATTTGATACCCCTCTGAGTGGCAGGACAAGGGAAAGTGGTTTTAAGTGGAGGGAGGGAAGATTTAGGTTGGACATCAGGGGGAAGTTCTTTATTATGAGAGTGGTAAGGTGCTAGAACAGGCGGCACAGGGAGGTTGTGGATGCCCCATCCCTGGAGGTGTTCAAGGCCAGGTTGGATGGGGCCCTGGGCAGCCTGGTCTAGTATTAGATATGGAGGTTGGTAGCCCTGCCTGTGGTGGGGGGAATGGAGCTCTGTGGTCCTTGAGGTCCCTTCTAACCCAGGCCATTCTATGATTCTATGAGTGATGCCCAGATAGAATTCAGAACTCTGTTGATGCTGTGCAGCACTCTTTCTGTTATGTTCCTTACTTTGTTCCTTCTTTCATAATTAGTGGAAAGATTTGTTGGAGAATGGAAAGCTTACTCATCAGCCTGCTTCCTTTAGAGTAATCGTCTCATTAATTCATCCCACCATTTGGAAAGACAAACTGATAAAAATAATGTTTTCTTAGTAAATTCTTGACCTTTTATGGTTATTGTTTGTATGTAATGGCTGACTTGGGTAGGAAAGGAAAGTGCTTGTATTAGAATAATAGAATCACCAAAGTTGGAAAAGACCTCCAAGAATATCTAGTCCAATTATCCACCTACCACCAATGTTTCCCCACTAAACCATGTCCCTTAGGACCACATCTAAATGTTTCTTGAACATCTCCAGGGACAATGAGTCAACCACCTCCCTGGGCAACCTGTTCCAGCACCTGACCATTCTTTGCAAGAAGAAATTTTTCCTGAGATTCAAACTGAACCTCACCTGGCCCAACTTGAGGCCATTCCCTCTTGTCCTAATGCTAGTTATGTAGGAGAAGAGGCTGACCCCTGCCTCTCCACAGCCTCCTTTCAGGTAATAATAGAAGGCAATAAGGTTTCCCCTGAGTCTCCAACAGACTGAACAATCCCAGTTCCCTCAGCCATTTCTCATAAGAATTGTGCACCAGACTCTTTACCAGCTTCGTTGCTCTTCTCTGGACATGGTCTTTCTTGTAGTGAGGGCCTAAAACTGAACACAGTACTCAAGGTGCTGCGTCACCAGAACTCTGTACAGGGGAATGATCACCTCCCTGCTCCTGCTGGCAATACTGTTTCTTTTACAAGCCAAGATGCCATTGGCCTCCTTGGCCATCTGGGAGCGCTGTGGCTCGTGTTCAGCCGAGAGTCTGTTTACACTCCTAGGTCTGTTTTCTCAGCACAGTCTTACAGCTGCCCTGCCCCAAGCTTGTGGCATTGCCTGGGTTTGTTGTTGCCAAAATGAAGGACCCAGCAGTTGGTCTTGTTGAATTTCATCCCATTGGCTTCAACCCAGCTATCCAGCCTGTCCAGATCCCTCTGTAGTGCCTTCCTACCCTCAGGCAGATAAGCACTTCATCCCAACCTGGTGTCATCTGCAAACTTAATGCCTTTATCCAAGTCATCACTAAAGATACTAAATGGGACAGGCCTCAGTACCAGCCCCTAGGGAACACCACTTGTGACCACTCACCAACTGGATTTGACTCCATTCACCAACACTTTTTGGGCCACACCATCCAGCCAATTCTTTACCCAGCGAGGAGTGTATGGGTATGTAGCATGGGCTGCCAGCTTCTCCAGGAGAATACTGTGTGAGACAGTGTCAAAGCTTTACTACAGTCAAGATAGACTACGTCAGCAGCCTTTCCCTCATCCACCATGAGGTCACTTATCATAAAAGAGATGAGGTTGATCAGTCAGGACCTGCCTTTCCTGAACCCATGCTGACTGGGCCTTATCACCTGGTTGTCCCACAAATGCCATGTGATCTCACTCAAGATGATCTGTTCCATAACCTTCCCTGGTACTAAGGTCAGGCTCACAGGTCTGCAGTTCCCCAGATCCTCCTTACAACCATTCTTGTAGATGGGATTTATGTTGGCAAGCTTCCAGTGCTCTGGGACCTCTCTGGTTGACCATTGATAAATGCTAAGTATTGTGAAGTAATATATTACATCTTTGAAAGAGCTGATCAAAAGGGATGAAGGGTAAGTAAGGTAGAGTAAGTTGCCCAAAATATTCTACAGATACAGGACAGGAAAACTCAAATTGTAAAAAATAGTAGAAAGATTACCTGAAGAAATTGAGCTAAGTGGAAGTTTTGACTGAGCTTGCTGTGAGGTCTGGAAATAATGGATTATAGAATTCCAGCACTGTACTACCTTGCCAACAACTTCTTCTCTAATGATGAGGTAGCAGAAATAAATAGATATCTGCCACAAAGTCAATACGATTCCCCATACAGTCTACTATCTTAACTGACTGTTGGTGTTGTTTCTCTAATACAACCTCAAATAAAACCAAACTTAGCTCTTGCTCCTGCTGTTAGACTAAGTGGCTTTCAGTGTAAAAGTAAATCTGAAAGCTCTGTGTGCTAACAAAATCCAGCTACCCATTGTAGAAGTTAGAAGGGTTTGTCTAGCAAGGCCCAAAGTCTCTGGCTTTGGAAGAAGAAAGGATGGGCCATCTTGTGCCAAGATGTCTGATTCTCGTCATTCCTGGTTACCTGGTTTCCAGTTCATACTGGATGTGAAACAGCAGATATCAAATGCCTGTTGCTTGTGCCAAAGCTGCCTTTTTAACAGTTTGTATAAAGGGAGCTGACCGATTTTGTTATTTCCATAAAAAGAAAAGTCTATATTTTCTGGGGCGGTGTGGAACTCCCATGTTTTTCTATCAACTCTCAGGGCAGAAATAGCACTGCTTTTTTTTTTTTTCTTTTCTTTTTTTTTCAAGTTACTTTAAAAGAAATAATTTCTCCATGGAACAGAAGTTGTTGTTTTCTTTGCTGTTAATAGTAGGCTTTTTCTGAAATGCTTGAGGCAGCTTATAAGGACGTGGGCAGTTAATCAAAACTTGAAGCGAACAGATTTTAGTGACATTTTTAAAGGTAGCTTTTAATGGTTCAGTGACTATTAGCTGTTATGGGTATACTTTCAAGAAGTTGTGTATTATTAAAGGTAACTACAAACTGTCCTCAGTAAATATCCATGACTACCCAATTGCATGAATGAAAATTTCAGGTCTTGCAGGTGCTCTGCTGCAACTGAGAAACTGACATCAGGGTAATAAGATTTATTTTCCTAAAGATCAGGCTAAATTTATCACTGCTCCCCAAAATGTCATCTTGCTATACAGATTTGAGGAGTAGGTTAAAAGCATTAGTAGCAAATCTTTGGAAGTCTAGCAGGCCTGCTTTATAAGACAAATGTTAGAGCAGGCATACTTTACTTCAAGCACAAGTAGGTTGAGGAAACAAAAAAAGACTCCTCTAACCACAAAAGCTATTGTGCTTCTTGATTCTGTTATCCAGTTCTATCAGCCTAAAGGATTCAAGTGGCTCATTCTCTTACCACGAACCATTTAAAAATCCTTTTTTTTTGCAGTAAAAATGATTTCAGCTTTCTTACGATTATGATTTAATGTCTTCGTACATGTTCTGTTTTTCTTGCTGCATGGTTATACAATATTACTTTTCTTCCATGCAAAACAACTTCTGTATGCAGTATTCTATCTGCCTCTATTCCAAGCAGAGTAGCTGCCAGGAAAAGCACTGTGTATGGAGTTAAGCGCAGGCAGCCTCTAATCCCTTCAAAGCATGTCCTGTGCATAGCTTTTTAAAGGCTTCCCAGATTTTTAAGGCAAATCTGCAACTGTGGTCCTGGTCTGTTGCATCGTTCAGAATCAACCCAAACTGCATAACCGTGATCTGAATGGTGCAGAACATAAGCTAGTAAATCCCATTTAGAGGCAGAGAATAACAGCCTGGTCCTATCCCTCATCAGTGTCAGCAGTTCTGCTGTGGCTAGATTGCAGGAAGAGCAGAGCTAACTTTCAAGCTGCCTGCTAAAGACTCTGTTCAGCAAAGACAACTGTTTAAATACGATGATTTTGTCTTTGTGTCAGGCAGCATTTTCTAAGAAGCATATGCTGATAAGACTCAAAATATATTTTAATTTCAGAGTATGCTGATTTAAAAAAAAACTAAAGAGGGCTTCAGAGTATGCTTAGAGCTTGATGTAAGCCTGACATCTTCCTCTTTCTACCTGGTTTTATAGATAATAGTCACTGATTGTTTTGTATAAGAACTGTCTATTCTCTGTTCTATATGGAAAATATAGTGTAGATTGTTGAAAGGATATTTGGATGTGTTGGTACTGTGTGCTTCTAAAGTAAAGAAGGTTGTTTTCTCAGTGATCTTCATAACTGGCACTCATGACAAAGTCATGTGCTAAGAATCAGAGTTGGTAGTTACTGAACAACTTGGGTGTGAAGGAGTTATGTGCATATTTCTGTTTTGCTGTGAAGTTAAACCATGTAAACCTCCTTTTACTTTGAATTTGCATTATAATTAATGAAATTTTGGCTGTGGTAATTCAGGCCTCTCGTGCTAGCTAATACAGGAAGCCATGACCATCTTGTACAAACTTCTGTTTTTCTGTCTATTTATAGCTGTTTTATTTTATTATTTGCAGTTGATAGGAGCTATGAAGAACTACAATGGCTGCTCACAATGGTTCAGAATGATCCTGTACCCTACATAAGGTTAGTGAGTTGGTGTTTTTACTAATGCTGGACCTACTACATAAATTCTTGCTTAGGACTTGCTAGAATAGATCCAGTGCTTAGCTGCTTGATACTTTACAAAAAACAGTTTGTTTCCTTGTTGTTTTACATAAATGGAGGTGCATTATGATGCTTCAGCAGTTGACACCTCAGAAGTTAATGTACATGGTTCTTATTCTCCCTTACGTTATTTTTATCTTTCATGTTCTGTTCCTCTGGTGAATACCTGAAGTTAGAAATCATTTCCTAATCATAAATGACATATATGTCTGATGTTGCATATGGCAAGAAGATGTTGTGATATTTATACAGTTGTTGAGACATAACACGTACAATGCTTTGCCAGCCATGAGTGTAAAGCAATTGTTAGACTGTAGATGGGGTGAAAGGATAACATATGAAAATACAGCGTAGCTTCTAGTATTTCCTGTTTCAACTTCATTTTCAACATTGAGTGATTTTATATTATAGCACATTCATTATGAAACTTTTAACATTTTAGTTCATAATGGTTTTTCTTCGACGGCATTTTCCTTCTATGGTTACCATTACATCACTGAATTTCAGAGTTTAATAGCATTACTTTTTTTTACTTTTTTTAGCTGCTTTCTTAAAAAATAAAAGTCATCGTTGTAAGACTATCATCTATTTTTTTCTATCATTCTTGTTAATAAAAGTAGGTACGGTTTGAGTCACTAATGGAGGCATAGCTTCAGTCCAGGAAGGAAATTTCAGTTTGATTCTCATTAAAAAAGATTTGGTTTAAATTTTGAAGAGTGCTATGTGTAAGCCTCTTCTGAAAGGAAGAAGAAAAAAATCAGAACTGATCGAGTTTTCTTGTCCTAAATATAATAACACAGCAAGGGGAAAGCTTCCTATCCAGAGGGTATAGTTAAAATTGGAACTCACAGTTATTATGAGATGTTTCTGAGGCTAGGTTTAAAGTGAAAAACTCTGTTTGCTTTCAGTTCAAGTACATAAACATTGTAAATAAATACAGTAAGCGTGGAATTTTTATACACCCATGCAACTTAAGAGTGACAGTTTTCCTTTCCAGAAGGACGTGCGAGTTGCTGTTTTTGTTCCTGTCATTTGCATCACAGTCATAAGAATTTAAAATATTTAAAAATCCTTTGATGGCAGTATGAAAGCAGTTTATTTGTCAGCCTAACTCCATCTTGTCAGCATGCAAAAAAGACTGTAGTTAAACTGAATGGTATAATACAGCCTACAGTTTTGTACCTAACTGTTAAGGAATGATGTCTGGTAATAACGCGTTGTTGCGGCTTGCTTTTTGTTTTGAAATTATTTACTAATAAATCTGTCTGAGTATGTTGTGTGTTTAAGAAGTCTGGTTTGTAAGAATGTTGCAAACGGAACAGGCTTTGTATTCCTAATGTGTTTATTTGGATTTAATAAAAATCCTTTTTATTTTAGGCATAAGATTCTGGATATGCTAACTAAGAATCCACCTTTTACCAAGAACATGGAGTCACCTTTATGTAATGAAGCTTTGGTAGATCAGCTTTGGAAACTGATGAATTCAGGTTGGTTTTCATTTCTTCAATGTTGTAAGATTGATAGAACTGGAAAATTCAATTTCTGCAGTTCTCATTCACATACCTCCTGAACTTAGCGATGCAGGGTACCACTGAACATGTTTTTCATTATTTTCTTTAATCCTGTAGTGTGCTTTGATACACTTTGGCATAAAATTATTCTTTGACCCAGATGTTCACATGAAATGTTTTCCTAAGTGAAGCTGTATGTTTTTCCTTTTTCTTTACGGTTAGCACAGATTAGGCAGTCTCTTTGCCCTGTCTTACCAAATACTAAGAGAATATAAGAGGGTATCATTTGCATAGATAATTTATTAGAGATTTTTAGAAGAGTATTGTGAACCTCAAACATAGTTTGCCTTCTTTGATTAGGAAAGGTGCTAATGAGATGAGGGTTTACATCTTTACCATTGAGCTGGTTTTCATTACTGAAGCAGTTTTATCCAGACCTGACAAACTGCCCGTTAACATCTGTTACATTTCTACAGATTACATATAAACATTTATATAGGTTTTTTAGGTCATTGAAGGCTGCCTGTTCTCTATGTGTCATTATTTTGAGTGTTTAAAAGTTCACAGCAACGCTCCAGGGGTTGAAGCCAGGAGACTACTGGTAGTTCAGTTTTGTAGGATTTGCCAAGTGTCAGGCACAGAAAATAAACAGTTTTGATGTTCCCATCAGAGAGTTTGTTTTTCCTTTTTCTTGAGAGAAGAGAGCGTGCAGTGTTTCTTGCAACCATTACTGCTTTTCACAAGTAACAAGCAGGGTATACATTCTTATTATGATTCATGGGACTTAAACTACCTAAATTTCAATGTATCGTGATGACATAATGTTTCAATTTATTTTCTCTCAGGCATAAGGTTGGCATTCCAGGGTGTCCAGAAAGGTAATGTTAGGGTGAGACAAGCTAGTAACCAGCTTTAAAACTACATGATTTGAATCATGAGTTGTTTTCATTTAAAGTAAGCAAGTACTAGAAAATTGACTCTGATAGATGTAATTTTTTTCTTCTGTGTGAAACCTTATCGACTTAATGGAGGTTGCAGTCTCCAGTGATTGCTGAGAAATTCAGCAACCGATTTTATTTGATCTTAACTTTTCAGCTGGAAAAGGAGAGAGATACTGAATGGGAATTCATGACATTTTAAGAAGCTTTAGTTTGATAAGTTGAGCAAATTATTTAATATTAAAATGGTTTTAACAGCAATATTTGTGAATGTGTCATTCTCTGGAAATTATTTTAATGTTAGAGATGTCCAAATTAATATACTTGTCATTTTTTCCTTACCCAACTGTTCATGAGGCTTAGGAGAATTTCTTGTACCTGGGTTTTGTGCGTACAACTAAGCTTACGCAAAACACTGTTTAGTCCCATGAAACTCAGTATATACAGGGATAGGTCTTAGAATTTTATTTTTTGATGTCTTGAACAGCCACGTTAACATGGCAGTTGGCACATCTGTGTCTTGTTTACCAGATATAGTTCTATTCCTGCTGTGGAACAGTATGTCCAATAAACTTGCAGTCAGTAAAGAGCTGGGCTGAGTTAGCACCAGAATCCCTGTTTGCAGCATCGCACCAGATGTTACTTTCTGTTCTGGTGGGTGCCAAGCGTGCTTTGACCATTTGTGTATGAAGATACAGAAGGAGTACAGAGCTTGTGGTGAAAAACAAATCAGTGAAGCAACATATCTCCAATTTGAATACAAAATGAAGTATTGAATATCCAGTGAAGTAAATGACATAATAGTCCTGTAATCGTTAGACATTAAAAAAGAAGTTCACGCGTTGCTGGTTTGTGCTCTCTCTCAGTGTGGTTTTCAGAGGTTACAAATCACTGTCATATTTAAAGCTCGTACTGAATTTCATGGAATGCATAGACAATCATGGCCAAATCTTGTGGTGTGTGAGACTGTGGTTTGGTTTTTAAAAAAAAAAAAGTTCTACTTAATTGACCAATAGTAAAACCTAAAGAGAAACTTTTATTTCTAAAGCATTATGTTTTCCTTTATTTTATTGAAAACACTTAGTTTTCCAGCTAAATATTGAATCTTGTCATACTAAACACATTCAGCTTATAACTTACTGCTTTATTTAAAACAGCATCTGACAGATGAATTTGAATAAACAAAAAGAGGCAGGAGTAAAGAGGGAGGTGTGTGCCAGAAGATGTACGTACTTTGTTGGATTCAAGTTGCTTTAAACTGTCTTCCTTGTGGCATGGGAGAAGATTGTACCTTATATTAACAATGATCTCTTCTGGATTTTAGGAACTTCCCATGACTGGAGATTACGGTGTGGTGCTGTAGACCTCTATTTCACGCTTTTTGGCCTCAGCAGACCTTCGTGTTTACCACTGCCAGAGCTTGGACTTGTTCTTAATCTGAAAGAAAAGAAGGCTGTGCTTAATCCAACCATTATCCCTGAATCGGTGGCAAATAATCAGGAACCTGTGAATACTGCTAACAATCACGGACAGCCAGTAGTATTTCAGAACACTGTAAGCACAAGCCATCTGCATACGTCTCATTCATCTGGCTTTAAGTCAGTGCACTGGTTACTGATGTCATTTTGTATTGTGCTCAAGCTGTCTTTGCACCTTATTGTTCTTTATTCCATCCACTTAAAAAGCTGACGCATTCCAAACCTCTTTTGAATTAACTGTTTTGCGTATAATATGCAAACTTCTTGGTTTTTTCACCTCTCATCATTTATATTCTTTATAAAACTACATTTTTCCTGTATTGTTTATGAGACACGAAGTGGTTCACAGAAATGTTTGATGCTGTTATGAAGTTTTTTTAATTAGACCAAGACTATTGCTTATAGGCAAGTTATGCAGTTTTACCAAACAAAAGCTTTAATCAGTAATTCCATCAATATTCTATTATATCCTAAAATACATAGATACACCTCTTTTTAAACAGCTTTAAGAGATAGAAAGTTGGAACTTTTAGTAGTTCTTCATTGAACACTTGAATTTGCCTACCTAGTGCTGTGCTCTGAAGGATTTGTAACAACTTCTGAAAAGCTGCATATGTTCCGTTTGAGATCTTCCAGGCTTTTGAGGTTTCAGTCCTAACGCTCAGTCCCTGATGTAGGTAGAAGATGGATCTTACAAGCTGTTCAAGGTGTCCATTTTTTCAGAATAGTGGCCACTGCTGTAAGACTAAGTCTTTTTGTAGGACAAAGTTGATTAGGAGACAAAAATCTCAATGTATATGGAAATAAGAAGTAATTTTCTTTACAGTTTCAAATTTATTTTTGATAGAAACTGCTTAGGAGTAAATCCTGAAAGAGAATGTGAACGTATGAGTAGCACATTGGAAACTACTCTTTCCACCCTTTTGAATGGGATTTTTTTTACTATTGCTATTTTTATGATTATCAATCCCGTAGTTCACGTCTAAAATCACTTTTGTTCAGAAGGATACGGTGTGCAAATTACCAGAGTACCATGCCAGCTATTTCCAGCAGGGGGAGAAAATGATGACTGCGTCATATCCTTACAGCTACCCTACTTATTTGTAGAACATGTAATAAGTCTTAAGTAATTACACACACACATCAGAATTCAATAACGGGACATTTTGTTGCCAGATTTTAGGTTGCAGTTCAGTGAATATCCAAAATTTCTTTAGGAGTCAGTGTGTCTTGATGAGAAAAAAAAATTCCTCTCAATGCTTCTTCTTAGACTTTCCCTCAGTACAGTTGTTTCTGCACAATGAGCTGGATCAGGAGATGATCTGGTTGAAAAATACTTTATGAACAGTTATTTCCTTAGTCTAGTTCTTTATGCATTTATGCAAATGCCTGTGGTGGCTTAGGACAGAAACATGTGAGAAAGGGAAAGGAGCTCCTTTAAGTGTCACTGCTGGCTTAAGCTGAATACAGAGTGTTAGTATAAGCCTCAGTTCATGCTTCGTCCCTCGTATCTTTTCTGTAGCCTCATCTCCAGTCTCCTACTTTGCATAGATGATCATATTAACACACCTAGAACTGCGTTTCCTCATTTAAAAAGAGCAATGGAGTAATATAAAAACTCTTGCATCAGTCAAAGCTCACTCTACAGTATTTCACAAGTGTTATGTGTTGGGTTAAATAGTAAGGATATAAAGGGGGAAATACCTTTAAAAATTAACAGGTGATAGAATATATGAGACTAACTAGATTCCTTAAAGCAGTGTATTGCGTGTGTTTTGAGAGCACAAATGAGTTCAAATCAGTGCTGACAGACTGTTTTGATCTTGAATGTGCTGGGGATCGTGAGAATTACCCACTTCATAAAACTCAGTTTCAATTGCTCAGGGCAAGAATTTTTGGAGTACCCTATGTATAACAGAGGAAGAGCAGTTCAGATGAACAGTACATACTCTTTAGAGTCTGTTGTATGGCTTTTATTTAGCTTTCAGTGGGCTTTTAATAATGCTTACTTCTACAGATACTTATTTTTCATTCCCTATTTCATGAATTAGACTTGTTGAAGCACCTGTCTCCTGTTCTAATGACTATATGTCTAACTTATTAGACTCTCCTGTTATTTTTATATTCCTCTGACCCTCGTTCTGTTGCTTATCCTAGCAGTAATTAACAAAACAGTTTAATTTTTTTGATATATAAAAAAATAACAGGTTATTATTACGCATTCTGACTTGTATTCAACAAAGGAAGCCTTAGTTTTTAAAGCAAATCAGAAGAAGGCTCAGCAAAATCCCGTGTGTAGATGAGAGGCTGTCACAGCTTTTCAGCAGAGATTTGGAATGAGGAGAGTCTACGGGGCACAGATTTATAGAAAGGCCATTCAGAAGCAGCGAATGTTGTTGCACACCAACAGTACCATGATTGTGAGAAGGGACAGAAAAGATGCCAATGCTAGATATGCAGAGGGAGCAGGAATAGAAGTAAAGAGAAACCATGTTTGTAGGAGAGGTTGGCACAAATCCATACAGGGTTTTAGAAAATACTTTTTGCCAGAACTACAGGGAAAACTTTGTTCAAATCACCCACTTACTCTGAAGTGCTTTCAGCTGTCAGGTCTTTTTTAGGCTGAAACATGGCTCTTGTTATCTTCTAATTTTGATCTTTTAATGCTGCTTCAGGAGGATGATCATCTTATTAAGGAAACAGCATCCAGCATTTCTGGTCATCAGCAGGGGGTGAAGAGGAAGGCTGATATGCCACTCGGGTCTCCATTGGAGCCAGGGCAAATACTAGAGAAGAATGAAGACAGTAAAGTCAAACTCAAAATCAGAGTAAGAAATGGAAATTCAACTTGATCAATATGCAGGGTATTCAGAATAACAGCAGCGGCTTCTGCTGGCTTTCCTTAAAGCTGTGTTCAAACAAAAGACGTGTTGTGTATATGTGTACAGTAGTTGTTACGCTTACTTTGGCAAAATCATTTCCCATCAGATGTTTTATTGGCTGGCAAGAACTCAAGTTGACAGTTCATGTTCTTGTTCATACAGCTTCACGGTAAATCAGAAAGAAGGGTAGACATGGACACTTTTTGATTTTATTCAATTTTTATACCTTTGCAGTGGTAGATATCACCTCCTTTCCCTCTCACCCCCAGTTTACCTCAAACCAAAATATTTTAAATTCTACATAGTTATATTCCTGAGAATTTATTATTAGCATCTACTTATTTTTTTCCCCAATATCTTAGTTCTCAAACTCTCAAGAAGAGGAGGAAATTGATATGGACACGGTTCATGACAGTCAAGCCTTTATTTACCATCATTTGAATATGCTGGAGAGACCATCAACACCAGGTATGACTAAATTTATTGTTAAATGATAATATCACATTTTCAACTTAATATATGTTATCTATATATAATATATAATATATATATATAATATGTATAAGGTAATATATGTTATCTATATATAGGTAACTACGTACTTGTGTACTTTCGTACATATCTAAGTAAAGCAAGTGTGCATCAGGTTTATAAGAGTAAAAAGCTTAGAAATGAATTAAATAACAAAAATTGGGATAGAACCCCAGAAATAATGAAATGAAACTTACTTTGCCATAGTTGTGATCTTAAAAAATAATAATGTTGGTGATTGTCCTTTGGAAGAAACAACAGTCTCTTTTTCTTAACAACTTTATGACTTAGCTTAACTTCAGTAGTTCAGACTTGTAAGCCTCAGAGGGCTTTGTAACATTGAGAAGACTGCATCTACAAATATATCATTACTGCATCTTTTTGCTATTACTGTTTCAGTGACTTTGTCATATTTGACAAAACTGCTTGTTAAAAATGCACTTCTTAAATACCTCTAGGCAGACTGAACTTTGTTGATGAGGTTCTGCCTTCTTTCTTCGCCTGTCACAACTTACCAGTCAGTAGTCTTTGTTTCTCAGAATCTTTTAACCGTGTTTATAAGTTCAGTTACCAAATGCAGCAGTGAAGCTAAGCTGAGGTCGAGTGACTGTGTAACTAATCTTTCAAGATCTTGGGTAGTACACACCCCGCATTACGTCTCATGACTTTCAGATTGCAGTTCCTGCAGTGTGTAAAAGTTAGATGTTTGATCCTAGAAGTAGGATTCAGAGTACTTACCCTTTCACTTGTTTTTCTGTTTTTATCCAGTGATTGTCTAATGTAAAAAGACACAAAAAAAACCTTAGCAGCAGGATCTGGAACATTAGTTCCTCAGTTCTGTGCTCTGTGTCCTTAGCTATGCTGACAAGTGACCTCATCCGCATCCCCTGTGACCTGAGTGTTTCTGGCATTTTAGTGGCCTTGTTTTAGAGAAGGGCTAATGGATGTTCCTGTGCGAAGTATCCTGCTGAGGCTGGTGCCTAGGGTGCTGGCCAGGGATGTGGAAGCTGTAGGTTCATACTCCCTTTGGGCCTACAACTTACGTTGTACTTCCTTGGCAGATGCTCTAGTCGCTAAGGTTTGTTTTTTAATAAAAGGTAACTGCTGTCATTGCTCAGCTAACAAATTAAGTTCATATGGGGACATAAAACACAGGGAGGTCTAGTTTCTGGATTCCAGATGGCCTTTGGTTAATGTGTGCCTGTACAGCCAGTTCCACCAGGATGGATTTTCTGTTAGGTACGTGGGGTAGCGATACTCACAACGTTTTGCCTAAGTCATAGCCATCCTAGGAGAGAAAAGGAAAATGTACTTCCCCATGAGCTTAGGAGCGTAATGCCACACAACCTTTGTTTAAAACCTCTCAGAGCTGCTTTGAATTTTGTGTTACAGACAATCATTACATTTTCTGTTACAGCAAAGAATGACATATCCAGAGCACTCAAGCGTGAAGCTGATCCACTGAGGATTAGTATTTATAACTCTTACATGGTATTTTGCAACAGATTTACTAGACTTACACACTCTACGGGGTATAAAGTCATAAACAAAACTCAGCCAAGTACTTCACAAATAGGACTTACGGGACTCTCTGTCAGCCAGCTCTATGCTCCGTAATTATTTCATATTAAGGTTGTGCTTTAATTCAGAATGGATTAGAAGTGGAATAAGAGCCCATACACTGCTGCATTTGTAGACCTACAGCATATAGGAAAATCTACTTCGAGTGTCACTTATGTGCCTTCTCTGCTGTTTAGGCATTCGGTACACTGCAATACATTCTCTCATCTAGGTAACAAATGGGACAAATGCTGATTTTTTTCATTTTTAATGAAAGCATTACTTTGAAAAACTTCAGATTAATTTCTTTGTGTGTGTGTGTGTGTGTGTGTGTGTGTGTGTGTTTGGCTTATGCCCTTACAAACAGTTCCACTGCAGATACTCCTTGCTTCTGAAAGTTCGCCTGTTTCTTATTCATAGCATTTTTCTTAGAAGCAGAAATGTATGAATTTCAGACTGAGTAAATAGTGACAGTTCAGTGTTTAGGAAATATCATACTTGGGGGAAAGAATTTCAAACAGATGGGGAAAAATAAAAGCATACATAAATAAGATAGAACACTTGTGTGTGAATGGTTTTACGGAGGAATCGCAGATAGTATTCCCTGAGGACCTTTGAATTGTTAATTGTTCGCAGGCACGACAAAGGATGGGGGTACACTTCAGTGAGTGGTTATTGCGAAACAGATTTATACAGGTTCTGAAATGGTCTCAGGATTTTCTTACCAAATCTGTAAGGTCCTATAATCTGCCTGAGTACTGTGACTCTTACTTGGAAGGCAGTGAGCAATTAGTCCGCACTTAATTTTCATCTCACAGCTGTGGGTTATGTCCCCACATGTCACATGAAGTGTTAGGTCATCAGCCAAGCACATCCCGCGAGGAGCAGCTGCAAGGAGGAAGCTCATGTTGGCTCTAAATGCTGCTGTATCTGTGTATTCTGTTTTTACTTTCCTCACACTGCCCCTCCCTCTGAGCGATAATTTGGATTTGTTCAAGTTGATACAATCCCCATAAAGCCAATAAAATATTTATATTTAAAAGCATTTTTTTCTGTGTGCCTCTGCGCATGGGTATTAAAGTTCAAGGTACAGACCTGCTTCAAGGGCAGTAAAAGCAGCCATGTACTACAGCTCTTTCAGGATTACAGGTTTCAGTCTTGTGATTACAGCACCTTTGCTTTTACACAAAGTGGTTTAAATTCTACTAAGGATAATAGAAGTGTAGATTCTGATAGTTCTATGGGAATCGGAGCATTTTGCAGGAAGTTATTAAACAAAACTGCATTATTCAGCCAGTGCACAATTCATGTTCTGTTGATCGTTTTTGAAGTACCAAAAACTTAGTAGCTTCTTTTCAGCCTCTAAAACTGTGCAAGGTCACATTTCTAAAATGATTCTTATTTGCTACTAAATCATCAAAAATAGTAGTAATGCTCCCTACCCTGTCTTAAGATAGAAGGATTTCAAGACCAGATTTCATATATGCAGTAGGTTTAACATCATATTTCAGGCTCTTAGGTGACCTGTCATGCATTGTTGACTTCTGTGAAATTAAATCAAGAGACATTTCTTCTATTTATTTCAGTATTTCACTCATCTCAAAGTGCAACACTACTTCCAAATGCTGAGAGTGGAGCAGTTAAATAAGCAATGTCATCTTTATGTACTGACACCAGCAGCCTTTTTCCTGGTCGCATTCGGCAGCAGTGTGCTTTGAGAAGGCATCCTGTCATTCAGAACTCACATCAGAAAAACCTTTGGACTATTCCATTTATCTATTTGGTGTTTTCCAGAATAATTACACTTGAAATTTCCACTTCTAGTCTTGCAGGTCACTGTTTTACCTTGTAGATGCACATGTAACTTTTTACATGTGTAGGCTGCAGTCATACACGCTGATTGGTTATCCGTAGGTATTGTCTGAAGTTTAGGGAGGTAATGATTTGGCTGGATTCAATTTTTTCTGGTATAATTTGAATAGAATAAATACTACTGTAAAAGTGTAGAGAGAAACCAGTGATTACATTTAAACAGCAGGCATGAACCTATGGTGCAAATCACCGCATACTAAGTACATTAGTTACCAGAAGTTGAGGCTGAACCATAGAAAAAGTCATTCTCTGCAGCTCAGCCAAGAAATCAAAGTTTGCTATAAGAACACCATTACCTCAAAATTTAGACACTTGTCCGTGGCTTCCTGTCGAAAAGGGTTACCTAAACATTAGAATTACAGGCAAGTATGTCAGCAGACTTCCTTTTCTTGGATGTAAAGAACAACATTGACAATGATGGATTTTGCTATGCTTTTTAAGGAGAAGTTGTTTTAACTCTTCTGTTAGACTGCCCTTTAATAGCTTAAAATATTAACATAGTATCTGTTTGATAGCATCTAATATACATATGTTGACTTTACTGCCCAAAATATAACTGCTTCCAAACTGGTTACTCGTAAGTTTGGGTGTTCTGTAGCTAATTTTGCCTCGCTGAAATAGCATGTGGTTAATTTTGTGCTTCACAAGAAAGGGTGTTTTCAAGGGCTTTATCCTGAAGTGCATGAAAGCAGCTTTAATACAAATATAAACCTTGCAGAGAAAGAAGATGTATTGAGGCTAAATTTACAAGTGAGCTGAGTTGACACATTGATTTAAATATGCGTTTTCTTTTGTAAATTTTCTGGAAGATGAGAGTAAACGTGGTAAAATGTCACCGGAGTCAACCCGTTGTTTTAATGCAAGGACAAAGCAACATGGTTTTTAAAGTCAAAAGAGGAAGCTAGTTAAAGTCATCAGTTACAAAGATATTTTATGTGGGCTTGTTTTTTAGTACTTCAGCAGAGGCATCCTTTTTGGTTATAAATCTAGTTAAAAATTGCATGAAGTCAAGTGAATCTGTAAATTGGAAGTAGTTAAATTGGTTCTGATATAAACATTTTAACTAATTTGTTTAGCACGACCTCAGAAGATATTTCTGTAACTAGACCTGCCCTCACCTGAGCTCTAAGCTTTATGATCAGTAAAAGAGCGCTCTACTAGGCACAGTGGATAACTTTTTTTTCCGGAGGTGCATGGTTTGAGAATCATGCTTCTTAAGACAAAGTGTTTCAACTCAGAAGCTTGGGGTTGCTTATATTGGGTGATTTCTCAGAATGCGCTTCATTGATGATTCAGGAGATACATAACTTACTAGGCATGAAATTAAAAAAAAGGGGTTGGGTGTTTCCAGGGCAATCCTAGAATGAAAAGTAGAAATAAGGAGAAACAATATTTGTCAAAATAGTTTTCAAAGTCTTTTCAGCGTTTTTAGTCTTAGCCCTTTAGAAAAAAAACATCGGCCAGAGCTGCAATCCAACTGCTAGGCAGAGTGCATGATTTTTCTCATTAGAAGGCTTTCTTTGGGTTCTGGGAGAGACATATTAAGTGTTAGCGTACTTGTGTTGATGTCACCTTCTTCCCGAAGGTGGTCAGTGTCAGGTTCTGGAACACCAGGCTGTCCTCAGCCAGAACACTGGACCCATGGGCCTTACCCTTTGCCGTGATTTGTGAAGTTAATTTCTTCTTCGGTGACATTTGAATAAATCAGGGTGCCAGTTGGATCATTTTTAACAAGTGTCCATTTGGAAAAGTCGTACTTAAGCCAGCGGTTTTAAATAGATTGTAAATGCAAAGAAACACAGACTGTAAGTCTGTGGTGTCCCACCCTCTTCACACACAATCAGAAATATAGGAGAGGCCACTTGGAAGATCTCATGTAAGTTTGTTGCCATGTTCATGTCTCCAGTTATATTTTACCAAATTGTAAAGGTTCGATATAAAACAACGCAGCTGTAAAAGTCTGCCCAGTGGCATTGTTCGTGCACTGATGGCTCTTGAAAAAACAAACAAAAAAAATGAAGAAAACAACTTTGCCCTACGTAGTTGATGGGCGGGATATTGTAATTATCTGACAGCAAATTTTTATTCATGACAGAAAATATTGCTTAAAGCTCATCAAGATCTAAAACCTTTTCATCCTAAAACTAAACCATGAGATCTGTTTTTATATTTTATTCTCCCTCACAGTATCTCCAGCGTGTGTATCGTTCCATGTGACAAGGTGTGCACAAAGTTTCTGATCTCTTCCCCCATGGGAGGGTAATCCTGTCTATTTTTAAACAACTACCAAGCTCCCTGGAACACCAAAAAGCCAATAATTACATTGGAATATCTACATTCAAAACAGGAGGAGATCCAAGTGGACAGACACATGTATGTGCATTCTTTTCCAAGGAATGCTACTAACCACTTCAAAAATGAGCTCCTGGGCTTATACTCTCCTATTATTTGAGAAAGGCGGGTTCCCATCCCGCTGCCTGCGCCAGGAGGAAGTGGGTTCCCTGCAGGAGGAGGGAGTACTTTGTGTCTCCTTGCAGCAGTCCGAGTACTGGTGATATGAAGGTGGTCTGAATGCCCTTAGAAGCAGCTCTGTTAAGCTTGCTTTCTTACTTGGAAAGGAAGAAGTGTTGTGCAAGTGTAATGCCAGTCTCTTTACAGAATGAATTTGACAGGTATAAAAGTGTAAAATCTTTTATAGAGCGTTTTCCTGGCAGTAGAGTTCAGCAGTCTGCGTACATCCATTCTGAGCCATCTCCCGGGATCAACGTATTGGTATCGATGTATAGCAAGGCTGCCCAGGGAGGTGGTGAAGTCACCGTCCCTGGAAGTGCTTAAGGAAAGGGGAGATGTAGTACTTAGGGACACGGTTTAGAGGGCGGTTATCGGTGGTAGGTGGATGTTTGTACTAGGTGATCCTGGAGGTCTTTTCCAATACCTACGTGATTCTATTTGATTCCTGATTTCAAAGCACGCTTTAAAAATAAGACGTTTTTCAGGTAGCTTACATTTTCACATTTAAAAAATAAAGGAAGCACAGTAGGTTTTGGCTCACATTGACCTCGCTGAGGAAAATGTGTGTGCACTTCCTATTTGCTCAGTAAAAGTAGGTTTCTGCAGTGAATTTTTTTCAGATTGATAGCTGTACCATATTACCATTATTGATTGTTGCCTTAAGTGTCTGTAGTCCTGGAGCTGTAGTTGGATCGGAATTCTCTCCTTTCTGAAGATCTTGCCTTTCGGTTTCCAGGTGTTCATCTCTCCCTCTTCAGTCAGTGGCTTACACTATTGTTGCATATACTATCCAAATTGCTGCAGTTAATGATATTTTACATAACGGCTTGAAATACAAATTTTTGATAACCTAGCTGAAGTAAGTCACAGAACAGTAATGTGGTCTGTTTCTTAGCAGGGCTGATAGTGCAGTAATCAGCAGGAAACCTGCATTGGTATCAGTGCAGCAGTGTTAAGAGGGTTTTTTGCATCCTTGGTATTCACTGGCACTCAGTAGTAGAGCTACTGCTACACCGTCCTTGCAAACTTATACCCATATCCTTATATAGTTCTGGGTAATGTTTTTGAAGCTAAAGGGCTTAACTTTGGTTTGAGGTTGGTAGCATCTAGATTTACAGGTTTAGTTTCCATGTCAAAGTAACTTCAAATTCGGGAACTAATGGAGCTGTGAAGGTCTAAAGGTTTGTATCACAGATGTGGGTTTTTGCTTTTGACTGTAGTCTGCCTCGTATATTTTAAGATATGTGCCTGTATCTTGCTGTGAGATCGTATTCTGCACCCTAGATTTTTTTTTTTTTTTTGAGGATGAATGCTGACGGGTTCTGTTTTAGGTTTTTGCCATGTTCTTTATTTCTTTGTTACCAAAAGTAGCATTTTTTGCTGCCAGGATCCACCTTTAAGTACTGTAGCGTATTTTAGTGAAGCCAGATAGTGCACGCTTCAGCTGCCTGAGGTCCTTCTCTAATGCCCAGTCAGATAAATGCTCCTTTTTCTACTGCTCTGCATACTGCCATTTGTGCACGCTTGCAACAGATAAAAGCAAAATTTTCCTATTTATTCTAAGAGCTGTATGCTTTAGGCAAATGAGCTTAGGTTATGGGGATAAGTTTAGGTGCAGGTACTCCTGATGAGAAATATAATTAGAATTAGTTAAATTGTGAAGCAGGCTTTGTACATGTTTGCTTGCTGTCTGCGTAGTTGAGAACTACTCCAGACAAAAAAGAGTTGAAATAACTGCACTGCAATGACTGCAAAGTCAGCAAGCAGGATTTGTGTGCATACCTTCTGTCAGCCATAATACACTTCAAAAAATAGGGTCAATATGAGCTGTGGCAATAAATATTTGCACCTATAGTTGCTTACTGCATCATTCTGATGAATACAGAGTTAACTTTTTCTACAAAGCATTGGAGTATTAGAGATTTTAAGTGCATGGGAAACTTGTGTTCCAGTCTGACCTCCGTAACATCAGCAGAGTTCTATAATGCACCAAATTCAGATGCTGTGCTTGAGCCCAAACATATTTCTAGAAAGACATCGAGTCATCGCTTTTGATTTTGTTTTTTTAAGACTTGAAGCAGCAGAGATTCTGATATCGCTGCTTATCCACACTGCATAAAACATCTCATGTTTCTATTTTGAATTTCAAATGCTGCTCACGGATGCAGATTTTGTTTCTTCCACCTTTATTAGAAAAAGCAAATGAACAAAAACAGCTGAGCTGTACCCTCAGTAAGAAAGGAAAACTTTCCTCCATGTATACTTGTTTGAATCCATTCTTAATCTTTGATAAGGCTAGAAAGGTTGCATGGAAATCTTCCCTGGTGCTTGTTATGCAGCAAGCTGGCTCTTCAAACCTGCTGGATTCAAGCATTACCACAGAAGAATCATTACTGCTCTTAAAGTAAAATGTAGAAGCAAAGGAGACATAGGGAAGAATGCATTTGCAAATATACAGAAAAAGACTAGTATGAGGTATATAACATAATTCCCTGTTATTGAATGGAGGTATTTTCACCAGCAATGGGAGGGAACAAAAAAAAACCCAAACAAATAAACAAAATAACAGTCATGGCAGCCGGGTAGAATATCCACTTCAGTAAAAGCTTTGAGAGTCTGATGGTGTTTTTATACATGTCCAGTAGTTCAAGCACATCCTTGCACTGTGAGTGCCTTCATTCAAATTCTACCTAATGGACTTCAAGGCTTCCCAGCGTCTAACTGTTTCCACTAATTAATGGTGCTATTCTTAGGTTATTTCCCTTTCGCTCCTCCTCCTCCAGCCTATTGCATTTGGTGTGAAATAATGAAATTTTAATGTGTTCTGATAAACATGTTGTAATTGTCTTTATTGAATTTTTGTTTAAGAACAAAACTTTCTATAATCTTTTGAATAGACCGAACTGATTGTAAAATGCAAATTTGAATCATAGAATCACAAGGTTGGAAAGGACCTACAAGATCATCCAGTCCAACCACCCTCCCGTGGCCATTGCTACCACAAGCCACTAAGCCATATCTCAGAGCTCCTCATCCAAACACCTCTTGAACACTGCCAGGGACGGCGACTCCACCACCTCCCTGGGCAGCCCATTCCAGTGCCTGACCACTCTCTGAGAGAAAAAGTTTTTCCTTATGTCCAATCTGAACCTTTTCTGGTACAACTTGCAGCCATTTCCTCAGGTCCTGTTTGTTGCCTGGGAGAAGAGGCCAAACCCCTCCTTATCACAACCTCCCTTCAGAAGTTGAAGCGTCAGTTTAATAAATATAATAATAAGTATCAGGAAGGTTTGTATATTGCAGGGAGTTTAGTTCTTGACTAAAATGAGTTTACATCCCAAAACTCCTCTTTGATGTGTCAGTTTCTCATAGTTCCATGAGCAACTATATTTTGATTAATCTTGGTATAGTGACCTTCTAACTGTGTTTTAGGTGCGGTTTCTGGATGCCTATCTAACTTGCAGTTACTTACCTCTTCACAAGTCCTAATTATCTGGGATGCATTTGTACTTTTGAGGGAGGAAGGACCTTCTGTCAGTAATATAGAAGTATTAAGTGCATCTTCAGAAATGTCTCAGAACAAAGAAGTTGTTAATGTCACTGGTATAGTAAGGGGTTCTGTGTTTGCGCATCCAATCGATAACGTGGATCTGACATAGTAATTCAGAATTTCTTCTGTTTGAAAACATTAACCCCACTGTATCGATTTGGTTTTTAGGCAAAGAGCAGTCTTCAGGAGAGGTGACCATGCACCCCGTCTCAGCAGCTCCGCTCTCCGTGTTCAGTAAAGAGTCCAACTCCTCAAAACACAGTGACCACCATCACCATCATCACCACGAGCATAAGAAAAAGAAGAAGAAACACAAGCATAAACATAAGCATAAACATAAACATGACAGTAAAGAAAAGGAAAAGGATCCCTTTGCTTTCTCTAACAGTCCAGCCAGTGCACGATCAATCCGTTCCCCGTCACTTTCAGACTGATACTAATGGCTTCTCTGGAGTTCAGCTTGCAATATTCTCTGCTTACAAGGATGTATATAACTGTAGCTTCTGTCTTTTTGTTTTTGGTTTTGTTTTTTTAATGGAAATAGGAATATGTGCATTGCCTCAGCGATTCAGAAGCTCTGCCGCCATCGTCTGAAGCCTTCCATTTGCATATGCAGTTGTTGAAAGAATCTGATTCAAAAAATACGATTGAGTCATTTTGTATCTCCCTCTTCTCCGCACCTCCCACTCTTTTTTCCATTTTAAACAAAGAAAACAACCCTTTTTGTAAGCACCCCGTGTCCACTGGCAACTCCCTGCACATCATGCTGTCCATGTGTACTGCCAGAATCAATTATGTTTTAATCCTTTGAAGACTGTTACGAGGCGGAGCGTATTTTAAGCAGAAGCCAATTGCCAGCCCTTTGGTGAAATGCCGTTTCCAGAGTAGCATTGTATAACCGAGCGTAGACCTCCTGAGAAGACAGAGGTTTTCTGTAGTCTTCGGTTGAGCTGTTTCTTGCTTTAACTACTGCAATGTAATGCCCGGATTTTAAGAACAGCACGTAGAACAACTTCCTTGTTCAGATGCTGAAACCCTTGAAAAAAAGTTCAGAGCTGCTTTTGAGCCGCCGGTATTTATTATGGACGTGAACATTTGGTATTCTGCAATTATGTTTTTGTAATTGTAGCAAAATGCTTACTGCACGTTTTGTCCTGTAATTGGGCTTTTAATAATCCAATAAAGTTTGCAGATCATTTTGACAAAGGCAGAATTTTCTTCACGCTTGACGTTGGCAATGTGCTTTTGAAAGGCGTCTTTGTTAAAACTGAAAATCTTCTTGGAAAGCTTAAGAATTAAAAGATTAAAATGTGTTTCCTCCTTCTGAAAGGCGTTTTCTTGGAAGCGTTCTGCAGTATCAGTTCGTGAATCCACGGGCACGGAGCGCTCTTAGGTTCACCTCGGTCTGGGACTTGAAATGATGGATACGTTCAGATCTTTTTAGCTGTGTTTTATGCGGGGTGTTATTTACGCTCAGCAAATGTTTTATTTAAAAACAGAAGCTTGTAGAAGTTTTGCTGTTAGAGATAAATCATCTCTGCCGCTTTTTATGTGTTCTCGTTATTTGTACGTAGAGGCAGGGGTTTTATTTCCATGTACTGGTTGACTTTTATTGCCCGGGTTTCGTACCGCATTTGGTTTCTATAAGATGGTTGGATGTGAGTTCAGTATTTTCTCCAGAATTTTTCCCATATTCCCGTGAGAGATGGATCCTCCTTCTAAGGCAAAGAGAGAGTTTTCAACAGGGACCCACAAAGATTTTTTTAAAGCCATATTCTGTTTCATGGAAGTTAATAAATGCTTTTATATTGTATACCTGCTGCTGAATCCTGTACTTCTTGTGATAACAAACTATTTGTAGAACTGAAAGATGATGGATGCATTTTGTAAGACACGTACATTGATTTGTTACTCAGGGCCGTCTCCCTTTAATACTGTGTGAGTAGTGCTGCTAGTTGTTGTACTCGGAGCACGCGTTAAAATACATTCGAGCTGGATTTGGCCGTGGTGGTGTGGGCAGCACTGGAGCCTTTCCATGCACAACGCACCGGCTGCCTGCTGCCAAGCAGGGCTCTTCATGCTGGCCTAAGCCCAGGTTGGTGCAATTTGTGTCCTCTGTAGCCTGCAAAGCTTGCAAGCTCTTGCAGTCTGGGTGAACGAGAGACGCAAGAAGAAAAGCTCCAAGCATGGGTAGAATGAGGTACGAAGCATCTTTTGGGTAGCATCTTTTTGGCTGACTATGAGCGCTGTTCAGCTGACTAACTGGAGCCAGAGAGCTGTTCTGTTAGCATCATGAATTGTGAATCACAGGGAGAGGTTCGGGAGGCTATAGTAATAGCTCAATGGAAATATTTTTAGCTATTTTTTCCCTTGGCTCGGGAGTGAGGTAACAGTGCCAAAGGTGTTTGTGGGAGACCTGGGCTAATGTGCAATGAAAGGTGGCATTGTTTGGTAGAGGGAAGGCAGAGGCATTTATGTTTTAAAAATGAGATCATAGGTAATTTAGGCTGGTGTTTCTGCTTCTGGAGGTGTGGATTTACACCCTTATACTGAAGGGAAATGTATTGTTCAGTGATACGGGCACAGAACTGGGAGCCGCCATGGTAATTCTAGCGTCATCTATTTGGCTGTACGACTCCAAGCAAATTATTTAAGGAAACGTGGTGAAGACGCAGTTCCCAGCAAACTGGAGGAAAAAAAGCTAAGAAGACTATTCCAGCATGGTTTCTGAGGTTATGCCGTGGTCCTGGGTCCATCACCAACATCCACTGCTGTGTTCGATGGAGCACAAAGCTGGGCCGTGCTAGCCAGGTAGCGCTCACAAGTGGGAGATGCCATTAGAGGTCAGAATGGCCAGGCAGTTTTTCTTCTTATTTCCTGTGAGGAGGAAGAGCTAATCCCTTCCTTCTTGCTAATTAGCTAGCAATGCTAATATACTACTAACTAGGATTTGTAAGAAAAGACATTTTTGTGGAATGATAAAAGTTAAGGTGGAAAATGGTGTAAAAGGCAGGTGGTTAAGTGCTTCTTGTAGGTTTGTGAGCAGCAAATTGGAAAGCATCTTTAGAGGGTGGTTGGGGGATGTTTTGCCCTGCCACAGTGCAGGCCTTTGGGTTAAGATCTCTTCTTATACTTTGTTTTGATGTTCACTTAGATCTTCTGTTTTTCAGTCAGGATCTACTGGAAAATGTTCCAGGCCGTTCCCCAGTGGCTGGTTCTTCTCCTGTCTGCGGCAGCCCAAGTGACTTGAAGTCCTTTTCCCTGACAAGAGTTGGCCTGGGTATCCATGGCCGTAGTGTTGCAGATGAAGTCCTTGCTGTCCTCAAAGTGGACAATAAAGTCGTTGGCCAAACAAACTGGGGTCCAGTAAATAACCAGGCATGGGACCAGAGCTTTGTCATTGAGTTAGACAGGTCTCGTGAACTCGAAATTTCAATTCGAGTCCCATCCCAATGTGATGGGACTTACAGAAGGTGTAGGAAATGGAGCTCTTTGCTCGCCAAAGATCTGACTGTGAATGCGGCTCAGCTTGGGTTTTTCTTCTGTTTCAAAACTGATGACCTTAAAAATTATAACTTTGTCAATTCCTCTCAAAACTTTGGTTTTGGATAGCGATTAACTCTTCATCCTCTCCACCTTCAGAGCTGATATGTTGGGTGTGTCATGGTTTATCTGAGTACTCATTTTTGGTTTGAACTTCTGGTTTGTAGCTCGTTGTGAAACAAAAGCAGCTCAGGATTGGCCCCTTCCCCCAGGTTATTAGTGATAAGCAGAGAGGTGATGGCCTCAAGTCGTGCCAGGGGGGCTTCAGGTTGGATGTTAGGAAAGATTTCTTCTCAGAAAGCGGTGAGGTATTGGAATGGGCTGCCCGGGGAGGTGGTGGAGTCACTGTCCCTGGGGGTGTTTGAGACAAGAGTAGATGTGGCTCTGAGGGATGTGGTTTAGTGGAAATGATGGGGATGGGCTGATGGCTGGCCTGGATGATCTCAGTGGTTTTTTCCAGCCTTACTGATTTCTGTGATTTAGGTGAGTGGTATCTGAGCACTGGAATAAAATGCATCGCACGTACAAAGCAAAAGTGCGCAGAGGTCAAAGTTGGGAGATTTTTATTTTGGCATTTCAATTTTTAATGTGAACTTTTAGTTCACTGTAAAGAAATACATCATGAAAATGCCCTTATGCAGTTTTATCACAGACTGCTCTTGTCTTGTTTCTCTTAGCATAATTATAGAATAAGACGTCCACAAAGTAAGCGCTGCTGTTCTTGACATTTGAGCATGTCTACACATCTATTGAGGGTACAGCTTCTTTCCCTGGCGTCCAAGTGAGCATTCAGTTCAGCTTTTCTGGCCTTGCCCACCTGTCCTGGTGCTGTGGAGGAAAGAGCAGAGCGCAGATCCCTGAGCTCTGGGGTGGGCTGGCAGAGGGCTGTGCACTCCCACAAAGCGCTCGACTTGACATCAGGGTCGCCATCCACGACAGCAGCGTCTCCTTACACTGTTTGGTTTTTTAGAATACAAAAGCCATTTAGTTGTAGTTGATTTTGTATTTGTAGAAATCTGATAATTTGTGTAACTTTTTCATGTGAGGAAATTTATGGCATGTCAATATTTTCAGTTCCCTAGGGCAGTTTATTCACGGAAAATTAAGAACCTGATTTTTAACAGAGCATCAGTATTGCATAAGGGCCCTGAAAAATATACAAGGTAAATATAAATGTTTAGAGTGAAATTTAATCACTGCATATATTTATGTTTCATGCTAATGTAAATAATTATATGAATACAGATTCATAAAATATGTATTTATATTTATTTCCTGTTTTTACAATGTAAAATGGCAATAGTAAGTTGAGTGTTTTCGTGCACGTGTTTTCATACACATGAAGCCATAGCAGCTAATACATGAAGCCTGTGTTGTTGCATAGCCATCTGGTATCACCTGGAGACGGCACGGGGCTGGGCTCAAGGTCTTCCACCTCGGGGAGGTCCCCACTCTTCAGCAGCGCAAACTGCATTGTGAAAAGGTTCGGAGGTGCCGGGATGTTCTGAACCAGACTCACACTGAAAGTTTTGGAGCGCTGGTGGGAAATGGGCTCACAGGCTGGCATTTATTTTCTGTGCTGCCTTGAAAATAAAAGGGGGATGGTCTCAGGAGGGGTCAACAGCAGCTCTTCAAAAATCTCTCCGAAGGGCGATCTCAGCTCAAGTAGATCTTTTAACTATTATTTTTATTCTTTTAATTTATTTTTCCCTCTCTTCTTGCAGAAGAGTTTTAACACGAAGTACCTCATGCTGAAAATGTGCCTTTCATTTCCTAAATGAGTTTCTATTTTTTATACGGAATAAGCATTCGATAATTGAAAACAAGCCCCCGAAGAAGGGAGAGGCTGAAAGCTGTAGAAAGGAAAGCACATTTCAAGGACCTGTTCATTTCTTCCCTTTTTCAAAAACTTCAGGAAAAAACACTCTTTTGGAAGTCATCTGTCCCTCACCTTTCCAGGAAAAGGAGGGACGATGACTCAGGCTCGAAGCTGTGAGAAGGGCTCTGTTTGGGGACGGCCGTGCCAAGCCCCACCGCCTGCGGCTGCCAGTACAGGACCTGAAGGGATGCGGTGCGAGCAGCAAGGGGCTCACAGCTCATCACAGCACGGCCCAAAGCAGTGGGTGCCCAGCTGGCCGACCAGCACAAGGCTCTGCTCAGCACCTGATCACTTATTTTCCTGAATCTTGGAGTTTTTAACTGTATGGAAGCTTAACACTCGAAACAGGTGTTGCAATAGCTCATCTCCCATCCAGAAGGCGAATCAAAGCCTATGTGGGAAGATGGTGTTTTTAGCAGTTTGGGAAACACTTGAGGGCAGCTTTTCAAGTTGGTACAGCGGTCACAAAAGTCCCTGGCAGTGTTTTGCCAGTTTTAGACGCCTAATTACAAATTTTTCTGTGCTCTGAAAATACTGAGGTAGGGAAGGGGGAAGAGAAGGGATGGAGAACTGTTTGCTACCACGGGGGAGACGTGGAGAGACAACAGGGCTCATCAGTTCTGTCACTCACCTTCCTACCACTGTTCCTACTGCTCTTAGAGGGTTTGGACTCGCACAATGGAGCTGCTGCAGTCTTCACTTGTTTCCCTTATTTCTTTATTTTCAATTCTTCTTCCAATGTACTGATGTACTCATCATCTGAGAGCTGTCCTGGCTTCAGGAGAGGCAGATCACACGAAGACATCCAGAAAAGCAGGGACAGGATGATGCTCTGCTCGGGCTGGAATCTCCTGTCTGTTTTCCATGCTCTTTTCCCTGCTTTATAGCCGGAGGCAACCACAGCATGTTGGAGGTTGGATCCTCCAACCTTCTTGGAGGATCGAGCATAATGTTCCTCATTCCTTATGGACGCACAGAGTCCACCCAAACTTCTTATTGTTTCCTCGCACTTGGAGAACTGTGCATAGAAAAAGTTTCTCTGTCTCAAATATTTTTTACCAAAGGATGCAGTCATTTTAAAAGGTTGAGATTCGTATCTTTGTTACGGAGTACTTGACTAATTTGAAGATGCCGAATATAATCAGTTGCATTAATTTTTAAAAATACAAATACAAATTTGTTTTTAGATCACAGAGTCCTCCGAGTTGGAAGGGACCTCTGAGGGCCATCTAGTACAACTCCCCTGCAATGAACGGCGACACCACAGCTAGATCAGGTTGCCCAGGGCCTGATCCAGCCTTGCCTTGAAAGTCTCCAGGGACAGGGCATCAGCCACATCTCTGGGCAACCTGTTCCAGTGCCTCACCACCCTCACTTTTCATATGCCTATGAAGATGTTAGGGGAGACAGTGTCGAAAGTCTTGTTGAATTCCAGGTGGACAACACCCACTGCTCTCCCCTCGTCTACTCAGCCAGCCACTCTGTCATAGAAGACTATCAGATTGGTTAAGCACGATTTCCACTTGGTGAAACCACGATGACTGCCCTGATCAACTTCTTGTCCTCCACATGCTTAGCGACGGCCTCCAGGATGGTTCCACCACCCTTCCTGGGACAGAAGCGAGGCTCACAGGCCTATGGTTTCCTGGGCCCTCCCTTTTACCCTTTCCGAAGACTGGAGTGACATCGGCAGATTCCTGTCTGCTGGAAAAAAACAGGGACGCTGTGCATCTTAAGGCATTTCTTTGAATTCTATTCAAAGTAGGATTTCATCAGTGTAAGGCATCCATAATGTGATCACTGTTAAAAGAAGTTCTAGATGGAACATTTCACATGTCCGGTACCTAATGTTCTTGGGGGTTTTACACTCATTGGAGGGAGATCTCAGTATCATTCAGGCTAGGAATGTTTATTCATCTGCAGAGTTCCTCTCCGGGCACCATTCCCCTCTTCCCTCAAATTATCACTCAAGTCCTCCACCTGCAAGCAAATAACTGCCCTACCCTTTCAGGGAGGCTGGAGGAAGTACACAAGAAACACGTGAGCTCACCTGAGCTGTAGTCATAACTGGCAGGGCTTTCCTTTCTGCTCCTCCTTCCGCATTATGTCTCCTGACTGATGCATTAATTGGGCACATCTACTGTTCAGGTGAGCTGCTCAGGGTGTTTTGTGTGCCTGCTCATGTCATGAAAGCACCTTGCCAGGCCGGGGAAGGGACAAGGACTGGGTTATGAATTTTGTTGCTTTAACAAGCTGAATTCATGGACAAGGGCCACCACACACCCTGTCTGTTCTCAGGTTCCTTCTCTTCTCCCAAAGCCCCCCCTGTGTCTCCTCACTTCCTTTTCCCCAATTTTCTTCTTCCCTTCTGCAGTTTAGTTTTTGTTTGTTTTTCTACAGCTGCAAAGAGGATGTGCTGAGGGTGTCAAGGCTTTAATCCCATTGAGATGAAGAGCAGAACTGGAAGCTGCAAGTATTTTTCTACAGAAGGTATGAAATAATAGCCTTTCATGCCCCTCCGACAGCAACAGAGAGGGTTAGAATTGTAATGTACACAAGAGCAGCCTGCTAATTGAGATGCTGCCTACTCTCATGGTTTGTTGTTTTACTTTTCCAGAGATTTTGACTTCCTCTTGTAAGTTTTTTTATTGCCTGGATCAATGGTGTTCTGCCCTTGGTTGTCTGGATCACCTCTGAAATGTTGGAACTGAGCTGAGAGGGCGGACCTGAGCAGTGATAACCCATCTGTGTGACCAAAGCTCAAAGCAGCACCTCTGCCCAGAGAACGCTTCCAGCACTGCATTTACAGGTAGGCCTGTCTGGGCAGCATTTTGGGCTGAGAGGAAAACAGGCAGGTTTGTTCAAGGTCAGATATACATATATTTCTTTTTAAAAGATAAGCCTTCTTTTAAGGATATAAAGCATGTGAAGCTGAACCTGGTCATGCATTGTGTCCTTTTCATACAGAGCCTAGAATTTTTTACCGTTTTTTAAATGGTTGTAGGATTTCTATATGTACATATATACTTAATATTTACTACATATACTATTATATTTACATATTATATGTAAGTATATCGAGTATGTCTAGTTTTTTGCATATCGCATATTCATAAATTGACATTATACATCACGGATCACGCTCTAAGCCAATAATGCCCATATTAAGGCTTGATTCTGAAATATAGCAAAACCTCAGTAAGGCATATGGAAATGAGAGGCCTCGTTGTGAGCTAATGACCTCTGAGAATGAGTGAACATGTCAGCACCCTAAAGCGAGATACACTTAAGAGCTTTTTACAATGGATGCTTGTATGTGATACACATCAGAGTACTGTGAAGTGGCTTGTTATGATAAGACCATAATAAAAAACTTTTCTGTTGAAATGGTTCTCTCTCCCTACTTCTTGGGAAATATTTGTTCAAATAAATACATGGGTTAGTAAGGAAACAGATAGTTATTTGTCTCTCAAGTGTGAGTAATGTAATATGAACAAGCATTAATGACCTAACTCCTTAATTCAACAGGAGATCCTTATTTTTCTTACACGCTAGCTTATTTCTTAATACTTTGGAATCCATTGCTCAGTGTGCGTTGTGTGTTCCCAAGGGAGCTGAACACAAGCTACAAGCTTTGGATAACTTTCAGTTCTGTTCAATTTTATCATCTTTTGGACTCTCTCTTGGACTTCTTCTCAGTGGCTGGCAGCTATGTGTATCTGAGTCCTGAATCATCCACTGACATCTGCCTGAAATAATGACAAGACTTGCAATTTTCAGTGGATGTTAGAGGTAGAATTGCCCAAACCATTCACGTGGTTTAGCAGTCTTCACCCAATTTCCAGAAAAGTCTTAAGCATGGTGAAATCTAAACCCCGTGAATTGCCAGGAGACTTAGATCAGTGGCTGAAGAAGTTTATGAAATCACTGCCTGCAGGGCAGGGGCAGCAGATGGGAATGGGTTCTTTTGGCCTAGGTCGTTCTGGAGAGAAATCTGGTGGTTTAGATTGACCCCTGCCAAAGGTGAGTGGAATGTGAAATTGAAAGTCAAGTTAGCTTGGGGAGTGAGGGAATAAAGTCATTGGGCGAGGAGCTGGAACCAGGAACAGCTGACAGAGAATGGAGGTTAAAGAATGGTCTGAGAGAGAACAGAGTCAAGGTGGAGAAGATGAGCACTGAGGGACAGCAGGTGAAAGTGACTGGACAAAATCCCTTGGCGTCACAATCCCTTACAGAAATTGGGCTATAACTGGAGATTCAAGAATCTCTTTGGCAGCACAGCCACTTGCTAAAATGTTTGATGGTTCTCCTTAATCTATGTGTTACCAAAAAAAGATGGTAATCTGCAACAGCTGTGAGCTGCCAGTCTTACCTCGTGCAGTCCTGCTAAGTTTCAAACTGCTGCTGTTGAACCATGCGAGGGGCAATCTGTGTCACACCATTGAGATGGAGTAGAAATTGCTCTTCTAACTCAATCTTTGAAATAAAACAGAACAAACAAAACCAACAACAAAAAAAGCACACCAAAGTATTCTCTTTGGAGAATATGATTAAGGTTGCAATTCAAGCAGACGAGACCATCTGGGCAACTTTACTCAGCCCCTGGCATCACATTTTGATGAGATGACCTGAAAGCTGTGTCCTGTGGGGCAGGAGCAGTGCAGTCATGCTCAGCTGAGGCTTGTTCTGGAAAGCTGTATCTTTTTACTGCATCGTAGACAGAATTGTGCTGCCAGGTCACTTCAGCTATAATTTTCAGAAAAGGTCATTTCTAACCTCTTCGCTCAGTGCTCAGCATGAGACACACAGTCCTGATCTGGTGAACCCAGCAGCTCTGCTAACTCTGACTGGAGACAACAGGGACCTGTGCTTATCCCAGCACAGCTCGTCTCTGCTCGTGCCTGTTATGGGATGTCACAGAACTGTGGCATACTACTAAGCATTCTAAAAACTGGGAACAGTAATGTCTTATGCCAGGTTCTTACAATTTAGTTTGTTAATATCTCTGTGTCTCATCTGAAAATGGTGATAATGCTGCCTTTTCCTCAAAGGAGTATAGGTATAATATCTTGGAAATCACTTGGGTACTTCTGCAAAGGTATCTCTTGAAGTACAGAATGGTTTTGAATGGTGTTCCATAAATAAAAGTCAGGTTTTCATAAGCAGGGACCATGCTGGGCAACCCTGTGCTGCTGTTGATGTCACATTTAACTGGTCTTACCGCACAGTGTGCAGCTGTGCAGCATAGGAGCAGCAGGGCTGTGATACCATGCCCCTATCTCCTCAGCAGCACTGAGCATTGCAAAATGGATTAACTGAAGAGTGTCGGTACTGGAACAAACTCCTCACTTGGTTTCCAGTGTGGTGTTGATGTGGGGAATCAGATGGACCAAGGGGAATGTAGCACCACCTACTTCCCTGTGGACAATGTAGTTGGAAACAAGGATCCACAGCTGCAAAAAGCACCTGAATACACAGAACACATCAGGGTTGGAGCAGCAGAGTGCATCAGTGTCTTGCCAGAAGACAAACTCCAGTAGGAATGGGGATACACCCTGGTCTGAGTGATGGGGAATGCATTTAGGGCAGTATATTTTGCATCCAGGTGACCATATCAATACTTTTAAGACCAAGCTGGCTGTTGCAGAGGTATGAACATACAAACAAACATTTTCAGGAGACTTATTGGCTTAAGTGAGTGTCTTCTGGCAACACAAAATTGGTCTCTGTCTCAATCAGGTTTTCGGTACCAGAGAAACACCTGATCAGCCAGGAGCAACTCTGCAGGGGGCAGGATGCTGTCCCTCAGCTGAGCTCCTTCAGCCTTGTACTGCATGCCGAACCCTGTGCATCTTCTCCAGATTTGATTACCGTTTGTGTTTGACAAGTGACCTTGGAGCTGGGATGCAACATAATTCACATCAGTGGCTACTTGCCATCCCTTGTTATATCTGTCTGCTTTAAGGTCATTGCAAAACATTAGATGGACTTCTGGTGAAAATAATTGGTTTTCTCTTTGGACAGCTTTCCAAATTTAGCACATCCTCTCTGAAGCTTAGCAAAACCCTTTCTTGGAGCTGCATCAAACTCCAGTGTTCAGAGTTTAGTGTTAATGCCTGTTGGAGATGATTTTGTAACAATTTGAAGTCCCTGTCATATTTTGAGTGATGTTTGTTTTCTGAAAGCTCTCTAGCACCTTGGAGATGTCAAATTTTGGAATCAAATGCTGACTTTAATGCAGGAATGTTTCCCATGGGCCCTGCTGTTTTATCCAAAAATCCAAACCTTTGTATACAACTGTTGCTGTTATTTCCAGTCTTATGGGACTGGCTCAAATTTCCCCTCAGCCCCCACAGAGTTTGATGTCACCAAAAAAAGCTCACATCTCTTTATAGTTGATCAGATAGAAGGACTGGGTGTTACGAGATCATCTGAGTCTGAAGACATTAAAGGAACCCTGGATTAGTGGCTCTGGAGCTGAGGATATATAAAGTGACTTTATGTATTTTATTCCTTTTACTGGATAGACTGAATCCCTCTCTGATGCAACGAACCACCCCTTTTTTGCATCTCCATTCTGCACAGTTTGCGTTCCCTGGGGATGGGAGGAGTTCCTACAATGACATATAAAAAAAAACAACAAAAAAAAGAAATGCTTGTTGTCACATGGAGATTAGCAGTTAGCACTTAAATGGTGAACTTTGAAAACCCTTTACATCTATTAAACCCCTTACACTTTTCTTGCAGGTGAGGAAATAATTGATTTGGTTTGAAAAGCCCAGAAAGGCCTGGGTAATCCCTCCACTGAAACACAGAATTTCTTTGTGCAATGGATAGAGCACAGGGCTGGGAGCCCGAAATGCCAGCTCACAGACTGGCTCTTGAAGACTAGAAATGGATATGGATTAGTTGAGGGAACTCCTTGTTTCTGTTCTGAAGTGTAAACCCAGCCACCAAACTGCTGTTTCTCCAGTTCAAAAATATGTAGACAGAAGCAAACCCCACGTAACACATCCAAGCTGCTTTGCTTTGCTGTGCAATACAGGGTGGGATTTGGTGTCAGGTAAAGGAAGGAATCCCTCTTCCGAATGAATGGCCCAGCTGTGCCCCACTGCAGTGTCTGTTAGTGTTACTCTGATGAGGCCTGTTTACTTACTTACTTTCACCATGACTGCCCAGAGATCCCATGGCAAGCCATGTCAGAACATTTGCCAAATCACTACTTCACCCATCGAGCTGATTGTTTCATGTTATTTGGTCTGGTTCACATTAAGGGTTTGCTCTGTCGCTGCCTTTGCTCTTCTGGGGTATATTGATTACTTGTGGTATTTTATAACAAACAGGCTTTTTTGAGGGATTACTCCCCCCTCGCCTCTCTCACTTAGCCTGTGGTGTGTTAGTAAATATGGTCCTAATCCCTTCTGCTTCAAACACCAAACACATGGAAACCAGTGCACAAAGAAGTATGGAGGAGCATGTTTTGTGCTTAATTTTACTTCTGCAACTTGTATTGCTCCCCTGGAATTTGTACAAAGTCTAATAGCTCGTCACCGACGTTCTATTTCCGTAGCAATTAAATGTTTTGGGAAGGTGGTGTGAGCATTCTGTGAAAGGTATAATGTGATTTTTGCACCACAGTGTTGGTACGCTAAACAGTATGAAACTCACCATAGGTGAGAAGAGAAAGCGGAAGATGATGATAGACTGGTACCATCACCTGTTCATCTGGGATTGGCCTAGGTTAAATGTTTCATCAATTCAAGCACTGAATTTATGGCTATTTATATTAATAAGAGGCATAGGAGGCTGAGGCTTGGTGTTGCCAGACTGAGATCTGGCAACATGGATATGTTGCGGAAGAGGTTACAGCAATTTCAACTGGACATGCTCACAGCCCAGATGTTTGCTTTTTGAAGCATGGAGGAAGATTATGCTCTGGGCACATGTTAAAAAACGAGAGGGAGTTGACAGCGCTTTAGCTCAATTTGAGCTTTTGTCAGCTGAGAAGAAATCAGCATCTCTGGTAACAGGAAACTCCTTGTAATTGCTTAGACATTCTGCAGGAGCTCCTTGCTGTCCCATTCCCCAGTATGCCCACCATGAGAGCAGCTGAGAGCTATCAAAACCACAGTGCCAAAAGACAAGAAGCACCATGTAAGAAAACTATAAGCTCCCACCCACCCCAAGCCTCGCAGCCTATTTATCTCCCCACTCCAACCTAACCAATCTTCATCCTGTGCACGTAGAATCGTAGAATGGCCTGGGTTGGAAGGGACCCAAAGGACCATTGAGTTCCAACCTCCCTGCAACAGGCAGGGCCACCAACCTCCAGATCTGGTATGAGACCAGGTTGCCCAGGGCTGCATCCGACCCGGTCTTGAACACCTTCGGGGACGGGGCATCCACAGCTTGTCTGGGCAGACTGTTCCAGCACCTCACCACTCTCTGTGAAGAATTTTCCCCTGACATCCAAACATGGACTGCAGATCTACAGCTTTGGCCTCTTTTCTTCTGTGAAGAAGTCCCTTCTTCACATCCTAGCCCAGACTCCCAGGGGTTTGAGGATTTCTCATCTGAGCTGGTAGGAGTGCCTTGGAGTGGCACAGCCCTGTAGAACAATAGCCCTGTGCTTCTGTGCACTCTGATCATTAATCACCCAGATAAATGTATTTCAAGCCCTTTGTTGATTAATAGCTGACTTAACAAGCCGACGTGATCGCTGCATAAATTCACTGTATAGGCCCCTGTCTTCACTGAGAAGCCCGGGCATCCACTTGAAAACGAATTGACAGAAGTGGCATTGATGGTAAAAGATCCTGTGAGAAGTGAAACCTCGGGACATTCAAATGAACATCAATTTCTTGGTCTTCCCATGCAGTTGCTGTTTGCGAGCAGTACGGTGCAGCAAAGAAATCTGATCTTATTTCTCAGTTCCTGCTTACTCTTCACACTCCTTGGTAGGAATACAGCACCACTGATTGCTTCCATCACTTAGGCTGCCATTCTGTAGTATTTCATCTCATTGTGCAACTAATGAAGTATGCAAACACTTACTTATTATAAATTATAGCCTATCAGTGGGAAAATGCTGTCACAGATAAGTCTCCAAATTTGCTGCTGAACATTTTGAATGGCTCATCGACGTGTGGTTAAAACACGGCAGTAAATCTCTTTGTGAGACATGCGGTGAGGAAGGAAACACATGAGGTTTTTCAGGACAGCAGTGAGAAGGCTCAGAGCACCTTGCTGCTGCCAACCCGACCCCTTAGGTGTCTGAAGTAATTAACAAACAGATTCCTGTTTTTGTACCTCAGCTGGAAAATTTCAAGTCAAGTTCAAGTCAAACATTGCAAAGTTTACAGTTCCCACCCCTCTTTTTTATCTGGAGCACTACGTTATCAAGCTTCTTGCATCTTTAATAGTACTGGCTAATAGCTAATGCCCGCTAATTCTGAAATATGCTTAAATGCAGATTAAAAATCTACCCAGGTGCAAAGACTGCCTCTGTTTTCAGGAAGTCTTCAACAAAATATTTTCTCATACTTTTGTGTTGTGAAACACAGGCATAAAGGAGAACGTGGGAGATGATAGACAAGTTGCTCTGTGCTTCTTTTCTCATTAGGGTATGATTTTGCAAAGAGCTGATCCCATACTGCTGAAGGTGGTAATCCTGTCCTCCTCCTGCTCCACTTCTGGGGATTCCCATGTGTCATCAGCCCAGCGCTGGCACTGCAAGGTGAGTCATCTTGCTAAATAGCCAGAGACCCAATCCAACTAAAATCAGATAGATAGGAAAGAAAAAAGTGTTTTATGCTGGTTGGGCAGCCAAAAAGTCAGTTTTCTGGAGAGAGTGAGAGGCAGTGAAGTGCAAAGAGAGGCAGAGGTACCAGGCTGGATGCCAGCCCAAGACGTGCAGGTCCGTGGGTGAGACTCTACTGTTGGGAACCAGAGGGGATTGAGGTCCGGGGGAGTTTAAGCACATGGTGGTGTTGGATACTCAATGGGTCTTTGCAAAATAGCCTCTCTTGCATCAACGACAACAGTAGAGATGTGAGCTGGAGGACTGTGCGTGCTGATTTGGAAGAGAAGGCAAGCATGTTTGGGAACTACAAGTGGGAGGCTGTTCCATGTAGTTCCATGTAGTGCAGGGCAGAAGCTATATGAAAAGAGGCATTAATCTGGAGTGCGGCTGCAGCATCAGCTCAGAAAAGCAGTTCGGTGCTCGCTTACGTCTCCTCCATTTCATCAAAGACTGAGCACTTCGCTGAATAAAGGCATATGGGACCAATAAAGCACATTTAAGGAGACGTAGTCCAGGTGGCAAAAGGGTAAAATGGGAAGTGACTTATGGGAAAATGTTGCATTCAAAACTCTTCTGTTGGTTTAGGTGACCCTGTAAATTTGCGCCCTGCTTTTAGTCAATGGGACTACTCATGAGAGCTAAATTGCTTATGTTGCAGGATCGAGCCTACTGAAAGGAAGACTTTTTCAAGGAGGTCCACATAAATGTTGTAAATCATGCTTATGGTGCTCTTGTTTTTTTGCACTAGCACGGTTGTGAACACAGCCAACCAATTTGTCATAATCTGTGTATTTGTTTGGCATGTCTTCACAGAGGGGAGATCTGTTTTTATTTTAAAGAACTACTTTACCCCTGGTTTCCGTATCCTTACCTTAATCCTTCTCCACAAAAGAAGCTCAAACAAAAACCTCTCGAGCTCCCTCCCCCCACTTAGCTGAAAACTTAAAAGCAAACCCTGCACAGCATACCTTTCATATGCACATAGGTACCTTGCAGTGAAATGAGAAACAGCAGAAGAGCTTTGCAATAACCATGACAGAGTGGATGAGGGAAAAACAAAAAGCCCTCAGTAAAATACTGCTTTGTTAGATCTTAATAACAGAAAAATTCCCCCTAGAAATAAATCCTCAACACGATTCTCATATGAAAGAGAATCCTTCCACGTTGAAACCAAATGTTCAAAAGCTCAGCGCTTTGTTTTATTAATGCCCATAATTTATTCTTCTTAGAAAACAGCCCTCGCAGGCTGCCAGAGCACTCAGCGTGGTGTGCATCATAATAAAAACAACTTAGAAGGCAAAAACGTTAGAACAAAAACAAAACTCTTAAAGCTTTCGTGAATAAAAACCATGCAGGGGGGTCTGGAAAAAGGACACAGATGTTGTGAGGAATCAAAAGCAGAAGATAAATTATAAGCAGGAGTATAAACCAAGCTTTGCAAACAAACTGGAGTCATATTAGGAGTCTCAAATAGTTATATGTACAATTCATGTCAGAGACCACTTGTATAGTCTAAAAGCCTTCACTTCACAGCAGCTTCTCCCTGCAGTGGTCCAAACCAAGCAGTCCAGTGAGCTCTCTTTTTCCCCCAGTGCTGAGCGCACCTTGGTGCAGGAGTGGCTGCCACCATGCTCCCCATTCTGCTTAGCACTCAGAAGGCCCCAACCCACATTGCAGTGGGCCTTGTAGCTGCTTTCCTATAGGCCTCAGTCAAAACTCTTGGAAATGAAAGTACGAGTTGTCCATTCACTTGTATACTTTCTTCACAGAATGGTGGAAATCCAGGGCTTCATTAAAGTCACAAATTATTCTAATAGTGGCCAGGCTGTTATTCTTGTGTTATAAACACTATATGAACAACTCAAGTCATGCCATGGCTGGTGGGCCACCAGCTTCTTGCTGGCACAGCAGCTGGTGGGTGGCCAAGATCCCTTGCCATGTTTTGAAGGCTGGGATGCTGTATCACCAGCAAAACCAGCTGTGCATCCAGTGCTGTCCCGCAGTGAGACCCCATGGGTGCCATCATCAGCCTTTCATCCCTCAGCCTCTTCTGGATTTTCCTCAGTTCACAGCTCTCCAGGGTATGCTGGCTTTGTTTGTTGGCTGCTCTCACCTGGACTTCGTGTTATCTGGTACATTACTCTCTCAAAGACAAGAGAGTTTGTGGGGAGCTATAGTACTGCTTCATAATTTTATAAATTGTAACTGTATATTCCTTATTTCTCGTGAAATTATTATTTTCAAACCCTGGCAGCCAGCTTCTGACATTAGATTTTCTGTAGCAGATAAGAGCAGCTTTGAAATTTGTAGTGTTCCCTTCTGGACATATGCATGTCCGGTTTCTTGAAGGATTTTATTAACTTGGTCCTCGGTTACAATTTGTGAGTTATTGTTTCATTTAAGAAGTTTGTACGTTTCATTCAGGATGTGGAATCTGATAGAACTTGCACATACTGTACTGGACCAAAACTTTAAAAGGAGAGGGAGCGGTTTCTTCTGTGTTAGATTACAGACGTTGTTCAGGACAGGACATCAGGCAAGAAAACAGCTGTGAAAGGAGAAAGATTGGAGGTGTAGAATGATATGGAAACAAGATAAAGGAGTTGTGGTTTCAGCCCTAGAGCTAAGGAGCAGGATCTTGACAGATGCCAGTGATACTCCGTTCTTCCCTACGTCCTTTTCTGGCCTTATCTGGGGTCTGAAGTACCTTGTGTGATGGCAAAGAGATAAAACTGTAAGCTATCTATCTCAGCAAGTTTGCACTGTCTCAGGGTAAGCCTTGCAGACCATTTTTCACGCGAGTGAGAGAGAACTGAACTGTAGTTTATGATCTTTACAATTATTCACATCTTTGCACTTGTCTCCCTGCATGAGTTGACACAGAGCTCCTGTTCATGGCCATTCTTATTCCATCCCAAGTTCTCTGTGGCAGATATCCACAGGATATCAGAGAGGTGGATCCCAAGATAGATAGTGCAAATTTGTCAAGCGGTGTTTCTTCATAGCTGTGCACAGCCCAGCATACTGTGATTAACAGAGCTCACAAGGAGATTAATTTTTTGATGGAAGCTCTTTAGAAGTTGTGAGTCCAACGAGTTTTCTAAGTGAAGATACATTTTCACATAAGTTGAGGATAAAGGATGTCACAGCATTACTGCTCATGGACAAACCGCATTGGAAACAATGACAAGGGGAAGTGTTGATTCCTACATCTATGCAGGAAAAACTGCATGCATCAGTACAGGTTAGGGGCTGACCTCCTGGGAGGGAGTTCTGCAGAGAAGGACCTGAGTGTCCTCGTGGACAACAGATTGACACGAGCCAGCAGTGTGCCCTTGAGGCTGAGAAGACCAATGGTATCTTGGGGTGCATTAGGAAGAGTGTTGCCAGCAGGTTGAGGGAGGTTATCCCCTCCCTCTCCACCTCTTTGCTCTCTAGTTTGAGAAAGACACGGAACTTCCAGAGAGAGTCCAGCAGAAGGCTATGAAGGTGATTAAGGCCCTCTTATGAGGAAAGGCTGAGAGACCTGGGACTGTTCAGCCTGGAGAAGACTAAGATGAGACTTATAAATATCTAAAGGGCAGGTGTCGAGTAGACGTGGCCACACTCTTTTCAGCCCAAGGCCCCTGAAAAGGACAAGGGGCAATGGGCACAATGTAACACAGGAAGTTCCCTACAAATAAGAGGAAAAAATGTCTTTACTTTGAGGGTGCCAGAGCACTCGAACAGGCTGCCCAGAGAGGCTGTGAAGTCTCTTTCTCTGGAGATATTCAAAACCCACCTGGATGCTTTCCTGTGAAGCCTACTATACGGAACCTGCTTTAGCAGGAGGTTGGACTGGATGATCTCCAGAGGTCCTTTCCAGCTCCTACCATTCTGTGATTCTGTGAAACAAATCATTTCATTGCACGAAAAATGCTGAACAGGAGAGGTGGTAAAGATTTGGAGTATGAGCAAAACAGTTATATATCCACAATGCTGTAAACTAAGGGTTAAAAAAAAGGAAAACATGCCAAAGCAAAGCCGGAGATACAAGACCACATAATCCATTCAGGTTTCAGAAGGGATAACTCCAACCATGCCTTGAAGGTAGTCAGGCAAAGTACGGTTTTTCCATTAGCTCAACTCGCGCAATTAAGCTTGTTCGGAGTTACATACTTCTGCACAGTTCTGGCCACAGAAGTCATTTCTTCATGCTCAGACCTGTTTGCAGGAGGTGAAACTGAGCTGGGACACTGGAGCTGCAGAGAAACTCCTAATGAAGCAAAACCGCATGAGGTTGTTCTTTGCAGGGGGTGGGCGGCTGGATTAGGCAGTATGTTAAGTAATCCCTTGGGATATTTTTCAACCGTAATTCATGTTCAATCAACAAATATGGAATAGATTAACTGTAGGAGGGGTCATATATTTCTTGTAAGTCACAATCTTCTTTTATTCGTGACTATCTACAGTACAATATTTTTGAAGCACTGTTTTTTTTTTGTGGTTGATTTTAATGCTGTCCTACCCGTGGCAGATTTAACTGCCGGTTTGATTTTCTGATGAATTCATTTGCAACAGTACTGTTTAAAAATGAATGTAGAAAATGAAGGGATTAAAAGGGGTAATGTTGAAAAGATCTTTATTTCTAGGAGGCTGGGATATATGTAAACACAGCTTTTAAAACTGGGATCTTAATATTAGCTCTGGAAATCCATATATAGGTGCTCAATGTTTGGCTTGATTTAAGTATATAGCTGCTCCTTCTGATTGCACAAGATCAAGAGATGTTCAGACTCCCAGACTCTGATTCTGGTGGGTAGAACAGCTGCTTTAAAGCACAGCCTCTGTAACATCTTCTTCAGGTTCGGTCCCACACAGTATCATCCCCTTAAATTCTGAGTCCTGCAAAGGAAAGGGTACCTTTTATTCTTTTAGTTAACCTTCCAGCATAGCCTGTCCTGCGATGCAAACAGAGGCATGAAACCATGTCCCTCAGAAAGTCTTCTCCTCAGTGCATTTCTTGTAAAAATCAATCTCCTGAATACTCATTTCTGAACCTCGAGGATCTGGAACTTGTACATTTTTATTAGACCGGATGTTTCAAAGGTTTTGTGTTATAAAGATAAGACTTGAGAGGATTTTCAGTTCCTCATCCACAGTCCCTTGTCTCTCCAGCTGAGCTGCTCCTTCACATGGGACGTACCTGCCTGCCACACGTGGAAATTTCCTATGCGTAGCAGTAGCACTCCCGAGTATGTCCAGCATTGTCCTGAGCTGAACCGCTTGTGCCCTGCTGCTGCCTAATCCAAGTGCACAAAGCAGCTCCAGCAGCTCTGCTTGCAGCTCATCAGAGATGAAGCTGCAGGGAGGGGATACATGATAAATGCAGCAATGGCCACAGGCTTTGAAAGAGTGGTGGCCTGAAAGCCTCTTCATCATGCATCCCCATGTGAACCATCCTAGTTCCTGGCCATTAATTCTAAACAAGCTTCGCACAAAGCGAGCCCCGCTGCTCCCAGTGACATCTAGAGATGGCAGCGCTTGAGTTTGTTTATACAGAATGAGAGAATTGGCTAAGATTTATTTTAATTGCGTGTGACTCAGATAAGCAGATAGCTGTGTTACCAAGAATGCTGTGGTGTTAAACAGGGGTGAGTATCTACTAAAATATTTTCAGATTGCAATTAATATGCTGGGGAATGTTAAATCACGCTAGTACCCACTAACAGTGCTGGAGGGGAGGTTTGTGATTGCCTCCAAATGTCGATAAGACACAAAAACATAATAATAACAAAAAAGATTAAAGTCAGATGGGGATCTGGGAATCTACGGGGGAAAAAAAACCTGTCAGTGATACAACGAGCTGCACATCAGCTTCTAAGAGGGGAATCCTCTTTTAAATGGAATTCAAACAAACATTAGGGAGTAGGATGCTGGGAACAGCCTGCTATGAGGTGGGAAGACCTTGTGTCAGTTTGTTAATTTGTTTCTTCTCTCGTACTTTGCTTGCTCCCTTGTGTTGTAGGATGTTCAAATATCTCACTTCTAGACCTTGCAAAATATTCAAATGTTTGCACTTAGCACTCATATAACTCTAACTCTGCAATTATTGGATCGGACATGCAAAGATACTGACATTGCATTTTAGGATTTCTAAAACAAACACTTGAAATCTGTCCGCTTTCATAGTCTCTGTGCACTGTAACATACCTTCACCTGGTGACAGCGTCTGATCAGCAGCAGCCTTGTTCTGTGCATGGCACAGGACCCACCACCTTTCCAGCAGCTGCTCATAGCATTGATTTTATCCTCTTTTTTTGTGTGAACACCTCAAAGGACCAATGGTGAGGGAAGGGGCTTTAAGAAGAAGGGAGGATGGAGTGGAGGGTCGTGGGGAGAGTTCACAGAGGGATTAGGTTTAGTTCTGGGGATCTACAGAGCGAACGAGCACACACTTTTTATGGGGAAGATGTGGGCAACTCAGTCTGAATCTTTGCTGGCAGTGGGTGACCCGCTCCTGGATTCAGCTGTGTGTCTTTTACAACTCCTTTCCCTTGACATAAACCTTGCAGTGCACCCCCAGCTGTAAGGGGCTCAAAGCCAACCAGAATAGTTGACCTCCAGAGAGCTCAGTGGTTAAGTGTGAGCAAGTTGCACACAGTACTGAGCATACACAAAGATCTCTTCAAGATTTATGACTTGACCAAATCCAGCTGGAATTTGGTAGGGATGGATGAACGCATTCACTTTAAAAAGGCCATTCTTCCCCGATCCAACCAAATCCAATCTGTTGCTTCGAAGGTATATAATCCTGTGATTTGTTCATGGAAAGGACAGAGAAATGTGTATAACATCAGCACAGCATTCACCTTTTGTTTTATTCTGAAAAAAATGGTTGGCATATTTTGACTTCACTTAAAAGTAGATTTAAAAAATCCATGCTTCCAGCACAGAAATGGCCAGTGAAAAGTAATAAAGTAAAACAGCCATTCTGTCAGAGCGATAGACAGCAAAAATCAAGATCTTAGAATGGAAAATGTCATTTAACTCTCTAATGAAACAAAGAAGCCCTCCATGGGAGCTGCCTTTGAGCAGCTACATCTGCAGCATGTGCAGCATCCCTGTATCACGGCGACAAACTCCTTCATCCCCCTATCTCCAGCGCAGCTACAGCAATATCTAGATTTCAGGTGTGCTAAATACTGACAGCTTCCTTTTCATATCCCGTCAAGTAAGAAACGTCAAGAACACTTTAAGAACCACTTTAAATTTATGATACAGAAATTTGTTTTTACAGAAGGATCCTACAGCTCCATTAAAAAATGAAAGGTTCTCATGTTCTTATCTGGATGCACACATTTAAAACTGCATGCGCTCTAGTGAAGCTGGCCAGAGTTTGGAAGTGGCTCAGGGCACCAGATTGGAAGTTAGGGCTCTCCAGATTTGTAGTTAAATTCCTGAATGCAGATAAAAGCACTCCAGCTAGCAAGTTCTGGTGAAAGACTTTGAAAGTGCAGAGAATAACCCTATCCATTACTGAATAGCACTATTAAATGATTAGAAAGAGCTCAACACCACCTTGTTATCTGCACATGACCTCTCCTGAGGCATTCGCGGCCAAAAAAAAAAAAAAAAAAGAAAAAAAAAGAAAGAAAGATTAGGCAGGAGCATCAGTCCGCTGCATTTGAAAGCAGATCTTCGGGACAGGGACGCTTTCCATAGAGTCATTTCAGGCAAAGGTCACATGTGTGCATATAAAATCAATCCTGAAAGCAGCGCCTTTGTCCCCAAGCTCTGTCCCAATGGAGCCATTGTCCTGCGGGGCAGCTGGCACCCTGACTCCAGCTCCCAGCCCAAGGCGGCCGGGCAGCTCCCAGCAGCCGGCCCGGGGCCAGGGCAGCCACTGCAGGGGCCGGGGCGAAGCGAAGTTTCCACGTCAAACCTCAGCCATGGAGAAAAAAGACCCTCTGGTACGGTAGGCACATCCTCCCTCCCCTTCTGCCCTGTGTTTTTCTGGCTTGTGGAAGTAGGCTGAAGTAAACATAATTACAAGCAAAGTCAGGCTGTGAAGCGGTGTGAGTGTATTTCTGCCAAGCGCAGCTCGGACTGGGACTTGGCAAGCTGAAAGTCGTTTCGATGCGCATATAGGGGTGACGATGGAAGTCCTCTGAGTCGTAATTAAAGTAGAACACGTTATTTAATGCACAGAGCAGTAAGTATATTTAAAAAATGATAGTAGACCTCTTGCATCTTGTTCTGCTGTATGTAGATATCCTTCTCTCAAATCCTTCTTTCAAATCCTTCTTTCAAATTTAAACTGCCTTTCATATCTTATTACCTTATAGCAGTGTTTAAATTGGCATCCAGTACAGACACAAGCAAAGAAATGTCTGTTTTGTTTGTACTGACCTCCTGCAATATTAACGTCACGTCAACAAGTGATGATGAGTTTAGCTCCACATCACCTGGCATTTGATTTGTATTAAAATCTTCACCATCTGTTGGGTGTAAAGGCAATCTGTTTTAAATGAGGTTCCCATTACAAGCACCTCTACCTAATCCTTGTTTTCCTGAAAGAAATGCATGAATTTCTTTAATCATTGCAGAATTACAATATTTGTGTTTGTTTTTCCTGACTCCCCATGCCAAAGATGCAAAGTGCTGATTAGAGGTGTAAGCTGATAAGGAATTTTAAAAAAACGTGGTTGGAATTGTAATGATTTTTATTAGTTTGACTCTGAAGTAATAATCATTGGATCCTTCTTCCGAGTCTCTTTGGCTTCTGGTTTGCTTAGATTTTAATTGTGATTGCCTCTAATTACTTCTGTGTCTGCAGGCTTCCCTTCAGCATCCGTCAGCACTGAGTTTGCTGGGTAGGGAGGGGCAGTGGGGGCAGCTGGGGCTCTGTATACCTAAAAGAAAACAAAAGAGGCTGACTCTCCTCCAAGTTGCCTATGAGTGATCTGCTGAACTGTTTACGGATTATTATAGGCATTTTTATATTAAGAAGGAGCTTCTTATGACGTGCATGGCTGTAGAAATGCTTCCTCTAGCAGGTTGAACTGTATAGCGCATTAAGAAAACAAGACTACCCCATTTTGCATGCTACAGTATCTTGCCACACTTTAGGGGGTGTAATACAGTGCTTGAGTATATGAGTATATACTCTGAGTATATGTCATTGCAGCATTGCTGTCATTGCAGCAGAGAAGGTTCCCAGTTACTCATAAAGGATGCTAGCTGAGTTTGAATGCCAGACAGATAAAGATAGGTTAGCATAATTCTTGAAAGCTGTAGCTGTTACTAGCAGTGCTCACATAGCAGCCTTAACCCAGGGGGTGCTACTTGTAATCCTTTCCACAGGGAACTGAAGTGGAGGTACTGAGCAGTTCTGAGGGATCAGTGACAGGTGGTGGCATGAAACCGCTCCTGGCAGTGCTGGCGCTAGCACCACCTTGTCTGAATTTCCATTTTGAGTGCTCCTTCATGGTGCTTCACCAAAGTAACAGTCACTTACAATAAAGGAGCAACACGTGTTACTGCTGACACACCAGTAACACAAACTCACTTTCATGTGCTTGTGAAGATGGTGGATGACCCCCACTGCACCTCTCTGGATGAGGGTTCAGCGCTCCCAGCGCAGCACCAGCCCATCTGAGCTCATCGCTCTGTGAAATGGTGACTGTGTGACTGTGTTCACAGGATGTCAGATCTCACAGGCTTTCATTGTCTCAAAATCCATGAAATTGTGTGTGCTCCATTCACTTTGAGTAATGGATGACAGGGTCACTGTCACTTCGGTACACAAAGAAATATAAATACATAATTACACGTGGACCCTGCTGGCATTGGAAAATTAGTTTGCTCTTATGTACTATTTGAATTCCAACAGGAAGATCCACAGTCAATGATCTTTTGTCCTAGCAGTCTTCATATTTCAAGACACTGATTTTGCTTCCAGAAATGAAGAAATCCTTAGAAGTTTCAGTTACTGAACATACAGGAATAATTCAGTTCAGTACATGAATAATTAGGTGAAAGATTTAAAATGCAGCAAGTATGCTCAGCTTCTGTGTTCTGGTTCTGTTTGAGCCAAGCAGAGCTGTTCTACTGCAAATGGATCTTCCTCACTTATGCAACTGGAGAGAAATTGTGTCTCCAGTTGCCTCCTCGATACAATTCCTGTCCAGTCACTCTCTTTCCATTTCTGTAGGAAACTTTATGCCTTCCTTCCACTCTTTCTATTGTGAAGTACTTCAGAAATCTGCAGGATTTCTCCCTTGTTTATCTAATTTCATACTATTGTGTGAAGTTTTTTAAGAGGAAGCTGTGGTGGGTTGGCTTGGCTGTCGGCCCAGGACCCACCAGGCTGCTGTATCTCTCTCATTCCTCAAGAGAACAGGGGAAGAAAATAGGTTGGAAAAGCCTGTGGGTTGAGGTAAGGACAGGGTGGATGAATGTGCTCCAGTGCGGGTTTCTTCCATGGGCGGCAGGGGAACCCCTGCTCCAGTGCCTGGAGCACCCCCATTCCTTCCTGGTGTCTGCAGGGCTGTTCCACATCTTTTCTCACTCCCCACTGCCTGTGCAATATTTGTTGTCCTTTCTGAAAGCTGTTTTCCCCAAGGTGTCACCAGCTTGGCTGCAGGGCCCAGCCATGCCCTGTGACAGGGCCTGGAGCTGGCCTGCAGCCATGTCCTGTGTGGGGCAGCCCCCGCCTCTCCTCACAGAGACCCTGCAGCAGCCCTGCTACCAAACCCAGGCACAGACACCCAGTAAACATTTTAACCATCTCATTTTGGAGGCCATCTCTGGCTTTGCTATAAAGGAACTCTTTGCTGGCTTTTGCTATTTATTTATTTATTTATTTATTTTCCTAGAGGGGTGCTCATCCTTTAACGTAGCCTTACTTTCTATTTCCATGTCATCTGGTAGAAACCTGCACGTTTCTGGCAGAACACGGCCAGAGCTATTCCTGCCATTCTTCTGCAGAAACCATCCCTCCTGCAGCAGCTACATCCCATCTCCATTACTGCAATTTCCTATTTTATTCTCTTTGTCTCTTGATAGAAATAAAGAGACTGCTGCTCGTTCTTAAACAGCACCTTCATCTGAGGCCCTTCCTCTCATCTCTCTAGTGCTCAAAGAACTCAGGATATATAAACTATCCTGGATAAAAAACACTTTGTGCATGCAGGCTTTTTCACCTAATGCATAATGCCAGTTTCTGGCTTTGGATTGACACCTGCCAAAATAAGACAGATGTAGGACAAGGCCAGGGCATGCTTCCTACACTGCTGGGCTGTGCTGCTTGCACTTTGGCCAGAGGTAGCCCATGGAGACGTTGTTTACACACAAGCTCACCCACCAGCTCATTCTTTTGCCAATCGCTCCACGTTTTCCAGAAATCCCCGTGCAAACCTGGGACAGGATCTGAACGCCTCCCAGAGCAGTTTGCATGCAGCATAACAAAGCGGAGGGGAGGAATGTGGCCTATGGACACCCTATCCCAGCCCTATGTATTCAGTGACTAGATTCCAACAGCTCATTTCTGCCAGGATTGCTCTAAACTGCCCTATTTATGTGCAAGTCCTCCAGGCAAGACAAGGTTTTGGTGCAGCAGGAGCAATCAGCACTCCTGACAAATAGCAGTGAAAAAGGCTAAGAGAATAAGATAATTTTAAAGTAGAATTTAATATTTGCAGAATAGCTGCTTATACCTGCTGTATATTTTTTCCTGGGAAAAACCTTTTCAGCTGTGCTGGCTACATGTGCCTGGTGAACGTGACATTGAGGAATGTGATATCTTGAAAATGCTTTCCAGGATGGAGAGAAAGAGTCCTCATGAAACAATGCCTTGTAAATAACTAAGCTTGAATCATCTGTAAGTTCTTGCTTTCCTTTCTTTACAAGCTGCTGCCGACAGAGCTAAGGTGGCAGTGAAGACAACAGGCAAACTCAAAACAAGGTTCTGCTTAGGGTAGGGCAGAGGAAAGGGATCACTGCTATGAAGTTGGGTGAAATTCCTTTGGAGCTGATAGCCCTTCATTCAGCATAAATGTAAGAAGTCCTTAAGTGCCTTTTAGATATCTGAAACAATAGGATTCCTTTCTGTGCTCAGGGAAACTGCATTTTTTGGACATTCCTTGTAAACGACAGGATTGTACCAAAGAATTGCTTGATGCCACTATCTAAGACCTTCTGCTAAAGGAAGCATGTCCAAAAGGATTCATTATTCAGGTCACTTGTGCTTCCCAAAATAAATTCAATGCACCTACATAAGCTCTAATTTTGTTATGTCCTTAAGCCTATATTGGACTTGTGCACTAGTGCACAACAGAAAAATAGCATTAACAATTGAAGAGAGATCACAGGCATGGTTTTATCCCCTGTGGTCCCCCAAAACAGAAAACAATAAGGAACTATTCCCTCTTTTGGAGCCTCCAAAGATCTGTCTTCCTGACATACTGTCTCTTTTCACCCCCAAATTCGAGGTCGACTTTTCTGCCCTTGCATCACATTAGTTGGAAAGTAGATGTTCTTTGAGGTCCTTCCAACCCAAGCCACTCTGATTCTATGATTCTCTGCCAGCCAGCCCAGAATTTCCTCAGGGATGTTGGGATATAGCTCTGACTGTAGTGGGATATTGGGTGCCTTCAGATATTGCTGGCAGCATTAAGTCTAGCTTATTTGCTGAAGCTGCTGCCTTTCCAAAGTCCTCCCACACCTCTGCCCTGTGCCCTCTGTCCTGACTCTGTAACAAGCAGTTTTCCTTGTTTCATTTTTTTTTGCCTTATATCTTCTGAAAACATCTACAGAATCAAGCAGATGTTTCAGCAGGCTCAGGTTGCCTACAAACAGGGCTATGAACATGAAGTTTGGTCTGATACTCATTTGCAGAACAGCTGTTGTGACTTAAGCTACTATAGAGGAAGCAAGTACGTGCTCCTGCTCTTGTCATAACGCAAAGGGATCCAGGTTTGCCTCAGGGATAGGGATCCTCCTTTCATGACTTCAGCAGTGTCACCTAAAGGTATTTCTGCTCCCTGTCAGGTTCTACCGCTCATCCCTGTTCCTTTAGCCAATATCTGTTTGTTTGTTTTTCATTTTATATATAAGATGATGTAATCATAGTATTCCTCAACACCAAGTTGGAGGGAAGATTAGCTGAGCAGTCAAACTTCTTTGGTTGTTGCAGTGCAGTGCAGAGGGGACAGGGAGAAGCAACTGGAGTGGGTGACTCTTCGCTTGAAAAGAATAAATGTTGAGCTTGCAGACGTGAGCAAGGACAGCAGGCCTTTCCTGTAGCTGGCAAAGATGGAAAAAAAAGCTGAAAAAGCTGGAAAAATGGCTCTTCACCAAAGTTCTATTTTACTCAAGTCCATTTTACATTGCATTAGAACAAGCACTGCTTTCAAAGGTGTTATGTTGCAGCATCTTGGAGAAGGGGCAGCAATGAACAGAGAAAGAATACAAAATTAAACAGCCCCAGCTGTTTTGCAGACTCTATATGAATGCCCAGGAACATCTGTCTCTGCTCTGAGAAGCTTCAACAAGTACAATTTCGAGCTGACTTTACTGGTGTCTGCTGTGGAAAAGGGATTTACTGGGCTGGGGAGGAGACACGCATCTCCTTTCTGTGAGGGCTGAGCAAAGCAGAGCTTCTTTTATTGAACAACAGTCAGTAATCATTAAACAGAGGAACAGACTATTTCTGAGAATCTTGTATAGTTTGATGGAAACAAATGAATTAGGGAAACAAAACCTACATCTGCAAGATTATCCACTTTGAAATATTCAGAAATCTGTTAATAAAGTGGCTGCGGTTTCACTGCAGTCACCTTGTTTAATCCATAAAAAATGACTCTGTTCCTTTCCAAAGTTTTATGCTAAATAGATGTAAAAAGAATTTACAACAACAACAACAACAGGCTGATAATCCTTAAGCAAACCTATGCCAGCACAGAGTTGCATCCTTTTGCTTTCTAGCACTTTCTTTCACGGCTTTTTTTTTTTTTTTTTTTTCCTTTTTTTCATATTGCACTCCTGCACAGCTTGAAATATAGTCAGTTACACATTATGATACGGGTTGAAAAAAAACCAAACCCACAGCAATGGATTGCATTGTTATGTTGTTGAAACGTTGCTTATACTTTTCTCACCCTGAGAATACAGGGAGTGCTGTTCCAACAGGATGTTTTTCCCTTTGTTCCTACGTTTGTCATCTTTGCACTCAGCTGTAATCAGAAAAAAAAACAAAAAAAAACAACAAAAAAACTGGCATGACACAGTTCAACTTAGGAAAATTTGTGATGCTTGGAAAATGACCCATCTGTCCAAAATGACCTAAAAATAATACGCAATTGTTTTAAGCTTTTGTGCTTTGGTGTTAAAACAGGCAGTGGCAGATGCATGATAGGAAGCACAAAGAGCTATGAGGGAAGAGATGGGTTGCTCTGTGCTGTCCCCAGCCAAGGGATGTTGCACACTGACATTACCCAGGTTAGGGTCCAGAAGCAGTAGCAGCTTGCAGCTTGCTGCTGTCTGTTGCAGACATGCTGCTCCCAGGTCTGAGAACTAGAGCACAAAACTCATCCAAGTGCAAAAACCAATGAAAGAAAGGATTTTTTTTTTTTTAATTATTTTTTTTTTAAACTTGCATTCTGACCCTAGGTAGGAGTGGTGGAGTGGTTGGAGTGAGAGGAATTGAAGTGATGGCCAGCCAGTCTACTGGGATTATTCAAACAACAGAAGGGCAAAGATGCTGTAAAGGGTTTGGAGCACAAGTCTTATGGGGAGTGGCTGAGAGAACTGGGATTGTTCACTATGGAGAAGAGGAGGCTCGGGGGAGACCTTATCATTCTCTACAACTGCCTGAAAGGAGGCTGTGGTGAGGTGAGGGTTGGCCTTTTCTCCCACATAAAGTGATACAGTGAGAGATAATGGCCTTAAATTGCACCAGGGGAGGTTTGGGCTGAATATTAGGAAAAACCTCTTCTCAGAAAGAGGTACTGAAACAGGCTGCCTGGAGAGATGGTGTCCTTGGAGGCGTTTTAGAAATGTGTACATGTGGTACTTAGTGACATGTTTTAGTGGTATGGTGGGGATAGGTCAGCAGTTGGACTTAGAACTTAGATGATGTAATCATTATAGAATCACCAAGGTTGGAAAAAGCCTCCAAGACCATCCAGTCCAACCATCCACCTACCACCAATGCTTCCCCACTAAACCATGTCCTTTAGTACAACATCTAAATGTGTTTTGAACACCTCGAGGTATGGTTATTCTACCATATGGTGATTCCACCGATGGGCAGCACATTCCACTGCCTGACCACTCTTTTGGAGAAGAAATTTTTCCAAACATCCAACCTGAACCTCCACTGGTGCAACTCAAGGCCATTCCCTCTAGTCCTTTTGCTAGTTACCCAGGAAAAGAAGCCAACCCCAACCTCACCACAACCTCCTTTCAGTGACTTGTAAGGAACTATAAGGTCTCCCTTGATCTTAGAGGTCTTTTCCAACCATATGATAATTCTGTGATTCTATGACTGCTGATAGGCACCTAACATTTGGACTGTACCTGCTGGTCTTGTTCAAACACCTCTTTCCTCTTGATGGCTGCGAATATCTTCAGATTGTGGTACAAAATGAGTATTTCAACTATGTGACAAAGCATTCCATCCAGAATGGTTCTGTGTCTGTGAGAGCGTTAGCTGTGTTCTCATTCTATGCATTTTTCTTTAAGCAGCAGCCTGTGCTGTTGCTATTGTATCCTCTGCATGAGGAATCATGAGGATATTCAGTGAATAAGATCCAGAGTGTAGTCAACTTTTAATAAATATGTGGGCTTTTCTGTCGTTGCTGTTGTTTCGGGCTTTTTTTCCTTTTTTCCCTTTTTTTTTTTTTTTTTTTTTTTCCTTCACCAGAGTACATCATCAGCTATCCTGATTTCTTCAGGATTTGTTTTTAGTAGTGTACCTTCTCTTTATATTGGACTACATGCACCACTGCATTTAGTACTCCACTTTTGTAGCCCCTTTGCAAATGAAATAGCTCTGAGCTGGAAATCAGACTTGTGTTCATATCAGGTAGGTTCAAGCTTCAGATGGCCCATAGCTCTTTTTTGTTTAACTGCAGCCCTGTCACAGCCTGTCACAGGACTGCAGCACTGCAGTCTTACGTACCTTCATGCATCCATTCACTGTGCCAAAAAAGCTTTCATAGGTACAGGCACTTACAGGTCACTGTAAGAGCAGCCAGTTCTTCAGTCTTGAAATACCTCCTTGTGCAACTGCAGAAACAAAAGGAGAATGTTCCCAAATGGGGACATGCCCCTGTTGGTTGAGGAGGAATCAAGCCTGATCTTGCTTCGCTTTTTCTCCAGAGCATGTACTGGTGCTGGAGAGCATGGATGGCCAAAGCTCCAACTACAGGCAAGTTGAGAATAAAATTCTCAGTGACATATCTCTTTAAACTGAAATAAAATAGAATTTTGCTATTTAGAAAATACCATTTTTTATTTTTATTTTTTTAGATTAACGAGAAGAAAAATATCAATTAAAATACTTTTCTTGATCCAAATGCCAAAAACTTTTTAAAAAATAGATTTGAAACAAAGAAATAGAAACTCTTGTTTGGAAAAGAAAACAAACTGAAAGTAAACAGTGCAGTATTAATTATATCCACATTTTACTTGAAGGGAAGAGATTAGCACTTGGAAGTTTTTTAATCATAACCAAGCCTTGAGCTTGGAAAGAGTGCCAAAATGAAGTTTGGGCTGAGGGTAAATATGCTTAAGTAGGAGAGTTTTGTTACAGGATTGTTGTAGAAGTCCTCACAAGATATTTTATATATCCAGGAAGTTCAAAGCTGATATTCTTCTGAAAAAGGGTTAAACATGGTAAAGGATGTTCACACAAGTTACAGAAAGAAAGTAGGAATATGGTTTGTGGCCTAGAAAACCATCTTTCTTACATCATTAAGTAACATTACCAGCTTTGCTCTGGTTTTTTTTTAATTTTTCTTTTCTCTTTTGGCTTTAACTCATTGTTCCTAAAGGACTGTGGTTTTCACAGAATGGAAGAGATTGTACACTTTGTATAAAAATCAGGAAATTAATAGTGATTGTGTAGGCAGATGTTTGCTACCATGTAAAGCCATCAAGACTGGCTGTGATGAACTCACAAGTACTTGTGCTGCTTCTTAATAATAATATTATCCAGAAACTGAATTCAGAAGATGTTAGCATCTTTGAAGGTGATGAAAGCATGTGCATTGGACTGGTGTTTATGCTCTTGTTCTTGTATGTGTGATTCTCAAGGACATGTTAACACGTGTTGGACCAGCTGGTCTGTTAGGTGCCATACTGCTGGAAGGAGGGAGGCTCTCAGGTACACACAGCTTTCTACACTTGTCTGTTTTTCATCTAACTTACCTCTTTTTCTCACAAACCTTGCTTTGCTTGTATATGGGCACAGATGTCAGGTGTGTGCGATGCAGTAGAGATAATGTCCTGCCATGGCCATCCCACGCAGCTTTGGGATCTGCAGTACTCTCACCAAACTCACAGCTCTCCCTCAGTCAGTCACTGAAACTGTCATGTATGATGTGGGGTGTGGGGGAGTTTATCCTTGTATTGCTTTATGCCCTCCTTCTTTCACTGGGCCACCCACTGCGGTTTCAGTCCTCATCCCAGTGAGGATGAAGCAGAGCATGGGACTCAGATCCTCTTAGGTCAGTGATAACTCTTTTCTCTCAGGGCAGGCAGCGGGTAGGCCCAGTTTAGGCCAGGTGTGTGGACCTGTTACACCTGTTTCATGCAGGGCCTTGTTTGGTAGCTAACCCAGGAGGGCAAAGTGAGAAGGACGGTATGTGCTTCACTGTTCCTTCTCAGTAATGTTCAGTCTGGATTTGGGCACTCCCTGTTGGCCTCATATAGGGTGCTCAGAAATGCTGATGGGCCTGTAGGTGCCTCAGGCACATCTTGCTGCAGGTGGGACTGCAGTGAACTGCAATTTTGAAGACTTTAATTTATCCATGATCCTCCCTGAGGGTCTGCCGCCTCCTTATGGATCTTTCTGGCCCAGAAGGTCTTTCTCAGCCTGCTCCTTGAGTGCACTTGAGCACACAGTTTGCATACCTTTCCCTTCAGGATGGTGATGAGCAGACAGATAATTGATGAGGCATTCGTTAAGCCCTCAGGCACCGCTGGGTGGTGTTTTGAGGCTCTTCATAAGCAGGCAGTTTCATGAGTGCAGCCTGGCCTGTGGGTCTTCCAGTCTTACAGGGTAGCAGCAGACGTGGTGGAGGAGACCATCATCCCTTGGACCACTGCCCTTTACCATGGATATCACCTCCTTCATAAAATGGAGTTTTTCCATGTATAAGGAAAAAAGATCTTCGCAGAAGCTTCTGTTATGCTCACCACATGTTCAACAACCCAAAGAAGGGACAGTCTGATTCTTGTCTCTCCTAACAGCTTCTTGTGCCCTACACCCTGCCTCCGCCTTCATATATCCATATGAACATCTGTATCCTTACATACCCCTTATGAATGAATTGCATGTTTTTGTTTTCCAGTACAGCTTGCCAGCCATTTGAAGTTTATCCCTTGCTGGAGCATACAGTTTCTGGGCTCCCGTATATGGCTGTGGCCTGACTGCCAGGCTAGGCTCTGCTGAGGCGCTGTTTGTTGCAGGCCATCACCTTCCCTATTGGCTCTCCTTCTATCCTCTGGTGGGCTTTGTCTCTTCATCATGTTGGCCTTGTTGAAAATGTTGGGATGTTTTCAGTGAGGTGCCCGCATCTTCTCATGTTTGCTTCGGTTGCTGGAGACTCACTTGCTTCTGCTGTACAGGTATCTGAGTGCATTTAGTTTGGAGATATTGCTTGAGTTCTGTGACAGTGTTTCTGTAGCTTATCAAAAGGTTTTGTGATTAGAAATTTTTCTACCTGACAAGCCCTTTTTTCTTGGCCGCAACTATATGTAAGAGATGTATATGGAGGGAGAGGTCAAATTCACATTTCTGCTACTCATGTAGCTATCAACTACACTGGAAACTTTCACGTTGGTCCTCTTATTATTTAATTGCTCTCACCAGTGCACCATGGAGATAAGGAGCTAGGAAGGCTCATTTCTTTAGAGCCCACTCCATCCCCAGCTACTGACTCAGCCAATGTACTTGATTTCTCTGCAATTTCCTTTCTGATTAAAAAACAGAAACCAAGAACAAAACCAGACACAAACAAAAAAAAAAAAAATCACAGAACAAAACAGTTCAATAAAAAGTCAATTTTATACAAGACAGCAAATATTGCCCTTCTTATATTAACTCTGAAACAGAGATAAAGTAACTCTGGAGCTGTCATAATATGAATTTCTCATTTAAAGTGTCACCTAGTGGCTGGTTGGAAGCTTTGCATTCTGAATTAAACATTTAGTACCGTTACATGTATTAAGCAGACATAAATGCTAAATCCCCATACTCATGCACAACAATTGATAAAAATGCATTTCATATCGTGTTGATCTTGTTAAAATCCCTTTTTCATGTATTTAATTTAAGCCCTAAAACTCATACTGAACCACTGCGTGACCGAAGGGTCAGGAACATATTATCTCTACTTAATTCTTTTTCTGATGAGTAGAATGGAAATTAATTGCTAAAAAGTTAATTGCCAGTGCTCCCAGCAGTGAAATTTTCCCTGAACAAAATAATTAAACCTTGTTTATGCTAATAGGTTCCTTGTGCATCTGCAGGGTGGCTTTGGGCAGAATCCTTGTTACAAAAAGATTATTGTGCATCTGAGGATGTGGTCAGTTCAGAGCTACTGGAAAATGTGTCTTACATAACACATAAGAAAAATATTAGTAGTTTCAGGATCACTGTCATCTATAGTTCTCAAAGGATATTACAAAGGATGTTAATTAATATAACATACTTGTAGTGTGAGCCAGGAAATTTAAAATGAACTCCATTAACATGAAACTGTGCGGTTTATATGCTCCAGAGATGTTATGTGAATGAAAAAAAAAAAAAAAAAAGATATCTATATTTCTATATTTTTAGTTGAAGAAATCCATTCTGCTATATATTTTGGTTTTATTTCTTGCTTCATTTTTCTGGGTGGTCATTTTTAACTTTTTTTCAAAAGAGCTAAGCACTTGCACATTAGGAAGACATGCAGAAACTGCACAGGCTTAGCATCTCTGAAACTGTGGCTGGATATGTTGCCTTGGTCACTCAAAATTGACAACTAGATTTGAAAATTCAATTGTGTTTTGCCCAGGATCACTTGGTGACCTGAGGATCCCAGGCTGGAAGAGCTCAATCTGCTGATTCTAATGCTTTGCTTGTCAAATCATGAACTTCATCAGCTGTGATAAGTGACACTGTAGAGCAATTTGGTGTGTGTTTGGTTTCCTTTCTGCTGCTGACGTGCACTGCTATACTTACCTAGCACTTGCTGGTGAAAATGTTTAACCAAGGATATATCAGAGGCTAAGAGTGAATAACGTTATATAAACAGCTAGTACAAAATTTGGTTATTACTGTTCTCTACACCTCTGTACATAGGTCTTTGGGTTGGGGTTTTGGGTTTTTTTTTTGCTAGAGAAAGACTGCCTTCAGTACATTGTGCAACCTGTACTTCAGCTGCCTATTTCATCTTCAGCCAAGCTGGTGATGAAGCAAATATTAGAAAAGTCTTAACCTCACACCCCCTGATCTGTGCAAGGGGAGGAATACAGTGTCCTGGTATAGCTAAGATTGAGGTCTTCCCACAGTAAAAACATTTCCCTGAAGCTTGCAGTGCAAAGATGCAGCTGCCCAATGGATCCACCCTTGGTTAAAAAACTGCATTAAAAAGCATCAGCTCTGAGCCACGGATGTCAGGCAGATGAGATGGAAGAAGCAAACAGGAGCCTCTGCCCTGCAAAGCTATGCAGTGGAGAGGGACAAATACTGCAGCAGCTAAAAAGTACCTCTCAGCAAAGCTGAAAAATGTGCGTGCTTTGTATTGCAAGATGGGTTAAAGAAATTTGTTATGTATTTCTCAATGCCACTATACAATATGACAAGGTTGCAAGGGAAGATAAGTCTGTCCATAGGCTTAACAGCCTTGATTCTGTCCCTTTAAATGCCATTGTTAGTAAATACCTTTACTAACCAGACAAAAAAAAAAAAAAGTAGCAAACTACACTGGTCAATAATTTGCCTTGGTAAACAATATTTAAACAACCGATTTCAACCATAATTCTGCTCAGCATTATCGTCTGCTTTGTAAATAGAAGTGCTTCTCCAAACAGCTTAGCTTTCTGCTGCTGGGGAAGAAAATGGGAAAATGTGGGGCAGAGGGAACGTGCCACTTCCCTTCCTTTCTGAAAGGCTGTGGTTTCCAGCCCTCTGGATAAAACCGTGTGTGTTGCCATTGCTCCGCATCTTGCAGCGTGTGGGAGCTGAATGCCTACCCTGCGCTGGCAGGGGACACTGCGACCCGGCTGGCAGCGCAGAGTCAGAGCGGTGCCCAGGTTGCTGCCCCACGCTTTGTGGCACTGGAGGGAGGTGTGGGGATATTTCCATTTCGCAGCCTGGGCGAGCTTCCCCCCCTTCTTCTGCTTCTTCTCTGAGCCAGATGGAGACGCATTTGGTTTCTCTTTTAGCCATGTTACTTTTGCGAGGAGAATAAAATGAGCAGGAAAAGCTATTGGCCGCAGCGAGAGAAGAAAGCCCTGCTTTGCCAGAGGAAACCACATAAAAGCGTGCGTGTGTGTGTTTGGGGGGAGGGCGCAGCGAGGGATGATGCCTGGAGCTTCTTGCACTCGGAGCTGCGATTTGTGAGTGAAACATGATGAAATCACCCCCTGGACAAATCACACGAGCCTGTCAACCTCACCAGGTGGGATTACTTGTAGCTAATAGCCCAAACTCCCAGAGCAAACAGAGCTCTGCACTCACTATAAAGCAAAAGGGACGGTACCGCACGGGCTTTTCAAGAATCCTCTAGTATGGCTAAGAAGGGCTGCTTCCACTTCCACCAGGTAGGGGAGGAAAGGAGCATGTTTGCTTTTAGAGGAGGAGTAGCCCGTCTCTCCTGAATAAGGTCCTACAAAAAGGAGCGTTTCAGCTTCAGAAAGAGATGTTTTATTCATAAACCCCTTCTGGTTTGTGCTACTCTAAAACGGTGACTCTGTCAGCTGCTGCGCCAGTGATGGGAACTGCTGTGCTGGGGAGCTCGAATGTACAGGGACCACCTCTGCCCCTTTAATCGTAACGCTCTTGGCTTGGATGTCTGGGCATTTGTACCATCTGATCACTTTGCTGTTTTGCTTTTGCAGGTTATATCTTTATTTGCTTTTGCCTTTGGAGTAAATGTCTGCATGGGATTTACAACAAATCGCTTTAGGAGATCTGAAGAATGGGATGAGGGCCCAATCTCAGGTACAGTAACAGACATAAATTGTGGATCTCAATATCCTTATGTTATGTACGGTGGTTAGAAACCATTCCTATTCTGAAACAGTAGTTTGCTTGTTCCTTTTACCTCTAGGATATAATGAAGAAATAACTCACTGAGCCTGAGTCAGTTGACCTTTGGGACTCACCTATAGGTCTCCTATTTACTTAAACTTTTGCTCTGTGTGCATGCGACTATGGAAAATCTAGCCTATTTTGGGATTGAACACCATCAGTCTTGCAGAGATCGGTTTCCTTAGCTGCTTCATCTCTCCTGTGCTGTTTTGTGCTCCGTACGGTTTCCCTTTCGATCTAAAAGAAACAGTCCTATCTCTCAGTTTAAGGGTGCCGGTTTACTTTTGGTAACTACTGAAGCGGTTTCCCTAATCTTGAGTAACGCTTTCAAGAATGTGCTGCTGAGGAAAGCTTTGGGGATTTCTGTGGCTTCTGAGGTCATGCTAGCTTGTGAACAGTAGAAGGCAGACATCTGACAGTGGTGAGGCTGAGCAGGTGCTAGCGTTGTGCACCCAGCAGATGTGCTGTCTAGGGGTCGGCTGTTCACCTTTTGAGGAGAGCACGAATGTGCCACAGAAGGGACTGTTTGTGTTCAGAGGCACTATAGGGTTTTGTGAGCTCAGGCATCATCTTGAGTGGAAAAACATATACAATGGAAAACTAGTGTTTTTCGTAACAAAACCTAAAATAGATGTAGAGTTGAGTCGTGTTTCTGTTACTTCTTTTGGGAGGAGAAAGGGAACCTGTGGCTCTTAGGGCTGGCTAATATAACTGAAGTGAAAGGGTTTCATTTTCAGTACCCATCTGTAATGATAGCCTCTGAATTTTCATTGTAAACTTGTTTATGGTAGCCTGAGTTTGTTGTGTTCCTGGTGAAGAATACTGTGATCTCCTCTCCCTTTCTACCACAGGAACCAGCCACAGTCAGGATGCTGATCATTTAGCAGAGGTATTTTAGGTAACTAGAAAGATATTGGCAGTTACTTTTGGTATTTGTATAATAGTTAAACAAATTTGTTCATAAATTAGATTTCTTTCTAATTTAATCTCTAGTTTGTGGAGCAGTTAGGTAATGTGTGTAATGGTGATGTGAAGGATTTACATTTCATATCTTCAACACCTGACAGCTGACTGCTTTGCTTTCACTGGTGAGTGCCATGGGCTCCAGGGCAGGGCTGCTTTACCCTGAAGTCCCAAAGGTCTTCAGTGCCAGCTCTGCTGAGCACACCAGCACCATTCAACACTGCCAGGGCTCGGAACAGCAGCTGTGTGCTGTTTCCAGTAGCAGGAAGGTTAGCTCAGTATCCCAGGAGAATAGTAAGAAATACAGGATATCTCCCAAAAAGGCAGGAGTTAAGGGTTATTTGGGGGCAGTCTGTTGAAGATTCACATATGGTTGGGATTGGACCTGAACCTGACGATGTAGTCTAGTCTAAGTGTCAACAATGAGAGACAAAAGATAATGGAGGGTTTTGTCCCGTTTGTGTTTGGGTAGCCTCGTTACTTTTATTGCAGTAAAAACTGGATTGTGATAACAAAGAAAAAGTTATTGCCACATGCATCTGAAAGAACAAATAAACTCTTATGATGGAGAAGTGCATTTTTAACAAAATAAAAACATTACGATCAAGTCAGCTATTTAGATTCTTGCAGTTGCATGACTTCCGGTTGTACTTCATCAGAAGCCTAGTGTTAGGAAATATTCAGAATGAAAGATTGCCATAAATTCTTTTTCAACTCCAGTCTCCCTTGGCTTATTTATTTCCAAATTTCTTAGTGTTTAGAATTAACTGTTTTGTATGGACTAAACAGTCTCTTTACCAACCATTGCTACATATTACGGAGTTTTTACTTCTCTAGGGGTGTGCCATGATTGTAGGCAAACTTCAGTTGTCATCTAGTATAGAGCTCCTCTGTAAGTCAAATCCAACATCTGATTTTTTTTTTTTCCATAGCCGATTATACATAGTACATGCATGCCAAAGATGTAGCATAGCGCCTATAATGTTTTCTTGGTCTCATTTTATAGTGTATAGATAGTGTATAGATCTCTAATATATATAAAAGACAGTCATTAGATGGTTGCTTTGAGGTGAAAAGAAGAGTGCTTGAAAGGGATATGGAAAGCTCTATCTATTAGCAAAGAAGAGGAGGATCTTCATGTGAGAGGTTCCTTTGCCTGTTGCATGGCGGCAAATGTGACTGTAGAATTTGCAGACAGATGCAGGAATTTTGAAACTGTGTAAGTTTGTTCTGTACAAGGGCTTCTGTAAGTATGAAAGTGCTAACCATGAATGGGGCTCCTGATGATATATTTTCAAACTATTCTGCATGCACCAGTAGTTGTGCCATGGCATTGTGCACGACCTGAAAATCATGGTCTGGCTGCGAAGTTGAGGTCAGGCATGGTAAACAAAGGAACGATCTTAATGTATAATATGTAATGTACACAGAGATCAGGGAGTTAAACCAAATCTAGTTTTGTGTTGCTACATGGAAAGTGTCTTACATTGACTCAGGAGGTATGCCTTGTATTTGCTATGGAATTTGGGAAAATTTGGCGCACCGCTAATAGAGAGGTTGCCAAGAGATCTGGAAAAAATAACAAATGAGGTAGCTAGACTAAGCCATCCTCATGTGGAATGGAAACACTAATTACAGTCAAAGAAGATGGAGGTAGAGGGAAGCTTGATCAGCTCTGTAGACATTATCCCAGTACACGGGGAGTTATTTCCGAAGTGCTGCTGACAGATCTTGGTCTAACCTTTCTTCAGATCTCCAAGATCAGAGACTGCACAGCTGCTTCTGTTAGCAATTTGTTCTGGTGGTTTCCTGATAAATGAACTGCCCTTTACAACAGCTAGGCATTCCTTCAGATAGAATTGATGCTGTTACTTCTGTGATTGGAGGTCAAATTTCCACCTTCTTCTTCCTAAACCCATGTTAGTGTGTGTCTCTTGGCCTTCTGAAATGGTGTCCTTCTCATTGCTTTGAAACGAAGAAAGCAATGACAGTGTAAGTACTATGTAGTCTATGGTTGTGTGTAATACCTCTGAGTCCAGATTTGCAGTTTATTCAATCAGTGATTATATGAGTCTATTACGTAGCTTCCAAAGGGAAAGTGGCATGAGAGGTTAAATAACAGAATTATTCTTTAGTAACATTTATTCAGGAGCATTTGGCCCAAAGAATCTGTCATTAATAGGGACCAATACTTCATATCTCTGAAAACCTGAGTGTTTACGTGCTTTGAAACAATTCTCATGTGATTAATTTTTCATATAGACTTGTGGCCTTTTTGTGTGACCAAAGAAAACGCTAGTGTGTGTATTGCCAGCACAGATAAGCCACTTTTAGCCCCAAGGAGGTCCAGGTGACCAAAATATTGAGTGGAAGTTAATGGTCCTTCTGGGTCCCTTCCAACTCAGGATATTCTTTGATTCTATGATTTTTACCTTTACCAGCCTGCAGATGAATGTGTCTTGCCACTGTTGTGATCCATGATGACAGTCACTATAGTTTTACCTTCCCCCACCCACTGTAACCTTGCTGAAGGATTGATTTGCAGCCCAGTTTGTTCCTTGAAGTTTTTAATGCTGGTGTCCAACCCGTGTTGTCGCCAGTGCCACAAGAAAAAGAGTGGACCTGTATTGCTGGTGATGGCAGCCGATGGGATGTGTATCACCTCTAACCTTCCTCTCCGTCTTCTTTTCTACCCATTTTCAGTGTTGGAATAGTGCCATCGTATTTGGAAATAGATTTTTTTCTCAGTTGATGTGGAGACTAAACTTTCAGCCATAAGAGTAGGAAAAAAATACATGAAAGATCGGAACAGTTCTTTCCCAAAAGTGCCATTGCATCAGTTCTCTTAAAATCATACTGCTAACCATGCTGAGGTTTGCCAAAGCCAAAACATGGTCTAAAAGAAAAAGGTTTAATTTTAATTGGTCCCTCAAAGTACCAGTGACATTGTGAAATATTCCTTGGAACACTTCTGTTTTTTAAGGAATAACGTGAATTTATCTCAGTTTATTTCATAAAATAGCATTACCCCTGCAGAGCAGCACACAACCTTCCTGCTTTATACAAGCTGCTATGTAGGAGTCTTTGGTAGGAAAAATGTATGAGATAATAAATTTTGAGAAAATAGCTGGGAAACACACATCAGCTCTGACAATAAGGGCCCCAGCTAGTAGGTTATTGAAGTCTAATGCATTATTCATGCTTTCAGACTATCAGTCTTCCATATAGTTTTGCACGTCAAATACATAGGCTTCTTCTTTTTCAGTATTTTGTTTAGATTTTATAATTTAACGCTCTGCAGAAACCCACCAAAAAGCCTTGCTTTACTTGCTTCTCAACTGATTTATAGAGCATCTTATGGTTTTCACCCATGCTTGACATCGATCTGGCACCTTCCAGTACAGCAGACCTGTCCTGCTGACTGCATGTAGATTAACTGCAGTTCTTTCCTAGGTGAACTGCCCAGCCAACCATGCAAATGTCACCTGGTTTTTGAAAACAAAGGCCTGCTTCTATGGAATAGCTGCAACTCCTGGAATCGGGCCTTGCAGATTTTAATACATTTCTGCTAATGATCTCTTGATTGTTAGAGGTAAAGCCAGGTCCATTTCTGTATGGAATCTTATCACAGCATGCTGCTTCCTCTTTTTGCTTCTGCAAGCAACCCTTCGCTCCCTGCTCCCTTCCCTTCCCTAAGCAGGCAGCCAAGGTTTCACTCATCCAAGTGGCTTGGGGCTGAGTCACCTGTCGCACCACTACTGGCCTGACAGATGTTGCCCTGTTTTTTGTTCCACGCAGTCCTGTCAGATTCCCCCTGGATCAGTACCTCTGGCTCCTGCAAAAACAGATGCTTTGAACTTCAAGAGGCAGAGCCTCCTGGCTGCCGCTGTGACAACCTGTGCAAGAGCTACAACAGTTGCTGCTTCGACTTTGATGAGCTGTGCTTAAAGACAGGTAGGATGGGTCTCCTGCCATGCATTGGTGGGGTCTGATGATGCCTGGCTTATATGAATGGTTGAGACTGGCCACTGTAATCCAGCGCTCCCTGCCATAACCTGAGTCTTCTGCTCCCCTTGCTGGCTGGGCTTGTCTTGACCCAAAATGCAGCCCATGTACCCTTGCTGGGAGCAGTAGGGATATGCATCTATTGCTGCTGGGCTTCTGCCATAGTTTGTGCAGGAAAGGGCAGGGTACTACTTGTACTACCTGAAAAAGAGATGTTCTGATACTCATTTACGAACAATAATTAATATTCAGGCACCAGTTTTCCTTCCAGGTTACAGTGAAGAGATGGTAAAGACAGGAGGTTGGTCTCTCAGTGTCAGCCATCCTTTTTTCTCTGAAGTGATAACTTAATAATTGAGCAGTTCATGCTTGCTTTTGGATTGTTCATTGCATTTATTTGTGAAAGTACCTGGAAACTGGGAGTGCTAAAGCAGCGCAGGTCTGTTCAGAGGTGACAGGCCGGGTTTGTTACCTTTGCTCCAGACTCTAATTTCCAGGTGTCAGGACGCATATATATAACACACTGGTAAAGATGTTTACCTTCAACTCATTAGACCCTGAGGAGTGGAAATACAGCTCTATGTTCACTTTCTGTTTTTCATGACTCATAGGAGAGGGAAACTTCAAAGAGGGTCATGAGTGATGTTTTGTTTCTTAACATAGTGCATTTGAATTATTAGTTGTACTCATCTCTTTGAGTGTTTTCTTAGTGGTCAGAGTTGACACAGGTGCCTTCTACTTTTGCCATTAAATGTTTCCTTGCTATATCAAGGAATTACACTTACAAAGCAAATAAAAGAGAAGTCTAATGACTAGAAGTATTACTGCTCATGGATGGGAGATGTTTGAAAGTACTTCCTCAGTTCTGTTTGTAATGATATCATTACAATAGCTTGGTACCAAAAAAAATTGTAAGCTAATCCAGTATGAAAAAATGATTTGGTTCCAGGCCAAGAAGTTTAAAGCTAAGAGTGTTTCATCCCAGTGTCAATGACTGCAGAATATGAGGATCTGAAAACTTTCAGTGCATTGCACGATATTTGCTATAAAAGAACAGACTTTCAGTTCCTCAGCCTCTGGTCTACAGGGTACATTATCCACTTAAATGTCTGGATACCTCTGTAGCTCTTTGAGTTGTTGTGTACATTTTCTTATAATTCCATAGGTATTTATTAAGACAATTATCACATGTACAATCTGTAAATATTATATCTTTATTGGAAAAAAAGTCCCAAATGAAGGAGAAATGGGAAGTAAGAGAAATTGCTCTGGTGTTTTTTTAACTGGTTGCATGCTGTCAAAAGCAATCTTATAAGTTTCCTGTTGCTTGGGCCAGGACATATGGGAAACCATACAGTTATATCCTCAGGCCCTATTCTAAAATGTAGCACCATGCTGTCCTGGAGAGAATACCCTAATTTAGACAGGCCCTTCGATCCTAACAGCATTTGCGAGATAAAAAGACTGTGCCACGTTTCTTCAAGTTCTTCTAACTTTGCAGTTGGTGCTGAATCCCATCCACTGAGGTATTAGAAAGCTCCTTCTGTCTATGAGGAGCTGATGGGAACATAATATCAGTTTCTATCCACATAATCTCTTTCCAGCTTTCTCTTATTTCCCATGAGTCGAACCGAGGACTTGAATTTTTGAGCAAAAAAGGATGAATTGTACAAAAAGCACCAACATTTCTAGTTTGCACTCCAGACAAATCCATTTATCTTTCAACGGCATTTCTTTTCTTCTCCTCTCCATGTATTTTCTGGCATTCCAGTTGTACAAAGCCTGGACTACAGCAACTGTTTGTAGCAGAAGCACTTGTGTGGATGCAGGAGCCCTCCTGTATCTGCAGGACACAAGGGTCCCTTTTGTTTCTGCTTGACATACTTCAGAGGTCTTGAAATCACAAAATTGGGGCAATAAATTTAAGACTCTATAAAGTTGGATGTAGTCATTATGGCTTGAGTCAGTGCTTTTCATTTTGATTATAATCTCTCATTCTTGCTTACTCGTGAATATTTTAGCTCGAGGCTGGGAGTGTACCAAAGACCGCTGTGGAGAAACCAGGAATGATGACAATGCTTGTCACTGCTCTGAAGACTGCTTAAGTAGAGGAGACTGTTGCACTAATTACCAAGTCGTTTGCAAAGGTATGTCTTTGGTCTTCCTGCCTCTTATCTTTTGAACCTGATAGTAGGCAGCCCTACTGGTAAAGTCTTTTCTAGAGAAGGAACCCTCTCCTTGTTTTGTTCTGAATTTTGGGAATAGGGAGGAAGAAAGGGGAGTTACACTGGTGAGTTTTGGACTCCTAGTGGTGGTTAATGCAACTAATTTCTTGACGGTAGAAACCTAGTAGAGATACTGAAAGACAAAGATTAGGCACGGATGAGCAAAGAGTTTAAAACAAAACACAAAAGTATTCGGGTGCATTCAACTGCATCACAAGGAAAGCTGGGAGATCTGATGCTTTCAGAAGGAACTGAGCATTCCTAGATAGGTTGTCTCTGTCTCAAAAACCTCTCCCATCCCTACTACAAAAGCACCTGTTCAAACTACTTGCATCAAGTAGGCTTTATTTCTTGCAGGACGGTGTTTGTGAGAATATAACAGCTTTAATTTACAGATGGGGTAGCGTGGGCTCCAGGTGACAAGATGGGAATCATCATATCACCTTCTAGACACATGATGTCTGCAATACAGCCTTAACTGGCTGACGTGGGGATGGGCTGTGAAGGCTTAATTACCACCGTATACCCAGATGGTTTGGAGCATGTCCTGCCTTGCATAATGTGTCTCCCATTCCGGGGAGGTCTTCTGGTCCTTGGAAATGAGCCTTAGAAGCTCTTACTATTGTATTTCATCTAGCTCTAAATTCTTCATTTGTTTAATGGTGGAGAATTTAAGGTTTGATTTCCTGCCCCCCCCAACCCTTTTGTCCAACTGCATAGTTTCCAAATGCAGAAAGAGGGATTTTCTTTACTTGAGTTTTGCTGTTGGGAATCCAGGTGAAATGTGCATCTTCCAACAAGTCTCCATAGATAATGTTCTTCCTCTTCCCGATGAGACCCAAGGCTTAGACTACTTAAATACTGATATAGTTCTCAGTTCCAGACTTTTTTTGTGAGCTCCCACTTAGAAGGGTTAAGACAGAGGAATTTACATGTGCTGTTTAATGTACATAATCTTTTCTTAATTTCCTAATAACAAATTATCTCAACGACTCTGGTGTTCTGATAGGAATAAGCCTTATATGAGAACTGTGTTTCCTCTTTATTCATGCTTTTGCTTACCTGAGGATAGTGTTTATTTTTATTTTTCCTTGGAAATCCTCCCTCTACATCCCGTCATGGTCAATTGGAATTGCTGCAGGACACATTTCCTGCAGATATTTTCTATGGTGCTTTTTGTTTTGTTCTTTTAATTGAGCTACAGTTCCCTTAATAGTGCTAGGTTCAGGAAGCAAGCCTCATTAGCTAATAATTTGTTTTTCAGTTGACCCGTGAAAGTGCAAGTCATGAACCAATCTATAGTCAGCATTCAGTAGTGAAAGCCTTAACAAAATAGTTGATTATGTAAAGTAATAAGCCAGCTCTGAAAGACTATTAATACTTTTTTTTTTCTCAGCTACGCCTGTGTCTCACCTGATCCACGAGCTGTTCAGCTCCTTAAACCAGCTGGAAACTATTTAGAGTTGTTTTTCTTCCCTAGAAAGAGTTTTAATTTATTATTTTGTGTCCTTAGCCAGCTGAAGCAGGTCATGGAGACGTCAGGCCTGGCGGGATGGAGGGTATGAATTGGCAACCAGCAGTGCTGTACTTTTTTGACAAACTGAAGATAATAATAAAATAATTTTTAAAATGACTGCTGTTGCTGAAGTTTTACTACCGTTTCCTTCATGCAAAAGAATAGTTTTAGCTTTAGTTTTATGAGCTCCTCCTAGAAGCAATAGTTTGGATATTCTTGTTGAATAGAATGTAACCAGAACAGTTGTTCAGCTTTGCGGAAGGGGCCTGATCATTGTGAAAATATGATGAGACAGTCTGTTAACAGAATTAGACTTTGGTTTTTTTTGAGTTTTTCTTTGCAACCTGAAGCTGTATTCACAGATTTATTTATTTTTTTTCTTAAACTCTAATTTCTGGTAGGAGAAACCCACTGGGTAGATGATGACTGTGAAGAGATAAAAACTCCTGAATGTCCAGCAGGGTAAGTGCTTTGCTTGTTACCCTAAAGCCGAGTACAACAAGGACAGTGGTCCAGCACTCTGAACATCATGTTTCTGCCTTATCTTTGTAAAGCCTTTGCTGAGTGGTTGAGTTGCTTACTTTCCTGTCCTTCACAGTTTGTACAATTGGGTTGTTAATGTGAGCAATGATGTATGATATGGGGGCTTGAACTCTTGTCCTTGGATCACCTTTGGTGGGTTTGCCTCTTTTACTTATCTCAGCAGGAAAGATAATTAAACACCCTTTAAGACCTTGGGAATTTTTTTCTGGTTTCTCTAAAACTTAGACTGGCTCAGGCCTTTTTAAAATTATTATTGTTTTTTATTTTTTGTTATTAATATTATCTTACTAAGTGAAGGGATTTCAAAACTGCAATGGGTAATAGGCTTGACTTAAACAAACGAACGAAAAACCAAGAATAACATTGAAAATGGAAGAGCGTCTGAAGACAGTTATCTTACTATTATGCTTAAAGGCAAACATCTGCTTAGGTGCTGCACTGGGCTGCAGCTCAGTCTGTGCTATCAGGAGAAGAGTTTGGAGGAAATAGGAGCTCCTGTTCTCCTGGTGACAATGATGTCTTCTTACCCCTGCAGTGAGTGACCATCATTAAACACTCAGGCATGTCCATCCAGGACGCATCTACGCCTGCTTGGATTCAAATCCAAGTAGTAAACAAAATATAATAAAATGACATGTAATGCCACCAACTTTAATATGTGAGAATGGGCTCTGCCTTTTGGAGCTTGCACAAGATGCCACATGGACTTTTTGTAAAGGCAGAAGACCAGCTGTCCTGGAACATGTGGTTTTAAACTACAGATTGTGTGCTAGGGTGGGTACTAGTGCATACAATTTTTTTTGTAATTTTTTTTTTTTTTTTGCTCTTCTCCATCTCTTTCTGTAAGCATTTGGCTTTTTGGGCTGTGTACTTCTGGCTGCCTAGGGAAGATTTTTTTTTATGTTGGAATGTAGCCCTTTAGCTGACTGTGACCACAGTCTGAATGTTACTAAGCATGAAGATTATCAGTTTATGCTGATCTGTTAAGTAAGCAAGTAAGCAAAAAAAAAAAAAAAAAAAAAAAGACACATAGCACATGTGGTGACTGTACTTTAAATTCTCTGGAGTCTCAATTAGCAAGTGAAAATTAAAAAAAATGTCATTTTGAAATGCTGACTTACACTCCTGCTGCTTCTGCTTTTTAGCTTTGTTCGTCCTCCTTTGATCATCTTCTCTGTTGATGGTTTCCGTGCATCATATATGAAGAAAGGGAACAAGGTCATGCCCAATATTGAAAAACTGAGTAAGTACATCTGTTTCCATACAATAAACGAAAGACAGTCTCATGCAGTCTGGTTGTTTTCATAGTGTACTGAGTAACAAGAGTCAGCATGGGTCTGGCGTGTAGAAGGGCTCTGCTAAATGCAGGGCTTTTCTGACTCAAAACTCTAATAAAGATTACATTTATTTTCCATAAAAGCAAATTGCATTAGTCCCCTTAGGTTTAGATAGTATCATCTGGTGGCTTGAAGGACCCTGGCTAAAGCAGCTTACTGCAAAGAGTGAGGAGAGAGCTGCTTTAGGGAACACAGCTCAGAATTGGTGGTGTTAATTCGGTTTGTCAGCAAATAAATGAATCTTCAGTACGTGGTATGTATCATGCCCTCGTATAGGCTAGTTGAGATGTGCCTGCAAAATTTTGTACTTCAGTCACAAATGTGAAGACATGGGTCCTGGTTTTGTAGTGTACTGGACACGCTGTATGTTTGAACTTTTCAGTGTAGTATGGTAGTTTGCGTACGTGCTCATATCCTTGAAAGGTGGTTTTTTTTTTTCCCTGTGTGTTTGCTGGCCCTTGCATTTGTGTAGCCAACTGGGGAGCTGTGGCCAAAGCCTGTTGTGAAACTACCGCTTCAGTGTATTTGTCATTTAAAATTAGTCTGTGATTTCTCATGTTCCTTTACTTAACAGCAAGACGCTTCCAATGACTATGAACACTGAAAGGGGGCTAACTTGGAAGGAACAGCAGTCCATGGAAATGTAGCTGGTTTAGTAGTACTAGCTTCTCTGTTTCAGTTGTTTACTGTGAAGTGTAAAGTAGCGTGTGTGGATTTAGCACTGCAGGAAGACTTGCCAGTGGTCATCAGAGGACGTTCATTTAAACTGGTTAAAATTTAACCACTTTCTGCAGCATTTTCAGAATTCAGCATTTTTTTTTTTTTAATTTTACTTTTTTTTTTTTTTTTTTTTTTAATGTCTTGGAGCTTCACTTTCTAACATTTGCATTCCCTACTGATTTTTCAGGATCTTGTGGAACGCATTCTCCTTACATGAGGCCGGTCTACCCTACAAAAACCTTCCCCAACTTGTACACCCTTGCTACTGTAAGTCCTTGGGAAGGATTTTTTGGTGATAAAATGTTGCACTTCACTGGAAATATGGGTTGTGGGAAGAGAGATTTTTTTTTTTTTTAAATAAAACTCCTTAATAGTCAATCCTTTTCTCCCTCCTGTTAAGTAGTTTTGTTGTTTTTTTTTTTCTCCAGTATTTTGAAGTTTTGAGATAAAGCATTTCTCTCTAAAATGCACAATGTTACAGTTTTCCTGCATTTTCCTATGCTTGTTTTTGCAGTTATTTGTACTGCTGTATAATTACAGGTCATGGTTTTTCTGGGGGGAAAAAAAACAACAACCCAGAATACAACCAGCAGTTGTTCTTTCATTGGAGGAGCTGAAGTCAGTAGGGCTGACTTAGCAACCCACTCAAAATTTACAGCTGCTGAGCGTGTCTGGATGCTGCTTTGGCCCTGCAGTAAATGAACCATCACTTCCATGCTCTGGTGGCACAGCTGGTGGCCAGGCTGTCCCCAGTCTGAGATGCAAACGCTGCCATGTGACAGTGCTCCTGAAGCAGAAGCCATGGGATTTTTTTGCCCTTCTTTTTCTTCCTTCAGCCTCTGCACAAACCTTAAGATGAAAGAAGGGACAGACAAACAAGTAGCTGAGCATGGGAGAGGGTGGGAGAGAAAGGGAGATGATCAGAAACCTCTTAAATCACCTTTACTTCTGGAGAAGTTGAGGTATAAAGCCTCTGGCTTTATATCACTGTTTGGGTGTCTTGAATTGGTTTCTTCTTAGAAATAGGTCTCACGGAGGCACTAGCAAAGATAAACTATTATAAAATGGGAATGCAGGTTGTAACCCTTGCTACTGGAAAATGAATTACCGTTTCCAGAAAGGGAATTCATAACTAAGAACTCAAAAGTTCAAATCAATCTTCATAATGTTTTTTGCTTAGTGTCCAGCAGCAGAAGTTTTTGTGCTTTTTTTTTTTTCTTTTAGCACAATTCAGTCATTTCCTGCTGTTTTCACTACTAAAGCCAATTTTAAATGTGCTTATCTTGAAGTGAAAACCTTTTTTGGTGTGCTGTTACAAAAGCACCCATTTTAAAATAATTCAGTGGTATTTGCAGATAGCTATGAGGACTGCATTTATGTGCATTAGGGTTTTACTAATTAATCTACTTCTGCACAAAGGGACTCTATCCTGAATCACATGGAATCGTTGGCAATTCAATGTATGACCCAGTGTTTGATGCCAGCTTCAGTCTTCGAGGGCGAGAGAAATTCAATCACAGATGGTGGGGAGGTCAACCAGTAAGTTTCAGATTCCCTCCTCCTCTCTCCCTCCTCCTTCCCCTCCCCCTGTGCTGTGGAACATAGCCAATAATAATAATTAAAAAAATACATCTGTGAACAATTTGTACCTGATCTCCCCATGGCTGGCCCTGTGTCTATCAATGTAATGTAACATTTTGAGTTGGCTTTTGCTTTTCAGAATAATAAAGCCATTGATTATGGAAAGGTGCTTGTGTTGATAAGTATAAATTAGATGTGGCTAGGAAAAAACCCTCACTTTAGGCAGCAGTTTAACAAAAATTACTGTATTTTCGTCACTGTGGCACAGTGTTTCCTTTTCATTATGGGGTTTCTCAGGTTTTCGTCCTAGTAATGTTCTTGTGGCAGTTTTAGTATTAATGTTCTGTCAGAGTAGCATGGCACAACTTCATAATTATTATTTGTTAAGTCCACAAGTGATTGCTGTTACCTGACATGCTGCCGAGGGTGTAGAAGTTTGTGAATAAATTTCTGCCTAGAACACAGCATCAATGGCTGAGCGGAGCTCTCTCTTGACTAAGCACTGCAATTGGTTTCCTTCAGGTCTGAATCCTTATTTTGGGCATGGAAACGGCCTCTTTCTAAGGATTAAAAGAAGGTCCCTTTGCTTCTACTGAACTTTCTCCTATTACCACATGCTTTAGTGACCTGCTTTAATTTGCCACCAAATATACTTTTAAATTAAAATAAGTTTTACATGCACGCAGCCAAGGTGCATATACTACATTATTATAAGGTGCATATACTACATTGATTACTTGGGGACCTAGCATGTAAAAACTTACTGAGCAGTTAAACCAGATAGTGCAGATTATACAACAGAAATTGAGGCCATTTTTACATGAAGCAGTACAAACCTTCTTACTCTTCGAGGAGCCAGACTGTAATCAAGACGAATGCTTCTGAATGGGACCCGGTGCTAAATTTTTTCATACGTCAGTACAGGTTAGGGGCTGACCTGATGGAAAGGAGCTCTGTGGAGAAGGATCTAGGTGTCCTGGTGGAGAACAGGTTGACCATGAGCCAGCAGTGTGCTCTTGTGGCCAAGAAGGCCAGGGGTGTCTTGGGAAGAGTGTGGCCAGCAAGTCAAGGGAGGTTCTCTCTCTCCTCTGCCCTGGTGAGGCCACATCTGAACACTGTGACCAATTCTGGGCTCCCCAGTTTGAGAAATACAGGGAACTTTCAGAGAGAGTCCACAGAGAAGATGAGGGGCCTCTCCCATATGAGGAAGGCTGAGAGACCAGTCTCAGTTCAGCCTGAAGAAAAGACTGAGAGGGCATCTTGTCAATGCTTACAAATGTATATAAGGTAGGTGTCAAGTGAATGGGGCCAGGCTCTTTGTAGTAGTGCCTAGTGACAGGGCAAGGGGCATAATATGGAATACAGGAAATCCCATACAAACATGAGGAAAAAAAATATTTTGAGGATGATAGAGCACTGGAGCAAGCTGCCCAGAGAGGTTGTGAAGTCTTTCTCTGGAGATATTCAAAACCTGCCTGGATGCTTTCCACTGCAACTTTATTTAGGGAACCTGTTTTAGGAGGGAGTTGGATTGGATGATCTCCAGAGGTCCCTTCCAACCTCTATGATTCTGTGATGGAGGTGGGTATTGGAAGGGGATTGGGAATACCATAATCTGTCATTGCTGTTTGCTCGAGTGATCAGTGTCATCCTCCAAATCTCTAAGACGTAAATATCCCAGGAGACAAAAGGAAGTTACTTAGCAAGCATGTGTTATTTGTCCACATGTGGTTTTAGTCCACAACAAATGCGAGACAAGACCATTTGGAGTTGCAGGCAGATGTGTGACAGGCAGATGTCTGGCTGTAGCTGAGCCAGAATGAGGTATTTGTGCACTTGTAAAATTTGTCAGCAGTATAGAGGGGCGTAGTTGCTCCCTCACCCGGCTATGACCTGGGTTAGTTTTTAGCATAGGTTGTGTAGAGAAGGTGATAAAGTGCCAGGCTGTTATCCATCTAGATCTGAGCAAAGCAGCAGGATCAAAACTAGTGAACAACAGTGAAAGGGTGAGAGCAGGTAGCTTCTTCCTCCATCGTAGCTACAGTGAGAGCCGCATGCTGAATGGCGTCTGCAGTGTGCTTGCTGCAGTCAAACATCAATTTCATGGACAATACTGTGAGTCAGCTGTTCGACAGCTTGTTAGGCAGCTGCAATTTTAATTGTGCATTGCAAATTTAATTGTGCATCTCAACCAAGTTTATGTAGGAATAACTCAAACTTACTTTCAGGGACTGTACAAATGTCTCTATTTTTAAACTGCAATATTTTTATAGCCTGCGTATATTGCATCAGCTGTCATGTTGAGTGGGGGATATTGGGTAATTCTAACACCCACTCATTAGAAACACCTCTGCTATTGCAGAGAATATAAGTCATTCTGGATTGTAAACAAGGGTCATGAAAAATGTCAGCTGAAAAGAGTTCAAGGAAGTTACACAACTGTGGATGACCACATGCTAGAAAAAAATTCTCAGAGGATAGAGGGGAGTGTTGTATACACAAGTAAGGATGTTAAAATAGAACAGCTGATCCAAGGAAGTGTTAAACAGAAAAAATACAGGAATCAGATAATAAGCTGGAAATCTCCTTGGAGAATTGGGAACATGCATAGAGGGGCAGCTGTAATTCAGTTCCTACATGCTTATTATGAGGAGAACCTGTAAGTTTGGCAAATGTGACTGAGTGGCCACACTGCCTGGGTAAGAAGAGAGAACATTTCTGCAAGAAATCTACTGACATAAATGATCCCCTCTCTGCACATGGAGGAAATGCATGCTTTGCATTTATTTATTTGCAGAATCAAGGAGGTGTGCAAATGAGCTACTAAAACTTAGGGGGCAGAGATTTTGATGAGAGGAAAAGTTCTCTCTCCTGTATGTGGATCGGATTCATGGTTCTAATTCATTTCTAATTGAATTTGACCTCTAAGTGAATTTCTAATTAATTTTTACGTTTTTACCTAAACATCACATTGATTAAAAACTGCCAAAGAAGGATAGATTATCAATGAAAAGACAGTAAGATTAAGGGAGGAGGAAAGAAAATCTTGCCTGCCTATCACAAAGTGTTATTCAACTGATCCCTTTTAGGTCTTGGTCTCAAAGTGTAGTACGCAGCTTTGGAGAGGTACTTGGTTAGCACAGAACGGGGAATTATTATCTAAAACTGCCCACCTTCCCCAGGAAGGAAGAAGTTGTTACCAGGGTCCCTAGCTTCACATTATAGCTAAAAACTGCCTTGAAGAGAATGTCGTTTAACATTAATCATTCCTAAAATACTTCCTTGCTCCTGGACAGGTCTATTGTATATGGTTTGTTAAAATGTATATGGTTTTTTTTTTTTTCTTCATTAAATTACTTGTTCTGATAGTGAGCACTTTGCTGGGAAGCAGCCAAACTAACACATGACATCAGTGGGATTTGACAAATGAGTAGTTTAACGTTTTCACACAAGGAATTGCGAGAAATCTGAGTGTTAGGAAAAGGAGAAGGAGGGAGCAGGTAGCTTTGGAAGTGCTCAGAAGTCCTCTAACTGCTGGTGAGACTTCCTGAAACCTGTTTTTCTGACTTAGTATATAACCTTTATTTATTATATAAGCTTAAAACCACCTTGTTTTTTAAAAGAAAAAAGCGTGTGACAGGAAACAGCTGCATAACCACTCCTTCTTGTATTGCTACAGCTTCTCACAGAAATTGTGAGCATCAGAGCCCCTGTTCTCAAAGGAGAAACTAACTTCACTGCTCATTTTTCATGATGCTGAGACTGTTTGCATCCAAGTAACTTCAATCACTGAAGTCAACTGCCTAAATTAAGACTCCAGCTGCTTTTGGCTTCTGTTTAGCAGTAGTTTTCCACATTTTGATTTGGTGTAGTGAGTTTAAGCTTATAATACAGGCAATATGTTACTTTTCTCAGTGATCTTTCGTGATCCTTAGAAATAATCCTTTGGCCTCCTTAAGATCAGAAGATGATAGGTATAAAACTGTAGTTTTATGAGGGCCGAAGTTAATGAGGACAGAGGGGCCCCTTGAGAAGGCTGTCCAGCTTGTATGTGAGTTTGCCTCTAAAAATGCCTCTCTTCAGAAATACCTTAATTATAACAGCTTAAAGGGTGGCTTAGGGCACCTTGTATGACACTTTACTTTCACTTTTAACATTTGTAAGAAAAAGGAAATATGGCTAAAGCAAGGCCTGTGGGAGTCATGCATGACTCCAGCTTTTACGTCCCTGGCAGGAAAAGTGCAAATGATGCAGGAAGGTAACGTGTAGCATCACTGTGCCAAGTTAATTCTACATGCCTGCACCACTCTTGTTTGTGTTTGTTTGGGAGATAGTGATCATCAATCCCAGACATGGAAGGGATTTCCCATTCATGCATGGTCTCCGCCCCGTTGCAGTGGTGTCTGTGCTACCTCCATTCCTGACATGGATTTCCTTCTCTGGCTGGCAGCTGTGTTTGCTCAGCTCTCAGTGAGGCCTGCCCCTTCTGCTGGCCCTGACCTGAGGTGTGCCGCTGCTGTTCTTGAATGATGCAACAGGACACAGGCAGACCTTGAAAATTTATGGACATTCATTTATTCACAGAAGATTAGAAGTAGAGAGATGCTGCACTGTCTGTGCAGGTTTTTAAAGACAATTCAACAGCCATGTTGAAGAACTTTGTAGTATCTGTGCAAACACATGCCTAGCAATGGAAAGAAGGGAGAACATGGGACTTGTGTGTTGCATAGTGCACTTCCACCTGAAGTGTTGCTTTGCCTCTCTATTTTTATCAGTAAATAAAGGAGAAAAAGAAAGAATAATTGTAGTCTCTCAACAAAGAGGATATACTTAGCTTACAGTAGATGTCTTGTAAGCATCTAGTTAACCGTGTATATCATGTTTTGGGATGTTTACCAGTGTACTTGAGTTGAATCAGTGGTTCTGTAATTTAACAGATCTTTTTATGATGGAAAAATTAGATATCTTCCAATTCCCAATATGACACAGTACGAACACGATATGAACACAGACTAGTAAATCTTTTATATATATATTTAATTTTAAATATGTATTCCTCCCTTATTTGCTTAAGCAATTTAAATCAGAAATATGTTCTTTTTATAACTTACAATACTATAAAATTGTATCCCATCTGAAAGTCAGAGGTGCTCATCTGTAGAATTTTATAGGCATCTGTTTAACTAACATTAGCAGTTAGTTAAAGACAACGTATTTACGTATGGCAAATAAATTACATAAATTCACAAATGGAACCGACCTTGCAATGGGTAACATAGTACACTTTATATGATAAATGACCTGAACAGATGTGACAGATGTGTATGTAACACATTGCATATACATGCTCAGTACTGGAATATCTAGGATTAAATAATTTAAAGACTGTGACTCTAATCAACAGAGAGGAGTTGAAACAGTAATTTTTATTCCATTCCTGATTTTGTCTGTTCCATATGGACAGTGTTGAGAGGACATCACCTACGTTTTTCTTTTATATTATACACTGATTGACTCCATAGACTCATATCAACCTGGAAAAAGCATGAATGACTTGCACTCTGTCTTAAAAGTCGGTGAATTTAATTTAATGACACTGGGAGATGTTCATTGGCGATGAGGCTGTCGTAACAATTTGCCTTGCTTTTCTGCTGGAGTTAATATCCTATAGCTGAGGGTAGGAAGTAGGCTTGCACGCACCCACCAGCTGTTCCAGCTGCCAGTCTGTTACCTGATTTTAGCTAATCAGTAAAGGGTGCGGCTACCAGGGGACTTCTGGTAGAGAAATAGAGTCTGCCATCACTATATTCTGTCACAGCTCCAAAACACACTAGAAGTGTGATTTAAAGTTTGATTAATATAGGTGAAAACCCTTTCACCTGGATGACTGCTGCTGCTTCAATGAGTACTGTAACATCATAGAATCATTAAGGTTGGAAAAGACCTCTATGATCATCTAGTCCAATCATCAACCTATCCCACCCATGCCCACTAAACAGTGTACCTCAATGCCACCTCTATAGGTTTCTTGAACGCCTGCAGGGACAGTGTCTTCACCTCCCTGGGTGAGCTGTTCCAATACTTGACCATTCCTTCTGAGAATGAATGTATCCTAACATCCAACCTGAACTCCCCCCTGGTGCAGCTTGAGGTTGTTACCTCTTGTCTTAAATGATGTCTCTGCAAATGCTTTAGGTATGATGTTGAATCATACTGAAATTTATTATTTTATTATTATTATTATTATTTTAAATCTCCTGTTCAAAAAACAGGGAGGAATGTCCTGTAGTTTTTCTTGTAACCATGGGTTCAACCAGTCTCTGCCTGGCAAAGTCCCAAGGAAGTCATTTCAAACATACTTCACAGATGTTGCAGATAGACATGGACCATTTGACTTGTTGGTCTTTTTGCTTTTAACAGATCACTGTCTTAGCTGCTTCAAGTGCAGCAGATGCATTTTCTCATTCAAATAGTTAATGGCAATGTAAATTGCTGCATTGGGAGCAGAGGGAGTGCATTTTTTCCCTATCTGAAGCCAGTCCAGGTGCCCTTACAAGGGACAGTGCTGTTCTCTTACTGCTGACAGAGGAAAGTACAACTAGGGGTGATCTCCACTAAGATCACCTGGGAGAGATTGTCAGAGCCTACAGTCTGATAGAGGAGAAGCCTGAAATAGACATCTATAAGTGATTTCAGCAGTGCTAACTGTCAGGAGCAGCGCAGGACAGCCTCAGCTGCTGTGGGTGGAACTTGGCTTGTTTCATTTAGTTGACAAGATGCAGACTGGACCACCTGTATGTGTGCAGTCCAAAGCATTAGAAAGTAAAACAGATGGTAAAATCCTAAAACTGAATTTCCTGGACTTAGTTTATTGGTACCATCCCAAAGTTATCTGCAGAATTATTTAAAGTTTGCAGGAACACAAGCACTTTCAAAGAAAAATAAATCTGCTGCAGCTCTGGAGGGACAATGGTTTTCCAAGTACAGCAAGACCAAAGAGCATAACAGCAGTGGAGCTGACACTCGTTATGCTAAATTTATATTTGACCTCTCTCCTCTGCTCTGGTAGGATTCTGCTCTGGGAATAAATCTAAAGTGCAATGGAAAATGTATCTGCTTTGAATGTTGACCCTTTTTCATGTGGGAAGCCCAAGAACTACTAATGAGTATGGAGTACCTCCTGTCTTAGTCTGACACAGGGTCTGGGTTGGAGTTATATACCCTTTGCTGACATAGATGACACAAAAAGGCTTGTGGATATGTCCTTGCATTACAGTCACGCCTCTTACTACAGCATATGGACTCCAGCTTGAAGTCACCTTTCCTCATCTCTCCTCACGTTCACCTGCGTCTTTCTGCCCTGTCAGTGTTTGTCCATGAGCATTCCATAACAGTCTCTCTGTTGTTCAGTAGTGTCCAGATTCCCGTGTAAGATCAAACTCATGGACTTTCTGCTCCTGTTCTTGTTGCATTCATTTAGTAAACAATCATTTCTGTAGTTATCTTGGATATATTCTTCCATGAAAAAGAGGATACATTACCAGTATATTAGGATGTAATGAAAACAACTGTTTTTTTATAGCTGTGATTTTAAATGAACTGGATCGAGTCCTGTCAGATTTGAAGGAGTAAAAGATGTAAAGATAAGGTAGGAGGTATGCTTATGGCACTAGAAAGAAAAACAGGATCAATTTTTCCATAATTGTGAGCATAACAATATCCAAATTTAATTCCCATTAACTACAGCCTCAGTGTGGAAATGATCTTTCATTAGACTGTGCCAAATTTAATTCAGATAAGGCTAATGCATGAATAATTCATGCATGACATTTGAATAACGCATGCCCAGGTGACAGTTTATAAGTGCCTGTTAGAGCAAGGTAGAGTGGCCTTGGATGTATTTTGAAGAGCTGATTTAAAGTAAGCCAAAGATTTTTCAATCATTAAGGAAGGGATCTATACTTTGGTTTAAATGGCTATGAAATGACTAAATTGTAGAATGCGTAAATAATGACATGGGAAAGCAATTTTCTAGTTTTATGCATAATATTAGCATTGAAGTCATTACCACTTTTGAAATAAGTTTTTTAAAATAATTTGCTAGATCCTTGCGAAGAAATTCAGTCCCACCTGGCTACAAACTGGCCTTTCTGATACTCTGTCATTCTCATTCCCCTGCCTTCTATAGGTATGCTTAGAATAAAATGAAAAGAGAAAGAGACAATGAGGATAACTACAGGTATGATGTGGCTTTCACTGAAGAAAGACCAGACAAACCAAGGCTGCTCTTGCTTGAAAAGTAATAAATGGGGGAACAGAGTTGTGGTTTACAAAATAATGAATCTTTTGTGGAAGTAGGAAGAGAAAGAATTAATAACGTGTTTTCCCATTATGAGAATAGTACCTTAAACCCAGCGACATTGCCAGTTTTAAACAAAAAAAAAAACTACACTCATACATTGTGTATCTATACTGTAGAACGTGCTGCTCCAAACTATTTTATAGCCAGAAAAATAGATGAGTTTAAAAAATGAATTTGAAAAACTCTGGAAGATTGTTTCTGTCATTTTCATCTGTCACCACTGTGGGTGAGCTCAAAAAAGTTCTTAAACTGCTATGGAGGAAGGTGTTCCTTCACACTTTCTTTATATCTCTGCTCCCTTTTATTCTTTGGTAGTCCTTAACATCGCATTATTTGCTGATGGCTACTGATGGTAGAATACATGCAAAGAGGGTTCTTTATGTAGACCCCAGTGAGTATTGAGCTGCGTTCTTTCCTAACTGAGTATCCTTCGTAACTTGAGCATTAAAGAGCTCAGGTGAGGTATGTCTGATTTTTGAAAATTAAACGGGGTGAGATACTTGAGAAATTTCGGTCCATGTATCATAATGCTTTCTGTTAGAAGTAACAAAGATGTTTAGGGGTGAAACTACAGAACATCAGCTGATGCACTGCTACAGAATCTGTGTAGGTTTGTCACTCCACATGTTCAAATTAGGGATGGAAGCTGAAGCCTGCAATTTTTATTTCTAAGCTCAGGGTAGAAGAATGTGCCTTGAAAACATTTTCTTTTGATTTCCGAGGGTCATTAAGAATCTGAACACATTCTAATCCTCTTATATTTTCCTCATTAGATTTGGATTACTGCAGCCAAGCAAGGGGTGAAAGCTGGCACATTCTTCTGGTCTGTGTAAGTGCCTCTGTTTTCTGGAGATTTGTAACTAATAAATCTGAATTAATTCAGTGCAAATGTTTATTAATTGTTTTCCTCGCTCTAAACATTTGGTGGCTGCTCAGTTGGAGACTGTACCTGTAAGCCTCTCATTTCGTTTTTCAAATGTTTCTCATAACTAAAGCTAACTGCAGTTTGATACAGGTTTATACACTGATATTTAGCAGTTGTTCGAACTAAAGAAGAGTGACTGTGTCAAAAATTACTTTCCTTCATTTGACTGTGTTGTTTTGCCTCCTCAGTATTGCTGGCAAAGTCTTCTAGACTTATTAATGTTTGTGCAAGACTTTTATTGTCTTCACATCATGTGACATCAACAGCCTAATTCACTCCCTCCTTTTATGGTCCAGCCTGGCCTTTGAATAAGATATCTACTTCCCATTTTTAAGAGAGAGCCTTCAGGATCTTTGCTCTTTATTCTGTTCTTTGATGGTTCTGAATTACTTTCCCTTGTCCCAACTAAGATGTATTTTCCTGACTAAAAATGAATGGGTTTTAATAATTTCTGAGTTCTGAGGAATTCAGATGTATCGATCTCTCCATTTTCTTTAAGTGGCAAGATTACAGGAGTGAATAAAATGGTCATACTATCAAGATTAAAAGTACTGATGGGATTTGCCTATTTTTTGGTTCCATTTTGAATAATATTCTTTGATACTGTAAATATCATCAGCATATGGAGGAAATAATAAATGCACATTGTATGCAGCTGGTGAGAGCTTTAGGTTTGCAAGTGTCCACGAGGCAGAGCTTTGATCTACTTCTCTACAAAGCACAGAAATTTATGCAATACCTTAGCACTACAACTACATAGTAACCATAAGCACCTTGGCTGATCCATATCTGGGGATATATAAAACATTATGGAAAGTAACCAAGGCTGTATTGTAAATATATATGTCCGTAGCAAGAGAATGATTCAGCCACTTTACATACAAATGAAATATGTCCTTAAAACGGTGGAATGGAATGTTTTTGGTGAAAAAATCTGGATAAACTTTTTTAGGGAAACAGTCATGTTTAAACACTTCTTAGTCTCAAGTGATGTATTTTTTAGATAATAAATATTTTTCAAATTAGGCAACTAACAAATTTCAAAACAGCAATACTTAACATTATTCTGTCTTATGATATTTCTTTGTCTGCAAATTTTAGCATTATTTCTCATCTTGATAATTGTTCTACAAGTAGAAGTTTTTTGTGTAGGTGGAGAATGGCAACCAGTGTTGTTGTACAAGCCATCAAGTAGCTTGTTTCAAAATGGCATCTATACTTCTCCATCAAATACACTTCGAAATGATGCTGAATTTGATTCGCTATGGTGAATCCAAGATGGTTGTACTTGACTCTTTTCTTAGGATCCTGCAATTGAATTTGAAACCACTGATGCCATATTAAAATACTTGTATGGTCACTGATCTGCAGAGCTTTCTTAAGATGAGATATTTTGAAATGTAACAGCTGTTTACATGTTTAGTTATTCTCATAGCAATAATTTGGCCTCAGCAGCCAAGTGAGATGTCTCAGGAAAACAGTGAATTGTGATTTATCTGTTCTGCAGAGAGAAGTTGTAAATGTTGTGCAAGTCACCATGCTGATTGCCTGATGTTTCAGATAGCTCTGGTTTGATTTACACCAGCTTAATCCTGTTTGGTTACTATTAAGTCAATGGGAGATTTTCCAATGTCTGTAAGACTAGCATTTACACTTGTACCAATGTGAGAAATGTTATGGTTTTCACTCATGCCAGCTACTGGATAATGGCAGTGCATAAAAGCAGTTCATTTGGGTTAAAGATACCAGAATGGATCTTTAGTCACTGCTATTAGAATACTTTGGTTTCCTACCTTCAGTTCTGACTCCAGTTATGAGCTTTTAATCCAATTTATTTTGGAGTATGTGGACATTCAAGAGATCGTAAGTGACTATTTGCAAAATAAGAATCAGTACCAAACAAGAAACAAGATGCAGTACACTAAAAGGAAATGACATTATTATGATTGATGACAGTCATGTTAGAATCGGTTTATAGCAAGGCTGTTTTGATGCTTCTTGTAGTCTCTGATAAAAAGCCTTATTTTTTGTGTTTTGTGGCCTAGTGTCATCCCCCATGAGCGCAGAATACTAACAATACTGCAGTGGCTGACCCTTCCGGATAATGAAAGGTAATTCAACCTGTTGTTGGTTAATTGCTAGCTTATACTCTCCTCCCAAATAACTGGGAAAGAGCAAGGGGAAGTTTAATTCTGTTAAACTATCATTGATTTCAGGATTTGGTTTGATTTGTTTTGATTGGTTGGCTTTGTTTGTTTTTTTGTCCTAGCTTTTAACCATCTTCATTTTGATTCTTAATAAATGTATGGTATGAATTTCTTTCCTTTCTAGAAGCATTTAATTACATGGATTAACATGGATAGTTCTTAGCCTACTGAGTCTTATATGGTTTAACAACCTTGTAGACAGTGGCAGTTGCAGAATTGGACCCTGAGGACTGGGCAAATTTTAAGATTTTAATGATGACTATTTTTTCCATACACAAGTTCACACACGCTGCTGGCTGCTAAGCTCTAGAGGGCTACTGTTGTGATCCCGCTTACAGAACTAAGAACGTGTGTGTCCTCAGATGGTACCCTGGGTGCCTCTCGGCATGTGTTCTGGGATTTAATCAAGTTGTAGAACAATTAATTGCTTAATCATACCATGGAAACATATGACTGAGAAACAGTTCTCTTTAAAGCCAACTCTCATTGCAAGGTTGGCTTGATTTGGCTTGACCTGACAAGTTTGGGGCTTTTTGTTGTCAAAGGAAAGCTGTCCTGAACAAGGCCTTTCTTTCTTTCAGGCCTTATGTTTATGCTTTCTACTCTGAGCAACCAGATGCTGCTGGCCACAGATATGGTCCTTTCAACTCAGAGGTTAGTAGAGATTTTCTTCTGTAGCAAAAGCACACACCTCAAAATACATTTTTAGAATAACTGCTGCTGCTCGGAAGTAATATTTTTAGCAACTTTTTTCACCCATTTCTGTAGCATGCATCACCTCTGCCAGAGAAAGCAAAATTATTGTCTAAAGAGTTATCTTGTGATATTCAATTCCGAGAAGGAACGGCCTGTGCCTTTCATAGATTGTTTCTCTTTGTGATATGAAAATGCAAATGGAAATCCCTCTTTGGCAAAGATGAGGTTCCTCAAACAGTTTATCCTTCTTAAACATAATAAAACTATAATGCAGAAGATAATGAGGAAAAATGCAGAAAAGAGAAAGGCTTATTTAAAGCTAACAGCCTGCAGTAGCCAAAGTAATAATTCTAGTCTGTCATGAGCTGTAAAAAGCTGCTATTTCCAGTTTCATATAGACCCCAGAGGATTTCTGATAGTTTTGCCAATACTGTTCCCTCAGGGCTGGGCTGTTGAGTTTGGAAAAGATTTTGAAGCATTGTAAGGTATTTTAAAGAAAAATTATGTGCAAAACACTGCAGTAGTTTAACCCATTGTTTGGGGTTTGAGTTGCCAATGAGTACAGCTTCTCTGCCAGCATGGTCCAGGTTACAAGAACATAAAGACTGTGTGGTTGTCTGGGATTTGTGGAGAGGGAAAGTAAGTTCTGTGCCCAAATGTCTTACTGCTTGGGGTGGCTGGGGACTGAACATCTGGCAAAGCTCCTCTAGTCTCAGTGGAAACATATGCCTGTAGGTTGCAGTCACAAGACTTCAGTTTTCATATGTGCTTTTTAAAGGGTAAACAAATGTTTTCAAATCTTTGAAAACAGAGGAGTAGATTTACCCTTTGGAAGGTGATACCAATCTCCCTGAGCAGCCAGTTACCAAGCAGATGTTTCTTACATGTTTGCTATACGTCTGGTAGCTTCCTTTACTGGAGAACTGAGCAAAGAGAAACAGCATTAATCTTTTTAATATGCTTGAATTATTTGGGGCTGTTTAAACAAATTTTCAGTGATTGTGGATTTGCTGTGGGTAGCATCCCTGCTGGAGCAGTTTTAGCCATGGTCCTAAGAGCAGCATCTGTGAGGAGCTGATTCAAACCACCATTAAAACACCATACTGGACTGGAAGATAAAGTCCATTTTATGGATATCCTGAAGTTAAAATCTGCCAACACTCCTGCTAAATTGATAGGCATTGATATGTTTTCGTGTTGTCATCTGACCAGGAGAGGTATCTGACTGGGTCGAGCAAGAGATGGATAATGAGAGCAGTCTGGTTCAGATGCAGTTCACGGATACACTAATTAATGATACTTTATAGTTCCTCTTTTTGAAGTATTGCAAGTGTGTGTCTTATGACTGACAACTGTAATTTTATTTATCTGTAGACAACCGCTTCCGTCTGAGCAGAGTTGTGAGGCTCTTTCCATGGACTTAAAGGACAATATAAAGAAGATGAAATTGAATTTGTTCTTTACATTCCAGTTTTTAACAAACCAGTTTAGCATTTTATGCTGAGTAATTTAGATTCAGATTGTTCAGAAGTGTCTAAAAAGCAAAGTGTAATTGTATAATCATAGGAAAAATCCCCATAAAAGTGGAAGTCCCTAAAGGCTTTTATTGCTTGAGGGTTCTTCTGGATGCTTATCTGAAGGCTGACATCTAATTCAAGTTCTTAATAAGCATGAATTAATAGCTTATGAAATTTTTACAAATGAATTGACGTATGCCATTTGTGTTAAACACAAGAAGAGCTTGAAACTGATTTCTAGCAAATTGAGAACAGACAGTTTAGCAGATGAGCATGTATGGGTTTGGAGTTCAAAGAATGGCCACAACTTTCTGAATGGAAATTTAAGTAAATGAATGCAGCTGTGTAAGTATATAGATTCTGAGATTTGTGAGGGACCTCGTTTCAGGACAGAGAAGCTGGGAATTATTTTATATTGTTTCTTTTGACACTTTGTTTTCAATATTATTTTTAGGAGCTACAAAATTTACATGAAACAGCTGGGAAGGAGTCCTCAAAGGGACCCTGTTCAGTTGCTTCCTAGATACTGAGAGCATGACCTCCCTGTGCGGTCGTTCTTTTCTTGTATACAGCTGGCAGTGTCTGGACAGTTGGAGTAATTGTGACCACTTTGTTTTACTTCATGCAAAGGCAGATCAGTCCGACACTTATGTTTGAAACAACCCTGTAACAATTATCCGCTATACTGAAGATAGGCTTTTTACTTCTTGTTTTGAAGAGTCAAAGTTTCATGCTGAGCTTTTGTTGCTGCATATGGCAGCTTGAGAAATTGTTTCATACCTCAGAATCTTCCAGATCCTACAAAAGTCCATTAGAAAATTGGGTGTTTACTAGAGCTTCTTATGCCAAATAATATTCTAAATGTTTTTCAAATGTATAATCTTAAAGGTCAAATGGCACCCATGGCCAATAATCTTCAACTTCCAGACTTCAGCTGATAGCACTTAGAGCTTCAGGGGATGTACACAACAGCCTATGTACAGAGTTAAAAGCTAGGATTAAAGAGAATTTGTGAAGCAATAAGCTTTATTGGGTGAACTGCCAGCATTGTTGGTATAAGTGGAATACATATTATGGTCACATACACTAACTTTGCATGTTCTCTAACATTATGCATTTCAGTGTAAATGGAATTGATTGCCTACGTAGGGTTTTTTGGTTTTTTAGATTGTTTGGAGGGACATGAATGAACTTCTCAGGAAGTATAATAATGGATTCTGCTGCATTTCCAGGGGCAGTTATGCAAGTTATCAAATATGTGCTTGCTCTTCATTTACTTCTGCAATTTTTTTTCTTCCCCTCTGTGCTTTTGCAGTTGAACTCTGGTATGTTGGTCCATCTGGGTCAAGAAGCAGAGCTTTGGCTGGCTAGTTACTCTTGTGTTGTTACAGTCCCCTTCTGTAAGCAGGGAGGGATTTGTTTCCCTCCTCCGTAACTCTGTTCTGACTCTTTTCAAGCAAAACTAAGATTTGGCTGGTTAATAAGAACTTGGCTTTTTTTTTTTTTTTTTTAATCTTAGCTAACTTTTATATTTGAAAATAAAACTTCTAGATGTATACTACCGAAAGAGCTCTAAAACACATCGAAATCTGGCATTGCTACACTGTTCCTGCTGCTCCTCTAACACGCTGTCTTGAGACGGCTGTTGTCAGTGTTCAGACCGGGGTCTCCTACGCTCGCGTGTTTCTGGCATACTGAAGCTCTGTCTGAGCGTGTTCAGAGAGAGTAAAATGAGAATCCTTCCTTTCCCTGCCGCTCCTCTCATCAGGACTGCACAAAGCTTGAAGCGTTTTAAAAACAGAAAACTCTGGTGCTGCTTTATTAAAATGCCTTTCTGGAGAGAGACGAATGAGACTGGACTAGAATCTCCTTTCCAGCTGCTTGCCTTGGAAGCAATGAAACAGCATGGCAGATGGTAACATCCCCTTCCTTCCCTTCCCTGTTTACGTTGCTGTTACTGAACAACTGTGAGAAGCTGACTAAACACATACATAGAAGTAAAATATCATCATAAACCACCAACTCTTCTCAAGCCCACTCAGCATGCTCCATTGTGTGCAGCATATCTTAGTAAATATCTCCTTGTAGGCATCGTCTGTCACTGCTTTGTATGCAACCCTGAGCAGTGCCAAGAGCCTGTGACTCATGTAAAGCCAGTGAGAGTGGTAAAGTTTTAAATTACAAGTGAGTTGATTAATGGGATGGTATTTTTTTCCAGTTATGTCTTACAAGGTTTTTCCCCTTCTGTTAGTATATCCAGATATTTGTACATTCATGAACAATTACCCGCATGAGATATCACACCAAAAGTACTAAGAAAATTAAATTTTCAATTTGCCCACAAAGCTGCTAACAAGGCAGGTGCTGCTTTCAAAGGCTCTGCCACTAATAAATATGCCCTACCAAGCTGATTTGAAGGATGCAAGCTCCAAGCTAACTGAGTCTCACCTTTACAGCTTCGTTCTGTAGAACTGTAGTCCCCAGTACTGATTCATGGGACTCTGGTGATTTCAGTGGGGTTTATAGCCTGGCACACAATGCTAATGCTACTGATGAGAATATCTACGGTCACCAATTTGACCAAAAATGTGTATGGAAAATCTTGCAGAAAGCCATTTGGTCTGGACAGGCACTACTACTCATACCTGAACCACCCCCCAAGTGAGAAGCACGTCCACCTGCCTTCTGCCCCAGACAATCATGACATTTTATGCAGAGATTTTTACTGAAATTGAAATTAAGTTTACTTTTGATAATACTAATGAATTGATGCTTGATCAGTTTTGAAAAATAATACTCATAGCTATATATTTTCCAAACCAGAAGCCCCACCTATTTTCTGAATCACCAATTTCATTTGCTTTTATGCTGTCTGCTCTTGTAACTGCTGTTCTGCTTTTGGTACAATTTGGTGTATTCCTCCTTAAAAAGAGACAGATACTAAATTGTCCAAATGCCTGAATTTTTGAAAAGGCCTCCATTTATGCATAAGGATTAGCTGGCATAGGTGGCTTTGCTCTCTGATGTGAGTCGAGACAGGCTTTTTTTCTGAGTCCAGACATCTCTCCCCGCCAGTACAGGAGAGTAGTTATGGCTCCCCTCTTACTCCGCCTAAGAGACCTAAGAGAAAGCTTCCTCCTAAGAGGAGACAGGAAAGACCAGTTGCAGCTCCAAAGCAAAGAAGAAGAAAAGTACATAGAGTGGATCAGTATGCTGCGGAAGCTCGTCGGAAGAAAGTAAGTTTACACATATTCCAAAATTCTATGATGGAAGTGCCACTTTTTAGGCACTTCTCTAGTTTTACCTTTTTCAACTTGAGAATCACTCCGTGCTTCAGGTTGGGACTTTGCAGACAAAACTTCTATAAATGTACTGAAGGACAGAAAGGAAAACAGCCAAAGCAGACCAAGTCTTCTGGGAGCTATGTTTTTCTTGTTTCAGACTGTTTGCTTTAGGGAAACTCATCTTAAATCCTCTTATGAATCCAGCCATCAGCTGGAGGCAATGTCAGATAAATCCATGGGAAGGCAGTACTAGTGCTGCCAGCTCTCATTAACTCCCTAACTCTTGGGAGCCTGGTGACTATTTGAGACTCTATGTCTAGTCGTCCGCGTTCTGGAGACGTCTTGAAAACATGACTCATAAAATCTAAAAGGGAAAGAACTTGTAAAAGTTGTTTCAGAAATAATTACTTAAAAACTAGTCAGTGACTTTGGAGTGCAAGCGATTCTTGATAACATGATTTCCAAATGCAGTGTATTTGCAATGGAAATGGTGCCGAAGTCTGTTTTCACTGGGCAAATGTCAGATGGGAATTGCTTTATTAGGAAAAGATGGGAGAGAACAAAAAAGCATGTTCCTTGTTATACTGTCTTTCTCCACCTGGCAGTAAGTAAACACGCTGTCGGGGTGGTAGGCTGCTTCAGTATTTCTTTCATTTCAGAATTTTAAGCAAATAATACAGAAACATAAACAACCACAATATTTCTCCTTTAGGCATCAAACAAGAACCCTGGCATGCTCCATTGTTTCCTAAAAAAGCTATAGGCACTCTTCTCAATGACATATTTGTGGGTGTGTTTTTTAACTTGTTCCAGGATTGAACTTAAAATAATTGTTTTGAGACAGATTCAGAAGTGTGAAGGGGCAGACAGGGACACACAAAGTTTCAAGAACAGTTAATACAGATTTACTTGAGAGGAAAACTTATAACTGCTGTGATGAGATTGCTATTACTCATTAATTTACTGTCCCAAATTTTAGCCCGCTGGCACAAACCTGCAGTATTCCTACTGATGTGAGCACATACAGCTCTCCTTTTTCCTTCTTTTTTTTCTTTCTGTGAATGAAACGGTCATACAAACTTCTTATCCCTCTTCTTATCCTTACTGTGAGTTTATCATTATTACTTTGAGAAACAAAACCAAACAAAACAAAACATGTTATATGATGTTTCTCATCCTATCTGCAACTTCATCTTCTGGTGCTGATTGGTGAGGATGGAATACAGTACAGATCAGATTCTACCATTTAAAACAAATAGTGACATTTCTTCTTCCTCCTAACAAGGCTTCTTGTAAAGGAAAACTCAGGAGAGAATCCAATTGTGATCTGTATGATTCAGATCTCATACTCAGTGTTTTTGCAATAATACCAACTCTTTAGTACTTAGATATCCATATATCTTGAAAGATTATATGCTTTCGTACATCCTTCCAAAGCCCTGATATCAGCATATTGGGTGAAGAAAGGTATGTGCAAGACTTGTTCACCAGTAATTCTTCAGAAGTTGCACCTGGGGAAAAGCATGAGCTGCTCTTCAACACAAAAAAACTTGCCTGAATATGCCACCTAGAGCCTTAAGTTGCAGAGACTAGTTGAAGAACAGCCTGAGTGTAGTAGACTAGTAAAAGCTAACTGAACTTAAAAAAAAACCATAGAGAGAATGCAGTGAGGTGAAGTCATACTACCAAGGACTGTTCTCTGGGCTACTCTGAACACAGTCAAAGTAGTAAAAACAGAAAGGTGAGTTGTGGATTTCATTATTTTTAATATTTTTTTTCATGTGTGTCTTCTTTGTTTTAAGAATAGGCTTTTTAATTATATTGACTTTTATGCAATTTCAGAAATGTCTCTGCAGACTTGCAGATGAAACTGGGAAACAGGGTAGCTAAAATTACCATTAATCATGAATTCTTGAAATCTCTGGAAACCTGCTGACAAAAGTAAACATTAAGGGGAAATCCACCTGGCTTTTCAGTTTTCCCAAATTAGCTTTGGATTCAGAGGGAAAGTTGTATTTCCTTATATGATTGATGTTGTGCAAACAGAATTTCATAAAGATTGTGCTCTCAGTCACTGAAGAGTTGATAGTGAGAAAGTGCTGCTGCAAGAGGCAGTTTTTTTTGCCTTTATTTCCTTTTATTTTTTTTCAGCTTTAACTTGAACTGTTCTATGGTTTTAACAAAACCAACTACTTGGTCTTTTCTGATTTCAAATATTTCAAAATATCACGTGTTACTTGGACATCTTACATAGGTTATCAAAACTATTCCTTCTGTTTTCCTCTCCCATGGGTCACTTCTTTGTCTACTTATAGTGCCAACTGGGAGATGGCATTTTCCCATCTCATCTTCTACACTATCAGACTCATTTAACATCCATCCCTTAATAATTCAGGCAGAGGGAGAATTTCTGAACTATTGCTTTCTGGGTCATAGTAAAGTGGTGTTTCTTCTGAGAAAATTCTGCCAAAATTTTGTTTTTTCTCATCCAAAATTTGTCAGCTTTCTGTTTTTCATTGGAAGAATATTTTGTTCTGCGTATTTGTACCAGCCAAATCAAACTGTCTGTATACAGTGACAAGATTTGCTTTCTTCTCAAAACCAGAGCAAAATCCAAGTCTTCTGCTTAAAATCTTACTTTAAAACGTTTCCCTTCTGCGTTCCACCCAGTAAAAATGTTCCATTTTCTTATAGCTAAAATCACAATCCCGTTAGTATGTTTTGGTGTTTTCTGTTTTCTTTCTTAAAGAAGCTTGAATTAAGAAATCACAATACCATATCTGTCTTCTGGGACATGCTGACACTTTTCCCAAAACTATCACTTGAGATTTTGGAAACTGTTGGCTTTGAAGATGAAGAATGCTCCCTCCAAGCTCTATGTGCTACTCAAGTGACTTGCATGTTATCATCCCAGTATCAGACGTCCTTTGAAGTAAATTTCACTAACTAATTTGGTATGTGAATCCTAAATCCAGAACCTCATTTTATGTTTTGACTAAACCATTCACATAAAATAGCCATTTACAAGGAGCTGCTTATCTATAAGAAACAAACTGAAATTCAGTCTCATGTGCATTTTTCTAATATTTTTACATCACCTTACAAATGCATGTATGTCACTGGGAGTCCCAGGATAATCCATAAAGATCTTTAGCTGTCTTGTGACAGCATCTCAATAGGGCTTTCTTACGTTGCAGAAGGTATTTAGTATTTGATCTAGTGGTTGGCAACCCTGCCTGTGACAGAGGGGGTGGAACTAAGTGATCTCTGAGGTCCCTTCCAACCCAAGCAATTCTATGATTCTATGATGAAAATGGAAATAGTACAGTAATTGTAGGTGTAACAGCTCAGCCAAGGTTTTGCCTCTTGACCTGGATGTTATCACATCAGAGTTCTGCCAAAGGACCTTCACTTGTAGTAGAAGGAGGAACATTACAGTGACAGTTAACCTTTTTTTCTCCTTTCTACATATTTGTACAGATGATGGTAAATCCCCTGAGAGAGATTGACAAGACAGTAGGACAACTGATGGATGGACTGAAACAGCTGAAACTACATCGATGTGTCAATGTCATATTTGTTGGTGATCATGGTAAAATAAACAAATTCTTCATCAATATATGAAGGCTTGCATAATGTGGCTGTACATATGATAGGTAGCTTAAATGAAAGTTCAGTTCAAGCTACTTTTGTGCTGATTTTTTCCCCCAGTAGTTTAAATACCAAACCACAGGCAGTCACTGTAGACTGGTAAGTCTATTTTCCTGTTAATCATCATTGGAGGACACTTCTCTTTCATATCAGAGATCTGGGTATTTATGTCTCCATTTAGAGTTTCTCAAAACTTGGCATTTTCAATATGACATCCAAGCGTAACTCTCCTTGCATTTATTGGATCACCATCATCTGCCTAAAATAATCTTTTTGTAAATTTTTGTAGTAGAAAACAATTTAATAGCATTGATCCCTTTTTCGTGAGGAGTGGAGCATAAGAGCAAGACATTTCTTGGCAATCAGTGAGACAAGTTATTCCAGTAGGAGAAAGACTAATATATGTAAGGAGCTGAGTCCAGCTTCAGTAGAAAATGTCATCAAAGTAATGTAGGAAAGTGGAAAAACAGTCAAAAGTTATTTTCAGATCAGATGAAGAGTCACCAGAAAGCAGACATATTGGTAGGTTTTTGTTGTTGTTGTTTTTGTTAAGTCAGAAGAAACTTTGCAATGAGAATAAATTGCAAAGCCAAAAGAAAATTCTATTAAGCGATAAATGTGACCATGTTTGAGAGAAACCTGCTTTTTTGTACCATTTTAGCAGTCCTACTGAAAGTCAAAGATTAATCATGCATTTGTAAGGAATTCTTTTCTAAGTCTTTGTCTAGGAACGTCACACAAGAACGGCTAAACGAGCAATAAAATGGAATATGCCTTCTTTCTGGCCTCAGGGAGAGAAGGTTAAGGGGCAGGAAGAATTTCCAGGGGAGGTAGTGCTGTGCTGAACTGACTGTGACTGGCAACACATTCCTCCCCACCACAAGCGACTGTAGGAGAGAATTGTTTATCTGTGGCTGACTTAGAACAGACCACCAACAGACAATACCTTTTGTGTATGACTTCTCTTAAAATCCTTTGTTTAAAAAAAAATTCAACAACCCCAAAGTAGTACACTAAACTAAAAACAGACTTTGATTTTTCCATGAGCTCAGTCTGAAGATGTGTCAGTGCACACATGGTGGATGTGGTGCCTGTTGCTCCAGTGTTCAGTGTTGAGACTGGTATTTCTCTTGTATAGGCAAGTACTAAAAGCACCCTTAATTTGGCTTCTATCAGTGTCTGACGCTGGAACTAGATGACTGGAAAAAACAAGAATAAGATTTGTCACCCAAAGGAAAAGAATACACAGCCTGGTTGTTTGGTTTTTTGTTGTTTTTCTTTTTTTTTCTTTTTTCTGCACTGTTTTAGAAAATGTGTTTATTCTCAAGCTGGTTTAAACTTGTATTTTCCTTCTGCAGGGATGGAAGACACTACTTGTGAAAGAACTGAATTTTTGAGCAACTATCTGACCAACGTGGAAGATATCATTCTGCTGCCCGGATCTTTAGGGAGAATTCGCCCTAGGTCTAGCAATAACCTAAAATGTAAGTTAACTTAACTGTACTTTTTATGTTCTGAGAACTAGACTCCATCCTTTCCTTGGGATGAAGTATTCCAAAGGGTGTACGTCTGCAGTATGTTGGTGGGACATTCAGAGTGGAGCTCAATAAGATCAGCTGTATTTCCCATCTGTAGTTCACAGACCCTACAGTGTCAGAGCTGTGTCAAGCGGGTAACTGAAATGTTCTGGGTTAAAAATCACCTATTTTGGTAAGAACAATCTTGAAGCCAGTTTCAAACAGCAGCATACATGTCATTGTAAGATTATCTCTGCCTTTCTTCCCTCTGTCAGTGAAAATGGGACTTGAGGGAGCTCAGTAGTGCACGGTTTGGATATAAGGAAAAAGTCTGATTCCTTTTTTGAGCTAATGGAGAAAGTGCATTACTAATTTTGAGTTCAACTTCATGCTTTTGGCATAAATGAGGAACAGAGCAGGTTGCTAAACAGCAACAGACTGTGGAACTGTAAAGCATTCATTCAGGCGTTATAGTAATAATTAAACTTGTTTTGTGAGAAACACCCTGACTTGGTGTTCAAGGTTATCTGGTCTTCGACATGCTCAGGAGCCAGTCAGGAGTCCTCTGGTGAAACTTAACTCTGTGATTTAAGACAGTACTGTCCCAACTGTATGTCCGTTGCCCTTATTCCCTTCCAGGGAAGCAGTGCCACAACAGGCCTTGAGCCAGCACCATGGCTGCTCTGGTTCTGTGTATTGGGGCAAATTTTGCTTTGCCAGCATTTTAAGCTAACAATCAAACAGTGAAACTTACAAATTAACCATGAGTACCTCTGATGTTGTTACAAACTGTGCTACAAGGATGATGACTTTTGGAAGAGGGGAAGATCAGATAAGTGGGACACCCTACTGATTCATCTAGCAATGCACATATATGTAGGCTGAGGACAGATTTTACAGAAAATTGGACTTTGAAGATGAAAGATTGTTAGAATGATAGCAGAAATAATAATAATGTGGTTAAACTTTTAGATACTGATTTATTTCATTAGAAACTTGATTTATCTGGGTATTTGTGCTCAGAATACAGGAATACAGAATGGGTGTGTAAAAATTTGTTGGAAATAGTGTGTACATTGATGCAGTGTATGAGGCTAGCATAAGACTGAATTTCTACACTTCATTCTACTAAAAATTTATATTTCAGTTCCTCTGAGAATATTTTCTTGAGGATCTTTCAATCTTCAAATTCCCAAATTGCTGAGCAAAGTTAGTTTTCTTTGGAGGATGAGTGGCGATATCTTTCAGAAAGTTCGACTAGACTGATCTCTGAGTCATACTTCAGGGTTTCCCACAATACAGTTTTCCTCTGTTGGCCTCTGTCCACAGCTTCCTTGTTGGATATTTGCAATCACATGTAAATCATCTGTTTGAACGTAGAACAAAGAATAATATTTCTTGACTTTAGAACTGGAGTTTACCTCCGATAACTGCCAGATCACCCATTTTTTTTTTTTTAATTCCTTTTCCATTGTCCTATTCCATAATACTGCATCAAGACCTGCAGACACTCCTCTGCCGTGGATGAGCCTGTAGCTTGTTCTGCGATTCAGTAGAGCTCATTTGATGCTCAGCAACATCATGTTTTCAGCAGTGAAACAATTAGAGTTAAGCAAAAGAGTTTCCCCTACTAAGAATTTGTTGTTACATGTTTTTTTTTTTTGTTTTTTTTTTTTTATGCAAGACTGAAGAAATGAGTGAAATACTAAGAGACAAAAAATACAACGTATTTATCTTACTGTTTTTAAGGAAGCATGTTATTGCATTCAAACGTGCTCTCAAAATCTTTCAGGAAGGATGATTTTGTATTTTAAAGCAATCATAAGACTTGAAATTATATTTTCAGAAAATAGATTAATTGTTCAGCTAAGAGTATTTCAAATCATAGAACAGTGAGCAACATTACCTGAGCAACTAAAATATCATTAAGTAAAGGATAAGAGGTTAAATTTAGTTCATATTCAGCATATCCCACCTGACGAGTTCTTTTAGTAAATATCAGCCAACCTCTAGGAAGAATCCTTCTATAAAAATAAATTCTTACCTTGTGATATCTTCTGCAAATTTCTTATTTTTTTTAATACTTTATTTGTTTGTTTGTTTGCTTAACAGATGACCCTAAAGTGATTGTTGCCAACCTTACAGTAAGTATTCAGCGCTGCTCACTTTGTGTCCTAATTTGGTCATTATTCAACATTCCCTCCTCACTGTTTAGGTAGGAGTACTGGCCATTAACAGGACTGAAGTGTTAAATGGTACCCTTCATGGGTGCAGATTAATGTCTGTCATAAATTCCACTGTTTGCTGCTGCAGTAGCTTTTATAACATTTTCGTGCAGTGCAGAGCCAGAACCTCCCTGACTGTCGTGACTCCCTGAATTGAGTCTATTTATCTGTTCCTTCAGAAATGGAAAATAATCTTTTAGGGTAAATATTTTACAAGCAATTTAAAGATGCTGAAAAAGTCCATTTGATAGCCTTCAACCATAACCCGGCTCTTAATGGAAAAAAATTGTTTTAAATAAAAACTAATTTTAAAAAATAATGAGATTTGCTAACCAGACTGCTTTAAATATATCTGCAGACGAGATGTATTTTCAGCATTTATCTTTCCTCTGAAATTCAATCTTGGGTTCAGTTAGCTCACAGATGAAGAATTTTATTCTTAAGTAAGCATGACATTTTACATGATGCTTCCAAAAAGGCTTCCATGAGACTGAAATTTTCCAAAAATCTTTTGATTACTCCATGTGCCCTGGTTTTATGTAAATATTACACAGAAATGACTGAACCACGTACTCTAGATGTACACATTGTTTCCAAGTCATCATCAATAATGCACTTAACAGCTTGATTTCTGTACTTCAGGGTTTCATGTGCCTCTGAGCTAACTGACAGGAGTGTCATCTGTAACCATTTATTTTTCAGTGCAGGAAGCCAGACCAGCACTTTAAGCCGTACTTGAAACATCACCTTCCTAAACGCTTGCACTATGCTTACAATAGACGAATTGAGGATGTCCATTTACTGGTCGATCGCAAGTGGCATGTAGCAAGGTAAACTTTGCTTTCAGCCCGGTTTCAGTGTGTTTTTCTTTCTGAGAAAACAAGACCTGGGACTACTTTGTCTGACAGTGTCCTGCTCCTGCCATCTGGGAACAGGAGGAGTTTTGAACTCCTGGTGAGATTCTGGCACATTAGGTTCAGGGTCCCAGTTTGGAAAGATCAGTAAGTAGTTGGATGAAAGAGAGAAAGCCAGATTAGTTTCCTTTCCCAAACAACTGTGTTTTTTGACTAATTAGCTCAAATATAGGAACTAATAAGCATTTCTTAGTAAGATGTAAACTTCTTATTTCCAACCAGGTAGTGGGGAATATGGGGGGACTGGAGAAGTTGGGGTACAAGAGGCTGGGTGGATGTACAGGGAAAATGGAAAGAAATTGAGATACTGACATAGTGAATGTAAGCCTGAGAACATGTGAAATTGTATTATAGGTTCACCACTGAAATGTCTGCATTGTATTGTGTTGCAAAACAAATCCACAGCCAAACAGGATGCTTTAGGTCAAAGCAAACCCTGTTTTGGCTTAGCCTTTGCCATTTGCCTCTGAATTTTCAATTATAAAGCATGGACAATTTTTAATACTCTTGGTTCAAAATGATGGAGCAAAAACACAGAGTGAGCAGGAGAGTAATTGCCTTGGCTTATGAGTTTCTGATTTAATGTATATTGTTTCTCTTGCTTTGATCTTTTGCCACATTTTGTATTACAGTAGGAGAACGACTGGGTCTTAGTGCATAAGGCTGACTCAGTGGTTCTTGGAAGATGGCAGAGATTTTAGCATATGCCACTCTGATATGAGCTTTAAATTACGGCAATTTTCTTTGCCTGTACAGCTGCCAGGCAAACACACGGTATGTTGTAAGCACCTTTTGACATCTGTGCGTATCTTGCTGTGAACTATGCAAGGATCATTCTGCCGAAGCAGTGAATGAGAAACTCCAAATGCTTTCTTGCATAACTCCACTAGCCAGTTGGCCATCTGCCTTGTATGGTTTCAGTGGCTGGGGTTCATGTACATCTCAAAGAAGTGGACTGAATTTCTGGCCTACCAAAATTTTTAGTTTTAAGAACTTTAATGGAATTGATGGGATTAGGCTGGAGGGCCCAAGCTTATTATTTTTTTATTAATTGCATCAACAGATTTCATTTATTTATTAATTATATGTTCTGAAATCTTGTTCACCAGTGATCCATTTGTTAGTGTTACTGTAACTAACTGTATACTCGCAGCCAGAAAAATGGTTGTTTTTAACCTGGTTGCTGTAGTAAAAACTCTAGTAACTTACAGGGCTGGAATCAAATTTTTGCAGGGCATAATTTTAAAAGAGATGAATAAAAGAACTTGTAGGATAATCCAGTCCACTGCATGGAGTGCTTATACATGTCCCTGATGAAACCAAATGCAAAGAAATGCTCAGGAGCAAGCTGATAATTATAATTCTTAGGCTGCCGTACTTATTTTTCCACATATTTTGTAAAATAGTATTCAGTCACAAGCTGAGAAAATAGCTAATACTTTTTCAATTTAGGAAAGCTGTGGATGTTTACAAGAAACCAACAGGGAAGTGTTTCTTCCATGGAGACCATGGCTATGACAACAAGATAAACAGCATGCAGGTACGAGCAATGCAGTAATCTTTACAGAAGTGTTGTTAAGCAGGAAGATATTTGAGGTCTCTAAAATGTAAATATTCACTGAAATAAACCCTATGATTTAAAGTTGTTCTTCTGTATTCTCTCTCTCTCTTTTTTTTTTTTTTTTTTTTAAGACTGTCTTCATAGGTTATGGACCTACATTCAAATACAAGACCAAAGTACCTCCTTTTGAAAACATTGAACTTTACAATGTCATGTGTGGTAAGCTGCCTGCTTGAGGAATTGTAAGAGAAACATGCTGCTTTAGCCACAAGGGTTTATTTAGACACCTGTGGGCTCGGGCCCTGTCTCCCTCCCAGCGTCCTTTCCCCAGTGTCTCCTTCCCAGACACTAACTGAAGGCATTTCTCAGGGGCCTGGGCTTGCTCTGCTCTAGCAGCTTGACAATAAAATGTATTAACGTAGTTCTTCTGCGTGCAGCTTGGCACAGATAAATATGCACCACTACAGTGCATATTTGCACATACAGACTTCATTAGTCTAGGAAGGAGGCTTCTGTACCTCCATGTCTCATGGAGCAGATCAGGGGCATCACTTAGCTTTCTATGGCATCTCCTAACATTACCACATTTCCTAAACTTTTACTGATGATACATTCTGATATTCTGTACAGTCTTTTATTTAATAATGATTTAACACAGGAATAAAACTTTCTAGCTGAATGTATGATTAACTTATTTACTCTTTTTTTTTTTTTTCAAACATGAAGTGTCAAAAAGGCAGTTATGCCATATGTGCAAAGCAGGTCACTAATAATACTGTGTTCAAGGTGGTTGGATTGTAGGTTTGTATTGGAAACTGCAGTAGTTATAATAAAATGGTTTTTAGGCGTCTTCATGCAAATTAACCTTCTTTTCATAAAGCCTACCATGCTATTCAGACAGGATTTGCAATTTTATGTTTTGGATTAGCATTTTTATTACATTAAAAACATTCATTAGCATGGCGCAGTTGTAAACAGTATTGCAAATAAATATCTTTGCTAAGTATATTTACTGCTAAATACATATGTTTCCAGTTTAACCATCATTAACTTACCTTGGGTGTTTTCATAGATCTGCTTGGGTTAAAGCCTGCTCCCAATAATGGTACCCACGGAAGTTTGAATCACCTGCTAAGAGCCAATGTTTATAAGCCGACTGTGCCAGATGAAGTTGCTAAGCCACTTTATCCTGTAGCTCTACCTTCTGCATCAGATTTTGATATAGGATGTACGTGTGATGATAAGGTAGGTGTTAGCATCTGTTGATACTCCCACTATTAGCCACAATTGCCTAATAAAGTTTATAGCCTTTTTATAGCTATTTTGAGAGAGTTTGATCTGCAAGAATTCCCCAGATCCTTCCTGTGAAATGTTCCTTGCTTCTGGAACAATTATTGCTTCTTGGAAAACAGGAAACAAAACAGTTGTCTTTGTTGTATAGTGTTAGTTTTGTTTTGCTAGATGCCTAGTACGACAAGATGATCCAGTGATCCTAATCTGTTCTTTTTTCTATTCTTGAGAAGAACAAGTTGGATGAACTCAACAAGCGCTTTCATGTCAAGGGAACAGAAGGTAAGAGCTTGGGGCCTCAGTTATTAAAAGCTGTTTCTGTTTTCTTTTGCAAGCTAGTTTGCATCACTGATACCAAACATGTTCCTGTTTAATTATAGTTAATGTGTAGTAAATCAGATTTTCAAATGACTGTCAAAAGAGCACACAGACATATGCAAGTTATGTAGGCAAGACTAACTGCTGCTCACGTGACGAAGTGCACATTACTTTTTGCTGTGATCAGAACCGAAGAATCCCTGAAAGTGAGACAAGTTTTTGTTCTTTTCCATTGCTGTTAGGAGGTTTGATCTCTGCTGTGGAAGCAGAGAAAGGAGGAAAAGAGAGGGAGCATGAAGTGATGCTCCATTTAAGCATAAGCAATAGATGGGGTAAAAAACATAGACCACATCTGCACACTGGTTTACCAGTACTGATCAGGCATGAGTTTCACCAAGTCATCAGTGGAAAGGACAGTGCAGCTTCTTTGACAACTCCTAGTTGGCTTGTAAAGCTTGTTTTTTAGAGTGCAGGTTATCCACTGAACTTTAATCAAACAAGTACATAAGCAATCCCTGGTTCAGGAATGCTCAGTGCAACTCTGTCCCTCACTACCAGTGTTTCTCCCAGGAGAAAGCATCCCGTGCTCCTCTGGATGATAGTTCTTGTGCCCTTGATGTTAAACCTTATGTTCTTGCATCTGTGTTGTCAGCTGTGTGTAAGGGCTGCTATCCAGGTTAAAATGTAACAATAATAGTTGGCAGTGTCCCCCTCATCATAAAGATTTATATTTCTTCTTCTCCATCTTAGCAAATTCTAAATCTTTGAGTTTGGACTTAAGTTTAAACAGGTTTAGACTGGAGATACTTCAGATTACTCAGATGACTGAGATTCCTTACAAAGCTGCTTTAGTTTTACTTCTGTGAGCAGGCAATGAAGCCTATCCTTTAAATTCTAGAGGTGAAATCGTTCATTTCTCTGTGAGTAAATTGCTTTTTTACAGCTTTCATCTTGCTAAACTGATTTTTACAATTAGTGATGAGCTACTCCTGGCTGCAGCCATTTCAAGCATTAGAAAAAAAACCAAAACTGTTGTGCTTCTGGATATGTCAACATCTTTATTTTGTTTAGATTTGGATACTTCTTCATTTCAACAGTATAAAAAAAAGTAATTTTGTTGTATTTTAAGAAATAAGCGTTAAGTATCTTTTTCAGTTACTTGTTTGTGAGCTGTCAGTTAACTGGAATTAGATTTCCCTTACAAGAAGAACAAAAAAGTTCTATTTTGTGTAAGTCATTTTGTTATATTTTGTGACATATGTTATAGCATATGTTCATGGATCTTCCTGCGTTTAGTTGGTAATTAAGTTCTCCCATTTGGGGAGCATTTACCTGAAGTTGTTATTCATATGCAGCGGGGAGAGGTCATTCAGCTTCTCTTGAAGAAGGGAAGATTATCATCTTTGTCCTTACGCAACATTTTTCCTACTTCTCTTCTGCATCCTATAAAAATATCTTCTATTTGGACTCAAACTCTAATAAAACATGCCCTTTTCTTCAAGGTTAAATGCCTGTCAATGAGCAGTGTTTAGGCTGGTTACCTCATTTCTATGTTTTGATTTCCAAAAGCAAGCCAAACCTGTTTCCCAATTGGTTATCAAAATGGATGAATCATGCAGCACAGTGCAAGATTAGCCAGGTTTCCTCTATCTTGTTTATTTTTTGCTTACAAAAAGATAAAAACATTATCAGAGGTATCTAGTGACACTTAACCATAACATATCAGAACAAAAGAAGAAAAGCAAATTGTATAGAGTTTGGAGGTGTCTTTGGTAGCCAAAGTTAGGAAAAGGGTTTTTTGTTTTTTTTTTTTTTTAATTTGAGGGAATGACAGGCTGACAGAAAATATCATGTAGGTCTTCAGAAGATCATCCATATCAGCCAAGTGAGAAAAAAAATACTCTTTTATTGAGTAGACTCCTTTGCCTTCCTTTTGTGAAGGACTTTCTGTTTTACAGAAAACAGAGGAAGAAGAGAAAAACAGGAAAACTGAGACAGTGAGTGATAGGATGAGGGCAGATCTAAGGCAACAAAGTGATTTTCACCTCCATGTTTCAAATGTAGGCACAGAGATCCTTGTCTTCTGTGCCTGGAGAAACATACTGTGACCCCAACAGTCTTTCAACTGCAGAGAAAACTTGTAAGCTCAAAGTGAATTTTGAGCCTGGAAGTGGGATCCCGACCAAAACGATTGAAGAACAGCAATTCCCTATGTTACAGGATATCCTTAGCAGTTTTTTTCAACTTCAAGGTTTTGAGTGATAAATGTAAGTGTAATTTCTTCTGATCTGTAGAGAAGCATCTTCTGTACGGGCGCCCTGCAGTGCTGTACCGCACAAAGTACAATATCTTGCACCACCACGACTTTGAAAGTGGCTACAGTGAAACATTCCTGATGCCTCTCTGGACATCCTACACCATTTCCAAGCAGGTTGGTGCTGTCTTTTCTCTTGGAAATTGCTTAAAAAAATTCTTGGAAAGTCTATTTGCTATGCGTATTCTTGAATTTGTAGAAGTCCCCTTTCCCAAGCGGATTTTCCAATCAGGAATTATCCCAACTACCACTGAAAATAACACAAGGAGAAAAGATTTTTTAAGGCAGATTGTTTGAATATTTCTTTTCCAGTTTTCATTTTCACTCTCAGCTTTTCTAGATGGGAATTTGTCTTCTCAATTTATTTCAATCAGCTACTTCATTTGAATTTCAGCTGCCTGAAGACTGTAGAGCTTTTTTGAATTTCAGTAGACTTGGTAGTAGAGCTGGAGTGTGGATCGCTGTACTCCACACGATGCCTTACAATCTGTAGACTACAAGATGCCATTTTCTTTTAGCTATAAGTGGTGGAATTACATTTCTTGTCACTGCCCAATGCAGGCAGAGGTTTCCGGTGTCCCGGAGCACCTGGCCAGCTGCGTCAGGCCCGATCTCCGCATATCTCCAGGAAACAGCCAGAGCTGCTCAGCCTACAGAGGTGACAAGCAGCTCTCCTACGGCTTCCTCTTCCCTCCTCGTAAGTTCAGTAGCAAGTCTACAGAATTCAAGGATTTGAACGTCATTTCTATGCATGACACTTCATTTTATTTTTTAAATAACAAGTGGTTTTATAATTTTCTGTTTAACTACAGAAAACCTTAGGCATGAAAAAAAAAAACCATTACCAGATGTAAAGGGTTTTTTTTTTGAGATTGTTGAGAAAGAATATAGGTAGGAATCCTCTGATTTCCCAGCTTCCTGGGGTGATTCTTTCCTTCACAATGTGCTTCACTCAGAGGACCTGGTTCGGCACCAGCATCACATATGAGTCCAGAAGGGATGGATATATTATTCTTGCTGCATGTGTTCAGGACCAAGGGCAGAATGACAGAAGTTGCCATCATGACTGTGACCTCTCAATTTCACAAGACTGGAGAGATACTCCAAACTGGTACTTATCTTCATGCACAAAAAATATGAAGTGTACCACTTGAGTTAATAAAAATAAAGGTGAAAGCAGAGTCACATAGTAGGAGCACAAGCGAGAAGACAGTCTTCAAAAGCTCGCCCTTTAATGTCAGTGGTCATATACTGGCACATATAAGCTGGAAATCTAGTCTATTCATAATTTTGACTTCAAACAACAGAAGAATAAATATATATAATGTGTAAGTCCATATTAGACTGTTGCACAGTGTATAAACAAAATAGAATTCTACCATCTATTAGAAACAGTGCTAATAGAAAATCTCTGTAAATGAGTGTTCTGAGTTCTGTTAAGTCTTGGAAAAAGCTTGTAGATCTAGTAAATGTTCAAGGGATACAACTTTGCTGTATCACAGATTGTGAACTTCATTGCTCTGCCTTCCTTACACAGTGGCTGAAATAGTTTGAATGGATTTCTGATGTAGAATTACTCATGCTGGAGGCTTGCTCAGAGCTAGAAGATAATCCCACAGCCCTCTGCCTATAAATTGTGTGGCTGTTTTGTGAAAGCACACAGAGCAGCTGACTTCTGTTTTGATGACAGTATTCCTTTTGGTTACTCTCTAAAACCACTTTTGAAAACATTTTTATGTTCTTTGAATTCTGGCATTTCATCTCATTAGTATTTTTCTTTTTTCAGAACTAAGTTCCTCTGCAGAAGCAAAGTATGATGCTTTTCTAATAACAAATATCATTCCAATGTATCCTGCTTTCAAAAGTAAGTGTTGTTCCTATGGCTTTGTCTCTTTTTCCCAAGCTTGTAACATTTTTTTAAAACATCTGTTGAACTGTGGAATGAATGGATGGGAGGCATTTAGAACATAAATCCAATTACCTCTAAGCAGCAGATAATATGTGTGGGAATCTTAGTTCAAGGCATAGGCTTTTTGTACCACAAGAAATATTTAAGGTTTAGAGAGGGTTTATTTTCCTTGCTCTTGGGCACAGGCACGGTCAGTTCTGTAGTTCAGCAATTTTGCTGAAGTGTCAAAGTAAGTCAATTTGTGCAAAACCATTCAGATTTTCTTTTTTGTAGCCCCGGTTTGTGCAGGATGTACTCAGACAACATGTTTCTACTTCCCAACAGGAGTAGTCTGGGAGTGTGCACTTAGCATGTTGTAGTTCAGGGACAAATGGCATCTGGATCACCTTTGATTTTTCTGTCCCTACCCCTAGAGGTAGACCGAGAATTTTTATTACCTTTCAAGAAAAAGGAAAAATAAACCAATTTATGGAAAGTGAGAAATGACTTCAAACCAACTGAAACTTTCAGTGCTGCAGGGATATAGTATTAAAGTTCCTTTGTCTGAACATCACTTTTCTCTCCAGCGTTGCCAAGAGGTAGGAAAACGTCAAACCATTCTGGTGGCATTTTTGGCTTGGCAGGAATTGGGAAGCCTTGAAAGAATCTCAAGAGCCTGTTCTTGTGAGATTTCCAATTCAGATTTTAGGCCAGGGAGGTTTGGATAAACATCAAAGACCATGGGAGGCTTTTTCTTTTTAGCATAAGAAGAGTGCTTTTAACTGCAAAACCTCTGAGTAGGAACAAATGGTGATGTTTGCTGGAAATATGAAGAAAGGCACACTTAACTGATTATAGAGAGCAAAATTATTGGGGGATTTCCCACTCTAAAATCACTTCATAAAACTGCTTTTTAAGGTAATGTTAGTCTATGTAAATTAGCTGAGATGCTCATCCCAGGAGAACAACACACCACCAGCAGTGCTTTTTATCCCAGTAGCCTCCAACTTCATTGCAACCAGGTGAAGGATCACCTGAGAACAAATGCTGTAACTTGTAGCACTCCTGGGGAATTATGAACTAATACACACGTGCAGGTTGCAGTGCAGAGCTCAGACCACTCATTACATGGAGCTGGCTTAAGCAGTTCCTGCTTTAGCGAAGCCGCAGGATCATGCCCCGGGGCTGCAGTGCACTGGCATTGCTGTCTGTGTGGCTGCAAGTGGAAAACCAATGTGGGAACTGATTCAGCTGCAAAAATCTTTCCTTTTGGGGCTATTTCTGTTGTTAAGGCTGATGCATCAAAGGAGTGAGCAGCTGGAGGAGTGGGACTGCCAAGTGGTTACTGCAGCTGAGGTTCTTAGACCATCGCTTCTGGGTGCCTCTGCACCAGCCTGAGCATGGAGTTTGGCAAAACACACAGGGGAAGGAAGTTCCTGAGGCTGGTGCTGCTGTCAGTGCCGGGGAACCATGAGCTAAGCTGTCTGAGCTGGCAAGGCAAAAGTTAACTTTATATGAGTTAGAACTGTTTGGCTTGCACACAGCTCTGTTAGTATTAAAATGAAAAGGAAAAAAAAGAAGGAAAACAATTATGCAACTGGAGATCCCAGTGTGTTTCTCAGCAAGTCTCTGAAAACATGTGAACTTGTTAAGATTCAGAAGGTTGTAGTGGGAGAAGGTGCCATGCTTTTCACAAAAAGCATGGTTAAAATTCCCTGCTAGGCAAACCCCTGCCTTAATGAGATGCTCTGTTATAATTTGGCCATCCTAGACTGCACCTGGTTTAAAAAGTTGGACTTTTTGTATTCAAGGAGGATTTGTGAGAAATAATACGGCCTTTGTATTCCCCTGACTTTTAGAATATTTGGGCTTTGCTTTTAATCATGGTACTGTTTCCTTGCGTAAATTAAAAAAAGAAAAAAAAAAAGAAAAAAAAAAAGCAACATACCCAATAACTAGATAAGGAGGACAAAGGAAATGTGTACAGGGACATCAAAAGCTTGTGAATAGCTGCTTCTGCTGGCAGTGAAGGAACAGTAAATTCTCTGTGCAGCATCTAGGGTAATGCCAGGCTTAGGATGGTACCATGCATTTCCTTTATTGCTAGTTGGGGGAAAAAAATAGAGAGCAAAGAATTCTGAATAGGCCTTATTGACCAAAACAGAATGAAGTTGCAGTAGATCTGTAAAGCTTAGTCTTTGATTTCCTCTCCTATTGTGCAAATGATGCCCACTGGATTTTTATCTTCATGCAAGAAAAGATTATTTATAATGTTGACATGTCTTAATATGTTTATCCAAATTGTAGTGTTGTTTTCTTTTTTTTCTCCCCCATAGAGGTATGGAACTATTTCCAAAGGGTTTTAGTGAAGAGATACGCCACTGAACGAAATGGAGTCAATGTTATAAGTGGACCAATCTTTGACTATGACTATGATGGTTTACATGACACACCTGAAAAAATCAAACAGTAAGAATTTGTATTTAAATTGGTTTGCCGTTGTTTCTTTTAATTATAACTTTATCTCAAACAATTTATTGTTTGCACTTCATTTGATTTTGGGAAGGAGATGAATTTTGTGGCTCTGTTCAAAATGGTTCATCGAGACTGAATGACTTTGTGGGTAAGATGGGAAAAATTAAGGGAATGGCAGCTCACCGTGTAACTCTTCACCTTGGGTTTGGAATGGAGTGTTTATTCATCCTTCAGATGAAACTGATTTATATTCCAGCTAATGTTTTCTCTAAAGCTGTCTGGAAGTTTAGAGTTGCAACTGGGTACCAGAGCACACCATACTACTATTGAGTTAGATACTCTAAGCTTTTGTTAATTCTGTTAAGCTTGCTCTCTGTTCCCCTGAACTGAAGAAACCTTTCAGCATTGGCACGTGGTGTTTCTATGGCACAGTATCAAAACACGAGATAATTGAAATGCTCATTTTCAGATAGAGCTCGTGAATCAAACCCATCTTAACAAGTACATGCATCCTCACACGTAGGGGAGGAAAGACCACACTGTCTGTGTAATTCTTCTTCCAAACGGATTAGTCCTTTGTGGGTAAATGTTTGCTTTACTTCCCCAGGTTTGTGGAAGGCAGTGCCATCCCTGTTCCTACTCATTACTATGCCATCATAACCAGCTGTTTAGATTTCACTCAGCCAGCCGACAAGTGCGATGGGCCACTCTCTGTTCTCTCGTACATCCTTCCCCACCGACCTGACAACGATGAGAGCTGCAATGTAAGTTCTGCTGCCTGATGGTAAATGTTCCCTGGGGTGTTCCTGGGGAAAATGCTAATTAGCTGTTAGATGATCTTGAATGAAAGTACAGGGTATTGACTCAATTAAGTGTCATGTTCAACTCATTAGACGGGAGTTCTCCTCTACGACAAATGGGGGTGACAGAGAAAATGTGGAAGTATTACTGCACCTAAAATTGTCTGGAAGAACTGAAATACATTAGGTTGGCTGTAAACAACGTGTGGGCTTCTACGTTTTGGCGGACACTGTCAGAGTAACCTCAGGCTGAAAAAGAGTGTGCGAGTAGATGTACTGTGATGGCAGCCAGCCTAATGTTTTTATCGAGGTCTGTTTCCATATGCAGGTACAATATAATCTGTCTGCTCTTGCAGTCTGGATGCATCAGACTGCATGATTACATCCAACCCACACAGTGTTAAAACTGTATTCTAAAACCTGCTGAAGGTAGAGTTGCCAGCAGCTCTTGCTGGGTCCAGACTCTGTCTTGATTCAAGGGAAAAGTTTAGATTCTCTTTACCAGAGATCAAAGATGATGAGCCACCCTCCTCATTCCTTTTCTATCTTCCTTCTGGATGAAAAATGCCGTAGTGTAGGAATCTTGGTGAAGTACAAAGGCTTCAGTTTGCTCAGAACTGCAGAAAGCAGCACAAATGCCCTGTAGCTGATGGTGTGGCAGGAGAGCCATAAAGGTCCCCATGAGCTCCAGCACTCTGCAAGGACAGCAGTCCTCCAAGGCAGCTGTATTTAGACTTGTCCTTCCGCCTGAACTTGTTCTCCCATTACACAGCTGTGCGGATTCCTGCACACAGACGCTTCGCTATAGGCTGCCAGGAGTCTGTTTCCTGAATGAACGCATTAATGTTATGAATTTTATATTGGCACAAAAAGTTAAGACTCCTATTCCAGCTACAAGCAGAAATAGTAATTCCAACTCTGTACACAATTCACCTGGAACACTGTTTCTTTCTCATTCATCAAACATCGCCTACTTTCAGGTCACTCTGTTCGAAACCACACTTTTGGAGCAGTACTCCTCTCTTGAGCAGGTCTGGATTCCCTCCTTTTAGACTCCTAACTGTTTTGGGCAGAGATGTCTTCTATCAGAAGGCTTGGAAAGTCTTCAAGGTATTTCACTGTGTTTTTATTCCGGCCTGCCTTCATCTGAAAATGAAGGTCTAGTTGGTGATCTGGAATTTACTATCTGGCATTTATCTGTCCTGGTATTTCTGCCTGTATGTGATTTTTCCTTCCCTCGGTTGTGTGTCATTGTGCTTTTAAACTCCTGAAATCTTTTTTTTATGAATGGCCTGGAATAATTTTTGCTCTTTGATTTCTTATATTCCAATCCAAGCTTCTTTTCTCTCTTGGTCATGCTACTTATGGTATATGTATTTAGAGTTGCTAGTGTGACTTCAGTGCTGCTATACAAGCTCATTAGCAGCTATTGCTCTGCACTTGATGTAATAAAGAAGCACGCAAAAAATATATCAAAAACTGTAGTTCTTGAGTGAAAATGCAGGCAAAATGTTGCTATTCCAATACAGTTTGTCTTACTTTTGCATTTGATATTTCATCTCATGTACTCAAAGAAGTGACTGTGTAAAACCTCACATAGTTCACAGATGAAATGCTTGGGATAATATAAGAATTTTCCCCTAGCCTCTCCACAGCTTTCTTTTCAGATGTAAAGAAATATTAGCTTTCCTCAGTTCTGCTCTTGTCACACACACTTTCTCTCTCTTCACGCAGCCGTTGGAGAACACCACTACTCTTCTCATTAAAATTTGTTCCATTTCCAAACTGTGTTTATTCATGGTGAGGTTATACCCATTTATTCCTGTGTCAACATTTTTCTATGGCTTAAATAGCCCTTCAGTGGTCTTCTTTGGGATTTATCCCTGCTGATGATTTACGATGATTCTCAAAGCATATACTTTTCTCTGTTCATGGGTGACCAGGATCTTTTATGCTCTTCTTGTAAGAGAGGAAGAGCATTTTAGGAGCCTTCCTATGTATCTATTCCTATTTTTTTTCTGGAACATGAATAAAATAAAGTATTCCAGCTTATACCTCGAAATGGAAATTGTTTTCTTTCCATTTCACATGATTCCTCTGGTACTATCTAGGATTTGCTCCTTCTATAGCTGCATTATAAAGGTGGCTCAGAATATTGCATAATAAACCAGCACACCCAGAACCTTTCCTTCTGTTTGCTGTTTCACCCGAAAATCTCCCAGCTTAGCAGAAATTCTTACTGCCAACATGGATAACATGATTTCATAGAATCATAGAATCACAAGGTTGGAAAGGACCTACAAGATCATCTGGTCCAACCGTCCTCCCATTACCATAGCTACTGAAAAACCACTAAACCATGTCTCTTAGCTCCTTATCCAGACGCCTCTTGAACACTGCCAGGGATGGCGACTCCACCACCTCCCTCGGCAGCCCATTCCAGTGCCTGACCACTCTCTGAGAGAAAAAGTTTTTCCTTATGTCTAATCTAAACCTCCTCTGGTACAACTTGAGGCCATTTCCTCGGGTCCTGTCTGTTGCCGGGGAGAAGAGGCCAAGCCCCTGCTCATCACATCCTCCCTCCAGGAAGTTGTAGATTGCAATGAGGTCTCCCCTGAGCCTCCTCTTCTCCAGGCTAAACAATCCCAGTTCCCTGAGCCGTTCCTCATAAGACTTGTACTCCAGCCCCCTCACCAGTTTCGTTGCCCTTCTCTGGATACGTTTCAGGGCTTCGATGTCTTTCTTGTAGTGAGGAGCCCAAAACTGAACACAATACTCGAGATGCGGCCTCACCAGAGCTGAGTACAGAGGGATGATTACCTCTCTGCTCCTACTGGCCACGCTGTTTCTAATACAGGCCAGGATGCCTTTGGCCTTCTTGGCCACCTGGCCATACTATACCAGGGACTCCCTCATCTGCATCCTGCAGTATGGTATTCCAGTCTTCCTTTGCACTGACAAGAGCTCCCAGTTGCTTTTAGTAGCAAACTAATGACCTTGGTGCAAAAAGCATGTATGAAAATACTAAATAAAAATCATTTTCAAAACCAAACCTGGAGGAACTACTAGAAACTTCCTCCAGCACACAGTTCTTTTCTTCGGCAGTGACTCTAAATTTCTCTTTTAACGAGAAAGTTCCTCACCCACCTATATAACTCTGGTCATCTTGAGCTTTCCAGCCAACAATCTGATATTTGAGATATATGGGTAATACTGCAGTTCTTTTACCTAGAATATCTGATATCTGGATTTTACGTTAGTCTCCTATTTTACTGCTTTTTTTCTATTTACCTCTATGTTCTCAATAGCTATTTTTTCCTTCTAAGACCCACTGCACCGCTGAAGTGAGACTAACAAGCAAAGATGGAGAAAAACATCATTTTCAGTGTGCACACTTCATTTGTTTTTCCACAATAATATAATACCATGCTAACTGATCACTGTGCTTAAAATCCTTGCTGCTCCAGGTGAAATTTTGTGGGCCAGTTATGGAATGGAAAAATTAGTGTGGACCAGTTGACCGATCTTCTAGGCTCATGGAAATGCTGCGTCACTGGACGTGGTTTAAAACAAAACCGACAGACCCGTGAGCTCTGTCCGTTGCAGATTTGCTGTTCAGGAGAAGGCTTGAAGACAAGAGAAATGTCACAGTGATTGCATTTAGCTTCGTTGAGGCCTGTTTGCAGACTAGCAGTGTGATTGGCTGAACAGGGCTCTTCTGTTCCCGTGGCTGCATGCTGCCATGTGGTGTTCCTGGAGCACAGCACCACAGATGGAGGAGAAAGAGCAGGGCACGTTCCTTTCTTTTAGTTTTCTTTTTTCTCATAGTTTGGATCTTTATTTCATGCTCCAGTCACGGTTTTGGGCCATGCTACCAGTGTGGAGAGGAATGGTGGGTTTGGAGCTGAAAAGCTTCAAAACAAATGAGCAAATGTCATTTGTTGACAAACGGACGTTTGTTTTAGAGCAGCTGGTTGTGACTTAAATAGTACTTTGTATTCTCTCTGTGCAAACCATCAAGCTCGCTCTCCTGGGCTTTACAGAGTGACCCATAGACTTGTCTATGGGACATCCTTCTGTTTTGGGTAGGCTCTGGCATGACTGTAGCTTAATGTGAGGGTGTGTTTTGGAGGGAGACATCCCCTGAGACAGTCAGAGGCTCACTTGGAGCAAGCCCAGAAAGACGAATTTTATCAGCTAGATTTCTAGGCCACATACATGAGCCTCAACCTGAGTCTCAACACCTCTGTTCCTAATGCACGTCCCCAGATGTACCAGCCTGCAAGTACAGAGGGGGAAAAGTCCTATTTGCTCTGTTCTTTTTCCAGGTCTGTTCCTCACCATGTCCCCAGGGGTGCCTGGAACATGACACCGGGCTGGTTCAACACACTCAAACAGCCTGTAACTGCAGGGTTTTGCAAGGCAGGTTTTTCTGATTTTTTTTTTAGCGAGATAAATTAGGTTGTGGATGGCTCCAACATATGCTGGATCTGGTACAAGGTGTGCAGCAGGGAGCTGATGTGGTGACTGCCTGTGTCTCTTGGAGCAGTTCCCTAAGGGAGATTACACCCACACAGTCCAACCCCGTCACTCTGGCAGCAACACCTTCCTGATTGTTTTTCATATTGGCAAATGTCTAGTGAAAGTTTTTGTTTGTTTGTTTCTTTGGCTTTTGGGGGTCTTTTTTGTATTTTTATTTTTTTTTTCCTATCTGTGAATAATATGTATGTTTTAGTAGCAATATTTTACAGCTATCAGTAAAAGGTGTAGTCCCAATTGTGTAAGGTATCAAAGTGGTCAACTAAAAGTAAGGTGGAAAGATGAAAATAATACTGTGTTAGTTGAATCATAGAATGGTCTGGGTTGAAAAGGACCACAATGATCATCCAGTTTCAATCCCCCTGCTATGTGCAGGGTCACCAGCCACCAGACCAGGCTGCCTAAAGCCACATCCAGCCTGGCCTTGAATGCCTCCAGGGATGGGGCATCCACAGCCTCCTTGGGCAACCTGTTCCAGTGCGTCACCACCCTCTGTATGAAAAACCTTCTCCTAATATCTAACCTAAACCTCCCCTGTCTCAGTTTAAAACTATTCCCCCTTGTCCTATCACTGTCCACCCTCGTAAACAGCCATTCCCCCTCCTGTTTATGCACTCCCTTCAAGTACTGGAAGACCATAATGAGGTCTCCCTGGAGCCTTCTCAGGCTAAACAAGCCCAGTTCCCTCAACCTTTCCTCACAGGAGAGGTGCTCCAGCCCTCTGATCATCTTAGTCCTCCTCTGGACCCGCTCCAAGAGCTCCATGTCCTTCCTGTACTGGGGGCCCCAGGCCTGGACGCAGTACTGCAGATGGGGCCTCACAAGAGCCGAGTAGAGGGGGACAGTCATCTCGAACCACTCCTCTTTTAATGCAGCCCAGAACACAGTTGGCCTTCCAGGCTGCAGGCGTACACTGCTGGCTCACATCCCGCTTCTCGTCCACCAGGACCCCCAGGTCCTTCTCTGCAGGGCTGCTCTCAAGGAGGCCTTCCCCCAGTGGAGCTGTTAATCAGATGATGAGAATAATGTTTAAAAGCAAGGTACACATACTAGAGTTTGGGTTTGGGTGATACGGAGCAGCTGATTGATATGAAGCTCTTTCTGTGACAAATCTTTTTTAATATGGTGACCAATGAATTTTCTAAAGGTGTATGCCTGTTCTGAAATACCTACAACATGGGATCAGCTTTTCCAGGTGACTATAGTCCTTGTCAATTGTCCTAATACCTAGAAAAGCTACCTTTACTTTCAGAGTTAACTTTAGATGTGAAAAGTCATAAACCTTTTTGTTTTTTTCATTTCAGAGCCTGGAAGACGAATCAAAGTGGGTTGAAGATCTTCTTAAGATGCACACTGCACGGGTGCGGGACATCGAGCAGCTCACAAGCTTGGACTTCTTCCGAAAGACCAGTCGCAGCTACACAGAAATCCTCTCCCTAAAGACATACCTGCATACATTTGAAAGTGAAATTTAGCTTTCTAACCTTGCTCAGTGCATTCTTTTATCAACTGGTGTATATTTTTATATTGTTTTTATATTTATTAATTTGAAACCAGGACATTAAAAATATTAGTATTTTAATCTTGTATCAAATCTTAAATATGAAACCCTTGTGTCATTCGTTTTGTTTCTCTAATGTTTAATATAGGTATGCCTCTTGGTTTATTTAGTAGCGCTTGTAATACTGCAGCTTAAGTCCTTACTCCAAGCTTTTATCTGGGGCTGCAGAATTTGATACGTGAATCGAGGAAATATTAATTTCCCATGCTCCTTTACCACACTTTTAGTCCTGTACTGTGTATCAAAATACCGAACATGTAAAATTACATTCATTTACTGTTGACTATGTGACAGACATATTTAAACCCTATAGACAAATAGCATCTTAAATATAATAAACCACACATTCAGTTTTTTTAATGTCTTTTGGTTTCCTTTCACAGGGACTTTCAGAGGGACTTGGTAGCAACTGAATGCTGCTACATCTTTCATATTCAGCCTTCTCAAGAGCTTAGGTTTTCTGGTCAGATGAATGACAGGGGCTCAGATGTCCTGCCCTGGGGCTTAGCAGCGAGACTCTATAATGGCACCTGCAGTAGTAACAGCTGGTTAGGTTTTGCTGCAGCGGCAGAGCTGGGAGAGGAGGCAGGCTGGTATTGTAAACTCACCCGGAGTACCCCACACCTGGGGCCAATTGGCCCTGTTCTGTAGCTTGTGGGGAGGACATGAGCTGATAGTATCTGCTGTTACCCATAAGGCTGCATCACATCCCTTCTCCCCCAGTGCTGCTCTGGGCTGGTTCCTGGGTATACCCGCTCCATTGCCTTTTGCTTTGACTTTGAGGGAAGCTGCAATAAGGCAGATGTTGAAGGAGGTGACATTGCCAAAAATCTAGCAATGGGTTTAACCAGGAGGAGAAGAAAGTCTGATTTCCTGTATCACACTCTAATATTCATAATGTGCAGCTTTCTCCTAAGCTGAGACTGAGTCCAAGCCCTAATGCCAGCCCCCATTCTCAGAGGAACTTCCTTGGCTTGACTGCGCATATGTAACTTCTGTTAATGTGAACACCATACAGCGCATGTGATTTACAACCATCAGGCGGTCAAGCAGGCCAAGTCTCTGTTGGCTACTTCTGTACAGTCAGTCTCATAATCCTGACAAGCTCCTGCACATGACACGGATGGCACAGTCCCAGAGCAGTGGAAGAAACACTTCCATACTGATTTCTAGATAATAGCCTGATTTGGCTTGGATATTTTTTTTATGCAAGGCACATAGTATGGAGCATTAATAAAGGCTTGCATTAATGTTAGCGTATTAGAAAATGTAAAAGATCAATTATTGTATAGAATACTTGTTGAGGAATTTGGAAAAGCAGTGATGGCTGAAACAAGTGGTAGCTCTGTTACAAAGCCATCTTTGGGGGTTTCACATTTCCCTCTCTGCTCCAAAGTGATCTGCATCTGTTTTCTCTTTGAGGGCTGCGAACGTAGGAGGGAAGAGGTGGGAAGCATCTTGGCCATGTTCACAGATGAACAGTCAGTTCTCCTAAGTAAAATTAATCTGCCACAATTTTCACAACTTACATCCTTGTAGCATCCATCTAAGAGACGGTGGTAGACTGGAATTAATCATGTTAACACTGATGATCATCATAATGATTGGATTCCTCTTACCAGTAGACAGTTTTATTACTCCAGGTGCCAAATTCTGTTTAAATTAGAAATGCTCAAAATATGAGAGCTTTAAAATCCCCCCAAAACGTTAAGATGGAAATTCTGATAGGAAATATTGGGAAACATCCTATCCTTGCAACTTAAAAGTTGTCTCTTGTGGTTGTCTGGTAGCACAGAAATATTTTTTCTGTAAGCTTTTGTCAAGGCTTCCTGCCATAATAAACTTTACATTCTTATGTCTGATACAAAGAGATTTGTATTGATTCGGGATTTAAAACACAGTTAAGATTTAATTTCTCCAACACCGACTTTAGCAGTGATAAAAGTGCTGGTTCATAAACTAAACCAAAGACCACCACTACTATGTTGCTTTGGCATTCATCGGTTGCTTTTGTTGTTTATTTGTTATTCCTAATGATGTCAGTCCATTATTTTCTCCCAGAATAAGATGACATTTATAGCAACAGAACGTTTAAGCTCTGAAAGATGCTTTTTTCCCCCCATGTGCTTAGGGAAACTTGCTTTTGAAACACAATTATTGATGATTGTTGGGATAGAGGCTTTAACTCTATCTCAGGTTCAAGGAAGAATGATTAGCATGTAGGGAAATGTTTTGTTGTTGTTTTGAAACTCGGTTTCTTGCTGTGAGAATAAATACTGGGAATTTACTTCTCCTCACTTCTCTTCAGCCCCGTGCTGCTGTATGGAATTGCTGTTTTATTTCACCATGCTGGCAGAAGTCGCTGAGCTGGGGAATGTTTGCGGTGACCTCTGTGAATTGCATGTTCTTTTTTCCTGCTGAAAGACGTCTTATCAACACAAAAGCTCCAGCGCAAAGCTAAAGCCTTGTAAATCCCTTTAAGCAGCACGGGCTCTGAAGGAACAACAGACTTCTTAGAGCAAACTTGTAATTTCCCTTTTGTTTTCATTGTGGTAGATGTTAGCTGAGGGCAGCATGTAGGAAGGAACCCCTCTGCTTTCCATTCATGTTAGAGTGTTTTGAAAATCTGAAACACTGTTTGCTTCTGTTGCGTTTCCTTTCTTGATATTACTTTGGCTTCTGGAAGAGGTCCGCTGAGGAGAACAAGTACTGAGTTTGTCTGTCAGGCAAACACCAGTTTTGAGGGTTTGGGTAATTACTGTTTGCAATTGGTGATGTAAATGTGAGGTATGTTTAAGGAGCTGGAGGCAGTTCAGTTGAGCAATTGTCAGAGCAACAAAAACTGTAAGTGTCCTACACGCCTAACAAGGTTCTTTTGCTCTGGGAAAAATTCTCTGGAGGTAGTTACACAACTGGAATATCCCTACTAAGAGAAACTTACTTTTTTTAACTCCTTTTCCACAATCGCATACCAGAACAAAATCAAAATCAGTGGTAGATAAGCACTGAAAGCAGGCCAGGTGACCTGACCTATGGCACGGTATGGTTAAGATGGCAAAACCGTAGCAAAAGACACAACGTGAGGACAGAGTGATCTGTCCTGAAGATCTCACCTGAAAGACACAGACCTGTAGCAGCTGGAGCTGATGTTCCACTGGCGTCTCACATCCCCCTCAAGTGTCTTTAATTAACTTTAAATTCGTGTTACAGAGCCATTCAGCTTTGTTCAGCTGCGCTGTGTGGGAGATGGAGGAGATACTGCTCATCAGAAAAGTCCTTTCTGTGACTCTCCATTTCCCTTGTTGCAGTCCTATGCAATCGTTGCACTTGACCCGAGACACAAAGTGCACTCAAGCTAGTATGAGTATTCTCTGGTCAGGGTGGAACTTGCCAGCAAACGATTGGTGCCACATTAGCAGCACGTCTTCCAAGTGGGGCCAAGCATGTTTGAAATGTTTAAAGTTCAGTCCTTGTTTAAGAAAGGAGAAAAAAAGAAAACAACAAAAAAGACATTTTCAACATTGTGGAAAAATACCTAATCTCGTTTCTTTGCACTTGTTGTGTAAATATGAGATAAGAGCACTATTCCCAAGGTTACTGCAAACAGTCCATCACTACAGAGTACAAGCTAACATTTACTAAAATGTATGTTGACATAAAAAGCAGCATTGCTGCAGTCAACTGCGGTAAGTGAAACCACAGCTTTCTTTGCCTTCACAAATCAGAAGTTTGGGCTGTAACCTATTTAGACCTTCCCTCATAAAGAAAAATCTCTGCCCTGCTATTAGCATCCGCTGTATGTGCACTGATGTTCTGCAGCCTTACCTTTTCCCACTGTTTTCTAAATACTGCGGGTTTCACCATGGAGAGAGATAAGCAGGCAAAATGAGTAATCGTGGATTAGCACTGCTGTAACTGATTGACCCTAAAACTGGAATTTACTAGAAAAGAAGTGGGATTGTTATCATAAACTCTCAACAGAAAAGGAGGAAATCCTTTGCCAGGGGATGTTTTCCTGAGAAGTTTTCTGTTTCCTGGCCCCGTGCAGAAAGAAGGGAGCTATTTCATCTGTTGTATGTACAGAATGGATCTATACGAAGAGGATGGATACAGGGGCAACAGGGACTTCATAAACCTGCCAAATAAATCTTCTCCAGCCCCCGTACCCTTCTGCCAGCATCTCCTGGACCTTCGACATGTTCTGTATCTTCTCTCTCCCGAAGTGGGCAACTTCCTATCTTATCTCTTTATCACTACTAGTCTTTTTCTGACCTTCTATTTTACTTCTGGCTTTGATCTGCTCACCGTTTCCAAACAGCTCGAGTGTCAGCCTAGTTAGTGCAATATCTGTGCACATGCGTATCTTTACAGCAAGGACTGTCGCCAGCTCTTCTAGCTCTTAGTTCTGTCAGGTCCTACACTCCTGCAGAAGAGAGGATGTACTGCAGTTTCTCCTCTAGTAAAATTAAAGCCAGGAACCAACTTTTGTAAGTGAAAAATCTCTTCAGAGGGTTTGAGGTGGTGACTTCTACCTATGAGTGGCTCTGCACAGAGGTATCTAATGTCACTGAGGGTTGGATGCCATAAACCAGGAATTCTCCAGACAAGCCTTGGCCAACTAGCCAGTTAATAGTAACTGAGAAAATTCCAGTTTCCTATTCATTTTGCCAGTATTTTCTCCTCTGGGACTGTGAAGTTTGAGCCCAATCCAGCTACACCAGAGGCTGGAAACTGTCTCAGCATTGACTTCAGTGGGAATTATGGAGGAACATCCCCTCCACTCATCTGTCCTTTTCATCTAACAAATTCCCAGGAGGGATGGTGGTGGTGGTTGTAGTTCCACCTGCCGTTTTCCTGATGCGCTTTGTCTATTTGTACTATTGGTCCTTTTTGTTTCTCTATCTGGTTCCTGGGAGGTGTTTTGGGATGTGTGGTCATGGTGTTCTGGAAAACTTCAGACAATAGCAAACTGTACCTTTCTCTTCCTCCCCCGTCATACAACCACTTGAACACTCGTCCCTACCCCTCTCTCTTAATCAGATGCTCAGCAGCATTGACTGCTAATCCCTGCCTGCACCCAGGTGCCCTCTGGCTGAATTCTGTAATCCATTCCCCAGATGCACATGAAGGAGAAAAGGACAGTAGAAATAAAAGGTATGAGGAACCAGCCACAAAATGCACCAGGGGAGACTTGAATTATGTATCAGATAGATAGATAGAATTTCTTCATGCAGCAGGTGGTTAAGCATTGTAGGATGCTGACAAGGGAAGTGATGCTGTTGCCATCCATAGAAGTATAAGAGGTATAGTGCTTAGGGACATGGTTTAGTGGCAGACATGGTAGTGATAGGTTGATTGTTGATCTTTATGATTTTAAGGATCTTTTCCAACCTAAATGGTTCTATGATTCTATGAAGCAGGTCAAGACTGTGTTTTATCTTCTTTTAGGCTGTATCTAATCCATGTGGGCTTCAGGCTGGGCAGACATAATAGTCCTTTACCATGTGAGGAAAAAGTGATTCCCAGACACTATCCACCAGCAAAAAACCCTTTGATTTCAAAGAGTCTCCTTATCAGTAACATCGGAAGAAATATTTGCTGCCTTAGAGAACTCAGACCTGGCATTTCTTAGTATTTATTTCATGGCAATAGAGAAAAAGAAATCTGCAGGAAAATAGCACCTTTTGTTCATCTGAAGAAGAAAACCATTACACTGTGACATGTTCAGCTTGATTAGCAGGCATCTGGTCTGAACTAAGGATGCAGTTCCAAGACTTTGACCTTCCATGTTTCTTGATCCATTTCTAGCCTTTTACAAAGGCTTCCATATGCATTCATGAAACCTGGGAGCCCTCCTGTGGTCAAAATCATGAGCTATTCTGGTTGTTACCCCAAATCTGATGCAGTCCTTAATCCAGTTCTAAACTTTACTCCTGGAGTATCTGTTGCGGGGTTCAGATGGTCTGTTGGGTGTTTGGGGATGACTTTGTTGCGCCTCACTCCCATTGGCCTTTATTTGATGCTGTCTGTATTTTTTTCCCAAGATGGGAAAGAAAGTCATGGGATTGACTGTTTGTCTGTTCTATCTTTCTTCCCTCCATTCTTCTCACCCCTTTCTGCTGTCCTGCATAAACGATCTAGCCAGTTTCTCATTTCTGCATTACATACCACAGTTAGCATGTATTCCATGTTTATTGTCTCATTTGCTTCCAAACTGGAAAAGTACATGATTTTGAACATAAGAAGTTCCATAAGAACTTTGCACTACGAATGACAGACCACTGGAACACAATTGCCCAGAGAAGTTGTAGAGTCTCCTTCTATGGAGATAGTCAAGACCCAGCTGGATGCCTACCTGGGCAAACTATTGTAGGGAACCTGCTTTAGCAGGGGGGCTGGACTTACTTAATGATCTCTTGATGTCCCTTCCAAACCCTGCTATTCCATGATTCAGAGAGTTTTGGTGTGCTTAATTTTCATGTTGTGAATTTGGAGAAAAGATTCTGTGGGAAGTTCATTCTGTCTATCTCATGGGAAATAACTTGCTTATTTAAAGTGTTTTGCTGTACAAGATAAGCAAAAGTGTCAGCTACCTGGAGCAGGTTTAAGAGGGAGTACGACAGGGTGAAGTAAAGATGGGGAAGGAACAGAGGAGTAATAGCCCCTTTGGTCTTGCCTATAACTTAACAGTCCTTGTGTTGTATGTTCTTTCCAACTGTATGACTAAAGAGGGGAACAGTTGCATAGTTGGGCTAACACCCCTGACATCATGGCTGTTTGTGGTCTGCATCACATAACTAGAAATGCACAGCCATCAGAAACACTGGAGTCACTGCACAGAGTGACTTGCAGAGCAGGACCAGGAACCTCAGCTCTTTCCAGTATGCTCCCTGCCACTGAATATTTAAAGGCATATAGCTTTATAATACAGCATTTGCCACAGAGACATTAAGAAGATTTGCAGCTTCTGGCCTGTACTGGGGTTACAACATTCAAAGATATGGAGAAGCATGGAATGTCCCACTCAAAATTTCTGCACAAACTATGAATTGAGAAGGAATCGCAAGGCTGACACAGCATGGGGCAGAGGTTAGAGCTTTTCTTATACAATAAGCACTACCTAATAGCAAAAGAAGTATCCTAAACTCCACAATCTTACAGTTTGCACTTCTGAATTTCACCCCAAAAGGTGCACAGTTACTTTCAGAAGTGAGAATCTTCCAGATTAATTGCATTCCAAATTGAACACTGAAGAAAACTGGCATAGGAAACTCTAGCAAGACCTGCAACAAGTTGGAGCGAGGATGGTGTTGGCTTCATGCTCTAACTGGAAGATAGATTCAGAACAGTAATGACAAAAAATGACAGGCCTAACTGTGTTCGTGGTCAGATTATACCTTCTTAACTCTTTTCTGTCAACATCGTTCTTATCTTAACAAGCTCTCCTTCCTTTCTGGCATTTAAATAGTACACCCACTCTCTTCCAAAGTGTATTTTTTCTTAAGCTGCAAGCACATCTCTTCTGAAAAGACATGAAACTGTTGCAACCGATTCCTGGAAAAGGGGCTTGTTTAATATTTGTATTTATTTTATGAATTTAGATTTATGAGAACACATGCCTACATTTTATGCCCTAGGTACTTTTGCTTAATTCTAGTTTTAGTCACAGAGAGGATTGTATTTCCCTTTCTTATAATTAAATGTACGCCAGTAAATAAAGCTTGCAAAAAGATAATCCTTCTCCAGCAGCCACTTAGTCCGTCCCCACATAATTTAGTGTTGTTTTTTGCCTAAGGATATATTCCTGTGGGACTTTCTGGAATGGCTTAACAAGTCACCACCTCCAGAAGAAGGCTGTATTTTCTGGCACTGCAGAAGTGGGTTGTGTGATGTTCCTGGGCTCTTGACATGGACACTTTCGACTGCACTGAGCTGGGTGAAGAAATGAGTGCTTCCTCTCCCAGCAAGGACCATTGCTTCCTCATTGCCTACAGAATTAAATTACTAACCCAGTCCACCTCGAGTTACAGATGACTTCACCGAGCAGTTTAAAAGCTAGAGATACATCACGTGGATCGTTGTACTTGGAAATGGGTTAAGAATCAACAGAGGATATGCCCAGTTAGATAACCAAAAAGAGTGGTAATTGGTGATGCAGGGGTTGAATTGGTCTAGAAGGACTAGACATGCTTTCCTCGGGAACAGATGGAATGAGGAGAAATGATCCTCCCCAGCCTTCAGCTGCTTTCAGCACAAGGCATCCTGATTATTTTAATTCACCTTTACTAATGGTTCAAATGAATCCAGTTACCCATGTGGGTGTGGGCTTGTCCTGTAGGTGCTTTGAGACAGGTGAGCCTCAAAAGGTCTCACTGCTCCTCGAACCTGTGGCCTTACCAACTTCTTTTGCTGCCCCTCCTCATCTCCCAGTGGCCTTGTTCTGGTTCCAGTCCTCATCTGACTAAGCATTCCTCAATCCAGATCACCAATATGCCCAAAGTTGGGTTTCTTTTAGACCAAGCCTCCTGCCAGTTCGGAGAGCTACTAGCCACAAGAAGGCTGGAAACAGACCTTGTCTTCTTTGTGCTCCCACTTTAGCCGAGCTCCCAGCACCTCCTCCCAGGGCTGCTTCCCAGGGCAGTAACTGGATGCTCAGCCACGGGGACTGCCGGCTGCTACCAAAGTAAATCTCTGCTGCAGTTCATGACAAGTGAAAATATGAATACATCTGTAGAACGTACCCCTATATCCAACTGTCTCCTCAACTGCACTGGGGCAGTTCCCAATTTTTCTTCCTATCTTGCCTTCTAACTCTAGCATAAGAGAACTTCAGGCAAAAGCTGAGGACTTTGCTTGTAAGGAAGTCATTATTTTACAGAGTTTAAGGAAGTTGCCTGGCTACCTGTTTACTCAAGTAGACACTCGATTTTCAGTGTTGCTGGCAGTTTTCATTGACTCCAGTGGGATTCATTCATTGTTCATAAGCCCTGAAAGCAGGGCTCTGGCTCTGCTGAGTTCTGTGTTCAGCAAAGCATTTCAGGAACTGCCTACGTCCAGGTAATTCTGCTGGGAACACTCTTTGAGTGAAAAACTTATTCCTCTTGAAAGTGCCAAGGTAGTTCTGCCCAGTAATGAAATCACGCCGTTTGTGTGAGCGCCTCCCTTCCACAGCCTTTGTATCTGTGGACCTGTTTCAAACAAGAAAGACCTGAAAAATCTGGGTCCAACAAGGGTTACAAATAGGAGTGACAGGCTGCCCAGAGCTCTGCTTGGGAAGAGGACATCTGCAAACGGATGTGCATGAGCTGATGGATCACAGACTGACTTGTCAGGAGGAGGCAGAAGATGCAAACACCGCAGGGTATGTTTTAGCTTCTATATGATGTCCTATGCACACCTCTTTTCTGAAAGGAAACAACCAGCCATGAGGAGAGGTGGGGCTGATGAGATGAAGTTTCATCCTGTTCTGCTGTACCAGACACTACTCATGGAAAGTCCCTGTTAGATCATCTTATTCTTGCCTGTGCAAATGTTCCCTGCTGTGCATTCTCACTTTAAACGACACGAGGGTTCAATCAGTTCATTAGCAGCCCTTCCTCACTGCACTCCTTGCTGGGAATCGTTTTCTACACCCAACACTTTCCTCATTGTTTCACACCTTGTTTCCAGCTGAAGATCCTCTCACTGCACCACCCACCGCTCATTTTAGTCATTGTTCTCTATCAGTTATTGTGCCTTTTCATTGTCAGCAGGTAGTTCTGTAGGGCTGCAGGAACAGGAGGAGCAGTATTTGCAGCACTTTGCTGCATGCATTGGGATACGTGGGAGCTCTTCAAGCTATGCTTAACATTTGAATGAAAAAGCTCCAATGTGATTGATTTGTGTTTTCTTTGATACACCCTATTTGCAATATGAAAAGCAGTATTTCCCTGTGAAAGGTGCTTAATCTCTTCCTGCCTTTCATCTTGATCTTATACTGCATTATCTTCAGATCCTGACTCTCTATGGTGAATTACTTTTTGTCCACCCTGCCCAAGCAGAGGTTTGCCAAGCCATTTACTAACCACATTTATTGAGGGAAGAAGGGGGTTAGTTTTACATTGTGTCTTATATGTGGTCAAAACTTGGGATTCTCCTGGTTACCCAATCCGTACAAGTTAATAAATTTAAGTGTAAATCACTTCCAAGAAGTTTCTTCCCAACAAAAAGGAATTTCAGAGTGCCAGACCCTTCTAGGAAATATGAGTGTTTCATTCTGTACGACATATTTTATTGCTAGAATAGATGAACACTAACTGTTACAGCAGAATAAATTGAATTATAATAAATAACAGTTACTTCTTTCTAGCCTGGCTACTTATCCAAAACCCCAGAGTCGTGAAGGCTGGTTAAGTTAACAGGAAGATCTGGTGATGTTGCTCCTCTGATACCATTTGTTTCCAGGGAAGTATTCTACAATTTAGCCAGGGATATGGGCGGGTGCAGTGGGAAACGGTGCCTGTGGTGCACCCAAGGATCATTCTTGCCCAAGGAGCCCTGGCTGCTGTGAGCATGCAGGACCCTTGGGCATCGCAGGGCCTCAGAGTAGATGCATGGGATAAGCACGGCACATCTGGTGTGTGCTGGGACCACAGCTGGATCCCAAGTATCTCATAGGGCTGAAAGGCAGCAGGGACATCTTTGGTGTGGAAGCTGCCTGGACCAACTTCCCAGCTGGAGAAAGAAGAGGCTCTGTGGGAAGCATGATTAAAAAGTTGTGTTCTTCTAGATAAAGCAGGATGCCAGCAAAGGAGAAAACTCTTCTCAGTGTCTGCACTGTATTCTACTTCTTTTGTGTAGATACCTACCCCTTTGCAGAATAACTCTCGAGTGAAATACTGGGCTATTGTGCCTAACACAATGGGTATGCTGTACCACAAAACTGCCCTGGATGTAAAAATACGTCTGTAGCTGGAACGTGGATTCAATTGGCCATGTCAAATCTGTGTCGGTGTGTGATCAGTGTGTGCTTAGATCACCTGATGTAAATCTCTTTAATTTCTTAGGGCACTGGAACATGTGTTTAAAATTGTGTTTTTCTACATTGAGCTTTGCTTTGAAGAAGTGTTTTAGAAAAAAAGCGTTTATAAACTATAAATCCTTCCATGGCTTTTCTGCTGTGTCTGCCTGCTCCCCTGCAAAGCAGAGTAATTCTCTATGTACTTCTGCAAGAGTGTCAGGAGTGTTGCACAGAGTTACACTGCACTTTCCAAGTGTAAAATAATATGTCCTATTGCAGTGCCGGTGTAGGTGCAAGATTTAACTAATGCCCACCTGAGGATAACTCCTGTTACACTGCAATAATAAAACATAAAGCATAAAACATGCTTGGTCTCTTACACCACGAGTCGCAGGATTGAGCTCCTACATAGTGATACCAGCTGTGAGTATGATACATGTTCCCTTTGGAAAGAATTCACAGTTTCCACTTGTCCAAGCCTGTCTGACCATGTCCTTGGCAAATCACTCAATCATTACTCCCAGTTCCTAACCTGTACTAAAAATAATGTAGATTGATTTTCCAGAAATGGTAATGTATGGTTGCAAACAACCTTGATCTTTATAAGTAAGTATTATGTCTGTCATCTGCAAATTACATGTATAAATTTTCCTGCCCGTTGCGTTTCTGTGTGAGCTCTGCATGCTGGAATAGTAATTGTTTGCTCCATTAGCTTGAGCTTATTTCAAAATTCAGGGCTCTGGGGAGCTTATTGTTTGTTTATTTTCTTGTTTTTAAGTATTACAAACTATGGTAAATTCTTAAATTCTTGGATTGTGCAAAAGAGCTTATAAAAGAAAATAATCACATATCTCTAAGTGCATCTGCAAAACAGCAGTGATTAAAGGCCCTGAAATAAGGGCTTAGTATTTCATGTCCTATCAGGTAGTGAACTTTGAGTAAAAACAAACAAAGCAATCTTTGAATGTTGTTGTTTGCTATCATAAATTATGAACAATGTCAAAATGGCCTTTTATTTTGGTAAGATAAAGTTCCTTGGCCTGAGGTTGTCCAGGATGTTGTGAAAAGTTTTTCTGGAAGGTTTGGAGGAACAGGGAAAAGAGGTAATAGATTTTGGCATTTTTGACAGCTATCTTGATATGAACTGTTGACTACTGTAGTGTTTGTTCTGGTGTTGGTTTAGATCACAAGCTCCAAAGCTTGATAAAGTATCTGTTTAAGTATTCTAAAAATAGACATTTAACTTGCCCATGCCTTTCAAAGTCTGTTCTAGTCAATGTGGTACGTTCATCTCAACAGATTTCTTCTCAGTATTGTTGAAATTTTAAATGCGGAGCCATGGAAAGATCCATAAGCACTAAGCAAAACACTCAAAAAAGTTCTTAAATTGTCTTTAAATGTTCAATTAAACATGAAATAAATGATGTAATGAAGTAAAGGATAAAATACATGTGTATTAAGCAGGTGGGCTGAGAAGAATTAAACTTACAAAAAGATTTGCAGTGTCAAGACCAAAGATAAGAATACCAACCTTGCACATATTTGTAGATCACTTACCTTTTTTTTACCCATAGACTCAGTCCTTTTTTTTTTTAACCCATTGTGTTAAATCCATTCAAACACATCAATAAAGCTAATGTATAAAAAGTACAAGATGAAAACAAGGCATGAAAAATCGAGGAGCAACTCACAGAATCACAGAATCACAAAGGTTGGAAAAGACCTACAAGATCATCCAGTCCAACCATCCACTTATCACCGATAGTTCTCACTAGACCAGGTCCCTCATCACAACGTCAAAATGTTCCTTGAACACCTCCAGGGTCAGTGACTCCACCACCTGAGCATTCCACTGCCTGACCACTCTTTCAGAGCAGTAGTATTTCCTAACGTCCAGCCTGAACCTCCCCTGGTGCAGCTTGAAACCATTCCCTCTAGTTCTATCATCAGTCACACGAGAGAAGAGGCCGAGCCCCAGCTCACCACAACCTCCCTTCAGGTAGTTATAGAGTGCAATGAGGTCTCCCCTGAGCCTCCTCTTCTCCAGACTGAACATTCCCAGCTCCCTCAGCCACTCCTCATAAGGCCTGTGCTCCAGACCCCTCACCATCTTTGTTGCCCTTCTTTGAACACGTTCCAGGGCCTCCATGTCTTTCTTGCAGTGAGGGGCCCAAAACTGGACACAGTACTCGAGGTGAGGCCTCACCAGAGCTGAGTACAGGGGGACAATCACTTCCCTGCTCCTGCTGGCAACACTGTTTCTGATGCAAGCCAGGATGCCATTGGCCTTCTTGGCCATCTGAGCACACTGCTGGCTCATGTTCAGCCGAGCATCAATCAATACCCCCAGGTCCATTTCCACTACACAGTCTTCCAGCCGCTCTGCCCCAAACCTGTAGTGCTGCCTGGGGTTGTTGTGGCCAAAGTGCAGGATGCAGCATTTGGTCTTGTTGAACTTCATCCCATTGGCTTCAGCCCAGCTCTCCAGCCTGTCCAGATCCCTCTGTAGGCCTCGCTATCCCCAGGCAGTTCAACACTTCCAGCCAACTTGGTGTCATCATCTGCAGACTTACTGAGGGTGCATTCAATGCCTTCATCCAGGTCATCAATAAAGATACTGAAGAGGACAGGCCCCAGCACTGACCCCCAGGGAACACTACTTGTGACCGGTCACCAGCTGGATTTAACTCCATTCACCACCACACTCTGGGCCTGGCCCTCCAGCCAGTTTCTTACTCAGCCAAGAGTGTACCTGTCCAAGCCACGGGCTGCCAGCTTCTGAAGGATAATACTGTGGGAGACAGTGTCAAAGGCTTTGCTGAAGTGTGGGTAGACTACATCAAGAGCCTTCCCTCGTCCACCAGATGGGTCACAAAATCATAGAAGGAGATCAGGTTGTTCAAGCAGGACCTGCCCTTCGTGAACCCATACTGGCTGAGCCTGATACCCCTGTTGTCCCACACATGCCGCTTGATCTCCCTCAAGACAATCTGCTCAATAACCTTCCCTGGCACCGAGGTCAGGCTGACAGGCCTGTAGTTCTACGGGTCCTCCTTACAACCCTTCTTGTAGATGGGAGTCACACTGGCAAGCCTCCAGTCTTCTGGGACCTCACCAGTCAACAAGGAGCGCTGATAGATGATGAAAAGCAGCTTGGCTATCACCTCCGCCAGTTCACTCAGCACTCTCGGGTGAATCTCATCTGGCCCCATGGACTTGTGACAGTCCACGTGACAGACTCATTCTTTTGTTCTCAACAGTGAGCCTCAAATCAAATCCAAATTTTTCTGAGGTTAAAAGATGAAATCAGAACACCAAAATCCGTAGTTTTTCTAAACATATAATTAAGTAAGTCTCCCGTTTAACTTTTCTTAGGCTAAATGGGACATAATTTAGGATATTAACTGTTTATTGAGCAATGTTCCTCGAAATACCTCCCACAGTGAGGGATGATTGCATGCCTGAATAGGACTTAAGTCTGGAAATATGTCTGAAGAGTTTCCAAAGAGATGCCCAACCTCTTTCCTTTCCCATCTCCTTGCCCTTTACAGGGAAGTGCCATTACAGCCAGATTACCCAGGTAAAAAGGTGAGATCAGAGTGCTCAAAGAAGAGATTGTCTGGAGAGGTGGAATCACAGCATCAATCTAAGAGCCCTGGGATTCACGTCTTGCCTGCAGATTATGTTGACTGTGAGAAGACTAGGAGATATACAGAGCTGCAGGAGAACTGTGCCCTTGCTGGGAGCCAGCAGGCCCAGACACAGGAGGAGCTTGTGAACCACGCTGCCAGATGTTGCTGGAAGAGAAAATGCCAGAAGAAAGCTTCAAGAAAATTTGGGATTAAATTAAGAAGATTCGTAAACAAATCTCACTTCTGCTCATGGTGTCCTTACCATCAGGTTCTTTCTGTCGGGCTGGAGCTTAGGGCAGCCACGGCCAAGTGGTATCCCCAGCAGCTGCCAACTTCCTTGTCCCCTCTGGGCATCTTCTCCAGCTTTCTGCTCTTTTTTGGCCAAAGGAAGGATATTACCTCCGCTCACCACATCCTCCCCGCCAACCACTTGTGTCCCTTTCCCAGGATTTTTGGGGAGGACACCATCTCCCTTCCCTGCAGATGTCTCAGCCTGACCCAAAGCACGGCAGCCAGGCTGGAGCAAACTGGTGGCATTTCCCTTTGTTGTTTGGCCAAATCCTTTCAAATGAATGTAACATATTAACATACAACCAGCTGTGAGCAAAATGCATACCATCTGTCGCAGCAATTTAAAACCACTGTTCTCATGGACTGACTTCTTGGAAGTTATTGTAAATGCCATGGATCGAGTTAGTACAGGAGTCTGGACTTTGCAGTAACTTTAGGGATGCCTCTTCTAGGGCAAATAAGTGCATTTCCAGGGAGCATAAGCACTGACGTCAATGATCCTTCAAGGCTGGGGTGTCAGACTACATTAGAGGCTAAATGAACTGGCAGAAAGCCTACAGAGCCCAGGAGGTCATGTGTATGTGCAAGGTCCCAGGCCCTGCCACGTCAGAGACTGTGGGAGTTGGAAATGGAGGGTGATGGATGCTTTGAGCTGACCCACACTTGCTGCCCAGCTCTGCCCAGCTGCTGCTGCTGGCTCTGGGGACCTGGCACTGGAATGCCTTTTGGAAACCTGGGTTCAATTTAGGCCTTGAATAGATTACACAGCTTGCTTAGGGCTCCTGAAATGTTCAGAGGACAACTTGTTAACAAGTACACAGCTTGCGCTGCTGTAGGTAGGGTGCACAGAGGTGCAGAAACCTGCTGCATAACATCCCAATAGGAAAAGAGGAAATGGTTTCAAACCAGAACAGGGGAAATTTAGATTGGATATAAGGAAAGAATTTTTTACAATGAGGGTGGTGAGGGCAATGGAACACGCTGCCCAGAGATACCCCATCCCTGGACACATGCAAGATCAGACAGGACAAGGCTCTGAGCACCCTGCTGTAGCTGTAGGTGCCCTTGTTCATTGCAGGGCAGTTGGACTAGATGACCTTTAAGGGTCCCTTCCAACTCAATGGGTTTTATGATTCTATAATTCTGTGTTGCTAACTCTGCAGGAAAGTGTGAGGTACTCACACCTGGGAGAGTGACCTCTTGCAGACCACTTCTGTCAGCCTGCCCTGCTGAGCTGAGATGGTCTTCTTCCCCTAGCACAATCCTAAAGGCCTCAGGGGCAGAATATGGCTGATTTGGGATCTGTGGTGGGACAGGCTTGTGTCTGCAGCCAGAACAAGCACAACCTGCTTTGGCAGGGGGGTTGGACTCGATGATCTCTGGAGGTCCCTTCCAACCCCTACGATTCTGTGATTCTGTGATTCTATGATCTTCACTCCTTTCCTTCCATGTGCTGTCCTCTGGATCCTATTGCAGAGGCACTGAACAGTACCACCTTGACTAGTCATTTTTGAGCATACTCATTGTGCATGAACCTGAATTTCTGCTGTTGCATTACTTTTCCCAACTTCTTCAGTTCCAAACGGAAAGATCCTTACGGAGATCTAAGTACATGATGACAACATTATTGCCTTTACCAACAACATTTGTTTGACAAGAGCTATTTCTCATGTACCTGTTGCAAATAAGTGTTTCCTGCTGCCCCTTCACCCCTTCACTCCCAGTTCTTTGCTTACTAAGCCCCATTACAGCTATCCTGTTATTCCGCCTGCAGTCAGAGTCAGGCAGGTAAGTCTGCAATTCTTTACATTGCCCCGGTCTCCCTTTCTGAAAACTGACCAAACTGCAGTGTTCTTACAATCTCATATCCTTCTCAATGCTCTGAGTAGCTGGAAATCATAGAATCATAGAATCACAGAATTGCTCAGGTTGGAAAAGACCTTAAAGATCATCAAGTCCAACTGGACCTATCTCCTGGATGAGACACTTGATGCAAAGTGACGTGGGCCTGTTTATTTAGGTGTGATTTTCATACCCTTTTTGTTATTGCTTTTCATCAGCACCAAAATCAACACAGTACAGGACTAGGACTTCTTCTGTTTTCTCCAAACACAGCCCCAAAAATAGGGGGCAGGGGGGAAACATTCCTAAAATCTTCCATTATGATTCATAGTTCTACATTTAACATCTAAGAGTGAAAAATTACTGTGCTTAGGGGGCCTTTTTCCTCTAACATATTTAGGAAGAAAGCCCCTTCCCACAGTCATTCTCATGGCCATGCACTCCCATTTGTATCCTGTTGCTTCCCGTTCCAGTCATCTACCTTTGCTGAGGTCTGACACACAGTTGTTTTCAGCAGTTCCTTCCTTATTCATTATGATATATGTGTTTTTGGTTTGTTTAATATTCTGTTGCTGGGAGAGTGGTGGAGGGGGACTGTTTGTGGAGGTTTTTACAAAAGCTGATTTAATTTCCTCTCTAAGCCAGCTTGTGCTTTTGTTTTGTTTTGCTTTTGTTTTTAACTCCACTTGACCTCTTTTGTGCAATGTGAGAATGTGCCTTTTGGGGCATTTAGAAAATTATGTTTAAATAGTTCCCAATTATCACTCACATTTTTCCTGTTTAAATTCTGTCTCAGAAATAATTTCACTCATAATTGTTTTCAGCTTTGCGTAACTGGACGTCTTGAAAGCACAGAGTGTATAGAATTGCTGGTTAGGATTTCATTTGGGCTGCATTCAATTAATGTAAAGCAGCCTTTCTGATTCCTTCCTTTGTAGCTGTCAGGACAAGTCTAATACTGATGTTTCCTTGAGTCGGCTGCTGCTTTGTTATGTCCGAGCTTCCATAGGTGTCAGAACGTGCCCACTCCTGTAAGAGCTGTGTACTCTCTTGTCCTTCATGTCATGTTCTCCTGCTTGCACTTGGGAATCTCCAGGCTTCCTTCTCAAGCTGGAGGTGTTTCTTCATTCTCTTTGCCAGGATCAAGTGGGTAAGAAATACCCCCTACCTGCTTTTTTTTCCATTGCTGGTAAGAAGCACTGTGGGAGGAGTGGATGATCTCCAAATTCAAGTTTCCCCTTGCCTTGCTGTGGTGAAAGAGCTGTGAATTGGTGACTTCCTGCTATTTGCGAGAGAGCTCCAGTTGTGCAGAGCCTTTTGCTGCAGGACCTGCCACGAGGTTACCTCGTGATTATTATCGTTATTTTTAACCCATTGACTTGGTTTGATACTGGATCTGAACCTTCTCCACACTCCCATTTTGAGTGACTATAACCAAAGGCAGTTGATGGGAAGCAAGATCTGGAATGATACACTCTACCCAAAGCAAGAATGGAGCCAGTGTGGGAGCCTGGCCCCATGGAGTGGTTGTGGGGACACCCGTGAAGGCTGAGAGGGCCCATGTTTGGTTCACTCTTTCATTCAAGGAGGTCTGTACATGTGGGTGTCTCTCTCCAGGCACTTACCACAGCATTCATGGTATGGGCGGATGGATTCAGGGCATTCTCTGCACTCCTGTTGCTGGTGGCTCCCACTGCAGGTGATCCTACAGCATCTCTGGTGCCAGAGGAAGCAGCAGTCATTGCCCAGCTTAGTGCTTGTTTCTATTCCAGTTCCAGCTGCACTGAGCAGTTCAGTAGAGGCAACTTTTGCTGGAAAAACAAGACCTCATTCTGGACTACATGTTGCTGCATCTGGGTTAGCAGGGAATATAAACTGGGTCTCATAAGTCCACCATAGCATTATTTCCCTGTATGTTCCTGAAGATTCACACAACGTGACATTTATTTAGCCACAAAATATTTACTTGCTTATTCTTTTTGCCAAGTGAGTCAGTTGTTTCTCATGTGCTTTTAACCTTCTCTCCTCATCCACATTTCATTGCCACACATCCAGGATTTTAGCTTAATGGTCCCGATTTGGCCCATAAAAGTCTACGTGTTTCATGGGAGAAAATCTTCATGCCAAAAGGGCCACTAATGAAAGATGATAACAGCCTTGCACAATGAAAGGAGGTATGGTACGGGGCAAACAAAAAGCCCTTTTACAACATTATAAGGTTGTTCCCTTCTGTTTTGCTTAAGGCTCTATTCATTTTAAACTGAGTGCTGTCTCTAATTCCACACTCTCTAATTTTTCTGCCTCTGGGAAGGCATTGATCGGTATCATTGCCTGGGTCACCATGTCGGATCTCAAGCACTGCTACTGTTTACTCCTTCCCCAGCATGCTAACTTTGGTTTATTTGCCCATCATTAGTAATCCCTGAGGTTTGGCTATTTTTTCCAAACCGTATGATGAAAGTAATTTTCAGTCTACTCAGAGTAAGAAGTCCACAATGTCTTTAAAAGCACAGCTGCTGTAGCAATCTGTCCTACGTTTGCAGAGATGGATTTGTATGGTTTAAACATCACTGCACGGCAAAGGCAGTCGTCATAGCAGCAAGCTGATCTGTCTCAGAATCTGTTCTTGGTTCCACTTTCTGAACAGAGCCGCCCATGACAAATAAAAAAATAAATAGAAATAATCGTTGAGGCATACAGTAGGGAAATGGTCAGAGCTTGCTAAACACAAGCAGCAGCAGTAGTTTCTTAGTTGGCTAAATAAGCCACAGCAAACACGAACCATGAGAAAGAGAGCTATGAAAAAAAATCTATTAAGTTTGAGAAAAGTCTCAAGTGTGACCATCTCTGTTTCAGATGAAGCCTTTAATTGCTGCCACTGATGTCCCTCAGTCCTGATAACACAGGTTCAGATAGGCAAAATCTGCTATTAGCTGTGATTTCCTCTTGCGCAGTTTACACTGGTTTCAGGCAGGGGAGAGCTGAACCAATGTAAATTGTGGTTTCTAGGACATTTTCCTGCGTAATTAGGAAGATGGTTTAACCACAGCAGCTGCAGGGGCTGAATCTTGGCTTTTGAGTCCCTGACCGGCCACCACGCCATCCTGGCAGTAGCAAGAGGTGCTGAACTCCTCTGCCCAGCCCTGGAAAGCCAGGTCACCGCTGCTATTCCTGTAGAAGGCACAGAGGGATGGGCAGCTCCTGCTCCCCCTAAGCCCACAGCAGTGCCTGAGGTCTTCCCTACTGCCTGGGGTGGCCACAGACCCACAGTAAGACTCAGAGTGAGGAGAAACGTGAGGGACAAGCAGCAGGCTTCTCCCTGCACCTGCCCTGGGTCTTTGCTTGGCGGGCAAAGCCAGGCGGGCCTTGTTCCCCAGGAGCTGCAAAGTCTGTCTTGAGCACATGGGCTGAAGAGTGTTGGCACTGTTTAATGCAGAGGAGGAGGTTAGTGTAAGCATGGCCTTAGCAGCACATGCGACAAGATGCTCTGATCTCAGCAGGTTTGCACGGCTGTTTGGGATCGTGCTACACCTCAGTTTGCCTTACAAAAATCAGGAGAATCCTCGGGATTCTTTCCCTTTTTTATTATAAAAAGTAAAATAAAAATCAGCCAAAGCTTACTATATTGATTGTTTTAGATTTGTATTTTTAGTGCATTTAGCCAAAATGTCTCTAAACCTCAAAATATTCAAACCAAATGGTTTTTTTTGTTGTTTTGGGGTTTTTTTTGTTTGTTTTTTTTTAAAGCAGCAGTTGATTTGAAGCCAATATGAAATCTCATGGATGGGAAAAATAGTTTCAGCATGGGAAAAAGAGCCTTTCACTTTTAGGTCATTGGTTCAGATCCTACACACAGCCTGTCCTCAGCCCCTAGCAAGTTAAATGAGGACTAGTGGGGCCTCTCTTATCAGAGCCAGGTGCCTGGCCCAAATATCACACCATAGCCATCCCACGCATCATCATGTACAGTTAGTTGGATGTTCTGGTTTTGCCTCAAGTGACAGATGTTTGTGTCAATGAATGTCATCACATTTCACAGGACTGTTGGTGTGAGGGCTCTCAGTGTAGCTCAGGAGGATCAGGACACCTTGGTGATGAAGAAGTCCATGTTGCACCCCATCATCAGCTTTCTGCTTCTCCACGGATCTCGTGTGTGATCCAGTGAGCTTTCAGGGAGCTGTGGGGACTCGCCCCAGACTGACAAAGAAAACCCAGATGGAGGCTAGAGATCCTGCCAGTGGAGAGAGAGAACAAACCACCTCAGGAGCCCAATGCAAACACAACGCGGGGTGAGGAGCAGCCTCGAGCCATCCCTTAAGGAGCACAGCACACCACTGGGCTTGATGCTGGGTCGGGTCTGACTCCTGTACTGAGACTTGGTCTTTTTGTCCACATAGAGATCACCTCTGGCAGCTGTCAGGGCAGATGCTAAGGTGATGGCCATTTTGTGGCTCTGCATTTTCACATTTTCATGTTGAGGAGAGTCTCCATCCTCAGCCTCCCTGAAAACATGCCTTTTCCTCTGGACAAAGAAGAGGAGTTGTGGTTATTCCCCGGGCTCATGTGGCCTCAACAGAAAAAAAGAGCTGCATATTGCAAACAAGGCAGATCCTGCTGGTGTGCATTATAGCCCAGATTTCCTTGCTGAAGGGGCCTTGGAAAGAACTGCCCCATCCAGGTGTCTGATTTTTGGATCCCAGCAGGTTTTACGTAGGATTTTCGTGATTTTGTGTTGAGCAATCATGGCTAAGAGAGGCCATATGGCAGGGTCTGGGCAGCTGCTGACTTGTGTTATTCAAATTGAGAATTGGACTTAGGGCCAGAAGTGACTGGTTAGAAAAGAGAGCTCTGTGAGGAGCCTCAGAGATGGCCTTTGCTTTTCAGTTGCCTTGTGGAGAGGGGACAGGATTTTCCCTGTCTCCCAGGCATGCTGTGCCACAGGGAGCAGAGGTAGAGCTCAGAGTGATATGCTGACCCTCATATAAGCATCTCCTTGGTATTATTCTTGTTTTATGGGAAGGAGGTATATCTGAAGAACCGTGACTACACTGATGGAGACAGATAATCTCACAGAGGAATTTAAAGTGAAGAGTTTTTTTGTTAGCTCTCCAGTGGAATGAAAAATAACTGCCCCTGAGGAATTCAGCCCCTTTCCTCTCCTAAAACGGGGTTCTTGTTTGTTTGCTTTGGTTCTTTGTTGTATTAAAACTAATTCAAGAGAAAGCTGTGGTGAAAAATTGAGGCAGGCTCCAGTGGTGCTTTTTTGTGGAGCAATGTCATGTCCTTTACAAGTGGGCGTGGGGAGGCCCTGCTGTACCCTACATCAGCTCCTGGTGCAAGGAGAGCTGCCTGATAACACTGCTGATGAGTAGGAGGAAAAAATGTGGCTTTTCCTATGCAAGTATCTGCTTTACACAGAACTTCTTAATCCGACTCCCCTAAATAGTCCATTTTTCAGCAGCTGAACCAGCTGGGTGTGCTGTTACTGAATGATGCCACTGCTATTTTATGGGCATGTGATGATCTAATGCACTAATAATACAGCTTCAGATTTGCTTGCTGAATGCACTAGAATGTGTGAAGTTTGCATGAGAAAGCGAAGAGTGATAACAGGTTTATTGGAAGAATGAAAAAAACAGTGGGATCATTTGCTTTTCATTGTTAAGAACAATATCAGTACCTCTTATTTGGCTTCGGTCTTTTCAAGCATAAGGGAATGGAAAATTAGACCATTTTGCAAAACAGAGCAGGCTATGGCGTCTAAAATTTGCCTTGAAACAAAGAGATAAATTCAGAACAAAGAACTAGTTTGTAAGTCTGCTTATCCTGAAAGGTCACAATGGGTATTGTCAGAGATGGAAGGAGTTACTGGGAGACAGCTGGGAAAACTAAATAAGGAGAAAAATGCAACGGGATAGAGACAAACTAATTATGCACCGCTTAGTGCCCCAACCAATGGCAAACATCACTTATGTAGCTCTATGAGTCATGAGACATCTGAGGAAATATCATCTCAGTGAGAAGCACTATGCAGTTGAGAAACGTGTGTTTAGGGGAAACCCAAATAAAGCTGGATTTCTTTGTCTCTGGGTTCCTTTTCTTTCTCTGCTTTTTTTTCCTTTCTTTCTTTTTTTTTTTTTTTTTCTTTTTTTTTCTTTCTTTTTTCTTTCTTATTTCACAGGCTTTTTGAATCCCTCAAGGAGCATCCGGGATGGAATAAGATTAGGTCTGGTCTTACCCTACTTCTTCCAAGCAGGCCCTGAGGCATCATGAGAAAAACAGACCTGTTATTTTGGACCCATAGCCTCCTAGCAATTCTCAGCACTTCCAAAAGCACTCTGTGAAAAACAGGAAAAAATAAGTGTATAAAAGCTAGCTCACTTGTATAACCCTTACAGGAGCTAGTTTTTCTGGAGAGCTGCAAAGCTGCAGAAGGGCACCGAAGCCATCAGCTCCCTAGGGTGGGTGCAGGACTATGTGGAGGTGCATTCCCAGAGCAGCCTGCCACGGGCTGGCTCTGAGCACTGGAAGCAGAAGATGACGCACTCTCTTTTTGTTTCTTCCCCAGAGCATCCTAAGATTATTTCATAATATGATACATTTGTATCTCGGTTAAGGAGACAAAGCAGTACATCGTGGTGGGATGCCACTGGCAATGGCAAGCATTAGTATCAGCGCTGTGGCTGTGTAAATGGAGTTATCTACATGATCTTTGTGTGAAAAAAAACAAATCTCCACAGCTCCTCCATCTCAGGAAGCCATGTGTGCTGCTGACTTATTTTTTTCCCCCCGAGTCGAGCTGTGCCCAGTTTTACTTTCTTCTTTTTTTTCAAGAAAAGGTCAAAGATATAGAAGAAAAAGGCAAGTTTCTGCTACAACCAACCAAAGATGAGTTGGTTTACTGGGTCAAGTCCAATCTTTAAGTCACTGTGTCTCCTTCGCTGATGTTGCCCAAGAGATAATTTGTCTCCTCGGGTCTGGCCTGGGAGTGCTGTTCCTGTGTGACAGCCTTTCAGGGGAGGTATGCAATGTCTTCCTCTCTGCAATCTTTTTTCCAGATTTTTTAATCTTGCTCTTCTCTTGCTTCCTCCATCTCCTGTGTCTGGCTAAGTGAAAGATGCCTTTTGCAGCAGTGGGTCAGGAGCATGGAACATGTAATCAGCACTCCCCGCTTGGTTTTTGGCCCTGCTGCTGATTTGCTGTGCGATTTAGAGCAGCTGACCCAACCTTTCTGTATCCAAATGATAGCATGTCGTTTGCTTCCCAAACGGCCAGAAATACTGTCCAAAGAGATGTACTGAGTCCAAATCAGAAAGTGCCAAAGATGAGTTTTACATAAAATGTCCTCCCAGCCTTCAAATGCATTTGCAAGCATTCACGTTAGCGGTGGTGAAGGAAATCCAAAGAGGCCCACTTGCCCCTTCTAGCTGCTTGAAATCTTCCCTTTGTGCTTCTTCACACTTCCCATTTTGTAACAAACCTATTGCCAACTGGGGACTTTGCTGCTTCATGGCATTCACTTACCTCTCTGTGACAGAGTGAGGACTGAATGTGATTTTTTCTTTCCAAAGGCACAAAAGGAAGCCTGTAAGCATGCTAATTGTAGAGAATATGCCACTTACTTACAATATACCTACACTGCTCCGTGAGGTTCTGGCCACACTATTTATGGCATTTGAGCAAGTTGGGTTAGAGACAGCATGTGCCTCTCTGCCGTGTGGTGTACACACTGACACCAGAAGCAAAAAGGCTCTGGCCCTTAAGGTCCTCCAGGTTTCTGTGCAGAGCTCTGTGCAGAGCTGTGCACTCCTCAGCAAGCTCACTGGGAGATAGTTAAGGGCAATCCTGCACAGCACCTCACTGTCCTGCAGATAAACCCTCTGTGTGTGTGTATGTGTGTAAACGTGTATGCTGCAGCAGATTAAACAAGTATCTGCTATTCAAAGATTGATGTGTATTTAGAGTTTGGATGAACCTAAAAACATAAACCAAGAATTCAAGGATGCCCAAAACATATAAGTAAACTGTATTTGGGCAAGACTTGAAGTAGTCATTTGTGGCTAGGGATCTCTGCTTTTCCCTGCTCCACCTCCTCTATGTGAGGAAGAGAACCAGGCCTTAAAATACAGACCCACAAGACTCAGGGACTTTGAAAAAGTAGCTCAGGCCCATAACTAGTTAAAAAGTGAGGCAAACAAGGAGCCCAATTAAACTATTTTATTAGATGTAGGAGAGCCACCGGTTGTGAAATTTACTGGTAGCCAAGTTTTCCTCCTGGCCCTACCACATATAATTATTTCTTAATTGTAGCTACTGGCTGTGGCACAAAGCTCATGCATATAAACAAATCCCAGGATGTGCTGCAAAAAATATGGAGGCATTAACAAGAAGATAATCAGGAGCTGGAACTGTATTCCCACATGGAAAGCTGTGGGTGGTTTACAGAACTCTTATCCATATGGGTAGTTATGTGTAATGCCTTTATAATGGCATTGTACACTGTCATTGCTTTTTCTGGCATGTTTCTAGCCTTCAGTCACTTGGCTGATATATATCAAACTGTGGTCCTCAGACCACTGGTGGTCCACGAAGTTATGATGAGTGGTCCACAGGTGGTCTGCAGAGCCGTACCGAAGAGTTTTCATTTGTTGATAATATAGGGTTCATGGTGGTCCACAAAAAGATCCTAGCATTAATGGTGGTCCCATTGCCCTAAAAGTTTGGGAACCATTGACCCAGATAATCATGTACATCAACTGTATTTTTGTGTTCTGGTGTACCAAGTTAAAAGTTACAGCATGCCCTCTCCTTTTGTGTGTTACAGACTGCATTGCCTGCTATACTAATAGCTTTTAATAATAATGATGTCCTGAGAGAGTGACAAATGAGGGCTGCCCTGAAAGTAATGACTCCTATTTAATTATGTTGGCCCACAACATCAGCAGTGTGTATTGCTCATATGGCAGTAGAGGATGAACCTTCCTGCCAATATTCTGTTACATGTTGTTGCTATGACACTGATGACAGCACAGGAGCAGTCAAAATGGTGTCTGACATGGAAGTGCACATGAAGTAAAGGCGTGGAATTTCACTCAGAGGGTGCTGATGCACTGTAACAGGTTTCCCAAGGAGGCTGTGGATGCCCCGTCCCTGGAGGCATTCAAGGCCAGGCTGGATGTGGCTCTGGGCAGCCTGGTCTGGTGGTTGGTGACCCTGCACATAGCAGGGGGATTGAAACTGGATGATCTTTGAGGTCCTTTTCAATCTAGACTGTTCTATGATTCAGTTCATACCTCTATGCAGAAAAATTGACATTCACTGATGCTTGCTGAATGTTTGTAAACAGTACGTGTGAGAACAGGAGGTGGTGGTCGATGTATTTCAGCAGTGGCAACAGTGACGTGAAAGACAAGCCACATTCTGGTCAGCCATGCACAGCTGTCACCCATGAAATTAAGCATCTTGATTAGCTCATCCACACGAACTGGCAGATTATGACCAGTGAACTATGCACAGAGCTGAATATCAGCTTCAGTGCACTGGAAACAATGATGGCAATGTTGGAACATCTCAGTTTGCACCAAGTGGGTCCCACAAATGCTCACACAGGAGCAGAAAGAACACAACAGGCAAATTTGTCTGGACCTAGTGAACAATGATGCTGAAGGTGACAGTTTTCTGTATCACATCATCACCAGTGACAAGATGTCACTGTCACCACTACGAGCCACAGTCAAAACAGCAGTACATGGAGTGGCAACATATGAAGTCCCTGTCACAGAAAAAGTTCAAGATGCAGCCCTCAGCAAGTAAAGTGATGTGCTCTGCCTTTTGGGATAAGAAACGGGTGATCCTTCTGGATTTCCTGGAACCAGGACAAACCATCAACTCTGACCACAGCATCGTAATGCTGACTAAGCTGAAGGCTCAAACTTCAGAGTCAGACCAGAAAAGAAGACAACCTTTCTCTTGCAACACGATAACACCAGGCCCAATACAAGTTTGATGACATTGCCAATCTGGTCTGGGCTGTCCTACCACAACTACCATATAATCTGAATTGGGTGCCTTCTCACTTCTATCTGTTCCAGCCAACTGCATGGGCAACATTTTCCTAGCAACAACCCTAGCAGCTGTGTTAACAGTAGGTCACTGGTGCAGATTCTACAAGCACAGCATGCAGACTCTTGTTCATTGCTGGCAAAACAAAACAAAACAAAACAAAACAAAACAAAACAAAACAAAGAAAAAAAGAAAAAAAAAAAGCATAGCCAGAGGTGGTGGTTATAATGAAAAAATAGTGTTTTGTAGCTGAGAGTTTGCTCTATCAAATAGTGCTCACTGTATCTTTTGTATTTTCTATGGAAATAAATTGAAGACCTTACTTTCAGAGTGACTTATGTACTTAGCGGTCTACTCCTCCCAGACCTGCAATATTTCATGAGGGAAAAGGGAAAAGGGAAAAGTTTTCCCTCCTGAAATATTTCATTCACTGATTTGGAGTTGGGCAGATGTTGGGATAGATATGAGTAGTAGAGAGATTTCTGAGAGATGGTCATTTCCGCTTGTTGGGGCACATTAAGCTGAGATGAATAAATATGGCGATAAATCCTACTTTCTTTGGAAAATTGTTAGGTTAAAAACTGAATAATTCTCTAAAATGGAAAGTGCCTCAGCTTAGGCTGGATGTTTAAGATTAGGCAAAAGTTTGTTTGGTCTTTGCAAACTCTGCATGAAGGCTCAGAGCCTTTAAAGCAAACACTTTCCAAGTCTGTCAGCTAATGTAGGATTAGCCCAAGGCTATTCTACTGAACGCCAGTTCCTCTTCTGTACCTGGAGGTAGGCTCCAGGAAAACCATGGGAGCATTGTGGAAAAGGCACTCGTGGCCATGCTTTAGACTGCAGTGCTGTGAAAGGTGAGACAGACTGTCTTGATGCTGGGTACTACCACATTTAGCTTCTGAAGGTCCTGTAGAGCTCCCTGTTAGTCTGGAGGATGGTGACATTTGAGCCTCATGGAGCAGTGTCACTTCAGATAAGTACACCCATCCACAGCATCCCTGAGTACAGGGGAATGCCACTCCTTGCAGGATATCCTGGAAAGGTTTTGTGATCCTCAGCCTAGAAACCCTCCTGAAGACTTTTTTTCTCTGAGATCTGAGAAGGTGGAGACGTCCTACAGTGTATGACTGCAGGGATACTGCAGTACATGGCCTGACTGCACCGCATCCCCGACAACATACATCTGCTGATAAAGAGAGGAACTGGAAAGACATATGTCCATCCACTCTTGTTTTTAGTGTTTGCAGCAGATGCCCATCACTCAAAGCCATGGCTCCTCTCAAGAAGCAGCCTCTCAGTCACCAGCTCTGGCCTATTCTGGACTAGACTTGCTGCATTGTTCTTGGGGAAGAATTCAGGATGTCTTGGAGGAGAGGAAGAGCATAAACATGACCTTTTAGTTTAGGGCACGGGGTGTTTAACTGGGAAGGAAGTGGCCTGGCTTCTCATCTCTGCTACCAGAGCTGTTTTCTTGTCTTTAACCAGTGTCTGGTAAAATTACAGTAAGGCTCCTGGGAGCAGGGACAAGGCCTACATTTCCCTTCTGGACTTTTGACCCCCCTCCTTGCCTTTCCTGACTCAATGAGCCATGTGGGTCCTTACCCTACACTGAACATGGGTCAGGATGAGTTCCCACAAGGTCCTGTATCCCACTTCCTGGGCAAACATTTTTCTGCTAGAATGTAACAACAGGACAGCAGCATCCTTGCCACTGTCACCTCACTGAAAGCAGAATCACAATTGTGTGGATATAGGTGTCTGATACTGCTGGCTGGTGGGGTTGCAGCAAAGCTGACACCTCAGGCTGAACTTCTGAGCTGGTTTAGGAGGAGTAAAAGAGTAATTCCTGTATCTCATTCATGTTCCAGTGTCAATCAGGTGCTTGACTGCTTTTTCTGATAAGGCTGCGCATAGCTGGGATTGTCCAATGTCTCAGTCTGTGTAGCAGTCCAACCTCAAACTCAATACTTTTGATACTGCACTAAAACAGATGGTTCAAATGAAATTAACAAGCACTGCCCCAGAAATAACTTAGTTTCATGTTTTTCCTCTTTCTATTGGAATATGCTGTTGACCTCATGAGTAAAGAGCCCGTTCAAAATTTCCAGCCTAAACTTCTTCATTGCCAGTCTGCACCCATGTATCCTTGGACAGGCTTTTCGAGTTTATTGTGTCTTTTACTTCCCTGTTGCTGGTCTGTTTTTCTGTGCTTGTAGAGAGTAATCACAGTTTTTGTCCATGAGTGCTTAAGGTTATTTCAGATTCCTCTAATAGTCTTTTCTAAGGCAGCCCTTCCACTTCTCTTTGCTCTTGCTCAAATTCAACTTTACTGAAGAAAGGTATTTAAGGAAAAAAATGCTTATTAGATACTGCCCCCTAAAAAATACCCAAACAAACAAACAAACATACAAAAACCTGAATTCCAAGTAAATCCTGGAATATCTGGTATATTCTGTAGTCACCTAAATATTTCTCCTTCTGAGTGCCATGACGCATCCCTGGCTGCACTAACGTAGCATCTAGGATACATGTAAGTCTTCCTCTGACATTCCCAAATCACATTACCTTGTCTTCTGTCAAATGATGCTGTCCATTTCATGCACAGCTTTGTATTACATACCATAACATCGCGTCTCGTTTCTGTTCCTCTAAACTCCAGATTCATACAAGTCTCCCTCAGTATTGCATTACTCTTCCTCCAGGTTTACTGGGGCAGCTACCACCAAGCTGTCAGCCAGGGCCAGATGCACTGAGCAGCCTGGATGTCAAACTTTGCTTTGATAATAAGTAACATGACCTAATAATCCCAATTTTGAGGTGGCAGAACAAGGCAGTGTGAAGTCATTCTATATGAACTCCCCAGGCAGACCAACATCCTGTTTCAATTTGACCTAAGCCAGAATTATCTTTGGTTAGCCATGAAGATGAAATTTGGCCACAACACAGTGGTTTTCCCACTGGATCTAAAAGGCTTTGCAGCATTCAAAGACCAAGAGGTCAGATTGTTGGTGATGGCTTCAGTTGTTGGTGAGGCATAAGTGCTATCCCAGTTAGAGGAGCTCCAAGTATTTGTGTGGAGATTAATTCCACATTTAATCCATTCTTACTCTTGTATAATTTATCATGACATATACTGCATCAGTACAAACACCATGATGCCAGCGGCAGCTAACTAGGCTTATTTCCAAGCCTAATTCCTCTCTAATACAGTGACACACATATTTAAAAAAAAAAAAAAAAAAAAAGCTACAGAAAGTTTATGCTGAGATTTGCTCACATCTTTTATTCAGGAAAGGCTTTCCATGACTCTTACAACCTTTGTTTCAGGAAAGCGCCTGCTCTGTGTGTGCTGTCTGACCCTGCTTCTTGATAGAGGGCTAAAACAGTAAAACTCACAACAGAAACAGTAAAACTGAAAACTGAAACAGTAAAGCTCAAAGCCAAAATGATTCCAAGTTCAGAAGAGTCTACAAAATGGTCATGTTTGATGCAGTATTCTTTTGGTGACAACATCACTGCTGTCTGCACGATGTTGTAGGCATTTCAGCTAAATCTTTGGATATATTTTAAGGGAATTGAGGATTATAGTGTTTTTTTTAATTTTTTTTTTCTTTGTTAACTGCAATTCATATACTGTCTTGTTCTACGAAGAAAAAAATAATAATTTCTGATCAACTGGCTTTTATTTAGAACTCTTGAATCAAAACTACAGAAACCAGATCCAAAGATCTCTGCAGTGAGAGCACGACATATAGTGACAGCATTGCATGCAGGCTGGCTCACTACCCAGAGTGCTGTGTGGGCATTGGGAACCAGGTTTTGCACGGCTTTTTGATGTGGGTCACACTGAACAGCGCAGTCTTTACAGCCCGGGCCTTGGTTACATCACGTTGGAGGTGATTTCACAATGCCGTTCTTTATTTATGTATGCAGTACCATTCTGAGGGCTGGGAGGTGGATAGAAGGACTGCCTGGAAAAATTAAGTGTATTAAAACACATCTTGATGCAATTTCTTGTGGTGATTTTCTGGATGCAAATATCAGACAACTTCAAAAGCATGAAATCGCACAGTGGAAAACAGACCTGCAAATGGCACACAACGGAGAGAGCCCTGAAGGCTGGAGCACTGGTCCTCACCACTTGTGGCTCAAATGCCAAAGTCATTTATGTGAAGTGCCCCCTCTGTGCTTAAAGGGCAACTTGTGAAGATTTTATGGTCCTTGGAATCCTTTCTAATGGGTCACGATCCAGATATTTTATTAATATATTTCCATTGCTTCTAGGTTTCCAGGCTCCCGTTCTTGTCCTGCGCTGGCTAACTCTATTCCTAGAAGTGAAATGTAAACGACGCCTTCATTTGAAATGTAGAACCATCTAAGAAATGGCCATGTGAAGGTAGAAGCTCCAAGCAAAGCCTACAAAGAACTTGTACCAAAAAAAAAAAAAAAAAGCAAGAGGGTAAAAAGAGGCTATGAGGGAACATAAGAGCTGAGATATGACTGAAGTTACAGCTAAAGGACAGCGCTCCCCATGACGCAATTTTTTGATTTGTCCCCTTGGTTTGATGTCATGGAGCCTCCTCCAATGGCTGTTTGGATTGCATCTGTTATACCCAGTATACCCAGTACGCTCCAAGAGAGTTTCTTGGGGCTCGCAGTAGTTGTATTGATCACAAATCCCAGGGAAGATGTGAGTTCTTGGTTGCATCCTTGTATCTTCAACTCAAAGCAAATTAGAAGTGGGCCACACCTCACACAGGCAGTGTTACCTGGGGCATTCAAAGATTCAGATGGCTTGAATTTGAAAGGCTACTTGTTCTCTTATAAAATAAATTTCTTTCTTTGCTATAGATACTTTCTTTTGTGCCAGTCGCTTCTGCAGGCTGATTCCTGGATGCCCCGTGCATCAGAGGGGCTCTACTGACTTTCCTTAATGTGATTTGAAATTAAGTTTGACCAGGATAAGTCCCTGCATAGCTCAGTTCTGTCCCTTGTTCCTGCGTGCCATCCGCATGCCCTTTGCCCTTGGCTACAGCTCCATCTTCCCCACAGGCTTCCTGCACATTCCTTTCTGTGTAGTTACATACACCTCCATCAGAAAGCTGGCAGAGTGAGGGGTTTTCATTTCATGGAAACACAGGAAACTACTGTGCCTAATGGCATGTGACCCTGCCAAGTGACATGAATAGGTTTGCACTAAGGTCTAAGAATTTCTTCCAAGGTTTCTTTTCTATGAAACTGAGTTTACCCAGGCCATGTGACACCATCTGTAAACTGCATGGGTAACAGGGGGCATAAAATGCTCATTGTCTGCTGTCAGCTCTGCTGCACATGGTGTCATGCAACCGTGGGGGTGAAGATACCTCTCCAGCAGGAACATATTACAAAGCTTGCATGGTTGCACCCCTTCCTGTCTGCCATATCATATGGTTCTGGTTCTTTGTGGCTCAGCAGGCTGCTCCTACAGCTGTGGCTTGAGCAACTCATGGTCACTAATAGCTGGAAAGCACAGATACACAGCTCAGCGGGTTACTGCAAGAGCACAGCCCACCTTGCCCACACTGTTAGTACCACACTGAGCAATACAGCCTCAGGCTCCAGGGACCAGGGTGCTGTAGTCTCCCCTCACCATACCGCTCAGCATGCAGGCACACAAACCTCCTGCAATGAAGAAGTGCCACATCTTCCAGCAATCACTCAATCTGCTGTCCATAGAGCAGGGCAGTTTTCAGAACTCAGGAATCTGAAGAACTCAATAATATGTGATGGCGAACATCCAGAAGCTGCCACACTGGACAGTGGTTACCTCCCGTGAGCTGGCAGATGTGCAACTACCTTTGTTCTGGGCTTTGCAGCATCCTCCTGTATCACAGCCCTGTTGCAATCCGTCACTTTTTAAGCCATGGAAACTGAGGCAAACAAAGGCTGAATAAGTTGACCAGTGCTACAGAGCAAGCCTGTGGCAGAACTGGAAACTGAACGCAGACTTTCTGACTCCCGGTCCTGGGCTTGAGCTACCCACTGAGCTCCGGCGTAGGATGAAGTGAATCTCACCAGAGACATCAGATAACCACAGCTTAATTTGGTTTCTCTGTGCTCCATACCCTGGGGAGATAGCAGACCTCTGGCCACGAAAGGCACATTATTGAGAGATTTACTGTTAATTCCTCCTTATGAGGTCCATCTTGTTATGTTTGGAGTTGCCATAGGTTTCTGTTTGTTTTGCCTATTTTTTTTTTTTTTTTTTGCGTATGGGGCTTGTGTATTTTATTAAGCCCTTGGCTAGTGTCTTGCGCATGTTTAAGATTTTATAAGGATTTCTTTCGAGGTTATTCATTATAGTTTTCAAAGGTGACCTATTCTGCAGGCTTGCTACTGAATGACAATCTTTGACAGGCCAATGTCTCACAGAGGGGAGAAGACTGTTTCTCATATGCTCATAATTGATGCTCCTGAGGGTTCCGTAGCTGCTTTTCATAGCACCACACTGACATTGACCTTGGACATTGAGTGCTCCAGGGCTTCTTCAAGCATAGTCACTAGAGAGACATGCTAAGAGAGAAACCTTTTATATTCATCACTTAAAAAACCAAATGTCTTCCAGCACATACTAGCTAGTACCTAATACTCTTGGCTCTCTCACTGATCTGCTGGTGACTGTTAGGAAGGCAATTAAACCCCCTGCCAGCTTTTATCTGTCCTGTTGCTGATGCTGTGGGCAGTAGGTTTTGGTAGTCAACTGCTAGACACACACACACAAATTTGGTTGGGGAAAAGACTTAGAATGCATAGAATATTCCAGTAGGAAGAGAATGCAACTGGCTTTTTGTTTGTTTGTTTGTTTTGTTTTGTTTTAGCACAAGTATGTATTTTCAGGTTCAATGTATGTCATAACACAGTGAAATTTAGAAAGATTTTTCCTTTGATGTACTTCATATAAAACATGCAGTAAGAGTTTGTTGATTTAAATTTTGGAGGAACTGTTTTTGTTATTTTACTCCTCATGTAGAAGCAAGAGCATTGTTTCAATTAGCAGATTTCCTTCCCCTGGAAAATGTTGACCTACATTCTAAATGCAATCACTAAGTTTTAAAAAAATCTTACTTAAAGGGATATGAGCTGATAACGACCGTGAAAAGATTAATATTTCCCTTAAAGTTGAAGGCAGATATTGTTTAAACTCTTTTGGGGGACGTTCCTTTTCTTACTAACAGCAGTGTTCTAAGAGTGGCAGTTTGATAATTTTTCAGCTGCCTCCCCCTCGTGGTCAATCTGGAACTCATAAGGAAATGTTGAAAAGCAGGGTAAAGCTCAGCTCGTACATTTAAGCTAACTCTTTTTAGGCAGAGCCTTTCAAATGCTGAACAAATTCGAATTAAGGCAAGACCATATCAGTTCTTCCCAGGAACAAAAACCCAAAGTAAATTTCAATGAAAGACTGAAGATACTGCAAAGAACTCGATGTGTAGCTGCAACTGGCGTCAGCATTTTTTGTCCCTCTCCAACTATGCCGTTGACCGTTTCTCTCCTCATCCCTTCATGTGGGCCTGAATATTACAGCAGGAACTTTTCCTCTTGCTTCTCTTGGCACTGCATGCCAAGTGCCTTGAGAGCAGGTCATTGACTCTTCCTGGCCTCTTGGCTCCTATCTTCATTGCTCTCTCGAGAAGCGGTTCTGTCTCCAGATATGATCTGCAAATATTTGATTGATCCTTAGACTTTGTGATGGATTTTTATTATGGGTTTGGTTTCTGGACTCTGATATGGAAACTAAAATGTTCACTGCAGCCTGAAGGAGAAAAGATTGACCAAGAAATCTGGATGAAAGTCAGTGTAAGTGAGAGATGACCATTATCTCCAAAGACATCCTGAGAAAGACAGATGCAAAGCCATACAATAGAATATAATAATAGAATAGAATCATCAAGGTTGGAAAGATCACTAAGATCAGCTAATCCAACTATCAGCCCATCCCCACCATGCCCACTAAGCCTTGTCTCTCAGTGCCACATCTACACATTTCTTGAACACTTCCAGGGCTGTTTACTCCATCAGCTCCCTGAGCAGCCTGTTCCAATGCCCCACTACTCTTTCTGAGAAGAATTTTTTCCTAACATCCAGCCTGAACCTCCACTGGTGCAACTTCAGATATTACCTCTTACCCTATTGCTGTTACGCCGGAGAAGAGACCGACCCCTGCCGTGACACAATCTCCGTTCAGGAAGTTGTAGAGAGAGATAAGGTCTCCCCTGAGCCTCCTCTTCTCCAGTCTGAACAATCCCAGTTCCCTCAGCCGCTCCCCGTAAGACCTGTGCTACAGACCCTTCACAGCTTTTATGCCCTTCTCTGGACACACTCCAGGGCTTCAGTATCTCTCTTGTATTTAGGGGCCCAAAACTGAACACAGTACTCAAGGCCATATCCACCATGCAGTGTGTAACCTGGAATACAATAATAAATAAAATACAGTAAAAACTATAATACGATAACTTAATAATTTGCCACCAAATGAAGTAAGACTGTCACAAGTAGATGCACATTGTACACAGAAAGCAGTATTTTCACCGTGCAGCATGTACTCATTTTTCCCGAGACAATAAATTTACCTGAGCTTGTTGGCCTTCTAGATTGTAAAGATACTAGGCATTAGGCCTGAGACCTCCCCAGTTCTCCAAAAAGAAATCATATTGCTTTTTCTCTGCAGTCTGATCCTCTGAAGTTCAGGACTGACTTGAAAGAACAAAACTAACAGGAGGAGGAGGACAGCCCGTGCGGCGAAGGCAGAAGTTGTGACTCGCTCGCTTCTTGGTTTTACCACAAACTGTGCATGGTATGAAGGAAGCTGCTCACGAATTCTGAGTTTTTGGTGCCTTGTGTGCCAGCCAGAGAAAAGGGCCTCTCCTTTCCTTCATCTTTTGTGTCTCTCCCACTTAACTGGATCAGAAACTACTCCTCAGCACTGTGTCGACATGAACCCAAACCAGGCCCTGATGCGGTGGGGGCCTGCAGGACAACTGTGTTGCTGACAATAACTCGAAAGCATTTTAAAATGAGTCAGCTACCCAAGCGTCTGCTCTGCTTCATTGTTAATGTCCCCATAACCAGTGATGGCTGTCTTATCAGTTACGATTTTCAGGATGAGATCCTAAATAAGTCTGTCATTTAAAAGGTGAAGTGGCCTGTAGCCACCAGGTGTCCTCCTTCTCCGTAGTTTGTAGAACTAGGCTGTTGCACTGAAATCCATGCTGCGTTGCAAATTTGAGGTGAAATACTGCTTGTAATTCTGGACCAGAATTAGGGGCTCTGCTGTGGTGGTGGAGGCAGTGGTTACCACCCCAGTACCCAGGGCTGGAGGTGGGCCAGGGTGCTGGGATGAGAACAACAGCATTTCAATATGCAGTCACAAGCTGTTATCCCATAGAGTAAGAAAGTCACAAACCACGTAATCTGCAAAATATTAAAGGTGTATACAGATGTAGCACCCCCGATTCTTCTTCTACCCAAAGATGTGCAGTTTGTTTCTGAATCAAGAAGTCTCCTATACAGTGTAAAGATTTTGCTAAAAGTGGAGAGGGTACAGATCTTTATACATTTCAGTGCTTGCTGGAACTTGTGTGTAGGTTCAAACCTCTGTCCTGATGTCTTTTTCTTTCTGGAATACTCCAACTCAGGTGAGCTGATCTGAGTTCCTAATGAGCCAGATCCAGCGGCATCGCAGAGCAAATCTTCTTCAACACACCTTTCTCTCTTCAAAGTAGCCTTGTACATTGTTTACTTTCAGCAAAATTAAAATTGACTTTGCTTGAAAAAGCTCAGATTAGTTCCAAGCTCCAAGCAATAATGTATCTGCAACATACATATATATATAACACAAACCCTGAGTGCTGCAAGGCTCGTGGAGAAATGGAAGAAGGCAGGATGTGCATCAGGAAGGCCTCTGGCCATGGGATATGCATGTTTAATTTGCCACTTGAGGGCACTGTAGAAGTGAATAATAAATATGGACTTTGAAAATTGGGGTGAAAACAGCATTTTGTAGGAGGAAATAATGGAAAAGATATGAAGGAGGGTGAGAAACAGAGCCTCAACACCTACTGAAATAATGGGAGGTAGAGGAGAAAAGGCAGCCTAAGAGACCAGACATTCAGGTCTCCCTCCATAAAATGAAATGCAAAGTTTTTTTTTTGTTTTTTTTTTTTACAATATTTAATTCAACCACTGAAAATGACAACAGCTGGACATCTGTGAACAAAGAAACATTAAAATAGTCTGGTATTGTTTGTCACTGTTTTAACATTATCACTTTCATGTCCAGGACAGATGTCCTGGGATATAAAAAGGTATTTTTTCCTGCAAGGTAATCTACAAATCATTCAACCAAACAAATCAGTCGATCGGCAATGGCTATTCCTATTGTTTCACTGAGTGAAGAGGCTTTTCATGAGATTAATGTTATGTTAACAAGCTCACTGGCAGACAGTCAATCACCCGGGCTTCCTCTACAGTCCACACAGAGAGAACACTAGATTTTAAAGATGTGCGTAATCATTCAGGTACAGGCTGCAAGCTCTAACTCCACATATCTATAGGAATAACAGTGTTAACTGCAGTGATTTAAACCAATATAAAGAGTAATTAGGAGATATTTGCAAGTAAACTGTTCCTCTCACATCTGCTTGGCAGGTCTCTTGACTGATATCAGCTTAATAAGTTCTGATCAGAGAATAGGTATTCATACTGGTATAGTATATAAACTAGGATTAATAATGGGAAATCCAGAGCAGAATTTTCCCACAGGTCATACAAAATTTTGTGCCTGCACTAGAGAGCTCGTATTAAAAAATTTAGCATGGTAAACATAACCAGAATGGCTTTCAAAACAGGAGTTAATACTGTCGTAACAAAGAATTATTTTATATTTGCTTCAAAAATTAAGAAATATAAATTCCAAGGCAGTAAGTTGTCAGAGGGGGAAATAAAATCCTATTTTATGAAGTTCAGATTTGTCACAAGACAAAAATTAGAGCTAGAAAGAGTAACAGAATTCCTTTCCCCTCTATTTCCCCACACACTTACAGATTTAATAAAAATACAGTGAAGGCAAATTGTAACTTGGATTAGACAGAAAAATATAGGGCAATTCTACTTTTTACTGTGTTTTTGTACTAGCTTGGAAATACACTGGAAAACAGAAGCGGTGAAGTCATGATATTTCTGAAACTGATTGTAAGATTTAAATTGCTGTGAGACTTCCACTCTAATGTCAGTCAGCTAATAAAGGAAGACAACAACTGGTCTACTTATGTAGTCACTGAAAGGAAAAAACCAAGCATATTAGCAATATATACATTTTATTTTTCATTGTTCTTTGAGGACTGTGCAAGCACAGAAAAAAAAGTAACAGGACTTGAATTCTGAACGGTAGATTTATAGCAAACCGTATAGCTGTATTTTCACAGAATAAATTCTTTAGAGGAGCGTGGGAAATAAATAGTAATATGTCCCTGTTCCATTGACAAAACTCAAAAAAACTGTTAGTAAAGTCTTCTTTAGATTTGCAATTAGTAAAAACTCCTGTCATGAGGCTAAGACAAAGCAATCTATTGTATTTCCAAGATCAGCCATGAAATACGTGCTTTGAAGTGTTCTTTGCGTATCAGAGACATAGAATACATTCTATCATCTCAGTAGAAGAATCAAAACTAATCGAATCGAACCGAATTGGAGTAATTTGATCTCCTTTTACAAAAAAGGAGGTCAACAGTGTAGTGGATGAAGGGATGGTAGTGGATGTAATCTTTCTGGATTTTAGAAAGGCCTTTGATGCTGTCCCTTACCGCATCCTTCTGGACAAATTTTCTGGCTGTGAGTTAAATAGGTCCATGCTAAACTCTGTATTGTACAAATTGCTCAAAGTGTAATAATGAATGGGACTTTTATGTCTGGTGGACTGTTACGACTAATATTCCCCAAGGTTCAGTTCTAGGACTAGTTTTGTTCAGCTTTTTTTACTGATAATCTGAATGCAGGAGCTGAATGCATCCTTTACTCAGTGCTCTACTCAGCACTGAGGTGATGCTGAGGTGGTAACACCTGATACATGGTGTCCAGTTCTGGGCTCCCCAGTACAAGACAGATATGGACATAGTGGATAGAGTCCAATAAAAGGCCACTGGGGTGATTAACAGATTGGATTACCTCTCCTTTGAGAAGAGGTTGAGAGAGCTGGGGCTCTTTGGTGAAGAGAAGGCTCAGGAGGAATTTTGTCTAAGTCAGTCCCTGAAGAGAGGGCGCAAAGAAGAGAGGGCGAGGTTCTTTTCAGTGGTACCCAGTGACAGGACAAGAGGCAGTGGGTACAAACTTGCTCAGATGGAAATCTGCAAAGATATGAAAAAAACACCTGCTGATATTTGAATAACTTAATTTTGCTCAAGCTGAATAATTTGTTTGGGCAAATCATAGTCTTGAAACAACAAAGCTCAGGATTAGAGGCTGACTGTATTCTTTAATTACATTTGGCTTTAGTCTGGCTTTAGAGCATTAGTTGGATTTTGGTCATCCAGAGTCTTTAAGTTTGGCCAATCAAATGCTGCATTGCTTGGTGACTGATACCTTGCAAATTATGATGCGTGTAATTTACAAGATGATCCTGAGAAATACTTGATAGCTTGTTTTATATTAGAAAAGCATTGCACAAACCAGCCTGAAGCTCGGGGAAGCAGAGATGTAGGGTGAAAGTAATATTTATTCATCACTCCTAGATTCTATACTGCTCCATAGACACCTACAGGGATCTCCAGCACTCAACACATCTAATACTAATAACATATCACATAAGGTTTATGGGGTGCAGAACCAGGAAGATCTTTACAAAATCTGCACAATAGGAATCAACCAGTGCAAGAACAGAGAGCATGCAGTGTCATGCTTCAACTAAAGGACAAGACTAGAGTTATTCCAGTTTTTTTCAACAGCAAAAAACAGACAGGGATGATTTGACAACAGCAGTGGGTGTGAATGCATTAATAATTGGTGCAGTTATTGGGAAAAGCCATGCAAGAGTCCAGGTGAGGACCAAAGATGTAAGAGGGCAACAGAGCTGCTTCCTACCGTGTAGTTGCATGGTCAAGTTCACGGTTGTGGCATAAATACTGCAACCTCTTACACTCATACTAAATTATGTTTGACCCCAAAGTCTAAGCAGCTGTAAGTCTGCACAATTGCACTAAGGGCTTTCTTGCACACTGCTATTAACACACGCGATTTAACAGATGTGAAACTGCCACCTCAGGCTCTATATTCTTTGGGCATACTGCTATGAGATCATAATCAGGGTCATGGGCCAATTTGTGAGGCAGAAATTCTGCAGGATGAAGTCAAATACTTTGTTTAGTACTTTAGTACTTATAACCAAACTCCAGGTCACATAGCTTTTCTTCTCCACCACCACTACCTTTCATGGCAGGCTGCATCTCAATATTTTACATCACTCTGTCTCCCAGGCTAACTTACTCTGAAAAAAACCCCACCCTCTAGTGAGTTCTTCACAAGTTTATCCTTTCTTGTGAAAGGTGAAAGAAGGACCCCGCAGTGAAGGAGAGAGGGAACTTTACAGAAACTGGGACGGGGTAGTGAAAAGAGAGTTTATGTAGAAGCTGTTAGAAGAATGGGGGTTGCAGACACCATGTCTGGAATAACAAGGGGGATGAAGGCCATAAAGATAAGGGTGCAACAGCCCGAGAACAGTGAGGTGATTAGATGTCCACAGGGCAAGCTGGAACCAGTTTGGGGGGTGCCACTCCTGCTGGGTCAAAAATATACAGCAAGGAAGACTACGAGCCTTCGCAAGGAAGATGATGAGCCTTCATCCCACGACCACCCCCACCACCCACTACGCACACACAAGGGGGGAGGGACCACATGCTAATTGGGTCTCAGGAATGTAATGAATACGTTCCGAATTCCTGCCAACTATTGATTATGTATTAGTTCAGCCTATATCTGTAGCACGCTTTCTCCTAACGGTGTGCAAGTGAGGTGGAGCTATCCCCCTTGGTACCCGCCAGGGTGTGTGCGCATCACTCATTAAACATACCTGCTTTATAACTACTTTGTGGTTATGGAGTTCGATTTCCACAAGTCACTCGCACCAAGAAATCACATACCTTTTAGGGCACAGATTAGGAAGAAGTACACTAAGAACAGCATGAGACCGGGTGTTTTGGTTTTAGGAGTTGGCACACTCTTTATCCTCCCATTAGTTTTAGCCATTATAATTTACTGATTTTTAGAAAAAAAAAAAAAAAAAAAGAAAAAAATTAAACAGCTTTAGGAAAAAATACTTTTTGATCACATAAAGTTTATTTACCTAATGAAGTTATATTACAATATATACAGTTTCTATTTACACAAACATCTTTCTAATAAGTGAAGCACCATCTGATACAGTTAGTATTTTAAAGGAATTTACAGAAATTTTATTTTCGCATACAACTACTTATATCTACAGACAGACACTGGTTAGAACCAAGCTCTCCTAAGACACTTCAGCAGGTTTTGGATTAGGCTGCTAATAAAGCTACAAAAGAGAAACTGGTTATCAGCTATCAATCTCCTATGCTTCAAGATACGAGATCTTAGCTATGTCATTTCTGAGGCTATGTGCAAACTAATCCCTCAGAGAAAGTCAAAAGGTACAGACAGAAGATACTTTATAAGCCACAAGAATTCAGCACTCTCATCATTAACACTTTTAGTTATCAGGAAGAATTTAACTAGAGCAGAAAGAAGGCGGCTGTGTGTTTGTACACATTATGCAAAGGGAAAAGCCTGGAAGCTTTTGTGACATACTATCATGCATTCCCTAAGGAATCCATTGTTAAAAAGCCCAGTCTTATGGCTACTGAAAATCATGGCATGGTCCCCTAAACTCAGAGAGAAAGACTAGCTGTTGACTTCATAATCGTTACGCCACTGTCAAGAATAAACAGATGGCTCTGTCCAAGGTACAAAATTTCCTTCAAATGAAGGAAAGACATTTGGAGGGGTGAAACGTCATGAGGTATTTAGTAAACTACAGGAAAAAAAAAGGCACTTAGACTGTTTAGAAAAAAATCTCAGATATTTTACATATGCAATTATTACATTCACCTGATTGTGGGTCAAGTTTTGTACAAACTACATACCTTTTGGGCCACCTAAACTATACATTTCATATTTTTGCTTCACTAGACATGGGATCTAACGGCTGGAAGAAAGCATTGTTACTCTGAGGACAGTTACCATGACAGACACAGGTACTGATCAACATCATTGGCTTTTTTAGGAATTTGCCCTGAGGACAGCGGAACTCAACTTGAATTGTTTTGGTGTTGTGTGGGGTACAGCATCGCCCATCACTGCAGAGGCCACAGTAACGAGGTTTGTAAGTCTGCACACTGGTGCAGTTCTTGTATTCAAAACGAACAGCTTTCATGGACTTCTTTGTTCGGATACATTTTTTTCCTTTCTAAGAGAAATAAGAAAAGATATTAGAGATATCACTGCATAAAAAAAGAAAGCAGTTAAAAACTGACATGCAACGATATAGGTCTACTCAGAAAGCTTCCATCTTTGCTAGCTCTACATCAGTAATACTTTGCAGCTACTTCAGTAGTTTCTTACCAGTCCTCATTCCTGCAGAAACTCTCACCAGTATGTTGTTAGGATAGTAATAAATGACAAATAGTTAAAGCTTTCTTTCTTCATCTGAGACAAGACAAGCTGACATTCATTATGAAACTCTAACAGAAAACTTCTCAGGCAACTGTACCTCCATCAGAGGGAAACAGGAAGACAAACAGCAAGTTGCAGAACTAAATTCAGGAAAAAAAGGCTAAAACAAAACCCAGAAGCCCAATTCCTGTGACCCAAGGCAGAACCAGTTTTATCCATGTTACTCTTAACAGATGCTTGTTTAACCTGTCCTAGGAAGCCTTCACTGGACAATCCTATTGGTTCACTACACTTACTGCTTGGAAGGTTTTCATACTCTCAATTTTCATGCAGTCCAAGCTCACCCTATCTCAACATAGCTCCCACAGACTCAGGCTGCAGTATCTCAGCACAGATACGAAAACTTGCATCATTTCTCTTGCTTGCAGTTAAAGAGCAGTTTAATCAAATTTTCTTTAGAACAGATTTTCTAGACCTCTGACCATTCCTGTTATTCTCCCCAGTCCTTCCCAAATGTCTTACATCCTTCTCAAAACACAGCATTCAAAACCGCATAGAGAATTCAGCAATGCCTTCCAACACAAGAACATCACAAAACAAATTGTCCTCTTCCCTACCTACATTATTCTCACTGGCAGCAAAACTTCTCAAATGTCTAGAAGCAGCTGAAAAGTCAGCTCTCTTAGAAACATATTTATTACTGCTTAAATGTCAGTGTTGGGTTTGCTTTTGGCAGAACATCAAAAGGATTAAAAAAAGATTTAGTTTACCCAAGTAGATTCACACATTTCTCTGCCCTTCTACAATGCTCAGCAGACTAGAAATATGATGTATCCATTCTGCATGTGCAATATGTTCAGTCTCTCTGGAATGTCTCAAACGACGTGCAGTATAAAGCTATTGAGCATACATGACAAATCTAATGCTTTGGAAAAACAAAGGGTCCGCTGCATGTGTGTAGCGTATGTATATAACATATATGTATGTATATACACTTGTATCTAGAGCATTCTAGACTGAAATACTGCAGCCTTGGAATTACACCTGAAGAGATGCTGCTCCTGTCGCTGCTCAGAGTATACCTTATCAGATGGCTCTTCATTTTCACAAGGTCTCATCATGCAAAGCCGCGTCTGTTTCACCATCTCACACTGCTGATTTCTGTTGGTAACACGGGTAGAAAAGCCCATTCCACAGCTTTTGGAACAAGCACTCCATTCTGTTGTCTGCTCAATACAATTGGCACTTGAATCAGACGCACCTATCCCAAGTGTGGCCTCCTGTCTGTATGCTGGAAACAAAACGCCACAGAACTTCGTTATTAAGAACAACTTAAGAGAAAGCAGAGTATCTAATCGATCTCTGCCACATCTGGGATGAAACATGAAACAAATACAGCTAAAAACCTCATAATTCAAGAATTTTAACATCTGCCCGTTCAGTTGCTCTGGATGGCTACTTCCTACATCTCAAGGTCAACATAAAGGTGCAGGTCATCATTATCAGTGAAGCTGTTAGTTTAGTTTCAGTAAATTGTGGTACATAATTCTAGGAATTATTATCAATTTTTAAATAGTTCAGAACACTACAACAACTATTTAGTCTTCATTCTTTCCAAAGGAAATACATCACAAATTTGTTCTTAAGTTGTCACAAAAATATTTATATTAGGTATGATTTAAGAGAGGTCACATGCTTTATCTAAACTAATAAACAGCAGGGAAGTAAAGCGCTTTAACTCCCACAGTCATAAAGTCACCCAACTTTGTCAGTTATTGACAGATTATGATGGGAAGGAAGCAGGGAGGAGAGGAGAAAGGGAGGGTAGAAGGGAAATTCCTAGTTGCTCAAAGACACTGCCAACCCTGATCACTGTTCTGCCCTCATGGATGTGTTAAGCTCCATTCTGCAAACACTGCTAACTGTAGTTGGTTCAATGGTTATCACAGCAGTAAAGAGAATGAGGAAACATGACTGAGCTAGTCACATGAATCTTCCTGTGTTAATCCCACAGCTTTGGCTGTTAAGCTTCTCTAGAAATGTATTTTCACCTTTTGCAAGGAAAAACTCCAAAAAGGTGGCCTTCTACAAAGAACGGCCATCAACAGAAATCACATAATCAGTCTCTAGGTATTTTAAGGACCTAGGATATAGACCCAGTGCCCGATGTAGTGATTATCAACCCTGCCCAAAGCAGAGGGTGTTGGAACTACATGATCTTTAGGGCTCCTCCTAATCCAAGCCATTCTATGATTTGCCTGTCACTATCAAATAAAAAATAATGTCACTGTCCAATAAAAAAAATTAAAATCAAAGGAAAAGACAGTAGAAAGTTTGCAAGCTTTTCATTTATCTCTTATGTGCCTTACATCTGACTCTTTATAGCACTCTGAAGTTACTAGAGCTTTTCTTCCTGAATCCTTCCTTAATGGTTTTACAAATGGATTAGCTGAGTTTCAGCCTAACTGCTTAAGAGCACAAGGAGCGGTGACTGGAAGAGAATGCAGTGCCCTCAAACCTCAGTAAAAGTAACTTATGAAAATTCACGTTGAACTGATAGACTGCTTTTGAAGAGAGGGAGGCGTCATTCAGAAAGAAAAATGGCAAAAAATATTATGTAGCTTAATTGATTTAAGTTATAAAAGCATTTGATGAGCTCTGTGTTTCGGAATGGCAAGTTTTTCCAGATCCACTCATATTTGTAACTACTGCTTCTCCAAGTACTTCAGAATGCTTTTAATGCCAACAATAATGATGAGAGCTCTAGCACAGACAGACAGGAATTTGCTGGCATTTTAGCTGCCATGCTGACTACTTGTAATAGCTGGGGAATTTGGGGGAGGAAAAAGTCTTCTGCAGACTAAGCCGTAAGAATGGTATTATGATGTAAGCTATTCTTCCAGAGCAAATAGCAAGACTACACTTTTGATTCTGAGGGGAAAATAACGTTTCGAGGATTATGACCTTGTTCTACTCACAGAATTACCCTGTACCAGATAAACAGCAATTCCAGAACTGGAAACTAACTGAGGCTAACTACTCCCCCTGTCCCTGGAGACATGCAAGGTATGGCTGTACCGGCCTCTGAGCAACCTGATCTAGTTGTAGGTGTCCCAGTTCACTGCAGGGGAGTTTAAAGGTCCTGTCCAACTCAAGTGATTGTATGATTCTACATTTTAAACCTGTGATGCACATTCATTCTCTGAGTATCTTTTCTTTTACCTGTCAACCTCTGCCTTTCTTCATAACCAGTGGTATACTTACTGGTCACTCTAGATGAGAAATAAGAAAAACAAAACAACAACAACAAAAGAAAACAGCACAAAGCAGCTGCATCTTAGACTTTGCAACCCCAAGGATATTCCCATCACATCATCTTCTCCTCCTAACAGCTGTGATAATGAGTTTTAGTTCCTCACCAGCCATGGCAAAGCCTCCCAGGAGCACTTCATCCCTGGGGTCACAGACCCACTTCTCACAGCACTCTCCGGGGACTTCGATCTTCCGCGGGAAGGGGCAGTCGGGGCCCGGGAGCAGCAGGCCCAGGTTGCAGCGGGGCAGGCACCCGATCTGCCCGTCCCGGCAGGTGCACTGGTACTTGCAGCTGGGCTGGAACGTCTCCCCGTTGCGGTAAATCATCCCATCGAACACGCAGTTGTCCCCTTCCAGCACTGGTGAGGAAAGCGAGTGGATTTCAGCGAGAGAGGTCAGCCCGCCCCGCCCGGCCCGCCGCACCTACCCATGCAGATGCCGGTGCCTCCGTCGTCCTCGGGGCCGCGGTCGCAGTAGAGGCCGCCGCTCTCGTCGCAGGGCAGCAGAGGGGAGCAGCTCTCGCCGCGCTGCCGGGCGCACACCAGGCAGCAGCCGCAGCCGTCCAGCACGGCGGGCACTCCCGGGGCGCAGCGCGGCGGTTCCGCGGGACAGCGCCCGCCGCAGGGCCGGGGGCACGCCGCCTCCCGCCCGCTCACCTGCGGGGACAGAGCGGCCCCGAGGGCCTCGGGTCACGGCGCACGCCGGACCAACGGCTCCCGCCCCCCGCGCCCCCCGCACTTGCCTCGCACGGCCGGAGGAGGAGCAGGAGCAGCAGCAGGACGGGCAGCCCCTGCCCGCCACCCGGCTCCATGATCCCGGCCGCCTACCCGCCGCGCTGCTCAGTTCTGCCGACAGACCCATTGCGGCCGTTTATATAGAGGCCGGCAGGGACCCCCCCCTCCCACCCCCTCTCCTCACACGCCCCGCCACCGGCAGCGCGGGACGGAGGCGGGGAGCTGGAGCCGGGCAGGGCGCTGCGCTCCGCTCCCCGATCTGCTCCGCCACCTGCCCGGCGGTGCCCAGCCCTGCCCGCGCCCCGACGCGGCGGCCAGGGCTGAAGTCCTGCCGCGGTCTGCTTCGCGGGGCTGGAGCCTTAGGATCGTAGGATCACAGGGTCGTTAAGATTGGAAAGACCACGAAGGTCACGTAGGCCAACTGTCAGCCCATCCCTACCATGCCCACTAAACCACATCCCTCAATGTCACATCGACACGTTTCCTGAACACCTTCAGGGATGATGATTCCACCTCCCTGGGCAGTCTGTGCCAGTACCTTGCCACTTTTTTGGAGAAGAAACCGTTCCTGATATCCAAACTGAAACTCCCCTGGCATAACTTAAGGCCATTCCCTCTCATCCTATCACTGACACCTGGAAGCAGAGGCTGACCCCCACCTCACCATAACGTATTTTCAGGGATTTGTTAAGAGCAATAAGGTTTTCCCTGAGCCTCCTCCAGACTGAATAATCCCAGCTTCCTTTGCTGCCCCCCCTTAAAACATGTGCTCCAGACTCCTCATCAGCTCATTGCCCTTCCATGAACAAACTCCAGGGCCTTGATGTCTTGTAGTTAAGGGCCCGAAACTGAACACAGCACTCGAGGTGTGGCCTTACCAGAGCTGAGTACAGAGGGGTGATCACTTCCCTGCTTCTGCTGGCAATGCTATTTCTGATGCAAGCCAGGATGCCATTTGGCCTTCTTGTCCACCTGGGCACACTGCTGGGCTCACGCTCAGTTGGCTGTCAGCTATCTCCCTCAGATCCTTTTCCTTCTTTCCCTCAGGGCATGGCCCCACAGTGCAGGGCCCACTTGCCTCCCCACATTAAGTGAATCACAGAATCACAGAATCACTCTCCAGAAGTGGAGACCTTCATGGCTGGGCCAAGGCCACCAATGTGCCCTGTGAAGGGACAGCATTAAAGGGTGACACCTCTCATCAATAAACTTCATTTATCACAGCCCTGTGGAGAAGGACTTGGAGGTCCTAGTGGATGAAAAGCTGAACACGTGCTAGCAGTGTGCGCTTGCAGCCCAGAAGACCAACAGCATCCTGGGCTGCATCAGAAGAGGAGCAGCAGCAGGGAGGAGGTAATAGTCCTCATCTACTCTGCCCTCATGAGGCCCCATCTGGAGTGCTGCATTCAGGCCTGGGGCCCCATGCACAGAAACTCTTGCAAAGCTGTTGGAGAGGGTCCAGAGGAGGGCCATTAAGTTGATCAGAGGGCTGGAGCACCTCTACTGTGAAGAAGGCTGAAGGAGCTGGGCTTGTTTAGCTTGGAGAAGGGAAGGCTCTGCAGAGACCTCACAGTGACCTTCCAGTATTTGAAAGGAGACTATAAACAGGAAAGGGACTTACTTTTACACAGTCTGATAGCGATAGGGCAAGGGAGAGTGACTTTAAACTAAAAGAATGGAAATTTAGGTTTGATTTTATGAAAAAAAAATCTTTACTCCAAGAATGGTGAGTCACAGGCTGCCCAGAGAAGTTGTGGATGCCCCCTCCCTGGAGGTGTTCAATGCCAGGCTGGATGGGGCCCTGAGCAGCCTGATATGGTACGTGGCAGATCTGCCCACAGCAGGGGTGTTGAAGCGCCATGTTCTTTAATGTCTCTTTCAACCTATGCCATTCTGTGATTCTATGGGAAACTAAATCTGTTTAAGTGTCTTATTTGTCAGGAGTTGTCTTCTGCTCATGATAGCCTTGGGTCTTTCTAGGACACAAATATTCTCTATCCCCGCTTGTCTAAGGCAGATCATAACAACAGATTCTGTCATGGCTTGTTAAAGAGAAAATATTTGAAAAACAAACAAGTTGTGGGCAGATCAGTGAAAACAGGATGCCTTTTCAGCTTAAGACATAACACAAGTGGTACACATGAACTTTCAAGGCTGATGTATCTCTAAGCCAAAGCAATACTCAGCGCAAAACCAGCAATCATCAGACACAAGTTTTTTTTTGGACAAGAGTTACCATTCCTGCCCTAATGCTACGTGGCAACAGCCGTGTTTCTGGAGCAGCCTGTTGTCCCCACGAACACCAAACTTCACCAGCACAGATACAAGTCACACGTTGACCATTCATGTTCTTGTTCCTAAACAGCAGAGCCAGCCAAGGGGAACAGAGGGCTGCTCAGTGCTTATGAACAGCGTGGGCATGGGTTTGAGGTTATTTCAGTTATCTAGAGCTGCACAGGTCATTTCAACTCACTTTTCTCCTTTTTTTTTTTTTTTTTTTTTTTTTTTCCCCTTGCGTTTTGCCTACCACCTGTGATTTAGGCAATTAGTGTAAAGCCACTTTTTACAGTGCCTTGCGTGTGAACAGAATCACCCATGCTCTTGGCCAAGCATTAATTTTTGCTAAAAAGAAGCATTGCTACTCATGTAGTTTTCCCAGAAGGAGAGCTGTAAGCCAGAGGGGCACGTACAAGATCTGTTTTTGCCTGCTCGTCTGATGAGGTTTTCAGTGCCAATAATCATCCACAGCCACTGAAAGTTACCTTCCCTTTAAATGAGATTACTTCACTCCTCAGAGGTTTCACCACATAAAACTTTAGAGACAGTTAAAAAAACAGAGGGAGAATATTTACTAGCATGCTTAGTTCTGAAAAATTAACAGCTTTATGCACATTTAATAAATTTATAAAGGCCCCGTGCTCTTATAAAATACCAGTTATAAAAGTAGGATGATGCTGCAGTTTAGAGCAGTAGGCCCAAACACTTTTTTCCAGACATTTCTACCCCTCTAAAGCATGCTTAATTTGGAGTCTGTTGAAGTTACCTGTTCTAAGATGCTTCTTCATCTTTCTAACGTGATTCTTTTTGTCTGTACTTGTTTTACAACTTTTTTGAGAGTGACATAACATTCTTATCATATGAAAGTACTCTTTGTTAACATTCTTCAGAGAGTAAAATAATGTTGAGGTGGAGGGATATGTTACTGGCTCACCTGACAATGAATAGCACTTACTCATGCTTTAAAACTGGTAGGTATGAGTGAATGAATAGTCTGGTTTCTTTGGGTTTGCTTTTTTTTGTATGACTGTATTTAAGCGGGGTTATATTTGGTTTGCCGCCTTGGCTATGGTTATTGCAAAGAGTAATTCCTCCTAATACGTAAAGAAATCAACCTCTGCCATTCCCTTTGCAGGAAGATAGAGCTGATGAACAGCATTGAGAAGTGTGAGTGAGTTCAGGAGCAGAGTCCAGCAATAGAGTTCCAACTCCAAGAATAAACTTAATGGCTTTCCTGTGCCAAGGTTGCAGGCAAGGAGAGTCTTGCATGGTACCTAGTAGAAGGAAAGCAGGTTGGTAATCTGCAGTTTCTAACTGTTTGGGATATAGCATGCACAGGTATGTAAATCACAAAGTAGGAGCTGTGCAGAACAAATGCAGAAGTGTTTTCTAATCTTAACTCTAAAATTCAGCTTCTATTGCGGTAAATGCTTAAGCAAGCAAGGTAATGGGTCTTCTGTTGTACTTAAACATTGTCAAGACACAACATGCTTTTCATGTCTTTTCTTTGTGGAAGGAGTACAGCTTTCTGGTTTTGTACAAAGAATGTGTGCTCAAACTCAGCCACAGCTATGATCTCCCACGTTGGCCAATATCAGCCTTTGCAGGCAAAGATTTCTCACTCTGGATTTCCTTGTCTGCCTTGTGCTAAATCTCTGGCATGGTTCTCTGGACACATTTCACTTAGATCTTTACCTCCATAGTGCTAGTAATATTAAATATGCCAGTTTCACCCAACCTGTTTACTTCTTCAACACCTGATGGTTTATGGATATTTTACCACCAGACTGGAAGCAGAGATGACAAATAATACTGCCTTAACTCTTAGAGAATTTCTAATTACTGATCCTATTCCTATCCAGAAGTGTCTAAGCACGTAGCAAGCCTTACAAACATTCAAGAAATCATGGCAACATCCCTCTTTTCAAAGACAGCCACCTGTCCAGCTTCCCGGCTTCACAAAAAGCAGTTCCACAAAATTTTTACTTTTATGAATATTATATTTTTCTTGAAAATACCATAATTTTGGATTTTAGCTAGTTCTTCTCCATTTAGATGACAGCTTTAAATTCCTAACATGCTTTCAGGCTGTGAACGTTCAATGGCGTAAATACGGAACAAAATATATAAACACCACAGCAAATTCACGTTATTGGTGTTACCAGTTTTCCATTCACACTGCGCTTGACGCACTAATAGCAAAGCAGCAGGCTTGGTTACAAACTTGCTTCTGGTGCCTTGTTTCCTCCCTTCATATGGCAGCAGAATAAGAGGTTCTTCAGCCACAAATGGAACTGCTGTAAATAAAAGAGCCCTATCAGCCTGAGCTGACAGAGAAGCTGGAGGAAGATTTGTTAGGTATTAATTGTGTTGCTCACTTGGGTGAGTGGTTACCTAAACTCCTTCAAATCATCCCTCCCTTACTGCTACAGCCATTGTGTTTCAGGAGAGGTATGTCCAAGTGGAATCTCCTACATTTGTCTTTGTTCATGTGGCTAGTGTGGAGTTTGGTAGACTCTGGCTTTATGAGAGTTTAGCCTGCTGCCTCCTTGATTTCCATACACACTGCATGACAACCTGTCCAAACCCAAATATTTAACTGGAGTTTTGAGTTTATGTTCAATGTTTGGAGCTTTAATATTGATGGATGCTGTGACTGTGAAGGTGGTACTTGCACTGCAAATATTAGATGCTGTTGATGGTATTTCCGATGTCAGTTTTAATGACTTGTTCTATTTCTCATCAAACTATCGAGAAAACCAAGATTTCTTCCTCTGAAGAGCTACACAATTTGATAAGCAATCCCTTCAGCATTTTGTAAAGACTGAGTATTTCCTATTCACAGTAGGATTCCTGTTACCTTTAAGCAAAAGAGCTGTGTTCACAGAAGAGATGAACATATTCATATATTGATACATACATAACCTTTTTAGTAGAATCTAATGGGTAATATCAAGTACCCAGAAGATACGCAGAATGCCCCACTGGAAAGATTCTGAGTAGGAATACGGTACAGTAACAAAAAAGTCCTGATGGTCTGGTCAGCATGAAAATTATCAAAGGAGCAAGAATAATTCACCATAAGTAAGACAATCCATTTCTAAAGACATCTGGTCATGCTGAAACAGATCTGCAAGTCCTGTTGCAGGGCTGCTCTGAAAGCAGTATTTACTATTTCATTATATTGGCCCAACGTGTGTCGCTGAATTCCTCCATACAGATAAAATGGCACCCACTGACATTCATCGACATTTGCTGAACATTTATAGAGACCAAACAGTGGATGTGAGCACAGTGAGGCAGTGGGTGGTGCACTTCAGCAGAGGTGACAGTGATGTGGAAGACAAGCCACGTTCCAGACAGCCATGCAGATTTTGATGAGCGTAGCATATAGGCTTTTGTTTGTTAGTGGCAAAAAAAATGTGTAGGTAATGGTGATCACTGTGGTGAAAAATAGTGTTTCTGTAGTCAGGAACTTGCTGTATCAAATAGTGTAATTGTTTTGTGCTCTTCGTATCTATTATAGATTCCATGGAAATAAATAGAATTACTTTAAGAGCAAGCTACGTATCATGAAACGGATGATGAATATATGGCAGGCCAGTGGAGGTCAATATGATCCTTTATGCTCTTGCTGAGTAAACCAGGCGAGTAAATCCTTCTCACTTGTACATACAGTGAACTGATGACTGTTCTCTCCAGAAGAGAGAGAAGTTTCAGCTGAAAGATGGATACTGCACAAAACCAGCTGGTTTGCTCAGTGTTTAACTCTGTTTGCTGTTTCATTCTTTTAAGTAGAATTTAAATGCAATTATTTTTCTAACGACAGAATTTTCTAAATCAATCCCTCAGACGTAAGCATGGTTGTATATTTCAGGTGAAATTAAGTATAAATTATCCTTCCTACTCCTTTCTACTATAGAAGCATTTGTCTACTTTTCATTTAGCACAGTGTTTCTTGTGTGGCATTTCACAATTCCTTTTAGCCTACGAAACAGTATGATCTGTTTTGCAATACCTGTGAATTGTGTAAGTGACTGTGATTCGGATTCTTTTTTTTTTTTTTTGTCAAATTAGAAATTTGGAAAAAAAAATGTATTGGAAGTAAAATATATTTTAGAGATTTGTCTTTTGGATTTTTATATTTTTAGATACAACTGAATACAACGTTGGAATGGAATAAAATTTCATACAAAATTGAAACATGATTTAGAAAACATCAGAATGAATTATGTGGGGATGGGGAGTTGCATCATTGCTTTGGACTCAGACAATTTTATGTACTTAAAAGAAATTCACAAAATGTTCCAGTTTAATCCAGCCTCCAAATTCCACCACAAAAGATCCCTTGATTTCTTTCCATCAGACCTATTTTAGCTGTAGGACATGCTGGGAATTCTTACAGCACAAGTCACCAGGTGAAACTGCCACGTATGGCTATGTCATTTTGGAGAACAAGAGGAACAACAGAATCATAGCATCACCAAGATTGGAAAAGACCTCCAAGATCATCCAGTCCAACTGCCCACCTACCACCAATATCCCACCTATCACCAATATTTCCCCACTAAACCACGTCCCTTAGTACAACAGTAGGTGCTGGGTGTGCTAGTTCATGGGTGTTGTGCACTGTGCAGGTAGAATCATAGAATGCTTTGGGTTGGAAGGGGCCCTTGAGATCATCTAGATCCAGCCCCCATGCTATAGGCAGGAACACCTCCCTCTAGACCAGGTTGCTCAAAGCCCCATCCAGCCTGGCCTTGAATGCTTCGGGGGGAAGGGAGAGGGGGGGGCATCCACAACCTCTCTGGGCAACCTGTTCCAGTGTCTCACCACCCTCACAGTAAATAATTTCTTCCTGATATCTAGTCTAAATCTACCCTCTTCCAGTTTAAAGCCATTTCCCCTCATCCTGTCACTACATGCCCTTATAAAAAGTCCCTCCCCAGCTTTTCTGTAGATCCCCTTCAGATACTGACAGGCTGCTATAAGATTCCCCTGAAGCCTTCTCTTCTCCAGCCTGAAGAGCCCTACCCAGCTTTCACATTTTGTCCCTGTAGGGGAAGTCCTCCAGCCCTCGGATCATCTTCGTGGCCCTCCTCTGGACCTTATTCAACAACTTCATGTCCTTCTTGTGTTCTTGCTCCAGAACTGGATGCAGTACTCCAGGTGGGGTCTCTCAAGAGTAGAGCAGAGGGGCAGAATCACCTCCCTCAACCTGCTGGTCACACTTCTCTTGATGCGACCCAGGATGTGGTTGGCCTTTTGATCAGCAAGCACACATTGCCAGCTCATCTAAGAATCTTAGGTTCTTAAGAAAACTTTTTTGTCTCATGTACAGTTTGTTCTAATTTTGACAAAGCTGTAACCCTTGTATTCAGAAGTCCGCAAATGAAAGTGTATGCTGTGGTTTCATGTGTCCAAAATTTCTGGAAAAGAAGAGAAATGAAGCACAGATATGATATCCATGCTATTGCAAATATGTAGGAACATCACATGTCCACACAGTGTAGGGCTATCGTTCCTTAGAGCAGATACTCTGTGTGCACAAATCTCCATTTAATTCTTCATGCTGTGGGGATTCTCTTATAGTCACAAAAAAAAAAACCAACAATTATTTTGAGGATGAGAGGGGATGTTACTGAACAAAGTGCCTGAAGTAACCTGAAGGTGGTACTGCACCCCACCAAAATGCTGTTCCTATACAGGGACTCTGGGGTAGATGTTGGATGCTATGGGATTTAGTATGCATGCCTACTCTTTTTTAGAATGATTTTATGTGTTTCTATTCTTAGTGCCCCATACTCACATTCTGTAGTGCTAATTTCTGCTGTGCTTGGAAGAAAGGGAATGAGACTTGTGCAAGAAATGGGTCATAAATGCTTACTCTCAAAAGAAATGAGATAGATAGCGTGTATTTGCTTATTTCATTTGATTTAAAACTTGACTAACCCTATCTGTATAATTGTATGTTGTATCTGAAATAACTAGACTGATATTACGAAGTGCCTAAGTTTGGTTCATTTTACCGCATAAGATGATAATGGATAAAATGGATTGGGGAAATCTTCCTTTAATTATGCACCAAGTGAGATTCATGTTGGTGCAGATGGCCAATGAAATCTTGAGGAACGTATCACCTAACCGATTTCAAGAGCTACAGAAGAGGCACACGAACAGGTCATTTGGAACGTACAGGGGTTTTTTGGCTCTTTCTGGACAAAACAGTTATTAGATGGTTGCCTCTTAGAATGTTTTTCAGAATAAGAATACATGTGTGAGCAAGATCTGCAGGAACAGGCTGGCGTTTTGAAGAACCTAATGGTGAGTAAACTGATGTTCTGCCATCAGAAACTTAGCTCAGCTGGGTTTCCCCGTCTTTCTTTCCTCTCCAAAGAGCAGCCATTCTTTGAGCATGTCTGACAGAAAGGGGTATGGCTAATTGATTCAGCTAGCTGACAGCTTCTGACACTGCCAAGTGAGGTTCGTTGCGAATTGCATGATTTAGGGCTGCCCTTCATGCCTGTTTCCCATATCAGTGTTGGTGTCTGCCAAGAGCTGAATAATCTGGCCATAAGTAACAAAAACATATTTTATAGATCTCATTTCATGTTGCAATACGCTTTTGTCATATGCTTTTGTGGCCTCAGCTGAAAAATAAAAAAATGGGGAGAACAAGTGAAACTTGTTCCCAGTATGCCCTGGGAATGAGCAGTTCCAGAGCTTTTGAATTGGGTGAGATCTGAATTAGAGACTTCAAAACTACTGAGAGCGCAAGCCAGTGAAAATAAATGAAAGGCAATTAAATCGGACTCTCCTAGCTCGAGCACTCCCTGTGATCTCTGTTGTTGCTTTGTGCCTCAGATGTCGAGGCAGACGCAGAAGTAATTCTTACCATTTAAGGCTCTTACAGTTAAAACCAGCTTCTGCTCATAGAGCAAGTTACTGACTGGTGAAGACAGAGAAGTACAAAAATATGTTCCCTATACAGGAGTATCCCATATCAAACACTGACCTACTGTGCAGCAACTGCACTCTGGTCGAGGTCTGAGGAGTGCATTACAGCAGAGAGAAGGACAGGGACAGAGAGCAGCTACAGGGGGTTGTATCAGGAACACCTGCACAAGGGGTTCCCTTCTTCTAACTGAAATGAATTTGAAGACCATGCATATTGAATCAAACATTTTGTTTTGAGCATCTCTCATTTGCCTCAGTCAATAATACATCTGCATTCTCTCCATCATCTGTTCTGTGTTGCTGTGGTGTCTGTGAATGACGTTCAGGGCTGTCAAGCTGGATGCCCTTCCAGGGAATTGTTCCCAGCCACGGTTCCTGGATCAATTGTTTGATCTTCCCAAAATCTCCTTGTTGTTTCCTTAAGTTAGAGCTTAAAAATATTCATAAGGAAATACTGAAATTTTGATCTTGTGATAGCCAAGTCTTTCTATTGGGACTTCAAAGAATTTTTTTCTCCTTTTACAGCCATCTGATATCAGTATCGCATACCTTGTAGCTGCATGTAATGATTTTTGCCAAAGGCAACATACCGAATCGAGCTTCACCCACCCAGAGGAGTCACTGAGTCCGAGCACTGCATCAGCCATCCAGCAAAGGAATCAAAGACGTGAGAGATGGAAGAAACAATTGGTCATCTAATCTCTCATTCTATTTTTGCTGGTCTTGTTGCCAGGGAGATATTGTATTAAAAGGAGTGGCCTACATACTCACTACACTTACAAGCTGCCTCATTGTAAAAACAGCATTTAAAAATAAAATTTAAAAATACTTGTAGACTGAAAATGTTGTTGTGTCATTGTTTAGCCAAGCTCTAATAATTTAATACTTTCAATATTCCGTGTAAACGATCTGCTCAGTTTTGTGGGTTTTTTTCTGTTTTTCTAAGTTCTGTTCAAGTTTTCCTACTGAAACTCATAGAGCAGAAAAGGTCTGCTCAGAGTAGCATGTCCTTTATTTTTCTAAGTCAAACTCGGGGGCTTGTTTATAGAGACTGCTTTAACACAGTAGATTCCATTTTCCCATTTTCTTTTCTTTGGTGCTTCTAGAAGTGTCCAAGAAAGTCTGCCTCTGTTTTCCCTTTTGTGGAAATGGGAACTGAAGATGGATTCAAATCCACACGCTTCTTTCTTGGGATGCAAGTGCTTGCTGATACGTTTGCTTTGGAATTCAGAATAAATGTGGTGCAAATATTCATCAAGGTTAACATGACATCCACTTGTTTAGTAAGCATTACTAAATTCAAGGAGTGGGCAGAAGATCCAGACATCTGCAGTTAAAATCATGATTACTATTTAGTCTTCAAAGAAGTGATTTGGGAGGAACGCAGGAGGTCCCGAAACAGAAGCAGGAAGCCCCATTCCGTGGGTAGGGTTCAGCCTCATGCTCTGTTCCTGTGATCTCATCTCCTTTTTGAAGAGTTCTGAAGGAACTTCCCCATGAAGCTTCTGTTCTGTATCTTAAATGCTCGGAGGACACAGCATCAGAGAACAGCAAAGCTTCAGAGAGCATCAGTTCCCTTGAGGTTTAAACACCACCAAGATGCTGCCACCACTCCCATCAATGTCTGTGTGCCTGCACTGTTTCTTGTTGTACACGTTATGGTTGTTTCTTTGTCATCAGTTTCCTGCAGTGGATGTGTTTTTGTGTGTCTTCCAGACCATCAAGAGTTTTACTTTTGGTGACAGAGTAGCTGTTGGTTCTTTCAGCTGCTGTTCGTAATTCCTTGAACAAGTCAGTTGGCCACTAACACAGGAAAGCCAAAGATGCACATAGTATTAAAAGAAATAAATGCAGTCATTTCAGGATGTATCGTGACTACTTTTCCTGGCAGCTGTTGGTAGCACATGGTGCTGCATATACCATCACGACTTCTGCAGCTGGAGGGCAGTTGTGAAGATGGCAGTGTAGATACCTGGGGGAAATTCCAATCTAGCTACTAAATTTATAAGTTTGGTTCTAGAGGTGGTGTGACAAGAAGCTCCAGGGCAGTGTTTCTAACTTCAAATCGCTGCTTCTGCCAAAGCTGGAGGGAATGCTGGGATGGATTTTCCAAGGTGAAAGGGCTATTCAGGCGGTAGCCACCTGGTGTGGCACATATGCTGGATCTTGTGAGAACTGAGCAACTTAATCTGAAGAAAATTGGTCTCCTAACAGCCTAAGTGCTGGACACACAAAACCACCTGTTTTGGAACACGACAGCCTTGATGTTTTTGCAGAGGTGGGTGGGGTAAAATATTGGACTACCTCATCTTATATGAATTCCTGTATGTCACTTTGCCCAGTCTGGACCCCAAATACTGTTGGAAATCGAACAGCATCTCATTTGAGTTTGCTTATAGCTAAATAAAAGCAAATGCTAAGCAATGATGAATGTGATTTTTTTCTAGATTATTACTATATGTAGAGGAAAGTTTTGTAATGTCTTGAGAGTGTCACTCTGCTGAGAGTCCACACAGCTGAGGAAATAGATTGAAAAGCATTACTGATGCTTTAGAAAATGAAGTGCATTGATTTTCATTAGTGACATTCACATTTCCTCCTGGCTCATAATTTTTGAATGTGAAGTATTGACAAGAAAATTTGCAAGAAGCTGGAGCACCTTGCATTAATATTCATATGTATTGGTATCTGTAGCATTTGAACTATAATTATATATACTGAACAGGTCTCTTGACTAGCTATGTAATAAACAAACAGCTAGAACCCTTACAATGACATGCAAACGACACTTAGATATAAAACTGCAGAACAGGAGTCCCGCTGTGTATTTCAGTGATTGGCTGCTTAATGCCCAGACTGTGAATAAATCTAGCTGCTATCATTTGCTCCATTGGAACAATTAAACATAAAAACAAAACAAAAAGTAACGTTATAACCAGACAAAATAAATAAATAAATAAAACGAAATCTTTGAATAAATATTAGCCAGACAGTAATTTAACCACTTCCTTCATCTGCAAGGGATGATATTGGGTTGGAGATGTTAGACCCGTGACTGGTACACTAAACATGACATCTGCTATGCTGGACATACTGTGGCAGTTGTGTTGGAAAATAATTGGCACTGCAAAGTATAGATGGTGTCACCAGAGACAGAAATGAAAATCATACTCTTTGTATCAATGCAGATGATTATCAAACTGCTCCCTGTGCCATCCCACGGCCACAGTTATGTCAATGAAATGGTAATTCCAAACGGTCAGTAGTGGTCTGAAGGTAGATTTCTTGTTCTTAGATAATAGTGGAAATTTGGATCTGCCAATGGATCATACTGCTTGTTCTTCATGTCTGTTGATGCTGGTGAATGATGGTTCTTCACTAAACGCAAATGGAAATGAAAAGGAAAGTACTAGAAGAGCTGCGAGGGTGGAAAGTAAGAAAGAGTTAAGAAACTTTCATTTAGTGAAAAAGATGGAAACTTTTGATAAATAACCATTCACTTCTTTAGCTAATGAAAGGGAAAGCCACGTTCTTTCAGATTGCTCGCCACCTGCACACAACTTGATTTTCCTGTGAGGAAGTAAAAGTCAAAGAAGACGGAGAGAGGAAGGGAGGATAGCAAAGCAAAGCAAAGCTGTGCTCTGCTCCATTTCCTTCCGTTTGCTTGCTCTGCTCTTTAATCTCTGCAGCAGCTCATAGGGGTGTTAACAAGGCTGGCAAACACAGCTGGTGTATCCTGCCTACTGGACCCATTTGTCCTTCAGTACCAGTGCCATGCTATTATAAATGGTTGTAAAGTACCTTTAGTTCATAACATTTTCCAGAAATATTTGCTTCGGTGTAACCTTTCAGTTTAAATACAGTGCAGACAGCAGGCTAGGTATGTGAAATCCATGGCTACAGAAGTATGTTTGAAAGTCTCTAGGCCACAAGTCCATTTCTCATGCCAAGAAGAGAGGAAAATTTTTATAAACTGGAAACAGAAATAAAAGGAGGTCAGGGACAAACCAGGAGAAAAGAAAAAAGGAGTTACAGAAAGACAGGCAGAAAAGAAAGACATACATAGATTTAAAAAAAATGCAGTCTTTTAATCAGCTGTGATTGCATTGAACCTTATCTTCAAAAACAGACATGACAAAAGCATAGTTTGTATCTTGGAAAGTGCTTTGCAGGAGTAACTTGTGGATACCATAAACACAATCATTATTAATTATTAGTATTTTATATTAAATATGTAATTAGTACCAAGTAAAGTTTTTTTATAGATATTAATGCAACTTCCTGTGATACTGTGTGGTAGGTATGGTACAGATACAGAAGAAAACATAAGCTCTGATCATCACAGGTTGGAACCTAGATGAAATGAACAGGTTTATTGCATCATAAGGAGGTATGGATTAGCTGAAGCTGAAAGCAGAAGTTACAGTGTCTGTGCTCATGGTAAATATTTTCTGCAAGGCATTCTTAAGCCATTGTATTCATCACTGCAGGTTTCATAACATGAGATAAAAAATGCGTATACTGCACCATGAGAGTACATCCAAATATTGTCTCAGCAGTATCAGCTTGTTTTAAACAAATGTGTGCTCTTTGTTGTGTAAATGATCTATTTTCTTTTCTTTTCTTGACAATACTAAGCCCTTTTCCCCATATAACATGACTTCTTGCTTTTCTACTCTGAACCCTTTGTGACTTGAGATATTTTCATTGGAGTAATTTGATGATCTATTAATGTAATTCAGGATTTTTAATATCCTGTCTGACCATCAGACAACCAAAAGGTTTAGAATTACATCAGATAATCATGACTAAAATAGTTAACACCTATATTTTTCATTCAGACCATACATTAAAAATTGTCAGTCTTACATGTATCTTAAATATCCTGCTGATTGTAAAGCTTATGAAGGCTTATAGTATTTTGTGATGTAGAGAAAGCTCCAGCTCAGCTCTACAGGAAAAATAGACACATCATAGAAACCATTAAAATGAATGACGTTGTGACCAACCGTATCGGAACAGAGACCAGGGACTGAAAGAGTAGGAAGCAACTGGAAGACCTATGGATTTCAGCTGAGTAGCCCTAAAAGCTCTTTGCACCTTCTGATATGGTGCATGCCCAGGAAAATTCAAATGATGGCTTTTACTTATTACAGTGTACTCTCTATGTACTATTTATCTATTTATTTACCTGTCAATGCATGGTTTTAAAGCATTTTAGAGCATGCTAAATATAAGGAGAGGAACATCTTATCATCAAGCAGTTCAGTTTCTCTTGCAGAAGGAGTGAAAAACAGCTCCCTTGAGATTTCAAAACCAGTGGCTTTCTTAATCTTTTTCACACTTCAGCTCAACTTTTGGCCATGGAGATGAGCAAGAAGGTATGCGTGTGTTCCTCTGTGTGTTTTCATTGTGAGTAAGCTCAATGCTATTTCACCCAGATGTTTCTGTACTGTGATATGTGTGGAAAGTTCACCACATTCACTTGGCTTCAAAGATCCACAGCTTAGTATGAGCAACCCACCAGCTGGAGTGCTAACCTGCTGTAACATCTATTGATCTCTATGGGGAGATTTGCCTTACTATCAAATTTTGCTGAGTATAGTCCTCTTGGTCCTTATTACATGGAAAGTAAACTTTGATGATGCTAACGAGAAAATTGGTGGAATAAAAGCAGAAAGGAAAGAAAGCAGTGCCGGCAAAAGCACGAAAATGCCTGTCTGGAGTTCACAGGAAAAGAGGTGGAAATGCCCAATATTGCAGTTTTGGAATACAGTTTGTCTGTGTTTTCCATATAAAAGTCATCAAAACAAGGATCTGAATATTTTGTAAAATTCAGACCAATATCAGAATTATGACAAAATAGAATTGAAGCAAAAATATTCCCAAAGATCTACAAATAATGACTGAATTTGGCCTTAAGGCTCTTTCTTATTTGACAGATGGTAATCCCTGGATGCTGATCTGGAGAAAAACAGCCTCCTTCCCCACTGACATTATAATTCATACTCCATAAGCCTGTTTCCTAACTAATTAACTACTTTAACTTACTTGGGTATATTAATATCTTCATTAGCTTGCTTTTGTTCCCCTTCTCAAGATTCAGGCATCTCACATTTCTTTTATTACCTTCATGACCCTCATGACATTTTCTTTTCTTTCCTAACTGACATTCAGTCATTTAGTGCTATTTCATTCAAAAATATTGCTTTCCTGAATTCTTTGACCTTCTGCCTTTTCCTCTTCATAGCAGGCCTGCCTGCACTCTTTCAAATGCACCCTGCGCTTTAACACATTGATGTTAATAGAAAAAAATACATATAACCATTGAAACCAGCAGATTTGTGGCAGGCTTGTTCCAGCATCAGGTTGGAAGCCTGTATGTAGAGCGGAACTATCACACTAAGGGTAAAATCTTGACTTTTTCCAGCCTTCCTCTGATCCTGAGCAAAGCACTTAAAATCTTGGCACCTTGAGCTCCTCCGGCTCTCATGACACTCATGAGCTAATGAAGGTACTCACCGATTTAAAGCAATTAAAGTCTTACAAGGAAAACTGTTATACAACTTCTGGACAGTGTTATTCCGCCCCAAGGTGGTCCCATAGTATGACCCAGGATATTGTAACTCTTAGTGTATATCACAGAAGATGTTTAAAAATTGCAGCACTACGTTACTCTTCAGATTAGTGTCATCTCACAGTACCTAGCTGAGTCTGAGTTAGTGGCCCACCAAAATCTCAAGGGCCTCTGAGCAGAGGGAAGGCAGTCTGGTGATATTGATGGGAGGGGAGTGAGTACAGTGTAGGAAGAACACAAAGGCAAATTCTGTTGTTAGTACTTTAGAGGCAGGTTATGCAGCAGTATCCTGTAACAAATCAAGGAGGTAATGTTTTCCCTATGAATCATGATGGTATAGAAGTGTACCACACCATGGGCTACAGTGCTATGCAGACAACCCTAGGCTAGCCCTGGAGCTGGTAGGAGCTGACCCATGGATCAATTTCCTTTTCAGTGTGCTGGAGCTTCCATGTTATCCTCCTTGTTTTCTCCAGCACGTGAATGAATCCAATCCAAAGAGAAAGCCTCCTGTGGATCTTTCGGCGTCCATATGTTCAGTGCAAGGGAATCTTTGATAATGACATTATCAGAAGGTGGCAAAGGAAAAGCAAGTAAGATCTGACAAGAAAAAGCCAGAATCCATTTCCTGTTCAAAGGATGCCGTTGAAGTTCTGGTATCCATTGCAGTGCTTTTCCAGTAGGATGTCTGGTCAGGGGAAAAGTAGGTAAAGTGACTCTCAGCAGGACAGTAAAGTTCTTTTTATATTCTTTCTCTTTTTCCTTCAGAATGGTTTCTTTTTGTAAGAATGCAAAGTAAAGCCAAATGTCTCTAAGGTATCATTTCAACAGACTTCCAATCTGTAATAATGACTCCGATTGCCAAAATATTTAAAAGACCTCTGAAAGTCAGAGCAGATTTAAAAGCCTTTCTCAGGCCTGAAGAACTGGATTATAGTATTGTTGTGGAAATCTTTAGAATAGGACCATTAAAAAGGCAGGGATGAAATCTTGCCTCTTTTTCTACTAAATAATCCCTTTCAGGAAGTCCACTGCAAGTTGCATTTAAAAATATTTTGGCATCTGCCTGTAGCATTTATCTGATTTTCCTTCAAGTTGTTTCTGTCAGCTGAAAAAGTCCTTCCAGTGTCTGAAACTGTGCTAGATTCACTAACCTTTCTGTCAATGCAAAACCAAAGTTTTTGAAGACCTTTCCTCACATCTCAGCTTTTTAATGGATCTAATTGATGATTTATTTATTTATTTATTTATAATCTTTCAATTTCAAGCTATATTATGTGGAGATTAGAAACTAAGATAGTGTTGGGTTGCTGTTTTCCTTTTAGGTGGAAGATATTTCGGAGACCTATTTGATAAGCCAGTGTACTAACAGGAGAGGGGGGGAAGGAGAGGGTAATATTCTCTCATTGCCAGACCTGAGCTGTGGGCTCAGATGGTGCACGTCTTGGTCATACCTTGGCTTATGTGCACATTTCAGGCATATATCATTTATGTGTCAGAAACACAGTTCTCTCCCCTTTTCCTTTGTTTCTAGTGGAAGAAAATCCAGACTTCTGGGTGGGAAGCATGCTGTACTCCAAGAATCTTCACTTGGCTCCAGTGGTCCACTGTGGACCACTCCCTTGGCTTGAGTGGTAAGGAGACCGGATTTACTCACCTGACCTACACATTAGACATATGAGGTTAATGCCAACAACTGGGGAGACAAAACCAGAAATGTCTCTTCTGCCTCTCTTTGGTGTCTGTGTGAGGTGCTACGAGATATGGTTTAGTAGCTTAGTGGGTAGTAATGGTGATAGGAGGACGTTTGGACTAGATGATCTCGTAGATCTTTTCCAACCCTGTGATTCTATGATTCCATGATTCTATATCTCTGTAGCCTCTTAGCTGAGCTTTCTATTCACTGTGCTCTTCACCTTCTTCACCAGTATGAATCCAGCACAGAAAACTCACTTTAATAAAGGTAGAGAAGGTAGTTTGAATCTGATGGAAAAGGGTGATTGGAAGCCCCTGAAGATGAGAGTGATTGCAGTTAGATAAGGCTGAAGAAATATTCAATTGTGGGATGTTGCTGCTAAAGTCCAGCATGTACTTTATCAATGTACATATGCCAGCCTATGTAGAGGTTGCTTTTTTTCTTCCTCTTTTTTTCTTTTTTTTTTTCTTCTTCTTCTTTTTTTTTTTTTTTTCCATTTATATTCCTTTTATATCTTTAATTTGATTGTCCTAATACTTTTTCTTTAAAAGTTAATCTGGTACAAAAACAGTGGAAGCACCACTTCTGGCGAAGGATTAAAGGAAATGAAAACAGACTCCACCTTGTTGAAATTGATCCCTTAAAAGGATTTCAAAGGAGTTATCAAAACTTTTGATGGGAGGCTTTGATTAGGCAGGTTGTGATAGCCAGATAAAACAGACATTATTGTTTTAATGCAGTCATTTAAAAAATGTAAGAACGGGGAAACAATTATAAGTTTTGCAGTATAAATACAATTCCTAAACAATTGCAGCTGTATGAGAATGACATTTTTATTATTATATTTGTTACCCGACATGTTGGTACGAATATAGCGAGTGGATTGTTGACTAGACATTCCCACCAACACTGCTATAGAAAAGAACAGAAAGTTATCATCACAAGAAGGCAAAGAGGTAGGTTCCAACCACAGTAGGCAATTAGAGGATAACAGAATGGTTGAGGTTGTCAGGGATCTCTGGGTCCATCTGGCCCAACCCCTGCTCGAGCAGGGACACACAAAGGAGAAGACCCAGAGATAACCCCCACAGCCTCTGGGCAACCTGTGCCAGTGCTCTGTCACTCACACAGCATGGAAGTGCTTCTGGTATTCAGGGAAACTTCTTGTGTTTCAGTTTGCATCCAATGCCTCTTTTCCTGGCACTAGGCAACACTGAAAAGAGTCTGGCTTCAGGTATTAATATACCCTGATGAGATCCCCTCTTATCCTCCTCATATCTAGCCTCTCAGTCTAGTTTCAGCTTTCTCGGACTTTCTTCACTGAAGAGTTGCTCCATTCTGTTCATCACCTTTGTGGTCCTAATTAGATCATCCATAGAAGATGATCTTCTAGTTTTGATTGTAATGAAAATGGGAGGAGCTGGCTAAGAAGATGTAGCAGAAGGGCAGCAAGTATGGCAAGAATCGGATGAATTCACTGTTTGGAAAAGAAGAAGAGGTTTCCTGAGAGCAAGACTCAATATATTCAGGGTCCATAGATAAGATCAAATAATGGTAAAGCTCAAGAAAAAAAGGAGCTAAGGAGACACAGTGGATCTTCCAAGAAACTCCTCTAAAGGCACAAGCCAATATATAGCACAAGTTTGGAAAGCGAAGAGAAGTTATCAATATGTTGAGAGAGATCTTCAGTACTGGAATCAATCATTTGAATGATGGAGTAGAGAACTATAGGATCAAGCTTGCTGAAGATGAGCAGCTGAGAGAGACTTCAGGAGGGCTGGAGAACAGAGTTAGGAGTCAAAGATATTGTGACAAATTGGAGAAATCATCAAAACGATAGTCTAAAATTCAAGGGAAGAGTAGAATCATAGAATCACAAGGTTGGAAAGGACCTACAAGATCATCTAGTCCAACCGTCCTCCCATTACCATTACTGTAGAGTAGAACTAGTTTCTAGTAGAACTACTAGTTTCTAGTAGAGCTACTAGTTCCTAGTAGAACTAGGAACAAACACTTAGGGTAGCATCTGGCTAGAGAACAGAGCTTCAGAATGAAGATGTCCTAAAAATGTTATGATATTGAAGAAGGTAAACTGTATTCTGAGACATATAAGCTAAATATAATACGATAATCCTGGTACTATGTTCACCAAGTGAAAGACAGTGTCCAGTGCTGAGTACCAGCTTTGCAGAAATGTATAGATAACTGGAGGAAGTTCAAAGCAGCAAGAGTTTATCAGAGAGCTAGAAACAAATATGCATGATGATAGGATGATTTATTTGGGATTCTTTAACTGAAGAAAGACAAGGCTGAGCATGGAGGTAAGCTAATGATCTTCCAAGTATGTAAAATTTAGTTCCAAAGATTGAGGTAATACCTCAAGTGAGTAGGGCGAGAAATGATCAGCCCAAATCACAGCAAGAAAGATTCTGACTAAACAATGGTATGAACTGTTCGGCAAGAATTGCAAAGCACTGGAACAGATTGCCTGAGAAAACGATGAAATCATGGTCAGTAGTGGTCTTTAAAAACAACTCAAAATAGGTATTGATTTCCTCCCTGTGCTTTGACACTGCTTTCCTTACAACTTGACCATAGTTTTGAAGTTGTAACCTTTCTTAAGAATACTTCATTCCTTGCAATACATTCTTAAACAACGTTGGCAGATTAAGTGCAGAAGTAAAATAGAAAGTAATGTGGAGAAATACAGGAAAATCAAATGAGGATGGAGCATTGAAGGCCTAAGGAGAGAGGATATGTAACATCACTGAAGCAGGGGTCCAGGAAAAGGAAGGGAGAGATTTATTCTTTTAAGTAAAGGTATAATCAACAGATATTTGTTCACAAACGTGCTCTGCTCAGAGATACTTGGAAACATGAGCTGAAGTTATAAAATTATATACTTGCTGGCATTTTCTCAAGAAGAAAATGCTTCTCTCCTCAGTTTTGGCCAAAACGTTTCCTGCTGAATATCTTCATCCTGCATACTGTAAATACTGTAAATCTTAATCAGTGTTGGATGAAAGCAAAGCAAATGTAATCTTTCGAAGAACTTTGTGCTAGGTTTGTCTATTCTCCATTGTGCGACAGATGGCAGAGCCAATGCCTGCTCATGGGCATATTTACGAGAGGTTTGATCACATCAATATGCTCATCAAACTCAAAGGGTGTTTCTGCTTACCGCTTCTTTTGGTCCATCTGGCAACTGAAAGGAGTAAGACAGTGACAGTTTCTTCTGTATCTGTGTAACTCTGAGCATTCATATGTTGCATGTCATACATAATGAATATCTCAAAGAGTTTAAAACCTCGAATTTGATTTCTAAGCTGGAATTTTCTAACTTGCTTTTATATTTAATGTATAAAAACCTATCTTCTGATATAACCGAAGAGATAAATCCTGTACCTCTTCCTGCCATGCCTGACACCACTCCAGCAACAGTTGTGCTTACGGGCATACTGCTGAATATACAATTCTAACATTACTGCATGAGCATTATGAGCAGAAGGTGTCTTCCTGAGAAACATGTTTCTGAAGGGAATTACCTTCAGCCCACAGTAACTTCAAAACAAGGCCATCCCACACTGGGTATAGAATTGCAATTACACAATTCATGACAATGAAATATTAATGTTGCTGATGAAAATGTGTGCAGCTAAAGATTTTAAAGATACATATTTTAGCTGTTTCCATATCACTGCTTATTAATATTCAGACATAATCATGTTCTTGGGATTAAAATATTAATTGGGATTAAGTATTACAGTTTGCCATTTAGTAAAATTCTAGTGAGAAATCTAATGCTAAAGAGCATTGCATCAAGAATTTCATTGAAATCACTCCTTGCTGTGTGTTTGTATTTTACTTTTGAGTCCGAGATATACATCATCCATAAATAGTGGGGGGATACAAAGTACTTGAAGTTTACGTCCCTGGTGGCTAGTGCACATGAAGTGCTTCTGGTTGGGTTAAACAGCACAGGGAGGTAATGTACAAGATGCAAACTCAATTGCAAAGCACTGAAAGCAAACCTTCCCTCAGCAACTTTTCTTGAAGTGCTGGAAAAGACAAATATAATAGTTGCAAACATTTTCTTTTGGTTATATGGCCAATCTTGGTTAGTTTAGGTTTCATTTCCCCGTGCTTTTTTGTTGTTTTGTTTTTTTAATTTCAAAAACTGATTAAAAGATTGGAAGAAAATGGGAATAAGGGAATAAATATTGAACTGAGATAAAATAAAAGATTTCTATCGCCTGGTTGTCTTGTGGTTTTCTTTTCTGGCTCTGGTTTTAACATTTTTTCTTAATGTTCTGATAAGCAAAATGCTACTACCAGTTTGGGGAGAGAAACTCATTCCATTATGACATAGCAGCTATGACAGCCTCTTTTATTGTAGCTTAATGGTGTGTTCAAGAATGTCAACACAGCTTGCAAATATTTCTGGTCTTGCTGTTTCAGGGACATGAAAACAGCAGCCTCAATTGTGCTGAAGCATTGTTCAGAACAGCTTAATGCTTTGGGAGCATTTCTTGGCATCCATTTGCCTGACCATAGGCATAGTGACAAACTGACTGCTGGTCTTCGAAAAGATAGTTTAAAACTTTAGTATAGTCAAGTAAGCTATACTCAATAAAATAAGGATGACATTTAATTGGATATGGAGACTAAATACTTGAACAGTAGTTGACTTTTCAGTTCTCATTCACAAAAATCACAGAATAGCCCAGCTCACCATGACCTGTGGTTTCCATTTGAAATGACTTTGTACGATTGCCCCCTTTGATATGAAATGGCTCCTGAATGGTTTTTGTGAGTGTGGTGCCAAATCATAAAAATTGCCATAATAAATGACACACTTATCAGCAGTTTTCAGCAGTCAGAGGAAGGAATTTCCTGGACATGGTAGGTGAAATTTGTCTCTGGAAATAGAGTTTAAAAAGATTAGGGAAAGTTATTATCTGTTCTCTCAAACATAGTTTGAAAAAAATTTAATAAGCCATCGGATCATAGGAAAATTCACATTGGAATGGAACTCAGGAGGTCTCTAACCTGACCTCCTGCTCAAAGCAGGATCAGCTCTGAGGTCAGACCAGATTGTTCAAGGCTCCGAGCAAGCCCAGTCAGGGCCGAAGCCCTCTTAGGATGGACACTGCGTAGTCTCAGGGTAATCTCCTCCACTGCATGACTGCTCTCATGGAGAAAAAGTTCCAGCTAAGTCTGAAATTCTCCGCTTTCGGTGTATGCCTTGAGTCTCTCATCTACCCACCAGGCAAAACTGTGGGAAGCCTGGCTCCCCATCTTCTTCATGACCATCTTAGAAGCATTTGGGGCTGCTCTCAGGTCCCCTCAAGGCTGCCCCACCTCCAGCTGGACCAACCCAACTCTTCCAGCCCCTTCTTAAAGACAAGTGCTCCTGCACAAGTCATCTCAGTCATGTTCAACTGAACTCCCTCCGGTCTGTCAATGTTTTTCCTGTGTTTGGCGGCTCAGAACTGGATCTCAGTAACATATCTCAAAATCAGAAAATGATTTCTACATTCATCTTCTCCAGTGTAAAAGAGCAGAAGTCTTTATCTCACCTTGAGAGTGAGAGATGGAGCAGTAGCCAAATAATATTGTTCCCAAACAGTGAAAAGGACAGCACGGAACCACAGTACGGCTGAGGTTGGAAGGGACCTCTGGAGGTCACCTGGTCCAACCCCTCTGCTCAAGCAGGGACACCCAGAGTAGCAGGCTCAGGGCCACATCCAGGTGGCTCTTGAAGGAGATCTCCAAAGAGGAGACTCCATAGCCTCTGGGCACCCTGTGCCAGTGCTCAGCCGCCCACACAGCACAGAAGCACTTCCTGATGTTCAGAGGGATCCTCCTGTGTTCCAGCTTGTACCTGCCGCTGTTTATACTGGCACTGGGCACCTCTGAAAAGAGCCTGGCTCCATTCTCTTTGCATCCTGTCTTCAGGTATTTATAGACATTGGTAAGATCCCTCCCTGAGCCTCCTCTTCTCCAAGCTAAAATGTTCCAACTCTCTCATCCTTCCTTCATGGGAGAGACGATCATCTTCAAGGCCCTTCATTGGACTCTCCAATATGACCATGTCTCCCTGGGGGCCTCAGAAGTTGATACATCACTCCAGGTGTGAACTCATCAGTGCTAAAAAGAGTGAAAGGATCACATGTCTTGATGTATATTGGTGATGCTTTGCCTAATGCAGTCAAGAATGGCATTAGCCTTCTTTACAGCAAGGGCACGATGCTGGCTTATGCTCAACTTGGTGTCCACCATCATCTTCAGGTCCTTTTGTCAAGCTGCTTTCCAGCTGGGTGGCCCTCAGCTTATATTCATGCATGAGATTACTCCTCCTGAAGGAATTCAGCAATCCTTGATGGATTTTCCTTTGTTATGTTAAGAAATGGATATAGGTATTTCCCAATTCCCTTACCTGATTAAAGTGCCCAGAGGATTACATAGAAGCTGCGCAGTACTAGATTCCAAAGCAGTAGTTAAATACTGCTTCAGTTATAGTTACATTGTTCCATACTCTTCCAGCAGGACAGTTTTCCCCGCAAAACGGCAACCAACAGAAACACAATAAAAAGAATTTACTGTCCATTATGCACCTTGTCTACCTCTTTCTTTTCTTTTTCTTTTTTTTTTTTAAGGATAATACAATACAGAGCAGCACCCACTTTGAGCATGTTTTCCCATCACTGCTCTATCAGCTCTGAAAACTGCTTTTGTTTGGATATTGTTATTATCTGCTAGAGACTGATAGGAATGTGGAGTCACTCACCGAGAAAGGGAAACATGGTTCTCATTCAGAAAGAATGCAGTTTCATCCACGCATTTTGCAGCGCAGTTGTATTTGAAGTAGAGCCGCGGGATCTTGTGGCAGTAAAAATCATTGTGATTTATAGGAAAATGTCACTCTGGCTGTCTCCTCTATAAAGGCTTTTTACTACTCTTGTTGAATATAAATCAGAATTATATGGCCAACAAAATGACGGTTTTGGCAAAATGTTGTGAAGACAAAAAATAAACGAGTTTGAATTGTCTTGGAATTATTCTACAGAGAGATATTACTGGAATTTATTGCCTTGCCAACATCAATATCCCTGTCCTTAAAAATAGGTGTGTGTAACTGTATGTCTAAATTCATATCCAAGTTAATTTAAAGATGCTCAGTGTGAAGCTTACCTTTAAACCACAACCACAGCAGATCTTAACTGCTTGAAATGAAGCTGACACAGTTTCCAAATCTTATCCTGACCACAGCTGTAGCACCACACTTTAAACTCTTCAGTGTTTGGGACTGGCTGTCCCAGTCTCTTAGGGGGAACATGTGATGGGTCTCAGTATACCTGACTCTTGTTTAACTAACTTCACCTAGAAGCTTAAGTAGGAGATGAACCATCCCTCAAATACTGTGTATTAGCTTAATTCATAAGGAAAATGTGGGAAAATAAATAAACAATCAATGAACTGGTGTAGTATTAGACATGGAAGTGTTTCTCCCTTTGGACTGAAGCTGATGGGTAAGGTGGAGGAGAGTAGACAGCAAAAATAAGCTAAGGGAGTTTGGGATTAGTCATGCACTGCTTCTTTCAAGGCTGTGGTGTTAGCGAGGGCTTTGAGTCTGCGACATTTTATCCACGCATGGTTCATGGGTGTGTCGTCAGCATGGCTCTGGATCTGGTGCTGGACAGGCGTAGGCTATGGAGACTTTGGGGTCCAATGTAAACTCTCAGCTTGGGCCCGTTCTTGGGTGGAGCAGAAAGGTTCATCAAGACCCAGGGACGTCCCTCACTGTTCATTTCTCCCCAAGTCCTGTGGGCATGATGGGTCTCTGTCAAATGAAAGTAGTGTCAAAAAGGTTTCCTTCACCTTCATTTGCTCTACCAGCAGTTATGGCACAGTGTAAGTAACATTTGGAGAAACTGTGCTTGCAGTGTGCAGGAGGCTGGGCTAGACAGAGGTTGTAACCCACCCTTCTGGCCTTTCTGTATTTATAAGTTCACAGATCCTGCCATGTACTTAAAAGACCTTTACTGCTGGTAGCTGAGCACTCATGCATGTCATCTGTTCACAATTAATTGTACAGCAATTGGAACAGCCAGCACACTCCCGACTGGTAAATTTTTCAGCATATCCAGTTCAGAGCGTTGCCCTGATCAGAGGCACCTGCAGAGATTTACAAACCACAGAAGAGCTTAGCATGCAGTGAGAGTGCATACAAAGGACGCTCCTGTCTCAGGCATCCAAGCCCTCCTTCCTTAGAAGTCCATCCACATCTCAAAGAGGATTTAGCAATATCATAGAGAGCTGTAGAAGGGGAAAATAATCCATCTTTTTCTTTGGTAGAAAATAATGATCTAACAAGTGAGATACAAGGAATGGTTCCAGGCTGGGCCCAACATTGCTCTAACACTTCGTTCTTTTTTTTTTTTTTTTTTTTTTAATGAATATAATCTAGACCAAATTAGTTGAAATATTCCACAGCCAGATAGCTCACAAACAGAGCCCTGAGCAAAGAACTGTTCTTTGTCAACTCATAAATAAAAAAGTGTACCGTGAAACAATTTAATCAGAACCACAATTTTTAATGCATTTGAGCAGCTCATAAACAAGAGTTGGAGTAGGTGTCAGAAGTATCATATAATCTGTATAATATTTAGAAGCGTGAACATATGTGTTCTGATCTATTTATTTTCCATTCTATTTGCTATGCATGAAAAATGCTCACAAATTTCTGTGAAGAGTCACTCTGGCATTCCCAAAGGATACTGGTCCATTTTGACCACGCTAATGAATAATCAGGGTTAAGTGATACAGATTTCTGACTTCTGAATTGGGGATGTATTGTGTGATGTGTGATGTTTCTGCCTCAATCTTCCCATCTGTACAATGGTGATAACTTTACCAACTTTCTTTCTTCAAGGAAGGGTTGGTAGAATTAAATGATTAATACTTATTGAAGATTTTGATTTTGAAAATGGAAAAATGAGACAAGCATAAGTTGCATTTCTTGCCTTACACATACAGTGATGGGTTTCCTCCTTTGCTTCTATTGTCAGAAGACTTCAACAGTGCAGAACACTCGGCCAAAGCAGTCTCAGTTGCAGACTACACCCACATATATCTGAAGCCTTTGGTAATAAGCATGTAGGCTGCAAACCTACAGGAATAAGCATGTACTGGCTCACACAAAAAATGAAGATTCAGCAGTTTAAATCAAGCGCTGATCAACTGTGCCTATCTCCCTCTAGCTATTTACTGCAATTAAAAAAAAAGAGATTAATTTGAATTAGTAATTTTACTCCTTCCTCCATAAAACAACAGGCTTCCACATCTCTTTCTTCTATCATGCCGATGTGTCAAAAATGTCAGTGTGATAATGTTCAGTCACTTCAGTGGGATCATACATTAAGAGACCACAGTCAGAAAGAAATTGGAATGAAAATGACTTTGAAATTTGAATAATGCAGAGAAGTTAAAATATTAAACCAACTCCTGGAAGTTTGTAGTCAGGTAGTGTATTTTTCTAAAGACTGCTGTATACACAGTTTGTTAGCCAAAATCTCTGGCAGGACAGGAAGCAGGAATACGAAAAGCTACTATTAGATGGAGAACAATTGTAAGAACTTATTCAGTCTTCTCAAAGACAGGGTCATACTTAAATTTCCAGTGCCATGCACATGACACTGAAATTAATGTGAGTACAAAAAATTTTCAAGTTTTGATCTGTAAAGTCAAGCTCTTCAAACAGAATATGCGAATTCAACCAGATTTCATTGGTTTGGAGGATTGCGTGATGTTCAGACTTTGGGAAATTTAAATGGTTATTAATTCCTTGATTTGGGAAGAAACTGTTACTCACAAAGTATAAAAAAGCTTGACTATAATGTGAAATTCATCATGTTTTCTGTTGCATAACAGTGTTTGCTTTTATGCTTCATCCATGGTAAGAGCCCCATAAATCCTGTAACTAAAATAATTTTCTAGACTAAAGTTGTTGTTTTTTTGTTTTGCTTTTCAGTCAATGAACCCTTATTCTACCCATAGTCAGCAAGGCCCCAGATTTTTTCCAGTCACTGCTCTGGCCTTGCTTCCTTTGCTGCTGTTTGTGACCTGGACAGTTATTAATCTGTTTTGGGCACACAGTTACATCCCATGTGTTTTAACGCTCCTTCAAGCAGCAGAACCACCTCTAGTTTGGTGTTGTGGTCAGATTGCAGAGCATCTTTTTCTTTTTCTGAGGATGAAAAGTCCACGATTTAGTCATTTTCAGAATCAATGAATTGATTGCTATGTAAAGTTACATCTGAACCAAATGAATGCCCCAAAATGATTATTTTACTTGCGAAACAAAAAAGCCAAACTTACATATGCAGAGAAAATAATGCAGGTGCCATCACAAGTCTTGCCTTTTTTTTTTTTTCTACTGAAAAATGTTATGGGATTGTGGATTAAAGCACATGAAAGAGCTGAAATTCCGTCCCCTTTCCAGTACCTATAATAAATGGATTCACTTCTAAGACCTACATATATAGATATTGGTCTAATCTGGATTTATTAAACTCAAGAAACCTGAACAGAGGCTTCAACAATCTACACATTTTAGTGTTAGGCAGGGGGATTTCTTAATGAAGACTTCTTCACTTATCCTCTTCAGTGAATGCCTTTTCTCTCTATTATCATTCATGTGGTATCACTTTATGGGGAAAAGCATAGAGGAAGGTTTTCTTGAATGTACTTGAAAGCAGAACAACCAGGGATCATCCCAACTGAAAGAATCCAATTGAAAGAATCCAGTGAATTATCTCAGAAAAGAATTCTGTAATTTGCCTGAGGGCAAATAATGTGGATGGGTACTGAGTTTGGCCTATATCCCAGCCTTATGTCTTCTCTTGCTCAACAGAACAGATTTGACCATTAAGATTGGTTAAAGGTCTGTGGCTACTCATATCCTTGAGAGCTTTGTGTTTAGGTAAAGGGTAGATGAAATGGTGACAGCATAGGCTGTCAAGATTAACAGTGTTTAATATAGAGATTTCCATTTATTCATGTATTTATTTATACAGGCTTAATAGAATTTGGCTTACCAGACACCAGAAGACATCAGGAACTTCCAATTAACACTGAGAAGGGTAAGAAGACATGGAGAAGAAAGCAAGGATTTCTGCATCAAGTACTAAGAGAGAAAGTAAATAACTGTCATTCTCTGGCTCTTTCCAGGTTTGAAATGGCTAATAATTTTTTTTTTTTTTCCTTAAACGTTTGGTGGGTCACATAATCACAGTGTTTTGAGCTGTCCTGGCATTCTGTGCAGGACTGGGTAGCATACACATATGTTATGCCATTAAAAATAGCCCTGTGAGAAAGAAAATAACCCTTTTGGAATCTGAACCAAAAGAAAAATACATGGCTTTTGCCATAAGTTGACATAATTTGGCTGTCTTATTAACCTTCATAAATCAAGTTCTACAAACAGATTAGCAACATGATTCTGCTGGTGAAGGGAGTCTGCAGTATACCTGACAAGCATCCGATCTAGACACCTGTGTTTTCAATGCCTTCTTAATTAGAAATTCAGTTTTTCGTGCCTTCAAATACATGAGCTGTAGCTGGGAGGCATTCTGCCAGCGCTGGGGGCAAACTGTCAGAAGTGACAGCATGACTTCAACTGTACCTGCAGAAATCCACATGTGCAACCACACCTACATCTTTCTTTCGCAGCACAGGTGATGAAATTGCGAAATGCATTACTTGGCTTGTTCTCAGGCTGGACGTGAATGCAGGAGACTGAATATGAAAAGATGAAGACAAGAAGCGCTGCCAAACCAGACTCAGGCTTTAGACATACGCTATGAGAAGGCCCACTCATAACTTTGCTTTCTCCAAAGATCCCACGACAGGAGCCGTTTTCTCAAGGTCTTATGAATATACACAGCAGGAGTCTTGTGCTGTGATGCTGACTTACCCTTCAGGCCAAAACCCCAGAAGCAGGACTGAGGTTGCCCCCGGAATTAAAGAATCAAACATCCCGAGTTGGAACGCACCCACAAGGATCATCCAGTCCAATGCTCGACTCCAAACAGGGACACTCAAAACTTTATTTCTGAGAATGTTGTCAAAATGTTCCTTGAGCTCTGGCACCTTGGGGCCGTACCCACTGCCCTGGGCAGCCCGTTCCGTGCCCACCGTCCGCTGGCGCAGACCCTGTCCCTGACCCCCAGCCCCCTCCCCTGACGCAGCTCCATGCCGTTCCCTCGGGCCCTGTCGCTGTCACACAGAGCAGAGCTCAGCGCTGCCCCTCCGCTCCCTGTGAGGAGCTGCAGCCGCCATCAGGCCTCCCCTCAGCTCCTCTGCTCCGGGCTGCACAAACCCAGAGATCTCAGCCGCCCCTCACACACCTTGCCCTCCAGTCCCTTCACCATTTCTGTAGCCCTCCTTTGGATGCTCTCTAATAGTTTTATATCCTTCTTATATGGCAAACGTGCACACAGTTCTGGAGGTGAGGCCACAACAGTGCAGAGCAGAGTGGGACAATCCCTTCCTTCGACCAGCTGGCAGTCATACAGCAAAACACAAAGCAATTATGTGAATAGAGACAGACATATAACCACTCTTATTGGTCATATCTATTCTGTTATGCAAGCGTAGACCTAAGGCTGGGATTTAGGCCAAACTCAGTCACTTCTTGCCTCAGATCTTTTAACAGCAAACCAGGTGCTGAGAGGCAGGGGAGGACTGCTTATGCTTCATCTGACCTCTTCTCATTCACTATGTACTGCTTAGATTTGGAGACACAATACAAGAAATTGTGTGGGGCTTATGCCCTTTTACTCCCCCAAAGGCCCTCAAAAGGAGCAGCCACAACATAATCCAAGGTTAAAAATGCCATCCTAGAGATATTTGGCCAAAGTTCTTGGGTTGCTGAGACACTTGTTTTAATTTTGCCACCGATTCAAATGGAGCGCTGGGCTGCTTTCTATTTCTGTTTAGACTTTAAATCCTCCCTGGATCCTGCTGAAATAATCTCTGCCAGAGACAACTTATCGCTAGGTATTACTGAAATACTCCCAAAGAGCACATTTCTTTCTTTCTTATTCTTGGCCTAGGTCAGGTCACAAAAATGGGAGGAATTTTAAACAAAATTCCCAGAAATAGATACCAAGAATACTCTTCTTTTTGCCCCAAAGTCTCTTCTTCCACAGGTTTAGGGTGAACAAGCCAAGTATGGTTCAGCTTCACCCATCTATCTGTTCTGGTGTCCAGGAATAGAGCACGAGGCAATGTGTGTTATGTATGTTAAGTGCTATGTAAGCAGAGTGCAGGTAAGGGGACAGAAGTGAGAGAGCATTTGGTGATGTGGAAGGCTGAAGGCTGAATAGACTTTCTAGTTTCTCAGACACCCAGGGTAAAACCAGGTGGGTTGTTACTGGGAATTATCTTGTTTAAAATGTTGGCAGTAGGCTTCTACAGTATTTTATTATATGTAATAAATTTTCCACCTGCTACATTTCTAAAGACTTTCCAGTAACTAGTTCCATCCTACTGTCTCCTCCACATCAAGTCCAAGGCCATGGAACCTCTGTGAATTTAAGCACTTAAATATTCCATAGCTGCCTCTCCCAGAGGCTCTTGCCAGCCCTGACCATCCATCAGAGCCTTCCTCCAGGGCAGGACCCCAGGGATGGTTGGTAACAGCTCCACCACTCATCCTCCTCCAGCTCTAAATCCCTGGACCCATAGGTAGGAGCAATCTGTTTCCTCCCCCAGCCCTGTCAAGCACCTGGCTTGTGGCTTGGAATTTTTGCACTGAGCACTTAACCAGAATCTGGGATCATGTATTAAATATTTGTGATACACAGGGAATGAATAAAGAGTAGGTGAGGAAAGATTGTTAACTAACCTCCCTCTCGACCACTGGAAAGAAAGTGGCAAGAGTGAGTGAATGATTTTCCTTAGACCGGTACCAAAAACCAGAGAGTGTCTGAAGTGAATTGGTGATAAAGGGCTCATTATGAATGCTAGATAAACTTTAATAACGGAAACATGGAAGATTCTAGCTCTTTAATTTTAGAGTTCTGTCCTGCAGGAATGCTTAGGATTTTATCTTTTTCAGTATTTTAGTAGGATGGACTGTATTTGTAATCAATGGTGATTTGTGTTCCTTGTAAAGTAGAAAGTGCTCAATTTGTTGAGAAAATTTGTTCTCAGAAAAATAGCTATGTGGTTTTATTAAAAAAAAAAAAAAAAAAGAATGTTTTTCTTTGCTTATAGTAAATCACATTCAGTGGGGGCAGTTGACATTTCCTCTTTTCCTACCATGTTCTTGAGGTTCCAAGTTTTGACACTGTCAGAGAGCAGGAAAATGTGCCAAACTCTACTGTTTGAGGCACTGGCTGGTAAATTCTCCCTGCCTGGAGAAATCAAGGACTCAGTCCCAGGTTCTGGTCTTTACACAGCAATTTGCCACCCCCATCTAGAGCTCCATGGAAAGCAGTGGGGCCCTCCACAATTGCAGAGGTTAGTAATCACTTCTGATCTAGATCTCAGACTTGCATTTCAGATAGTCTGTTTAGAAGACCAACATAGATGCACTCGAGAAACTAAAAGTAGTGATGCACTTTTCCTATTCCAAATAGCAGGAAAAGGAGCTGCTAACTACTTTTAAGAAATTTAACATTAAAATGATCGCTTTCATGATTATTGTGTGGCATTCTTGTTCTTCCCCAATAAGTTAACTAAGATTTAATATGGATAAAATAGGTTTTACTAGAATGTGAGTATGAATGGGAAAGTTTAAACCATTTACTGAAGGAAACTTGAACTTCCCATGAAATGGAAACAATTTGAGAGCAGAACATTAAGATCATTCATTGATTATATTCATTGGCCTTAAACGTTTTTATTTATGGACAGTTAGAAAAGATGGGAGAGGTGCTAGACATAACCCAGCCACAGAGTATAAATTTCCATTATTGATGCTAAAATCCAAGTTATTTCAAAGAGGATTGCTGCCTTCCGCCCCCCTCCTGCTTTTAATAAAAATAGCATTTTCATAGAAAAAGTAATAATGGCCTCCCTTCATTCCTCCAGGTTTTGTATGTTGCTATAGACTTCACTATTGGAGTAGGCACAAAGTACAAGGTACGACTTCCTGATGATTACTTTCATTCCTAGCCACGGCCGTAAAATCCAACTCCTTTTATATATGTGTATGCATATGTGTGTGTGTGAAATGTACCATATACCTTTTAAAAGTTAGGAGAAAATTCCAGGTATTATGTGGTGGAGATACACTACATGCACCATGTATGTGATCCAGACATATGAAAGTCAGTGGAAAGACTGTGATATTCCTCAGGGGACAGATGGGATCAGGCTCCAGAGGACTAAAGAAATAAGTTTAGCATTCTTTCAGCACTAGATGTTGGAAATAAGGAAAATGTGGGCTAGTGTTTTTCTTCAGGAAAATTTCACTTCCTTTTTTGACATCCACCACAAAGTCTCTGAGTGCTTTGTGCGTACTGCAAGAGATTAAATGCTTGCTGGGATCGGTGAGATAAGTCTTACTATGACACTGTACATATGGTTTGTCTAACATGTTGAAGTGGCTGCAAAGGTACAGAGAAAAAGGATCCTTCAGGTGATCTCAAAAGGTCCTTCCAACTTCAACTACTGCTCATTTCTGTGTTGTATGGCTCCTTTGACAAAACTGAAAAATTCTGCACTGTACCAATGAGCAGCAGCTCTTCTTCCTGTTGGGGCTACCTTGAGACAGCGCTACATGGGGCCTGCAGTTAAGATGATTTGCTATTGAAGAATCACTTGAGTTAACCAAGCAACACGCTCTGCGACCAGTGTGATGTTGTGCTCCTGCTGCTGAGCTGTCTGAATGAAATCTAAGTGTAAGTCAAAACTCATTTAGGCCTTCCTGCTTTTGAGGTTGGCTTTGTTTGTGTTGCCTAAGTCACAGCATTATGGAGTAGTTGAGGTCAGAAGAGAATTCTGCAACTCTGGTCCAGCTGTCCTGCTCAGAAAATTAACTAGTTGGGTTTTTGATATCATCCAGGATGGAGACTCCACAGCTTCTCTGAGCAATCTGCTTCACAGTGAAAAATAAATAAGTAAAATAAAATAAAATAAAGTGGTGCATGTTTCTTTCTTTGGTTTGTTGTTGCTTTTTTTTTTTTTTTAATTTTCAAACTGTGTCCATTGCCTCCTGTCCTGCTTCTTTGTACCACTGATTCTGTCTATTTTACTCTTCCCATCAGGTATTTATGCACACTGACAAAACCCTGCTGTGCCTTCTCTTCCCATCACGTCTCATCATTGGATTCTCTCTCTTGTGTCTTCATGTTTCTCTTGTACTGGGGAGCCCACAACTGAATGCAACAGACCAGACGTGTCTCAGCAGGCTTGAGATGAGGGGAAGGATCCCCTTCCTTGACCTGCTGGCAATTCTCTGCCTAATGCAGCCCAGGACGCTGCTGGACGTCTTTGATGCAAAAACACACTGCCAGCTCATGGTTAACTTGATATCCACCAGGACCTCTCAGGTCCTTTTCTGCCAAACTGTTTTCTAGCTGGTAGGTGACAGTGCCACAGGTTATTTTTTTCCTCTGGAGAAGGATTTTGCATTTTCTTTGCTGAACACAACAGGGTTCCTGTTGGCTCGGTTCTCCAGCCTTTCCAGGTCCCTCTGGATGGCAGGCACGACTCTGGTGCATCAGCCACTTATCTCACTTTTGTGTCACCCGCCAGGATGGACGATGAAGCCTTACTTAAAAAATAAAATGTGAATGATAGCTTTATGCCATAAAAGCCAAGGCTTTTTGCCATAAATCTACTTCCCCAGATGTTTTCTTTCACTGGGTCTTCTAAGAACACTAGCAAATGCCAGGTGCTTTATCTGTAATTACTGAAAACTGTGTCCTGCTGTCACTTGGCTTGGATGTCCTCTGCTACACAATCCCACACCTGTCCTACTGTCCCTCTGAAATGTTGTTCCTGACCAAACAGCAAGCCTGTTGTGGTGTTTTAGCTTATGGCCTCTGTGAATCTGAGATCTTGTCAACTCTAACTACCATGCTTAATACCAAGCACCCACAAAATGCAAGATGATTTCAGTGATAGCCATGTGGGAGCAGAATAATGTTGGAGCTGGGATTTGGTTTTGTTCTGACTTGCATGCAGAACTGTTAGTGTGAGCCCTGGCACTTGGCAGGGAAGTTGAACAAAAGCAGCTTGCCAGAGGCTTGCTCTTTATGTCTGTGGACATTTCTGTGGTGAAATTTCATACCTGCCAGCCAAGCCGACATGCCCTCAGCACTCCTTGCAGCGGCATGGACTGTAGCCTTCTGAGATGTCCACATCCCAGCCTTTGCCCCTAGCACCTCTGTCCTTGTTTTTGCTCTGGGACACTGAGTGCCTTGGAGCATTACGGAGTCAGCGATCATCCAAAAATGCCTTTTTGGCATTACGTTGGAGGCATTTTGCACGAGTTTACATTACATAAGGAGTTTACAGCAGAAAAATCATGAAGAAACTCTTCACGGAAATGCATTTTTCTAACCCTTGTCTCCTCTCATTACTTCTGATTAACGTAGATTGGGAGATACTTTGGAAATTCAGAGCACAGTAATGAATGGATTCACATGCCTAGTTTCTGTCTCTAATAATGAAAACCTACACTTAAAATTATCCTTGAAATGTGTAAAAGCCGATGGCACAATGGGAATTTCATTCAAAAGCACAAAAATGATCTCTGCTAAGGTCGTCGTGGAATACCCTGCAAAAGAGAAATAAAGGGCAAAGGCACACTATAGAGTTTCTTCTCATCTCTATGAGGTGCCGTGGCTGTCAGACAGCAAGAAGACATCCTCCTAGATATTCCTTTGGGATTTCATGATCTGCTCCTTAGTGAGTCAACAGAGTCTGCAGAGTGACAAGGCAGGTGTGAGCTCAGTGTATAGGACAGTGTAACTTTAGTGATGGGAAGTGAGTAAGTAGCTGGTGACTTGCTTCATAGTGCTAGACTTTTCACAGTATGACTTACAGCTCACTGCAAGTAGCTTCTGAGATGGGGACTTTTTTGTCTGGAAGGAATTAGATCCCCATAATGACTATCTAAAAATAGATCCATGCACAGTCCCACAGTGTGCCGTAATTCTTCACAGGATAGTTCTGCAGCAGCTTGAGACAACAGTACTCCTCATTTAGCACTGGTCTTCAGTCCAGGTCTTCCACTATTGCTCAAAATCACACACAATTCAGCAGCTAGGACAGATGCCAACAGGGAGTGCAAAACATGGGGTTGCCTTTTGTGCTGCACCTTATCCCTGCCTGAGCCTGATGAGGCCGTGGGATCCATTGCCCTGTGTATATTGGTATGTGCTCAAACATGGCTTGCAAACAGGTGTGTGATGCATGAGGCACATCCCAATGGTGAGCACAGCATCCTGTGCTATATAAACTTCTTGAGATTATACCGTCTTAAGGGTTTAGCGCACAGGGTCAGTCAAATTAAAAACAGAAACAGAAGCAAAAGTAGCAGCAAATTGTTTCCTAAATATTTGATATGTGCTTCTTGGAACCTCTTCCATTATATTGTTGGAGGGTACTTGTATGGAGATTCCTTCTGAGAACTGGACTCCTTCACTTCCCTCTCACTGTATCCAGTCAGAAAACACCAGTTTGAGTGCTGAGCCTGAAGAAGGGCATGGCAATGTACACAACACTCATCGTTCAGGCCCCCTGAGCAGCTTGCTCTTCAGCACTTAAAGCAATGGGGTTGAGACTTTTACATCACATACATGTTTTTAAAACTACAACCCCAAATAACTCATGAGGCATGTTGCTCCCACTGAGACACTGCATTTTCTTGGTGAAGTCTTCTGTTCCCATGTGGATAAATGCTTCAATGAGGTCTCCCCGGACCCTTTTCTTCTCCAAGCTAAACAAGCCCAACTCCCTCAACCTTTCTTCACGGGAGAGATGCTTCAGCCCTCTGATCATCTTCCTGGCCCTTCTCTGGACCTGTTCCAACAGCTGCACATCGTTCTGGTAGCCCCAGACCTGGACACTGTACTCCAGATGGGGTCTTAGAAGGGCAAAGTAGATGGGAGACAATCAGCTCCCTTGCCCTGCCGGCCACCCCTCTTTTGATGCAGCCCAAGATATTGTTGGCTGTCTGGGAGGCAAGAGCACATTGCTGACTTATGTCCAGCTTTTTGTCCATCAGGACCTCCCAGTCTTTCTGTGCGGGGCTGTTCTCAGTGAGTTCTTGTCATGGTTTTATGATTTTTGGTTACTGGTATTCCACATCATAACATGCACTACATGATGTTATGATGCACTACATGATGTTATGATGTGGAATACCAGTAACCAAAAATCATAAAAATATGACAGTTCCTCTCCCAGTCTGTACTTATATCCGGGATTGCCTTGACCCAAGTTGAATATCTTGCACTTGGCTTCGTTGAACCTCAATAGGTTCTCGTGGGCCCACTTTTTGAGCTTGCCCAGGTCCAGTCTGCTCTACCAATCTAGTACAGCTTTCTTACAGCATCCCAGAAAAAAAGTAGCAGTAAATCTCAGGCCAAGTGTCATGTGAGGTAAGAAAGTCTATCTGACATAATTTCTTTCTTAGAAACTTTCAGTGTTGAAAGTCTTCAAACTTTGGTGCTTTGCCAAAATCCACAATCCCCACCACAAAATTAGACGATATCTAAAAAAGAAGTCCCTTTCCAGGAATGACACAAACAGCAAAGAACACAGTAAGAGGAAAAAAATATCTTTCTGAAGTGTTGAAGACAGATTAGACATTTAACTTAAAGGGTACTGGGGATTTGGCCATACACTTTGGTGAGTCTGAGAGAAATTGTTTTTGTCTGATTATAACTCTCAGACCTGAGTTCTGCTTTCCCCACAACTAATTGTTTCCCAGAAATTACATTTTTCTTATTTCAGTTTGGTTTCTTTGATACTGAGCCGCCTGAAACAGGAGTCTGAACAGAAGGAAGAACTAAAAAAAAGTCTGAAAAAAGTCTTTTTCTCTTTTTCACAGTTACCAAAATATAGAAATTTACCAAAACTTCTTAAACCCAACATTTTCTACTCAGTTCGATCCAGGCAACTTCCAGCCGGCTTGACCGCTGCTCTGTTGGTTGAATTTTACACTATCCTTTTAGGCCACTTAACTTAAAAGAATCCACTGCTGCAAGAACCACAGTCCTGTTTCGGCTCACATTTGCAGTTCATTTGTTCTTTGCTCTGAAGGAGACAAGCTGTTTTTCTTTTCTTTGTTGAAGTTTACTATACTGTGGGCAAAACATCAAAGGGGAAAGCTGGACGGAGCTGCAGAGCAAGCCCCAAGGAGCACACCGTTACAATGGAACAGTCAATATTTTTCAAACGCTAAAGATGGGAAAAATTTTAAATCTTTTTTTCTTCCTCCTTTCCACTGAATGTGCAGCTCCACGCAGCCTGCCCGCATCCTGGAGAGAGCTGCAAGCTCAGTGGTTCCCAGTGTAGGACAAGAGGTGGTAGGCACAAGTTGCAGCACAGGAGTTTCCCTTTGAACATGATTAGGAAGAACTTCTGTGCTGTGCAGGTGACAGAGCACTGGCACAGGTTGCCCCAAGGCTGTGGGATCTCCTCCTTGGACATCTCCAAAAGCTACCTGGACATGGTCCTGGGCCCCCTGCTCTGGATGTGCCTGCCTGAGCAACAGTTGGTCCTGATGGACCCACAGGCCCCTGCCAACCTCAGCCATTTTGGGATTCTGTGCATTTTTCAGTGTTGTTCTATAGCCATTTGGTGTGGAAGACAAAGGCACAATGGGAAAACAGTCATTTCACTGTTTCACTGAATACCATGGCATCTTGCTACCCCTTAACACATACAAGACAGTCTCTGAAGGATGTGTGTTCAAAGAATCATAGAATCATTAAGGTTGGAAAAGACCACTAAGATCATCTAGTCCAGCCACCAACCCATCACCACTATGCTCACTAACCATGTCCCACAGTGCTACATCTACCCAAACCTCTGCAAACTGTTTGCTACTGCAAACCTCCCTGAAACACTTTTGTGAGAAGGCTGTTCCCTTCTGCCAGGCACAGGTCCAGGCAGAGCCAGGGGCTCTCTCCTGATCACCCAGCCATCGCAGGCTATCTTCACCTGCTCCATCTACTTGTGTGTCTGGGAGAACCACGGTTGGCAGACAGTGGACACTATCAGAGCAGTCCCCCACCTTCATGGTAGCTGCTGGGTAAGGAAACACAGAGCAGAACAGTTCCAAAACAACTCTTTTGGGGTTGGATGCTCAGCTGAGATCAGCTGGCACCACTCAGCCAAAGCCAGGAGAGCTGCCCCACAGCGTCAGACCTCGAGGGAAGAAGTAGGTACAAGCTGGGAAGGGAGCAAATACTTCTGTTACTCAGCCAGCCTGAAAAGCAGACTGAACTAGCATTTATTTGAGGAAAATGCCACTCAGACTGTAATTGAGAATATTTGGTTGTAATAGTACAAGCATTTTTCCATGATGACTGCACAGCTGATGTTTTGTCCAAAAAAGGCAGCGTTCCTTTGGTATCAAGAGGACTTGTTGGGCTTGAAGAGTTAAAGATGCTATGGCTAGAGCATAACTGAGGGAGCATATAATGCCTACAATTAAGGAAATAACACTTTATTTTAAAAGACTTTTTCAGTTGCTTATGAGTTGTTAGATTTTAAACAAATTAGGCTGAAATTCTCTGTGCTGGTTCCTTTATTCCTGCTGAGCTCTCTGGGAAAGATTTAATCAGAAGTTATTAAATCTTTTCCAAAAGATCAATTGGGAAAAGCTACACTGCTTTGCCTACAACAAAAGAAACAGTCCTGTAATGATATGACTAAGCAGCTGCATGATTTGCTAGGGAAAAGCAGGTATCTAACACAAGAAATGAGTCAGTTAATGTTGACAATAGGGAAGTTTAAAAAAGAGACATGGAATGGGAGAACAGGCAAGGACAAGCTGTCAGCAAGGCTTGTTGGGGTTGAGAATGCTGCGAAGAGGAAACGTGGATTGCATTAAACAAACCGTGGAGCAGAGGAAATGGATGCTCTGAACCAGAATGCTGGGAGGCTGGGAATTAATGGCGAAAACTGTGAGTGGGATGAGGAAGTGTGTCCATGGGTGTGTGCATGTATATGCATGAGCAAGTGCATACAGGCAGCCCAGTCCTCACAGAGCTGTAGAAGCAAAGTAATGAACAGGGGGAGAGAAAAACAGGACAGAGAGTATCTTGAAGGCAACAAGAAAATTCAGTCAATCATCTCTTTCAATAACCTTGTACATGTACAAGTTAGATGCTTAGTTTTCAGCTTGTTGCTGCTGAGAAATTTGTTTAGGGAAAGTCAGAAGAGAAGTAGTTAAAGGATAAGGAAACTTTTCCAGCTGACTTGAGCAGCTTGCATTGTATTCATTCATTGTTCCTAAAACTGCAAAAAAGCGTGACCTGATTTTACCTCTTGTTCTTCCACTTCATTCTGGAGCACTGGAAGCCAATACTGTTATTCATATGTACCAAATGAAGAAGCTCTGTTTATGCTGGGACATATAAGTTGTACATTCTCCTAAAAATCCTAATTTGGCTGGCTCTCAATTTTATACTATCCATTGGCACTTAGAGTTGAAATGCACTCAGCATTTTGGTGATGAATGAGGGATGGAGTGTGCAGGTTAGGCTGCATCCTGCAGGGCAACTTCCTTTTAAAAGGACACAAACTTCTTTGCTGACCCACAGAACGCAAGAAATTCCCCGTGGGCCACACCAGGTGGGCCATCTCACCCACTGCTTTGTTTCTGATGGTGGCAAGAGGAGATGCTGCATAGGAGGAACTATGAGGCGGGTTGTTATCTGCAGCCCTTTCCCTCAGCGCTCCGCATCCACAGTGTTTGGATAAGGGGTGCTAGAGCATTTACACAAAATCCTGTGATGGCAAGCTCCAGAGTCACTACTCACTGTGTAAGCAAGTACTTTATTTTCTGCTTTAACCTCATCTTCTGCTGGTTGCCTCCAACGTTCCTAGATCCCATATCATGATCTGGGAAACAAGATGCAAGATTAGTTCAATCAGCACACTCATCACTTTGTAAATCACGATTACACCCTTCCATTGCCTCCTTCTATTCAGATCAAAGTCTCGGTGTTTTCAGTCTGTAAATAGCAGCTTCAACCCCTCAACAAGTTTTGCTTCCCTTTTACTCTACTACAAGAACACAGCTTTCTTTGTGTGTTTATTTTTTTAATGTAGCAGCAACATTACACCCTCTGTCCTGTTCCTAATAACTTTCTTAGGAGCTCCAACATTTTATTGACTTTTGCTTGCCATCGCATACTGCGCTGATGATTTCAGACAGCCATCAGCAATGGCTCCAGGATGTCTTTCCTAAGTTGTAACTCTTTATTCCAAATTTGGTATAGATCATTTTTTCCTAGATCCTTTGCTCTGTATTTGTCTACATTAAAGTTCATCTTCCGTCTCAGTGCGAGCTCAGTTTGGTGAAGTCTTTATGGATTGCACAGAATTTGACTAAAAGAACTTGCTATCATTTGCAAACTCTGTGACTCCATTTCTTCAGCTACCATTTCAGATGGGATGACTTGGTTAACATTCATAACTCCCTAGGAAAAACAAATCTCTCCAAAATCCCCTTAAGGTCTAAAAGCTGGTTTCTACTTGTCTAACCAAGCGGAGCCATCATGTGTGATTTACAGAGATCAGTGAAGACAACAGAGTCCTGTAAGGAGAAAAGGGAAGGATGCTGTCTCCTCCATCTGCCTCTGAGCTCCACGGAAAGGAGATTCTGCTTTCTATCAGATTGCTGGGATTATTCCTGAAAAACATCTGATGTGTAAAATGAACATTCAGGTGAATTTAGTAGTTTACAGCGCTAAGACGCTGCTATGTCTAACAAAAAGATGAAAATGTCAGTTCTATCCATTCAGATGATTTACTTTTATTATTAGGACTATTCCTAACTGCACACAGCTTTGCTTATTTAAAGTACATAGAAGCCCTGAAGAGGGAGTGGAAAGGTTATCCCTTAGGCCCGCGTGTAGTGTAGGGCATTCTGTGGCTGTAGCTCCATCTACTGGTACTAACTGGTGTGATCTCCACATTTGAGGGGGAATGAGCAACGTTCTCCTCACAGGTCTTTTTAAAATAAAATCAAATTCACCATGACTTTATTTTCCTGATATCCTTTCATCCAGCAGAGGCACTTGGGTCTCTGAGACACCCAACGTGGTGGTACCAAGGAAGTATTGGTGGTACCAAGGAAGTATTGGTACTGTAGTTATCCATCTTGGGAATTGGATGTGACGTACCTCACAGCTCGTCCAACCCTCGGCGGATCACAGCATAACAGTCTGGTCCCTGAAAACAATGAGAACCTACAAGTGCTGGATTTTAAACTTGGAGCCTTCATGCTTTCTACTTCTGCCACAATCACCAAGGTTATTTCTCCTTTAATGGCAGCAGCTATTCCAGCAAGAGCTCAGCCCAGCAACAGGATCCTTAGGAGAAAAGGCAAATGACATAAGGCCAAGGAATTTGTAATGCCGTTTATTTCAAAGGTCAGCTCCCTTCAGTGCCGAGGGAAAATTCTGCTCTTCTTTCCATCACTGAAATTGCTGGTGGCTGGACCCCAAAGGAATTTTCATTTATATAACTAAAAGCAAAATTTGGCCTCTTGTTCATCATGAGATATCTCTTCTTCTAAGAAAATTTGCTCCAGCTACAACTCAGACTGGTTGACAAAATCATTATTGAGTGTATTTACTTTTTCATTTTAGGTCAGGGACTGAAGCTCGGGCTTTGGCCCAGGAACAGCTGTCACTGCTATGGGTCAGGTCAGCCATGCCTCAGCACTTGACACCTTTGTCCACCCACTCCTCTTTTCTGATACTCCAGCTCGTCCAGGGCCCATGCTGGTTGGAGTCACGGAACAGAAAAAAATGAGAACTACTCTGTCCTTTTTCCAATCCTTAGAGCTAGTACTGAGTTGGGAAGTGTGTCTGGGAAGTGGGGAACACTTCCCTTTCCTCTCTGATCCTGTATTGTGGGTTAAATCATCTGGTGATTATTGACTTTGTCCCTTATTTAAACAGCCCAAGGCTCTAAGCTGGCCCTACAGGTTCCCCAGGGCATCACAACCCAGGCCAACGTATTTAAAGTTTGCAAAACACGCACAGTAAGGAGTCAAGACTCACACAAAATGCCACATTTACTATATGGGACAAATGTAGCCAAGTGTAACAGCCTTAGCCCTCTTTTCACAATTAGTGGGCCGTTCACACAATTCCTCCATTTGCCTTAACTTTGCGCATTATTTTGGTGGAACCATTAGACCCACTGTGCTCTTTCATGCATGTTTTGCCTAACAGCAGATTACACCCAAATACACAACACTGGTTTCTGGATTGTCCAGCTTGTCCAGATTATGCTGTAGCTCCCTGCTTGCCTGCATGCCCAACTTTCTTTCCAAAAGCGGAGTCTCACCATCGCAGAGCTGTGACATAGCTGGAGTGTTCAGCTAGGCCCAAGAGATTGAAAATACCTCTAGGCCCTTTGATTTGGAAGTAACAAGATCTATGGTATCATTAATTACATTAGTAATTTATACTACAATATGCTTTCCACTTCAGAAGAATTTGTGAAGAAAAACTGATACAGTACTTGCACGGACAGAAAAAAGAGCTAGGAAAGTTGCTCTGTTTTTGTTTGTTTGTTTTTTAAAGAGAATGGTTTTTGCCTCTTCAATTTGTCTCATAAAGCTTATCGAACCTAAAACAACACCTGCAACAAAGTAATCATTCCTGGGCACTGTGAGTGGAACTGCCCAAGCATGAAATCAGATCACTAGAAGCCCCAGCACCATTGTACTGGAAAATAGGGCAGTGTGAGGTCTTGGCTCTGCACTAAGGAGAGTGCAAAAAGATCTTTTTCTTTTCAAGGAACCCCTCTGGGCTTGCTCTCATCTGTTGTTTATTTTTCCACATTGTTGGGCCACTGATACGGGTCACACTTTGCTGAGAAGACCAGAAAATGTGTTTGGATGAGATTAAAAGCTCCAGTAGTTCTTTGAAGAATACAATTACTGCTGCAATAAAGTATGAATGCAGCAGTCAGTCCTCAGACAAGAGCCTCTCTGCAGCCTTGCACACTAGATCTGATCAGTCTGAATCATTCACAATCTCCTGAGTCGATACAGATAACTGCAATAATCCCACAGCAACTAAGGTGTTAAAAACATTCCTATCCACAGCCCGATGACTTGATCGTCGTGCTTCCTGAAATGCAGCCTTACAAGACAGTTGCCAAAACTTAGCTCAGGTTTCTGAGCCGAAATGTGCTGTGCCCTGGCAGGCTGGATGCGGTAGTGTTTTGCTAATGCCAAGGATGTAGACCTCAAACCTTGCATAGGAGGAAGCAGCTGAAAACTGCAGATTCTTCAGGACTTGTTTCTTCTTAGATGCAGGAGGTAGACCAACATCTCAAACAGGAACTGTATGTAGCCTATTTATAATTGGACCACCAAAATTTTAAGTAAGTCAGAACACCCAGAACCTCAGCGTCTCATCTATGCAATTTTTCTACGTTTTGACTCCATGCAGCTAATTGCCAGACTTAATACTGCTGTAACAGAGGCAAAAATGGGCAAGGCCACCTGCAGCCCATACAATACTGCTGCCTTCCTGCCCACAGCCAGGTCTCCTGGGTGAACAAGTTGCTTGGTGTCTCGGTGTCTAAGTCTCCCATCTGTGGAAGGAGAACAGCACTTCACTTCCCAGAAGCACCTTAGGTATAACTGTAGTCTGGGCTGCCCAGGTTGGAAGGCGGTAGACTATTCCTCTGATAGCCTTCTGTGCCCCAGCAAAGACCAATGTGTCATGACCAACTGTCCAAAATGCATATTCTATTTAAAAAAAATACATGCTCTCACTTTCCAGTTTTCCTTTTTGTGAGATCAAAAAGCCTGATGTTACACTGGCATCTCAATTTTAGGAATCATGGTTCACTATTATCTTCAGACAAGCCACAGAAAGCTCTTCTGTACAACCTGGTGGACTGGCAACTGAGCATGAAACACATCAGGATCCTGGTGTTCAGAGACCAGTTTCACAGTATGCAGATAAAAGTGGAGCAAACTAGCTCTCAAAGTGTTTTATACTTTTTCTTCAACTTCAGACAGGAAAATACCAGTACCTAAAGGGAGCCCTTAAACAGGAGGGAGCCAACTCTTTGAAAGAGCAGATAATAGCAGGACAAGGGGAAATGGTGTCAAGTTGAGGAAGGGAAGATTTAGGTTGAATGTCAGGCAGAAGTGGTGAGGTGCTGGAACAGGCTGCACAGAGAAGGTGTGAACGCCCCATCCCTGGAAGTGTTCAAGGCCAGGTTGGATGGGGCCCTGGGCAGCCTGGTCTGGTATTAAATGCGGAGGTTGGCAGCCCTGCCTGTGGTGGGGGGGCTGGAACTTGATGATTCTTGAAGTCCCTTCCAACCCAAGCCATCCTATGATTCTAGAAACGTCACCATTTTTAAAGTTATAAAGTAATTGCAAATATACGATCATTAGAGGAAGTGTAATGGGAGTCAGCACTGTGAGATGGTTTTTTTCTTTGATGGTAAGAAGACATTCACTTAGTGGTTTGTCAGTGCTTTTTCTTTAACAGTTTATGGAGGGCATGGATCTGCACAATCTCTGCCTGGTTCTGACTCTCTCACCTTCTACAGATGTGCTTTTACAGCTGCATTTTTAAGCAGTATTTTAACACGGCTAAACTTTACTCACTTTACAGGTTTTATTCCACACACACAGGTGTAAGAAATCACAGACTGATTCTGTACATATCATATATGTACAACATTTGTACATATATTCCTTCTGTACATACATACAGGAGTTGCGTCACTTTAAGTTATTTCCAGATAATTCAGCAAGGCAGCAGTTTGGACTTCTGTGAAGCACCCTCTGCGCATCATTTTCTGAGCACGTGTGAGCAAAGGTTTCACTTCGTAAACGGTGTCCTTTTGTTTCTCTTCAGCAATAGCCAGTAAACTATTGCTTCCCCTTGCATCCTTTGCAAGCTGTCTCTCCTCAGTGACTGCTTATTCACCAGCAGCTACTGAACATTGGTATACAAAATATTACGAAATATTTTCTGATTCTAGAAGAGTAGGTACCTGTATGGTATGTTTGATTCTCCTGCACTGTAGCTTCTCATCAGATAGAGACATCTGATGAAAACACTGCTTGGCATCTACAGTCTCATTCCTTTCACCTTGAATTTACTGCAACAGTAATATCCCTATCCTCTCCCCAGCACCTTCCATTCTTTGAAGATGTTTAAGCTTGTGTTCTTCAGTGTCACCAGTCACAGGCTTGGAGGCATTTCTGAACATGTAGGAGAAAAGAATGAGATGTATAAGAATCAGCCTGCACATATCACCTGTAGTAACTATCACAAGGGCTGTGTTACGCTCCTATCAGTATTTGCATAAAGACTTTGCAGCACGCACACACAAAGTATTTGTGAGTCACAACTGTCATTTTAGTTATGTATAAGGCAATACCAAATTAATTACTGGTTGCTGGGTCACGGTTGTTTTTTTTTGTTTGTTTAAGAATGTGACTGCTTCCTTGTTCTGCTGCATTTTTCCTTAGGTTTTCCTCAAAGACCATTAAGCTTCCTTACATACTAGCAGAACATTTATGCCCTTGTTAGCCATGAAAGCCACCTCTTCATTACCACCTCTTCATTACCACAGTTCTTACCTTTATTTCTTCTCTGCCCTTTGTTTGTCTTTGATAGTTAAGAGGGAAAGTTTAGCCTTTCCTCACTATGCAAATAGTTCCCAAGCTATTCTAACTGCACTCTGCTATCTAGGTTTCCGTAAGTAGATTAAGAGATTTAAACCAAACCTACTAGTCATCATCCTTACACCTAGGGTTTGAACTCAGAGGTTAGATACAAAGACCAACTAAACCTGGTCAGCTTTTTAATTGACATCGTGTGTCAATCCTCTGTAAGTTTAAACACGCAAAAACTTAAGACCTCTCCCTCACCATCCCAGTTGGTTGCAGGGGCTGTGGCATGCATATTCTGTGGTGTGCAGTACACATCTAGGCTGCAGGGTGAAGGAGTAACCATATCAAAGTGCTGTGCCCATTTACAGCATTGTTGAAGCTCACCTTGCACTTCTCCTCACTAACATTTGTGCAAATCACTATACAAATCTAACACTAATGAAACTGTGCCTTCCTAAGAAATGTTAGCCTTAATTTCCTATGTGGGGCATCAAGAGCATCTATTTTTAAATGTTCCCTGGAAGTTCATTTTCTGCATGATTATGAATATGCATTATCATTGTGCATACATATAAGCACATATGGCGGGTATGGGTGCGTGTTTGTACTCACAAGTGGTCTTTCAGAAGAAAGGGCTGGATGGGGCTCTGAGCACCCAGCTCTAGCTGTAGGTGTCCTTGTTCAATGCAGGGCAGTTGGACTAGATGGCCTTCAGGAGCCTCTTCCAATTCAAATGATTCTGAGATTCCGTAAAAGGTCAGACTTGCCACGTAGTTTTTTTGCTATCTTCCAAGCAGAGGATTAATAAACAGACTGCTGCCATAAACATTTTAAGTAACTTTAATGCTGCTTAGGTAAGTCTGTTAAACATTTTCAACCATATACTCCAGTGTTACTGTACATATTTTATACAATATGAAATATATATTTTTAAAGTATATGGCTCTAGATAAAACATTCACAAAACAAGTTCCAATGCAAGTAAAGGATTAGAAAAAATAAAATAAAATCAGGCAGAGTACAAAATCTTTGGAAGATAAAAATTTCAGAAAACAAGATATACAAAAACATCCCATTGCAGTAATTCAGGACTGAGTGGTTCCAGAAGCTGGAAAGGCTGCCAATCACAGCTGCATCATTGATAAAAATCTCTGTGCTGGGTCAGCAGGGACTGAAGGACTCCGTGAGGATGGAAGCTCTCAGAGATCCTTGTTCCTGACCAATGTGGCCAGTACCCTTCATAACAGGCTCTCACGTTGGGTGGCTCAAGGAGAAAGAGCAGGTCTGGGAATGAGGAAAATCCTGTCTTCCCTCACCCAGCCACTGCTGTTCTCTGTAGAATTCTAAGGTGCAGTCTCTGCAGAAGTGTAAGGTGCAACGGCAAGAAGCAGTGAGCACAAAGTTCTTTGAATCACAAGGAACTCTTATGCTCCCAGATTATCAATTTGGCACTAGTGACATGACTTGTTAAGGAGCAGGGCACAATGCTATTGTTAAGTTAATTTTCTATTTGTAATTGTGTCATTACACAACTGGAATATTCAATTAACCTTCCTTTCTGCCAAAAGCCAACACTGTAATGGGCAGACTGCTTTGCATTTCCCTGCTTTCAGAGAGATGTTGCATAGGCATCTGTCCAAATAAAAACACCTTTACAACACAACCCAACATCAGGATGTACCAAATACTGCACTGCAAGAATTGAGGTCAGACAATAGTCACCATTTGGTAACATTCCATTCAGATGACGTTGACTCACATAATAAGTAACAAAAGCAGCACTTAAGTTACAAAAACAAAGCTGTACTTCCACAAAGTAAAACAGTGCAAATATTCCTGTCATATTTATGCCACTTATATACACGCACCACACAAATGCACTGTTTGTTTTGCAGTATAAATAGGTCTGACTGAGCCGATTTTCTAAAACTAATCAACTACTTACTGTTTGACAATTCCAGGCATTTTCCATCTACAAAAGAATACAATAAGCTGGAATGATCAGATCACCATAGCTGAATTTGGTTGTAAAACAACAACAGAAGATTGCACTGGATGGATATTTAAAATATTTTCTCTGTACACAGTTAATAACACATACTAAGCTGATATCACAGTCAGATTGGACTCCAATCATGCAAGGAGCAGCACACATAAGACCAATGACTCCACAAAGAGCCTCGAGGCCCTACCCGTGTGGAACACACTGCAATGCTGCAGCACATGTAGAGCCCAATCCCAGGCCTTAACAAGGGGGTAGCTCTTTTAGCTGCCTATACAGGTAACATGTCTGTTTAGTTTCAGTTTTCTTCCTGTTCTTCTGGTTTAGCACCAGATTTCTGTTATCTGCTAGTAACATCTGTTTATCTCTGAACTCTGGATTACAATTCAACAAATAATGTTTCTAACGAGTTCCCAAAGAAAGGAAAAAATAAAAAGGAAGAGACAGAACCTTGTCTTCTGTTAAAGAAATCCTGATTAAGGGTTATTTGCATTTCAGCACTTCGAAACAAATTTTAAGCAAAAAGTCTTTTTGGAATTACATTACAGTAAGACAAGTGGTACTTAATTTGATCTGAAGTCAAACACTCAGGAATCAAAGTCTCTTCAACTGCTATAGCTTCCATCTCCTCAATGCCAGGGCTGTGCTGAAACCATAACAAACAGCTGTTGCAAAGGCAAAAATCTAAACGACGAGCAGGGAGAAAAGAGAAAGAAAAGAAAAAAAGTGAACCACACATTATATTGCTCTACATTTTTTTTTTCTATTTTTGATTAATATAACAACACAGATGACTCAAAAGATACCTCCCCAATGGTAAAGATAGATCTGGTATCCTCTGAAGCTTTCCCATAAACTGTTTTAAGTCCACATTATTGTTATTAACTTAGTTGCTAGCTGCTGAAGATATTTGGAATAGGATATAAACAGATATTTGTGGGTTATTGTAGAAATTAATCGCATGTACTTCCATCTAATATTTCAGTTTTCTCTCATCTAGACTGAGAACTTAAGATTAGCGTTTGATTAGAAAGTATCCAGGTGAATGCCTTTACTGGCAAACAATGAAGGAGACATCCCTCCAAAGAGGGAGAGCTCTTTACTTGCAGAAAGAAAGAAACAGATAGAAGTTGGGCCTCTTCAGTCAGAAAAAAAGACATGACAGCAGATTATTGAGAAATGTCAGGAAGCTGCTACAGCTCGAGAAACTGAACAGATAAGAACTGTAGATCGCGCCATGGCAAAAGTGAATACGTAATATAAACAAGAAGGAAGAAGTTAGAAACTGAGTTGTTGGAAACGACAGTTTCTCATATTGTCCAGTACTGATCATGGACACTTTCTCTTAGAACATATACATTTGATCCAGTGATAACAACCTTGCTTCCACACGAGGATTGATTTGACAAATCAAGTTTTGAATAGAACTATTATTCATAAAAGCAAAAGATACATTTTAATTGCAGTATACACAACTAGAAAGTCATTTTAAAATAGAAAAGTTAGCAAGGCTTTATCCTGTTTATTCTCCCCTCACGTAGATCATAAGATTGTTTTATTGATGTGTTTCAAAGGGTCTTTTTTTTTTTGTATGCTCTGACTTCCTAATTAGGTACTTTTGGAAGAAAATATGAAGATGCTAAAGACTACATCATCTGATTCACCATCTCCCAGCATCTCTTAATTAACAGTTAAGGCGAGTTAGAAAATCATGTCCTCTTACTCCATCTGAACAGAGATCCGAGGGTTGTGAAGTACTGAATTCTCCTTAGGAAAAAAAAAGAGTATGGAAGAGGTAAAGAGTCTTTGTATTCCTCGGTATTCTGTTGTCAGAGAAGATAAAATATTTTTCTTCAGACACGAGTTACCATATATCAAGTAAGATCTGAACACATTGAAACAAGCTCTGAGAAGCTACTCTGAAGCATGGAATTTGAGATATGTAATTAATTCAAAGCTCCCCATCAGTTTAGACACAGTTGAGAGACATCACCCGTCTACCAGCCATGGCCATACAGGAGTCTGTGCTGGACTATGTCACTGGCAGTGGGTCATGGTGAGGAACTTGCGTCTTGAAGTGTCTTGAAGTTGACATGTTCAACTCACTCTTTCAGAGCTTGGATTACCAAAGTAAAAGGCCTTTCTTTTCTTTTCTTTTCTACTCTTGAAGAAAGGATGTAAATCTTATGCCTTGGATGTAAATCTTATACCTTATATCAATCCACTCTAATATAAGCTGAAGGTATTTACTGTGTAAAATTTATGGTTATCTAATTTTGAGGACAAGAGATACCCCCAAAATGATTCAGAAACTTAATAAATGCAGGAAGTTCCTTTAAGTATGTGAGGTGCCCTGGAAGATGCAAAAACAAACAAACACCCCACAACCCAAACCCAAAAACACAACAAAAACCAAACCAACCAACCAACCCAAAACACAAAGCAAGCAGTAGTTTCAGTTCTTCAGGTTAGTTCTCCTGGCACACCTCTACTTGCCATTCAGGAGTCCAGCTAGGGAGAAAGCTGAAGGTCTGTGTATTTTCTGACTCAGCAATGCACACTCACATCACCAGATACGGTGATTCAGTGATTATGCAATTATAGTGATAAAAAGGCGATCTGAGCTTAACTGATCAATAAAAGCTCTCTAATCCTTGCCACAGGACATAGCATGCCCCTTGCAGCTACTTTTTATGCCTGACATCAGAAAATACATATCTGGAGCTTTATAAGGAGCTAGTCCAAGATTTTGATTTTTCCCTATGGCATGCTCAGGACTATCTAAAAGGTATTCAGGCTGGACATTAGGAAGTATTACTTCTCGGAAAGGGTAGTCAGGCATTGGAATGCACTGCCCAGGGAGGTGGTGGAGTCACCGACCATGGGAGTGTTCAAGAAACGTTTGGATGTTGCATTGAAGGGTATGATTTAGCTGGGAAGTATTGGTAATGGTTGGACTGGATGATCTTCTAGGTCTTTTCCAACCTTGATAATTCTGTGATTCTGTGAAAAAACCCAAGCAATTACAAGTTTGAGAGCAGGCTTGAAAGTCATACCTGAAAACTAAGCCTTCATCAAAGTGTCATCTTTTTCTTCTATTCCAATACCTAGCATTGCTTTTACAAAAAATCTCACCTAAGAACTAGATTCTGTAGTAATCACAGACTCAAAACACTACTGTAAACAGTACCATCTAAGCACCTATCTCATTAGGCTCCATTAATAGATCACTGCACTTTTTTTGCATGCCACTGTAAGAATGCTGCTTTCAAAGACTATTTCTTCCCCACAATCCCTCTTCCTATTCCAGCTCAGTTCCCAAGTTGAAAGGCTCGTTACCAGTGCTTACAACAGAATTCCACTGCTAGGTACAAGTTAATGAAATACATACCGAGGCTGCTACGCTTATGTTATATTCGTGATCACCTAAAATCTTCACATATGTGGTGGAATTTAATCTGCGAGGGTAGTGATGCAGAGATGTAGTTGCTGCTTGCAGTAGAAAAGCTCCAAAATAAAAGACAAAAGTGGCACCATGGAAAAGAAAATCCTAAAAAGCAAACAACAGGTTCAGTCCGTGCTGCTATGTGTACCTAATTCTTCTAGTCTCAGCATAAATGAAATCCAACACAGAAACATGAAACAAGCAGTGATAATAATCGTTCATAAGCAATGTTTAAGCACGACATATCTTCATAACTGCCTACAACTATAAGCAACTCAACATAATTAGTAATAAAGGGCAGCCCTCCCTCTCCCCAAACCCTGCATTCTTTCAAATTAAGAGGCATGTGTTCATCTACAAGCACATATGCTGACCTTTTCAGATCACTTTAAAGCTAAAAGTGGGAGCTTACAGAATTCTCCCTTAGTGAGGCTTAAGTTAAAAACAGGGGACGTACAGGCCAGCTCTATCACAATACAAACAGAACAAGCTTGCAGTCTTCAACATCCCTTCTCAGCTACAACCTAACCTCCAAAAGCTCCCCTTTATGCTTCAATTTTGTTTATGGAAAGCCCAGAAACACAACCAGCCCCAACACAGCTGAAATTTACTTTTAGGCACAGAGTCCAAGAACTGGAGCACTTCTACAACTCTCTCTGACTTCACTCTATGCAAAATACATTAGCTTGGAAGTACTTTGCGATACTGCTGAATAAAATGCCTGGGTCTTGGGAGGAGTTAGGGTTTGCTTTATATCCACATCTCTCCTGGCCTTCTCTAGGCAATTCCCTGCTCTGGGATGTATACTGGCTAAATACAAGGTTTAGATATCTAACACTTCCGGGCTCTAATACTGAAGCACACAAAAAAACAGCTTTGTTGCCTAAGTTGTTCTGTGGGTTGAGTTTCACAGTGTTCTATGCAGAAAGATCCAAGACCAGTTCCAGAACAGTTTCAAAATGTCCCAAATATTCCTCAATAATCTCCTTCTGTTCATTTTGCAAAGCAGACATTTGCAAAGCACTCAGTTCCCAAGTCTACACGCCACATGCTTTGTGCATGCACATATACAGGTGTGCAAAAGTACAGACATTCTGAATATCATACACAAGTACAGGTATGCCTGTTGATGACAATCATGATAAGTGTTCCGTATCTCAGGCACTAATGAATTCATTACACACCTGTAATTCACATGTGCAACTGGCTACCAGTATGTCAGGACTGAGAACTCAGGAAGCATTCCATGTGACTCATCACAACAGCAGTCAGCACTCAGATGCATTCGAAGTTACTGTGCAATACCATATCTATCGACTATCTGATATCAAGGTAGGGATGTGTTGCCTTCCCCTATTTAGAGAACATTTCCCTGATTAGATAATTGTTTCTTCACTGGTGTTAGGTTCTTTTTATTGAAAGAATTTCCTTTCCAAATTAATGGGTTGTTCCATATTTGATAGCAGTTAATGCTACCTAAATTGCACACTGATCAGTTCTCTAAGTTATGAAACAAGTTGCTACTAAAGTTTTCAATTCCATTTAGCCAGAAAATACTTTTCTCTTAATAAAGAATCACTTGAGGCTGAGTCATTGCAGTAATTCCCAACTTGTGGTCTAATTCCCAACTTCCATCCCAGCTGCTTTTTTTCTTTTTTTCCAGTCATTTCAAAAGGAAGGAATCAATACGAGACTCCACTGACATTCACAGAACTAAGAGAAGAAAAGAGGGCAGCAGGTGGCTGGATGTCATTTGCCAGGCTGGCCAAATCTCAAGCTTTGGGCATGAGACATGTTCCCTCAGTCTCCAGGTCTTCTGTAACATCTGTTACCCCATATAAAAACAGTAGGAAGCAGCAGCTCTTTGTGCATGAGGGTGCTGGAGCACCAGAGAACTCCTGCAACTAAAGGAAGCACTTCTCACTACCAGAAGCATCTTTTACACTAACACCTGCACGCACCATGTCAGACCACATGCAAGCGTGTCACTGTGTGACAAAAACCAGATCCATCATGGCTTGACAGACAAATCTCATAGCACAGGTTTCCAACAACACAGAGCTCTCTGCACAAACCCACAAGGACATTTCCTAGTGGTGAGCATGCAACTATTTTAGGGTTACTGACTGCACACATTTGGCACTACAGCTCACCAAGAAGCACAAACAGCTCCATGAAGAAGGCAGTGCTGACTGTATACAGGAGAAGTATTTTCAAAAGACAAACTCTTTAATTTCCTCCATTCCCCTGCCAAGCTCTATAATTTTCTTCTCCTGGCAGCAATTACAGCAAAGCTATACAGCATTAGTAAGATTTCACATTCACAAGGCTATGGTTTCTATAACCAAGAAACCCAAGATTTTATCGCTGAAAGGATATATATACATATTTAAAATAATTGTGAACTTGCTGCCTAACTCTCCATTACATTGACACTTGTATCATCACTGAAACCTCAAACAAAAAATAAATAAATCAGTACCAGATCTGCATGATATGTCAGTTCACAACTGATTCTGTAAATGAGTGCTGTGAGTCAGGTCATCAAGAATGCCATTTGTCACACCATCTGCTTTAATACGCAGCGATGTACTAAGGTTCGTGTTTTTCTCCAACTTTTCACTGTGAAGCATCATATTCTTTTTAAGTACGAGTTCAGTGGAGCTAATTATGTCATAATGTATTGCAAAACATACATATGTAAAAATCCCATGCTGTCCTTCAAATTTACACCTAAACTTCCAGAATCTGAGCCAACGTCTCCTCATGAATCTATATATGATACGTTAGTACTCTAACATAACCAAACCATGACTCTACTCATCCTGATGTAACTGAATGACTTGCATCTTCTCAGTTGCAAATTTAGTTTCTAAAGTAGCAAAAATGCATATTTACATAAATACATGTCAGCCTAAAATAAACAGGTATACCCTTTTACTGAATAATAATACAAAATAATTTAAGTATTTCTGGTAATTACTTATTTGAAACAAAAGGTAAAATCCTTGTGAAGTGCTACTAAAGACTCTAGTGTCAAGTTGCACAACATTTGTATACCTCAGAACAGCGGTCAAATGATACACCTAGTGTTATTCTTGTTGAAGACTGCAAGAGGATGGATTTCAGATACCGTGCTAGAACTGAAAGGCTTCACACTCCATTTACTTCAGATATTTAGTTATGACAGTTTTTTGGAGTAAGTCAGAGTCCCACAGGCACAGCTTTAATACAAGCCATCCGGCAGTTTCCTGACATTGTAAGTTTCTCAGTGATTTATCACACACAAGGGGAGAAAATGAATAGCACAACCTAGCACTGTCAACATAAAGCAGCCAATGTATAAGATACAACGTTGTTTAAAGATAAAGATTTTCAGTCTATAAAAGACTATGCCCTCATCCAGCAACCCTTAAGTAGTTCATAATTGTAAATTGGCAAATAGTTTCAATGAAACCCAAGACACTACTAATTTACTTAAGTGATGCACATGCTCAAGGCTTTGTTGCATCATAACTTGCGAGGATGTCATAGCACAAATCCCTGCAAGGCTCTCTGTAATTCTAACTCATTATTAGCTTAATTACTGCCTGCATTGTGTTGGAAAGCTGAGATCGAATGCATATTTGCTTTAGTAGTATCCTGTTCATTTTCATACAATCCAGTTGGTTACCATCGATGGCATTTGAGTTTGAAACCGTCAGTGCCACAAACTTATGAAGCTCTATGACTTTGCTTTTAAGAAGATTAGTCTCAAGGAGATGTCTGTGAACAACTAGAACACAGAGATAAACAAATACACCAATGCTGAAGAACACAAATCCAGCTACGATCAAAAGGTGTCAGTAAGAAAACTAAGGGACCTAGAAGCAAAGTGAAGGTGATCAGCAGTTATAAACAATCATGCTTTAATATTTTAGAAGTTTTGATACTGTTGAAGATTTTTTTTTGATGATTCACACTTTGATGACAGTTCAGCCACCTGTTATTACTCATTCCCAGTATTGTTAGAGTCATACCACCTTGCATTCAAAACCTCAAAGTAAAAAAACAGTTTACAACAACCAAGGAGTAGATAAATTAGGAGCGAATAAGCCAAGATATCTGCGTGGTTGGTGAAAAACAGAACCACAGCTTCCCTTTTTAATAGGAAGGTGCAGTCTGTGAGAACTTCTGGCACAAGCCACAGTGCTCCATTAGAGCCTGAATTAAGTCTCATCTTCACACTAGACAGAATTTGAGCAGAGCATGATGAAGTCTGCAGTCTCCCCAAGATACCTCTAAAGATGACAAACATCTCCTACTAAAATGTGAAGTTACACCATTCTGTAGCTCATGCCTTCTTTGACTATTTAAGATATAACGACCAGCTGTCAGAGCAGTCCTGGCTTTAAGGAACTGACCCACAAGGCAGTTAAAGACATTCTTAGGAAACGAAGGAGACAGTCTGGGTGCTTTGGTCTGGTGCTATCCCAGACAATGTGTTCAAAAATACACATAATGTTTTCAAGGAAATGGTACATCTTTATACTTCACCTCTCTAGCAGTTGGAAAATATTTTCTAATTTTCAGTTCATAACTATTTCCAACCATTTAAATCAACTCATTTTCATGCCTTACTAAGCTAGTCCTCTTCCTGCAGCTTATGCCTTTCATGTGCTTATAGAGGAAGAGTACACTGCTTCAGTCACTTTCAAAAGCTAGGTACTTCCAGCCTCCATAGTAAAAGAGGTCCTTGTCATCCACATAGCCCTACTCCATCCTTTTCCAGTTCTGAATTCCTGTTAAACAGAAGGCCAGACATTCACACTTGGCTTAAGTACACCTCATTAAAACATTTCCAATTTATAAAACAGAATATACATTTTCCACAAATAAATATGAATGAACACATATATTATTTATATTTCTATATGTTAAAAATATATTTCTGAAATATCTTACTGTCTGGTTCCAGTTGACAGCGATTCTATTTGCATAACCGAAGAGAAACACACACAGGAACACAATGGACAGGAACCACGCAGTCACTGCTACAAACATTACCCATCCCTGCAGCAGTGGCAGTGGAACTTGCGTAGATGCTACCAAAATCCAGACTATTGTTCCGAACAGCTGTAAGGAAAGGAATACAGGTGATGAACTGTTTAAGAACTTTCAATTCTGTCCTCTCTGCCTAAAAATTAGCACTTTGCATCACAAATCAAGCCCTGAGATTGCTTTCAGAAACCTAGAGGAGGCACTTCAAGAGTACTCCACCTAGTGCTTGAAGAAGGGAGCTTAAATAAACAGGAGGGAGAGCAACTTTTTAACATGGGCAGATAGCAATAGGATATAGGGGAAGGGAGATGTGAGATGTTGATCAGACGTCAAGAGGAAATCCTTTACTCACAGGGTGGTGAGGCATTGGCACAGCTGCCCAGAGAAGATGTGGATGCCCCATCCCTGGAGGTGCTCAAGGCCAGGTTGGAAGGGGCCCTGGGCAGCCTGATCCAGTCAGTGACAGCCTTGCCCATAGCACAGGGTTAAAACCAGATGATCTACAATGTACCTTCCAACACAAGCCATTCTATGGTTCTGTGATCTTCAAAGAGCCCAACTGCTGTTCTCACAAACCGTGGGCACAAGGCAGTGGCTTGACAAAGCCCCTCTTTAAGTAGTCTTGAAAATGGGACTGACAAACTCAGGTAATTTCTGTGCTGTTGCTTAAAATTTTACCATATATATGCACACACTGAAGTTAGCATGATAGGGAAACACATCACATTTGGATTCAATCTCATACTGTTTAGTTTTGTAGTTGTAATCAGATGAGACATATAAAGGAGATGAAACAGCATCATCTTTTTTAATGTATTTAAAATAAAATACTGAAAGAGAATACATTAAGTAATAAAGTGTGAGAGAAAACAAGACTGCAGAGCAAGATGAGTTATAAATAATGGTGTGTTAACTAGAAAAATACATAGCTTTCCAGAATTATTCTAACTAGGGGAAAATTCAGTGCCAATTTTCTTTTCAGCATACAGATCTTAGAGAATGAGTAGTGAGGATATGGTGTTATGATGGTCTGATGGAGAATTTACACTCTAAGGTCTGCCTGGCTGGCCTAGCAAAAGGTACCGTCTCTCCTTCAAATCCTGCCTCTTCATGATATCTGAATGAAAATGTAATTAGCATCTTAGGTATACTGATTTATTACGGAAAGGTTTAACATCATAATCCAACCTGCTGCTGGATAGCTGTGATTGATTTCAAAGCAGGCTACTACTTTTTTGCTCAAGTCCTACAGATTTAAAATTACAAAGTCAGAGGCTATGCTTCCAAATTCAGAGAACTTTCATTGAATGAAGGTTGGAAAGGAGACATCTTCCAAAAGATGCCTGCTATAAAATTAGTTGTAATCAGTGACAAAATTAGTTGGGTCCTCTCTAGCGTTACATTGCAGCTGCATGAATGTAAAATGCATGGCTAGCCTCAGCTTGGAACTCCCAGCAGTTTCTGGCCTTCAGGTTGCTCTTGGCATTCCGTTTTTAGCTGTTGTGTAGAACCAACCTTTCTCCAGTTTCACAAGACTGCAGGTGCAGCTCTGTTATGTACAGACCAGACAGCAACGGGCAGCGAGGAAGCAGAAAGGACAGCAGGCAGTGTCTGCTAATCAAAACGCAGACACATATGAAATGTTCCCACTGCTTTGAATGCGGAACCTTGTACCTTCATAAAACGAGCTCTGCCAAGATTTCTCCCCTCCACACTATGCGTGCCACGGTTCCGCAGAGACTCAACTCAAAGGCCCTATCCACTTCAGTGCATCTTCAGCACACACTAAACGCACTTGGAGGAGTTCGCACAGAACCTGTAGCACAACCTGCGCAACTTTTCAGGGTAGGCCTTTGGGTGCGAGGCTTTCCGTGAAGCCGACGGGACGGGGGGGGGGGGGCCCGCACGCAGCCGCCCCGGGCACGGCTCCGGGCACGGCTCCATCTTTCCCCACACGGCCGCTCACAAAATGGCAGGTGAGGCGCAGCGCGGCGCTACGCACGGCCGCCCACGCGGTGAAGCCGCAGCCAGGAAGGCGCGAGTGCGGCAGGTGGAGGGCGGCGGGCGCGGAGGGCAGGGGAACGCGCGATAAGGGGAGCCCGGGGCAGCTCGGCCCGCGCACTCACGATCTCCAGGAAGATGAAGGCTCCCGAATAGGTGCGCAGGATCTCCAAGCCGGAGGGCAGCGTGACCCGGGGGGGCGGGAAGTAGGCGGCGGGGTTGGGAGGCGGCGGCATGGACGAGGATCCTCCGGTCATCATGTTGCTGCTGCTGCTGCCGAGCACGGCGGGGACGCGAAGCCGCGGGCAGGTGGGCGAGGAGGAGGAGGGCGGCGAGAGGAAGGAACAGGTGCGGGCGGGCCTCCGCGTACCGCCCCGGCCGCCTCCCTCTCCTGCCCTCCCTGCGCCTGGCGCGCCCCGCCCCGCGGCTGGAGGGGCAGCCCCGCTGCGGGCTGTGCTGGGGAGCCGTGCTGCTGGGGGTGTTGGGAGGCACGCGGCGTGTCCTGCGGGACGACGTAGGATAGAATCACAGCAACCCAGCTCGTCTTCTTCGGAGTGAAAAGACCGGACTGCTCAGTGTCTCCTCACAGAGCAGGTTCTCCAGCCCTTTGGTCACCTTCGTCCTTTGGACCCTCTTCAGTCCATTCTCATCTTTTTTGATTAGTGGAACCGGAACTGGGCGCAGTACTCCGTGTGCCACCTGACAAGCGCTGGGTAGAGTGGGCTGATCACATCTCTATCTCTGCTAGTTATTCCCCCACAGATGGAGCTCAGCATCTGATTTTTCTTCATTGCTGCAGCAGCAACACTGCTCACTCATGTTCAGCTTGTTGTCCGCTAGCACTCCAAGGTCCCTTAGAGCAAAGCTGCTCCCCAACAGATCTGAGCCTGTACTGAACTCTGCTTATGTCATCCCAGGTGCAAGAGCTTGTTAAGCATCATTCCGTTCTTGCTTGCCCACTCTTCCAGCCTGTCCAGGTCTCTGTGTAATGGGGTTCTCCTTTCTGATCTGTCCATCTCACTACTCAGTTTAGTGTCATCAGCAGACGTGGCGAGGGTGCTGTCAATCCCAGCATCCAGATCACTTATGAAAATGTTGAACAGTGTGGGGACCAGTACTGATTCCTGGCGGATCCCACTTGTGACAGGCTGCCAGCATAAGGAAAAACACTGATTGCCACCTCTGAGTGCAGCCTGTTAGCCAGTTTCATACCCTGCCTTGCAGACCACACGTCCAATCTGTACCTTGCCAGTTTGTCTAGGAGAGGGCTGTTGAAAATGATGAGTGCCTTGCTGATGTCCGGGGAAGCAGTGTCCACTGCTCACCCCATGTGGTTAGAAGATGTTATTTTGTTCCAGAAGGTGATAAGGCTAGTCAGGCATTATTTGCTTTTCGTAAGTCTATGTTGGGTTTTCCTGGTCGCCTGCTTCTTTAGATTTGTAATTGTTTCTAGGAGGACTTGTTTCATTGCTTTCTCAGAGACTGAAGACTGAAGGTGTCCAATGTGATGAGAAAGTACTATTTCAGCCAGTGTTACTCCATGCAGTATTTCCGGATGTTCATCTTCAATGTCTTCATTTATGATTTAAAAGACTACGTTTTAAAGTTTCTTGCAAGTGTAGCTGCTTTGGAGGTTGAACCAGCGAGGGTGTTAATGTTGCATTCCTTTATTGTTAGATGCATGATATTTCTTAGAGTTCTGCTTTTTCAATAACAAGAAACACCTTAACCTGAGATGCCTGTCCTCCCCACTTCAATCAAAAATCTAGGTAGGGAAGCAGTCAACTCCTGTAAACACAACTCATCTGTGCTTACAGCACATCTGGTACCTAGGTAGGACGCTTCTAAGATGCAGTAATACTAGCTCAGTTTTGAAATCATGTCACCTAGAGGAGATAAAATGCAGTCAGCTAGGATAAAATACAATTTGTATTTTATCACACGCTCTCTCCTCATTGCTGCACTCCTTGTAGCTGGATGCCTCACTCCTAAAAGGTGCAAGATGTAGATCCCCATTCAGAGCCAGAGAAGCTTGGCCTCCTCTTTTCTGAGCAATCTAATTCGTCAGATACCAGATGAGAGGATTGATACCTCTTATACCTCCTCTAGATATATTTGAAAAAGGAACATTGTGTTCCATTTATTTATCTCCAAGGAAGGATTCTAGGCTCTGGCGGCGCATGCCTATAGGTCCTGACTTGGTTGTGTTTTGGAAGGCGATAGGATTCAACCAGTGCCTAATTAATGAGGTGTAGGTGGTTCTTTCTTAGGATTGCATTCTGGAGAACATATGTCCAGTTAACTTCACAGTCTGGCCATAAAACTGTTGAGATTGCCCTGCACAGGGTGAAATGTGAGTGGGTGGAAATCTAGGTTGATGAGTTTATGATTTGGAACAAGAAATGTGATTATGCTTACCTGATACAGAGGAAGTACAAATAGCACTCGGTCATAAACATTTCTGTCTTTGTTATCCAGCCATACATTCAATCAGCGTGGACTCCAGCAGCAAGGGTTTTTTTTTGATGATTACATACCATGTACAGTATATATATTTTTTTTCTTCCTTGTGAATACCACTCATTTTAATCTGCACTTTCCTTCTAACACTGATACTCTTCACTTTTAGTAGGCTGTCATAGGAAAGTCTAAATTTCACTGTTAGATCCCTGGAGGTTTTCAAGGCCAGGTTAGATGGGGCCCCGGGCAACCTGGTCAAGTATTAGATACAGAGGTTGGTGGCCCCTGCCTGCTGCAGGGGTGTTGGAACTTGATGATCCTTGAGGTCCCTTCCAACCCAAGCCATTCTGTGATTCTATGAAAGCAGATTTATAGCAATTCTTTTGCAGAAATACGAATCTTTTAAATGAAAGTAGTTTTTTAAATTATTTTGACAGTGTTTGGGCTATATACGTTACAGTACCACATGTGGTTATATACCGATTATATACCAATATAGGCTGAATCTTTCAAAAATCTGCATTCTGTAAGATATCAGTATCAGGATTTCATTTTGAAGTTTGCAATGGCAAAAGCATCTGTTTGTGTTGGACAGCAGTTGGACAATTTTTATTATTTTTGTTTTTTATGTTGCAGGGCAAACTACTGCTGCTTTAAGTCCACCAGAGTCAACAAGCAAATGGAACTATGTTAATTCACTCTACATAAGAATGTCTGTTTATACCACCAAAGGGACTAAAAACCTCTCTTAAAATATTACATGAATATATGCTGAGCTTTCCCCTTGGTGTTCTTGAACTGCTTACTGTAGCCTAACATAAAGTTGGGATTGTCATAGAACTGCAGATCAGTTTCTGTCATTTTAAGATGAGAGGAGATAGATACGAGTGAAATAAACTACAGTTCCAGCATTTAAAAAGCCCAAGTGTGTAGGTCACTGCACATGGCAAGTCAGTAATTACTGCAGTGAAAACACCAGGACTGGGACTTCTCTACAAGTCCATAGGTTGTTGATAGCAAGTCATTTTTCAAAATGAAGAGAGAGCCTTGGTATTAATTTAGCTGGACTTCCTGCAAAGTGTATGGCTGGGGAAGTTAAACAAATAAACTACAAGATGCAGCAAGTATCAGAGGGTGAATTAATCAGCTAAGGATTTAAATTCCAAATATATTAGCATAACATGTACATTCGTTTAATATATATTGAAATAGAAATATGTGGACACAAATGTCCTAATTGTCTCCCTCCCTGAAGTGACAACCGTTAGACAGAATGCACAAATATATGAAACTGTATTAAGCTACTATCTGCCACATGGCATTGGTAGGGATTAGAAGAGAGAAATACATTTTTTGAAAAAACATAGACATACATCATAGTGGATATGAAAATGAATTATATTGCAGTTCTGTGTATCAAGGTTCAGACTGTCTTTTGTGATACCCAAGTGGCCCTATTTAATGACACGTAGAGCTGCATGAACAGATCTCCTAAGACGGAGCAGAGCTCAGCAAGGTTTTGCTGACAGTATCAGGATATGACTCTTCTACTTACTTTATTGATCCAGGGGAAGTGGCCTACCAAAGCCTTTTGTGTTTCTTTTAGATTTGCAAAATTACTATTCCTTAATCCTGTAGTTAGGTGTGTTTCAATGACAGAAAACAAGAAGCTGACTATATAAAATGCAGACTGTTTTGTTTATGGATTAATTCATTTAACATGCTCCTGGAAATTGCATGCAGGATTCTGATCTCACAGTGGTGGAAACTTGGAATTGTTACCCTTTAGCCAGTGTAATTAAACTGACATAAAGCTGGCATGCATAAGATGAATGATAGGGAAACCTTTTAATGTCTTTTGCGTAATGTATTTGCCCAGTGGTAACAGAACTTTAGGGTCATGTTCAGACCAGTGCATATTATGAATTGGTGTACAAATACCACATTGTTGAGGTTTCGTGAAAGGCAGCCTGGCAGGTTTTTTTGTTTGTTTTTGTTTTTTAACATGCTTGGTCAGGGTTTTGATTATGTGCTGGCACCTTTTGCATCATCTAAACAAAGGAAAAATAACTATTGAGATAACTTGCCTGATCCAGTGAAACGGTGCTGAGGATGCCTGCTGTACAGAGGTGTTTAATCTGTAAAGATCCATCAGGGACCTGGATGAAGGGATAGAGTCCACCTTCAGCAACTTTGCTGATGATACAAAGCTGGAAGGATTGGCTGACACACCTGAAGGTTGTGTTACTGTGCAACAAGACCGGGATAGACTGGAGAGCTGGGCAGGGACAAACTTGAAGAGGTTTAACAAGAGCACGTGTAGAGTCTTGCACCTGGGGAGGAATAGCTGCATGCATATGTAAAGGTTAGGGGACGAGGAGAGGAGCACTGTGGAGAAGGACCTGGAGGTCCTAGTGGACAACAGGTTGGCCATGAGCCAGCAGTGTGCCCTGGTGGCCAAGAAGACCAATGGTATCTTGGGGTACATTAAAAAGGGCATGGCCAGTGGGTCAAGGGAGGTGATACTCCCCCTCTACTCTGTACTGTTGAGGCCATGTTTAGAATACTGTGTACAGTTCTGAGCTCCCCACTTCAAAAAAGACAGGGATCTCCTAGAAGACGTCCAGTGGAGGGCCACAAAGATGACAAAGGGCCTGAAGCATCTCCTGTATCAGGAAAGGCTGAGCAACCTGGGTCTGTTCAGCCCAAGGAAAAGAAGACTGAGAGGGGATCTGAACAGTGTTGATAAATATCTAAGGAAATATGGGAGGCAAATGGATGAGGCCAGGCTCTTCTCAGTGGCATGTAGTGATAGGACAAGGAGCAGTGGCCTAAAACTGGAACATAGGAAGTTCCTTTCTAACACGTGGAAGAACTTCATTACAATAAGGGTGATGGAGCACTGGAACAGGTTGCCCATACAAATTGTGGGAGTCTCCTTCTATGGAGATACTGAAGACCTGTCTGGACTCCTACCTGTGTGACCTATTGTAAGGAACCTGCTTTAGCAGGGAGATTGGACTTGATGATCTCTTGAGGCCCCTTCCTCCCTGTGATTCTGTGAGATGGAGATTTATATGACACCTGTTTGGTCCATCAGTCCCAGGGATGGCTGGTTACCAGAGCAGATTGAAGTGGTCTCAGGACTGCTCTCAGCAGTGATTCTGGCTCACTCATAAGCTTGCAGTAGTACTCTGGTTATGACACTTCCGACAGAAGTGTCTTCTGTGCCCAGAGCTGAGAGGGGAGGCACTGATCTGCCTACTTTAGCTGTCCATGGTCCCAGGATGCTTTTTATAGGAGGGAATCCTTAGCTGGCAGTTAAAGCAGTCTGAGGGTCTTTTCACATAGCTTAGAGGCTGGTCTGGAGAGGGAGACCCTCCCTGGCAGAACAGCTTGTGTTACTTGGAAAGGAATTGGGTCTTTTACCTGCTCCTGTAACATCATTTCTAATTTTCTAATGATTCCAGCACTTCATTTGTTTGATTCTGTGGCACTGCAGTTCTCTAGTAGCACATGCAGTCAGATGGCCAATTCTCCTTTCATATACACTGAGGAATTCCTCTTAGATGTGTGAAGGTGCAGTAGACGTAAAAATGTGAAGTTCCATGAAGTGCCATCACGGGTAGAAGGTAGGATTCTGAACACACATGGTACAGGAGGCTGGGTGGGTGGAGACTGAAATAGCAGAGTAGAGCAGTTCCCACCAAGTGGCAAAGCACTGTCAGAAGTCAGCCTGCTGCTCTTGGCATAGATTAGCCAGCAGGGAAAATGGATTGTGTGGATGTCCCCAGTCAGGACATGAAAGTCTCAAAGGTGCTAATCAGTGCATATTGTGCTTGTAGACGACAGATGAGTAAATGGCACTAATTGTTTAAGACAGTATTGTCCAGGAAAACTGGCAGAGGAACTGCACACCAGCAACACTTTCTGTTCTCTCGGTCACCCTCCAGCTCCATGGTAGAGGGGAAGAGCAGTCTGTCCGGTTGCAAAAGAACCCAGGCCTGGCAGCAAAGGTGGGAAAACATCATCAAAGTGTTGCCAACACAGGATGCTGCACAGTGTTGTGCCAGTGGGGCTGCTGATAGCGTGTGGCTGCTCACTTGTCGTCAGTCAGAGTGTGACGTACTGGCCTGTAATCGTAATGTGATGACTTCTGCTCTTATCTCTCTGGTCAGAAGTCTGTATCTGGTGTTTTGATGAACTGTCCGTGCTGACACAGAGTCACTTTTTTTTCCTAGTTGCATTTTGTTTGCTTTAAAATGTTTGTTTTATTGAGCAAATTCCTGGCTAAAAATCCAATAGAAGGCAAAGGATAATTAGACAAAATACAAAGGTGACTTCATTTTGTGATGAATGAGTTCAGAAAAGAGAAGCAGGGGACAAATTAAAATATGCTTCTATACAAATGCTCTGTAATGTTTAGAAATAATGTAAAAATACTTGCAAAAAGAGCAAGTCTTTAGATTTCAAAACACTGAGTTTAGTCAACTGTAATTAAAAAGGACTAATCCCAGTGTAAGAATTAAACATGCACACATCATTAGGCCTTATCTGATGACTGTTAGTAGGATGGTAAACATAACTATTTGAATGTAATTATGGGTATCATTAAGTGAATCATAAGTAATCTCTGTATATTTGTAGTTAGTTTTAGTTTGGTTAAAATAGTAGGGTCGTACACTATTGGCATCTGTTGCTCCTCAAAGTAACTACAGGAGTTTTAAGGCTGAGACTTCTTCAAGTACAGAATAATGGACAGACCCACAATCCTTTTACTGACTGTGCTTCATCTCAAAACCGTTTTTAACCCCAGCATGCAGGAATCTTATGCCACTGATACGTATGAACTTCCTTGTGATAGTTCATGCTGCATGTAAGCCAGTGTAACTGGGCTGCTGCCAAATGAAGTGATCGTGTTCCCCCAGCAATGGTTTCTCTCTGTCTCTGTTGCATCAGAGCTAATGTCAATAAGGGTACAGAGTAGGTCAGAACAAGGCAAAACTGTTCATCACCTGTGTCACCCCAGTGATCTGTTTATACTGATATAATAATGATTTCAGGGTGAAAATCAAATTGTACACAAACAATTGAGCATTCTTATGTATAGATGATTTTAGTGAAATTAGTGTCAGAAATCTATTTTAATGCACCAAATTTACAGTGTTTTATCTCCTGGAAAACTGCAAAGGTCTCAATAGAGAGAAATGGGATGTAATATGTCAGCATGTGTCTCATTTTTTTTTTTGATAATCAGAGTTTTTAGCTTGTCAGTCCACTGAAATGATAAACTTCCATTAAGCACTCACTTGTTCCTACTGAGCTTAGCAGCAGATTCCTACTGAACCTAGCCTCTGGTTCTTACACGATGTTTTGGTAAGTTGGAGGATTTGATCAAGTAGGTCTTGATTCATAAGAAAACAAGTAGGTTTTAGATTTTTTTTTTCTTTTCTTTCATAAATCCTAAACAAGTTACACTGCATTCCAGTAAGCCTGGCGTCCTTCATGAAGAAGTATTACGTACAGTATGCATGCAATTTTTAGATCAAAAGCAGTCTATCGTTCTACTAGCATCCTTTAACCTAGGATTCATAAAGCAAGGTGATGTGGTTTGTGCTGTCCTCACACTGAGCCACACTGCTATGATGTGGTTCAGACTATGAAAAATAAGTTAAAAACCAGCTATCTCACTTTATGATTTTTAATGAGACAATCACAGCAGCTAACTAACCAAATACCGATGAATATTTTATTTTAGTTCATTCACAGCTGCTAGTAAAAGTCTTGTGTTCATTAGTGCTTTTCTGTGCCGTCTTTCCACTTCTTGTACATGCTCCTCCTTTGTGAGTGTTGTCATCCTTTGCAGTGAATCATAGAATGGGCTGGGTTGGAAGGGACCTTAAAACCCACCCAGTTTTACCACCCCTGCCTTGAGCAGGGTTGCCACCCATCAGATCAAGTTGGTCAGGGCCCTGGGCAGCATGGTCTTGAACACCTCCAGGAATAGGATATCCAGAACTTCTCTGGGCATCCTGTTCCACTGCCTTACCACCCTCTGAGTGAAGAATTTCCTTTTATCATCTAACCTAAATTCTCCCTCTTTTATTTTAAAACCATTCTCCAGACGGGACCTCATGAGGGCAGACTGGATTTGCCACCACTTAGGCTGGAGCTGAACATTGTCCTTGGAGATTCGGAATGAGAGGGAAGGGAAAGACAAAATGAATGAGCTACCAGAATAACTTTGTCGCTTATTTACAAGACAATCTGAAAACCAAAACCAAATGATCTTAAAAGTGTGGTCTCCCTGGATATCTCTTATTCCAAGCAACAATATTCCTCTACTCTGGAATCAAATTCAGGATGGGATCTCATGTTCACATATCACTCTGAGTGTCTAAAATATGTAGCAGTGCATTTCAAATACTTGCCGTTCTGTTGTGTCCTGGTGGATGACAGGTTGGCCATGAGCCAGCAGTGTGCCCTCATGGCCAAAAAGGCCAATGGCATTCTGGGGTGCATTAAAAAGAGCGTGGCCAGCAGGTCGAGGGAGGTGATCCTCCCCCTCTACTCTGCCATGGTGAGGCCTCATCTGGAGTACTGTGTCCAGTTCTGGGCTCCTGAGTACAAAAAAGACAGGGATCTATTGGAAACAGTCCAGCGGAGGGCCATGAAGATGGAGAAGGGCCTGGAGCATCTCCCCTATCAAGAAAGGCTAAGTGAACTGGGTCTGTTTAGCCTTGAGAAAAGAAGACTGAGAGGGTACCTGATTCAGGTCTACATATATCTAAGGTGTGGGGGGCAAAGTGGCGAGGCCAGACTCTTTTCAGCAGTGTGTGGAGACAGGACAAGGGGAAACAGCCAGAAACTGGAGCATAGGAAGTTCCGCATGAATGTGCACAAGAACTTCTGCAGTGAGGGTGACGGAGCACTGGAACAGGCTGCCCAGGGGTGTTGTGGAGTCTCCTTCTCTGGAGATATTCAAGACCCACCTGGACACCTACCTGTGCAACCTGCTGTAGGAAACCTGCTTTGGCAGGGGGGTTGGACTCGATGATCTCTGGAGGTCCCTTCCAACCCCTACGATTCTGTGATTCTGTGATTCTTTCTAGCAGTAGTTTTGTGGAGCTGTTTAAATAGCTTACATTTTAATCCGCGGGTATTTAGAGGAAGGAGGAATCAGTGGTCAAAAAAAACCACCAGCTCATTAGTTTTACATAATAGCAAAATAATAAGTAGGTCAGTATCCTGTGCGTTATTTAACTAATAGAATAGTCTAATTGGTCTGAAGTTAATGTTTATATGGTGCTTTGAAGATGCAGTTTGTTGTATTGAACTAATGCAGTGTTCATACACTTCTACATTTAGCTGTACTCCCAAGGAAATTATTAACCTAGCACGAAATCCTTGAAGTTTACAATGCACAGTGAAAAGTAAAAGAGGTGGATTTGACTGACCAAGTGTCTCCGTATCTCTGAACTAGAAAATGGCAAAGAAATGGCTACATTTGAAGAATGACTTTCTTCCTGCTGAAGTAGGTAACTGAAAATGTCATTTGTGTCTGATTGTCAGCTATAATGGAAGTTTACGGCTTTACAGGCTGGGCCTGGTGGGGGCATTTAGCTTGCAGGTAATGAAAATTAGAGTGAAAAAAATCCCTGAACCAAACTGCAGTTTTTCTCCAGTGTTGTCTGATTCTGGAATGAGTCAGATATAATTCTAGGCTGGCTGACTAACATGATTGATGGAGCATAGCTTGAAGAGACCGGGTATGCCATGATTCCAAGTATGTTTGACAAGATGACTGAAAAATCTTGATGTTTATCTTTGCCCTCAAAGTCTGTGTTTTCCTTTCTGTCAACACCTGGCAGGTTAAGTTGCTAGAGCAAGCCCATTCAGGACTGCTGCTGTAGCAGCCTGTCCTGGCTTCCCTTCAGAGACTTCATAGAGTTCATAGAATCATTAAGGTAGGAAAAGATCTCAAAGATCATGAAGTCTGACCACCAACCCATCACCACCATGCCCACAGCACAAAGCAATGCAGGACAGATGTTGCTAGCAATCAGAATCTTTGCCACAGAAGGAGAAGCTTATCTTCCCAGCCTCTTGTGTCAGTAAGCAGTGTGGGTGATGTCTTGCAAACACTTGCATGTTCTGTGGCAAACATGAAGCAAACAGACATTCTTGGATCTACAGCAGACATAAAATCCTCTCCAGCCTCCCCCACACACACTCAGCTGAGTGCATGACTTCTGCCTCAAGTCTTACCACTCCTACTGAAGCAGTTGTCATCAGCTGGTGGTCAGTGGAATCCACATCTATCCACATCTGGAGGACCTTACCTTGAACATAAACAACCTTTTTCCTCCCAGTACTTCTTTACATGTCCCAGTCTGGTTCTTTGGAAAATCTCTTCTTTCAGATTTTTGCTAGTATAAGATTGTGCTGTGATCCTACAAATCTTTCTCTTTCTTCCTCCGCTAGAACTGGACTCCTGGAAGGTCCAACACAAGGCTGGGCTTCTGAGGTACTCTTCATATTTTTCTAGATCTCTCCTCACTAAACTCTGCTTTCTGTTTTTTGCTGAGTAGGACAGGTAGCTAGCTCTCATTTCCAGCTTTTCAAGAAAGCCTCATCTCCATTGGAGTAGGAACTGGCTGAAACTGTTATCCATGCACAGAGAAAATTCCCTGACTGCAGTGACCAAAATGGGATGAGTACAGGGACTGCTAATAGAATATGCAATCCGACATCTCCGCCATCTTAATCTTCTCCTGACTGACTGATCATCACTGCTGGTCCTTCTACCCTCCACTTAGTTCAGCGTCCCATTTTTACAATTCAGATCCCTGTATATTAGGAGGAACCACAGCCTGAATCTTCTGACATAAATGAGTTATACGTAATTAGAACAACTGGGAAGGATAAGCGAGGATACCTACCTTACTCCATAACCTTCCATCTTTCTTGTTCCTCTGCTTCCTGAACATCTGTGGCTGCTTGTATAGCTTTGATGTAAAGATGTTCTGCTTCTAGTAATGGTAGTAATTGGTTAGTTATTATACTGTTCTTATTTTCTGTTTGATGAGATCTTCTAGTGGCATGTCGTGGTAGGGCATGTCCACTCACTATCACCTGTCACACACACTGTCCTATCCAGGGATAAAACCATATGCAAGACAGTCATATGCATTCCTTGCATAAACTTTCATATGTCCAATGGTATATGCCTACACTCAAAAAAGTTCGTATCTGAGAAAATAGGAATGAAAAAGAGTGCCTTTCACAAGGAAACTCTTTTAATTGTCCTTGTTTTTGCAGAAAACGTAATTCTGTTTCTTCAGGCCCTGAAAAAGTTCTGTCAGTTACAAATGTGAACTTACAAGCAGCTCTGGGATTCCTGAGTTACTGAATTTAGATTTCTCCTTGGATCTGCTGAGAGCCTTTGAGATTTTCTCAGACGAGCTTTTTAGCATTTTCAAGACTTAAAAACTGGCTCACAGTGAGAAACAAATTCCACAGTTCACATGCTAAGCATCCGCCAACTCCATATTCACATTTTTTCTGCAGCATTTTATGTAATCTCCTGACTAAGTGTTGATCATTGTTCCTCCTTCCATCCTCCACATGGTGTAGTGTCCCACGTGCTGCTGGAATGTTGTGTGGCAACTGATACAAAGGCTTCTATTGTATGAAGCTGGGGAAACTAGCATCTCTTGCTGGACAATATGCTGCTGAGAGGTTATTAAGATAGCTTGAAACATCTACTAAATGAAAAAAAAATGAACAGAGGATTCATGACTGAAACAAATTTCCAAAGAGACATTAGTTATATTTATTATACTCTTAAGGATTGAACTATGTCTGAAACATTAAGACCAAAGCAATAATGGGCATCTGACTACTTTTACAAAGTTATGGCTGTTTTCTAAAACACATAAGTAAAAATTAATACAGCTATTATCTGGGTGGAGAGGGACGATACACAGTGAAATGAAATTACAATGCGCAGGAGGGTCACAGCTGTGCAGATGGGCCCACGCTGTTCTGCATCGTGCTAATAGGGAGCTACAGCCCCTTTACTGCCCCATTGTCAGGAGATCCGCTCTTGTTTAGGCACGGGACCCGTGGGATTTAAGTGTAACTCTGACATGGAGGATGGAACAGGTCTTACAGATCAGAATTCAAAAACTGAGCATGATCACACACACTTCCCAGCCAGGGAAATTTCTGCAAGGTTAACCCTGTGCTTTGGTAGGCTACTACTGTGCTTTGGTAGGTCACTGCTGTTTTCTGCAAAACAGGGTGATGCAAGTTCCTGGCCGCACCCACATAATGAAAATCCAGTGAAACTTTTCCTCTGTGTTGAAACACGGACGTGGAGAAACCTTTCCAGGCCTGGGAGGGTGGGGTGTGGGGCTGCGCTGCGTGCCGCAGGTAGGCCAAGTTCACAGAATTCTTTTACGATTTGCTGTTCTCCCCTCCCACAAGTACAAACCAACCCAGATTACACTGCTGCTTTGATCTTCCTCGTTCTTTCTTATGCATGTTGAGTAGATTAAGTGTGACTTCAACAAAGAAAAAAGAAATAGCAATCCATGCCTTTTGTATAAATGTGCAAATGTATTACACCAAGACAATTATAGAACAACGCCTTCCAACATAACCAGAAGCTGATTGCTCTCCCTGTGACACATTTGCCGTTTTCATCATCACACAGTGTCAAATTACTTCTCTTTACAACTGTTTCATGTGGTTGAACTACAACCAAAATGTACCATTGAAGACTGTATATGAAATTAAGTAGAGGTGCCTGTATATTCCTGTGGCTGCAGTCAAGAACGTGGAACCCCATTGCTTTTGGTGTTAAGTACTTTTTTTTATTTTTAAGGTGCATGACTACATTAAAGACAGTGAAAGAAGTGAATCTGCTTCATGCCCAGGTGAGATTGCTTGGGATGCTTGAAATAAATATATTCCTAATGAGATATATTTATTTTGTAATCTTTTTAATTGGAATTATTGTTTAAAATTTTATACTTACCACGAGTATCTGCATATTATGTGCATTCTACTCCTGATGCCAGCAGGAAGTTAATGCTTGCATGGTGGTGACAATCTACAGAATGCAGGAGATCATGAAGCCCCAGCTCTCTCAGAGCAGGATGGAAACCGAAGTATTCCTGGTATGATGTAGGAAGATCTTATGCAGCTGACTTGTTTGTCTACAAGCAGATGTAGCAGAAGGTTGGTGTGGCTGAACAGGGGCTGTTCCTTGTGTATTTCCAAAGCAAAAAGGTAGAAAAGAGGAGGTGGAAGCAGGGGTGGGCAGCAGTAGAATAATTTTGAAATGCTACTTCAGTATATAGGGCAGCATTAGGAAATTCAAAGCTTAAATGAAGTTGAGACTTGCATAGGTGAGGACAACAAGAACAACTTCTACCACTGTATCAATCAGAAAAGGCTGGGCAAAGAAAATCATTCAGAGAATGATTAGCAATAGCTGATGGCTGAGTAAGGGATTTTTTGTGAGAGTTTGATCATGGATCAGAAAACTCCATGGGACCAGACAGAACGCATCCAAGGTCCTGAGGAAAAAGGTTGCAAGGCCACTCTAACTTGGAAAGGTTATGGTGAACACAGAAGTTTCCTAATATCTGGAATAGGCAAATGTTGCTTCCTTCTTCACAAACACCGAAAGATAACCCGGGGAGCTTTAAAATCATCAGCATCACATTGGTCCCTATGGAACTTTGAGTAGTCCTCTTGGAGCATATAAATGAGAAGAAGCTGACTGGGAACAACCAGTGTGGATTTTCTAAGGGTAAATCATGCCTGACCAGCCAGGTTGCTTTCTTCAGAAACATAAAGTGACTGGATCTGTGGATGAGGGGAAGCAGTGGATGTCATTTATCTCAACTTTAGCAAGGCTTTTGACACTGTCTCCAACAATATTTTTATATCCGATTTTGGACATTGCGGTCTATACACTGGAACTGTCATGTTTAACATGTCTCAGTTAGCTGGAGGAGTGACCAAGTCCAGTTTCATAGGTTTCATATGCCACCAAATTGGAGGGAACAGCCAAAACACTCACAGGCAGGACTGCCATGCAAAGGAAGCCAGGTTGGCTGGAAGGTTGGACTGACAGGAACCTTATGGAACCCAGCAAGGACAAATGCAAGGTTTCCTGCAGCTAGGAAGGCGGAACTCTAGGCTGATACAGCTGAGTGTCTTTGATGATGATGACAGTGCTGACTGTCTTTACTGAGAAGTCCTTTGGGAAATCTGGCAGACAGTACTGCCCATCACACAGAATGGGACCTGGCAGCAGATAAGGCCCACAGCACTCTTGACTGTGCGAACAGGGCACTGCTAGATCGAAGAGGGGATTTTCCTCCCAGTCATCGCTTATTAGACCACATCTAGCCCCTGTGACCTTTTAAGCAACCCCATTCAGAAGAGGCGTGGGAAACTGTGGCATTTTCTGCTGAGGATAGCGAGGAGAAAGTAAGAGAAGTGGCTTTATTCAGCCTGTAGAAGTCGCTTTGCATGAACCTGGTGGCTGCCTGCTGGGACCTATAGGAGAGTCTTTGAGAAAATAAAGCAAGGCTCTACACAGTGTCTGGTGTAAGTACAAATAACAGAGGGTATCAGCTGAAACAAGGAAGGTTCAGACTGGGTATGAGGAAAAGAAAAACATGGGAAAAGCATAATATTGGGATTAGGTAAAATGGTTTAGGTACCCTGCTCCAACAGACCACAAATCCTGAATAGTCAGACACCATTTCCTGTGCTCCTGGATCCATCCACTTCATGTAGAAACCTAAGAACCTTTACCCACCACAGTGAATTTCCATTGGCTAGCAATGAAGTCTGTGACATAGCCCAAATTCTTAATTATAACAGGCATATTTTTCCTGCAAAACACAGCTATAATCCTTGAGTTAGTGCAAGCTTAAGCTTGTGTCTGCTTGGTACAGTGCTATATGGACTTACCTGCCAGGTTTCCTGTATGGTGCAGTGTCTTATTTGGCTTGGCCTTTGAGCTAGACTTCTTGGCAAAATTAGCTGCGACCCAGTGCTGCAGGAATGGTTTGCACAAGCACATGACCTTGCGTATGCCTTGCTAGTTTGAAAATCTGTGCTGTTTTCCTCTGCTGTCCCTCTTCTGTAGTTAGCAAAGAAACAGCCAGCCACGGTCTACTTGCCCAATGAAAGCACAGTGGCTAGAAGGGTTGTTTTTGTTTATTTTTTCTATTTAAGAAAGAGTGAACCTGGTGTGGTGGGTGAGGTGGAGGCTGGAGGCTACAGGCGGTAGCAGCCTTTCTACTGCAGAAACCCAACCCAAGTTCCTTACTCACTTCCCTCAACCATGTGACAGTCATTCCTTCCATGTGTGCAGCATGGTCCTGCGTTTCTTGTAACTTACTGTCTGCTAGAATGGTAGATGGAATCCAGCTGCCTTTATTGCTTTGATTGTAGCTTCAATCTAGACACATGTTCTTTGATTTTGTATGTGAAGGAGACTGCCTGGTCAAGTCTTAGAAACTTGATCCTGCAGCAGAGTATTTCTGCTTCTGTACCTTCTCCTAGCTTTAAGGTTCCTCCTGAAGAACAGGAAAATGGCCAACTAATGATGATTGTCAGCATAAAAGGAACATCTGGATTTTGTCAGACAGTGATCCCAATATGACCAATATGAATGTAGACACCCTCCCCCCATCTGGCAAACATGTTTTGGTAACGTTTTGGGTCATAGGTAAGGATGGGGAGGGTGAGAAGGTGAGTATTAGTGTGATTGTGCCTACCCACTGGAATGTTAGTGTGCCATTTCTGTGAGCGTCTGGACCTGACCTTGCAAAAGGCACTACTTTTCCTCAAGAAACTTTTTCCATTAATTCTTTATCATTATTCATTAATGATTCTAAAGCCCTAATAATTTAACAAGTTTATTAAAGTAGATCCTAAAAAGCATGATTCTCCTTGATGTTGGAGAGTATAAATTCTCAGGAAGGGAACAATTCAGGGTGAGGTACATTGTGCTAAGCAAACTTGTTCACCTAAGTATGCTCATAGCATAGTTGGGGAGCAATGAAAATATATGTGGTCCCATACCTGCATGCTTGGGACTGAATAGTTTCCTGGAGGGTGTGTAGCAACACAGGTAATTTACTGCTGGTAGCAACAAATGGTTTTCTGGAAGAACAAGTAGCCGATAAACTGGCTTCAAAAAGTAGCTCTGAGTCACAGTCTCCTGGGATGCTCTGGTGTTGGCCATTGCTCAGAGATGAGCTTGAAGGCAAACTACCAGCTGGAAAATGGTATTCAGGATTTTACTCAAGAGCAGGCTGACTAAGTGTGACAGCTGCCTTGTTGTCTTTGCAATGCTGTACACAGCTGCAGAAGGGAGACTTATAGCTGACCCTCTGCATTGCTCACTGATGGTACTGCCTTCATGTCCAGCTCTTCATATCCAGAGGAACATTTTGCAACCAATGCTGAGGGTGACCTGCAATGTGTGTTGGCTGCGCTATGACTAGCGCCCAGTGTTCTCAGCTTCCAGATAGCCTTTTTTCCTTTTTAGTCCCTAGTGGGGGAGAAAATCTGCAGACTTCCTTGTAGAGAACCTAGAGTCTTTACTAGCACCTCCTGCTGTGAGGGAAGGTGAGACTTCTAAGCAACATGAGGAAAGGCTAGAATAAACAGGCTCACTTCTGAAGGTAAAACAGATGCTGTGTCTCAGGAGCATCCTGAACTTCAGAATAGTCCTGGCAATGGTGTTTTAGAAGCCATGTGAATGTGAGCTCTTCCACTGTATGCAGGAATGTGCTCCTTTGGTACTAGCAATGAAATGAAAATCTGATCTAGTATGGACATGCTGACATGGATAACTGAGGAGCCAGGCTCTGACAGCAAATTGTGCACTGTTTGTTTACAGCCTACAGCAGTGGCTTTGCTTCCTTTGTACTGTTTTCTTTATGCTGGACTTTTCTAGGTTCTTGCACAGCTTTTTGGAGGCATCAGAGGCTAGAACTGTTCCTTCCACAGGTTGCAGGCAAGCTGTGCAGACCTGCAGAAGCGCCACTGCTTTGTTCCTCACACCTCCGCCAACCAAATGGGTGATTGAGTGAGAAGCAGAGATAAGTGAGTCCTCCACTGCATTAGTGAAATCATGTTTGCCTCTATGTGCTCTAAATTTTCCCAACCACCCTCAATTATACATAAAAATGAAATAAAAATTCACAGCCCCCTGCAGACCTGAGCTGGCTTTATGGTCACTACCATGTCGCATTAGTTACTCTGGGTTAACCCAGTGAATACTGGATTGAGCCCTATGGTTGTTTGTCTGCATTCCCTACAGTGGATGAATGAGGAGGGGTTATTGTGTGTACAGCAGGTGCCAGACATCTTTTGTGGCACATTTATTTTCTCTTCTTGAGGAACTCACAGATGAAGTAGATAGTGACTTGACATTCAGAGTCATTCCACTCTCCTGTGCTGAGCATTTCCACGCAGTCCTCGTGGCCTGTGGAGTCATGAGGCTCCCCATCCTTCCAGTTACTGTAGTTCTGCAGCGGGCTGCTGTCTGCATATACAAACTGCCCTTCCTTTTCCATGTCATTTATCCCGATGAACGCTCGGAAAAGGCCACTTGAGGAGATATAGTCAGCAAGAAGGGCGTTGGTCACCTCATCTTTAGGCATGGCCAGTGTTCCTCCTCTGTCCCTGCAGTGCATCAGGGCTTCTCTGTAATTCTTCTCTTCTTTGACAATATAGTAGAATTTTTCATCCGTCTCCCTGATGCCTGCTATAACTTTAAAGGGGAAGAAAAAAGTTTTAATGGCATTTCAGTAGCTATTGAAGGTTCTTCTGTTCCACTATGACAACAAGACGGTTTTTACATTAGCGTTAATGAAAGGGAGATAGGGAACTTGTTCCCACCACTGAATTTAGGTGAACAATAAAGACATGATCAGAGACTGATGCTGCCAGTAGGAATGACAAGAACCGTACACACATTCAGACCTGACTGGCATGTGTCTCCCATGACTGTTTTGTACTGGACTTGAAGTTACCAAATCAAGGCATGCTGATTGGAAAAGTAGCAGTAAATAACTCTGGATCACCCTGGTTGCTTTGTATACTATCGCCATATTGTGTTCTAGATTGTGAGAGTGCTGTGGGATAGGAACGCAGGGGAATTGAATAGTTTGGGCCTTTCCCATGTAGAGGAAAGTCAAAGAGACTGCTAAAATAAGTCATTTTAAATAGAGCCTGATGTTCACAGCTGATGTAGCCACTAAGGGACATTGAACAGGAAGGAAAGTGTGGCTGCTCAGCAGCTTTAAAAGGCAGATTTCTCAGGCAGCAGGTATCCTAGTGAATTAAGCAGTGCCAAGAAGCATTCCTGGGTAGCTGGTGCCAGTTTGTCCCTGCTCTTGGATTGCTGGAGTGGTCCTGGTCACAGCTTTGGCCTCAGGCAAATAACAATCCCTGAATTCTGGAGCTACTCCAGAAACAGTCAGGGAGTTAGCAGAGGACCATTCAGTTCTCTAGGATTTAGCAATACAGATGAGAGTGTGGTAGTTGCCCATGGTGCCAGAGAATGGCCTCAGACACATTTAGTTTACAGATCAGACTGAGTCCTAGAAGTGGTTGTAGAGCCTTCCCAAAATCTCTGCTACACCAGGAAATGTTCTTCTTTCCTTTCAGGTGGGGCATTTTGCATTGTCCTGCTGACAGCACTGCCTATAGCCATGATTTGTTATAACCCATGTCTTTGGGGTGTTGGTATCTCCCTTATTACAGAGAAAGATGCTTTCAGTGAAGGGAGGCATGAAAGGAGCACCATGAATGAACGCAGCTCTTCTGTGCAGCAGCAGCAGCAGCAAGATGAAGAGGTTTCTAGAGCTTTTTCTGGCTCTATGGAGCAGATTGGCACAACCTTTTCCCTTTTGTTGTGTGAATGGCCACTGAGTCTGAGGGTGAGCAGTCTGGCAGTGCAGAGGCAGTTAGCAAGCTGTGCCTTGTTCTTTCATGATTATTTCTGTTGTGCTGTTGATCACTGCTGTACTGTAGTTGCTTTCACCAACTGCTTATATTCCTACAGGTGCCAGACTATCTCTTTTTCTGTATGTTTTTGGAGTGCCTCACACAGTGGGGCCCTCTGTCTTGGCCTGTATGCTGCTGTAGAACAGCAGTAGTGGGAGAATAGCTGTGATAAATGTTATAAGAGCCAAATAAATCACATCAAATACATAATGATCCTTACCATTCTTTACAAACTTGATGGATGTGTTAAGCCGAGCAACATTGATATTCAGTTGTCCAACAACTCTGCGGTACCTTCCACAGTCACAGACTGTGCCTGTTACAATACAAACGACAGAGGATTTGTCTATTGAGAAATACATATTTTTTGCAGATGAAAGGGTTTGCCATCTTCCTTCCACCCGTATCAGTGTAGCATTTACACATTCTCTGCCCTTCTTATCATCATGTCCATCTGATTGTGGATGTGTCATTTACCTTGATGATGTCACTGTTACATCTAAATGATAAAGGTATCATAGAGTCATCATAGAATCATAGAATGGCTTGGGCTGAAAAGGACCACAATGATCATCTAGTTTCAACCTCCCTGCTATGTGCAGGGTGGCCAACCAGCAGACCAGGCTGCCCAGAGCCACATCCAGCCTGGCCTTGAATGCCTCCAAGGATGGGGCATCCACAACATCCTTGGGCAACCTGTTCCAGCGTGTCACCACCCTCTGTGTGAAAAACTTCCTCCTAATATCTAACCTAAACCTCCCCTGTCTCAATTTAAAACCATTCTCCTTTGTCCTATCACTATCCACGCTTGTAAGCGGTCATTCCCATTCCTGTTTATACTCTTCCTTCAAATATTGGAAGGCCACAATGAGGTCTCCCCAGAGCCTTCTCTTCTCCAAGACAGATAAACAAGCCCAGTTCCCTCAACCTTTCCTCATAGGAGAGGTGCTCCAGCCCTCTGATCATCTTAGTGGCCCTCCTCTGGACCCGCTCCAAGAGCTCCACGTCCTTCCTGTATTGGGGGCCCCAGGCCTAGATTCAGTACTGCAGACGGGGCCTCACAAGAGCTGAGTAGAGGGGGACAATCACGTCCCTCTCCCTGCTGGCCACTCCTCTTTTAATGCAACCCAGAACACAGTTGGCCTTCTGGGCCGCAAGCGCACACTGCTGGCTCATGTCCAGCTTCTCATCCACCAGGACCCCCCCAAGTCCTTCTCTATCCTTCGGCATCTTTGCATCCACAAACAGCACAGATTCCATAGACTTCTGATAGAAACAACATCACCACTGTTTTCTCAGTGAAAGAATATTCGAAGTATGCATTGAGGTGGTACTGGGAAAACCTCAGTGGATGGACCATGTTAGCTGCATGCAGCTGTGATGCTGCAGATATACTTGATGCCAACTCAAGTAATCAGTAGCTGTCAAACATTGAAATCTCAGTTGTATTTTTGGTTGTTAAACTGAAATTTGACTTGATATAGGTTTTGTTTCTTCCTCTCTAATTCTCAGGAAGAAAACAGGTTGCTGATGGTTTCTCACTAAAAACCAATCTGATGAACCATATGGAATGCCTTAAAAATGAACACTGAAGGTGGGAAAATACCCATGGTTATTAGGACTGAGAGGAAGCTTCTGGGTGATCAAATCCAGATTCTCCTCCTGTAAGCCAATGTGTTGTATTCATTTGACAACAAATCATGCTCTTTCTGAAACCATATGTATTTTTGTCTCGGTGCTTCTAAGAGAAGACTATTAAAGGAGCTCATTCCTTTGGTATTCAGAAACCTTCCAGTTTTCAGTATTGAACTTCTCCTGACCTGTTGATGCATTAAGTCTTATGTTATCCACCATTGCCCATTAATTTATATAGTTTCTTCCTATGCTGTGTAGCATCGCCATCAGTCATGTCGCTAGCCTTCATTTTGTTAAACAAAACTTTTCACGCTCTTCCTGTTTGTTTCACCCATTCTGAAGTTTGTCCATTGGCCGCAACATTTTGTAAAACTCTAGGCAAACCAACCCTGAAACTGAAGACCCAGCATAAGCAAACTCAGGCATTCTTCAGAGAAAGATGCCCAGCATACCTGCTTTTCCTTTTTTTCCAGACACCCCTGCTATGCCTTTGGCTCCTTTGTCACCTGGATAAAGAGGAAAATATATTCTCAGATGGTGCATATGTCAGGGAAGCACATGTGAAAAACCTGTTGAATAGTATATTAGTGGTGTGCTTCTAATAGGAAGGCCTAATGTACTGTACTGGCCAATGTGCCAAGTCAAACAAGCCGTGATTAATGCTGGTGAATGAAAATAAGGAGAAGCCTTTAATAACTAACTCGCCGATAACACAGGCATGTTGTGTGCTGCTGGTTCCTGGTACTGCTTTAAATATAAACTGCACCATGATCCCAAGAAGCTGCAAGCACTCAGGAATCTGCAGCAGGTGAGACCTGTCCACTCGCTGCCTTGCAGGACCTTCCTGGGTTTGTTAGCTTCATGTCAGGACAAGGCAACAGATGAGGCCGGTGGGCACCCAAGCTCAGAATTCATGCGCACAGCAGGATGTGTTTGTGGGCAGCAGTTAGCACCTGCACAAAATGAGGTCACTAGGGAGCAGTGTTTCATTTCAGATATAGTTTATGGAAAGATGATTTATTTTCCTCTTGCTTTCCTCTAGTTCTGCACATCGTAAAAAAAAAGGTAGAATTGCTTCTCCAAATGCCATGCTAATATCTAAATACAGGTGACGGGCCTGTTTTTTAATGATCTCAGCTATAATTTGACAGCTGTCAAAAGTCTCAGCTGTGTGGCTCAAGAGCAGATGGACTCTGTCTGAAATTAATGTCAGCTCTTCTTTTATAAATTAAAACCTTCAGAGGCCAACTAATGTTAATACATGCGTTGATAGCTATGTTTCGATGTGATTATTCTTTTATATGGTCCTATTTTTTAAAGAAAGAAATCAGTAGCTGATTGGCATTTCAGTTAGCATTGTTTGGCACCCTGCCAACTTATATGCTGAAATTTCAGGGTTGCTTCCTGAAGAACTAGAGTGCTTAATGGCGAGTTTAAAAGAGTGACTTGGTGGCCTTTGCTTCTGCACATATAAAAGGAAATGAGAGAAAAAGACCCATGTAGAAAGGGCCAATAATTGCACAGTCAGGTTGACAGACAGCTTGATTTAAAGGCTTAGAGCATTGGTTTACTTTCAGATAAACAATTTGTGGGATTCTTATATTCTAGTTTCCCTCGGTGACTGAAAACATTTTAGGAGATACAGCTATCTGCGTCTTCAGTTGTCTAGGTGTTTTGAAAATGAATCCCCCAGGCCAAATGCTTTTGTTCTTCTCTGATAGTGGGGTTGGCTGGAGGCCATCAGAGGTTTATTAAAAGGCACTGGTGTGAGAAGCTCCCACGATAGGTTGTTCCACCCACTCACCCACATGGCTGGATCAATTGCTTGGTTAGAGACCAGAGAGTTCCCCTTAGGATAGTGGATCCCTGGTGAGTTGCTAAGGCAGATCTCACTGTGGCAGAAGTAATACTCCTTCTTCTTCAGCTCTAAAAGGAATGCCTAATCTCTTCAGGATGTTAGAGCAATAATTTCATGGAATGATTACCCAAGTAGAATTGGAGTCTACCTTCATTTGCATGGAGTAGTTGTTCTTTGTTATGTAAATTCTCTCTTAGAACTCTTAAAATCTTCTCCTTACCTGTTATCCTGCACACTTCTTGCTTGTATGTCCCACACAGTGCAGGTGTGGCATCCTGAGCAGCAGCAGAGTATTGGCTCAGGTCCTTCAACATTGGATGCAGGGGCACAAATCTGGCTTTCTCTTTTTGAGGTATCAGGGGATTTGTGCTATTCATTTCACCAGGCCCAGATTTCCCCCTTTCTCTTTTATTATCTCCAAGGACTGATTTCTTGACTTATCGAGCAAACTATTTTTAGCCAAGTAAGTGATATATTGCATATGGAAAACATAAATATTTCAGTTAGCTCTAATCACTGATCTTTCTACGTAATTTTCTTCGGTGAGCACCAGCTGCAGCCAGGATTTGATGATACTCCATACCTGGAACTCACACAAAACACATATTTACCTTGAAGAAAAAACACAAGAAAATTCCCAGGCCAGGGCTTACCTTTTCCTCCAATCGGACCGATTTTCCCAAGCATTCCCTGGTCACCGACATCCCCCACAGTTCCTTTGTTTCCTGATGGAAGAAATTTGAGGAAGAGTATGGATGACTGCTGTCATTCCTTCCCCAAGATGCAACCCCTCTACTGCTACTGTTTTTCCTGAGCATGGCAAGTCCCAGTGTAAGACAGACTCAGCAAATATGCTCATGTGAGTATATAAAAGAACACATTGCAAGCTTTACAGCTTTAGCTTTTATTTAGACTTACTTGTACCAATCTGGGCTGCTGAGGCTCTTCTGTAAGCCACAGGGCTGCTGGCAGCCCCACTCTTCTGGCAGGGAACAGCAAAGTGACTTGAGTGCCAGAAAACAGCACTTAAGCCAAGTCTGCTGTGGCTGCATGCAGCTCAGGTCACAGCTGCTGGGGGACCAGTGGGACTCTGCAAGGCAGCTTAATAAAACTGCCTGTTCATCTGCCAGAAACTTCATATTTTCATATAGAAAATACAAACTAAAACTGCTAGTGAGTATTCAGATATTGATTTTACTTCACAACTAAACTATACCAACAGCAACTTGCTTAGGAAGTGTGCCTCTTTTCTGTTTTGTTTTACTTTATTACTATTTCTCTGCTGAACAGAAAAGCCTTTGCTTTGTTCTGGAGGTAAAGTTCTCATGGCTTTGCTGGGAATCCGTCTGGAAGCAGAAATGCATGTAGGGAGCTGGTGCTTGCACTGTGCTTGCTTCCCAGTCCTTGGAGCATGAAAATACTGGGTGCCTTTCTGTCTGGTTTAAGTTCTGAAGTAGCTGGGTGATAGTAAGAGCCCAGCTTAGGAAATCTCAGTTTTCACACTGCAGATAACATCACTAAGATGCTTTTTAAGTGTTTGTTGGGTTTTTGTTTTTGTTTTTAACCTGATCTACTTGAATCTTACCTGATCTATTTAAAGTAAGATGCAAAGTCCTCTGAGTGCATTTAAAAATAAAATAAAATAAAAATTATTATGACAGTAATAACAGGACAATTTTAAAGATTCTATACAAGTGAAAACCTTCATGATTACTCTTAGAATATTAGACCACTGTCAAGGAAGAAAGAATGTGGATATGCATTATCCACACTACTGGCACCTTAAGCATTGGAGTTAATACATGCAAACAAGGCTGATGCTGTCTTGTCTGGTGGAGCAGAGTGCTGTGCTCAGTTAACTGGGAAGGTATGAGATTTGTTTAATAGAGCTGAGTCCTGAGATGCTTATGCTCCTTGCTCTCAGCTCTGATGTTCCTGCTTGATCACGGGAACTGTTTCTCAGTGTGTGCCTCAGTTTGTTTTTCTGTAAAAGAGGGACAGCTGAGACTGAGTTTTGCTGAGCATCCTGATTCAAAATTCAGTTTCACCCAAAAGATCATTTCACTAACATAACAGTAATCTTTCTGATTCTATGTATGATCTGGGAGGGTATCAGTCTTCTGGATCTCAATCATGGTCGGCACTTGAGAGAGCAGCAGTCAATGTGCTGGTTTATTATGTGACTATTTACATTTATTACCAGACTCTCATTATGTATTGGCAGGAATTGCACCAAGCTTTCAGAACATGGGTAGGTTCACTGATTAATGTTTGACAGGCATTGTGAAATCCACTGGAGCTAAAGGAATGAAAAGCATTAAACAGCACTGATAATAAATGCAGTTGTACATATTTCTTTACTATGAGAGTGGTGAGGTGCTGGAACAGGCTGCCGAGAGAGGCTGTGGATGCCCCGTCCCAGGACATGTTCAAGGCCAGGTTGGATGGGGCCCTGGGCAGCCTGGTCTGGTATTAAATGTGGAGGTTGGTGGCCCTGCCTGTGGCGGGGGGGTTGGAGCTTCATGATCCTTGTGGTCCCTTCCAACCCAGGCCATTCTGTGATTCTGTATTGATATTCATATACCAGTAATAGCCAACAAACTGTCATAAATACCTTTAGGTCCTTTTGGTCCAACTTTTCCTTGTTTGCCCACTTCTCCTCTATCTCCTTTTTCACCATCATCCCCTTTCACAGAAAAAAAACACAAAGCAAAACATCAAGATACATTTCACCCAGTGTAGTAAATGCAGCAATACATCCTCAAGAAGTCAAGTTTACAGTCACCTTTTTTTCACTACTGATTTCTTTTTATTTTATATTGAAGGCGCTGTAGCCACGGGATACATTTCCAAAGAAGAGCTGACAAATCTGACCATTAGGAAAAGCTAAAAATTTTTCCTTTTGGAGAAATTGTCCCAGTGTAAGAATTCTATAACACCAACGCCGACTCTTATCCTTTAAGGCCTAGTAGCTGTAAAGCAGATAAATAAACAGGTGTTTACCTATTGGGAAATCTGGGAGAAATGCCAGCGGAAGCAATTGGATTTTATTAATTGTTCCTCATGATTCTTTAGTTCAAGGTATTCAGATGCTATAAAACAGGAAGAATGTAAATATATTGCAGTAGTTCTTAACACGGACCATTGCATTCGGTACAGCAGAAGTCTTGCCTTCAGTTTTTTGACGGGTGGCATATGTTAATATAGCAAACATGTTCTGCGGTTACTCCAATGTTTTATTTTGAATTAGTCACTCACGGAGTATTTATAGGAGGGAAATTCACTGTGTTGCAGTAGTGCAGAGATTTCCCGAAATGAGATCAAGGTCCTATTACACAGGTTACTGTATATACCTATAGAAATTATTGAGCACCTTACAGTCTAAAAGAGCAAGCCTGCAACTAGGAATGAGAAAGAAATATCATCTACTTTAACACTGCATATAATTTTTTCTTGGATTTATGTGGGAAAACAGAAAATCAGAGGTACAACTGGGGATGATTTTTGTATCTTTGAATTCTTAGTTTTGATCCCAAGAACATCTTTCCTCTTTTCAGCATTACATGACAAGACCAATGACCTGTCTCACTGAGGACAGCATCTCCAACCCTAACAGAAGGCTTTCATGGAACTGAGTGTGTTGAGGGTGACTGTTCCCCATGAGCAGTGTCATTAGGGTTTACCTGGCTGAAGGACTGCATCCAGTCAACATGTGAAGAGACACTGCTTATTCTACCCTGCAAAGATTAGTTTTGTGCCTTTTAACCCCATTTATATTCTTTGTCTCTATAGCATCCTGTGTCAAAAAGGGGAGGGGGAGAAAGTAGCTTCGCATGGTTGCTTTCACATTAATTGCTTCATTGGGTATCCTCTTCATTCTTGTTTTGTGAAAAACATCACCCACTCATTCTTCATGTTCCTTGTGCTACTTTCGTAGCCAACAGGCAGCTTATCATGGGGCTGCTCCATGGGGTGATGAGAGATGAGAGGCAGTGGGTGTTAACTGCGGCATGTAAAACATAGTACTAGAACCTCTGCATGTTGGATATGGGGACTTGACTGAGTTTGTCCCTGTATGCTACAAAAAGCTTTAGTGTTGAGACCCTTTGGAGGAGATCAGGCTCACCACAGTGTGTCCTTGGGGGTAGTGAGCAGTCATCCAAACTGAAGGTGATGAAGAGCTGAACTGGAGGAGGAAACGCTCCTTAGAGGAAGGGACAAGGAAGACACGTGGCATGTTGTGTGTGCTGGTACACTCGGCTGCTTTGTTTTCAATACCAGCTGCCACAGGACAAAATTGGAAGGGAAAAGGTTATGAACAACCAACAAGAGAATTTTTAAATGTCTTTTTATTCTTACTAATTCTTCAAAGATACTTGAGAAATCCATGTATATTTCCAAAAGCCAAACTTGAAGCTGTGATGAAGCTGTAGGTCCGAGCCTCAAGCTGATGGAAAGATGCCTTCTTGTACTGAGTTATTGCCTAGAGGTCATCAAACAGCAGAGCCAGAGAATTTGCCATTTAATTTTGCTGTTGACCTCAATGCAAACATCATTTGTGACTGAGAAACTGAGCAATTGTCCTTTCCAAACCCAGCTATGAAGCCCTAGAGAAAACTGTAAGAGTCACTTCTCAGTAGGAGAGAAATTCAGAAAAGATTCCCAGAGGCTGACAAAGACCTTGTAAAACATGGTTCCAGGAAAAGGTTAAGAGCTGATGTGATCATAGTCTGCAAACCCATGTGGAGGGAGGGGAGGAAATGTGTGATAATAGAAAAGAATCAGGGTGTGATTCAAAGACTGGAAAAGCTGGATGAGTTCTGGCTAGAAAGGTAACACGAGGTTATTTAGGAAGTGGGCCGTGCTCTCCAGCAGGGGAGGCACACCTAAGAGGCTTTACTTCCAGTCCTTACCTATGCAATGAATTCCCTTATGTACATACAATATGCTGCAATTCTGGCTCTGGTGTAGAAACAGCCAAGAGAGTTTCTTTGGCCCGGGTCATGTGGGAGAGCAAACCAGATTCTTGTGAACCTTCCAAATTCCACCTGTCACCCTGGCAGTCCTCATCACCTGTCAGCCCAGCCAGTTACCTTCTGTGTGTCTGTTGGGTTAAGGGCTCTGCTGAGACTGTTGTTTTCTGCAGAAAGAAGGCCTCTGTGCAAGAAAGATGTTTTTATTTCTTTAATAATTTATTAAGAAATATTACTTAGACAGTTAATCTTAGAGCCCTGGAAAGAAAGTCAATATACCAGCACAGAAGCTGTGATTACTTTCCAAATGTGTTTTCTTTCAATCTCAGCTACAATACAGAGCCAAAAAAAAGCTGCAGTGGCTTTTTTTCTGAGAGACTTTGGAGCAAGTTTTGCACACATGAAGCTGCCAGAGATGAAGCTCAGTTCTTGCTTGTCAATCATTAGACTGAGAGCTGGCAGGTTAAAGGGGTAAAAGGTGTGGGAAAGTTTGCTCTGGACATTTTGAGAAATTATGAGTTCCCAGTTTTTGCTCAAGCCATGAGAAAAACTAAGGGACAGGGAAGGAGGATCTATCACCTGTTTCATCTTGGCATAAAGTGGCATACCATGCTCTGCCTTAGTTCTGATACTTCGGAAATGGAAATAATATTAATTTGCCTATTCGTAAGAGGAGAATCCTGCTTTTCCCCCAGTATCACATCTGGGTAAGGGTAGGCAAGTGTAGAAGCCAAGAATATTAATTAGTGGTACCGTTTCATTTTGTGTTTAATAATGAATTAAGTCCAATGCTTGACAATATGGTGTTACAATTATCAATCCACTGTGCCCAACTGTAGTTGTGTGATGTCAAATTTTGTCAAGCAATGTGAATTCTTGGGTTATGCTCCCCCCTTGTGGTTTTGCTATGATTAGCAAGGAGGTAGGAGTGACTGTGAAAGGTTGGTTGACCTTGTTTTGAAAGGGGTAGAGTTGGCTTTCTCTCTAATTTATAATAAACATCTTTCCTTTCCTTCTGGGACTTCATGTGGACAGCATTTCACTGTAATAGACACTTTTTAGGGTTTTTTAGGGTTTTGTTTGTTTGTTTGTTTGTTTATAATTTGACAGAAATCTGGATCTGACTCCTGGCTGTGCTCTGGACAGTGTGTTTGAGCTGTTGTACTGCTGTGCTTTGTGCTCTGTGATGAAATAGGGATAATTTTATAATAATAATTTTATAGGGGAAAAAAAGTTCTGATCCCGACCTCATATGTTTGTAATCTGTGCCTGGAATTTAAATTCTCATTTGTGCTGCTGTACATTTGGAGAAGTATCAGGTTACATTTTAACCCAATTAGCAAACTGTAACCTTAAAACTTTTACTGCAAGGATTTCAGATAATGCATTGCTTTAGCATCTGAAGCATGGATGGAGCACTTGTAGCAAATAGGTGAGGCAAGTCTGTCACTCTACTTTGTTCATATTCCTACAAGCTGATTAACTTCTATGTCACAGATTATAAATATCATAGAATCATAGAATCCTTAGAGTTGGAAGGGACCTTTAAATGTCATATAGTCCAACTCTCCTTCAATGAACAGGGACATGCACAGCTAGATCAGGTTGCTCAGAGCTCCATCCAGCCTGACCTTCAAAGTCTCAAGGGATGGGTCTTTCACCACCTCTCTGGGCAACCTGTTCCAGTGCTTCACCACCCTCACTGTAAAATATATTTTCTTTATATCTAACCAAAATCTATCCTCTTTAAGCTTGAAATCCTTGTTATATGACCACAGACACTGCCAAAGAGCCAATCCCCTTCTTTCCTGTAGCTCCTCTTTAGATACTGAAAGGCTGCTCTCAGGTCTCTCCGGAGCCTTTACTTGTCCAGGCTGAACAGCCCCAGCTCTCTCAGCCTGTCCTTATAGGAGAGGTGTTCCATCCCTTGGATCATTTTTATCACCCTCTTCTGGATGCGCTCCAACAGGTCTGTGTCTCTCCTGTACTGAGGACTGCACATCTGGATGCAATACTCCAGGTGAGACCTCACCAGCGCAGAGCAGAGGGGCAGGATCACCTCCCTTGTCCTGCTGGCCATGCTTCTTTTGATGCTGCCCAGGATACGTTTGGCGTTCTGGGCTGTGAGGGCACATTGCTGGCTCATATCCAGCTTGCCATCCACCAGTACCCCCAGATGCTTTTTGGCATGGCCGTGCTCTATCCTCAAGAAAATTATCTGTTGTCTGGTTTCTGTTCACAAATGGAGGAAGTATTCGTGTTAAACAGTTCACTTATGTTTAGTAGCTTCCCAAGTCTTGTGATCAAGGGCTGACCCTCCTTAGAGAATCAGGATGGATTATAGCGACCATACCTATCTGTGGATGCAGCCCAGTGACAGTGTGACAGCAATCCTGCCGGCTGTGTGGGGTCTAAAGCTGAAACTCCTGAGCTGGGTTCAGGCTTGTTGTCTCCAGGAGCACTCAAAACCCTTCAGCTTGGCTTAACTGAGAGTTTTTCTTGTATGCTGACAACTCACAGCCTGAGTTAGCTGCAGTTCCTCACTCCTGACCAAAAATACTCCATAGATGCTAGTGTTCTCTACAGTGAATCAATTAAAATGCATCCTGCGAAGCAGAAAGACCAAGCAGGCTGTATGGGTCTGTCTCAGGTTTAGTGCCCTATTCTTTGCCACCATCTGAATTCATTTAACACACATCACAGCTCCTGGTGCCTACCTCCATGCTCCAGGGCATACCCATCCCGTAAAATACCAGAAAATTGTCTTTCGGTGGGCTAAAGCCCAAATCTGAAAAAAACAGAGAAGTCCTGGGTCATGGCTGATATGCTGCAGGGAGAGAGGGTGGTTAACCTTGTTTTTTTGGGGCATGGCTGTTTTGCTCTACTTGCTTTGGATGCATTTAGCATTTCTAGGTGTTGAGTCCCACCACAGAGGCTTTATATGCAATCTGTCATGTGGCTGTACCCTGTGATCACGTTACAAGCTCTGCTGTTCTCCATGGTTCATGCCTGGAGTCCTGCTACAGGCACAGGGACCTTCTCCATCTCTGCAGACGCTGTGGAGAGGTGAGGTAATGCCACTGCCCTGAATGTTAAAATAACGGAGTAAGGACAAGTGTAATTCTGTAGCTTTGAAGCTTTTCCAGGAGTAACCGACTGCCTTGGAAAAGCTTTGTACTCATTAAGCCTCTGCGGCACCTGCATGCGTACAATCCATTTGAGAGGTTTGGTCACCAGAGGGAGTCACAGACTCTAAGAAATAAACAAATAAAACAGTTTGTCTTTCCATTGCATAAGTGTGTCACAGCTACGTCAGTGGAAAGCTTCAAGATTTCCTCTAATTTCACTTTCAGTGCCCTTTAGATCCTTAGCAAATTTCCCGTAGCTGTGGGGATTCCTGTTTCCAAGCTATATATGACAAGTGAGGACAGGATTTCTTGTGCTGTCTTGGAACTAAATGAAGTCATCTGGCTGGAGTCGATTTGACGCAACGTCCCTGCCTCATTCCTCTTCCCGTCAGCCCTCAGCACCTCGGTGCCTGCATACTTCCCTCCCACTCTGTCTGATTTTGAGCGCTCATCTCACCCTGCATTTAATGAATTACGGAAATGAAAAGGGAAACACTAATAATGCATATCATATCCATTTTTAGTGAGCTGAATTAGCTCAGTGAGAAGTCTGATGAATAAACAGTTGAGCCAGCACAAGGGAAAGGCAGAGCCCTATGGTCAGAGTGATGGCCATCCCTTTTTGGAAAAGAACCTGACTGACTCGTCCAGCACTCTTCCCCATGCTCTGCAGGAAACATGTAGTGCTCCACGGTTTGTACCAGGAGAAATATGAGTGTTTTGCTCACAGGTTCTTATCTTTTTTCACTCATCTCCACGTTAGACAATGGAGGCTCAGTCACCTTTCCTAGTGAAGTGGAAAGAATCTCAAGAATGAATTGGATTCTCTGCTCACTTTTCTGTTCTCTGCTTCTAAACATTCATTGACTTCTCTAGAAATAGACCCTCATTCTATTGCATTTCACGAGTCAGAATCAAACTCTTAGTAGCTCTGCTGACTTGTATTATTTGAAACTGTGGGACTTAGAGCATGAAGAAGATATATATTGTGTCCTTAATAACACAGTAATAATTTGTATTATTTCTGATTCTCCTTTCACTTGATTTGTCCCAATTTAAGGTTCTAAGCCGGATCCCCCGCTGTTATGATGTGATCTCTAAGACCCATGGACTACAGTGGTCTGAATGAGGAATCAAACCTACACGGGTAAGAAATACAAACCCAATATATTTTGAATTTGCATTTAAGTGCCTTCCTGCATGCTTTGTAGCTCGGGCTGAAAAACTTCAGAAACTTAGCATATGCTAAAATACATGAAGGTAAAAATGTGTGAAAAATAGAATTATGTGTTGATTATAAGGTGCTTTTCAGATCAAACATGAGGCGCTAAGAGGGAAGCTTAGTTATAGGTTTGAGCAGCCTATAGGATGTGGTAAGGCGTTTCTTATTTTTGGAAGGAAATGTGGATAGCAGCATATCTGGTTTCTGAGAGAGTTTTAGGTTTTCCAAGAGTGGAATTGCGTAAGAACAATTAAAGCTAAGAGATGGACAGCTATACAGGAGACCACAGTAAATGCTATTTTGAGGTGCTAGCCAATGTCATAGAGTTTATAAGCACCATTTGTCAAAAATAAGAGTAAGGAAACACTTTACATCTGAATTGCTATGGGAAACTCTCTGTATTCTTCAGTATTCATCTCATTCCAGTTTTTCAGCTTGGATCTTACTCAAGGCCTTTGAAGTCTTGTGTCTGGATTTCAAAGGAAATGAGCTGGGACTTGGGACAGATAGCAAGATCTAGAGTCAGACTTCAGGAACACTGAGCTTCCACAAGTCTACATGAAATCAACTGCAGTCTTGTTCCATGCTTCTGTGAAGCCATCCCTACTCTTCTTCTACCCCCGTGCCTACTTTTAATGAGTGTTTGGGAGTTGAAGTTTTGGACTCAGCAGTTTTCCTCACTAATATTGTTGATGACTGATTTATTCAGGCCAAAGCATGGACCAACAACTGGTGCTTTTTCTCTCATAGCATTAACTGCTGCTTCCCCATAGTTCTCCTCAAAGCAGCAGCCACCAAGCTATTTTGAGGCTTGGAAGGCTACAGGGCCATGACTAACCTTACTAGTCCAAGCAATTGGCTTCCCTGCAAAATTCATTGCTTTATTTATGCTATATCTGGTTTTGTTTGGATCCAAGCAGTTAATGAGTACAGAATTCGGTCTTTATTGTCCTAGTTAATCAACAGTGAAAAAGCATTACCTACCTTATATTTCCAGAGGTCTTACACCAAACCTTTCCAACTAAATCCAAGTCGTTCATAAACATGTCAGGTCAAAGACCAAAATCAGTTGCAAATACTGAAAATGTATTTTGATTAGAAGAACAAATTTGCTTCTTTTTTTAGTATTTCAGCAAGGGTCCAAGAAATTGCTTCTCAGATTTCTGTTTTTAGCTTCTGTATCAGCCAGTTTGTAACATACCTCAATGGCTTTCTCATGGTGGCAGGACAAGACAGCCATTGATTCCTCTCTTTTCGAGAAGTGACCTTTGAGCACTGCATAGAAAAGGAGACTTGAAGTAGCAGCTTTTGCTTTTTTCGTATGCTTTTTTTCTCTCTCTCTCTTTTTTTTTTTCTGGATTGAAAATCTATAAATTTTCTTTTCACGATTCTTTCAAAACAGTTTTGATTTTCTTTCACCAGCGATGGTAAAGCAGCAGATAGATGGAGGGGACTGCAAAGAGCAGGGTGTGTACCACACATCACCAGCAGGGGTCAGGCTGAAACTCCATTTCAGATTCTGAACTGTTTAACTCAGACAGACTTTCATCATAGTAACTGAAAGTGCAAACGACTTAAAGGACATCTACTGCCTTCCTCCTGTTCCTGAGAGATTGTATCCTTCCAGAGTATTTTCTAGCTGTGTGTTTTCTGGTTATGCTGACACTCTTCAGATGCAGGTGAGTGTGGCACAACTGGTGTGAAGACTTTCCTGATAATCAATCTGGAATTACCCTTTCTTTTCATCTCATCACTCATATCATTCTTCCTGTGTGACACCTCAAGTGTGAGCATAAAAAAGGGTATATTTCTGAAGGGGAAGAATTTGGTTTACACAAATTAACCTGGACAAGTTACAAGCAGCTTGTACAAGCAGCAGCTGATTTTCAGGACAGCGAACAGGTGATCTTTAGGGTGAGAATGCAGAAATGTCAAGTGCTTGCTCTTGTAGCAGCTGTGAATGCCTAGATGATGAAGTGAGTAATGAAACCTTCAAGGGTACAAGAAACAAAGGCTGATAGGTTCAGAATCTCTCTAAACATTCTCACCTCTCCCTCAGCCTTCTTGCCTCCCTTGAGCTGTGTGAGAGGCAGAGCAGCACTGCTGCTGTGTAGTACCAAGGCCAATCTCACTCATAGCCTAATCTAGCCTATAAACTGTTTGTGCCACCACAGCCTTGCAGAGTTATTTAATGCTTTTCAGTTCTTTACAGTTCTAGGTGCTTAGTCCCATTAGATACTGATGTCCATGTAGAAGGAAGAAGTTGCCACAAAAGCAACCTGGCTTGTGGTGGAAGAAGCTGACCAATGTACTATGGAAGCTCAGCACCTCCATCTTGTGCGAACACCACTGTGTTCCACCATAGCCGAAGACCCTGAGCAAATTAGAGGCATATGGTTAACAAAGAAGAATAACAAATGGAGCACAGAAAATAAACCTTACAGCAATGGAAGTCAGTGGCTTGTCCATTGTCAGGGTTTAACTGTTGTCTGAACAGCAAAGTCCTGCCCTTGGCTGTTGTGTGGTCCTAGGCTTGAATTGTGTGTTCTGAGTCCTTAGGCACAAGATGGCTAGAGGAAAACTGGATCAGAACAGACTTTCTTCTGCCATATTAGGTCAATGTGTTTCATCATCAACTACAGGGAGTGCCTGAGGAGCAGCAGAGTGTCACACACCCAGCCTGCTCAACCTGTAGTTGCCCAGTTGAGTGGCAGTCAATCAGTCTGCCATTGAGAGATGCTTAAAGCTAGCTGCCTTGGATGAGCTCAGATCTGGTAGGAACTGAAATGAGGTTATAGGATCATATCACATTAACTGCAAGATATTTTGATGATCTGCAGTGGATTTGAGCCGGTAATTTAGAGTTGATTTTCTCAACACTTTTAACAGTCATGGGTCTTGGCTATGGTAATGTAATTTTAGAGTGATAGTGAGGACCCTGCCAATAGACGTTTGGCTCCTCTTGTATCTTGTTATCAGCCAGGAAGCAGTAGAACTGATAATAGCTAAATCCTGATTTTCTCAGTATGAAACCAACTGGAATCCCAACTATTCTCACGTTGTCCAAAGACCAACTCATTAGCCATGTGACTTGTTAAACACAATTCTGTCAAACTTTGTTCTTCAGCCTGATATTACTCATATATTAATTAAACAAACTTCTGCTTGCTCCCTTCGGGATCATTACATCTCTCTGCATTTATGCTGTGGCAGCAAAAGCTAAAGCTTGGATTGTAATCATAAAGAAATTAACTTGCTGATTAAAAATAGTCCTTTAAGCAACATGCATTTGAATAATCCATCATAAAAACAAATTAGTCTGGAGCAATACTTTTGACTTGATAATCTTTTTTTCTGCTTAAAATTTAAATCAGTTGCATTTTTTTTTTTTCCTCATACTCTGGTGCCTATAGAAAAATACAATGAATTGCTAAAAAGAAAGCAATAGTTCAAACTGCAGTGGCTGTGGTGTTGAATATAGATTTTAGATCTGTCACTGCAAGATAGATTTGTATGTCATAGTCCTAATTTTCAGCTGTGGTGCCTTCAGGCAACTCCACTGACATTAGATATGTTACACAAAATGCAAGTTAATGCAGAAAATTTGCTTTTATATATTTGCAAAGAATTTTGAAGATAAAAGAAATGCACACGCCAGAGCTGATCGAGTTCTTGAGGTCTGTAGTGAAGGTCCTGTTTAATTCCACAGGAGCTGCTGGATTAGGTCTGAATGTATGCAGCAGAACTCTGCTTACAGGTAAGCATTTGGAAATAATGTCATTACAGTCATTTAAAATACTGCACTTCTCTCTCCAACTATATGCAGAGTGAGCTATTAACAGTTCAAAATAGGTGCTTACTTTCAGACAAAGTTCCTCAATTTATGGCTACTAACTATATTGGTTGTGTGAGGAATACAAGAAGAGAAGATTTATGTGGCTGGAGAAAATTGCAAAAGGACACATTTAATCCATATGAAAATATGTGAGAATATGTAACTGAAACTAAAGAAGGAAACAAATTCAAATCTCCTTCTCTGCCATTTTCCCCCGTTACAGTTTCACTCTCCTAGATGTTTTTACAGACAGCAGTAACTGAGATCTTTCATCCACATCCCATGCCGCAAGCCCTCCACAGCTCTTTTCAAAAAACAGCCTCTATCAGTATTGGTCTCAGCATTAGTAACCTGATTTTCCTCACCTTTTGGTCCAGGTAAAATAGTGTGTGTCGAGCAGACATCTGTTGTAGGTCGATTGTCAACATCAAAACCAAAAATCTGAACTTGGAAGATGAAAAGCACTACTAGGGTCCCATATTTCCTTAGCTGTTGTTCTTTCTTTCTGCTCATCCTTGCAGCTTCTCAGGAAATGCCTTTCGTTGTTACAGTCTTAACAAATGCAGCTGAATCAAAAATAAATGCTCTGCTAACTGAAGCAGTGCAAAGATTGAGAGCTACATACAAGAACAGCTAAATAAAGTGAAGAAAGGAGTTTGACGATGCCGTAGTTATTTCTGTCCTGCACATTATCCAGGATATTTATTTTACAATGACAGCTGTTTATTCCAATTTATCTCTTATCTGTGAGAAGTTTAGCTGTTTTTGCCTTGGAAAATTTCTTCAATATATGGGGATAATCTCTTTTATCATTCTTTTTTTTTTTTTTTCTTTTGGCACTGATTATTCACACCCAGCTTTTCACTCAAGAGACAAAAGACTGTGGTATTTTATCCAAGTGGATACTAATTAGTTATAAGACACTTGTAGCTGTTTTTTGCTGTGAAAATAATTCAGATTCTTTATAATGAGTGAAGAGACTTCCATGAGAGCTTTCTGCCAAGGAGATCTTTAGGGATGACAGACTAGCTCCTAGTCTGCTGTGGGTGGATGTCTCTCGTGCAGTTGGCTTTTGGATGCTATCTACCAGCATCCCCCATATGAGGGATGAAAGTTTGATGTTAACAATGGATTTTTGAGCCAGAAACCCACAAATGATGGTTTTATCTTTACCGATTTTTTCACAATTCCAATTTCCAAGTCCAATTTCTGTTATTAGACACAGTACAGAAGGACAAACTACAAGGTTAAATCCAGACCAGGATGAGATTGAATGACTGCAGAATGTCCTCCCATACCATCTTTCTCCTCTACTTACAAACTGGGAGAGTCCATATATCAGGATTGTGGTTTAGCACATGCCTCAAGGCCATGCTGTCTTTGCTTTTTTTTCCTGGGTTGCCACAGAAGATGTCACTGTTTCAAATCTGCATGAGTTAGCTGTCAGTTTTTCAGCAGGATCCTGGGACTTTGAAAGTAGATGTAGGAGCCCTCATGCATAGTGGAATGGGTAGAATGCAGCACCAATACGTATCGTTTTGGAAGGAACTGTCACAGCTATCCTTCCTTGCGCAATCTCCTCCTAGAGCAATCTCCACCTTTCTCTTAGGAAGAGTACAGTAACAAGGAAGCACAAAAGAGGAGATGACTTTTTATAATCTGCCTAGGAATTTCATTGATTTCTGGTTTCTTATGCAACAAAGCAGAGCAACTCTTTAGTACCGCCTGAGTACTATTAGCGTGAGTGTGTATTTGCTTTCCATCCCAGATAAAACAATGTATTTCCTGTAATAATAGCTTTTGAGATGCCTTCCTCACTATTTTAGACAATATTAGTTCCTTAGTTTTACACGTTAGTCTTTCAGTAGACAGAAAAAGTAGCAATACTGATGTGAAAGCGGATAACTTTTCTTAAAGGTATTGCAGAAAGGCTTTGATTTCAAGCTTTTATGTGGAATGAAATATTGGCCAAAGCCCAAGGAAGGGTCAGGAGGCTCCTCTCCCTCTTCTGGTCACAGACTGTTTCACTTTTCAAAACCCTTTCCTCTTTTGTTAAGCTGTATTCAGTACTTTTCATAAATAAAGAGTGGTCTCATCCCTAAAGAGTGTAATCTAACTAACACCTTTAAATGTGGCGTTGGTAACAGATACACCATAGCTAGAGAAGTGAATGCTGGGATTAGAGATGGATAGAGCTGTACCAAGAATAAACTTGTTCCTCTGTGATTTGCGCTGGGCACTGTGCCTCCGACTTGTACACTGTAAATCTGCTTTATTTATCTTTTTCTTCTCTTCACTTTCCATTTTGTGAGCAGAAGGTCAATGTAAGAGCAAGAATAGAGAGCGTAGGAGTGGGAAGCTAGTGTACTTAGCTTTGGAGGAAGCATTTTGGGAAATGTTGCCAAAGTGACGTGAATGATGCTATCTGTTCCACAACACTGGGAGAGTTGCAGAGGATTTTTTGTTATATATCAGAGATAAAAAGGGGTATATTTAAGTAAGGGAGGAAATCAGTCATTTAACCAGTTAAGTTACTGACCGGGGACAAAGCAGAAAGCCTTTTTTTGATACTACTGCTGTTAACAATCATTTTCAAATGTTCTTATTCCACATTAGAAATGAAATCAAATCCCTACAATTTTTCTTTTTTTTCCTCCATGAAAGTCACAAAAACCCTAAACACATAGCGAGAAATAAAGTTTAATATATACAAGAGCTACTTAAAATGTAGGAGATCCAGATTCAATTTTTTTCTCTCCCCAATTCAAACTAGTTTTTTGCACCACAGCCTTAAGGATATATAGCCTTATTACTGGACTGTTTCATAATCAGTTATGTCTTCCTGTGTGTTGGACCAGAAATCCTATCCTGAGGCTAGGAAATCGGCCCTAACAGGAAATCCATCACAACATAATGCTAGCACAAAAGCTTGGATTTTGGCAAATCGATATTTATCAAACCAGTTTCATCGAAAAATCCTCAAGCAGCTTCAGTGCTGATGGAGATTTAATGAGGCACACTGCCTATTGTGCATGTTAATTCTGATTGAACCAGGCTTTGGGAAGTGTCTGTAGGCAAGAGAGAAAAACAAACTAGGCAGTGTTGTCCAGACATAAAAGACATAAAACAAACATTTCCTAAGGCATGAATGTTTTACAAGAGCCTTCAGAAGGCAGAAATGAAAATCTTGAATGATTCTGTTGCTTTGAGTTGCACAGCAGTCGGGTAACCTTTATGTACCACTCCTTGGATCTCAAGTACTTCAATGGTAGGTTGTATTGCCTTCACTTGGATATTCAGATAGTAGTAGTTAAATAACAACAGATAGAAGGAGTACAGACAACATTCTAAAATGGTGTTCATTTAAAGGTGGCCAGATCTACAGCCAATTTTAATAATTCCTCAAGTCCTAGACCTTGTGTCACTGCACCCCATGTTAATACATGCTGTCTATTACCATGGGTTGATCCAACCAGAAGCACTGGAAGTCTGCTGGCATCCTTTCTACCCCCAGTCTATTATTAAGGAGAATTTTTCTCTTCTGCTCCTCACTATACTGAATAAGCCTGGGGGCATCTGAAGTAAAAGAAAAAAAAAAAGGATAACTTTTTGGTTCCTACATGCTTTTCTGTTCTCCTTGTATGACAAATTGATCATGATGATTTGGACCATATCAGGAAGTCATAACAGATGCATCAATCATGATGGCAAAGCTTAGAGAGAATGAAAGAGGAAAAGTGGTACCGTGTAGTTTGCCAAATGCAGGGATGAAAGTAAACCTAAGGCTATTTTATAAAATATCAGTTTTAGTTTTGACACCATGCACTATCTGCTCGATCCTGTAAATACAGGCTTCACCACTGTTATTCCTCCATGTAAGATATAAGCAATGACTGGACCTTAATGTGCTCTCAAATAGCTACCAAAAAGAACTGAACAAAGACAATAATTCTCCAAAATCTCCTCACTTCTATGTCCAGTAAACAGAGCTGAAAGGACAGCGATAAGTTGAGGCAATTTTTCTTGAATATTTGAGGTACTTTGTTAGCACCAGCAGCGTAGAAATAGATGTGCCACTGGTTTCCTGCAAGTGAGTTTGACTCTGTTGGGTTTGGTACCTTGAGGGATGGTCTTGAGTGTTCCCAGGTGTGCCTTAGGGATGGCTCTTTTGGAGAAACTTGGGTCTAACAATGTCTTTTTGGGGTGGTCCTACCTCTCCTTTACTCCTCCTATCGCCCTCCGTCTTCATCTTTTTACCTTTTAAACAGCAAAGCTGACCAGATTCCAGCTGGAAGAGTCTGTCTGCTGTGATCCAGGAGGGATTTGGAGACAGCTGGTGCTCAGGGAGCGAGACGGCTGCTCAGTCCCAAAATCTCAGAAGGATCTTGGTCAGACCGTAGATTCAGAGAGCTTCTGGGCTCCTTGCGAGGTGCTGAACAGACACTGTACCTTGTTTTTTAAACATCCCTCAATTGCATGCAACTTCTGCTTACTCAGGTAGTACTGCATTATGTCTTCATGCTTACAGTTTTTGCTCTTTGCAAAAATTTACTGGCTCATGTGTTTTAAACACATGAGAATACTTCTCTGACAGTTAGTCTGCTGGCTTTAATTTTACTGAAGATGCCTTTGACTTTAGTCATAGGGCATCAGACTTCCTGAGAAGCCTGAGACAGATACCTATTGTTATTTTCCATACAATCACTCAGAGAAGTTGTCCAAAAAAGTAAGGCATTCAGATACGTATTTAGAGATGCGATAGAAAGTGAAATACTCAGTGTGGTTTGTAATTGTGTTTATCTAAGTGCAGCCTTTTCCTGTGTCAGAACAGATTTTTGCAAACAAGAGGGTAATGATTCAGTTCCAGGGGAAGACTGACAAAATAAACCCCAGCTTCTGCTGACCTGATGTAGTGCTGAGCAGTGCCCTACCCTGGGAAAATATTTCCTGCTTCATTTTCATAAATATTTATGTAATTCCTTCTGGGAAGCATGTCTTCTTCAGAAAACTGAGCATGCTGCTCCCTGACACAAATTTAACTGTTTGTTTACACATGAGAGATTGTGGTCATTTACCCGGCCTTGGATTTTTACACTCTTATCTCAGGCATTTCTGTCTTTTAAAACTCTCCTGCACTCCTTCTAGAGATCACATAACGCCTCGTGTCGTAGTGCTTAGCTCTGGCTCTGAATTTCAAATATCCTAAGCGCCCACTGTAGGATTGGTATTTTGGGCTGAAGAAAGGAGAGCCAAACGTGATGTTCAGCCTGGAATCACGTTTCTGTCCTACCCAGCTGTGGCCTTCCCATGCTGCTTTGAGGCTGCTCTCTAAAAAAATTAATTAATGCAAGCAATTAAACAGGGAATTGCATGACTAATGGAAGTATTTATATTTAGAAACAGACCTAAACACATTTATATGAACTGAAATAGAACTGGCATGCAGTCTTTTGCATTTGCTTTCTAAGCTTCTAGCTTCGCAGCAAAATTGTGCGTGAGTTGCTGCAAGAAAATAGGAATATTCCCCACCATGACAAAATAAAAAAGGTTGATGTTGTTCTCTTCAAGATATTAAGAGAACGAAGAGTGACTGACCTTGAAGCACACGCTGCTGAAGCCCTGTGTGAAATCTTCTCTTCATGCAAAGCTGAACCTTGCTTGCCAGCTCACTTTCAGCCCTTCCATGAAGTGGTGAGCTCTTTAGGGTGCTGTAGAGAAAGCTGTGTGATGGTAGGAGACATTCACGGGAGAAGGCAAACATCAAACTTGTGCCCAGGGTAAAATGCATGTGAGTAAATGGTACCCAGGTCCTGTGCTGACCTGTGCATTTTGTATGAAACCTGTTTGTCTTGAACACTGACAAAAAAAGCACAAGCTTATCAGTCCTATGGGGGTCTCAATTCTTAGTCTTCTGCTCCTGGCATTCAGCTGTGGTGGTTTGCATTACTCATTTGACCTTCTAATTGAACACACATATTTATAGACCATATAGATTTACGAAGTGTTTCTTCCTCCCCCTTTTCACTTCAAACTCTGCCACATACTTTTCAAACACAGCTAGAGCCAAGCAGCTTTTTCCACTTTCTTCAGCAGTTTGCGAAAAAAGAAACAAATGAAACCAGGAAACCAGGGAGCAGCTACCTGCCCTGGAGGATTCATGAGCTCCTCTGGTAAAGGCAAAGGCAAGGCTACAAGGAAGCTAGCAGGAGAGGGCCATAATAAAAAGGATCCACAGGAGGCCAGGGGAAGCTTGAAGACCTCCTTCTTAGCCCGTGGGCATGTAGTATGTTCACGGTTTGAAAGAGGCATTCCTGACCTTTTTTCTGCTGTCCTGCTGAACACCTTCAGTGGTGACAAAGTCTGCTTATTGCTCCAGAGGGGCTGCCTTGCTTCTGTAAGAACCCCTGTCCTGCTCACTGCCTGAAGCCTGCTACCAAATGTGTGCAGACGTCTGCTATCCTGCTCAGTGAACTCTCTGCTACCTTCTGTACTGCTTCCCTGATGTCTGGGGATGCACAGTGTTGTGTAATATGTATCGTAATGTTGGTTTCATGTCTGCGTGGGTGTGTCTCTGGCAAGAAAAAGAAAATTTTGAACCTCATTCTCCCAACTTCCTACTTATTGTCTTGGCTGCCGGACTGTTTGGTAGCGAAGGGTCCCCGGGGTGATGGAGGTGGCATATTTTCTGCCTGACATCCTAACAAACCCAAAGGAAAAAAAACCTTCACCCAGTCCATACTCAGAAAGCAGTGTTGTAAAACCTGATAACGAATTAGACATTTTACAACTCCAGGTTTTGTGTAAGGAAGAGAGATAAAAAAGGAAAATATTTTTCTGCTCAGTTCTGATTATTGCTAGCACCTCTGGAGCACCTGACTGTTAAACTGTGAGAAATGGAAGGCTGCATTCCAGTCCCCGCTCCATAGGCAAGTCTCTGAACTGTAGCTACTTGTTTCCCCATACAGTGTGAAGTCATTAGCACTGGGTTTTAGTTTGAAAATAGTTCAGCATATAAAGTACACCACTAGCCTAGTGTGGCTAAAAGGACTGCTGTGACTTCTACCATTTGGAGTAAAACATGTCGCTTGGAACTGCCGCTCAGCCATCCCTGGCAAGGATGAATTTGAGCTATTGGGTTTATAGAAAGATTTCTGAGTAACAATTGTTCTGCCATTGATGGAAACATGTCGTGAACCACTGAGTTTCCAGCATTTTTCTCCAAGGCAGGATTCCCCCTAACTTCAAGTTTGCATTTGCCTCATCCCCGCAGAGAAAGTGACATATGCTTGGGTGCTTTGCTTTTTAATCTGTCTTCTCTCTGGCCATAGCAATGCAGATACAGAAGAAAGGCTCATAAATCAGCTCACTATTTCTCATCACCAAAATCTGGTGCGTGGCTTTGTTTAATATATGGGCTTTTATGACAGTCTTCAAAGGAATTTATGAGTTTAGAAATAACATTAAATCAGTTCCAAGGGCAATGTTGGACTTTGTCCAACACTATCAGTAAAGCATTGTGTAGTACTGTCATTTCTCCAAGCGTTTTGGAGTTTCCAACTTTCTTATAATGTTCACAGTCACTTTCAGTCGAAGGGATAGGAAACTGTCACACTCTGCTAGGTGTTTGCAGTTTGGTCAGAGCAGCGTGCGGTGAGGTGAAACAGTTGATCCTGGCAGGGTTTTGTCCTGTGCTGTAGTAAAGAGGTCTTACCCTTAGGCCATCACCAGGCAGAAGCAATTGAGAATAAAGCTGAACTTGTGAAGAGCTGAGTTAATGGTAAAAAGCTGCCTTTAATGTTAATTGGTCCCTGCTTTTATAGTGCAGAAGAGATTTGCCATGCAAGCACCCACAGCGCCGCATCGTATGTCAGAAATGTTTTCTTCCCAAAGACCAACAACCTAATCACAAGAACAAGGAGCAGGCAAAGGGAAGGCAGAGCTTGATCGCACAGTCCACCATTAAGAAATCTCCCATTGCTCTTCTTCTTCCTCTCTTCCCTCTTCTTGTGCAATTCATGCCCTGATCTCTTGGTGACCAAAATGACTTCAGGCAATGGAGGAGGCTGCTTGGCTGAACTCGGAGGTGCTTCCAGCTTCATGATGCTGACACGATCCATTAACTGTTGAATCTGTGCAGAGACTCCAGCCATGCTGCAGCATTCCCGTTGCTGGGCTTGGCCTCCTGCCTTGCTTGCTCACAGTCAGTGCTCACAGTCAGTGCGTGCGCATGGTTGCTCGGCTCCCTGCTCTGATGCCCATGCCATAGGATGGCATGGTGCCTGCTCACAGGAGTGGGAAGCCAACTTAATGAGGGTACAGATGAGCACTGTGAGTGGATTTAGATTGGCATCCTGCTGGATGCTTCTATGCCAGTTCTCCAGCTGAAACAGGCCTCTTTTCTGCAATAACATTTTTTGTTTTTATTTTTAAATTCTAGACTGAATTGATCTGGAAAGGAATTACTGCCTGTTAGCACTAGGAAGTTATTCACAAACAGCACGTGCTTTCCTTTAAGGAGGATCTGTGGTGGGGAATGAGTCACGCACTGTGAGTCTTCTCTGTGTGTGGATGCCAGGGCCTTGGTGCCACTCTCTGCTGACTCCATCAGATGCGATGACCATCCCTGCTGTCATCCCATGCCACGTGAATGCATTCAGCGAGTGTATTTTCATGTTGTGGGGAGAGTGATGGAGGCACATCCTAAATTCTGAGCCACTGTTTTCCAAGGGGATGAGAGTGAGTTGACATTTATTGACTAGAAAGCCCTAAACGTCATGGTAAAAGTATGAGGTCTTCATATCTCCAAATATTTGTACGAACCAGCAATTCATAAGTAACAACAGCATGCAATAATGGAGCAAGGAAAAAATGGAACCAAACAATCCTGAAATGAAAACAGGGATGGGAAAATGAGAAGTTATTATTTGTCTGTTATTCTAATTGCATGGGGTTAAAACCAGACTAGAAACATCTGCTACTTTGATTTTATTGCTCAGCCTTTCCTCCTAAGAGGAACACTTCAAGAGAGCAGGATCTGACCCGAAGTAATCCATAAAACTGTATTCATTACTTAGGTTTTCTTTTTGTGCTGATTTAAAGGTTTGGCCATTTTGATTTCCTTTGGATTAGCTGAGCTCAAGGGAACTCTGAAGGAATGTGCCATTGCTTTATGTTAGTGGTTTTTTATGTGACGCAATGGATTAAAACTTTAATGCAGGCGGTCATTAATTGTCAAAACCGAAGATAGCTCTAAACTTCTGTCTATGCTTATCCCTGTTGTGCTATATTTGGGACCCGTTATGGTTTCTATCATTAAGAAGTCCTCCTTTTAATGCCCCATAATAGGTAAAAGATAGCCACAAAAATGATGCATATGGACAAAATATAAAGTGAAATTACAGGTTTCCATCCTGAAATGAAACTACTGATGATGCATACGCCAGACAGGAATGACACAGAACAGAACTGTTAGTAAACATAGGGTAAACTATAAATATGCTTAAGACAGACATCACACATTGTTACAAGTGACAAACTTTGCACTAGAAGAAAGAAAAAAGATCAGAACTCTAGACAGACAGCACTACTAAAAGTTGTATAGCTGCATGATTCATTCCCCAAAGAAATCAATGTCAGGATGACATTTTTCTTCAGGCAGTACTGGCAACTGCTCGTAATTTGGGTAAACTTTCTCTGCCCTACAAAAACAAACCATCAAACCAAAAGGTAACCACTGAAACAGCTACCACTCAACCAAAAAAAAATATAGTATTTTAAACAGAGCACAACATAAAACTGCATGAGTCAATCTACCGTAAACTTTCGGCAAATAGGATGTGTCATAGAGATCAACTTTGGTGTTTCCAGAGAGCAGAGACTTATACAGCAGGCTTTTTAGAAACAGACTTCGCTCCAAATAGTAATTCCCTATTTTCAATAAACTCTGACTGGCTGCAACTAGTTATTTCTCCTGATACAGACAGCCAAAATAACGGACTTGTAAACAGAAGCCTATGGAGTTAGATTAATTACAGGGATTACATATAGCATTCTGAGCTTTTAAAACAAGAAGGGATCATTATGACGATCCCTGCTGGCCTCCTATGTAACAGAAGCCTTGCAATGTCACTGAGTGATTCCTGCTCACGGCTGCAGGTGGTGCTGGGAAGTTCCGTGTGCAAAAAATGTATATTTTTTACTTAACTACTTCCGGTGAGTGAAAATGCACCAACTAACTTGTTCTGGGGGCCAGTTATGCTAATTTTGTAACCTGCTAGTTCTTTCATTATGCATTCCGCTATGTATATATTTCAGCATACTTAATACATATGGCTGTATAAATAAAACAACACATTAAAGTATGCATAACTTTCTATCAATTTTAGGCACAAATGCCAAACAGCTCTACATCTTGTGTCCCAAAAGCTGACTGATGGCACAGTCCATCACAGAGAGCAGCCTTCATCCTGAAGTACTGCAGTTGTTACCGGTGATCTTTTTTGGCACAAAGCAATGCATGTTTCTTGGTTTACTGCTTTACACTAGATAACAATCCTGAGGTCCAATGATTTTATCTTGTTTCAGCATGTACCATTCTTGAGAGACTCCACAGCTATTTAAGTTGGTGGCTTTAGTATCACCACTGTTTTTCATGGAAGGAGGTGGCTGAGATGCTGGCTGGGTGTTCTTAGTGGCCTTGAGTGGTCTTTTTTGATGTTCTGTAAAGTGTTTGTCAAGAAAAACTCAATTATTTGGAACAAAACCTCAACATTTTGCCTGAACACCCTTTTTGATGAGACATCCAGTTTGACAAAGGAAAGAGACATTTCCCCATCGTGCATGAGAAGATGATTTGGTTTGCAAAACAGCCAATGGACTGGTTAAAGAGAGAGCTAAGGTAATTCTGTGTGAGTCAGTTTGGATCCAGAAAAGCTGAAGAGGTCAAGCTCAGTGCCACAATATTGCTTATGCAATTACTCCCAAGAAAATTTCAGGTCTAGAATGAGTTTTGTCTGTATTTTTCCTTTCCCTGTGGTATCTCATATCTCTGGAGAGTGGAGCATTAATTATAACAGATTTCTGTAAAGCATTTGACTTTGTACCTCTACCTGGGGGAAACATAAATTCCATGATAAACGACAGTAGTAAATCTGGATAGCTCTTTTAGTCCCACTTTTTACACTGCAGAGGCACATGACGTGAGGTCTGAGAAAGATGCGTGGTGAAATTGGAAGAGAGGAGAGCAACAGAGAGTATCGCAAGCTGCCTTTCTGTGGAGATCAGACAGAGAGAAAAATATGGGACAGCTACAGAACTAAAGTGAGCTTCTCCAGTGGGTCTTTGAATGAAAAAGTAAAACTCCAGAGGAGTTTTGAAGGTGCACATTCAGAAAGACAGTAAAGAGTTAAAAATCTGTGATGGAGAAACAAAAAAACTCACATCAGTGTTTCTCGGCTTTGTACTAAATCCTTGTGAATTACATAACATGGAAAACGGAATGTGTAAATACATACAGCCCAGTCCCCCTCTTCACCTGGTTTGCTTCTACAGAAAGGCATAAACTCACAGTGCGAAAAGGTATTGTCACGATATGTGCGGGTATATACAGAAGAACGTAAGAGTGGACATACCAAAGATCCTTCCATTCCAAGTGATTGCCTTTCACCTACTTTGGGAAGCAGAAAAAAAATACAGGCTGTGTTCAAAAAAGAAATTTTACGTGAAGATAGTGAGATTGAAGCAGAAGACAACCCAGCAGTTCAGTTTTGTGTCCTTTAATGTTTGCAGTTTGTCATGGCTCATCAATCTCTATTATGTTTGGTGCTGAAGTTTCTGAAGTTTGCAGAAGGAGAAATCTCAAAGAAGGCTTGTTACATTTAATGTTTATGAACAGTTCATCTGTTGTCAACATCCCAACAAGGAAGCAATAGAATTTATTCCACCACTTGAAGACTACCTGTTGCATCGTTCAGTTCAGTGAATCATGCTGCAGAACTGTAAAATAGGCCATTGTTCTCAGTATTGGGTCAATTCCACAGAATTTTACTGATGTAATTTGATTTTTCTTAAGACAGAAAATCTAATTAAAAAGAAAAATAGTCTAAATGTCAGTCCTCAACTACAGAACACATCTGACAGAAGATCAAAAATTTGGTAGTTTCTTCAGTTTAAAAGCGACAGACGTACTTGCTCACCTAAGGGCTTTTCAGCTCCACTGACAGTTCCTTACTGCCTCTTAGAGTTGGTGTCTGTGTGAGAACATGCTGAAAGCTACCAAAAATTCAAATAACTCCTTAAAAATCAATAGCTGGTATGGCTTTATAGACCAGGCTTTAGGCAGCCTGGTCTTGTGGTTGGCAACCCCACTCATGGCAGGGGGTTGAAACGAGGTGATCTTTATGGTCCTTTTCAACCCAGGCCATTCGATAATTCTATGATGCTATAATAATTTTGCAGATTGTTGTCTTCTGCATAATTCCACAACTGTCTGTCTAAGAACTATCTCCTCTTTAGCTTCCTGATAGAATCTACCACCATCTGCTTCAGAGAGCGAAACTGCATGATGCTGTTGATAGTCACTTGGGAACTATTAGCATAACCTCTGTTTTTCTGTCCTTTATTTTTGTAATACTCACTGACTGGAAAAATGAATAAACATGTGACTGTAAACTGGCATTTGGAAAATCCAGAACTTTCACAGAATAGTCATGCGGATGCTCACTTGTTCTCCCTTTCTAAACTTTGTAGTGGTCAATGAGACAAAAAAGACCTCCTTCTGGCAACCCCTGAAGATGAACAAGTTAGAAAAACAGCTGTACTTGGGTACTTTATTTCCTGACATCAAAGGTTCTCGAGAGAGAAATGTGCTATTATGATGGCATTATTCTTTGTTCCTTCCTGTAAAAGATGTGGCAGGTGTTCAGCACTCATTTGCGCATTTAAAATTCTGATTCATTCAGGAAAGCTGGATACCAGAGTTGCCTGGGGTTCCTGTCATTCTGAAGTCAGAGGTAGCATTTTTACTGGGATAATCTGGACCAGCAGTGGCCACCCCATATGTGGGTGTTCACTGGAGGAAAGGATAAAACACAGGAGGAAATTTTCATTGAACCCAATGCACTGAAGTAGGCTGTACCTAACACTGCTTTAATCATTGAGGTGGCAGCTGTGCTACCTGCTCATTTGGAAGCCCTGACCCATTTTGGTACAAAAGGATCTTGTTATTCCATCCTGAGAAGTTCTTACATCTTTTTCACTTCCAGCAGGTCTTTGAAATAGTTATGTGAAGGGTGTGCACATACAAATGTGGCAGAAGAAAAAGGAGGGAACTCTAAATGTAAAAAAACCCCACCATTATTTTGTTTCACAGGACTGTTTTTCCTGAGATCTTAAGCTTCCCAGAGATCCACTGGAGCTGAGGAAAGCTGTGCCAGCTTGGCAGCACCACAGCCAGTGTGTCTGTAGTTCGATTGCTGCCAGTGCAGCAGCACAGGGTGAGCCAGTGTCTGGCGGGATGCTGGAACAGCTGTGGGATGGTCCAGCTCCTTCCTCTGTCCTTCTCCGGGACCCCTCTTCCACCATCTCTCTCCACACAGTGTGTGTGGCTAATAGTGTGGCTTTCTCCATCAGCTGGCTTCTGAGGAGCAATCACAAGCAGTCAGAACTGAAATCCTACTGATATAGAAGGGGCGGGTGAATGTAGGCTTTCTTTAAAATACAAATTAGCAATACACACTTGGAACTCACACTTCCTTTATTTTTTTTTCTCTCTCTGAGTGGAAAATCAAGTGCTTTGAGTTTGGGAAATGCCAGATATTTGTCTGTCTAGCCAGCTTAAATTTAGTGTCGTGTTTGCGTGTTCTGGTATGATCTTCAATTGCCTTCACTGTGGACTCTGTCTTCCCAGGGGCGCTGATTAAGTTCAGTCTGGTTACAAAATCAACACTTTGAAATTAGGAAGTATGAAACTTGGGCTTTCCCAAGTATCCTTCATTCTCCAACTTCTCGATTTTATTCCTAGCTTCAGTAAAAAATGTCAAAATTAAGACAAGTGGGTCAAATGCAAATATATGATTTCCTGATTTCTGAAAGTTTGATTTTGCAAATGTTGCAGTCTATTAATGCTCTTTTTCTTTTTTGTAAGTAATGAACAATATAGAAAAATTCCCTGATATTTTAATAACCTTATAGGAATGGGTTGTGGGTTACCAACACAACATTGCTAATGTATCAGTACATTCATTCTTATGCACCCGTCATCACTTTGCAAGGTACTGAAACAAAGGCTGTTACAAACTTCAAGTCATTTGAATGAGAAAAGCCAATAATGTTTGGGTTAAGTGTGGAAATTCAGCCGTTGTACTTAACAGAGGAGTAGAATTGTAAGAAAACTGGCTGGTATTTTAAGATCAATGAGAAGAGAACCCCTCCAGAACCCAAAACAACTTATGAAGAAGTTTTAGAAAACAGCTTCAGACAGAACAAAATCCAAATATTATAGGCACTTCTAAATTATGGTTATTTTGGGTCTTGCAGCAGGCTGCTGAGCTGAGGCTTGGCACCTTGCTTTTGCTCTGGTTAGTGACCAGCTGCAGATCTGGACATTCAGTGTTTTGTTTATTTACCGGGTTGGCTTTTATTGCAGGCTCTCCCTTTTCTTCATGGGAATGTCTAAGGTGAATCTAATAATAACAATATCCTACAAGTTCTCAGCTCTAATTCATTTTCTTTTTCTGCACAGAATCCTTTGCTGACATTTTTTTTGTACTGCAGTGCCAGCGGAGGTGAAGAAATGCTGTTGAATTGTTAAGACAGAGCCTTTCCCAAATGGCTCTTCTCCACTGTAACACACTGACTAAATAGGACAAAGTTTTCTGCGTCAACAGTACTTTGCTGCATCTGAGTGTGTTGACCCCTTACAAAAAGTAAAAGCTTTTTGCTGTAAGTGCCCAAAGGCATGTGAATTCCTGTTTGTATCTGTAAAATAAAAGTGGTTAAAAGTGACTTGAGTTTTGAGAAGATATTACTGTGAGATATTTGTTTATCCGAAACAGAATGGCACTTGGTATCATTTTTGGACTAAATGTGACTAAGCACCATTTTGGGTATCAAAGAAACAGCCTAGCACCCGCATGGGGAAAATTGTTAGGAGTGGTTTGTACCATCAGCTGGTTTGTTTGTTACTTTGGATTTGTTTCAGCAAAATGAGTGCAGCACTTTGTTATCTTGGGGATACATCCAGTCCTGAGACTGGATGCAGAACACACAAAGCATGCAGGCTATTGTAGGGTAAAAGGGATGAGGCTTGACCCAGATTCTTGCCTTATGTTTCAAAGCAGCTCTTGTAGGAGAAGTAGCACTGCTTCCAGTCTCTATAATAGGCACCGCATGCATTCTCTGAAGAGAAAGTCCCTTGGGAAGGGCAGGTGGGAAGCCTGCAACATCCCCCTCTATGTAATTTGGGGAAATAAAACCTTTTAATAGTCCAGCTTCACAGCTGTCTGATTTTACAGACTGTCAAGGATGGGTTGATGTGCTCAACCTTGAACACACAGCTCTTCCTTGTCAGTTTTATTATGTTTTGCTGTTACTTTCAGGTTTCCCTTGGCTAGAACAAAATGAGCTGAAAAAATTGATTAGATATTTAGGTGTCTTTTACTGTTAAGGAGAACTCCTATAAAAATTCCTCAGTGACTCCACTTCCTTGAACACCTGTCAGCAGACTGCCCAGTGGAATGAGAGTCCAGTAGGAAACAAGTAGGCTTAGATAAATTTCGTGACAAGACGGTCTAAGTTAGCAAAATTAAAAACATTCCTCATATCTTTTCCCCAGACATGCATATTCTTCCACTTGCAATCCACAGAGAAAGGTGTGTGATACAGAAAGGGGAATTTGGCTCCAAGGTAAATTTCTCAAGAAATCTTTCTTGAAAATTAAGATCTCTGTGGTATTTTTTTAAATTATTTTCAATAAAGGCTGTAGTTTTTCTTTTCATCTTGATACTCTTCCAGGCTCTTAAGCTTAGATGTTAAACAAAAAAAAAAGAGTAGGCTCTGATTCAGTCCCAACACAGCACCTGGCTCTAAGAGCATCCACTGCTTGTTCTGATTCTTCAAACCATGTGTCCAACAGCTTCACCTGCACAGCTACCTCCTTGATTTGCAGCCTTGTGTATCTTGGTTGGTTGGTTGGTTTGTGCTTTCATGTTATTGTGTGTTTGTTACTTTTTTTTTTGTCCCCATGTGTGAAAATATTATGGGTTCTTTTGTAAATTTATTCAAAGTGATTTTCCAGACACTACAGCTGACTTGTGGTAATTCTAGCCTTGCAGGCCAAACATATGAAAAAGATTGTTCCAGTAAGGTCTCCATAAGTTGATCAAAGCCTGCTGAAATTGAACATGTAGAGCTGTTTGGTTAGTGACTGAGCTGGAGCAAACTCTCGAAGAAGATGGCCATTCCAATATACGAAGAGCTGTAACATCTCTTTTTAGGAAGAAAATAAAGAGTAAGTTTCAGAATGCCATGTTATGTAGCAGTTTTTTCCATGACATGTAGCTATTTTACACTAAAAACGGGCCCCTTAGGAATAATTCATGGTATGAGATTGAAGCACCAGGACTGACAGATGCAATGTGAAAAGGAGGGCTGAGGAGAGCAAGTCTTATGCAGTCACTTCACTACATTTCACTCAGGGTGTAAATATTAAAACCACCTGAGTGGTTAATCAAAGTGTGGTGTAGCATTTTCATTGGCTTTAAGTGTTACTATTCTGCTATTTCTATAGATAAAATGAACCACATGGGGGGAAAAAAAGACAACCACCAACATTATTGTCAAGGTGTAGTTTGAATGGATGCCATTGAAAGTGGGATTTTTATTTTGGATATGACTGCTGTTTATGAATACCTACAGCTCAATTCAGTAGGAGAGGAGAAAGAAGTTGGTAGGCTTGCTTGTCCAAAACCTCCCTCTTTGATTCCCACAGGCATATGCAGTTGGCCTAGAGCTAAGTCTGTTGGGCATGGCAGTTTCTTGGAATATTTGATGTGGGTTTGTGGTAACTGCAGTAGAAAATTTAATTAAGAGGCATAAACTCTACAAATGGGTTCAGTATGCTTACCGATCTCTCTCTTTTATTGGCTTCTGTTTACTTTTCCATCAAATTCTCTCTATTTCTTCCAAGGATTATAATTAAAATGTTAAAATATTAGGAATTATTTTGTCACTATCTGTTTTGTACCCCATATCTTAGTTTCATCTTGAAGCAGTATTGTGCATCTGTTAGGCCTAAGTATTTATGGAACATCTTACACAATTTTTTGTAGCTACTGTAGAAAGAATCAATATTTTGTTACATTAGATATAGGGTTAGTGTTGCAACTATTCCCTTAATAATGAAAAGTTTCTGCTCTTCCTTTAAAATACTATAGCACTCTAGAATTTGTTTCAGTAAGTTGCTCTGTGTCTCAGAAGTTAATAGTTTCAGCTTTAACTTTAAGTCAGCCTCTACCTGTGTCACTGGATCATACAGATACAATTCTCTTAGCTTTATTTAGAGAAATGCTTTTGACAAAATAGATCCCATTTTGTGAGCGTGTTAATGAGAGAAGGAGCAATTTCTATTGCTGAAAGGCTGGATTAGAGTTCAAGCTTCAGCAGAAGGCTTGGTTATCTACAAAAAGGTCATTCAGTTTCTGTCACAGATTAGTCTGCTTCCAATAACTGTAATATGTATTACTTTTTCCACTTACATCTGTGTAAGCAAGTAGAAGGAAGATGCATAAGACTTACTGTGTTATCAAACCAGTCTCCATTAGAGAGTAGAAGACCTCCATTAGGGAGAGGATAGCAATTTTTGACAGTTAAACTCATCTTCTTTCACCAGAGAATTTGTGCAGAGTATATTTCTGCTGTTAGAATACGTTGTTATTGCAAATGATAAATCCCTGAGAGGAAAGTTTGTCATGGAAACACTGACTGCTCCTTAAATGACTATGAAACAGGAATGCTAGGCAGCGCTTATGAAAAACAAGGGCATATTTTAAAATTACATCTACCATTCCTACCTTTATATGGACAAGAGGAAATTAATGCTTCAGCTTCAACCGAGAGGCAAAGCCAGCCATGCTGACTGTATTGCACCAACACAAACTTGGTCCAAGAGTTTAGTTATATTCAGCTTTCGAAAGATCTGACAATCTAACTAGTATCAGGCAGTCAGGGGAATCATGGAAAGAAAAACAGTGCCATAGGATGTGGCACTTGTGATTCAGCAGATGACATTCTTCACCCTGAGTCAGTCGTGCAACAACAGCCAGCTTCCTTGCTGGGCTGCTCTCCTGCAGGTGAGTCCCAGCACTGAGGCTCTGAGTGCTGACTTCTGCGTGCCATGAGATGTTGGATGACATTTGTCACAAGAATAGCAGCAGCATCTGTCTTGGTTTTGGTTATATTACAAACCGGGGAATCACCTTAACATCTTGCCTGCTCTAATTACCCATGGTTGTTTCTTCTGTGCTTCCTTCCTCTTGCTCTGGCACAGTTGCAATAGCAGCTGCATTTCTAGGGGTGATGAGTTTTGCTTGATGCCCAATGGGATCTGGCTAGATTTCAGTGAGTGCTGAGATGTTTCTTCTGTGTTGTTCTTTTTTAGCTTGTGGCACTACCGACACACAAAAAAAATGATCTGCCTTTCATATTTTGAAAGCAGTGGGGTCTGTGTCAAAATAGGGATACCACTTGCCTGAGGTGCACTGGAGACGTGCTGTGCCAGTAAATAATACATAGCACCACAGGCATCAAAGAGCACAAAGTACAATAGGCAGAAGATTCCATTCCCATATACTCGGCTGGAGTCAGTTATATTTTATTTCTAGCATATACTTGAAGCACGACCAGCTAATTGCTAGCCGTGTGTATCTACCTCAGGAACACTCAGCGCATGGTCACAAAGAATGAGCACTTCACTCCTTTGCAGCTTATTCTTTAAATAAAGAAGCTTTTAGTAAATATGGAAAAATAAGCATTGCAATTAATGTTAAGGACCAAAGTTTGCTAGGCAATAAAAGCCCAAATGAACATAGTTCTGCTGAACTTCAGTTGAATTTTTATCTAGAGGACCGTAATAATAACTGATTTATTTTCAGTGGAAACTACTTAATCCAATGTAAATTTTGGAATGACTCTGAGGCTCAGAAAATATACAACAAATATCTGTTTTCAGTTGATTTTTATGGTGATGTAGTGGAAAATCTGATAGAACTTCAGCCATTGCCTTGCTATCAAATGCTGCTTTAATTCCAAATTAACACAACTCGTGTTCTCTGCTTGCTCAGCTGCTTGCTTTGCGTTCACTATGATGTGGAAGGATGTCGATTCTTTGGTAATTTTATTAATTTTACTGCCTGACTGAGAATGTTTTTTTTTTAAATTACGCTTCTAATCAAAACACGCAGCAGAAAGCATTCTTTTAGTCATCGTTAGAAACTTGATCTTGGTAAGTACTGAGTGTCTTTTTGCTTGGTTCTGTTGATCTGAAAGAGCTGAGAGCACTCAGTGACTCACAGGACACGTTGGCACCTGGCAGAGCAATGCCCTTCATCAATCTATGCGGTGCTTGGTGGTTTCAGTTGGCAAAAATCTATGCAAACTATTGCCTTTTATTGTATTATACATTCCAGGCTAAATGGCTTTGCAAGCCTTGAAGCTTCAAATTCAAGTGTTTCTGAAGCATTAATGTAAAAATTCCTCAAGGTATCACGTCTCGACTTTCACAATGAAAGCAAACAAACTGTAAATTTCCTAAAATTTCGGTGAAAGCAAGCTATGCTGTATCATTGTGTTTGCAGTTCAGAGCAGATTCAGAAGCTATGTCTGTATTAACGGTTCTTTTGATACATATGCTGTGAATTAAGAATCACTTTCTAGATCCCAAACACAGCACACTTCATTTAAACCCTTTAGGGTTTAAAGCAGAATCTATTTGGTCACAGTCAGAAACTGTTTCACTCAGTTCTGTTAGTAAAGGGCCAGCCTGCATCTAGCTTTTGCCAAAACTCCCACTAAAGTCAACAGAACATTGAAGCACTCAGCAAACATATCATCTTACTTCAATTCCTCACTTATTTTTTGATCATTTAAAGATTCTTAATGCCGGTACCTGTGCATTTATGCGTGTCCTTTTAACCACTTCATCCAAACTGGCAACTTTCACAACTTTGAGTCTGTCTCGGTACTCCTTTTGTGCAAAGATTGTAAGTGATGCAGATGAAACTATACCTCAAGGTAAGAACTTAAGAAGCCTTAAGAATGTCTTAAGAAATGCCACATTTTAAAATGGGCTGTGAGTTCCCATTTCAGGTGTGTTTTTCTGGAGCTGAGGACTGTCTGCATTGCAGAGCAGATTTCAGTTATCCTTTTATAGTTTACTATAAACCCAAATATACACTATATTCCCACATTATGCATGATGGTGCTTTCAACTTGAGATATTGATCCATATTGCCAGAGGGGCTAATCTAAGTTCAGTTAGCACAGCTCATTAGTTATTAACGGGACTCAAGCTGCCTCCTTTTCCTTGCTGCTATTCCTTTGCTGTCTTCCCCAAACCTCTCTTGCACAAAAAGTCATGGAAGTTCCCTCTCAACTTGCACAGGAGTGTTTCAGACCTACAAGTTGTGTATCCAAAGTCTGAGAGCATGTACTGTAGCCCCACAGAGCTTCATACCATGCGCAGATGACTTCAATCCAAAGAAAGCAATTCAGGTGTCACTTCAAAGGGTGACCACTACTGTTAACATGAGGCTAACCTGAGCTTAGATAACGTAAAATTCAAAGTCACGTTATTTTCCCATGCTCTTCGAAGTGTTACTGAAATGTCAGTGAGACTTAACCCTTTTGTGCTCTTCAGCACCTGTAAAAACCAGACCACAGCTCTTTCTGTGCTGAAGCAAAATTCAAAGTTTTGTAGCAACCTCCAAGTGAGGAATAAACACCGGGAATGGTGCGTGCCAGGACCTCATCTACAGGTTGCATATTAAACAGCTTCTAAATGAAAAGGTGGCTCACTGTGCTATAAAATAAAGTCATCATTTTGAGACCTACAGCCCACCGGAACGAGGGGACAGGATGGAGTGTGCCTTTTCCAGTATTCTCCACCCACTGACCTAGAGCACGAAACCCACAGAGTTCTTGGAACAGCAAACAGTGTTTGAATTCAGACTAAAACTGGAAAACAGAAACAGGCCCCTTTTTTTTTATTTCTTTTTTCTTTTTTTTTTCTTTTTTTTTCTTTTCTTTTTTTTTTTTTTTGAGTCACATCAGTCAATGCTATTTACAAAATTGGTTTATGGAGACCACAGGTGGACACTCTGACTCATTACACATGAGTACTAAATATATCCAAGACGATCTTGGAAAATCCCATAAAGAAAGAGGGAATAGCCGTCTGATTGTTTTATTTATAACCTTGGGTTTTGGATGCCAGTAATGGAAATTATATTGTTTTCACAAAAAGCAGGTGAGGGACAGTAAGGGACTGAATGATTGCCAGGCTGCATGTGGCTGGAGGGAGAAGGCCCTAAGCGAGTCACAGAGGAAGGTTTGTCACGCTGTAGTAGTTTGCCATTCGCACTTGCGGCAGGCTGTGGTGAGGTTAGCAATGCATTCCGCAATTGTCAGGAGTTAAGCAAATGTTGTGTCCTTTAGCCAGAGTGAAAAGCACACCTGCCCATGGAGCTGGCATAAAATTCCATAGTGCCCTCATCCTGCCGAGTCCTACATGGAGAATTTGAGTAGTACTTTCAGCCTCATATCCTGCCACACATTTCAGTCTCTCTGATCTTGAAAACCAGGGAGGTCCAAGGTCTGTAATATATGCAGGGAAGCAGATAATGGATCCCTTTCTGTTTGTCATCACTGACTTCTGTTTTGATGGATGTTTTAGTGCCGAGGCTTCTCTTATTCTCGCTGCTGGTGGAGAGCTTTTGCTAGACTTCCTACCATCCGTAGGCTGGTAGGAAACAAGCCTGAAACTGAAACAAGCCTGGAAGCTTACTCTATACATAAGCTGAGAAACCGTGTATGTAAGGAGGAACTAACTGAGGAATAAATTCATTATTCTAACCTAGCCAGTTTCCTGAATGACCACTAAAGTAAATAAACTAGATGCCAAAATGCTTTTTTTTTTTTTTTTTCACTTATAAATCACCCAAAAGTATATTGTGGGTTTATGATATTACCGAGATCCTGAGCCAAATTCCTTATAGACAGTGCAGAGCAGTTCCTCCTCACTACTCCAATCTTTGAAACAGCCCCAAGAAAGAATTTCTTTCTCTACTGCCTTGTTGAAAGTAGCAATGAGTGGGTGGCCACAAGCACAGACATAATAAGAAAATACCTATGCAGACTCAAGTTGGCTAATCATAGTTTTTATATTCAAAGCTGTATAGCAGATAAATAGCAGTGGTCTTCCTACTGAGATCTGCTAATTTGTCTCAGCTAGCTGATCCTTTAGCAACTTGGGCACTGCTTCAGGGGAAGTCACTCTTCTGGTGTCCTGAATGACTAAAATTTAGGAGGTGGAGATGGAAATACCCAGCTAGCCTATCTGGCTTGCTGTAGCCAGTTTCTAACGAGCTGTGCATTTGTTCTCTTTCTCTGTACTGCCCCTTGCAGCCTGCAACTACAGTACTTGTACTGAAAGTTTCTGCTTCTTTACTTATTTTCAAAGGAGTTCATTCTTCAGCATTTTATGCTAGTTTTTCATCCATTGGTACTATCTACTTCAACAGGCTTAAAATAAATTAAAATATTTTTTGAAATACTCAGGATGTTGTTGTTGTTGTCTGTTGAATTTAATTCATCACCAGACACAAACAGCACAGCACAAATGGAAAAGTTTATTGCAAAACCAGAGGAATAGCAAAGTAGTATCCTTTATTTAATTATTTTTTTCCCCTAGAAGAATGAACTTCTTTGTTTCAGCCTCAGGGCCAGCAATTTCTAGCAGCCCGCTGTCTGCAAATCTTATTTCTGCACTGATCATCATAGTCACATGAAATTATTTAATAAGTATCCTATTACCGAGGTCACATGAAATTAGTTAACAAAAACTTAAAAGGGAATTTGCCAGCTCATCTCTCATTGAAACACTCTTTTGGCTTAAAAGAACCTGCTGAGTTGTAAGAATGAGTAGCATTGGGCATTTTCCCAATAATAAGATAGCAATAAAAGGGAAGAATGCTTGGCTATGTTGTAGAGTAAATTAACAATGCATCCATGAATTTTACATGTTTATATTCTTAGGCAATTAGTAATGATTTAGATCTGCGGCTAGTTTTAAGTTACTCTGCGCAGGAAAATCACATAGGTGGTCTGAAGCCTTCTGTTAAGCCTTTCTAAGAGCTCCCCAGGAAAACTGAAGGGAAATGTAAGTCTTTTTATGGAGGAAGGTGGAAAGAAAGCTTCCAGGGGGCAAGGGATAATTTTGTTAGCCCGTGTTTCATTTAAAGCTTTTCATTTTCATAAAAACATTTCATAAAGTGTTTCATTTAAATGGGTCTTCATTTCAATCCATCTCCATTCTGGGCAAACTTTGGTCCATATTACAAATAAGCAGCACCAAAAGATTCCAAAGATTCCTACCAAAGATTCACTCACTTTCTTGAGGGACTTTCAATGACCAAAAAAGTTTGAGTGTTTTGATACCAAACACCTGAAAGCTACTCTCTGCTTCAGAAGAAGAGTTCCCTAACTGCTATATTGCCAACTGTAGGTCTCCTCGCAGCAGTCTCTCTGGTCTCATGGATCTCAAATTCAGGTTGCAGAGCATCCCTGTGTCAACAAGAAGGGAAAAGGTACTGCTTACTCATAGTGTCCCATGGCTCCATGGCTACGCTCTCTCCTATGGCAAGAGCCATAGATTCAGGCTCTGTCATCCTATAGGAGGACTACAAGTCAACTCTCCTACTTGGGCAAGGTAATCTTTGGGCTGCTGCACAGCTCACTTCTTCCTGCTGTCCTTAACTGAAGGTAGCTGTGACTGCAGATCTCAATGCGCTCCACTTGTGTTGTGAGCACATCTAGTAAATCCAGACATTTATGGCTGCAGTTGTCTTTTCTATAGATCCCAAACAGCCTTAGGCAGGAGAAGGGCTTCTGACTGCAGATCTCAGCCTAACTAGTGGTCTTTGTGAGTAAAAGCAGTAACTGGAGTTGCCCAGCCAATTACAGGTGCAGGTATGGATTAAATATGGCTTTCCTAGATCACTAGGAGTCAAAATCGTGCATTTTGTTACATTTTAGGTATTAAAGGAGCTCTTCTTCATTGCAAAGAGGTTTGTTACTGAATGTGTTCTTAGATGTTAAAAAGGAAAAACAAAACAGAACTATTTTACAAGACTTCTGAGACCCAGAGTTCATCTAAGTGAGTAAGAAATGCTGTATTTCAATAAAATAGAGCTGAGGCCTTTTCAAGAGGTTATTGTGTCTGTTCATGTCTTAGAGGCTCTTTCATTGCCCTGACTGCTCTGCATCCTTCAAATGAGACCACACTGTGTGCCAGCTGAATTATTGGGAAAAAAAAAAGTAGATTCTTTAGCAGTCAGTGTAAAGTTGGACTCTACAAAGTGTTTTAAACAAAGTTGAGACACCACAAAACTGCAGGTCAGTACGAATTGTTCTCTGTGCTGCTTCCACTAAGGAAAAACACACAAAGTATTTCCTTTGCTGAACACAAACATTCTTCTCACATTTGCTGCAAGAGTTTTGGGTTTATATCAAAGGCTTTACTTTTTAAACCTTGCTAGACACATTGTATGTGAGCCTAGTATGTGTTTATGATTTTAAAATAAATATGTTACACTTTCAATCCTTTAAATTTTACCACAACTGTGTTCTACTTTTATTCATTTAAATCCATTCTAATGAAGTTAGCTGGAAGTCTTTCTTGATCATACAAGAACCTGAATAGAGTTCTCCTTTGCCTAATTAATTAAATAGGGTAGGGTAACATTTGAATTTGTTTGCTACTAGCAAGGTAATGACTCAACACCTCCTTAACTTGCACAAAGTTATATTGAGATGTTGCAGATCCAAACCTTTGAGTCCTCATCCTATAATATAGCCATTGTATCACTATCAGAGAAAGGAGAAAATGCTGCTAACAGTTTTTCTGACAGAAGGAGAGCCTGAGAGCATCTCAGGATCTATCAGTATCTCTTGACTCTATTATGACCAGCAACATAGACAAGAGAGGACTTGTAATATACCTCCTGCTTGCCTGCTCCTGTAAGCAACGTTTTAACCACAGAAATGAGAGAGGAAAGGGAAAGGATGTTCTTGGGTATGAGAACCCAGTTGTTCATAGCAGAACATTTTAGGTAATTCTCTTAAAAGCTCATGTAAGTTTGTGAATCAAACTACCAATAACCAGAAACCATTTCCTCTGATTTAAGAGATGCATTTCTCCCACAGGAGGAAACTCCAGCCACAAGGAAGTCCCTGGCTGCCCTCCTGCAGTGCACTCATTAAAAACAAGTGCATCAAGGAGTTGCTGCCGTGAAAATCCCCACGCAACTGCTGCGATGAATAATCTTCCCAAGAAGTGCTTCATGTCCATGGGAGTGTGGCATGGTGCCACTGTCTGAATGAAGGGCACGGCAGTGTAAGGCTTTGTGCGGGCAGCCATGCTTCAGACACCAGCATGGCTTAGGCCATACCACACAGAGGCAGAATATGGCTGAGCAAAGCAGAGCCTCTGTGGTCCTGCAGTGCAGGTGGCTGCTAGGCTGGGCCTCATCATTGTCTCCAAAGGCAGAATGTGTTCAGCCACATCAAGAATATAGAACAAGCTGGGAGCTGCTGCCCTGCTGTTTTGTATGAGGCTATAGCTAAACTGAGGCTCGAATGACACCCTTCTCTCTTCCTCTCTCTACTGGTCCCAAGCCATTTAGTGGGAAAAGGAGCTGCTACTGAAAAGCAAAGAGAGTGCGTATGGAACTCATGAGTGCTGAATTCCAAAAATTCCTTTCTCTCAAATCCAAGCTCCAGAACTAATGATGAAGCTAGCATAGCAGAGGGGCCAAAACCAGAGGCTAAAGACCAGGAAACAAACTAATCAGATCTGCAGTGTATGTTGTATCCTGCTGTTTCCATGAGGTAGCTATTAAATATCAAATCCCCAGGGCCTGATTAACCTTTTCCAGAATATACAGGTATCTCATAAGTGAAATATGATAACATAATGCTTCTCATTCTCACAGAATTCAACACTGGTTTCCTATGTGTATTATACAACACAAGTTATTTACTCAAGATTATTGGTTACATTAGGGAAATACTACACCTTTCTTTTAATCTATTTCAAAGTGATGGTTTTTTTTTGTATTTTTGCATGAGCTGTAGTCCACAGTGAATAACAGCTTATGCATCTCATCTGTTTCTTTTTACTCCCTTATATTAAAAAAAAAAAAAAAAAAAAAGCAATGGAAATTCAATACACTGATCCATTGTATTCTCACTTCTACCCACGTAACTTTTCAGAGCTGTCAGATCTCATTTGCAAGCTTCCCTTCTACCATCATCAGAAAATTATGTCAATATTCCACACCACCTGCTGCCTCCTCTTGCCACTTTACCTAAAGATCAGAGAAAACCCACAGAAAGTACTAACCAAAGTGTGAACCACTGTAACAACTGTTGGGCCTGGAAACAGTGCAATTTGCAAAACATGTTCTCCGTATTATAATTTATGTGAATAGCCTCAAAGTGAAAAGGCTAGGCGTGCTCAGTGATCTCATATACAATTTACTACCTCTAAAATATAAATATTGAAGGAACTTTGAAAGTGGGTTGTTTCCCTTGGGTACTGGAAAGAACAGAATCATAAATAAGCCTGAATCCAAGACCACGTTTACAATTTTCCCATAAGAAATATATTAGAAAATTGTAAAAGCTGAGAACTTCTATCTGAACTGATATCTGAGCTGATTAAAAAAATACATTACAAACAAACTGGAAAAAAACACCCGAATTCTTACAATGGAACAAAATACACCATTTTTATTTCATTTTCTCTCTAGCTCCCTGAAATGCAGTTCTCAGATGTTTCACAATTGAAAGTCTTCAACTAAAAGTTTAAAGCTCCATTGAGTTTCTTTACTGGAAAATCCTGTCATCAGTCAAATCTTTGCTTATAAAAGGAGAAGGCTGTGGTGATTCCAGTGCAAATTCCACTGTTTAATGAAACTGAATCCTCAGTTACTGCAAAGTTTAACCTTGGGGTACCTTGAGCAATGCTTTTCTTGTAGATCATAGAATCATAAAATGGCTTGGGTTGGAAGGGATCCCAAGGATCATCAAGTTCCAACCACCCTGCCACAGGCAGGGCCACCAACCTCCAGATCTGGTACTAGACAAAGTTGCCCAGGGCCCCATCCAGCTTTATCTTGAACACTTGAGGGATGGAGCATTCACAGCTTCTCTGGGCAGCCTGTTCCATCACCTCACCACTCTTAGTAAAGAACTTCCCCAACATCCAATCTAAACCTTCCCTTCTTGAGCTTAAAACCATTCCCCCTTATATCACTGTCTACCCATGTAAAATGTTGACTCCCCTCCTGTTAATAATCCCCTTTTAAATACTGGAAGGCTACAATGAAGTCTCTTTGCAGCCTTCTCTCCTCCAAGCTGAAGAAGCCCAGTTCCCTCAGCCTGTCTTCACAGCGGAGATGCTCCAGCCCTTTGATCATCTTTGTGGCTCTCATTTGGACCCTTTCCAACAGCTCCACATCTTTCCTGTATTGGGTACCCCAGGCCTGGATTCAGTACTCCAGATGGGCCCTCACGAGGGCAGAGTAGACAGGGACAATCACCTACCTGTCCCTGCTGACCACCCCTCTTCTGATGGAGCCCAGGATACCATTACCCTTCCGAGCTGCAAGAGCACACTGCTGGTTCATGTTCAGTTTTTTATACACAAGTACCCCTAGGTTCTTCTCCACAGGGCTACTCTCAAGGAGTTCTCCCAGTCTGTGTACATACCTGGGATTACTCCAAATCAAGATGATGAATGCTAAAAGAGAAATATTTGATATGGTCCACTCTTAGTATCTTTAATATCAAACACACTGTAGTATGATAAATCTCTGGCAAATGTAGGAAACCAGAAAAAGTTTACCATGATCACTTGTCCACTTCTTAATCGTGGCGACAACTTGCAATGACTTTAGTGAGACTGCCAGCCATTCTTGTAAAAAAACACCGCCACAGAGGGCAATTAAAACTGCTTGTTTATTTTCTGGCAGTCTGCAATACATACTGGGCAACTGAGGGAGAGCCAAAGGCTGCTTTAATCTCCAAGAATTAGCAATAACATGCTGTGGCAGGATTTTAGAGATCGGACTGAATCCATGCTAGATTTCTTACACTCACAAAATATCAAGTCCACATACACGCTAAGATTTTTATTGTGCACTTATAAATGCCACATGGATTCTGGCACTAAACATCAGATTTTATTTTATTTATTGTTATTATTTTATTTTATAATTTTCCTTCCTGAGTCCTCAAGCCTTTCCTTCCCCTCTCCTCAAGCCTGCCCTCTAAATTTCCTGTGACTGAAGAATGCATTTCCTTCTATAGCCCATCTCCAACTATTTGGTAGAAACAGCTCTAAAATATCACAGATATCATCACAGGCGGATGGACTGTTCTTGGTGTGACTCCCAGGAATGAAGGTTTGCTTGCCAGTGGCTTTAGTTTGATTGGAAGAGACAGCTGCTATCCTACAGCCAAGTGGGAAGATTAAATGATTTGGAGACTGTGAGTTCACTCAGGAGAGAAGGGGTAGAGAAGACCGTGTCTTGGCACAGAGAGTCTCTTTTGTGTTGGGATAGCAAGTGTCTGGACTAGGCTGTGCTGGGAGGTACAGAAATTACTAAAACAAATGGTCCTTGAAACATAATTTGGAGCACGGCCTACAGCATGGCTGTGGTGCACTTGAGATAAATCCTAGAAATGGTTGGAAAGGACCTCTGACTGCAGCAAAAGGCCGTGTCTTACTTTAAATTGCTTGGAAAAGATGAAAAGGCCCAGTAGAAAAATGGAGTGGGTGTTGAGAATGGCAGACTACGTGACAGCTGGGAAATACAGTACCTGGTACTGCCCATGGGACAGGAAGAGAATTTGCCATTCAAAGAGAAAAGCACTGTGGCGTGTTCAGGAGTCCCAGCTACCCTTGAACTTGCTTCCTGATTCCCCAGCAGGGATTGGTGTGATCAGGGGAAAGATTAACATTCCAGATGTGCATCTGTGTTTCTCTCAGCTCACGTGCATTCTGCTGAACAAAGAGTCCCTCAGAAGATGCTTCCTTGCCTTTTCAAAGCAACTCAGAGGCTTAAAGTCAAAGTAAATTGATTTTATAGGGATTACTCCCTGTGTATATTTCCCTATGTTTCCTCAGTTGGCATGATCACCTCCCCACTTTTTTGCAGAGAGCAGACTCCGAACTCAGCCCTGCAGTTGGAGCTCCTTCAAAATCTGAACTTTCTTACTCTCTCCGTATCTAATCAAGCCTTTCAAACCTGTTCTGCACCTCCTTACGTCCTGTCAGATCTGCTAGGCAAGCACTGACAGGGAGACAGGAAAAGAAGCTCTACTGGGAGAGATTTTTGTTTTCTGTTTCCCAAACAAGGCCTCTGGCTACTATTAGGAGAAAGAGATTTTCTGTGTGTAAGACTTCTTCCTGGTTTGCTGGTAAAAACAAGGGACAGGTTTAAATAGCTCCTGGGTGGATCCCCTTTTGAAACCAACATCCCCAGCTAAAGTTCTCTTGCAGATTTTGTGCTCACCTGATGTGCCCCTAAAACAAAACACATCCTTGCCTCCAAGCATGAGAACTTACAGGAGATAGGTGAAACTGTGTTCAGGGGAGAAAGAACACAGACTTACTGGGAGGAAACAGCAACACATCCACGAGTGATAAACAAAAAGCCCTCTCCTGCTAACTCTGCCAAGAGTTTGTTAATTTGGTTTCCTGTCTGCCGGTGTAAACATTGACTAGCAAATGTCCTTTAACCACATGACTTCATCCTTCCACATCTGCTAACCCTCTCTCTCGGGATGGTGGCAGTGTATATAATAGGCTTAAAGTCTTCAGGTATGCTTGCGCAGCCATTCCCTAACCCTTTCAGAAATGTTGCCTGGTTCTTTCCTGAGACTTTTATATCTACTTCAGCTCTTGTGCTTTCAGAGTCAGTTGATGGGGAGCTGATGTTGCCAGAGTTTGTTCAGACTGCGGCTGTTCTCTAGAAAGGACCCTGAAGAGTTAGTGGATACCTCCTGCTGCCAACAGATAAAATCAGCCTAATCAGACAAAGGTTTATCTAACCTCTCCTTACAGAACCCTAGTGACAGTGAAGCCGTAGCTTCTCCACACAATCTCTTCCAGTATTTAACTGTCTTTCAAGCATAATGTATTTTCTAGAGTCCAGCCCATACCTCTCCTGTCATTTAACTTGATTTCTTCATCTTTTGTGCTCAGTGTGGGTAGAGAACAGCCAGTTTTGAGGCTACTTTTCACCTTTTTTGAAGACTTCTTTCCTTCTTCTCTTTAGATTAAGTCATCCCATTGCTTTCAGTCCTTTCTTACCATAATGCTCTCTTTCATTCGCCCGTTTCTGTTTTGAGTAGATATATGTGGCTACAAAAATGCTCAAAATGTCCCTCGAGGGACTCTGAATAAAAATCTTGTAATCTCAGTAATCATCATCTCCTTTATCCGTACTAATAAGGAAGGATGAGGTATGGGTAAAAAAAAATAAGCCCAAGGCACAGATATTGCAAAACATAAAAAAAGGAGATGGTAAGTCTCTGTTCTGTAGCACCTCACAGCATGGGAGGTGTTTTAGCTATTTTCATCTCTGAAAGTCCAGTAAACAGATTTCCACAGAGAAGAGGGCAGCAACTCTAAGATAAATGAGAACATCTGAGTCTGGTATAGCTGGCATACAATCTCCACCATGTGCACTCTGGCACCTGCACTGTGGTCAAGGGTCAGGGAAAAGTGGGGTTTAGTGCACCCAAAGATGAAAGGAACAAACCATAGACATAAGCAGTTGGCATTTCCTATGGTTGTTCCTTTTATCTCAGAGCTTGCATTCCTGTACAGTGGTGGATAGTTCTACGGCATCCTTCCATTAACTCCTTCAGGGGGAGCTCTGAGGAACAACGTTAACCAGAAAGTGTCTTCTAGAATAACTTCATCTATTTTTCCCTTCAGCTTGGGTTTTAGTGGCAGTAGTCTTTCTTGGCCACATGTAGAGCATGAAGCTAGAGAGTCCATAGCATTGCCTGTGAGCCATCGCTAAAGCTTCAGGATGCAGAACTTGTGTATAATTTGTGAAGATAGCACAGTCTTCTGAAGTTCTTCCCTGTAGCATTAGGTTTTGTCAATGACATAAATACAGCTATTTGGCAAGGAATATTTCTAGTTAAGACACTGAAGATGCATGATGTAAACAAGTAAATGCATTTCAAGCCCAAATATATAAAATATGCCATGCTGCACTTACCACATCTGTGGAGAAGAAGAAAGAACATTTACCAGCAGGATGAGTAAATCAAAATGCCAGGGTAGTTTTTGGCAAACATTATTTAACCTGCATCATTACTTACATGCATTGCCAATGTAGTATAAGAAATGCAAACCGGTCATATTTCAGTGTAACCCTCCATTAAGGAAATGTTTATAATTTCAACCCAGAGTACATGGGTAACAAGATAGCCTTGCTAGTAAGCTGCATGTATGAGTAAGTCACAAGCCTTATACACCATTATACAGACAAAAGAAGATACAGATCTGTGAAATTTTCCCTTTGAATCTGTGGATTTTCTATGTGTGTATCTCTTTCTGATTGCCACCATCAGATATCTTTGTGGAATAGAAATTTGAGGTCTGTGATTTGAGGTCTGTGGTCCTTATCATCTGATAGCTTTGCCAGACACCTATTCCACTCGAGTCCTTTGAGAGGGATTAAAGAATCGGAGAATCATAGAATCAGCAAGGGTTGGAAAAGACCTTCAAGACCATCCAGTTCAACCTTCCACCTACCACCAGTATTTCCCCACTGAACCATGTCACTCAGTACAACATCTACATGTTTCTTGAACCCTGCCAGGGACAGTGACTCCACCACCTCCTTGGGCAGGCCATTCTAGCACCTGACCACTGTTTTGGAAAATAAATTTTTCTTAATATCCAACCTGAACCTCCCCTAATTCAACTTGAGGCCATGGTAAGCTTGCTTAGTCAGTGTGGATTTTCTTCTTGGGTAGACATAAACAATACAGGAACTTACACTGTTTTGGTCTGTACAGCAACATTAAGAGTCCCTTCCTCTGTCCCGTTCTTTTTGTTGTTATTGTCGTTGTTGCTTTTTTGTGGCTTTTTTTTTTTCCTCCCTGATGCCATTACATTGGGAAGGGATGCAGTGACATGATCTATAATGATCTTTTGAGTATGACTTTGTATAGGTTGACTCCTGAAGCCCACAAAACTAATTTGCAATTTATCTTTATTCTACCTTTATTCTGACATTTTAAAATTACTTGACATAATGTACAATACTGGTACAAGGAAGAGACAGGGACAAATACCTGGGCAGGCCTGACCTCTGACTTTTGTAGGACACCAAAGAGTAGCAAAACCCAGTCTATGCTCAGAGGGAAGTATCTTCTTAAATGAGAAAAGTGACAGAAGATTTTCCTCCCGGAGATCACCTAGAAACCAGAATTGCTCTGCTGCCATTCAGTCCTTTACAGGGTTACAACCTGTCCCAAAATAAAGCGCACTGAAATATGTTGAATACTTATACTTGGTATCTAAGACAATTTTAGCCTTTCTTTCAGGTCTGACCAAACTCAAACTTTTCTGTTCTATTTTGAGAAAAGGAATATCATATCATTAACAATGCACTGAGGGTGAAGTTCCTCTTTCAGTGCAATAACATCACGGGTTTACCACCCCACATCAGAACAGAAGCTTATTTTACAGAATGTTGTCATGACTGCAGCCATAACTATTAAGAAACACCATTGTGGAGACAAAGACATTATTTTTTTTGAAATCCTGCATTAAAAATAAAAAAAAAAAAAAAAAAAAAAAGCAATGTCTCCTTTGAGTAACCTTTTTGGGTTATCCATCTGTAAAATTAAGAGATTTCTTTGGTCAATAAGGTCATAAAACAGTGACAGAGAGATAGACAGATATCCTGCAATGAGAAGTGAAGGAGAAACAAACACGTAAGACTGAGAGAGATTTAACCTTCACAGGCTGCCACTGGAAGATCAAAATTATCTTTCTTGAAATTTTCAACCAATGCTTTGCTGTTACAGTTAAACACAGCTTGTTGGCAGTAACTAGGTGAAATTCAATGGCTTGTGTTATGCAGGAGATGAAGCTACATGACCTAATGATCTATTGTGGCATATGAATTGTTTAAATATAACTAGTTACTTTATGCATTTTTCCCATTTCTACATGTCTAAGTAGTTAGTCATGACAGAATTTGGTTATTTCTAGTAAAGAAGTGATAGATAAATCTGGGTGATGTTTTCTTAAAGTTTTCAGTGGTCTACACATCTTGATGTGGTTTCTTTCATGGTTTTGCATGTGAAGGACTTTGCAGTATGTGGGACATGACTGAGCTCATGGTCTGAGGTTATACTGTATTATACCCAGTTCTTACAAAAAAAAATAGAAGACTCCTTTGAATAGGCTGCACAAATGCTTTTCCAGGGAGGTCGCTGCATGGGGTCTTCTCTTTTAATGTGACTCACTGTGAAATTTCAACTGGTCATGGAAACAATAATGGTCAAATTGTCAACTGGGCAGTGGGTGCACACGGAAGGCAGAGGAGGCCAGAGACTGCTCTGATCTTGTGTGTGATCTGAAGCTGCCCTGGACCTTACATAGGTTATGTGTGTGGAGTATGCTGGATATGTTTCATACTGTCAACAGCTACCATGGACCTGTTTGATTGCTTGCAGTCATTTTATACCTATGCCTGTTCCTTTATGCATGTACAGGAGATTACTTTGTTGAAGGGGAAAAAAGGTTCTAGTAATTTGAGTGCACAGTCCTGAACTGACATACTCTTAAACTAGAAGAGGTCCTCCTGCACGTCCTACTCAGTGGTATCCATGGATGCCACTTTCTCCAGCAGGGAAGGCACGGTGCATGAATCAGTTCCTCTGGAGAACAAAGGATTCTTCATCATGGGAACAGGTGTTTTGGTTTAAGCATGGGGAAAGAGAACGAGTACCCAGCAGTGTGCCAGCCCACTTCAGCTTCCAAAGCTGTCTGGAAAACAGTGATCCCAAACTTGTCTCTTAGAGCACCCACTGTCTTTTTACATTATTACCTTCAGTATTGCCAGTATGGATTGCATTTTCAGTGCTTTTAGATTATTTATTATGAAAGGAGTTCTGCTTGTTGCGTGCTTGCTGTTCAGTGCAATACATAAAGCAGAGCAGATTAGCATGTAGCAGCCAAAAAATATGATATTTTTGTATTTTTAATATATTATGAGAACACATTCATCCACAAAACCGTAAGAGGGCAGCATTCTCTCTATCATTCATATTGTCTCTCTGCTGGAATATTAAGAGAGACTTTCTTTAGCATTCATCTCATAAACCACAGATATGTGTTATATATAATTCAGAGCTTGGTTCGCTATTCTTTGTAATCAATAGGAATGTTTCCCTTGATTTAAATAGGTGTTGGATGGAGGCTGTAGTTGTCTAAAATGACATCAGGAAGAACTGTCTGCGTGATTTAAATCAGAAGATACTGAAAATAAGCAGTCAGGAAATAATTTTGGTGGTGGTTAACCATTGGAACAAAATACCAAGAATTCTGGTGTATTCTCCATTTCTTGATGTCTTTGAATACAGACTAGATGTCTCTTTGGAAAAAGTGGACAAAAGCTGCTGAGTTCAATACTGAGGTGGCAGGATGGCATTCTGCAAACTCCTTAAAACGGAAATTGATGCAGTATGTATGCAAGCAAGATGAATCACACATTTTTTACACTGTTAGTAATTAAGCAGTGGAACAACAATCAAATGGGATGTATTTCCCCATGATCTTCTCTATGTACAATCTGTTTTGCACAAGCCATTGGATTTGCTAAGCAAGATGATCCCCCTGGCTCTGGAGTCCATTAATGTGGTAGTTCCTTCTAGCTGTTTGATACCAATATGATAGCTTCAGTGCAAAATATTACAGCTGTCAACTGATGCAACTGATGTTAACTGAGCAACATGCAGTACATTGTTGTAGTAATAATTGATTGGGTTTTTAAAAAACTTTTGTTTGCAAGAACAGAACAGCTTAAAATGGAAGAAGAGACATTTTGAAGAGAGGAAACAGAATTGTTTACTTCTAAATCGTTGCTTCAAAAACCACTCAGGTCACAAGAAACTGCAGCTTTTTAGACAGATGAGTATTTAGACTTCTCACAGTGTCAGTCCAATGTACAGTGGCAAGCGCTAATTAGCATTCTTGCTTGCAATGTCAGCAGACAGGAGTACTTAATGAGCATGGAAACCAAGCTATTCTTTCTATGCTGCTTGACGTGGTGACCCAACTCTGACCTCAGAGGGTTTGTGATGAAATTTTATTTTCTCGTTTGTTTACTTCATCTCCTACTGGTGAGGGAAATTCCTCTGCGTCTTTATTCCCTGTACTTCAGTTATTTTAACCCCCTAAAATGAGGCACAGAGTTTACACTGTGAATACCCTGAGGGGAACAAAATGTGGTTCCACAGGAAAGTAATTAGGACAGATGCAATGGTAGGCAAATGTACACGATTCTGTAAGAGTGACATTCCCAAAGCAGCCATCCACCATGTGAGAAAGCAAAGGTTCTCCAGAAAAGAAAAAAAAAAAAAGTTATTTAATGAGAAACACATCTACTGCAACATTTAATTTTCATTTAATTTCAGGGACATGGGACTACTTAAAATGGCTTCCCAGTCTTTTGGGGGAAAGAGTTTGTGTTTATCCGTGATTTCTAGTCACAAAGATCACAAAGAATGTTAATTTTCTAGTTATGTTTTAAAGACTACTAAAGAATGTAAGCATTTTTTAGCTTGAAATATTTTCACATTGTTACCATAACAAAGAAAAATGTGAGGTATTATTTAATTTCCCGTAACTTCTCGTATAAAAATAAATTCAGTGACAAACAAGCTTTGCCAAGATGGCTGTATATTTTTTTGAGGAATAACGCTGCTGATTCAAGCTAGCCCACATTTTACATAGGGTTTGAATTAGCACTTTTTCACTGGATCTTAAGAGCTTTTTCTGTTTTTCATTTTAATGCTGAAGCCTCATTTCAGAAAGGTACTTCATACCATGAGTAATTTAATCCAAGTCAGAGGGCCTACTCATACACTTGGAGCTGAGCAGGGAAACAGGGCGTTAGATACAGTGAAACTTACTGGTGTCTGTGGGACCCCCACGTTATTTGAGTTCCAATTAAGTTTTGATGCCTAAGATAGTGCCTGCCAGTCTTAACCAACATGTGGGATGCTGCTGCTGTGTGCTTCGCCATACTATTTATTTGGGTGATATTCAGTAAGCCACAGCCTTGTTGTGAGTAGTATAAAACAGAAATATAATATAGAAATAGTCAAGAGAGGTAGCAAAAGAAATTATGTAACATGCAAGCAAAATGGACGAGGAAGTAGCATTAAGCAACAGCTTCATGCTTCTTCCTTTTTGGAAGGAAGATGGGGTAAGGTTAGAGAGGAATGAGGGGATATGCTTCAGGGCTGTTTGAAAACGTGCGGACTGATGGAGAGGACAAAACCACTGCAGGGCAGTGGAAATCCACTGAAGAGTGTGCAGAGGCCCTTGCCCTGGGGTCTGCTCCGAACAACCAGATTCCCTCTCCTCTCTGGGTGAACTCAGTCCCTACCCAGTGGCAAGGAGAGAAGAGATGGGGAGATAACCATCACTGGCTTTGCTGCTGACAGGGTGGCTGATGAATCTTCTCCATCTTTCTGGACAGAATGCTTGGCTTAGGTTTGCTTTTCTGCTTTCTGTGCAGTCCATGGATTTTGACTTATTTTATAGTCAGCTGATTTATTCAACAGGGAACTTATTTTGCTAAATAAGCTACAAAGCAAAACACCAAGGAGCATACTGCAGTGAAACAGAATACAGCCTTTAATTTACACAGTAGTTTTGAATAAATCTTTCCATTGTCACAGTCAGCGCAGTAAATGCCAAGGCCTGTCAGCACCATTTCTTCGTTACCTCCCCAAGGTAATTATATAGCTCTTCTCACTGCATCCAATTCAAAGTATTAATCTATTAACAATCCCAGCTTATGGCATTTTACCCAAACTTAATAATAACAATTAAAAAAAAAAAAAAAAAGTAAAAAATAGACATCAGGCTTGATCTTGCAAGAAGCTCAGATCCCATCTCTGCTCCTTGAGCCAAAATAACTTGGACATCACTTGAAATGTCTTGCTGGGAGCATACAGAGAGGTGGTGCCACAATAGAGATCTGAAGTCAGCTCTTTCAAGAGCAGTACACTGGGCCACCCGTCCTTTTGTGGAGAAGTGGCCTTGGGGAACTAATGTGCAGTTTCTTCCTTCTCCTTTTACGTCCATGTTCCCAGTCCCCAAACAGCTCCAGGCCCCAGAGGCACGAGTCCGGCCATTCAATGCAGCAAAACATTTGCTAACAGCCCAAGCCACCCACATGCAAGGTTTATAAATAGTAAATATGCAGCATTCAGTTATGGAACTGTGATGCTTTTCATCTCTGTGCAACTTCAAGCTCTGCTTGTGAGCAGGAACAGCGGCCGCTTTGTCCTCAGAGTTGACGAAGTCTACGCAGAAGAGAAACATCCAACGTGCACTTGTACTGAAATTTTACATCTTTCCTTTTATGTTGCTGCCTAAGTGTATCTTCCCTCTGGCTGAATGTGTAAAATCATTTCAGGGGTGGAACGGGTAGAAAAATGAATCCACGTTTCATGAGAAATATGAGGTTGAGTGAGAAGAAAAAGGGATGTCACTGATTGCAGTCTGTCACAAGCCACACATCGTATGATCCCTTTCTACTGAAATGAAATGTTCTGATACCAGTTTGGCCCAAAACTGTGTTCTGTGTACCTCAGTGGCGTCTCTGGGTTGTAGTTCAGACCACAATTAGGTCTTTGAAATTGGATAAATAAAGAAAGGCCTTTTGTGGCACTTGGTGTAGGATGGGTTTGGGCTTCCAGAACTGACATTATCTTTGGGAAAAATAAAAAGTCAGGTTTTTTATTTCTTCATTTTTTCTTCTGTTTTTCAGATGGGGGCCCTTTCTGTTCTCCTGCAAGAAAGAGACAAGATTTGCCCTGGTAAACTTACCTACTATAATCCACTTAGCTTTAGATGCTAACAGTGTGAAAAAAAATTCCATTATATTTAACAAGAGGTATTCAGGCATGTCCTATGAGGATGTATTTTTCTTCTGCAAAATCTGCCCTAAACAGCCTCTACAGCTTATAGGTTTTTTTGTTTTGTTTTACTTTGTTTTTTAACTACTGTAAGGCAAGGAGAGAATTTTGTATTGAATTCTATCAGCTCAAAATGTGTATGAAAAAATTTAAAAAAAGCATTTTCTATTAAATGCTAAAGGACTTTTCTCCATGAAGATATAAGCAAGCCCAACAGGAACTGGTAGTTATGCTGCAGAAGGCTTAGAGAGCTTGGGGGAGGGTGCTCAGGTGCATTAGTATTCACTCCACATTCTTGCCTGCTGTTCCACATGCACCGTTTTGTGCCTCCATAAACTGCTCTGGATGCAGACCAAAATTATTTAAAAGAATTCACAGGGGAAAAAAAAAATAGAGCAGCCGTTTCTATGTATTTCCACATTGCTTTCGTTTTCATCGACATTCACTGTTAGCCTTTTTATAGCGATATGAAAGAAAGATGGCAGAAGCAGAAGGGAAAGGCTTTCTCTGATAAGAAATGCTTTTACATTTTAGGCAGAAGTTTTCACAACAAATCAGAGTACTGTTAGCTTTCCTTGTGCAGCCCACATCAACCATTTAAAGAAGCAGCACTCAATTCTTTAGCTGAGAAGGCACTTTAAAATCATTATTACTCTTTCTTGTTTGCAAAATCTGCTGAAACACAGGAGGAAGTCTGTTTGTCTCTGCTATGTTGAGCCTTTTTGATAGGGTGAACACTGACCTCCCTCCCCTCTTTTCATTTTTCAGTTCTCAAGACTCTTGACTCAGAGCCAGCCCAAGAGCGGACCCAGCCAAGTGCTCCTGGCTCCTAGATTTAAAATCACAGCTGCAGAAACATGTACAAAACAATTCCATGAACGATCAAGTGGATAGGACCTTCTGCAATACATGGCTTTATCAAACAAGTTCTCTCGATTAAGAAAATAAATAAATGTGCCTCTTACTTGCAGGCATGAGGAAGCAGCCTTTGATCTATCATTCACTGAGACAAGTATGGCTCGTGGTCCACCCCCATGAACGACGGGCTGCTTCCTTGATATTTGTTTTACTAGTGATATTCTTGAATCCTGATTCAAAAGGAATGCGCTAAGATGCAAAGTTGTTTCACCATACACAGCTGGATTGCGTACTCTGATAGCAGACTGGAAGAATGTATGAAGATCCCCATACAAAAAGAAGGGTGGAGGCTACAAAGCTGGGGAGGAGAATCAAAGGTGAAAGCCCCCATGCACTGGGAACAGATAAGCTTAGAAGAAAGCACTGAGGAAAGCTGAGAATTTGTTAGAGGAGTGAATGAAGGTGAATTCAAGGAAGAGGTACATCTTACACATGCACATACACACAGAGATGTCCACTGATTAAAATACACATCACATGAAATATGGCACACTGGCGGTACTAACTGTGGCACGGTGTGGTAGATACAAAATCTTTAAATCAGCAGCATTCCCCCGTGGCTGACAGTCACTTGTCTCCACACAGCCTCTTTAAAAACTCTTGTCTGAAGCCCTGGTCCTTGTTGGCTGATGCACTGGAATGCACTGGTGCTGTTGCTCTCAGGGTATACCACCCTGCTGTGCACATGGCGGCAGGGGATTAAATATACATGAAGTTGACAGTTAGCTTCACTTCCATCAAAGCTTAATTTTGCTCACTTGTCAGCATTGAATAACAGAAATTAATAACAATAATTAATTATTTTGTTAGCACAGCGAGTAGACAGCAGGACACGATACAAATATTAAAATCCGGGGAAACTTTGGTGCTGGGTGACAAGGACTGTTCAATGCAGTCCACACTGACTTGTAGATAAAAAATAATTTGCAGGTCACTGACAGTCTAAACAAAAGAAAATCTGTGGTCAGAGGGAAAAAAAGGAATGTGCTGGAGCATCCAGGGAGGATGTAGCATCATCCACTCTGGCTGTAAGGAATCTTCTGAGGAGGCTGAAATTCCTTCCATCTTCTCTCCCCTGCATTTTCTGGTTTTGAAGCTTCTCTGCCAAGAAAAGGACAAAAGCTTCATTATGCTTGAAGTCTGGCCACGAGCAAAAGTACCTAAAAGGTGCTTTAGACCATTTACTACATGAGCTGTGCTGTTTCTGAAGGGACGTGGCAAGCTTTCCGATTGACTTGCCATCTTCCATAAATTGCATATTCCTTTTGTGTTACTTCTCAGAGGTCTCTCGTTTTTACTTGGCTTACACTGTTACAATTCTTATGAAACCAGAAGCTGTAGAGCTTACATCGAAGCAGGAACTACAAATAAATTCTGATAGGTCTTCGGAGCAGGAAACACCTAGTCTTTGTTACAGGTTTTCTTTCTTTATTGTGATTCTGTGTGTAGTCATAAGTGGGGCTTTCTGTAGGTGATACAGCACAAATTCCATGGAAGGCAACCTACTTTCTTAAGAAACTTTAAAACTGCTTAAAAATGCAGCATGTAGAAGGCATGCATGAGAAGTGCATTCAATTTTTATAATCTCTGTATACATACATATTACATACACTTAAGAAAAAGAGCTTCATTTACACTAGCCTGGCCTGCTTCCTAGCTATTCATCTCTTGCAGGCAGCAGTTTGCTTCCGGAAAGGGTGGATGGACAAGAAGGAGTCTTTGAATTTCATTCAAAGGGATGATATGTGAGCATAGGACAGAACTGATGAAGACAGAGATGGATGTGGGAAATCTGACAAACTGAGGGTGGCCCCAGTGGCATGGTGAAGGAAACAGAAGCCACATAGTGAGAAGGGAAAGGAACAAAGGTATTTCTGAAAGGTGTGACAAAGGTATTTCTGAAAAGTGTGGACAGGAAACTTTAACTCAATTCAGTGGGAAAAGGTGAGGCTGCTGGAGAAACGGAAAGGAGTATGGTACTGATAAGCCCTTTCACAATTAAGGGAAAACAGAACAGGCTGTGTCTGAATTACTGGATTTGTAATGTTATCTACGTACCTCACAAGACTAACGCACAGATTTTCTGGTATTTGCAGCTGGAAAATATGACTTTTATACCTAGTATTCTTATTCCATTTCATTGAATGAGTCTGCACTCCCTCACAGTGCTTTTTCTGTCAAACCTCAGTAAAAATCTTCACCTGAGATTCCAGTCTCCTGTCTTGTCTGTACTTCAGATGCCTCAGCATTTGAAGTTTTTCTACCCTGCAGAGGTTTACTGCCATAATAAGCAACCAAGCTCCAGGGGCAGGGAGCAGCCAATCTCTCATAGATGACAACTGCCTTTATCCACCTTTCTGGTTGGAAGGAAAGAGCATGGCAATCCACAGGTGGTGGAGGCATTTGGATGTAAATGATGCGGGCCATCCATCAAGCTGTACAATTGGATAGTTGGTTCACAGCTGAATGAACCCAGCGTCTAAGAGATTCAGAGCCTGGAGCAAAAATAATCAAACGTCCATGCAAAATTCACTGACGGCCGAGCATGGCATCATTGCTGGCCTGACATCCTTGCGTATGTGGAAAACCAGCAGGAGGGAAAATTAGTGCACCCAAATATACACAATGAAGTCAGACTGAAAGCAATGAAATTACAGCCGCTCCTCATGAGCTAACGGGACCATTTTCCTTAACCAGTGACCTTCAATTACAGAGTAGAAAGCAAATTAGTAGAGACAAAAAAGAAAAACCTGTTAGCCAGAAAATCATACTGGCTAAAGCTTGTCTTGTTTCAGTTCCAGTTTCCTTAGCTTTCGGTAAAGTATGTGCTGTCTCCTTTGGAGTACTGGTGTTAACTGGAAATGTTGATTCAGGGAACAATGAATTCCTTCTTATCAAATGGTTGAGTGTTATGACCAAGTTTTTGAGAAGGCATTAAAGTTTCTTCTGCTTAAAGGGTCTGAATCATTGCATGAAACCTCCTGGTGCCACAGAGATTGAGTTACGAAGAAATTAAAGGCCAAAATAGCCACTGCAGGAATGACTAAATGAAACTGCCATTTCTCAGTTCACAGCTTTCCAGCATCCCATTTGCTCACCATTGTTTACTTCCGGATGGGAGTGACTGTGAAGGAGGCTGGGATGCGTGTTTCCAGTGCAGCAGTTTGGTGGTCCCCATTCAGAGTTACGGGGCATACTCTCATCTGCAGCCATCTTAAGGTAGGAAGTGTGATCCTACCTCTTTCAGGTTGCTTACACAACCTGAAAAATTCACAAATCTAGATTAGTGATGTGGCGTGAATCCACTTTGAATAGGAAACTGAGCATGCAATGTTATTTGCAAGCTGAGGGTGACCACAGAGGTAACCAGCACTCTTGAGATTCACAAGCTGGCTTAATTCACTAGATAGGCAAGCCAAGAATGACAAAAAATAGGTACCCTTCTTTAGTCTGAAGTTGGATGAGATTTTTGTACTTAAATCTTTATGCAACTATATGTACATTCTGTGACTAATTTTTCAGTTCCTCCATTGCAACGTTCAAATCCTATAATGCAAATCAAATTGTGTTTTGACAGCATGAGATCTACTTTCCTTCTCCGGATACATACTTTGACAAATGAGGTTTTCCTTTGGGCATATTAACACCTCGTATCTAGCTCAGATGAAAAAAAAAAATAAGGCAGAATCATTTGCAAAGTAAAAGAAGCCACAGTTAAAGATAACCACCTAGGTTTAAGTTTTCTTTTGACAACATTATGAGCTAAATACCTCTCCTCTTCCTTCAGTCTATGTTGGCAGAGTCTTTTCCCCAGGCTCCTGAGTTATATGAGAGAACACAGATGGGGAAATATCTGCAGGGGTGCTTCACCTACTTTAGCAAAATCTGAAACATGTTTTCCTGCTACCTACACCACTTTATTGTCTGCAGATTATCAGGTTTCTCTAAGCCTCCATTTTCCAAGTTTTCCCACGATACTTCAGATCATCAGCTTTTACAATTTAAAGAGGGAGATTAATTTCTAAGGGACTGCTGTAACAGCATGGTAGAATGCCAAATTGTTTCCTTCTTGCAGCTACTAATATGTTTGCTTTCAGAGGCAATCGATCTTCTTGAGATCACTCTTCCCCTTAGTTTGACAGAAATCTGTTAATGACGAAGCTCTGAGTGTTCTCTAAATGCAACATGTGGTGAACTCTTGAGTCCCAAGCCTGAAGCCACAGTCTTCCCACTGTTAGTTGCTTGGGTTCAATAAACATCACACTGATATACTGAGATGACTAAGCTATGCAACATTCACCTGCCAGCACCAACTCAGTGGTTTGGACTTGTGAGTTTTTCCAGATAGCAGACTGGCTTAAAGAGCAAAGCCATGTATAGACCTGGTGATTATAATGATGCATGGGAATAAAAATAGATTGATAACAATCATAACATCCAGGACGGCATTACAAATAGGGAGGATAAAAAACAGGGAAAGACAAATACATGTCTGGAAATATGACTACTACTGAATCAATAAGCTGATGTCTTACCAAAAGCACATCATTACAGATTGAAAGCAGAGTGGTATCAGCAACTTTCAGTCTTCCCAATAATAGCAGTCATTTTTCACCAGCTCTGTGTATGTTACAAGTTGCAGTGAACCATTTATGTTGACCAGAGAGCTGTTTCTGAATCACTGTTAATTAATTATATTTAAAACAAACTACTCATATTCCTGTGATGTGGAACAGACTATCTAATGCCTATAGTCACTATATTAGGTATGTCAGTAAAAAGAAGAAATCCTGATATTTAAGTTCCTTTTCTTATTACGTCTTGTAAACTATACTATGGATAATGAATAATGAAAGGAAGTTAACTTTTACAAAATAATTCCAGGCTGTGTCCCTTCCCTCCCGTATGGCATATTGTCACAAACGTGGTTCTTTTAAACACTGCCGAGAACAACTTGGTTGTAGCATGGACAAGTGTTTATTACAGGGTTTGCTGCCTTGTCCTATGATTCCATTCTGTGCAAAACACATCTTAGCTAATTCCCCAAGGCAAAGTGGCAACACTGTAAAGCTCTTGTGAAAACATTCAAACTGCAGTTTAAACCTTGTTAAAGCATAGTTCTTCTCTAGAAAGTGACACTAAAAATGGCTTTGTGGGATTCTGTATTTATTGTCTATTTGTGATCTTCAGATCAAACATGCTAAGTACAGCTATACAGTTCCCTTGTACCATTCACAGCCAGCTCCACAGATCCCAGCGGGATTAGAAAGCTGAAACTTTCATATTCATGTATTTTAAGATGATGGTCTCTTTAGCATCTGTCCAGACCTGCTGTCCTCACTGAAACAGGTACACTTTGGCTCCCTTTCATTAAGGTGAATGAGTTCAAGGAAGATTTGTCTTATTCTCGTACTCTGAATGCAAATGTACAAAAAAAGCAGGCTTGTTGAAGAAGACGCCACTTCTTAATGATAGTCACACTTTGAGCTAAGCTATTTGACTGCCTTTTTGATTTTTTTCAGTTGTTTCACAGCATTAAAAAAAAAAAGAAGAAAAAAAAAAAGGATCTCTAGGAATTTCTTATATGAACAGTATTCCCTATAAACATTAACTGGCAGAAGCACAGGCTTATGAGCTGCATTTTTATTTCTCTAGAGATCCAGCTACTGTATATTTATGACGGGCACCAGCAATGAGATGACAAGCCTAACTCAAAGCCCACTGAAATTAGCTTACACTGTTTGATTAACTGTGGGAGCTTGCCATGGATTTGCTGCTTTTGCTTCTCTGGTATCTGAGTGGGGAGCAATTGGCATCACCTACCACCCAGGATCAGAAGTTGACTCTGGTGCTGGGTATTGCCAGTCAGAAAACTGCATTACTGTGTCCCAGCTCTTGATGACAACATTAATTTGGCTTAAATACCTTCTGCTGATGGAGCTGGTGTAGCATTCTTTGTAATGCTTTAAATTGGCCCCTGCGCAGAAAATAATGTACTCAGTACAGCTACTTGTACATGGTCAATGATGGACATTTAGAAAACGGTCCTTCTCTTCACACCACAAAGAAAATGTCAGGGTAGATCCAGACTATCAGCACAGCTGTTTCTTTATCTAGGCAGCATGTCCACTAATATACCTAACAGTAGATATCAAAGTACTAGAAGTCTCTGAAAAGGTTACAGGAACAGTTAGAGCATCCATTTAAGTAATGAAGTGGTAACAGCTACCTGACAGATGCCAGCAATACGCCTCCGGGTAGCTGGATTTCCATTCCAATTTTCACATTGCCTCTTAGAAAGAACTCATCACTAATTCAAGTGTCTTGAATTTTTATCATGTTGACGAGTATAATCAGTATCTGTTTCAGTCTCAAGTTATGCTTGATGGGTGTTCAAACCATTACAGATGTATAAGGAGGAATGTGCTGGGCTGTCCTTGAAGACTATGGCTTCCTGACTTGGCATAGCTGGATTTTGTAAAACAATGCGCAGGCTTTTTCCACCTCCCTCTTGCCAATCCCACACAGCCTCGTGACTCAGAGGGGCAAAACTGCACAATTCAGAGGCAGTGTGGGCCCCAGATTTCAAGTGCTTGAGAGCTGGAATATCCAGAACTGAGGTTTTGGTCTGGCCTACGAAAAAGGGCAGAAAACCATCTGTGAAAACTGGATGCACGACTAGGTTTGGCTTCTAGCCCAGGATCCCACAGTGTCTGAAATACAGATGATAATCACTTTTTGGGTATCTGCAGGTTAGGAAAAGGAATACTTTGTTCAGTCCTCTGAGGGGAAAGTCATGTCCTGGCTCCATGGCTGGGGACACTGGCCTAGAGAAGGCCGATCGGCTAGAGCCCCCACAGAGCTCCAGGCTGGTACCCAAGGGCCTACCAAGGAAAAGGGATGCAAAATCATCAGTGTTTGATCTGCATTGCTTTAGGGGAAAAAAAAAAAAAAAAAAAAAAACTCTTTTCTGATTAAAAACACCACATGGCACGGGGAAGAAGGAAGAAGCATGGGGCCCTTTGCCCAGCGGGTGGCATGGGCACTCGGCCAGGGCAGCAGGGCTGCTGCTGGCATTCCCACATTGGCAGGGAAGGGAAACCAGCAAGGTTTATCCTTCCCCTCCACCTCCCCTTTCCCGACCTTTGTTTCCCAGCCAGCCCCGCTCCTGGAAATCCCTGGGCAACCAGGCAGAAAGGAGCCTGCGGGCTCGATGGGGAATGGCATCCCTGGGTGAGCTCCAGGCTCCCTGTGGGGGCTGGCTGTGGGGCCGTGGGGCCTGCAGTTCACCCGCTGGCAGTGATTTCTAAACATGTCCCCTGTAAGCCTGACTGCTGAGACGTTGTCCTGGAAGTGTGTCTCCCCACCAAGCCAGCTGCGTAGGGGAGAGGAGGGGGGGAAAGACAGACAGACAGACAGAGCCCAATTAAACCCTCCCCTGGCCAGCCCCTGACACTCCCTCCTGCATTTTCCAGTCTGTGGTTACAGCGCTCAAAGAGTTCCATTAAATCATCAGATTTTACAGGTTCCTTAAAAAAAAAAAAAAAAAAAAAGGGAGAGAGAGAGAAAAGTTTGGTCATAGTAGGGAATGAGTGATCAAAGCTGAGCCAAAGCTTCCTGTTACACCGGGACTATATATATACCGTGTCTTTAATGTTGGGGGATGTCAGCAGGCTGCTAGGAGGCTGGAGTGCTGGCTAGCTCTGCCTGATTTCCCAGCGCGCTGAGGTTTCTTCCACCAACCACAATGAACAAGTTCCTGTGCTGCACGCTTGTGGTAAGTCCCTTCAGAGAGGTAGATAGGGCTTGAGATGGATTGCAGCTTCAGAGATGAGGCTGAAAAGACACAGGACTTTTCTATTGTATTTTTTGTTGTTGTTTTGCTTTGTTTTTGTTTGGTTTTCGTTCGCCTTTTCTCCGTTTTCCTGCTGAACTCTTTTTGTTTGATCACACTGGGCTTTCCTGATGAGGTTTGGAGTGAGATGGACATGTCTCGCGTCAGGAAGAAAGCAGAGATTTTGATCCCTTTCTTAAGGTAGTGGCATGATTTACTTTTGTTTTGCCTCCTTTCTTATTTTCCTCTCACCTTTTGGTGAGAAGGCTTCATTGTGCTGTACTAATATAAAATACTGTATGTAGGAATGAGTTTTAGAAACAGCGGGCTGGGATGTTTGTATTTGATTTACAGAAGCTCCATCCCTGCCTGTCTGTGTAATCGTTCCTACAGTGGCACAAGGCAGTGTCTCACATACTGGGCTGGCTTTCTTTCCCTGAAAAACCACTGTGGACTCCAGAAAAAAAAGCATGTGTGCTTATTTTGGCTAAGAAAATTCAGCTTCATGTGTAAGAAAATGATGAATTGGGAGCTGTGTCTGTAGCTTTTACAGGAAAAAAAAAAATTATGTTATTAAATCAGGTAAAGCCCCTTATTAAATAAGTTTTTGTTTACTTGGTGATTTACAAAGATACTTCCAGATGCAAATTTAGAGATGTTAGCTATGCAATAAATCTTTCAAAAGACCATTTAATCTGTTTAGCTGTGTGGAATTTTATATGATGCCAGTTTAATTAAAACCTGCATACAGCCAGATACTGTGTAGCATCTGCTTGGAGGCTATTCAACTTTTGGATAAGAAAACATTTAAATAAAAACATTTTAAAAGTACTGTTCCGAGTAGGACGTCGTGTCTGCACAATAACTCGTTTCTCATTTGTTTTGGTGAGTACAGGGACATTAATGTTGTGGTAGAACATTAGAACTGAGTTCCAGTTATTCTGAAAGCTCTTTATAAATGCACCAAGATTTCCAGGATCTGATGAGTAATGCATGTTTATTACTTTCTGTAGGACTTTCTGAAAGAGCTTTTTGAGAAACAAACCGAAGTAATTAATGGTGTAAGAGAAGCAAAAATTGTCAAGCTCGTGGTTGGCAAGCTGAAATGCAGGACAACTTTTTTCATCTAAGGCGTAATATTGTGCCTTCTTTGTCTGTGAGGAAGCAAAGAAATCTAATTTGGAAATTTCAGCTTCTTATCTGTGGTTGTCATAAAGTACTCACATCAGCATTTTGGTTCTCCTTAAATGTAATGTGCCTATTCATGTTCTTTCTTAAAGTCATAGTTTTTGGTGACGTTCAGCATGACCTTTGGCAGTGGAGTCTCTGAGCTGAAATATATCCCAGTGACAGGAGTGCATATCAGAGAGCTTCATCATTCAACTCTTTTTTTTTTTTCTTTCTATTTAAAAGCAATTTATTTCATGTTATTGTGAAGTTTAAGTGCTGTCGGAAGTTCTGTAGCTCTGAGGATAGTTTGAGTACTTGTTCTGTAAGAACACTTGTAGGAGGCACAGCAGCAGTTCAAAGTTGTGTGTGTTTGGCTTAAACAGTTTGGTTTTGGAGTCACCATCACTGAAAAGGACGGTTTGGACATGATGTACTTTCAGACTTGGCCTCTTTGCTGAAAGTTCCAGCAAGGAGACCTGCTGTGGTAATGCACGCATGTACGTGTTGTTTGTCGGAACGCTAAAACAGCTTACAAACACACAAGCCTTATGAAATAGGCTGAATTGAAAGAAATTCCCCAGAGCTGGATCTTGTTACTTGTCACGTAACTATCTTGACCCTCAAACTTGACCTTTCTCTATTTTGGATCTCTGGGTGCATGTGACATGCTTTTTCTGGCCTGCCTGTTGGGTTTGCTGTGTGTAGGCAGCAGTGGCTTTGCAGCCCGTGAGGGTAGGAGTTATCTTTCTGTCTGACTTTCCTTCTTTCTTTCTGTCTGTCTGCCTGCACGTGTGTTGGTTAAAAATAAAGCACCAAAGTTACCAGAATAATTTTAAAAGTTGTCAGAACTTAAATTAGACACACTTGTCTAATCTAATTTTGCTCCTTTGGTAGTTAACTTTCATACTAGTAGATTTACTACGCTGGTGGTCTTCCTGGAGGAAAAACACCTGTTTGCACATAGTATCAGCCATACTGTTTTTCTAGCTAACTGATATTATTAATTCTGTTCAGTGCAGCCTTTTAGGCGTGTCGGTATCATGTCAAGTTTGGGTTAGCTCCAAGTATTGATGTCATTCCGATGAATTATGTTCAAAAATAGGAATTAAGGTTAAGATACATCTTTTGGTGAATAGCTGGTTGGTCTTTCCTACTTTCTCCCAGCACAGTCTTCAAGGGAAGTGCAATTCTCATAAACGAAAGCACATAGCTGCTTTTCAGTTGGATGTCATTTTCCTACCATTGGAAGTGAAACAATTGTTTAGACCCCAGAATTGCTCTGTGAGTGACAACTAACTGTATGTCACTGCTAACATATCATATTCCCAGATGAGAGAAAGAAATGAGTATAGTGGCTGATATCCACAGTTTTTAATACAGACAGCTCAAAAGAGTCACTAGTTGCATTTCTTAAATAAAACAGTGGCGACCAATCTGCGAAGCATCTTCTATTCAAAAGTGGGTCCTGTAACATACAAAGTGAATGGATTGGTTTGAAACAGCTGGCAGAACGGTGGAACAGCTTTATAAGCAGATTTGAAACCAGCAAAAATAACTCTCTTTTAGCTATTGTTGTGTACCTGGTGCTAAATTGTTCTCTGCTGAAAAATATTTCCCCTGGGCTGTGCTAAGAGAGCCTGCTAATTATGAGCTAAACAGTTCACAGAATCACAGAATCACCAAGGTTGGAAAAGACCTACAAGGTCATCCATTCCAACCATCCACCTATTACCAATAGCACTCCCTAAACCATATCCCTCAATGGAACATCCAAACGTTTCTTGAACACCTCCAGGGATGGTGACTCCACCACCTCTCTGGGCAGCCCATTCCAGTGGCTGACCACTCTTTCAGTGAAGTAGTATTTACAAACATCCAGCCTGAATCTCCCCTGACACAGCTTTGATCCGTTCCCTTTAGTCCTGTCACCAGTTACACGAGAGAAGAGGCCGACCCCCAGCTCACCCTTCAGGCAGTTATAGAGAGCAATAAGGTCTCCCCTGAGCCTCTTCTTCTCCAGACTGAACAATCCCAGCTCCCTCAGCTTCTCCTCGTATACATATATTATACATATGTTATACATATCCGTCACCCCAAGTAATTTACGCTTAGTGATTGCATGGTCCCCACTCGAAACAGAGGGGTGATGAGGATGAAATATCTCCCAGCAGGCCAGATTGACATGGCTCTTTTTTCCCTATATGGAAAAAAAAAAAATTAACAGTGGCTATTTGCAATAGATGGCCATGGATCTGACCCAGCACAAAGTGTCTTGTACTGGATCTGCAGAGGTTTTCCAGTCTTAATGATCCTGTTATTCTATAAGCTATTGGTTAGGTGAGCCTCTTTAATGCTATTTAGTGCCATATTTTGTCAGTAGGCTTTCCCTGGGGTCTGTGCATGAGGCACTGCCTAAGGACAGAGGGCCTCCTGCCCTAGCTTTGTGCGAATACCTTGTGTAAAGAGCAAAGTAGGAGAGCTGTGAGGTTTTACTTTCAACCCAACGCAAACACTAGGAGCAATCTGACAAACGCCTTGAACAGTTATTTGTCAAGCAGGAAAATATGTTTCAGAATACTTGTGGAATGCAAAACAGAAACAGATTTATCTTTCTCAGAAAATTAAACATTCTCCTTTGGTCTACAATCCCAAACCACAACACCAAGCTATATAATAATATTTTCATATGTTGAAAAACCACTTTCTTTTCCTTCACAAAGCAGTGATTTAAGGGGATGTTGCTCGAAAGATTATTGCTTTATGGGCTTTGTCTTCCAGTTCATTTTAATTCAACAAGAAAAGACAAGCAGCTCTTTGCCTTACATTTAAAGATGAAAGAAAAGGGTGTGTACTGTTTTCACGTTCTTTTACAATCACATTATTTCTCTTTCAAAAGCATCTTCGAAGGGCTCAAATAAATGGACTGCATAGGCCTTTTATGTGAGGATTGACTGTTTTGTGTATGCTGACTGAAGATAGTGTGGAAAAATATTGCTTTAGGCCTAATGTATGGAGTGACAGAATCAAAGAAATATTGTTTAGCCTTGAGTAACTCATTTTGGCTAAAAAATTATCAGTAAGTACCAATACATAAACCCAGAGCTATTAGAATGTTTTAAAACATGAGTCCGATTTTGATATCATCCATTCAGCTAAAGACTCCAAGATGGTTATCAGCAAGTCCTGCCTTCAGTTGTCTCAGCACATACTTGCATGACACTGATTTAACCAGGATTATGTTTTGGTATTTACAGTTCATCCCAACTGCTCACATGAAGATGGCCATCCTAAGATGTGCTCAGCATTTGCCTTACGGAGATGATTGATGGAGGACTGGGTTTTTCAGGCCTTTCAGAATTGGGCTCGTGGTGCCAGCTGAGATGAACTTCACCAAATGGTTGATAGATGTAGCCAATGATACTAGATTTTTTTCTGTTGTTTTAGCAATAATTTATTACTGATTGCACTTCCTATTTGCAGTTAATTTGTTGAGATGAACAAAGTACTGAATGTTGGGATAGAAAAGATATGCTTATGTTTTAAAATTGAAAGAGACTGCCTGTGTCTGTTGCGTCCATCCCTCAGCTCTTCCAGGAAACCAAGCAGCTTTCAGAAATGCATCAAGAGCTATACTTAAACTACTTGGGTTTCTTGCACCTGCTTCTTGGTAAAAGGCTGTTCCTGGACTTCCTTTGACAGGAGAATCCCCTTTTCATTTGCCAACATTATCCTTTAACTGAGAAAATTCTTCTCTTGCCCTGCATTCACTGTCTGTACTGAAACTATAGGTACTGTTTTAATTTGTCAAGCTATTGAACAGTTAACAACTTCTTAATGGCAATGCTCTCCATTTCCTTTTCATCTCTCCTGACATTTCTTCTTATCTGCATTAACCTCTCCTAAACAAGAATGAAAAGAATTTTATGCAATGTATTGAATGACAAATCCATAATTCTAGCCACGTACATCTTTGATAGACTCCAGCTTTAGTTTCTTAACAGTTTAAAAGGTAAACTGAGGCCAGACTTCCAGTTTCTCACTTCTTTCAAGCTGGAACGTGCCTTTTTCTCCAACTACTGCAAACAGGTCAGTGACAGCATGATTTTAGGAGAAATCTTGGTTTCATTGCAGCTCTTGGGAAGATTGACAGTTCAGGATTAGTAAGTTCTGATGGCCACATTTACACATGCTCCAGCAGTGCTGTTTCTTTACAGCAGAGATTCAGGAGTTTAATGCTTAGTGTGTCTTTATGTATGGACATCTAGTTCAATCAGAGGCTTTACATGACTGAGGATTTGCTACCAACTTGGTCTTAGCATGGCTTCGGAGGAGAAATGGCAGGAATGACATAAATACATTTCATTAGCATTTTGATTTGGTCCAGGAACATGTGTCTGAATGGCCTCTCGTGATCATCCTTATTTGCTGCATTTTAGTTTGCACAGCACAGCAGACTTAGAGTGCACAAGGTGGATTTACAAAAATAACCTGGATTGATGAAAGTAAATCCAGAGAGATGGACTCTGGAGACGCACCAGATGCACTGGAACTGCATGGTAGCAGTCTAAAGTTAGTCCCAAATAACCTCCACTGAATCATGCTTCATGTGGATGTCAGGTGTTCAGCACCATCTGTTCTGCACCACAAATCTGCTATAACAGGTGACTCAGCTTATTAATGCAAGCACAACTGGGGGGATGTTCTTTAGCATGTCTTACGCTAGGGGACTCGACAATTTAGCAGAGTTCCCCTCTGACTTGTTCCGTGAGCTGAGGGACAGGAAGCTTTTTGTTCTGTTTGTGCCATATTGCTGCAGTAAAACTGTAAAAAATCCTACTTAATTACCTTCCACCACCTTCCCTGACTTTTTGCAAAACTTCTGAAAAATAGCTTGCCTTTATTTTGATGCTTGGTTTAGGTTCAAGGATAACTTCTGAATTTCAGTTTGTGCATTGAAACCCATAATAGTCACGTGTTAGCTGCTCTCTGTCTGAACAGATGACAATCTTCTGTTATATAAGCATTTTCAAGGGATCTATAGCAGTTCTATGAGGAAGGATGATATTTGGGATTGGAGTCTCAAAATGCACTTAGCAACATACAAATGGCTGTGCTGGGTCTGAGAAAAAAAAAAAAAATCCAAGAAAAATCCCTAAAATGCCCCATATGCTGTCTATAGCAAGGGTTGATACATAGGGGAGATATAAGAGAAAGGTGGAAATACAGTGATATTTTTCCAAAACACTCTTTCAGACTCATGCAATTTGTGGTTTGGGATTTCTTGATTAAGAGGTGATGTTTGTGTTTATTTGAATGTTCCTCCTTTACTCTGTCCTGCTGAATTTTGCACCCATCTGCTTGCTGTGTCTTGTGGCAATGAAATACGCAGGCCGATATACTGATGGGATTGCAAACATCAAATGATAGTAGCGGTGTGTAATACAGCTCTGTGTTGAAAATGATGTATGAGATGTCTTGGTAAAATACTGAGATACTAATTGCATTTATAGCTTTGGTTTGACTGAAAGATCTTTAGCCATAATTATTTATCAAATAAAAGAGTTTCTGCATACATGTAGTTCAGCCTGTGATTGACAGATTATTGCAGCTACATAATTTGTGTTTCTGGAAAGACAAGTGCAATGTGCTTTTCTATTAAAAATGCAAAGAAAAAAAGTGAAATGCAAAGACTGATAGTGACCTTAGGGACACTGATATATTAATCCTATTAGCATGTTTATTTGTTACACTCATTTAGATTAATAGTATTTTGCTTGGCAGCTATTTGTACTTCCAGCGTTAAAGCTTAGCACAGTCTCACACATATTGTTCAGGTATGTTTTTGTTCCTCTCAGTCCAGACCTTTAAAGTGAAATAATTTTGTTACCAGATGATACTATAACGAAAACTTGAATCAATTCCTCTCTGCAGCTGTGTTGAATTGACTTGCTTTGTATGGCAGTGGGCTCTCCAGGAAGGGAGTACCTCCTTTTTCCCCCACAAAACACCGTGCTCTTACATCTCGATTAATGAAATTGAATTCTTTTAACCCAGGAATCACCCCCTGCAGCTAATCCTCTCACTTGCCTCTTATCTGTGATTTCCAGTGTAAATTGCCAAGTAAGAAAAATAGACACGTTGTTGTCGTTCCTACTCCTGCCTGTTACAGGGGCAGTTGATCGACATTGAAATGGTCCATCTAACCCTTCAGTGCCTGAAAATGTGTGAGTAAAAACAGAAGGGGCATGACCTGCTTGTCTGGTTGCTGTCCCTGATCATTTTCAGAGTGTCAGATCTTCATCTGTGTTTGGTACTGTCTTGGGCTTCCGTGCATATCTGCACAAAATATGGGTTTATTCTTGTCTTTGTGGCAGTTGTGCTTCGTATTGCAGATGGTTGTGTTCTGCAAATGTTGTGCCTTGGACTCTGTGGTATGCTGTAGTATCTACTACAGAATAAAAGCCATCGAAGAAAAACTGGCTATTCTCATCAACAACTGATGTGTTTATCAAGACTTCCTTATTACTAGTGTAATAGACATAGATTTACCAAGGGTGGGTGCATTTTTCATAGATGGAAAGCCATTCACATTCAAAAAATGTGCTGCACCCTCTTGTTAAACAGACTGCATGAAACAGATCTAGTCATTTAAGAAAAATGAGCTATAGATAATCAGTAAACTTCAGTGAGCAGTAAGGAATTTCTTACAATGAAAGAGGCTGTACACTAAAAGTGCCAGAAGAAAAGTGGATTCTACAAGTGTAAAGAAAAAACTAACAAACAGAAGAGATAAGTTACTGGGCTTAGTCAAGAGTGGCCAGAAGCGGTGGGGAAAATCCATGCTATGTACATCTCATTGTTTAGCCCATCTAGGCACGGCTGTGTTACAAGTGGATTCAAAGACAGCACGAGAATGCAGTTAAGAATATTTTGAATTCCTAGTTTAGGCCCCTAATGTTACTTGGTGCAAATTCAGTGACTCTTGTTAGTGCAAATCATTGTCCTTTCCAGCCTTGATAAGAGTGTTGCATAAGAAGTGCCGTTCTGTGGCAGAAATGAGGCCCTTACTTGAAACCCCTTTAGGAAATTTAGAATCTGAATGAATAGGAAGAGTCAATTCCACATACACTTTGAGCATTCTACATTGGAAAAAGGGGAAATATGTTCTTGAAATTGAATTTGCAACTCTATGTTAACTCACTAGGCCAAAAATAGCAGTAAAGACCATCAAAGCTGGATCTTTAATTTGAACAGATACATAGAAAAGTTTTTTTCATTCAGAGCCAGTTTGCTGCATGATTCTAAAATGTACAAGTTTTCAAAAGGAAGCAAGTATGTCAGGGTTCTCAGTGTGAAGGGCAAGCTCCTGGCAAGCCCTCTGGGGCTGTGCTAAGAAGTAAACAAGAGAGACCTCTTTATGGTAGGCTGGTGGGATCACATACCCAAAATTTTAGTGACAAGAGCAAAATGATGTGATATCAAGGCTGTCTCTACAGAAGGGCAGGGCCATCTCAGACCATTAGGTCCTGAATTGCTCCAGCAAAACAGCCTTGGAGGAAGCAGAAGGGCTTTTGGCCACAGCTGGACCGGGTCCTTGAGTGGTGCTGAGCATTTCCTGCCTGTGCTTTTAGATAGGAAGTTGGAGCATCAGCAGACCTGTTCCAGTTTGTGTGAATAAGTCCTCACTGCACCTTTAATAAAGCATAGCGTTCTCTGCCTTTGTCTGAAGCTACCTCATCCTACTGACAGGGACTGCCGTGTTGTGCCCCCAGAGCTCCTACATTTCAGTTCAAGATTAAATTGAAGACAAATAGTCACTTATATTGTTCTAGCTGGGTACCACCTTTTAAAGGTATCTGTGCTACTGGTGCAGTATGTGTCAGATTTGTTTGCTCAGGTGCTTGCTATTTCTTTTGTGTTTGAAGTGATTGATGCTCAAGAACACCACAGTGTACAATCCCCACCTTGCTGTGCATGGAATATGGTGCTAAGGGAGCTGACAGGCCAGGTCTGCAGGTGCCAAGAGGCAAAAGGTCATTACCCAGTGATATTAAAAGTATATAAGTGGGAGAAGAATGGCTCAGTAAGATCTTAAATTTTTCCCATTCTAAAACAGACATGGGAGAGACCAGAAGCTGGTTTAACACAAATGTATTTTTGAAGATAGTGACATGGTTAGGCTCATAAACTCATCAAAATGAAGGTTTGTATGTGGCTGTGGTGCTCACTGAACTGAAGCGAATGATGTTTTCTTTTCCCGTGACTAGCTCTTGGACATCTCAGTCAAGTGGAGCATCCAGGACATCTCTCCCCCCAAGTATCTCCATTATGACCCTGGGACATCTCGTCAGGTGATGTGCAACCAGTGCCCTCCCGGGACCTATGTAAAGCAGCACTGTACGGCTGCCAGCCCAACGGTGTGTGCCCCATGTCCGGATCAGTACTACGCGGAAGACTGGAACAGCAACGATGAGTGCCAGTACTGCAGTGCTGTTTGCAAAGAGCTGCAGTACATCAAGCAGGAGTGCACGAGCACTCAGGACCGTGTCTGCGAGTGCATTGAAGGCTGGTACCTGGAGCTAGAGTTTTGCTTGAAGCACACGGAGTGCCCTCCTGGGTTCGGCGTTGCACAGCCAGGTACGTGCCACTTGTCAGGAAGCACAGAGTTAATTAGCGCTCTGTGATATGTTGGAGCTCACAGTGCTTACAGGATTAGGAAACAGGCTTGTCCAGATGAAGTTACAGGACAGTAAATTGTAAAGGCAATTGAACCCTCTCCTAGGCTGCTACATTTGAACTGTAGCCAAAGGAATGTTTCTCAGTGGAATACCCCGCTCCTCTAACTTAATGGCAATAACTTAATGGCAGCAGCAAATGTAGCAAATTGCAGCCTAATGAGAAACATGATGGATTGCCTCTTTTAAAGGAACATTATCTGTAATGTAGTATTTGTGTGTGTGATAAATAATAATGTTTTTCATTGTGAAATCTGCTGTTTCAAGCAACTGTGTATCTTAACAAACACCGGGACCACTAAGTGTTTGACACCAACTGTATAATTATAACAATATTAATATAGCTCTAGCAGCACGGCAATATATGATAATAATTAATTACCAGCATCCTAAGTGGAACTCTTAGGGAAACTGTTACAATTATCATACAAACAACCTTTTTTTGTCAAGCAGACTGGCACTGCGCAGTATGTCTGGTGGGGATAGAGGTTGAAGTAGCGCTTTCCAGTGGAGTGTATTCTTCATTTGAGACAGCATGAATTGTTAAACCAGTAATAAGCTCTTCTCTCTAAACAAAATACATTATTTATCATTTGGCAAGTGTCACAGCCCAGTTTAGCTCCAGTATTTAATACAGCCTGAAAGAGTTGTATAGTGTCATTGTACTGGAGACTGCCCAGAGATGAGCACCGAGGAAGGGAATAAGGAAAATCAAAGCGTTTCCTATAAAAACCTGTAGGCAGCCAGTCTCCAGCACTACAGAATGACTGCCGTAGTTGTTACATATACAAAGTGAGAAACACAAGGACTGGCTGTAAATTTAGAGACACGCTGAATGATAGCTCAGGAGTCCTCTCTCTGGTTATGAACATTACACTGGAGAACAAGTCTGATGTAAGGAGCAGTGGCACTGATCACTATTCCCTGAGTAATTGGCTGAGCTCTCTACCCTGATCCCACATCTGCTTTTGCCACCGTTAGACATTTATATGCAGTTCCACCGGCAGCGACCATAGTTGCATATTACAAACCTTATAACCTAGATCCTTACATCTCGTGGCTTGGGTTAATAAAGTTCCATTGCACCTCGTCAGCAAGTCAAAAGGGAACACAAAACTCAGAAAGCCCACCCAGGAGACAAAGAAAGAGACAGCCCTACAAACACAGTGAAACCGGAGTGGACAGATTAGAATCCCTGAGTTTGTAATGAAACAAACTTTAGAAGATAAATTGTTGAATCATGTAATTTATTGGAAAGTCGGTTTCTAAAAGCCCATCAGAATGAACAAGCTAAACCTAAGCAGACCTCAAACAAGGAATGAAAACTATAAAAATTGTGTCCTCCTGTGTCAATAGTCAGGTTTTGAGATGAGGCATCGGCTAGGAATTTAGTAAGCATGGACCACATTTTCCTCCCACTTTCTGCTACATGATACTGTTGAACTTTGTACTGATGTAAATTCAGATGAAAGAAAACCTGAATATAGAAGAATACATTCCTGCTGCCACACAGGGTGATAGTGTGGTTCAGAGCCTAGTTCAAAGCATAAAGAATTAGAAATTAAATCCGACTGTTGCCCTGCTGACAGCAGCTACATTGGGAAGATACTTTACTTTGGTAGTCCCCATTTCTGCATGTGCATTACGGCTTTGTTCCTTGCGGCTGCAGTCAGCCCTGTGTGTGGCAGGGCTTTCCAAAGCAATCCAGTGGGAATCAGGACTTCTGCCAGGCTGTTATCTCCCCATTGCGCTGCCGCTTCCTGCAGGAGTGGGGGATTCCAATCACCTTGGAGGGAGTGGCAGAAGGGCAGCTGTGATGTGGCCCTGAACAAGAGCAGCCAGATAAGCAGTGAAGAAGCTGGCAAGGCAGGGGGATTACTTTGTGCTCAGCGATGGATTGCCCGTTTATTTCCCTCTTGTGCTGCAAAGGTTACAGGGGAACTTCTGAAGGGACCAGCTTACCGTTTGCAGGGACTCTCCTCTCTTCCTCTTCCTTGCTGGTGAAACACAGACTATCTGTAGGGCGGAAAATTGCTAAAAGTTCAGACTTCTCAGAAAAAGTAATTGCTGCTTGCTCAGGTGCGGGTGTTGGCTTGAGTTTTGTATCATCTGGAGCCTCCAGCAGTGCGTGTTGGGGAAGTGAATGGCACAGCAGCTGTGCATGCAGCTTTACCACAGCCCCTCTGCTGCTGGCTGCAGAAAGTGAAGGGTTTGGGGGGTTGGCAGTATCCAGGGCCTCTGATTTCCAGGTATGCAGCAGCTAAAATTTTCCCCTTTGTTTTCACCTAGTGTCTGATGGAAGAAGTGCTAGATCATAGAATCATACAGTCCTCAGAGTTGGAAGGGACCTTTAAAGGTCATCTAGTCCAGCTCCCCTGCAATGAACAGGGACATGCACAGCTAGATCAGATAGCCTGGGGCTTGGTCCAGCCTCACCTTGAAAGTCTCCAGAGATGGGACATCAACCACATCTCTGGGCAACCTGTTCCAGTGCCTCACCACTCTCACTATAAAAAAGACTCTTCCTTTATATCTAACCTAAATCTAAATCTATTCTCTTTAAGCTTGAAGCCATTTCTCTATCACAGCAGACCGTGCTAAAGAGTCCGTCCCCTTCTTTCCTGTAGATCTCCTTTCGATACTGAAAGGCTGCTCTCAGATAACCTCATAGCCTTCTCTTTTCCAACCTGAACAGCCCCAGCTCCCTCAGCCTGTCCTTGTAGGAGTGGTGTTCCATCCCTTGGGCCGTTTTTGCCGCCCTCCTCTGAATGCACTCCAACAGGTCTATATCAGATCAGATGTATGCAAATATTATTATTTATTTCATGGCTAGCTGAAAACTCCTGACTCTTTTCTCTGAAGAAATATCTCAAATAAATAAAATTGACTTCAAAACTAGTTCTGGAAGAAGCACCCGCATGTAAATACTACCAAGACACACTAGATGGAGGCACTTTCATATTCAAATAAGGTTTCTAATTATTATTTGCAAGTAATTTTAAGCATGTGGTAAAGTCCATGCTCAATAATGCAACATTATATAGAAGAGCATCTCTGCAGATGTTACAGAGTTCAGTTTATCAGGGTGTCTTATGCAATTATTTTACATGGTATTAGTAGGGATGAAAGATGAAGGTCAGACATCAGATAATATCTGAATAGATTCAAGTAATTAGTGACTTAAAGATCCTTACAGGAGTTGATAACAAGCGCATCTAAGAGTTCTTATTCTGTTACTCCAGGGGGAATATCATTGTCTGAAAATTATTTGTTTTAAAAACATAAAGTGGTTTTGTTTTTGTTTTTGTTTTTTTCCCCCCATAATAGGATTCCTTCATGGATTATAAATTAGAAAATCAGAAGTGATCACAATTTTTGAAAGAATATATGTTTTCATTTTTTTTTACCACTTGAGCTCGCATGTAATTGAGTGCATTGTTTTCTTGTTTCCACAGGTACTCCTGAGAGTGACACTGTTTGTAAAAGATGCCCAGAGGGATTTTTCTCCAACGAAACGTCATCCAAAGCAGTCTGTCAGAAGCACACAAACTGTAGTGCTCTGGGTTTCAAAACAGCATTAAAAGGAAATGCAGTTCGTGACAGCATCTGTCAGGAAGATACAGATACGTCACCTCAGAAATGTGGGATAGGTGTGTATCACATTAAACAAACTCTGACAACACACCTTTGACTGTCATTAAAATGAATATATCAGCTTTTATGATGAAATTAACCAGCCATTTGCCTGATATGGTAGTGGCCGGAGTAGAGTCTTAATTCTTTCAGGCCATTCTAAATGGAACTCAAGCACAGAGAGCAACAACACTAAAGACCACTTCCTAGTTTTAGTGATTTGTAGCTGTTTTTCCTTATTACCCTTGCTCCATGCTGTGTAGTCCAAAGACAAGTAGGGCAACAGAGATGACACTGACGGACATATTATTTTGCTCTGAGCACCCTGATTTAGCTGTAGTTGTCCCTCTTCGTTGCAGTAAAGTTGGACTAGATGACCTTCAAGGGTCCCTTCCAACTCAAATGATTCTATGACTCTATTTTGCTCTTTCTTTTTGTTTCAGATGTGACCCTGTGTGAAGAGGCTATGTTTAGGTTTGCTGTTCCTACTCATTTCACACCCAACTGGCTGAACACCCTTGCAGACAGTTTGCCTGGGACAAAGATCAGCACAGCAAATATTGAACGGATTAAACAAAGGCACAGTTCACAAGAGCAGACCTTCCAGCTTTTGAAATTATGGAAGCATCAAAACAAGGAACAGGATATGGTCAAAAAGATTATTCAAGGTACCTGAAGTTGTTAGCACTTATACTGTGAGACACCTAATTGGCATTTTAAAAACTGCTTGGGATCGAATTCCTCCTGGTGATGTGTTATGCTCTGAGGAGGCCCCTCAGGGCTTGGCAGAAATTTATTGATGCAGTAAGCACAGTGAAGCTGAGGGGAAGCAGGAAGGAAACTTTCCTGATCAGCTCAGAGGACTGACTTCTTCACAGATGCATAGGCCCTTGGGAGTACATGTGGTGTCACAGCCCATATTCTCTTTTGAGGCTGTACAGCATACGAAGAATTTTGATTAGATAGGGGGAAAGCATTTCCCACTGTTACATCTGAGCAGTGGTTGGAGTAGGATGTGTGCAGCTGAGAGTGCAGTTTGGTTTTATTATGAAATGGAGATTGACAGCTTGAACCAGGACATCTATACACAGAATGGGAACACGTGGGAATAAAGAATATACAGACATGCTTTCTCTTCTTTTTCCCTTCCGGGACCTATTTGTCATGCCAACTGACTGCTTTGTTTGTGCTGAATCTGCCAAGACAGGTGTCAAAGTTGAAGCAGTACCGCAATGTTAACACGGGGGTTGTATGAAAGTCAGGCTAACTCTTTTCGTGTAAGCCACCGTCAACAACCACCACATTTGAATGACCTTTTGTCTACCGGGAATAGATTTGAAAAATGTTACAGAAATGTTTTTTGCCTCTCCTTTTAAATATTTATGGCAATGTCAGATTGTGAAGTGTCTAGAACACTTCAAAACTTAAAATGACTATTTTAGCAAAGCTTGCCTAAATATTTCTGAGGAAGAATAAATTTTTCATTCACTGGAACCAAATATTAGAAGTCCTACCGTGTACACAGAGCATTGTACAAGATAAATGAAACAGGCTTATAGAAATAAATACTTGCTAGTGACTTTGTATGTAATTTGGGGCTGTTTGTATTTGCAAAGTTAACTACATTCTTAAGTTCTTTTCAGTATTGGAGCTTTAAAAAGCCAGTATTGCTGTAAGAACTACTTGAAATTAATAAAAAAACAACAACAAATTGGGAAGGAATATTCACCTTGATATTTTAGAAGCTTTTTTGCAGGTCATTGTAAAGTTATCATGCATTGTAGAATCATAGAATCATAGAATGGCTTGGGTTGGAAGGGACCTCCAGGATCACCAAACTCCAATCCCCCTGCAGGCAGGCAGGACTGCCAACCTCTACATTTTATACTAGACCAGGCTGCCCAGGGCCCCATCCAAATTGCACTTATGTCTCTTTTCTTTTTGCTTTCTATAGACATTGATCTTTGTGAAAATAGTGTCTTAAAGCACCTTGGCCAACCAAATCTCACCTTTGAACATCTCAACACACTGATGGCAAGTTTGCCAGGCAAGAAAGTGGGAAAAGAAGATATTGAGCGCACAATGAAACTGTGTCAACAGGCGGAGCAAGTTCTGAAGCTTCTCAATCTGTGGAGAGTAAAGAATGGAGACCAGGACACCATTAAAGGTTTAATGTATGGACTGAAGCACTTGAAAACGTACCACTTTCCAAAAAGAATCATCCAAAGTCTGAAGAAAGTCATTAAGTTTCTTCACAGATTTACAATGTATAGATTATACCAGAAACTCTTTTTAGAAATGGTAGGGGATCAACTTAAATCGGTGAAAGTAAGATGTGTCTAATTCTAGTTATTTTTCATTCTCCACTGACACTTTTCCCCTAATTACTGCCAGCAGTAATTAAACTGGAACGTTGTTTCCCTACATTATCTCTTTCTATTTATAGAAATGCCAGACTGGAATAGCTCTAAGTCTTTTGCAGTGTTCTTGGAGGTTTTTTTATTGTGTTGTTTGTTTGTTCCCTTGGTTGGTTTTTGTTGTTGTTGTTGTTGTTCTTAATCACTTTTGTAAAAGCTATTAACCTGTTGATAACACTAAGAGCCTGATTCTGCATTTTCGCACATTCAGAGTTGAAAAGCCCCACTGTAGTCACTAGAGGAGAAAAGAATGCTGGACCAGGCTCTAATGCAGTATTTGCTATTTATATTCTTCGAGATATAAACATTTTTGTTGTACATATTTATTAAGTTAAATGGAAATTGTATGAGACTGAATTTGGGGGAGAGAAATGAAAAGCACACTGTATATTTTCTAGTTAAACAAAAATGATCCCGTATATTTTTCTGGCAAAATTTTGTAGCATGCTCTAAAAAAAAAATCTTTATTTCTTTACATTTGGTATTTAAACAAGTATTATTACTTAGTTTTATTTGTATAACTCGTGTTATCTTTGGATAGGGATGTTTTAATTTATCCAATGATTTTATCTCAAATGTGGTGAAAATATAAGTGACCTGAATATTTAAATATTCTGTGAGGAAGTGAATGTATCGTATTTAAGAAGCTGGATTTTTACATAGAGTTTCATAATCTTATTTTATAAAACAATTAAATTTTTCAGATTGCTTTTTGACTGATGTTTTACTCCTGACTCTGAAGTAGGAACTACTAACAAAGACATTCCCTGCAGATTTTGATGCTTATCTTGGGCTTGGCTCTCCACTTCTCTCTGCCTGGTCCAGTAGTTAATATGTGAGCCAAGTAAATATTGACCAGCACTGGATTTTCATGGTTACTGTACAGGTGTAAAAGAATGTACAAAGTAGTAGAGTATCCACGTTCAGAGGGCCCAGGCGTACGCAATGCAGCCAGTTACAACTCTATAGAGCTGTCGACATACGTGGCCCAGCATCACTCTTAGCCTGGCGTCATTCTTGGAGAGCTCACAACCTTTGCCCTGACCACAGCTTGTAATTTCATGCAGGAAAGATGATGCACTGACCCTGCCGAGCTTGGAAAGCCTCACATATTGCCACTGTGTTTAAAGGAAGGGAGCAAAGAGAGGTCACATATAAAAAAAAAAAAATCACTTACTTTTGCCCTCAGCTGCAGAATGAAGCACCTGCAGAGAGATGGGCAACTTAAAATGGGAGCAGAGAGAATATGAATGCTGTCATTAAAAGCTCAAATAGTTTTAAGGACTTCTGATCTTTCACAGTGCAAGTCAAAGGCTTTGGTGGCTGCAGGGAGAGACTGCTCTGTTTCTTTCTTCAATCTACACGAACAGAGCTTAGATATTCAACATACTCCTTTCCCTCATGTAAAGGAAGGAAAAGCCATTAACCTTGTGTGACAAATATTCCAGTGCAGCAGATGACAGAATTTTAAGCGAAGAATGAGGAAGAGAATCTTGGTAGAAGTGATAGGTTCTCATCAAAAGAGCTCTTTTACTGAGAGTGCAAATGAGATATATTGCCTTAAAATACTCGGGTTTCATATTTCTCTGAATTTTCACATCACTTTTGGGATCCAAGTGCAAGTATTCAGTAATAAACTCCTCTTTATTTTTCACATGCTATATATTAGCATCTCATTTATCAGTGTAGCTGAAAAATGATGTTAAACACAGAAAAAAATCCTACGTTTGCTGTAGTTCATTTGAAACCAGTTACATAGTATTACAATGGGAGCTGTTAGACAATTATATAAACATATAACTAAATGGGCTGAAAGATGGTAACAATAGAGTCTCCAATTAGAAAACAGCTCAGATTTTTCCAGGATTCTGCCAGGTATGGAAGTTTGGGATGCAGGTATTAAAAATAGAATCCTTGCCTTGCTGCCAGCACCATTAGGGTGCTGTAGCACAACAGAGAGGAATGCTACGCACCTCTTAGAAACATCACTGTCTTGATCCTTTCTATGTCAGATCCATCTAATACAAGAATTTAGCATTTGGTAGTGTACTTACAGTCTCAAGAAGCAATGTGGTAAAAATATGTTTGGAATTAATTTATCAAAGCTAAAAGGCCAGTACACTTGATACATTTTTACTTTTTTAATGAATGCATTTAAACTACTGTATTGCAACTAATTATGTATAACTCATTATAAATAACATAGTAAATGTTGGTGGACCTTTGTGAATAACAGTACTGCAGAAGATGCTCAGAGCCCCTGAGTATGAATAAGTCATGCTGTAGCTGCCTTGTGCACTACTTCAGTAGAGCATAGCCTGTATTCGTTTTCCTTTGAAACTTCGGTGTTAAACTATTACCTGTGCTTTTTAAAGTAAGATTTACTTATTTATTTATTTACTGCCCAGACATAAAGGTACATTCTTGATGAATTATGCTTTTTAAAGCTGATTCAGCTAACCAGGTGTCCACACCAAGGCAGGCACTTCTCAGCCAGCTATGCCTCATTTATCAATTCAGCTTTGCTCAGCTGGAAGGAATCGTACATTTCACATGGTGAGCAGCCGATGCCTTAACTGCATTCCCTTCCCCAAAGAGCCTCCAGCCCAAAATAGCCAAGACAAACAAAAGCAAGACCCAAGATAATGAGGGAGAGATGAGGCAAACAGAAGTGGGAGGGCTGCTTGGAAAAAAAAATGTGGGTTTGGGGGGTGGTTTGTTTTCAAGGAAGGTTGCAGGAGGAAAGAGGAGGTGTGAGGTGGGAAAGGAGGGAGACTTGGGGGCATGTGGCAGCAGCCAGAGCTAAGGTTTGGGGTGTCTGGAGGAGGGATGCTGTGCTCCAGGTGCTTTGACCAGGGTAGCTGTTCCTGTTCCCTTCTCAGCCTTACTTTGGGCCAGGGTCAGGTGAAGGGAGATGTTTGGTCAGGCTCCAGCTAGTGGGGATGTTAAAAAGCCATACTACAGGCTTAAAACAGAACCTGGCAAATCCCAAAGCCTTCTATAACCCTTTTTTTTTCTTTTTTTTTTTTGAGATTGTCCTCCAGTGAGGCAGACTCCTGTGTCTCAGAAAATACAAGGTGTTTTGAGGTAGATGAGAAATTAAAGAAGAAACTAGATACTGAGCTCTTTAATCATCTGGTATTTTACACTGTGCACATCACCGAGCTCAATAAATTCCTGGTCCCCAACTGTGACTTACGAATGCTCTCATTGAAAAATTGCCAATCAATAATATTGTCTGCTATAGCCTGGACATTTTAAATAGCTCATGGTATTTGATTACTCTTAAAAAGTTGAGATAGATGATGAAAGCTCCAAAGATTGGTTAGGGGTGTGCATGCATCTCTAACCAAACACTGCATACACACACACTCACATGTACTTGCACTCACACACACCGTGAATACAACTTGTACCAGGGCTTTGACAGGCTGCGGTGATGAACTCAATCCAACCAGCACCTTTCATCAGCCTCAGACACCCATCTGCACATCCTGCTACAATGTCAGCGTTGCAGTCCAAGGCTGAAGTGCCTGATTTCCTTGTAAATCTCCTTCAAAGTCCCCAAATTTTGAGCTGTGAATTAATTCCAAATTGTGTCTCAAAAGTAAGCAGATTTTTATAGAAAAAAATAGATTTCTGCAGACTGTCATCAGAAATGATTCAACTTGGGGCATATGTCAAATATGGGAAATACCCACTCTTCAAAATATTTCTTCACTGATACAATGTGATGAGAGAAGGGAAGGGGGGGAGGGGTGGGAAATAATAATAAAAAAAAAGTAAAAAGTGAGTTTTACATTTTTCTTCCTTCAACCTGGGTGGTAGAACCAATATTGGCCATACTTAGGGATAGGAATGTCTGTAAAGCAAAGGATGTAGTCACTGTGGAAGTGACTGCTCTCCGTGCAGTCGAAGGTCTACACTATCTAGGGGCAAAGGCTACTGCAGTGGGCTCAGAACTGCAATGAACTGAGTTATTCTAGTTTTATATTAGAACTGAGAAAAAGTAAAGTAGGTGAATGCAACTTGAACATACTTTATTCCGCCCATCACCATCAAATACAATCCCTTGTATTTATGGCAACTTTGCGTAGGATTCCTCTGTTTGTCTTTTCACATTTAAAAAAAGTTCTTTCATACTACCACATTATTTTTTTTAAATCACCCTGACCTTTAGTACCTAGGAAGTTGTTTAAAAGGAACCACATGATGAAAGATTGTGGCTTTGGCAATATTTCGCATATGAAGAGAGCTGGGTGGGGTTCAATAACCATGAACACAGAAAGTTCTGGAGAATCATTTTCTCTCTCTCTCTTTTTTTTCCCCCCCCCTTAATCTAAGAGGGAAAGCCTTCATCCACCTCTAAATATCTGAATAAACTTTCTGGCAACTAGGATATGGTTCTGATTGTGCAGATCTTTCTCAGCACACAAAGCAAGATTTCTTTCTGTTGATAGTATTGATGAATTAGTATTGTATCATGTCTCAGCTTTGTCTATGACACTTAGGATGAGTGAAATAGTGAATCCTAAAGGATGAGCAGTTCCACTGCAATGGAAACTCACTGTCAATAAGAGATGGATCAGATCCTTGCCTTGAAGTGAGTCAGAGAGATCAAAGATCAAGGTGCCTGAATACCACGGGGCTTGCAGGAGCTTGGCCAGAGCAAGGGAAGACGAACATAGATCCACATTTTCGGGAAGGGCGTCCACACTCAGGAGATGCGTCAATGCTTCAAGAAGGGTGTGTTTTTTGGATGGCAACAAAATAAGCTGAGAGTGGCTGGCAGCAGGTGAAGCCAGCGGGAAACCAGGCTATTCCAGTCTCCGGGAGGTAGAGAAGAGCAGCTCGGTTTTACACCGCGTGGGCTGGGAGACAGCACACGGATTCAAGGAATGGGTAGTTACTGCTGGTCAGAGGTGTTTTGAAAGTCTAACAAGACTGACTTGCTGTGAAAACTTATACAAACTGGGGGAAGATCTCCTTGAGAGCAGCCCTGCTGAGGACTTGGGGGTCCTGATGGACAAGAAGCTGGACACAAGCCAGCAGTGTGTGCTTTCAGCCTGGAAGGCCAACTGGGTTCTGGGCTGCATTAAGAGAAGAGTGGCCAGCAGGGAGAGGGAGGTGATTGTCCCCCTCTACTCAGCTCTTGTGAGGCCCCATCTGCAGTACTGCGTCCAGGCCTGGGGCCCCCAGTACAGAAAGGACATGGAGCTCTTGGAGCGGGTCCAGAGGAGGGCCACTAAGATGATCAGAGGGCTGGAGCACCTCTCCTATGAGGAAAGGTTGAGGGAACTGGGCTTGTTTATCTATCTTGGAGAAGAGAAGGCTCTGGGGAGACCTCATTGTGGCCTTCCAATACTTGAAGGAAGTGTATAAATAGTAGGGGGAATAACTGTTTACATGGGTTGATAGTGATAGGACAAGGGGGAATGGTTTTAAACTGAGACAGGGGAGGCTTAGGCTAGATATTAGGAGGAAGTTTTTCACACAGAGGTTGGTGACACACTGGAACAGGTTGCCCAAGGAGGTTGTGGATGCCCCATCACTGGAGGCATTCAAGGCCAGGCTGGATGTGGCTCTGGGCAGCCTGGTCTGGTGGCTGGTGACCCTGCACATAGCAGGGGGGTTGAAACTGGATGATCATTGTGGTCCTTTTCAACCCAGGCCATTCTGTGATTCCGCGATTCTATGAAAACACAAGAAGTCAGAGAAACGATGCAGGAAAATTCTTCTGTGCCTCCAAATGTGTGCCTCTCTTAAAATAATCACAAAAAAAAACAAAAAAAAACAAAAAAAAACCAACAACAACAAAAAAACCAAACCTGCTCAAGAAACAGGTATACCTTCATCGAAAGGAAGAGATTGCTTTGACAACTAAGGACCAAGACCTTGTACCAGTATTAGGGTGATTTTCTGCTGACAGAGCCTGCTCACAGGCAAATGGTAGCAACAACAAGTCGATCAATGGCAAGCTGTAGAAGTGGGGACCTAGTGATGCTCCCAGATTCTCTGTACCCTGCAAAGGCTCTTACAATTTAAACTCAACACGAGGATGCCCAACCCCACAGAAAAAGCTTCAGATCTACAGGATGAAACTGTCTTTGTGAAACATGGACTTGTAGCCTAGCTCTACCTCCTGATACAATGCACACAAAACACCCACCCTTTTCGGTGCAGTGGTTGCTCCACTTCCTTGCCACACCTGGTGCTTCTGCCCACGAGCAGGTCCAGGCAGGAGGAGGCTGCCAGGCTTAATTCCCTCCTTTCCAGTCTTGAGAGGCTGCTGGGAAGAGGCCTGACTCAACCTGGGACAGAGAGGATGCCTCCATATTCTGCCTCCACCTGGGATAGGGCCCAAGCTTTCCCTCCTGACCTAACCCACAATTCTGCCATCAGCGTAGTGGCTCAGCCTTCAAAAAAAGGGTGGAAGGGCCATGGTGGGTGATTCTGGCAGTGAGGATGTGGCTTTAAGGCTTGAGGACAGAGGAGAGCTGGTGGGTGCCATGCAGGGCATAGAATCATTAAGGCTGGAAAAAAACACTTGGATCATGTAGTTTGACCATCAGTCCATGCCTGTGACTGCTCTAGACCATGTCACTGCGTTCAACACCTACCCTTTTCTTGAACAGCTGCAGGCATATTGTTCCAATGGCTGACTACTCTTTCTGAGAAGTTTTTCCTCATGTTCAACCTGAACCTCTGCTGGTGCAACCTGTGGCTGTCAACTCTCATCCTGTGCCTGTTACCTGGAAGAAGAGGCCAACACCCACCTCACCACAACCTCCTCTCAGTGAGCTGCAGAGAGAATACGGTCTCCTGTGAGCCTCTTCTTCTCCAGACTGCAATCCCAGCTCCCTCAGCTGCTCTCCATAAGACTTGTGCTCCAGGCCCTTCACAGCTTCGATACCTTTCTTCGGATGTACATGGACATGAGATGGAATGTAGTCCCTAAAATGCTGTGTGCCTCCAGAGCAGCACCACTGGTCCCCCATGTGCCCCCAGGGGTAGTGGGCCTTGTTCCCTCATTCCCAGTTTGAGTCCACACAGATCTGGAGTGACTCCACAGAATTCTATGAGCATGAGGCCAATGAGAGAAGATAAGTATGTAAAGCAGAAAGTGAGTCTGGGCAGCCAGCAGTTGCTTAGGGACTGGAAAGATGTCTGTGACCCAAGGAGCTCTGGATTCATTTATCAGCCAGAGTAAACAGTCACTTCTGTAGCTAATTTTGTAACCCAAGTATGACAGTAAGCCTGAAACTAGCTCACATATTCCATTTTTATTAATGATACCCTGATGTGCAGCATATCCTGACCAGGGGAGCCTGGGAAGTTTTAATCAGCACACAGAGGAGCTCTTATATCGCTAATTTCAGAGCCTGGAGCATGAGACCGAACACTATATTTTACCCAGCTGCAAGAATCTGTAAGGATTATAAAGCCCACAGGTTTGCCCTTTTCTTTCAAAGACAAAAAAAAGAATATTTCTTCTTATTTTAACTGCGATAACCTCATATTAACTCCAGAAGTTCCTCAGAAGCAGCAAACCTTTCCCTGCAGTGACAATGAATGCTGGCACACCATGCCCAGTGCCCGCAGCACGGTGTGGGCCTGCAGTGGGGCTGGGCTTCACCTGCAGTTCTGCCTGAGGCTCTATCAGCTCCTTGTTCAGCGCTGCAAACACAAATTCAAAATCAGCTGCCATATGTTTGGGGTTCTATTCAGTTAAACTAATTGAGCAACTGAACCTTCTGAACATATTTTACCCATGCAGTGCTGCCCAGCAGCTTGTGACGGAGGGCAGTGCCCTGCTATTGCCTTGTATTTACAAGGTGCTTTGGAAACTGCTCTTCTTCCCACAAACATCTTCCCCTCCCCCTGGCACCACAGTGAGAGGGTGGTTACAATCCTGAAGGGTGTAGGACAGACTCAGACACTCGCAGAATGCTGAATAAGAAGAATCTGGCAACAAAGACACCTGGGTTATATGAAGGGTAATGACTAGGAAAACCCTTCAACTGGGAAAATACAATCCTGAGAAGAATCATCATCTCTCCCACAGCGCAGGTATTATAAGGTCTATAATATGCTCCAGTGAAATTGGAGCAACAATAAATCCAAAACACACACAAAGCATCCACCCTGTTTTCTGGTTGGCCCTGCTTAAGGTTAAAACACCTATGAGCAAATACTTAATCAGCAGCTTCCTGAGTTTCCTATCATGCCTCAGAGATTCCATTCCCATAGAATGTTTAATGGTAGAAATCAATGCGCACTTCCTCCTTAATTGATAATAATAAGACAATTCCTACCATTCCTCCATAGCCACCTGTGTTCCTCTTTCACAGAACAGTAGATTTAAAATTCAGCCCTGGAGACATTTAACCTCGCTCCAGAGATGTCCCTGTTCAGCAGGTAGTATTCAGAAATGCCTGGAGGGAGACGGAGCCATTTCCCCACCTCCTGAGCACTATAGTGCGGTTTTGGTGAGGTGTCCCTTGGGGAGACAGCGGGTCCTTGGCTCACCTACACAATGCTAGGCAGCATGTTTTTTTAATCTTCTAAATCTAAGGTGTTTTCCAAAAGAAACCCCAAATCATTGAGGCATAACAAGCCGGCAGTGTTTCCCTGAAAAATCCCAAGTATTGAGCCTTGTGGGAAAGGATGCTGACTCACAGGTCCTGGTGGCTCAGAGTACAGCCCTGCTATCTCTGTTGGGAGCTCACTTCAGGAAGGAGGAAGAAAGCTGTCTAAGTAGGAAAGCAAGAGGGAGGAAAGGAGAACTTTGTGTTTTCTTGTGATTAAAGGCATGCTGTAAGGAGGGTGAGTTAGACTCATTTTTTTTTAATATAGGTATTTAGCTGACCTGTGTCTGTTTTATTAATCTTTCTGTGCTGTGCCTGAGGAATATAAAATAAAATTAAATTTTAAATGGTGGGTCTAGAGCCCTGAACAGAATCTTATCATAGAATCATAGAATGGAAGGGACCTTTAAGATCATCTAATTCCAACTCCTGCTATAGGCAGGGACACCTCCTTGTAGACCAGGTTGCTCAAAGCCTCATCCAGCCTGGATGAGCCTACTCTAAACGTATCCTCTTCCAGTTTAAAGCCATTTGCCCTCATCCTGGAGCTACATGCCCTTATAAAAAGTCCCTCCCCAGCTTTCCTGTCGGCCCCATTCAGGTACTGGAAGGCCGCTGTAAGCTCTTCTCACAGCCTTTTCTTCTCTTCTGAAGAGCCCCAGCTCTCTCAGCCTGTCCCCATAGGGGAGGTGCTTCAGCTCTCTTCCTCTCCTTTCTCTCCAGTCAGACTTTGAAAACCACGTCATCCTCCTTTCTCTGCGAAAAAACCTGAAATGGAGGAGAAAGTACTTATTTGTAACGGATGTGTTAGAAAACTGCCTTCTGTGGAGGGCATCTGACGTATGGTGTGATGTCCGTTGTCGTGTCGGTTCTATAGCTCATGGGCAGAAGGATAAGGCAATTTCAACCCCATGAAATGTAGTTTGGCATATTACATTTCTTGTCGATTGTGATTTAAGGTTTATGCTAGGTGTTTTTGTCTTGCTTCTGCTGGGTTTGTAAAAGCTTTAAAAAAGGAGCCACCAAAAACAAAAACAAAAAAGATTGCCACAGGCAAGTAAGATAGAGCCAATCTGCACCACAGCCAGCACAGATACCCACTGCTGCTAGAGGAAATGCTTGCAGAATGACAGCTGCAGTATTCAGACGAAGAATTATACTGAAAAATGCTATTTCAGTGTTTATTCAGAGCAGGAAATTCTTCTTGCTTCTGGAAAGATGGGTTGAGGAGTAACGACTGCAATTTCTTTCTAGCGCAGCCATACCATTTGGGATGACCCAAGCAATAACCGCAGAGCTGGGAGTCCTCCCAGCTCTCCCACTCCATGTCTTGCAGCCATTTCAATCCTGAAAACAGCAAGGACCAGAGAAATTCTTGTGGAAGCTCAGATTTCAGCTCCACTGGCTGCTCATTTCTCCCTCCAGGCTATTGTTTACTGGTCGTGCTGAAGGGGAATTTTGAGCCCACAGAGACGGGCACTTGATTGCCCAAAGAATCTCTGGTCTATACTCACGTGTCTGGTTTTAGTCTGGTCTACAAAGATTTTCTGCAAGCGCTTTTTTTTTTGTGAATTTCACTGTGAAGAAAAATTTAATCTTTCAGTGGAGATCTGATTCTGGTCTTGCTCTGAATTGGTGTTGCATGGTTGCCTATATTGACTTGGAGTTTTATTTCATTTATTGAAAGTTTGAGAGCAGCTGGGCTCAGCACCATGCCCTAGGCATATTCCTCATGCTGCTATGGCACCACCAATGGTAGGAGGCCATATTCATAATAATAAGCAAAAAGCAGCAAATTAGCTATTGGGTTGCTAGAGCTGCGCTGTTGGCTAGAGCAGAAGAACTCAGGAGGCTCCATGTGTAGGTCGCTCTGAAAGTAGTACCTCCTTTTATTTCCAGGGAAAATACAAGAGATGCAAAGAGCACAATAACACTAATTGACAGAGCAAATTCTCAGCTACAAAGCGCTGTTTTTCAACATAGTTGCCACCAGAAGCTATGCATTTTGCCAGTGGTGAACAAGAGCCTGCATGCCACGCTCAGAAAAATCTGCACTGTCAGAGCTGACCACTGTTTCAAAGCTGCTACGACAGCATCACATATAGGAAAATGTTGCCCATGCAGTCCATCTTTCATTGACCCCAAGAGACGGAAGTCAGGAGGTGCCAAATGCAGACTGGATGGTGGGTGTGGTAGGGCAGCCCAGCCCAGGCTGGCAGTGTACTCCAGGGTTTTCAAACTACTGGGTATTGGGTTTGGTGTTATTGTGTTGCAGGAGAAGGACTGCTTCTCTGGCCTAACTCTGGATGGAGCTGATGTTTGGTCCAGGTCCCAGGTCCCAGGAAATTCAGAAGAATCACCCCTTTCCTATCCCAAAATACAGCGCACATCACTTTAGCTGCTGAGGGGTGTGTCGTGAACTTTTTCTTTGATGGTGAATTCATGTCACCACTCCATGGACTGCAATTTTGACTCCAGACCATAGTGGTGACACCACATTTCATCATGACTAATGATACCATCAGTCATTCAGCACTGCCTCTCTGCTCCCTGCGAAGAGCTGTAGCTGCCATGAGGCCTCCCCTCTGCTCTTCTGCACTGGGCTGAACAAACCCAGGGATTTCAACCTCTCCTCATGTGCCTTCCCCTCTAGACTCTTCACCATCTTTGCGGCCCTCCTTTGGATGCTCTCTGATAGTTTTGTGTCCTTCTTATATTGTGACTGCACCCAGTGCTGAAGATGAGGCTGCACCAGCACAGACCAGAGCAGGACAACCCTGGCTGGCAGTGCTGGGCCTGTTGTACCACAGGGTAAGGTTGTCAGTAGGAGAAGCAATCTGGGAATTCATATTGCCAAGGCTTCCCCAGTACTGACAGTCACTTCTCCAGTGCTTTCTTGAGACACGAGTTTCGTTTCCTTTAAAAGATGATTAAACCAATACCAGAAGAAGAGAAGAAGTGAAGTGCTTCATATTCTCTATGTCAACTACAGATAACACTTCAGATCTTGTTTCTCAGCCCAACACCTTTGCGCTCTGAAGGATTAGGCATTGTGGTTTGCTTAAACAAGGCCAGGGAGTGAGCTTTCTCTCAGCTGCGCACTGCCTGCACGTATCTGGCGGATGCCCTGCTCCACTCCCACAGCCCTGGCAGGGCCATTGCTGCTGGGAGGGAGAGCCTGTGGTGTTTTGGCTGTGCGTGACTTCCCCTTACTCTGTCTGGAAGGGCTGAGGGGCCCCCCGCTGAGAAAGCCAATGGGTTTATATCGTTCACATGGGAAAATCTGAAAGAACTCTTGGATGCAAAGCCAGGGGTTAAACTGAGATTTTCCTTCTGAAGAGACTCGTTTATTTTAAGTTAAGCAGGTAATTCTGTTCCCCTCATCCCAGCCAAGAAAGAAAAAAAAAAAAAAAGAGAGAGAAAATGTAGCATGCTCAACTTAAAGGACTTAAAATTTGAAAAGAGAGAGAGAAATACATTATTTTTATTTTCTAAACATAAAAGAGCTGGACTGATTTAAATGGAAGCCAACTCCACTTGAATACAGTGGGTGGAACGGTTCCACGAAAGCCGTGTATGTCTGCAAAATCAAAAAAAAAGAAAGAAAGAAAGAAAGAAAGAAAGAAAGTGTACTTAAACCTTTAGAAATACTTAAGTCATGTGTTTCTGATTATACAACAAATGGTTGGATTAGAGTGCTTAGAAGGCTGGGGGACAGAAAATAAATGTTATCTTTCATTGTGTATAGTACTGTGGATATATTTTCCGAGATTAAAGTGATACAGAAAACATTTCCCTTAGCAGGCATTGTCACAGGCAATTTGCAGGGCATGGACAGAACTGCTTAATTCCTCTGCGTATAAAGGACACAATGTACTGGCCTAGAACTGCCTGCTATGAAGAAAGACAAGAGAAAATGGGGGCTGAAAGCATCTCCGTGTTCCTGGCTGCAGCATCTCTCTTCTGTCAGTTGCCTCCATCTTCTGCCAGAGATGATTGTGGGGACCAAAATGGGGAGCAAATGGTTTATTTTAAGTGAAGCCAGCATTTATGGTTTTCCTCATTTTCTCCTTGGCTTAAATCCTGTTTTTTAAAGATCCCCAGTTTGCTGCATTATGACACATTTGACTTGCACAGGTCCACATCCTGCTTTCTGCCCTGTCGTGCCTGTGTCTTTCCATGCATTCAGGTGGGTCTGTGTGGGACAGCTGTGTGCAGCCCCTTTATGGAGTCAGGTTAGTGAATCAAATGCACTGATTGTGACATCCAAAACAAACAGGGCCCGAAGTTGCAAAGTAAGAAGGATTTTGCCTGCAATTCTGCGTCTCTTTAGAAGAGAAGCCAAACTTTGAAGAGGGTTGGCAGAAGGTATAGAAAGGAGCTTTTCTTACCAAGCAAGAGCAACAGTCGGGTGTTGGAGCAATTACCTTCACTTTTTTTCACCTGGATTGGTTTATCCATCTTTTTTTTTCTTTTTTTTTCTTTTTTTCCAGACAAAAACTACTTGATTTGTATTCAACTGGCTCTGAAAGCATCTTTTATTTGACATTGTTTAAGATTGTCTGTTACTTAGAAGCGTAGCTCTTTTCTGCGGCACAAATGAATAATTGTAACTTCTATGGAAATTCTGAAAAGAGCATTCATGGAGAAAATCGGTTATCTGGCCCCTTCTGGAAGAAAGGGCTTCATTCCTTAATAACTGCTGATGTTCCTGCTTTGCAGTCTCGGTACATTCATATGGCCTTAAGTAAAAAAGGACCTTTATACTTGGGGAGTGCAACTTGTCCTTCTTCCTTTGGCACTGGAGTAGACTATAGGGTGAGGAATGATGTAAGGATGAAATACTTCAGAAGAGGTGACATTTAAAAAGAGCTGAGGTTGGACCCATATCGAGGATCTGATCCACCTTTTGATTCTGGCACACTTCCGGGGGCCAGGCTTTCAGATCTACCTCAGTGCCTATGAGTACGCCAAAACCTCTCTATTTGCACTCCCATCTCCACCACAGGTTGCCCAGAGACTGTGAAGTCTCCTCCTTGGAGATCTCCAAAAGTCACATGAATGTGGCCCTGGGCCCCCTGCTCTGAGTGCTGGAGCAGGGGTTGGGCCAGATGGACCCAGAGGTCCCTGCCAACCTCAGCCATTATGTGATTTTGTGATTCTTTGAAAGCAACCAAGTACATCTATGCTATGAAACACATTGAACCTTGTCCAGGAACACACATGCCACAAATGGTACTCCAGCTATGTCACTGAGGGCACTGCCACTGACACCACCTGGGACTATCTGCAGAGAGGCTGTGTCACATCTTAGAGCCCTCATGCACCGGTGGAAGCAGTAGTACAGTAAGGAGTTGGAGGCAGCTGGATTCTCTTCTCCTCTACATATGGAACTGCTTGTTTTTTACTTCAGGAGAGTCACTTGTATTTGCTATTCAAGTCTGCATTTGAAGAAGAATTCATCTGTTTATTATAACAAAGTGGACTTGAAAACAGACAAGCACGTATGTATTCTTAGGTCAGAAGTGCACTTGCCTCAGATGATAATTATTCTGTATTTTTAGCATCAGGGTGGGCAAATCTTTCTATTTTCTCCATTGAACAAAGAAATAAAAATAAAAATTCCTTCCTGTTACACACCCAGTACTCACAACATGTGTTACTCTGACAGCACTGTCTACTTCATTAACGCACGCGCAAACGCAGCCTTAAAGCAGACAGGTGAATACAGCCTGGCTTTATTTCAAGCTTGTCACTTTTTTTACTAATGTGAAATTTTGGCTTAGTTGGGCTTTGCTGTCCAAAATTCTTAAGTTCAAATGCTGCAGTTCTAATGCAGATCTAGTACAGCCTACATTCAGCTCAACATTCAGAGTGCATACTTGAAGCTATAGATATATGCAGAATAATGTCATTGTTTTAATTGATTCTGCTATTAAGTAATCCTAATATTTTCAGTTTCAGTAAGTGTATTTTACAAGAAAATCCCTCATTTGCTTAAATTAAACGTATTTAAATAAATATCTTTAAACTGGTTTAATGTTTTCTCTATTTTATTAAGATAGAGTAGCGATAAAAATAAATTAAGAAAGAAATTATTTCTCAAAAAGGCCTTTTTTTCCATGAGGTAAAAGCTTCCAGAGATTTGAGATGAAGGGATTCAACCTCATTAGCAAGCTAAGTCGTGTCAATCTGTTTACATGGATAACAAATGAAATTTAAAATGGAATAAGAAATCAAGTGAAACATCTCTTTAAGATGTTCCAGAAAGCAACATTGTGGAGCTTTTGTTCACATTTCTCTTTATTAAGATGTGTCTAATCCTGTCTTCTGGCAAAGAGATCCAAAGCACAGTGCTGCAATGTGATGAAAGACATTACCACCTGAAAGGAGATTGTAGCAAGGTAGGAGATGGCTTCTTTTCCCAGGTAACTACTGATAGAACAAGATAATAGCTTTAAGTTGTGCCGAAGGAGGTTCAGGTTGGATATTAGGAAAATTTTCTTCCTAGAAAGAGTGACGAGGTATTGGATTAAGCTGCCCAGGGAGGTGTGTTGTCAATGTCCCTAGAGGCTTTTAAGAAAAGGGTAGATGTCACACTGACATGGTATAGTAGTATGGTGGTGATGAGTTGATGATTGGACTACATAATTCTAATTGTTTTACCGGTCTTACTGATTCTATGATTCTGTGCTCCTCTTTCCTTGGCCATAGTGAGTGCAACCTTGTCTGGACTGAATCCCTCCACAGCGGCCGTGGGTCAGCGCAGACCAACTCGGCAGATCTTGCCTGCTCTTTGGTCAGCACACGTAGGTTAGGTGGATGTGAGGAGGCTGGAGCTGTATCCTGTCCTGTCTCCAGGATCAAGTATTGGAAGAGAATTAGATCACTTTCCCCATCCCTTCTATATTTTAGCCTTTCCTACATTTCTCACCAGCTTCATTTATGAGCTGTATTTAATAACACCCCTGGATGGTTTTTAAAAACATGCTGTTTTAATGTTTCTTTAACAAAACACAAATTCCCATCAGACATAATTTTATAGTCTTATTACTCATACAAATGTTGAATTCCCTCATTATTCCTATTGACCTTGGCTTTACTTAAATCCTGTGGCTGTGCATTAGTGCTTCTGCATAATATAAAATCATTTCCCTTTGGTAGGATTTACACTACACTGCTTTAAATATGATTGAATATCTCCTTGTTCTTGCGAGAAGGCAAATAAGGTGTCCTTTACCTGGCTGTCCGTTCTTATTTGTTTCCAAATTAAACAGTCCTCCAATTATTTGCTCTTTTGCTGTAGAGCTTTGCATAGCCCTTGAAGATCATTTGCAGATTATAACAGTGGAGTCAGGCAAGAGAAAAGGAAAATGGACTGGAGAGATGTGTAGTGTAGAGCAGAAAGACTGTGGCCATTTCTTGAAAGTCTCTTTCCCCATATGTCCTTTCAGCGTAAAATGTATCCTCAGAGATGACAGCATGGATGTTCAGAATGTAGATAGCCTTTGATGATGCAAGTGGAGAAGAAAAACAAAGAAAATTGTATTGGAAATTGGACCTACCTGATGCAGAATGATTTGAGGATCTGGTTGTCAATGGTTACAAAAGGATTCCTGACAAAAAAGGGTGGGAACAGATGAGTACTGTGATTTTGTTCAGTAGAAGTGAGAATGAAGTTCAGTCAGAAGTGTAACTTTTAACCTTGTCTTGCTGATGCTACAATGCTATTGACTTTGTGTGTTATGAGTGCCATCTGCATTTTGCTTTCTTGTTTTTATACTATAGTTTAAGAATTTCTTAAGGTGTCAGACACTACTGCTCTGTCTTCTCAAGCAAATTGTACTTAAATGGCAAATCTGCAAGTACAGGACTGGCATGGAATTTTCCGTTTTGTTAGAAAGTGTGTATTTGTCAAAACCATCCTATTTTAGTGGGAGCATGTCTGCCAGCTTCCTCAGGAAGAATTTTGCTGAACCTACCTGGACTTTCCAGTGAAAACAGCCGGCTCAGTCTCCACAACAGCCTGTTTGTCAAGGCACATATCTCAGGTATGAGAGAGCCAGAGTAAAGTTCTTGGCTCCAGAAAGCATAACCTGTGTGGTATGAAGAAAAATAGCTCCAAAAGGAGAGAACAAGAGCCCTGATTTAGGAAAGCCAAGAATGCATCATGAAGGCGCTTACAATGGGGAAGAATAAGCTTTGAGTCCATAGTCTGAATGCAAAATACAGGCGTCACTGAAGTCTGCCACATCTCATGAGCTCCCTGAGCTCCAAGATGTTGAATTATGGTAGTCCATTTCAGCAAAGTGCATTAAAAAAACCTCAGTACCCCCCATAACTCTGAATTAATTACCTCCTTGTGAATGACCAGCATTGAAAATAAAGTTTGAGCTGTGCAAAATGATGCTGTTAACACATCTCTATTCTACCCAAAGAAACTTCCCCAGCAGTTGTTGAGGGCACCAACCACACACTACCACTCTGGGATTAAACATTTTTTACTGTACAAGAATAGAACTCAAATTAGCAGCAAACATGAAACTACAGCTTAAATTATTCTTACCTAAGAATGCAAAACTTCAGAAATTGCATACACTGAGAGCCAGGAGCTGGACATATTTTTGATGACAAAGCTTTTATATCTGCCTTGATGTTACTAATATAGTCTTTCTAGCTAGGAAGTCCTTAAACAGTGTGTTTCACAAAGAACTGAATTAATTTTAGTTGAACTTAATGGCATAGCTGCCAATTAGTAGCAATGTTCCTTTCTATTCTATTGAGATTCCCTCAAGAAATGTAGTGCAGCTTAAGATTTTGTTCTTATCTTAGACTGAGTTGGTTGTGTCTGCATACTTCTCAGCCAAAAGGTAATACAGTCAGTTTTTCTGACAACCAAACCACTCAGAGGTCATGACACTGTGTTTTGCACTTGTACAATTGTACTCACCTCCAGGTAAAGTGCTGATTGCAGTTGTCAGATTGCACATGCCTGCACAGCAACACAAATAGGTTGTTACAGCACCATTTTACAAAACAGAAGTTTATTTATTCTTCTTCTGGTGCAAATGGAAATCCATCTATTCACCATTACAAAATCTTCCTTTCTCTGGAAGAGCCAAGACACTCCGTTGGCTCCACCATATTTTCCACTGCATTAATTCCTGATAATATCCATACCTGACTGCTCAGAGAAGCAAGTGGGCCCTGTAACCAGCTGTTAAGATGAAAGTAGACCTCAAGCTTTGTTTCCTTAGAAGATATCAAACAATGACTTAGAGTCTTCTGCAGTTTCCTTCTTTCACTCATTTGTTTCATCCTTCCTTTGCTGCTTTTGTTTATGTCATCCAATTCTGTCCAACTCTTTGAAAGAACAGAAGTGTTGCAGCAAAAAGACCAGCATTCTGTTACTTCCCTGGATCTGGAAAAATTAAGTTCTCCACACATTCTTCTTCATCCTCTTGACAGTTAAAGCATGTTCACAATCTACATAGTCTACACCAACTAATACTCCATGAAATTCTGATCGCAAAATCATGTTTTGAGCCATCCTGCAAAGCAAATATTTGTTGTTCTCTTAAGAAAGGACTTTTTTTCTTCAATCTGATTCTCTCTCTCCATTTCAGAGCATGACAAAACTTCTCTTTGAAAGATACAAATCCATTCTTCTGTACGCTTGTGTCCTTCTAACACTTGGACACCACTGGAATCAAGAGATGCTCCAGGCACTAGAGGACCATTTCTCCCTTTCTGTGTCTCCATCAGGGATGAGATGATACTAGTCTGAACACCAATCCAAACTGTATTTCAGAAATATCATGGAGAACAATGCTGGTTTTCTTAGTGGCATGTCATACTCACCTATGAGTGTCCTCTTGCAAGTAGACTGAATTATTTTCCTTGAATCTTCATACCAAAAGTACAACTAAAGAAATAAAATGGGATTTCTTATGCTCTTATTATCAGTCACCATCAGTGTTACTGAAATCAGTGGGATAACAACCTAAAGGAAGAGAAGGTGCTGTGTTAATACTAGATGTGACCTCTCTCATCTTTTTTTTCAGAATACTCTCCTTTGTAAAAGAAAACCACTGTGTTAACATAGCCTCCTTTTCATATAATATCCTTTGCTTACAGTGCAGTACACCTGAACAATGGTGGAAAATGATATGAAAGGCTTGTAACCTTCTGAACCTAACACAAGACTGCTACTGTACACACATATGTATTGTACAGTGACTCTAAATGTAACTGATGGAGTAAAATACCTCAGGTAGGGAGGTTATTTTCATTGTTAACCATGTTAAGGCAGCAGTGTAGCAAGGTTCCCATGTCCACATTTCCTCTCTCTGCCTTAGGAGGCTGAAGGGACTAAACATTTCTCATGACCTTTATGTGTTCAGTCCGTTGACGGTAACTGAACAGATGCAAATACCAAGGGATTTCTGGTACAGCTAACAAGCACACTAGCTTATGGCTCCTCCCAGAAACCTGGGAATTTTTTTCTTTTCCCCTAGACACCTTAATGAGCAATACTTCCTCTCTTACAAGCTCTGTAAGCAAAAGGGATGCTATTGAGGAGAAAAAGGAACCCATAATTACTTTGGGAAAATACAGTGATGATTAGCAAATGTTCTGATCTGCATTCATTCCTGTCCTCCAGTATCTTCGGCAATTGGTTCCCACGCCACTACTGGATTGAGTGAATCCCCATTAGAGAAATGCACTCTTGCAGATTCTGTTTCTCAACAGACTGAAACATTTTTATCTTTTATGGAAAATAGTGTCTAATCCATGACTGATAACTTACACCTTCCCTTGTCAAGCAACTGCTGCCCATCTGTACTTGAGAATACCTGAGTTGGTCTTGAGGGACTTCATAGTTCAGGTAATTATAGAACTAGAACACAACATAATCCATGTAATCATTTAGCTAGACTGAAGATGACACCTCAGCTGCTGTCTCTGGCCACAATGCCTGGAACTGCCCTGGTATGATTAAAGTTATACAGATGTGAAGTAGAGGGAGGTCATCTTTTCTGTCCTGTTTCCCACCATGGTGTTGTACTTTTTGCCTGATAACATGCATTTCCTAGTTGCAGTAGAAGTGAAAATGGCTCTACATCAAACTCAAGAAGTTGAACATCTCCTTGGAGGCATTTTTCTCTGCCAGTAGCTGCTGCATTTTCCTTTCTCTCCCATATCCCTTTGACGCAAATTTGGCAGAAAAAGCCCAGAGAAAAAGCAGAAGCAATGAAAAGGACCAGAACAATGAACACTCAAAAGCAAGGCCCTTGACCTGCCCCTCTGGGCCACGCTCAGCTTTCCTAGTGATGTTGTTTCTGGTGGCCCAGCCACATCTCTAAGGCTCCATGCAGGTGGGTACTGATTGCATGCCACCCATGGGTATACAGCTGGTTGCTTTCCTTCGATCTTGAACTGGAGGAGCTGACAATATTAACAAAGGTGGTTCAGGTAGTAATTAGTCATTTAGGTCTCCAGCAGATAGATAAAAGTGTGTTGTCCCCCTACTTGACAACATCATGGCATGCACGGTGGTGCCCACTCCAGCTCACAGATCAAACTCCCTCCATGCCTCAAGCTTTGCCCACTGTCAAAGTGATTACCTGCAGGAGGGATGAATAATCAGAGCTTGATAAAGAGGCCTATGTAAATTTGATAATAATTATGACACATACATATATATATGAATGTATATAAAAAGTGATGCACAAGTAATTGCTCACCATCCCCCACCTGATCCCAGCTAGCCTCTGAGCAGTGGAAGAGAGCGAGATGAACTCCCACCCCTTTCAAAAAAGTCCTTCTGTTTGATGTCATGCGTTATGGAATATGTCTTTGGCCAGTTTAAGTCAGCTGTCCTAATTCTGACCTCTCCCAGCTCCTTGGGCCCTTCACTGAGAACAGCCTTGGCTCTCTGCAACACTGCTTAGCAGCAACTATAAACATCGGTGTGTTATCAACATTGTTTTTCTCCTAGAATCAAAACATAGCATCATGCCAGACACTCTGAAGAAAACAATTCCGTCCCAGCTGAAACTAAAACAGTCTGTCCAGGGACTTGGTGCCTTAATGGCTGCATGCCACTAGTATGGTGGGAACAACCACATACCAGTGTCCAAGCCCTATAACTTTACTCACACAGCCTGAGGATGCTCTGTGCTGCTAATTTTAGTCCTGGCCTTTCCATCTGCATTCCTTCTCCTCCTGTCCCACCCACTCACCATCATTTTTCCTCCTAGACATGAAGCCCAGGCACATATTTGCAGAGTTGGTGTCCAAGCCCAGGTAAACCCCACACACCTCAACCCTCAGTCCTTTTTCATGTTTCCCTCCCTACACAATGGCTGCTTCTCAGTTCTGCTGAAATAGCCCCACAGTGCTCATCAGGGTAAATGTGTGTGAATGTGCAGCACAGACAGACATTTAGACTGAGCAATGGCTCAGGCTGCTGTTGGCATCATCCCCATTTGCAGAATGCTGCTTACAGAGTCTCTGATCACTGTGGTGGGATGCTCACCTGTGCAAACTCCGCACACCAAAATTTAAATGTTCCCCCTACCTACAGCTGTTAAACCACTCTCTTTTTTTCTTGTTTTCTACAACGGACTGAACAATTGCTATTCAGGCCAAAATTTAATCCCAGTTTTGCAACAATGGACCATAATGACCTGAAGGTGTTTTGAATTTGGTTCTTGGTATTTTTCTGGTATTTTTTTTCTTTTTCTTTTTCTTTTTCTTTTTTTTTTTTTTCTGAAGTAAGCCAGATATACTGAGAATAGTGATTTTTCCTTGAGGATCTCAAAGGAAAAATCCAATTTTATTAAAGATACCATGGAGAATGATTGCTACTTTCACTTTTTATTGCTCTGCTCCACAACAGAAAAATATATGAAACTTGTTCAACCACATATCTAGTCATACAAAGGCAATCAAAAGCACATTACAAATAATATATGATTCAACACAGTGCAATATCATTCATAATACGATTCTAATAATCTCAGGAAAAAAATGGAATTCCTCAGCCTATCAGATTTTCCTGACCTTCATGTAACAAAGATTGGATTAGTTTTCATCCAGCACTTGTTTCTGTGAGGCTGAATTAAGTTAGTGAGGGGAGGAAGCAGAACTTATATCATGTGTCTCTGTATCTGCTGCTATTATTTTAAATAGAGTACAATAATCCAAAGAAAAATAATTTTAAAATCAAAATAAAATTAGTAGAGTAAGGAGGCCTGACAGCAAATGAGCAAGTTAATAATTTGGTGTGAAACTTGTCAATTCAAATATGTGCTATAGCCCAACAAAATTAAAATCTGAAAGTGATGGGAAGTGTTCATGTTTGCCATCTGGCAAGTCTGGGGTCCAAAGACAGTCCTAGACCTTACTGAAGTCAGTGGTCTGGCTCGATCTTCTAGATACAACAGAACAGCTTGGCAGAAAATAGCAGAAATGGATCAAAACAGTTACAGGTCCATAAATAAATATTAATCCATGAGTTATTGTAGAAAATCTTTAGAAATTAGAATATCTGATTTTCTTAATGTTTTCTTTGAACCAAGTAGTAAGCTGAGACAATTCTTTACATGACAAATCTATGCTGCTCATTTCCTGTATTGGCAAAGAAAACATGAACAGGCAGAATTTCATGGCTATGGGCATGCGGCTGCATTTGAGCAATGCTGTCTATTACCAGTTGGCTTGTAAAGAGGCTTGTAAAGAAGTGACTTTAAAAATCAGAAAGTACATGGCAGAGAACAGTGGTTCAGTAAGACGGGCAGGCATCACAATCACACGTTTGAGCAGATTTGTGTTTAATGCCCTGTACTACCCAGTGCAGTGAACCAGTGGGAGGGATGCTCAGGGAATTTGCCATGTGCTCTACTAGGAGAGTGCAGATTTCAGGGGGTGCAGTGAGTGGCTGGAAGACTGTGTAGAGGAAACGGACCTGGGGGTATTGATTGATGCTCGGCTGAACGTGAGCCAGTAGTGTGCCCAGGTGCCCAGGAAGGCCAATGGCAGCCTGGCTTGCATCAGAAACAGTGTTGCCAGCGGGAGCAGAGAGGTGATTGTCCCCCTGTACTCAGCTCTGGTGAGGCCGCACCTCGAGTACTGCGTCCAGATTTGGGGCCCTCACTGCCAGAAAGACATGGAGGCCCTGGAACGTGTTCAAAGAAGGGCAACAAAGCTGGTGAGGGGTCTGGAGCACAAGTCTTATGAGGAGCGGCTGAGGGAGCTGGGATTGTTCAGTCTGGAGAAGAGGAGGCTCAGGGGAGACCTCATTGCACTCTGTAACTACCTGAAGGGAGGTTGTTGTGATCTGGGGGCCGGCCTCTTCTCTCGTGTGACTGATGATAGGACTAGAGGAAATGGTTTCAAGCTGCACCAGGGGAAGTTCAGGCTGGACGTTAGGAAATAATACTGCTCTGAAAGAGTGGTCAGGCAGTGGAATGGGCTGCCCAGGGAGGTGGTGGAGTCACTGACCCTGGAGGTGTTCAAGGAACGTTTGGACGTTGTGTTGAGGGACATGGTCTAGTGAGAACTATTGGTGATGGGTGGATGGTTGGTCTGGATGATCTTGTAGGTCTTTTCCAACCTTCGTGATTCTGATTCTGTGATTCTGTGATTCTGTGACAAAGTATTTAAACATGAAGGCACCATCCATTTTTTTCCCTGTCTCATTGCCAATGTGACTTTTGCTGCCCAGCTCCTCTGTGGTGGTGTAATGACTCAGTGCTGGTGTAGACTCTGCGATGATGATAGGCTGAGAGGTAAGGGCCTCACCACTCAGCCTGCACAAGGGGAGATACAGTCTGGATTTTAGGTAAAATTTCGTCTCTGAGAGGGTTGTAATGCATGGGAACAGACTGCCCGGGGAGGTGTTGGAGTCACTGTCCCTGGAGGTGTTTAAGAAACACATATATGTAGCAGGTAGGGACGTGGTTTAGCTGGCATGGTGGTGATGGGCTGATGATTGAACCTGATAATTTTAGTGGTATTTTCCAACTTTAATGATACTATTATTCTATTATTCTGTGGCCTGTTTGAAAGCCATGTCCTTCATGTAAAGGTGAAAAATTGAAAGACAGACACTCCTGCACTGAAGAGATGGAGAGAAAATATTAGCAGAAGGCAACAGCTTCAGAAGTTAAAACATACTAACCTCCATTGAAACAAGGATTGATGATCCTTGCCACTTCTAAAAGCATCCCAGAGTGTTGCTCCAGACCATGGCTGGATCCAGCAGAATGAGCTCTGTCTGTGCAAGTGACACAGCTGGACAGAGGCCCACATGTGTGATGTGTGGGTGCCAAGTTGGGATGCTGGTAGGGGTAAGTGGGGGCAATGTTTGAGGCTGACTGGCCCAGGGGCCCCATCTTGTTCCTTGTGCCAAGACCCACGCCAATCATGCTGCAATACTACCCGGAAAATTATGTTTTGAAACAAGAACAGAGCCAGCTTAATATTGGTTAACACAAAGCCTCTGGTTGAAACGATGTGCAGATTTTTAAGACTTTTTTTCAAACTGTCTAAACTATAAAAAGGGGACATTCTTTATTACTATTTATCTTGAAGTAAATTAATTTCCGTTCCCCTGAAGCAAGCCTTAGGGAGTGAGGAAGAAGCACAAGAACTAATAGGGAAGGCGTCGCCTATGTAACACCACCAAAAATATTCAGTTACTCTGTCCCCACAAAGCCACTGCGTAATTTAAAGTAATAAAACATCAGAAAACAGGACAACTTGCTTCTCTGTAATTTAAAAGCATAAAAGGGAACTGATGTTGTAATTACAGACTAAAAAACCAAAAGCCCAATTTTTTAAAGTAGTTTCAGAGGATTTTTTTTTTTTTAATTGCTATTGGCTCCTTCAAAGGCGACCTAAAGCCTCCAGTAAAGGTCTTTGTTCCAATTTGAATACACTGAGGAAAAGATACATACCCCAACAAGGACTGGAGGGGACCATGGCAGACCAGAAGTGGGTAGTGTGCTACAAGACAGGTATCTATGCTGCAACTAGAATTTTCATTTGCAGAAGTAAATGAAACAAGGAGATATTTAACGTGTCTGTTGCATTTTCCATTGGACCAGATCAGGATCTTCACTTTACAGATCAGCCACTTGAGGCACAGAAATAGTAAGATCAATAGGAAAAGGGCTGGTGAAGAGTCCTTCAAGATTAATTAACCTATCAAGAGTATTTTTCTTAAAACTGATGACCATTCTCCAAAACAAGCTAATGTAACCTCAGACACTGTAGGACCATCACTACCAGGTGAAAAATAATGTACCATTTCTTCGAACAAAGGGAAGAAAAAACAAAGAAGAGGCTTTTCTAGTGAACCTTTTAAAGGAAACGAAGGCAGACAACATAACTTTAAGGATAATGTAGCTTTTCCGATGAAATTCTTTGTTTTGAGGTAAGAGGAAGCCACTCTCAGCAGCTGTGTCCTTCCTTGGCAATTCAGTCTGATGGTGTTGGTCATTGTCCATTCCACTTGGAAGGTCAAAAGAGTTGGTTTCCTCCCTCGCCTCAGGAACGCGCAGTCTCCCACATATGCCAGAAAACATTTGCGGGCAAAGCTTCTGACTTTCTCATTTCCTTTCCTGTTTTGTTGTGCTGGGATTTTAAGCTCTTGGCTTCAGAGTTCTCTTTTTATAAGCGTTTTGCCTTTGTTTTCATCTACTTTTTAGGTTTTTACATTTTAGCTGTTTTTGTTAAGATGCCCAATATTGTTCAGGCACAGATGCCCATAAATTAACACACATTATTATTATTGTAATAAATCTGTGTCACCGCTGAAAGCCAAACTGTCCTCTAAACAGAGCGGCAGACCTCTAAACAGAGGAATAATTGAGAATTTGGACAACGTTGCCCAAAAAATGCAGCAAAAGGTATCTGACCTGGGAGATGGAAAGTATGGAGACATATGAAAGGTTGTTCACATAAGATTTCAGTAGACTGCAAAAAGTTCATCAAAAGAGCTTGTAAACTCAGATGGCCGTGAAATGCTGAAAACTTTCATGGGGAACTCAGATGAATTACATGCTTAAAAAACTGTGGTTGTCCTAAACTATTGGGATTAAATGCTAAAACAGGCAGCATATTTTGACTCCCATAGCACGTGAGCCAGTAAGCTTAAAAGAGCAAAGACTGTGCACTACCACAATTATAGGGAGAGTTTGCTTATTGCATCATCTACCTTCAAAGTGAAGAGTTCAATGATCAAATAAAACAGGCTGCTCTTTTTTTCAAGCCTTTTCTTTGAATATTCAAATGAGGTGGGTTTTTTTCACTTTTGGACTTCAACTACAGAAAAAAATATGCCCTAGGTTTTACTGCTTGTCATGTCTCAGCTGTGATCAATGCAACTCACAGATGAATCTTTAAAGACTTAGCAGTTCTCTTTGTCAGTGTTCAGAAATGCTAGGTAAGATCCACCCTGTCCATCTAGGAAACAATGAAATTGTGTTATGGTTTCAGCACCAAGCAAAGCTGTCCTTATGTGCCTAAACTGTCCATCAACTGAAGGAGATGTCTTGGAAGGCTTTCAGAAGAATATCTTTCTGTGTAACGTTGAAGCATAATGCTAATCAAGGAAGATCCCCACCGAAGGAGTCTTTAAAAACCTGTTTCTGTACAAGTGGAGACCTTAGCTACACAGGAAATGCTGTCACTTAAATGGTCCCAACATTAACCTGCAAGTTAGTTGCCTGTATTATGTGAACTGGATCCAAATCATGAACTCTCATTACATGCACTTTCAACTGCCACTCATATGAAGAATTTACTGTGTTGTTATATATAAAGGTGTGTCACACTCCTGTGAAGAAGTCAAACATGATTTCTCCCTAAGAACTGATCCACAGAAAAGATACATAATAGGTTAGGTATGCAACACATAATTAAGAACTCAAGGTTGTACCTTGTCTTTCTTTTCCAGGACAATCTGTCAAGAAATAAATCCATGGTCAAACACCATCTGCAAAATGCTGAAAATACCACTGTTAAAAGACATTCTGCAGGCTAATATCAAACTCAATTTTAGTAAAAAGGCTCAACCTCCTAAACTGTAAATTCTGCTGCCCATATTTGCTTGCGTTAATGTGTCTTTTTAATTTATGGTGTATTAGTATTATTCATGGTCCTCCATGTAAATTCTGCCTCTAGTTTCCTGTAAATCTTAAGTGTTTTCTTAAAATTTCATGGCTGTTTTGACTTTTTAGACTTTTCTATATAATAATTACTGGCTGGTTTCCTTTCCTTTCCTTTCCTTTCCTTTCCTTTCCTTTCCTTTCCTTTCCTTTCCTTTCCTTTCCTTTCCTTTCCTTTCCTTTCCTTTCCTTTCCTTTCCTTTCCTTTCCTTTCCTTTCCTTTCCTTTCCCTTCCCTTCCCTTCCCTTCCCTTCCCTTCCCTTCCCTTCCCTTCCCTTCCCTTCCCTTCCCTTCCCTTCCCTTCCCTTCCCTTCCCTTCCCTTCCCTTCCCTTCCCTTCCCTTCCCTTCCCTTCCCTTTCCTTTCCTTTCCTTTCCTTTCCTTTCCTTTCCTTTCCTTTCCTTTCCTTTCCTTTCCTTTCCTTTCCTTTCCTTTCCTTTCCTTTCCTTTCCTTTCCTTTCCTTTCCTTTCCTTTCCTTTCCTTTCCTTTCCTTTCCTTTCCTTTCCCTTCCCTTCCCTTCCCTTCCCTTCCCTTCCCTTCCCTTCCCTTCCCTTCCCTTCCCTTCCCTTCCCTTCCCTTCCCTTCCCTTCCCTTCCCTTCCCTTCCCTTCCCTTCCCTTCCCTTCCCTTCCCTTCCCTTCCCTTCCCTTCCCTTCCTTTCCCTTCCCTTCCCTTTCCTTCCCTCCCCTTATCTTCCCCTCCCCTTATCTTCCCCTCCCCTTCCCGTTCCCCTTCCTCTTCCCCTTCCCCTTCCCCATCCCCTTCCCCTTCTCCTCCCCCTTCCCCTTCCCCTTTCCACTCCCCGTTCTCATTCTTCTTCTCGTTCTCCTTCTCCTCCTTCTCCTCCTTCTCCTTCTTCTCCTTCTCCTTCTCCTCCTTCTCCCTCTCCTTCTTCCTTTCCCATTCCTATTCCCATTCATTTTCTTGTCTTTATTTTGTAATCTAACAAAGTGAAATCCTTACAGAAAAAATCTTCCATTGGAAAGAAGTTCTAAAAGTCATGTGTGGTTTTTCATAGACTTTCCCTTTTTCACATATATTTTAACAAGTAGAAATTAATACAGCAGATAAGAACAATATAGAAGTATATGATAATGACATTCAAACTCCTGGTGTCATCATTTCTTCAATGGAAAGTCGCAGTTTCAGTTTTCCTAACCAGAAAACCTGTGCAACTAGATACATCTTTAAAAACCATGGTTGCAAAATTTCTACATGAAGAAGTTCTTCTATTTAAATTTGTGAAAAGGTACATTGTTCTTTACACATACATAAGATGTCTTGAATCACCATGTTATGGGAGAGGATGGCTATGAACAGCAGTTTTTGCTAAGATGGGAAAAGTTGCAGCCCCTCTAATTCCACACTTTGGATCTTAAATATAACATTTAAAGGTAACTAAGAAATACTGAAAATATTATGGTATTATTAATGCAGACTGAAGCTGACTGAAAAAAGAGAAGTAGATTTTTGAAGAGAAAAGAAAATCATGGCTCATTTTATTGTTGCTTATTCCCTGTATGTGCAGTTCTCAGGAGCTTGCCCATAGTTTTCAGTCAGAATCTGGCCACGGGTCAAACTCAAAGGTTCTGGATTTTTCGTTAATTTTCATTTGATGCAAACTGGTCAGCTTGTTACCTCACTCCCTCCCTCGTTGCCGAGAGCTGAAATGTGCAGTAGATTCTGCACTTGAATAAACCTTCCTCTCTGGTCCAACTGCTTCTGTGCAGGCCATACTAAAGCACAGATAGATAGAAGATGGCAGAACTAGAGGTCTGTGGCTCTGACTTTGGTATGGTTAAACCCCCATCAAGTTCATCAGGGTTAAATTTTTTACAAATATTTTTGAGTAAGATAATTTGGATCACATTAACTGAATCATCTGCCATGATATTTTCCCCTTTTAGTGAAGTACAATTCGGTTATTCATTTGTGCTAATTAATAATCCTTTGAGAGCCAAAGCATTAGTAAATCATTTATTCCTTGCTGCCAGGAAAATTACATAAGGGACTTTGTATTCATTGCTCTACTGCCAGAGGAACTATACCCAAGAAATGAAAAAACAGGGAAAGACAGACTGCCCATTCTGTAAAAGCATCGGAGAGTCTTTACTTGGCTTCTTTTCCCTGTACATGGCATGCATCAGGTTTTGCTTCTCATCTCCTTGAAAAAAAAAAAAAGCACAAAAAACATTAGGCCTCACTGACCAAATGGGAGTTTTCAACAAATACATCTCCTATAAACTGTCAATTCATTTGGAAAAGGAGAAATCCCTTCCAGGGCACTTTTTTCTTATCTGATATCAGAGCTGTAGAACTGCTCTGTTCCTCTGAGAACAAGGCTCCTTAATGAGGACTACTCGACAATGCTTACATCACAGCTTTAAGATAATGCCCCCAGCTGTGATTTAATGAAGGATGATACATCCCTCCTGCAAAGATAAACAACATGAAACTTTCCCAGCAGTGTCTGTTCCAGTCTGCTGGAGAGGACATAGTTCACTGAGGACATAGTTCAGAGCTCACAAAACTGCTCTTCTGCTGAAGCACCTTCTCAAATGCAGCAGCTAAGCTGAGTGTGTGGTGTCCAGGATGCTCAGAAACCTTTTCTTCCATGCACAGATCACAGAGGTAACATTTCAGTCTGTGGTGGTTTCACACTGATGGGCAGCTGAGCTCCATCATGCTGCCCTCTCACTCTCCTTCCTCAAAAGAACACGGGGAGAAAAGAATATGAGAAAAGGCTCATGGGTTGCAATAAGGACAGGGAGATTACTGGCCAATTACTGCCATGGGCGAAACAAGCTCAGCATAAAAGAGACTGATTTATTGCTAATTACTAACAGACTAGCACAGCGAGAACTAAAAGCAAACTAGTAACATCTCCTTTTTATCCACTCTCTTCTGCCTCCTCCTGCTGAGCAGCACGGGGAACAGTGGATGTAGTCAGTCCATAATGCTTAATCTGTCTCTCCTTCATGGCCAATCTGCCTCTGCTCCATGTGGGATCTCTCCCATGGGTTGCCATCCTTCCCAAATAGATCCCACATGGGCCTCCCACAGGTGACAGCTCTTCCAGCCCTGATCCATCATGGGTCCCTTCCACATCCTTCCGGACAGCGCTGCTGCAGCATGGGTGTATCCCCATGAGAAGCAGCTCCCACGGCCCTCCTCTGCAGAGGCTGCAGCCCCAGCGTGGTGCCTGCACCTGCAAGGGCTCTCTGTGGGATGTTCTTCCTCCAGGCCTCATCCACTGCTGCACTGAGGGCTCTTCCAAAGGTTGCACGTGGAAATCTCCTCTGTGTGGCGCCCATGGGTTGCTAGGGGACAGCCTGCTCCACCATGAACCTCTCCTGGGCTGCTGCAGGGAGCTTCTGCTCCGCACCTGGAGCACCTCCTGCCCTCCTTCTCCACTGGCCTTGGTGACTGCAGGGCTGTTTCTCACACATTTCTCATTCCTCTCTCCCAGCTGCTGTTGTGCAGCAGGTTTTCCCTTTCTTAAATCTGCTCTACCAGCGTCACTTATGGCTCAGCTCTTTTAGCAATGGATCCCTTTTGGACGTGGGTCTGACGCAGGGCAGTGCTTGGCTCTGCTCACAGAGGCCACCTTTGCAGCCTGCTGCTCCCCACAGCTTGACAAACATACCTAATATGGGTCAGTTCATGTCATTGTTCACACCCAGCCATTCTTGGATAGTGGTTGGTTCTGTTCTTATATTAGTTTATACTGCCTGCTTGTTTTGTGTACACCTCTTTTATCCATTTTTCACTGCTAAATTAATCAAACTAAAAACTTGCCTAAACATATATGAAAATGTTCATTCTTATTTAGTAAATCTATCTATGTATAAATCAAATTAATCTATTTTTTCACATCCATCTACATGAGGAGCCCTAAGAGATAATGAAACATAATTGATGGAGAGGTTTATGAATTCATTATGTAAAATTCTGGCCTGTCAGCAGAGAAGAATAGCCCATCCCCATCCCACAATGTGTAGTCCCATCTCCCTAGTCTCCAGATAAGACACAAAGGTAGTACATGGGTTGGAAATGCTTTACTTCAATGTCCAAGTAACTACTTGATTATATAAATATATGGGCCATCCCTCAAGAAAACAATTTCTCCTACAAGATTATGTAGTATTTGGAAGGCACCCAAGTAAGATCTTCATAAAACTGTCTGGTTTTCTGGTGGTTTTGTCCTCAAACGAAACAGATGTGCTCAGGTTTTGCTGCCCTCTGCCAGTGCAGGCACAAGTACTGTGGTAAAGAAAAAAAAAATCTGGTAACCAAGCCTTTGATATAGAGAAACCACATGGAGTTGAGTCATAAACTGTGGACACAAGACAACTAATTATGGGTTATGTTAGGCACGGGGAACAGGTTAACTGCTACATAATTATAATTGAGATCGCTGTGGACACAGTCAAGGAAACCCTGTTAATAGAAAGAAGTAAATGAAAATATATTGGTATCTATGAAAGAATAAAAGTCCTGACTGTTTTCTTTAGCTTCCCCCAGTGATTGCAAACTTTCTTGATGTATTACCACTGCTTAAGCATTTTACTTATGGAGTCTGAACAGGATTTTATATCTTCTTTAATAAGTTCCCTATGTGCACCATGCTGCCAGTTGAGTAAAACTCCAGATACAAATGACACAAAGCAAACTGGAGGTCTTTGAAATGGAAAACTTCTGTGAAATGGATCGTTGAGGATAGACCCTACCAAATGTGATGGTGGTCAAAGGGCTATGGAGAAGTGATATCAGGTTGGATATTAGGAAAAACTGATTCAGAATAGTGGTCATGCACTTGGAATAGGCTGCCCAGGGAGGTGATGAAGTCACTGTCCCTGGAGGTGCTCAAGAAACATGGAGATGTGGCACTGAGGACGTGGCTTATTGGGCAATACTGGTGGTGGGTGGATGATTGGACTAGATGGTCTTAGAGGTCTTTCCCAACCTTAATGATTCTATGATTCTATGAAAGGCATTGGGAGTGGGACTTGTTGGAGGACGTGATGGGTGACAGAGGCCTGTGGCTGCCCCAGGCAACCATGCTGGCTTGGGCAGAGCTGTCTGCTCAGTGGCCACCTCGTGTGGACACAAACTTCTGACATAAACAGTAGCCAAGAAATGTGAGGTGAGCATCCAGGCAGGTTGTATCCCTGAGGCTTCCCTGAAGTCCTGACTCAGACTGGCTTGCATGCTTCCCCATTTCCTCCTAGCAGGATGGAAACTTTCATCCTAGTGCCTTTAACTTGCCCTCCAAAAATACACTCTATTTCTGAGTGCACGCCTATATATAGCTTCCTTCGATGTCACCTCTCCATCAGAGGTTGATTCCCATTGACACCAGCTAACTGTGGTATTATGTTTGAGGTTGAGGTGATGGGTCTCTACCAGGGTGGGTGGGCAGGCAGCCAAACGGGTGTCTAGTTTTCTTGACCTTACCGTAGCATCACAGTTTGCACAGTGAAGTTGCAGGTAAACACTGTGGCTCTTCGGGTTCCTCTGTTTACCATGCTGATTTGCTTTCAGTGCCTTTGCAGGAATCCTGTGGGTAAGACCAGGCAGTGCAGTGCACGCTGTGCACCAGCAGCCACCAACACAGGGAATTGCTCTGTCCCACCAGGCATTTCCTTCCAGCTGCAGGTCCAGCTCTGTGGCTGAGACACTCTTGCACTCGAGACCCAGTTGTGCTCTTGTTCTTTCAGGCAGAATGACACACATCTTGGATTTTGATCTGAAGTTACAAAGTCACAGGTCCCCTCTTTATATCATCATTGAGACTATCATAATGTCCATCACCTTGTCCATAAGAACTTCTGGAAATGTACAGGTATATATATATATATACTAGAGAACGTGCATCTGCGTAAATCATATTGCCATCAGTGTCTAATGTGTATAAAATCTATCTTGCAAGCTACTATAGCTTTCATTACTGAATACAGTTCAGTCTTCAGCAGACTGAATAGCACCAGTGCCTGAGATAGTACTGATCCCAGTACTGATACCAGGCTTTAAAGTGCAATTCATTCATTTTCTGTGCTAAGGATTCTCGCCTTACAACCACTTCAAAGACCAAAGTCTTTGCCAAGATTTTGCATCTCACCTTATGGCTCCGACCATTTGCACTATGGATATTCATAGTGCCTATTCAAAAAATCATGACAGGCTTTCTTGAACACTTGCGTAAATTGCATTTTCCTGGTCACCTTTTCAGCAACTCTCCTGAAGGCTGCACTATTCCAGTCACAAATTGCTGCTCCCCACTCGCTAAATTTTGATTTGTAATTTGATTTTTTGATTCTCTTTGATTTGCAAAGACAGAAGCACTTGTGGTTCCCCTTCACACAAAGAAACGCCCTGTGTCATGAGCTCAAACCTGTGTTCTGAACATATAGAGTTTTGAAGTCACTGCATATTAGAAACAGCAAGTAATTACAAAACTTCAGAAAGTGAAACATAATTACTAAGGAAGAGTATTTAAATGTCACCATAGTTGATTTTGACAGATGAGCCTATCTTGAAGGATTTCCCATGGCAGAATCGGATGGAGAAACAAAGATCCTCCAGTTGCTTTTTAATATAAAGGTGATTTCTGTATTTTCTTTTTATTATCTCCTTTGAAGAGAATCGTGACTCAGAGAGGCACAGGGTTAGGAATGGAATGAGCATTAAAGGCTCCCGTCACTGCAGCTGGACTCTGAAAAGGATTTTCAGAGATTTTCAGACCTGTGATCCTGTGATACTTTTTGCTGTTTCTTCTGGCAGTGGTGTGATAGGATGGAAACTGTTGCTCCAAGGGAAAAAAAATAGAACAGATATTTCAGAAATCTTTTATGTAGTATCTATCAAGGACCATATACATCAAGGCATTAAAGTTCAGGGATCCATTTCCATGTAATCTGACTCGACCACATCAGTTAAAAAAAAAAAAAGGGAAAAAAGAGAGAGAGAAAAAAAAGAAAGTGAGAAAGCCAGCACTGTGAGGCGAATGGGAAATGTTCGATTATCCAGGCTACCTACTGTGTAAGAAGAGAATGTGGCACCAGTGTAACTTCAGTGATTGCTACAGTCATGTCTACAGCTAAAGCATCTGCTTTTGTGTGTATCAGATCTTGGCTGGGTAATTTATTCAGTTTTTGTTGCCTCAGCGTGTGATAGATGCTACCAGCTCTGCGCTGAGCCCCTGGCTTCATCGCTTTTCCAGGAAGAGAGCTTGAAATGACACTCCGCTGTAAACGTGTCCCTTTGATTCCGTTCACATGAGGTAGTTTATAGGCCATTCCGTTTCTTGGTTGTGAGCAAGTGCATGTTAACGCTCCAGAGTCAACTGACTTAAACATTCCCTGTTAACCTTCCACCGAACCCGAACTCCGAATGTGTCGCTGATAGATTTGCACCATGGGACGGATCTTCCCCTGACAGTTCACAGAACTTGCAAATGAAAGTATCACATCCACTTCAGAAACCGACTTACATCTGCTGCTCAAATGTTTCAAGCATACCGCTGGCACCATCTAATCTACAAGTGTTGTTCTTTTTTTTTTTTTTTTTTTTTAACTGACACGTTTCTCTCTTCTACAGTCTTATTTTGGTTGCAGGTACCTACTTCCTTCATGTCCAGTGTAGGTGCGGGCCAATTTGCGGAACTAAAATGAAGGAATGAGCAAGGGAAGTGGAATGCAGAGTACGAGAGCTGGTGAGGAGTAGGTGCCCTCCATGACCACCAGGGAAGCCTTACTATCTACATGGTGGGCCATTCCAGGGCTGCCATTAAGGTAGCTCTGTTTTGGCATAGGAGGAAATAATCAATCGCTTCTTAACTTGGTTTTCAACTCCACAGACTCACAACAAAGAATAAAGAATACCCCTTTACTTATTTGATCTGGACGCACTGGAGGACTCATATAGCAGAGATCCCTCGTGCAGCGCTGTCCAACCATAAAGCTTCCTCCGGAACCTCCTGAAATCAGCAAGTCTTCCCATGGATTTCAGTGGCTGTTTATCTCCAGCTCAGTGTGCCCAGGTGACTAGCAGTGCCAGTTCTGACCCTTTTGAGTTCCATTGAGCAGTGCCACATTATACTGATCTGTGTTGCCCAGATGAGGAAATTTTATCACCTGGGCCTCATAACAGCAGTGGCACAGACCCAGCCCCTCAAATATCAAAAGCCTGGATGGAGAATACAGAATTTGGTACATACAGAAATTACTGCCGGTTCTGTGTTCCATTGGCATCTTCTTACGGTGTTTTGTTTTCTCTGTGCAGTATTTTTTCTTTTCTCCCTATTAGCCATATCATCAGCCCCACATAAGCCTAATGGCCCTCTCTGTAAGGTAAAATTATGGCAAATGTTGAAACAGTGTCAGAGAAGCAAAACAGTGCCATTTCTAAGGAAGCATAAAACAAGCTGCATACAAGGGCTTATAGGCCGAACTGCTTTTTCTTCCCTTCCTGTAATATTATGTACAGTGATGAAATATGAAAACAAGGAGTGAGTATGCATTATGAAAAAATGTCCTAATTTTTATTTCCAAGCATATTTTCTTATTTACTAAAACAAATGGGTAGAACTGTCGTCAGGAAAACATCGTTACATGACCATTGCCCGAATTGGACCACTGGATCATAATTCCTTTTTTTTTTCCATTCCTTAAAAGTTCATTCAGTTCTAACTTCTACAGTACTGTTTATCCAGAGCACCTAATTATATACTGCAACCTGCATCTGGAGTGCTGGTTCAAGGTTATTATAGCTCTCCACAGACATAACAAAAATATTGTTTTAAACTTATCCATTGAGGAAAAATGGCTGCATTTTACCACCGATAGAAGTATCTGAATGTAAATTAAAATTATTAGAATTTTAGGAACAGAAGAGTGTCCTTTATCCAGAGGACTGAATTTCTTCCATGACACTTGCCACCACTGAAATACCTCCTTTTTTTGCCTGCAACAGATATAAAATCTGACAAATTTAAATTAAATCCATAAGGTACATAAAATGACAGATTATTGTCACAGGCAAACAAGAAAGGTGAATGTTATGAATGCTGTCAGTGCATATTTCAAATAATACCTGTTGGGAAGATGTGATAAGATTAATTAAATACGAATAATGGAGTAGGAATAATAATTTATAAATTTTCAGCACTCAACATCTGAAAAAGTAGCTTCTATTTAATCTATATCATAATGATTAAATGCAGAGCACCATTACTTTCACTACAAAGGGGAAAACTTATTCTTTGGCAGCACTAAAAGGAAAGTGGGTAGATAAAACAAGCTCTTTAATTCATATGTCCTTACTCATAGGTTTCCCGTCAAGCATGGTTTCTCCTTTATTTAGAATCAATACTAAGTAAGGAAAGGATAAATATATAAATCGCAAAACTGTTTCTGTGGGTGTACTGGTAGCCAAAGAAAATTGTCTGAGGTTTGGAGAGACCTTGCGCGGGTTCTGTGTTTGCTCTACAATGCAGAAGTGATGAAGAAATATTTTGTTTAAATCCCTAGAATGAGAGCTGCAAGGACTGCCTGGAGCGCTGGCCGTGTTTATGACACACAACATTCCTGATAGATCTCTTGCTGCTTATTTCTGTCGTATTCCCATTCTCTGTGGAGAGAATGAGGTCTCACACGTAGCCAAAGATGGGAAGTCAGGGGCCTCTGGCTGGGCTTCAGCTCTTGTTTTTGCCATGCCAAAGGAACAAGGCAATAACACTGTAGGACTTTCTCCTATGGGATTTATGCTGCAGAGGCCTGATCCTGTTAACAGCTCAGGCAGTCACTTGAGTGCAAAGACAGAAGTGCTCCCTTTAAAATTAGCATATGTTTATATTAGAATGGTGTTTTACCACCAGAGGAAAAAAATAAGATTAAATGAAGATTAACTTTTACTACCCTCCAAATCAGATTTCACTGTTGCCCGGCAAGTCACACTCTCTGTGTCAGTGCCCTTTTGTGAAATGGATACAGAAAAATACCTGGGTAATGGTGTGATAGTGTTGTGGAGGCTCACATTTGCAGCACAACGTAAGAACTCTAGAAAAAGTAAGCCAGAAGTGCAGAAGCTCTGATTTGTTATAATGCTTCTGGTTGGTTTCTCAGAGACGAGAAACCTCAGATAATGAAGTCATCTGGGAGAAATCGCAGGTTTATTAAAGGTATGATTTAATATCACTTTAAAGCCCCTGGGATTTTGCACGTGTGCCAATACATTTTATTCTTAATGATCAGAAACAGCCTTCACTTTTATCTAGGTAAAAAATAGCATCAATATTAAAATAAGTCAGGGAACATGGGTATTGCTCCTCTTAAGTATTTGAAGTAAAGTAAGTTTAAGTAAGAGGAAAGTATGAAATACTTGTATATGGTATATGTATTTTCATGCAGCAGACTTCTTTAAAGTTGTGAGTTTCTTAAATCCACAATCCCTTAAGCACCACCTTTAACTCACTCTCAACGTTACCTGGGAAGATAAGTCTGGTCAAGCTACTGCAGAAAACTCCTTCATCCTTCATAAAAGGTTTTAACCTATGAGAGACTAGACAGCACCTCAGAACTACTGAGTGCGGCCAGCTAGCGCTTGCTCAGTAAAAAAATACCAGAAGTATATCAATACTATGAAGAGTTATTTCTTGCATCATGTTATCATAGAGTTTGATCAGAACTTCCCTCCCTTTTCCTTCCTTCCTTCTTTCCCTCCTTCCCTCCCTCCTTCCTTCCTTCATTCCTTCCTTCCTTCCTTTCCTCCCTCCCTCCCTCCCTCCCTCCCTCCTTCCTTCCTTCCTTTCCTCCCTCCCTCCCTCCCTCCCTCCTTCCTTCGTTCCTTCGTTCCTTCGTTCCTTCCTTCCTTCCTTCCTTTCTTCCTTCCTTCCTTCCTTCCTACCTCCCTCCCTCCCTTCCTCTGTCCATTCTCTCAGGAAATGGCAGGAAAATGCTCTAAGCACTCAAGATGAGCACAACAAACAGCAGGAGTGTCTTTCTTGGCTCAGCTCCAAAGGAAATGAAATTACTTTGAGGAATTTTCAAATTTTGCATAAAATTAGCTGGATGCCAACCCACATGTTTAGATGTGGTTCAAATGAAAATTACTGTCACAGGAGATGTGGAAGGTCAAAGGATGAGACAACCCGCTCCTCGTGCCTGTGTCCAACAATGACAAAAATCTGGAAGGAAGTGGTAGCATAGAGGGGGCAATCTGGGATTACAAGCTGCCAGCACTTCTGCACTGTTTTTGTTGCATATCTATTCAGAACTGAGAGATATAGCATAAAAATGTCATAAGGATGATCCTTATGCATGTGTAATGGTTCAAATAAATGCAGTTCTGCAGACATTGAGTTTCAAGGGCACTCGCACCAAGCTTGCAAGAGAATTTTCCTACTAGGAGAAGGATTGCTGCACAGGAACAGATATGATGTGTATGCAGTGCTGGGGCAGCTGAGATAGTGGTGGCACAATTCTTAGGTGACATGCTTCATGCTTTTGATTAAGAGGTGTTGGGAAAAGGCTGCATCAAATCTCTGCCCAAATTGTGGAATAAGCATGAGAAACAACTCATCATTCTTGAGTGGAAAATCTGGCAGAAGATGATAACCTTTTCTACCTTGTTTTCCTTAATTATTTCAAACTTTAGAAATACTAGGACATTGCATTTCGCAGTACTCAGGAGTGAGTGAATAAAGAGTATAATGGTATTTGAGGTACAGCACAAAACTAAAGGCATCCACTTGTTTAATATAGAAGACCCCAACAGCACACTGTAAGACTGAAATGCTCCACAGGTTGTTGGGGGCAAAAAAGAAAGGAAAGCAGAAGGAGCTCTGGCAAGTGAGACTGGCATTCAAAGTGAAGCTGAGGCCATTGGCCTGTTCAGAAATAGGACACAGGAGCTGAGTAAAAATGGCTGGCTAGAGTGGCAATTTCTATGGGTCAGATGTGGAGCATGGCTTACAGATGTGGGCCAGTCTGGAGCAGGCAGGGTGCAGGGTCTGGGGACTAATTGGTCAGTGTATGTGAATTCATGAAAGAAAACATCTCAGACTGCTAGTCCATAGAAGGTAAAACTTCACTCCCACCAAATAAATCATAGGAGATCTAGGGCTGAGAGTGCTGTTTGCCGAGAAGGGTGGGTAAGAAACCTAGGGCTCCATCCACAGAATGCTCACCATGGATCTAAGCAGGGAAAGCAAACAGCAGTGGAATGGAGGACAGACAGATCCAAATCTCAGACAAGTATTATATGTTGAGGCACACCCCACATTTTCTTAGAATTTCACTGATGTTATTATTGACAAGATAGTGGGAGCTGGAATTCTTGTGAGAGGATACTCTTGCTGGGCTCATTTAAAAGGGAAATTGCAATTACAATTTTGAAAAGCTTTTGTTTCACTCAAAGTACAGAATTAATATAAAGCCAAAGCAGACAGTCCAATGTAGAGCAATATCAGGAGTTCCTCTTACTCTTAGTGAAATCTTTACAACTCATACAGTGGTACAGCTATCAATACTTGCTCATCATATGGAAAATGTTATTTCATAAATAATTTTCTTTGAGATGAAGAAGCTTACATGACAGCAAGATATTCCCAAGTACACGGGAAAGGACGTGTTTATAAAGTAGCTTATTGTTTTACAACTAAGAGCTCGTCCAGACCTCCCTGCCACGCTGACAGAGTGTAATGGAAGTGACACTCCTTCACAAGCTGCACTTCAGTGTGTACCTGCCTGTTTTTCATGTGTATTCCCTACTGAACTCATCACATCCACACTCACAATCTCCCGAGACTTATGGTGAATTCCCCTGAAAGCAAAGATGAAAAAAACGAAGAAAGAAAAGGGATGAAACACCTGTCTTTTGTTTTCCATGGTTTTCTATTTCCAGTCAAAGTGTGCAAGAATCTTTGGTCCCAAAGAAGAATCGATGTTCATGACAGATTTTGTTCTCCAAGATAGGGAATAGTGGGCTTTCTGAGGAAAATTTGCCCCATTCCTCTGTTGTTTTTTTCTTGAATTTCACTATGAAAAAAAAAATATTTTGGAATTTGTTTTTTCAATTTCAAGTTCTCAAGATGTTTTTGCTTGGAAAACAACACAAACTCTAAAACATGTGGGTGCGTTGGCAATGCATTTAGGTTTTAATGAGCATCATGTATATTTTTAGTGGGGAGAAAGAAGTTCCTGTGTTTTTTTTCCAATATACCATTGCCTTAGTGGGAGTCAAAAGCGAAGCAAAACCATTGTGTTAACCGAGAGGATACCAAGATGACAGTGTTCTTTGGTTGTTCCCAGCACTAATACCCACATGAAAGCTGCAAGGAGACCTTATTTCCTTTAGGGGGGTTTATTTTAGCATTTGAAATATGGCAGATAGCATAATTGGATTTTAAATATCTGATCCAAATTTATTTCAGGGGATTGAGTCAAAACAAATACAAATTCAAGTTTGCCTGGTGCATTTAAAAAACTGGCAGCACATACGTTTCAGGACCTCACCAATTACATCACTTTGCTTATTTCTGCAACAGTTGGCTGCATGTTATTTCTATCTAAAACCGTGTCCCACACTTCCAGGCTTAGTTGTGGGTTCGTAAGTGTTTGTTCTATTATTCAATCATATTATAAAATGAACCACATTTTCCAATAGCTACTTCGTGTTCCTTATTTCTTTTTTAATTGTGGCATTTCTTCAAACATCAGTTGTCCCGCAGGATTTCATTTTTGGACCACTTTTGCAAGCCACTAAAAATGATGAATTCTTGAAGCTTGCAATCTGAGCTCCGTTTAAGCTCACATACCAAAATCTTATCCAAAACCATGGCAAAGAAGCCAAAACCAACCCCATGCCACTTCCCAGGTCTAAGTTGCATAACCAATAGGTCTGTACCCTCCTTAAAAAAAATAAATGCCCTGGGTCTGCTGTATTTTTCATGGTCAGAGAGTTACATCAACATTCAACAGGCAATAATACTGTCATGCACCATATAAACACGAGTCTTGTGCCTTCTATATCTGCTTTTAATTCTTGCATTTTAAATCATTTGGTTTCCTGTGGTCTGGTGATATTGCATGTCACTCAGATGCAGGGAAAAGCCTTTCTGATTACTGACAATTGAGTTTTCATCAGCTAAACCACCTTTTTAAAACTTTGTTTTAATTTCTGATTTTCTTCTCTGCCCTGTGTTATGACTGCTAAGAGATTCCACAGTCTCCAAGAAGTATATGGGTCTTTCAGTCTGGCCTTAAAGAATTTACAAAACAATCTCAGGACAGTAATCCAACTTTGTGATGACAAATGTTGACCGCTATTACAAAGTCCACACCTGAAGAAAACAATCACTGTTTACTGGTAGAACAAGAAAAAATATAAGGTGAGGATGTGGTTGGAGTACCTGTCATATGACTAATGGCACCTGCAATCTGAGCAATCATCACATCTCAAATAGGTCAAAGAGGACAAACAACTTCACCTGCATTTCCTGCCAACATTCTTGTCATGACATATTTTTACACCAGCAAAATTATAAAAAATTAAATTGTAATGTATTATTACCCACAAAGCACTTTGAGTGCAATTACTTCTTTTTTCTAAACGTTCAAGAGAGTGTAAGAAAATGAGTTTGTCATTGGGGTGCACTTGAAAATGAGCTCCAGTATAAGAGGAACAATCAGTAACCCTTGACACTGAGCCCGTGTAATGGAAGCATCCCCTGCGTGCAGGCTGTGAAGCTCATGTGAATACTGGAAGAAGAGAAAGTGGAGAAATTTGCTAAAGACAAAGATGTAGAAAGGAAAATAAAAATGCAGAGAACAGAGAAACACTGTGCTAGGTTGGACTTACACTCTAGTTTGGTACTTAGTTCATAGTCCTTTGGTGTACAGCACCTTTCAGAGGGTTTCAGCATTCTTCACAGAATCATATAATCATGGTTTGGGTTGGAAGGGACATTTAAGATCATCGAGATCCAACCCCCTCCTATAGGCAGGGACACCTCCCTCTAGAACAGTTTGCTCAAAGCCCCATCCAGCCTGGCATAACCTTCATAACCTTCAGCTTCCTTGATTCCACATCAGAGAAGCATCATGATTGTTTCATTCTGAGTGGCCAAAATGTTGATTGTGACAGGTTTGCATTTGGCAGAAAATGTCTGATACGCCCTGACAAGAGCATAAAAGTTTCTCTTGACCAGAGTTGCTTATGGAGTGCCTGGACATACACAGAAATGTGTTGAATCCTGTATTACTTCACCCTACATGTGGCAGCCATACTTTCTCAGAGGGAGCTGGTATAAATTCTGACAGCTCTTCTGACTTCCATTCCTACCCAATCCATCCTTTCTGACATGAGTTGTGAGATCTTAGCCAGGCCATAAACTCACAAAAGGCATAAGCTCATTACCCATCATCAAGATCAGAAATGACAGTAATGTAGAAGCTGAAAATCATCACTGAACTGCATGAACCAAAGTTAGTGGTTCCTCCCTAATCTTTCCAGTGCCTTCATACAAAACCTAAGCCAGATTCATTGGGATGTAAATTAGTAGGGGAATACAAATTAATTCTAAGATTTCTTTCTCCCAGATGAAACACGAGTACCAAAAGTCAATTGTCTTCACAGTCTTTTTTGAAGACCACTTAAGAGCAAAGCCTTGTAACAACAGCAGGGCTAAAAAGTCTGTTGCTGAGATAAATCAAGCACCGGTGTTGGTTCCATAATGGTGCATTAATTATCAAATAAAGAAAACAAGGTACAGCAAGTACTAAAAATTCTACTCCATATCTACACATAACATAAGACTGTCCAGGCACAGTGGAAGCTGAGGGCTCACGGGATCTGACACCAGTTTCATAGAATCATGGAATCATAGAATGGCTTGGGTTGGAAGGGACCTCAAGGATCATCAAGTTCCAGCCCCCCTGCCACAGGCAGGGCCACCAACCTCCATATCTAATACTCACTCCTTGGTTGGAGCTCCAGGCTGCTCAGGGCCCCATCCAACCTGGCTTGAACACCTCCTGAACACCTCAAGCTTGAACACTTGAGACAGGGATTTCTTCTCCCTCTGGAATTTAGAGCTTTCAAATGGAATTTGTTTCAAGACGGCTGAATGGTAAAGCTTTCATTTGAGAAATGGATTTTTGAGGAAAAAGGAAAACAAAACTAGAAAGTAAGGTATTCATATGATATTTCTGTAGCAATATAGCATTTGGTAAGCAACTTTGGTCTTACAAACCAAGTATGTGGATTGAAGATCCCTAAGAAACAGGAAGAGTTAACACAGGCACTTATTTAAGATTTCCTCACTCTTGCAGAAAGATACAGTATTTGTGAACTTCTAAATACAGGTACAACACCACAGATTATGATGTTATATAACGAATAGTAAAAAAGAGTGCTCAGTAAAATTATTCTTCCATATTTATTCTTTCCAAATAAATCATTTGCAGTCCAAAGTTCCTTGTGAGCTGTATGTATCTGTATCTAGTTGAGTGTGTTGGATATGAAAATGAGTTCCAAACAGAGCTATTCTGTGTGCAGCTACCCAAAAAGACATTATATTAAGATTGAAGTAGATATCTGTAATATTGATGCTTTTTAACATCTGAGATCCTGGTCTGCAGGTAGTTGTGAAGGGCTTTTTTGTGCACTTTAGGGTTGTTTTTTTTTGTTTTGTTTTGTTTTTTAAAGCCAAGAAAATCCTCTCAGCAGTTTTACTATATGGAATCATATTGGCATCACAAAGGGGTCATTGACAGGGCTGGTATTCTACCCAGAGAAAGTAAGACTTGACAGTCACACTTGAGGCAGGCAAATGGTAACTAGGTATAACATCAAATCTTGGTGGTCACGGACCATACGGACTGACTCACAAGTCTTTTTTTGAAGTTGTCTTTTCTTCCTTTATTTTTTCCCTTGATGTGTTCCTGAGGTTTTTTGTTTTCCTTTTTTTCTTTTGCCTTGCCCCCTCTAGTTCTTCCTTTTCTCAAAGCTTCTTTTTCCTCTGTTTGTCTAGGAATTCCCATACAGTAGCACTATTCAACAAAGCATTTAACTTTTTGCTGCCATCCCCAGTCTCTCCTGAATCTGCTCTGTGTCCTCAGTTTTCTTGTTCTTTTTCTGCCACATTCCTGATCACGGCTCCATTCTCCAAATCAGTTCTGGGCCCAGCAAGCCTTCATCACATCAACTTTCTCACATGATTTGTTTGCTTCAAACTTTCCCTTCTTTGAATCACATTTTACTAAATCAAATTTCTCTCTCACCTCAGGCTACTCAATTGTCTCTCCTTCCTCAGTTGTTCTTCATCTAGACCGGCTTCTCATTTAATCTATCTTTTTTTTTAATACCTAATCTCTCATCACAACAGTGTCCAAAGGTAACCTGTATTCTTGCCCTCATTCTTTCTTGGCTTTTTGTCTAGCCAAAATGAGTTTCTTCATCCTTTACTTTGCTCCGTCCTGATCTTGCCAGCATTTCCGTTTTTCATATTGCCCTTGTTCTCCCTTATGATTTTTAGAATCCGGTCTCCATGTCCAATGAATTTCTCTCCTATTTTCTTTTTTAGCAAAACCCACCAGCTTCCATGCTTTTTTAGCTCAGCTTCTTAGTCCTCTCTGGCCATGTATGCAAGATTTTTCTTGCCTGGACTCATGCTAGATGGTTTCTTGCTCTCTGTTGATCTGACAGTGTGTAGGCATGGAGGAAAAAGTCATGTGCCAGCTTGACGCTACTTTTAAAAGCATCTGCAAGGAGCTTTTAAGGCTTATCAACCTTACCCTTGCAAGGTGGTTAGGCTGCAGAAGGCTCAAGTCACTTGGTCAAGATAATGCAGTTGGCATACAAAAGGTAACAAACACTCAGGATAGACAGGAATTTTGAAAAATTTATCTGCCAAACCCTACCATGCTACTAATGAATAGGGCTTAAAACCCAGCCAAATATGGGCAAATGTTTAGGTGTCTGGCACCAGGATTCCTCCACTCTGCCAACCTTCAAGTCAAAGCATGGAGAATCAAGCTTTTCCAAAAAAGAATTCTTACAAACAATTCATTAATATTGGCAAACAATGTCTTTTCCTAACCATTTTTCTGGGAAATAGCATAACTATTTTTTCTGAAACTTTCCAAAGAAAATTTAAGCAGTGGCAGACACCCAGCATAAAAATTCACAGTTGTAAATAACTAGAATAGGGGTTTATAATTAGAAGCATCAGGCAATCTTGCAGTATTGGATAGCATAGTATCAATAACAACCATTTTTATTACCGTAGCTCCAAAAATGCTGCTCTGGGACCACAACTCCACTGTGTTGAATGTGTACAAACATGGAACAGGAGTATCTCTACAGTATTGTCCCAAAGAGCTTAAAACTCAGAAATCAGACAACAGAAAACAGATGGTCCAGACAAATGGGGAGTGCAAGGAAACAACAAGAAAGTACCGGACAGTGTTACCATCAAATCTTCTCAAGATGTCAATCTGGGATTGGCACACCTTTTACAATGGCTTGGAAAAGCAAGATAATTAAGGGAAATGGGAATTGATTAGAGAATAGCAAGGCATAGATGACATTCAGCAGTGATAATGGGCCAACAGGTAGATGGAGTACAGACTGAAAAGAAAGCCCAAGTCAATTAATCCATTGACGTGGACTTCAGTAAAACCTTCAACACTGTCTCTTACAGTATTCTCCTGGAGAAGCTGGCAGCCCATGGCTTGGACAGATAAACTCTTTGCTGGGTAAAGAACTGGCTGGGTGGCTTGGCCCAGGGAGCAGTTGCTGAATGGAGTTAAATGCAGCTGGTGATCAGACACGAATGATGCTCCCCAGGAGTTGGTACTGGGGCCTGTCCTATTCAATATCTTTATTGATTACCTGGATGAGGGCACTGAGTGCACTCTCAGTAAGTTCACAGATAACACCAACTTGGCAGGAAGTGTTGATCTACCTGGGGGAAGGAAGGCTCTACAGAGGGATCTGTGGGAGATGCCCACAGTGTAGCTGAAACTACATGGCGGGCAAGGTGAAGGGCAGTGGTGGGGTGAGGCGAGAGGTGGTGGAAGGGTGAGGAGCAATGGCAAGAACATTGGACAGTGCACAGCACTGTGCACAGTTTCAAGGCCCAGCAGATGGCTTGCTGGGCTGAGGCCAATAGGATGAAGTTTGACAAGTCCAAGCGCTGGGTCCTGCACTTTGGCCACAACAACTGCAGGCAATATTACAGGCTTGGGGCAGAGTGGCTGGAAGACTGTAGAGGAAATGAACATGGGGGTACTGACTGATGCTTGGCTGAACATGAGCCAGCAATGTGCCCAGGCGGCCAAGATGGCCAATGGCATTCTGGCTTGTATCAGAAACAGTGTTGCCAGCAGGAGCAGGGAAGTAATCCCAATCTGTGCTCAGTCCTTGCAAGGCCACATTTTGAGTGATGTGCTTGGTTTTGGGCCCCTCACTACGTGAAAGACATTGAGGCCCTGGAGTGTGTTCAGAGAAAAGCAAAGAAGCTGGTGAGGGATCCAGAACACAAGCCTTGTGAGGAGTGGCTGAGGGAGCTGGGATTGTATAGTCTGGAGAAGAGGAGGTTCAGGGGAGACCTTATTGCTCACCTGAAGGGAGGTTGTGGTGAGGTGGGGGTCAGCTTCTTCTCCCGTGTAGCTAACTAGCAATAGGACTAAAGGGAATGGCAAGGGAAGATTCAGGTTGGACATTAGGAAATCTTCTCCGAGAGTGGTCAGGAGCTGGAAGGAGCTGCCCAGGGAGGTGGTGGAGTCACCGTCCCTGGAGATGTTCAAGAAATCTTAGGTGTTGTACTGAGAGACATGGCTTAGTGGGAGATATTAGTAATAGGTGGATGGTTGGACTGGATGATCTCATAGGTCTTTTACAATCATGGTGATTCTATGACTCTAGGACACCCAAGAGGTTTTCTTAACTGTTGGGATTGTCATGTGCATCCATCTCTGTGCACAGCGTGCCTTAAGGACTGCTATTTCCCTTTTCTTTTATCTTTTCTCTATTACAAAAAGGAGAAAACATGGACTGCCTGCTGCACTGTTATATGCATAGGAATAATCTTATTTTCCGATGGCCCTGTTATTTTGACCCAGAGAAAGATTGGTTCGGGGGTAAAAGAAAGCTCATAGCCAGCTGTAATCAAAGTATGGGGCTTTTTTGTGTGTGGGGGGTAGAAGTGACCTTATCAGCTTGCTTTTGATGGTGTTCAGTGTTGCTTTTCAGCCTCCTTCTCTGAAGCACAGAAGGTGGCTGCAGCCCCAGGCTGCTTTGTGCATGTGGGTGGGTGTTCAAGGTTTGTTCCACTTTCCCAGAAAGAGAATTGCAAAACAGCAGGGAAAAACTCTGTTTCTTGCCAGATGGGGGTCTCCCCTTGAAACAACCATCCTAGAGCCTGTCCTGACAGCTTGGCTGTACCTACATGAAGGTGCTGTGGCAGTGAGTATAGCTCAGGCTGTTCCATGGGGCTCTGAGTGCCAAATTTTGGCATTTTGGCAGCTGTTGCAAGAGCCGGTAAGTGTGCAGGAAAGTCGGTAATCCAAGTAAAGATGCAAACAGCCGTGGTTGTCAGCACGGGGGAGGGGGGGGGAATGATTGAGTAGTAGGCAGGCTCACCCACAGGCCCAGTGAGTGCTGTGTGTTTTGCTGGCCTGCCAGGCAGGGCAGTGGAGACCTCTGTGGGATTTGTCTGACCATGTGGGGCTGCAGGCAGCAGGAGCGTGCAATGTGAGTGCCATCTGCTGGGCCTTGAAACTGTGCACAGTGCTGTGCACTGTCCAGTGCTCCTGCCATTGCTCCTCACCCTTCCACAACCTCTCGCCTCACCCCACCACTGCCCTTCACCTTGCCCGCCATGTAGTTTCAGCTACACTGTGGGCATCTCCCACAGTGGCTCCAGACCCACTCAGGGTAGACAAGGGCCTGCTGAGCCCTCTTCACTGGGGACAGCAGAGTTCTCAGCTGTGAGGGACACCCTAGTACCCTTGACAGTGTCTTTGGGCCAAGCTCAGTGCTGTCCTTGCACCCATGGCTGTGCTTTGCATTTATGCTGTTTGGTGCTTTCAGATGGCTTCAAGCTGATTTCATAGCTTCACCTGCAAACCTGCAGCATCTTAAGCACCAGTACTTTAGACTTGAGTGAGATATCCTCAGAGGACACTGAAGTTTGCCTGTCCCCACATAAAGCATCCCTTGCTCTCTCTGTTGAGTTTATCATGTTTGGCAGGAAAGCAAGTAAGTTCTTCCAAAAGCCTAAGTCTCCTCTTCAAAAGCAGTGAGGGAATTTATTACCCCCAAAGCATTCATTCAGCAACCTCTCATAGCCCTAGAAAGATGTCTCTGTGGGTCGTAAATATTCCCTCCTAACAGCAATCCACATCTGGGCCAGACAAGAGGCTGGCCAAGGCAAGGGTGGGTCATTGGAGAGGATGGAGTGGTATGAGATAATCTCAGCTCTTTGTTTATAGTGGAAAACTGCTGGAAAAATAAGATCACCTTTCAACTGGCAGTGGCCTGGTGTGACCTACTTTGCTGCAAATGCTTGTCTTTTGCTGATACTTTCTGCTTCTCTCCATCACACATTCGTGATATTTCAGCAGGAAAAGATTCAGATTAGAATATTTTCCAATGGATTTCACCATTATACCCATATTGGGAAAAAGAAGCCCTTTGAGAAAGACTGAGTTGAAGAATCCATAACTTTCCTTTGAAATTTGTTCCAAAGAATAATCACTCTCCCAATTAAAACTTTATTGCTGATTTCTAATTTGCATTTGTCTGGCTTTATCTAGTTCTGCCTTTTTCTTTCATTTTACTAGTTGGTAGAAATTCAATCACATATTTTCTGTCTTTTTTTATTAGCTAAAATTCCTGAATCTTTTACAGTTGTCAGTGTAAGGAGTATCTCTTGGACTTTGGCAATGTTTATTCCTTCCAATGTCCTCTCTCGTTTTTCAACATCTATTCTGAATTATGAAGAGTTGATCTGTACAAGTATTTCAGTCATATCAGGAAGACTATAAACTGAAGAAATCCCAAGACCCATGACTCTCCTGTTGATGTATAGAAACATATCTATGACCATATCCTTTTCTTGAATAATCATAAGACTGCTTTCCAGCAATCTGGCTGTTCTACTGCAGCCATTTCTTCTTGATGTATTACTTTCACTTGATTTTAATAAAAGCCAATTGATATGAAAAGGTGTGGCTTAAGAAACAACCTTCTTTTGCCCTATAAACGTTATTTATTACAAGAAACACTCCATTTGATGATAATTCCCAGTGACAGCTACTTTATGAGATTTGTGGTGGTAATACATGAAATCAATATGTGTATATTTCAGGTAGATGTGAGCATATTTTCTATCCTAATTGTCAGAGGCTGAGGGCTGAGATACAGCAGTGGTCTAATAGTTAATGGCTTGATGCATTTTGATGACTAGCTGTGTGAATGTCTCTAGCCCATAACAAATATAAGACAAAGCACTCCAACTTCTGCAGAGGATGCGAACACCATTTTACATTTGTGCTTTTAAGCCACTGGGAATTAATTTAGAATTTTCTTAATCGATGAAAAGTCAATTATTTGTGTGAGTCCTGATGCGGACTCAGAAGTTTCTTCTTTAGCACTTCTCCAGGACACTATTTTCTCTGGAACCACCGAAGCACAATAAAAAATAGCACAAGGGTTATTAAAAATAGAGAAAAAATATATTTGGAAATGGGAAAGAAAAAAGTCCAAACACCCAGAGCAGAAGACTTCAATATCTACATCCACATTTCAAGGAAAATGAATTACATCTGTCTCTTTGGCCATTTTTTTTTGTCAGGTCTGCCAATAACTCCTGGTATCTAGGCAGAGGGGATCTCTGTGTTGTGGCCAGAGATCTTCCTTTCCAAACTCATCGTATCCAGGGTGGCTGCTTGTGTATTTCAGGCCAGATTTCTCTAGTTATTTACACACTGATTGAAGTCTGAGCTTTTGTTGCATCCTGGATCATATTAAGTATTTGTGACAAAGCTTAACTATTTTCAAGAGAGGTATATAAAACTGTCTTAGACCATTTGAGGTGATTCACTTTATTGGGGTAATGATGCACTCTCCTGGGAGTCATACTGCTTCAACTAGGTTGATTTCAGATTAAATTAATTAAAGCTCCACAAAAAATACACGTAGATGAGTGCTGAAATATCCCACTGAGATTTTAAAGACTCTCAACAATGATTAACTGCTACCTTAGAGCCACTTAACCACTCACCTCTGAGTCCTTCTCCCACAGATCCTTCTCCATATAGAAGACTCAAACTTCCAGTTTCAGACCTCTCTTTTTATTAATATTCTTCCCAAGACCCTTTTGGACAATGCATCTCTGGTGGTTTCAGACCATCCGTAACAACTCTGATCTTCAACAGAGTTTCCACACAAATCTTTCCACCATATTTTGAGATAAAAATGTGTTCCAAATTACTTGTAAATAAATGAAGCAGCAGAATTAAAACTAAAAACTTGGTGCAGAGGATACACTCTGGTGCTCACCTTCTCAGTGCGCTACTTCCCAGTAACAGCCATTAAAGCTACCATGTACAAGCTTTCCTTCTTTTCCCCTTTTCCTTCTCTCTTTTTCCTTTTTCTTTTCTTCATTTTCAGAAATAGCTTGATATTAAGCCATCATTGCTACAGCTAGCTCAGTAATTAGCTGGAGTTGTCAAGGTGTGAATATGGTTAGTGACTAATTACTTGTCCCCAATTTGCCCCTTTCCAGCTGAAATGACTGTTTCTGGTCTATGCGTTGAGTCCTGTCAGTCATTTCCCTACTTCCCATGGATTTGCACCACTCAGAACATGAAGGTGGGAAACTTTCCAAATAGGTGTTAAAAAGATTGAAATCAAAAACTATTATTCTCTTTCAAAACGTATCATCTTAAAATCAGAAGGTATTACCCAAGTGATGCATTGGGTGAGCTAACCCAGACTTTCTTCTTAGAGAGAGCTAGACCAATTATTTCCTGCTATGAAAAGATTTTCATCTGCTTGGCAGCTTTGTCGGCTTTTCTACAGGCAGCCCAATGCTGTGGACATAGGTGAGGGTAAAGGAGCAATAGACTGCTTTCTTCAATAGAGAAGATTCATCTATAATGAATTTTTAGGAAAAAACGGTATTCCGCTTAGGAAAGTAACAAAACTGCCACTGACCTCCAGGAAATTAAGTCTTCTTTCTCAACAAAGGTGCCATCAATTAATTCAAATTTCTTCATTACTGAGCACCTTTTGATGTTGTCCTGTGGGGAAAAACATACTTCTGCTTTATGTACTGGTTAATTTTTTCCTCAAGAAATTACCTTTCTCTTCTCTTTCTTCCTTTATCTGTATGTGCTGGGAAAGTTTATTGCGAATGGCTATACATAGCAATTTCAGTTCTTCTAAATTGTCTTAATCCTGATCCACAGGAGACTCAGTGTACATGTAGAGCATACCTTGACCCAGAGATTTTAATCTAAACAGAACATATTGCATCTTTCGTTACCTTTCAACAAAGCTTTCATGGATCATGTCTGAAGCTGCCTGAGGTGGGAATTCCTACTGGGATGAGCGAGTGATACTACAGTAAGGAGACATCCTGATGCTCAGCACTCTGTGTTTTTGACCATTTTGAAAGCATTAAGCATCCTGACAGCTTGTCCATAACTCAAAGGTTTTCTAAGCCAGGTCTGTGATAGAGCAACTGCAATGCTAAGACACAACAACAGCATTTCTTTTTTTTTTTTTTTCTTCTATCATTTATATAAACTCCCCGAGGAGTGAGTCCAATTGTCAGTATGCAACTATGGAATACAAAGAAAAAGTACTTTAGGAGTCATTTCTTCATTGTACAGAAGAGGCCACAGCAAAATACTTACGTAAAAGGTCATTCTGAAGTCAGTGGAAGGGCAGGAAACTACCATGTTAGAAATACCTTTGCTAACATTGCCTTCTGGAGTGGAGTGAATTTTGGATATTTTCATCTCTTCAACAAAAGCTCATTATTTATTCCTAATTTCAAAATCTCCTGCTGTAAATCTGACACTGTTTCCTTCATATCAATGGAGAAGAGAAAGAGAGAGGTTCTTAAGTAGACTTCTTATCTAATTCATCACATATAGATTAGACATTCGAGAAAATAGATATTTATCTTTTTTCTACCTCTAACTTTCCACCTTTCCATGTAATTGAGTTATAAAATAAATTACTTAAGAATAGTAAGATAAAAATAACTTCTGATAAACTGCATTTTCATGAAGTGGATGGTTAGAAAAATATTGACGTTTAAACAACTGTAGAAAGAAAATCAATACTGAATGCAGCAGTATGGAGGAAATTCTTTAAAAACAGAATTTCTTTTAATGTCCGTAGTGAAGCAAGAAAAAAATCAGCGACATTATTACCTATCTAAAAAAAGCCAATCTATTGCTAATCTTTTTTGTTTGATTGAATATGATCCTGAAGAAATTATTAGTCTTTTATTTGCCATGACATAGCTTGAAATTAGTTATATGTAGAGTGCAATGCATCAGCCAAGCATGGGGCACACTGATTAAATCCAACAGTAACTAAGGCTCAGGAAAGATTGTGAACAGCAACATTCACAGATCTTCCTGAAGCTGTGCAGCTTTGCATTCACTTATGTTGCTGAAAAATAACCACAACATGCAGATTATTTGAAACAATTTACTGTGAAGACTTGGGTAAGTATGAGATCAAATCATCCTTTATGAAATTTGGGATATGGATTTCCTGAAATGTGCCTTGTAGCCATGAGTTTGCTACTCACGAACACCCTTTACTACTCACCGAATCTGGGCTCTCACCTGTGTTGGCCTGTGTCAATAATTTCCTATGGTCAAGCATGCAAAACTGCTTTCTCCAGTTCAGATACGCTTAAATTCAAGATCAATTTACCATACCAATGAACCTTCTCAGCTAACTGGGGAAATCCTAGGCTGTCTCAACAGATAGCACACCCAGTTATTCAGGGAGAGTTGTCCATCCTCATCTACGTTAACCTAGATATTCAAACCTAAGTATCTGTCACAGAAACTAAAGCTAAGCTTTATTTGCTCTTATTTTCCACTTGAAAACTATATGCATTGTCAAACACCGTAGGAAAGAACTTCATTAGAGGTTTTATTCTCAAGGAAGAGACTGAATTGAAATCTGTATTCACTTCCAGCTGTGACCAAACAGATCTATAACATGGAAGACTGAAGTTTGTTAAGCTCGACTCTTAGCAGGGTGGGAACTTCCAGTTGGAATAGTTTAATAGTAAATATTTTCTTGGCCAAAAAAAAAAGGCATTTTATGGTGAAAATAACAACTTTCCTAAAAAATAGAATTGTTTTTCTTCTGAAAAGAAGTGAAAACAAAACAAAACAAAACAAATGAAGGATAATGAAATATGGGGTTTCACGTTGGCCTGGACAAATTTGTTTTTGTAACCAACAGTGCGTTCCAACATCCATGCCCAGGGCCCACAGCTGCTGACGTGCAGGCAGCAGTTCTGGCTAAGGATGTCAGCACTCTGTCCTGTGGCAGAAGAGAGATGTTTAATTCTACAAAGAAAGAACAGTGTCGGATATAGCATTCTCTTTGTTGTTCCCGTTGGCTAGTTTGTGGTCTCTCCACCTCCTTCCTCCTCAGTTCAATGCTTTCAGTCCTATTCTGGGCTGCTGGGCTCTTCCCAGCCATGTGTTCAGTGCCCAAGTAACTCCCTGGGCTTTCTGAATTCCACCCTCTGAAATGGGCTTTCCTTGCCAACCTACACTCAAATCTCCAGATCTTTCCACTGTGTTTACTTACCCCAAGTTTTAACTTATCATTTTTGTTCTTGCTCAATTTCCTGCTTGTACTACTATCTTCCCTCAGTTTGTAGTCTATTCAGTGCCTTCTGGGCATAGTTATTTCCTCGTTTGTATTGACAGTCCTGCAGCATGCTTTGTACAATCAGACAGCTTTATCCCCTGTGTGCACATGCCTTCTTCCAGGTCATTGGTAAGAACTGGAGGCAGTTCACCCAGAAATACTAATTCCCAGGTAGCTGAAACTTGGATTCGGTTTGTGGGAACTTGAAGGACAGAAGACTCTTGAGGAGAGCGCTGACAATAGCAGAAAGACTGGAGAAGTAAAACACCTCTTCAAAATATGGAGGAGAGAAAAAAGGAAAAAGAAAAGTAAGAGAATCAGCAGTTTCAGAGAGATTTTGATACTATGAAATGAAAATCAAAAATAACAAAATAACACAGACTTAATCTTCCAAATTTCCTGACACAGAAGATCAAAATGGTGAGACATTTCCTACTGTGGTGACAGTCAGTCTTTTGGATATATGGCTCTTCAGTCAGGCTAAGACTCCCCAGCTTGGGAACACGTTAGAGGTTTCTGATGATCTTTCTAGGCTCAGACAAAGTAGGTGTTTCCAAAACGGTATCTCATATCTACAAATTCTGCCAGTACATGGTCTTTCAGACTGCAGGAACAATGGAAAAAATCAGCTGGTTTAACCTTCTGCATTAAGATTGAGCTTATTCTGTTGCTTTAAATTTGCACTGGGTTAAAATGCACATACAGGTTCTGTGGTGAGGATGACATGGATTCTGTTACCCAATGATATACCATTTCCATCTGTGCACGTGGTGTCCTTCAGAGGACCTACAGGCACCTAGTCCTGGCCTCCCAGACTCAATGGGAAGCTTTTACTTGATGAGAATGGTCCTCGGGATCGGTTCTGGAATGACAAAAGAGGCTGCCTTCTGGCTAATGATCCTCTCACCAAAATACTTATTGTCTTCCTATTCCAGATATGAAATCACTGGGATGGTAGATTGGTTCAGATGCTAACATGATTAATTTCAGTAAATGATTTCTGCACACTTCTGCTATGCAATAATTGTGCTGCCAATACTGGTCAATAATCACAAAATAAATAGATGGTATTTGCACACAGTAAGCTCCAGGTCCAGTCTAACGAGTGCAAATAATTACAGAGGAAAACAATTTCTCCTTCAGATGATTTTTAGGTGCATGAGGGATAACAGCTCTGGCAGCCCTGAACTAGGAGAAATCTGGTGGACCTCGGGAGAGGCAGCTTTATCATCCCTTGTGGCTCTGGTCTGGTAGCAGAATTTTAACAGGGGGCTCATAAGAGACCCCTCAAAGCACATCCCTGTATGCAATTCATTAGCTCAGCTGCACCTGAGGTCTTAGGTTTTCTGGATGGGGTGTGCTTCTGCAAAGAGGCTATAAAAACCAGAGGCCATGCTCAAGCTCAGATCTCCAGAGAAAGTCCAGATGGCTATTACAAAAAAGCAATCAAAAAAGGCCTCTGGCCTAGATGGTATGATTTTAATAAGAATTACTAGAGCATTTACTCTCCTAAACTGGGAAAGGACTTTTCAGTACTGAAATAACAATCTGTCACTCAATTTAAATTTGCTTATGCCACAATCCACGTGGAACTTGGATGGTAAATAATAGAAAGTGTCACTGACATCCAACTCAGTGATTTTCTGATTTGGTTTGGTTTTAACCTCGTATCTTTGCTCTAACTCGCTTTTAGAAATGTGAACAAATGTTACAATTGTTGTGGGAAGGTTGCAGGGAGAATAATTTTAACTAGATTTGAGAAAGTGAAGGTCTGAGCAGTTAGAGCTTCAGTCAAGGCTGCCTGAGGATATAACTCCAAAAATCTTAGCAGGGGCAAAAAGATGCAGCATAGGGAGGTCGTGTGCTGTCTCGGTTTTGATGCAACGATGTCTAAACTCTTTTTAATGAACTCGAAGGTGAAATTTGGAGGAAAGCAAGTAAAAAATGTTGGCATAAACTTTGAGAAATGATTGCACAAGAGACTGTTTTCTAATATTCATGCACACTCAGGCCAGCAAGGAATATTCTCAACCAAAATAAAAAGAGTAAAAATGAATGTCTTGTCTTTAATAATGTATAATTAGCCGTGAAACTCATTTTTACAAAACACTGAGGTCGAGAGTTTAGCAGCTTTTAAAGAAAAATTATGTTCCGTAAGGATAACACTGAATCAAATGGGGAAGAAAAGAATCACAGGTTATACACAGTACCACTGATGTAGTCACAGACGATTCCTAATTAATAATAAGAAATATTTTCCCCTTGGGTTGGTTATGGTTCTCTAATGGGTTTCCTGATGCTTCCACTCTTTGCCAAGAGTGATGTCCTTGCCTCAGTGAACCATGGAAGCAGTCCACCTGTGCGCTCATTGATCCAGCGTACTTCCTGAAAGGATGTCACCCCAAGTAGGGCCCTTCAAAATTACGGTGACTGTAAGCGAAGAAGCATCACCTCCCATACTCAATTCACCCATTTGTCCATTTGTCTCAAATATTAGCCTTTGTTTGTTTGTTTGCTTGTTTGTTTGTTTTTTTTTCTCTGGAAAAAGGCCAAACCAAGCAGGTAGCTACTGGTAGAGAAGAGGACAAACAGTCGGGGTGGGTACTGTCTGTATGAGGTGGCTGGAACAGAGAGAAAGCCAGGATGCTCAGGGCTCTGAAGTTTTCATTGACACATATGGAAATTGCTATTTATCTCCTTCCACTGCCTTCCATAAGTAATTCAAGGTCATCAGGAAATAAAATGTTATGCTTCAAGTTTGTCATAAAATATTATTTCTATGGGAATGAAAATCTGTTGAATTCTACATTTAGAAAGAATTGTGAGGAGGTGGATTCCAGAAACAACTGGCATGGAGGAGATGAAAATGGTCTAAATAAATAAAATCACATCTTTTGTTAAAAGTCTCTTCTTTTGATAGCAAAAAAATCCAAAAAAAAAAAAAAAACCAAAACAAAGTAAAACAAAAACTTAATATCAACAGACAGGAAAAATGAAAACAAATTTTCAATGGAAAATTGCAGTGAAATAATTCATTGGCTCTGTGTACAATTATCCTTGCAGAGAGGGAGGCTAGCAATGAAGATGACAAACAGATGAAAATGCTGAACAGGAGGTACTGAGTAGCTGTGAGATCTGGTCTCTTTTGCAAGTGTTGGTCTGTTGACTTCATGCAAGGATACACCCCATCCAATGCCTAAGATCCTCACAGTCACGCTTCTAATTAACTTGGGCTCCAGTCTCACATTTCTCCTATGATGACAGCATTAACATAAATCCAGGAGATTACTTCTTTAGCACAAAGCTCACTGTAGAGCTGTCTGGGGGATGAAATTGTGATGAGTGCTTTGGGAAGTTTCAGTGAAAGTTGAGACACTCTACATGAGAATAAAAGCAAGGCCAGCAGTTGAAGCTCCAAGGAGAAAACTCAGTGGGTCACAAAACATTATATTTGAGGGTGTTAAATTGATTGTTAAGTGGGCATTCAGCACTGCAGAGGTGGAAAATTGAAGCTGCTGCCCGACAGAGATGATGCTTTTCTCTGAAGCCTCCATGTCTGCAAGAAAGGTGGGAGATCTACTGTCAGACACATGTGGGGTCTGGTACCATGTCAGAGGCCCAGAGAAAACCCAGGTGCCTCTGTAGTGTGCAGGTTTGGGATCATATCCACCAGCCCCATTCAGGTGCCTCACAATGCCCCTGCACCGTGGTGTTCAGGTACCCGAACTCCAGGGCTCCATTGACCAAAACTGAAGCTTGCACTTAAATTCAGACGTAGATGTCATTGTCTGTAGCTGAACTTGGCCCTTTTAATGTGCTATCAGTGGACAAATATTAATTGCTCCATAACTAAAGGACATATCCTAGTAACAAAGTAAGTCCTTGCAAACCAGACTGCAAGATCTCAAATGCCCTCAAACTTTTATGAAGAGCACTGATAAATATTTGGTCTGTAAATGCAGCTGTGCAGAAAGAAATGACAATGAATCTAAATATAGCTTTTGAATCTCATCCCGTGAATCTCAAAAGACCTGAATGTGAAAACTTTCCCCCATCAAAGTCCCTACTGCTGGATGGGCCCTGGCCACAAGCAGCACTGGGAGCAGGGTGGCAAGGAGCAGAGCAGGGCTTCTACTGCAGGCACTGAGCTGGGTGGTCACGCTCCACTCAGTCATGGAGAATCTGCCCTTGCCTCCCCCACACTGCAAAGCCGTCTCCTTTCAGTCTCCTCTTCGCCATTTACTGGAGCACAAGGAATTGGATTACTTAACCTCTGTGCTCATGCAAGGGAGGAGGAAAGACTTCTCATTTCTCTCCTTCCCCTACTGCACCGGTGCGATGACAGCCTCGCCCCAGGGTGCCGGCCTAGCTTCATTAAATCCTCAGTAAGTACAGCCAGATTTGGCTCACAGCTCTCACTACTTGAAGACAATTTCTGGAAAGGGTTAACAAACAGTTTGAAAATATGACCATATGCCTGGAATCATGCAGAATGTTTCGTTTTCAGATGGGTTTGCTCCTTTCTGTTTCAATTCTGTTGACCTTCAGGGAATAAAATTTGTTCTAGCTTTTCATTTATAGATTTTGCATTTGGTATTCAGGGTTAACTTCGTGCTTGATTAGGCACAAGCTAATGCTAGCCGCTGTAGTACCACTGCTGAAATTAAATCCTGTACTATGTTTGGTTGAAAATATCAAGAACCTGGTGGTTACCTGCAAAGAACTCATTTTGTCTTCCATTAGCAGCATTTAGGTAAGTTAGGGGCTCTTCTGTTTACACGTTGCAAAATAGAAAATGCCATAATGTGAGAAGTATGGGATGATTTGAAGATGACTGTTCTGTATTTGACAGAAGGTGTGTTACTCTGTTTTTAATTCTTTATCAGCATCACCATAGAACCAGTAGGTGAACCTCCAGGCACGTAGGAAAAATATTTGCATGTACCTTGCCCTGGTAACACTGTAAATGCATGCTAAAACTAGGAGGATTGGACAAGGTAGAAGTCATATTATGTGGCACACAAGGACAAAAGAAAATAAAGCACATACTCAGGACCAGGAGAAATTCAGATAGAACAGCTCTGTTGTGCCCTGGATTAGGAACATAACACGAACTGGCACTGGCACTGGCACAGCCAGCTGCCAGTGCCAGTCTCTGCTTCCTCTGTATTCATAGCCCTGAGTTTCTTCAGCTTGCAGAGACATGGTGCATATCCTGATCACTTCAAAACCACCATGGATTGTTTGGCTTATTGTTTCTTTCATATTGGATACGGTGTCACCTGACACCTGTGTGAATAGTGAATAGTCAGAAGCACGGAATGAGCCTGCACCTCCTAAAAGTTGAGGTGCTCTGGTTATGATGCTGGACCTGAAGCTGGCTGCTCTCAGAAAGTGCCAGATCTGAGTGTTTTGGCAGATCCAGCCTGAGCAAGACACCATACATGAATGGTGACACCGGCTTGCCCCAGAGACATTTCCCAAGGGACTGCCTGAGAGCCTTTGTCACCTCACTGTAGCCAGCATCTCCAGGGAAATACCCCTGTTACGCAGCTGTTTCGTGCTGCCAGCACGAGCGTCAGCCTCGGGTCTAACATTTGCCTTACGATGTTTAGTTTGCAAATATTATGGATTTCATCTCTGACTGAAGAGGGACAAAGTTAGTTTGCAGTCAGAGTAAACACCTTTGAAATGACCTTGACTAGTACACAGCTGTTATGCATCACTTTGGAATGAGCTTGACAGGAGGATATACGTCGGCCACGTCTTTTGAAGCACAGTTCAAGTGCAGACTTGAGAGCCTGTTGACTGGGAACGTTCAGATATGGATCAGATAAAGAATGTTTTCACATACTGTTTCCTCCTCCACCTTTTCTTTTCTTCCTTTAATATCATTTCCAGGCATCAGCAATAGTGGTTGCTATGTGGCAAGAAACTGTTTAGGGTCTTTACAAGTCATTCTAAACAGGCAGTCAAAAGATTTTTTTTGATGCAGAAGGAACACGTGACAGTTTTTTCACTTACTAAGTCAGAGTTCAGCTGAACATTTCTTTTTAGCATTTGCCAGTGCAAACTGGAATGAAGAAATATGAATTAATGTTCTAAATATTTGCTATGTATTTGAAGACATCTGGTCTTTACAGTAACAGTGCCCTGAACTTTCAACAAGATACATAGCTGTTTACCTCCTCACCTATTTGTTCAGTAAGGGCCTACAAGCTGTCAGCAGAATTACAGCTGCTCTCAGAGGTCTCCTCAGAATGGGAATGCCACTTCTTTTCTTCTGGAGGATGGGGGGGACGAGGAAGGAAAGAGTTAGCTATAATTCCACAGCAGCATGGCTGTTTGGAAAAGAATGGTAGCTCAAAATTGGCCACATATACCAGAGAGTGCAAAGGACAAGTGTGCTCTTGGTAGCGGAGCTGAGCTGTCCCATGCCCTTTAGGAGGTTATCAGAAGGACTGTGCGGCTGTAGGCTCTGCCATGTGAAGCATGTGGCTTACCTGTGCCATCCAAAATCCTGGAAGAAAACTCTCTCGCTCCAATGTGGTGTTAGAAATAGCATTCTTTTATTTGATATATATATGTCTATTATACGATATGTACCAGGCAACCTGACAAATCAAGTGTACTCTCTCAGAGTTCAAGTTCTACAGGTAAACAGTCAAGACATACATTCTCAGTCCTTCGGGATACGTATTCATTCTTTTCCAAGAACTCATCAATGTATGCTAATATCCCTCTGTGCGTGCACAGTAGCGACCTCTGGTGGTCTTCAACCACTTATTTTCTCCCCGTTTTTCCATCGACGGCTTCAGCACAGTGACTTTTGGCTGACCTCTAGCTATTTTTCCCCAGTTTTGCACATTTCCATTCCTTGTTAGGCCATGACAAGAAACTTTCTTAGAGCACTCTAATCCAAAACAATATATGTGAAATCTGAGGAAAAAGTCTTTGCACCTGGTAGATGCAAAGATAAAAGTAGTCCATTGTGACTCCAGTGCTCCTGTGAAGCAGAGTTGGTGAGAAAAACAAGGCTGTTCACACACCAAGTTAAGATAGAAGTTTTAGAACTAGCACTCATTAATTCCTTTTGCAAAACTAATATATTAGTTCTTAAATTAATGTACTGATCCCTCTTATTAAACCAGCCTATATCATCTGAGGCTTACTTTACCTCTGTATGTGGAAACAGCCTAGTGATGCTGTTTACTACTCTTCATATCTCTTTGTACACCAATGTTCTTCCCATCTCTAAAGATCAGTGTATCTCTTCTCTGTTGTGACTCAGATGTCTTCCCCATTCGGTGGACCAAAGGTTTGCCAGCTCAGAGGTACCTCTGCAGGAGATCCAGGAGCAGAGAAAGATGCAAAGCAGGCTGTTTTGCAAACATGTGCTACTAGGGCTATACCACTGAAAGGCTTTACTATAGGCAACAGGTGACAGATGTAACTTTGTTATTTCTGGTGTATGCTAACCAGATCTGGCCTCTTCACAACCCCCAGGTAAGATGCAACTATCACTGTGCTGTTATTGGTGGGGGAGTCAGTTGTTTGTGCTCTGTTGAAAGCAACATTGTCATCCTAAGTACTAGCTCACCCAGAACTCTTACACAAACTTTCACTTCACACTGAAAACAAGTTGAAGCATTCTTACACCCCAACAGCACAAGAATATGAATATGAACAGCGTCCCAAGAGGAAGAACTTGGGCCAAAATTCTGTGGAGTTAGCTAGAATCCATGGCCCAAGTTTGCGTTGCAAAATATATAGTCCTGCAGTAAGTAAGTCTGTGCAGGGACTAATTATCTAGAGCACCATTAATGTCCAGGGAAGGAAATAATACACTAAAACACCCTCCGGTCTTAAACGATCGTGTTTTTCAATTAGCATCTTCAGAATCCCTAGCACAGGAGCAGAAGCCCATGCACAGATCAGGGCTAAATGTTTGGTTTTGTGAAAAGTCTGAAGAAGGGGTAAAGTTCTGGGGCTAAATATTGGCAAAACTGAGCAAGAGAAAAGAAGCTATGGCATGTCATTTAATCCTTTCTTTGCAAAGAAGCTGGGATCCAACATAAACAGATGAAATTTCATAATGAAAATATTTTATAGGACATAGTGTTGCCTAATTCATTGACCAAAACTTTTTGGAGTATTGGTTTGTAGTTGGTGGCCTGTCGTGTGCGCTTCCTGGATGGCCTAATCTACTGGCTCTGGGCCCTGGAGTTCAGCAGCATCTTGTTTAAAACACGATGTGCACTCTTAGACCCAAGTGATTACTGGCTGATTTATGTAAATGTTAATATGAATACAGAAGTAAGGACTTCCCTTTTGCTCACAGAAGGCTGCAATATAAATCATGGATGCAAATGTTGATGTCTTGGAAATTAAAGCTAAAGTAAACTGTCAATGAGACTTACGTAAATGACTCTAATAATTTTGTATTGAAGAGAACTCAAACTCTTAGCATCAGCCAGCTGGCATGTTCGAAGTCTGTCTGTAAACATTAAAAGCTTTCCCTTGGCAAGAATACCAAAATAGTATTGGTATCTCTGGCATGTAATTCAAATAAAGATGAAGTCAACTGTAAATGTTATCACAAATCTTAAATACTCCTAATATCTACTAAATGAAGAGCTTAATCATGCCAAGCTGACATAATCTCAAGTAGTGCTTGAACTACAAGGACTGTATTGGGTGATTCCTTGTAATGTACATGAACTGTTTTATTAAGAGTCCCATTTTCTACATAACTTGGCACTTTTTCTATGCTGTTGTTGATAACCCACTCCCTTCTTAATCTTTCTGCAGCAAGACATAGTCTGTATTGATGTATTGCTTATTTAGGTTTTCCTCGGTCTCATCTATGAAGTTTGATACTTCCTGGATCTTTTGCATTTGACCAAGCTGGACACATGCCAAACATCCTCAGCCTTTTGAAGAAGGTTGACCTGGCAGACCATATGTGCTGAAGGCTAATGCTGAGGATTTATGTGGTTGTCCTCGAAAGCCATGTCCAGCCCACTGGCTGAGTGTTTTTTGTGGCTGCCCAAAGAACACCTGAAGCTCAGACTTACAAGAGTTGTGTATAGTCCTGTGGAAAATCTCTAAAACTCTTTCGGTGTCTCACCATCGGGGCATTACTTAATGGTGAAAAAGAAATTGGAAGAGGTTGCTTAGTTTGTAGCTGAAATTAGGGAAACAAAAGTGCTTGCCAAAGAGGATGAAGAGTACATTGGAGGACGGATGGCCCTAGCACCCATGTGCAAATCTAGGCCAGTTTCCTTTGTTGCAAGAGACACTTACATGACTGTCATAACAAGGGACAGGGCCTCTACAACTCCTGATTCAAATGGATGAATGAGTCTCTTCCCCTTTACACACATGTGCAAATGCTGAATCCCTATTACTCCCATCTTGTGTGAAAACTACAGATACATATGTGAAACACTCCCTTTTTGAAATAAATAAAAAGTACTACAACTCAGTTGTCAAGTGTGCACCCACCACTCGAATTTTACCAAATCAGAGACTATGCTGGAACCAAGAGCAGTGACCTGGATTTTCCTCCCCTGCCTACCCAATCTCTCTTTTCCTTTTCCCCCATGTCTTTCTCTCCCTCTCTCTTTTTCTCTTTCTCTTTGTTAAGTTATATTAAACAGTAACACAGGGCATATCATAGCTTATCGCCAATAAGACAGAGATATACAAATATATAATTATTTCTTGTGCTAAGTATGGTAGTGGGATACAAATAAACATTTAACTGCATGTTTCATGTTGTTTCACCTCCATTTAGCCTGAGGGAATTTCAAACCTCAACAACCCTGATCCAATCAACTTGTGGCAAGAGAACTACCAGATATTTGGAAATCCTGGAGAAATAAAGCAGTTGCCTGAAGTACTTTCAGAGAAGATGTGAAGACAGCCTGATCCAGTGAGTCGCAACCCTGTCCAGGGCAGGGGGTTGGAACCAGATGATCTTTAAGTTCCCTTCTAACCCAAGTCATTCCGTGATTCTAAGATGATCCTGGGAGAAGCTGGCTGGATGGTAGATTTACATCTTCCTCGTTCCTGGGAAATCATAGAATTGTAGAATCACCAAGACTGGAAAAGACCTCTAAGATCACTCAGTCCAACCATTCTCCTATCACTAATATTTCCCACTAAACCATGTTCTCCAGTACAACATCTAAACATTTATTGAGCACCTCCAGGGACAGTGACTCCACCACCTCCCCGGGCGGCCCATTCCAGTGCCTGACCACTCTCTTGGAGAAGAAGTATTTCCTAATATCCAACCTGAATCTCTCCTGGCACAACTTGAGGCCATTTCCTCTAGTCCTGTTGATAGTTACGTTGGAGAAGTGAAATATGAGTCTCTTACAACAAAAGGTAAGGGTGCCCTGCTCCTTGCCCTTACTTGTTGTGTTTGCAGAGATGGCATTTTTCTCACTAATAACTGATGGTGTCTAGTCTGAAGTTCAAAACAAGCTGTGAAACACTCTTTGATATCTGCTTCCCAACACTTCCACACAGAGGTAGGGAAGGCTGAAAACTGCTGCCTGCCAGCTGCAGCATGCATGCTGCCCGTCAGCACCAAACCTTTCTGAAATGTGAATCTGTGTGTGCCTGAACTCTTCCGCTGCCATTTCTCACCCCTCCCAAATGACCCTTTGTCCATGTCTTCAGTGTAAGTATGCTTATATGCAAATTATATGACACGTCTGGAACTGAGAATCATCAAATCCATCAAAGTGTGGAGATACCCACTCTGTTAGCCCAGTGACTGTGACAATGCAGGTAATTGCAAACATTCAAGTGCTGGGAGCCTCATTTGAGCAACTACATCTGTGCAGAAACCTGGTGGAGCCCAGCAGAGCTCTCACAGCACAGCACTCAGCCTGGGCAAACCAAGACCCACAGGATTTGTAATTAAAATTTTACAGCTCTGTGATATGGCATAATGAACCTGGCAAAAATTATAAGCTTTTACTGTTGAAATATCAAAAAATAGTGCCTGTGATGCAGAAAGAACGCATTACCAGGCACAATTATTAATAGAAAAAAAACAATAACTGTTGTTGATTCAGACTTGGTTTTCCTGCCTTTTCAAGTATTGGCTTGACAAAGTGTTAGGTATCCCTAATATGATATTCCATGGAGAACTTAAGCAATATGGCATCTCATTTTTCAAGGCTACCCAACAAAAGAGCCTGAAGTATATCTAGCTTTTTTTTTTCTGGTCATCAGTAACGTGGAAGATAATAAAATATTTATGTTACATAACAGGAACCCTCTGGTTATGCTTTATTTTTGGAAATGTTAAAAAAAAAAAAGTACAAGGGCTTCTCTGAAATGAGCACTTACGGCTTAATGGGAAATATGATGTGGATTTAGCAGCAGCAATGAACAAAAGCAGCAGTCTGAGGTAGCAATGGAGTGCTCCAGAGTTTGATGCATCTTGCTTTCTTCAAGCCACATCATATGGACCATTATGTGCTCATTGCATTTGCCAGGAGGGCAGTTTTTCTTGTTCCCCACACAAATGTGTGTCTCGTGTATAATTCCAGAGCTTTAACTGAGATGGAGTGTGTTTCTGCATAGAATTACCCATGAGAAGTTAACTCTCTGCCAGGGAGTGATACTGAGGGAAACAGAGCTCAGCCTGAGCTTAGAGGTGATGCCCATCCTTTCCAAACCAGGCTGGAGGCTGCTTTTGCTGAACTATGGCAAATAAGTGGGTGCAGGATCATGATGTTGGAGTTAATGTGGTTTTTCTCTCCCCATATTAACTCTGCAAGTGCAAAAGAGGTGTTGAAATTCATCTCCGATAATATCACATTATCACAGGCATACTTGGCCTTTCCCAAAATGATACCAAAATACCACAGAAAGATAAATACAATGTTGTTGACATTCTGCCTAGATATTTCATCACAGCATTGCTACAAATCAGCACTACACTGCACCATGCCATTACCAACCTTCTGGCAGAGTATTATCCCAGGTAAGGGATCGACCTTCCTGCAGATAGGTTTGGTAAGTGAGCAGATAAAAGGAAAAAAAGAAAAAAAAAAGCAGGAAGGCTTAGTGGACAAAAGGTTGGCTAAGAGCCTGAGCATCAAAATTGAAACTGTTGGTGCTCAGGTCAGGGAGAATGGACTCACACACTCAGTTATGTGTGTAGTTACTGACCTTATTTATCCAATTAATAGTCCTGAAATCAAAACAGCTTCATTATTTGTTATAGCTGTGCTTGTACAAAAAGACCTGTACTATGTAAGACAAAGTGTCTGGGATTTTTAACACTGGCAGATGTTTTTTTCCTTCCTTTCTCACATGTTTGCATTAGAGCTGCTCACACCAGCTGGCCGCTGTCCAGATTGGCAGTGGTCAATGGGAAATCCAAATTTTGCATCTTCTCTGGCCAGCGATCATGCTGGGTACTGGTAGCCAGGCTGTGCAGAGTTGCTTTAAGGGTAGTGGTGAGAAGATTGGGACTGTTAGCAATCGTTCAAGGTTTTATATGACTTTTTTGCCTCCTTCACCCATGGAAGCATGTTCCCTGAGGCTGCTGAGGACAGTGTTGTTCCTTGGTTCCTTCCATGGTTCCTGTGTTGGGACTTAGCAAAGTACGAGGAAAGGGAGTGGCTGGGGATGGGAGATTTTTGCAGGGCCTGGTGAAGTATAGAATCATACGTTCATTAAGGTGGGAAAAGACCTCTAAGATCATCTAGTGCAACCGTCACCCCATCACCACCATGCCAGCAAACCACATCCCTCAGTGCCACATCTACCCTTTTCTTGAGCACCTCCATGGACAGTGATTCCACCACCTCCCTGGGCAGCCCGTGACAATTAACACCATTCTTTCAGAGAATAAATTTTTCCAAATATCGAACCTGATACGTTGGATATATGCAGCACCTGGAGAAGGTGCTTCAGAATTTCTGCTTTTTCTCTGGATTATGAAAAATACCTGCTGTGTTCCAGTGCTACACAAGGCACAATAAATAAAGCACTAGCTCTGATCCAACACCATTAGATTTCCTGCACCCACGAGGAGCCGTTAGCTCCTAGTTATTAATATATGCCAAATATGATAATAACTCAGAAAATTTGCCAAGAGCAGTGCTGTCAATTGCAGCTGCTGGGTGTTGGCAGATGGAGGTTTTGTGGAGGCACAGGACAAGGACAGGCCATCACTCCATGTGTCTCTGCTTCCAGTTCACACCTTCTGCAGCAGTGGTCCTTGCAGATGTGTTACATCTGGTGAAACAAAACAACTCCTCTGTATCTGCCCAGCACAGGGGTACAGTGACAAAGGTGGAATTCTTATGAACACACATAAATGCCACAAATCGTGCAACTATTGAAGAGGAGACTGAGGGGAGGCTTCCTACTGCTCCTCACAGGGAGATGAGCTCTGCTCTCTGTGACAGTGACAGGGCCTGAGGGAACGGCATGGAGCTGCATCAGGGGAGGTGCAGGTGGGGGTCAGGGACAGGGTCTGCACCAGAGGGCGGTGGGCATGGAATGGGCTCCACAGGGCAGCAGGCACAGCCCCGAGCTCCCAGAGTTCAAGGGACATCTGGACAGTGCTCAGACATATGGTCTGATTTTTGGGCGGTCCTTTTTGGAGCTAGGAGTTGAACCTGATGGTCCTCATGGGTCTCTTCCAACTCAGGATATTCCATGATTCTACAATTCTACTGAAAAACTGGGGGTTTGCTGGATAAGGTTCATAAAATTCAAAACAGGAGGATATTCAGGCATATGTTCAGCTTCTCATCCAAAATGAAGGACACTAGACATACACATGGCCACGGATATGTGGTTTTCTGAAGGGAATAGCATTATTTGAAAAAATATTAAGGAAATGTGAGACTGCAACTTCCTACTTTGCATCTGTTTCAGCAGCTCTGGGCAGTAAAGGGCAGCAGAGAGCCCCATTCCCCACGTACAGAGTGCACCATGTGCAGGAAATATACACATAATTGGTACACATGAGACAGCTTGAAAAACTCCCAGGCAGCTGATTTTGCTTCTAAAATTTTCAGACGATGCAAAACTAGAAGAGCACAGACGTGCTATGCCCTCTCCCAGCTTTCTGCCAGTCCCCAGCATTTCCCATTTAAAAATACGCACCTCCCTTCCCAGCAAGTGCTGCCTGCATCCCTGTTACCAGCAGTATGCCAGTGTGTGACTTCAGCCTCATGCAATTAGAACTTTAAGAGGCTTGTGATACAGAAGGCAAGTTCCTAAATCAAATAGAAACGTTCTCCGTTTGCCTCAGACTCCACAATAATTTGTTCCAAATTTCATGCTCTCCATTGGTTCAATTTACACAAACTCACACTAATTAGCTGCAGAGCTTCTTTTAAATTTACAAAAGCAATCATTCTCTGTGATAGCTCTACGCAATGCCCAACTCCCTCTGAATAGACTTTAATGACACAGTAACCATGGTTACAGTATATAAAATAGGCTGCCACGAAATGTGGAAAAGTAACAGTGTAATACAATTTTCTCTGGAAAATAAAGGTTTGGGGCATATTTGCATTAATTAGGACATCACATCAAGTATTTCACATCTGCATTCTTTATGAAAATAAAAATCAAAATGATTTTTAAATTCTATTCAGCAGCGAACGGCACCATCGGAAAAGCATTTTCCCTGATAAAACATTTTAACTGGACATCTATAAGTGCCATTCTGGTAATCCAGAGTTATAGCACATTGGAAACGAGACCGGAGATCCTCTGTGAGCGGAGCAGCCATATGTCACCGAGCTGAGGCTTTTTGTCTGAGCAGCGGTGGCTGAGAGGAAGTAGCAGAACCTCTGTCTGCAGGATTGAGCAGATAATGGGGGAAGCCTGAAAGCCAACACAGCAAACCAAGGCTCCCTGCTTCAGGTTTTCAGGCCTTTTCTGTTGCTGTTTGTGATAAGAACTGTTTAAAAGTGCTATCAAACCACCTACTGGTAAGCGAGACACTGAATCTTTCATGAATGCTGCAGCCCCTTCCATCAAATTTCTGTGTATCACAAAACTGTTTGGGGTGAGGGCTGAGGATGCTCACATCTCTCTTGCTCTGTCTCTCCATAGCACATCTGCTCATAATGGTGGGCCAGAATAAAATGCATTTTATCCCTCCAACTTACACCTCAGAGGGCTGACGTATGAAGGCTCAAGTCCCTGGGTGTGCTCAGCCCGGAGCAGAGGAGCTGAGGAGAGGCGTCACAGGGAGCAGAGGGGCAGCGCTGGGCTCTGCTCTGTGTGACAGCGACAGGGCCCGAGGGAACGGCATGGAGCTATCAGGGGAGGTGGGGAGGGGGAGGGTCAGGGACAGGGTCTGCAGGCGGTGGGCGTGGAACGGGCTGCCCAGGGCAGTGGGCACGGCCCCGAGCTGCTGGAGTTGGAGGAGCACCTGGACAATGCTCTCAGACGTGTAGTCTGATTTTTGGGTAGTCCTGTGTGGAGCCAGGAGCTGAACTCCATGATCATTATGGGTCCCTTCCAACTTCGGATATTCTGTGATTCTATGGTTCTTTAGCATCTTCAGTTTTGCACTTTGTTGGGAAAAGGGAGAAGGGTGATCAACCCAGGAAAAAGGAGAAGCAAAACACAACCCTGCTTTAGCTTTTGCCCTAATCCTATCACATGCCACTGTATAGGTGTAAATACAGTTCTACGGATATGTCATTCATTGCTAGTTTGGAGTTGCAGAGAGAACCATCTCATCTGTAGTGACCAAAACCCAAAAGCTTACTTCCAAATTGGATGTTACCTGCTTCTCTGCTCCCTCCAGGGGACAACTGCAGAGCAGTCCTGACAAGCCTCTGTTCATTCTTATTTTCAGCAGTGATGCCTTAATGGGTGGCAAATCTCCTTGAAGTGACAGTTTTCAAGCAATACAAAGGCGGTTACTTTATTTTCTCTTGAAGCATTTATCAGATGACATTAGATGAGGAATGCATTTACAAAAACTGGTCTCTTCCTGACAAACTGATGCACAAGAGAAAAGATTAAATTAATTGAAAAACGTTTATTATTAATAGGTCATTTAGCTCTAGCCTCAAGCAAACCACCTCTTTATCAACGCAGAATGATGCTCGGAGTTCAGCTCTACCTCTTCTCTCCGCTGCAGCCCCGTGAGAGCACCACAAAGGAAGGAAGATTAACCTTCCAAAATACAAAAGGATGGAAGGGCTGGTGGAAATCCTTCAGTTCCATTTAGGTCAGGTTACGACTCTGTCCAATTAGACAACTGGAGCACATTTGTGCTTTGTCCTCTTGTCTTGTGCACCCTTGTTGCAGAAACAGAAGTGAAGGATAACATTTTTCTTTCAGCTCCAGAAGACAGATATAGCAATATTCAATTTAGAGAAAGGATACTGGATTTTGAAATTTTATTTCTTTTCTGGAGCCTCCTCCTTTTCTCCTTTGCTCTTAATTGCTTTTGACCATTCAGACAGGATCAAATTCAGAACCTCAATTTTGCTTAGCTAAATCTTGTTTCCTTTAATACAGTCCTCTGTTAACAACCTTCAAATCCAGGCAAAGATAACTCAGAAAATGCCATTAAGATTGTTGTACATATATTCTTGATGACCTTGGACTCAGTTTCTGATATATATACTGTTTGTGCAGCAGGGACAAGAAGCACAGGGCTCCTCTCTGAATCTTTCACATTTTGAAACTATTTCTCCTCACGGCACAGAGCACCTCTCTCAGATATTTACAAAGCACCTGTCACCATGGGAACAAAATTAAACATCATAAAAGCAAGGGGGAAAAAAGGTATTTTCTGCTCTTCTGTACACTTCTGAATTAAAAATGGGACTGAGTAGAACACCATCTCCAAACTTCAATCCTTGTTTGAGTCCAGGAATATATTTGAGAAAGTAATCATAGGATCACAGAATCATTTGGTGGAAGGGACTATTAAAGGCCAACTAGTCCAACTCCCCTGCAATGAACGGGGATGCCTACAGTTTGACCAGGTTGCTCAGAGTCCTGTCCTGCCTGACCTTGAATGTCTCCATGACTATGTCTCCACTTTGACTATGTCATACTCTACACAGTGTCCTTCTGATAAAAAGCATGGTTAAATCCTAGTCCCTGGACTCAGTACAAAAGCTAGAATGGATTTAAATCCAGGATTTTTATTTCATTTTGTTTTAATGAAACACAGGATCAAGATGCTCTCCAGCAGTCAGACTTGAAGTAAATATTTCATGATCGTCATCTCTTCAGATAGAACAGTAGGTCAGAGGATCTGGCTTACAGCGACAGCAGCCAGGATTTTCTGGCCTAGGTTTAGGGGTGAGTTTGGAGGGGTCTGGAGGCTCAAGGACAGACTGACACTGGCTCTGGCTGTACACACTCAGACTGGCCCAACTCTGTACCCCATAGAGAGAGATGGAAAAGGTGTCTTCTATCTTATTCTCACCCAGACACCCAACACTGACATTGCTGCTTGCTGAATAATGCTCTCAAACCATTCTGGTCCTCTGAATATTTCAAACCTACTAAAAAAATACGTTATTTTTAAGCATAGTTACAAACTGCTATTATCCTTTGAAACAAATATACAGAACTGATCCTTTTCCTAGCTTTCGCTGCTATGTTGTTGAGCTATACGCTTCCAGAAACATGAAGTTCTGCACCTGACAGCAACCTGTGGTATTATGTCCTGTGTTTATTCCTCCAGTACCGCTTCTATGCAAAAGTGCCAATGAGGCCCAGATAGGAAGCTGGCTGTCTAAAGGTTAACAGACATTATTTGATACTATTAACACACGATCTATGGTTGAACACTGTGCTGATCTCATCAGGAACATTTCCTGAGTGAGGATTACCCCCACAGAAATTCACCCATGGAATTACTGAAGAGACCTTGAATGGTTCAGTCAATGCAGCAAACATTGCATCTGGATCTGCAGTGGTGTTTAAGTTGTCTCTCCTCCTCAGCCAGTGTTGAACTGCGCATATCCTTTTTTAAAAAGAACTCTGATGGGAGATATTTTGCAGTTCCTTGGAAGAAGAATGTTATTGCACAAAATGGCTGCATTGCAACATTGCTCCTTACTGTCGCTCAGCTTCCCATGACATTGCACAAAAATCCATGTCAACACAGGCCTACCTTAGAGAGAAATCCAGCCAAGCACAACGTGACTCATCTTCAGCTTCAGCTGGCTGACTTGGGAAGAATTTGCAGGTGTGTGTTTGTTTGGATTAAGAGGAGAAATATTTCAAGTGCAAACAAAATGTTTCATTCCTGCTCCTCGCTCCCATATGCACATTTTATTTGTCACTCTTGTCAACAAACATTTGTAAACTAAAAATAATGTGTTAAATATACGTACTACACTACAATACTTTGGAAAACATTGTGCCATCTCTGCCTACAGCATGAATTTTGTCTCTTGGCTGCCTCCTTCCTTTGGTAGACAGCAGTTCTTGCTTCACCAATTGAAAATAAAGACCCATCTCTCTTCTCTTGTCTCTCTTCAGTTTACATGATATTACTTTCACAGTTAACATTCAAGGAAGAGCAACGGATTCTGAAAGCCCAAATATTTTGTAGACAGTTTTGGGAAACGTGGTGTGAATCACCTTTCAGGACAAACTTTTGAGACCTCATTTTTTACCAGTGGAAGGTGCGTGCAAGCAAACTGCAGCATAACTGGGAGCCTCTCAGGTTAAACAAACTTGTTGATTCCAATGTAGTCTTTCTGTGCCAGACTAGCTGAATAGCCCAGATTTCTGGAATAATTATCTCATTAGGTACATGGGATGCAAGCTGTAAACTGCATTTTTTCATCTCAACAATAAAGTATACCCAAACAGGTACTGAATAGTGTGTGAGAATAAAGTCCAGCACACATATTTTGCATGACTTTAGGACAAGAAATAAGTGTATGTAATCATTACCATCCTGGAAGCAAGGCCAAGGTCAGCTCCTTTGCATTGCTTGAGCTCTTCCAAAGGCTATCTAGAAAGGAGTGCGATAGTTATCTAACATCACCTAACACTGCATGCAAATATTTTAATGAGAATCAAAACTGATTATTCGTAACATTATCCCAGTGATCTTCCACAGACACATGTGAGATAGGCAAAAAGAGGGATGGAAGAGACAAAGAAGGAAAAGAGTCTGTGGAAAACAAGGGAAAATAACTGAGGAAAAGAAGATAAAACTATACGGATGCTAACCTAGAACTAAAAATAGGACAAATAAGTAAAAATTGAAGTCAGAAAAGAAAAAGATCTGTACAAGTGCAGAATGTAAAAATTGTAAATTAAGTAATAAGAAATGATAGTTATTATGAACAGCTGTCTTCTGTTTAGCACAGATGTAAAGAATCTCCTGATATTGTCTAACATCAATTCAATTGTACTTTAAGCTTCCAACAAGGTGCCCAACTGGAAATAGAATGCATAATTATTTTCATTTTTCTTAATTAAAGCAAAATGACATTCCATTTGTATTCTGCTTTCTATTAACAATTGAATAAAAGGTAACCAAAATGATTGGACTTTTTTGTCCTTGATTACATCCTCCTCCCTCTCTAAGATAATTTGCTCTTAGGTGGTTTAAGTGTGTGATTAATTAGAGACCCCATATGTAGAAACACACAGGATCCTCATTAGCAGAGCAGAATGAGAATTCAGGAATTTAGTGGGGATTTGCCTGAAATGGACAGGGCTGGCAAGAGGTTCACTGTCTGTAACAGAAGTGCCACACCTTTAATAAATAAGTAGTGTTGGCAATTGCAGGAGTCATACAGTGATATACCATTTTGCTCTGAGGCCCTTGTTCCACCTATCCAATTTTCTTAGTTATTCTGCTAAGCCATTAGGACTTACTCTCCTATTCCTGCTTGTCAAAAAGTGTCACTCAGCTCTGACAGGGTTAGGTCATGCACTAAGACATGGGCAGATGGATGGGCATGCTCAGCTCTCCTCTCATGGTGGCTATGAAAACTATACCCTGATTCCATTTTGTGACTTGTCAATAGCTGGCTGGCTCAGTAGTAATAGCAACATTTTCCCATTAAACTAGAATAGAGATATTGTCACTTGCTTATTTTCTCAAAGGAAAGAGTTTTTGTTTGTTTTTCTTTTGACTTTCCACTAGCTTTTTTTGGAACTTTTTTGGTGGGACATGTTAATCTGGGGTAACGTTAATGGATCCTTGACTGCAGTCATACCACTGCTATTAAGGACAAGGATTTTTTAAAGGCATATAAAACAGGCTAATTTTTAAGGAGTCTTAAAGCCATATAGAAATGCTGGTATAGTTTCCTGTTCCTGTAATTGGCAAACCCTAAGGCTGGAATGAGGCTCATAAATACATCGGAGGGTGTGCACATTGCAAAGGCACAGAGTGATCTGGCTCCTACAAGTGCAGTTAATGAAAGCAACATGTAGCTTCAGGGATGCTTGCATGAAGCCCTTCATGCAGGCTTTATTGCACAAGGGTCTGTACGCCAAAAGTCAGGCTCATGTTGTTGACTCTTTGGGCCACAAAGATACTACGGTTAATGAATAGGAAGTTGGTAACCTTCTAACTTTCTGAGACATTTCAGATTGTGGATGACATGTTGGAGAATTCTGGAGGAGAAAGCTCAGAAAATCTTTTTGAAACTCAGACACTAGAAAATTACTTCCAAAAGATCATTTCTTGCAGGAGAAATGAATAATTTAAAAATAATGATTTGCAATGCAGACAGCTCACATAGCTACACAGAAAGAAAGAAAATATTACAAATGAGAGGAACAAAACTCTACTACTGTGGGATTAATGGAAAGCGCCAAGGAAACATTAACAATGCCTGCAAGACGTAGCAGGCAGTTAGCATGCTGAAAAGAATTTCTATATTATTTTAAATAATATAGTACAGTGAAATATACTGGGGGGGGGGGGGGGTTGGGAACAAGAAGGATTGAAGCTTTGATTTGTAGTATTCACAGCCAGAGAAAATAGGTATTATTTTTTAGGTGACAAAGATGATAGACAACACAGGATTCTTGTGGACATCCAGCAATGCTGTTTAATAAAGTAATTTCAATCTCGTGCCACTCGTAGACAAAATAATCTCAAGTGTTTCTAACATGTAGCTGAAAAATAATGAACAAACTAACAACAGAATAACCTAAAATTCACCTCTCCCCACACCTCCCCACACAGACACTCCAGCATCCTAATCTCCAAGGACTAAGAAGGTTTTGGTTCGTTACTGAACACTCCAGCTGTATTTGGAGTTGATCCTGGGGACAGGCTGGGTGCACCAAGAACAGCTGAGGCTGAGAGCTGCCTGCCCATGCCCCTGTAGGTGCTGCACACAGGACGCAGCAGGAAGACCAGTGCCAAAGAGCAAACACAGTTTAGCCAAGGAGCCTGGTTCACAGGGAAGTATCAGAAAGAGAACATTTAGGATACGGCTTCCTGGATGTTTATTTTCATTTTATTTTGTTTTGTTTTCTTAAAGAATCTGGAGTTGAAAATTGATTCTTGGCCAAAAACATTTACTCTGTTCCTTCCTTTTTTTTCTTTCTGCATAGTCACTATTTTCAATTGGAGAGAAATATTTGTTTTGTTGAGCTCTAATTATGTGAAAAAAAAAATGCTTTAGATGAATGAAGACTTGATGCTGATACTGTTGTAAGAATGCAGTAAAGTTGCAAGTGTCCATATCATGAGTCATCCTCAGTAATTCCAGTCATTCTGGATGATACAGTTTTAGGCTAAAACTCATCTGGAGATAACCTGTGTGCAATTCTTGTGCTTCCAAAGATAAATATTGTCCTTCCCTTTTCCCCTGGGGGACAAAATCCTTCTAGGTGGTTGAAACGCCTGAAGGTATATTGTGCTGCTGGGTGAGTGGATGTGGTGCGCAGTTAAGTATTGCATCATCATTCTTGGTCTTGGGATCTTTCTAAAACACAATCCTAAATGTATCTTAAGCCAACTTTGAAAATCGTAGAATGCTTGGAAAGAATATGTAGGAAGCTACAGCTCATGGGTAAAGACCGTCTACGTTGCTGAGTGTGAAGCCCTTCTGAAAATGGAGTTCACTATTTTGGATGCTTAAATCACAATTTTCCTTAGAAAACTTCATTACTCACGTTCATGCAATGTCAGAACAAGGGTAAATGTTTCAACTGCATAAGAATTTGCCATCAACATGCAGGTAACAATGAGAAGGGTCCAGGACAGTTACCGGTAGGTCAGTACTGAGTATCATAAAAGCTACAGATAAAGCTGCTTCTCGGATTTGCTTAGAGCTGCATGAATATGAATTGAAATGACTACTCCATATGAAAACATTTGTTATATGAGACAGTTATAGATCCTAAAATTTATTTATTTATTTATTTTTATAAGGGTGAGAACACTGAATAAATAGAGTTCACAGAACATCTCTGGAAATTCTGAAAGAAAATTTCCTTTTGTCATACATGCTACTAAATAGTACTGAAATATTTAAAATTAGAGACTGACAATGTACATATGACAGTCTAAGAGAGATGAGCAGGAAAGCTCTGTAAAAACAGTAAATTTCAACTGTAATGAAATAAGGGTGCAACACTATGGTAAAACAAGGATGTCTGAGGGAAAATAACTGTTCTAAAGGAGCCGCTTCAAGTATAATATAAGAGACTCCTCATAAAAATTCAGCTTTTGAGAGCAATTTAGACATATGAAACAACAAGAGAAATAAGTAATAGTGAAAATTTTACATTATTATCTAATTCTTAAACTTCCCAACATTAACTGATTGGAAACTACTAGCTGAAAAGTCTTGACGAGGTGGAATAGAAATTAAAATATAAATGGCTAATGAATCAATAGGAAGGAGAAGTGATTTAGACTTTGTTTCAGTATGTGAAGGATGTCTGACATTTGCAGAAAAAAATAACAGTAATGATGGATATGTTGATTTCTTCATGTTAAATTGCAATTTATAATTGTACTAGAGTAATAGGATTCCCTCACATCCTCTTCTCCTCAATTGGAGAAGTATGGATTTAAAGTGTGGACTGTCCTGGTCCTCTCAGGGGTTCATCTTGGGACCGGAGATCTTCAACATCTTTATCAATGACATAGACAGTGGGACCAAGTGCACCCTCAGCAAATGTGCTGGTGACACTCATCTGAGTAGTGCAGCTGACCCAATAGAAGGAGTGGATGTCATCCAGAGGGACCTGGGCAGGTCTGGTAGCAACAGCTCTTGTGAAACTCTTAATGTTATCTGGAGATTTACAAATGCAGGGCCTATCTTCAGAGGAAGAGAAAGCCATGATTCTGAGCAGCACCATGTCTTTGAGCTTGACTTTGAACTTCTGCAAAATTGCATAACAGATTTTGAAGGAACACATAAGCAGAAGCAGGGAGGTAGTAGAAAGCAGACTAAATTGCAGTGCGGTTATCAAACATAGATCATGTCAGACTAATCTAATACATTTTTTTTCATAAATTCAGTGACTTTCTGCACAAAGGTAATGGAGCAGATATAACCTTAATTGATTATAGTTGAGCATTTGTTACAGTACTTTATAGGAAATTTTTATTTAAGTTGAAGATATTAGGAATTAATGTGAAGTGGATAAAGAGCTGTTCAAGGGAAAATTTGCCCTATGTCATATTTAAAAATGTTAGGACGGCAGATGTTACTGCCTCGATGATTAGTACTGGGGACTTTGCTGCTTAATGTATGAAGTGGCTAAGGGGGTAGAACCAAATTATTTACTAATGAAATTTGACATGAAGCTGAGAATGTAATCAACGTCAAGAAAGTAGAGGGTGATCACAAGAACAACAGCTTGCATGGGATACTAAAACACGTTGTAACATCATGTTTTGTTCTGCTCAACTATGTTCAAGAAAATAACAAACCCATATTGGAAGAAGAACACAGAAAACTTTGGGAAATGGAATAGTGGTTTTGTGAAGAAAATGAAAAGATCGTAGTTTATGAATGTTCAGATAGGATTTACAGTTCCAGGTACAATTTTTAAGAATGGAATAGGACCCTCTAGGTGAAATGGTTATAGCGGCCTAACATCAAAACCGATAAATCAATAATGAGTATTTATTAGACTAGAGTTTTAGAAAAAGATAGGAATATTTTTTCCCCAAAAAAGTCATGAAATTCAGAATCTGAGCTTATTTTAAGATGGAACTTGGTAAGTTCAGGGAACTGATGTTTGTCAAACAAAAATGCCTCAGGGTGGAAAATGAAACCAGTGACACCAGTCTCTGGTAATTGGTATTTTGGGATCTCCAAGAAACTACAAAGGATGAATTGCTGTTTGTTTGTATCATATTCATATTGTATTTTTGTACATGATGTAAATGATGCTGTATATCATATTTAGTTTTGTACTACATTTGAGAATTATTCTTACTAGGAGAAAGGAAATTGTTGCTATCCTTGAAAAATATAATTCAACTTCTGCAGTGAAATCAGTGAGAAAAAAGAACATTTCGTATTTTTACAAAACTCTTGAGGTTGCCCAACCTAGCAGAACGTAAGCATTAGATCCCGGTGGTTCTGGTGTCATTATATTCGTGAGTGATTGATGGTTATATCTTGTTCCCATCCTCACAGTAGAACAATTACCAGATTTGGGATTACATTGGTGGTCTGAGGAAATAGGGGCATTGCTTTTTCATCTGTGTTATCGGTAACTCACGGTAGTAGACCACTTCCTATCATGACCTAAAAGTTGTTTTTTTATTATTATCTTTCTTTCAGGAGCATTGAGGAGGACACACTGAATTCTACTATTTCTATAGCCTGTTATAATAGAATTTTTCATTTTTCACGTCATGTAGAATTGAAGTTGGTTTTTGGATGCCGGAATTTGTTCTTATACTTTAGGATATAGCCTGGTTTAGATTAGAAGCAAGGAGGTTTCTGGCTACCAGCAAGTTGAACATACATACGCTGGACATAAAACTATTGGAGAGCATCCTAAGGAGAGCTGTAAAGATGGTGAAAGGTCGAGAGGGGAAGATGAGGAGCGGCCGAAGTCCCTGGGTGTGCTCAGCCCAGAGCAGAGGAGCTGAGGGGAGGCCTGATGGCGGCTGCAGCTCCTCACAGGGAGCGGAGGGGCAGCGCTGAGCTCTGCTCTGTGTGACAGCGACAGGGCCCGAGGGAACGGCATGGAGCTGCGTCAGGGGAGGGGCGGGGGGTCAGGGACAGGGTCTGCGCCAGAGGACGGTGGGCGTGGAACGGGCTGCCCACGGCAGTGGGCACGGCCCCGAGCTGCTGGAGTTCAAGGGGCATTTGGACAACACTCTCCAACACAGAATGTGAATTTTGGATGGTCCTGTGTGGAGCCAGGAGCTGGACTCAGTGATCCTGGTGGGTACCTTCCAATTCAGGATACTCTGCAATTCTGTGATTCTTCACAACTTAAAAGCTGTTGCATAGTTTCTCCAGTTGGAGGATACAGAACTGAGCAACCCCTCTCAGTCTTTATAATTCTTTGTTTCTTTGTCCCCCGTTTCTGTCATACTGATGTTCAGTCTGTATCAAGGGGAATGGGTGGGTGGGTTGGCTGTCATCCCAGAAATTGCTCAAGTTGTATTCCTGAAATACCTTTACTTCTTACATAACTGTTCAAGAGCCATTTGACAATTAGAGCTTCTAAAAGACATTGTAAAAAAGACATTCAATACTTGTCCTAAGCTGAGAACAGATCCCACAAAGACCAAGCAACTAATGAGGGAGGTTCCACACTCTTGATTCCTCAAAGTGTCAAAGGCATCAGAGGCATCATGTAAGAACTCCGTATGGACAGGAACCTTCTACCTTAGACAGACTCCCATTTACTTCTACAGACAGCACAAATAAATGTATAGATATCTTTGGCACAAGTTTTGGGGGATGAGAAAAACTAATAATAACAAGATTGGATGGGTTCTTTTTAAGGGAAACATAACTGCGTAGAAGCGCTGAAGACTGTAGGAATGCTATTAAGGAATACATCCTAAAGCTGTAGTAGCTCCTGATCTCAGAAAAATTAGATGTGAGAAAGAAGGAAGCTCAAATACTGCATTTGAATGCACTCCTATCAATGCATGGAGGGGAAAAAAAAAAAAAAAAAAAAGTCTTGTGCTATCATGATTTTGTATCCTGGAAAGCTAATTGCATTTTAACACAAAAGATTTTTCTTGATGGATAGACTACAACCTTTTTTATGCTATGAAGATACATAAAGAATAGCCAGAAATTATAATTGTGTATTGTAAGAAGATATTATAGAAGCACTTGCAACACTAACTGCTTTCCATTCTGTATTTTTGGATTGATTCCAGTTGTTCTTTGTCCCCAGACTTATAATTATCAATGCTCTTAGTGTGAACCCCACAGTCATATGCCAGATAGGTGCTATGAGATGGGTACCAGTTAGGCTAGTTGCATGCCAAGTTGTTTCACAGCTTTAATTACTACTGTAGGCTATATCGTTGCAGATACTTGATGGTATGATTAATGAGAGAAACAATACTACAAAGATTAACAAAACTGGTCACAATGCTCAGAGAATTATTATTGAGGTGGACAATTGAAGGGACAGATGTCCCAGTCCTACTTCTCTTAGAAATTGCTAATACATTTTGGCAATGTTTCAGGATCAACCAGCTGGACAAAATTCAGTACCTTTGCCCTCCTGTAATATTTTATACTCATAAATATTTCTTCCAGTAAATGAATGTTTGGTTTTGAATGGTGTTACAAGAACTTGCTCTATAGTACAGTTCTACTCACAGTGGAAGAGGCTGAACTGGTTCCTTAGCAGTCCTTGCATTTTCAGCTGAAGAATTCAGGAACATGGAGCTTCTCTGAATCTTACATTCCTTTTATCACCAGGAGGTCTTATGCTCTGTCAATCCTATACTCATGTAAATCCATAAGCCTACAGGGGGAGATTTACAGGAGTCTGTGAAAGCAACTTTGCAATATTTGCCTGGTTCTGTATCTTATTAGCTTCTGCAGGCAGTGGGCCAACCCAGCTTATAGTTACTGTAGTATTAAAAGAAATAACGGTCTTAATAATATACTGAAATATATTCAGAGCCCTGTGGTGCAAAATATATTAGATTATTTCAAAGACAGGACAATCTGAATCTCTGGAGAAAAGCAAACGTAATTAAAATTATTTCTACTCCAAAAATTCACTTCTCATTACAAATGTTGCCACAGAGTATTCCCACCGCAATTTTTATTCAGAGCTAGAGAAAGAGATATTAGTCTTCCTGAAAACTGTGTTATCTTGAATAACTGTGTGCATTACTTTGAGTGAAAGAGGAATGGAAATTAGATGCTAGATTGTGTTAGATTACTTTCTGTCTTCAGATTTATATGGTCTAGATAGGAAAACATAGCATTTGCAGAGGGAGAGATGGAAGACTTCATCACATGTGACTTCAGAGTACAATTACATGGTATTACATGCAGTCATTAAACAATCATGGAAAACACTGTGTAGAACACAAAGAATAGACCTAAGAAATGATGAACACTAAATAAAATCCTCAGGTTACTTACCTAACAGAGAGTATCATATTATGGGGCTTCAGGGCCATCAGCAGCAGGTCATCTCATCTCACTTATCTTTATTTTCTTAATTTAAATGCTCAGAGAAAACCAGAGTGAATTAACTAGGCTCACATGGACCTTGAATCCAAAACACATGGTTTTCTCTGAGTTATAACAAAGGAATTAGTCTACTGAGGAAGAAATGTGTTTATGCCTTTTACTTGGGCAAGATTTTCAGACAGCAGTAGGTAGAAGCACCACTTGGAAAAACAGCTTTACAAACACCTGGGTTTGCTCCTCAACCATATATGGAGTATTCTTCCTCTGGGTGACATGAATGAGATCATGATTTCTCTAAAAAGAGGCTAGAAAAAGGGATGTTGAAACAGCAGGGAAAAGCTACAGGGCAATAATTACAGAACAGTTGATATAACTGTAATTGAAATAGTTAAAAATACTTTGCCTGTGGGAAACCTGAACAGGCTTGAGATAGACAGATGGCTGTCTTTAAAAAACAAAACAGAAAAGGCAATTCTGTCATTTCTAGATAAGGCCAACATGCTTAGATTTTTGATGCATAACTGAAACAGTGAAGTGTATCCAAACATGCTAAAAATACAATGTATTGATGCAAAGTGATGCCATACAGTTTCTAGATGGCAGTTTACAGAGGGACTGGAGACAATCCAGTGGTAAACATAAATACAGACATTATCAAAATGAATTCCAGAGGTCAAACAGTGGATTTATATTTCCTGTTCCCCAGTCAATCTTGTCCAGTCAATCACACCCGCTATCAAATTCTACAGTCCAGTGTGCATTTCTTGACCTTTGTTAAGCAATACAGGTAAGTATTTGATTCACTCTCCCATATAAATGTTCAAAGAAATGTATAGAAATGTGTCCTTTTCCACTTCTTCCTCCTCTAAGAAGCAAGGAGAAAGGACATTCTATCACAGAAATCATAGACCCCCAGAATGGTTTAAATTGGCAGGGACCTCTGAGTCCATCAAGGAGGGACACCCAGAGCAGGGGGGCCAGGGCCATGTTTCCCTTTGCAAGAGGATCAAAGCCTGTCCTACCTCAAGTTTTGCTGCAGCTTTCTAATAGCTGCCATTGGCTACAAGAACCAAAATCTACAGCAAGATAACTCAGAAGTTCCTATTTTATGTGATGGAAGATACTCAAATGGCATCTCTTGACAAGCTACAGTTAGCAGCATTGCTCTAATGAGGAGGAAACTAATCTGGCACTCCTGTGCAGAGAAGTAGAGCTGTTTTCCTCCAGCTACCCTCCCTTCATGTGCTTGGTGTCAAACGCTTTCTGTCTCACGATTACTATAGCCATGTTATGTTGGTAAATTTATACATCTAGAACAAGCTCTATGAAGACCTAGATTTACCTTCTCTCAAAATACAAAACAATTTAGCAAAAAGAGTATTGCTGCAGAAAGAGTATTGCTGCAGCAGTTCTCCAGTCTGTGAAAACCTTGAATTCCTGAACATTTGAAAAATACATTCTAACAATAGATAACAATCTTTCATCAGAGAAAAAGACCCACTCTTCTTATGCACTCAGTTGAAATGCAAGAAAGGCTTCAGCCTCTTTTGCTCATGATAAACTGCATTTCATCATACTGCATTTCTGTTGTTCCAGCACCTGCTGACAGTCACCTGACAGTGATTGTTTGCATGTCGGTTTGACTGAGTGTGGGCTTCAGTACCATCAAATGTTAATGATGTGCAGAGTCCAGGCTCATTTGTTATGAAAGTCACGGGTATGACAGCAGAGGGCTTGAGGAGTGGGGAAATGGTGCTGTGCAGTGGAGGGATCTGAGGGCACAGAGGACCAGTGGAAGAGTGAGCATAATGTTAGGGGAAGGAGTAGAGGCTGGGAAATGCCTAAATAACTATTTAATATTTGTGGTATTGTTACCATTGAGAATTTTTCTGCATAAGCTACTCAGTATTTTTACACATTCATTCTTTTTTTTTCCTGTAATACTCTCATATGGACCAATAATGATTCTTGGATTAATCTATTAAGATTTCAGTCATAAAAATGATACATTCTAGTCTTTTCATATAAGGTGTGTTTCTTCTTTGCCCAGAGACAAGATTTGGAATCTAACTGACTGCACAGACTTTGGGGGCAATTGTGTGAGAGCTTCTCAGAAACATTGTCCGTGTTTCTCAATAACTAGTCCAAATTCCAGTGTTACTTGGATGATGTTTTATTTATTCTATTATTTTAGTTTATTTTCATTTTATTACTTTATTTTATTCAGAAAGAATACGGAAGCACATACAGTAGAGGCACAGGTCTTCTTATATTGCATCAACTCAGCAAGACAGAAGCTGAACTTTGACAGGTGATACTTTATATTGAGTCTTCTTTTTCTTGGGAACATACGTCTTTCAGCAGGACTGGAATCTAACCTTGATACAACAAAGAAATAGCTCCTAGGTATCAAAAGTTTAGCACTGCTAGAAAAATGACAGTGTTTGTTTCATACATTTATTGCTTGCAAGTTGTTAAAGAAACTTTATCCTTGTCTCTGTTTGAGGTGTAGATAAGCATCACTTCAGAGAATCTCATGCCTGCCCTGGGCACACCTTGCAGAAACCTGCCCTGAAACAGTAAAATTCTGGATCATAAATTGCCCAACACCTGCCTTATTTCATCTCGTGCTGTTGCAGCTTTGATTCCTGATGTCTCAGACTATGAAGTTAGAGCTCCACTTGCCTAAGCCCTTTGGCATAGTAGTAAGGCCACCACATTTGAGGCAAGAATACTTAATAAAACCAAGAGAAAGTATTTCACTGTTGAAACATTTTTGTATGTGAGTCGAAAAGCTACCCTTTAAACCATTGATGCAAACAGCATACAGATTATTTTGCTACCAAAGGGCGGTGAACAATGAAAGTATTCAAATGAGAAAAGATAAAATGCCTAATAGGCAGTCAGATTGTTTGAACTTACTTACATGCATAAATTCAGATTTACTGACATAAATCTACAGAATTCTAAAGATAACAGTGATCAATACGCCACCTTCTCAGCCTGATGACATGGTTTGGTATGGCCGAGTTGAAGGATGGGCCCATCAGCTCACACACCACTTGTCTGCTGATGTGCTCTCCTCCTGATGGAGGAAAATGGCCAGAAATTGCACTTATGTCATAAGTTGCACCTGCTACTATGGCTCATGTTTCTTTCATCTGCTTTCAGCTAAGAAGAAAACCTGAGAGAATCAATATAAGAACAAGGAGGACCACCATTTGCTACCTTAGAATTGAGAACAACTTCCTATGGGAGAAAAGCAGGGACATCTCTGGCAGCTTACCTTCAGGCAAACCAGAGAACCTTAAAATTAGTAGAACAGAATTACTTAGTTAGTTAGTAGAATTTTGAAACAAAATCTTAGCAGAAGGAAAGTGGGAAAATCTTCACTTGTGATTCTCTATGAAGTCTTTGATGGCATGAAAGTAAGAGGCATGTAAAGACGTGGCTTGCCAAACACTGCTGAAAGGCCCATTCAGCCCTCAGTCAGTCAGATTCCCTGCTTCTAACACAGGGTGAATTCTCCACTGGACAGAAGGCCACCACAAAGCAGTATTGAGAGCTCATTTAGAGTCTTTAATTAAAGGCACATCCTTGTGCAGGCTCTCAGCAAAAGGCTAAACTTGATTTTCTGGAAGATATAATGTATTTTCTTGTCTGTGAGATTTGTATGACTTTTCTTATGAAATACTGCCATGTACTGCTTTGTCTTTTTGTTATAGTGATATTAGATAAGAAAAGGTAGAATTGTAAAACACACTGGCAAGCGACCTCAGTGCTGTGGTAGTAGGCAGCTTGCATCTGAATTCTACAGCTAATATGTATCTAGCTCTAAAGGCTAGCTCTCCATTAGACAGAGGTGAAGTACAGAATAAAGGACTAAGAACTTACACTCAGAAGGCATAAGAATTCACTCAGAGCACTAACAGCAGTAGAACAGTTCAGAACACAAAGGAAAAATGGAGCAGTCTTAAGAGAAAAACCGAAGGAAGTAGATGGCAATTAGGTGTCAGTAAGTTCTCATTATAAATGGATGGTTTCCAGACTCAATTAGAAAAAAAAAAACTCTTTGAAAAAATCTTTTGGAGCAGTAGAGAGGAAAAAGAAGCATTAAAACCCTTACAAGGCCACTGCGTATTACAAAATCTTTATTTTCACTGCTGTTTGGGAAAAGGGTGAAAAAGTTGTATTTGGAATCAGTAATTCTGTCACATAGCTGAGATTTCTGATCCTATTGGCTTGCAAAACAGCTGTGTTCAAACTCACAGAGAAAAGAGAAGTGGAAAAATAAAAGCATAACTAAAAGATCTTGCTTTGTTTTCTTCTTGAGTATTAAAAATAATGAACTCATTACAACTTATATTCTCAAAAATAAACTGCAGAAGGAATCTTAGGAGAACACACAACTTTATTACATGTAAGACACACTGTGAATGAATATATTTCTCTATGGTCTTGGTGAAACAATGCTATGAAAGGCCCAGGGTGTGGTTGCTTACTGCGTGCAGCAGTCAAACCAGTCACGCGACCAGCTCAAGATACAGACCCTTGAGCTGAGTGGGCTGAACAAGAAGCAGTCCCATAACTGACCTCAGTTCAGTTCTGGCTTGTCCATGTTCCTAGTGCTTTAGTCAGGACTGAAGGTGGGTCAAAGCTATGTCCACAGTCACCAGAGTCTCCAGCATGTTTGGCAGAGCACAGCCCTGCTGAATGCATCCCAAGGCCTTGGCACTGAGGATGAGCACAGCCACAGCCAGCCAGTGGTGCACAGGGGATGGCACACAGACTGGCAAGAAGGCAGAACCTCCCACAGCAGGTCAAGGAGAAGTGGTCTGAGACAGTCCCTGGGCTCTGTTATTCCTGGCAGGCCCTTCCATGCAGCTGAGACAACAAACAAGAAGTACACAACTGCTGAGAGGAGCCTCTGTCCCAGGGCCCAAGGGGACAGACATGGGAGCTCCTACTGCTCTGAAGAAAGCCAGCCTGTGATGGGAACATCCACCACAAGGGCTACCAGAGGTGTCAATGAGCTTCAGTAGCTGTGCTTAACTCAGTTTCTATAGGAAACAGGGTTCCGGGATTGAGGCACCCAAATGTTGATGGCTGTGTGTTGTTAAAGCAAGTGCTTTGTTCAGCAATTACTTAAACACTGGCCTTTTGTGATGTCTGAGATGCAGTAGGTCATCCTCCCTGGAGGTGTTTAAGGACAGGCTGGATGGGGCCCTAGCAATCTGATCTAGTATTGGATGGGGTTGGCAATTAAAACACAAGGTTTCTAGGAAACCGTCAGCCTTCTGGTGTAGCAGTTATGAGACAGAAGGGAAACTTCTGAGCATCTCAAAAGGCACCAGATACTTGTGGTTAAACAGCTGAAACTGATGCTAGAACATCTTTACAAAAGAGTGAGTTTTGGAATTGCCTTAAAATATTGGGTAAGAAAGCAAACTATCAAGAGGTTGTGGGAAGTTTCACAGTCCTGCAGATGGAAATGAAAGAACTTCATATTCTCTCACTAAAATTCCTCCATCTGACTAAGTACTAATCCTGCACTGAAGAAACCTTCTACCACTTTCCCTAGATAGATCATGTTCACCTCCATTTAACTGTGGGGCAGAGTGACAGCAGGCTTCTTCAGCTTAGAATAACCTCTGTGAGCTGGGCTTGTTGCATCTGCTGCTGGGTAATGGTGGAAAAGGTGCACTTCCTCTTCTAGCAACCAGCATTTCTTATATTCTGATCCTCTCCCACGCAGCTGTAGTGACTGAGCTGTGTGTGTAGCTATGTTCTGCTCCCCACATTGGTATTTTTCTCCTGCTAGGGTAGGCAGATACATATCACAGGCCATTTTTTTGGTTATTTACATGCTCCCAGCAGTATTACCTACCTTTGGTCCTAACAGCAAGACTCCCCTGCAGTCACTTTAGGCAGTGCAAAGACAGACTGCTGTGGGTCAACTGAACCATGCAGCCAAATCCTTCCTGTACGTCCAACCCAGCATAATGCAAAATAGCTATTGGCTTTACTTTCCTAGAATGAGAAAGTAGAAATTAAGGACTTAGAACTCCTAGAGCTCATCTCAATTAGCAACAATTACTTGAATTTAATACACCTGAATGACTGACCTGAGTGATAGGACAAGGGGGAATGGTTTTAAACTGAGACAGGGGAGGTTTGGGTTAGATATTAGGAGGAAGTTTTTTACTCAGGGTGGTGACACGCTGGAACATGTTGCCAAGGAGGTTGTGGATGTCCCATCCCTGGAGGCATTCAAGGCCAGGCTGGATGTGGCTCTGGGCAGCCTGGCCTGGTGGCTGGCAACCCTGCACATAGCAGGGGGATTGAAACTAGATGATCATTGTGGTCCTTTTCAACCCAGGCCATTCTATGTTTCTATGATTCTGTGACTTCAATTGTGTTTAGTTTGGTTTTAGTGAGTACTGGCACTCAGGGAAACACCACTCTAACTCTGGAGTGATTTGATTAGCAATGATGAATGATTAGATTAGCAGAGTGGCTGGGCAGAGCTGTTGATTACTTCTCATTCCAGCTGATGTATCCTCAGTGCACAAGTAGCTCAAACCATGAATTTGTATAGATAAACCTGCAGGTCCTTATATCCCACTGTTTGTTTGTAATTTACATCCTTGCCTCTTGCTAACACTTCTATTCCCTCAGCTTACTTAGTGGTCTGTACCGGCTGTAAGCTCTGGTGTTGGCCTGCACTGGTGATCATCATATGTTACAGAAAATGTCAGGAAGAGAAAGTATTGGTTCTTTTTCATAACTCCAGAAGAGATGTATTTCAGATTTTCTGGGTAACACTCTTTCTAGAGTGGTGTTTCTTGCACAAATACTATAGTTTTGTGAAGCTGTTGCAAGTAGAAATAGTTTTCACTGACTTTTAGTCTCTCCTGAGTTCTACGTAGTGGCAAAACTTCCTAGGAAATAACCCTCATTTAAAGGCTGAAGATCTGTAGAAGTAGGTGCCAACTTGCTGTTTGTGAGCAATTCTGTTGAAGGACAAATGAAAATAAAGCAAGTAGACGGTGAGAGTAGAATTTTTCTTCATAAACACAGTCCTCTCTGCATTACGTGTTTAAGCTAGCTGGTCACCTGGGCTACAGGCTGTTGTCAGGACAGAAGATGATAAGCACATCCTTTGAATGTTGCTTTTTCTCTGCTTGGCGACTTCCAGGAAATGTGGTGTTACTGAGTTCATGAAGCTTGATAAAGTTCAGCAAGATGGATCCTACCCTTTCTGCTCTCTGCCAAGAGGAAGCAGACCTGTGCTGCTGTTTCTCTGCCAAGAAATAGCAGACGTTATGTTTGTCCATATGGAGCAGTGCTCTGAATTCTTGTGCTTGGAATACAAGTGGAATTCTCTTGTTACTAAAAAGCAAAACAAAGCAGCTTGCTCAGAAACCAGTAAAAGGCTTTTAAGAATGTGGAATACGCATTCTTTTCTGGATGCCAGGGACAATTTCACGTTCTATTGGATCACTGAACACTTCTTTGTCTCTCTGGGAAATAAAATCAAAGTAGAAAGGGAAAACAAAGTAACACTGTGTGAATGATCTTAAAGTGTAACACTAATGAGTAAAAGCAACGTAAGAAATGGAATGGGGCTGTAATGATTTGCATTGCTGGTAACAGTTGATATTTGCATAGTAACAGTGTTAAAATCCTTCTAAATTGGACCTTCCCCTCCTCTGTGCTGGGAATTTCACTAAGTGAGGTGTGAGGCAATACAACTCATGGCCCTAACATCCCACTGAGTTTCTGAGTCACCTTATTGCTCTGAAATAAAAGCACTTTGGGAAACACAAGCCATCTGCTATGTTAAACGCAATTATCTGATTTGCCTTAATAAATGCTCACAAATCACCACCAACTACTTGATTTTTTTCAACGCTGTACCGAGCCATTCACAAGCAGGTAAAGGTCATCAGGCTAAGGTGTTATCAGCTCTCATCATTATTAAGTTATTATTATCTGCAATAACACAACTGCTTCCATCTAAATCCTGCACATAAAAGAGTTTTAGGGAAAGAGGTCGTTTTTATTTTAGCTTTCACCTTCAGAAGAACACACCAATTACGTTATTGCACTATGTCTATGCAATATTGGTTATTACTTATAGCTTCATTCTGATGGCACTGAGGTAGGTGACAAATGTTATTGTTTTTAAAGGTCATCTCCAGGCTCTGTGTTCCACATTCCCCATGGCAAGTCTTCAGTATGCTGGGAATTTCCCATTTATACCCTTTTTGGTCATTGTTTAGTAATTTGGCCCAAGTGTGATTGGGCCACAGTGACTGTTGCAAGGGAATATTCCGAACACAAGTCTGATTGCACCATGCTCAGTATACCCTCATGTACATGCACAGATTATGCTCAAGATGCGCTCTGTACACCGGTACATGTCCCATACTGCACATGTTCATGTATATTTCTCTGAGGAGATCTAGAAAAGCTATGATAATGCTACCTAATGTTTCCTCAGATATTATTTCCACCTGTGCCAAAAGCTACCAATATGAATTCAAATCTGTTTTGCATAACTGTAAACGTTTCTAGCTGCCTATTAGGAAGAGTGTTATGTGTGTTACTGATCCGAGCTCATTGAGGCTCCACAACATTGTGTCAGTGCACACAAAATCGGTGTGTTGGAGAACGACAAGCCAGACACTGTCACCTCAGTCCATCTAAAGGTGGTGGAGCAACAAATACCAGAAAACATTTCCAACTGCAGTTAGGATGGGAATGCCTTTGGGATGGAATCCATAGTCAAAACCAATTTACAGAGGGGAAATCATGACTGACTGCCCTGATAGACCTCTACAATTAAAAGACCGGTGAAATGGACAAGGGAAGGGTGGTGGATATAATTAATCTTGAATTTGACAAGGCTTTCAACACTGTGTCCCATAACACCTTTTCAGAAAAACGGATGAAGTACAGACTAGATGAGAAGATGATAAGCTATACCGAAAACCTGCTGATATGCTGGGCTTAAAGGGTTGTGATTGATGACACAAAGTCTATTTAAGAGCCAGTCTCCAGTGGTATACCCCAGCAGACAACAATGGGGCACTACTGTTGAGCTATCAACAGCCACAAACTGAAATACGGGAAATTCCAAGTACACTTAAGAAACCTTGAAGAGTGATTGAACAGTAATGTAAGTTGCTCAGAGAGGATGTACAGTCTCCATCCATGGAGGTATTCAAACCTGATTGGACACAATCCGGAGCAGTATGCTGTTGCTGCCCCTGCTCTGAGCAAAGGCTTTTAGACTCAACGATCTCCAGAGCTGCCTTCCAGCAGCACTGCTTCCATGCTTCTGTGACTGTGGGTTACTGAGAGCATTGAGTTGGTTCTGCCCACACCAAGTTACAGTTCTGCAAATAATAGCAGAAAGCACTGTTGTTTAAACAAGATATCCAACTGTATTGACTCAGTCTGCTGATCAGTCACATGGACCAGCTACAAGAGACTGTTTCACAGAAATGTCTACCTCTGTCTACATACAAATTATCTATTAGGTCTGGCTCTTTCGTTTTCTTAAGAAGAATTCTTAAGCGTTATGTCTCAGTAGCTTACACTTTCCAATGGAGAGCCCTGAGAGCAGTTTGTTCTACTTTTCTCTGAGAAAAAGGGACCCGGGCATTTTTCAAGTAACTGCAATCACTGATCTCCCATCTCTAGTACTGAAACTGCCAAGCTCTGCATTGGTCTGAGGAGCATTACTTTGCCTTTCCTCTGGTGGGGAAAACTAAGGATTTAATATAGTCTTCTAGTCCTTATGCACCTAGTATAGGAAACTTATCCCAGTCCCGACACATTCTGAACTTTCTTTTCACCAGCTGCTATTTATGCACAGCAAAGAAAAGGAAGCACGGTCCATTTGTGAATCTCTCTGGAGCCCTGAAGCACAGCAAGTCATAGAGCTCAGAAGATAGAAGGAGATTTCAATATATGCATACAAATCCTCTTTGTACTTTTTTATTCTTACCCATAATGTTTGTTTTACCAGCACTATTTGTCTTAAGCCATTTTGTATCTTCTCTTGAAAATACAGGCACAAGTGAAGTATATAGATCTTTGTGGAGATCATACTCTCAGTCCAGCCAGATCATTAGTTATAATGGGTGCCTCATTGAAAAGGAAGATAAGTTTATGAACATCCAGCTGTAGATCCCCATCTGAAAACATTACTCTCCTCAACTCCTCATCACTAGCACCACTGCTGACTCCCTGTATATGCAGTCAAACTCTCATCTTCTTCAGTCAAAATGAGCTGAGTTGGCCACAGCCTTTTGTAAAAGCTGTAGAATTTGACATAGCTCCTTTCAACCAAGAAGCTTAGGAAGCTGTGAATGCCCAGAGAGGAAAGAGAGTCCTGAGGGAACATCAGTGAGAGGATATTAACCTGCACCCGATAAGATGAAATTGATATATAATATGGTGCACTGTAAAAGCCCATAGGATCTTCAAACCACCAGAAGAAACTACGCTCCACTTGCTTGCACATGGATGTGGGCAACCATACAGTGAATAATAAAAGGTAACTATGAGAGGTAACACTCACCAGTCTTTTTCCAGGTTAGTTTTCAAGTAGAAAGAAAGGCTGTTGCAGGCAAAATTTAGCCACAGAGGGTGGGAAGGTGCTTTTCACAGCATTGCTAGATCAGGGTGGTTCCAACACTGGTAAGAATATAGGATAATTCAGAGTGTAAGGGGCCTCTAGAGGTCTCCAGCTCCACATCCTACTCCATGATGCTGTGATGCTGCTCAGAGGTGGAGGTGCTTGGTGTCTGACTGGAGGTTCTTGATTTTCACATCTTTGTTCAACTGTTGCCAAAAGATGGCTCTATGCATGTGTTCAGGCACCCAAAAGAGTTAATCACACTTGAGTCACACCTACATGGCAGAACTCCCTTGCTACCAAGGTCATTAGGTGAAGATGACTGAGAATTTAACTGTTGTGCATAAATTACTTCACAGCACAAAGGGATGCTTAAGTCATAAGGACTTGACTTTCTGTAAGATGAAGGGGGGGGGAAAAGGAAAACTGATGATGGATGGCAGTGTAGTGATGTACACAAGTTCAGTGATTTCATTAGCTGTCTTCTAGTAGAGTTGCACTGTTGAATGCACTTTCGTTTAACATTAGCTGGTTTTAGTCCTACCTAGAAATAATGTGAATGGCTACGGAGTTTTTGCTTATTTCATCTGGAGACCTAGAGAAAAATATACAGGAGGTGGACTTTTTCTGTGACAGAGTCTGCTTTAAGGAAGTTTGCTTTTAAGAGAAAATTTATAGGAAATATATCTGGAAAGAGTCGAGGTAAAAAGGGAAGCAAGGAAGTGTGATTAGAAAGCTCTTTCTGAGCTGAGAAAGCTGGTCGTTTTCTACTCTATAATTTAGTAGGATGTTTTTAGAAAGTTAGCTAGCTCTCACTGATGTTTTTGAAGGCTATGCTCAAAACAGATTGTACTTCACCGTATATTAATTGAATCAATTTACAGCCTCTTTTCACTAATGAGTGACATACATTAAATTACAATTTGCCTAGTCTTGACCAGAATTGTAGATGTTTTTTGATGCTTTTAGATATTGTTAAATACTAGGTTTCACTAGCTATCATGTAACATTACGTTTCAAAAACTATACCTTTCAACATCTGTCATGCCCTATTTGCTGTCTAGTCACAGCCATAATTTTGCTGTTCTTCATCAGGCACAAAGCTGTAATTAAAAATTACAGGGCTTTTAAAGGGCTTAGTAAAACTGTACTCACTGGGGATGTCCTCAGGGCCCATAGTTGAAATGCAGTCAGAAATTCAGCATACTAAAGGAAGCAGACTCCAGCTCTCCCCATCCACACCACCTGAACTCTGAGCCTTGATTTATTCATAGTATGGCTTCTAACTTATTCTAGCCAAGAAAGCAGTGCTTCCCGTGTATGTTAGAATCATAGAATCCTTAGAGTTGGAAGGGACAATTAAAGGTCAGCTAGTCTAAATGCCTTGCAATGAACAGGGAAATGCACATCTAGATCAGGTTGCTCAGGGTCTGATCCAGCCTCACTGTGAAAGTCTCCAGGGATGGGGCATCCATCACATCACTAGGCAACCTGTTCCAGTGCCTCACTGGAAAAAGACTTTTTCCACCTTATTGCTAAAGACCACCCTCACTGTAAAAGTCTTTTTCCTTATATCCAACCTAAACCTATCCTCTTTGAGCTTGAAGCCATTTCCCCTTGTTCTATTACCACAGATCCTGCTAATAAGTCTGTCCCCTTCTTTCCTGTAGCTCCCCTGTAGATACTGAAAGGCTGCTCTCTGATCATCTCAGAGCTTTCTCTTCTCCAGGCTGAACAGCCCCAGCTCTCTCAGCCTGTCCTTGTGGAAGAGGTATTCCACCTCTTGCATCATTTCTGCAGCCCTCCTCTGGACACGCTCTAACAGGTCTGTGTCTGTTCCATACTGAGGACTCCACATCCGGATGCAGTACTCCAGGTGAGGCCTCACCAGAGCAGAGCAGAGCAGAGGGGCAGGATCACCTCCCTTGACCTGCTGGCCATGCTTCTTTTGATGCAGCCCAGGATACAGTTGGCTTTCTGGGCTGTGAGGGCAAAGTGCTGGTTTGCGTCCAGCTTCTCATTAACAGGTACCCCCAGATCTTTTTCAACAGAGCTGTATTCAATGCTTTCATTCCTTTGCTGGTACTGTTAATGGGGGTTGCTTTGACCTAGGTGCAAGACCTTGCACTTGGATTTGTTGAACCTTATGATGTTTACCTGGGCCCACTGCTCAAGCCTGCTTAGGTCCCTCTGGATGGCATCCCATCCCTCAGGCATGTCAACCTCACCTCTCAGCTTGGTGTCATCAGCAAACTTGCTGAGGGTGCACTCAACACCACAGTCAATGTAGTCGATGAAGATAGTAAAGAGTATCGGTCCCAGCACTGACCCCTGGGGGACACCACTCATGACTCATCTGTGGAGCCATTGGAGCCATTGACCACCACTGTCTGGACTCGATCCTGCAGACAGGTCTTCGTTCATTGAACAATCCACCCATCAAATCCATATCTTTCCAATTTGGAGAGAAGGATATTGTGAGATACCATGCCAAAGGCCTTACTGAAGTTGAGATAGATGATGTCAGTGGCTCTTTTCTTGTCCACTGATGGAGTGACACCATCATAAAAGGCCACTAGGTTGGTCAAACAGGATTTGCCCTTGGTGAAACCATGCTGTTTAGCCAGATAATTACACTAACTTCCCTCCAAATATTGTCATGATTAAATGAAAAATTAACGATTAATAGAATACATTAGCTTAACAAAAAAATGTCACCAAAATCACAAAACTTTGTACAGTGAAGAAAAAGTTGCTGAAGGCTGTGTGTAACATATTTGTACACTATGAAACTCAAGAACAGCCTGTTATCTGGCAGAAAGTACAGGAGTAACAATCTATTTCATGCATCAGCTGGGATTTGGTGTGTGATTGTGTTGCGCTTGGGAATCTGCATATCCTCTTAATTAGTGCTTGGGAATCTGTGTATCCACTTAATTATCGCTGATAATGTGTTGTGACTATGCATACCACTTTGCAGATACATGAAAGACAAGGCATGCTCCAGGCAGCATGTATCTTAACTCATATACAACACAAAGGTTAGTAGTTCAACTGCATATGAGAGCAAAGAACAAGCCAGTTCTTCAAGGCAATGTTGGTCACAGGAAAAGTTTCTAGTTTCTAGTTTTCCATTGTAAAATGAAGACTTAGCTTTATTTTAATTACTTGAGATATTTCAGGAATGTCAAAATTCCTGGGTTTTATGAAGACCTTGCTCATTTGCACATTGCATGATCTTGCACTCTAATTTGAACTCATTGAAGTTTGTTTTGCAAAACTAACCTGCCTTGAATAATGCTCATTCCTTGCTAACAAATCAAAAGAACAAGTGAAATGTCATGCTCTATCTGTACAAAATATGCCCTTGTACACTTGGTTCCTTGGCTATCGTCCTCCTGGATGATTTTATTAATGACTTTTGTGGGTGGAGGAGCTCACAGGCTCTTTCCATGTAGAATAATACCTGCTGATGCATTCATACAAAACAAAAACAAACAAATAAACAAACAAAACAAAACAAAAAAGTATTTTTGAGGGAGAAGTATCTTCAATATGTTTTTGATATCTCAACACTAAAACAGGATAAAAATGCAGTGCTGCTTTTCAGACAGCAAGCATCTCAGGGCAGACCACAAGGATGGTAGCAAGATCTTTGAGCAGTTCAAGGCTCAGTTACTGTGTTGCTAATCTCCCTCACTTTCTGAGATTTTGGGCAACCTGTCCGTGTGGGACAAGATAAAAGGGTGGTAGGGAGAGCAGCATGATGCAGGGCAGTAGCTCGCATCTTCAGGCTGAACACCTGCCAGGCCAAACCAGCACTGCGGGCCTGGTGCCGAGCCCCCGCTCTCCAACCCGCTCGGGACGGAGGCGCCCGACGCCCCTCAAAGGCCTCTTGGGCCGAGCGGCACCTGGGCCGTGCATTTGCCGTACCGTGTGGGCGGGCAGGCCCCGGACTACATTTCCCGGCTTGCCGCTGGGCGGAGCGGCCCCGCCCGGCTGTCAGCAGGAGCCGCAGGTTGATCGCGGAGGCTGCAGATGAGCCGAGCCCGCGCGCGGGCGGGGGGGCGGCCGGGGCAGCGCCGTATCGGCGGCCGGCGCACTATGCGAGGCCGGGAGGATGGCGGTGGAAGGTAAGGGCTCCGCGTCCCCAGCTCGCCGTCCCCCTTCGGGGTCCCTCCCCCGTCTCCTCCCCCGGGCGCTCACCTGCGGCGGGGCCGGCCCGGGCCGACCGGGCGCAGGGCGAAGGGGCGGCCCCGGGGCTCCTGCCCCTCTCTGCAGCCCGCCTCGCCTCGCCTCTCCGGCCGGCCCGGCCCGGCCCGGCGCTTGCAGCCCGGCAACTTCCCCTCCGGGCCCGCCGCTGCCGGCGGAGCTCCGCCGCCTCTCTCCGCAGCAGCTCCGGCTCTCGTCGCCTCCCGCCGTGCCCTGAGGCCGTGAGCTCGGAGCCCCGAGGCTGCATGCCCCGCTTCCCTCTCTCCTCGGCCCCCTGAAGCCCAGGGCCGAGCCCTTCTCCTGGCACAGTGCCCTGCCCCGGGGTGCTGCCGGCGAGGTTACCCCTTGGGTACTGGCTCCTGCAGCGTTTTAGGCGTGCGGTCCTGCTCCTTGTGGGGTGTTAAGGGAGGGATGTGGCCGGGTGGTTGGGACATGGCAAATCCCCTCTTGCTGGCTGCTTCTGAACTTCTCTCAGTTTTCCCTAAGGCATTGAGAATTCTTGGCTTCAGGTCCCATCTTGCTTTCTTCTGTGACTGCAGGACAGTTATAGAGGTCTAGAGTGTGAGAAACAGCCACCTGTGCTCCTTCTATGCATAATTTGGGGTATGTCATTCTTTGAGGTGGGGGGAGGAGTTGAACTCAATTTCAAGCAGCCTTCGTTCAGCTCCTGTCTCAGGTGGGCTGAGATCTGTGCTTCCCTCTGAGGCCGTATACCACATCATGACGGAGATGCTGAAGCTGTCTTTTAAGTACTGAAGTGAGCAGCACAAATGAGGGTCAAGCTGAAACTTGGGCCTGCTGAAGGCAGTAACATCCTTGCAAACCAAGCTGCTAAGCAAGCTCCGGTGAAGGTGAACAAAACCACTGTATCTCAATAGATGTCTGTGTTCATTTGAAGTTGTCCATCCTAAGTTTTCGGCCTCTCTTTAAGACATGCAGATTCTTTATGTTCAGAGTGCTTTATTGAATAGCGTATTTTGGTTATAATGATCTATAATGATGGAAAGAAGGTAATGATTTGGAGTAGAAGTGTTTCTCATCCTGTGGCAAAAAACTTAACTATGTGAACTGAGCATGCGTGCCTGATAGTGGGTAAGTAAGTGAAATGGACTGCCATGCACCAGATGGCTCACATGCTAGTAGCAACCCCTATTTCAGTGCACTCTCTAATGTCATCCTTCTTTATTCACTTGAAGTCCTTGTCAGTCTGTTTGCTAGATTTTTTTTTCAGGTCTGAAATAATTCCTGTCGTATCTGCAGTGCCTTCCGTCTCAGGCTCTAAAAGCTTTGTAAATATTAATGAAGAAAAGCTCTGCTAAACCTTTGGGAAGCAGTGCCTCTCCTTCCTCTTGAGACGATTTGGGATTTGTTTCCTCTTTAACCCCTTCTTCCCATTTCCTCTCTCCAAGATGCATCCCTTCTGTGGGCTCTCAGAATATGCCTTCTTGTCTGTATGTGCTGCTTTTCCCTCATTTTGATTTTCATCCCTCAATTATTTTGCCTTTGGACTGCTGTGCAGCTCTGTTCTCCTCACACTAGTGCATCAAGATGACCATTTACTTTTTCAGTGCAGGTGGCCATGTGGCTGTGACTACTTTCTGTGAATGTTTCATACAAATCTACGTTCGTTTCTTATCCCTAGGTTTCTTTTGGGACCATGCGTCTTTGTTGAAGGTGCTTAAAAGCATGCTTTTATCTTAATGCATGCTCCACGGTATCCAGCTCCTGGGTGTGGGCTGTGCTCTTTCCATGAACCATGCCTCTTGGCAGGTAACATGCGGAACTTAGGGAAGCTGAGGTTACTTGTCTCTAATGGCTCCTGTCACTGCAGCGTGTGGATCATGCCCTATCAAAAGTCAAGCTGCTGTAGAATTCTTTGAACTTGAAGAGATTTGTAGAAAAATGCCAGTTTACTGAACTCAAAATGTCTTAGAGTCAGGAAACACAAACTGTTTTGTTTCTTTTTCCAGTTGATTTGTTTGTTTTTGTTGGGGGAGGGGGGGGAAATGTTTTCCTGCTTTGCTGCTTGGGAACTTGAGGGCATAACCTTCTGTGCATCATCTCTAGAAGCTTGGGAATAAGGAAAACCTGAAAACCTGGCTTAAGTAAGGTTGTGTAGCCTTCCTGGTTGGGCTGCCTGGGTCTTCAGGTATTTTTAGTGCCACAAGGCTTTTACACTGCTGGGCCAGCCCACTTCTTGCATGGGCTCACGTCTGGCACACAACTGGCAGAGAAGGTTGGGTCCCTGGGGCACCAGAGAACCATGGGTCCTGGAGCATGGCAGTTCCTGCTGGAGCCAGCATCCGCTGCCTGGCCAGCTCTGCCCCTGCTATTGTTCTGGGGAAAACGCCCATTCCTCAGCTGCGGCCACAAACCCTGGGACAGTTTTTCCCCTTTCATTTCAGAAACGCTCTATGTGGCTGAAATGAAAACACTTTGTGATGCTTAGCTTGTGGAGAATCTTTGAAAGAGTCTGATTTTGTGTTAACAACCTGTTGAAATCTTCCATAAATTTGACTGTTTTCAGTGCTGCCTTAGAATGAACTGCTGGAGTTTGGTTATGGCAACAAATATCTAGCAGTTTACTTAAAGAAAACACATCTTTTACCAGGATAGATTTGCAAATATGAAATAAGAATCTGAAGGATTCTAGAGTTCTTTGGCAGCTACGTGATAAACATACCTGAGCAAAGGTTGAGAGGGATTCAGCCAGAATGGAGTTTGAATGTGGGTCACTGTATTTGTCTCAGAAGAGAGAGCGTGGGCTGGGTGGTCCTTTGGGCTGCAGTGTACTAGTGCTTTGGATGGATGAATGTATCAGTGTCTGCATGGGGAAGGAGCTTGTGCTCCTTAGTATGAGCCCATCTAGATGGGAGCACTGCCAAGGTAAGCCTATTTTTAAACCTAACAGTTTTGACAATGTTCCTTTAAGTGTTTTCTTCCCTCTAGTAAGAATGAAAGAACTAGGTCAGAGCCTGTAGAAAAAGGCTTTTGATCCCTGCGACAGTGTTCTCAGAAATATTATTATTTTTTTTTTTTTTTGCTCTTGTGCAGCAGAGGTAAAGGGGAAGAAAGACATGGTGATTTCCCCCGCAGTGCTTATTGCACAGGAAAGCAAGAGGCTGACAGCACCCACCCAATAATGCATGCCTGCAGGGAATCCCACACAGTTCTTTCCCATCTTCTGCAGCTCTGACCTGTGGTATCTTTGAGGTTCCTGAGCAAAAGAAAAAGTGTTAATTACATTAGGGAATTGTTTCCTAGTAAACATTTAGTGAAGTTTAGACTAATGTCTTTTCTTCTGTGCATAGGCTGTGGGAAGTACAGGTGTTCATTCACTGCTAGTCTCCTCCTGAAAGCTGATGAAAAATTAAGTTCTCTACTGTACTATGGCTCTTCTTGTGCTACTGAGGCTCTGGATCTGCCTACCAAAGAACATTTTCACTAAGAAATGGAGACTTGCTGATATAAAATGACAGACTCTGGCCTTGCCCCCTGGTGATCTTGAAGGAGACTGGAGACTCACAGGACACGGGACAGTTCTGGGGTATGGAGCCAAGGTTAACTGCTGTGGGACTAAAGTTATTTGTAGCCTGTAACCAACTTCTGTCCAAGCAGTCCTGAATTTTAGCAGTTTGACATACCTGGGTGGAAAGCCTCTGGGGCTTAGTCAGCTCCAGCAGATAATCATAGAATGGCCTGGGTTGAAAAGGACCACAATGATCATCCAGTTTCAACCCCCCTGTTATGAGCAGGGTCACCGACCACCAGACCAGGCTGCCCAGAGCCACATCCAGCCTGGCCTTGAATGCTTCCAGGGATGGGGCATCCACAACCTCCTTGGGTAGCCTGTTCCAGAGTGTCACCACCCTCTGAGTAAAAAACTTCCTCCTAATATCTAACCTAAACCTCCTCTGTCTCAGTTTTAAACCATTCCTTCTTGTCCTATCACTATCCACCCTTTTAAACAGCCATTCCCCCTCCTGTTTATACACTTCCTTCAAGTATTGGAAGGCCACGATGAGGTCTCCCCAGAGCCTTCTCTTCTCCAAGATAGATAAACAAGCCCAGTTCCCTCAACCTTTCCTCATAGGAGAGGTGCTCCAGCCCTCTGATCATCTTAGTGGCCCTCCTCTGGATCCGCTCCAAGAGCTCCATGTCCTTCCTGTACTGGGGGCCCCAGGCCTGGACGCAGTACTGCAGATGGGGCCTCACAAGATCCGAGTAGAGGGGGACAATCATCTCCCTCTCTCTGCTGGCCACCCCTTTTTCAATGCAGACCAGAACACAGTGAGCCTTCTGAGTGCTGCTGTGTGTTTCCTCATAGACTTGAGATATGGTAAGCTCATAACTTGTAAAGCCAACTCTGCTAAGAATGTTAAAGCGAGTTCAGGGCCATCAGAAAGACAGCTTTGAAGCAAATTTTAGCGTAGTGACCTCTGGTGCTGTTCTAGGGTGTGCTCCAAAGTACATCAGTCTCAACAAGTATTCAGTTATTCAACATTGCCTTATTCCTAGACCCAGTCTAGGCTCAGATTAGATTTGTACACACCTAAGTTTCCATGGAATCTGATCTAACAGATGGGTTTTCAGCACACTTAATTGCCTGCTGAGCAAAGAAGTCACAGACCCTGTCATTCAAAAATAGTTTGCCTCCATTGCTCTTGTTTTCTGTAGTAGTTTCTAACCATTCCTTATCTTGAGGGACTCAAATGTGGCTTGGAAAGAGCTGCCAGTTGGAGGCAGGGCTGATATGTGTCTCTCCCTCTCCATTTGGATTGCAGGTTGCAACAGAGGAGATGAACAGGACCAGAGGTGTAGCAGAGGAGATTGATAGGACTGGGATACACAGGACAGGCAGGACACCTGAACTTCAGCCTTTGTGCTGTTTCTCAATGTAACTTAGTGACATTAATTGTAACAGTGCATCAGCAGTTATAAGATTCTAGACTGGAACACAGCAGTTCTCTCACCCCCTTTCACCGGGCAGCCCTCCTGTTGGTCTGTGTCATGGTTTTGTAATATCCATACCCTTCTGTCTAGCTCAGCATCAGCACAACTTCAGGAGACAGGGATTCCCTTTGTGCTCTCACCCCAGTATGTGTGCAACTTGTTGGCCAAGTGCCCCCCTGTACTGAACCACTGCTTAGATCTTTCTTGTCTGAGTTCTAGCTTTGAAAAGTCAGCTCCATCACAGTTCATTGTATCTGTCTTAAGACAGAGAGTTAGCAATCCTTTTCCAGAGGAATACTGTAGCAATCTAAAGCCAGAAGTCTGTTTTGGACTGCAAGTTCTCACCTTGAGCAGGTACTCTACTTGGGCGTCGTACAGGGAGAGGCTGCAAGCTGAAGTTCGGGAGGTGCATTCCATTGTGGCAATCAAATAGCCCAAAATTAAGTTGTGGCGACAGAAAATGGCTTTATGCTGAAGTCTCTTTGGGTGTATTTAGACTGAGTGGTAAGTGGGTATGATTGCAAGTTTTGTAGTCATTTTCCTCTACCTGCTTTCAAAACTGAACCTGTATTAGGCAGGAATCAAGATAGTTTAGCCTTGGTGCCTGGCTGTGTTTTCTTTGGATGAGGTTTGATTGTAGTGTAAGAGTGTACCTGAAAACTCAGAAGTGCTTTCAGGTCAACTAATGTAGATACAGGTCCATGAGTGTTAGTTCTTAGCCTTTAATATGTCTTGAAGGCTCCATGGCTTCAGGAGAACATACACTGATATAAATTGGCTGTTTCAATGCAATGGAATCCCAACACAAGGATAAAACTTATTTAGTGGTAGTGATGATGATGTATGAGTGAGGGGAAGAAAAGGTGCTTTGAAAGTTCACTTTCTCTAGAATAGAAAGAAGGAAGGCTAGTGGCAGAAGATGGATGCACATTACTTGAAAGCACTGACAAAACCTGCACTGTAATATCCCATGTTTATTGCTTAAATGAAACTTATCAAATGGAATTTTTCTTGAGTTTTTTTTTCCTCTGAGATGTCCAAGTAAAGTAGGTAAATAAAGGAGGTTGTGTCATGTTGTTCCTCAGTTACCTCAGTGTATGAGGCCAGGGCAAGCTATATAGAGCCTCTGTCTTGGACTTTGCAGGACTGCTTGGTCACAAGGGTTATGGGAGGAGGGCGGAAGTGAAGAGCATTGTAGGTAAGGCACTGTAGCTGGGTGGTGTCAGAATTGCATATTGGTGCAGGTTTTTCAGCAGATAACACCAGAGAGGATTATATCCAAAACATTTTCCAAGGCTTACCAGTGAGTGCGAATGTAACTGTCTAGAGATTGCTTTGAGTTACTGTTTTGTCAATTGGACTTCTGAAGTGATGAAGCTAGCTTGCAGAGGTGTTAGAGGGCTGCTGCTCAGTGCCCTGCACGTTGAGTTTCTAGGTCAGGGATGCTGCCCTGTTCCACCTTTCTGTTCTCTCTTTTTGCTCAAAGGATATCGTCTTTGAGGCAAGGACTCCCCTGTCTGTGAAAAAGAGATCTCAGAGGTTAGTCTGAGCAATCCTGTTGTGAGCTATTTCTCATGAAAGGTGTTGCCTTTGACTGGATACAGGTATTTAGTCTTGAAGATAAACAGCTGAACAACTCATCATTCAATTATTTGCTCAAAGCACGCAGAGAATGTAATTCTGAAATGTGCCAAAGGCGAAGATGGAGAGAAGGGCCAGAAAATTGAGTAATCTCGAAGTCTTCTGTAACCATCTGGTTGTTGTTCATCAAAATAGCAAATAGAAATATGAGGAAGAGCTCAAAACAAACCAAGAAGCATGTTTTTTTTATTTTATTATTATTTTTTTTAATCATTGCATATTGTTCTTCTATTTTGGATACTCTGTGCAGTTTTGCTTGCCACACCCCCAAAAAAGACTGAAAATAGTACATAACGGTGTTCAGCTGGGTAGAGATCTGGTGTGTGCTTTGAGGGAAGAGTCTGATTCCTTAGCCTGAAAGCGAGATGGCCATGAAGAGAATCCTTAGACACTGATGAATTGTTTGGAGAAGGTGAAAAAGGAACTAATTCACAAGGCGGAACAATGAAGGCATTGGATTTTTAAGAATAAAAGTAATTTAAAAAAATATACTTTTCTGTCTAATGCAGTGCCTTGGGTACAGCCTTCAACCTTAGGCCATTCTTAACTTGCCAGGGAAAAATTAAGTCATACATGCTGCTCTTGCAGCATTCCTTTAAGCATACAGAGCTAGACTTTGTCTGATCCTTCCTGAACACTTCAGTGAGAAAGTCTAGTTCATCTTGTGTGCGTTCAGAATAACTTGCCACAGGAGCAGTGAATAACCAAGAGGAGGATTGGTTCAGGGCAGCCCAGAAGGACAGGGAGGAGGTTGTGAGTTGGACGCTGAGCTGCAAGAATCTGAACAGGTGGCAGTAAGATGTATATTAGGAGAAGGAAGCTACATAAAAATTGATAACGCACCATAGCAGGAACTGCCTGCTACATCAAGCCAATGGGTCCGGGGTGCGAATAGAAGTGGGGCCCAGGTTTAAGCTGCAGCTGTAGAAATGGCATCCTGGAAAATGCTGGTTTCCCCATAGCAGGTAGAGATAGAAGCTGCTGTACTGCAGTGCCAAAGTGAACGGAAGATGGTCCAGTCCAGCAAACCTTTGGAGAGCCTGAAGCAGATCTGCCCTAGATATCTTACCCTTACCTGCTCATGGCATGAGCCACTATCTTTCCCTCGTCTCTGCACGGTGGCCTCATTCTCTCTCCAGAGGCATTCTGTGGCAGAAGGGCTACAAAGTGGATGGTAAGGGAGTTGCTGTCACTGACATCATCTGTCCATCAATTAAACTTGGCTTTGAAGAATAGATTCCTGACTCTGGACAGCAAGAATTCCCCCTCATATGTGCTGCTCCTGGGTGAAGCAAGCAGATGCACAGCAGGCCTGAGTGTGTGCTGAAGTCACCTCTGCATTCAGTTACACAACTGAGAATGCTTACAGGGAATATGTGGCTGAATAGGAATAGGGCTTGAGGAAGATATGAGACTGTAGCTTTTCTTTAGTGCAGTCCTATCTAACATGGAACCTTGACAGCTTAACACTCTTGAGTCAAACACTAATATCACTATTTTTCTCCGTTCCCCTGTGCATTTGCTTTCCTCTGCCTTGTTTCTGTGGGTTTGCTGTGATTCTGTTGTGTTTTTCTTCTTGGTGGAGGGGATTTTAGTTGAGTTGATTTGCCTCCCTACAAAGAATCTAGTAAAAGGAAGAAACAGACTTTTCATAATGCTGTTTCAGAAAAGAAAGAAGAATTTTAATGTGTGTAAATAGAAGCTTTCTCCTGGATCTCCCTCTGGCAAAATAATTTCCTGCTTTCATCTAATGGTTTGTTGCTATGTGGACCAGCTGTGGTACTGGAAGGAGTAGGATGCAGTGGTATAGTAAGCAGTAGGAGGTGAGGGATTTTACTGGGGGAAGGAAAGAAGATGTTTCTAGGCTGTTTCACGAAGTGTACAGGGGATGGGGTAACCTTGAAGAACTTAGAGGCAGTTGAGGGCAACCTCTGAATTTCCACGTGTTCAGTAGAAACCAGCTTTCATTCGGTGCAGCAGGGCAAAGGCAGATATATGTGATGCAGGAGTACTGACTTATGTGCATCTGAGCTGGGCTTAATAGGCTGCGTGGGCTTGGTTTGTGGTGGACTGTGACAAGCTAATCTCTGAAGCAGAAATATTCAGAAGGTACTCATCTGGTGACTACGAGACAAATTTTCTCCAGGAACAGTGGAACTACTGAAGACTTGTTTCTCACCCATCTACGGCATTTGTTTTTGATCTACTTCCTCTCCAAGTTCACTATCAAGTCATCAGCAGGCAACAAACAGTGGTATTGACTCTGGAGTTAGCACCAGTCAGCTGATGACAGACAGTTGATGCCTGGTGGATGCTTTTGTTGAATGAATGAAAGTGGTTGTTAATTTGTTTTGCAGTCAGTTATATTCAAAAATATGTTTTTTGTAAGCATGCAGTATGTGTTACTTGCATTCTTTTTTAATTTTTACTCTAAGATCCATTTTGCTCTGGGGTAATTCATTTCACCAGTCCCCTTCTTTGCTAGTGTTATCCTCTTTATACCCTTGTTGGGTTTGAGATAGACCTGTGTTATTCACTGAACTGGGCTGTTTTTCAATGAGCCTCTGTTGCTAGTGTGAATTCAAGAGCAGCTTGCACCAATTGTACATTTATTAAAATAGAATGAGAAAATGCTTCAGAAATAATTTGGCTGCTCAGTCGTTGTCTCTGCTTTTCATCATGCAATCCTGTTGCTGTTACAAAAGGCAGAGCTTGCATTGCTGGGGCTCCAAGGCCTGTCTGGTGTAGTGACACTGTGCAGGCTGCCTCCTGAAGAGCAGGTGGAACAGAAACCTCTTTGTTTAGCAGCATTGCTAAAACTGAAGAATAAGAAATGGAAAGTGGATATTGCCATATAAAAGATGAACAGGTAGTTTCCAGTAGGAAAGTTGTCAAAAATGCAGGAGCATGTGCAGTGTAGTTTGAGAAGGAATGGTGTGTAGTGGCTCTTGGCTTGGTACCATGGGGTAATTCCACAGTTGCAGTTGCTTTACACTTTGTCTGGCTGTCTGCATATGAGCATTGAACCTCCTGGTGCAGCTCATCAGTAGCAGCATTTTGCAAAACTCCCCACAGCCCAGCCTTGGTTTTTTGTGTAGTCTATTTGTAGTTGCTTAATGCTAATTTTTGCTGCTGACCAACAGAAGCAGATAGCTAGGTGCCTGTGTTACTTTAACAAAGTCCTTTGGGACTTCAGCCTTCAAAGAGGTTTCTAGTGAGCCCACATCACCTATACTGAAGTAGAAAAAAGATCCTGAATGACTTGGGCTTCTTGGTTCTGTGTGGGTACTACTGATGTGCTGGCTACTAGATAGGTAGATCAGAGCACCACTAAGGTCTTGAAGGCAGTTTGTCAGTGGGTTGCCTACACTATTTGCTAGATAGCAACGTAAGTAGCAAGCTGGATTCATATGAGAATTTGATTACAGCTTCAGCTGGTCTAAAGTAATGGGCTAATGGAACTGTTCTAGTTTATGTTAGTTGAATGTATGGAGAAGTAATTCCAGTAGGTAAAATGCGGACAGTTTCTAAAACTAGAAGCTGATTGAGAAGGCAGATGAACCTAGCTTCCAGAAATTTGGGAAGAGATGCAGATCCTTCTGGTTTACTTGGTCAATGTGAGCATCAGTCTCTGTCTGGAAATTTGTTTTCTGTGTGAATGTCTCTCTGCAGCTGACCAACCCAGTGGTTTGTGATTGATACCAAGCAAAAACCCTAGGGATGCTTTTTTTTTTCCACAGACAGCATTGAAATTCAACACCTGGAAGTATATAGTGGCCTGACTGGAAGAGCTGACTGCAGAGTGTTGCATGGTTGGAGCTTTTGCTTTTGTTGAAGAACCAAGTGAAAGTGGGAAGGTTAAGTCTAGTGAGAGCTGCTGTCCTGAGGTCTTGCTGGATGTTGTCTTCTGCAAAGACCTGTTCAATCTTTGTGACTCTGATACTTGGACCCCCTATATAGGGCCCTTGCTGTGTTTGACCTGAGTTTGTTTTAGTCCATACAGATGGAACACACTTCTGTCCTTCTCTAAGGGAGTGGCATTTTATAATGGGAATGGTAGGTGGTTTGTATGGACTTACCTCCTAGCATTGCGCATCCAAGCCTGTGGCATGAGTACATAAAAGAGCTTGCATGCTTGCAAATATTTGACATTAGAAAGTTTTCTAAGAATTTAGAGGTTGGATGGATCTCTCCTCTGCCTGCTTTTTGTCTCCAAAGAGAAAAAGCTAGCACATGACTGTGATGCACACAGAACACGGCAGATGAGTAAGAAGATGCTATTTTTACTCAATCACTTTTCAGAATAGAGCAATTGTTATTGCATGTAACTTGAGCTCTTGCCAAATCTGCTTTAATGTAGTCTTAATTGATCTGCTTAAAATTTTAAGCAGCCAGCAGTATTCCCACTGAAACAGGTAGTTCAGACACGTTTGACACAGGAGGCAGTGGAGCATGCAGAGGTAGCGGCTGATGGTAGGTCTGATCATCTAAGCCTGGAGCCCACAGATGGAGGGACTGAGATTTCCCATCTGGCCCTGCAGAAAGCTGGATGTATCAAGGCTGTCTTTTGAAGAGAGCCTTCAGGCTTTCTCAAGATAAGGTTTACGGAGTATCCTCTAGTAAAAGGGAGGGCCTCCCCCCAGATGCCAGTAGCTTGCAGTGGCTCTTGGTGACTTTCGTGTACCATCAGGCGTGCTCAGACAAGCTGTTTCTTGGCCACTTGCCATCTGTGAGGCAGACACGTATGGGAGGAAGGCAGCTAGGGAGGCAGAGCATTTGCAGTGCCCTGCAAGCTCTTTCTTAGAGCTGTGTACACATGCCCTGAGGGACCTGCGTGGGTGCAGAGCTCTGCTCATGTAGCAGCTTCTTTAGGGCAATGAATTTTCTGGCTCTGTTTGCACAGAAGGGGCTTGGGTTTGTGTTCTAGTGTGTGAGAAAACACACTGTGTTGGATTTATTCATTTCCTTTTGTAGTTTTTTTTGGGCAGATGTGGTCATTTTCCCATTTTTGGGTGCCCGGTCTGCTGTTATCTCACAGTTTTTGCTTCTCATAACTTGGCAGATCTAAGCAGTCTGTTCTTCAAAGTTATTGGAAAAGTGGCTATTTTCCTGTAGATTCAGCTCCACCATTGAGCTAGTGCAAGAGCACTTTAAGTACCTTTGTTTTAAATAATAGTCAGTTTTCTAAATGTTATCTGTAGATCTGTGTTGTTGTATGCCAACACCATTCATCATGTGCTTGTTGCTGGGCTGTACAGAACACCCAGCCTTTCTCCTCAACAGTAATAAGTTCCCACCACAGAAAGAGCTTTCAATCCACATGAAGTAACAATTGTTGGGAAATCTGATTAGCTGTTAGGTGGGGTTTTCAGAACAGGGTTAACTGGTGGGCGTAAGGGGAAAGGAGAGCTTCAGTGATTCAAAACTGGATGATGAATTGTATTTCTGAAATATATGGATGAGGTATGGAAGAATATTGGAAGAAGTTCTACTTCAAAATGTGTTGATACTACTGATACAGAGTTAGGCTCATAGTGATATGGAAGTAGGAGTCTCTGTGGACTTTTGTTATCTGGGAGTGCTGAAGTGGGTTTGATCTGTCAAAGGGAAGCGCCGAGACTGTGATGTTATTGTCAAGGCAGTGGCAGGGGGAAGTGACTTGAATATGCAGTAGGTGGGATGACCTAACATTACCCAAGACCAGGAGGAAGACAGGTAAGAGACTGGACAAGTATTTTAGCAAGAAACTCCTCTCTCTGTATTTAAAGAGAATCTTTTATTCAGATGAATGCTGTCAATTCCCAGAAGAGATGAGCTTTACAATTAAGGAGAGTCAGCTGAGATGGGAGAAGTTCAGTTGTGATAAAGTTAGTGAATTGAGATCTCTGTAAGAGCTGCTTGGTTCGGTCCTAGAGAACTTCAAGCCTCATAGCTGTCAGCCCTCCTGTACCTTTGTATAGCCAATCTTGATATTTAGAGCTGGTCTTATCTAGCTGAAATTATATCAGGTGCTAGTTTAAGTAGAAGGCATGTTTTTACTGGCCAAGCCTTGATCTCTTTTCCTGCTTTTAACAAGCCTTGAATGCGCATTTAAAGAGACAAGAGTCCCATCTCTGCTTGTTGTAGAGCTGAATACATGGGATTTCTGCGCAGTAACAGGAAATAACACCATGCAAGCAACTTCCCTTCTTTACTTCTGCGTAGCTGAGAGTTGGATGTTACTCTGGAAAAGGCTCTATTGAGCTGACCGCCTGTCAGTGGCTCATGACAAAGAGATATTAGCTTTGTCAACTGGCCGGAATGATGCTTATTCTCACTTATGTAGTATTTCCTCCTGTTTTGGCCTTCTCCCTGTGCTGAGGATCTGGTGTGCCTTCCTGAAGGAATGTAGCCAGCCTAGGCTTAGAGGTAAGCCAAGGCTGCAATGACGGGAAAGAAAGAAAGAGATGAGCTCTTTCCTTCTCCACCTGGAAAATAAATAAAGAAAAGAAAAGAAAGTTGTCATTTTCTCCCAGCCTAATATCAGTAACTAGGAAAAAAATATTTTCTGAGGCAGCCCATGCTTCTTTTAAACAATCAGCTCTTTTCAATATAAAGGTAATGGGGGTGTATATATTTGCCAGCAGCGTCTCCAATTTATTTTTTCCTCCTGTATCCTGAATGAGCACAATATAAAGCATTGCTGTAACAGCACTAACATTTGTTACTCTTGAAAGAATGATAAGCTAAGAGTCAAACAGCATCTTGCCACCTGATCCGTTTATTTCTTAAGTCATCCAGGCGATGATACCATGTTATCAGAAATCTGGATCATTTGTTCCCTGTAACGTACAGCGAATCGGTGCTGTAACCTAGAAGCCTTTCCTTGTTCATCCCACCTTCCTCCCCAGTGTGTTTCGTCCAGAGCCCACTGGGGAAGGGATGAGCAGTTCACAGAAAGCTTGCTGCTGAAGTGATCTTCTGGCTGGAGTGAAAGCCTGCTGTGCTTTGTGATTTCTCAGCGGTGAGCACTGAAAGGGGGCTGACAGATGGACATTGTGTGTTTGTGGGTGCTGCTGAGGTGTGTTAACATTCCAAAGATGTATGAAAGAGTCCTCCTATTCAGCTGGGCAGGATTCTTTCAGAAGGCAGTTCGGTTATTTTATGGATGCAGTTCCTTACCAATTATCTTCCACATCTAGCTTCTAGCCCCTGCTCAAGCAGGCTGGATTGGAAGGGGGTTCTTCTATAGGGTGGTTAGGATACCCCTCAGTTTTGGCAAAGGAGGAGAACTGTGGTCTGAAATCTGACTGTGAACAGAACTGCTTCTATGTACATTGGGCTGTGGAAAAACCTGTCTCGATGGCTCGTGTCCATCTTTTCCATGGTAATTACTTCTTTCTTTCAAGCAGGCAAATGCGATCTAGAAAAAAATAATGACAGGTGAGTGTGGTCCAGGAGAGAGGGAATTTTTTGGTATCCATAGACACACAGCAATGTAATTGTAAGCCACAAGGAATCCTCTTGAAATCTCCCTGGGGAACTTAACAATTGCTGAAGAGCAGCTGGGCAGGTTCATGATACCTCCCCACAAGGGCTGTGCAGCCAGAGCAAATGAAGCCTGTTAGCTTCACTGCAGAATATAAAAGGAATTTTGCTTTTTTTTTTTTTTTTCCCTGACACAGAAAGAAGTTCTGCAAGGGAAAAATCAAGCAGCTGTTTTTCAAGTTTAGCTGCATTGTAGTCTTGTGGCCACGATAAAAGCAAAATCTGGGAAGGGGTTAGTATGGCGTGTGTCTAGAAATACTAGACTCAAAAGTTAGGAAATGTTTATACTAAGGTTGTTGAGTTTTGAGCGCTCATATTTTGGTATGACTCAGTGGTGTGGCTGGGAAGAGCTGTAGGAAGAAAGGAGTGTCATCTATTCTCCCTCCTCACCAATGAGAGGCAAGGACAGAATGAGGAGACTTGCTTTGGCTTTGCCTTTAGCACTGGATCGAATGAGGGAAGAGAGATTTTCAAGTGAAGGAGCTCTAGCTAGAGTTAGGGAAGAGCATTTGGAGTTGGCTTGGGAAACTGGGCTCTGTAACAGCTCTATGAAGAAACTGCAAATGCCTGGCGTGTTGGAATGAGAGGGAAAGATGTCAGGAATGAACAAATGACAGCTGCCCATCCCTCTTCCTTTCCACGCTTTTAGGTTCCCTTACAGTCACTCACAGTAAGAGTGGAATTTAGTTCCCTTCTGTTTTTACTGTAATTTACTGGTTTTCTATTGGCCAGTGCCAGATTTTTTTTTTTTCTTTTAGAAATAATGGCTGCAATTTGTAATAAAAGGTTGCAGTTCTTTACTGTTTTCTACCACTCGCTGTTGTTAATGAATTACCCTTCATAGAATCATAGAGTCATAGAATTTCTCAGGTTGGAAAAGACCTTAAAGATCATCAAGTCCAACTGCAACCTAACCATACAACCCTCAACTGTTTCCTTGACTTGAAGGTAGGAGATATTTTGATCCTTAACTTACAGATGCAGTTATTGTGGTCCCTGTACAAATCCTTCGCTGTTTACAAATATGTGGCTGTTTTTGAAAAGCCCAAAGAGAAAAGGCAGGTTTTTGACCCTTTGTGTTTTCTTTAATTCTGCGCCAAGGAATTTCTATTATTTAGTTCTATTATTCAGTTAAGACTCTGGAATTTGAGTAATGGATATTCAAAAGGTGCTGTAGTTGAAGGGCCCTTTACCTATTCTGAGGCTGCTGGAGCCTGTTTTCTATGGGAGGCTTTTGGGGCTGTTGGCAGTTGCCAGAGCTGGCATCTCCCATTCCTTCTCCTGCTCTCTACCCTTTGCACCTAAGCCAAGCAAGAGTGAAAGGTCAACTTTTATTTTGGCTTTACATTGGTGTTTTTTGGGGGGGGTTTCTATTTGGTCTATCAAAGATTGCACAACAGTATGTGAGCAAAGCTCTTCTGTGTGCAGGGGAAGTTTGGGCTATTAATTACCAGCTGTGCTAGGAGCAGTGCAAGAACAAAATACAGCAATCTGATGCTTGCATGAGGGAGAAGGTGCCTTAGGATCTATACATCTTAAAATCTCTGCGTGTGCCAAACAAGTTGTTAAGGCTGCTCTCTATGTGAGTGCCGGAACTGTGAAATTTCAGGCAGAAAACAATTAAGCTACCGTGGTAGTTCTAAAACTGCATTTCTATGCAATGGTTTGCACTCATTGGGATTTTTTTCTGTTTCCTCTGGCTGCTTTCCTTATCCTGATGTCGTTAGTCCACACCTCATTATATGCTCCTAGAAAGTGCATCCCTTGTGCTTGTTAGGATGGTGTAGGTGGTGATTTGCAGCAGTACAAAGCACTGAAGGGTAGATAATCAGCTGGGTAAGTCATTACTCTATGCAGAGACCAACTTTCTGACTTGCTGTGCACAGCTTACTTGACCCACATTGTTTGGAACCGTGAACATTGCAGTTAATAGAAAATGTAATAGAAAAACTTCAACTTACTTGCCTAGAAAAGAGGGAAAAGGTATGGCTGAAAGCTAAATACAGGCAATATATTGTCCTACACTAGTAAAAGCTGTAAGTTGACAGTCTCAGACCCTGTAGTGATGCCAGTAGGGTATAGTGTGACACAGAGGCCTGCATAAAATAGGTACTGATAACTGTTTGCAACGTTTGGATTCTTCTTTCCTAAGCAATGTTTTCCTTGTCATATTTTTTTTCCCAGCTATCCATTGCAATCTGAATCCAAATGGTATTGATCACCCTGTCCCCACAGAAGGTATTAATCTGCAACTTGAAGGTGAGGGAGCTGAATCCCCCTCTGCCAAGAACAGCAGTGGTCCAAAAGGACCTGAATCAAAAGAGACGCTCAAGAGGCAACAAGTGGAGCCAGAAATATCTAAGGTAGGTAGGACTGGATCCTTATGTATTTTAATTAGTCTTTAATAATCCATGCATTTTTGAACTCCTAACTGCTTAAAAGGCATTTATCATCCTATTGAAGACATACAAAGGTATGAAAATAAGTACAAGGAAGTATGTGCTACAAAAAGGAGGTATTCCAATTCTGCTGTTTCTTGTTTGAAGTGCAGGTGAATGTGTGCAGTCTGGGCACTTAAGGTATAGGACAATAATTTGTCACATTAGGTATACTGTACTGTTTTAAAGTAACCAAAGAATATTTGAAGGAGGAAAAAAAAAAAAGGGGAAGTGATCCTTTAAAAGCCCTATTGTTTTCTTTGACCTTGCAGGGTCTCAAACCAGGTCTTGTGAGGAAGAGGAAGGAGGGTTTCTGCAGAATAGAATTTTTTTATTTAATTATCTATTTTTTTTATGGTATCTGACACTTTGGAAGTTAGTAGAGCAAGTAAAATATTCACGTATTTGTCTCTCTCTTTTTTTTTTTTAAAGGCTTTTTTTAAGGTTGGGTACAGTAACAATAAAAAAAAAGGGTATTCTCTACTGTCATCAGTACAGTAAGTCTTACAAATCTATATACAATTGTGATGCTTTATTCCAAAAAGTAAGTACAATGTTAAATGTTTTGAGCATTACCCTTAACGATAAAGGCTTGATATGAATTCTACACTATGATATTCATCTAAAATGTCTAGTTATAAATGAGTACACCTTAAACTCATTTCATTCTGTCTTTGCCATTGAACTAGATCCAGGTTGAGCTAGAATAGAACAAAATCTCCCATTGGACTCGATCCTTGTGGGCCCTTCCCAACTCAGGTTATTCATTGTTCTATGAAAATCACTGCTTTTTGTAGTCTGTTTTGTGCCCAGTTATCAAGCAAGCTACTGATCTCTCTTGAGTCCTTAGCAAACATGTTTGTGCTAAATTGACTTGAATCATTTGTATGGTGTAAAGACCGCCAAACTTTGGATGGCCTCTGAGGCGAAGTTCAGCTACAATGCATTTACTGAGCCTTTTGCAGATTAAGGCAAGCTTGACTCTGCCCTGTTTCAACCTCATCAGATGCAAGGCTACCCAGTGTTGAAGACTCAGGTATGTTTAATTTGGAGGAGGTCTTAAAAGCTTGAACATGAACAAGCTTAATGGCACAATAGGGCTTCCAGTTAAGAACAGGCTTGTAGCTGTCATGGAACACAGACAGATTAAGCTCATCTTTGCTTACTAAAGGCTCATTCTAGTGGAAAATCGGAATGAGGTGTATTGGTGATTTAATATAATGGAATCTTTCTCTACTGTGTGAGCTGTATCTGTTGGATTGATGAGTAGAGAACCATTCCCAAGAGTCTGTGCAGGAGGTAGTCAGAGGAAGAGGGGAAGCATGCTGCTCTCAGTGTAGGAAAATCAGCCATTAGCTTCCTACATCTGATTGCAATAGCTTTATGTAGGAAGAGTGGAGCATGCTTCGGATTTACAAAAAAACCCAAAAAACCACAAAAAAAACTGACCAACAAAATAACTCCACCCTGAACTAAACATTCTGCTTGATGGGATAAACCTGGCATAATAGCACCAAGCTAATCAAGTGGGCTGCTTTTTCCACCCTCTTAGTAACTTGGTGGTTTTGCATGGCTGGTATTAATTTAGTGATGTTTCTCATTTGGATTATATCTTGCTGCTTGAGATGGCGTATCTTTTCTGGCTTATTCTCCATACATTTCAATATCATGTTGTTTTATCCTCTAGGATGAGAAGATATAGTTGGGATTGTAACTTGTGTGGCTTTAGGATTCAAAGTAAGCTGTCTTTATGACATTTGATACATGCAGTCATATCTGTACGGTGGGAAGAAAAGAGGGAATAGAGTAAAGTTTGGTAAATAAAACATTTGGACAGATCCATTTGTTTTATTTTTCCTCATTGCACAGTTATTTTTAAAAAAGGTTTCTTTGCAATCTTGTGTGTTCAGATAATACTAACGCATGCGCTGCATCCACAGTAGGGAGACTTACATCGGCACAAAGCAGTGCAACGCATTGAGTGCCCTTTTGGATACCTTATAGAACATCATCTCTGCTTTCAGCTGTCTAATTTATCTTCATTGGGACCAATTCCAGCACTTTAAGCCACTGGCAATTCTAAGGTTTTGCTGTCCAAAGAAACAAACAGAATCTCCTTTCTAATGGAGCATGTCCTTCTCTTCCTGTCCTCGGCTATGGACTTGGGGAACTGCAATAACTCACAGGCTGCAGATGAGTTTTAAGCTCTTTTATGTTGCTACTGTGTTGCAAACAGGGAAGTACAAGTATTTGTTTCTAAACTTGGGACACAGGCAGCAGAAAGTGTAGCATCAGCAAAAGAGCAGTCATTTAGAAGCTCCTAATGAGTATGGAATCTAATTTTCATAGAGTGAGGTGCATTTTAAAAAGGAAAATGGAATAATGATCTGTTTTCCTCAGACTCTGCTAAAGAACCAGCTTGTAACATATAGCAAATATAAGCAAGCCCAAAAAAGTCTATTAGTACATATATCTAAATGATATTCATGATTAATTGATGCTTTATGAGTACGCTTTTTACCTGTGGACAATTTATTTAACTAGAACCTTGTGCATCTAACCTCTTTTGTGTGTGTTTTCTGAGATTCTCTATTTTATTAAGATACTACTTCTGATTCCTTTGTGTGGTTCCTACTTTTTTTTTGTGAGCCCTACTTCAGTCCCAGATGGCTTGCCTCATTGTGTTTACAAAGTGATAACTATATATGATGCTGAAAGTTTTACTACACTTCTCACTACCATATTTCCCTCACTAAAGGCTTTTACAGAGGAATCCTTTCCAAACCAGGTTCAGAATTTCATCTGCAGCACAAAAAGCTCTACCAAAGCTGCCCATGTGCTATACCCATGAAGTGCTGTTCATTGCAAGCATGAGACCCCAGTCTGATCTGTTGCTTGTTAGAATTTATTTATATCATAGAATGGCCTGGGTTGAAAAGGACCACAATGATCATCTAGTTTCAACCCCCCTGCTATGTGCAGGGTTGCCAGCCACCAGACCAGGCTGCCCAGAGCCATATATTATAAGTAAATAATAACTTACAAGTAAACTTCTAATTGATTCGAGGAGTTTTGTTTCTTAAAAAAGATGCTTATATCTGATTTGTCTCATTATGTGGGAGCATCAGTAGCAAATAATAAATGTTTTATAATGGCAGCCACTGCAGTTAGATGTTTGTGTCAGTAATGGCAGATTTTCATCTGAATTAGAGATGAATTAACAGTCCTTTGAAATATTCTTGAAAACTCTGTAAGGAAGCTGGTAAATGAAGAGAGGTGTCTTACTTTGTCTTCTGTTGATGACTCCTGTATTGCCTCCAGCGGAGGATTTTTTTTTATTTTATTTTATTTTATTTTTTTGTTATAGTATATATGGCTCAGTATTTCTTTGGATTGCTTTTGCTTTCTTAAATAGTAATTTTTTTTTTCCTAGTGACACCAAATAGCACTGAAGGGCTGACTACACTCACTAGTAGAAGGAGAGCATTTATTGCTGCCTGCTGGGCTTTGGTCAGGATCAATGTGAGTAAAAGCAGCTCTTTTGGCCTCACAGAATGGCTTTGGTTGAAAGGGACCTTAAAGACCTTCCAGTTCCATCCCCCTGCCATGGGCAGGGTTGCTACACACCAGATTAGGCTGCCCATCTGAACTCACCTTGAATACCTCCAGAGGTGGGGCATCCATGGCTTCTTTGAGCAGCCTGTGCCAGTGTTTCACCATCCTCTGAGTTGAGAAGTTTTTCCCTAATTTCTAATCAATATCTTCCTTCTTTTAGTTTGAAACCACTCTTCTCTTGTCCTGTCACAGCCTTCTGGAGAGCTCAGCACTGCCACAGGAGTGCTTTGGATCTATGTCTGGGAAAGTGTCAGAAGCTATAAGGGTTCTGAGTAATGAAAGTGGTTGGTAGATTCTTCTCAGAAATACAAAAATATTGTATTACTGTCCCCACTCTTCTGAAACTTTCTGGTGGCCATAAGATAAGAGCAAGAACCCGGACTTGGGTTGGCTGAAGCTGACAAATATTGGCCCTGGGCAACCCAGTCTAGTATTAAATGTGGAGGTTGGTGGCCCTACCTGCGTTGGGGGGGGGGTGGTTGGAGCTTGGTGATACTGGAGGTCCCTTCCAACCCAAGCCATTCTATGATTCTCCTGGGAAAGTGAAGATGCAGCCTGATCCTGCTTGGTCTGTACCACTCTTTTGGGTTTTGCTTTAAAATTGTGCAGCTTAGTGGAAGAGTGTCTGAATTGCAAACCCATAATTATATTCCAGCGCAGGTGCAAACCCTGGATGCTGAAATGGTACCTTACTGATAGCAAGTTTGCTTTTCTAGTTGTATTTTGTAGAGAGGTAAGTAACAGATCTAAAGGTACTACACTGAAAACCACTTCCTGATATTGAGTAGGTAGCTTGAGTGTTGTTTTTAATTTTTATTATTTTATTTTTTTTCCTCAGTCTCCTCTCTTTGAAATAGTGAATTATAAGACTAGCAAAAATAGCAGCAGAACCTGAGTGTACAGTACGTCTCAAGTAGTTTTATACTTATTAAAATAATATTAGACAATTGAAATAATTATTCTTCAGGGCAATAAGCCTTTCTAATGTCTTGTTCTGTGGCTATTAGTAATGCACAATGGTTATCATACTTGCTTCACCCTTTATTTTCAGTTGGCTTTTTCTGTCATGTTTTGCAGAATTAGAAGTATCTATGACCTTGTGCTTTCAGGTGCTGAAATTTTTGATGTCTACAAACCTTTCTTTCTCAGCTTATCATTTATGATTCTGACCTGTCTGATGTCTCAGAGGGATGCAGAGAGTTCTACTCCTGTCCCAGGCAGTGAAATGGAAGTGCTGGGTTACTCTGTGCATTTCAGGCAGCTGAGACTGTTTTGTTTGGGTTTTATTCCTCACTAGAGGGAATGAAGTGCTGGAGTAACCTTACCTGCATGGCAAAGTTTAACTGGCTGGTTCAGAATTTTTTCAAAATTGTAACTAGTCAGGAGAAAAAAAAAGAGACACATCTGGCTTTTTGGGATCCTGTAAGTCAGCTTTTTTTAGGAGGACTTTTTTGGAGTCCAAGTATATTTCAGCGTAGAGCATTTTTCCCCACTGCTTTATCTTGCATTCTTGTTATGTGATGATCCTTGCTTTTTTTGCCACATGATTTTTGCATTCAGCGTAAAAGATCTGTCTTCTCTTGTTCATCAGTGCTCTGACCGCATACCTGGGGATTCTGAGATGTCATATACCCTAAGCAGCTGCTTATAAGGAGATCGTATCCGAGTTTGTTTGTTGTGCTCTACCCAGGACTGTGTAAAGAAAAGAGGGACATCTCTAAGGACCATTTTTTCCTTCCCTTCTCAAGACAAGATTGTTCTCCTACTACTTTTCTTTTTCTTCTTTCTCCCCATAGGAGTTCAAAATAACTAGCTCAGGCTAGTACTTAGCTCTTTAGATGGCTCTACGGAGAGCAGATGAAGTTTACTCTAAAGATAAGACTGCTACCGACCTTCTGAACTATTTGATGGGGTCCTTTATAAAATTCATCTTTACGAGTATGCTTTTTGATTCCGTCTGCATTACTGACGCTAGGAAGAGAAATTCCTGTTTTTCAACCCCCTTCTCACTGGACTTTTATTTAAAAAAAAAAAAATCGACAATGAAAACATTTTCAATACTTACATGAGCACAGTGTGGATGTGAAGGAGGGCAAGGTGTTGGCTGTAGGAAATGGTGCAGTGCATGACCCTGCAGTGTGCTAGGGTGGTACAAACCCACTGCAAAATGGGGGCTCCTGTCCCAGGAAGGAGATGTGTGCCTTGTGTAGGTTAGGCAAGAGCAGATGGGCTACAAGAGAGAGGCAGCAGTGGGAGCATAAGAAGGGAAATATAGACTGTTTAGGCTCCTATTGTCCTGTGAAAGCTATCAACGTGAAATTTGTGTTCTTTCCTGTTATGCTAATTCGAAAAGGAGCAGCAATGCAGTATGTATTAGCAAACATAAGCGGTAAAAAGCCATGGCAGCACTCTAGAAATAAGTGAGATGTTCAATACTATAGACAGATGTAGACACAGACTCATTGTTTAAAAGTGCTTCTTTTCAGCAAAAGAGAAATATAGATAAAAAGATGGAGCGGCATTTAGAGGAAAAAGCAATTCCATGCAGCGTGCAGATGCATAATGTACTTACACTGCCTGTTCTACTGCTTGCCCTGTTTTGAAGCTGCTCCAACAATGCCATCCAACACCTCTGCTTTCACTTTGAAGCTACATTCAGGGTTTCAAGGAGATTGCTTCAAAAATAAATCAGTATTTTAATGACACAGATGCTTTGATGGGGAAGAAAAAAATATAGAATTGCCCTTTAAAAAAAATAATAGAATTCTGATTAGAAGGATTACAAAATGTATTATAGAACCAATTTAGCATTTAAAATAGGAAAGCGGTTTAATGCTTCATTGCTGGCACTGTGGGTTCTGCAAATTGTGCATCTCATCTGTGCTGTAACAGTAATTTCATTAATTTGCCACATGTGTTCACTGGACGCTTCTGACAAAACTGATTAGCAGTTGCTGTAGTCCACCTTTCTTTCTACAAGTGAGAATTTCTTCTTTTTACCATTTCAAATGACATAATTGCTTAGCACTGTAAGTAAAACGTGTTACAATCACAAAAGGGGTGTGCAGATGTAATAGCCTTGATAATGTCTGAAGGGCATATCTTGTGTTACCAACCTGTCAAGCTTTCACTCCATGCAGAGGTATGCTAACGAAGGAAGTGATTTCATTAAGAGGCTGGAAAAGGATGGTTGGTCAATGGTCTTCCTTCAGATACCGTGAGTGGAATAGAGCTTGTTGATGATAAGGGCAACTTAAATGAAGTGCCTGTGTGTGAGTGAGGCATCTCAGCTCCTGTTATGTTTACTGCAAATCTAGTCAGCATACTTGAAGAAGCATGGGGAGGTTTAAGCTTGACCTGAAGTAAGCAGAACTCAGCTGAGACTGCCTACACCTTATGGGTTACATTAAGATTAGGCCAAAATGTGCCAGTTCTGTCCTCAACCTTACCCGCCAGCCCATCTATTTGATGTTAAAATGATTATTAAAGTCTAATGGAGGCAAAATGTTATGTTAGGAGACTGTTTCAGAAATTGCTCTTACCTCAAAAATCATACATTGAATACTTAGCCATACTCATGTGCCTAGTCTATTTCATGATCAGTGTGGTCTTCCAGCAAGCAAATGCTGCCTAAGCTGGAAAAAAATCTGTCCTTTGAGTTAAATGAGAAAGATTGGAATGTATGTATCATCTTTTCCACTTCCTTTCTTCTAATTGATCTTTTACTTTAGAATCTTGTTATTCCCTGGAAGCGAAGTTCTTGATCTGTCTCTCAGTTTTTCCAGCTGTAGAAAGATGATAATTAGGATGAGTTAAAACTGTGGTTTCAGAAGAAAGTTGAGCTTTGGAATAAATCTGCTACCAGTGTTTTCTTGTGTATGCATACACGTGTGACATTGATTCTCCAAAAGCTTTGCCATGTGTGCCTGAAATGTGGAAAATATTGAGAAGGCGGGGCTGCAGTGGAATAATAAATGTAGTATGTTGTCTGTGTGTTCCTCTTCTTGTCCATGGGGACAGATTCTCCAGTTGTTTTCTATGGTGGGCGATGGTGAAGGCCTCCACTGGTGCTTTGTCTGCAGTTAAATGAGCAGTTAACCTACGACAGGGCTCTACCATGTTTGGGGCCTGTAGTCACTATAAAAATGCAGACAGTAACAGTGTTGGAGATCAGGGAGTCTTTTTGGGATAGTCTAATTTCACATTTTGCAAACACTAATTCTTTTGGCCATGTCTGAATGTGGATGCCAGTCAGAAGTGTTTCAATTTTATCTCCAGTCCATAGTCAGCTGCAGATTAGCGTGTAGCTGTTGTGCCACTGCAGAATGCGGGAGAACAACTCCCAAATGTTAAAGCAGCCATGTTTGGCGATGCTGTGTATTATCACTTGGGCACACCAAAAGTAAGGAGAGTGCCATATTTAATGAAAGACAGTTCTTCCCTTTCCCCTGCTGATTTTTTTATTTTATTTTATTTATTTATTTTTTTGACCAGTTGCTTGGTAAGTAGCATGGAGTTCATTGCCTGCGGTGCCACAGTGTGAAACCCAGACACTGCTTTCACTTGGGCATGGCTTTACATGCCTTTCTGCCACCTTTGGCTCATCTGGGTCAGGGCTGCTAGTTCTGTTAGGATGCCTTTGTGCTGGCATTAACCATTCAGGGAATTTGCAGGACAGGTCTAAAACCAAGAAGTATATGCAAGTGCAATGGACCTTTAAACAACTTAAGTTTGTGGGGGGAGGGGAGGAAAGGAGGGAGCAATGCAGCAGCATGTTTCTTTGAATTTTGGAAGTGTCAGTGTTACTGTGCAGCTGAAGCTTTTGGCACTCGGAAAAGACAGATGCTGTTGGTGGTTGGAAGCAGGAAGAAGAGAAAGGATTACCTTTTGTTTTTAGGCTATTTACTTATTTACTTGTTTCAACTTCTGAACAATATCTTGTTCTGTTCTGCCAAATCGATCCTGTTTACTGCTACTGTATCATTTCTTCTGATTCATCCACCCATGGGACTGCTTCTGGAGAAGGTCTAGAGTGTTACTGCAGGAGCAATTATCTGGGCAACATGAGCCTATAGAAAGAGTGGTAACTGAGGAGGTACGTGAATTAAAAGGGAATTGCTGGTGTTTAGGTTTGGAGAGGAGCTACAGGAGTGTGACAGCTTAAAGGGAGGAACGGTGGGTATGATAAGTATTCAGGAGATAACAGGTGGAGTCTGTTGGACTGCAGGAGCACTGAGACATCTGATTTTGATTGTATTTCAAAGGGATTCCTTCTAGAGTCAACTCTTCTCAAGGATTATAAAAAAAGACCAGATCTACCTGCATGACAGTGGCATGATTTCAGAGATTACAACAAAGCTGCCACTTGCATTTTGGGCAGTAACTCATTAATTCTCGTGTCAAAAATGTTACCTTCCTTCTCCAAGCATCTCCACAAAGAGTTAACTATGACCTATTAAGAGGGATGCAGTACTCATTCTTGCTTTGCAAACTGTAGCCTGAAAGAGGAGATGCTGATCCTAGCTCCTGCAGTGCAGTGCTACAAGAGTCCACCTATTCCTGATTCTGATTGAATAACCATCAGAATCAGCTCGGGGCTTCCTAGAAGTCCAACTGAGTTTGCAGCAAAAGCTCAGCATGAGTTTTGGGAGATAGCCATGCCCATTTTATACCTCACAGCAGCTAACAGATGTGGTCTTTCAACCCTTGCAACCTTAAGAGCTGTACTAGCAGAAGCAGCAGTGAGTTACTAGGGAGAGAGAGCAAGGCCACCGGTTTGGGTTGTAGCAAGCTGTTATATTGACCGTTTTTCATGAGAAAAACATTGAATAACCTCTAGCTTACCTAGAGGTTAGGCACACAGCGGTCATGATCACCTTCTGAAGTAACGTAACAATTCTTCCATCTCCTTTACCCCCAGCTCCCCTCCTGGAGTTCATAGATACTACTGATAGAGGCAGTTCTCAAAAGGTATACTCGATAGAGCGAATATTTCTAATTTTATCAGTGTCTAGGAATTAATGCTGTGATGATGCTCTTCTAGGGTTAAATGTGTCCTTGACATGTGTATCTAAAAATAGAAAGCCTTCAGTTCTGAGCAAGTAGAGTTACTACACATCTTGAGGCCTTTTCTTCTATCCTTTACATACAGCATCTCATAAGTGGGTATTATGTTCTGCCTATTTTCCTTTTTTCTCTAATGTCTGTAAGTGCATCCATCAACTGCTAATGACTTTTCTGACCTAGACGTGCTCTACATTTTTGCCTTTTTTTCCCTTGCTTTAAACAAAAGCATGACAATAGAGTCTGTATCTAATGGTTTTAGAACTGCTATTAATTCATCTTTCATTCAGGGCTGATTGCTTTCAATCTTAGCAGTACGCTTTAGATTGCCAAGGATTTTCTGAATGCCTTTTCATTAAGAAAAGGTAGATGTGATTGAATTTCAACATGCTTTTTTTTCGTTGCACTGTCTTTTCTGTAAATGCAGCTTGTGTATAAGTAAGATTATTTTAACTAATCATTGTCCCTTGTCTATTTTCTTATGGCAGCTAAGAACTAGAGGAGAGTAGTTCAAAGTGGGAAATCTCAGTGAGAAAGTGCAGTGAGAGAAAGGGGAAGAGGAGGGGGTCTGACTGTTAGAACTGTGCTGCTGCTCCACGAAGCATGTGAGCTGTCTTGTGATCGGCGAGCAGGTGAATGGGTTAAATGGCACAGAAGAGACAAGGCAAGTGAGACAGAAAATGTGAAAAGTACTATACGCCACTAGGAGAAAGCTGAATTCTTTAAAAACTAGATTATCTGGGAGCCTCACGTGGTGCCTTGAAAAACTGTCTGGGTCTGTCAAATTGCTGTCTGTCAGTAGATGGTGCTCTTTATATCAGCTATTTACTCATGCTCCTTGTGCTTGACTGTTTTTGTGTGAAAGCCTGTTAACATTCCTTAACAGTTAATTTCTCAGAATTCTGATGTCAGGGAGATCAGGAAACTTGGAAGCTTTGGCATAACTGACAAAAAGTAAGAAAAATTACCAGATTACTTTGAAACGTCTTCCACCCTTGGATTTTTTTTTTTCAAACTTCTTTTGCTTGAGAACGTGTATTATTTTGAACTTCAACAGATAAAGAAGCTTCCAGCAGAAAAACCTTGAACAAATATTGTGGATTGGAGAATGTGTAGTAAACTAATGCAGTTCTGTGTCTGACCTGTGAGATGCTGCAATAAAGTGCCTTAGAATAAAATACCAAAGCAGATGCCTGAGGGATGGGATGCTGTTCAGAGTGACTTAGACAGGCTTGAGCAGTTGGCCAGGAGAACCTCATGAAGTTCAATGCAGCCATGTGCGAGTTCTTGTACCTGGGTTGTGGTAGCTCCCAATATCAGTACAAGCTGGGGGATGAAAGGGTAATAAAGCATAGCTCTGCCAAAAAGGACCTGGGGCAACTGGTGGCTGGCAAGCTGGACATGAGCCAGCAATGTACCAACCGTATCACAGGCTGCATTAACAGAAGCATGGCTAACAGGTTGAGGGAGGTGATCCTGCACCGCTGCTCTGCTCTGCTGAGGCCTCACCTGGAGTACTGTGTCCAGATGTGGAGTTCTCAGTATGGAACAGACACAGACCTGTTGGAGCATGTCCAGAGGAGGGCCGCAGAAATGATCCAGGGGATGGAACAACTCTCCCACAGGGACAGGCTGAGAGAGCTGGGGCTGTTCAGCCTGGAGAAGAGAAGGCTGCAAGGTGACCTGAGAGTATTTCAGTATCTACAGGGGAGCTACAGGAAAGAAGGGGACAGAGTCTTTAGCAGGATCTATGATGATAGAACAAGGGGAAATAGTTTCAAACTAAGAGGGGAGGTTTAGATTAGCTGGAAGGAAGATTTTTTTTTTTTTTTTTTTACAGTAAAGGTGGTGAGATGTGGGAACAGTTTGCCTGGAGAGGTGGTGTCTCTGTCCCTGGATATATTCAAAGTCATGCTGGACAGGGCTCTTGGTGCCCTGACCTAGCTGCAGATGTCCCTGTTCATTGCACGGGATTTAGATTAGATGACCTTCAATATTCCTTCCAACTTAAATGGTTTTATGTTTTGACAAGTCCTCTGCAGTTCTAAAATTCTCTTTTGCATATCAACTTTGCAATTTTACCTGCTGTTTCTGGATAGATAGGAACTAGCTTGGTTTTAAATGTAATGCTTCTTAGAAAGGACTTACATGAATCAATATGATTGGGAGTTTTACCTGGAGTCATTTACTCATCTGTAGTTGGATGCCTATAAAAAGCTGCATGAAAATGAAGATTACCTTATTAATGTGATTGAAGTATTATTGGACCTGCCTGCATTTTTCATTATTCAGAAAATATGCCAGCTCTGGAGGAAAAAAAAAAAAAAATTAAACATGTTAATTGTGCAAAGAGATCACTTGCTGAAGGCTGCTGTTGAGATGAAAGCCCTGATCCAGGCAGCAGAACAGCATGGCCGACCTGAAGTGAAATTTCAGATGTTGAAAGTTACTGAAGTCTTTATGCAGTGCTCTGTGTATAGAACAGTGGCTACTTAACCAAAGGGTGTATTTTAACTTGTGATGTGAATTTACTCCTGGAATGAATCTTGAATTCCCTGCTGGTCACTGCTTGACAGTGTTGTTCTCCCTACTAACAAAAACCGAATGATTAGCGCGGATTTTTCTGTGTAAACCTAAACTGCAAGCAAATGACCCAAGAACAAGAAGTCAATTGTGTTCTTTTCAGAAATGTAAGTAAAGTATTTTTGGTTCTTATTCAGGGCTTGTTTTTCCAGCATGTTGATTTAGATGTCCCCTCACATATCTCTTTCCAGGAAGGATACATACTGCATGTACTGGACGCATTATTGCAGCTGAATATTCCTCACAATACTGAATTTACTTTCTTGCAGCCCTTCCACCACACTCATGTCCTTTAGACCTAAATTCCTTATCCTGAGGTCAGGCAAATGTAACATTTGCAGCCAGTCATCTTTATCCTGAAAACCTCAGCTCCCTGTTTCTAGGGACATCTTACAGCTGCCTGCCTCAGGGAAACGCTGCTGGTGCATTTGGGGCTAGATTTATGAAGGGTACCTAGAGCTTGGGTACCTGCAATGCTCCTGGGACAATCCCATCCCATGTATAACTTGATCTAGGAGATAAGTTCAGCACAGTAGCCTTATTGCCCTTTGCCTTTCTATTGTTATCCTCTTGTCTCTTCTTGAATCTGATCTGCCAAGTCCTATGTATGTATTTGGAGCTTTATAGCTCCAAATATGTAGACTATTGGGCAGAGACAGCAAGGCTGGCACATTCCTCTGTTTCCTTTTAGGATGAAGAAAAGCCTGTGACCTTTCTTTTGCTGTGGCATTCATTTGCCTGACAGGAAGAAGTGCTTCCTGTAAGGGAGGGGAGCTATCTCCCTTTAGCCTGGGTTGGCCTCTGTGCATGTGGGCCTCGTGCTCTGCATGTTCTTGTTGGCTGACTTGGGCAGCCAGAGGGGCTGGCCTTCATGAATCTGTTTGGATGCTATTTGCTTTCCTAATAAAGGAGATAGAAGGGCATTGTAAAGCTTAAGCTCTTTCTTCTGAATATAGGACTTCTTAGTGATGATAAGAGAAAATAGGAATTCCCTCATTAGGGAACAAATGCTATTTTTTCAAAAGTAATTAGCAAGAAATTAAATTGATGTCAAAAGTGCACTGTATGCTTTGAAAAATAAGTAGTGTATGTGCCTGCTAGATATTTATTTAGGTTGGGAAATCCATTGTGACCTTCAACACAGACATTGCAACACTAGGGCATGAGTCAGATGGCAGGGCTGATCTGCTTCCTATGAACGCTACCTCCTTCCTTTGCTGGGAGTGTCACTGGAAAGCAAGAGGTTGACCTGTCAGCTGAAGCTTGGGGAACTTATACTAACGTATATGTCTGTCCTATAAAGTTGTTCTGCTCAAAATGCATTTGGCTCAAGAGAATGCAGTTAAGAGTCAGCTGGCAAAGATATTCAGAAAACTTTGATTACCGTTGGGGTGTAAAATGCCTTGGCTGCTTCTCTTGCCTTCTCCATATGAATGAGCCTACCCATAAAGACTGAAAGTTGGCATGGTAAGGTTATACTACTTTATACAGTAGAATCCTCTTAATTGGCACATCTGCTGGAAGCAAAGGTGCCAAAAATGTGATTCACTCAGAAGGAGTAAACCTTGTAAGAGAGCAACTAGTCATTATTTAATAGGGATTAAGATCCTCTCAGGATGTTAAATGTTCTCCTTGTACAAATGCGCTGTCACTGAGTTAATGACAGAACTAACCTCACTACCTGTAAATGCTCAAGTAACAATTTGCTTTATAGCTCTTCTCATCCAGAAATGCTTCTCTGTATCTTTAAGATCAAAATTTTCACCTCTGACATACAGTACGTAATAAAAAAAAAAGCACACAGCTACTCCCCAGACGATAGGTTATGGCATGTCAAGTATCGTCTCTGAAAAGTACTCTAATTAAAGATGGAAGGGTCTAGATGCGGTCTGTGCTGCACAGCTTTGCTGTCAGAGTAACTCCAGCAAATCCCAAGAATAAAAAAAAAAAATAATCTTCCAGTAGCCCTGGCTGAAAACACCCCCCAGTGCCAAGCACACTGCTTATGCAAAACTGATGTTCTGCCATAGGTGTGTTTTTATTTATGTCACCAGAAAGCACAAATTCCATGCTGGCGTTATGAGGTAAATGTTTCTGAGATTAGGCCCGCTCTGTATTTGAACAACTTCCTGGTTCAAACATCCTGAATGTTTCACAAGTTTAGAAAAATTTATGCTGTTTTCACTAGATTTACCTTGAAATCTCAGGAAGAAGAGCATACTGCTCTGTGCATTCTTCTTTTTCATGAAATAGACCAATCTGTATTAGAGTAGTATTCCTTAGCAGAGATGTTAATTTTATTAGCCTTAGAAAATACTACCAGTAAGTTACACTTCATTATTTTGAATCGCCACATTTCAGTTCATATCCATGTTAGTATGAATAATGTGAATATGAAACAGGTACGCTTAAAACTCGCAGTCTCACAGTCTTGTCTAACTCTTTTCATTTCATTTTTTTTTAATTCCCCTTGCTAACTATTGGTAGCTGAGCTATTTCTGGAAATAAGTGACTGAGGAACTGCAGTAAATGTATGTGCTCGTGCACGAGCATTCCTGTGATGTGCAGAACAAATGAAAGCTGACCAGTTTCTTTTAACACTTACTGAATTTGCAAGTATAAAGTCAAAACTTTGCTCTTTTCAGATCTTTGTGTTTTACTTTTTTTTTCTCCTGTTTTCTTTATAGTTTTGTAATTAAAGAGCAACGAGGTTCCAGTGTATCACTATTACTGTTGTGCAAATTAAATGCTCCAGGCTGTATTTTAGCTGAATTCTTCTGTACCACCATCTTAAATAATAATAAGATGGAATCTTATTTTAGTCTATCTTAAAATAAGAGAAATTCCAAGGAAATGAATGGAACTACTTAGATGCCTCATATTTATTTTAATGGAATTGCTAACAAGCAGTCTCACTTCAGTTTGATCTTGGATGCAGCTTGCTGAGGTGCCAGGACTGGTTTCCAAAAAGGAAAAAGAAGTGTGAGTGGGGACACCTTTGCAATGATCAGTTTTATAGGTAGATTTTGGGGAATGTTTTTTTCTTATTCAGGCGTGGTGAAAATATTTTTTGACAAATAGTAGATTTCCCCAGAAGTGGAACTGCAATAGTGCTGGCAGTACTTCTGCATTCGGGGTGAACTCTTGGAAAAGGAAGGACTACGTTTCATAGCTGTCTTTAGTTACTCACTAACTCCTGTTCCCTTCCCTACTTTAGCCTGGGTGGGCTTGAAGTTACAGCATTCACCTCTATGGATTGGTCTTCTGTACCTCCTGCCAGGCTGAGCAGAGTATTTGGTGGTGAAGACCCATGCCATAAGTCTCCTACACAGTGGGTGCAGTGTTTAGTCTGACAGACAGGATATAAGATGAGCAGCCTGCAAGCTATGTGCTTTTTCAAGGGTGAGTGCCTCGAATTTGTTTCTTATAGTAGCAGAAAGTTGGGCACAAAAATGAGCGTGTGCTTGTAATAAAGGTCATTAATTACTTGATGATGTTAATACTGGGCTCTTCATTGAAATTATTTGTTTCTTCTTTCACTCATAAAATCATACAGTATCTGGAGTTGGAAGGGACCCATAAGTAGTCCGCTCAAGTAACAGTAGCGAGCAGACTGGAGAAGTTTGAGGAGAAACTTTTGTAATGGTTGGAGGCATGCTCATAGGACACCTGCTGTGTGAGCAGAAATTGTCCCAGTGCTGTGCAGGATCTGGAGTAGGTTTCTGTATGGCAAAGCAGAAGGGCTTAAATTTACTTTAGGAAGCTTACAATCAGTGATGTGAGATAGCCCCTGTAAAACTCTGGGCTTTAACCATAACTATGTGGTTCGAATTGTCTCAGGTAGGAGGAGAAGAGCCAAAGCCACGTCAAAGAAGTATGAAGCAACTGTTGTGTTGTGCGAGATAAAAACCCCCACCTGACACAGCATCTCTTTGTGTCTGTGTTTTCCTCGGTAAATACCTGAAAGCAAGTATTTAATTTTTGGACTGAAAGGGATCTTCTGCATTGAGTGAGATGGCTTGGCAAGCTAAAAATGCCCAGTGTTTTTAGATGAAGTGAATTTTCATGTTACGCTCCTTGATTTGGATTTGGTCATCAAATCCCGAAATGGAATGTTCTCCTGGTCCTATTTGTGTTCTTATTGTAAGCATTGTTGGCCTGTCGCTCCCAGAAGTGTTTCTCAGGATGTTGATATCAGAGCTGATGCTGAGGAGTGCTTTGTCTTCACCTTTCTCATCCTGACATGTCAGCTCTTCTCAGTTTGCTGATAATGCCACTACAATTTATCTCAGTGCCAGCATGTGCCGTCATGAGTCTTGTTTTCAGGGTGCAATATCTCACTGAAAGGGTACTTGTATGGAAAAGGTATCATTTTATTCTTGCTTGTTGTTTTGATACTGTGTTTATCCCAATCAGGATAACTACCCCAGGATATTTTATTTAACAGCACAGTTCATCCTTTCTTGTTGATGATTACACTTGTGACAGTTTTAAGAGGGAGTTAGCTACCTCTAACTTGCTTTTACTTCACAGACTAATCTCATTGTTTTTCCTAATTTGTTTCCTTTTTCTGTTTGTAGTGCACAGAAGCTTGTGGCGCACATACCAGTGGTAATGGATTGAACTGATCAGGGCATTGCTCGAATTCTTGATAAAACCTGTCTCTGTCATCAGGTGATGGTGGTGCACTGATCTGGGGACCTTGAGGCAGATGTTTCTCCTTGTGCCAAGATGGCACAAGAGTGCTTTTCTTTTTAACTCTCCTTTTCCTCCAGGAAGCAAGAAGATAAGAATAGCAAATATTCTCTATAGGAACTTATTCCCTTCACCTGCATCGTTCATGGCTTTCCCACCTGTTTTCAGTCTTTCCCCTAGCTGTTCTTTCAAAGGGAAAGCTTATGAGCCAGCACCCTTTCACCTTGTGCTTGGAGCCTGCAGCTGACCCACTTGGTGTTTTCATTTTTTACTGTGTCCCCACAGTGGCAGAGGACTGTCCCTGTCCCTTCAGGGGCAGTGATATCTCTGCAAGTCTGGTTTACATCTGCCTGAACTTCAGGTGTCTTTGACTAACCCTGAGTAAATGGGGATGTGGTTTTGGACCCTCAGGTACCTGTCTGGGGTTCATGGTTCTGCTGCAGACATTGTCAACTGGCTGTGGAGTTGCTTCTCCTTAAAACAAAGAAAACCACACATAAAACAGCCCTATATATTCTGTGGATTCAGGGGCATCAGGCTGCCCAGGGAAGTGGTGGAGGCACCATCCCTGGAGGTTTTCAAGAAATGGTTGAATGTGGCACTGAGGGTCGTGGTTTAGTGGGTATGGTGTGATAGGTTGATGGTTAGACTTGATGATCTTGGAGGTCTTTTCCAACCTTAATGATTCTACAAATCAGATAGCATCACGGCTCGTCTCTGATCTGTCTGAACACTGGTGGTGGGAAGTAATCCACTCTTGCATACGCTTGTAACCAGCCTTGTCTTCTGTGGGATCCCAAACGTGCACCCTGATGTCAGGCAGCAGAGTGTATCTGGACCATTCTGGGGAAGGGCTGCATGAAGGACGATGTGTGTGTGAGTGATAGGGTGAGATGTGGTCTGGGTGCTGCAGCCGGGGACAAGCTTTTGAGCATCAGGCAGCCTTAACAGATGTGAGTTGGAATGTGTACAGCCCCTTGTCACCATTGTATGTGCTCTTGTCATCACTGTATGACTCCCTTTGCCATGCTCAGATGGTCAGAGATTAGGTCAGCCAGCTGTATTTTGGGTCTTGCTATGTGGATCAAGTACATTTGGCACAGGACTGCAATTGCGAGAGACAAACTTGATACTCAGAGAGTGCCAGGCACCAGCTGACTGCATCTTAAGAAAATATGGGAGACTGGGTGGGACTACCATGTCACTGCACTTCTCATTGATGACATTGATCAGTCATAGGTATGTGCCTTGCACTACAGCTGCTGTGCTCTGTCTACTTTAATCCTTCCTGGGTGATGCTAACAACAGTTTAATTCTAAGTTAAAACAGAAGTTGATATGAAGTAAGCTTTTAAAGTGTCTTTTAAGCTAGAAATATGTTTTAAAAAGAAAAGAAAAATCATTGCAGTTATTTACCATATTGACTTTGATTGCTTTGCCACAGTGACCCAAGTAATCAGTTACATTGCAACTCTCTGAATTCTGATCCAATTAGTTTAAAATATTCATTTTTTTTAATCAGTATGTAAAAAAGATGCATTACAGTATTTTCTATTTGTTATTTTTGAGCAAAAAAAAAAACAAAAACAAAACACCCATATTTTGTTTGTTTGTTTGGCATGACCTTTTCTTCTTTTCTTAGCATTAAAATTCTCAGTAACACAGGCAGGAACCTCGCACAGCAGAGGTTTCAATGCTTTATGGGTTGTCTTCTCATTATTGTTATTTTCTTTGGTTTTTGCTAGAAAAGTGACTACCTGAGAAGACACATTTCTGAATTGAAATGTTCTCCTCCCAAATTCTTCAATATTTTAAGATAATGTATAAAACTACATTCATAACCCTTTATCGTTTCATCTGTTCTTTCCAATACTGAAAACAGCTTTTATGTTAGCTGTTGGTTCTGAATTTTACATAGGCAGTTTGATATTAGCAAAATAATTTGGAATATATGAAAAAGATGCTTATTTTCTTAGATTTAGAAATACGACTCAAGCATCTTAAAAAAAAAAAAACACACCAAAAACAAACACATTATTTTGAAAGTCTTCTTTGGCTTTGCTGCTCCTACTTCTTTGTGTCAGAAACTATGAAGGTGATGCTGTTAGCGTTACTGCCTTAAGAGCCTGAAAGATTGGACAGTAACTTATATAGCTTTTTGGAGCTGCGAAGCTTAAATTCACTGCTGTATATATATTTTATCAAATACAGATAAAAATTCATTTTTCCAATTTTAAAGTATTTCGTCGTTTGCTTGCAGAAGATATTTGTTTTGATTTAACAAATATTTCCTCCTCGGCTCCCTGAGTGATGCGATCCCTTTTCTTTCCTCCCCTTCCCCCTGTTCCCACCCATCAGTGTTTTTTTCTGATGCATTTTGATGTTTTCTGCCCAGCTGACTGTTATTCTGGGGGGTGACAGCTGCCCATCTCGCTCTCTCTGTCCCCAGCTCTAAAAAGATCGCTGCTGCTTTGACTTCTTTGATTTAAACTGTAACTACAGATCAGAGGATGACTTGTATGTTGGAGCAGAATCTGCCTTAATGCTTGGAGTGGTGCCTCTTTTACCAGTCTGTTTAATGGAATTGATTTTTTTATTTTTTATTTTTTTAAGGTATAAGTTGTGAGGTTTGACTTCAGATAAACATGTGTAAGCATGTATCGACTTAGCTGAGATGTCAGGAGCGGCATGTTTTTAAATTGGGTGTTACAAATGGTATTGGGCAGTGTTTTTCCGGCAGACCTGCAGCCTTGTTTGAGTGAAGACCCTGATTCCAGATGCTCTGGATTTTGAAATCCAAGTAGACTTGTAAATGCATAACCAAAAATCGTATTGGTTTGAGAAGCTCTTTAAAACAACTTGGAACATTATCTTTTTAAGAATGGGATTGAAGCCACCGTTACTTAAAAAACAAACAAACAAAAAACCAAACCAACAACCTTTCTTTCTGTTCAAGAGTAAAATACCATAAATAAATACAAATTCTGGCGAATAAATTGATCTTGGATACTTGTCAGCTTTGGTAAACTGCACCAGTAAGGCTGAAGAGGTAAATTGTATGTCATTGCTCTGGAGGAGCAGGGCTTGGCTGCTGATGCTATTTTGAATGCTGAAATACACTCTCTAATAATGCAGTGGCTACAACCTTGATTTATCTATTTATTCTTGAGCTAGGTACTGTATTCTCTGCATTGTGGAGCAAGCAACATAAAATTGTCATGTATTTAATATGCTGATTCATTTCATTTCTCTTGGGAGAAGCATTTTTATGACTTGAGATACACAGAGCAAAAAACTGTGTTGAGGTAATTTGAAAGAGTTTGACACAAAATCTTGAAGTTTTTCCTTGAAATATACAAAGAATACTGAGAACTGTGGTGCCTTTCCTCTTGGCTCAGGTTTTGGCACAGTGTTCTGCAGGATTACGACTATGAAAATACTGCCAGCAAAGGCAGCAAAGGGCAATTTTAGGATACATTTGTTAGGAGAATGAAAGGGAAGGCCAGACCAAGGATTTTTGGGGCTTACTATTTGACTGAGCAGATAAATAGAAATAAAATAAAAACGTAATGTGTGTTCTGGCTGTCTAGGTAGTTTGCATCTAGTTAGTGGCAGGGGAGCCATTTTGTAGGTATGTTTATGATAAGGGTCATTTTCCTTGGTGTACGGGGAATTTTTTAGTGTAAGATCTAGCTTTAGAACAGGGAAGAAACTAACAAATGAGTTCTGTGGGAGGAAAGTCTGTTTTTTAATAACCTTACATCTAGAGCATCTGGTTGGAAAATATTTAGGGTATGATGTTCCAAAAATGATAGCAGCTACAACATAGCTATTGCTTTCAAATACCTACATTCCTCTAACTAAGCAAGTCTACTAATTACAAAATTAAACATAAAGCTTGATTGTACTAATATAAGAATGTCCTTTTTGGAGCGGTTATAAGTTAAGCCAGTTGTGTTTCAGTTATTGCAATTCTGAATGCTGGACGGTGAAGAATTAGCATATATGTTTGTTGGGCAGTGATCTGTACAATGGATGACACAGTAGTTACGCCTTTTGGAACTGTCTTTCATTTCTATAGGCACAGAGGGGAGTGTCAAATTTGTGGTGTAACTGCTGATGAACTCGTTTGTCAAATATTTAACATGATGGTATTTAAAGCTCTTAGGAGAATAGCTACGGAACTGAAAACAGCATCCTCATACTCAAACCAAACTATCACTACTTGTGTGCTTTCAGCTAGGAATAAATAGCTTAAGTCTGTAGCCAACTATATACATTTGCATGCAAATACTTGTATTTTCAGTATTTTTATGATGTACAGGAGAAAGCATTAACAAATTAATTTTTAGGGATTGACAGATTTTCCTCTTGTCTTCAAAAATTTGAGTGCTCAAGAATTATCTTGAAGCAGCAGCTCATATGCACGTGTCTTGATCTTGTTAGGGAATTTCTGTGGAATCAAAGAGATTGCTCCTATTGTATGGCTATTTTTATTTGTATTTTGCTTTGATGTATTTGTGAAGGAAACTCATATGTATGTGCGTAATAAAAGTCAGCTAACAGGTACCATAATATTGGGCCCCTCATTAAAATTCAGTATCCTTTTTGACTCAAACCACAATAATAAGTAGGCTGGGGAAGTTCAAAGAGGAGCCTTTCATCTCCATAGCTGCACAAGGAGCAGTTGCAGGGCACTTGCTCTTTATAATGAGCTTGTCCCTTCTCAAGATCTGTGAGTGTCTGCAGCAGGTTGCTGTATGTGCACGAGGCTAATGATGATCCCAGAAGGATTAGCGGTAAAGCAAGCACTATCCTGCCTTCCGTGCATTGCAAACACATCTGGAATTTTGTTTTGTTTTGTGGATGCAAGTTTGTCAGTCAGACTTCTGCCTTCTGCAGAGTGCCAGCACAAGGTGAAAATCAATTATTTGGAGTGGTTTTATGCTTTAATGTGATACCTTTTAAATGCGGATGGTGTCTATTCTTGTTTGAAATGGGATTCATGTTTCTGATGAGTGCACTTTGGTCTACAGAGAAAAAAAAAAAAGCTAAGCTAAGGGATGTGCATTGTATTATATATTCAACCATGATGTTTCTGCTGTTTATTTATATGAACTTCAAGCCAGGCAATGAAAAGAGAGGGAAAAACTGGACATGAGAAAACGGAGGGATGTTTGATGTCACAATCTTAGCTTCACCTTCGTATTCCCTGCACCTCAGCTGGGATCTTTACATGATGTCGTTCATGGACTTAATAGGACAAGCAAAGCTCTAGCTGAGAACTGCTGATGTCCTTCAGGCTTCTAGTAATGAAGATTTCAAAGCAACTTTGAAAAGGGATGCCTGGCAAAGTATACCTACATAAATGCTTTTTTACCCTGGGCCGCCATCATGTAGGGAATCTACCCTAAGTCATAATGGAGTTTGATTGAGGCGACATTCCCTTTCACCTCAGATTTATGCAGAAAAACTTCTCTGGGACCTTCTATAAGACCCTAGGAACTGGAGGGATAGGTATCCTGCACGCTTAGCAAGAGAATGAAAAGACTTTGAAAACGATCTTATTCTGTAGACTCCATTCTTTGACAAAATCATGAAGTAAATGGGTACACTGGTATTCCCACCAACCTACATTAGCAAACTCTAACACGAGATGTTCCTTGTGGGGAATAATTTGAATAAGATTTTTAAGTCTCCGGGACAGACTGTTGGGGAAAAAATATCTATCTTTAAATGTATTAGCTCTTTAGTTTTGTTTTGCCTGCACTGATAAGAAGCTCGGAACTCCTGTGGTTCTGTTCTTTTACAACTCAGTGTTTCTGTATGTTTAAAAAAAAAAAAAAAAAAAAAAGGCTGAGTTGTTCAGTTAAGTGCAATGTGACGTTATGCACGTGATACTGTAATTGGCTTAATTTATGAGTGTTCTGTGTATAAACTGTTAGCCTGTTTGTCCAGATAATCTACTGCAAAAGTGATTTTACAGAAAAGTATTGCACGGTGGCGGTCTTTTTTTTTTCTCTGTATAAGGAGGTGACTTTTTGAAGCAGAGACCTTGCTGACTTTGTGTAACAGTGATTTTAGGGCAGTTAGATGAAAACTGAAGCAGACAAGCTAGAAACGTTTGTAATCATCATTCTCACTTGGAGTGATGGCAGCTGAAGTGCTCAGTGTGTGCTGGACACCACCACCTCTTCCTGCACTGTGCATATAGTCCCTTTTCCTGTACAGAGCAGCCCTTCAGCTCACTTGCACTGAAGAGTTTTTTGTGAGATTACCTCTAATTGTAGCTGAAGTACACACCTGAGGATACTCCTGGTCTCCTGCCTTGATTTCCAAACTGAGGCACAAACATCTCTCTTGTGCATTTGAAGTCTTTGGAGCCGCAACTATTGTCCTTCATGTGCAGAGTCTCACTCTTACATTGTGACTGGTTCACACTGTTTTCTGATTTAAACGGCCACTGCTGTTAGATGAGATTTCTCAGCTGTAAGTACTGGAGCTTACTTGTTGGTGACCTATGCTGATCTGATTAACCTGTCATGTTTGCATGGGTGAGAGAGCTCAAGCTATCTGGATGCCCTTTGCTTTTGGATTGCTGGAGCTGGGTTAGGTGGGGACAGCTGTTTGCAAAGTAGAGAGATTACTGAGATTGGGGGAATGCAACAACAGTTAAAAAGTAGAGCAGTTCTGTAACATCTCTAACTAGTTTGTAGTACTGTAGTCATAGAATGTCCTGGGTTGAAAAGAGCACATAAGTATCCCCAAGTCCAGCTCTTGGCTCCATGCAGGACCGCTCGAAAATCAGAGCATGCATCTACCTGAGAGTGTTGTCCAAACACCCCTCAAGCTCTGGCAGCTCGGAGCCGTGCCCACTGCCGTGGGCAGCCCGTTCCACGCCCACCGACCTCTGGTGCAGACCCTGTCCCTGACCGCCCTCCCGTGACGCTGCTCCATGCCGTTCCCTCGGGCCCTGTCGCTGTCACACAGAGCAGAGCTCAGCGCTGCCCCTCCGCTCCCTGTGAGGAGCTGCAGCCGCCATCAGGCCTCCCCTCAGCTCCTCTGCTTCGGGCTGAAGGAACTCGGGGTCTTCAGCTGCTCCTCATACGTCTTGCCCTCCAGACCCTTCACCATCTTAGCAGCTCTCTTTAACTTTCCTAATACATAGAAGCGCTTTCTTCTGACTGGCAGCTGTCGTGCTGCCAGTACCACGTGAGCAGGTGGGAGGGGTCTGATGTAGGCTCCAAGGTGCTGCTTCTGTGGGAAGAGAGTGCCTGAACCTAGCCCTCTGCTGGGATCAGTTGTTCAGTGGTGCCAGATTGCCCAGGCTTCCAGCTTTTTGCAGGACTACAGGTATTGTCGCTGAAACAATAAAGGAGGAGTTTGTCCCCTAAGCCAGGACCTGACTTTCAAGCTGACTTCTTTCTGTTAGGACTCTTCTGTTGCTTTATGTAATCTGTACCTTCTGTGACAATGGAAATTGCACGGGTCTGGTGAAGAGCAAAAAGAAGCTCAAGTTGTTATGAGACTATTGGTAAACTCACTGTTATTGCTTTAAAAAAAAAAAAAAAAAAGAAGAAAACAACCAAACAAGAAATGAGTGTGAAGCCTGTATCCTTCTTATGCCAAATATAGTATTGTTTTGAGTAAAATGTCTCTTCAATATGTCTATCTCAGAAGCATTTGTAGATAACAAATGCATTTGGTGCCAGTAATAGAACTCAGTAGTTCCAAGCTGACTTAAAATACATGGCCATAACAAACTCAAGAAAAATGGTCCCTGCCGGGTTGTAATTGAGGTGAGAGCTATAGAGAAACAAAAGGAGTCCCGCTGGAGTTGGGAGAAGCCAGGACTTTTAACATCTTGGCCAGTCCTTGAAGTGATTCTCAGCAACACTTCAATGTCTCTCTGTGAATATAAAGAATGCGTACAAAATTATGAGATTATTGCAATTAAAATAATGGGAAAAGGAAGTACAGAAATTAGACCTTTCATGTTTCAAAAGCCAGTATTAGCCTTTCAAAACACTGCCTTTCAGGCAGTGTTTGCAAAGCATGTGGAAGAGATTGGTCCTGTATGGTCAAAATCCTTCCAGAAAGAATTTAGCCGTTTCTCAAGGAAGACATAGCACAATACATGTTTGTGATGCAAGGAACATAGGTGCACTGCCCACTACTATTTAAAAAACCGTCCACTGTGTGAGATCCCTTCGGTGATCCCTTCATTTAAATAGCTGAGTCTTGCGAATGTGCTGGTGACTGCCAGTAACAGCAGCTCTCATCTAGCATTTATTATTTTAATACTGTGTATGGATACCGGCGTAACATTTCTGAAAATAGTTAGCATATGCATTAAACATCGTTTCTCTTTTTCCTTTTGCATTTCTAGTCCGGGACTGTGAAGCTGACCAAACCTGTGGCACTATGGACCCAGCAGGACGTCTGCAAATGGCTGAAGAAACATTGCCCTAATCAGTATCAAATCTACAGTGAGTCATTCAAACAGCATGACATAACTGGTAAAGTATGCGCTATCAGAAATATTTTACTTAAGATGTCACAAATTGTTTTACTTTGTTGGTAATAGACTATGACTATACACTGAGGGGTTTTTGCTGATCATATGACTCCAGAGTTGCAAGGGCTAGAGCAGGGGGACTATCCACTGATTGGTAAGTGTTTTTTCCTCTCTCTCTAAAATAGAAGTTTCAGATTATTCAAGATTAATATAGTAAGGAAAGAAGTCACTCTTTATGAAGGCAAGGGCCGTTTTCCGTTCATTACAAATCAAAACCCCAAACGTTAAGAAATGTCTCTCGAGGAAAAATGAGAATTTTTTTGTTCATTGAGGAATATTTTTTTAGGTTACGTTTGTATTTCTTGGGCTGGAAAGTGAGATCAACTGATCCTCTCCCTAGGGCTGAATCAGGATTAACGCAGCAAGTTTTTTTCTTACACACATTTGTCTAATTTTGTTCTAGAAAACTGACAACAAAGAATACTTTTTATCTCTTTATTTTAGTGTTTATGGTCCTTAAAATTAATGAAGGAAATATTATTTCTGCTAGTGAAACTAATTTCTGTCCCATAAGTAGCTGGAATACATGTTGTCATTCGCTTTCTTGGGTGTTTTCCTTTATTTGACAAGGAGCTTCTCACTTGTATGAATTTTCTTCGACTAGTCTAAAAAGTATTCATTCTGTTGTGGTTTTTTGTCCAAATAACCATAAGACAGCTAAACCCTCAACACCTGCTGTCTTGTCAGTGAACCATATATTAAAAAGCATCATCATATTTTATTTTCCTATTTGCTTTATAAGTTGATATTGATTTTGTTGATCTTATTGGCTTTTTAACTCCTTTTCAGTTTCCAGTAGCAGTATATTAACTGGCCACTTTGAGCTGACATCGGTTCAGCTGAGTATCTGGACTAATACAAATACACCTGTAACTTGGGAGTTAAATAGCATTTTTACTTATGTCACAGGAATTATTTAGTCTGTAAAAAGTTTCATGTGGAACATTAATTTGTTCTCTGAAGTGGTGGCATACAAAACATGGAATTGACATTCAACCAGTGATTTCAGTTCCACATGCAAATCTCAGTGTAACAATAATATATTGATAACTTTTGCTTGTTCATTGCCTGTTTGTATACGTGTTCTCATGGTGTTTCAAATTTTCCACTGATTCCTTTTGTTATTCTTTCCTTTTTGATAATATATGAGTAATTGCAAACAAGGCAAATCGAACTACTAATCTCCATTCGCTATACACAGCCATGAATACACACGTGCACTAATATGGGAGAGATGGTTTGTGTCAAGTTGGTAAATGTTTAATTTTTGTACATAATCGCTGCACCTATTTCCTCTAAGTCATCATCTGTTTCTCAGTATCTTGAATGTAGTCCTTAGAAATGGAGTCTGCATCTTCGTCCAAGTGTATAGAGCTGATTGCCTCCAGAGAGCTGTCAGAAAATTTTGAAATGAAGCTATTTTTTCTTTTCTCTAGTACTGTTTTACTATTACGTTGTCTGTTTAGAATTAAGGCTTTATGAGATGAAGTTGAAGAAAATGTTTTTCGTTTCAACTAAACGTACACCGATAGCATTGTGGATAGGTGAGAATTCAAACTTTATAGACCTCGATGAAAAGAGAAAATCAAAATCGATCTTGAGAGAGGTGTACAGAGAATATTAGTACGAGTGTTAGAAGTCTGCAGTAAAAAAAAGCACACGAACAAACAAAAAAAGAAAGAAAGAAAAGTAAGTTTTCATGGTCCTTGTGGGTCACTTCCAACTCAGGATGTTCATGATAACAGAAGAAGTGGAATAATGCTTGTACAGATTTTACAAATTATTGTGATAATGAGTGAAATGAAAACACAGGAGTATGCTTCCAGTGCTGTTTATCCTGTGACTCAAATTACTTGAAATCTACCAAAGGGGCAGAACAGTAGATTTTGGGCTCAAAAAAAAGTAAAACATGAAAGAAGCATGAAAACTGCTATGAAGATTAAGCCAAGATAGTGTAACTGTTTCCAGATACGCTTACGTAAAAGTGATGTGATTGTTGAAAATTTCTCAAGAATTATGTTGACTTTACAGTCTTCTTTGATATGGAAAAATACATTAAAAAGGACTTGAAGAAAATGACAAGAAAAGGATATTTGTGATTTTTTTTTTGAAGATAAAATCTAAAGCCTGGTCATAAGCCAGGAAAAAAAAAAAAACTTGGACAAATTTATCTATGCGTTGTCACCTTAACCAATGGTGTTGAAAAACGCAGTATTTTGAGTACTTGGAATGTTAGTTGCTGATTGCGGTTTATTGGGTTGGAGCAAAAATGCAAAACTAAATATCCTTAGTAGAGAATTTATAAGTTTATACAACGCCTGACAAAAAGCAGCTGCAGATGTATAAGAAAAAATGATCTGTTGTTACACCTAGCAAGAAAGAAGTAAACTTATATTAACAGTGGTCTCAATTATGGCCTGGATCAGTGTTCTTTTGTTAGATTTCCAACAAATTAAGGGCAATGGCTGATGCTTTCTAGGGAGGGCAAAGCCCCTTGCACCCCACGTAGGATGGGACTTGCTAGGTGGAGAAGCTTTGTTGAAGAGGACCTGTGGAGGACAGGTAGATAGGAAAGTGAAAGGAGCCATTAGTGTGCCTTGGCAGATAAAAAAAGCCATCAGAATCCTGGACAGTATTAATAAGCACATAGGCAACAGATAAAGGGCAGTGGTTGTGCTTCTTAGATTCTAGTTCTTGGACTCTGAATGTTGTTAAGACATTGACAAAGTGGAACAAGTTCAGGTGGGTACCACCTAGATGCTCGGAGCTGGATCACTTGCAGTGTGAGCAGGGGCTTGAGTGAGCCGGGCTTGTTCACCCTGGAGAAAAGGCAACTTGCCAGGGATAAGATGGGGGACTAGCAGGAGCCCCAGGTGCATAGAAATGTAATCAGAAAGATGGGGCCAAATTCTTCATGGTGGCGGTAGACTTAAGTTGAAGTGAGAGGTTAAAGCTGAATGTATTAAGGAACTTTTGCCTTGTGAGCACAGTTGATATTGGAACAGGTTGTTCACAAGGTTGTGCTGTCTCCGTCCTGGGAGGATTTCAAGCCCCAGCTGGAAAATGCCTTTAGCAATGTGATCTGATCTCATAGCTGACCTGCTTGGAGCAGGGGGCTGGACTGGAAATCTCCCGAGGTGCCTTGCAGCCTGAATTCTCCAGTGAACCTATGATTTGCTAAGCAATACCAAGCACCTCAGAACCAATTAAATGCATTTTGCAGCCAGATAGAGAAGATAAAATACAGAAAGGCCCAGTAAGAAATTGGGATATGTTTTGTAAACACAAAATCCTTGTGATCAGTGAGTTCAGCATCTGGATGACTTATTAAGCAAATAGGTCAGAGGCTATTTATGTTGTATTTGACCCAAAAACAAAACCAAAATAATGTGGAAGACCTACTCTGAGCAAGATCTAAGGGTTCCTGGTAAGAATATAGAAAAATCAGACAATAAAAAGGAGAGAACAAAAATGACAGTGGCCTGTGCAACACAATGGTAATGGTATGAGCTTGTCACGTGAGGGTCTTCAATAGATGACGACTTTTACACCAGTGTGAGGGAGTGTAAAAAGCTGTTCTGACTGTACAGCCCTCTGTACCTACTTTATACCAGTATAATCTGTGGAACAAAACTGAGAGATGGACTGAGCTTTTGGTGTTTGTGTGTGTCTTTGAATTTGCCAGACAGCAAGTTCTAAATGACTAGGGAGTTCTTGAGAGGTGAATTGTTTTTTGGCAGTATTATCCTCTAGCTTTGAAACAAATTATGATTTTTGCAATGTCTCAGAATTAAGAGGAGGAAGACTTGGCTTAGAACAACAAAGGAATAACCATTTTTGGAAAAACGGTTCATTGACAAAGTAATAAACAAGATGTCTAAGGATCTACTTACTGATGTGTGATTTGTTGAAAGGAAGGAAGGAAAGAAACCCTGCCTCACCTCTTATTTTTACACCCTGTTCCCCAGTGTGCTAATGCATGTCTTCAGAGCATGAGGTTTTAATGCTACGATCATTAAACAAACCTCATTCTGTCAAAGTAATACCCAAGAGGTACCTTGGTCCAAGTGAAGAAATTTGATAGGAGGTACTTGAAAGGACTCAAGCCTTTTTAAATTAAACTTTTAAGGAGGAAAGGAACAGGACTCAAGAAAAACCCTTTTTAGTTTTAAAAGAAACCAGAATTTTATGAGTATTCATTAAATACCAAATGGCACCTCAGAAAATGAAGTGTGAGCTGCTACTGAAAACCTACAAATAGCCTCATAATCTGGCTAATTCTATAACCTTTTAATATGCTTGCATCAACTATTTGCCTTATACAACTATATCAACTATATGCCTTATATATTTATGAAATTCCTATAAAAATATTGCTTTAAAGACTGAAACAGTTTTTTTGTTTTTTTTTTCATTTGATAAACATATTTGCAAAATGTTAGGAGTATGTCATAGCAGCTGAAATATGTTATGAGCACATTGGTGAAGGGATGATGTTGTGATTTAGTATACTGTGCTGGAATTTGGCACTATTTCAGGTTATTCTGCTATTGGAGAAGTAGTATTAGAGGATCCTAGGGACCTAAGTTATTCCATCTATATAGAGAAAGGACCTCTCTTTTATTATCACAGTGCTGCCAGATATATTTCCAGGATACACAGGTAAGTTATACTCTGTCTCACACAACTCAATGAGTTCTGTGCTACAAGGCATGCAGTAATGGATGGGTGAGAGGCCTGACATGGTGAACAGGAGGCTTGGGTCTCATTCCCAGCTCAGCTTCACAGCTCAGTGGGTGGGAAGGGTGATGACAAGCAGGTGGTTTTATTCACCATGTGATATCCTCCTGATCATGTTCATCCTCCCCATTCACATTTTAGTGTCTGTACAACAGAGATAACGATGGTGGTGTTTTTAAATAATTGCATTGTGATACATGAATAAAAGATGCTTAGGAGCCAGCTGAGTCTTCCTGTTAACAGTCCTTTTCATTTGAAGCAACTTCTCACTTGCTGTTTCCTCCCTTGAGAAGCGATTCCAACTTTGTTATCCTCTCGTGATGGATAAGTATCACTCTGATTTGAAACATCTCTTGTGCCAGTTGCACAGTGCACCTCACGAGGCCTCATCAAGAAGGAAAACAAGTTCTCTTCAGGTGACCCCAGTGCTTCCCTGTCACTGGTGCTTGACAGCTGGCCCTCCTGAATCTTCCCTCAAATCCTACTGCAGTTTCGGTGTGGAAGGTGACACAAACTGGCACCTTTTCTTAGCTTATTTTATTTCACATTGTTTTATTGTCCCTTATCAACGGCTCATAACCAACCTTCCAGGTTATTATTGGTTGAGGACTGGTTTTATGATCAGATATAGGACTGGTTCCAAGTACAGAAGGTTCTGGGTCAAGGCAGGGTGTTGTAGGAAGTACTTTAACCTCCTTTAAAACATTATTCAAGTTTTGTTTACCATCATTTTCTTTGGTTACAAACCTGTGACAATTTGAACATTCCTTTGCATGCTCAAACATCTCAGAAAGCATCTACTTTATTTACAGAAAAAGAAATTGATTTTGATAGAAACAAACAAAAAAACAACCATAACTGTTTTCAAAGGGAGGGTAATTCCAATAAAAAATGTATTATCTTCCTTGTTTTGCATATGACCATTCTCTTTGGCACAGTAGACTTCTCCTCCCAGTCAGTGTTCATCTGATGTTGGTCAAGGCCAGCTTGGATGGGGCCCTGGGTAACCTTATCTAGTGCCTGATTTAGTGGCTGGCAACCCTGGCCATGGCAGGGAGGTTGGAACTAGATGATCTTTGAGGTCCTTTCCAACCCAAGCAATTCTATGATTCTATAGTTTGTAGAAATAGCTTCCATCACCACCCCACTCTGTGAAACCCTTCCCTTCTCTGTGGTGCAAGGGGTAAGCTAGCCTTGTCCACAGTCCCTTCTGCCACTTTTCCTTGCGCTTTCTGGGAGGTCTTAGCATCACTGTTGGTTGGTGGGCTGTCAGATCAGTCCAGACTGCTTTCATCTGCAGTTTAAAAAGCAAAATTACTGTTTCATGCTGGAAAAAGCTTTTATTCTGCTCTCTGGATAAGGTCAGTCTTCTTTGCAGCATTCTTCATGCAGCTGTGATGCTCGTGCTAGAAAATGTGAGGGACTAAAAAGTTCTCCCTATTTCATACTTGGCTGCTTTCAGACTTTTCACATGTGGAACACATCAAAGAGTGACGACTTTGGGATAAGGCTCCAGTTAGCATAATATGTGGTAGAATGTTTTTTTCTTTTTTTTCTTCTTTTTTTTATTTTTTTCCCCATGGAAAATAGTATCAGAAACATTTTAATATAATCTTGTGTTTATATAGCTTTGTGTGTATTTAATTGAAAGAAGTTGGATAGACCAAATGGTTGGAAAGTGGAAGTATTTTTTTTTTTAATACCTGTTGTTGATAAAAATAACTTCTTTTGTGGAAGATATTGTCTTTCATATCTGAACAGCGAGTCAGGCTTTTCAGTCAGATTATGGCTTGTGAAATATATAAGGAACTCCCAGAAGGCAAAATCATATCGCACCCATGTTGCAACTTGGAATTGTTCAGATAGTGCTCCGATATTAAAATATTTATTTTTTTCCTGAGAAGTTTTCTGTATGAAAAATAATCTGTGGAGTACTATGGCAGAAATAGGAGACTGCTTTTAAACTGACTGCCCTGACAAGGTCTTTGTTGCTAAACCAACTTGCTGCTTGTGCATAAAGGAACCAGGCCCTATTTGTGTGCGCACAGACCAAGTCACTCAGTGATGACGTGGAGCGATCTTTTCTGCTGTACACAAGGTGGTGGGGAGTGTCTAATTCCATTATTTGCTATATAAAGTCACATGTAGAGAAAGTTGTGTTACTCTGCTGTTTTTAATAGGAAAGGGAAGTTGCCACAGGGCAATTGAGGCATTTTTGGCCTTTCTTGTCAATGGCTTATTAATGTTACTACTTCTCTATATACTACACTTGGAATTAATGATTTCCGTTTTCATTCTCCATTATCAGATGTGTGAGCTGCTCTGCAAGTCATTGATGAATGTTTTACACTCTCTTATTTGATGTTTCCTGGAACTGGTTGCTTTGCTTGGGTATGCTCTCTCTACTTGTAACCACCTGGGAAGACCTCTCATGGTTTCAATAAATGACTCCTCTACAGCATACTCAAAACAGAATTGCACTCTAGCTGCCTCTTTTTCTTTTCTCTGCCACTGTATAGGAATTCAGTAAAAGCCATGGTAGCCGCATTTGCTGTAGCTTTTACACCTTCCTGATGTACAACAGAATCCAAAACATTTTTAAAATTGAAAAAATGGTTTTGGTCCTTGAGCCCCAGGTTTGAAATTCTCTAACAGCTCAGCCTTGGATAGGTTATTCTGTACCTTTTGAGTGTGAGTATTTAGGTGACAGGAGAGAAAAGAGTATTGCTCTTCATTTGAAATAGTGCTTACTTGCACTCAGTCCTCAGTACTTAGTCCTCGAGCGCTGTCAGAATTAATGTTTCATAATTGCACACAAAATAATTGGATTATTTCTTCCCCCTAACACCATTTTTTGGCATTTTTTCATTTAATCTTGTTCTGTTTGTTTAGTCAACTTCTGCTAGATTGTACCATCTTTTACCCTTCTCCCTAAAAGATCTATGTTACCCATTCCTTGTGAACTGGATCCACTGTATCCTCTAAGAAAACGCTGATTCACATTAGTATCATTTAAACTTACTTCCAGAACTTCTCACCTTGGTAGCTAGTTTCAAAATCAATTTCTGTTTCATACTCAGAGGGTTGCTAAAAATGTGAATTAGGTAAGATACAGAAAGCTGTATCAAAACCTATTTCAGGAACTCTTGAACCATATTGTAAAGCTTGGTGATATTTCCTGGCTTGCCGATAAGGCTGCACAGCATGTCTGCAAGAACTGAACACTGATTGTGATCCATTGACAGAGCCAAAAAGCTTAGAAGCTACTGATTTATCCTTTGAGTGCTTACCCTATCTATCTTAGGTGACTCAGGAACCCAACTTAAGTGTGATTTAGAAGGCCAAGGGTAAATGAGTAAATTATTGAAGGAATCAATTGAGAGGCAAGGCATGCCTCCAAGCAGATGAATTTAGTGAACTTCGAGAAAGGAGTTATAAAAACAACCCTTTTATACTTGCTGAATTTCGAATTTCCTTTGTCCACTGCTACTTGTTTTGGAGACAAAAAGAAGAAAAAGGCTTCAGCATAATACCCTTGACATGTTCTTGAACGAAGTGTCTTTTATCAACTGTTTGTTTTTTTAGGTGCATCAGGTGAGTATTGACTACTTTATTAATAGTTCTAGCAGTTTGCCAAATAATAAAGCTCTACCCTTTCATTTCATTTCTCGGGAAGTTCTCTTTCTGCAGGTTTTTGCAACCATCGCCAGTTGTTAGTGATTAGGTTATTACTTTACCATGTTCCTTGATCACTAGGCTGTGTGATACTGAAGCTAGGCAGGGAGAAGCACTGTTATTACCTAGAGATCTCCAAGGAACAGCTTGAAGCCTTAGAAAGTAGCATTGTTAACTCTGAGCACACTTCTTTATTTCCATCTTTTATGTCCCTCTTTGCTTAAGACTGATGAAGTACTTCAATATGATGCATAAATACTTGCAGTATTTCACTGAAATGAAGGATGGAGTCCTCAATTTGGAACTGAGCATGTAATATTTAGGCCTTCCTGTGAATTGTGCTGATTCCAAGTATTGTGCCCTGACCAAAGTCTCAGTCAGTGTAATTCTTCAGTGCTTTTTAAAGATTCCTGCTCTATCTGTTGAGTTGGGAACTTCTATTTTCAGCTAGGTTAAACTGCCAGTCGGCGCTTCTGGGTTCTCATTTAGAGTACATTTAGGCTTTCCTGCAGCATCTTGGAAGTTCTGATTCCTGTTTCAGTTTGGAATCAGACCAAAAATGGGAGATACTGGACGATCTTCTTTCAGATTACTTGGGCTATAGCCTGGGAAGGGGTATTTATCTTCTTGCTGTGCAGACATTAAGTCAATTTTATGGCTCTGTTGTAGGTAAGGAAAATTTAGATGGGGAAAACTTCAGTGATTAAGCTGAGGAGTTGTTAGAGGACCTTACAATTCTTCACTTTGAAGAAGTGAATTAATTTGCTGCTTAGTGGGTGTGTGTTTGTGATATCAGTGAGCCGCTAAAGCTGATTCTTTATTTCAGCTTGTTACTTGCCAGCATGTGCTATTCATGATATGGGGATTTAGTTTTAATGTAATCTTATAATTATTTGGCAGTGTTCCCCAGTCTAATAACACAGTTAGCCTCATAATGAAACGCAGAAGGAAGCTCTCCTGAAATCCCAAAGTCTTGGATGTGGTGTCTTCTGGGTTTGCCTTCTCTACTGGGACACAAGCAAGCAAGTACATGCTCAGTCTCACACATTCTGGTCTATCTGTAACTTACAGTATTCCTTCTTTCACTTCAGACTTCAAGCATTATCTAACAGCCAGGAACCTTCAGACAATTATGCTGTGATTCCAGCTTCTCTGCTCTTTTTTCTTTCTTTCTTTTTTTTTTTTTTTTTTAAATGTACATATGTAGCCAATGAATCCTCTCTCGCACCGTATCTCTAACAGATGAATTCTTATCTTAAATTTTGCCCTTAATTGAGTTTCCTATGTTCTTAGCTGCTTTCTGTTTTTGTTTTTTTTTCTCTCTGGACTTCCCTTCAAGATTCTTGTGGAACTGCCAACAAAAGCTGAACTTGCTCTGTGTAGATGTTCTGTGCCCAGAATTCCCCTAGTGTCACTGGGTGAAGGACAATGGACATATGTAGTCTTTAGTACTTTCCAAGTGTATCCAGGTTGATGCTGACAAAGAAGTGGAAATGCACCTCGGGAAAGTGTTTTTTTGCTTTGTTTTGTTTTTCTTAACTCTTTGTTGAGTTTGTCTTTTTGTACAAAACTTGAACAAAAGTTTTAAAACAGCCTGAAGGGACTTGATTCTCGCTATCCCACTGTGCAATGTGGTAGAAATACTTCTTTTTTTCTGTCGTTCAGGAAGGACTACAGTGGTTTATTGATATGTAGTGCAATAATTCTTCCTTCCTCAGGGGGGAGCTTACACACCAGCGAACTGATACCCAATCTCCAGTTTGAGATTCTGCTAGGCTGTATTTTCAGCAACTTTATGGTGCTGTATTGGGAACATGTTGTCCAATCTAAAGCAAAATTACAGCAACAACTATAATTAGCTACAGTAGGCTTTATCCCAACAGAATATCCACATTTGTGCAATCCTGAGTCAATGAGGACTGCACAGTGATCTGTGTAGGACAAGCCAGTCCTTAACTCTCGGTTTTTCATCCCTTCAAATTTGTAGGCCATTGCTTGACGGCTGCTAGTTTTTTCTTGTGTTTCTTTGAAAATGATTGTTTTTGAAAATATCAGCCCAGCCAACTGAGCCTTTTACGGAGAACAAAGAGACAGGAAGAAAAAGTACTCCTGTCTTCCCTACTACCACTGTATTCTAATAAAAGTAAAATCCAAAGTTCTTTTTTTTCTAACAGCTTAAGCGCTGAAAAAGCTGGCCTTTGAGAGTCAAGATTTACCAAAGGAGTAGCTTTCAGTGAAAAAAAAGTGCTGCCCACTGGAAATTTGTTACAGTTAATTGAACAGGTCAGAAAATCTGACCAGGTCTGGTACGGTGTATCTGACACTGAGCTTTATCCTTCTTGTTGTAGAATACACAGAAGAAGGAAGTTGCAAACACCTGGCTCTTTTAGCAGTGACGTAAGGGCCCAGCATTTTCCTCTTGAATTCAATGGAAGGAGCTCTTGGAACAGAAAAAGGACTGGATCCTGCCCAAGCCCTTCCTGCATTCAGGAGCTGATTTTCAGCCCTTTGCCCAGCAGGATCTGCATGCCCTGTAAAGTGGTTGTCTGATTGATTCCTCGGATCTTTGTAGTGACCAACACTTCAACTAAAGCAGCTGTCTGTCCTTCTGTGTGCAGTCGCTAGGACTGCTTGCTTCTGAGGAAGACGAATCCAGTGTGAGCAACTTGAGCCTTTGTATTGATCTTTGTTATTTATGAACAGGAATACTACAGATACAAATGTGAGACTAGGCATGCACAAAAAAAAGCAGGTTCTTAAGCCATTTTGGCCTGCAACATGGACACCTAGATTAATCTATGGACCTTCTTAAGCAGTCATGCCTACAGTGCATCTTTAAAATAAATATATACTGTCATTCCTCCCCCCAAGACTTCATTAACCTTATTTAGCCCAGAAGTAAATATTGGAGGCCAACTTGGTTATACAGCAATAAACTTTAAGTGGTTAACCTCAGAAAAAAACTTGGGATCTCCTGTTCTGATGGCTTATTAGAAATGTTGTGTTCATACTGATCTGAAGAGGCTGAAATGTGTTCTGCTGTGGATTTCAGTCATTTCAGACTACATGTATTTACAGCAGAAGCAGGGTTAAAGGATAACACACAAAAATGGTGTTAGGATGTGAGCTATCCCACAGAAGCCTTGAGAATCTCAGAAGCCTGCAACTCACTGAGCTGTACAGGCCTCACCCTGTTCTCCAACAGCACTGCCTGAAACAGAGCAGTTCCTGCTCACCAAGTTGGTAAGATAAGCCTCCAGCTTCCACAGATTAAAAATGCTTCTTCTTAATCACTGACTGAAAAAAAGAAATGCTCCCCAGAGGGGAATTGGAGGATCTGCTCTGTTTTCTGAAATGCAGAACAATGATACAGTTGAGGAAATGTGTATTTTTTGTCAGTGTGCCATGTATTCATGATAGGCCATCAGTGTAATCCCTGTACCGTCGACTGTTCTGACAGGACACCTGCATCTTACTGTGCTGTGGTTAGAGGAAGATCTTTCACAGAACTGTCTGATACCAAAACCAGGTTTCAGTATTTAAACTTCAGTTACTGTCTTTGCAGGTTCTATTGAGTGCAATGAATTGCAAAATTGAGATGACTTATTTGTTCACAGATCAAAATAGCAAATCCTGGAGTTATTTGTGTTAGCAGTGCCCTGCTGAAACCATCTACTATCTCCCCCCCCCCCCCCCCCCCGCCCCACTGAAGGAGTGTCAGCTAGAGCAGATTGTCCAGGACTGGGTCCAGTTGGGTTTTGAATATCTGCACAGATGATCTATTTAGCTGAGGTTTTTCTCAACTATAACTTTGATGTACATTTTTAGTGTTTATTTTGCATAGACCGTGTATATTCTATCTTGTAGCGCATGCTTTTGACCTAAATCTAACAGCTTAGAACATGAAGATGGATTAGTAGGGTTATTCAAAAAACAGTGCCAAATGTAGAACAATCCCGAATGGCTTATGAGGAAGTGTGTGTTATGTGTTCTAATTTTTTGTTGCTGTTGTTAAGTATAAACAGTGTCTGGAGGTATGCCAGGAATGTGACAATCTGTTAGGAGCATATCACATCTATAAAGTACTGTGATCCAATCCGTTGTCAAGCACTAGTTAAACTATGGTGCTAAAATGCCTGTGTCCATTGGTTTATGAATGTTATATGCATGTAGATAAAGCTTGTCATATACTGGCTTATCAAAAACAAACAAAAGACAGCTTGACTGTGATGAATGTCACCTGTAACCTTTATCCTAAGCTAATCTACTTCTGAATTTGCCATTCACAGATGTGCACAATCCCTTTTTATGTCACATTGAGCCACATTCAAACCCATATCATACTGACTCACTCCAAGTCAGTCTCACAGAGAAAGCTTCTTTCTTTTCAGAAACGATGCTCTAGGATTTTGTTCTTTTTGTTACACTCAACACAAGGAACTACAGACCTGCTAGCCTCTTGCCAATTCTGCCAAAATAATGGAACAGTTAATTTAGGTTTCTGTTGACAAAGAATGGCATTGTATAGTTAATACCAGTCATCTTGATGACCAACCTGTCAAACTAACCTGATACTCTTCTCTTTTCTTTCTTTTTTTCTTTCACATTGGCAAGGTTACAAGCTGAGTAGTTATGGGTCCCCATGTAGAATATAGTATACTTATCCCCTGAATCATACAGTGTAGGATTATGTGACATCTTAATTAAATATTTGCCTTTTAATTTGTACACTGTGTGCTGGAGTCTGACTGGTTTGTGGGCAGATGCCTGTACATGAGGCGATGCTAATGAATGGGGGCATTACTGGTGTCCCACTGGTGCCCCACTGGTCACGCAGCATCACCTGGACTTTGTGTTGGTAGCCTAAGATCATGGTTAGGCGCAGTAGCCAACAATTAGCAGGGCAGGTTGGTGATACAAGTGTGGTGTAAATAATTGAGTATAATGGTCCTGGCAAAATGTGTATAATTGTAGCCAAATATAGTGCAGTATCTGAGAAATCCCTTCGCCCTGCAGGGATACCCTCTCACCCCTTGGAAAGCAGCCTGTCAGAGAAGAAAATGAATTAGGGGTTTTGTAGATAGCTGTGTTACTTGTACACCCAGTACAAAGCTAATGGGACTAATGTAATCTCTGGTTATAGAAGTCATATTGAATAGCAGGGACTGTTGTAATGTACACAGGTCAGGTCGCTTAGGGCTTTACTAGGATACTGTGTCCAGTTGTAGCATTTGAATTCCAAGAACAGCAAAGAAATAGATGGAAGGAGGAGCCCAGCCTTTTCCCAAGCCTGGAAGATGAGCCTTGTGTTGTCACGTTACAGGAGATGAAGCTGCTGAAAGGAAGGCTGATAGGTGACTCGATAACTGGGGACACAGACTTAGCAGGACAACAGCATACGTTCAAAAGCTGAAATTGGAAGCCTGAGTGATTCAGTAATAAGAAAATGAATCCTGTCTTTGCAGGTCATTCAGTAGCAGAGCTGCTTACTAGGAAAAAGGGCAGACACTGACAGAATTGAGTTTTTAAAAGGTGGGCTAGATGGGTGGAAAAATACTTTGTAGGCATGTGTACATGCAGCACCTGGGCTGCATGATGCTGCATGATCACAGCCATCCTTTAGCAGAAACACCTGCAGTCTCTAGATTCCGATGCACTCTACAGCTTCTGTGGTTTTGCTTTTCTGTTTTGTGACAGTCTGGGCTTTCAGAAACAAAGGCCCCTGGGAAGCTCAAATGAGGCTTGAAAGAAACACCCTATGTTGTGTGGGAAACCTATTAGGAAAACTCCAGATGAAATAACCTGCCAGTTACCCAGCTGTATATGTGGTCTAAAAGTGTTTTTCCTTCTTATTCAATCTGTATATCAGACTAAGTCTGGGGTAAAATTTCTGATATAAGGACAAGTTATCTTTGTGTTGCCACGTTGTGCGGCGTGCCACTAGATGTGTCACTTCAGAAAAAATCGTGCTAGGGGTAAGTACCTGTACTTAGGGAATGATGTGGTAAAATCAGTCAGTAATTCATACGTGTTGTGTGCGCTCTCCCAGCAGCTCTCTTAGGGCTTGAATCCATTGTGTTTTCTGTGTTTGACCAGATAGGGTGTTAGACTAGATTGATGTAGTATAGAACAGTTGATATGGAGGTTTAAAATCATCATCTTCTTGTAGAAACTTCTTTTGCCTTCAATTTTGTAAATTTACTAAACGGGATATATGCAAAAATGACATCTCTGAATAGTCTGTTGCACATTTTCTGCGAGTCTAGAGAGATCACAGAATCATAGAATCATCCGAGTTGGAAAGGATCTTTAAAGGTACCTAGTCCCAACTCCCCTGCAATGAACAAGGACACCTACAGCTAGGTCAGGGTGCTCAGAGCACTGTCCAGCCTGACCTTGTGTGTCTCCAAGGGTGGGCATCCATCACCTCTCTGGGCAACCGGTTCCAGTGTCTCACAACTCTTACTGTAGAAAACTTTTTCCCTACCTCCATCTAAATCTTCCATTTTAGTTTGAAATCATTTCCCTTTGTCCTATCACAACAGACCCTGTTAAAGAGTCTGTCCTTTCTTATAGACACTCTTTAGATACTGAAAGGCCACTATCAGATCACCTCGCAGCCTTCTCTTATCCAGACTGAACAACCCCATCTCTCTCAGCCTGTCCTCAAAGGGGAAGTGTTCCATCCCTTGGATCCTTTTTGTGGCCCTCCTCTGGACATGCTCCAGCAGGTCCATGTCTCTTCTGTACTGGATGCAGTACTCCAGGTGAGGCCTCACCAGCCCAGAGCAGAGGGGCAAGATCACCTCCCTCTCCCTGCTGGCCACACATCTTTTGATGCAGCCCAGGATACGGTTGGCTTTTTGGGCTTCAAGGGCACATTGCTGGCTCATGTCCAGCTTGCCATCCACCAGTACCCCCGGGTCCTTTTCAGGAGGGCTGTGCTCTATCCTTTCATACCCCAGTTTGTAATGATAGTGGAGGTTGCCATGACCCAGATGCAAGACCTCACATTTGGCTGTATTGAACCTCACGAGGTTCTTCTGGGCCCACAATAATACATATTCACATACCTGCCATTCTATTTTTAGGTATCACTTCTGTATGCAATTTCCCATATAGATTATTAATACCATAAGTTTTCCATGTTTATTTACACATTCTTTTTAGATCTGGTAAACATTTGTTGCTGAAACTGTATTTGATGCATTTTTACCGGGGCAGATACCAGAACCTACAGCCTGCTCGGAGACTTTGACTTCTGGAGCTGTTACCTGGGAGTTGCTGTAAAAAGCACTGTAGGATAGGTAAATAATTCTTCAGTCGGATGGTGCATTTCTTTACAATTGCAACATCAGAAGTGGTTATCCCACTGTCATAAAACTGATAGTGAAAACAACTGTCTGAAGACAATTTCTTCCAAAGGCATAAAACTTCAACTGTTTTTTTTTTTTTCCAGTTCAGAACTGTATGGACATCAATTGACATATAGCCTTGATCTGATCAATAGAAAGATTTGAACTGTAGTGTTATCTTTGGCCTGCATACGCTACATAAAGCCGTGCCATTGAAATTCCTGATCCATCTCTGTGTTGCTGAGATGGGACCTATCGCTGCAAAATGCAGACATCAAATCTATCTAAAGGAAAGCAGTGGTGGCCTGTGTTCATCCAGTTTTTTTTAGGCAGGAGTATATTTTAGCTGCCTAAATTCCACAGCTTCTATTTTCAGTGCTTGGGGCCTCTTTTGTTTTCAGTAGACTACCTAATCTCAGAGTCAGACATTTTGTAAAAGCTGTTCAAGGATTTAGATTGTAAAGTTAGGGTGTTATCTCTGGTGTTCTTTCAAAAAAAAGTAATTCAAAGGTAGTAGGCTTCCAGAAGATTTTATCTTGATGCTTGAATTTTCTTTAATTAAAATAAAATGGTTACCTACTCCAATTGAAGTTGAAAGAATACTTTCATCATAGAACTAAGCAACTCCGAACAAGACTTTTCTTTGTCTTTCTGCTTGTCTTTTTTTTTTTTTTTTTAAACTATGACAGGGCTGAGCTGATTCTGGATTGTCCAAGTCAAATACCCCTGTACCTGTAATAATCACTTTCAAAATTGTACGTCTGCACTAGTGTAGCATGACACAGCTTTGCATGAACACAGCTCTCTCTAAATATGAAGGATTGCGTGGAGCTTTCATGAGCAGCCTTCCCTCTGGGCTGCAAGGTAGGGAAGGGATGGCATGTAACACTGCAAGGGGGGGATACTTAGCACAGGTGTGCTTGTAAACTGCAGCTTGAGCTTTTGGTGTTGAGCAGCACTGACTCCCAATGCTGAATTCAGTGGATCTGTTTCTGACTGCTTATGCCATTACAGGAACATATGATGGTTCCATTCTACTACAGGGACCAGCGACTGGCAAACAACAAGGCTTTCGTTTTTGCCAGTGGAATTCATAGCCACTGTCTGACAGTAGGGGAAGTCTCTGTAGTCTTCTGTTTCAGATACTGATGAATGTCTGTTCAGGAGACTGCAAATTCTGGCTCGGTTTTTGGTTGGACTGGGACCTTTCATCAGTTTGTGTTCAGATTTTCAGTCCTCCTGTTGAACAATCTTCTTTTTGCTGCCCGAACTCTAGCAGCAGAAATCTTTAGAAGTTCAGGAGGGACGGTTTTTATTCTCCTGTTGTATCTGGCTCCAGAAAGGTGCTACCTGGCTTGGTTGATTCTCTCCTGTAGCCTAAGTTGATGCATGCACAACATCTTGAAATTATTTTTTGAGTTAGTCTGCTGAATGGTTGCAGACTGCAATGCTTAAAAGGTTCTAACATGAAGAAATTCAGGTAGACCTTCATGAAGACAGTATGTTGGCACAAAGGCTTATTTTCAAGTTTTGCTTTCAAATTAGAAACTGTGGGTTTTTTCTTCCTTTCAATAGCAATTTCTTTTAACAGATCGGCAAGTATTTTCTCTGACCTTGTATTGAAATACATTGACGTTCTGGCAAAAACAATTAAGCCTACCAAAAATCAGTCTGAAGCAAAATAACTGATGTGGAAATTTTCAGCCTCAGTGGTTGTGATTCAGCAACACTTGACGATTATGAAAGGTGTCAAGCAGCTATAATCATAGTCATCAGCACCTGTGTTGTATGCATGTACCAAAACATGCATTTGGTCTCCCTTGTTAGGAATGTATGCAGTCCCTAATTGTTATGAGCCTGCATCAGCTACGTTGTACCCTTTTCAACCTAAAAGGAATGTCTGTCTAGAGGGGCTGCTGCTATTCTGCAAATCAAGTGCATACCGTCAGGAAAGCTTTCAATTTCTTATTTCTTTGCTTTATTTAAAAATTAATTTGTTGAACTAGAAGTCCATTATCGTTCCTTCTATAGAAAAATAATTATCAGTAAGTTTAATTTCATATATTTTCTATGCATTATGATCATTTTCAAGGGCTCGCTGAAACCTCAATAAACATGATATTCAAATATAATTTATGCACCTCTTTAAAGCAACAAACCAGCTGTGGTTATGAGTATACTATATCAACATGCATGTAGCCTAGAGAGGAGTGTGGGAACAGGACAATCTTATGTCATGTTTACTTCTAATACCCTCCTGACCTCCAACACTTTGTGGTTTGCTGTCTTCCACAGAGCAGGTTGTCTTTGAGCAGACATTGTATGAACGCGCAGCCAGAATCTCAGTGGTAAATGTGTATGACTGAAAAACAGAGATGAGAGTACTCATGCTACCAAAAAGCTGACATTCTCTGATTCCTAAGCTCTGAACAGTGCAGCTTTAATATTTATTAGACTCTTCTTGTGCTTGGTTTTGTTTTATACCAGGGGTGATGAATGTCTTAAGGTGGGAGTGAGTAATAATGATGTTAAAAACAAATTAAAAAAAAAAAAAAGCACAACAACAAAAACAGATAGAGTAGAAATCTGTGTGCCTCCTGAGTTTGTAGCTTTTGTTGATGCTTAGTTAATGTTTCAGTTGAAAAACAAATTCTCCAGACTATCTGGTGGCACAAATATTTTTATCACCAAAAATGAAACCTAGTCGAGCACAATATAACCCTGTGTGAGTCTGTTTCATCTATCATACGTGATTCAGATTTGTGGCTTTTAAGATACTTCTGTCAACATCGTTGGAAGTCTGCTGTGAAAAACTTGCGGCATATACTTACGTACCCCTACTGCTGTGTACTGCTCTGACCTTCACAGACACCACTTCTTAAGGACGCAGTCTTTTCATTTTCGTGAATGTGATGGATAATGCCTGGCTTTCATTTCCCTGATTGACTGTTCATCTCTACCAGGTGTGCTTCAGGACTAATTCTGTTTGTTTGTTTTACCCCTTTAAGAGAGAGCGCTACTTAGTTGTCAGTAAAGTTAGGTTGTCTGAACATTTACTGTGCGTTCTGGAATGCCAGATGTCAGAATGCAGCTTACAGCATAAGCTGGAAACCTCATCTCTTCTTCAGAGTCATCTTGAAAATTTAAGGCAAAGTAGGATATGGTTCTTCATATCCCATCTGAGTGAATCCTTCAGTAGTGAGCAAATATCTGCATACTCTCTATGTAAGCAAAGTCTAGCTAAACAGCGTTCACTAAATCTTGTGCAGTCTATTGCTGAGTTGCAAAAAATTCTGGGAACTGTTACACCGATATGATCATCCATCTGGCAGAAAAGAAATGCTGCAAACTGCAGTGCCGTTAACACTTTTGTATGGAAAAAAACTCTGATGTGTTGGATCCATTCTATACCTCAATGAATTGTCTATAGTAAAAGAATGGTGCAAACAGTCACAGTCTGAAACATGTGCTTGTACAAATCTGTAATTCTAACTGGTAGTGAGAGACTAAGGGAAGCAGTATCTTTTGATAGTATCTCTCAAAAATATATCAAAATGATTAAGTGGCTTTCCCAAAGAATTTGAGGGCTTGCTAATTCTAGTCTGATTTGGAAAAGAAGAAATGCAGCTTGCTTTGTTTCCAAAATTAATGGCTTTCTCTGAGTGCAGAAAAGTGAAGTTGCCAAATTTGACCTTGGACAAGAATCAGAGCTGGGTTATTGAGCTTCTTTTGTTTTATGTGAGCCAGTGACCAGTCTTGTAATTCTCCTCTGCAGGAGGTTATTGAAAAGTGCTGGTACTGATTTCAACTGCAGTGACCCAACATGGACAACAAATTAGTTTGACTTGACTTTGGATTGTTTTGCACCGCCATGCCTTTTGTCCGTAAACTTTGTATGTCATCTGGTTGTCAAGCCACGCTGGAAGTGGGTTAGCTTAGCAGTGGGTTGGATTTGCCCTCAGCAAAGTAGACATGGATGTCCTTATGCCCTCTTCCAATTCTTGCAAGCTTACTATGTTTTCTAACTAGTTTCTTACAGTTTATACAGCCAGTAAAACAGTATCTGTTTGCAGATTGATGTGTTTTCTCCTTCTCCGGGGACATCCAGACAGGGTTTCATCTATAGTTTTAAATATAGGTGTGTGGTTGTTACCATCCTGTGCAGTTCTTACTTGTGGGAAGATCACATACCTTTGTCTGGATTACTCCCCAGCCATGCCCCAGGCAGCTGTGTTATGGTCGTGTAGTGGCAATGCTTAGAGTAATTGACCACTGGAGAAGGGAGCTTTATGTTTGCCAGCTGCCCAGCAGTAGCTTAACAGAGGTATAAAAGCGGGAGTTAGGACAGGTGCTAAAGAAGGGGACAACCAGGGCTCTCTCTAGCGCCTTTGTAAAATGGAATAGCTGTGGTTAAACTATATTGCATTGACTGTTGGCACTCAGCAGTGTGATGAGATGTGTGATGCTTTACTTCCTGGAATCCAGCTTCAAGTGTCTGCAAAAATGAAGGCAAGCTTAAACTACACTTGTTTTTTTTCTTGTGAAGGAATTCATTGTGTAATTAGCTCATTTAAAAGCACTTACTGTTGTTAACAAATTGGTTTTTATGGAGTTGCAGACCTGTATAGGAGTAGTTTGCTTATATTAAGGGTTGTATGTATATTCGGTTGGAGTAGATGATCTTGGAGGTCCTTTCCAACCTTGATGATTCTATGATTCTATCCAGCGTACCTTGTTGGATGTCCATGTGCTTCTGAAGCTTGCAGTGGTGTCAATAACTTGTTTCCAGATCCAGGTCTGATCACCTGCTGACCTAGATGGAATCTTAGGAATCCTCGAGGATTCCAAGTAAGAACAAGCAGAATTCTGAGCTGTAGATCTCCACTGGAACTGATCACGTTTCCAATTCCTGTGAGTATTTAGGACTACGTAGAAACAGAATTTAATGGGAGGAGAAATAATGTACAAATACTGCCTTTCTGCCCCATCACCGCTGAGCTCAATGTGACAGCTATGCTAGAGAAGATGCAAATTCTCTGTTCCTCTCGTAAAGTGATAATAGAGCTCAGGAAAAATCATACTTATTTGTCTTTCCATCTGTGTGATTTTTCACCACAATCCAAAAATAATAATGAAGGATTTAAAAAAAGCCCCAACATTATCACCCAACTAAAAGAGTTTAGCAGGGGCGCCAGAGATAACTCGAGTGCTTAATTTTTCATTGCTGTATCAATATGAGAAGACAGAAACTTTTTTGGTAGAAAGAAATTTTGCCTCCTTAAGCAAATGCTGTTCAAGTTCTGCACAGCCTTATGACTCTTCAGAAAAATGTTTTAATGTGCACAACTGTCATGTTGGTATACAATTCATTTTTTAAATCAAAAATAATATCAGGACATGTAGTTGCATTTGTTATTTGATGGCTTTATACACCTCTCTTTTTGTTTTGAAATACTACTGCCCTAACATCCAGGCAGGCCTTGTAACAGATGCAGAACAAGGACTATGTGAAAACTTTGTAATAAACAACATACTGAAGTTATAAAATATGAACAAAAGCTTGAATGCCTCAGTTATGACAGGCACTTTGCATGAGTTCACACATAAGGAGGTGAGTGCACGTGAGGCTCTGAAGCGTGCAATATTTTACTTTATCACACAAGTAAAATTTCTTATCTGAGCAAATGCATTTCCCACAAGCTGCTCCTGGGTTTGAAATAAGAGTCTCCTCTTTAATCACTTCATTTTCGTAGAGGCTGTTCCATGTAACTGAGATTATCTGGTACTCCATGTTGAAGTGCAGGTTTCTCTTGCTTTCAGAAAACCCTTGGCTGCATTGCAGAAGTCAGTTAAAGCAAGAAAAGAAACATTTCTGTGTTAAGAGCCTGGTTAGCTGGGTGCTGATCTATTCTTTAGCTCTCTAAAAGCCATTTTCTCCAATCATTCTGAGGCTCCTTAAGACAGACTTGAACTGATACTCCTTTTAGGCAAGTGTTTAGTGAAAGCTTTTGTAAGCTAGGAGTCAGCTAGCAGTTCTAAAATGCTGCAAGTCCTGAGATGCTGCCCTTGTCTGTAAGTGCAAATGTTCTTCTTGTCTGCATGTGTGGAGGAGTAAGTCAGGACCTTTCAAAAATCCTGGCATTGTATTTTTTTCTAACCTCTTCCATCAGCACCTCAAGGTAAACTTTTTGCAATGATCAGTATGGTGCTCTGAAGCCTAATAAAAATACCTATGGTGAATCTCAAAACTTACACTGGGAAGTATCAATAAGTGTGTGTCTTATTAACAGCCTTGTAAATTTCAGGAAACCCAGCTAAAGCAAAATTAAATGAAATTGCTTGTAGTCACTAAAGACTTACTCAAACATCTCTTTCCCATTGTTTTTCCTTGATTCCACAGCTGAAATAACTGTAGCATTTAATAGTTTAGAACAGGTAAGAAATAGCAGAGGAAATCCTTTCCAACTGCTCTTACTTGTGCCAGTGACTCACAAGGAGGAAATAATATTGTCTCACCTCTGAACCTTTGATTTCTGAAAAAACAGCTTATGGTTTGCTGTAGTAGTAGAGCTGATTGGGTTTTACAATGGAACTGGTGGCTCTGTAATATTGCTGTGTTGATGTCCGATGTTTCCACAAGCATCTTCTGGCACTAAGACTAACTGGCGTGGAATGGCTCATACCCATTCTGCTAAGGGCTTTAGCTCTTCATGGTGGCTGTGTTCACACTATTTTGTACTTGTTCCTGAATTGTATCTGGGAATTCTTGGCAAAGTGCTTATTGGCCCAGGCCAGAATTGTCCTAGGAACCCTTGGAGCAATCTGACAATGGAAATGACAGTGCCTGGACAACTGTGGTACTGTTTAACTGACTGGGAAGCACATTCTTGGAGCAAGCCATGCCCTGGTTTTCAGAGTGTGTAGTATTGGGTGAACGGGCTAAAAAAAGCCCTGTTTCACATGCTTAATAGCCCTCACCTTCTGCACCTATAAACTTTCTAGCCATTACACTCCCAGCATAGAAATCCAATGTTTGGATGCTGCCACTGAGGGATACTGTAATTGGTGTTCACTAGTATGTGAACAATTTTGAGTGAGGTTCCAACTATCTTGGTATTTCTTCACCTATCTCCACAGTTCGCATGTTTCAATTCAATATATCAATACACAAATTATGTAAGATTCTTGTTTTTGCTTGCTGTGAATTTTGACCTTGCTATTGCTATTGAAATTCAGGCAGCTGGGTTTTTAGTGCTACTCTATAGAGAGTCACTGAGGCTGGAAGGCAGCTCTGGAGGTCATCAGGCCTGCTGAAAAGGACCTAGAGGTACTGCTGGATGGCAGGCTGGACATGAGCCAGCAATATGCCCTCACAGCTCAGAAAGCCAACCATATTTTGGGCTGCATAAACAGAACAGTGGCCAGAAGGGCAAGGGAGGTGATCCTGCCCCTTTGCTTTGCTCTGGTGAAACCTCACCTGGAATACTGCATTCAGACGTGGAGTCCTCTGTACAGGAGTGATGTAGACCTGTTGGAGCGCATCCAGAGGAGGGACAGAAAAATGATTCAAGGAATGGGACACCTCCCCTATAAGGGCAGGCTGAGAACTGGGGCTGTTTGATCTGGAGAAGAGAAGGAGTTGGACTACAAGACCTATAAAAGTGCCTTTGAACTCAAATGATTCTATAGTTCTGTGATCTTGCTCAGCCCCCTGCTCAATGCAGGGACAGCCAGAGCAAGTTCCCGGGTCTGCACCCCATCAGGTCTGCAGCCTCTCTTGACACCTGTACCAGTGCTTAACCACACTCAAGATAAACGAGTTTCTTCTTATATTTAAGTGGAGCTTCCTGTGGTTGGGTTTGTGCTTTGTATCCCCTTCATTAGACATTTACACACATTGAAAAGCCCCAACTGCTGAGCCTATAGGCTGAACAGTCCCAGCTATCTCAGCCTCTCTACATGTGGCAGATATTCCAGTTCATACTTGCCTCCGTGGCTCTTTGCTGGACTTGCTGCAGAATGCCCATGTCTCTCATGTACTGGGAAGCCCAGCACTGGATGCAGCACCCAGATGTATCTCATCAGGGCTGAGCAGAAGTGAAGGATCTCTTTTCTTCGTATGCTGGCAATGTTCATCCTTAATGCAGCCCAGTATAACGCTAGCTCCTTCACTGCAAGGGCACACTGCTGGCTAAAGACCTCAGGTTCTTTTCTTGTTAGTTTAATAACAAAAATGTTTCCTACAGCACTGTAAATGGACCTTATGTGATCTCCTCCTTATCGTTTAAGTAGCACCTGGCTGCTGAGAGCAAAATACAACATCTTGAGGATAAGAATCAGAGTGTCTATGGCTCACTGTATGTTGCAGACAGAATCTTGGCCTGCCCATCTTCAGAGGTCATCAGAAAATTACTTGGGAGCAAACTGGAAATAACTTGAATTAGATCACCTTCTCATGCAACTGTGCTGAAGGATTTGTAGCTGATACTTCAGTCTATAGACACCTGCAATCCTACTTAACTGTCCGGCTCATTTACTTTAGGGGTATTGGCAAAATTTCACCCTGTCAGTGCTCACGTGGCTAATCCATGGTACATGGCATATTTCTTGACCAGGGATGCTTTGCAATATGAGAAAGCTGTGGAAAATAATTTGTTACAGCAGGAAGAAAATGGAAAAACACTAGTGAGAAAAAGGGAACATAAAGTGTTTCATGAAGAAGACTCAAAGGAGAACATTACAGAGAAAATAAAAGTGAATTGAGCAAGGAGTATTTACAGATATGAGCATGTGGTTTAGCGTTTTAATTATACACTGAAAGATTAAGTAAATAATTTCCTAGTATCTGTTTTTGCTTTTTTAGGTGCCTATTGCTGCTGTTCAAAGCTTGCTGTATGAATATTGTTACTTGCTAGAGTTTCATGTGCAAGTGTCTTCAACCAAGGAAATAGTATTGAGCCTTAATGTTCATTTATCACGTAGAAACAAGAAATTGTATTTCATGCAGAACCAAAACTAGTTTTGAAGCTTACCCTGAAATGATTTGGCTTTTATACTGAAGACTAAATGCGAGCAAATGAGTGGAGATGAAGATAAACAAACAACTTTGTACTTGATTAAGGGTTAAATTTGTGATTCAGTATTAGTTCTCAGAAAACAGTTATGGTTTTGGAAACTTTTGCTGGGCTGAAAATGTTGTATTTCTTTCTTTTGTTCTCTCTGGAAAAAAGCTTTTTTGTTTTTGTGTCCAAGTTCTGATATAGAATAGAATCACTGGAGTTGAAAGGGACTCTTAAAGGTCATCTAGTCCAACGCTCCTGCAAAATGAACAGGGACACCTACAGCTAGAGCAGGTTGCTCAGAGCCCTCTCCAGCCTGACCTTGAATGTCTCTATGGGTCAAAATATGAGGGGATGCATCCCAGTTGAACCTGCCAGAATAGTCATTCTTTGTATCAGGACAGTGCCTGGCCAGAGATTTAACAAAATGCAGATTCTGTAAGTAAAGCCACTGTGTTCAAACTGTGTGTTGTCAGTTCCTTTGGTCTGCTTAGGTAGCTACTCTTCAGTATTACCACTGGAAATTTCTGTGATTATAGTTTCCAATTTTATTCCTCTGTATCAATTGTTATTTGTAAATTATTCATATGGACTATAATACATTCACTAGTCACAGCTGTTGCTTTTCCTCTAATCTGATTTTGTTGATTAGAGGTTTTTTTTTTAACTCAGTGCCTCTTTAGTCTTAAAGGTAGATCATGCCATGTGGTCAAATGTTTCCTCTCCTTATACTCCTTTATTAAAAACAAGGTGTAACTGAAAATTCATACATAATGCAGTGCTTAAATGTTTGCTGATCTGAAGCAATGAAAGCTGTTTTTGAAAGAGACGAATTTTATTTATGGTGGAAAGAAAACTCAAGGAAGTATTCAGAAAGGCAATATAACATAAAGCCAAAGTGAATTTCTTGAGTTCTGGGGGTTGGCTAGTACTTGTTTGGTTTACATATAGATTTTTCTTTCTCTTTCTTACTATTTCCCACACTTATTTCTGAGGCCTGTTGGAGTGCTGCATTTCATGCAGAGATAAAGAGCCCCCTAGTACCACAACCGTCCTTCTGTAGTGACTGCAGTAATCTAAACTCCTCTGAACTGCCTCTTCTAAAGCCTTAAATTGATGGCTGAAATGAGTCCAGATTCACCCATATCGCTGCTAGTTTTCTCTGATTGTACACGATCTTCATTATAGAAATCTAATGTCTATTTTCACATTTTAATTAGCTTATGTTTACCTAGCAGCACTTGGTTCTTCTTTTGCCCCATTGTACCGGATTTGTACCGACAAATTGCCTTGAGGATGGGAGAATTATTCTGCCATTTTAAAATCATTACTGAGGTTCCTCTCACAAGCAGCTCTAGGTATTGCTGTAATCACTGGAAGCCGTCCATTGGCCTTAGACTCGGCTGAAACTCAAACAGACCAACAGCATTTGTGCTAATTGTCCCCTAAATGACAGGTTTTTGGAGGCTGGGTGCATTTTTGGGAAGTGGTGCTACATTCTTGCTTTGCTCCGAAGCTCATTTCCAGATATCTGCCACAGAGTCCCAGCTAGGTACGCACAGACCCAGCTGCGGCCTTTGGCATCGCAGGGCCTACGTGCGATGCTCCAGCAGAAGCATGTCTGGCTTCTTCCTCAGCCTGAGGGATTTCAAATCCTGCCCCCAGTCCTGTGGCCTGCCTGGGCCTCCTGTAATTTTACTGGGGGGTGGAGAAGGGAGTGTGTGCAGCCACATGGACATTCCCCAAGGACTGGAACTCTGGCCTTCAGGGCCTGGCCTTGGAAATGGGCTGGGAGCAAGCTGTGAAACCCAGCAGCTGACAGATGTTGTGTCCTCCTGTCTGACGTACAGCATCCCAAATGCACTGCCGGCAAGGCCACCTTTCCTCAGGGTCCTGGGAACTCTGTCATGGAGTAGCATGTTGATATGTCATAGGGCCCAGTTGTTTACAGATTAAATACAACAAGTGGCTTAGGTATTATTTCTGATCCAAAATGTCTGTGGTCCCTTAGTCTTCTGTAGGTCAAGTACTAAGCAGGAGGAATAGACAAGCAGAATAAAATCCTTATGTCCTGATTCACCTCACAGCTACAGTAATAGAAGCTGGAAGAAATGCAAAGGAGCTCTGCAAAGTTTATCATGCCACCAAACCAGCAATGCAGTAAGAGATTAGTATCTGTCTCTGTAAGACTGTGTACATAATGGAGTGGAGGCAACAGTTACACTAGGAAAATTATTGTCCCGTAGGTTATAAAATGGTTAGCATAAACTATAAGTTAAGGGCCCCTGAAAGGTGGAACATGCATCTTGGCAGGTGCCAGGCTTCTGGTTAAGAGCCCCCAAAGAGGAATAGCAATGCGCTGGGAAAGACGTTACTGATTCTTCAGGCTAGGAGGATTGAAGCAGACTATACTGCTTAACCTGTGAGCATGCTGCTTTTAATTTTCCATTTTTATTAACATTAATTATTAACATCATGAATATTAACATAAAAACTTCCTCAATTTCATTTTTTATTTAAAAATTGAGGGTAAAGCCAGAACAGGCATGGACGAAAGCACTACTGAAAGCTGCTTGGAGTGTGGAGCAGAGGAGAGCTACAGATACCGACCAGGAAATGTATGTTCTTCAGCACTGGGATTTCAAAGCTTATTTTAATATTTAACAAAATTTTAATTTAAATCTTTTTTTTTTTTTTTTTTTTTTTTTTTTTTTTTTTTTTACCCCAACAAAGCAGTCATTTGAAATTATTAATGGAAAATCTGAGTTCTCAAATTTGGGTCCCCTGGAACTCGTGATGGCCAACGGAGCTTTCATTATGCAATACAGTAAGCTGTCTAATCACATTATGTAGGCCCTCCTTACTTTCCACAAGTTTGGCGTTAAAAGAAACTCAGAGAATGAATTAAACATTTCCCAAATACCACCCTTCCATGTAGATTTTTGTATGAATGCTGTATGCCAGAGCAATCAAGAGAAAGAAGGGCCCCCTGTTCCCAGCATCACAGAAGGGGTGAGATTGTCCCAGAGATTGCCCACCAAGGTGTTGCCAAAACATGGAAGATAATGCATAAAAATAGATCGTCTTTCCTTATCCTTCCATATATTGCATGCTGAAGAATTGTGACCTTGGTGCATGTTTTGTGGCCTAGCAACTCTGAGTTATTGATTGAATTGCTCACTAGCAAATTAAAGCAAGGAACAATATTTACTAATGATTTCTGTCCCTTGGATTGTGGGAGAAAGCTCCCAGAGCCTGGTCTTCGGCCATGTTAGTGTTATTAATGTAGTTTAAAGAGCTTGATGGGTACGTCTGTATGTGACAGGAATAGGTGTTATTCCTCATTTAATGAAATTGCAGGTTTTTTGATTTCACGTGTACTCTGTGGGGCTTGCCCCCTTTGTTATTTGTGCACAGCAGTTCTAGGCAGAACTGCAGAACCACTTTTGCTTTAGAAATGTCAAAAGGTAAGACAGCTTTCTGTGTAGTTTCAGGAATTTCCCAGCTGCAGTTCAGTTGGGCACTTCAAGAGTTAAGTGTTGGTTTTGTGTGTGTGTGTGTGTGTGTGTGTGTGTGGTTACTATTTTCCTTGTGGTATTAGATTACCCTTTTTTTTTCTGGAAAAAAAGTGATTTTTCTAAGGTTCACCATTAGGAGTTACAGGAAAGGCTCCTATCTGAGTTTCCTATAAAGAGTTCAGTCAGTTCTAATGCTTCCCAAATTGGCTTGCCTTTTTGTAATCTGCTGTGTGGAAGCTGTGCATTGTAATATATGAATGTGTGTTTACTCCTGAATAAATTAACAGCAATTTTGCCAGCAGGCATGATCTAATGTGATTTTTTTGTAATTAATAAAGAATCTAATGCATAATGGGTTGCACAGTGAGCAATGTTGGATTAACAAGGAATTGAAGAACTGTGTGTCCTGCTGATGGTAGACAAAATCAAAGGTGTTGACAGATTCACTTACTCCATTACAAACAAAAAAGACCTTGAGGTTGTTTATTTGAATAGAGGGACCATAAATCTAGCACACTGATACCAGCAAACAATAGTCCTGGATTTTGTTTCTTAAAAACGATGTGATGTGCAATATAATAGAAGTGCATTATTACATGTCTTTATATCTTTATATATAGCTGTAGATAATATATAATTTTGTATGGCCAGGAAGTAGGTTGTCAAATGCATATGCAACAAGCAATGTGGATTTATAGACTGCTTGCTAAAGGTTTACATTTATCCTTAATTTACTTTGTGGGTCCTATCGGGTTCTTCCTGAGAGCACTAAAAATGGTTGTCTCACATTTTACAGTACATTTGAAAAGTGGCGTAATATGATTTGTGCCTGAATTTGTATTTCAGAGGGGAATTCAACTTATTATTATTTCCTCCTATTAAAATCATCAGGTCCCAAACATGTTCAGCTGAGAAACAGAACCGTCTAACAGTCTTTTACCCAAGACTTGTAAGGAATCAATATAGTTCCCATCAGTACAGTAAATTACTTACTGAATCACTTCCAGTAATCATGGTGCACATTTCTTATTAACTCCTTCCTTTCTCTGTATAAAACTATTATTTTCTTAGAATAAAGTTACTTTGGAGTATATGTGTAACTCTTTAGACATTAGGGTCCAACATGTCATAGTAAAGTGCTACATATAAGAATGTTTGATCCTCCCCACTAGACAGCACACAATTAAAATACTTTCTTGAAATGCTGTGGATTAGTCAAGCAGCAGGAATTGTGGAATTGCACTTTGTTTTTTGTTGTTGTTTTCTTTAAATGGGAGGACTTGGGAGTCAGGAGACTCTCATTTCTGGAAAGGGAATCTTATTTTCAGCATTGCTTTTGAGGATATCTGAACTGTTTTGAGCTGCCTATCTGAAAGGAAGCCTCCCTCTACCAGGGACAGAGCAGGGGTATAGTACTGACTTTAAGAAATTGTACTTTAAAATGCAATCCCTAAAACTAATATCCAAGACCTCTTTTAATTGAGCATTCTTACATGAATTCACCCTACTGCAGGCTAGTTGATCTCTTTCAACACCATAATTATAACTGAACAGGTGGACCTGCTGGAGCCTGGTAATGGGATGTAGCAGCTCTCATGGCTGTGGAAGCTGGGGAGAAACAGCTGAAGGTAACTGGCTGGGAGAGATCCCTGGGAAGAGCTGTGGAAAAACAGAGTGCAACAAAGATATCACCTAAGATGGCTCATTTTCATAGAACATTGAGGACCAGGAGATATGTAGCTCACAGAACTGGATCAGAACTAGGAAAATAGAAATTACAAAATTATTTGTTGGGTTATGGAGGAAATTGAGAAAGGCAATGCTAACGTGTGCTTCGCAGATTTATTACTGACCACTCCATAAGTTTGTCAGAAACAAATTTAGAAACAATTTCATATCTTGGTTGCTGCTAATTTTGTATGTGAAAATGCAGTTGTGTTAAAGATTGTGTTATTTTTCATCCATATCCTGTGCATGCTTGCAGCTCAAAGTACAGAGGAAGAGCAGGAAGATGCAAGAGAACTGTGACTTGAGAGGGCTTTTATGGAAATAAACTAGTTTTATTGTAGACTTGATGGCAGCAGTAACAATAGTCAGCTTTTCCTCTTGTCAGAACTATAAACAGAGATGATGTGAAAAGAAAGGATGCAGATAATATTCAGAAAGTGCCTTTGTTTACACAGGGCTTTTTTTGAATTTAATCAGACATTAATTGACCAGTATGACAGTGTTTGCTTTCATAAACTTTACTATAGAGCTGGCCTCATCCAAGATCCAACAAATAATGAATGATAACGACACAGGAAGTCATCTTGTTTGATGATGTTAACAAATAAAGGCAAGTCCAAAGCTAGTTTGATACATGAGCAAATCTCAAATGTCTTCCTGTGCTGTCTTGTTCTTCTGCTGAAGGAATATTGGAAGTGTGGGCCTCTCGCATTCCGGTGACTTACCACAAGATAATTCCTGCAGCTTCATGGAGGTTTGCTGCTTTTGCTAACAGAAGAAGGGAATATATATGCATGCAGGTTGAAGAGTTTCCCTTGCTCCTTCTGTTCCCCATTATTTAAAACTATTCTCTCCATCACTTTATTCCTGTACCAATATCTCTTATGTCTCCTATCCATGTAAGTAGGTCCGCAGTTGAGAGGTGTTAACTGTATCAGAAGTACCCAGCAGCTACCAATAGCAATTTTGGGAAAAAAATTGTCCTTTGCCTATGCTGACAGTTGCCCCTATGCTAGTATGTAGATTGCTGAAGTGTTTGCTGCAGTGATAATTCTGATAGAAAATGAATCCATTTTTACTTCTGAAGCAATTGAATCTTGCCTAGTGGGATTCTAGTTGGGCAAGTTGCAGTTTACCTACAGTCTGCACCAGTCTCTGGTCTAAAATAATGAATAAGATAAGCCAGATCTAACTGCTTTTGCAAGAAAAACTGTGAATTTGCCACAAGGCATTGATGATGAAGCTGCTGATGTGTCTGGATGACTAGTGATGAGATGGGCACAAGAAAGAGTTGTGTGCTCTTAAATTCTTATGTAAAAATCTAGGGCTGTGTAAGATCTGATGGGTTATCAAGAACAGTGTCATTAAGTCATATCGAGTTAATTTTGAAAATATTACTAATTTTTGGTTTGTATACTTCTTTTACAAACGGTTCCTGAACCCACCTTCCTCAATTGTGTTCATATCCATCTGTCCTTTATTTAACTAACTTCTTTGGTTTAATAGTTCTTTTTCCCTGATATTCATCTTCCTCCACTGCCATCGTGAGGCTGTTTTCATTCCGTAGGTGGCTTTACATTTTCCTAGCCTCCTCGCATGAAATAATTACACCATTCCTCACTATGAAGTCATAGCTTCTCTCTGTGTCTGTTCTTGTTTGAATTCCTCTTTCCTGAGTGTGTGATGGGAATTTTATGCTTCTGTCTCACCAGCACCTGAACAATGGTATTAATGTCTCTATCTCTGTCATGGAAATTTCTTACCTGGTAAGTCCTACGAGGCTTGTTTTTAAGCACTGAAGTGAAGAGAAGCAAACAAAAAGAAAGCTATGATCAGACCATTTCAAGCCCAGTGAACTAGAATTGTGAATATGTTAGTAGAACTAAAGAGATAAATTAAAAAATGATGTCTGAAATTATTCTGTGCAGAAACCAGAGAGGCAGATTATTACCAATTAAGAATATCCTATCATGTCAACAACATAAAACAGTGTTTCTAGCCTGTAAATATTTTTTCAAGCTTTCGGCTTGGATAATTTAGTGTTTAGTGTTCCTGTTTTTCTAGGTTTGTTAGCTGTGTCCATCCAGAAAAGTGATCAAAAGGCATATGACAGAGGCTTAGAAATCATGGAAGGAACAGATAAATGGGCTGTGGAATCGTTCACCAAATACTGTAACGCATAAACTAGGGAACTCTTGAAGCAATTAGTAAGAAATCAATCTAAAACAGGTGAAAATGGACAGCAAGCTTCTCGAATTTGCTACCCCAGCAGGCTGCAAAGGCACACAGTATCAGCAGGATTGAAAAGACAAATTTATGGACATGAAGGCAATAAGTAGGTGCTAAAAATGAGGTACTCACTATTATCCCTAGTGTAACAGTTTTGGATGCTGGCACAGTACAAGAGGAATGACTTCAGAAAGTAACACTCCCAGTAGCTCTGCCTTAACTCATCTCCTACTGCCACTCTGAATACAAAACTGAATGAGCTGCTGGTCTGGCAGTAGGGAGTTTTTTAACGTGTTTTTGTTCTCTGCCTTTTTCTTTCTTTCTCAGTTGAATTCTGTGCTCTGTGGTAAGTAAGCTGAATATCTTGTCTTGATATTCATTTATGCCTATCAGTGTAGTCAGGAGACAAGACCACCTTTCTTTGCCACATTTCAGACACATTGTTCCCCTCTTGGTTTATCATCTTCATCAATGGTAATTAGTCATAGTTTTCTTCAGGGTTTTGAGTGAGACCAACTTCATGCTATCTGCTCTCATCTTTCTGCATTTCTTCAGTTCTTTCCACACTTTTAAAATAAATCCTTTCTTATTTATTCATTCATCTTCATTACAAGTATACTTTCAAGACTTCTAGCATGGTCTCCCTCTAGATGTCTGTGAACTAGCAGTCAATGAGGCTTCACAGGCTCAGGGAGAAGAAGCCGTAAGCTCTACCAGTGAGGGGAGGTATGAACATTTCTTATTAGGTACAGCAGACTGCACCACATTCCTTGCTCTAGGGCCAATGCCAACCTCATTGGACCAATGCTTATACTCATATTAATGTTTTGTGGCACGCAATGTTTCTCCCTCCATTCAAATTTTCATCTAATCCCAGATTGATCAAATGAGATCTGCAACAGCTAAGTCGTATTAGAAGAAATTAGGCCATCAATCCATTATTAAGCTGGAAAATATTTTATGTTCTGCAGCTGCCCTCAGGGTGTCTCAGAACATTCCACAGCTGCACCTTCCTGAATGTGAGAGCTCTGAGTTTTAGGTGCTAAAAGATGCATGTAGATACTAAGTGCGATCATTTTTTTTTAAAAGCATTTGGTTCCCTGCTGTGCAATTAATGAGAGCCGAGACTTAGGTGTTTGCAACTACAATCTTTATTGTTTTGTTGGCCAAGTAGCTTTTGGAAAAAAATCTCCTAGTGTCATCAGTACGTGTAGGTACTACTTATATATAAAACAGCCTTTAAAGAGGTAGCACTTGTTCTTTAGTTTTGGGAAGTTTTCCTGGGATGTAAGTAAAGTTCCTTTTCTTGTGTCCTAGCAGAGATCAGTGTAAACTGTTTGAAAAACCTTATGCTTGTTATGGGTAATGCTCTTGATAATATATTCTGTCCAACATGCTCTGAAAATTAATAATCTAGCCCCAATATTTACTGTATAGCAGTCTATTTTGTCTCTGATGCTTGCCAAAATTACCATCTTTTGTGTATTCTTATTCATTTTCTCCATTAGTCTGCTCTTTCTCAATGAAAATAGATCCTAATCTTGAGATCCTTCAGGAAGGCTGAATCACAGCAGCAGAGAATAGCTCGATTTGAAAGGCAGTTCTGGCAACCATCTTATCCTGTCCCTGTGCTCAAAGCAGAGGCAACTACAGCCAGGTGCTCAAAACCACGTTAGGTTTTTTGCATTTCCAAAGACAGAAACTTCTCAGCCTGGGCAGCTGGGTTCAGTGTTCATTGTTCCTTGCAGAGTCCTTAACACCCTCAGGTATCTACAGTAAGGAAGTAAGATAGTGAAACATCTGAAATTCTTAGCCGATTGCCAGGGCCTTGGCCTTTGTAACTAACTGGCTTTGGTGACTTTGATCCAGTCATCAACTGTACCTTTTCAAAGGCATGACTTAATTGCAGTGTAGTAAGTTATTCAGTTCTGGCTTGGATTTTGTTGTTTTGAATGTTGAGAGAGAAGGAAGATGGTATGGGGAGGATTGGATTCTCTTAGTTCCGGTCACTTCCTACATTCTGGAAATGTCAACTGCTGCCTTTGGATATTTGCCTTCATCACTGCCTCAAGAGGTCACATTGAATTTGGTGCAAGAAGGAGTTAACTTAAGGCAGCTTGTAAAAGCTGCTGCAAACAGTATGAGTCAAAGACAATTTTTTCCAATGGCATTGCACTTTGAGCCAAAGCCGCAGAAGAACTGGCATGCCAGGAGCTGAAAAGAGACGTCTCTGTGTTGTGCATACTCAACTTCCAAAGGCAGTGACTCAATAGAAAACTGCTTTGAATGTGAAATAAGGAGGTGCCTGGAGGAAGTAAAGAGTAGTGACTATATCCATGGACCAAAAGAGGTGGGGTACGCTGGATGAGATGCATGGCCTTTTTCTGTCCTTTCATATTACTGCTGCTGACTTGCTGCCCTAAGATGACATGGGTGTTGTCACTCTTTAAAGTAATGATTTGTTTATTTTTTGTTTGCTTTCAGCTACTAGATTGACATTACAGACCATACTGCTAGACTACTGTACATCCATTGTAAATTGCTTTAAGATGTTTTAGTGTGATAAGGTGATATAAAAATTGAAGTCATTATTACTATCTCTATCACTAGGGGAATTGGACAGCTGGCATTGATCTGTAAGGAACTAATTTCCATAGTTTGCTATTACATTAACCCACAGAATTCTTCTTGTTTATGGTTTCAAAGAAAAAATTCCTAATCAAAAGGTCATCATCTTCCATAGCGTCGAGTGCAAGAGACAAGGAAGGGCAGAAAATGCATGAACCCTGTCATTTTTCATTTGCTCAATAAGATCTAGTGTTGTTAATAATAAATCCCAGTACTTAACATTACATCATAGCAAGATCCTACCAACTGCTTCACAGAACTACTTCTGAGTGAAATCTAGCAGTAGTGAAACGGATGGTGCTAGTTACTTGTTTGGGGCAAATATTATGTGTTCTTAATTCATCTTTAATTAAAATAATCATAAAAATTCTGTACCCATGTCGCTGTTTTTATAAAGAAAGAGATTAATTAAGGGCCTTATCTTGCTGTGTTGAGTAACACTTTATGATAAGCTAAATTGCGCCATTCATCCAAAAGCCCCAGTAATGTCAGCAGAGAGGCTACTGTGTTGTGGAGGAAGGAAGTTGTTCCTCACAGTCCTCTTCTGCTTTCAGAATAAAAAGTCTGAAAAAATCAAAGAAGGGATTTTTAATAATTAAAAATGCTTGCAGTCAGAACTGGAGGAGGTAAAATGTTGAGCCTGTTTAAAAAAATGAACCAAGCCATGATTCATGGTTTTCCAAGGTGGTATCAGTGAAGTTCAGTGTACTTTGATAGTCTTGGCCAGGGCATCTTTGGACAAGCACATATATACACGGGGAACCTAGGAGCAGTGGAGGGCCATAGGACACTCCTCTGTGTACTACCTCACAGAGCTGGGGAAGATGAAAGGATTTTTTTCCCAAGGTAAAACTCTGCCTGATGGTTTGGTTTTCTGTTTGGTCCAAAGATAGTGTTAGCGGTTTTAGTGTTGGCTCAGCCAGTGTTCTGCCTTCCTCCTCTATATTCATGGCGTGGCAATGTCCAAAAGATGGAGTCAGAGTTCCCTAGCAGAATTGGGGAAGAGTGGATTGGTTGATTATTTTTTTAAATTTCTACAATCTGCATGGGAGAAGATAAGTCATGGATAGGGAATGATTGCCTGCAAGGACTATAACTGGGCAAACTTCTCATAGAATCAGAGAATGGTTTGGGTTGGAAGCGACCTTTAATATCATCTAGATCCAACCCCCATGCAATAGGCAGGGACACCTCCCAGTGGACCAGGTTGCTGAAAGCCCCATCCAGCCTGGCCTTGAATACCCTTACGGTGGGGACATCCACAACAGAATCACAGAATTGCAGGTGTTAGAAGGGACCTCAAGAGATCATTGAGTCCAACCCGCATGCCAAAGCAAGTATCCTACAATAGGTCACACAGGCAGGTGTCCAGATGGGTCTTGAATATCTCCGTAGAAGGAGACTCCACAACCTCTCTGGGCAACCTGTTCCAGTGATCCATCACCTTTACTGTAAATGAAGTTCTTCTTACGGTTTGGCACAGAACTTCCTATGTTCCAGTTTTAGGTCATTACTCCTTGTTCTATCGCTACACACAACCAAGAAGAGCCTAGCCTCATCCATTTGCCTCCCACCTCCCTTTAGATATTTATCAACATTTATCAGATCCCCTCTCGGTCTTCTTTTCCCTGGGCTGAGCAGACCCAGATTACTCAGCCTTTCCTGATACAGGAGATCCTCCAGGCCCTTTGTCATAGAATCACAGAATCATAGAATCACCAAGGTTGGAAAAGACCTACAGGATCATCCAGTCCAACTGTTCACCTATCACCAATAGCTCCCACTAAACCATGTCCCTCAACACAACATCCAATCGTTCCTTGAACACCCCCAGTGTTGGTGACTCCACCACCTCCCTGGGCAGTCCATTCCAGTGCCTGACCACCCTTTCTGAGAAGTAATATTTCCTAATGTCCAGCCTGAATCTCCCCTGCCGCAGCTTGAAACCATTCCCTCTAGTCCTACCACTAACGATACTAAGGTCATCTTTGTGGCCCTCTGCAGGACTCCTTTTAGGAGATCCCTGTCTTTTTTGAACTGGGGAGTCCAGAACTGGACACAGTATTCTAAATGTGGCCTCACCAGGGCAGAGTAGAAGGGGAGGATCACCTCCCTTGACCCACTGGCCATGCTCTTTTTAATGCACCCCAGGATACCATTGGTCTTTTTGGCCAGAAGGGCACACTGCTGGCTCATGGCCAACCTGTTGTCCACCAGGACCTTCAGGTCCTTCTCCGCAGAGCTCCTCTCCATCAGGTCATCCCCTAATCTGTGCTGATGCATATGGTTATTCTTCTCTGGGTGCAAGATTACACATTCTCTTGTTTAACCTCATCAGGTTCCTCCCTGCCCAATTCTCCAGTCTGTCCAGGTCTTGTTGAATAGTAGTGCAGCCTTCCTGTGTGTCAGCCACTCCTCCCAGGTTTGTATCATCAGCAAACTTACTGAGGTTGGACTATCCCTTCACCCATGTCCTTGATGAAGATGTTGAGCAAGAGCGGACCCAGCACTGACCCCTGGGGAACTACCACTAGTTACAGGCCTCCAACCAGACTCTGTGCTGCTGATGACAATCCTCTGAGCTTTGCCTGTCAGTCAGTTGTCAATCCACCTCATCATCTACTCTTCTATCCCACACTTCTTAAATTTCCTAACAAGAATGTTGTGGGAGATAATGTGAAATGCCTTGGTGATGTCAAGATAAACAACATCCAATGCTCTCTCCCCATCTACCCAGCCTATGATGACAGCATAGAAGGCTACTAGGCTGATAAAGCATGATTTCTGCTTGGTGAATCCATGTTGACTACTCCCTCCAGATAACATTCTCTTCCAGTTAATTGGAGAGGATATCCAGAATTCTGTCACTTTTCTAGGGACGGAGGCTGACTGGCCTGTAGTTTCCCAGATCCTCCTTCTTGCCCTTTTTGAAGACTGGAGTGACAATGGCTATCTTCCAGTCTTCAGACACATTGCCTGTTTGCCAAGACCTTTCAAAGTTGGTAACGGTTCAGCAATCACCTCTGCCAGTTCTCTCAGTGCATTCCTTTGAGGATCATGGATTTGTGTTCATTGATTTTGGCTAGACACTCTCTGACCAGATCCTTCTTAACCAATGAGAAGACTTCCTTTCCCCAGTCTCTCTGGGGAAACCTCTGTGGGCAAACTGTTCCAGTGTCTCACTACTCCTACAGTAAAGAATTTCCTCCTAATATCTAATATCTTAATGTACCCGCTTCCACTTTGAAGCCATTTCCCCTTGCCCTGTCACTACATGCCCTTATAAAAAGTCCCTCTTCAGGTAGGTCCCAGAGCCTTCTCTGCTCCAGGCTGAAAAGCCCCAACTCTCTTAGCCTGTCCTTGTAGGGGAGATACTCCAGCCCTCTGATCATCTTTGTGGCCCTCATCTGGATCTGCTCGAACAGCTTACCATCTTTCTTGTTGTTGGAGTCCCCAGAGCTGGATGCAGTACTCCTGGTGAGGTCTCACAGCAGCAGAGTAGACGGGCAGAATCACCTCCCTCTTTCATCAACTGATACCCCCAAATCCTTCTCCTCTCAAGCTGTTCTCCTCCCAACCTGCATTTATGCTTGCAATTGCCCCAACTCAGGTGCAGGACCTTGCACTTGGCCTTGTTGAACTTCATAAGGTTGGTATGGGCCCACCTCTCAAACCTGTTCAGGTCCCTCTGGATGTCATCCCTTCCCTCTACCATATCAAATGCAGCGCTCAGCTTGGTGTCATCTGCAAACTTGCTGAGGGCGCACTTGGTCCCACGGTCCATGTCGCCTACAAAGATATTAAACAACACCGGTCCCAGCACTGATCCTTGAGGAATGCCACTCATCACTGTTCTCCACTTGGGCGTTGAACCGCTGCATTGAACATGCAACTCTCTGAGTGTGACCATCCAGCCAATTCGTTATCCAGTGAGAAGTCCATTCATCAAGTTCATTTTTCTCCAATTTCACGACCAGGATGTTTTGCAGGACAGTGTCAAACACTTTGCACAAGTCCAGGTAGATGACACCAGTTGCTCACAGAATCATTAATGTTGGAAAAAACCTAGGATCATCTAGTCCAACCATCCACCAATACTACCCACTAAACCATGTTCCTTATTACCACATCTACACATTTTTTGAACACCTCTAGGGAAGGTGACTTCACCACCTCCCTGGGCAGCCCATTCCAATGCCTGACTACTCTTTAGGAAAAGAAGATTCTTCTAATATCTAACTTGAACCTCCCTGGCACAACTTGAAGCCACTATATCACTAGTTACTTGAGAAAAAGAGGCTGACTCACACCTTCCTTTGAGGCAGGCGGAGGGGGCAATAAGATCACCCTTGAGCCTCCTCTTTTCCAGACTGAACAATCCCAGTTCCCTCAGCTGCTTCTCATAAGACTTGTGCTCCAGTCACTTCACCAGCTTTATTACCCTTCTGTGGGCAGAGTCCAGGTCCTCAGTGTTTTCCTTGTAGTAAGGTGCCCAAAACTGAACATGGCACTCAAGATGTGGCCTCACCAGAGGGGAGTAGGGCATGTAGGGAGATGATGATCAGATCCGCTCCAACTGGCAACACGCACTACTTCTGATACAAGCCAGGATGCCATTGGCCCTCTTGGCCACGTGGGCGCACTGCTGGCTCATGTTCAGCTGAGTGTTGTCCAACACCCCCCTGTCTTTTTCCTCTGCATAGTCTTTTAGTCAGTCTGCCCCAAGCCTGTAGTGTTGCCTGGGATTGTTGTGGCCAAAGTGCAGGACTCAGCACTTGGTCTCATCAAACTTCATCCCACTGGCCTCAGCCCAGCTATCCAGCTTTTCCAAATCCCTTTGTAGGGCCTTCCTACCCTCAGGCAGATCAACACTTCCTGCCAACTTGGTGTCGTCTGCAAATGTACTGAGAGTGCACTCAGTCCCCTCAGCCAGGTCATCAGTAAAGATATTGAACAGGACAGGCCCCAATACTGACCCCTGGGGAACATCACTTGTGACCACTTGCCGGCTGGATTTAACTCCATTCACCACCACGCTCTGGGCCTTGCCCTCTAGCCAGTTCTTTACCCAGCAAAGAGTATACCTGTCCAAGCCATGGGCTGCGAGCTTCTCTAGGAGAATAACAGACAGTGTCAAAGGCTTTGCTGAAGTCTAGGTAGACCACATCCACCAGGCAGGTCACTTGATCATAGAAGGAGATGAGGTTGGTCACGCAGGACCTGCCTTTTGTGAACCCATGCTGGCTGGGCCTGATCCCCTGGTTGTCCCACAGATGCCATGTGGTCTCACTTGAGATAATCTGTTCCATAATTTTCCCTGGCACTGAGGTCAGGCTGACTGGCCTGTAGTTCCCTGGGTCCTCCTTATTCTTGTAGATGAGAGTCACACTGGCAAGCCTCCACTCCTCTGGGACCTCTCCAGTTGACCAGGAACACTGATAGGTGATGGAAAGTGGCTTGGCAACCACCTCCGCCAGCTCCCTCAGCACCTCTGAGTGGATTCCATGCGGCCTCATGGAACTGTGACTGTCTAGGTGGAGTACAAGGTCTCTTAAATGTTTCCAGCTGAATTGTGTGGGCTTTATTCTTCTCTCCATACCAGACTTCCATGTCAGTGGGTAGAGTATCCTGAGGATAACTGGTCTGACTATTAAAGGCAGATGTAAAGAAAGCATTGAGAACCTCAGCCTTTTCCTTATCCTCAGTGGTCATGTTCTCCTCCACATCCAATAAAGGATGCAGATTCTCTTTAGCTCTTCTCTTACTGTTAATATATTTGTGAAGAAGTTTTTTGTTCTCTTTTACAAGTGGCCAAGTTGAGTTCATGTTTGAGTTTTGCCTTTCTGCTTTTCTCCCTGCATACCCTAGCAACTTCTTTGTACTCTCTCCTAATTGCTCATCCCTTCTTCCACAGGAGATGATAGACTCTTTTTCTCCTGAAGCCTCAGAAGAAGCTCCCTGTTTGTTCATACCAGTCTTCTTCCCCTTTGATTCATCTCACGGCACAGAGGACAGCCTACTCCTGTGCCTTTAAGATTCCTTCTTGAGGAGCAACCAGCCTTCCTGGACCCCTTTACCCTTCAGAACAGACTCCCAAGAGATTCTACCATGCCAGTATCCTGAATGGGTCAAAGTCTGCCCTCTAGAAGTCCAAGGTAGCCATTTTGCTGACCTCCTGAATTACCAAGAATAGAGAACTATCATTTCATGGTTGCTCTGCCCAACACAGCTCCCAACCTCCATATCTCCCACCAGTCCTTCTCTGTTTGTGAACAGCAGGTCTAGCACAGCACCTCCCCAGTAGGCTGTCTTAGCAGCTGCATCAGGAGATTGTCTTCCACACGCTTTAGAAACCTCCTAGACTGCTTCCTCTGCACTGTATTGTATTTCCAGTATATATCAGAGAATTTGAAGTCCCCCATGAGAACAAGGGTTGGTGGTCATGCAACATCTGCCAGCTGCTCGTAGAACACATTGTTCTTCTGTTCATCCTGTTTAGGTAGTCTATAACAGACCCCCACCAGGATGTCAGCCTTGTAAGCCCTTCCCCAGATCCTTACCCATAGAGAATCAACCATATTGCCAGTCTTGACCTCAGCAACATCAAAACACTCTCTGACACAGAGAGCCATGCCTCTGCCTCTACTTCCTTGCCTGTCCATTCTGAAGAGCGTATAGCCATCCATTGCAGCACTCCAGTCATTGGAGCAATCCCACCATATTTCAGTAATGGCAACTAAGTCATAGTTTGCCTGCTGCACATTGGCTTCTTGCGCCCCCTGTTTGTTGCTGATGCTACGTGCAGTGGTGTAGATGCACTTCAGCTGAACAACTTGCCTCACCCCCAGCCCCGTCATAATTCCTGTAGGCTTATCTCTAGCAAGCCTTATTCATCCTCTTCCCCCTTCATACCTTGTCCTCTCAACGAGCTCTGCCTGCCTGTGGGCTAGGATCCATTTCCCCCTTTGAGACCAGTGAGACCCATCTGCAGCTATCAGGCCAGGCTGTGAGTAAACCACCCCATGGTTGAAAAATCTAAAATTCCTATGACTGCAGCACCCTCTTAACCACATATTTATCAGATTTGTTTGCATGGTCCTCACGGTGTCCCTAACTCCTGTGGAAGAGGGAGAGGAAAATTCTCTCCTCACGCTTCTCTCAGCGGCTTCATCACTGAACTATCAGTAAAGAGTAGTAATCGGAGTGTCGATCCAGACCAGGAAGATTTTTCGTAATGTCACTGACTTGGGCTGCAGGGAGGCAGCACATTCCCTATGGATGGGGTCTGGCTGACATACTGGGCCCTCCATTCTCTTCAGAAGGGAGTCACCTACGACAATTACCTTTCTTTCCTTGGCAGAGGCAGTCTTATAGTTAGGCAAATATCATTTTCAGGAATCATTTAGATATAACTGAATATGCATGGAGACATGTAAGATATTTTCCCCTCACTCCCCTTCTTTGCTCATTCTTTGTACTGTGTGGAGGGATTTGGAAGGCTGGATCTCTAAGTACAGGGCCCTCCTGCGAGGTGTTGCTATTAAACTGTAAACATGTCTAAATTGCAGTAATAGTCATCCTCATTATACCTTAAGTTGATCAGATAGCTCGAATTCACTTTCAAGTTGTGTTTTTTTGACAGTAATTTAGATGCTTGAAAATAGGTGAGGGTATGTTTAGACACCTGGACCAATTGTAGACTTGTTAGGGGGACCAGCTGGCACTCAGCTACAGCAACTGGTCATCTAAAATGGTAGCAGTTACCTATTTTACATGCCTAAAATGGGTCACAAAGTATCAGTACAATACATGAAATTAAAAGAAAGGGAAGAGTTAAACACAGATCCTTGACAGTAAGACAGAATCTAACTGATGAGACTGTATCATTTCAGACTGAGATTTTTTGCTGTAGGAAATTAGCCTGTCAGAGTGAGAATATTGCATTAGTGAAAATCCTTGGGTAATTTTTCTTTTTGATTTTTGCATCCAGGCCGTGCTTTGCTGAGACTTACTGACAAAAAGCTTGAACGAATGGGCATTGCCCAGGAAAGCCTGCGACAGCACATTCTGCAGCAAGTCCTTCAGCTGAAGGTGAGAGAAGAAGTCCGAAACCTCCAACTGCTTACACAAGGTATGAAAAATAATTTTGGTGCGGGAAGCTATTGAGATCAGGTAGAAGTTTGCCTGAGGGCATAAAAGGTGACTTGACATTCTTCTGCAAGAAATGATGCGTGAAAATGTCTCACAGATTCCACATACTTTCCAAGTTGGAAACAAAAGGTAAAATAATGTATAAATAAACAGAGTTGTTCAGCTGCCTGTTTTGAATGATGAGTAGGCTCCACCTATAGCTTGAGAGTAGCCTTACTTAAATGTCTGCTTCCTAACATGAAAATAATTACACATAAAGAGTGCAAGCAGAGAACGTGATGTCCTTATAGACATTGGACGTTTTCCATTAATTGTTTATTATAAGATGAAAAAGTAATCTCTTTAACCTCTGTTATGGTAAGAGCTGTCAGTGGAAAATTACCTGTTGGACTCAGGTTTTTGCAGATGGTTGATTCCTTTTTCATGTTGGAGAAATTTTATTGACTTGAATAGAGTTGCTTCTAATTTATGCTGATAAACAAAGCAAAACCGGGCTCAATATGGAGATCCTGGGTAGGAGATGGGGAAGCAGGAGCAACAAAAAAGCTTGTACATGTTTTCCAAATGAGGTTAAGATGTTTTATATTGACTTGCATTATTAGCACTCTATTAAGGCTTTTTAACATCTGTGGTAACACTGAAGAAAAGCAGTCGTGGTAACAGCATAAAGTAACATTTATACATCTTCTAATACATATCTGCAATAATTTCTCAATGTTAAACATTGCTTGGTAGCCCGGTGAGATAGCATAAACCACACACTTCTGTGGTTTTTTGGTTCAGTGCCTGTTATATGTCACATCATATGAAAAAAATAGAGTTCTTCAGTACACGCGGTGTATTTTTAACAAAATGTCCTTCACACATGGCATTATGTTCCCGATTAAGCCTTTCTTACTGTGTTTGGGGAAAAACTCTGTGATTAGTTGAGTAAGCTGCATTTTATCTGAACGAGCTCATGTCTTAGCTGAATATTCCTTCAGGCTTTGTGTCATGTACGCTGTGATGAGGAGCTTTAGGGCTCCTTTATATCACTATGATCTGTGAATATGACTTCACCCCATCTTTTGTTGTGTCAACACCATGCTCATGCTAAAGTATCAGAGCCATCCCCAGTTGTGTAAAGCCTTTCCTCTTCCATTCATCCTTTCGTCCACAGTTCCTAAATCTTTTTCTCTGCTACTGGTTGTTTTCCCTCTTTCCCTACATATGATTGTTAAGAGAGTTTACAGACTGCAAAGTTTTGGTCACCAGCCATCACTGGTTTAGTTTAGTTTTTGGAAGTTGGGACTTTACTCCTGTGGGACAGTGAAGATCCAGAAGCTATAAATTTGGATCAGTTGGTTACTGTGGACAGTTCTCTCCATCAACCTGTTTTTGTCATTGAGGACTATATATTTCCAGGCTTCTTGTTCCCCTCTGGACACATCAACCATGAGTCACAATTAGTCAGACAGTGGTGACGGCCATTTCAAGGAATTCGTCCTTTGAGATTTATTCCTTATCCACAAAGCCGAGGATACAAATTTAGATTTTAGCAAGAGCAAGAATAAACACATGCTGGACTATGAAGGAAAGTTTAGCAGTTGATATACAGGTAGGTGTTTAATGTATTCTCTCTGCCATGTCAAGAGAACAATGTTATATAGTCTGGTTCTGTAAAGACATGCCATGGTATGCTTTATGAAAATCAGCACAAGCCTACCAAAAGCTGACAGTCTGCAGCTTCTGGATTCCTCCCCTGCAGTGGCATTGGCCATTCTAGTCATCTTTAGTAGAGCCTATAGGACTGTACCGTTGTCTACAAAATGTTCCCCTGTACACCAGATCTGTGCTAATTGTATGATCCCAGATCAGGGGGCGATGAGTGATGGAATGACAGCAGTATTTCTATTCCTTATCACCTCATTTACACCACGTTGGAGTGTGTCTGTTGAAAGTGCTTGTTTGCAAGTACCAAGATTAAGATACATTTTCACAACTAAGTGCAGTCTGTAAAGCTGCATGTCAGTTCTCTGAAACTAATTCTGTCTTCTTGCCCATTTTCTTCAAACTATGTCCACGGTCACTGTAGTTTATACACCCCTGATCCAGGTCGTTACTGGAATGGCTTCCTGTTAGTCCTTTTCTGTTTTGTAGAACATTTCTGAAGGGTAACACATTTGCGTGCCAGCAGTTTCTGTTTTTTGGAAATTCAGCGTGAAAATTGCAGTAGCTACGCTGTCCTCTTCTATCCTCCAAAATGTCCTCCAATAAAAGGAGAAAAAAAGCCCTGTATCTCCTAATTTACAGCTCAGGAATCTTTAGGTAAAAGGAGCCATTAAAAATTCTTTCTGAATTCATTTAGCATGCCAGCTGGGTTACAAGCAGTAAGGTACCAATCTGGGGCTCGTTGATGTCAGCGAAATGACTTCCACTGACTTAGTTCATATCCTGATTGAAGCTGGAGAGAAGAGGGAAAGTTTCAAAAAAGCTTTATGTAGTACTTACCAGATATTTTGAGTGTTCTTGTGTTCTGTTGTCTGCGGAGAAAGTTAACCTCATTTTAAAAACTCAACAGAAAGCCAGCATTCTTTTCCACTCCTATTTTAGAAAATTGCTTAAAACTGCTTCATTCATTTTCATTCAGGACACACCATCCACTGTGTTTGGGGGACAGTAAAGCTAGAACAGTATGTGATTGTCAACTCCTGAGTTTTAGGAAGACTTTTCTTTGGAGTGAGGAGTATTTGAGGCTATTATCAGCAGAAATGCTATTCTAACCTTTACTAGGATAGAAGGGCACAGATCCAGCTACCAATCTGTGCTTTTTTCCTAGACTTAGTGATGTTGAGGAACTAATTTGACAAAACATCTCGCAGTGTCTTTTGGGGAGAGCGGCACACTGCTGGAATCACTGTTATTGTGCTGCTTCCACTCTAAACCTGAGTTGAAAGATCATTAAGAAGAAAAAAAAGCCTTACATAACTACACAAAGTAGCTATTTTGAGATTTTTCAATGTGAGTCCTGGTTTTGTCTAGCATAGAAGAGACTGTCCTCAAAATGGTAGAGCAATGTGATACGGGATTCTCAGCAAAGTATGTACAGACAGCAATTGGCTAATGGGGCTGAGCATATGAGGTGCTTTTGGATTTGGATTAAATGATACCTGAATTTAAGACGACATTGGGCCCCCTCCTAAGCTTCTCCCTGAGTTTGATATGGGGCAAAACACTACTTGAATATGGCCACAGAATGTTCTGTTTTCTTAAAAACATAATAAAATAAAAAATTGTCCTGCTAGCAAAATTTTTAGAACAAGGCTTTGTGCTTCCCTGAAAAGCATCACAGCTGTTGATAACTGTTGACATTATTTCTTCAGTAAGTTTTATAATTGTCCTGCACCAGTGCTGAGCTAGTGAAAAATAGCTTCTGAGGAAAGATGAAGTTGTGTTGTAGTGATGGATTGTTCACTGGGTTTTGGAGGAAAGTCATAACAGAAACATTGCCTTAAGGGTCAGTGTGGTGAGTAAACCACAACTATGAACCCCACCCCACTAAAAGCTGTTTTAAGGATTTTTGTAGTACTAGCAGTCTTTTAATACTAGAGTAAAGGCAAGCATGATCAAGCAAAGAAAGCATGAGCTGTTTGACACAGAACCTCCCCAGGCAGTCAGAAACATAGTCCTAATTCCTGTTCACCTTGTCTACTTCCTTTTGAACAGTGAAGGTTGGACGAATTTGAATGCTGCCTCTCCTGCTTTCATAACCATATCTGAGGACATTTGTTGTTTTCCATAATGAAGGCACTGAAGCACTAAACTCCCGTCTTCTGAATTTTCACTCATGAAGACCTTCACTGTTCTAATAGGTACAGGACACAGCACCAATAACTGGAAATTGCACCCCTGCCTGAAAAGGAACTTGAGTGATCAGAAAATTTGAGAACATAGGACCTTGTGAAGTGCAGAACTGGAAGGTCATTTGGAGTTAAGAGAACACTGGAGCTTACAGTCCCACTGCTGTGTAGACTCTACGGATACAGTAGTATCTAAACTGTTGCTGACTGCTATCTTTCATGTCTTTTGAAGATGCTTTGCTGGGGATCAGGACTTTCCTTTGTTATCCCTATAAAGAAGTCAGTAACTGGAGTTTATGATAGAAGGTGATCCTGTTACACTTCCAGGATGTACTGTTTTCTTTCCTGGGTATGTTCTGGGCTCAAGGTTTTGGCACCTGAGGAGTCATGAGTTCCTTCCTCCAGAAATACTCCTTTTCTTGTGCGTAACAAACAGCAGATGTTGCCTATGTGAGCACTCAAGGTAGGCAGTGTGTTTGCCTTCTCAGGCAGCCAGTGGGAGGAAGTGTGTAACGCTTGTGGAATTTGGGTTTCATGTCCCCGTGGTGGTGTTCAGAGGCGTGAAGCATTTGAAATGTTGACTGTCCTCTTACCAGGCACCCATTTATTTTCTTTTTATTGTCTTGACCTCACTTATTTTTTTCCCCAACCCTAATGCTTCCAGCTAGTCAGGAAAAGCCTTTCTTCTTCTAGCACAAATTACTATGCAAATGTGTCTTGCATATGCTGCATACATGGCATCTATCCAATGCACAGAAAAAAATACTTGGTATTTCAGAAAAGCTCTAGCAAACTTAATTCCCGGCTGATTTCCTTTGCTTTGTCTCCTCTTGTGGTCTAACATCTCTGATGACCTCATGAGTTGAAAACAAAGAATAGCATGGAAATATTGGCAGAATTTGTGAATTTGACCCAAAGTCCAGGAATAAACTGTATTCCAGGATTCAACATGCTAAATTGCCTGACTATATATAAAGAAATGCTGATCTTCTGCTTACTGCTTTCTTTTCACTAATGTCCTTATCATTCTTACTCTCTTCCCTTGTATGTTCTCTACTGTACTGCTTTAGGAATCTTTAGCACTTGTACTAAGTGCTTAACACTTTTCTTCCAAGACCATAAAATGACTTTGCTACCATCCCTTAAGAGTACAAAAGAGCAGTCTTTGTTGTATTTGTCTCCCAGTCAAGGACATATGCAGCACTTAAAGAGGACATAGTCTTGGTAGGCAGAAGCTGTGCTTGTTTCCGAGAGGTTTTTCAGACTGTAGGCACTGTTATGACTTATGAAAATCTTTTTTTCAGGTTACAAGTATGCACTGAGGGTTTTTCTATAGTTTTAATCTACTTTACCTGGAGTAGAATATTCTTTGTGGGGAGTATATCTGAGCACAGATAAAATGTTTAAACTACGTGCATCAGTGACGATGAATATCAGGTTCCATCTATGTCACCAGTTATTGGAATTTCACATTTCTGGTTGCTAACCTGAAGAATATACTTCGCAGTGCAATCCGCAGTCCCTGATAGACCACTGAAGTACTATGGTTCTAATAATTACCTTTTAGCTGTTGCTGTGATGCTAATATATATTCATAGCAAACTGCAAAGTGATTCAGCTGACAGAATAAGTTCCAATACACTGGACAATACATTGCAGTGCACTCTGGATGTGTTTAGCACAGAACTGTTGTTCGATCTGCATAGTGTATTAGTTTGTATTATGAATAAGGATGCATGTATGCAACTGTGATATTTGTAGTGATGAACTTCTGTGTCACGATTTTAGCTGTATAATACTATTAGATGCTTGCATTTTTTTTGTGCGTTCCTATAAATAACATTGCAACTCAGTTTAGTGGGAATGCAATATTATCCATTTCGTATGATTGCAAGGATACAATTGCAGTTGTCTGATTTTCTTATTGTTTTATTAATGTGGTGTTTTTTTCATTCCTGCTTTTTCAAATTTCTTAGAAATCAGTCTGTTGGAAAATTAGGTCTGGGAAGTTTGGCTTTTCTAAGCTAATCCATACCCAAAACTATCTTACATATTCAATGAACAGATCTTACAACTGTATACATTATATATATGTAAACAGGAAAGAAAAGAAACAATTTTGCTCAAGGTTTAAGAAAAATAAAATAGAATATTGCTGTTTGTGCTGTGACCATTCGTGAAAGACTTTCAACCAAACAGGAAAGTTTTTGACAGTCAGAGGCTGTAATTTAACAGCAGCTGTTTGTGATCGCTGCCAGCAGAAATCACTTGTTTTCACCCAGCTGAAAAGAACAGGCTGGTAAAAGGGATTCCAGCAATAGGTACAGTTGTTCACGCAGAATATATATAGCACATCTACATATTGTAAGATGGTGCCATTTACAATGTAACATGTTTGTCATTTCTAATGAGATTTTCCAGAAGTTAGGCATAGAATAAAAGTAGGATTGATAGTTGTTCTATGAAATAAGTGAAGAAATCAGAGCCCCAACTGTACTCTCCTACTCTTAGAAAGTGCACAGAAATTTTCACTGTTGAGTTTCTGGTCCAAAACCTGACTGTCTTCATCAGCTAACACCTTTATAGCTAAACTGAGTGAGCAGAGTTGGAAATAAGAAGATAAGAAGTGCCCTCCTGGATCAGTTCAGCACCCCCCTTTCCCAGTACTCTGACACTGGCAAGTGCTGCTTAAGCGTAGCCCAGATCCCTGGTCTCACTCTGTAATCACATCTGAGACCCTCTGGGTAAAGCTCTCTTCCCTCAGATGGGCTTTCGAAGCACCGTATTTCTGATTTTATGACACTGGTGTTACTGACACCTTGCTTGAATGCGTTCTGTTAGCAAAGTGTTACTCCATATTGGCAATTTCAAAAAACACGAAAGTCACTTAAAGCCTTTTTTGAATATATAAAATAAAGTTTTGCTGTTTTCAATCCCTGAAGGTGAGCACTGCCAAATAAGTTCAAAAGCGTTTTTCTTCCTGTTGCTAGCATTTATGGCCTGTGCAATAAAGATTTATAATTACTGGAAAGATTCAAGGAGGTGGGAGAAAAACTCACTCCTTATGCCTTCATGAAGGTGCTTTCCTAAGTTGTGTAAAATGAACGTGTCTTATTTATTTTCTCTTTCTTCATTCACGTTCTTTAAAAGCCTTTCTGTAATGTAATTTTAAAAACTAATGTGGTTCTATTAAAAAAAAAAAAGTTTGTTCTTAATGGCTTTTATGCTTCATGTGACAGAGCACCTTCATTTACTCACTTACACAGTCAGTCAGTAGTGTTATGAACTGCTTTTTCAGTACTAAGCAGAACGTGGATCTCTGGCATCTTCCATAAAGGAAAGAGTTGTGTGTTTTTTTAACCTCTTTATTTGGCATGATCATAAAGCACAGGTACTAGCCCAGTGTTTTATGGCACATTCAAGTATGATTAATAATTTTAACTATGCCGGTTCCCCCTTAAGATCAATATTATAGAATTTTTCTAGTCACCATTTGAATGAATTTTAATTGAAATTGATTCCCTATAAAATAATACATTGAAGCATATTAACAATGATCGCGTGGTCCTTGGCATTAAGGAGTTCAGAATTCTAACAAAATTCTGAACAGTTTTCAACAAATATTTTGTTTTCTTGGTGCAACCTCTGTGCCACCTAGGATAAGTGCTTATTCAATATTTCAATTTTTTAATTTAAGGGCTAATTCCAGCAGATGACAACATCAGAACACAACATCACCGCATTTTTCAACATGAACATTAATGAAAATGTGGTCAGGGTTTTTTTTTTTAATCTGTTTTTCTTTTTAGCAGTTCAGCTACAGCTGCGTTGTGTGATCCTAACATTTACATACCTACAGTTTTGCACAGTGTTACCTTCACTGAACGTTCGGAGTTTTTAGAGGTAACAAACACCTCGCGGGCAGCTGACTTACGGAAAGTTACCTGTAGGAAGAGAGGACGCATTCTGAAAGTCTGCAGTGAGTCGCTCCATGCAGACCTCAGTTACCATCTCTAATGCCGTTCAGCTTTTGTCTTTCATAGCGTAAGACTAAAAGGCTGAGTTTTAGACAATATGTACATGGCAATACCATACATTCCTGACGCTCTTCAACCACATTAAGGTGTCATCCATATCTTAGGACTTAATCTCAGCCACGTAGTTAGAAAACAAGTTAATTTACATACACTTGGTTTGTAGAGCTGATGTCCATCTGAAGACAGCCTAATTAGAAGACGGCCAGGCTCAGGAGTGCTCACATCATTTTATATCTGGGAGCCCAATACGAAATGTCAGGACTCTGACCAAGCATACTCATTTAATTATACAAGAGAGATGGAGCTCATCCTCAGGAATTATAGGGATAAGCAAGTTAGAGGCTTTCATCTATGAACAAAAGGGCATGTCAAGTTTCCCTCTTCAAGCTTGTGAAGAGCCTGAATGCTTATACATTGACATGGCCTCAGAGGTTTAAGCCTGCTCCACTAGAAATAGGATTCAGATCTCCCCAGTCAGCTGGTCTGGGACGCCCAGCTGCCACCAGCTGGCATGTGATGCTGTGAGGTGGATGTGAAGTCTGCTCCACACCTGGGCCTTGAACAAGTGATTTTGCCTCATTCTTTGCTGAGACCAGTTAGGAAGCTCTGTTGTTATGAACATCAGTCAGCAGACTCTGAACTCCTCTTTGTGTTTGTTGTGTTGGGGAGCACTGCTGTGTAGGACTTTCAGGTGGTTGGTTTTGAGAGAGAGACTTGGAAAAAAAGTTTTCCACAATGTTTCTTTTCTCTTCAGCCTGTGTCAGAGGTAGAGATGGAGAGGGAATGGTAACCCATTTGCTTCCTTCTTTAATATGTTAGCTCATTCCAGCCCTTCTGGAGAAATGAAAACAAAAGATTTCTTTCTGTTTCTTTTTGTCCTTCACTGCAATAAGAACTCCCGAGTAACAGGACTGCAATAAAAGTTGAGCCAGGAGATGATGATCTCCTGCTCTAGCTTGCTTTTGCTGGTTTTCCCCTAGTCTGAGTGTTTATGGGCTGGTTAGACAATGTTGTCTGGGAGGGATTTCTTTAGACTGCTCCAGAGAGCACAACTATGTGAAACCGTTCAGCTGTTCTGTGTGATTTTCTGTCATAAGGTGCCAGGATGAGCCATTCTTATTTAAAGACTCCTGGATGACAGAAGAAGCAGTCTGCATATCTTGCACAGTGGACTGGCTTTTAGAAGTGTCAGACAATTAAGAATGCAGGTAGACGTTTGAAAATTTCCAAAATTCATCACTCCCGTGGATCCACAGCAGTTATCATTCTTGGTCAAAACTTTAAAGACTTTTTGAAGCAAACAGACCATTTTTCAGATGAAAGGGACAGGAAAAAGGAAGGGAGGGATAGTCCTACCCTCTAAAGCTTGTCTGACAAATCTGTTGTCACCTCTGTAGTTTCTGAAAACATCTCTCTCTAAGCTCACAAATTGCTTTAATGTGTCCAGCACTGCAGATACCATCCATTCTGTTACAGCTGTTGACTGTGACACTAATCACTGGTGTTGTTGACTTTTGTAGATCTCCACTTAAACCTGGATCATAGTTTTTTGAGGGTCATAGAAAAGTAGCCAGCCCTTACAGCCCATCAGGGTAACAAACGTCTTTCTGCTGAGTTGTATCTTCTTAAAATGAGATATCTATGAGCTTTATTTTGTCTTTTTCTAAAAACCTATCATCTTTCAAGTGTGGAGGGGTTTTTTTTTTTCAACTATTACAGTGAAAATTACATTTTACTTTCTTCTAATAAGCTCTTTTTAGAGTCAATTATTGTTTACTGATATTTGCTTGCTAGAATTGTTTGTTGAGAAGTTCCCTTCTTAACTATCAACTGCTGCATTAAGCCACAAAATGTGTGACTGTTGCTTTGTCAGCACCTCATATTTTCCTTTATTATACTGTTACCGCTTTTCTTGAGATCTCCTTGGTTCCTCTAATAATGGGACCTGTCACTGTGGGAATTTTACTCTCCTACATGGTACAGCTGATCACATAATGATTCTGGTATAAGAACTTATTTTACTAGTTCAATCAGGGTTTTCTCTCGATACAGACAATCAGAACCTGAGGTATTTAGGTGAGGAGTGTTAACCAGATGCTGGGACCTGAAGAGAGGAATCCATCATCAAGGATATCTCCAAGAATTAGGAGCACCTAAAGCTAGCGTCTTCAATGAGTTTCTACTGCTTAATTTGGACAGAGTCATTGGGAAGGCTTTCAGCCAACTCAAAACTTGGTCCAACTCTTCATGTACACAATCTATTCTAGTATAGTGAGTGGACAGCAAGAATAGTTACTGAGAAGGCTGCAAACTAATGTCCACCACTAGCTACAGGTAAGTTTCTCACAATAACCTCCCTCTGAAAATATGAGACCTCAATTTTGCTCTTAGTTCTGTGAGGGCAAATGAAGGAGTAATGCTCCATTGATTTCACTGAAACCTGAAACTAGTTAAAATGAGAACAGGATCAACCCCATTTTTCCTCTACGGCATGAGACTATAAAGCCCATTCAAATCAATGAAGGGTACCAATGACTTTGTTGACCTTTGGATCAAATCCATAAACCTTTTTAGTATCTTAATTAAAACCACAAGTACAGAAACATACGTAAGTGTTCTGTTCTTCAACCCAGCATAGTCTTTCTAAAACTGATTTTTTTTGTGATCCCTTTCCAATTATTGCATCAAAAATACAATATTGATATTTTATTCTCTTTATAAACCTTTTCCTAGCTATATGATGCCTATTTTTTTCACTTTTTCTTTCGATGATGTCCACTACCTATGTTATTTGAAATCATAATTTCATAATCACCGATGAAAATCAAAACCACAAAACCTGCTTTTTATCTTATTTTTCTATTCCTGTTCTTTACTAAAAGGGCATAATCAAAGATAAGTACAAGCTCTTTTAGCCTGAGTAGTTTGAAGTGTCTTTATTGCATCTTACATTAGCCAGCCAAAAGTTAGTTGTCCATTTGAAGTCATTGCTCACATTTCCTCGGATAATCAATGGAGAATGATAGCCACCTCCTGGGATAATCTGTGTCTTTCTAAAGCCGATGCCCATGATAGGTGCAATGCATTGCACCCGTCATTGCTCTTGCCTTTGTCAGCCGGAGGGCTAGCCATCTCATCTGGGACAGCTAAAAAGGAATAGAGGAAAAACAAGGCAGTAGACTTTGCTATTTTTTGCTTCTCAGCATGAAGCATATAACAAGTGATGTTACCCACTTTTAATTTGCCACCAAACTTCCACTGCCTTAGTATATTAATATTTCAGCTGCTAACTGTACCTGTTAGCAGAATTTGGTTATGCTGTGCCCCAAAACTGATATATATATATATATGTATATCATATACATATATACTTCTTGCAATTGATAGTATCATCTTTCAGATTCTATTACTTTCTGTGAAGAATTTTTCACCTGAGATAACTACTGCTCACTTGCAGTAGAATTAAAGCACCAAACAAAAAAAGCTAAAATTAATGAGTTACAAGTTCAGGATGGAGTGCTTTTCAGGAGGTTTTCTGACTTGTAATTTAAATGTTCCCTTAGTGTGAACCAGCGAGGGACCCATTTTATATATTGTCCCTGCACAGGGTTATAATTTACCTGTGCATTGGCAGTTTTTCTCAGCTATGAGTACTTTAATAACTCTTGTTTGATGAGTCCTGTCCTCTAAGGTCTTCCTCTTACGTGGATGTGGTTGAGCCTGATGCAAATATTAAACCACTGATATTATTTTATGATTGCGGCTTTTCTTGCCTCTGCGCAGGTGGTTCCAGTCTCACTCAGGAAGGCTGGGACCAGGCTAAGGGCCCAGCTGAAGAACTCATTGGGATCTGAACTTCTTGCTTTGTAATTCAGAAAAGTTACTGAAAAGATTTCCCTTTCAGATAATTACTACAGGCAACAAAGGTGTCACTTGAAAACTGTGAACTGCATAGTTTCAATTACAGAGAAAAGCCTATCCAAAAAGGTCTCGAAATAATAACATGAAAGAACGACTGGAAAACCAAGCTTCTTCATATTTCTTTTTTCTGGGCTTTGTGTGTCTTCCTTAAAGCTCTTGTGCATTCTCATGCAGCTTGCTCATGTTATTGAATGCTAAAGCCTTTTACCATCTGCCAAAAGGTTTTATTTTGGGGTTTCCTCTCATGTGGGAGGGCGGTTTCCTCCTTCCCTTCGTGCTACTTTCATTGCTATCTTTAGGACTCAGAGCCTACTGGAGACCTTCCTGTCTCCCTTTTATTACATATTCTCATCCTTCCTTGCTGCAAGTTCCTGCCCCTGGGGGCAAAGAATAAAATGAGCACTGAAGCTGCCTTTCTGAGCTGGCTGGCTGGTGCAGGCGGCTTTTGTTTTAAACACAGAGTCCGGTTCCTGGAGTGCGGGTCTGAGGGTACTCAGTAGGAAAACTTCCTGGTGTGGGTGTTTTGAGGAATGGCCCCTGCACCAAGGTATGTGTACCTGCCCAGCGCTGCACGTTTAATGGGCTTCTGAAAAAGAACAACAGACTGGTGGCATTTTCTCTGAAAGCAGTTCACTCCTCTCTGTTTGTCAGTCTTTTACCTCAGCACATGAATCTCACCCGTTCTGCCACTGTTGTGACACCTGCAGCTGTAGCCCTTTCATTTCTTCCTTTTAGAGGAACTTGCAGGTGTTTATTTTTTCTATGCACGTATCGATTTCCTATCTTTACTTTACTTGTGCTATAGAGGAAAAGAAATTTGACGTGTTATATTTGCAGAGTGATAGAACTGCATCTTTTTTTTCTTCTTCTTTTTTTTTTTTTTTTTTTTTTCCTTCCCTGAGAGCAAAATAGTGTAGAGGGCAGCCTTTTTTTTGCAGGGTTTTTTTTTTTTTTTCCAGTGTAGCTGTGGGGGATGCAGGAACACAGCTGCAGCAGATGTGAGCACCTGGCTGCCAGGCCATGAGCATGGCTGGAGGCAGTGAGTACCATCAGGGCCATCCATCGGACTCTGCTGTGGAGCTCCCTGCCATCATCCTTATTCAGAGGAGATGCTGAATGAGGGACACACAGGGCCCTGCCTTTTCTTTCTAGCCTTTGCCTGCTGGGAGCAAGAGCAGGCTGTCTGAGCACAGTCCTGTTGCTGCCTGTCCTAATTTGCTGTGTGGCTGAGCCCATGGCCGGAGGCAATCTGCTGTGGAGGGCTCGGGCTCATGGAGCAGCACTGGGTGTCAGATCACCTCCTGAGAGCTCTGCCAGAATCCACATCAGCCAGATGATGCCTCTGCTGAGTGGATTTCTGACTTTTCCTTTTTGGTTTTTGCTTTTTTTGTTCACTGGCATTACACCAATGAGCAGGTCAGATAGTAATAGGAATGTAATGTTATTTTATTTGTGATTAGTTCATCTCTTGGACCCTGAGATTTTCTAATCTCTCTCTTTCCGTCATTACCCAGTTCTCTTTAAAGCTTTATCCTTCTTTAGTTTATTTACTCTCTCTGTAATTGAGAACTTTATTGTTGATCACCATGAAAAATTCTCAGTGCTTAAAAATAAATGATCCGTCTCCCAGCCCTTCAGTGCATCTAGTTTTTATGACTGTAGGAATCTATTCAGAGATTGAAATGGGGTTGAGGAGGATGAGGGTGTCCTGGTGTGTTACCTAAATGGCTGATCTACAAATGAAAAGAGAGCTCTGTTCAGGAGAGTGCCAATAAAGCCGATCATTTTTTTGCACTGCATATTTTAATGACATCCAGTTTCAAATTCCAGGTACTGCATTGTACAGAGAGGTCAGTGAGGCCCATTTCTAATAGCAGAATCATGCAACACAGCAGATTGGAACGGCATCCTCCTGAAAAATAGGAGGGCTGTGTGAGAAAACTTCTAGCAGGAGGAGATATGCACCCCTTCATTTAGAAAGCAAGAGTTTTAAATCTCTTCATATTTGGAGAGGGTAGCAATCTTGATAGGGGAAAGAAAAAAAATGTTTCCAGTGGATATATGTCACCCAGGCGTTGTCTTCCAAGCAAACACAGCTATCTGTGTTCTCTCTGTCACACACATGCACACACACATACACACTCTAATTGGATAAAAACATAAACAGTAAATTAAGGGTGCGATTAAAAATTAAACAGCCATTGCAGAAACCATCAATAGTAAATGCTTATTAACTTACATATAACGGCATGCTGGTGTGATGGTTTCAAATTGGCTGCTGAAACTGATTTGCAGCTAATAAGGCCAGCTTTCCAAAAGGATATTTCTAGGTTTCAGTAGTTAAACCCTCAGCTTTAATTACTTGTTTTGTTCTTTCACAGTTTTCGTTAGCCTTTTAAAGAAACTGATAATATGCATTACTTTCTTGAACAGCAGTAGGTGATATGCTTAATCCATCAGCTGTGATTCTTAGCAGAATGTGTTGTTCCACGTCATGCACTGCAAGACCTGTATGACTTACCCTCATCTCCACCCCCTTTTCCTGCAAGGATTCACCAGGGCCTCTGTCTGTTCTGTGACCCACCATGCTGGCTGGTTATGTACTTGTTGAATGATAAGCTCAAGTTCTAAGCTGCTTTACACATCTGAGCTCCACGTGCACACCTGGGATGTACAGAGCACTCCATCTGGCGCTGCACAACAGAAGCTAAGGTTTCTGGAAGGGTGATTCCTCTGCTCCACAGTCCCTTTCCATCCTATCATCTCATAATAATTATGCTCTACTCTCTTGCTGACCTGCATATGGAGTCCTGCATATCAGGAGACAAAAGGCTTTATCATCTTGCTTGATTAGTTTGTGTGGTTTTGAGCTAGAGCAAGTCTTTCTGAATAGAAATGTTACAGCCTGGATTCAATACTATCAGCTCAAGGTAAGCTTAAATATTTAGGAGAAAGTTGAAACAAGGTTAAAGACCTCCTGGCACTAGGAGTAGTCTGGAAGGGCTGAGCAAAGCAGTATCTTTTCCAGTGAGCTCTGTCTTCTTGGATGTTTGTTTTCCAGATGGGTTGCATAATATGGGTATGTGAACAAAATATGGTACAAAGGAGCTTTTGCATTCTTTTGCATTTTCTGCCTTCATATGGCTAAAACTCCATGCTGCTCACTCCAGAGCACAGCTGAGCTTTTTCCTTGTGACTTGGGTCTCCTGCATTCACTTAGGCTGAGGACTTTCTTCCTTCTTTACTCCTGCCAGTCAGAAGTGAGAAATGAATGAATGTTACTTGAGTTAAAGATCGACAGCCAGCCCAACATCAGTGTGTTGCATATATCCTGCAAGAACCCTTTCTTTTAATTCTACCTTCATGTGAGAAAGTAGCACGTCCCCTGAGTGGCTGCCAGCTTCCTTGAATATGGCTGCATGTGGCTGAAACATGGCTGGGAGATGATTTTTGTCATGCACACCTCAGCCCTGCCAGCTGTTTCTACTCTGGTTCTCCTCAAGCTGCTGTGGTCTGCATTTGAGCCCAAACAGCAGTCATTATTTTGGTAGCTGCTGGTGTTGGAGTTCAGTGCTGGCTGCACCCATACCCTTGGATAAATGCATTGCAAATACCATAGCAGTTGTCCATTCAGGATTGCCTTCAGTTGCAGTCAGTCACACCAGTGGCTCATGTTGTGAGGACTCTGAAGGCTGTTCTGATTGAGAAATTAACTGTGGAAGTTTTTGGATGTAACAGGGAGGTAGCATGAGGGACAGGAGCAATAAGAAGGGATGTAGCTCTAAGAAAATAGTAGAGGACATAAGTGGGTACGAAGCGGGTCAGAGATACAGAGCGGGGAGCCTGTGGCTCTTGTGTCCACTCCAGGAGCCAGGATCTGAGGCTGTGGAAATCCAGGATGTGCTTCACTCCTCCTTTGTTTCCTGACTTTGCTGAAGCCTTTCCCTTGTAGGTGCATCCGTGTCCCCAGCACCAATTCTCAGACTGTAGAGAGCAGGGTGGAGAAGCCAAGGGCACACAATATGCCCAGCAGGAATCAAGAAGCAAGGTTGGAAACCCTCTGGCTTAGGCTGGCAGAGCTGAATTGTTGTCAGCAGCAGAGGGAAACCTCTTCAAAATAATTTCAAGTATACAGAATAACACAGGGAGCAATTCCTTTTCTTCTGTGTGTCCTGAAGAGCAGATAGATCTGACATGTTTATTGCCTTAAGCTGTCTTGTTTTATCAGCACGTTGGATCTAGGTGTTTGACAGATGTGCCAAACAAAAAATAAAATACGTCCATGCCCCCTTGTATGGGCTTTAGCATCCCTGCTTCCTGTTTGGAACTATTCTCTTTAGTGCCCATCTTACCTAGTGCATAAATGAGGAAGTATTTTCGTATAAAATTTAGGGAAGACATAGGCACATAAATTGTTACAATGAGAAACTAATCCTGTGAGCTTTACAAGTAATGTTTGGCATCTTCAGCTTTTTGGTTCAGAGCTGTGTCTGAAAATGTCAAACAGTGCAAAGAGCCGGGCTGAACCGTACTGGTAGCACTGAAGCAAGATTTTGTACATGTTACAACTCGAATAGCCTGAATCTTCAAGAACTGTGTTACAATTGCAAAAATCATGATATAAAAATTTTATGAAGACAGTGACATGGTTGCTCAAAAGTTATTGCAACACAGTCCCGAATATCAAAAGCTGATCTATTCACATCTGCCCCACTCCCCTGTCTTCCCCCCAGCATACACTTGGATTCTGTGGGGATGAAGCAATAAGTGTTTCTGTGCAGTTTCTCACAGCAAGGACTCTGTTGTGGGTTTTTTTTCAGTCCTTGTTCTTAAAAAAAAAAAAAAAAGAAAAGAAAATCAAAGAACTAAAACCTGTTCAAATACTGCAGTATTTCCAATGGTTGCAAAGTGGGTATGAAATATTTACTGTGATTTTTAAGTTAAAACTGCACGACATATTTACTTTTTTGAAGAGAAATGGATTGGATTTATTTGAACTTCAGGCAGCAGAGTAATGTTAGATCTTGCAGATTCTTGTAACTTTTTCAATTGGTATTTTTCAACATGTAGCAGTGAGTATTTGCTGCAGAAATGCAAAGGAAGTCAGACAACCAGAGTGGTGAAAGTCACTGGTTAAGCACCTGTTGTTGAAGTGCAAAACTCTTTTTGCTTCTGCAGGTGCAAAGATAATATCTTTTTCATGTTTTTCCAGCTATTTCAATTCAGTGACTAGTTCATTCAAAGGTAAGAAACCACTTGGGAGGAAAAATGGCTGAGAAGTTTGTTTTCCTCTTTTAATCTTGAAACAAAATTTGTGCGGTAGAGACTTAACATCTACCAGTTCTGAGATGCTGAGAAATATGTTAGCCAGGACTTGACATTCTGTTCAAGTGAAGATAATGCTTCCTTGCTTAGCAAGATTGCTTACTTTAAAAACATAATGATAAGCTTAGTTTTGCCTTGATTGTGTAGCTTATTTGGAAAAAAATGTTCTTCAACATTTTAATTGAATTTCACTTTTACACACTAGGTTCTGTTTTAAATCTGCAGCTTAAAAGGAATCCTAATTTTATTTTAAAAAAGGTGTATTCTATCTATATCTGTAAATATGCCCAAGCATAACGAGAATGTAAGCAATGAAAATCAATCAAGGGTAGTATATAAAAGTGCTAATCGTGTAAACAAGTATGTGTACATTGTGTTAACTGAAAAAGAAGTGCTGTATTTATTTATTTATACATTTATACATACTATGTTTAAATTAAATCAACGTACTGACAAGTTCAGTATTATATTTGGAGCTTGGGACAAGTAGTTTCTGCATTTTTTGCATAGTCTACAGAAATATTGATAGGAAAGGCCCGGGGAGTAAGAAGTGTTTTAACTATCAAGAATATTAACAGAAAGTATTTGTATAATTTGTATGGAGGACACAGAGGAGTCATCTCCTGTGGTTTAGAAGTGCAGGCACATGAAGGACAAGGAGGTTGCTGGGAGGAGGCAACCTGGATTTACTGAGCGCAAAGCAGCCTGATGGCCTTCTGTGATGAGGAGCTGTGAGGGGCAGTGCATGCTGTGTGCCTTGATTCTGGTACAGCATTTAATGTAGTCTCCCACAGAATCCTTATATCCACATTGCTGAGATATGGACAGGATAAGAAAATGGTAAAGCAAATGGAGGATCATCTGGACTGTCAAGCTCAAAGAGCTATGATCAGTGTCATTTGGTGCCTGGTTGTGACATCTCTGAGGGATGGGGTCAATGCTGCCCAACTACATTTATTGGTGACCGTGGTGAGAAGACCATGTTCACCCTTCGCAAGTTTGTAGGACTATGCCAGATCTGGGGGAATGCTTGGTATGATGGAGAACAGCACTGATGATCAACAGGATATGAACAGTCTGGGAAAGTGGGCTGACAGACCTGAAGAGGTTCAGCAAGCATAAATGGAGTGGTGCATCTGGAGGAAATGTACCCTGCTCCAGCACAGGCTGAGGGCTGATGGTCAGGGAGCACTTTGCTAAAGAAGACCTCGGGGTCTTGGTAAACAACAATTTGAATTCAAACAAACAGTGTTCCTTTTCTGGAAAAGACAGCAATTCACTGGGCTGTACAAGCAGTAGTGAGGCCAGAGGTCAAGAGAACTGATCGTTCCCTTCCCTTAGGCACCAGTGAGACCACATCCTGAACACTGTGCAGTCTTTGGGCTCTCCAATAGAAAAAATGTTGATGAACCAGAGCAAGCCAACAGACAAGTCACCATGATAGCCAGGGGCAGGAGCCTGGTGTAGGAAAGGAGGATAAGGACTGAGTTTGCTCAACCTGGAGAAGACAAGGCTCAGGGTGGTCTTATTGCTTTCTATGGCCGCTTTTTGGGAAGGCACAGAAGTGGCAGAGCAGGTTCTTTGAGATGCGCACAAGAGCAGAATGAAAAGTGATGGACACAAGTTGTGATATAGACAGTTCTAATTGAATGCAAGCAAGAAAAAAGAGTTGTCAAACAGTGGAGCAGGCCCAGAGAAGATATGGATGGCCATCCTTGTAGATATTCCAAACTTTAGTGGACACAGCCCTGGGCAACCTGCTTTACCGCAAACCCTGCTCTGAGTAAGAAGCTGGACGGGCACCATCCATCCTGCATGGCCTTATGGTTTGAGAGATGTCAGTGTCTGAGCTAATAGTCAGAACTTCCCTTAATCAGTGACTGTAGGAAAAATAGGAGCCATTAGACGTGTTTATGTGACTTGCTTTAGGCATCTACTATGGAATATGTTGAATCCCTCTGGGAGGTCCTAATCTTTTCACTAGAATGACCGTATGAATAGACGCTCGCCCTTGGTCAAGTGCATCTTGTCCAGGCTATCTACTAGGAATTAACATCTAAAGAGGGTCACTTTTGTTTCTGAGGGCAGAGTGAATTAGTTAGGGAATGCATGCTTTATTCTGACTCATCAGAAGGAAATGTCTGAGAATTTGAAGGCAGAAGAAGGCAGAGTGAGTGAAAATGATCACAAAAACAAGAGTTTTTGATCTGAAAGAAGGGAAAGAATAAGTAAAAGCAGCTGAATAATGTCAAAAGACTTTATAAGAGCTGGTTTCTTTGAACTTTGGAATAGATAGGTAGATGGATGGGAGCAAAAAGAAAGTTCAAGGGAACTAGTGGGTTTCTGAAAGAGAAAATACTACAGACATGGCAGGAGACTGCCTGTTGAAGGAGGCAGACACAGAATATCTCAACTACTTCAGGACCTCAGCAATTACTTGAAAATCAGGAATGGGAATAGGAAAATGCATTACAAAAGGAAAAAATTAAAAGCTAGCACAAACGCCTAGTTTATTGAGTTGCAGAAGGGAAATATGAAGGAAATAATTAGACTTCTTTTGCTCTGAGACAAGGAGGGGAAACTTGATCATAAAGAGGAGGATGAACACTTCAGCTTCTCTTGGATTCTGTTTTCCCAAACTGGTTAATTGTGACAAGACGATTGAAAGAGTTAATTTCACTAGAGGGAAAAGAGCATATGCTGAAATAAGAAAAGAGAGGTTAAACGTGGATGTACATTAGATGTTGTCAAGTCATTGGGCTTAATGAAAATTGACCCTTGAGGTACCTAGGAGTCAGCAGAAATCATCCCTGAAGTGTTAGCTTTAAACCTTGTGAAGAATGGGGAAGGGCAAACTTAAGCACTGAAAATGAGGAAACCTGTCAGCTTAACTTTGATACATGGTGAAATGCTGGAGCAAATTATTAATCAATTTGTAAACACCTAGAGGATAATAAGCTGATACAAAAATAGCCAGTGTGGATTTGTTTAGTATCCTTTTTGAATGGAATAAGAAAAGTAGTAGGTGTGTCGTTATATTAGTATACCTTTTGACAGAGTTGCCAAAAGCCTTGTGGCCTTCTTACAAGAAAAGAGGAAAATCATCTAGTTGAAATTACTGTGAGACAGGTGAAGAGCTGGTTGAAGTACTGTGTTCAAAGAATTGTTATTGTTTGCTTGTCAAGTGGGCAAGGAGCCTGAAGTGCTGTTCTGTTGCATGTGCTGTGCCCTTGATCGAGCGCTGGCCATTATTTACATTAATGACTTGGGTGATTGGCTGGAGAATGCAGTGGCATGGGACTGTCTGCTGTAGTGAGCTTTGGGCATTTTGGAGGGCAGGTTTAAAGTCTGAAGTGATCCTGACAAAATGCGGAAATGGCCAAAAGATGAAAATTCAGCAAATGTAAGTAAGAAGGTTTGCAGTGAGGAAGGGAAAGCAAATGTCTGAATGCAGATGAGGGATATCTGAGTAAATAACAGTGCTGTGAGAGCATGCAGGGCTGGGGTATCACAAGTTGAATATGAATCAGCAGACTGATAGATTCTGCTGGGTGAGAAAATGAGAATGGGGGTGAGACCAGTCTGTAGCGTAAGTGGTAGTCTTGTATTTAAGCTGTAGGACATCATTAACTCCTTTCTGTTAGCTTTCTGATGCTCCATCCAGAGTGTGCTTTGGGCTATAACACAACATAGACAAAGTAGAGAAGGCCAGAAGAGAGTGAGCTGTGGGAGCCAGCAGAGATTTAGGAAGTACCAGTGAGGAAATAAATAGTACAAGAACTGGTTTCAGTTGGAAACAGACTCAAACTTTCAGACACATTAAAGGATTTATAATACAAGAATGATGTTTATCCATGCCCTTTCTCCCTGGAAAGTAATTGTACATTATCTCTGGAAAGTAATTACTTTAGTTTTCACCTAAGGACATTTGGTTTGGGTATTAGAAACTTAACATAAATATATTACAGAGTAGAGTATTTGAGGGAGTGAGAGTAGAGGACCGTGGGTATGAGGAACAGCCACGAACTACTTGTGAGGATCATGGAATCACAGAATCGCTATAGTTGGAAAGCACCACTAAGATCATCTGGGACAGCTGTTGACCCATCATCATGATGTCCACCCAACCATGTCCCTCAGTTCCACATCTACCCATTTATTAAATACTTCTGAGGATGGGGACTCCACTTCGCTGGGTAGTCTATTCCAATGCCTCACTGAGAATAAAATTTTCTAATATCCAACTTGAAATGGATCTGCATCTTTGCCTCGGGGTAGAGGGATGGACTACAGGATCTTTTTGAAGTCCACTTCAGTTCTATCTGTGGTTCTGCCCACCAAGGGAAAATAGAAATTAAAAAGGCAAAACAAGGATAAAAGGATTCCTGTTTGTCAGTTTGAATTGTGATTATTTTCAGCATTCTAAATATCCCTACTTTAAGTTAATCCCTCATGTAGCTATGTTAACATCTTCTATTTATGGACATCTTTTATAATGCCTTTTTATTTATTAAAAAAAAGAATCAATGTATGCTCCTTGGTGTGATAATCTCTTTGAGTATGAGTTATACAAGTAATGATGAAGAAACTAAAATGTTTGTTCTTAAAACTGTTCTGAGGTATTTGCTTTAATGTCTTAGGTTTTCAGTAAATTAGCTGAAACCATAATGTAAAAACTAGATGTCTCTTGAGACAACAATATTGGAATGATACAGATTTCTTAAATAGGTAATGCTTGTATAAAGAAATATGTCCCCTCTAAAAATGAACTACTCTCTAAAGACACAGCTCATCCACACAGCAGCCTTATACATCTTATTTTATTCAGTGCTATACCGGTGACATTAATTCAGTGAGGAGACCAGAATGGAAGCCTGCTAGTTATTTTTCATGTTTGATTTTCTTCTCTATAAATTTAATATAAAGATGGTTATGTTAAGCTAATTATATGCTGGCTTTTTATTTTCTGCTGCTGAGTGAAATCATGTAGAAAGATTTTTTTTCCCTCTTCCCTGAAGAATGGAACATTTGACCATAATTACCATTTTTTTGCATTAGATAGAGCACCTTGCTGTCTATTACAAAAGTGATTTACTAGGACATAGGGCACAGCGTTTGATGAACAGTGTCTGACTGGCCAATGGGACATAAGTAATCACACAATGCAATGCCTGCAGAATCAAATCATGTTTGACATTTAATATAACCCAAACACTTAACTGCAAAATATGACGTTAAAAAACAACAACAAATCCTCAAAGAAAGAAAGCCCACAACGAAACAGAAACCGGGTGATGGCTGGGATGAATTTTCTACTTACAGGAAATCTGTGTTGAGCCGAACAACCAAAGCAAGGGGAAAGCTGCTTTCTCCCCTTTTGCATTCTGCCATCCCCAGCTCTCTGCTGCCTCTGGCTCTCTCTGCATAAGTGCCACCGACCTAAGGAAGCTAAGAGAAATGGTTGTTCTCAAGGTGGCACTTAGACTGCTTCAAGTTGATTCTGACCAGGAAGGTTTCTTGTAGGTTAAAATGGGTTGTATGATGTGTGATCGAGGCTTGTGTCAGAGTAGAGGGCACATGCTGACCCACTGCCACAGAAATGCCGTCAGCCACTGAGCTCATTTAATCAGGTGCCGAGCACCTTTCATCCGAGGGAAAAAAAAGATTCCTAACAGCAACCAGTAAATATATTCCTGACTGGTGTAAATGCATTGACTGTGGGGGTGAAAGAGTTAATTCATTTTCCATCCGTATTTTTTTTCTTTGTAGAACCGATTTGACACAGTCTAGCAGGGTGCTGTTATTGAAAAATTGAAGCACCAGGTGTGATTAAATAAGATCACACGTTTCATTCCCTCTTTAATTTCACATCACCCTTCAGCAGCTGTATCCCTTTGCTTTCCTATAGCTGGAGAACGCGTTGCGTTTATAGCAGGCAGCATGCTGCACGAGTAACATGCACCATTGGCCTGTTGTGAATCAAATCTGTTTGTGCACACAAATTATTTATTGTTTGATGGACCGAGCTTGTTAATCTGTTTATTTCTCAAGAGCAGAAAATACAGAGTGCATTTGGGTAATGGAGGAAAAACCTGGCCTAGCTCCTCTTGGAAGTTCATGAATGCAGCAGGACAGGTTTCAATCCACTGCAAAGAGTGTAAAAAGGTCAAGTGTGATCCATTTGGGATCCTTTCTGTGTTCTTGCCAAGCATGGGATCTGACAAAGTCACCAGCACGTGGAGGCTGAACCTCTTCCTTCTGCTCGTAGCACAGCTGCAGTGATGCCAGCATGCACAAAATGAAGCCCTATCTCTGCTCTGCTGGGGCAGAAGGGTGGTTCTGGGGCCACAGCTGCTGTTTGTGGGTAGAACAAGGTGGCAGAAAATTATCACTTGGTGTTTTTGAGTCTCCATTGCGTTAGAGTAGTAGAACAGTGTTCTATTGAAAAAATGATTTGGATTCTTACAGTACTGCTCTTAGTTATTCCAAACAACTTTTCCACTTCCAAACTCTGGCCTCACTTCTCTGAGGACAAAAGCAAGTCAAGAAGAAAGAGAATTTTCTGTTTTTTTTCTTTCTTTCTTTCTTTTTTTTAAAGTTCTCAGAGGAAGAGGGGTTTGTTTGTCATTCTCTGACGCAGTTACCTGCTGTAAAGAGCTTCTGCACATGACATCATCCTGACCTGAGATGTTCTTGTGCAGCTGTCCCACAGTCAGCTCAGTGGAAGGGATTCTGTTTCGTTGTGCATCAGTGTATGGTGTTAGAGATTACAGTTGGCACACAGTTCCTGAGAGCACAGTTTTGGGGTGTCTGACGAGGCCCACTACTGTAGTTTTGGCCTTGATTTCTTCTCCTGCACCCTTGCAGCTGTGCTCCACTGGTTTCCTGCTGCAGTCAGTGGTGATACCTCACATTTGTACAGCTATCACGTCATGAAACAATATGGCAATAGTTCTCAGCAATTATGAGCACTGTTTGAGCACAATAATGATGAGAGGACTGTAACGCCTGTTCTGTGATGACAGGCTGAGACAGCTGGGGATGGTTAAATTGGAGAAGAGAAAGCTCTAAAGAGATCGCATTGTGGTCTGTTGGTACTTAAAAAGAAGCTTATAATAAGGATGAAGAGGGACATTTTCCAGGGTCTGTAGTGATAGGACAAGGGGGAATGGTTTTAAACTGACAGAGGTTACATGTCCGAAGGAAATTCTTTGCCCAGAGGATGGTGAAGCATTGGCACAACTGCCCAGAGAGGCTGTGGGTGCTCTATCCCTGGAGGTGCTCAAGGCTAGATTGGATGGGGCCCTGGGCAGCCTAAGCTGGAGATGGCAAGCCTGCCTACAGCAGAGGGTTGGACCTTGGTGATTTTAAAGGCCCCTTCCAACACAAACCATTCCATGATTGTAAGATTTTTCCACTGCCTGTGGGAATAAATGTGGGTATATCGGCAGTTTTGCCTGTCCTCAAGCACCCCAGCCCTTGTGTAAACAGGCAGCTTTGCTCAACAAGGACTTGTCAAAAATGGGTACATCAAAATTAAACAGATGAACAAAACAAGTAAAATAGTGCCTGAATACCGTAGTGCTCTCATTCCCATGTGAATAGGCGTTGGTTTGTTTTAGCATGATTCCTACTTAAAAGAAAAAAGATGCCAGGAGAAGGCCATAGAAGGTTCTGGGGAGGCATCTGGGCATGCATTTGGGTATAAATAATGCCTATGAACACCTGTCTCTTCTTAAATTTGACCTTGCAAATAGCATTGCGAGCAGCTCATGTGTCTCCTCTTTCATATCAAGCTCTGAAGATGCCTGTAGTACAAGGCTGCCCTTAAAACTGAGCTGACATGCAAACTTCACTTAGTTCACGCAGGAAAAAGATGCTCTTTGATCTGTGAGGGGACAAAAAGTAAAACTCCATAGAACTCCAAAGGAAACCATTTTCTTTATGTTAGTTGAACAGCTTTTGCTGAGATGGAGGAAGTTGCTCTGACCTTTCTTTCCCTGTGTGATATTGAGTGAGCTCATGACCGTATCATCAAAAATGAGGTCAATATCAAATCAATGGCCTGAACTAACTACGCCATTTTTGTGTGTAATTATTGCCATATGCATAAGCTATCCTGTTAATACAAACAGAATTATTTCTTAACTACATGCTCACATATATGCAGGGTAAATGTTTCAAAATGTATTTAAGTAATTGTTTCTTTTTATGCTGGGGATTTTTTTAAACTATCTTTTGAGGTTGCAACGGAAGACTTAGGAAATCTTTGGGGCTCTGAAAGTTATTTGGTAGTGTCAGCCTGCAGTATTAAAAAATCTGATGTTGAGCCCCTTCAGAAAAGATGAGGTTTTAAAGGAACCTGTGTTTTGCTCTGTATGTTTGGGGAATTTGAGTCTTCTTGCTGTTCTTGGTTTCAGGCTGAAGCATTAAACCTATTCAAAAACCAAAGTAGAAATTTTCATGCCATTCTCTGGTTTGTGGAGCTGTTGCCTTAAGGGAAGAGCGAGATTAATATTGGGAAAGTTGGCAGTAGTGGTTACTTCTCCTGCCAATGCAAAGCAGAGTGTTATTTCTCCGATTGCTTTCCTGGTACCCCTTCTTTTCTTTAGGTGGCAGAACTTATCTTTCTTGCTCAAAACCCAAATGTTTTTGCTATTGGTTCTGATTTTCCAGCAAGGCCCTTTAATGCTGCTCTTTTCCTCTCCCTATGCAAAGCAGCCTTTGCTCACACCTGGTGTGTGATAGGATCCTTCTCCCTGAGGAGATCACAACATCTGTTTTGCTTCCTAAATGGAGAAAGAGAGAAACATTCTCAAGAAATTCTCCTTTCCTGCTTGCAAACAACAAAAGAGATTTTAAAACATGTAGTGTTTCTAGAGAGAGGAAAAAAACAGTGGAGCCTAGACAGGAAAAAAACAACCATGGAAAAATAAATTGAGCATAATTTGAGCTATAATTAAAGGTCTTAAGAAGAAGCTGAACTGCCAAGCTGGAAAAGAAAATGTGCATCTTTATTTAAAGTATCTTTATGGAAGGATGTGCTTGGGGTTAGTATAGAACTGCCATTGAGGACGTCTTCGTTCTATTTCTGCTCTGGGCTTCCTGGGTGACGCAGACCAGTAACTTAACCTGTACTCGCAGTGATGGTCCATATGCAAAATACAGTAGCATTGTGAGCTATTTAACTTCCTTCTTTACTCCTATAGTTGAAAATGTAGACCAGTCTGACCACATTACTAATTGGCTCTAAGTAAATATAAATTTTATGAAACAAATGAAAAATCTAGATTGCGCTGTGACTTCCCCCTGCTGTACAAATCAATGTAAATCAAATTCTTCTCTCTTGTTCTCACGATTGGAATTAAAACTGTCTACGTGGAAATGTACTAAGTGGTAAAGTAAGGCAAGGATTTTGGTAGCATCTTGATTTAATCTTTTCATAGCTATATTTGCAAGAATGTGCACATTCCTTGGTTATGGTGTGTTTGAAGGGCCAGTAACAATTGCATTTTTAGTGGTGTCAAAGTAGGAGGCAGTAACATTTAACAGTATCTCAAGCATCTCTTAATTCAAAAGCATGTTCTTTGTATATGTTTCTGCAGATCAGCTTACGTGATCTTCTCCATTTAAAACTTCAACTAACCGTTTCACAACTTGATGGCAATCTTGCAACATGGGGTTTATCCTAATCTGATCAATACAAGAAACGCATGCTGTGGTTTGAAATTGAACTGAGGCATTTGGTGCATTGGCTGTAACGTTTTCGTGACAGTATGAACAGTGGGCTGCTGGTGACAATTCTGTCCTAACACTCAACATGACACCCATGTACACCTCCCATACGTGCTCTTTGTTTCTGTTGTTACCTGTGTTTGTCACTGGAGGAAAGACCTAGCTTTCTGCCATTGCCATCTGTATGTCCGTCACTGAGGACAGAACAGCTTGTGGGTAAGCAGCAAAGAACCGTGAGGCAGAAATGCTTTAAAATAAAGCAATGAGTAAAGAAACGTTGACTACTGGAAACTGAAAATTCAGAGCTTAACATTGGTTGAGTTGCAGCAGAAGTAATGAAGTGTGAAATGTGCTATTCCCAACCAGTACGCCATGCTGCTTTAATTTACAGGATATATAATTATATAACATTAGCATTCTGGTACATCAGTCTTTGACAAAAATTGAAACAAAAACAGACAAATGCATGAATCTATTTATAAGGCAATTATTGTAACAGCAGTGGATAAGAAGACAAACTTTAACCATTTTCATTATTTTAATATTGTGCCCTTAAGATCCTGTGATTTTGTGCCCTACTAAATACTCACCATTGCAAACTGCTTTAGTTTATAAACCTTCAACAAAACACGTGTTGAAGTCCTTCCTATGTATTTTTTTTCCAGTCTCCTCTGCCTATAACACCGTAGATCTGCTCAGAGCTCTCAAATTACATGCGAGATGATTGGTTTTCCCAGTCTGACCGGGGTCCGTTTAGACCAACATTCTGCCTTTGGCAGTGGCCCGAATGAGCTGGTTAACCAAATGTACAATGCTGCAGCAATTACAATGGGAGCACCACATCCCATCACTTCAGGCATCACTGTTAACCACAGAGTTCTTAGAATAGGAGATGCCCTTTTCTTATATTTGCAGAGAGATGACAAATGCTTATTATTAATGGTCCCAACTATATGATAATAGAGGAAGGGGAGAGAATCTTTTCCTAATCTCTGCAGGCAAATTTCTCCTCTGAGACACTGTTTGCTCCTAAATTGACCTGCTGTGCTTGTGGTGCAATCCAAGTATCTGTTATTTAAAACATTTTTGAGAAAATCCGCTGAGAGTCTGGATTGCTCATGAGACGCTTAGTGGTCTGTGTTGTCATTTGCTTCCATGTAGCTCAGGCCAGAAGTAAACAGACGATTAAAATCAGATTGGATGGCTTAGAAAATGAGGATGCTTTTCCAATGTACTCACTAATAGATGAGGCTCGTCTTTGTAGAGCTGCCACCAGGGCAGCTGCTCTGCTCGGGGAGGCCAAGCAACTCACTTCCATGGCTGCCCAGCTTCCCTCCTTCTTGGACGTGGGGCTCCCTCTTAGAGTCAACAGAGGAGGCTGGGAATTACATTATAGTCCTTCTCTTTTGCTTGTACCTTTAAGGTTTTTTCAGCTAAGTGACAAGACCCTGGGCCTTGCTATATTTTGTTTTGTTATCATGGGAGTTGAATTAAAAATTGGAGAACAGCTTTCCTCTCTCTACTTCTTGATAATGATTTATACTGAGTCTGTAGACAACCTGGGGGATGAAAAGTGCATAAGCAGGGCTCTAGATGGGTCAGAAGATGACCTTTAGGAGTTCCTGGCTCCAGAGGAAGCAGAGTTGTTTAGTCTCTGGGATGCTGAGAGAGCCTAATTTTGGTAACTTCATGCAGGAAAAAAAGCTCTCTGAAACTTAATGACCTTTTGTAGGGGAAAAAGGCTTTAGGCATGAAGATACCAGCAGAAATCAAGAAGATTGTCATCTGGGGAGTGGAGAGAATACAGAAAAAAAACCTAACTGAAATACACAGCATGTTTGAGTTAACTAAAAGGTGTTATTTTGACATAGAAGCACAGTTGACAGAGCAGGTAAGGTATGATTTTCAGCGTGCCACATCACTGTGTTTAGAAGATAGCTCTTGATCCTTCACAAGGAATGAAATGCGGGTTTTCTTAAGAAATACTTAACAGTTTGATATATGTTTCCCATCACTGAAGGCACTGAATCAATGCAGCATTAAATGCTGAGAGTCATCAAATACTACGTATATGCAGGAGGAAACTCGGGATTGTTAACAGGAGGCTGTACTGAATATGGGGAAGCGGGGCGTGTTTCTGACAGGAAGAAGAAGGAACACATTACTGAGGTTATGCTGAGGGAGATCATCAGAATTAGCAGAATTGTTCTCTCTTTCTTAGGCCACAAGGTTCCTTAAAATATAAAGCCTAAGTTGAAAAATAATGAAAAACAGATAAAGAGATGTCACAGGTTCTGTAGTCCATCCCTTTGCGCTGAAACATGATCAATGCATAGAATTTCTAGTTTTATCTGGAAAATTGATAGGATTATTTTTAATTGGTAATATTAATGGTTCAGTAGCATGTCTGAAATGTCAATTATACAGTGACCCATTATAATATGAATCAGGCATATAATGTAACAGCCATACAGTTGTTGAAGGACAGGATAATAGGATGGTAAGTTATTCAAATTTATTTGTATGTAATCCTCCAGACGTGCACTTCGGTGGAGACCAAGAGAAATAAGCTCGTTTTTACAGAGTTGGTAAGGCTGAAGTCTACAAGACTACAAGCCCCCATACTGTTCTTGAATATTTGATTCATCTCTGAGAAGAGGAGGTGACAGTGGTCCTGTGCCACTTCAGGGGCTCTGGTTTTAGAGGTTGCCGTAATGCAGAGATCAGGGCATTGTGCCAAAGAAGTTGCTGTGGAACTTCTGTAGTTGGTATTCTGAGCAAAAGGCTGGCAGATGCTTTGAGGAGACGCAACAATAATAAATACCTACCTTTTATGATGTATGTGTCAGAGGAATTCAACGTATCCCTGAGCCAGCTCAAGTCTTGCTATGTTCCATTTAAGAAGTATTGACAAAATGGGCCACATTATCACTCGAGTCATTAATATATAACTTATAGAAGGACCTGGGCAAAAAAAATAAAGGAAAAACTCTTAACCAAAACTATTTTCTGCTCTTATGCTCCTTCTGCTGGTTATGCAGAAGCAGTAAACAAACCCTATTCCCAGAGCTGTGCTGACAACACTGATGATGGTGGTGCACAAATTAGGAGGTAAACAAAAAACCGTGTTAATTTCAAGCTCCATTAGAAACACAGGCAGTAAAAAAAAAAAAAAAAAATCAATGTCTCCCAAACAGAAAAGGTCAAAATTGGTAGGGAAAGAAAGTTGGTTTTTCAGTTGGCATAAGAATTTATTATTATTATTATTATTTCTTTTAAATTGAGTGTAAGCAAGATGAGGCTACAGGTCAGTGTCATCTTAATAAGTAATACACCAAAAATAAACAACTACCGAAAATTGTTTTTAAAGAAAAATATACCCATCTTTGGCTCAGGTGGAAATCCTTTCGTTTAAAGGCTGGTTTCTATTTTAAATTTTGCCTGTAGGCTCTGTGGATATTCAGTTACATTTAAAGTCTTGGCATGATGCATTTGAGGGATCATTCTTTTGAAAAGTGTAATCATCAGATTTCTGTTTTCTCTTGGCATAGTCTATTCTTGGATCAGAATCCTTGGGGCCTGTTAGTTTAAATTTCAGGCTTTGTTGTGTATCCAGATTAAGTCTGGAAGTACATGTGTGTCATTTTGTTATCATATCGTCTAGCAGAGGATGACAGGAAGAACAAATACTGTTTTATATATTTTCATTTTATGGTAGCGTGTCACCTTCCTCTCCGCTAACATTAAATGTTTATCACTTGATGTGATCTTTGCTTTGCATATTAAACTAAATTTCACATGGCCATGTTAAATTATGTATGATGATGGCGTTCTGTGGTGCAGCATTAGGAACCAGCTCTTCAAATGTGGATGCATATGCAGAAACAGGTGTGTAAACATCACGCAATGGGTTTGACCTTACAAGAGCCAAGGTCCTTGCTCTCCTGGTTCAGAGGAAGAGGTGGTCTTACTGTGGCCACAAACACTCTGAAAACTATTGCTCTTGCATTCCTAACTTGTGTGTGTTTGTATGCATTTCGTGTAACATCCTTGTAGCAAGAGCAGTGTTTGGAACAAGGCTGTTAGCACTTCCTTGCCCTCCAGCACAGCTGGTCATAGCATTTTACTAATATTCATTAGTCTTCATTCCTGTATATTAGGTGGTATTCCCCTGCACAGGTTAGGACCAAGATGCAGTGAGTTCAAATACTATGTTTTATGTATAAAAACGTATTCACAATAAATTTAGCAATATTTAGAAATTGATCTTCCGCAACAGTGTGGTCGATATCTTTGTACAAAGTCAAGATCTTTGTGGTAGAGAGCACAGACAAGACGTACACATCTCATCCCTAGGACACAGCTTGGGCTCTTAATTGTCATTCCCTTCAGTGGACATTAGTGTGCGTCTTTAATTGGCCATTTGCGTCCCACAACTGCCGTGCCCATTCTGTGACTCATTCAGACCTGCGTTTTGCATGCCCTGTGGGAACAGGGAACAAGCTTCTGGTCCTAAAACTGTTGTGCAGCAAATTCAGCCCTCCCTTATTGCTTCATTAACCTCCTTAAGCTGCAGTTGTTTTGAGGGGGAGAAAAAAGAGCTTTTTAGAGAAAAAGGAGCCTGGGTGAATGTGTCCTTTCCTATGGACTTCAGCATTTTCCTTGCTTTGTTTTCATTTTACAACGATCAGGTGCCCTTTTCCTCCCTGACCGCGCTGTCCTACAGACATTACTTGCTCTGAGGTTGTTAGCACAGTCACCGACCAAAGAGACTTCTGCCTGGCAGTGCTGTAGTTAAGGCATTAAGCAGCATACGGAAACCAGCTCATCCATCCACAGTTGCATTAGGAGTGTGTTAGTATCAGCAGTCAAATCTGCTTTGGTCAGGAAAGTGAGCAGTAATGATTGGAAGATGTATAGAAGCCTGATCCATGGAGTGCCAGCTCTCAGAAGCTCCCCTGATCTGTTTACTTCCATGTTAAAGTTTCAGCATTCTGTTAATGACCACCAGTGCTGAGAACATACTGTTCGTGTTTCTTCAGGAAAATACCTTTTGTCTCTCTAAAGCAGACAATCTTGTCTTCTATCAAAATATCAGTTACGAACAGTTTCCCTTTTGAAAGTGTGAGGCCAAATGCTGTTGCCTGGAAGAAGCCAACTGCACTGACTCTTGGGGCTTTGCCTGGCTGGTTTGGTGCCTGTCTGATAATAAACTGTGAACACTGCGTTGAAAAAGACTTTTGAAACTAGCCCTCATGACATACAAGTAATAATGACTTCAGTGAAGCTTGAGGGCATACAAAGTGTTCACCGGTTACTACTACAGTGAATTCTTTCATAAGGCTTTCCTCTTTTGCAGCACAATTAATTTTACATTTCATTTACTGACACTGGCATGTGCTTAGCCTTAGAATATTAGTTAAAATTGGTTTATGATGTCAGTCTTATTTTTAGCACACTGAAAGCAGGGGAATAATTGAAGTGTGCTGTTGTATGACTTAGGGCTTGTGATGGACTTGGAGAATTTCATATGGAGAGATGAGGGTGTGCCATTCCTGCATCTGTTGGTCTGGAGGGAATAGCTCTTCTCTTTAATAGTTCATTGTAATCTTCCTGATGATACCTGAAAATGCCATAGCTTAACTTCTTCCTAAAATAACTTCTGATGTACCTCAGAAATTTAAAAATTTAATCATCTCAGTGATATGTGCCAATTACATTGAAACCTGAAAGGCTGTTGAAATGCAGTGTATCATTTCACAGAATCACGGGTTGGAAGGCACCTCAAGAGATTGTCTTATAAATAATAATAAAGTAATAATAAAGTTTATTTAATAATAATAATAATAATAATAATAATAATAATAATAATAATACATATATTAATATATTATTATTAATATTATTATTTAATAATAATAATAAATAATAATAAAGTTTGTCTTCTACTCTCTTGAAGTCCAGAGCAGCAAACTTGCTGCACACCCTCTTTGACGCCCTAAGGACCTTGAACTCGACCATTTCATGGTCACTGCAGCCAAGGCTGCCCTTGAGCTTCACATCACTCATCAGCCCCTCCTTGTTGGTGAGGACAAGATCCAGCATAGCACCTCTTCTCATGGGTTCCTGTACTACTTGGAAAAGTAAGATATCATCAACACATTCCAGGAACTTCATCAATCTCTGGTGTCCTGCTGTGTTGTCCCTCCAACAGGTATTGGGGTGGTTGAAGTCCCCCATGAGGACCATGTTTAGTAGACGTGAAGCTGCTCCTATTTGTTTATAAAGGCCCTCATCCACTCAGTCTTCCTGATCGGGCAGCCTGTAGCAGAATCCCACTACAATGTCTCCTTCTTCTGCTTTTTCTTTAACCCTAAACTATAAGCTCTTTGTCAGCTCCTCATCCATCCCCACGTGGAGCTCCATTGACTCTAGCTGGTTGTTGATGTAGAGGGCAACAGTCCCTCCACTTTTCCTCTGCCTGTCCTTCCTAAAGAGTTTATACCCATCTATTCCTGCATTCCAGCTGTGAGAGCCATCTCACCATGTCTCAGTGATGCCAGTGACATTATAGCTCTGTAGGCATGCACACACTTGCAACTCTTCTTGCTTGTTCCCCATGCTTTGTGCATTAGTGTACAGGCATTTGAGCTGGGCACCCATTGAGGCTGATTTACCAATTGGAGTTCCCTTATCCTGCATCTTAGGTGCTGTCTTACTGGCCTGTGGTCCAGCTCCAGGCCCAGGGCATCCATTGCCATCATCAGCTTCAAAGTGGGGTGGTTTGTGGATCCCCTACTCCAGCAACTCTGGTTTAGTTTTCTAGTCTTGAATGGTAGAATGGTAGCACAGCCTTCAAGTGTGTCAGCCACTACTCCCAGCTTTATATCACCAGCAAACTTATTGAGGATGGATTCTATTCCTTCATCCAGGATATTCATTTATTTTGCTTTCATTTTTCTAACGACAGAAATATTTAGCTTTTCTAGGGAAAAAAAAAAAAAAAAAGGGTTTTAGTATGTAAATCAAGCACTGCTTACAATATATTCTGGGGCTCTCACTGACTTCCACCAGCCTTACTCAAACCTTGGGGTGACATGGAGAAAGGGGTACTCCGCAGTGCTTCCTGTGGAAGGAGGAAGGACACTCTGAAACATCCACACGTGAATGGCATCCTGCTCAACTTTGGGAAAAAGAACGTCTGTAGATCATAAGGTTGGCCTCTCTGTCTGGAGAGGAACATTTTCTCGTTAGGGAACATTTGCATCTGTATTTGCTTTTGCCTGTGAGATAAAACAACCTCTGGAAGCACTGAAGCTCCCAGTGCGTTAGGATACACAACAGGCACAGCTGGGAGAGCAGTAAGGACTTCACCAGCTGAACGTGTTAGTCCACACTCTGATCTGACCTTACTCACACAACTTCATTCATATGTTTTTTGCTGGAGTCATTCTGAATCCGTGCTATGAAACACAGCTTTTCTGCTGTGCTCATATCTAAAAGCCATCTTTTATTTTATTATCTATTTTTATTGCTGTCCCCATCTGAGATATTTCAGGCTAATGAAACAATGTGATTGTTTTTATCTCCAAAGTGTTTCATTTGTACTGAAGAATATCATACAACGGAATGCAAATCTAAATCTGAGCGGAAATCTCTGCTAAGCTGCTTTTAAAAAATGAATTAGCTTAGTAAAGAACTGGCAAATACATGCTGAACATTTTGTGAGGATCGCTGATTGTGAAGTTTTGTTAAACTGTGCTTTCTCCAAGCACGTACAAAAATAGCTTTGGAAATCATGAAGCTATGTCTTTTTCACAACTGGAACTATTATGTGACTGTATGCAGCATTCTCAGTCCCTCTTTTCCCCTTTGAAAGCTGAAGATCAGCTTGGAAATGTGAGGAAGCAGTAAGCATTTTACTTGATGTGATTGCTCAAGAAATAGGTACTATTTGCTGTTATAGTCATTAGCCAGCAATTAGGAGTTGCAGCAGTGAGCTTCTCCCTGTATTCATTAATGAGGTCATTAACAAAGATATGATAGAGTCTTTTCCTACTGTTTTGCATGTAGCTCAAATAAGTTAAGACTTCAGGAGTCTTCAGGTCTGTGCTATTGTCTTTGGGCATCTACCTCTGTGATGGTCTGTAAGCACAGTCAAAGAGAACTTCTGTAGGCTTTGGTAATCTGCCCCCCACAAAGTGACTGGAAATCCTCTTCAGGCCCAGCCCCTGGGTATGTAGCAAACCTGGGCAGCTTCTCTTTTGTTCCAGCCCTTCTCAGGCTCTTTCTCCCCCACCTCCAGCATCTCATGTGGAAAGTGAGGTCATCCCCCATTGCTGCAATTCCACCATCCACCTACCTGATGGTGTCACCAGTGTTGCCCCTCGAGCCCTCCCTGAGAGCCACTGTAAAATCATCCCAGTTTCCTTCACCTCCCACCTGATCATTGTGTTTTTCTGCTAAAAATTTGCCAGCATTTGAGCTACTGGGATGTGCTGCTTGCTGTCCTGCTGACCAGTGCTGTCTCATTGTTTCCTTGTGTCTCTGCATCTGCTGTGCTTGTCTTCAAGCTGGTCTGTGTTGTCTTCTGATATGGAGAAGCACAGTTCAGCCAAGATAGCTCCCTCCCTGTCTTGCAGGTTTTAGAGTAACACAGTCAGTAAAAGTGTGATGTAAGAGTCTTAATTTCTCCTCTGATGCTGTGGCACAAAAAGCATTAGAGGTTGATCTGTTACTGAAACTGCCAGTTTGACGCCCTGTCTGTTGATTATTTTGATAAATATATTCTTTTATAGAACATTTTTACCTTTTTCTGTGTGATGCTGTTCAAATCAGACTTTGGAAATGCCTAAATGCTCTGCAATGTTGATTTTTCTCATTAGCTTGCTGGAAAAAATGAGGGGGAGGGAAAGAACACATGATATTTGAAGACGTGTTCCAGCGCTTATAGTTATAGTTTTGCATTGCTGTTGTACCTACTACCCCCAGGTGAAAATGGCTGCATATATATACAGTGAAAGGCAGTGGCTGTCCTGAAGAGCTTCTCTACTAAAGAAGACAAATGGTAGGAAGCACCAGCTGAGGATTACTCCTCCAGGAGGCACAGAACCATGGCTTCAGGCTACTTGGGAAATCCGTACTGGAGCCAGAGCTGAACCCGAGCTTCTGGGGCTGCTGTTCAGTGCCTTAGCTCTGAAGTCCCTCCTCCCTTTTTGGCAAAAAAAACCCAACCCTGTTCCTCTTCATGGTTTTTAAAACCCACCTGGAAAAGCAGTTGTCTGAGCATCCACATGGGCAAAAGTGAGAGAAATACCGCATAGCGTGGCTCCCTGGAAACCCAGTGTCCTCCAGAGCCCACCTCTGAGCACTCAGAGCACTGAGACCGAGCGGTGTTTCCCCTCCAACCTATCAGCTGGGAGCTGGGGAAGATGGGATGTATTAGATAGGACTGGGATAGATAGCATCATCGATCTCCCCCCAACGGCCACAATTAAAGTTGCCAGGGCTCTGTACTTTGCCACACAGAATCCATGCAAGCCTGATCAGATATCACCAGCTTATTCTGCTAAATGAGAGTGTTGAAATGACCATCCGGAGTTTATTAATAAGTGCATAAATCTGAACTATAAGGGGAAGAAAGATGAACTGGTGCTAGTATATCTGTGACATATACTTAATAATAAAGCTTAAACTCTTATACAGCCTGATACAAATTACTTGCTCTACTGCGCCAGTTCTGCCACCAATACACATTTCATTTTTGTGATATGCTCTGCGACTGCTGGGCTAATAAGTGCTGAGAGGGGGTAGTAATGGATAGATAGATGCATCTAGTATTTATAGAGGCCTGTCTTAATGGTGCTAAAAAACTGATGTGCTCAGCGTTCCTTGCAGCTGCAGTTGCGTTGTGGTGGTAATCCTATCAGGAGGGCTGCTAGTTTCCAGAGTAATTAGAACCCTGGAGCAAATAAACACCAAATGAGTTCTCTTTTCTGAAGTTATCTTTTCTCCCTATTTTCAATAGCCCTTCTCTGGTATAATTACGTACCGGTCATTATAACATTAAAAATCATTTTAAGTGAATGAATCCTATTTTTATTGTTGCTGTTCCTTGCTAATTATTACGAACTAATTATAATTTAGGTTAGTCTTCTAAAAATCTCATCTCATTGCAGCAGGGCTACTGACTTAAACTGCTTGCAGCCTTGTCCCAGGGAGAGGCAGCAGCTCGAATCTGTCCCTCTGAGCCAGTCTGGTGACTTGCAACAAAGCTGGGTGGAGTGTTGCTCAAAGCCATTTTGATAAACTCCTGCCCTTCCAGCATCTAGGCTGGAGGTTGCGTATAAATTCACAGTACAGTGCTTGCCACCAGGGAAGTGGTGACAGAGATACTATATTATAATACAGAGAGGCAAAAGCCTTCCTATCTGGCTTTTTGTGACTGTGTCTGGGATAATACATGGAACCCTGTGCAGTCGTTCCTGAAAAGATGCTGGCAAGAGTTCAGAGGACAATAACAAAACGTGCAGTAGTCTGGGGAGGGTTTGACTCTAAGCTGCTGTATCTTCATCATTTATCTTGGTTATTAGTTTTGCAACATTTGTGGCGTTAGTCAGATGGTTTGGATTTGTGCTTGTGTCTGCAGAGTTACAGCATACAGGCAGTGGGGTCGGCGCTACGTAAACTCCGCGTTCTGGTTTGCATTTTTTGGCTGTTGTATTCAAACCGGTTTCAAGATTAGGAGAAAAAAAACAACAACAAAAAAAAACAACAGCAAAATAAGGATCCGTTACAGCTACATAAGTAAGTATGTATTAATTTACATTTACTGGTAATGAGGTATGAGAATGAAAAACCCACCACACCTCTCAGATCCCAGCTTGAGTTTTTCAGATTGGCTGTAGAAGAAAAATGTCTTTGTACTCACAAATTGAGCACATTCAGTTCAGAGTCACTAGCACATAATAAACATGGAAACATCTAGTGACACTTGCATTAATGGAATCATTCTTCAGGCTAGAACCACAGCTTTTATTACTCAGATTCTTAAAATGCCTTTTATAATGCATTTTTTAAACAACCTTAGCTTCTGTTGTCCTACAATGGCAGTTTCTTCCTACTAGGACATATTCCTGTCCCAGATGCCACAGCCCTATGGCTACAACTCGGCATGTTCACAGAAGTACCTGAGAGGTATGCTGTGGAGGTACTAAAGCTCCAAGTGGTTCAGGTATTTCTGAAATGCAGCTCAAAGTGGAGTTCACTGGATACTTTTACAGCATTGGCTGTGCTCAGCACTCCTGTCCTTTCCTAACCTCTACCACAATTATTTTGGGGTGTGAGAGATTTATATGGACAGAGCAAATTGCTGTGTCGAATCTGAGCTCAACTTTCAAATCAGTCATTGCAGCACAGGGCTGTATATACCCAAGTACATGGAGGAAAGATAAGCCAAACCAGCTAATGCTGTAAGTCAATGCTTCTGTGATAAAGCACATAAAATCCGCTAAGGAGAATTATGATGTAGTGAGTTATGACCACTTCATGCTTGAGTGAAAGCATCCGTTTGTAGGTTTAAGGCACACAGCTTCCCATACAGTGACATTCATTCTTTAGGGTGATTTACCTTAATTTTCCTCAGTGTTTCCGTGTTTTGGATTTGAGCTCATGTTACGCTGAATTACAGTGCATAGACCCCGGGTCATCTTTTTCGGAACCCTGCACTTTTTCCTGCCTTTTTTTTACCTCCTGGCTTTGAAAGGCATCTCCTGAGGACAGAATGTGGTTTTGTGCTTGTGATACATCTCAGAGGCTATTTAGGTAATGGTTTCTTGACAAGGAGGTGCTTATGTTTTTTGCCAAGTCTTTTATTCCAATTGTGATAAATTTGTGCTGTATAACAGCGAAAATAAAAACCCCATAGTTTCTTTTAAAATGAGCTTGGGAGTTTACATCCAAATGCCTCACGCTGTCAGATAAACCCTTAGTGCCTACTATGCACACACTTCTGCTGATCCAGGAGTTTTTAAGCATTGAAAGCACGATATGCTTCGTAGATGTATATCAGCCCCAAAAGGAAGAGGGAATCCATTTAAAGGAGAAAATTCTATTTCCAGGAAAAAATGGGATAATTGCAGAAGGTCCTAAAACCTTGCAGTGGCCTGCCAGGCGGCAAATCCCTGAAGGATATCTGATCACAAATAGCACAAGGACGTCTGGCTGTGCCTTCTGACTGATATCTCTGTCAGCTAGATAGAAGTGAAGATAGAAGTGAAGCAGAGGGAAAGAGTAATCATCTAAAGAACACGCACTCGTCTATACACTCTCTCATCCAAGAAAAGAAGAACACAGTCAGACTGTGATATCATGTTCCTTCCAAATTATTTCTTAATGCTAAATAAACACATGGGTGAGAAAATCGTAGTTTGCAATTACTGGACAGTGTTAGAAAGAGCAGTGTGATAGCCAGTCTCAAGCAGGACCCTGATGAACAGAACAGTTATTTATAGCACTAAGCAGTGTTGACGGTGAATAAAAGGAGTGAATTTCAGCGGCGATGGAGATCTGGTAAAAGCCTGTCATGCCAACCTGTTCTGGATTGTTTTTTCCTCTTGATGGAGAAAGGAGAGGGGAGGGGCAGCAATATCTATCACAAAGAAAAGGGGCACTGAAATGCTACCCTCTTTTAATTAAAGGCTCCCACAAAGTAATTTCCCCCTTTAGCTCGTGGTAATATGCTTTTGGCAGGAAGAGTGGTATGAACAAAACACTCTTCCTTATAAGCAAAATCAAGGAGGGCAGGCAAATTGTACTCAGCAGCAATTTGTTGGAGAATTTGTCATTTGTTTTTGAACAGCACTTTGCGTTGGACAGTAGGAGCAGGGTGTTTTGCTTGTGTGTTTTGAACGGCAGCAGCAGTGGGGTTTGAAAACCTTTTAGAGGAGTCTGGGGATATTATCCCATGGGAAATTATGGAAAATACCTGTCAGTCTTAATGGAAACTCATCATTCCAAAAGGAGACTAATGTGCTCTTTGGAAGTATATTTTATCAGCTTTAAGTCCTCTTTGTGGCAATGTGAAATAGGGAAATGTGACATAGGTAGTGAATCTCCTAAGTGTCGCAAGCTTGGGGACTTTTAAGAGCTATGCAGAGTTCCCTCTGGATATTTGAGCAGCCTGTAAATAAGTTAAAAGGTTGTCATTTTTTCTCTATTTTGATCATCTCTGATGTATTTCTTCCCACTTTTTTGCCCAATTATTATTCTCTGGACTTTGCAAGACCAGATGGAGCCATGATGCTTTATTTCCATTTTCTCCTCTAACAGTGCTTTCCTTATGAAAGGACCTCTTAAGGACATATGGCCCAAAGAAGTGGGGCCCTTTTGTTTCATGATGGTTAGATATCATTTTAGTGTGTTTCTTTTAAGGTACTAGAGAAGAGCACCGCTCTTCTACTTGCACTTAAACACATGCAGAGAAGTGGGGAAATCACAGTTAGATCAACACCAGAAGCATTATCATGAGTTAGTTTATTTCATTTTCCTAAAGAAGCCACCGTGTATTGGGAGAAAGTACACAGCTGATGTAATGTAATTTGTATATTGTATCTCTCATTGTAGAGCCTTCAGCATAATATGCCACACGAAGCATTTTTCATAATGGGGAAATGCAGCATCCTGTTGAGTAGATAGGCTGCTCAGCTGAATGACCCTGAAGTGGGTCTGCAATTAGTGAGCAATAGCCAGGAGAAGTCATGCTGCAGCTGACACACAATGCTGTGCTTTGCAGCCAAAAGAGACACATGCACAGTGCTAAGGAACAGCTGATGGCAAGCCTTTTTGAAAGAACAAGCTGTAACACAGCAAAACTTAATCAGTGCTGTCCTCCCTCTTTCCGGCTCTGTATGTCTTTATTTCTTCCTTATACATCTGCTGCTTCTATTAAAGACATTATTTTAGACATTAATGTCTAAAACAGGGGTCCTACAGCGCAGTCTTGCAGGGTGATGGCGTTAGGTAAAGGCATGGAGATTTAGGAAATTGCCACAGGTTACGTATGATAGTTGTTACCAGCAAGTCTGTTACAGCTGGAAGGAGATGGGAAGAAAGTCTGCATGTCATGCTGTGACCAGCTTTTACCACCATACTGATAAGAACTGGGGTCAGGTTCAATATGAAAGACAACTTTGGAATAACTGAACGATCCACTGATCAATTTTGATCTCTTTACTTTAATAATCCCAATATATATATATATATATATATAATAAAATAAGTCAAAATAAATCACAGGCTATCAACGTGATGATTGCAGAATTAGGTGACTCACTGCCATCCTGTTTGTCCTCAAAGCAGCAAAGAGGCAGCATGCACTCAAACGTGCAAAGCAGAGGGTAGGAAGGCTGCTTCTTACAGCAACTGTAATAAAGTGCCTGGTCTTTCTGAGCTGCAGTTGTAACGAATAATTAAGCAGTGGATGTGTCCCGCAATAATACCAGCAAGGCTTTTCTCTAAGGCTGCCGACAGATTTTCACTGCAGAATTAGCTCAAGTGATTCTCCTCTAAGTAGCATAGCTCAAGTGAGAGCAACCATGGTGCAAATTAAACCTGATGTGGTTGTGCCCAAATTATAGCTTTTGGGGTCACCCAAGAGCATCCTTAGTACTGCTGGAAATACTCAGGAATCCATAATGGAAGGGATACAGCACTGCCTGGTTATTTGTATGTGCCACAAGGTGATAGTAGGGATCCTGTTACATTTTATAGGATTGCTGCAGTTCCTGCAGGCTCAGGCTCCCGTATCTCTGTGGACTCGGCAATACGCAGTATTTCCATCCCATGAGCAACAAGCTGCAAGAGATCTAAACAAACAGATGTTTACTGGGAAAAGGAAAGAGGATAAAACAACAGTGTAGGAAAAAAGAATAAGAAAGTCAAGATTCAGAGCTCTGCTAGCAACAGAGCCAGAACTCTGCCCTACCAGCATTATCCAGAGGCTGCCCTTTCTGTTTCCAGATCTCACTTCCTGACCAAACTGGAAAGCACCTGTCCTTAGTGGAGGTTGAACTCCTTTACAGACATCGTCCTCTGCCCTCTAAGATGCATGCAGTCTGGCAGCAAGGTGACAGTATTTGATGTAAATAGACCATCAGGAACCTCTTCAAGCAGCCATTGCTGCTCTTTTGACTGCTGCCTGATAATCTGCACCCAGTTCTGGGTTCCCCACTTTAAAAAAGACAGAGATCTCCTAGAAGGAGTCCGACAGAGGGCCACAAAGAAGATTAACGGCCTGGAGAATCACTTGTATGAAAAAAGGCTGAGTGAGTAACCTGGATCTGTTCAGCCTGAGGAAAAGAAGACTGAGAGGGGATCTGATCAATGTTGATAAATATCTAAAGGGAGGTGGGAGACAAATGGATGAGGCCAGGCTCTTCTTGGTTGTGTGCAGTGACAGGACAAAGAGCAATGGCCTAAACCTGGAACACAGAAGTTCTGTACTAGCATGCGGAAGAACTTTATGGTAAGAGTAACAAAGCACTGGAACAGGTTGCCCAGAGAGGTTATGGAGTCTCCTTCTATGGAGATATTCAAGACTCTGCTGGATGATCTACTTGTGTGACCTATTGTAGGGAACCTGCTTTAGTGGGGGAGGGGTTGGACTTGATGTCGGCCCTCGAGGTGCCTTCCAACCCCTGCAATTCTGTGATTCTGTGATCTACTTGTGAATCTGTAACACCGGTCCACAGTACTGTGGGCCTTGTTTTATTTTCCTTGGATCAAGACATATTCCAATTCTCCTTCCCTCTTGACTGAAGAGACAAAAAGCACAGACTATCCCATCAAAGTCCTTAGTAGAACCCCTTTCCCATTTCTTGCCTGTAGCTCTTTTACCCTACTACTTCAGCTGGGTTAATGGCCTGGTATCTTCAAATCCATAGACATCTGACTAACTGAAGCAGTTATCTGACTACAGGTCAGTATCAGTACATGGCTCAGCTGGCATCTCTCTCAACATCCCCACTTTTAAGGGTGTGTAGTTTGCATCTAATTCTGCGAAAGCTGTTTCTATTCTGCCTTTTATTCGTAGTTCAAGTGTCCCCAAGTCTGCTCTTTGTCCACTGCTACCTCTGATCGCTGAGCAGAAGTTCCTGAGGAGTGAGGTGCAGAGTACATCCTCCATCTGAAACTCACCCTGCAAATTTCAAAAGTCCTCCTAAATAGCAGAACTTGCTTTTTTTTTTTTTTTTTTTTTTTTTTTTTTAAAATGAGCCTCATTACACCTAATTTGTTCAGCTTTTTGTGAGCTGCCATATGGCGTCAATGGAAACCCGGTGAAAATGTATTTATTATCTCACAAAATATACAAAAAGATGTCAAACACACATAATTAAAAACATTCTCATTGTGATATATTCTTGCCAATTAGTCACTTGGAGCTCCTAGACAAGTCCTATCCACTGGCTGGCAGAGGGTATCTTGAAGATAGGTGTCATGAGTAAGGATGAGATATAAAGCGGGTGTGTCAATAGTGCTATTTCAGGTATCACAATCTAATTCTGAGTTCTTGAAGCTCTTGAGTGAAACCTTTTATTCTTATCTCTTTGGAAAATCTCCCTTGCCAGAAAGGAAAAAAATTAGGCACAATGGAGAAGTGTTTAATTTCTCTATACTGGAGTCTGCAGTCAGGAAATATTACAACCTGGATTTTTCCCACCACACCTGCATTACTTACTTGAAGTTGGGAGCCAGGAAACCCCTTTCAAGCCACCAGGTCAGATTGGCATCCAGAGGGCAGTTCAAATTAGAGGCTATGTTTACACACTGAATATAAAGTAGTTAGATTCTAAGTTTATCAAGGCTTTTAAATGCTTTTGGCTGGGAGGGGGGGGGGCAGGAAGGCAGGGGGTTGGAGCCAGACTATAACGCCTGGCTCTGCTGTCTGACAGAATTTGCTTGGACAAGAATTGGGCTTTCAGGGAGCAAGGAGTTAACTTGGAGAAGGCAGGCAGAGCTTTTTTAGAAGAATTCCTTGCTGCACACATCTCACATCATAAAAATGTGTGATACAGCTGCCTAAGACTTGGGTCAAATACTAGTGGTTGAACGTTCTTCCTAAAAATCAAGTACATCTTTCCTTCTCCACTCATTAAATGAGGAAATTTGTAGATTTATTTTTTATTCCATTTGCTCTGAATTTTCTGCAGATTCATCTTTGTGACCAGGCTTGTGCTGGAGCAGGTCAGCAGGTCTGGTCAGCGCTGCTTTGAGCTGCTTTGCATCTAGCACAGAGGATGTCTGTAGAGGCAGTGAGATCCCCAGCACACTTTTCCACTTACTTAACAGAGTAGTGAGAATGTTTTGTAGATTGGCTCAAGTTTTCGGAGTTTCTGTAGGCATTTTGGGCAATCTAGGTGGAGGCTGCTGCTGCTTCTCCCCACCTTGTTGCAAGTTTCTACTGCCTCTTGTAGGACTCAAGCAGCAGGATGGACATCTAATTAGAAGATCAGTCCAATGGATAAAACAGATAAAAGGTATTTCCTTGTATATTTAACAATTGTTTGCAGTGTTTGCACACTGTAAAGGGGTGCACTGCTTTCCTTCTCTCATCCCTATTAATCTCTACCAGAGACTTCAGTAATAACTGTGCACCTTTAGTGAGTGACTTCCCTCTTTGGCAATGTTATTTAACACAGGCTTCAATTAAACAAGCAAGCCAGGGAAAATAGGGGCTGGTTGCCTAGTAACCAATTGCCTTGAGATCTGGAGAGATGCAGCAGAGCCAAGGGTTAATTTTTGCAGGTGAAAGTAGAACTGTCTGGGAATGTGGGTGGTGGAGGTTTTAGTCTAGATAGATCTAGGACATGATTCAGAGAAGAGGTGAAGTTCCCACTGGGTTCTCTCTCCAAATAATAACACGAGAATGGTGTTTTTGTTTAGTTAGTTAAACTCCAAGCTGATGGAAATTTAGAGAGAACACAAACGAGATCACTGTTGGAGGGTACTTCCGTGTAAGTGATATTTGCATAATTTACTACAGCACTGCAACATTTTCTATCATCTGCACATCTCAAAGCTTCCTTTTAATAAGCAGTAATACATGGCTGCATCTTCTGCAAAACAGGGACTACTTTTGTACATGTGTTCCTTGGGACAGCAAGATTTTTGCAAGGTACTAGCATCAAGAATTCTGTATCAAATCTTTATAGATTCATTCCAAGCACGTCAAACCATTTGGCTTGCCTGGGCTGCACTGAGTGAAGAGGAACGGTCTTGGGTTGCAAACACGTAGGTTATTCCAAAAGTAACATCATCTCTTTATTTCCATGGAAACTACAACAGATACAAAGACCACAATAACACTACTTGATATCATTTACAGAACACTGTTTTTTCACACAGTCACCACCATTAGCTATACATTTTCACCAGCGATGAACAAGAGCCTGCAAGCTGCGCTTGTAAAAATCTGCACCAGCAGAGGTGACCTGCTGTCATTGTCAGCACTGCTGAAATGTACCACCCTCTGCCTCGCTGTGCTCACATCCACTGTTTGTCTCTACATACATTCAGTAAGTGTCAGTGAATGTCAAGGGGGGCAGGTTTTTCTGCACGGAGGAATTCAGTGACACAGCTTTGCTTCATACGTGCTTCCATATCAGACGCCATTTTGTCAGGCTTTCCCTCTGCTGCCATCTGTCACACGGCAATAAAATGTAGTGGAACGTTGGTGGGAAGATTCAGCCCTTACTGCTGCACCTCCAACATCCGCCCCTGATGTCGCAGACCGACATAATAAAATGAGAAGCAGTACTTTTGGAGCAGCCCACATAAAATATGTGATATAGTTAATGTATATAAAGTAACAAGCCTTATTTTAATTTTCAATATTTTTTATTAAAACACGTTAAAAAAAAAAAAAGAGCAACAAAACCATAAGACTAGTGGGATATCTGGCCCTGGTTTTGTGAAACTACAGCATCAGGCTGGTGCGATGGTGGTGGTTGCAGTTCACAGTGAGTTCTCAAGGTGCTCACCAGCGAGTTTTGATGAAGTGTTACTCTTCCTGTGGTTCATCCTTGGAAACAATTGATCACAAATGAACAGGTGATAATCTATGCTACTTCTTGGAAATACCCTTGACACACATCACAAACTAATCTGGAACCAAAGAACGCTAACCTTAGTGTAGAGCTGAGCAGCCTTTTGGGAGAGCTGCGTGCCCTTCCCAGCACAGGGAGTGGTGGTGAAGGAGGTGGTAATGAGGCGAGTCCAGTGTGGAGGTGCCTGAATGTGCTTCAACCTGGATTCTGCTTAAGGTGTCATCGTGAAGAACAAAACCCATCTGCAGATATGCAGATTGATTCACTGTGAAGGTAATTGTGAGGCTTCCTGCAAAATCTCTTCCCTGTACATTAACTGGCACACGTAGTCTGTTCTGCAGTATGCCCTCATCATTTTCTGTCCTCTCTTCCTACTGCTAAAAGCAGAGGGTAAATTAATTCTTTCCGTGAGCTGCTGTTATGTCTTTGTGCTTATTTGTATTATGACAGCGCTTCAGAAGCCCTCCTTGTGGGCCAACACCGCAGTGCACTTGGTGCTTTATGAATATGGAGTGCAAAGATTGCAAAAGATTGCATGCTAAATATGTGAGAAAGCAGCAGGTAAATGCATCAAGTGAATATGAGAGAATAATAAGACAATAGCTCTCATGATAATCCACGATCCCAACAAATCTGTCAGGTTTTTGTGGACATCGTGCTAGAGGAAAATCTTTCTAGGATTTCTCGAGATGACAGGAAGGTGTGGCCTTGAAGATTTTCTGAACAAACTGTGCCCCGAAGTGAGAATGCCTTGGGAGAAAATCTAATTGTCTTTGGAGATTTTTTGGCCGGGTAGCAGCGGCTGGTGTCACTGGCAGAGATAGGATCAATAGCTCAGTAACAAATAAGAAATGATAGGCAAAGATAGGCTGTGCTTGGAGGGACCTTGACAGTCTTCCGAGTCTGCTGTTGCAAATATGAATCCATTATTATCAAAGCAAGGAAACAGGGAACAGTCTTTGTGGCAGCATTTTGAGTGGATAGGAAGCAAGGCCAGGAGCACAGCAATGGACCCTGGCTCTCAGGGTAGTCATGAGCTTGGGCAAATTTTCATTTGGTGTTGGTGATGAAAATATGTTCTAAGTGTAAAGGGGAAATACTGCCAAGGTTTAAATATGTTTTTAATCTGTGTGGAATTGTCCAAGGCCTTGCTGGAGCACTCTCTGTACTGACAGATTTTAAAGTGATGGCTGGAGGGTTGTGCATCAAATATGACATGCTTTAAGCGGAGTATGAGTGCCCAATGAATATTCTAAAGCTACCAGTTTTGTGTTAGAGCAGTGTGTACGTTGTCCTATGGAAAAATTATTTTGAGTGCAACTTAATATTCTTTAACCCCTGACTCCTTCTGTTCCCACTCATCTAAGGATGTGCGCTGGGCTTGCGGTGCAGTATCCCACATACAGCAGGATAGCTCTGTACGTGCATAGAATTTACAAATCACAAAGCACATTTTTGTGTTTTCTCACTTTCTGTAATAGAGGTTTTTAAATAATCAGCTTGTCCATGAGCAAGGAAGCAACTCTGCCGATGACTGTATGATCTCAACCTGCAAGGTGTTCTTAATGCTGTTTGTGTAGCACCTACAGGCAATACACTTCTAAATTAAGTTACTTTGACCTAGAATGCAGTCTAATTAAATACTATATTAAATAGACTTAAACAAAAAAGTATTTAGTAAACCAGTCCGCAGATTTCAAGGTAATTAAAATTTGAGATCTATCAACTTCACACTATCTCCATGATTGATGCTAAATATGAACAGATCATGTAAGTATACTTTTCATTGTTTTCCAGTTGTTTGGGTTGGTTTTTTTTTTCGTTGTTGTTTTTTGGTGTTTTTTTGTTTTTGATTTTTTTTTTTGTGCAAGCTAAGATTGCTAATCACTCCTTTGAATTATATCTCTATCTGATCTGCTGGATTCATCAGTAGAGTGGGAGTATTTGGGGTTGGTAGTTACTGGTTGGTTTGGAAGCACCAAAGAAATCTTGCATAATATAGAGGTGATGGGGCACTCATTAAAGAAGATAAGATAAAGTATTAACTGAAGACAATAAAGAGGAAAGGAGTCCTGGCTGGGAACACTGATGACTGGTTTTCTTAGTTAATCTGACAAAAAAAAATGCTCAAAGGAAAAAGTATGTGGAACCAATAAAATAGAAAAATGTCCTCCAAAAACTTCTAGAATTGAAATTGGACCAAATCCAATACAGCGAGACTGTATTCAGTCCACCAAACAGCTGACTAACATAATTTTCAAGACTAAGGTCAAGAAAGCAGTGAGCAAAAGGCATTGTTTTCTAGCCAAGAATGACTGACCCTTGCTCTAGGTGATAAATAATCACTATGCATACATTGAGAGCCTTTAATAAATGTTTGCATTTAGGCAAATAAAGCCCCAAATGTTGATGAAACTGGTTCTGCTGTTTGAACTGGCAGATAAAATGGGTAGTAGGGGGAGCTCTGCTCCACCCAAAGCTCGACAAAAATGAATGTGAAAATGAACTAGCCTATGCCTACCTCTGCAAAACTTGGAGCTTAACAAAGCCAACATATTTATGTATTGGTAGCATCTGTTACTACTGCTTGTGCTCTGCAGCAGTTGATGTGACCCAGCTGTGGACCAACATTTATGAAGGAGCTGAGGATTATGTGTTCAATATCCTTTCAGTACATCCTGCTGAGAACTCTGCTGATTTCCAGGGAAGGCCCCCCGAGAGCAATATGAATGCTCCAAAAGCTGCCAACTTTCCCTCTCGTTGTCCTCCACATTGTCCTGCCTCTCCTGCTCCCCTGCTTGTCCCCCATTGCCTTGGGGATTCATCCATCCCCAGCCACCTCAAAAACTGATTGTGTTTTGCGCTTTCAGAGTTGCAGATTGTGTCACAGCAAATTATAAAATAACCACAGCCAGTTGAACAGACACGACTTAAGATGACCTGTAGAAATATGGAGACAACAGAATAGAAGCGTAGATAAAAATTACAATTAAACTTCTATTTTCCACTAAAGAAAAAACGTGACAACAGCAGGCTCTCCCATTTACCCTCCAGATTACAAAGAGACAGAATTCAGTTCTTATTGTATTGAATCCTTAAAAAGATCAGCCTTTATCAGCATTTTTATAAATGAGGCTGACTTTGGAATTGTGGTTTGTGGATGGTTTCAGAGGTGAAGAGATGAGCGTTATTTGCATAATAAAATCACAAAGGGAGTGAGTATGCAAAATTTAATTTATTTAAAATTCACCCATCCAACATGCTGGGCACAGGTGCGGAAGATTAATAATAAAAATAGTCACCTGCAGCATATAAATTAATGGCAGTGTCCAGAACTAAGAACTTCCTTCCCCATGCTTAGAAAAAAACATTGGAGAACAGATATGCAGCATGACCTCAATGTCATCAGTTCTATTCCACTGAAGAATCTGAGGACACGAGGACAGCCAGCCCTGTGCTCCCTCGTGCCCGTGGTAGACTTGCTGTAATGCTCCATTTTGATCTGAGTGGGACTCAACGAACTGCCATGAGGCAGGTTATGTGAGTAGGTAGATCTGAGTACGCCTGCTGAAGGAAGGACACTTGAAGTGTCTGAAAGGATCTGCTTTTGTGTTCCAGTGACATAACTTTATAGCTTTTCTCTAAATCGTGTCTCTGCTATCAGTTGACACAAAATGGATGACAGCAGGGTATTTGGTAATTCTAGGATCTTGTTAAAAATAACTGTTCTTTCTATTACAAGCACCCGTGACTGTAGTGTTTACAACAATGCCACTACACTTCTGACAAAAACTTGATGAAGAGATTGTGTTTCATTATAGTTTGTTTTGTGTTACATGATTAGTGTTACATTACACTTAAAAAGCTCAGAGTGAGACACCCTAAATTCTTCATGCAGTTACTGTTTCCTAGCAGATGATTTCTGAGTCTCAACAGCAGTAGGTAGGTAGTATTTGGCACAGGGAAATTGTGCGATGTGAGATGCTTGGATCTCATGAAGAGAAGTTTTGAGCTTTTAGCTGCAGATGCTAATAATGTGACCTTCATCTTGCCTAATTTGAATGTCTACTTCCAGATGAGGTGAGATGAAATGAGCTGCACAACAGAGATGATTGTTGCTCTCCATTGTGGAAGAAAGGAGGGTAGCCATGGAACTCTCGTCTGTTCTACTCTGTAGACATCTGCTGTTGGCTAGATGAATCCTGTCCTAAGGGGATTCCATTGTGACCTGAAGAAATTTAGTAAATAACTATGCTCATGATACTGAAATTAAGTCTGTAAGGGGCTGTCCTAGGAGGCTTCATAACAGAGATTAAAGCATTTGAATATCAAAGTGTATGGGAAGAACAAAGAGTACTGCTGGATTTTAAATGGTTTTATGGTTTGAATATATTATTTGCAAATATTAGTGGGTTTATTTTGGCTGATTTTTTTTCAATCAAGTTCATTGCAAAATTCATTGGAATTCCAGCTTGGAATAGACAGGGCTTGTCTGTTAACGACTATTTTATTTACTGTACTTAAATCCCTCAATATGAACCTCCCTGCCCACAAACAGTGTCGGTTGTGTCCATCCCATGGAATTCAGTAATGCCTCCCAGCTTCTGACTGGCTGCTTCTCAGCTCCATGCCAGTGAAAGATTACATGTTGCTTCCTCTCAGAAGACCCTGACACCTCAGTTTTGATGCAAAGACTGCTCAAGTGGCAAAGCAACTTAGGTTGCTCCAGGGCCCCTGAGGTGGTCATAATTACGGGACAAATCCATTTTGTAGCATGTTCTTGCCCAACATTATGCACTGAACCAGAGGGGTGTAGTTCATCTGAGGCAGAGACTGACACGCAGGCCTATATGACTGTGGTACTTGGTTTTGCTTCTGAAGTCCACTGTTCAAAGATTTATAGAACAAATCAGCAAAAATTTGGTTAGCATGCAGGCTGATGATGGATGTCTTTCCAACTTTATTTTCTTCATTTTTTTCCCTCCTTTGAACTGGTCTGTATTCAGTTTTCTTCCTTTACCTGCAATTCTCCCCACAACACGCAAGTATCACCTACCTTCCAACTTCTCTTCTCATCCTTTCTCTTACTCGGTGAAGTGAGCTGCTACACAGCATCAGGGCAGTATCTAAAGCTGCTTCAGAAAAGGACCAGGTTGGATATTAGGCAGGGTTCTTCACCAAGAGAGTGGTCTGGCACTGGAACAGGCTCTCCAAAGCAGTCATCGTGGTAACAAGCCACCAGAGTTCAAGAAGCGCTTGGACAATGTTTAGGCATATGATTTGATTTTTTGGGTGGTCTTGTGTATGAGCCAGGAATTGGACTCAGTGATCCTTGTGGGTCACTTCCAACACAGGATATTCTGTGACTCTACGATTCTATAATCAGAGATGGGATGGGATGCCTGGGGTACAAGGATGAAGCTGGCAAAGTCAAATGAAGATGATGGCCCCCACAGCAATGTTTTTAGTGCAGTAGAGAACTGCAGGCCAGCAAGAGTGGAGGAGGAACAGGTGGCAGGCATAAAAAGCGTGATGTGATGAGAGGTTGGATGATATTTTTCCTAGTGTTGACAGCATATGGACTCATAGATCAGAAAGATTTCGTGATCTTTGCACGCAGATCTCACATAAAGAACCGAGGTTTCTGCAACACTGCTCATGCATGAAAACTTCTGTGGAGAAAGAAACTGAGGGATTGTTTTCTTGGAGAGCTGAGAGACAGCAGAGGCCCTCACCAATGAGTTGAAATGAGTCTGGAAGAGATGACGCAGGTTAGTTGCTTTGCCTCTGCTACGTTCCCTCTACACACAGGAAGAAATCCTTAGGGATGAGACCAGAACAAGAGCAATAAGGAGATGATCCTGATTTGCCTCAAATCCTCTCCTCTTGGCCCATCTTTCTTTCCCCCAGTGACATATACCAGTGACATAATAGGAAGTCAACTCTTGAGAACATTCCCTCTAACAGCTTCTCAGAAGGTCAAGAACAACTGCATTCACTTTGAAAGAGTATGAAATCTGGCTAATGCCACTGGTTGAGGAAAATTGTTTAGAGTGAATTTGTGCTTTAGTAGTGCTGAAAATATGTAGCATGCAATGCTGTCCACATGTGGAGAATGCCCTTTTATTTATACTTGATATGGAAGACGCATGAATGAAAGTAAATATTGTCTGCTTCAGAGGAGATTTTGGCACAAGCTTCGTGTGGGCTTCTCTAGAAGGTATGAGAGGGGAATTTAAAATGAAACATGGATGTTTATAATTGAAGAACATTCTCCTCAGGGAATCATATCACAATTTTTTAAATGAAAATTCAGTCAACTAGATATTTAGTTAGCCCAAGGAAATGTTTTCAGTTATCAGTGAAAGAGTATGTGTGTTCTGTTGCTTGAAGATGCCATATCTTAAAATGAATCAGGATGCTGGATAATTATCGCTTTACTCTTTATTAAATTACTGCTTTTCCTCCAGCAGTGGCTGTAGCAACTGTTCAGCCACATTCATTAACTTGTACAGTAAAACGTTTTATTTTAACCACAAATACTAGGACTAAGATTACTACGTAGGTTGTTCCAAAAGTAATGCTTCCCATTTATTTCCATTGAAACTACAACAAATGCAAAGAACACAGTAACACTATTTGAGAGAGCAAATTCTAAGATACAAAACACTATTTTTCACTGTAGTCATCACCATTCTTACCAGCAATTAACAAGAGCCTACATGCCATGATGATAAAATACTACGCTAGCAGAGGTGACCCACTGTCGTCACCACTACTGAAACACACCACCCACTGCCTCACTGTGCTTACATCCACTGTTTGGTCTCCATAAACATTCAGCAAACATTGATGAATGTCAGTGGGTACAAATTTTTCCGCACAGAGGAATTCAATAACACACCTTTGCTTCATACATACTTTCATGTCAGATGCCATTTTGTCAGACTGCCCCTCTGCTGCCATCTGTCACATGGCAATTTGGCCATCTTTTCTCTCAGACTTCCAGGTCTTCTGTAGCCTAGGATACTGTTGGCCTTTGCTGCAAGGACATGGTCAGCTTAGTGTCCACCAAGGATCCCAGGGCCTTTCCTGCAGAGCTGCTTTGCTGATGGTTATCCCCATGTACTGCTGCCCCTCTCTGGGAGCAAGACTTTGCATTTCCCTTTGCTGAAGTTCCTGAGAACAAGGACATCGAAGCATCAAATTGTGGAATTCACTGGAACTCAAGTTTGTTTCCTATTTATTTGGAAATAGGCAGAGTCTGTTAAATCTTAAGAGAAGTTAAAAGATCCACTTCTAGTTTCCCATGGTGTGGTTAAGCCTTGTCCTTTGGTAGTCTTGCAAACTGGGAACCAATTTGATAAATTTCCAGCAGTAGGTTTCCTACAAACAGTATGCTTGTAATTAGGAAGCATAAGCCTGAAAGTGCTGGAAGTTCACGGGTCCCATTGCATTAGGTGGACCCATGCTTGCTAATGTTGGGTCATTTGTAGATGCAGAAACAATGTTAGAGTCCTAAATTTAGATTCCTTTTTCTACAAGTTAACATATGGCTTATACATGTTTATACCCAGATAGGCCCAAATGTAGTGCAGCGTTTTCGAAGGTTGAAATCTCAAAAATCCAGCTTTCCTGGCATTCACAGCCAGTGCTCCAAGGCAGTTTGACGAGTTCAGCCCAAGCTGAGGTATTGTGCATACAATGAAAGGATTCTCATTGTTCCTAAGCTTAGTTGCGAAATCGTATCTAACAAGTGCGGGCAAGTTTTCCATTGTATGTTTGCAGCTTAACTGAACTTTGAAAACGGATAAACCTAATTGCAGTGCAGAAGAAAAGATTTTTAAAAAAGAGAAGACTCAAAAGAGTTACAAATAAGCATCTACTCAACATTTGAGATCCTTACTTGTAAAGATACTGAGACACAGCAATTGTATGCTATTAAAATATTTTATATTGATGTTAGATAATAGTAGGGCCATACTTTTTTTCTATGATTATAATTTTCAAGGAGAACTGTTCCACTGCTCAACTGTTCAAACAAGGGCTCATTTTTGGCCAAATGCACAGGGTAGTCTGTGATCCAAATGTGTAATGAAGGACTGCCTGTTACTAGGGAAGTGCCAAAATGGCACAAAATTGCTAACAATCCCCATATTCCTTCATCTTAGTTCAAAGTTAGCCCAGAATGATGTAGGAACATGATGTATGAAAATGTTCACTTTTGCCATTTCAAAGTGATTTCAGTTAAAACCAGATTTCTTTCTTATGTCACATTCTGTGTTTGTGAAAACAGCAAAGTTAAACACCAAGGTCAGTCAGCAGTGTTACAAGCCAGTTGTGTTTTTCTGGGCTTGTTCAGCTTGGAGAAGAGCAGGCTCCAGGCAGACCTCATTGAGGCCTTCCGTTACTTGAAGGGAGCTCATAAATAGGGGAGAGAATGACTTCTTACACAATCTGACAGTGATAGGACAAAGAAAAATGGTTTCAATCTAAAAGAGGGGAGATTTAAATTAGATATTATGAGGAAATTATTTACTCAGAGGGTGGTGGGGCACTGGCACAGCTTCCCAGAGAAGCTGTGGATGCCCCATCCCTGGAGGTGCTCAGGGCCAGGTTGGATGGGGCCCTGGGCAGTCTGAGCTGGTGAGCAGCAGCCCTGCCTGCAGCAGGGGGTTGGGACTTGATGATCTTTGAGGTCTCTTCCAACTCGAGCCACTTCATGATTCTATGATTTTCCATTATGCCTCCTTCAAACAAAATCCCTGATAGATCTTCATGTATAGACTACTGTAATGGAAATTATATGTACTCTCTTGACTGTCCTAAGACCACTGTTGATGCATATAGTTTTGAAGTGTAACTCAAAGCCCAAGGAATCAAGATGTCTTGGCATGATAATCTTTATTCAATAAAAATGTTTCTTTTAACTATGGGGATGTGATATGAGGGGGGGAAGACAGGGAGCACACAAGGATGGCTATCTCTCACAGACATTTGATTGACGCTGTGAAGAACCAAGTCCACGCACAGGAGGCACGGCTTCACAGCTCTGTGTTTCACATGGTGCTGTCAGCAGACCTTTCAGAAAGACTCAGCCTACAAATAGGCAGGTTTGCATCTCACCAGCAGTGCCACCCTAACACCAGCTGGTGAGAACAAGAAGCCCTGTGAGGAGGTTGTGCAAGTGGGTTCGGCCTACAGACTCTGATCTCATTCAGAATTCCTGTAAAACACTTCCTGGTGTTGCTTGGTTTGAAGATAATGAGGAAAGGGAAAGTATCTGGGAAAACTGTGACACAGTAAAATCCATATTCTGATGCAAATATACAGCATCATATTTGGATCAATCTCTTTTTATCCCCTGAGTTTTTGATTAAGTGAGTTAAACAATCCCTAGGCAAAAGCAACTGTATATTTTCTGTAACTTTTGACAATGTATGTTTTTTAGCTTAATGTTTTTGTTTGATTTTCATTTCTGTTCTCTGAAAAGCAGGGGTTATCTTAGATTTTTCTTAGATTGAGACATCTCGGGCCCTTTTTGGACAGATCTGGCACAGGATATGGAGAACTGAAAAGGTTCTGCATTGAATGTTTTACTGACTTAAATTCCCCAAAGCTGTACTTTGAGGAAAAGATGATTATTTATTTAGTTATTTATTTATTTTGCATAAAAACAGCTGATGCACTGCAGGGAACAGAGGGCCTTTGCATTGTCATAAGACAATGGCAAAGAATTGTTAATAGTCAGACATTTCTTGTTTTGTAAAATTTCGTCATTTTCTATTGCTAATTGATTTTGACTACCATAACAAACTCCAGAGAATATATATTGAAATCCTTTTGGTTTTTAATGACATGGGAAGTTCATCTTTGGACGGTAGTTTTGGTTTTATTTTTCAGCTTCCAGATTCACTGCTAGCAATTAAATCCAAGGTTAGCTGTAAATGAACAACACATGACTCATCTTCTTGAGAGTCCGGGAATCTTTGCGTCTCTCACTTGTTATTGTTTTACTTGCTTTTTCATATTTCAAGATTTGCCTTGCATGTGAAAATATTCTGTAGGAGAAAATCTTACTTTCCCAGAATTATCCATGTTTTCATCAGTATTGACTGCAAAAATCACTATTAACAAAAGTGGCTGCTGATCTTTGAAAAGTATCAACACTTTTTGTGCATTTTGATTTGAACAATTGTGGATATGGCCTTTTTTCTTTTTTTTCTTTTTTTTTTTTTTTTAGTTCTCATGTTGCCAATATTTTGAAGGAGTTGCCAGTTTATGAGAGGAAATTTGAAAAAGTTCGAGAATATCAGTAGGCAGGAAAACACTAGAAAAAGCAGTAGAAAGCAGATGATAGCATCATGGGAGGGTTTGGGTTTATTTTAGATCTGGTTACCCAGTGTTGCTCTAATGTTTCTCTGAATCTGTCATTTTCATTTAATTCAGTAGCTGGAAAATTGCTAAGTGCTTTTGGAGATAACCCCACTACTCTCCACGTATTTTAAATCCTCTAATCAGAAGAGCAGTTTAAATATTGTTAAGTTTACTGACTTAATCATAAAATGTTGCAATACAGTATCAGATGCAATCAGGAGCAGACACTGCATCTGATTCCATATGAAAATCTTCCAAGAGAAATATTCTACCTGAAAATATGTGTTAGGTTAAAGGTGAATTTATAAATAAACTGTGACTGCTCCAATCCCTGCAGAAAATTTAACAAAATATCTATAACACACTCTATTGGATTTCTTTATAGAAGTAGCAGTGTTCTTTCTTTTCTTCCATAAAAATGATTTTCCAGATTTTATTGCAACTCCTACCTTGCTTAAAAGTCAGTTGACATGACTTGCTGCTAAAGGTGGCACCTTTCAACCCTCCAAATCTTAAAACTGTGGCCAATCGTGTGGTTTATCTTGTCTGTGAGAATATTCAGTATTTCTCAAAGAGCTACAACTTCTGAAGTCGTGTAAAATCGTAAGTTTTCAGCTTTCGTTAAGCAATAAAAGAGAAGTTTCTGTCCCTTCATGGTCTGGAGAGAACAGCTTGGAAATGTGACTCTTAACAACTGAAAAATCAGAAAGCAAATCAATCTCTCATATTGATTTTTCACCTAGTCTTATGATTTTGTGGAGGGGAGCCTGGCTCTCATCTTCTGCTGAGACTGACAATATTGTCAATATTCTGTGATCTCTTGTAGTATATTTTATTGTCAAGATCAGGGCCTCAGATTTTATACAAAAATAAACCTATTGATAGATAAAATGAGAGTAGAAATATGGAAAAAATGAGACTACTAAAAGTAACTGCGTGCGTGTGCAAAAGCATCTATTTTCAAATGTGCCCTGGAAGTTCATTCTCTGTGGGAGTATGAATATGTATTATCCTTGTGCATACATTGGAGCACATATCTATGTGTGTGTGTGTGTGTGTGTGTGCACGTTTGTACTGACTAGTGGTCTTTCAGATGAAGAGGCTGGATGGGGCTTTTAGCACCCTGCAGTAGCTGCAAGCGTCCTTATTCATTGCAGGGCAGTTGGACTAGATGGCCTTTAGGGGTCTCTTCCAACTCAAAGGATTCTGTGGTTCTGTGAGAGACAAACCTGCATGATGCTGCACAAGGCTGTGCTAGATTTGTCCCAGAAGCTTTGAAAGCTCAGCCCGCTTAGCATGCATTTTTGATTCCCGTCGTTTTGATTTTCAGGGCTCAGTTTCACATGATGTATCCAAACTCCTCTCCTCCAGCCAGGCAAGAAAAGTGCAGGGCAGAGTTTTTCTGTAATTATAGTTGTAATAAACCACTTTTATATTTCTTCAGAAGCAGTTAACTGAGAACACCCATAAGCTTAGATCCAGCAATCTACTATTTTAAGATTGCCCAGAGCAAGTTAATTTTAGGTTTAGTGCTTTGTAATTTAACTAGAGAACTGCACCTAAAATTTTAAGATTCAGTTTTGCAGACCTTAAGAAGATTTGTTTCTTCAAGTTCGTTATTATTTATAGTTGAAGTGTGTTTAATAATTTGCTGTGAGCACAAAACTACCACTGCAGTTCCACTTTAGCTAATTGTGGTTGACAGCATTTTTTTTTTTTTTCCTCCCAGGGTGCTCTAGAGACACTGAATTGAGATCTTACTCTGATCCTAATGAGATCTAGACAGGAATTAGAAGAGTGATGTCCCTTCCACACACACACACACACACACACACACACACACACACACACACTCCAGAAATGTCAGCGCAGTCATTTTGTTGCTCTGGGAGTCTGTGGATTATGGAGAGGAACTGGCGTGAAGCAAGCAAGAACAGACACGTTTCTGTCAGCAGGCTTCAATTCATTACACTGGACCCACACCTCCAGAGAGTATTTGTTAGAGGTCTATGAACCACTGAAAATGACTAATTTTGTGTTTCGGAGTACATCTTCCTGCCTAACGAAGAGGAGGATTGAGGAGAGGGCAAGGGAAGGAGGTGGCAGTGCTGTCCGGCTGAGCAGGCCATGAGGGACTGCTGCAGGTGGCACTTTTTACATGGTCTGATAGCGTTAGGACAAGGAGGTATGGTTTTAAGCTAAGATTTAGGAGATTTAGGTTAGATGTTAAGAGAAAATTCTTTACTCAGAGGTCAGTGAGGCCCTGGCACAGCTGCCCAGAGAAGCTGTGGGTGTCCCATCCCTAGAGGTGTTCAAGGCCAAGTTGGATGGGGCCCTGGGCAGCTGAGCTGGGGGGTGGCTTTGCCCATGGCAGGGAGGTGGCAGTGCGTGGGCTTTGAGGTCCCTTCCAACACAAGCCATTCTATGATGCTGTCATTCCCAAAGAAATTTCCAGATTTGTCTGACACCGGCGTCCCTACAGGGCTTTCAGGGGCCTCATAGACAGGCACCATCCACAAGAAAAGTGGTTAGGTTTCTGTAGGCTCAGTAAGACAAAAGAAAACAGGAGGAAAAAATGATCACAGTAAACGCTTGAGTGTCTTTGACTGCATATTACCATATTAAGTTGAGAAAAGTTAATGCTGTTGGAAAAAAAAAAAAAAAAAAAAAAAAAGAACCAGGAAGATATCTAAGGAAACACGTTTAAACAGCTAAAAATGAGTCAGCATACAGGAAGCTCATTCACATGGCTGGTGAGTACAGTGAGATTATCGGGAAATCTTTTTTCACACTTTCCCTCTCTCCCTCTTCCCTACATTGCAGGCTAATGACTCTGCTTTTCAAAACATACCCTGTTGGAGTCTGAAGTGTGTTCCTTTCCTGGAACCTTGAGTTTCCCTCGGTCCTGCAGCAGGGATAGCCCTCCTTCTGCAGCCACTGGGACACAGAGCAACTTGCCTGTGGGCTATGGGTTTTTTTGTAACGCCTCAGACGTGTTTTAAAGCTCACTTGCTAATCGTGATGTTCAGGAGAGAGTAACTTCGATTTCACAGTGAGCATTTCCGAGGCCATTTCTTAAGCAGCACACAGAAAGGATTTTCAGCCCTTTTGGTTGAGTATTGAAGTGAAAAAGTGCAACTGTAGGGCCTGGATTTATAGCATCTATTGAGGCAGCTAATACCAGTGATAACGGCACTTCTAATTTAGAAGCACTGTCATTAATTTAGGGATCTAAAGTAACTAAGGGTAATTAAAAATAATCATGAATTAAGGCGTAAATTAGGTGGAGTGAATCCAATTGTAAGGTCAGACTCTGGCTGATCCGATATCTATCTGTAATGGAGGTAAGAGGCCTCAAGAAGTCTTCCAGCTCTCATCCAAAGATCTCCTGTAACATAGCTTGCTTAGCTACAGATGCCAACATCCCCAGCATCCCTCAGAGGTACCAACCTAGACTGGTTGGCTCCAGAGACTGAGCTGCACAGACCCACAGGACACGGTTCTGCCTCCCCTCCACCCCAAAAATCATGAAGATTTCAGCTCCCTTGAAAAGGGAGTGTTTGTGCTGCTGCTTCCTTCGTGGAAGCTGCTGTAAATATTGTAGGGAAATGTTGGATTCCCAGACTGTCAGTCTGGCGTCTTTCACAAGACTAATCTTTTACTGGGGATGTGGGGAGCTGTGTTTTTTTTCCCGTCCTTCGGAGCTGCACTATACTTGATAGAACATATGGAAGCACATGCACTGGCAGGCCTGCCGCGCCGATCCTCACGGGATGCCCAACTGCCTTGTTTCCTGAGTACATGGTGTTCATCAGCGTGGGCTGGCTGTGATGCAACACCAGCCAACACCCCGAGTGCTTAATATTCTTGATAAAACTTGATTCCAGGAATGACTAAAGCCAAATCTGCTTTAACTTTTCTTCTTTCTCATTTGCACTTATTCACACGGAGGCTGTGCCCATGATGCAAGTTAGTAAAGTCAAACCATGGCTCAGAGAAGGAAGGTGTGTCTTCCTCCTTTGTTCCTCCTGACTAGACATACATAGAAACACAGAGAAAGCAAAACTTACCTGCATTTAAAGAAGATGCATCGATGCAGAGCCCTGATACTCAATGATGTCTGTCAGCCTGCTGAAGCAAAGCTCCCAATGACTTTCAGTTCAGGTTCAGAGTTTTTTTAATGTGCACTGATGGAGATTTCCAGGGGGGAATCCTAATACTACAGTGCTAAGCCCTTAATAGGCACTTATTTAAGTGAGGTAACAACACTCATCTCTTTCCACTCAAGTTCCAACTGCAGTTGCTTGAATTGTTTAGGTGGCATTTGGGTTCAGCATTCTTTAAAAAATAATGGGGAAAAAAAGAAAGCCCTTTCTGAAACCCCGTTTTGCATTGGCAAGGCACAAAATAATGATTTCTACTCACCTCCAAGCAAAGGGTGGTAGCGGATGTTGTGCCACTCTAAATCTCACTGATTGCTATTTTTACAAAACAGACTACAGTGCATTTAGTAGTACGTGTGATGGGACGTAAGTAATTTAAAAAATAGTTGTCAAAATAAATGAGCAAAATGCATTTTGTGATAAATTACACTTGTGTTTTTTAATGTGTTTCTCGCTTTGTTGAAAAATTCAGTAATTTGCAATGGATCTCCCAGTCATTAAAGTGAATCAGCAAACTCATTTAGCCATAATTTTAATCTTAACTAGAAAGGAATTATTTAGTATTATTTTGTAAGGGTTCCTTCTTAATATTCCTTTACAGCCTCAATCTTACAGTGTAATGTAAGTTATGTATGTATCCTGGTGACTTGGATTTTTGAGCTGAAAGCTGATTATGAACAGTAAAGAATTTCAGCTAGCATAAAGATGTAATTGTTTTAAATAATGTAGAACAACAATTTGTATTGCCAGATGCTTCATTCCTTCTATTGATATGGCAGTGCTAAAAGAATTTGTGCTTGCTTAAGTAGTGCATAATGGGAAGTTATTTTTAGAGGTCTAATATCAACATTAATGTATACGCATCTACTTAATTTGTCTGCTTGCATGTGTTTAGCTTACAACTTATGTTAAAATCCATTGCCATGGGTTTTCTATGTATGTATATTTCTATACATATGTGCGTACACACATATCTAGGCTTGTTCTTTCTGATAGTTATGCAGAATTGTTTTTCACTTCCTGTCTGCTGAAGATAAAGGAGGCTGCCACATCATCTCTGCAAATCAGAAGTCAAGTCATTTTTCCCTACTACTCGGTGATATTTTTGTTTTGTTTTAAGCCAGGATTGGTTAAAAAGAATAAATAGCAGAAAACTCACTGAAATTGGCAGCAGGCTTCCAGTGCATTAATAATAAGTGAAAGTATTTTTTAAAGGATTTGGTTGTGGAGATGACATGCAGTTTTTAAACAAATCGTCCCTGATGAAGTATCAGTGTTTGTCCATTCCAGTCTCCCACTGAAACCAAAGAGCTAATTTCCTGTAAGCATTACCCAAAATATGGAGAAACAGAACAGAAACACCTAAATGCAGACTTCTTAGGGCAAGTCTGGTATATAACATGACACAGACAGAACAAACTGAAATAGTGGGGAAAAAAAAATTGTTTGGAGCTGCTGGCAATGTGGGTGTGTGCAGGAGGAAGTGCCAGCACAGAGAGACAAAAAAGAATCGGAAAGCCAAATAAATAAATAAATGGCCTTGTTAGTTAGGAGTATTTTCCCTGATTTATCCCCAGCTGGGCAGATGTGGGCAAATCAATGTGAGTGACAGTGTTCATCCCATATATACAGGTGGTGTCACAGAAGGGCTGAGATTTTTTGTCCTGGTGCTAGCTGTTTTATCTGGGCCATCAGTGGCTCAAACTGGGGCAAACCATTCAAAATTAAAAAGGCCTTTGTTTTGGGGAATAAACCTCAAAATGAAGTCCGTAATTTAGGGATAGAAATGGGTTCTTCCTCAGTCTAAATATTCTAGTTTGAAATTGAGTTCAAGTTCAGTGTTTCTACTGAGAGTGGTTTTTTTTATATAATTTGATTTCACATTTGATATTAAGAGGCTAAAAGTTTGAAGACTGTTCCAAAAAAGTAAAATGTAACGTGGGGACAGCTTCTCAGATGAAAGTAGGAACCAGCTGATGGCTGTCCCCTGATTCAGCAGGGTTACTGATGTCACCTAAAGACGATGCTTTCAGGTCTCCAAGAGGTGCTGGAGAAGAAGTTGCGAATTCCTCATTGACTGTGTGTGTATATACACATACACATTCCGGTTTCGATCATTTCTTACATTAAACAACTGCAGTGGAACACCATAGACTAGAAGGATTGAGAACTACTGTCCACTTAGAATGGGTGACGGGAGCTTTGTTAGTCCCAGTCACAACAGAACGATTTGCTATGCAGTCACAGAAGAAAAAGTATTTAATGGTTGGCAGACAGCTAGATCAAATTTTCATTTTTATTTAGAGGAAAGAGAAATCCAAGAATCAAGGCAGCTAGATGAAATTAACAGGATAACTGATCAACAGGGGACAATTTAGTACCAATCCTTCAAGTGTCCGGTCTTTAAAATTTCACATAAAGGTTTTAACATAATCTACAGCCAGCACTAGAAGTAACAGTGATTTGTGGTAACTTGATGTTAAGTGAAGGGTCTTGGCCGTCCCCAGCAAAGTCAGTAATTCCACTGCCATGCAGGGAAGTGAGCACTAGCCAAGCTACAATCAGAACCTTCCACAGAAATGACCCAGGGTGAATGTTTTTCACCTTTCTAGTGGTTGCCACGGTGCATGATCTTCAAAAGGCAAAGTTTCCAAACCCATTCTGTCTCTCACGATCAAATCCTATAAAACATTTTTAGAGTGTGTTGTTACTCATCGGTATGTAAAAATGGCACCACCTTACTAAAAAAAATCAGTTCCCTGGATGTATTCAGATTTATGCTTGCAGCCTTGGCCAGCTGAAATAGTTTTGTTGCGTTATTTCCCCTTAGCTCTGTAGAACCGATGCAGTTCACACTTCATCCACTCGTTAACCAAGGTTGAGATCCATCTCATCTACCTTCACGTACTGCCCAGGTTTCTGTGTCCCTGCTGTGGTCAGCTGAGCAGCAGTGATCTCTGAGAGCAGTAAGATTTGGGGCTGCAGACAGGAGGCAGGCGACTGTTTCTCTCCACAGACCATAGAGAAAGTCTACGGATATAATCTAGGTAACAGCAGTAGGTGTCTAAAAATAGTTGGGTGAATTCAGGCCACACCTTCATCTGCAAGTCCTTTGTTGGTACATGAGCCCGAGGACGCCAAGCTCACTTTGAGTTCAGAGAATCATAGAATCATAGAATTTCTCAGGTAGGAAAAGACCTCAAAGATCATCAAGTCCAACCACAACCTAACCATACTACCTTAACTAACAACCCTCCGCTAAATCATGTCCCTGAGCACCACATCCAAACGGTTTTTAAACACATCCAGGGATGGTGACTCAACCACCACCCTGGGGAGCCTATTCCAGTGCTTAACAACCCTTTCTGTAAAGACGTTTTTCCTGATATCCAACCTAAACTTACCCTGGTGCAACTTGAGGCCATTTCCCCTCATCCTGTCACTTGTCACCAGTGAGAAGAGACCAACCCTGCTCTCGTTGTAAGCACCTTTCAGGTATTAGAAGAGAGCAGTAAGGTCTCTCCGTAGCCTCCTTTTTCCTGGACTAAACAGCCCCAGTTCTTTCAGTCTCTCCTCGTAAGGCATATTCTCCAAGACCTTCACATAGAATGGCTTGGGTTGGAACAGATCTCAAAGCTCATCCAGTCTCATCCTGCAGCTATGGGCAGGGCTGCCACCCACCAGCTCAGGCTGCCCAGGGCCCCATCCAACCTGGCCTTGAGCACTTCTGGGGACGGAGCACCCACAGCTTCTCTGGGTAGCTGTGCCAGAGCCTCACCTCCCTCTCAGTAAAGAATTTCTTAGTCATGTCTAAGCTGAATCTCCCCTCTTTTAGCTTAAAGCTGTTGAATGTAATGTAACCTGTGTAGCTATTTGTGGCAGGGGGAAACCAACATTTTAAATAATTATTTACTATCAATCATCTTCAGTGGTAGTTTTGGCTGGCTCTTTGGTAGACAACTCAGTGTGGTTTCAGAACAGATTCAGATCCTTACCACAGAGTTTGAAGTGCATTTTGAGAAATCCAGTTAAGTTGTGGGTGTCAGGAGTGCAGAAGGCTGTGTCTGAGTTTTGGCTTTATAGAGGATGGTTCCCAGAAAACTCTTACAGGCTGCTACAAAGGTTTTGGAATCAGAATCTCAGACACAGGGAGATAGCACAGTCTCAGAACCGTTTTTCATGTTCAGTCAGGTGAGCTGGATTTGTGTAAAGATATTAGCCACTCAATCATGAGCTCGTATCGGAGACACTTGTCCTGCAGGCAGCCTGCTCTCTTGGAAGATGGGGCATTTTCTTTAAAGGTCACTGCAAAATGATATCTCAGCATGACGGTATGGATGAATGCCATTGGAAATGTTGCTGGATCTGCAGAGTTTAGGTATTCAGTCATAATCAATTATGATTATTTTATATATACAGTCACAATAGGTTTAGTGATATATAACTATATAAATATTTCTTATCATATTTCAGCTAGGGTTATTGTAGGCACATCCTGACTATGTCCTGTCTGTATTTCACATTTATGGTACAAACAGTTTTAAACGTGTTGTGCAACTTTACAAGCACCGCATATTGTCACACCAGTGGTGATGGTTGTGTAGTGAAACACCTGGTGAACTCCTTTGTCTGCGGAAAAAGGAGTGTGTGAGTCTGCGGTTGGTTCTGGAAACAAGCTTGAGTGAATTGCATTTTACAAAGGCTGATCATTATTCATTAAAATTTGTTTTAAATATCACATGCCTATATAGGCTTTCATTTCCGTACAGTCTAGTTTAACTCAAAATCAGTATCATTAGTGAAACTGGATAATCTGCAGTTAGGTGACAACGTGTATTTTGAGTATCTGAATTTACATATCAGGACTATAACTGCAATGCATATTTTTCCCAGGTTGTTTCTTTACAAATGGCGTATGTCCCATTTGTCTAAACCCTACCTCCATGATTACAAAATAACCAGGTTACATAAAAATAGCTAAATTATATATTTGCATACAATGCTGCTGTGGCAGTATTACACGTACAATGGCTCTGTGGAAGCCATTTGGGGCTGTTCAATTCTTACGGCTTTTTTCATTGAAATGGCTTGTTATTTCACCAGCAGTGCTTCAGAGTCCTTCCAGGCTTTTGCTTGAGAACATTTTTTTTCATTATTCTACTCTAATTACCGCAAATGAAGTAAACAATATTTAGTAAAATAAATAATAAAAGACAATAGAAGAAAGTACTGCTAATGCAGTTCTTCCTGCCATTAAAACCTCTGGGATTTTTTAAGTTAAGTTTCAAAGTCTTTGGGCAGAAACCAGCCTTTAGTTAAGTGTTTGAATAGCACAGTGGGACCCCGATTCATGGCTGGGCACTGACAAAATAGCACTACCAAAAATAGCCACAGGATTGGGTCCTCCAGTAGCAAAAGGAAAGTCAGAGAATGCATAATTTGAACAAATGCTCTGGCTGTTGCCAGTGGGTCTGCTGTCCCTATTGTTAGTTAAAAAGAGAATTAGCCCTGCCAGTTATCTGCAGTGTTGTCTATCCATTTGCACGCCACCGCCTTCATTCTTTATTACCTTTCTAAACTGAGTTAAACATCAATGTTCTGTGGAAGATCATAGCCAGCATTTGGGGAGGCACAGGATATGACTCCTCCATATGATACCTCGGCGGTGGATCTGGCCTGAGATGCTGCTGCTGCCTGCAGCCATTCTGCCTGCTCGCTGCCAGGGCTGCTGGGGCTGCGCTGGAGCTCTAAAGCAGATCAGTGACATGAATTGGTTTAACACAAGCATTGCTCTTTTGTCTTGTTTGCCACAGGGGCATATTTCATAGTCTCATTGTCCTGTGCAGCAGGCTTGGCCCAGCAGAAGGGCAGTAACGCTGGCTGGAAGGAGAAGTTGGAGGCTTATGGTTGGCTCCATGTGATTCATCACATGCATTTGTGCTCCCAGAACTGTGTATGTGCAGAAAGCAGAGCCATGATCTTCCTTTCACAGACAGAAAGAGAAAACTTGCTTTCCAGGAGAGAAGTGCAAAACCACCGGATCACTTTTTTATGTAACAAATTCAGAAGTTTTTATTAGGGATATTTTCTCTTTTTATTAGAGATATCACAGGTTATTTGTTGGTTAAACTCTTCAGAATTTGAATAGAAAATAAAAAGCTTTTTTATTTCTTACTTTTTCCAAATATCCAGTAGTATCTGCAAGGTAAAAATCCCAGACAGATGGATTTCCTTAGCTTCCAACTGATGGTCAAGGTGGGTTTATTGCACTGGATTTAGAAGTGCTCACTGGAGTGGCCTGGTCAGTGTGAGAACTGAACCAAATCCATGTGCAACACAGAAGCACCTTTGAACGATATCAGAAGGTGTCATTTGCTGACATGCTGGTCCCACTTAGATGTGGAAAGAATTTCTAACTCAGAGTATTGGCCAAGAGGCTGAAGACAAAAGTTCTTGCCGATAGGCTGTGCTCTAGTGATCACAGACACGTATCCAGGATGCTGGTAGGGCCACAGATACAGCCATCTCAGGGATCCATCCAACCAGAGAAAGCTGCAAAAAGCTGCGAGGCCTGAGCTGTAGCAGCACGTTGTAGTTACGCCCTAACGAGGTGAGATCATATTCCTCTGTAATCTCGGAACTGAAAGTAGTAGCTAAATGGCAGTGTCATTAGGAAATCGGTATGTAACGTGTTTGCAGCTCTCTCAGATCCCCAGTGCTCACACCCTCTGGACCAGAGTCCAGAATCCTGAATTCTTTCAGAGAACGCAAGGATGAGCGCTGCATACAAACTCCTTGAAGGGCGGATTGGAGGTGACAGTAAACAGCCTAAAAAATGTCTCGGCGAAGGACATTCTGCCTGTGTTTATTCCTGGGCAGGCTGTGATAGTGGCTGGGGTGTAAAACAAATATGACAGTGCAGCTACCTGAGCAAGTTGCTGAGGGGTAATTGGAAGATCGAGTGCGAAAGCTGAACGTGTTGCCTGCTCTCATTCAGTGACAGGCACTAAACTGTCTTACATTTACCATGGGGTAAGGGCACGCACATGGACAGTTATAGCAGAGCATCTGTTCTGCTGTAAATCCAGACCCCAGTTACCTCGCAGTAATGTGTTCACGGAGGCATACCCTTAATTATCCTAAATAGACAAATGCATGATGCAAACTGAAGATTTCAGACATATGGACATGCCAGAAGTTTTGAATCTCTAGTGGGTGAGGCTTTAGAAATGTCTTCAGGGGTTACCAGAACTTGTTGCAGCCCCAGATCTGCTTCTGAATATGTCAGCACTTGTTTAGGATAAATATTAAATGACTTGCAGGAATCATCAGAGAAAATATTCACAAGTAACTTAGAAATCAAAGTATTTTTGACTTCTAAATGAGACTTTGGTGTGCAAATTGTCTGGGGTTTTGGGATTTTTTTTTGGAAAATCTTGTCCATAGTCTTTCTAGCCAAAATTTCTTTCATGCTCCAATGGCAGAAATTCTTCCTTCCTTCCTTCCTTGAAGCAAAAACGTAATTAGGGTCTGTGTATTTCTGGCACTGGAAGAAAAATACCACATCCTATTACATATTTTCCCCTGACTTTTGAAGCACGGAAGTTTGTCTGTGCATGAATAGCGATGAACTGCTTGGCCTGAGATAAAATGGTGCAACTTCTTTAGTTGCAAATTCCTACCAACTTAATTGCCTATTATAGCTAAAATATGAAAGGTGTTGAATAATAAACACGGCATTGTTTATGTTTACTCTTGTTTTACATACCAGTGTGAATTCCTCGATGTTGATTTGTTCACGTATTGCAAATAGAAATGAAAAGCAAATCAGCGGCAAATCGAAACTCTTTGGCAGCATGGACACAATAAAATATCCAGCTGCAAAATTCTACCAATATTGCTGGGCAAATAGTTTCTCTAAAAAACTTCAGTACTTTGTGGGTTGTTTGCAGGAAGCATCTCATTATCTCAGCTATGCGTAGAAATTTCTAGGAAGATTATTTAGTGTGTAATTTCCTTGTTGAATTCCAATATCCAAGGCCTCAAAGGAATGTAGGGCTCTTGTCCCTCACTGGAATCTATATCGTTCTTGATTTCAGTAGAAATGTAAGCATTAAACATGCTAATCCTGAACATTGTGGTACCTACATTTCACATGCTAATTAGAATTTGTTACAATCAAATTAAGCATTATAGTGCAGTTCCTGTCAGTTCTTGTTTGCCGTTTAATTGCTGGGTACCTGCTCTGCACTAATCATTTAGCTTGTCTGGATAATCAGTGGAGAGAGGACCTCCCAAAGAATCGTTTATCCAATATGACAAGTGAGTAGGGTGGATAACTCTTCCAAGCACCGTCTTTCTCCCCTGCTCGTCAAAGAAGCCTCAATAATTAGCTCAGACTGGTCGCCTGTCTAGGATGGGAGAAATGAGTTTGTGCAAACACCAGGTGAACTTCAGGGTTCAGTGCAGAGAGAGTTCTTTCCGTACCCGTACCCTACTGCTCTCTCTTCTACATCCAGTCTTGCAGTATGCAGTGTGGAGATACCCAGCCAGGTTTGCACTAAAGCAGCTCAACTGAGTCATCATCTCAGAAGTCCATGCAACCATATTTATGTCCATCTCTATCCTTAAAGACAGGCTCCCAGGAAGGAAGGAGACAGGCTGTATCTTCTCTTGATACTGTTCTTCTTTATGCAGAACAATTATGTATTTACTTAGCTGGACAGTTCAGGGAAGTCTGCTGGATTGTAATGTGGTAGGCAAGGCCTTCATCTTAACACTGAGCCCAAGCCCCTGCCCTGCTGTGTAGTTCACTGTCTTGCATCCATCCATACCCGAGTAAGTCCCGGCAAAGGATCAGAATGATGAATGAAAATCTTTTTCCCAATATGACATTTAGCCCCAAATCCTTCTATTTGAAGTGTGGAGATGCCCTTCTGTCTGACTTTTAAAGGTCAATTTCTACCTGGTATCAAATTATTTTCTGCCACTCAGTCCATTGGTCCTGGCCTTGATTTATGCTGGGTATGTCCACAGTGCAGCTCATGAGAGCACTTTCCAGTCCCAAGCGCTGGTCAGCGATGGCTGCATGGGAGGGTGTCAGCTGGGAGTGTGCTGTCTTCCCAGGAATGAGCTTCCCTTGGAGGGAAAGATGGGTTTGCAGGCATGGCCCACCTGCCATACTGTACAGACATCATAGTGCTTATTTTGGAAGGAGGAAAATGTGACACAGTCTGAATAACATTTTGCTTGGGATGGCAGCAACCAACAATAGCAGTCAGCTCCACAGAACACAGCAAAGCCACCAGTCTGAAACCATTTAGGATGTATTTCTGTGTGACTGTATTTTCAGAACATGTTTGTGCATGATGCAAAAGGAGACAGAAAACTATGTGAGTGCTTTGGATAGCCTGCAAACTAAAATTATAGGAAAGGGGCAAAGCAGAGAAAAGCAGATTTTGCAGCTGATCAGTCAAAGTTCTGTGTGTGATCAGTTCTTGTGCGGATCTGATTATTATGTCTCAAGAACATCAACAGCTGAACTTCCTTCTGATTGCTGGCTAGGTATTCTTTGTTCCATACCTGACATGTCTTCATGAATTTGCTTGGCTCTGTGATCAAAACAGCCCACATAATTTCAGACATTAGTCTTCATGCCTGTCTTGAGAACCTCTTTGATACAGTCAGCCCATCCTTCATTTATCAGGCTCTTTTGCAGAAGCATTATTATAGGTATCTGGGGTCTCTGGTGGCTGTACACTAAGACATAGTCTTAGTCACCACCCAGGGAACTCTTTAGAGGTGGTAACTCGTTTTGATCTCTGTAGTTCATTTGCAGCCGCCCAGAAAGGGACATGAGCTGGGTTTGCAGAGCACTCAGCTGCCCGCTTTGTCATGCATCAGGGATGGGGTGGAAGGGGACCTCTGTTTAGGGAAGACTGTTCCCTGCAGCAGCACCTCTTTGAGCTTGGCCTTGCAGCTATAAAATTAGTCCAGGAGCCTTTTATTTTGTTTAACTTTGAGTAACAGTAGTTGCATATACACCATGCTGATTATTCTGGTTTTGTGGAGGCCTAAGAAGAGTTTCTCAGTCTGGTCACAAGCAAATTGATGAGTTTGGCATGGTGACTGCTTGCTTCCCAGACTTCCAAGCTGTGCTGGCTTGTAAAATGACAGGTCAGCAGATTTTCCTGTCTGGTGGGCAATCAAAAAGAGTCGATATCCTATAAAAATCACACTTTAGAGCAGATTAGAAGAAGGCATCATGTGAAAGCATGTAGAGGAGTCTGTACAGATGGTCGAAACCAAACTTTCTTTGGCATCTTTAGGGTCCTGCTCGTACATCTCCTCAGAGCTCCAGCTTCCGGACCCAGCTACATATTCCAGCAGTCTTCTCAAATCCTCCCTCTCTGTAGGTTTTTCACCCAACTCAGGAGCTCCAGTAGCCCAGTGCTGGAGTCAGAGCCAGAAGCCAGACAGATGCCAGAAGAGTAGTCTGGAACTCTTTGTGCCTAACTAGGGACTGTAAAATAAGGCAATGTCTTCTCACAGAGTATTTGGAACTGAGGCATTTTGTTTGTGAAACCACAGAATCACAGAATTGTAGGGGTTGGAAGGGACCTGTAGAGATCATTGAGTCCAACCCCCCTGCCAAAGCAGGTTCCCTACAATGATTGGACAGTGTGTCTAGAAGAGCCCATGAAGACAGCAATAATTATTTTCCAGATTAAGGTTGACTGTTGTTCATTAAGTGAGGTGGTGGGCCACATGCTGAAGCAGAAGGGGAAAATTAAGTGACAAATGACATAAAAAGCCTTCTTCTGTTCTTTCTCTCTGCTACATGCAGAAGAATGGGGAAGACATAGTGATAATGGTTTGGTAATATGGGAAAAGGGTATATCATAATTCATTCCTCCAAAGAAGGAAATAAAGTTGCTTGTTCAATGTCTTGGGGGAGAAGCTGATTTTGTAGGCTTCACAATCTATGTTTTTGTTTTGTAGTAAACGTGTGCAATCGTTTAAGTGGTTTGAGTAGGTGTAATTTTCCTTCTCACTTGGTTAATCACTTCACAGAATGAGAACTGAGTTAAAACTTTCATTGCAGGGAACCTCACAGTGAATATCTCCCCAAAGGAGGGTAGTTTGTTCCACCTATTAATCCAGTGTCAGCTCTGCATAGGCAGTGAGGGAGCTGTAGCTCCGGTTTCCAAACCCTTTTGCTATAATACTTTGATTTTTCTAGCAAAGTCCTTGTTTTCCTCTGATTATGTTCTTAACTTAAAGCATGTTTTGCTGAAGAATCCTAATGTAAGTAATACTGTGATATAATGGGCACAACTATTTTCCAAAAGCTGCAGCACAGTTTTGAGTGGGATAAATTTGAAAGCATCCCATAGAAGCCACAGAACAAAAGCAAGGGCAGGATCCAGGTAGGGATCAGAGCAGCCACCAAACCACTGCAGGCCACTGCAGACTGTGTGGCTCAGCACCTTATTTGCATGTTGGAGATACCACTTGAGGCTGTTTTTTAAGTTCACTCAGTTTGCACAGTTCCCAGTGCTTTGTATTAAAACCCAGTCTCTCAAGACAAAAGCAATGGATATGCAAAGGCTCGATGTAGTGCAGATGACTGTTTAGAGCCAACCTGTGGAAGACTGTTCATCTGCGACAACCTTTTTCACTTCCTGCAGAGCACCCCACAAGGACTTGCAAGATCAAGAACTGATTAGAGGCAGGCAGGGAGAGACGTGCATAAGGGGGTATGAAGATGGCAATCTCAGGTGCACTTGCAGTTTCAGACAGCACCAGCTGAAACTTTCAGCCTGCTTAGCATCGCGCTCTTTTAAATCTTCCTGTTTTCTATAACTTGAGTCTCTTGAGAAGGATGCTGGTGGACAGCCAGTTAGTTCACTGTTCGCGCTGATGGGTAAGTTAGCACTATATCAAGAGAATTCTTTGAAAGAAGCTATAAACACTAAGGAAGTGGTTGCATGCAATTTTCAAAATATTTTAGCTGCTTGTTAGTTCAAGGAAATCATCATGTTTTATTGAATGCAAAAGCACATCTCTTTTTTCTTTGTATGTTTGCGGCAGCAGGTAGGTGGAAAGATGTATGAAGCATCCTGAGTAGGGATGAATGAGCTGCTTTGAACAAAGAAAGTCTCTCCCAGGATTTTGCCAGCCTTTTGAACTTGACTTTTAACTTGTTTTGGGAATTGTCATTTTGTTTAGGCTTAGACATGAAAAGGGCATACATCTTGGGGGATAGTTTCCCCTTCTGAGGATTCCAGATAAACACTGTAAAATCAAGCTTAGTAGATGCTAGGATGCTTTTAGAATATTTTTCAAAACAAAGATGGAATGGTAGCTCAAGCCCATTAGAGAGCTCATCGTGTCCATCGTGAACTCAGATATCCGAAGGAAGAGGCAAGGAACAGAAATTACTGCATAAATCATCTGCGGATAGAATCAATGTGTGTCCTCATTTTGTTTAACCTAGTAAAGCTGATGAGAGATCTGCTGTAGTAGGGAAGCTGCAATCGTGCATGACTCATGAGGAGACTTTTGGCTAATCTGACCATTTGAGGACATCATTGAATAGCTTAGTGAAACACATTTTGGACACCTACATTTTCAACCCATTCTGTGTGAACCAACTGTGTTTCACAGAGCAGCTGCGATAACCTCTGACTAATTGGCTTTTTGGAAGGTTACCTGCTGAGAGCATCTGCCATGACATCCATTCTCCCAGAAATGTTTCATCTCAAAATTGCCTGATACAAGCTACAGAGCCCTGCATCACAAGCAAGAAGTGAGTTTTCTCTTTAGTCAGAATATAGGAGAAAGGATTTGCTCGACCCTGTTGAATCTTCATCATCTGTCTTGAAGTGTTGAGCATCCTTTCCAAACCAGGGTGTCCCCAGCTGAGCTCCTTAGAGTCTCAGCATAAAACAGAATATAGGAAGAAAAATACATCAGCATAAAGTGACAGTAGACATGTCTTCTCTATCTTTTGAAGGCCACCCTGAGGCCTTCCTTAAGGTGAGATTTGTCATTGATCCAGAGTGCAAAGCTGCAAGCGAGCCAAGATCCCACATTCTCACGTGCAGGTGGTGGCTGATGGTGGCTCTCCCACTGCACTGAGCATTGTCCCGTGCTGTGCCATGCCGATGCTGGCTGCATGCAGGCTGCATACCAGCTGCCTGCTTACAGCTCTTGTTGGACCTAGGACCATTCAGGGAGAGCAGTGCAGAAATATATAAATAAAGCCAAGGAGTTTATTGCGTGTAGAGCCATCCTCTTCCAGAGATCCCACATGGGAATATTCAGTAGCGTATTTATGGACCGGTATTAAAAATGTATTCAGGTGGATTAAGAGCACCTGGTTATGGAAGCATGCTGCCCAGAAAAAGAAGTGTTTTTTTTAAAAAAAGAAACCCTGAGTTCACATTTGCAGAAATAACAATTCCCTGTTGGCTGCTGTTTGTTTTAAAGAGTCTGCTCCTGGAGTCGTGTAGTGGTACATCTGTGTCCCTGATCCTTTGAACCAAACCATCTCGTTTCATGGCTCAGGGGTGAAAATGAAAAATATGTCATAATGGTATCCTTAAAAAAAAGTAGAACTGAAAGGAAGCATCTATATTTAATTAATTCTGTATTTTTGTAGCTGTTATAATCATTTGGCATGGATTTATTAATGAGTTCCAAAGGCTTGGGACTAGGATTACTATGTTTGAAGCTCTAGATGTTGTGCTTATAGACCCACCTTTTCTGTCTGCTCCAAAACTGAAATGCTGGTTTCCTGCTTGGCAAGAAAATTCAAAAATCAAAAGCAAGAAGAGACTTCTTCCCTTTTCCTTCTTGGTATTTTTCTACCATAATGACACTGCATTTGACAAACAACATTAACTAGCCTTCAAGACTGTGTCAGCTACCAAGTTTTAGTAATGAGGGGAAAGTCAGGCAAGCCAAACCAACACGTGACTAGTCAGGAATCAAAACAAAATTGTCTGATCAAAAATCACCCGCATCCCTGTTTTCCTTCTTAACTGCTGGGTGTTGTGTTCAGCCCATTGATTAATGTGTCACTGCTTAGCACTGTTCTAATAGAAGCAGAGAGGCAGTGACACTGGCAGCCTGGCAGCTTGCTGTCTTCCTGCAGCCCTGAGGCTTGTGTGGCTGCCCTACAACACAGGACTGGAGCTGGGACCTGGGGGCTGGGTGCAGTGGGCTGCAGGGCACCAGCTAGGACGGGCAGACCCTCAGGTAACCTTTGAGCTCTGGCACTGTTGACTCTGCTTATCAGGGTTAGGTAATAAGGATGTGCAACAATAGCTGCTTTTACCTAGAGAACAAAAGCGCAGAGATTCCTCCCACTCAGCGGAGAACAGCCAGGGGATGATTTCATGGTGAAATGAAACCAAACTCGGTGTCATCTGGCCTGGGGCACTGATTGCAGTGTGGAACCATCCTGTTCTTGCTGCAGCTCCCCTTGGCTGCATTTCCCAGCCCTTGGTAATCCTCATTCCTCCTTCTCTTGTGGTGGTTGACCCGGATCAGTAGCTCCCCAAAGAGGCGTTTTGTTTTTGCATTAATTTCCATTAGCTCTCACACCTCAGTGGTTATAATTCAGTGAACAATAAAGAAAAAGGGTAAATCTGTGAATGAGCTGGCAACCATTTCCTTTTGTCATTGTATGAAATTTTTCAAAGCTAGCAATGCTGCTACATATTAAGAAGCAAGATGCAACAAGTCTGCAGTAATCTGCAGAATATTGGAATGTCCCAAGCTACGTGAGAAGCATGAAGTGAGATACCTGCAGCCTTTCTGAAACATACTAGTCAATGCAGCTGAAAGCAGATTTTAGCATGCTGAAAGCAATAGTTGCTATAAGGATGTTGGAAATAGGTGTTTTTCCTAACAGTCTCATGTTTGAAATGTCCTGCCTTGAAATATATTATAAAATTAGTTCCAGTGTTGAAGAAACATAGCAAAGGAAATAGCTATTTGTTTTCTTTATCAGGATCCTTCAGTCATGAAGGTATGAAAATAGGCAATACTGCTAGGTTGAGCTGAATCAACATATATTTCAAATGAATGAAAAGAGTGTTCCTTTCCTAGTTAGAAAAAAAAAAATCACACACTCAGAAATGAAATATACATCTCTGGCTTTGAAATGATTGGTGTCTTTCTATGGCGGCTTCTTGAAAATGTCACATGAGATTAGATCCGTAGGCCACCGAGTTAGTTGGTAATCTTACAAACCCCATGCGAAAGGCAGTTGTCATTCCAAGAGCCTACAGGCTAAGGCAGTGCTTTCAAAGACAACTGCTCACTTGTGATACCTTTTAAAAAGATCTTACTTTCCAAAAGTGCTGGGTACATGCTGTTAGAAAACCAAGATCGTTAGAGGAGTCTCCATCTGGGCATCAAAAATTATAGGTTACAAGTGGGAATAAGTGCTTCTAAAATCTTGACCTCAAAAGATAAAATTAGAAGAAATGCGCTAAATAACTGCTAACCCCTTGCTTTGCTCGCTCGAAGTTCAGAGCTGAACAGAATTACTGCTTTTCCCAAGGTCAGTGTCACTGGTTTCTTCCAGGCTTGGTTACACTCACACCATGGTGTGATGGAGCTTGGGTAGGGATCAGTCCCTGCTGTTCTTTGTTCTTGAGTTTCTCATGGCCCACTGAGTCATGGAAAACCTAGGCATGTGCACAGGCCAAGGGTTCAGACAGAGTGGATGACGGGAATTCCATCATGGAAATCTTGAGGCCTGACCTGATGTAAGTCACCAGTTTGCCCATTTCATTTTAGTTCTGTCACTCTGCGGATAGGCGAGATATTTTTGATTGCCTGGGAGAGCCTTTCAAGTTTCCCCTTCCTTGCAGCAAATGAGCTCTCTGGCCTCAAAAAAGAAGTCTTATTTATTTCTCCTTTGTGAAACAATCGCATCTCTGCCAATGCTGCAAAAATCCCACCTCACCCAGAATCCAACATTTTTGAGGTTACGTACCTGTTTTCCTCTCTCCAGGTTTAAAACCTTCCCCCAGATTTCCCCTTTATCTTCACACCTGCTTAATATCCCCATTGCTTCCTTTTCTGCCCCAGGGGATGCAGTCAGTTATCTCCCTATGCTAGGTGAAGGATCAAAACTTTCCCGTCAGTTCTCTCATAGAATAAAATATTTGTTGGGTCTCAAACGTGCACCTTTCTCAGGCCACTTTGGGCACGGGTTTGTTGTGGAGCAGATGACAGCAGGTGCTGGTTGGATCATCACACTCAAGGTCCTTGAGAATAAAAAGTAGTACAGCTGTGGAAACCAAACTGAAAGCTAGCACTATAATTGAGTGAATGTGCTTATATAAGGAAGAAAGTAGCTAAGGAGACTGAGTTTTATTGTTCTTCTATTTCACAGACCATATTTAAACTGAGAAATAAGGTGCTTATAGCAAAGTCTGGACTTACTTATCTTTTATAAAATCTCACTCAATGCTCTTCCTGAACCTGCTGGTTTGCATCGCAGCCATTCTCCATTCAAGCAATCCTTCATTTCCATAGCTGCAATGTTTGGGTCTCCAGAGGTAAATGTAAGCAGGATGGCAGAGCCCACCAGTTGCACCCTGCAGAGCAGAGCTCTGGCCACTGCCAGCCCAGGCTTCAGTTGACATGAATACTGCCTTGGCAGCATCAGAATCAGCTTCACTAATTGGAATCTGACACAAAAAAAAGACCCCAAAGATTGCATTGAGTAGTGAATATCTGTTTGCCACAATCAATTACATTTGGAATGTCATGGCAGTCAGGTGAAGTCCCGGTGACTGGAAAAAAAGGCAACATCACACTCATTTTTAAGAAGGGTAGAAAGAATGACCCAGGGAACTACCAACCTAGCAGCCTCGCCTCTCAGCCAGAGAAGATCATGGAACAGAACCTCCTGTAAGCTATGCTAAGGCACATGGAAGACAGGAGGTGATATGGGACAACTAGTGTGGCTTCAACAAGGGCAAGTCCTGCCTGACCAACCTAATGGTCTTCTGTGATGGCATAACTGCATCAATGGACAAGGGAAGAGCCACCGATGTCATCCATCAGGATTTCAGCAAGGCCTTTGACTCAGTACCCCACAGCATCCTTCTCTCCAAATTGGAAAGATACAGATTTGATGGGTAGACTGTTTGATGGATGAGGAACTGATTGCAAGATCACGCCCAGAGAGTGGTGATCAATGGCATGATGTCCAGATGGAGATTAGTGGCAATTGGTGTTCCACAGGTGTTAGTACTGGGACCAATGTTCTTTAATGTCTACATTAGTGACTTTGACAGCGGGTTTGAGTGCACCCTTAGCAAGTGTGTGGATGACACAAAGCTGTGGAGTACAGCTGACATGCCTGAGGGCTGCTGCCCGGCAGACTTGAGCAGTGGGCCCAGAAGAACCTCATGAGGTTTAACAAATCCAAGTGCAAGGTCTTGCACATGGGTCATTGCAACCCCCACTATTGGTACAAGCTGGAGCATGTAAGAATGGATCACATCACTGCCGAAAAGGACTTAGGGATACTGGTGGATGGGAAGCTGGACATGAATCAGCAGTGTGCTCTTGCAGCCCAGAAAGCCAACCGTATCCTGGGCTGCACCAAAAGAAACGTAGCCAGCAGGGTGAGCGAGGTGATCCTGCCCCTCTGCTCTGCACTGGTGAGGCCTCACCTGGAGAACTGCATCCAGATGTGGAGTAGTCAGTACAGGAGAGACAAAGACATAGGCTGAGAGCTGGGGCTGTTCAGCCTGGAGAAGAGAAGGCTCCAGGGAGATCTGTAGGCGGTTATTCAGTATTTAAAGGGGGTCTATGAGAAAGAAGGGGACACACTCTTAAACAAGGTCTGTTATGAAAGGACAGGGGGAAATGATTTCAAACAAAAAGAGGGGAAATTTAGATTGGATTTAAGGAAAAAGTTTCTTACAGTACAGGTACTGGAGCAGATTGCCTGGTGAGGTGGTGGATACCCCATCCCTGGAGAGATTCAAGGTCAGGCAGGACGGGGCTCTAGGCACCTTGATCTAGCTGTAGGTGTCCTGTTTTTTTGCAGGGGAGTCGAATGACCTTTAAAGGTCACTTCCAACTCTAAGGATTCTTTGGTTCTACAATCTCTGCAGGTGGAGGTTGCACAACCTGTAACTTGTTCCAAAATTCAGCCACTCTTGCTGGGCACTTTTTCCTTGTATCTACCCGGAATATGTCTTACTGAATCTTATGTCCATTATCTCTTGTCCTTCTGCTTTGTGTCTCAAAGAAGAGTTTGGCAGAGAATAAATTATAAGAAACCTCCACATAATCTTTTGTTATGTGATTGACTTACAGCTTTGTGAGGACTTTGAGGCAAGGAATAGCAGCTTCAGTGCCGCAGAAAAGGAAGGTGCTTTACTACAGCAGTGGCCAAGTCTTACTGTCTTGACCAGCAGAAGTGGTGAGGGAACATCAGCCTCTACCTTGACACTTGAACCTTTCCAGCATTTGGCTATTGTGGCGCCTCAGTAGTTTATGCAAGCCCAGCCAAGACCCAGGCCCTCTGGGACTCAGATTGGAGGAAGAGTGAGCAGTGCTTTAAGATGAGGCAATAAAATTCAAGCAGCATTTGTTAAATCAGACAAATGATTGCTGGCCTGCACTTTATATTTATCTAAGAAATTGATTAAGCACAGAGTTTTTTGGTTGATGAGTAAAGTTGATTAAAGAAAGTGCCAGGGTCATAATATATGTTCTAAGAGTAGTTTATCTTTACAGCAGAAATGCATTTGCTCAGCACAAACATGTAGTTGAAATACATGGTAATTCCTTTACTCTGGTCTATACTCACTGTCTGGTTTTGGTTTTCTGTTTTGTTTCTTACAGCCCCAGCAGAGAGCTCTCCATAAACATTTCCAGCCTGTAAAGCTGCTGTCCTGCCACTTGATATGAAAATGAACTTTCCTTCATGAAAAAACCCATAATCAATGGCACTGCCAGAAGGTGACCTTGGAGGAGTGAAGACAAACTTGAAGTAAAATCAGCCCACTCAAGATGATGCATTCTGAAAAGACCTGGTTTGCTGTGGAGTAAAAACGTGGTGCAAAATATCCAGTGCTAATTTGTTCAAAATGGTCATTGACAGACCTTTAGCTGGAAAATTTCTTCCAGTTTTCATCACTGTGCATAACTTTGGGTTCCCTTTAGGGGACTGCCTATGCCCTTCACTAGAAGTCCTGTTTTAGCATGGCAACTACTGGATTCTTTTACTATGTATGCAGATGGCATGATGTTTTAGGAAAAACTTACAGGAATTCTCCAGTCTCTGTGGATATGTTCACATCATTACTACACCCCTGATAGGAATGTAAAAGTCTTGTATGTGTTAGTTTTGCAGTCTAATAGTATTCCGTTAAACAATATCAGCACTTCATGCGTGCTTTCTGCACAGAATTAGCACAGTCCAGATATATATAACGGTCTTTCTTTTCTAAGTACTGAGGATATGTTTCAGTATGTGTGCTGAGACTGCATCCAAACTGAAGTCCACTACTAGCATACCTTCACTGATTCACAGTACGTTGTGTAGATAGATTTGCACGTGGCAGAGGTGTGACTCACTTTGTGGAGACTTGCAGAACAGCTGTCACAGAGGTAGCCAAGAACAGGGTCAGTTGAGGACACTGTGTCTGTTCTCCCTCCCCTCCAGCAGATATCAGAGGCTCTCATTCCTGGTGTGCCAATGTGTTTTCTTACTCAGTGAGGGAGAGGAAAGGAAGAGCACCCTTCTCAGAGGTGAGTTAGACGTACGGTTTGGTCTACACTAGAAACAGAACAAACTGGAAGAATTCAGGTTCTCTGTGCTGGGCACTATTTATGTTTTGGGCAGGACTTGGGAATCACAATCTAAACCAAACTCTCTGAAAAAGGTAATGCGTAAGACTATACTTCTAAGGAGCAAGACACTCCCTCCGAAGAGGGCAGACTTCTTTGTTAACTTTTTCCACTTTCTATCCAAAAGCATATTTTGGTAGGAAATAGGAATAAGCAAACGGTTCTAATAAGCCTTTCAATATACTGTAGCAGGCTCAAGACTGTTGCATTCAATCTGAGCATTGTTTTTTGTTCAGTCTCTGAATGGTTGGCCTCATCACTGGCTGTATCACAGCTGGCTGTGGTACTGTTTTTTTCCACAGGGATTTAGTGGAATTAATGTCTGTCCCTAACATCAGGACCTTCTTGACACGCTCTTTGTAATGAACTGATGCCATCAACACACTAAGGGGACTTACCTATTTGTTCCTTATTTCTTTAAAATCAAAGGTCGCTTTTTGTATGTTTAAAAACTGTCATTCTCTCCAACCTAATAGGCAGATACTGTAGAGTTGCTATTAGTGTATATGCCAAACTGTGGGTGAAGTGCCATACCGGTGTGAAGATGCAGCGGTGGAGAGAAGGCACAATTACATCAAGGTAAAGGCACCTTTTTAGAGCAAAGTCCTGTGTCATGATACCTAAAAACTATTGTACAGTTCATTGCTAGAGAATTCAAGGTCAGCCTCTGAGGGTGCCTGTAGAATCAACAGATAAATACATTTAGGGTGTAATTTTTTCAGACGAGTGCAGGATTAGGTTACAGCTCTCCACCCATCTCAGATTCAGCATGTTGAATACTTCTTTACTGTTCAAGAAGGAAACTGATGGCCAAGATTTTCAGAAGTTGCTAGTGATTTCTAGCGGTTTGGGTCTTTCCATGGGTTTTCAAGCGAATCTCCCAAAAAGTATAAAGCAGTAAGCTTTATATTCTCTTTCTGAAAATCCTGGCCCCTAATTTTAAATTTATTGGTGTACAAGTTCTCATTATGATGTAAGAATCTTTGCCAACAGCAGCATTTGCACTTTTTGGAGCTTTTCATAGCATTGCAGGTTGGAATCTGGTCCCTATTGAGAGAAGTGGCTGAGCACCTCACAGAATTCCATTATAAGCTCCAGTAAATTTTACAGCTCTTTCTGCTACGGATTTAAAAAATGCACTCTGGCAACTGACACCAATTTTGTGTTGGTATAGCAATTAAAAAAAACAACAAAAAAAACCAACTGGAATATAAATTATTTTCAAAAGGAGGATGCTGTACTTCTGCAGTAGAAATTCTCTTATTTTACTATCCAACGAAAAATTCTGGCATCATTTGAATGATAAAAGAAGAGTTTATCAGAGAGTATTATCTTAAAAGGGCATATGAGAAAAACATGAGCTAGGCAAAGAGCTGCTAGAAGCATTTTTGTATCAGTGTTAGTTTTGAACATCTTCCAGTATATGGTCATGAATTTAGATGTGTGCACTTCTCCCATTACAACGGTTTGTTTTAAAAGCTTCCCAGGATTCTAGCTATGGTGATCTAGAAAACCAGTGTTACAGGCCCTGAGAAATGTGAAAATGAATCCAGACCCTCGTGTAGCCAAACTCAGTGAGAACTCTGCTGTAGGTGCCCATGGACCAGGCTCGTTTGCCAGCGGTGTAGGTCTCCATCCTACAGACAGCGCGTGCATGTGGAGAACTCTGAGCGTAAGCAAGAATAGTTCCCTCGTGCCCCGCGACACTCCTCACGTGTGTAACTGTCTGCAGGAGCCATACGGAAATCACTGTACTTTTTGGCTTGTATTTAACTATTCATCGTGTTTGGATGTTTTTAATCACTGTTATTCTCCCAAAGTAGGCCATGCTTCCTCAGGGATATTTATGAAATTGTTCTGCAGCTACTGAACAACTATCTGGATCCCAGCGTATTCTTCCGAAAACTTTTTAATATAAATAAACATGTGGGGAAGATTTTTTTTTTTGTTATTGTGAATGGGGGCAGGTACTGTATTCTCGGAAAGGCTCTTGAGTGCAGACAATCAAGTCTATTGCATTTTTTATGCTGAACACCTTATTAAGAGCGGACACATCCGCTTTTGCCTGGGTCGCAAGAACAGTTCTGTGGAAACAATGCTTTATCTCCAGTCAATAAATCATTTATGTCGAGAGTGCCAAAGACGAAGTCAACATGAAAGGGAGTGAATAAGTTATTCCGGCAAAGGAAGTGAATTTAAATATGCTCAGAGCCATTAGTTCTGTGCAAAAGAGTAGAAGACGAATGCTGTTTTAATAAAAAAGCAATTATCAGCTCTGTGGAGCTGGATATACTTGCAAAGCCCAGTGCTGCCATTGCATTGATCACTGCTCACAGCTCTGAGACGATGGAGCAGCAAGCATCCCTGTGCAGCGCCCGGCCGCTGCTCTCTGGGCAGGGACACGCAGAGACTCAGCCATCCTCAGCGCTTCATATTATGCCAAGTGCAGCATAAGAACACTGAAGGAATTGCTCACCTCAAAAAACACGTTGCGAATGAAAACATCTTTTGCAGCGGTTTAGTCCTTGCTTTTTTTCATCTGCACGGCTTCCTTTGCTCGAATTCCCCATCGCTTATTCTCTTAGGGAGAACACAGCTCTCCAGGAGGGAAGAGTGCAAAAGCCCTGCAAGCCTCTTAGCCTTGCTGGTCTGTCTGTGTTGTGCTGTAGCAATGGATTCCTTCCTGGCTGGCTGCTTCTCGGCAGCCAGACTGAAAGCAGCTGCAGTGTCATTAAGGAAATCAAACCATTATTAATGACAAAAGTCTTTGTTTGTTTTGTTCCCCATTTTCAGAAGACCTCAGGCCAGGCCCCCAGCAGACCTACAACAGACTGTTCCATCCTTCTCCTGAGATGTGTTGGTTAATGCCAGCTGTGGGGCCAGTCCTGAGGGATTTTGTGCTATAGCCAAAAGCAGCCTCCCTCCGCCCTCCACCAAGCCACGAGATCTCAATTATTCAAAATTGTTTCAGGCAAGCAGAGTAAAATCCTGCAGTTTTCACCCCTGTCCCCTTTTAACTCTCTGCATCTGAATCTCCTTTGAAGGGCCCTGCTATAAGGCTGTGTTGATTGACCCAGGTATATGCAAACTGGTCAGTAAGATTTTAATTTAAAAAGTCCTCTGTTGTAATGAAAAATGATGACTGGGGGGAAGTATTGCCAGCATTACCTGCAGCCTCCTATGGTAAAATGCAAGTAAGCCATGTGGAGTGCAGAAATGCCACCAACATAATGTATGAGTGATTAGGCAGGTATGTGAGTTTAAATCAGCAAGTAAGCAAAGCAGATGTTGAATGTGGGAAGCCAAAAAATGTATGGGAGGTCAGAGGCCAGTAGGTTAGGGCTAGTAAGACCAAATGCGTTCTGCATCCACATAAACAGTCATGGTGGGTCTGATGTTAGGTACAGCATGGTGGTTACTCACTGAACATGTGAAAGCCAACAGATATTCTTGTTTTGTATTTGAAAGCAGTAGAATAAGGGAGTCAAATTTCACACTAAAATGTAATTCCTCCTACTCGATCAGAAATTATGGGTAATGTTAAGCAGCAACTATCCAAACATATTCTTAAATTCACACAACCAGATACGTGAGTGTAGGAAAAGTTAGGCTTAAGATTTTTCAGAACTTAAAAGCATTTTAAAAAGCTTTAAATTACACAAAAACAAACCAAACCCCAAACCAATAATTCAAAAGAATGAGTGACCTGACCCAGAAAACTATGGGCTCATTAGCTTCCTATCAGTCCAGGGTAAAATCATAGGAAGGTTGATATGAAGCAATCATTAAAGCAATTAAAAATTGATAAATCCCTCCAAATGATTGTTATAGAAATGTATTGTGTCAAATAAATTTGTTATCATTTTTTGTGATATCAAAGGCTTGTTGATAAAAGAGGCTCTGCTGACATACTATCCTTAGCCTCCTATAGATCATTTAATTCTGATAAAGAACAAAAAAGCACAGTGCAGCATCAGTATAGACCACGCTAAGTGGATTAAAACTGATTAGTTGCTAGCTCACAAAAAATGGTTACAAATATGACATTATCATCAGTGAGACTATTTCTAATGATCTTCTTCCAAGTTATCTTCTATTATCAACATTCCTCCCAGAGAAACCGAAAATTACTGTTGGAGCATTTGCAGATGGCAAAGCCAGGTGTGTGCCATGAAATGGTGATGAACCTCGAGTGCTGCAAGTGCAGAAGCCAAGGGGAGGAGAGGAGCCTCCTTGGGGGCTTGGGAATGTGTCTGGAGTTGGGTGGCCATGAAGGTCAACGTCATCCACTCAACATCAGCCCCCAAGAGCTCTTGGGAAAGTGTCATCTCTGAGGAGGACTGTCAGTAGGACTTGGAGGATGTCTAGGATCTGGCAACAGTGATGTTACGGAGCCATTTGTGCCCATCTTTCATATATTGGCAACTTGGAAAGATTATTTTCTAAAGCTCCCAGTGTCATTCAAGGGCAGGAAAACAGCTCTTATTATAGTGCTAGACTAATGAAGCTCAAGCTATTAATTTATCAGAGACGATGTGAAGAGATGACTCAATCTGCCTGCAATCACAACCTCTACCTGTGCAGGAAGTGCTGGCTGAGGGCAGGTAGTGCTTTTATTTGGAGGAAAAGGGAATGATGTGCTCTACTGGCTGGAAACAGATTTCAGGGTAGAAATTAAGCACAAATGCTCGACAGGAAGGATAATTACCCACAGAGACAGCTTACTTGGTTATCTGGCACATTCTCCTTCATGTAAGGTCTTTAAGTATATGCAGAGCTTTTTTCTAAGTCAATAAGCTCTACCTCAAATGGAAATGTAGTCTCCGTTCAGCAGTCCCTGAATGAAGCAGTTAGGTGTGCGCTGTGTAAGAGCTCAGCCTGGATCATCACTAGATCATCTGATGCAAAGTTCTGCATTGAAATGTCATGAAGTTTAAATACGAAAGGAAAGCAGGCCCACCTGTATGCATTGCTTTCACACAGTATTCTCTTAGAGAGCTATGAACTGACTCATAACTGGTGGGAGCTGCAGTAGGTCTCCTCACATTTACTAGGTTCTTCTGCACGTGATTAAAGAAGAGAACTGGACAAGAAAGGACAACAGAAGCTGCTGGCCATACAGAATTAGTCTGTCGTCGTTCGGTAGTAACAGCCTGGGATAAAGTCCTGCACCCACGTGATCCGTGTGAGCATGCAGTGAGAGCCACGGCTTTGCCTCTTGATCAAGGAGGCACCATTTTGCTGGCATGAAACAGGTTTTATGTCCAACAGCTAGCAGAGGAGCTGAAGTGCTGATTGAGACATACACTGTGTTGCTTTGCAGTTGAACAAGGTATGAAGCAAACTGTTCCTGCTGTCCCAGTGAGCCCCCCTGCAGCTGGTGAATGAAGCTCACAAAGTGAAATGAGTTCAGTGGGATGACCCAGAGCAGTGAGCACTGCGAGCCTTATTGCAGGTGGCTGCTTTGAATACTGTACCTTCAAAATAAGCAGGAGTGCTTGGCTTCTTATCCAGGCCTCATGAAGCTGCTGCTCTTAGGTACAAGGCAAGCACAAAGCTATGAACAGCCTTTCACAGTTCTTTGTTGTGCTGTGGAAAATGGCACAAAATAGGATGTGTATTTTAGAGGGTAAACAGTTCACGCAGGCAAAAGAAACCATAAAAGCAATACTTACTGCAAATTGGTATTGAATCAATATCTAGAAGCTGGAACAAAAAGGGACATAGCTAAGAAGATAAAGATCTTTGGGGATTCTTGCTGTAATCCAGTGTGAAATCCTAAGAAAATGAGTCTAGCGTAGATTTATTGTTCAGAGAACATTGGTCAATACCAGCTGCAGTCAGGTACATTTGCGGGGTCGCTGGCTTGTGTGCCAGCAGTGGAGCAGTCCTATGATGGCTGCACAAGGGCTGCCTCTTCCCTACAAGTGGGATTTCAGCACTGTTGTAACACAGGCTTAGCCAGAATGAGATGAAAAGCTCCTTTCTGCTTTTAATTCCAAGTATATCTAAATACCTTTTCAGAAAAAGAAAAAAAATCCTGTGTAACTGTTGTTATATCTGTAATCACATTACTTCTATTAAGCACTTGCCTAGAATTCATCTATTTCATATCATGTTACCAAATTAAATAGTGACATACAGATTTATTTTTTTTTAAAGCAGGGAAACCCATATTGCAGCCCAGCTGCATGTAAGCAACACAAAGGTGTGCAGAGAAAAAAGTAATCTGCCCGTGGGATGCCTAGGGGCCCTATTTGTTTGGGTTTGTTTATTGAGAGCTTGGTTTTACATCTAGGCAGGGGCTTTCCCTACTGAGCCAAGCTCTGGACTCAGGACACATCCAGACAAACGCTTGGAGCCCTCTTACTGCGTGCTGGAGGCGCCTCTGCTTTTCTTCTGAAAGGGGTAGGAGAAAGATTAAGTGGCCTCCAGTGTGATGGAGAAACCACAGAGAGATGTTAGCTTCCAGTTTATGCAAAGCATCTTGGCCTGAGACAGAGCTCATCGTTCTCCCTGTTAAGCTCAGCTCTACTGATGGAGAGAAAGAATTGGGCCATGCAGGGCACCCAGAGCCCTGCACCAGGCCGTCCTGGGTCCACGGCAGGAGACGGACAGACAGACAGACCACTTTTCAGGGTTAGCATGCTCAGGGCCAGGGAGACTCATTGCTGTTGGTGGCCATTGCTGAGTGCTAGGCTTCCCCTAAGTAACGGTGAATTGCATGGAGCAAGAGCCTGGAAATATGAGTTGCCAGCACTGAAGTCATAGACTCAAAATGACTGAGTTTGGAAAGGACCATTAAATAACATCGGATCATCCAGTCGAACCCCTGCCTTGAGCTGGGCCATCTTGTACTTGGATTGGGATGCGCTTGGCTTTGTCTTCAGGTTCTTCTAGGGGGTCCAGATATATGGACCTGCCTCATGGTTGTTATTCCTTTTTCACATCTGAGCACGGACAAGATGACAGTGATACCCACCCATGATCAGTCTGACATTGTGTCAGCCAGCGTTTGGCTCCTCCATTTCAGGGAGCTGAATTTAATTTTAGCTGAGCCTGTCTTTGAGGAGAGCTGATAATTTACAGCTGGAATTGTAGTATCATCTCCAAAGGCTGCCCCAGATCTGTGGCCCATAAAAAGAACCAAACAGCCCCGGCCGCTGGTGATGGACAGGAGCTGAGGGAACCCGAGCCACCTTCAGGCTCAGCTCTGAGCTACATGCACCAGGAAAATTCTCCTGCAACCTCCTTTTAATGTTAACTTGGTTGAAAATCTGGTAGAATGGCAGCACTCAAATGGTTAAAACGTGACACACTGTTATTCCCAGTCCTCTATGAGAGCATTTTAGAGATGAAGCCAAGCGAGGTGGCATAACAACAAAGTGTGCCTTTCTGTTGGATGTGCTCTTCCCCAGGCATCCAAGGTGTTCCTCTGTACAGCAGTGCTTTTTTCCCAGAACTGAAATTATCATGCAGTCTGATTTTTAGTACACGAAGCGGCCATCACTGTTAATTCCACCCTCCGGTTTTTGTATTTCTGCTTTAATTCCTTCTGTTTTCAAAAATCAATGAGAAATAAAACGTGGGTGGGAGGGAAGAATTCTAATAAATGATGAAATTAAAATCAATATCAAGTTTTTGGTATCTTCGGGCATGATCTCTGGAAGCTTTGGATATCTGCTTTATCATTTTGTATATTTGACAATTTTGTACTCCGCATCGTTTGACTTCATTTGTGCATGGCAATGTATTAAAACATGTAATTTTTATTATAGAGTAAACGGGTTTTGTCTGATTTAAGCAAGTTCAGGGCTTGACCCATTGCCTGTCCTGGACTCATGGGGCTCCAGCACAGGATGTGAGGAGTTTGCTGCCCGGCACTGCCGGTGTCATGGAATGCAACGCGCTTGTACGTGCCGTAGGACGTCTCATAGAATCATAGAATCATTAAGGCTGGAAAACACCTCTGAGGTCATCTAGTCCAACGATCAACCCATCCTCACAGTGCTCACTAATCCATGACCCTTAGTGCCACAGTTACCCTTATCTTGAACACCTCCAGGGACGGTGACTCCACCATTCCCTGGGCAGCCTGTTGCAATGCATTGCCACTTTTGTGGCAGACTTGTGTTCCAGACCCTTCACAGCTTCATCGCCCTCCTTCAGACACGCTCCAGGGCCTCAACAAATCTCCTAAGGGGTCCAGAGCACGAAAAAAGTAGGTACTGGGTGGGGTGCACATCACCCCATCTCCAACCCACCGCCGTTTATTCCCTGAGTAGATCAGCACTGGGGGCACAACAGCGATGTACAAGTCAGTGGCTGAGGTAGTTCCATAAACTCTAATACTGAAATTCCAGCATGGTACTGTGTTCTCCCATACTGGTGTGCTTTTTGTTGTTGTTGTTGTTTTCAGCCATACCCATGAGCGTTCTTTTATTTGTAAGGTAGAGATTGATGAGATATTTTGGTCAAACAGAAAATACTGGGCTTAACACAAAATAATAGAATGAAATTACATAGCGTGCAATGTAACTGACAAAGTCAGGATAAATTGTCATCTAAAAAAAGGGAATTCATGCTTTTTATTGTAACATCTTGTGATTGGGCTGCAATTTACTAAATTCTGTTTACATCTTTAAAAAGCTTTCTACTCCATAAACTTTGTTAGTGAGAAGAATATGTTAGCAGAGAAAGCTCCATTTTAGCACAAATCTGTACACATTGCATTTTGGGGCTGAAGGAAATGAGAAGAATCGGAGAACCAGAGAATGGCTTAGGTTGGAAGGGACCTTAAAGACCACTGAGTTTCAGCCCCCTGCCACAGGTAGGACTGCCACCCATCAGACCAGGCTGCCCTGTGCTAAAGCGGAGCAAAGCCACATGATGGGAGCAAATGCCTCTAGTCCATAGTGAAGTGCAGGAGACATCAGCGAAACTCCCAGTCCCACCACTGACGTGCTGCATGTGAAAGAACAAGGTCCTTTGTTTTTTATCCCACCTCCTGACCTGTAATGTGAAATGGGAACCGTGCTGAGCTGCCACTGCTAAACCCTGAGACCGAACAGAGAAATTACAACCCTGCCAAGGCGCTGCTGCTTCAGAGGTTGTGTTGCAAGTGGGACTGATCTGAACAGGCAACTTGGTACAAATGTAAAGAAAGAAGAAGCTGCTGTTAGTACTGGCATTCAGCTCTTGCTGCATCATACTCGACCTGTCGGGGTTTCAGCACATTTTGATGCTTCCAAAGCCCCTCTGTGGGTGAGGTTTCCAATCAGCCCTGCCTGGATTTGTCTGAGGTTGGATCCTCCTTCACCTCATTTGTGCATTGCCTTGTCACTGCCTTCTTGCTTTTCTGCATCTAATGGAACTCCTTGCCTTCCACTGCTGTTAACATCAAGTGGGAAACGCACGGAAGCACTGCATGTAAGAAACATACTTTCAAGGGAAGCTGTTTTGCATTAACTAAATGGCACCAAGAGCTTAGGAGGGGACAGAAGGGAGTCAAATTGCTGCAGCTACATCCTAGGACAACAAGGGGATCAGTCTCCTCCTCACCCCCCATATTGCAGTGATGGGCTGAAACAGCAGATAGATAGAAAGACTCAGGCTGGATATTACTTTCATAGCTTTCCAGGGATGGGGACACTGACACAGTGCGAGGGGCCACCTGCAGGAACAGAGAACTTCAGCCCCTGGGGAGAGGCAGATGCTGCACTGAGCACACCACAGAGATTTCTTTATGACTGATTTTTCTGTAGGTACAACTTGAACAGGAAGCAAAGAGTTAACTTTGTTAATTATCATTACTTTGCATTTCAGCTGGAACTGAATTTAGCTCTTCTTTTTTTACCTCTTGGAGGTAGAAACCTACCACTATGTAGAGCGATGAGTAATTCCAGACATGCTCTGGCTCATTTAAGTCAATGCATCAGGCTGTCAGCTGAGGAACTGGGGCACATCCACAGCTCTTGCTGTTCTGCGGGGTCAGCGGCTCCCTCCAGTATGACTGCACTGGGATGGCTTTCATCTCGACATGAGAAGAGCTGTCTAACATTGAGAACAGTGGCATGACCTCTCCATCAGCAGAGGTTGTGAGGATGCAGCTGGACAGGGTGCCAGACATAGAATCGTAGAACCATGGAATCATTAAGATTGGAAAGAAAAGACCACTAAGATCATCTAGTCCAGCCATCAGCTCATCCCCACCATGCCCAGTAAAGCACGTCCCTCAGTGCCACATCACTGCACTTCCTGAACATCTCCAGGGATGGTGACTCCACCACCCCCCTGGGCAGCCTTTTTCAATGCCTGACCACTCTTTCAGAGAAGAATTATTCCTAATACCAAACCCAACCCGACCCTGGTGCAACCTGAGGCCATTCCCTCTCATTCTATTGCTGTTACCTGGGACAAAAGGCTGACCCTCACCTCACCACAATCTCCCTTCAGGGAGTTGTAGAGAGTAATAAGGTCTCCCCTGAGCCTCCTCTTCTCCAGACTGAACAACCCCGGCTCCTGCAGCCACTCCCCATAAGACCTGTGCTCCAGACTCCGCACAGCTTTGATGCCCTTCTCTGGACACGCTCCAGGGCCTCAGTGAAGGGCCCAAAGCTGAACACAACATTGGAGGTGCAGCCTCAACCAGTGCCAGTACCAAACTCATGGAATGGACAACCTCATGGAAGCTCATTCTATCATCGCAGTGAGGATCATGCTTTGGAGCACCACCGCAGGCAGGCTTTCCTAGGTCTTTGCTGAGCGCAAGCAGGGCATAAGGGCAAGCTGGTGGAGAGGCTTGAGACAAGGGGTGAATACAAATTTAAAAACAAACAAACAAAAAACACCAAAAGAACCCCAAGCAAAACAAACACACATAAGGCATTTTACTGCCAGTGATCCAAAGCCTTGAAAGCCTCAGCCACCCCTGGCAGAGGGCAGGCTGGAGATGTGTGTGGCCATCTCCAGTGCCTGAAGACAGATCTGGAGAAAGACTTTTCCTTCGCTGGGGAGTTTTAGTGCAGAGAAAGGAAGCGCCCCGGGGCACGGAGCAAGTCGCAGCTCGAGCTCTGCTCAGTGCTGCCAGGGAGTGCCCGGGGAGCGCGGTCGGTGCCCGGCGCTCAGCCCTGGGGCTCTGCGGCTCTCCCCACTGTGGGATGGAAGGAGACAACGTGGGAGGCAGATTGTTTGGTGGAAAATGTTGGGAACCATTGTGCTAAGCTGATTAACTCATTTGAACAATTTTATTTAGCTGCAGAAGTTGCCCCGGATGAGAAGTGCAGCTGTAAGCGTTTGCACAATGAAAATGCTCCCACATGCAGGAAGGCCAGATAAGCCTCTGCCTGTCATTGTTACAGCAAGAAATTGTAGCACTTCGGGGAAAACGCGGGGTTTTTCCGCCTTTGTTTAAGCTGTGATGCAGAGCATGAAGGATAGAGCTGTGCTAGGCGTGTTCACGCCCCTCAGTCCCAGGCTCAGGCCAGTGCTAGCAGGCTGTGGGAGGTACAACCTGGCCAGAGGCCGCAGCAGGTGGGACAGCCTGGGGCTCCCAGTGCCCAACTGCTGCTGGCGATAGCCACAGCTCCTCAGCAGCTCTGCTGCCCTCCCTCCGCTCCCCTGGGCTGCTGTGCATTAGGTAGAGGAAATGAACATTTCTCCTCCTCTGCCATATTAGTCCAATCACAGGCTGCCTCCTGCTCCCCAAATATGGGGCTTTTGGATCATGTACTGCCATTCCCCTGAGGGATGAGGCAAACAAGAGGAAAAACGAGACTGCCTGGAACATTACCCAAACATGCTGGACCAAGGACCACCCTCAGCCTTCAGCATCTCTTGGGTTGCCAGTCACAAAGCCCTCCCCGTCTGACTTAAATTAAAACCACCAGAAAAGCAGTATGGATTCAAGCAGTCAGCGGGGCATTTCCATGGGATCTTCAGCCGTGGTTTGGGACCCCCTCCGTGTCGGATATTGTCTTGAAATACTCTCTGAAAGCCATCAAGAGGCTGGGTATCCAACCACAGGAATAGCTGCTCTCTGCTCTGCCGTTGCTGTCAGCTAGCTTTACCTTCTTTGTTTGCTCCAGAGCTCATGGCTCTGCTCCAGCTCTCCTTGCTTCCCACGGCAGGCTTGAGGAGGCAGCAGGCCCTCATCACAAAGTGGCACCCACTTGTGTCCCCCAGCCGATGAAACGGAACGTGGTCACCCATCTCCACAGGAATAGTGCCTGGGGAGCGTCCAGGAGATCCCACGGGCAACGCGCTGCTGCTGGCTTTGTTTTGAGCAGTAGCACTGTGAACAAATCGATGAGGCAGATTTTAAACGGGTTAGAGGCAGTTAAACGACAGGTCTCAGAAGAGGAGTTGCAAATGAAGAGTGATCCCATGGGGGGTTTCATAAAGGGGATATTCAGGAAGCTCGCCCCGGCTGTTTGCTGTAGAGGTTCTGATGGATAAACCAACTGAATGTGAGTTCTCCAAGTGCTGCTCTTGCTAAAGGGGCTAATATGACCCTAGCATGTGTAAATGGGAGTATCGAGTGGTAAGGGAAATGTATTAGTGCTGTATCTGACATTAATGAGACCAAAACAGTCCAGTTCAGCTGTCAACGCTTAAAAATCATGTCGAGAAACTAAGAAAGGTTGGGAGAAGGGCTATAAGGCTGATTGAAAGCGTATTTTCCGATGACCCAAAGGAGCGCAATCCATTCATGTTATCAAAGAGGAGCATAAGAGATGAATTGATCGTGGCCTGTAAGAATCTACATATGAAGGAGCAGTGCAGTATCAGAGGATTACTTACTCTAGCAGACAAAAGCATACGAGCCGGGAAGACAGAAGCTAAAAAAAAAAAAAAAAATCAGGTTGAAAATGAGGCATATTTTTCTCCTTAATAGCCTTGTAATTAACTGCTGGAGGAGCTGACATGGGATATGGCAGATTCTCCATCACCAAAAAAAGGTCTTTAAATTAAGTGTGGATGTCTTTCTACATGATGTAGCTCATGTACTGCTGTGGGAATTGCTGGGCGAAGCTCCATGGTCTGCATTATGCAGGAGGGCAGAGGGAGGCTCTGCAGGGAGCCTGCTGGCCCTGGGATCTGTGGAGCCATCAAACGGTGATGCCCGCATCGCACTGAGCAGCACGTAGCCTGTTTATGCAGCACACGAGATGAAAAGACTCTTTTAGGGATATTTAAAGGGCTTTCAATATTTTATTAGAGTTTTTTGATAGCCTCTGCCTGCAAAACCAGGTAATTGAAATAAACATTAAAAAAAAAAAAAAAAAGTCCTGAAATAATAGAATTCTTACACCCCCAAATCCCAACATTAAAGGTCAGTATCTCAAGATACTCAGAGCTTTCCAAGTGATGCTCCAAGGACTCAGCCCTTCATCGTGGTTTAAAGCTCCTCTTTCACAGATTTATTGATGCTAAACTCAGAAGGGACCACTGCGGTCTCCTAATCTGACCCTGTGTATGGGGCAGCCCTCAACTGCTCCTAGGCTCAGCAAGATCTGTACACCAACAACACAGCTCCTGCACCGTGACCAATTAGAGTCACTGCTTTATGGCTCGGGGCTTAAAGGCAGGAAAAGCATGGTGTAAAAGCCACTTGTTGGGAGGAGAGGGGGGAACTGAGAGGGATGCTTGAAGCAGATTGTCTTCCTGGCGTCTTGCTTTGGTTTTCTGACTGTCACAGAACTTATGAGAAATAAGGTAATTCCTAGGGAAATCGAGCCGTAGATATGGTGACAGATGGATCTGGTGGCCTTCTATGGGTGATGACATCAGTAGACAAAGGACGAGCAACTGATGTCATCTACCTGGTCTTCTGCAAGGCCTTTGACATGGTCCCACACCACATTCTTATATCTAAATTGGAAAGATATGGATTTGAATTTATACTATTCAGTGGACAAAGAATCGGTTGGATAGTTGTAACCAGAAGATTGTGGTCAATGGCTCCGTGTCCAGGCGGGGGCTGGTGATGAGCACTGTCCCTCAGGGGTCTGTCTTAGGATCAGTGCTCTTCAGTTTCTTTATCAGTGATCTGGATAGTGGCATTGAGCACACCCTCAGCAAGTTTGCAGATGACACTGGCTTGAGTGCAGTCGATACGACAGAAGGGGGGGATGGCATCCAGAGGGACCTGAACGAGCTTGAAAGGTGGACAAATGTGAATCTAATAGTGTTCAACGAAGCCACATGAAATATGTTGCATCTGGGTTGGGGCAATCCCAGATACGTGTATGGACTGGGAGAAGAACCCACTGAGAGAAGCCCTGAGGAGAAGGACTCGTGGGTTCTGGTGGGTGAAAAGCTGGACACGAGCCACCAGCTTGTGCTTGCAGCCCATCTGCCATAGCTGCCAAAGCTGGTCCCTCACAGGGCAAAACAGAGCTTTATTACGGGATGTCGCAAGAGTCCTTGTCTTTGGGACAGCGCAGTTCACAGGACTGCAAGCAACTACTTTTGAGCAATGAACTGCAGCCCCCACGAACAACTCCCCATCGACTGTAGCTCATCCTGGTGCTGCACCAGTTCTGCAGGAAGCCCCAGGAAGCTTCAGCCTCAGAGCTGTCAGCAGCCCTGAGTGCACTGCAGTGACTGCCGGTGCCTGCGAGCCGTGAGCTGAAGCACGAGGAGGGGAAACGGGAGAGAGGGGAACCAGCGATGTGCAGAGATAAATTCCTTTTAATTAACTGGTTATTTACATCTCACCATACAGATCAGAGCTAAGTATATCCATCCGAGCCGATATCTATGATTCACAGATTGTCAAATGGATATTCTGGAAGTGAGAAGATACAGGAATAAAAGTCACGAATCATCAACTGTTTTTTTAATGCTCACGGACAGCATATTTGGTTACATATAAATTCAAACTTTAACTGTTGCAAACAGAACAACAACAAAAAAAAAAATAGCTGAAGCCAAGTTTGCAAGAGATTGCAAGCTGAAGGACGGGCTCTGCAGAGGTGTGGTCTTGGATTCACCTGGCCAGCAGCAATGTCTGCCCATGGTTCTGCTGGGGCAGCCTCCACCCCAGCCACACACAGCCAGCCCCAGTGCTCCCCTCTGCTGATGGTCAGAGGGGGCTTGGCACTCCTCAGGTGCAGCCTGAGGCTGAAATGAGGAGAGGCGACCCCGTTTGCTGACGTTATTTGAAGCCCACGCACTGTCAGAAGGCACACTGCAGGATTCCAGGCCAAAGGGAAGCAGCAGCCTGCTGCCATGCCAGGTCCCTGTGGGGATGACTCCATCCACACCAAGTTATCAGGTTTTCAGCAACCGGCTGTTCCCCGGAGCACGGCTGCAGAGGCACCCAACAAGTGGCTGCAAAGTTGGCTGTGTGTAAATGTAACGAACAAATGGAAATGCTGCTAGGTATCTGGAAACTCGTGTTTTCTCTTTTTATCTGAGACAGCACAATGAATGGAAAGCAATATTCAAGTACCAAAAGTTAGCAGACTAAAGATAAAAATATACCAGTTGCTAGGAGATGGCATTTAATCTAGAACTTCAGGCACTAAATAAAAACGAAGTTATGAGAAGAAATACTGTTCAGGACACAGAACTGTGCTAAGTAATTGGCTGCTTGTGAGGGGGACCAAAGCTGTCATGGGCCGGGGCAATAGGGAAGGCTGTCAGCGGGTGTGAAGCAAAACTCATGCCAGCGATGGGCACTGCAGGCAGAAGGCTGCCCTGGCTGGGGCTGCTGGGATGTGCACCCCTGGGGTGAGGGGGCTTGGGCTGCAGCTGTCCAGTAGCCCCTCTGGGATGGAAGACAGAGCCCAAATTGTGTTCAACCTCAGCTCATTCCCTCCAGCTGGGAGAACTACAGCAAAAGGGACCTGCGTGTGAAGGTGAATCCTGAGGCTGCCAGCCTTGCATGACAGTCTTGTATGATAGTAGCCACAAGCAGCTCTCAGGAATAGCATTCCTTCCACACCTCCCCAGGGTAACTTCCATCTCAGAGATGCCCTTGACCAAGACTGGTAAGCATCTCTGAAATATCTCGTCATATTGCCTTAATTAGAAGGACTGAACTGTACAGGTCCCAAGGCCACATGGAAAATCAAACCTTTCATAGATTCGATATTACCAGAAATCCTGAACATGGACACACGATTTGTTTAAACTTGCTCAGGATAGTGCTTGCTGGAGTGATAAATAATTTCTTTGGGAAAGAGCCAAAGCGCAGAGTCCATGCTGACGCCAGCAATCTGCCAGAAGGCCTGGATATAGACAACAGTCGATATGGTCAAGCTTGAATGACCACTGGTAGAGTGGATACGAACATTATCAGGAGTTGATAGGGTCACGCTTGAATGACCGCTGGTGGAGTGGATATGAACTCGCTCAGAAGATCCACAGGACCATCTCCTCTGCTGGCCCAGCTTCTCTTCTGAAGGATAACTGCTGGTTTCTATGGCCTCAGCAGACTCGCACGTGCTGGCAGCAGGGCTGTGACATGGGTGCTATGCGCCATTAATGCTGATGGCAGCATCTGGCACCTCCTCACTGTGCAGTGTAGCCAGCACAGACATTCCCTCACAAGCAGAACTGCCGTGCTCCAGATCTCCTGCAGGTATGGGGGTCTGGTTGGGCCTTGTTCAGTTCCTTTGCTCGATGCAGATGGCCGGGTGGGAGAACATCAGCTGGGAGGGTTGTTTGGGTTTTTGTCCCTAGGTCTGGTTTAGGACTCAGCCACCAAAGTACTGCTCACAGCTCTCTCATTTTGCTTGAGAGCAGTGGGCTGCAACCAGATGACCTCCCATCTCAGCCATGCTGTGAGTTTTGCACCAGTAACAATTCCAAAAGGGCCTGGAGAAATGGGGGCAGAATTAGGCTTCTCAAAGTCCTCCAGCAGCCGTTCCGCGTTAATATGATTTTTAAGTTCTCTTCTGACCTGGGGGCAGTCTGAGTACCTTTGTCAGCAATACATCCCCTAAGAGGCCTGGAAATAAATGCTGCTCGTTTCCTGGTATCTGGGGGCTAAAAATAAAGACCAGCTTGGTATGATAAGCGCCCTACAATTCGAGGGACCAGCACACAGATGTGAGCACTGGAGCTTTCAAACATTAACAGCAATGTCATCTGCCATCTGGGCAGCTCACGTCCCATATGCACAGGCTGCCAGTGCCCTCATCTCTGATGCAATCTCTGGTACAATCAACGGGCAACAACAGGCAGCCGAAGTTGGGTGCCTTACATAAGCTCCAGAAAGCTGGAGGAAGATCTGCTTATTCAGCATTAGTTGAAGAAGGAGAGACAACAGGGAACTCACGAGGGTCCAATGCCAGCCCTATGTGAATTGTAAGGAATAGGAAAGGGAAGTAGAGCCCATTAGTCTTTTAAGATTCAAGACAGGTGAGATATACCTGCTGTGCACATAACTAAACACATAAGACTGCAGAAAGAGGGGGACAGGGAACACCAAGTCTGCTCTTCATGTGAGGGAGAGGCAAAGGAACAATGCAAAACATTTCCAAGATCAGCCAGCAGCAATGGCGGGGGGGATTCTGAACACCAAGATACTCAGAGGTGCTGGCACCCACCGCCATCTCTCCTACTACATGGGCTCTGAAGGAGCCAGATATTCCCTGCCTGGTCCTCCCATCTGGCCAAGCCCAGCAGTACAGTGGCAGTTCCAGGTGCAGCAGCACTCTCGAACCTTGGTAAGCCCCAGCTCCCTGTCTGAGCTAGTGGATCTTCTTGCTCCCCTGAAGCAGAAGAGGGATGTATCACAGTAGCAGCAGCCACTCAGGGCTGGTGATCTCCCCCTACCCTTGCAGGAGGGACTGGGACTGGTGCCTGCTCGCCCCATGCAGCAGCAAGCTGGCACAGAGGAGCTGGGGCACTTTTTATCTCTGTGATTGCATTTTACCTTTTGATGCCCTGGATGTTTATTCCTTTATCACATATTAATTATTGGCATTCTCTAGGCTTCCTTCTGTCTTAATCTGATTTAAGACAGACATTTGCATTTGAAAAGTAGCTAGCATGTATAGCAAATCCTTTCCCTTGGTTTCCTATTAAGGTGCCCAGCTTTGATGTATTATATTAATGCTGTTTGCCAGGGGTGAAATCGGCACACCGCCTATGGAGAGGCACTTTCTTGGCAGACCTACTGCCTTCACCCACGGGCAAAGCATCCGCCTCCCCTGGCGCTAACGCCAGCTCCTGACCGCAGCTTCTCCTCGCACTGTGGCCTCTGGGAGGCTGTGTCCTCCTCACAGCACAGGGTTAGGGGCAGAGTTAGGCTGCCTAACGGTCTTCTAAAGGGTGTAAGCACAGAGGTTGGCGTGCATCTGTTACGAGAGCCTCAAAACTGTAACCCTCCTCTTGCAGAATGTTGGTCAGTTTGGGAATAAATGTGGCACTGCGGGACTTAGCTTAGCAGAAGTGGCAGTGATGAGCCGATGGTTCAATTAGATGATCATTGAGGTCTTCTTTTCCAACCTTAATGATGTTATGATTCTATTCTATCATTCTAAATAAGCCATTCCTTTGGTAACTTCAGCACCAGCATTCCTTCCCTCCCTCCCAGCCGCCCATTTTTTTTCTTGCGCTGCACTGCTTACATAAGAAGTTAGGTCTTTTGTGAACTTGCCATGAGCCCAATCGATCTGTTTAAATGGGTGCAAAGGGCCCATGGGGGCTACGGGGGCAACTCACTGATGTTGACTTAACAGAAAGGATGAGTGGTGGCGGGCTGGAGGACCAAAGGTGGGCTCACAGTTGCTGATCTCAGCACAACTGAGTGCAGGCAACCAGCCCTGACCCACCCCTGGGGTGCTCACTGCTTTTGGGCAGCTTTGCCAGGCTTAGCCGTGTCCCCAGGGCTGGCGAGGTGGCAGCGTCCCTGCGTGGCAATGCTGGGGAGGTGACAGCCTTTGGAAGGAACAGTGCTGGGGCTGAAGACCCAGCCCTCCCGAAGCAGCACATCTGACATCAGCCTTGGTCAAGGAGAAGCAGCTCCAGGTGAACTTGCTTCCTCTTAAATGCCCGCGTGGAGTTTTGCATCAGGCTGAGCTGCTGGCAGCAAAGTTAAATCATTACAACCTCCACCCATGGACGAGAGTTAGAGCAGTTTCCAGAGCTCATTTACAAAAGGGGTTGGAAAAGTTATTTCAAGTCAACAGCCTACACTGCCGTAGTAGTTATCTGAACAGGTGGGGACTGGGGGAAGGAGGGACATTAGCCAGATGGTGAATCATAAGCTAATCAGATTGCCACCCATGTTTGCACCAAAAGGAAAGAAAGTGGTGCACGAACACACCACACATTGCCAGCATCAGAACTGATTCGGCAGTGGCCCAAACTTTTGTTGGGCTTTGCTGGGATGCCTGGCTGTGCTCCTGTTGGGTACAGGGCTCTTTGAGAGCCACCAGAGACTCAATGTGCTCTGATGGCCCATCGTTGTGTTGTGCTTTCTCTGCATTTCTGCTCTGTATGAGGGGTGGATGAACCACAGGCCCCAGCTCCTGTGAGACACTGGCAGTCCCCAGCTGGAGCTGCTGCAGGAGGAGGCTTTTGACACTGCGAAAAGGTGGGTCACAGAGCTGGTCCCTGCCTCTTTCAAAGGCTAAGCAAAGAAAAGGAGACAGACTCTTTAGCAGGATCTGTTGTGATAGGATAAGAAGAAATGGTTTCAATCTAAAAGAGAAGAGATTTAGATTGGATATAAGGAAAAGGTTTTTAACAGTAAGGGTGGTGAAGCTCTGGAACAGGTTGCTCAGAGAGGCGGTGGACGCTCCATCCCTAGAGCCACGCAAGGTCAGGCTGTATGGGCTCTGAGCACCCTGCTCTAGCTGTAGATGTCCCTTCTTATTGCAGGGGAGTTGGACTTGATGGCCTTTAAGGGCCCCTTCCAACTCACCAGATTCTAAATTGTATGAAGAACCGTGCTGTAGCCCAGGGCTGGTCTGCACCACCCAGGCACCTCCTCACAGAATGCCGCCACTGGGCGCTCCCTGGAAAAAAAAACAAACAAACAAATACAGAGACGCAAGTGGATTAAAAATAAAATCAGATTACAGTGACACTGTTGAAACTCCGTTGATGTCGGTGGAATTCCTCACGTCTTACAGCAGCGAGAAGAAAATCAGACCTAAAGTGCTGAGGCTGCTGGCAGCTGCTTGCCTGTTTGTGTGTGCAGTGGAGAAAAGTGCTTGTTTGGTGCTGATTGCAGACTACGGAATAAGAGCAATTTCTCATCCCACCTCCACAGAAGCTATTTAAATAGTTCTACACCCACTTCAAAAGATGCTCAGTTAGAAAAGGAGTAAATCTGGAAGTTATCACTCCTTGAAGGAAGGAGAACCAACAAATGGGCTCTGTGCGGGCTGCTGGCACTCTCGGGGAGCTCTTCCCGTGAAGCCAGGCAGCTGCAGAGACAGCGCGTGCTCCTGCAAAGAGCTCTGAATGCCACCTCTGAGATGCTTTGGTGCTGCTGGCTGACCTGAGGAGCTGCTGGCTGAGCCTGGCTGCATGAGGAGGTCAGACATGGCTGGCACAACGCATGCTCTGGTGATGCATGAGGTCAGGAACGGCTGGCACAACCCCAGGACAGCACAGGCAGACCGACCTGCCCCCACTGTGTTATATAGAATCATGGAATTGTTTGAGTTGGAAGGAACCCCTGAAGGCCATCTAGTCCACCTCCCCTGCAATGAACAGGGACACCTACAGTTCAGTCAGGATGCTCAGAGCCCCGTCCAGCCTGACCTTGCATGTCTCCAGTGACAGAGCATCCACCACCTATCTGGGCAACCTGTTCCAGTGCCTCACCACTCTTACGGTATACATTTTTTTTCCTTACATCCAGGCTAAATTTCCCCTCTTTTAGTTTGAAACCACTTCCTCTTGTCCAAACCCACATGTTGGTGGGTTTCAGGTGTTGCCAAATTTGGCTGCACCCAGAGACCTAACGCTGATGAATGTATGCACTAAAACCACAGGACCTGCCCTGAGGAACCCATGAAAAACTACCATCACGGCTACACAGCCACTTCACACAGCCATCCTGCTCCATCCCCAAACCTGCCTGACCCTCCAGCACAGCTCTGCTGTAAGATTAGTAACCCAGTGTCACAAGGCCTCTGGTTTTACTGTCTGCTTCATGTCACCGTAAGTCAGCGCCTGAATGGCTGTCCCTCCATCCCACCTGAAATCCTCACCTCCTTAACAAAGGGCAGTTATGTTTTTCCTTAAAAATAAACTAATTATAAAACCAAAGTCAGTTTCTCACATTTAAATAGCCTCTGTAACAACCAATTATTTCTGAGGACACGAGAAACAGCTGTTGCAGTGCTGAAGCTCAAACAGTTACATCTCGGCTATTTAAGCGGGTAAGAGTTGATATTTTTATTCCCATGTGATATTACCAAGACATGATAAACAACCATAATGCTAGTATTAATTTGTGGAGCAAAGATCACTCTAATTTGCTCCAAGCTGAGAAATAATTTTAATGCATTATTATCATTGCACAAATTACTATTTGAAAGTTTGCCTTGTTTTTCCCTCATTTCCACTCCCCCCACTTTGCTCTTTTTCGATGAAACAATACAACCCCAGGGAAAAGGCTGAGTTGAGGCATAGTAAACCAACTTTCAACCTGCACAGAGCAGGGAGTGAACATCAGAAAGGCCTTCTGAAGTTGAACCCGGTGCTATAAAGCACTGAGCGAGGCTGCTTCCATTAGAAGGTGGGGAAAAGTCACCAAGGAGGCAGCGCCTCTCCCACAGTTCTCAGGGGAAGGGTTTTGCTACCAGCTCCTGTGTGTACATCTAGGATCATAGAACATCCCACGTTGGAAGGGCCCCACAAGGATCACAGAGTCCAGCTCCTGGCTCCACACAGGACCACCCAAAATTTAAACCCTATGTCCGAGAGCGTTGCCCAAACATCTCTTGAACTCACACAGCTGGAGGCTGTGCCCACTGGGCAGCTTATTCCAGCACCCAGCTCACCTCACCTGAGGTGGGATCTGTGGGTGCTCAGCACCCATGAGAACCATACTGCTTTCCTTCAGACTCCTCACGCCATGACTCCAGGCCCTTGTAAGGTTTTCTCAGCTTTTTGGGAATCCTGGCTGCACTTGGCCATGGACAAGCCACAAAGGCTGGTAGTCAGAGCTAATTAAGCAATGGGTGACACAGTTTAACACCACGCATGCCTATCACTGAGACTTTCCAAGTACCTCAGCTGCTCTGTGCTCTGATGCTGCTTTTCTTCCAAGGATCACAACACACTCGACAGCAGCGATAAATCACTCATGGTGTCCTGTCAGCCAGGGAAGCACCATCAGCCCCTCTCAGCAGGAAACCCAAGGCCTACAGACAGCCTAATGGCACAATTAGCCCAGCTGAGGCTCCGCACGGCCTCACCAAGCCTGAGACAGAGCTCAGCACTTCTCAAGGTGGAAAAAAAAAGAAGAAAAAAAAGAGACAGGTCAGACCAGTGAGAGCTGGGTACTTGAGCAAGTCTACAACCCCACAGAGAGTTAGATTTACTAAGAGATGTAGGAGCCAGGTACTTCTCATGGGGCAATAAGGCATGGAGGAGTAACACGTAGATGGTCGGCTTGCCACGGCCAGGAAAAAGCACTGAAGCATCCTCCCTGAGACGTGGGAGGATTTTCCTACCAGAGGCTCACTGAGGTCCCAAGTGAATTAGACCCCAGGCACATTCATGGCACTGTGGGGGGTGTAATGGGTCCTGAAGCTAGGGAGTTAGCTCCAAGAGGCTCCTCCCGTGTCAGCTTGGTGAAAAACGATGCACACATTGATGTGTGAACTAAAATGCAGGAAACAAAGAGGATGCTCAAGTGATGAGGGTGCTTGAATCCTGCTCCAAAGACCCACAGTGAAGCAGTTTCAGTAGGGTGGTCCCATGGGAGTCACTCCTGGTCCCTACATAGTCAAACACTTTAAGCACAGTTACTGGATTAAAAACTAAGGGGTTTAATTAGAGATGAGAGCGTGACAGCGTTTCCTCTTATGTGGATTTCAATCCAAGAAGTATTTTCCAAGACCCAAGATTGAACCCTAGAGGCAAAGGAGATGGAGGAACATTAAATGTCCATTGGGTGAGTCAGGGACATTACTCAGCAGGTACAAGGAAGGTGCATCCAAGCCTGCAAAGCAGTAAGGAATTTTTACATAAGGAAGGTGGAAGGTACTGTGGACTACACAGTCAACCCGTCAGGTGGTGGCAGAGCAGGGAACTCTGTGCAATTACAATTTGGAGGTATAACAGCCTGCACCTGGTCACCAGAAGGAAGACCCAAAAAGAGCCCTCTCTGATTCACCTCTTTAAATCTGACTCGGGGTGACTAGTGCAGATGGGACAGGTGGAAGAGTTCAAAGGGTGAAGGGGTCAGAAGGGCCTGCAGCCCTTGTCAAGCCGCAGCCAGGCCTGCTAGTCCTGTCAGCACCTGTGGTGCCCACAACAGTAACAAACAGCAGTTAAAGGTGGGCTTGCAAAGGCAGCCTTCATAAACAGCAGTGATTGCCACAGCTTTACAGGCCCATTAGGGGCACGCACACATCTCCCCAAGCGCATCTGGCCCAGCGCCATGCCATCCAGGCCCATTCACAGCAATCATATGGCACGGGTGGGGCAACAGTGATCCGCAGAGATTTATTTCTGTGTTGTAAAATGATTTTATTTCTGCCTGTGTCCAGATCCAGACATTTTAAAACTTAACTAAGTCCTTATTGTGAAGCTGGTAATGGTTTCAGCACCTCCAGTGTGGTGCAGCTCTGCAGGAAGCCTGGTGGCTTTCGTGTCCTTCCTGTGGTGGTGAGGAGCTCCTCTATACCATGGGATCGCCGGCACCCGATCCTCAAAATCCGCTTGCAACAGTTCTTGGCACAGACAGCACAGCTTGCAGGCTGCTTTCTGTTTGAAACCGGTCCCCAGAGGCTTAATTTGCAGACAGTAATGGGATTCCATCTTCCTGCACTTGACAGAAGGTGCCTCCGCGAGCAGCCCGAGTTCACCTTTCAAGAAGCTGACCTCTTTTTCTTCAGCAGCATCCCAGTTTTGGCATGTGGGCTGTGACAAATGTTGCAAGGAAGGCTTACAGGGTTAATTAGCACATTAATATTTAATCCTGCTTCCTCATCATCATGTCTCAGGCCAAAACTTCTGCCCCCAGACCCAAATCTCTGCCAGCCATCAATAACACTTCACTCCAGGAACGAGACATTTTCTTACTGTTCTCACTCCTTTCTTCTGCCTCAAACCCTGGCCTCCTTCCTTCAGCAGTCCTCCCTACAAATGAATTACTGTGGAAGGGAGCAGCCTCCTCTCAGCTCTAGCTGCAGACCCAACCCCACTCACTGCCAGCAATGTTCCTCTCCTCAGTGAGGAGGCACAGTGCCTGCACACACACAGTTTCTTCTCAGCTCCACAGAAGTGGAGGGGGACAAGAAAAAATGACAGGAGCCCCGGGGGTGTGGAAGAGCATGGGGACCCTGGCACACTCCATCATGCTTGGCATCTGAGCTTACACGACTGAGGCACTTACATCCACCTAGGGTACAATCGCCCCTCACAGAGCAGCCCATGCATAAGCAAGGCTGCAGCAAGCTGCGCTGCTCGCCATGCTCCTGTCCCATCCTACAGCCCTGCTCTGGGGTTTGTCACAGAGGGATTTGCCTCCGGGAGAACAAGGCTTTCTCAGCACACCGGGCTGCCAATCACAGAACCAGGTGCCAAGGAGCAGAGGAGATGATGCACAACCACATAGCTAGAGGGATGTTCAGGCAGCTCCCAACAGCTGAGGCATTTGGGTGACTGCTTACACTAAGCACAGCAGTATCAAAGGGCAGGGCAGGCACTGAGCACAGCCCAGCACCACTCACCCAATGGCCCTGGGACAACTGCCCCCCAGCCACATTTGTTCTTTTCGGATTTACTTTTTTCCCCCCGCATTTTAGGGTCTGCTCCTAGCGCCTGCTCCTAGCCTCAGGGCGACGCAGCACGACGATGCCAGCTCGGCAGGGGACGGCAGCAAGAGCGGGCAAGGCAGGGCCGAGTCAACCCCAACCAGGCCCGAGCCGACCCCCCGAGCAACGCGAACCGCACTGGGCTGCTAAAGTCCCCCAGCCACCGATAGAAACCGGTAGAAACCAGCCCAACCCCGCTCCACCCCGCAGGAACCTCAGGCCGGAGGGGCGCAGCGCACCCAGCGAGGTACACGGATAAAGAGCACCCTCAAACCCTCGCCCGTCCCCGCGGCGACAGCACGGCGGCGCCCCCCGCCCGGCGGCGGCTTATGAATGGGTGCAGCGGAAGCCCCGCCCGCCCGGACGTGACGCCCCGCCAATGGGGGCGCGGGGCTGCGTGGCTGGATGAGGTCAGCGCGGCGGGGCCGGGGCGGGGGCGGCGCGCGGGGGGCCGGCTGAGGCGGGGGTCGCGGCCCGCGGGCGGGCAGGAGGGGTGCGGGGCTCGGCAGCCGCGGCCCGGGGGAGGCGGGAGAAGGCGGGAGGGGCGGGGAAGAAGGAGGAGGAGAAGGAGGCGGCGAGGATCGGGAGCCACCGCCACCGCCGCTGCATCCCGGGGGCCGCGCGGCGAGGAGCGAGCGGCGCCGGGGCCGGGCGGGGGACGCCGGGCGATGCAGGGCTTCGTCAGGCTGCGGCGCGGCGCCCGCCGGCTGTGAGCGCTGGGGCCGCCCCGCCGGGCCGGCAGCCGGCGGCGGAGAGGGGAGGGAGGGCGGGCGGGAGGGAGGGAGGAGGGCGGGAGGCGGGAGCGTGGCGGAGAAGAGGGCCGGGAAGGCGGGAGCGGGGCTGCCCCGGTGCCCGCCCCGCGCGGGGGGCCGGCCCCTGAGTGCATGCGGGGCGCCCCGCCGGGCCGCCGCCGGCCCGCCGCCGCCCGCCGCCCCTGAGAGAGCGGCGGCGAAAAGTTCCGGCGGTCGCCCACATGCGCAGCCCCAGCCCGCGGCTTGGGGAAAGGCGCCGAGCGGAGGTGGGCGAAGAGAGTTTGAAGTGTTTGCCGGCGGGAAGATGGCGGACCGGAGCTGAGAGCGGCGCCCGGCGAACTCGGGCCGCCCCCGCCTTCCTCCGCAGCCCCCCGGACCCCCGCCGGACACATGCAGGCCAAAAAACGCTACTTGACGCTGCTCTCCGCCGGCACCTGTCTCGCCCTGCTGCTCTACCTCGGAGGCGTGCAGCTGCGGGCAGCCCGCGCCCCGCGCCGCGCCGCGCCGCCCGGTAGCAGCCGGCATGGCCCCGGCGCCGAGCGGCCCTGGCCCCGCTTCCCCGACGCGCTGCGGCCCTTCGCGCCCGGCCCCGAGGGCGGCGGCGCCCGCGTCTCTCCCCGGCAGCGGCGGGACGCCAGCGCCGGCCTCTACCGCGGGCGCCGCTGCCGCATGGAGTCCTGCTTCGACTTCGCCCTTTGCCAGAAAAACGGCTTCAAGGTCTACGTGTACCCGCAGCAGAAGGGGGAGAAGATTGCCGAGAGCTACCAGAACGTCCTGGCGGCCATCGAGGGCTCCCGCTTCTACACCTCCGACCCCAGCCAGGCGTGTCTCTTCGTGCTCAGCCTGGACACGCTGGACCGGGACCAGCTCTCCCCGCAGTACGTGCACAACCTCCGCTCCAAAGTGCAGAGCCTCCACTTGTGGAACAACGGGAGAAATCACTTGATTTTTAATTTATATTCCGGCACCTGGCCCGACTACACCGAGGACGTGGGCTTCGACATCGGGCAGGCCATGCTGGCCAAAGCCAGCATCAGCACCGAGAACTTCAGACCCAATTTTGATGTTTCTATTCCGCTCTTTTCTAAGGATCACCCTAGGACAGGAGGGGAGAAGGGATTTTTGAGGTTTAACACCATCCCTCCTCTCAGGAAGTACATGTTGGTATTCAAGGGGAAAAGGTACCTGACAGGGATAGGGTCAGACACCAGGAATGCCTTATATCACGTCCACAACGGGGAGGACGTTGTCCTCCTGACCACCTGCAAGCACGGCAAAGACTGGCAAAAGCACAAGGATTCGCGCTGCGATAGAGACAACACCGAATACGAGAAGTAAGTGAGCGCTGAAGCCGCGGTCCCGCGGGTGGGTCGGTGTGTCCGTGGCTGCTCCGCACGGTGATGGCTGGGAGACGGTGCCCAGCAGAGTGCCCGTGGCCCTTGGGCAGCAGAGGTGCTGGCTGGGAATGCTGTGCACCTGGCGCTCCCCGGGCAGTGCCCTCTCTCAGCCCTGCCTTGGAGCTGAGAGAGTTGGAGGCCAAGGGCTCCTGCTGCCAGGCCGTTTGCTGCCGGGTGTCACAGCCTCGCAGCTCTTGGCTGGAGCTGACAACGCCAGGCAGAAAGGGAAGGGAAACACTGCGCTGGTACCCTGTGTGCGAGTGCCTACATCCGTGCGTGAGGATGTGCGAGCGCTGTGAACACGGTTTGCGTGTAGTGCTCCGTGTCCTGGCTGTGCCCGATCCGCCTTTCTGTGTGCCGGCAGTGCCGGATCGCTGTGCCGTTACCTTCCCCAATGCTTTTCAGGTTTGTGCGTAGAGCTGCTGGGAAAATCGCTTCTGGGGAACTACCTCCAGCGCTGCAGTGTTGATTAAGCTGCGTGCAGCCGATCTAAATGCTGACCAGCACCACGCTGCCTGCTGAGTGGATGCATGTGAAGTTTTCCGTGAGAACAGTTTCCACGTTGCAGGAGGCAGAGGCAGAATCGAGCGGAGCGGCGTTGTGCCGTGCAGCCAGCGGCGCGTGGTGGGGCTGCGGGAAGGGCTTTGCAGTGCGCTGTGAGCGTGGGTGGAAACACTCCTGGGGAGGAGCGGTGGAGGAACTCCCGTGGCATCGGCGCTGAGCAGAACTTCCCGTCGGCCGCCCGCTTTCCACCGAAAGTGGCCACAGGGGCTGGGAGGGACTGGTTTGGGAGCACCGAAATGTGGGGCCACCCTGGTAAATCTGTCCCGGAGCGGGGAGGCAGCAGCAAAATGCTGGGCAGGCGTTTACTGCCACTTGATGTTGGAAAGCTTTTAGTGGTTGAGGATGTGATGATGCACGTGTGGAAGAAACCCAGTTGGGATACAGAGTGAGGAGCAGAAACAGCGTGGAGATGCTGAGCTGAAGTCGCGCTGTTGGTGGCAGGGGGTCCCATGGGTCTCCCTGGGAGTAGCACTGGGAGGGCAGAGCTGTGGCCGTGGCCTTCAGGTTGTGCTGTTGTTTGGTAGAGGGGGAGCAATCTGAGCCAACTGTGAGATACGAAAGGTCTGCATTATTTGCTGTGCTCCACGCTGTCTCGTCTCAAAAACAAACACTGTCCATTGTTTGACATGAGTAAGAACTTTTTTTTCCCCCAGCCTTAGCGTTTTGTCCTAATACAAGATATGGCTCTTCTCATAAGCTTTGCCCTTTGCTGCCTATTTCTCAGGGCCGAGTGCACATACAGCCCCCAGAGGTGTGCCGTGCTGCTCACATGCAGCGTGCTGCCTGCTGGCACACAGCCGTGCTGTGCTGGTGGTGGCTTCAGCATTCCCTCACAGCGCCGCTGGGTAAGACAGGAAGTGAGAAAAGATGATCACCAGAAAATGAGATGACACGAAGAGCTGAGGCACACTGAGCTCCTGGCGCTCAGACACCGTGCCGAGCAGTTACTGAAGCCCTTTGGCTTCATGTCTGGTGAGAGCATCCCTCTGTGGTGCCGCTGCCCTGTGCTGCTCAGTGCCGGCCGGCAGCCGTGCGTACTACCTACTGATGCTTGGTGCTGCTTCACCGTTAGGGCACTGACCCCACCTGGAGTTTGGCTGGCTCCATAAACCTGGCAAGGTCACATCCCAAGGGCAGGTAACTGCTCTGCTGGGCATGAGGCTCGGATGTGAGTGCCGTGAAGGACTCCGCTCAGCGTACCCCAGCACCTGACTATCGGTGCAGCTGTGGTGCTTGGAAATGTCTCTAAGCTTGACCTTTGCCGGTCTGAGTAAACTGTGGGTCTTGAGAACCACACACAGAATGCTGATGTAGGACTTTTTCAGCTTGAGCCTAACAATGTGTCTTTGAGGTTTCAATCAGGGAAGGGATAAGCGCCTTCTCCAGGATGCACATAGTTGGGTATCCATGTAGGACTGGGAGGGCCACGCGGCACCCTGCTGCTCCTGTGGTGCAACACTTTGCAGGGCCGAGGTGAGCATTGATGCTGGCCTTGATGTACTGGCTCGATGTGAGGGGCAGAGCTTACTGAGCTGGGTTGACCAGGTGGTCAGATTGTAGAACATGGTGATCTCATGTCAGTGAGGTGGTGTCTGTTATGTTACCCTCAGTGCAGCACACGCTGTAAGTTACTCATCGTGGAGATCTGTCTGCTCACAGTGTTCAGCGTTGAGACTGAGCAAGGTCTGTGTGTCTGCAGGATGTATTCCTTCCTCTCTGGGAATGTGACAGAGCCAAGAAAGGTGCCCTCCTCACTCGTGGGAAATGCAAAAACATCTTTCACTGGGGGGAAGGTGAGGATGGCGTGTGTGTGTTAGACTCCCTGTCCCTGAATTGTACTGAAAGATCTGTCTGTATGTTACCGCTAATTAATTTGCATCCCAGTTACGCATCTCAGCAGATAAAGCAGACCAAAATGAATTTCATTACTATGATTAGACTACGAGCAAACAGAACTTAGAGGAAAACAAAGAAAACCTCTGGTTTCTCCGTGGTGCCTTTGGCTCCATCAGAGTTGGACTTCACCACCAGTGCTGGAGCCATCGGACTTCCCAAATTCCTGCTCAGAAGGAATTTAGCTTTGAACTTTCCCTTTCACAAAGGGTTAAGTGAGCAAGCAGTGCTGCTGAAGTTTGAAGACAGCCTCTTAAATATTTAATGACAGTCTAAATATATACATATGTACAGTGTGTTTTAAACAAAGGCAGAATTCGCGTACAGGCTTAACTGGTTCCAAATAATTATTTTTTGGAAGGTAATATAAATAGCTATGGATACTGAAAGAAATTGTAGAATGTGATAATTTAATCAAGGCAGATGCATGGATTCACACCAGGACAGGGATCTTTTTAGGAGTGTAAATAGTGCTATCTGCAGCGTTCCCCTGATGGCTGCCTTCAGCCCTGCCTTCAGAGAACGGGTTGCGTAGCAGGGAGGTACACAAAGGTGTAAGGGCTCATTGTTCAACGCCCCTATACCCGGATCTGTGCAGGATAGCTGTAGTTAATGTCAGTAATGAAGTGATGGGGAAAAAAAAACAAAACGCATAATGAACAGAATCAAAGAGAGGAGGCAGGAGAAGGTAAGCAAAATTTTTGGACAGCTGTAAACTTCCTTGGGATGGCGGAGACCGAGCGTAGCTAGGCTTTCTTCATAGACTTACTGCTTTTCAAGCAGTCAGTGCTCAAGAAGTGTGTATAGCATGAGACCAAGCAGAAAACTGTGGGACAGCATGGCATGGGACTGGACTGGCAAGAGGAGACTGAGGGCTTTTGGTAGGGAGTGGCCGTCCTTAGACCTGCTTGTGGTTGCCTGGGCGCTGGCAGAAAGCATGCTTATATTTGGGACAGCCCTGCAGGGTGCACGGGGACCTTTGGCGTGGTTGTGTGGGGTGTTATGGGGAAAACACCCAGCCGGGCGCATGTGTGCAGCTGCTTTCTGTAATCCCTGGTGCGCTGCAGGCTTACCTGGTGTGCACTCTACTGGTGGAACGTGTGTCAATCACAGCTGCACCTCCTGCCATAAAAGCACTGTCCCGAGCGAAGGTTACAAAGATGTGCAGTGAGCACACAGTGGGAAGAAAAGCAATTTTGGTTTTGTTTCCTCCCCACCAGGGCTTATGTACACACATGAAAATAAAGAAGTACAGGGCACTAGGGGTGAGTGTGCTGCTCATAGGACTGGCACGGAAACATGCAGGAAGGCTCAGGCGTGCCTGCTGGACGTGTGATGGGAATCTCAGTGTTGTGCATGTATGTGCGTGTTTTGAACAACCGCAAAATTCCTTTTTCAACATCTTGAGCTTCGGTGCACTGTATTAAAGTATGAAGGTACATTACTGATATGGTGTCACAGGTCAGCATTTATGCAGCTATTCAGGACAGGGCTGAGAAGTTTCTGTGCTGTCTGTCTGGAATGGATCTGACCCTGAGAGCAGTGAGCTGAGCTGGGACAGAACGGGCCCATGGATCCCAAATATCACCCGTCTGTTTCTGGGGCTTGGGTGAAACTCAAGAACTGCTAAGAGACCTTGGGCCTTTTCCCAGAGTGTCTTGGCTCCTGCAGAGATCTATCCCCATCAGACTGCTTTTTTATTTTCATATCAATTTTTGAAAAACTGGAAATTTGCCTGTTCTACAATGCGTTTATTCCAAAGAGCAGTAAGCAGGCAAAGCTCCCCTGCCTCAGCGCACCTTGGTGAAGTGCATTTGTTGCAACATGTTCCTCCCCCTGCTCAGTGCATATCGGGGTGTCCTAACGGGTGTCTGTCGGAGCAGATGGGAAGAGCTGTGAGTTCTTGAGCAGGGTGCAGTGCATGCGCCCCTAAAGGCACCAGGGTAAGGATGGTAACTGTCATTGATGCATGCCATAGGGGGACACTGTGCTGGCACCCTGCAGGTGTGTAGTGTCCATCCATCCCACATGCTCCAGTGTCTGTCCATCCTGCAGAACACAAGGCCGCTTGCACAGGGTCATGCACTCTGCCCATGGGTGCATCCAGCCTCCCTCCTAAGTGAGTGATTAAGCTTTCTTGTGGGGTGAATTATTATTATAATTGCTCGCTCCAGGCTTTTCTACATTGCTTCTGTCAAGCGTCTAACCCGAGGCTGTGTGGTGACAAACTGTTACAGCAGGTGGCTGGTCTGGTCCTTTTTCTGTAGGCAGAAATGTAGGTGTTGCAGGATAACTTAATGATAAATAATTATCACTGTGTGGCAGTAGAAGAAAACTGAAACAAAAAAACGGTCCAAGCCATCATTTCCATGTTATGCAGAATTAAACCTGAAATGGGTTGTTGGCACTTTGTTGAACCCAACCCAACACTGAGCTGAAAGTCATGATTCCAGCCTGGACTGACCAGCTGTGCCCTAGTAAGATGCCTGCAGCAAGGTTGCATATTAAATTGGGTATTAGGAAAAATTTCTTCTCAAAAAGAGGGATGAAGCTGTTAAGGGTCCCTGGAGGTGTTCAAGAAAAGTGTAGATGTTGCATTGAGTGATAGAATCATAGAATTGCTCAGGTTGGAAAAGACCTTAAAGATAATCGGGTCCAACCACAACCTAACCATACTACCGTAACTATGACAAAGTGATGTGACTTAGTGGTGTGGAGGTGATAAGTTGATGGCTGGACTAGATGATATTAGCGATCTTTCCAGCCATAATGATTCTTTGATTTTAAGGATATGCTGCCCATGCCCTGCATTAGCCCCAAAAGAAGGATAAATGCACTTAACTGCATATCAGTATTGGGAAGGTTATTGCATCCAACCTAGTGTTGGAAGATCAAGCTGAAACTTGGGTTTCGGTTTGACTCTGCTGGAAATAATCTCTGTACATATACATATACAGCCTTGGAATAGTCCACTGGAGAGGAAAACAGCAGCCGACTGAGAGGGAAGTAAATGAGACTGGTGGGCACAAAACACTTATTTACTCAACAGATGTGAGTCAAGAGAATGTGCTGTAATCTGATGATTTCTGGAGTATTATCTGTGATTGCTTTCCCTTTCTCACTGTGAGATTTCTTTCAGCAAATCCACGGAGTTCTGTGGTCCTTGGTAAACGCACGGCTGTAATACCCAGAGGAAAGCAGTTGGTGGGCACATGGACAACTTGAAGTGAAGCAGTGGCCGCATCCTGCCTTGGTGGCTTTATTTCTCAAGGACTTGGCTATAGCTGCGGGATGACGCAAGATGCGTATTCCTGTCCCGTGTCGTAGGGAGATGACTTCAGCACACAGGAATGTGTAACTTTAGGTTATATTTAAGACTCTGCAGCTTTACAGGATGCTTAGTGTTTTGGGGCATATGGGTGTCCTGGCCAGCCTACGCTCACTGCTATGCTGGGGGGCTGCAAGTCCCAGGCAGAGCATGCTGGGGATGTTACTTTCTTCTGTGTGTGGAGCAGATTGCTGTTTGAGACAGCTTGAACTCCTGCACTGGGAGAGGCTGATGAGGATGTTCCGAGCAGTCCTTGTCCTGGAATTGCAGCGGGAGGTGGCTTGCACACAGCTGGGTGTGAGACAGGCATTCTGGGGCTGTGCAGAGGAACCTAGCTAGAGGAGTGAATTCAAGATGAGAGCAAAAGAGAGATTTGTTTCACATGAGGAAAGAGAAGTAATGCTCTAAGAAATCCAGGCACTTGCTCAGCAGAATTTTGTGCCTAGCTGCTCTGCTGAGAAAGAACCTAAACGAGCATTTGCAGTTAGATGACTTTCAAATGTGATGTGACTTTCTAAAATAGTACTGTGTATGGGAATAAGGAAACATAACTTTAAGCCATTCGCGGAGGTTGGGACTCCTCAGTAACGAGACAAAGGAGGTGCCATTTTCTCTAGACATCACCCAAAAATGAATTTGTTTTGTTTTTTTTTTTCAGGTTTCATAGATCACGATACATGGTCAGTTTCAATACATGAACCCTTTGGTTCCCATTGCTTCTTTTGGACAGCTCCAGGTGTCGTTGCTCACCCAGGTGCTGAGGCACTGCCCGTCCCGGTGCTGTACCGAGGGCTCCACAGTGCTGCCAAGGAGTCTGCAGAGCTGCCTGTGCTGAAGTGGGCTTCCTTCCCCCTGGTTTCTGTTCCAGAGATAGATGAAAACAAAATAATTCCTATGTTCCTAAGGGAATTTCCCGTTTGTTCACTTTTTTTTCTCTAATATACTCTTTGTGTTTGTGAATGAAGCAGAATTAGGGCTAATTTAGTTGATTGGCTGCAAAACAAAAGTATTCAGTGCTAAGAATGGGAAATGAGAAGGCCTTTCTGAAATGTTACTTTTTTGCATAATTGTAACAGATTATAATTATACAGTTAGGCGTTCGACAGCGTGTTGGCTGTAAACACGGTCAGGAGAAGTGTCTGGCTGCTCCCATGTGATCCCGGCCCGGTCCCATTGCTGCAGCAGCAGCACCTCGGCAGGACGCTGGGCTGCAGGCAGCGCAGCTCTCTTCCCCTCCCACCAAATTAGCGCTGCTCGATGCGGCTGTGTCAGCCCATTGACACAAATCAATGAGATCAATCACCGCTCGGCTCCTCAGCAGAACAGAGTGCAGCGCTGATGGCTGCACATGGCTGGTGGGTCCTAAATGGAAAATGTGTGCCAGAATGTTTTAAAGTAGGTGCGGGGGACCTGGTTCTGTTAACGAGCAGTTCTTTGAGGCTGCAGAAGAGCATGGATGCCCATCCATCCTGGATGTCCAACCTTTTGTCTTGCTTGGGCTGCACTGAGTGAAGGGGAATTGTCTAGAGCCGTATCTGCAAAGGTTGCTCTGAAAGTAATGCCTGTTAATTATTTCCATGGAAGCTGCATCAGATACAAAGAGCACAATAACACTATTTAATGGAGCAAATTCTCAGCTACAAAACACTTTTTCAATGCAGTCACCACTGTTAGCTATGCATTTTCATCAGTGATGAACAAGGGCCTGCGGAGTTGACTTGCCGTTGTCCCTGCTGGAACGCGTCGCCTCACTGTGCTCACATCCACCGTCTGGTCTCCATGAACAATCAGCAAACATCGATGAATGTCAACAGGTGCAGTTTTTCCTGCATGGAGGAATTTGGTGACATACCTTTGCTTCATATGCACTCCCATGTCAGACACTGTTCTGTCTGCCATGACATATCTTCAGACTGCCCTTCTGCTGCCATCTGTTGCATGACAACAGCATGTAACGGGATATTGGTGGGAAGGTTCAGCCTCTGCTGCTGTACCTTCAACATCTGCCTCTGGTGTCACAGGCCAACATAATAGAATAGGAGGCATTACTTTCAGAGCAGCCCTCATAAAATACATAATAAAGTTAATGTATATTAGTAACAGAACTTATTATTAAAACACATTAAGAAGAGGGCAGTAAGACTAGTGGGATATCTGGCCCTGTTTTTGTGAAAGTACGGCATCAGGCTGGTGCGATGGCGGTGGTTGCAATTCACAGTGAGTTCTCAAGGTGCTCACCAGAGATTCTTGAGGAAGTGTTACTCTTCTGCGCTTCATCCTTGGAAACAGTTGATCACAAATGTGCATACAGCCAAAAAAGTGATGCCATGAGTGAGGAGTGACTGTGGGGTGAGGGGGATTTCTCTCTGGTAAGGGAGGGCTTATAAAAGTCTGGTAAAGAGACATGATCCAGTTTTTGATTGCAACTCCATACATTCCATTTGAAAATTAGCAAGTAATGGATTTACGTTGACTGAAAGTAGAGTCACGAATAAAGCAAAGAACTGTTGTTTTTTTCTGCAGTCTTGAAACCTCTTCTCTAAAATTCCTTTGTTAAAATGGAAAGCATGGCTGCCTGTTTTTTGCTATTCAGAGGCCTGTGTTTAACTAGTACATCAAAACACACAAACTTCCTTGCCATGAGATGTGCTGCACTGTGCCCTGTGCCCTGATCTTAGCCCAGCTGGGGCCAGCAGTGCCTCAGTGTTCCATTGGTGCTGAGCGATGGCTGTGACCGGGCTGAGCCCCTCTACGTGGCTGAGGCAGAGCTGCTGCCGTGATGGCATGGGGCATGGCACAACCACAGAGCCATCAGTGGGTCACAGGTTGGACGTGTCTGGTGAACGTGATTCCCTAAAACATCACAGCTGAAGGACCCAAAGGCTGCCAGCCTGGTGAGAGCACTGCAGGATGAGCGTGGCTGCATCATACTGGGTGCAGGAATGTGGATGGGAGTGTGACTGCAAACCCTCAGCAAGGAGAAGCTGTGGAAAGCCCTGCTGCTGCAGAATGCTTCTCCTTGTGGGTTCCTGCGTTTACAGCTGGAAGCATGCACAGGAAGCAGGTTAGCATGGTTCCTCTGGCAGTAGTGCTGGGGTCGGTGTGACCCTACTGGGTCTGGGCTAAGCCAGCACCAAGTGCTTCCTTCATGCAGCTGCAGGGAGTTCAGTTACAAGTCTTGCTTTTCTTTCATTGTCCTTATAAAGACTTGACATCTTAACAGATTTTTCCCCGCAAACAGTGGCAGGTGCCCATCACAGCACCAAACTGCTGGTGCAGTCAGGTAGTTCTGTGGGTCCCGAGGCCCATCAAACCTCTCCTTGCTCAGTCTGCAGGAATGAAATTGCGGGCAACCTCTGGAAGTCAGAACCTTTGTCTGGAGGGGAGGACCAGTCTTTGTTTTTGTGTCTGGTTCTGTGTCTGAGAAGGCTGGAATGGGTGTGCCTGCTCAGGGACTCAATCAGCTGCAGCAGGAAGATAAACACACACGTTTCATCTCCTCGATTTGCCACCAACCATCGTGCTGGGTGCTAGCAGATTTTTTTAATTAAATATAATTTACCTAATCCCAGTGAGAAACATAATTACAGGATTTATTTTGTATCCCGCGATTTCGGAATTACTTTATAAAGAAGAATAACATTTCCCCCCGAAGGGCTGTTTGTAAGCGAACAAACAAAATGGAAAAACAAACTACGCTTCTCTAAAAGTAATAAATCACAGGCAGGAAGCGACAGCAACAAAAAAGGGCATCTAGTATGTTGGAGCTGCAGTAATGCTGAAAATTAATAATTGCTAAGTTGGTGCCGAAAGAGAGTGAATGTATTATGGATTTGAGGAAACACCTGTAGCTTACTGAGTGTCAGCACATTTTTGCTTAAGCAGTAGAAAACCCTGATCAGAAAATGTAGAAGTGTGCAATCTGCAGCCTGAAGATCCAGTGCTGCAAAGGATGTGGGAACCGTGTGTTCGGGTGCAACCTAAGAAGGTGCTTTGCAAGAGCAGGGTCTGAAACTGCACACTAAACGTCTTTAGTTTCTGATCAGAGGGGTTTAAGGAATTCAGTAAGTCACGACTGTAGTCTCAGGGAAGGATTTACTATGCTGTAAAACCTTCGCGTGAGAAGGTACGTGTGGCTGCTTAAAACAGTTTAAAACAAATAGCAGCCTTTCACCCTCCCGTTCTCTCACACTTTTTGTTCCCCCTAAAACCGAAAGGTAAGGCTGCTGCTTGAATGGTAATGCAATAATATATCAAGTGAGTGATCGCATCAGGCATGGACACTTACCAAATCACAGTGAGATAACTGTGAATAACTCTCTAGTTTCAACAATTTGCATGGCCATTAACAATTGATGGGTTTCCCTTAGAACCGCATTATCTATGGCAGCAGGATCTATTCCCGTGTACCGCTCCTGCATGTTAAGTGCCAGAGGATTTCTCACAAGTAAGAGTAATAAAAATCTGATAGCAGCAAGGTGACTGGAACAGGTAGGGATTTTAAGGGGACATCTCTGAAGGTGGGAAGTATTTCAGGGAAGTATTTCAGGCAGTTGTTCATTTTCATTTCTCTCTCCTCATTCCCTGCATGTGTTTTTAAATACAGTTCTGCAAATCTTGATGCGGGCTGGCGTTCTCTTTCCTTGTACTGCTTGGCATGTTCTCAGGCTGCACGGCTGGCTTTGTCACGTCGATCCATTTAAGAAAGGTTTAAAAACCACTTCGTTTTAGTTCTGGCTTGGCCACGTGTCTCAAGGCACTGTCATGCATATTTGACAAAAGATGAAATCTGAGCTAAATTTAGCAGTCCTAGGTTGCCATCTGGCTCTTTTATGGGAGTGATGCTGAGGAGGTGTCAGAGGTATGTTTTCCTGATGAGAATCATGCCACCATTGCCGTACATGTACCACAGGTCCTTTGCTTAGAGCTTTCATCTCCGGCTCGCAGTGTCAGCTCTTGCCAGATTCCTCTGTCAAGTTGACTTTTTCAGTCCCAAATAATCCTCTTTTTGCTTCATTTTAGCACACTCATCCCACTCCCCCCTTTCCTTTCATGGTGCTGCTGTTGTGGCAAGATGAAAGTGACTGAATGAAGTAATGGAGGGAAGAGGTGAGCTGCTGGAACACATGAGCCTCTGGAGGAGGTTGGGGATGCAGCAACACCCACAGGCTCAGGAGACCAGCATACTCCCCTTATATTGCTGGCAAACCAGCTGCCACAGGCACTGCAAGCTGAAATAGGAAATGCGGTGATTAGAATGCGTGTCCTTTGGCTTTGTGTGTAGAAACATCCCTGAATTTCCAACAAAAACAGCTTTTCTGCTTTTGTTCGGGTGGCTGCTTCTAGCAGCCTATAATAAACCTTCCTAGCAAAAAGGATTTGTAATGTTGTTTCATTTTTAATGAAAAACCCTTCTGCCACAGGTCACGGTAAAATAATTAGCAGTGAGATCCGTGTAGTGTCTGAAATGAGAGCTATGGGCTTGGGGGTGGTGATGTGGCCCTAGGTTGCCCTGGTAGTGCAGTTACTGCTTACAACAGTGCTTCTTGTTGGCTTCACCTTTATCCTCGGGATAACCATGTTTCACAATAATCAATGCACTGATTGCTATAATTGTATTGAGTAGTACTGTGGTCTTACAATTAACTGACTGGACTAATAAAGTATAGAATGCAATGAATATTTGTAAACAAATGCAATGAGGAGACAGTTTAGGTTGAGGATAGGCTCTGGTGGAGGGCAGGACAGGAGACCCTCTCAACAATTACAGCATAGGGAAACCTGGAAATGAACAGCTAAGCATGGAAACCATTCCGCTGTTACGTGTTTGGCATTTGCTACTGCACTGTCTATAAAATCTCTCTTTCACAAAATCTTTCTAGAAGAAGATTCCCACTGGAACACGATCCTGCCAACACAATTCCAGCCTCTTTTGCAGAATGTTAGCATTAAAGCAGTATCAGGCGTGATGCTGAAAACTGGATTGACAATGCACAGCTAGTATTGGCCTTGAGAAAGAAGCATCTATTGTCCCTCTATGATTGGCTCTTAATGCAATTAAAATGAAAAAGGAAACCACCAGCACAGATAGGAAATGAATTTCCTGGTGATTCTTCTGTGGGGGTGCACCGCTGACATCTGGCTGTTGCTGGGAAGTTGGGCATGTTCTATTTTCCTTGAGGAGCTGCGTCCAATTCTTGCTTTTGTGCTTGTGCATACTTTGCGTGCCTCCCTCCAGTTGTCTCTTCCATGTTTCCAGTGCATGTCCCTGGTCTCCGTTGTAGGGTTGGGTCCTGCATGCTTCTGGGGAACTGTTGTGTCAGCCTAGCAAGTGGAAGAATCCAGCTCACATTGAGATGTCAGTGCTGCTACTTTCGTTGATTATTTTAAAGTCGCCAGAAACCCCTTTGCATTTCTTTGCTGTCTCCCTCATCTTCCATCATTTGATGAACCCATAGCTTCCTCTTTAAGCTGCATGGATGGCTTATTTGTAACTCACGGGTTTTCCTTGTTGAGTCTGTGCGTCGTTTCAGTAGCAGCAACATTAAATTCCTCACCTCCTTTTTTTAAGCTTTTGGTTATCGGCAGAGTTGGGTATTAATTTTTCAGAAGAAATCACATCTCAGGAGCCTTGCTCCGAGGGCAGCAGCTGGAGGCCCCAAGCACTTGCCATGGGAGCTTGGGGACAAGAGGCTCTTTTAGTGGCTACAGTTTTTACATTTGCTTCCTACCTGCTGGTTCCAAACAGCATTAATTTTTATGCATTTATTGTGTTTAATTAAAAGCAGTGCTGCTCACGGCAGCGCTTGAAGAGATTCATTCCCCACCCCCCTTCCCAATATGAAACAAATAGGCATCTGGTATTTGTTTTGTATAACACAATTCTCATAAAATGAAGAGTAATAAAACATAATTATCTGTAAAGGCTTGCTTTATAAGCCTGAGAATGAGTTCGTTTCTGCTTGGTTTTGTTCTGTTTGTAAGATAAAGGGTCTCTTTGTATGGCTCCAGCCCCTCTCCAAATTGGTAGAGCATCAATTATGCAGGGTTTTAAGCTTCTCTGGGAGGGGTGTGAGCCAGCGTGACTGTGCACACAGAGGCACTGGGGCATCTTCAGGGATAGGGAGGATGTGTTTTATGTTTCTTTTAAAAAATTTCTCTCCCAGACAGTGAGTTTTTACTTGAAAACTTTGGTAAAGTCTAAGTGGGGAATCTGTAGACCATTCCAAAGGAGGAATGAAGGTCAGTGTTTCTGTAAGCCCTTTTGCATCGCTTTGCCCTGCTGTAATCCCACCAAGCCCTTTGCCACCACCAAACATGAGCTGTCTCTGGGGAGCCAGCTTTCCTGAGCATCCTCCTTGCTGGCTCAGCCCTGTGTGCCCTGGGGAGGAGGAGATGCCTGTGAGTGATGGCATCCTCCTGCAGGCCTGGGTGCATGGTGAGGAGCAGCAGGCGGGCAGTGCTTGTTCATTCTCTGTTAGTGTGCTCCAGTGGTACTGCAGAGCCTACTGTGCAATAGTGACCTGTTCCCAGGCGTTCTTTTCCTGGGAAAAAGTGAATCTGGATCATTTAACCAATTGAAGTGAGGCTTATGTTCTAATGGCTTATGACTGTTCTAAAGGTAAAGTGTAGGGGGGAAAAAAAGCCTTTAGGAAAACTCCCAGTCTGAGATTATTGTTTGTTTATTTATCTTGAAAATAGCAGTGAGCAGAATTTTGGGTGTCTGTGCTGAAAGCTAAAAGCTGCAGGGCTGCAAGGCGCCTTGGAGTCGCGCTCTGCAGTACGTTCACTTAGGCCCTGTTCTCATTTGCACAATTAGAGTGATAGGAGAGGAAACAGCTTCTCAGCTTTTATCTGAGTTGTAACCTTCTCAAAAGCCACCACGATTTCATCACTGCTCCCTTTGCGAGCTGAGCCCTGTAATTCTGAACTGTAGCGCGCAGCTGCTTTTGTTCTTCCCACTCTTAGAAACAGTGGGGCTGGGAGCGTGCCTCAAAGCGCTCAGTGATGTGAGAGGGATGCGGATGCTCCAGAGGCTCAGCACTGCCTGCAGCTCCCAGAGCATGGCCCAGCAGAGCAGCACAAGGCTCTCCTAGGCAGCACCAACCCCAGCCTTGACCAGCTCCTTCTCTCACTGCCCTGCTTTGGCATCGCTCCCTCAAAATGCATTTTCCTTGAAATGTCTTTTTCTTGTCTTGTCCCTGCCTGCTGACCTGGGGATGCTGAGTAATAGGCAGCTTGCTGGCTGTGGTTGTCTCTAACAGCGCTGTTGTGGCTGCTCTGGGTCTGTGGGCAGCTGATTGCCGTCAGCAGCAGTGAGGTGTTAGGAGGTAAGCTGAAGGTGAGCTGCTTCGTCTTCTATGGCCAGAAGTTTTTCATCTGAAGAAGCCTCCGAAGAAGCAGAGAATGGGTGCCAGATTGGAGGCTGATGTGTAAACGTGTCGTTTGGCGGCAGAGGCTCGTTTGCATGAGCTAAGAGTGCTGTGTGTGCCAGAGGCTGCAGAATGCATTTCTGTTCACGAGTCAAGTGGTCTGAGATGCTTGACCCCCTCCCCTACTGCATAATGCTCCACTTGGTTTTTGTGAAAGGTCTGGAATGCATTTTACTCTGTTATTTTCTTTTCTGGGGCATTGCTTCCCTAACTTATAGGGTTGGGAGATATCTCCCTGGAAAGTGTACAGGCCTGTGTGCAGAACGCTCTGAGATCAGTCTTGCTTTGCATTCACAACAATGCAATCGTATTTTGAAGTTGGGGTATCCTCTGCTGTAACCTCCTTGTGTCTCCAGAGTAAATGGGTATTACTTTCCCAGCATAACTGTGGGGGGAGAAGCGTCCCCTAACCCAAGCTGTTAGCTTCAGTTGTGCTATGGGTGTGATGCGGACTCTTTCTGTTTATTCTGTATATTCTTCCTTATTGCCTATAGGGTGGTAGCTTTGGGTACGTTTTCTTTTAGGTGTGATGTAAGTGGAACTGTGCCATTTGCACATATTCACTTATCTTCCAAGTATCTAGGTAACCTTTGTGTAGATGACACTTACAACTCAAATTCTTCTTTTGTTACGAATGTTGACCTGTGAAGAGCAGGGGGGGAGAAGAAAGGTCTGGCTTGGACTCACCTTGGGCAGCTTAGGTCTCTTGTGAGGCTTGCTATAGGAAGTTCAATCCATTAAAGAGCTGTGCTTCCATCTATATTAGTGGGGAAAACAAACCCAACAGTTTTATTTATTTGCTTTCTAGTTGTTTATGATGTTTATTATTATTTCCAGCCCTGCTGCAGCTTCCTCTGGCGCCCAGCTGTGCTGGGCCAGCAGCAGGCTGGGAAGCCCAGAAGCAGCCGTGCCACGAGTGCTGTGTTTTGGGGAGCCACAGCCAAGCCAGCTCACCGGGCTGCCCGGGAAGGCTGCACAGAACAGAAACGAAGCTCACGTTTCTCATGGAGTTGCCTTCCCTGTCTTTGTGTTGCGATTCTCCTTTTTGCCAACAGCCGAGTCTGGATGTTTAGCAGTAGCAGAGTGGTGATGGTAGCTGTCTCTTATCAAGTAGTGAAAAGGAAGGATACTTAGGCAAATATTTAAAGTGTGGGGAGGAAGAAACCAATCTTTTCCAGTTAGCTGTGTGTGGATGCATTGTGCTGTAAAGGAAAGCATCCTATCATAAGGCAAGACAGCTGCGTTTATAGCCAAAGGTGTTTGTTTTTTTTTTTTGCTGTGCCTGGCAATATGATTCCTCGTGAGACTGGTGGGGGTAGTGGGGAGGAATTGCATGCACTGAAATGGAGATCACACTGTAATTTGATACAGTGCATGGTGTTGCTAGTAATGTACATGTAAACAGAGACTCCAGCATTTGGCTCTTCAGTGGAAGACAGGTCTTCTGTATTTATCTGTTTTTGCTGTTTTTGCAACGTGCCCTGTTACACTGTTGTTAAAGAAAATCCATATTGGTTCCAAAGTGTTATTGTTTCCTAGTTCTGGGATCAATTGTACCAGACCTTTCTCTTCGACTCTGACCTCATTGCATTTAAATGGCTGGAAATTACAAGTATTTCTTGTCTCTGGGAGCGCAGGAGTGATTCCATCTCTGTTTTTGCTCATCGTCTCCTGTTCTATAGGATCACTTTCCTCAGCTTGGAGGAGGTTCTCCACTCCCGCTGAAGCCAATGGGAGCAGCTGCTGATATGGATTCCCAATAGGGTCGGGCTGGAGCCCACGGTGGCTTGTTAACAGGGACAGCTCGCGCCTGCCCCGTGCTGCTGGATTGATTCCCGTGAAGCTGGCAGGGTCAATTAGCACGATAAAGAAATCTAACGGAAAGGAGTGTATACTATCCAAAATGCAATCTTTTAAAATAGCGTGTCTAGTAAAAATGTGAAGAGTTTTTGCTATCTTTTAGACATAGCACCAAAAAAAAGAGAAAAACTATGCAGCTCCATGCAGAGCTGTGGCTTTTGTTTTCTCCAGCTCTGTTTGGATTGAGCAATTTTGCTGTTTGTCTGCAAAATGGGGATACTGAATTTTTAGAAGTGCTTTGTGAGCCACAGATAAGAGGTGCCACATGAAGCTACCTCCCTTGCTTAGCACACCATGTGCATAAATCTCCCTCCCTGTAGGGGCATGCAGAGCACTGGGGGCCGATCTGTGCTATGGGTTGGGGCACCAGGCTGTCCCTGCTGCCATGGGGCATTTCCAAGGGGAGATTGTGTCTTTCTGTGGCCACATTCAGAGCCATTCACAACTAGTCTTCGTGGTTATTTAGGATAGAAGTCCTGATTTCTTCTGGGCTTTACTTTTCTGGGCAGACTGGTTATATCAAGTGATGGAAGGTAAGTAACAGGAACAGGGAGGAGTGGTGAGAAAGAAGGGTGGTGCTTGATGATCCAGGGCCAGGTTGAATGGGGCCTGCAGCAGCCTGACGTGGAGGGAAGTGTCCCTGTCCGTGGCAATGGTTGGAACTGGATGAGTTTTAAGACCTCTTCCAACTCAAACTGCTCTATGATTCTGCTCTAGGCTCTGAGTCCTGCTGTTGATAGGCCAGTCGTATCAATAGTGTTCATTTCTCTTCTACAAAAAGATAAAAGCAAAACAAAACAGACCCAAACCCACAAGCTCGGACACTTCACCTCATGATTAATGGCAGATTTGCCCATGAAGAGGATGCTGCTGGTAAATAACCCTGTGCAATAGTATTTCTTTGAGTGCTTTGGTCATGAAAACTGAAATGAATACTGACTACTCTAGCCTTGACTATATGCTTGATTATGGAACTGTAAGAGGCAAATGGATAAAATTTCGGGTAGTTGGTGTGGAGAATATAGTGACATGGTAAACTGAGCCCTGGTAGTTCATTTGGGACAGTACAGTAGATTGTTACTACATTATAATGAAGGAAGCTGCCAAGCAAATACTACCATACAATTAAATGGGGCTGTTAACAGCATGACTGAGCCAATTCATTAATAACAATGGTGTATTCTTATATCTGTTTTCCCTTACAACTCCTGGGTGAGGATACTCAGAGGAAAAAAGACAAACGAGAAGGAGAGAGAGGGAAAGAGGCTTTCAAGACCTGGGTAGCTGCAGTGACTTTCTTTAAGCCCTTGTTCCTGCAGTTACCTGAACAGCGGTCATCTCCTGAGTGGTCTGTGGGAATGGAAAGCCAAAGTGAAGAAGCTGTGGGTGCTGTAATATTTCCTTCAGTATAGACATAGTTGTTGTCTGAGCCATTTCTCAGAAGCTCATCAGCTTCTTTGTTAGGAGATAAAGTTTGTTGCTGGACCTTTTGATTTTTGGAGCTATGGGAAGATAACAAAGAAGATGGTGGAATTTATTAGAAAATATGAGTGCTTTAAAAACCATACACACTTTTCTTTAAACACTAAAATAAGCCCCTGTTGCAACAAGAAACCTGAGAGCTTGGCAGTGCTCTTTGGGCACTGGGTCTGCAGGTGGGCACCAGGTCTGTGGGGCACCAGGAGCCGATGCCAGTGACCACCAGGGTCCCAGGGAGGGAAGCACAGTGGGACTAAATAAACTGTGGTGCTGCAGAACTGCCTGAACTTTGGCTTGCTGGGTTTGCTTCCTTTGAAGGGCTTTAGGAGATTTAGGGCTACTCTGTGTCATATGTTGGCCCAGATCCTGGATTATGTTATAATGATGGTTCTTCCCTGTGTAAGGCTCCTGGATTAAAAGATAAACAATGTGTGTGAAAGCCTGAGGATGGAAGGAGGGAGAGAATTAAGAATTTGCAAAGCAGCACTCTCAGTGCGACAGCTTTTTGTTTCCTCCTGGCTGTTTCTTCCCATGTGTGTTTGGTAGAAGCAGGGTTACACTGCTTGGGTTTGGGCAATGAGGAGGCACCTCCAGCCAACGAGATGAGCTGAGTTCTAGAGCTTCTGTTGGTGGATAGTGCAGCGTGTGTATGGGATGCAAAGATCAAATCTCACATGAGCTCACATAAACTCACTGATTCACATTTTGTTAAACAAATGAATACCTGAAGTGTGATGATGTGATAGCGTGGTACATCTGATAGTTTGTGCTCCAACAAGTGCCCATCATACCTGAGCATGCTGAGGTGCCGGGCCGTGCACTGCTGTGTGAAACAATGCCAGCGGTGGTTGAAAGTTCACCATAAACGATATCTTCAGTGGAAGGTTTAAAAGATGAGGCATTTCCTGCTTTGGATCTTTGTATAAGAGCAAATTAGGCGATCAGCCTGACCTCTGAACTTCCTGAGCCAGGAACTTCAAAAGGGTTTTATCTCCTCTAGAATTAAGCAGCAATGCTTGAAAGTGCCTCACAACACCCATCTGTTAAATGCCTCAGCTGGAGGACACCGGAAAGTGCTGAGGTGACGCACAGACGTGTTTGTGTAATGGAGCACAAATTGGATGTTATTAAAATATATATCTTTTTCTCCTGTGCGGGAACAATTTGTGTGTTTGTATGTTTGGATGATCAGTTTGACAAGGAGTGATTTCTTCTCTTCCTAATGACAAGTACTGTCCGTGTTCTTACTCCATTATTATTTTGTGTGTGTGTGTGTGTGTGTGTGTTATCTTATAATCTAATAATCATTAAGGTTGGAAAAGACCTCCACAATCAATTATCTAGTCTAGCTATCCACCTACCACCAATATTGCCCACTAAACCATGTCCCTCAGTGCCATCTCTACACATTTCTTGAACTCCTCCAGGGATGGTGACTCCACCACCTCCCTAGGCAGCCTGTTCCAGTAGCTCTCCACTCTTTCTGAGAAGAAGTTATTCCTAAAATCAAACCCGAGCCTCCCCTGGTACAACCTGAGGCTGTTCTTGTACAATTGCTGTTACCTGGGAGCAGAGGCGGACCCCCACCTCACCACAACCTCCCTTCAGGTAGTTATAGAGAGCAGTAAGGTCTCTCCCGAGTTTCCTCTTCTCCAGACTGAACAATTCCAGCTTCCTCAGCCATTCCCCTTAGGACTTTTGCTTCAGACCCTTCACAGCTTTGCTGCTCTTCTCTGGACACACTCCAGGGCCTCACTGTCTTTCTTGTAGTGAGGGGCCCAAAGCTGAACACAGTACTCAAGTTGCGGCCTCATCAGAGCTAAGTACAGGAGTATGCTCATCTCCCTAGTCCTGCTGAATACCTTATCTCTGATACAAGCCAGGATGCCATTAGTTTTCTTGGCCACCGGGAAATACTGCTGGCTCCTGTTCAGCAGAGCATCGACCAGCACCCCCAGATCCTTTTCCTCTGCAAAGCTTTCCAGCCAACCCACCCCAAACTATAACACTTCATGGGGTTGTTGTAACTGAAGTGCAGTACCCAGCACTTGGTTTTGTTATCTTCATCACATTGGCCTCAGCCCAGTGATCCAGCCTGTCTAGATCGCTCTGTAGGGCCTTCGTACCCCCAGGCTGATTGACAGTTTCTCCCAGCTTGGTGTCATCTACAGATTTACTGAGGGTGCACTCAATCCCCTCAGCAAGGTCATCAACAAAGATATTGAACAGGACAAACCCCAGTACTGACGCCTATGGAACACTGTCTATGACCGGTCACCAGTTGGATTTAACTCCATTCACCACCACTCTCTGGGCCTGGCCTTCCAGCCAGTTCTTTACCCAGCAAGGAGTGTACCTGTTCAAGCCACGGGCTGACAGCTTCTCCAGGAGAATACTGTGGGAGACAGTGTCAGAAGCTTTGCTGAAGACAGGGTAGACTACGTCAACAGCCTTTCTCTTATCTGCCAGGTGGGCCACTCAGTCAAAGAAGATGAGGTTGATCAGGCAGGACCTGCATTTCATGAGCTCATGCTGACTGGGCCTAATCTCCCGGTTGTCCCACACACACCATGGGACAGCACTCAAGACAATCTGCTCCATAAACTTCCCTGGCACCGAGGTCAGGCTGACAGGCCTGTAGTTCCCCAGATCCTCCTTATGACCGTTCTTACAGATGTGAGTCACACTGGCAAGCCTCCAGTTCTCTGGGACCTCTCTGGTTGACCAGTACTACTGACAGATTACAGAAAGTGGCTTGGCAATCACCTCTGCCTGCTCCCTCAGCACCTTAGGAGTGAATCTCATCGGGCTTCATGGAGTTGTGACAGTCCAGGTGGAGTAGCAGGCCTCTGTTTCCACCTGAATCACGGGGGGTTTTTCTGACCCCCTGTCCTTATTGCATGGGCTGATCTGATATGCAGTGCATATTTTCACTGTTAAATTATGCCCTGCAAGTTTTGACCTCTGGCATTTAATAAGAGCTTGTATATTATGTATGAACATATTCTGTATTGTTACAGCATGGGCTCCGTCAAGGGGGAGTGTCTGTGTTGCTCCACTTGTTATGGGGCTTGCGGAGGTTTCCCTGTTCCTCGGCAGCACCATGCTGTTTTGCACTTGCCTATTGCACTGAAGATGGTTTTCATCCATGTGTGCAGAAAACCTGGATTTGCTCTTAGCCAGATCAAAATAATGGTTCACTTGAAAGAATACTGCCAAGTATTTATTGCTGCTCACCAGAGGATAATTTCAATAGGAATTTATCATATTTATTCAGCAGAAGACTAATAAATTCAGATTTGTTTAAACAAAGACTTGAGGAAGAAAATGCTAAATGCTTATGGTTATTTTCATTGCACACATAAGCTATTCCATTTCACTCAGTGTACTTGTACCTGCTTATGTCACCAATTAATTTGGCTCTCAATATCTTATTTTGGGCACTTTACTCTCTTTCCTTTGGGTACTGCGAGTTATGTTTATCCCTGATGCAAGTCTATTGAGGATAACGGCATCTCTGATGCTTTCTGGCTTTGGATGGATTTAATTTATTGTTGCGGCAAAGTCTAGATAAATAAAAACACTATTTTGAGAAAGTGTGATCTAATATGCCCAACTTCATCAGGAAATGTCTTGAATATGAATTCTGTGCTGTGCTTGGGGCTTCGAATTGTTCGCCTCGTCTGTCTTTTTCCCCCTTATTTAATAACAGTCATAAAACGTAACACGTTAAAGGTATTGGTATTTAGTATCCACACTGAAGGTATTGTGTAGGGAAAGCCTGTGCAGGGATGTTAGTTAATTAGTTTGAGAATTTTGCTGTGGAATTAATCTAAAAACAAAGAAACTGGGAAGGAAATTGTTGGCCAAACGGTGAATGGGACCTCACGTGGAATGGGTGAGGGATTGCCACGGTTTGTGCCTGATTTGTGGAAGGTAGATATTGCGGCCTGCAGAACAGAGAGAGTTAATGATGTTCAGGATGAAAAAGGGATGGTGACCTTTTCTATGTAAAGTAAGGTTGAGGAATGCCATGCATGTTAACCTGAAAAGGCCAGTTGTTGACTTTCTAGGAAACGTTTGCATGTGTTGGTGGTTTCTTTTTCCATTTTTCTGTGTCCTGGAAGTGAATCGTGTTTTCTCCGCTCTGTCTTTTAATTAAAAAATTAAAGAGGGCAAACCTTTTTATACAAGTAGTTGGGAAGCTGAACAAGCCATAGAACATAAAGAACCCAGTGCAGATGAACAGAACCAGGTGACAGAAGTAATAGATCCCCGTGTCTTCAAATCCTTCACAAAAAACCTATTAATGTGACTAACGTATTGGTTTCTTACTGCCATCTTCTCTTTATGTGGATGCCGAGCTTTCTGAGATCCCCAGCGGAACGAAGTAACACGTGTCTTGATTTGATCTTTGCTTTGGCAAAGTGTGGTTTTGCCAGCCAGCTGCCTAGAGAGGTGTTAATGAGCATATATAACCCTCCTCTGTGCCTGCAGCTGGTTTGGTCTCACTGCAGTAAACGCACAGCTTTTTAGTGCTGTTTCGAAAAGGGACAAACTATTTTTGTTCGATGGCTCCCAATTTGCTCTGAGCGTGCTGTGACCTCTGCCAGTCTCTGTGCATTAACAAAGTTTTTTAAGGCTTTACGGACACTTTCCATTAGCCGTGCTGTAGCTGCTGCCATGAATATTTAATGCCAAGAGCAGTACTTTGTATTGTTGTTATTATTTTCTTTGATAGCTCTCCTTTGATAAAAGCAACCCCTTTCACCCTGAGCAGGCCTGAGCAGGCAGCAGCCAGCATGCACAGCTCGCATCTTCTGCACCGCCTCCCATTTTGAGCTGTAGCTGTGAGAATTTTACCCTAATGCTGTTACGGTCTCGATATATTCTTTATTTTCTTTCTCTTCCTCCCTCCTTTTTTTTTCCTGCAGTTTGCAAGGCTTAGCAGCCTTCTTCTCCTTCCTGCTCCATCTTTCACAGCCTCGCTGAGCTCTGCACAGTGCCATTTTCAGATGGGATTTGGGGTTGAACTCCTTTGAGTGCTGCAGCTGCCCCACACTGGCCAAAACCCCACCAGCATGGGGCACAGACATCCCTGCTGCAGATGCAGAGGCACGTCAGACTTCTTCCTATTTTTAAGTTGGTTTTTGCCAACAGGAAGAAGAATATGTCCCCACAGCTGAAGTTGTTTTAGATTTTTTAGGTGCAACCTCTGAAAATAATAGAGTGGAAACTTATCAATACATTATCCGTGCTGAACACACCTCTCAATTGTATCTTGTTTTGCTTGGGCTTGTTTTAGTTGATTTGTAGACCTGGATACACCCCCCCATAAATCACAGGGCCTCATTGTTTAGCATCTGTGCTATCTCGCCTTTGCACAGTCTGTAACGGGGAGTGCTGAAAACACATCCAGAAGGCGAATCGATGAGGTTGGATAGCAAAGCTGCCACTGTTGGTTTTGGCTCTTGGTGTAGGTTTCCTTTAATACAAGTCTGGGGCTAAAGCCCGTGTGTTTTATGTGAACTACAGTCACCAATTGACATTTCTACGTGTGTGCATCTGGGCAGTGTGTAGGTGCTCACCTATGCCTGAAAGCCCCAGTTGGCCCTTCTGCAGAAGTGGTTTCCCACCGCTGCCATGTTGCATTTGTGTGCTTAGGAGCAAGTCACATTAGGGTTGCTGGGGTTTGAGAGAAACTGGACCGAATGCTGTTTTTTCAGCTATCGTCTGCAGGGGTGAGACCACAGATCTGATGGTGATCTGCCTGGAGAAGCGCTGTACTGGTTAGAGGCACCTCCCTGCTAAGGTCTTCTTTTAAAATTATTAATCCAGTTACAACTCGGCCTCCAATGGCCAGACCAGCCTGTGCTGGTTTGGTGGCAGGGCGGCGCTGAATGATTTAAGCAGATTTTGCTGATAGCAGGAGAAAGGCTTGGAGGCAAGAGGCTTTTCCCTTCAGTGTATTCCTGGTGACTGGAGCATCCGGAAGGCTTTATTCTGCAAATCCCATGGCAAGCCCTCGTCTTTTGTGTCTCTTGCTCCATTTGATCCACAGAGAGTTTGAAAACCCTTGTTTTGCAAATTGGTTCCCGAAGCCTTCGATGGCAGCCCTGACATTACGGTATCGTAACCCTGGGAGCTCCATCTGCCAAACATCTCTCGCATGCTGCTGTGCTGGGATGTGAAAATTGAAATGCTCGGTTCTGGGCTTGGGAGCTTGCAAGGGTGATGAGAGCGTGTTCTGCAAAGCCTACTTAAAATTTCACAATTTGCTCCATAGGTAAGTGATAGCTCTGAGGCAGAAAATGCATTTCTTCTGCCTCCTTCAGCTCCAAATTAGCTCCTGTCTGCGCAGACCCAGCAGGCCAGCAGCTGCTCATCCCACGGGTATGGCCATGCAGTGAAGGGTGGAGGGGGCACTGCTGGTGTCCCTGTCACCCTGTGTCTCTGTGGGGAGGGAGGGAAGGAAGGATGTTTCTCCTTTGCGGCTTCAGGAGAGGAGAGCTGTCTGTGTCCTGAGGGTGTGAAGTGCAGCAAAGTGCAGGCCTCTTGAAGCTGTATTGCAGGTGAATATTTAACTGTGGTTTCAGGCTTTTCTTTCCAAAAATAAAAGCAAGAATGTTTCTTGGGCAGAAAATTGTTAAGGAGAGTAACGCATTACCAGAAAGCAGGTGGTGGTCCTATCATGGAGCTAAAGGTTGCTTGCTTTGCCATGCAAACAGCCTTTGTCTCCTTGCAGGGATCCCCCATCACCCATGGTGTGCTTCTATTTCAGATTAAACTGATTGGAGTAATTTTATTTCCCTTGGAATTAGAGACTGAGAGCCTGTGCTTATCTCTGTCTGTGTCTAGGCAGGGACAAGGCCTGAGTGCAGCTTACCTGGGGGAGCTGGGCTGCCTCCTCGCAGTGTTGCACTTTTAACCTACCGTCTCTGAATTGGACCTGAATAACAAAAACACGCTAACAAGCTCCTCTCTTTTTAATTACACTGATAGGATATGCACTGGAAACAGCGAGGCTTTCCCACTCTTCCCTGGCCCGTCCCTGGGGGAGAACATCTCTGATTGCTTAAAGTTGGTTTTCCCTAAACGAGAGTTTCCTAACAATTGGGACACTTCCATCATTGTTCTGGCCTTTTATTCGAGATAATATTAAGAGACATCATAACATCACAGTGTCAGAGCAAACAAAGCGCTATGTAATTTTATCCCATATTAATGCAGAGTGTCGCAGATGGTGCTATCATTAGACAGCAATCTATAAAAATGGCCCATGAGACAAAGCCCTGGCACAATTATTTATTCTTCAATTATTTATTCAGCCCTTTAGGATGTGTAATACTGACAGACAGCACAGAATGTGCTGCCTACCAATTTGCAGATCTTGACTGACTGAGCCCTCCATCATCTACGGAATAAAACATTTGTGGGGGAGGGGATGTCTCATTGCCTTGGATTTTATTTTCTGCTTGTTTTCTTGCTTACCAGTGAGTTTTGGGGTTATCTCTCCAAGCAGCCTCTCCCACCCCCATCTTCACCTTTTTTTTTGTGGTTAATTGTGAGGAAGATGTCGTGAGTTCAGCTCGAGGTTCCCAGTCTCTTGTGGGTTTGGGACCGGGGTTATCTCCCCCTGGCTCACATCAGCTCATCGGCGGGGGCAGACTAATGGGCCTGTCCTCCCGGGGAGCTCTGCCGTCCCCGCTGATGGGTTTTGCAATGGATTCTGCGTGGAGCTGGTGGGAAGCAGGCTGTGACCTTCTGATTGCCAGTCAGATTAATGCACGGAGATGCAGGCTCTTTGGGTTAAGGCTGTAAAGCCCGAGACGTTGTGTGCTGCTGACAGCTATTACTGTTGCAGCGGCATTTAGGGAGAGGAGTTTATCGCCTGCCAAATTTTTACTGTCACTTTACTGTCAAAATGATGTCACTGCCATCAAAAGGAACGTGTCTGCCTCTGACTGTACCTTGGCCTCCCTGTGATAAGACAAATATTGCTATGGTTGCCCGGTGAACCAGAACTGGGGCTGATCTTGTTTGATGCTAACGATGTTGTTACCGATTTAGTTTTAGGCTTCGAGTGGCTGTGAAACTGCTGAAGTGTAATCGTCTAAAATGGCTTAGATTCATCTGGAAAAATCCTCCTAAGCAGCTCTATTATATGATACTGTATTAACGGGAACTTTAGTTCTGGAGCATTTGAGAGTTTCCACAAAATGCAAATGTATCTGACACCCGTATCTGCTTTCTCTTCCCTGCACTGTGTGGTTGGGTTCATCCCTTTGGCGCGTGAATGGCACAGCTCCTGCCCCTGCACACCTGAAACTGCTGTCTTAAGGGCATCCTTCTGCTTTGTTTAGCTTCATTTTGCTTTTTTTCTTTTTTCTTAGATAAATCTGTAACATTCTCTTGCCTTCCGCATAGCGCTTCTCCCCACACCTGTAATAAAAACGAACAACGGCCCTTTCACCCAGAGACACAGTTTCAGTTACTTATAGATGATGCTATGTGTCTTTCAAACTGTAAAATCCAACCCAGCCCTTTCATTTGATGGCAGGTCCTTCTGGCAAGTCCATCGCATGAGGCTGTATTGTGGGCCAATGGAAGTCACCTCGCCTTTGTTAATTTGCTGGTAAATCTATAACAAGTGGCTTGTAACAGACAAGATAAAGTCTCTAATTAGATTAGCTTGTAATTTCTAAAGTGCCCGCTTTAGAGAGCTAAGTTAGCTCATTTTGTTCCCGGTGAGATAGGATCTCGTGGTAGTTCTCTGTAATTTAAGTCATTTCTCAACTCTGCAAACAGGCTGGGCCCGAGGGGCGCGCCGGGATCGCGTCGCTGTTGTTCGGCGGGGCGTTTAACGGTGGGAAAGGGAGCCGTGCCGCACACCGAGCGCTGCAGGGACGGCTCAGCCTTCCGCGCCCCTCGGCGCCGCACGGTCCCCTTTGTGTGCCCACGCCGGGAGGGGCAGGGTTTGGGGAGCGGTTTGTGCCGAATTCGTGGCCGCTGGGAGGATGAAGGGGGAACCGCGCCACTAGGAAAGGAGTGAGTGTGTGCAGTCAGTCCTCGTTAGGTGTTCGTCTGGTGTTCAGAGGAATATGTCTGAGCAACACCAGCAGCTTGACTTAAGCAAAGAAACTCACGCTGCAGCCTGAAAATCTCTGCTGACACGCAGGCTTTAACTGAGGCGGTTGTGCCAAAAGAGCCAGAAAAGGCTTAATGGCAGGAGATAATGCTGCCGTGTCAGCACGCATTTTCAGCCCTAGCTGTGAATTTCCTGGCTTTTGTGTGCTTGAGTTAAACCCTGATGTTAGTATCCCATCACCCCCCTCCAAATGAGTACCCTCACACAAAGGGAGGATCAGATCCCAGTGTTGCTGCTTGGCTGGGGAGGCAGCGGTGACGACGTGCCTGCGGGCAGGGACTGAAACCCACTGCGGTGTGGGTCAGCCTGGGCGTCCCTGGCCAGCTCTTCCCAGAAAATGAGGTTTGTTTTGTGGGTCGATAGCTGGAGCTAATGAGTCCCTGGGACTCAGGCTGGTAATCTTTGTGCCCTTGCTGATAGCAAAATATACACACGTGCTAAAAATCTCTCTTGAAACTTGTTTGGTTGCAGTTTTCTTTAACAAATGCGGACTGCAAGCAGCCACGTTGATATTCACTGCAACTTCCCCATCTAATTACTGTGGCACGTACCTGTTTCTGTGTGTATCTTGCTGTTTACTCCTTGCACCCTGCAGGTTCCTGGGCAGGAGGCTGTGCTCCAGCAGCCCCTGTTAGGTTCCGGGAGCTGGAAGCACCACATCCCGCTCCCAGAGCGCAGTAAGGATGCCACCCGGGGCATCCGTGTGCTAAGGGAACACCGTCATTTTGACAGCACCGAAACATGAGGTATTGGGCAGAATGACAAAGTACCTAGCAACATTTCAGCAGCGGTGGGATTTGGCTTTGAGGCTCTGATTCTGTGCTGGAATTCATTCTGTCTGATCCCCAGGTGTCCCGCTGACTCAATCTCCTGTAACAAGAAACATTCAAGAGGAAGGAAAGGGAGATCTTCCACTTGAACTCAGAGTTGTAACTGGTGTGTGAGCGAATCCATCTAATCCAGCAAAGCAGGGGCAGAAGGAAGGGTTTATCTTCTACCCCAGACAAGTGCTTCTCAGCGTTTACAGTGAGAAAAGAGGCACAAGCACTGCATTCTTGGTACTCCTTCCTATGCCCGTACCTTGAGGCAGCCCTGGGACACACACATGTTGTTTGCCAGTCCCCTATGGGGGCATGGGTCCGCCCCATCCCAAATGTGGGGTGATGCTGCTTGGGGCCCCCCACCGCATATGTGCAGTGGCAGAGCTATGGCTGACACCATTTGAGGTACGGGCTGCTTATCGGCTATGCAGGCTGAATAAAGAGGATCCACTAGATCACAGCAGCCGTATGTTACACAAGGTGTGTGAGTGTTGTAGGAGAGAAGCGAGTGCCCCGGGGTGCAGTTCTCATCCTGACATGGCATTAAGAGATTGGTCAGATGGCTTGGGCCTCAGAGCTTGACCATGAGCTCTGCAGAAATCCTGCCTGTCTGGTTGGGATTGCAGGTGCTTGGTGAGGATGGGAGCTGTACCTGGATTGTATGCATTTACATACGGGTTTGGGATTGTGCTTAAAGTCAGAGTAGGCACAGGTGGTGCTATCATGGAAGAACAAATGTTTCTGTTTCCACTGCCTGTGGAAAAGCCTGAGTTTGCCTGGAAAATGAGTGTCTTTCCCTGTTGCTTGTTTTGGATGTCGTACTGGGGCAAAGTTCAGTTCAGAGATGCCAGCACTGCAGATTTCCTTCTCCCAGTGGGTTTGCTTTGCTCCCATCCTCACATGAACTTGAAGCATGCCCATGTGCATGTAGGCCACTTGGCCTCTCCATGGAATTGCCACCATGTCCTTGTTATTGGGTGGCCTTGTGGCTAATGCCCTGTGGGCGTGAGAGCGCACCGTGAATCTACTGCAAGTCTCAGGCTCTGTGAGCATGTTGATTTATGGGTCCCATCTCTAAAAGCTGCTGACCGCAGTGGTTGTGTGCTGCTTTCAGTTAGGAGCGATGCTTGCAGTCCAGAGTGGTGAATATGGGACAGTACCCACTGAAATTACAGGGTAGGAAATTAATTTTCCTTCTTTTTTTTTAATAAGATTTGAAAAGTGTGCAGACCATCTGTGCTGCGGTGACTGGAGGCGTGAGGAGGAAATCCTTCCAAACACCAGTTCTCCTTCTTTTAATAGCCTTGGCCTCCAGTATCCCAAGTGGATGGAGTCTGTGGCCCCATCTTCCCAAGAGAAGCAGGAGTTCCCCTGCACACGTGGCTGCCGTGCATATGTACAAATAATATTTTCAGTAAAAGCATGTTATGTGAGACCCAGACATCACTTGGATCTCATGTATCTGCCCAAATACTTCATATGTGGATTGAAGCAGCATCTCAGCTTCAATCCACATATGAAGTGGTGAGGTGCTGTGCTGGTGCTGCTGGTGCTGTGCTGGTGAGGATTTCCTCCCGGGGAAGCGAACAAAGCCTGAGGGAGCAGAAATGTTAAGAGCCTTCATTTCACTTGGCCTGTTGCTCGACTTTCTGCAGTATCTTTGTCAGGAAAACTGTGGGGGGCGGGGGGGGGGGGGGGAATCTCTCTCCAGCTGGTGCGTTGGGGTCTGGCCCCATGCAGAGCATGAGCATGAGCCCTTCTACCTGCTGCAGGAGCTGAACCCTGGGGCAGGTTGGTCATGAACAGCTGAAGGCAGCTGGAATAGCTGGTATCAAAGCAGGGCTTGCTCTGCGCAGCATGGAGCCTGCAGCTTTTTACGTGCGTGGGCTTCTGCTGAGGATGGGACACTGCAACAGGCAGCACCCAATGCTAATGTGTGAGCATGGCATAGCAACCCCAGGAGCGCATCCTCCCTCACCTGGTGTCGGGAGAAAAGGCTTGAGGTGCCCACTGCTCAAACTGGAGTCTGCAGGAACGATTTGAAATAAGTAATGTGAGCTTTGGTTTGGGGGAAAGTCAGGGAATGAGAGTGAAAGGGAAGACTTCAGTGGGCACGTGGAGCGTGGGGGGAAAGGGAAGCAGCGGTGCGAGCGGGGGATTGAGCAGGCTGTGAGTGGTGGGCTGCTGAGGGAGGATTAGAGCGCTAAGGGCTTCAGTATCTCTGAAACGAGAAAAAAAATCTGGTGTATTGTGCTCGTGTTCCTGAATGAAACTATTTTACAGTGGTTCTGCTAAAAGGTTTTAGCACCAGAGAGAGAATGGGAATGTTTCAATTCTCTTTACAAGGGTAGTCTATTTGTATTAATTCTTTTGTGTTGCATTGAAGGGAATTTCCTGGCAAAATGTCATTTGAAAGGATTATTGTAGAGTTTAAATGTGTCTTGCCAATCCCTTCTTTCTTTTCTTCATCTCCGAGAAGAAGAAAGGAATGTATGCTGAAATAAATTTTTGCTTCCTATCAATTCAGGGACACGTGATTCAAAATTAATTCAAAAAAAATTAAGACTTACAGAATGGAAAACATTTACTTCTGCAGTTCATTGCAGCTCAAGCAGTGCGTTGTATTTCCATCACCATTCGTCACGTGTGGTTTGAGGTTCTGGGATGCAGATTTACAGCCAGGAAAAAGTTGAAGCTTGGACTGGATGCTCTCTTCATTAGCCAGTCTCATCCAGTTCTCATTTCTCATCTACCATCCCTGTGATGTCATGTTTATTGAGATTTGGGTGTATGTACATTCTGCAAACCAGTGATGAATTGGAAGTGGATAATAATTTTCATTTTGATTTTGTACAGAACTTTGACACACTGAAATTAGACTTTTATTGCACTCTATTTTTAATATATTTTAAAAAGAAAGGAAAATAGTATGTTACTCATTGAATTTCATAAATGGTTTCATAACCGTTAGTGGTTGTAAAATGAAATAAGCTTGAGTGAGGAATAACAGATTCCATTGTATCAATTCAGGCAGAAGACAAGCAGTACTGCAAGATATACTTTTCACAGATGCTGCAGTCTGGCAAAACTTTTGCCATAGGCTGTCCCTCATTTCTTACATACTTGAGACCATACTGTGGTCTTTTAGTAATTACTTACAAGGAGATGAAACAGACAGGAATATGGCTGGGGCTCAGTGCCACCTAACTTGCTGGCTCTGGAACCTGAGGCTGTGGTCAGGGAGCTGCAGATTCGCAGCCCAGTTTTTAAAGTTAAGTGTTGGTTTTGCCACTGTCCTTTTGCTGTGTTCAGTAGCCAAGGATTGAGAGTGTGGTTGTGTAACCTGTTTGATTCTTAGGAAAATACTTTCAGCTTGCTTGTATATTGACATTCTCCTCTGATAACTTCTGGCCGTGGAGCAGGGGCCAGCAGCACTTCTGTTGAGGGGCAACAGCGGAGTCCTTGCTCTGACAAGGTCCCAGTGTCCTTCAGACGTAGGTACAGCTCCTGCCAAAATAAGGTCACCCGGTAAGTAAGCATGCTGTTCTTTCCCAGTAAGATGCATTCTCTACTGTGCGTGTCCATGTTTTCCTTGTAGGAGGCTACCTAACCTTCAGATCAGGTCCTGTCATTCAGGTAGGGTATCCTGTGTGACACGGCCAGAGCTCTCATTTTCCATAATAGGTGACTTTGGGATTCATAGAATCATAGCATATGCCAAGCTGGAAAGGACCAATAAGGTTCTTCAAGTCCTGCTGGCTCAGCACAGGACCACCCAAAAATGAGACCATATGACCGAGAGTGTTGTCCAGATGTTTCTTGAACTCTGGCAAGCTCGGAGCCACAACCACTGCCCCAGGGAGCCTGGACACTGTCTGGTGAAGAACGTGTTCCTGATATCCAACCTGACCCACCCCCGAGGATTCAAAGCCTGCAGACAGAAAAGTTATTTTGGATATTTTCTTCAAAAAGCCAGTTTTCCCAATATATCATCATTTCCTCCCCACGGTAGGGCTGCAGACACAAAGATATGTTCTTTACTGGCGCAGACATGGGACTGTTGACTGATGTCCAGGAGATAGGACGCTACCCATTTTGCTTGTGATTTTTTAGGAAGTAATTCCTCAGCACTAGGAGAAAGAGTGAAAATATAGCCTGGAAAGTCTGAAATAGCCCAAGGCACAGCCAGTCCATCAGCCGCCCAAAGCACAAGGCAACATTCTTGTGCTCCGGGGTCAGGTCTGTGCCTTGTGCTGGTGCCCATAGATGATGGTTGTTCGGTAACGGCGTGGCTGAGAAATTCCGTTGGGCTTTCATTCTGCTTTTATCAGAAGGAGCCATAGAGAGCTGCATAAACCAACAACAACAAAATTTAGGAGCAATTATTCAAAAAAAAGAAAGAAAGCAAACCAAAGGAAACTCTGCAAAATACGTTTTTGTTTCCAAGGGAAACAGTAATGAGAAAGAGCTAGGTCATTGTGGGGAAAAAACACGACACATGGAGGACCCTATTTTAGCAAGGACGCAGAAACAGGGCTTGTCTTTTTGGGCAGCTTTGCCTAATAGATGAAGCCCTGGATTGGAAGTGGGTTCAAATCTCAGCTCTGCTAGAGAATTTTTGTCAGTTTAGACTTGTCAGTTTGTGCCCTTGTAATTTCTTATTGCAAAGGGAAGATAACACTTTGTCCTCCAAGAAGTGTTTGCAGTCGAGCTGTCAGTGCCCACCCCTGCAGAGGCTGAAGGTTTGAGGGCTGTGCCCATGTGTGGCAGGTTGCCCTTCTCACTGCTGGGTCCCTCCTGACATGCCGTGATGTTTCTCTCCCTCCCCTGAGGAGGCAGTCCTCACCTGTACACAGCAGTGCTCTTGAACATGCTGTATGTTGCAAAATGTGTCCCCTCCTCACCCTTAGCTTCTGGGAAACCCAATGACTGCATCGGTAACTTCAGTACCTTCGAGCCAAGAAGCAGATGCTGATTAATTAAGCCTCGTGGCAGGCTTTTGAAATGGCTAATCAGCTTTTTGGTTGGTGAATTAAGCATGGCTCAGCATTCTGCAGACACGTACAGTTCAGAGCACAACCCCAGACACGGTCTCCAGTACTCTCATCTGTCTGAGGACTCTGTGTGATGTTTCTCACGCTGCCAGCCGCAGCAGTGAGGGGCTGGGTCAGGGTTACAGTAAGGATTATCAGGGCGTTGGGGAACCGAAAGTGATACGGAGGCTTCCCTTTCTGAATCAGCTGTCTTCAAGACCACAGAAGATGAAATCCTGTGTTCTTGGTGTTATGAAAGCTGAGGGTTTGCTGAGCCAAAGCTGAAATGATGACTAGCAGTGCTTGCTTTTCAGCTTTCGATATGATGCCACCACAGTCTTTATTTCTCCTTTTTCTGGTTTGCGCTGTTTTCTGTAAGCTGCAGAACAGCCCTGGTGTTACGGCCCAGTGATGGCAGAAATCTGTGTGCTGACCACGTTATGGGTACATTGGGGCTCATTTTAAAATGCCTGAAGTTCATGTTGATGTTGGGAGAGGTCGTGGAGAGCATCTGTTAGAAAGCAGGTCAGGCACCGGCTGATGGACCAGCCTTGTTGCCGCAGCTAACTGCCAGAGAGAGAAAACAATGGAATGAGAGCATCCGAGCTTGTTTAAAGCCCATTTAAATTCAGCATCTAAAGAATTTCCACCAGGAGTAAGCCCAAAGGAAAGCAACACCTCAAAGCCTTCAGCTAAAATGAAGATGTCTGTAAGACTCGTGTTGTAGTATCCCACTGGAGGAAAACAGATTTTCTTCAGAAAATTTCTTTAGAGTGCTAAGGTAAATATTGACTGACACTGCTAGAAAAACAAACTTCCTTTTCGGGTATTTTAAGGTGGCTGCTGGGTCCGACAGTGTTTGTAGCATCAGAAGCACCCGTGGCAGAGCTGTCCCAGCCCCTGCAGCCCCACAATCACCTGCACATCGGCTTCGTGAGCTGGACACCCAGGTTCCTCCTGAACTTCTTGTGGGTAAACCAAAGCCAAGCAGAGGCTTTGTGAGCTCTTAAGCATGTTTCTGTTTTCAAATGATGGCCCTTGGTTGTTGATAGCGATCTTTTTGCTGATAGTACTGTGGTTTGGGTTTTTTTAAGCGTAATTACTGTTTAATTAGTTTCTAAGTGAAAGTCGTGGTTGAAATCAGCCTGTTCTTAAGAGAAGAGGGTTAATGTTGCTGATGCATCTGTCAGTGACAAGTGACCCGAATGGCTGTAGTCCCATTTCAAGGCTGTTCATGCCTTGGTTAACCAGCCGAGTCTGAAACAAAGGCTGACCAAGGCCTGCAGTTTGTATTGGCCACCGCTTTTGGTATCATGGAAGTACGGGAAAAAATATTTCATGCTGACCCTTGTGCAGAAGCTGCTGGTTAAGTTGGAGGCGACTTCAAAATGCAGTTACTCCCTACATAAAAAATGTACAGTGGAAAATAGCAGGTCAACCATGTGGAGAAATAAAGCCAGAAGAGACAGTATATTTTCAGTAGCAATTTAGTGCATGATTGATCTTACTGATAGTGTTAGTGTAGTGTTCATAGCTGAGTAAGCCCACTAGCAACAACTTGCTTGTAATGTGTGTGCTGGAAGAAATGCAAAGAAAATAAATTAAGTTTTAAGTAAAATTTACATTTGTATTAGAAAATCAACATGTTAGAGTTTAGCATGCTTAACGTTTTATGAGAGCTAATTCCCTTTCCAAAATTGCTCTGTTTATGAGTTTGTTTTGCCCTTTCCTCCGATTCTATTGAAATCTTCAGTATATTGTTGTAGTGTTGTTTTATTTTTAAGGTTAACACCTGAAAGGCAAAAACAATTATTTCAGATGCAGTTCACTCTGCCTGTGTGTTTGTTTTCTCATTAAATTGCCCATAAGGCTTCCTCCCTTCCCACCTACCTCTCGGATAGGACAGCAGGTAGTCACACATCCTTTTTGCCTGGGGATGCCCCACAGCAGATGTCCCCCTTCTTCAGGGCACGCAACAGCACCTGCCTGGGACACATGGCCAAGAAGCCATTCAGGGGAGTGCAGGCATAGCGTGGAACACTGACTGTACCTCCAAAGACACAGTGTGGCTGGGGGTGGCTCCAAGGCAAGGTGGTAGGGCAGCAGCCGTGCATTGCTGGGGTCTGGTTGTGCTCTCATCATGGCTTGTGGTTGAGCTCTGGTTTAGGTGTTTGTAACCCAGAGCTCTTCCTCCCTGGTGATGTGACGTGTGGAAATTCACGTATGAAAGCTGTCAAAACCACCTGGCACTGGGTGAGAGAGATTTCCCTCCTCACCCTGCCCTTTCTTTGACAATAACTGCGCTGTCACACACACTTCTGAACAGCAGCCTTAACCCTAAGGACCACATTCAGAAGGGCTGCAATGAAGGGCTGAGGGTGGCAGCCTCAGCTGGCATCTTCCCTTCTGCAGCTCTTCCCCGAGTGCTGCCCTTTGTAGTGGTGGTGCTCAGGGCAACCACCAGCCTTGAGCTTTGTGAAATCATCACCCCCGTATCCGATTGTCCCTTTTCTAGCACACAGCTTCTTTTATTGTCCAAGCCAAAACAGTTGCTCTTGCTTTCCTTCCCATCCCCTGTTAAGAAAAGATGTAAAAACAGTTCCTGTAACAGCACTGATTCCAGCAGTGAGGTAACAGTGGGCAGCAGTAAGAGGTTCTGTTCTGTCTGCCTGCAGACCTTCAGAATTCAGGCCACTGAACTACGTTTGAGTTCCCAGCTGTTGGTATCCGTGTTCAGAGAAAGAATGCCAGACTGTCTGAGGTTGGCAGGGACCTCTGGGTCCAACCCTTGTTCCAGCTGTGGCACCCAGAGCAGGGTGCCCAGGGCCGTGTCCAGACAGCACTTTACCATAGTGCTTGCGGGTTCATTTCTACAAAAGCTGGGTTCTCTCTTGGCGCACCAGTGGTCCCATTTGGCTGAAGATCTGCTGAAAGCTATCTTTTCCTCCCTCTTCAGACTTCTGTGAAGCACTGAGATTTGGTACCTCTTTGCTGCAGTCTGTTAAGTTACTGTTGCTAGCTTTGCTGAAAGACTGCCTTGCAGAACAGTTGGTGAACTCTTTGTGTGCTTCTGGGTTGTTGTCCTAAATATTTAACCTGCTAGTAAAAATAGGTTTGCCCCTAAATCCAGACAGTAAGTTGGAGAGGCTAAAGCACAGTGTCCCTTTGCTCCTGCTGGGAGCGTGTGTGTGTTCAGGTTTGGAGTTTGGCATGGCCCTGAAGCTTCTAGGAGAGGTCCTTCATGGGATCAGGCAGAAGTGAGGCTGAGCATGCTGCAGCCTGTGTGAGAGCCCACGTGGGCTGAGCTCCTTGTCAGCAATGTGACTGGTTCAAATCTGGTCTCCAGTGGGGCTACAGAAGGCAACAAGAACAGAAAGCGTTCAGGTCACTGGCTGGAGGATATGCTTGAGCCTGATCCTTGTTTGTAGGTACAACAAAAATTCGTAGGCCAAAATACTGATGTCAGTATCTTGGAGCACAGAATGGACCTGGTGTTGGCTCGAGACAGACAGCCTTAACTTTGAAATAACCTTTTGTGTTTTCCCCAGTGGGTTATATCCAGATGCTGTTTATTTTACTAACCCTTAGGTTTGGAGCTGTTTTCTCCTGGGGCAGTTTCTTTGAATCCCGACAGTGGCTGAACTAGGATCTCCAGATAACACTGCTCCAGTGTTTGCATACGAGCCTTATGTATTTCCGTTTTACTTGGGAGGATATGTAGAGTTTGAGTATGTATTAGAATACCATTATGGGTCATAAATTGTTGTTACAGGCTGTTCATGTGGTGCCTTGGATTTACATGCCCTGGACTGATACATAAAATGAGTGATCACACACTGAGTAAATTTATCCTACTACTGTTCTTTTGTGAAAGGACAGACCTGATGTTGGACGGTGAATTTTGCATGTGCTACGTGCAGCTAGTCTTGTTTCATAATAACTTACTGTAGAGCCCTTTTATGGCAAGGTGTTACGTTGTGGCCTCGTAACAGCAAGTTGGTGCAGCTTACTTAGCCCAGTGGCAGTAGTTCTCCTAGACAGCATTGTCAGGTTGAAACTGACGGTTTACACAATAGGCTCTAGGCTGCGTTCAATTCTTTTTGTGTTATTTCCTCTCCCTTTCACTCATCAATGACTGCTCTATCATTTTTCTTCAGTACAGAAGAAAGTGAGTTATTTCCTGTGGGAAGCATCTTCTTGCACATAAAGAAGTGAGTTTGAGTAGTTCTGTTTCCTGCTGCTATGCTTCCATCACCAGAACAGCTCCTATTTTGCTTCTGTAGTCTCCCTTATATGCCAAACCTGCCATTGGTGAGCTGCTGAGAATATTATAGGACAAGTTCATCTATGCCTGTTCTAAAGAGAGGTGTAAAGAGTAGATATAAGCCTGTTGCATCTGGGTAACAGACCCAGGTAAGGGGCAGTTAGGTGACACTGGCATGTCATGAAAATAGGGTGCCATGGTGAGTGTTACTTCCACTGATAACTCATTTCAGTGTCAGTATACAAGATGCGCCGAGATCTGTACATGAACATGTATAACATCTCTGTATGAAATGCTGGAAGTACCTGCTCTTAAAGAAGAGTTTGACTTGCTCAGAGTTAGTCTTGTGAAGTGTGAACATCAGGATGGGCATTGACACTCCTGTTTTAGGTGGTGAGAAGAGGGAGAAGCTGCAGGGGCAGTCATGCCCTCCTCAGGCTGAGGTCTGTATGGTTTCTACCCAGGTCACTGTGGCCATGGTTAGGTGGAATGAACTGGCTTTGGGGGAAGAGTTGCCTTTATAGCTGGCTGAAATTCAGTGGCAGGAGTTTCATGGGTAATGTCTCACTCCAGCAACAGTCCCTAATGAAGTTCTAGAATTTTATTTAGCAACTTTGTCTCTCATCAGATAATCTGTATGTATAAACTGTGGGTATTGTGACTGTAATTGTGTCTTGCCTTTACAATGTGTTATTGTGAGACAACTTTTAAGTACATTTCTCTTGCCCAGCCTCACTGCATCTGTGTGCTTGCTGTGCTTAGTGGAGCTTTTCTTAGAGAAGAACATCTACAATGTGTGGAACAGAAAATGAACAAAAGGACATTCCTAAAACGTCTGTTGCGAAGGGAAAGAGAAGTATTTTCTGTGAAGAATGTAGCAAAAATTAACAGACCTACAGCAGATTGCCATGTGAAATGTGCTGCTTATAAGAGCTTTCAAAAGACCAAAGGAGATCATGGAAAACAAGTCATTCTGCTAATGTAGGATGCAGCTTAGTCTATGAAAGTTATTAGTTTTTGGAAACTTTTTGTAATCGTGTAAAACTCTTTCCTCTATCATCTGGGACTTATTTTTCCCCTTTCTTGGCTTGCTTTGCGTGTGTGGCCTCTTTTATTTGGCGTGAATAGCAAGGTGGCTGAAAGAAAGGACTTGTTCCAGAGAAGGCAAAGGAGACCTTTTCCAAAGATAAATGTAATGGAGAGAAATGGAAGGTGTAGAGTTTTGCCCCACTTTAGGAAATTTCATAACCTTAAGGAGCTGATGTGGCAAGCGGCGAAAGAACAAGAGACAATCATGCTAAATCAAATGCAGGTGCAAGGACATAGCTGAACTTTGCCCAGAGTCATTCAAATGAGTCATCTGTATGTGTCTGCCTCCTAGCAGCCTGAACTAACGAACTTTAAAAACTATTATCTAATTAAGATAACGAGGCATTTGAGGAAGGATCTTTCCCATCTGGATGATTTTATTGGATCTGCAAAACTGTATGACTTGGTTAGCTGTAGCCTGCCTCAATTGAAAGCTACAGCTGGTGGAAGAAGATGGAAGAGGTGGCCCGCAGTAAACTCCAAATTGCAAAATTTAAATCCAGATCTCTTTCTCTTCCACTTTGAAAGGAGAAGAGTCTGGGCATATGCTTGGCTGGGGTGTTATTTGTTCAGCAGTCATCTTACTTTAATGGTCAGGTTCTATTCTGCAGTTGTCAAATGTTAGGGTAAAAATAACGGATGGGAAATTGTTCATTGTGTCCTGAGTTTATATGGATCGAAGACACGTGTACATATGTGAGTGTGTGTGAACTTCATTTTCTCCTGAGGAGAAGTCAGATTTCATGTCAAGCCCCATGGGAGTGGGCAAGAGGTACTGCTGGGGGTTGCGAAACAGCACACATCAATATGTCCAATCTGTATTGACAAAAACATTCAGTATGCCAGTCAGATTACAGTCTTCTCCCTGAGACAGAGGGCAGCTGTCTGCTGCTGACTTGAGAGGTGTTTATGAGCAGATAAATCTTTATCTTCTTTCTATCTGCTAACACGGATGCACTAAATCAGTGGAAAGATGTAGAAGGAAGTCACGAGAGCATGCCTGCCAAGGGTGGTGTTTTGCTGAAGAAGTTAACTTCTTGCTTCGAGTCAACTTCAGTACTGTTTTCTTACTAATTGTGTAATATTATTAAAATACCCAGAAAGGGAAGACTTAGATTTCTAGATATTGAGTTAGACTGTGACCTCTCCAGAACATTTTTAAAGTAATAATCCTAGGATGGTCCTAGTCACCGATGGAGGGGCAGATGTGCCAGGGAGTCTTGCCTCATATGTCCTGTGGTTTGTGGTTTGTGGTCAGCTGGTTTATTTCAACTGGACAGAGATTTGCGTGCTTACTAAAGAAGGTATGGCCTTTTCCCTGCAAGAAGATGGCAATTCTGAGTCAAGTATTGCTCTTCCCTGATGGTATCTTCTCATGGCGAAATGATGCACCCTGGCTACTTCTCAAACACCTGTGTTATGTCTGATAAATACCAGAGGTCAGGTGTAGAAGACTGAAATTAAAATACAAATTTACAGCCATTTATGAGTGGAATATGGACAATTGCTTTCAGTCACAGGGAGACTGGGTATTTAATTGATAGGAGATTATTGCAATTTAAACACTGATTGTTTTGCTTTTCCTTTCATGCTGGAATATGTGGGAAAAGGGAGAAGTTCCCTGTGTCGACTTGAACATAAATACTTAAATTCTTCTTGATAACTGCTTGCTGCTAATTATTGCTGGATCACCAACGTCTGCCACTGCTTGCATTAAGGATGTACCTGTGTTGTTCTGGAATGTTGGGGTTTTTTTCCCCTCGCTGTCTAAATAGGCCATGGTTTTATCAGTCTCCATGCAAAAAGAAAACTGACAGTCATTAGCTAGGCCTCTTTCTAAGCTGGGGGGCCGTAGTCTGGCTACGTTCCCTCACTCCTTTTTGTATCCTCCCATCTAAAACAAAAACTATGGCATTCTTATGACAGGCAAATTTAATTCCCTGGCATTCCATGAGGCTCCTTCCTCCCACTGCTGGCTCTTCAGAAAGCAGCTCAGCATTTAGGACGTTCACATTATATGGTCCTTGGCTGTGTTACTTATTTCCCATAATCTCTGCAAAGGAGCGGTATTGTCTGATTTGGGATGCATTGCTTGGAACATTAAGTTGCCGTTCCCTCCAGGGCTGCACAGGAGGGAAAATGCTGTGCCCCGTGGCTGGGGTTTTTAGGATTGGTGCTTTGCTGTCAGCGTAAAGTTTTATAAGTTCCTTTTGTGCATTTACTGCACTAATTTGTTTTACTCCTGAATCCATCCATTCTTAAACATACGTGGAGAATTTCTTTTACGCTAATTAAAGGCATATTACATGGGTTTAGACTAAGCCAACTGATGCAAGCTTTTTTAAACTGAATTGATTTTCAGCTGTTTGTGAGAAACAAAATGGGTAAAAAGGAACTATTCATTTTTTGGGGCTCTCCTTCACACACCCTGATAAATTTGACTACATTGTTCGTTTCCTTTTAAAGAAAAAAAGTCTGGTTTGTCATTTTGTAAAAGATTTGTCAATTATTGTTCCTAGCCAGAAGTTGGTTGTGAGATAATCTGTTTGGAGGAGCTGGAAAAGAAGCTGCGCCAGGGGAGGTTCAGGCTGGACATTAGGAAGTATTACTTCTCGGAAAGGGTAGTCAGGCATTGGAACGCACTGCCCAGGGAGGTGGTGGAGTCACCGACCATGGGAGTGTTCAAGAAACGTTTGGATGTTGCGTTGAGGGGTATGATTTAGCTGGGAAGTATTGGTAATGGTTGGACTGGATGATCTTCTAAGTCTTTTCCAACCTCGATAATTCTGTGATTCTGTGATTCTGTGAAGTTGTCTTGTATTATAGAATGTAAAGAAACCAGTGAAGGTGGTTTGGGGCCACGGTAGGTTATGTACCTCTTGTTTTCATCACCATTAATTTAACCCTAATTCTTCTCTTAAAGGTTTTGAGATGGATTTAATTGTAACATATGGATACATTAAAAAAAAAAAAATCACAAAGTTTTGCAGTAATAGCAGTAAATTACAGATTTACTACTAAGTAGGAATGCATATTGAATTTTTTGCTTTGTAGTTGCTGGTTGTTGTTTTGTTTTTTTTTATGACAGTGCCACCAAATGCCAAAATTGATGGAAGTTTAAAGCTCTTGTCACTCCTTCGAACTTGACTAATCTGGATTTATACTCAAGCTGTGCTTTATATCCTTGTTTCAAGTGAATTTCTGGAACACAGATTTCTTCTAGGCTGTCCCTTGAGCCTCTTCCTGAGGGTTCAACCCGAAGTAAAGTGAATGTGACAAAATCCATCTTCTGGGGCTGGAAGTGGTAGGGAAAGAGCCTGGACTACTTGTACAATGCAAGGGAATTCAGTAAGAGGTTCCGAGTTCTCTCTGAAGAACTTGTTACGTTTCCTAGGAAAGGCTGGATACTTGTTCCTAAAACCTGTTAATTGGGTTTAATATGCTTGCAAACAATTATGGAATTGGTAACAAAGAACTGATGGAGCAGATGGACAGTGCCTTTTTCTGAGCTTCAGGATAAATGACAGACCCATGCTCATTATGAACTGCTGGGGTGTTTCTCCATAGTTAAGGTTGGAACTAGTTTCCCGTTGTATTCTGTTTCATCAGGTTATTTGTTTTGTTGTATGAGAAAACTTGGATCCAAGTCTTTTGTCAGCTAACTGTATTTTTAACAAAGCTTTTCCTGTGTGTTTTCAGTGCTAATTGAGGTCCATCAGTGGCTATATGATTTAATGGTCTTAATAGGAATCTACGAGCGCAAACAAAACAGAACACTATAAATCCCAGCATGTGCAGGGAAATGTAATTCTCTCTCTGTGGAGAGGTAAACAGCAAAATTACTGAGCTGTGTTATGTTGCGTTCTCTGCAGGTCATCCAAAGAACTGGGATTTCAGATTTATCCACTTCTGTGAAATAATGTCACATACACTGAGTCAAGTATAAATATCAGTGACTTCTTTGTTTCCTTTGCGTGGCCTTAGCCAGTGCTGCTACTGTTGGAGACCTGCAGCTGCTTACAGTGCTGCTGCAAGCTTCCACGCAGGTATGCAGCTGGTAATGGAGCCGAGCACTTTTTATGGCAAATACTGTTTTAAAGTCACGGAAGATAAGTTGTTTTTAAACTATCCACCTGCCTGTGATTCTGGTAACCAAGGTAACTTGCACATGATATTACATGCAGATGCCTTACTTTTACTGGGACAACCTACTTTTTATTTTCATTGTCAAGTAGGTAGCAACCACGTAGAATTTTTTACACGAAGGTATTAAGAACTGTTGCACAATGGCTAGTCTTGCTGGGCGTGTGAAATACAGTTCTATTAATCTGTTTTCAAACATTCTGTATTTTATCTATGAGCTTATAAAATCTAATCGTCATCTCCTTCTACCAGTAACGCAAGTTCAAGATCTAAATAAAGATGCACAGCAAGCATATTCACAGATGTGTACCAGTAACGGTCGCAGCTGAATAGGTGTTACTTCCCATCTTTTCTCTGCTGACCTTGTGAGCTAGAAAATCTAGGATGCCGTCCCAGACTAATGGTACTGCTGGAGTATATGCATTGTACCTGGCTGAGGGATGTCTTTTCAGGTACTGAGAGATTTAATTATCAGTATATCTCTTGACAGCATTTCAAGAGTGGTAGAGAACAGAATAAGAGTGCTATTTTTAAAGCTGTCATTGATATCTTCAGAGTCCGTGGGATGTTGACAAAGCATATTCTTACATAAAGTTCCAGGGCATGATATTGAGGGCTACTATCAGACACTGAATAAGGCAAAAAGTTATTTGCAGAAGCAAGGAAAGAAGCTGTGGATGGCAGGTAATTCCTTCTTGGGATAATGTGTCAAGAGGTATGTGTCTTATTGCTGCTCTTTGCATCTTCCTGTTACCTTATACTTAGAACAACCTTCTGCGTCTCCTGTGCCACCCCTTTCTGAAGAGAAACCCATGCCTTGTGTGAGTATCAGTTTCTGGAGCTGGTCAGCTGCTAACCCATGTTAGTCCACGTGCTGCTCCTTTCTCCACGCTTGGAGATTTATGGAATAAGAAGGCAGTCAGTTGCTCTAATGGGAGTGATACATAGGGTGTCCTGGGCTGGGTGCAGCTCACTGTCTGAAGAGCAGTTCCTGTTCTGGCTGCAGTGAGCACCAAAGGACATACAGGTGAGCCAGAGCTTCGTTTTTTTGGAGGAAAAGTTGCAAGTTGTTTCTTTGTTGTGGTTTTTGTTTTTAACTTGTGTTAGGAAGAAGTGAAATTTCATATTAATGATGTTATAAATTTGTATCTGGAATAATACTGGTGGGAGCTGGGGGAGATACAAGTTAAAAAAATGGCCAACAAAATAAACTAGGACATTTCCAGTTATGGATGCAAAACCAGAAGCTAACGCTTGAAAGCAGAGAATCACAGCTGCTTTCACTGAAGTGTGCTTGACTTTTCATATGTTGTAATATCACATGTACGGCCCTTGAAACAAAATGCAATAAACCTTCTGCCACATTTCTTTTGTTCCAGTAATGTAATAAACCATTTAGGATTAACATTTGTAATGTGGTGCTGCTTACTGGATTGAACTGTCGCTGCCTAAAATGTGCACGTGTGTTTGCTGTCACTCCTCGCTACTTACATGCAAGTGACAGCCTTGAGTTGTTGGCACGCAGCTCTGACCTGCTCACTCTGCCTTGGTGTGGACATGAAATTCCTCTGCTTCATTTGCAAATATTTTACTTTTAAACCACTATAGCGTAACCAATTTTTTTCATTGAAATGCTTTGATATGGTAATGATCAAAATATGCTGTGATTCCAAATGAGGTATACAAACTTTCTTGTTCTTGGCGTGAAAATATTACTCTCTGGAAACACCTTCTGTGTCAAATGATGGATATGTTCCTGTGATTTATGTAAGTGATTGTCAGGAGGTTTTGTGGCTCATCCAATTTTAGCAGTCAAGTACTCTTTCCTTGTCACTTATGACACACTTGATGAATTTCCGTGATTAGCTAACGTGCTTCATAATTGTCAAAACTTTGCAGTGGTATTCCTTAGAAATATTGAGAAGGGCGAAGTCTGTGCTGCCTCTCATTTTTCTCTGTACAGACACTTTTTTTTTTTTCTTTCCCCTAATTGTCTTTTCTATACCTGGTACATTTACCCTGTCTGGTAATCCGTGCAAACCTCTCAGTTTGCTTTACGTAACGCTCCCTCGCATACATGTTTTGTCTGTTTTTCAGGGAACAATTGTGCTATTCTTTACTCAGGCGCAGTAATACCTGGGTGCTGGAATTCTCCACTTGTGTTTAATGGGACTGTTTTGGTAGTAAGATGCTGCTACTAAAAATGTGACACTAAAGTTTTCTTCTTGTTGTTTTATAACTTGGATTTTCTAGAGAAATGCCCACACCCACCATTTTCATACACCCCCAGCCTCCATATGATGTCAGTGTGCACCTCACTGCCGTGCTGCACAGGCCATTAATGCCAGTGCTGAGGTGAGCGATGGAGTACGTCCTTGCTGTCACCACAGAGGTGGAGTTGTTTGTGGTGTCTTTCGTAAATCTTCACTTTTACAGTTCAGTGATTTTGGGTTTTGTGGCTCACATGGCCGGTAATGGCCAACCTCTGCCCCAAGCAGTGCGGCTCTGGGAAGGACCCCGCCGTTATGGATGAGAGGCCGGCTCCTTGCTGACACTTTCTCCCCCCTGTCACTTATCTGTCTGCCATAGCCGGCGTTAATTATAGTGCAGGAAACTGAAAATGAAGGGAAAATGCAAAGGAGCTTCCAAGCCCTTTTCTCAGAAGGGATAGAGAGGGGCTCGTGCTGGTGCCAGCTGGGAGGCACGTCTGAGGGCAGTGCTGGCGGAGGGAGCAGTGAGCAGCACAATTAACACTCCTTGTTTCTGTTTATGGGCGCCTGGAAGCGCAGCCATGTTTGCCTGGGAGCTGGGGAAGTAATAGCAGGGAGATGGGGATGGCTGCTGTGAGGAGACAGTAAAGGTTTCGAATTAAAGGCATGGGGCCAGACTGCTGTAAATTGAGTGCCCAAAATGCTAGGGGATTTTTTGGAAAAAAGAGGAAGCAAAAAAGGGGAGTTCTCTTCCTCACAGGGAAGGCAAAAGGCTGGGGCTCTTCAGAAAGCTGGGTCCAAGACATGTCTGGGAGGGCAGGGCTCAGCTGGGGCTGCTGCTGCTGAGGGAAATGCTGCCTGGTGTCCTTTCCATTTCAAACCTTTCTGTGAACTCGAGTCTTGCATTTCCGTCGGGCAAATTAAAGGTAAGTCCGCTCTTCCTGTGTCTCATTATTGCCTCAGTGTAGCAGCAGGAGCATTTTATCTTCTGCAGGCAGTGGCTGCAGTGCTGGGGGGAGGATGCCATGTGGCACGGGCAGTGCAGTGTCCATCAGGAGCTCGGCAGATGTGAGGTAAACAGTAAATGCAGCCGTTGAAACATGGTTGACCTTGGCCCTTCTTTGTGCCAGGGTTGCCAGGAAGTTACTACATGAGCAACTGGTGCAGTGCTTCTTGTTGCTGAAATAGCTTTATGGGATTCTCATGTTTTTTGCTATTCTTTTACTGGGTGTAGTTTGGAATTGAAACCTTTGTCCTTGGAAAGTCTCCACAAAAAAATAAAATCTCTCTGAGATGAGAAACCAGTAATGTGCTTTCTGAATTGCTTACATAAATAACTAGAAAACTCATTTTCTTGTCTCTTCAGAGCATCGCATCTCAGTATATCAGGGGCTGTGTGGTGTTCCAGGCCAACCCCCACGGCCATTCAAAGGTCGGTGTGTAAATACACCATTGGTTTACAGGAAGGCTGTAATGGTGAGAGCCATCAAAACATGCCTCGAATGAGCAAAAATACTTCTCCTGGTCTCTCCACTACCTCCACTACTTCTCCCTTTCTGCAAGGTCTGGCTTCCCTATATACTCAACAAAAGAGCACTGTGTGTTTTCACTGGGAGATTGGCACCTGTGGAAATTAGCCCAGGAGTCACATGGTGTGGTTGCTTGCTGTGTGGAGAAGGGGCATCAAAACATTTTTAACACTCTGAATATTCACAATAAAAATTGAAAATGAATATTCATACTAAAAATTCCTCATAGTTGCTAATTCCTAGATGGCTGCTGATCAAAGCCTTGGAAGTATGGTTTGAGCAGGGATGAATTTATGGTAGAGCCGGCTCCTTCTGAAAATCCAACCCAGTGGTGTTTACCACACTGCAGGATGCATAGTGTAAAAGTGAGAGGGAGGGGAGCTATTCTAAAGCATGTGGAACAAACGCCAGTGAACAAACAAAGGCTTTCTGAAACCCAGTAAATGAGGTTTGCTTTTGATGCACCTGACTGCAGATGTTATTTTGAAAGCTGTCACTTTAGCAAAGGAAGGAAACAAAGTCCCTGTAGGTGATTGCATCATCAAAATTGGTTTTGCAGGAACTTGAAATAAATGTTAAAGAGAAGTTCTCATTTTTCTATTTAAAGGCTTGGCTGCACTAACAGAGCTATCTGACAGTTCTGCAGTACTGGTATGCGCCCACTGAAATGTATCTGTGCAGCGCATGAAAGCCTGCCTGTTGTGCCCTGGCAGGAGTGGCCGGGCGCCCGGACACAAGCATCTGTCACCTTGGCATTTAGGCAGGTCACTCACTGCCCTGAGACTTCAGAGAGAGCTTTCTGGTTGCCTTTGCATTCCTTGATAATTCCCCCAAAGCCCACTCCCCTGGGCGATTGATCACAGGGCTGCCGTGAAGCGAATTCCTGGATGACACATGGTGTCAGCTTTCTGCATACGCTTCCTCTCCACCCCAGCACCCCAGCGCGGAGGCAGGCGGCCGTGCCTATGCATGCAGGCCTCTTGGTTCCACAAGCCAGGGCAGCGGGTGACCTGTGGCCATCCCACAGTGCTCTGCCACTGCCGAGCTGCCAGCTGGATTGCTGGTACGTGCCACACTGGGTAGATGAGAGCTTTATGGCTGCATTGAACCGCATCCAGGAGTCCTGCCTGCTTGGTGCATTCCCGCCTACTGCAATGCATCCAGCGGCACCTTTCTCATGCACTGGTGCCTGTGTGCACACATACATCTATGCACACATTAATCTCCAAAGCCATAATTTCCAGTGGGGTCATAATCTCTAGTTTCCTTTGCCTGGCTGGTGAGTAGATTTGAGGCCTTTTTCCAGCAGGTCGCCTGCAGGGCAGACAGCCAACGTGAATTTCCCTAGTCCTGCTCTGTAGGTGACCTAAATCTTTTCACCTGACTGGGTTTTCCTGCACAGCAGTGACACATCTGAGATCCTCCCCTGCTTGAGCCTAGATTTCTCTCTTGAGCAGACATCATTACCAGATTTTTTGTGGAACGCTGGAACCTGTTTGATGACTGGAACTGTAGCTCCCCGGGGATTGAACTGGGACCAGCACTGCTGCCTTCAGCTATTGGCCTCCTTCCACCAAGCACCATAACGGTGTTCAGTCTACAGCCGTTAATCCTCCCGGACTTCCCCATTCTTCTTGCATTCCATATTCATTCAGTTTTGCATTACATAAATTGCAATATATATTAAAATATCCAAGTACTTTAGGCTGGCAAACATCACGTTATGGGCTGTGGTCATTTGGGAAGTTGGAAGTTTCCCTCCGTGTTCATAGTAGTGACATTGGCCCTGGAAGGTGTTTTTGCCCATCATGGTCACCCTGGCAGATGATAAGGCTCTGTGACAGTGATAGCACTGGGAAGAGTTGGTTACAGAATACTTTTTCCCAAATACATGATAGAAAGTGAGACTAAAGCAAATGGAATTTCTGGCCAGCATAAGTGAAAAGGGGATCACAAGAAAGTCGGTCGGCTTTTAAGAGCGATGTTTGCTGCTGGAAAATCTGGATAAGCAAACCAGTTAGTACTTACGAAAGAAATGAATTAGATTTTTGTATATGAAATAAAATTGATTTTTCTAATGCTTACAGGGTTTGCTTCTTAACTGATATTAATCATCATTGTCTAGGAGAATCACTTGTTTTTCATGATACTTAAAGAAGCTGGGACATCATGGGCTACAGCATAGTGGTCTCTACGTAGACAACATAAAAGGTGGGATGTACAGAAAGGTGGGTCAGTGCTGTGCTCCTTTAGGTGAGACTGTTAATGTTATTTTCTGGGAGCTGAGCATGGAGGGAGGAGGCACCATCTGCTGAGAACAGCTGTAAATAATACTAGGCCTTTATTGATAATTATAGTTATGTTAAAGTTGTCTTGCTTCTGAAGACTTTTCCCTGCCTTCACAAGTTTTGAATTCTGCCATTCTGTGTGATTTTCAGCACCTCTGTCTTGACCCTCACTTGCAAAATTCCTCCAGGCGAACCAGAAAACTCACCTGGAGCTGGCCTGGGGATCCGTGCATGTGAAAGGCTCCTTGCTGGGTGCCTTGCTGGGCAGTGTCAGAATGCTTTAGGACTCCTCAGATGGAGCAGCCAGGAACCTGAAGGCAAATCAGCCTCAGTCGGTGAAATCAAAGTACGTAAATTAAAATGTGAATGGCTTCATCCAGGTGTGAAGTGGCCTTTAGAAGTACTGGCAGGGAAGGAAGTGGTGGGAATTGCTTTTCATATTCTGGAGCACGATCAGTTTGTGCCTTTTAGAAATCTCTATTAACTCTTGTTTTACCCATAAGCTTAATAAATACCTATTTACATCACCAGGTTAAATATATGAGCTGAAGAACGTGCATTAGAGAAAAATCTGAATAATGGCAAAAGGAGTCTTGGGGCTTTCTGCCAGTCATATATAATGAGTCAGCTTGGATTCTCTTGATCAGGTACAGAGATGCTGAATTTGGGGTCCCCCAAATGGGTTCTGTGGGAGAGCTGCAAGGGGCCGGAGCTGGCCAGGCAGAGCCGGATGGTTGGGGCAGCCGAGTGCCCGCCCTGCCGCAGGTTTATGGCCATCTGCTACAAGAAAGGCTCGAGAGGTGGTATCCAAGAGTGACAGTTTACATTCAGGAAGTTCTCACCAATTAAAGGCTTTCTTTTTAATGAAAGTTTGCTTTTGCACAGTGAATGATTTATGGCGGGGTTTTAAATGTATTGCTTTGACTATGCCTACACACTTTGAACACCCTAAATAAAATCAGAAACCTTTGAAACAAACTCATAAATATTGTCTGAGCATTCAGAATATATTGCCTTCTGGAGGATGTGTAATGTAGTTTATCACCAGGCAGTTACAGGAAGATATTTGAACTATGTAGATGTTGTTACTTAAACCTCCAGTAATACAGTTATTCCATTAGTTACTGAATCCTGAAGTAACCTTCAGCCCCCAAGAACTGAAGTAGTTCATGCCAGGGGGCACATGTTGTATTTTAGACAAAGCAAGCTATTTTAGACAGGGATTAGTTGTCTTTTGTCTAAAGCTTTGCAGTTGTATATTTGGAGGAAAAAACACAGATTAATATTTTCTGCCTGCTCATATAGCGCAGTGAAATTTTCTTACTGGATTTTTGGAAGCATAAATGAAACACAGATGAGGAGTAACTTCCTCTTCCTTCCACCCTAAAACTGATGTGGCAGGAGCAGAGCCATCAGCGGATGCTCTGGGGTAGCAGAGCAGCGCTGCTGACGCAGCTGCTGCACCGTGCACAGCAAGTCACCAGGAGTGCCCGTACGGAGCAGACTTGTGCACATACAGCAGATCACTGGGTCAGCCGTCTGCCCGCTGCCAAGCTTAGTTTTCAGAATGGAGAGAGACATGGCACGTGGAGCCAGCTGGCTGCCACTGGGCCTGTGCTGGCCTCAGTGTGACTGCAAGGCCACCAAATGAGTTTAGGGCCTGTTGGGCTGTGTCTGCATGTGCTGCAGATGTGGCTGCTTCCCTTTGGACTGGGCAAGCTGTGCCACAGGCAGCCTGGGAGCAGCGGCTGGGTAATCTCCTTGGTTCCTCTGTGCCGTGCCATTTCCATGCCAGTCCCTTCTGAAATGGCTTAAGCCATGGCATAGAAGTGAGGGGATAAACGTACAGAGGACTTCATCAAAAGCTCAGGGCTGAATTGTTTTTGGGCTTTTGTGTAATAGATACTCTTTATAGTGGGTAATGACAAAATGGTATTCCACGTGGGAGTCCTCACAGAGTTTCGTCCTTTATCCCAAATTAATTATTGATGTGAGTGAAGGGGCAACAGTAAGAGAGGGCTTATTTCATAAATAATTATCTTCTTCTTAAATATTCTCATTGCAGACTCTAATTTTCTTTTACTTTGAGCACTGGCTAAGCAACTTTATATCATTCATTGATCCTATTTTCTTGAAGCATTTGCATGGTCCATTGCTTTTGATTTGTTAAACAGCATATTTGAAGTCCTGTCAAGCACACCCATTCAGGAAAGCCGTGCCAGCCATTCATAATTTTACTTGATATTAAATTGTACAAGTTGCCTTTGAAAAAAGCAGCTTGTAGGGCTGCGTTCTCCACGATTCTTTTGAATCTCTTCCAGAATTGTAGTTGAAATGCATTTCTGGTTCTACCTGAAATTTTAATTCTGTGACATTTGCATTCCTTTTTGTGAGGAGAGGGTCCATGTGCTGCAGAACATCCTGAGAGGGAAGAGTTAATAGTACAGCTCTGTTTCCCTCTGAAGGAATGCATCTTGGGGTCTTTGAATGCAAAGTGGACAGTATTGGTGGTAGGCGGATGGTTGGACTAGGTGATCGTAGAGGGCTTTTCCAACCTTAGAGGTTCTGATTCTAATCGATTCTGACAAGAGATGGAAAAATTCCCAGTAGTCTTTGAGTTCTGTTCAGTAACTCAGATTTCTGTGTGACTGATTTTTTATTATTATTATTATTTTAAACTTTTCAAGGCAAACAATCTGATAAGCAGAGTATAAAGAAGTGCCCAGGTGGAAGACAGCTGTTTTCTTGTGTTCTTGCATTCTTGGAGACTGAAAGCAAAATTCACATGCCTTCCATGTCAGGTATTAGAACATGTATGTGCAAGATGCTGTTGGTGCAAACCAAATCAAGACTGGGAACTGCTGCGCTGCCAATTAAATCTTCCTTTGATTCCTTGCTGTCTCTCACTACGCAGACTGAGACATCGCTGAATTAAGATCCTGGAGATAAATATTTCTTTGGCAAGTTTAGAGAAATTTAATTTTAAACTTAGAACTGAAAACGTTCCTATTAAGCAGATCTCTCTTTCTTCTTATTCCATGCTGTGCTCTATGCCTGTCATTTGAATGCTGTGATTTTTGTTTGGGGAATTTATTTTTTTTCGTTAGCGCGGTTATTGCAGTGCAGTTTTGCATACAGCCATAATCTGACCCCAGCTACCCGGCGTTTCACACTGCGTGGCACTGATTTCCTTTCTACTGATCCAAACTCTTTAAGCACACAGTTGCCACATTTTCAGTGCAGCTGGAAACCTTTTCTAAACTTAAAGTGCTTGTGGGTGGAGATTGTCTTTTATTCTAGTCTCGTCTGGAGTTATGGGGGTTGTATTTAAACACTTTCATTTCCTTTAGGTGTAGAGGACTAAACCACAGCAGCACCGCAGTCCAACAGGAATTAACAGACATTTTCCCAAAGAGCTTCGTATCTTAGTGTCAAAATTTAAAGCCTTCTTCTTCTTTTTCTTTTTCTTCTTCTTTTTTCAGTGAGAGGAATCATTCCTTCCTTCCCCACCCCACTCTATGCACTGTCAACCTTGGTAAACTGTAATTACGATACACTCTCCTATCCTTGGTAACGTAGTTTTTTTCTTTCTTTAGTGAAATATTTGTGCCTCCTCTAACAAAGCACAGCATTTGTTGGTGCCGGGGAATCTGCGGTTGGTTTCCAGTGGGAAACTTCCCTAGCCGAGAGTGAGCATATAATGTCTTTTTATTTTACTTCTTAAAGTGGGATGGGAATTCTGATTCTGAGGCTTCAGAGCATCTGCCTGTGCGAGGGCATGGCTGGCTGTGTGGCTGACATGCTGTGTGTTAAGAATTAAGTGCTCCACTAAAAGAAAATTCGGCATTTGGGATTGCTGGCTACCTGTTCCGCTTCGTGCATTGTGTGGCCGTACTCAGCGTGGATTCTTAATCCTTGGTTTGAGAGGCAGTAATTATTGAGCAGATGCAGCACACGATGATAGTGAGGATTTTAAGCAGCTTAGCGATAGAACAGTTTAAAGAATGTTTACTGGCTATAGTAACATTACTTCTGGTTGCCTGTCTTAATTCATTTCAGATTAATCTGTCTTATAGCGGGAAGGAAAATGAATCGAGTCAGTAACTTCAAGAGTTATGTAAAATCTGTACAGTGCTAAATAATTGTGTGGTTTTATGTATGCTGCTGAAATTGGAATGTCATTTTGACACAAATTTGCCAAAACAGAATGCTAGATGATCTGATCTTTTCCTCAAATAAAAGCCTTGAAACTAGTATTTATGTACTCCTCCAGAGTTTAGCATCTCATTGTCTTCTTTCACAGCGTATCTTGGTCATGTTTGCTTTTCCATACGGTGATTATCTACATCTGTCCTCGTTTCTGTGTGAGTATGGGGGAGGCTTGGGGGTGCGTTCTGGAGGTGATGGTTGGAGGGCTTTGGGAGTGGGCACATGAACGGTGAACCCCATTCGGTAACGCTCACGTTGAACAAACAGCACAATGAATCAGATAACGCTATGACAAAACAGAAACATAATTGTATCAAAAGCAAACAGGCTAAAAGTGACTAAATATTTTGGCAGGGAGCCCTGCTGAGGAAACTAGATTAAGTCTATCTGTTACATTATGTGGGAAAGAAGAGGAGGTCTGGATTCTCCTCAGCTCCAAAACTCTTAAGCCTAAAATACGATTCTCTTTGAATGTTTAGAGCTATTGAAAAATTGGGAAAAGGCGTGCCAGAAGGGGATGAAGGATGCCAGTGCCAGCTGCTAGAATTTGGAGTCTGGAACCCCTGGCTAAATCCGTGTGCTTGTCAAACTTTCTGCAGCTTGTGACTGTTAGTTAATTTTTCCTATTTATTTTAGAAATAGGCCAATGGGAAAAGTCTGGGCTCCCCGCCCTCAACAAAATAAATGATGATTTCATCATGCTTTGGCCTTATCTCTCTTGTTCTATATTCATCTCGGGGATTCAGATCTGTCCTGAGTTGGTTCTGCTCTTTTGTTACATCCAGGCTGAGCTTTGAAAATGTGGCAGAGAGCTTTTTTCAATGTATGTTATCAGCTGCTCTAGCAGACTTCAGTTTCCTTAGTCACTTGGTTCCTCTTACATTTCTGACTTTTTAGATTACTTAAGAAATTATCCTTTTTTTTTCCTCCCTTTGATTTTTCCCCACGTTGTGGCTGGTGTGAGATGCCCGGAGCAGTAAATGCAGACAGTCTCAGCTCAGAGTAGTCCTTTGGGCCCACAGCAGACTTAGGGCTTTGTGTCTCTCACCGCACTTCTGCTGAGCTTCCAGAGCTGTGGCCGCTCAGAGGACAAAGGTTTGTGCTGAAAGTAAGGCAAGTTCCTGGATAAATTAATTTAGGTTTTGATATGCATGGAATTGTGTTGTATGCAATTATGACCTCTTTTTTTTTGACATCGGTTTCTTTAATGCCTTTTTGGAGGAGAATGTATTTAGGCCTGCATATCTGTCAGTCTTCACTGCTGCAGCAAGCAAAAAGGCAATATTTGGTGCAGTACTTCCAATGCGTTAAATAGCGTCATCATCAAAGAGCAGAGGAGTGCTTTGTTGTTCATCTATTACCGGTGACACTTCACAAGAAAAATTCCTTTACCTCAAAGGCTAAGTATGTGACTTCATTCTGTCTGCCTGAGGATAGCATTTTTCTGTGGGTAACTGGATGCACAAACACTACTCTGTCTTAAGGGCTGAATAATTCTAGTAAATGATGCCTATCATTGTGTTGCTCCATTGTCTGGCGAGTCGCTGCTGCCTTGACCTTAGTTTGTAGCCTGAGATGGACGGCATGAGACACGCTGTTGTCTCAGCCCCCAGAGGAGTGCTGCTCCCGTCGCAGTGGAACCCACAGCAGTGCAAACCGGGCACAGGAGAGTCATCAGGTTTAGGGGTACAGAGAGAGAGGGGGGCAGCGACAGGAAGAGAAAGGAGCTGTCTGATTGTAATATCGATCTTGAGTTAGGGAGGCCAGGGAGCGTGAAGGAAGCCTGCTCCTTTGGGAATCCCAGCAAATGGTGTTGGTGTGTCAGCCTGCCTCACGACCCGGCTCGGCCCCTCCTTGGTTTCTGATGCATTTTGCTGCTTGCACAGGTCCTGCTTCGTGACCTTGACCTCTGCAGAGGTGTTTGTGGAGTGAAAAGAAATAACCCGTGCCAGTTCGTGCCGTAGCTGGGTATTTACTTGCAAAAGAAAATGCAATGAATAACGTGTGCCACCTGGAAAAGTCTCTCTGTAAATATGTGCTTGTGAACACAAATAACGTGTATTACGATAATAATACGTCACCCAGAAAGGAGCACTTCAGTACTTCTCAGTGTCTGCTAGGACATGAATTGAAATGAAGCGAAGATTGGGGGAAGCATCCTGTGGGAGGAGAATAGGCTGCTTTCTGCCTTTTCAACGGAGAATTGGGATTTACATTTGAAAACATCAGCTTTTGTATCTCCGTTTTGCCATTGAAAAAGTAGGTAAAATGGGATGGGTTGGCCGTGGAAAAGGAGAAATACAGAAACTGAGCCCAGCCAACATTTGTGTTTGGTTTGTTAAAGCAGGCCACGCAGATGTACACACAAGAATGCCAAAAAAGTAACTCTCAGCAAAGTCGAAGGCTTTCAGACTTTCTGACAAATCCTAGCACTGATCTGGTATTACCTTAGGACAGAAAATTCACTTTAATGAAGCACCAGAGAGATTTCCTGTAGCAGTTTGTAACTTTTTAAGAAGCCTTCAGTTTGATGCTTGACCTACCCCGAACTTGGAGAGCTTGAGACCTAATGAGGATGGGTGCGTGTGGGATGGGTGAGAGTGGGAGTGAGCGGTGCGGCAGGGACAGGGAGTGAGCCTCGGGCTTCTCTCATTCTTCTGTGTTTCTCAGCGATTAGGTCATGAAATAACTGTTAGTGCTAATGGGAATTTGTATGGATTAGTCTTCATCAACAGCATTAGTGTGCACCTCACAATACTTAACTTGTTAATATATATGAACACTGGCTTTCAGCTAGCGTATCTGAGAGAGGAAAGATGGGGTTTTGGAGGTCATTATTACCACACATTCAAATAAAATTTATGTTGCACAACTCAAAACTCTCAAACAGATGGAGCTGGAATGGCTCCCAGCATCTGGTCAGGGCTCGCTTGGGAAAGGGGAGAAATGCTGGAATCATTCACACTAGCCCTCTGCTTCTGAGCAGCCCTGCCATGCCTCTTGTGTTAAGTGAGAGAGCTGTGGTGCAAAAAGGCTCTCTGTGTTACCTGGCACATTGGGTTTTGTCTTTCCTGTTTTTTTTCAGGTGCACAGGACCACCTCTGGGCTGCTTGGGGGCTGGTGTTTGTGGCAAACCTGAGGTTTGGGGGCAGTGGGGTGAACCGTCCAGCACTGTGCTTGTAGTCTTTGCCATCTCTGTCTGCCAGGGAGCAATGCTGGAGCATATGGAAACACAGGACTGAGTTCTCTGAATAGCAGAAAAGCAATGTATTGGGCAGAGTTAGAGGTGGAGGGGTGTGGAAAGAGTACAGTTTCAGTTGTGTATCTGAAACCGTGTCATTCCTTGCCTGACCCCAAAGGAAAAGGGCTTTGAGGTGAGACGCTTGCACAGGAGTTCTTCAGGCTTTCTTCCTGACTTGAAAGATGTGCTAAGTACTGCAAGTGATGTGTAAACCACTGCTAACCTGGGAAGTTGAGAGTTTCTGCCACAAGTTGATACCCAAGGAGCCAGGCTGGCTTGGCTTCCCACAGAGGACAGCAAGTTACATTTCTATGCAGCTCTTGCTTCTGCACTTTCTCCCTCGTGATGCCCAGGTAGAGCTTTCATGTGGGAAACCCTCAGTGTGAAAATAAAAACACTGGGAGGACTGTGCCCCTGGCATTTCTTAAACTTTGTAACCTTTACTATACCTTACTTAAACTGTTTCTCTTGATCCCTGGAGGTGCTCAAGGCCAGGTTGGATGGGGTGCTGGGCAGCCTGAGCTGTTGGGGGGGCAGCCCTGCCCATGTCAGGGGCTTGGAGCGTTATGGTCTTTGAGGTCCCTTCCAACCTAAGCTGTTCTATGATTCTGTAATCCTATGCTTTGACATACATTTTAACCCTATCGTGGTTCCCTCTCACAGTGAAGGGCCGCAAGCATTATCTGCTAAACAGGGACTTTTTGTAGTTCATAAACCACACAGTAAATTGTAACTTGACCATGTAAATAGAAAAAGGAAAAAGGCCTGCTACCCATAATTAGTAGTGTTTGAAGCTTGGGCTGCTTGCATGTTGTTTAAGGAATTCAAGAGAAATGAATTTCATCTGCGAAGCTTTCTCTGTAAGAAAAGGGTAAACCAAAAGGAATTTCCTGGGATTCTTGCATGTAATAGATCTGAAGAGCATTTGGGTTGGTAATGTGTTTAAAATATTGTGAAAACTGAACTTTAGACACAAAAATTGAGGTCACTCAGATTTTTTTGTACAGAGAAATGACCACATATGTACCAAAGAAGTGAATTTGTCTGGATATCTGCCATTGCCTCCTACATCACTCTTCATAGAAAGCATTTTCTTCCAAACATAGCATAATGGGAACTCATAGCTTAACAGAGCCTCGTGGTTTAGATTCCTTTAAAATCACCACGCAGACATGGGGAAAAAGATGTTTAAAATTCTTTGTTTTTGACCAAGATCCTGTTACGTAACTCAGGGGCTCCTACAGAAAATGTGAAACAGTGCTTAAAAAAACCAGCAGCTGCTGTGTTACAATTTAGGAAGGAATGATGCTGTATTCATTAGGGTGGAGGCTAGGGAAGGAACTTCAGGATTAGCACACATTTAATCATAATTTCTGATAACATCTTTTTTCTTGGTAAGAGGAATTCTCTCAGTTAGGTGGAAGAGGAGCCTGAACTAGCAGTGTACTGATCTTTGTGAGCAAGGCTTACTACAGTGACAGACATGGGAATTCTTTGTGTTGAAATGGCCCAGTGGTCTTCCCACTTGTACAGTTCTGATGGCATGAGAGGAACTGTGCAGTAGTAGCCTTGGGCTCTTGTTAGTTTAGATTTTCAGTGTACCGTAAAGTACACTTGCATGGGTTACAATTAGTGGAAGCCCCCCAAAATACTCACACGGCATCTGCTTTTCATCATATCCATTGCACAGCTAACCCCAGAGCTGTTGGTCTCTGCAGGCTCCCGGGCTCCCAGGATGCGAGGACAGGACTACACAAATTGCTTGCTGTGGCCCGTCCATGCCCAAGAAGATTAAGGGAAGTAAGAAGTCCTGAGTTGGCCAGTTTGGCAATAAAGATGTGGAAAGTGCCATCTGCAGAGCAGCTGCTGGTTCTCCCGCTTCGATTAATTTATCTCATACTGTGTAAGAGGCAGCAGTTTTCCCCTTTGTGCAGGAAGGCGACCTTCTGGGTCCCATTATTTTTCTCTGACACATGGGGGTGTTTTTTTCCCTCATCTCCTCTTTAACAATCCCCATTTCACAGCATGCTGTCCATGCATGGGTCCTTTTGCATCATTCTGCCAGCTCAACAGGTTCCTGCAGAATTGTGGTAAGCTCCACAATATGGTATGCACGCGTGTCTCTCCAGTGTCCTGCCCTCTGTCATAGAATCATAGAATGGCTTGGGTTGGAAGGGACCTCAAGGATCATCAAGCTCCAACCCCCCCTGCCACAGGCTGGGCCAAAACCCTCCACATTTAATACCAGACCAGGCTGCCCAGGGCCCCATCCAACCTGGCCTTGAACACCTCCAGGGATGGGGCATCCACAACCTCTCTGGGCAGCCTGTTCCAGCACCTCACCACTCTCATAAAGAACTTCCCCCTGACATCCAACCTAAATCTTCCCTCCTTCAACATAAAACCATTTCCCTTATCCTGCTGTTATCTACCCTTTCAAAGAGTTGACTCCTCTCCTCTCTGTAGGCTCCCTTTAGGTACTGGAAGGCTGCAATGAGGTGTCCTCACAGCCCTCTATACTCCAGGCTGAACAAGCCCAGCTCCCTCAGCCTGTCTTTGCAGGAGAGCTGCTCCAGCCCTCTGATCATCTTTGTGGCTCTCCTCTGGACCCGCTCTATCAGCTCCCTGTCTTTCTTGTATTGGGGGCCCCTGTAGCCACTGGTCTCACCTCAGACCCCAGGAATTTGTTAAAGCCCTCTGATGTATGAGGAGGTCTGCCTGAGGCTGGTGTGAGAGATTTGTGACAGGGAGGGGAGCTACTGCTTGGTCTGGCCTGCGAGTGCAGCTGGGCAGTCTCACTGCTTTCAGCCAGTCTTGTAAGCCAGTTCATCAAAACCCCACAGATTTTGTGTGGCCCCAGTTGTTTTGCTCCTGTCAGCTTTGTTCCCTAATCAGAAAAAAAACCCCAAATCTCATTTGGACAGAATTACAATGCAACATCTGTCGGAAAAGCAAACAGTCTTTGCAAATGCTGGTTATGTATTGGTTATGAAACAGTTGCTCCTAAACAGATACCAAACTCAGAACCTAACAAAAAAACCACAATTTCTGTGAGTTTTCTCCATATGTATAGTGTAGGGAAGAAGCTGGTAAACCTAGATGGTAAAGAATGCAGCTTGAAAGTAACCCACTTCTTTAGTTGAAGAATTTTTTCTCATTACTGTTGCCTTGCTGGAAATAGCTTTGAGGATTACATTCCCATGATCTACGCCAGCTTCATTCAAACTGCTTCTTCCTACCAGGTACTTCTTTTCCCTGGAAATGAAGTTTATCTTGCTGCCTTCTTGCAGCGGACGACCATTTTTACACAGTCAGTATTGAACGAGTTTAAGGAGGAATGCTTTTGGCTTTCTTCCCTCCGGATATGAATCTGCCCCGTTCTCTTCCATCTTCCATTTTCCCGACAAGAGGGGGGAATTACTTAAATTGCTTAAACTCTTATTGCACCACAGAGCAGATTCTCCTTCACAGCCTGCTCCAGTGCTGCTTGGAAGGCAGAGACCCATGCACTGAGCATGAGTAGCAGAAAGGAGATTAAGGATTAATTTTTTGGATCCTCCTGTATTTGCCAAAGAATCATCACTATTTTTGCCACAACTGAAAATGCCAGAGCCCCCTGTCGGTCCTGATGAGTCGTATGGGAAAGCTGCATGCTATGTAGGGTGGTTACATTTCTGTTTTCTAGGGGTTTGCATTCATATGTTATAGGTATTTTTAGCTGGCTTCGAGAAGTGAAAAAACTTTGCTTTGGATCAGATGAAAGATATGTATCCTGTCGTTTTGAATTCACATGGGAAATTACATTAAAGTAACATTTCCACGCAGAAAAAATAATCCATCAAAGTATTGATGGGTTTTTCAAATGTGCTGAGTACTTGTAGATGCTGCTGCTGACTTGGATACTGCTCAAATACTCAGCGGTTTTGGAAATTAATCCCCTTTGTACTTTACCTTCAGCATTGATTGTGGAGGTTTTTCACTCATTTGCATAACTAACCTCGTAGCAAATAGCCCTGCTCTCCTGCAAGGCACACTGCGGGCCTGTGTGGTGGGGAGCCAGAACAGCAGAGGTGCATCTGAGCTATGGCTTTGGGGCACTCGTGCTGTGCCAGCAAACGGGGCAAAGGGAGCCTGCAAGGGGATAAGGTCTTAGCGGGGCTGGAGAGGGTGATGTGGTGCAGAAATGCATGGTGAGGAGTGGCTCTGATTGAATGCTAAATGCCCACATAACACATGTTGTTAGACTAGGCTGACAGGCAGGTACCTTTCATTGAGCCCCAGGGTAAAGGTGACATTGGTTTGCTTTTATTTTCTCTTGGAGGCTTTGGGAAGGGGCTGCATGTTTCTAATGGCCCAGCGCAGGAGTCACAGTGCTCCCTTTCTCCCACCAGGGTAAGGGATAGGAGTCATGGAGATTCCATCACTGGGCTATTACTTTTGGGGGGGAAAACACAATCTGGAAGTAATATTTTGTAAAGGATAACTGGGATGGAGCTGAGCCCCATGTATTGACTCTCCTTCTGTAGCTGCAGTGAGCTGGCACTCTGGCTCACCTTCTGATACCAGGTAAAAGTAACCATAAAATGGGACAAACCTCGGATCCATACAGTGGTGTGATGGGGAAACAGTTACCATGCCCAAGGCAACTGTCTCATCCACTGGCCTGCAGCAAAGCAGTTGTGATGGCAGGATTAACCCCAGGGAAGAGGGAAGGTCCTCCCACCTGCAGCCTTCAGTTTAATCTGGGTATTTTAACCAACGTGATGCTCAGCAGTTTTGAGTTTAGAGCTTTTGAGAGGAGAGCGAGGGAATAAAAATATCTTTGCACGCAGGTTGTGTTGGCAGAATCAGGCATTTCCTCTTCTACTCGCTCTTGAGCCGAACACATCCCTCCCACAAGAAAACTGGTGGATCCTAGAGCTGGTCCCAACCCTGATAAACATGTCAAACCAAAATAAAGGCTTTCAAAGCGGGGGGTGACATGAAGGAGAGAAATGGATGTCAGCTTCCATTGGAGACCCAGTTTCTTGCCACTGCTTTGACCATGGATTTCTGTGCCCTTGATTAAGGAAATCAAATTTTTAGCTGTTTTTTTTTGTTTTTGTTTTTGTTTTTGTTTTGTTTTTTCCTAATGCTTTTCTTAATATGAACTTCAGTGCTTTGGTATTAAACACAGACTTTATTGTCATGGAAAAAGACAACTAACGAAGAAACAAAGGGGATTTCATGTCATTCTGTGTGCTATTCTAGAAAACAGAAGAGAAGGTAATTACTTCTTCATATAACTGAGTCCAATTAGCCAATTGGTATGAAAGACTGAGTATTTCTGAATTGATATATTCAGTAAATGATCGTGGAAGTGTTGTTTTTAGGTAGAAAGGTCACTGCTTCATCTTTTCCTTTGATCAAGAAGAATAATGGAGAACATTTTAAAGAGAATTTAAAATACAATGTAATTGCAACTGTGTTTATTTTTCCCAAAGGTTATCTAATTTGGGGGTCAAGGGAAGAGAGAAGCAAAGAGGAGAGGGGAAAACAAATGATGCCAAGAGGGATGAGTCAGACATTACACGATTGCTGGGAGTTTGGGCTTTCCACATCAGCAGTCAGCTCTGTTCTGTTGGGAGAACAAGTCCGTTCTGAAGCCATCTGAGATGCCTGTTAGTCATGTTTTCCAGCAGCGGAGGAGAACTATCCCAGTCTCTACGTGCCTTTCTTCCCATCCTGGAACGTTGAAATCTGTGTGTATGGAGGGAGGAGGTGGGGAAGGGTCTGGGAGGACCTGCCACGCCAAGGTTCTGGCAGGGGCTTCGGCACCTGTGAGGACTGTGCTCCTTTCTGACCGGGGCTGGAAGGAAATCGTGTGTTTACAAAATGTTATCCAAATGCAGAACAAATATTGGGGGTTTGATCTAATGTGGGTCAGACAGCTTTAATATGCTTCAGATGGAAGCAACTTAATTAATGTAGAACTTAATTACTTGTATTGGGCAGCTGGCAAAAAAAAAAAAAAAAAAAAAAGCATGCATTTTTAAGAAATAAACAGGCTTTCTGAGTGTGTGGGGGGAAAGTCTGAAGAAGAGATCTCTGCAGTGCTACTGGCACAGTCCTGTGCTTCGTGTAGGTGCTTTTACTTGTTTTTTTCTTTATGTGTCTTCTGCCATGTAGCATATCTCTAGACAGCCTCTTTGTCTCTCTGAGCCCTGCACAAAAACATTTAATTGAAAATGAATGTAGAAACATCTGATATTCAGTGGTGTTCAGATTTTGGATTCAGCCCGTCTGCTGAGCTCTGCGTTATGCCAGTGGAAAAATGCTGGCTGTGTTTCATCACATCTGACTGTTGACTAAGTTAGATGCATTCTGGCCGTTGCCAGATGCACAAGATACAGTGAAATGAGCATTTCCTGTAGCAAATTAAGACTTTTTGGCTCTGTGACGGTATTGGCTAAAACTGCTTGTTTGCACTGGGGATTTGGCCAGATTGTGCTGGTCAATACAGGCAATAAAGCGAGTTAGCAGAGGAGCTCTCCTGATCCAGCCTGAATTCTTATTCTTCTAATTAGTTAAGTTTGGGAATTGTGGGCTTCACTTGTCACTACTGTCTGTGATATGGGTTCCAGATACACCCACCATCAAGCAAAGCCAAATGCCTTAAGGCATTTCTAAGTCAGGCTGAACTGGTGTAGATAAGCCTCTCTGGTAGGGGGAGATACTGGGGGTGAGGGGGTTGGTACTGGCTGAAATGGCTGAGGGAGCCAAATCCTGAGCTGCCGTGAACTGAGGGCCTGCAGAGTCAAGACCACATCCTATTTATTACTTTGGCTCCTTGCCCGGAGGTTTGCAGACACACTGCCCACGGGCATAGGTAGGCAGGGAGGAGATGGGTTCCCATCTGCATCCTGTCCTAAGCTGGGAGTGCCTTCCAGGTTGTGTTTCCAGGTCCTATGTCTGTCTGCTCACTGATTCCCAGAGCAGGAGCTTTGAGCCTGTCTGGACCATGGTTTGTTGTCCTGCGGCTGCTGCCCTGTGTGCTAAGGGACCTGTTCTTCCCAGGGTCCTGCAGGGAGTTTGGGTTCGCTTTTCTACATCCCTGCAAGTGCTCATCCAGGAGATGGTGCCTGTCCCAGCTGGCAGAGGAGCGGCTGCAGCAAAGACGAGACGCAAACAGGGAAAATTGCCAAAGCCACTGATGGGAACAGCAAGCAAGGATCACAGGGAGAGAAGAGGAGCTGGGCTGGGGCAGGCAAAAAAACAACAACAACAACACAGCATTTATTGTGTACAAGCTCTGATTGTGGTTGAGTGTCTGTATCAGAGAGACCTTAGAAACTTGAGAGCAGTAATGCCATTGTAAATACCTGACATTTACTGAGTGTTAAAGGGGAGGGTGATCTGCTTCATTCCTACTTTCTGGAGCCACCCAGCTCCCAAGAGCTGGAGCAACGAGACTTTTGTTTTGAGCTGGTGCTGCAGTTAAAACATTACAAAATGTTGCCAGCCAAAACAAAATGGTTTTAACAGCACCCTGACCAGGATGACAGCAAGTTTGGGCCAGTCTCACTGCCATTTAGACATCCAAACAAGAATTATCCAAGGTAATGCCCATGAATCCAGTAACATCAGTGCAGAAATACAACGGTCTTTGAGCAGACTGTGTTAACTGTGCTGTTCAGACACCTGTTTTGAGATGGAGGAGCCCACAGGGCTGGACCTGTGAAACCCTTTGTGCTGGAAGACCTGACCAAGGATAAAGTTTTTGCCAACTATAAGAGAACAGCAAGGCTCCAGAGAGGTTTCTGTGCTAGAAGACTTCATCCAAGCATGAACCTTAGTTAACACCTCAACTGAAACTCAGTTGTCCAAATCCTCCGTGTTTGCTGCTCTCCCTTGCTGCAGGAGAAAGGTACATACAGAAACTGTGCAGTTTCTCCTCTTCTTGTTCAGCTAACATTGTGTGCAGAAAAATAGCTGTATTGCGAAACTAAGTGCAACCCTAAATTGGATTTGTACCCATGAAGTGAACAGGGATTGATTCTGCCACCCCAGTACAGCACTTGATAAAAGATGGAGGTGCTGTAGATGTGAAATTTTCAGCTTTGTAGCATGACAGGAGAGACACCAAATCCTCCTTTTTCTACCTGACGGTGCTGACACTGTCTTGTGAAACGGGGGAATACCAGAAAGTTGAAATTCAGAGACTGGAGGTCTACAGCCATCCCTCCTTGTGTCACTGGGCACCACATGGTAGTGGCGTTGCCCTAGCCATCATGCAGGAGGCATTATCTGCCCTGCACTGATTATCCTGTCATAAGACAAAGGGGCTACAAAGTAGGTGCCTGTGAAGTGTCTACAGTGGCTCTGCAGGGAACAGAGAGCTTGGAAAGCCTGGGGAGAAAATGCTGCACTAATAATGTATGAGGCACGTAAGCTGTGCCTTGTTTAAATAGATGCATGGGTCCCTGAGGAGTGGAGTAAGTGGGGCACAGGGAGGGCTTGGGCCAAGCTGTGGTAGTGCTGTATCTGTCTCCTTCAAAAGTGTTAACTGGTCTAAAGAAGGCAGCCCCTTAGGGAACACCTTAAAAAAAAGAAAAATGTCTGCAGTTATCTGCCATAACCAGATCTCTTCGCTATTCAAACCGAAGCTTAAGTTCTACAATAGTAAAACTAACCCTCTTATTTAAAAACAATTTTTTTTAAAAAAAAAGAAGTTGTATTATGTAGGGCTGTTGGAGGGAGGGTATCTGTCACATTTGGTGACCTGTATTAACACAGCATCAATTAACACAGTAGCACTCAAAATTCACCCAATGGGGACTTCATCGATGTCTCACCCCAAAGCCCCAAATCTTCAGGACCGGCCTCGATCCCTTTTACCCCTGGAAATAATCCCATGCAAATCAATTTACTCTCGTGAGTAGACTAAACAGGATTTGTCTGTAATTAGCATGAAGTGGAACAGATTGCAGGCATGCTTATCTCCTAATGTGGAGGTGCAGCCGGTGCAGGCCGTGCTGTACGGCTGCCCTGCAGGCCCGAGCCCACCAGGCCGCCCCGGCCCCGAGTCACCACACATAGCCTGGTATGTGCTGGGAGGGCACACACACCTCCGGTAGCACACCGGGCTGAGACAGTGCCAGATCAAACCTCACATGGGATTAAACCTGGCCTTTTTTAATCGCCCCAGTCACAGCACCGAATCCAGAGATTAATGCTATCTTGGTTGTTTCTTAGTTAAGTTGCATTTTTCCTGATTAAGGGCTGTGGCTTTAAATTTCAGATTAAAGTTCTTCTGACTGAAATAGTAAAGCATGTTTCATCTTTAATTTATTACTTCTAATACATTATTATTTAATATTTGATTCCCCCTATTGGCTTCAAGTAGCTCCTTTCTAATACTTGAATCCCCCAAGTGGTAACAGTTTACTTACTGGATAATTCATTTGTGCTTCTTAGGATGAGGACAATTTCATTTTGCAGTTTGTGAAGGCAAGCCCTCTCTCAGAGTTATCTTTAGATGGGGCTGATCTTCTGCCTGCTGGGCAAACATGGGGTGATGTTGGCCCCACACACGTGTTGTCACACCAAGTGGGTTTTACTTAATGTGCCAGCATATGCCAGCACAGGACGATGCCCAGATAGGTTTCTGTTGTGTGTTGTACATGAAGTGTATTTGGTTACAATGCCTCGACGTGGACGGGAGTTTCTGGTTCGTTAAGCATCTCCTACTTCAGGCTTGTTTTGGCAGGGATGGCAGCTACTGTGTACAGGGAGGGATTTCTCTCTCATCTGATCCAGGTTAAAGGTGGGTTGTGGCCCTTTACACTGGAGGTAATAAGAGTCTTTCATCATCTTTATTTCTATTTATTTCAATTATAATGTTCTAATAAAACCTGTTACGTGATGGATTCCAACAGCTATTCTGGTGAGGATGCGCTGCTCTTGTCCACACAACTCATAGCTGTCAGAGCTAAGGTCACCTCTCAGGTATGGAATTCAGGAGTGAGGTCAGTAGAACAGCATTGAATTTACTCATAAAAAGCCAACAGGAAAATGTAGTCTTTACAAAGGTTAGTTTTTGCTAGCAAATGCACAGGGAATAGATGGATAACTATAGCATTTTATGGTGCTTTTCTTTTTCCAGTATTTGATGAGAGCTGGAGTTTCAGTATTGAAGTCGGGACATAAAAGGTCTTTTTCTTTCTCTGAATGAAATTAGTAGCAAAATAACACTGAATTTAGCAGAGTTAAATTTGGTCAGGGATGAGTAAACATATATTTCCATTTCTGGTTTGGGAGCTGCTGGCTCTGAAGCTGGAGTTTTAAACAAATGGAATGGCAATGTTGTGAAATGCGTTTAGGATGTACGTGCAGTGAGCTGTTAACTGAGTTGGTTGAAACCAAGAAAACAAAATTGGATGTGTTTGATATATTGGTATAAATAGAGAAAAACAAATCTGTTTGGTAAGCTGGGTAGTGGTGTTTGTATCAACCATGTGCATGTATGTAGGGGTCTGACAGCCTACAACCTGTCTCTGTGGGGCTGAAGTACACCTCGTGTTATGGGTGTCATAAACATCTATGCCCTCTGACAGAGAAAGAAAAGAACCCAAACAGAGCTGATGTGATGGCTTGAGTTTGGGGGAAGAGTAGTTAGCGAGGCAGGAAATGAGCCAGCACTTAATATCTGGGTCTGGCCTTGGGATTGGTTGCTGGCTTTTCAATTTTGGTACTAATGAGCACTTAATATTCACAGCCAAACCTTCAAATAACAGAAAGGAAATTACAGGCAGATTTCAAATCTGCGTGCAGAAATGCGCAAAACAAAATTTTCATGCCTCATACTGGATAACATAAATATTTTATTTAGCTTTAAGGACTAACCTTTGAAGTAAAAAGTGGCAGCTAGCTGAGAAATGGCCTGGAGCATGGAGCTGAAAGACTTTTATTTCAAGTAGATTTTTAGAGATTTTTTTCATTTGGGTCACTTCACATTTTTCAAACGCAAACACTGCTGGTTATGTTTGTGGGCTCCCAAATATCCGTACATCTATCCATACACTGCTGTGAGCAGCGCCTGCCAGCAGTGCAGCATTCAGCTCCTTTCACTAGTTCGGAAGTATCCAAGCAACAGGACAGGCATTGCATCGCTTATGCCTTTCTCACCCCAAATCCCAAAACATCCAGGAGGAGCTTTTCAGAACGGGGCTGGTGCAGCCCCTGCCTCCTCCTGCATCCATTACTCCTGGGGCTGCGCGGTCTCACAAAAGCTGATAAGACCTGCGATAAAAGCGGTTTAAAGAAAAGCCCAGGACCACAATGGAGCCGTTTTGAAATGAATGCAAAACAGATGCCTCCCAATAGCGAGGAGGTTGTGCCACAGCCAGAAGCCAGGCAGCCCAGGCTGCAGACAATGCGGCTGATTCAGCCAGCATCCCGCTAGCCCTAAATTCATTGCGTTGCTGATGAAAAAGGGGGAAGCAGTGGAGTGCAAACTGAGTGGCCTCTCTGGCTTCTATGGCCTGGCTATTGGCTTTTCGTTAATAATAAACGAAGAGGAGGTTTGTGGAGAGGCATCGACGTGCCCAGCTTTGCGCAAATGTTCTCCCATCGCTGAGGTGGGAAGAGCAGCCAGTGGGTGAGATCGGGCAATGCACAGTTCTGCTGTGAGATGTCCATGGCTTTGGCCGGAGTCCCCTGCTCATGTGCTGGTTTTTACGCAAACTGCCCCTTTCGATGGGGACTGCCAGGTGGGAGGCACTTGAGAGCTGTGTCTACATGGGGATTATAACCTGCCCCATGCTACATGGAGCCACATGAGCACAGGAACATCAGCAAAATCTGCCGTTGTGGTCAGAGCCTCCCTGTTTGTAAGTAACAGCAATCTGTGCTGTTATCACAATTATCCAAGTTTTCACTGCCATAAAAACCTCGGGATTGTTGCCCTTGTCGGTGGCTGGCAGACCTGCTGTAACGTTTGATCCATGGATCGAGAAATGATGTTTGTGCCGATGCATGGTCTGGCACGTCTGTCAGGTCCAGATTAATTCTGTGAATGCTACTGCAGAGTTCAAAGCTGTTTCCTCTCTAATTACATTGAGACAGCCATAAACTTTGTGAAGACAGTCGTAAAATTCTAAGACCAGCACCACTTAGCACAGGAATGAGTTAATTTATGTACTGATTTTATTTGTTTATAGACCGCTGGGGAAGCATTTGCCAAATTTCTCGTGTTTTGCCCAAATCCAAAACCAAGGAACAAACGGGAAGATGCTCACATCCACCATTCCGTCTCAGCCGCAGTCGGTGCGGCTCTGCGTGCCGCATGCCTGCCACGCGCTGGTGCTCCCCATAGCAAATTTTGGCATCCAGGTTTACAAACCCTTGGACTGGGACTTGAAAACGGAATTTCCAAACAGCCCCAGCCATGTCTGAGCGGCGGCTCTGCTGGAATAGGAAACTCGCAGACAACTGCTCCCACTGCTGCTGTGCGGCGCCCTGCATGGGGCTGCCCTCTCAGCAGGACCATGTGTCTGCGCAGGCTGTAATGAGACGGAGCTCTGCCTGGTTTTGTTTATGAGCGAAGGGCAGGGCTTGGAAAAAAAAGTCCACTTGCTAGCGGTGAGTAAAGCTGCGTTGTTTGACCAAAAAGGGAGATTAAGATTAAGGCACAAATTCACCCCTGCTTTTCTTCTTTCTTTTTTTTTTTTTTAAAAAAAAGAGAGTTTTAATTAAAAAGAGGAAGGTCTGGCCTTTCAGTGCCAAGACAGCCTTTCAAATTAATTTAAAAAGCATTAGTGAGTTCTGCTGAGGTCTACAAGTAGATGACTCTTCTGTCACCACCGCTACTCATTCAGTTCCTGAGAACCAAGAACGCCAAACTGATAAAATGCTGCCATCTGATACAGCTTTGCAACCTAGAATTTAACAGGACATTTATTAGACAAGCAAAAAAAAAAAGGGAAAAAAAAATCACCTTGTTAAAACTGTAGGCTTAACAATTTGGAGTGTGGATGGAGCTGTGGTTGGAGCAGAAGAGCAGAGGGACCGCAGTACAGCATAGGCTTCCACGGTGGTCCTCCAGCAATTGCTCTAAAGAAGTGGAAGACCAGTGGCATAATTCTGCCTGTGGTTTGTCTCGTGTTCAGAAAGTGCATCTCATCTGAGCAAAGGGTGGAGCAATTCCCATGCTGTGGGAGCAGCCCCAGCTCGCTCTTTCCTTCCAGCAGCTGGATAAAAATCATTTTATAGAGAGACCTTTTCTCTAATAAATAGTAAAGCAATCTCATAAAGAAAGTAGCATGCTTTTTAGACTCGGTAACCATACTGAATTAAGTATTAGGCACACCGTAATTACATTTCCCTGTCAGTTGTATTAACGTGAATTTCTTTGATTAATTTTTCAAGTTAGTTGGCTTTAAGTGGGCAGGAAACTGAAGATGCCCTCTGGACCTCCTGTGCCAGGCCATGCAAGGAGAACAGCGGGCTCGGTGTTGTGCCGTTGACTCAGCCATGTCCATGTGAGACTCAGATCCCAGCCTTTGGGACATCTGCAGTCACCGCATGCAGCTCACTGAGGTTGGTCACCGCTTCACCAAGTTTCCCATTCCTTGTGCTCACACCACTGAGGCCAAATTCACCTGTTGAGAAGCAGAAATGCTATCTTGGCCACGTGCAGAGTGCTGCTCAGACAGGTACGGGACAGCAGCTGCTGCACTGGCAATCTCACACCGCTCAGCACCAAACACAGTGAAACCAGGGGATGTTGATATGGGAGCCTGACCTCCCTTACCCATGTGGATCCAATGCTTACAGCTCTTCTAGAGAGGAAGCCGCAGCAGCCCTTGGCATGGGGAGCTGTGCATTACAGCTGGGCTACCCTGTGCTCAGTGCCTGAAGACTTTGCGTTAAGTCTCCCCTCCCAGTTCATCCCTCAGACATCTGCATTAGCTCATGGGGCTTAGGGAGTCCTATCCTGGAGCAAGTGTGAGGAAGGGATGGACTGAAGCAAGCTCACTTAAATAGGGACCCTTCTTCTTGTGTAAATCAGCCTGGATTACAGGGATCCAAATAAACAGTTGAAGATGCGTACATCCTGCAGCACTCTGTTTCTATTACACAGCTCTGGGGAGATGAAAAGAGTCTGCTTAGTATCTGCTCAGAAGGAAGAAATGGGAGCAGGGCTGTGGAAGAATTTTTCAAGATTGGGAGCCTGTTTCATGTTACAGTGGCCTGCCAAATTTGATACAAAATTTCTTAGATACCCGTTCCTGTGTGCAATCCGTGAGCAGTTAGCACCAGTGAAGCCATGGGATGCACTGAGCTTCTGTTCCCAATGCATGTAGCTTTTGCTCTCCCTTCCTAAAGATCATTTTTTTGGGGCGGTTTCAAAAAAAAGCTCAAAACCTCATACAAGACCAAACTGGGAAGAATGAGAAGCGCTGTGTAGGAAGTTCATACATATACAAGTTTATTTCCCTTCACTACTCTCACCATCTTGCCCCCCTCCTGATTGCAGCATGCTATGAAGCATGCACAGGACCGAAGCAGATGTTGCAGGGGAAGCTCCAAGTACTCGGCTTGTGGACAGCATCAGTCCCTCTGTGCCCTTTGTTCTTCTTACACTGCTCAGTAGTGCAAGGAGGACACTGCACTGCACACGGGCCTGTTTTTAGTTCATTCTTAATTACATATATGTAAAAACAACTAACTATGTATCTCTTTCACACTTCTAAACAGCCTAAATCGGTTCTTTGCATCAAATTCAGCCTTCATAGGGAAGAAGAGAAATTGGCTCTGTTCCACTTCGGAGGGAAAGAAAAAGTTTTTGGGGGAAATCCACTTGCCTTAGGGATATAATGAGTTGAAACTATCTTGAAATACTTGTGATTTAGATCATAATGAGTGCTAATGCTTGTAGTTAACAGGTTCTCCAGTGTATCAAGCAGGTCTGGAGGCTGCTGGGTGGTGCAGGCAGCATCAGGCTGTGTCTGGCTGACCCGCGGCGCTGGAACACCCTGCGTGAGAAGTGGCACTGGGAAGCTTCTGGCATTTGTCAGCAGCCGTGCAGGGCCGGGTGCTCTTGCAGTCTGTGTTTTTCTGTAGGTATCAGCTGGATAACACTCGGTAACCTTCAGGTCAGACCCAGACCATACCCCTTGTATTCTCTCACAGTGAACAGAGACACAGAGCTGTTAGAGGCGGCCTGCTGTAGGAAAAGCGGAGTTATTCAGGCAGCAGTGTGCCTTAGGAAAAGAGCTGCAGCATTTTCTTGGGGAAAGACTGATTCATCACTTGTCTGCATGCCTGGACAAGAAGAGGGTCATATTTCTGCTAGGCACCGGTGCGGGGGGAGGGTGCTCCGAACTTGATTTATCAACTAGTGGAGATGAATTAGAACCCTCAGGGGAGGGAAAACTTCACAGAAACCGAAATATTTTTACATTGCAGATGATTGTGGCCTCCAGACTTTTTCTTGTATGGCATTTATGCAAGCACACATTCCAAAACAAAATTAAACAAACAGTCCCTTGAAGACTCCTAATTAGCCACTTTGCTCAATACTCAATTAGAATAACTGGGTAGGTAAAATATGACTGCAGCGCAGAGATTTTCATTTGAAGTTGCAGTCCGTAAGTAATGTTTAAGAACAAGTTAGAGTTCATCAATGAGTGTGTTTTGCTCGGAGCAAACAGTCTGCAGGAGGGGAGGGTGAGGTGCTGTAAAGCTGACGAGGGCTGGTAATTTAAAGCAGAGGCCCAGAGTTCAGAAGATCTGGAAAGATCCTGCCTCTGCCAGAAACCTCGATGTGACCCCAGGCAAGTCGCTTCACCTCTCTGTGCCTTATCTCAATAAATATCTCTGTTTCCTACCTGTGAAATGAAGATAATGCTCATACGTGTTCTGAATAGTGAATGTTAATAAAGTACATAGAAATTACCAGGCAGGAAGTCCTCTAGAAGAACAGCTTCTGAGTCATATATGTTTGTACAGCACTCAGTAGCTACAAGTTTCTTCTTTATTAGGCCACTTGCAAATACTTACGATGTTTAGACTTATTTTGCTTATCTTGCTGGTGAGGAGGACACACCTGGACCAAGCTTTTGGATTCAGACTGTCTCAGTGCTCATAGGAGGGAGGGCAGCTGGTTTCTCCATGCAGCTGGAGCTCTCCAAAGGGCTTGTGGTTGTCATCTGCACGGTGCGGATGCATCATGTGGAGCCTCACACCAGAGCCCAGCTCTGACGTGAGATTCTGTTGTTAGAACCCATTCCTATCAAAGCATGATAAAGAACATTAAACAAATTCCACTACTTAGAAATTACCGGCTCTGTATGTCTGGTTTAGTTTTGTTTCCACGAAAGGGCACAACTCTCACAATTAGTAAATTTCGTAGTTTCTACTGATACCATCTGTACTCTGCTAGTAGCTGGTGGTTTTAGCTGACTGTTCAGTTTCTCACAGCACACAGAGAATTACCTAGAAGTGCTAACGAGTTAGGTTTGTGTTCTCCCCCATCACCCCACAGCTCCAGCCCCTCCTGTGGTTACACTGAAGTGTCTGCTTTGTGCTTCCTCCTGCTTTACCATTAGGAAAACTGAAGACTTCACCCAGGGATTCCTCCTGTTGTGTCCCAGGTGAGGTAAAGTGCCAAACATTTAAGAAAAGATTAGGGAGGAAAGCCTGCACTCTTCTTGGAAATAGGGAGGCAAAGTTGGATGCGCTTCTAATGAAAAGTGTTAAAGCCCTGGCTTAGCTTTATATTAAAGAAATAATACCATCACATTAAAAGAACTAACACTGAAAGAAATGTTTTGCCAAAAATAAATACAGAGTGTTGTCTTGATTTATTATAAAATCCAAAGTTTTAAAAAGGCTTCCTTTAAAAGCCTTGAGAAATTTTTAATTAGCTCAGGTGCACGCTTCCGTTGGGGGCAGTATCTTCTATCCGTATTCCTCAGCAATCGTAATTAACAGGGCACCTTGAGGACTAAGATCTTCTTGAAAATAACCTGCAGAAGGACTGAAGCCACAAAGACTGGAAGTGCAGGTTTGCATGGGCTCCTTGTTCACTCCTGGGTTTTTGCACTGTTGGCAGTGTAAGAACATTTGATAGTCCCTACAGACGTTTTGCTTCAATTCAAAAGCAAAATAATGAGTCTTGAAGGCTGCTCTGGAACGTTCTAAAAGGCTTTGCTTCTTGAAGGTTGGGTGGACAGGAGCTGGGAAACTGGGTCACTGTGTCACAGGGTCCTGGATTTGGGACAACCAAGGACAAATAGATAAATAAAAACTAACAATGAAGAAAGTGAAAATGTAGAATGGGAAAGGAGAACATGCAGGACGCACGCTGTACGTACTTTCCTACCTCTAGTCGTAAAACCTAAATCAGGTATTAGACCTGCGGAGACCTTCAAACGGCTCATTAGAAACAACCCAGCAATTATGAATCACTTTGTTGTAAATTTTAATTTTAAATGGCACTTGCGTAACTTTTCAAATGTGTTGGAGCCTTTGTAAGACTTACTTCAATCACTTTTTTTTCCAAAAGAAGTCAGGTGATACGTCTTTTGTTATCTTCCTGATTAAATCTCTCCACGCTGGGGAGAATTATCATTTCCTTCCCAACCTCTCCTTGTCTTTTTAAAAGACCAGTAGGTAATTTTACTAACTTAGATAAGGAATTTCATTATTACTGAGAAGCCAATTATCTGTCAAGACATTACTGCAATATTATTAGAAAACTGGATCCTTAAGCAGCAGGTAGGGTTTTTTTTGTATTTCCTGCATAACTGTCGTACGCTATGTTTTGATTAGTTCCTAATGATACCAAGAATGTTTTAAACAAATACTCACCCTGTGCAAATGGAAAACATTTTGCTTCTTCAGTTGCACTTGTGCAGCAATGGTAAGTAATACAGCTTGGAATATTCAAACTATACCCAATTAAATCAAAGTGCACCAAAGAGGGCTTTATAAGTAATCTTTCCAAGAATCCTGCTATGGGAGAACTAGGAAGGAAAAAGAAATGTGTGTTGGACAGCATCATTGTGACTGAAGATGTGTACAGGCGGTGAAGTTGCACCTGTTGATTCCCCTGCCCATAACCCTGGTCCTACCTTGGACTATCCCTGGTGAGTGGCAGCAACCCAGTTTTCCATAATTTTTATGACAGAAACTGGCTTTGCAGCTGCAGGCCCAGCAAATTGGCCGAATCCTATTGAGTGGTCATTTGCTCCTTTAACCGTACAGCCGTGTCTCTTATCCTGGTGGAGAACAGCCTCTCTCAAAGAGCAGTCCCAACACCAAAGTGCCTGTGTCTCAGCTGTCTGTTCCCAGTATGACCCTCACTGACTGCTGCTGGTCGTGATCTCTGATACATGTTTGTCTTACAGCCTTTGGCATAAAGGATGTGCCAGGGGCCTTGGACTGAGCTGCTGTGAGGGGTTGTCTCTTGAGGATCATCACCCAAGCTTACTTGCAAGTAGCCTCTGGGATTAAAGAACCTTACATCCTGGTCTCCGCTAGTTAGTATCGCCAGTCTCAGTGATGTAATATTTGCAATCCAGAAACAGAAGTTTGTTTGGGTTTTGAGTTAAACATGTTTAAACTTGGCCCGTGCCCTTTCTGGAGGCTGAGGTTAAGGTGCAGGTAAAGGAAGGGATGCAGCAGAGCGCTGCCAGCCCCACAGCAGCTGATGTTGTGTGTGAACTGGTTTGTTCCTATTTTACAGGAATTTAGTACAGCTGCATGAGTTTAGAGGAAAGAGATGGCTGTTTTTCAGCTGATGTCTTTCACGCTTGTCAGCCAGCTTCACTCTTTCCCCGGTGTCGTCAGCTTCCCCTCGTTGTTTGCATAGATCTTTCCTATAGCTACAGGAAGCAGATTCTTAAAAGTAGGAAAATGTGATATCAAAACAGCGAAAAGCTTGGCAAGGTAGCTGAGGGGCAGGGGATGGGGCAGGTTTCCAGGAAGCCCATGTGTGTGTTTCTGTAGGGCTGTCCTTTGCTGCTCCCCGTGCTGGCTGGCTGTTAGCAGGCGCTGGCCTTGAACGCTGTGCAATTGCAAAATCTAATTTTCTGTGTGTGTTTGGGCATGTCAGCAGGCCTTTGAAGATTTATTAATAACAGATTATACTCTTTTTAAGAGGTGCTTTCGGTTCCTGGATTGGGTGGGGAGCAGCCCGTTCGCACCACCCCATACCTCACTGTCTCAAGCAACTCACTCCGACTCCTTTTATAACAAACCCACGCCAGACTGGCACCGTGTCCCCCCTCGGTGAGCAGTGATTGAGCAGAGCACACGCTGTGCTCCTCGTGGGGCCAGGTTTCACGTGAGCTGCTGCTCAGCACAGGACCTGCACGCCTGCCTTGTGCTGCAGAGCTGCAGCTCTGCCGTGGGGAACAGATTTGGGGCTTGGAAGGTCAACGCCCTGCTGTTTTGGCTTTGCTGGTCACCTGGTGTTGTGGCAGATTTTTTTCTGCTTTGAAAACTGAAGGGCAGTTTAGAGTAGGTCACCATCAGTCGGACCAGTACATCTGCCTGTAGATGGGGAAAGAAGGGCTTCCTTCAACGTAGTAGACTCAGCTGCGGTATAGTTTGCTGATTCATTGCTAATCAGGCACAATCAGCACTCCTGCTAACTCCTCCTGCATGAAAAAAAGAAACAGCAGAGTGAAGGAGGGGTGCTCAAATACCAGCGAGTGCTGGGGAGCCAGCCTGCCTTCTGCTCTTCCCAAGGTCTGCCTTCTCAAACGTGCTGCCTGCAGTAATGGTTGCTGCAGAACACACAAACCTTGGCTTTCTCTGGATTTTCTGTGGGAAACTATTTGGGACCTCAGACTTTGTCTTTTTTTTTTTTTTTTTTTTTTTTTTACATTATAGCCTGCGGCAATCCCAGCTTCACAAAAGGAATTTCACGGGGAGGTTTGGCCACAACTGGCGTTTCTGTCCATCCGTGTAGTTCATTTACATTTTTTAGTATATTTTGATTGTGGTTAAATAGCCGGTAATCATGTGCAGGTGGTAGATTTTGAGTGTGATCTTCATTACTTCTGGCAGGGAAGGAAAAAGCTATCTTCATGAATAAACACTTTCCTGAACTTAGAAACTGAGGTTCCATCTTTGTGGGAAAGAGTCCGTGGTTCGTACCTAAGATGTATCCTTAGGACAGCCATACTAAATACACTTTTAATCTCACAATATGCCCAGGTGTTCATTTTCTTCTTTTTTTTTTCTCTCAGTTCTGAAGCTGTAAGTAATTCTGGACTCATTCCATCCACCTGGTTGAGTGGGTTTTTTTTTTATTCTTGATTTCTATTTTTCTCCTCTTTCCCCATCTCCCCTGCGTTTCATTTCCTAAGCTTTTCTGCCAGAGCAGCTTTTTATTTCAATCAGCCCCGGGAACGGAGCGGACATAATGAGATGGGTATTTTATTCGGGCCCCAGGGGGATATCAGGTGTGGCAGGCAGTGAGATGGGGACAGCTCGGGCCCGGTGCCCGCCGGCACAAAGCAGCCGTGAGGTGGGAACCTGGGACCTCTGCAGTCACTTCTGGTCCACAGATCAGGCAGGGACCCACAGTAGCACTTCGCTGCAGTTTGGCTGGGGAGTTTTGTCAGGAACAGAGAGGTGCCTGCGCTGCAGATCTGCACTCTGCCATCCCAGCTAATTGAGATCGCCGATGAAACATTTATTTGTCAGATTGGGATGTTTTGCTAAATACAGGAATGCATTTCTGCAGTGTGAAGACAAACATCAAGGATCCTGGCGTGGGATAATGTCAGCAATTGCCACGCAATAAAAGTCTTGTCAGACGCAAACCATTACCGTGCCTGGATCCGAGGAGCTGCTGGGCAGGGTGATGTGGCTTTGTTTGTTGCTTTCTTTGTTCTGCCCTGGGATGTTGCTACCTGTATTGCCGCTCTCTCCTTGGCCTCTCTGGTGCGGCAGCACTTCATTTCCATAAGAATCCCAGAGCAGCATCACACGTGTGCTAGAAATGATCCAATTTCTGGCCCTGGGACAAGAAGTCGTCTTGCCTTGATCTCATTTGTCTAAGCTGCTGTTGAAAACTTCCATGTAGTTAATATTGCAGCAGGTTCAGGAGGCCTTGTTCCCGTGTTTCTCTACCCTTAATATTGAGTTATTTTTCCCCTGGATCCCAAATAAAATGTGTTTTGTTACAACTGGAGATGGTTTTGTCTGTCCCCCATTGGACATAGAAATCTTCAACTTATAAGTTTAGATTCAATTTCTATTTAGCTTTCTTTTCCATTTTTCAGTCCTCTCTTATTTTGGACGTTGTACATCTAATTCTATTATCCTTTGATCATTGGGTAAATTTATTGAGTCTGCTGTGACTTCTCTTCTTCTGCTCAGGGGCTGGTCTGTTTTAGATCTGCCTGCTGTTGTATCTGTCTGCAAATGCCTTGTCTGAGCCCGAACACAGGAATGCGGCTGAGCAATTATCTCCCAGTTTTTAAGTATGCCACTCCTTTTCCTAAAAATCAAGGTTTTGTTTCACGAAACGGCATTTCTTTGTTGATTCATGTTTGTGTTGCGATTTGCCATGACCCCCAGATTCTCATTCCTCGTTTTGTGTTTGTGCGTCAGCGCTTGCTTCCAGAGTATGTTATTTAGTTTGTTAATTAGCTCTTCTGAGTGTACCGAGTTCTTTGGATTCAAGAGTGGTTCATATTTTCCCGTGTGAAGTTTTTTTTTCCCCTCTTTATCCCTGCTCTTTCTTCTGTTGCTATGAGGAAGACAACACACAGAAAACAAAGAAACTGCCAGATATTCAGAAGAAACAGGGAAACGGAGTATATACAAAATAAACAGGCTGAGCAAAGAGACAATTATTTGTCCTTTTTCAGCTGTGGTAATTTTATCTTCATTCTTCAGAACTGCAGGGGAAGCAGATATCAAACATGCAATTTTTAAAGAAATGAAGTGTAAATTGAGTGAGCACATTTAAAAAAAAAAAAAAAAAAAAGTCAAAAACGAGCCAGAAAAAACTGGAAGGCCCTGTTAGGTACATCGCTTTGTGTTTCTAGGGATGCTGGTGTGATTTAGGCAGCGAGAAATGGCCAGAGCTGCTTTTGTAGATGTGATGGATCGTAGAATAATTCATGGTTGACTGTCATTTTTCAATTCAAATATGTTTGCACATGAATTACTGTTTGGCCTGGGTATATTAAAACATCATCTTCCTGGATAAATAGATAGATCAGTGCATTCAATGTTAATCATGTCTTCAAATTTATTTTAACTGGGAATCATGAAGCTGGAGCCTTTGAAACACACACGTTTCTCAGTAATTTCGGTTTTAAATTCAGCCAGGAAATGCAGAGTTAAAGTAGATGGCTTATGCAGTGTTATCAGAGAGAAACATTGGGACGGGATGAGCTGATTCCAGTCCAAACATTCTGAAATTCCAACCCGAGTGGACGGCAGCCTCAGCAAGCGCTGTCTGATACCGCAGCATCGCTGTTATCGGCCAATGTAAGCTCTTCAAATGTCTCGCGAAGCAAATAAATTTTACTGGGAAAGTTTTAGGAAAGAATAGTTTGGGCTTTCATGCCAAGGTAAATGTTTCACTTTGAGCTGAAATTTGTAACGGGGCTGTTTTTGCTTTCTCACGTGTCTGAGTGCTGCTCACAGAGCGCTGAGCTCACCTCTCAAAATGCAGCCCTTGTCTGGGAGTCGAACACCGGTGCTGCGTTTCAGGAAATCCCCCCCCAGAAAGGACAGGGCTTCGCAGACCAGCACCCAGCCACTGGGGTGGGGAGGGTAGGAACCTTCTTGAATTTGGGTTTTTCCTTCTCTCTTCTCAGCTCCATCTTCCTTACTCAATGATGTGGGGTGAGCCCAGTGGGGAGGGATCAAGCGGTTGGGTGCATGTCCCTCGGTCCTGCTGTCCTCCACCAGCCCGCCCCTATTCCCGCTGCTGGCGAGGAGCTTCCAAGCAGAGCTGCTGGCATTGCGACCCTGAGCTAGCATTGCTATTTACCCTTTTGTTCCTCTTTGTTCTTCACACTGAGGCAAGAATTTATGGATGCTCATGGGCTCCTACAGCAAGCATCAAGAGGAGAGGTCATCCAAAGTTTGGAGGATTGCTAATTAGCTTTTTTCTTCATGAATTAGTCAAAGCTAATTAGCATCTGTCTTTGCAGAGGTTCTGAAGCAAAAACAACATGGGAGCAGTTAAGCCAGGGATGTTAAAGTACCCTTGTGAGATAGTGCCCCAAAAAAGCTCCGTACGTTAACTTGTGCATTGAGAACGTGTGGAATATCTTGGGAACCACCAGCTGAGGAGAAGAGGGTGGAGGGGCACTGGCACAGGCTGCCCTCAGAAGCTGTGTGCGCCCCATCCAGGCTGGATGGGGCTTTGAGCAAACCTGCTCTAGTGGGAGGCATCCCTGCCTATAGCAGAGGGTTGGAACTTGGTGATCTTAAAGGTCCCTTCTAACATAAACTATTCTATGATTCTGTCCCTGGAGGTGTTCAAAACCAGGTTGGATGGGGCCCTGGGCAGCCTGACCTGCTGGGTGGCAACCAGTCCAGGGCAGCGGGTTGGAACCAGATGGTTTTTCAACTTCCTTCCAACCCAAACCATTCTGTGGTTCTGTGAGTCTATAAGAAGGGGAAGAGGGCAAAGGACGGAGCTCACACCCAGCTCCAGCGTCTGCTTGGGCTTACCACCCTGCTGCCAGGGCCATCCTCCTCCTTTGTTAGCACTGGGGTGTTGCAGCCCTTCCCCCTCTCCCAGCATTAATTACTGATCACAAGAAGCTTTTTTACATGGGAAATGTTGTATAATCCCTGTTACTCTCCTACTTCACTCTCTTCTGTTTTACTCTTTGATTCCGGACTGCTGCTGTCACAGAGGTTGTCACATCGGGAAGATGGCCATCTACAGCTGTCAGCTGAGAGAGACCATTTTAATTACATTCTTTCGTTCCAGATCAGGTCACACTTTTCAACACGCTGAGATTTGCTGCTCTGTGTGTGGACTTTGAGGTTGCTTTGCTGAGTAGAGTGGGAGCAACCACCTGGCGGTATGGGGCTGGCATGTTCAGATCTCCACTTGAACTCAGTCATGAGAAATCGATATCATCGTTTGGGTATTAACAATTAGCTTTGAGTATTAAATACCCGAGGCACCTGAAACATTCTAGTGTACACTTTACTGTCTGCCATTGATTATGCTTAAATTGTACTTAGCTATGCAAGTTATTTTTGTTGAGAAAAGCTGATTTCTCATGAGCAGTAAATTCAAGAATGTTAACCAGGTAACCAGATCATCAAGAATTCCGGCCTTTAAAGTTCCTCCAGTGCTCTCACTGAGTATGTATGACAGTCCCTCAGAAACTTCCGTGAGGTCATTTAACCAAATGGCGTAGTTTCATGTTGGACATCTACCGACTGAGAGGAGGGTTGGGTTGGATTTGAAATATTCCCTGTGCTTAAAATCTATCAGAGATGGAAATGGCCAATTCACATGCGGCAGAGAGCAGACCTTGGGCAGAAGGGTGGAGGGAAGCAGGAGTGTGTGGCTCTTCGTGGTACGGCATCCATGCACAGTCATAGGTCTGAGCCACTTGGAGCGAGCTGTTCTTACAAACCAGTAGGGTTCTCCTTGACCTGTGTGCATCCCCTAGCACCGGGTCTTTCCACTTTCTGTTGTGTGTGTGTCTTTCACATATTCAGCCAGAGGTGAAAGGCCAGATGCTATTCTCTGAGCCTGCTGTCAGCCTGGAGCTCTGCTCCCTTTGAAGTCAGTAGTGTTTCCTCTGCATTTGTGTCTGTGCAAGCGAGACCCAAATCCAGTACAAGGTGACGGGAGCTTTTTTTGTGGTTTTAGTTACTGGAGTGCTGCTGCTTGCAGAACACATTCGGTTTTGCTGGTACCTAAATCAACACAGATGTTTTTCTTGCACAGAGTTTTCCATTACATGCAGAAGTTAATACAATTTCATAAGTCAGGTTTCTCTGAGTCATTTTGAGTTTTTGTGTTTACAAGGGATTCTTGCAAATTCATAAACACTCTCCAGCCACCCCTCCAAACAGCTTTAATCCAAATGCTTTGTAACGTGCTGCCGAGTTCCCCCTACCCTCCTCCTCACCTGCTACCTCCTACATCTTAAAAGAGCTCGAGAGCTCTTGATACCTATTGAAAATGTTCCTGGTGAGATTGTATAGTGAGAGCAGCGTTGTTTTGTTTTTGTTTTTTGGCTTTTTTTAATGTGTGTGCTTTTCCTCTTTTTGCCCTGACATGTTCTCACTGCTCAGCCTGCCGTGCTGAGCAGGGACAGGCTTCTGCAGGAGAGCAGCTCTGGGCTGACAGAGCCAGTGCTGGGCTGCTTCCTGGCCACGGGTTTCACAAAGCTCATGCTAATAGCTGGTTAACTGGATGAGATCACTTCAGTACCTAATCCCAATAGCCTTATCTTACTGAGATCAGTTTGCAATTAGAACGAAACATGTTCCAATGGAGACGTGGTTAAGCGCGTTAAACCACTCCGGCTCTCAGTGGGAATCCTGGTGGTGGCTGCAGGCCCAGCCCAGCCCCTCTGGTTGGGTGCTGGTGTCCCTCTGCCCCCAACTGCCCTTTCACCAGGGAGAGCTGGCAGCTCTGGAGATTGCTGGGAGCATTTTGGCCTCCTGTAAATTAGGTGCTTCTGCACTCTGCTCAGCATTGGTGAGGCCGCACATGGTGTGCTGAGCCTAGCTGTGGGCCCTCCAGTACAGGAGAAACCTAGACAAATTGGAGGGAGTCCAGTGGGGGGCTGCCAAGTTGGTGGAGGACCTGGAGCACCTCTGCTGTGAAGAGAAGCTGAGAGAGCTGGGACTGCTTAGCCGGGAGAAGAGGCTCAGGGGGATCCCATCACTGTGCATAAATACTTGGAGATTGCAGGGTGGTGCCCAGTGACAGGAAAAAGAGGCAGTGGGAACAAACTGGAACATAGGCTCCCCCTGAGCATCCGTTGTGCTGTTGGCTGAGCACTGGCAAAGACTGCCCGGAGACTGTGGAGTCTCCTTGGAGACCTCCAAAAGCTGCCTGGACGTGGCCCTGGGCCCTCTGCTCAGGGTGCCCTGCTGGAGCAGGGGCTGGGCCTGATAGACCCTGAGGTCCCTCCCCCCCTCCGCCATTAAGTACTTCTGGGTGGTTCTGTGAGGCACTGAGCAGCACACAGGGACTGCCTCCTTTCTGCTCTGGGTGCTCAGTTTGCCTCTTCCTGCACCCGGGAAGCACTGCTGTGATTCCATCCCAAGCAAGCAGGTCCAAGCACGGGGGAAGGGTCCCAGGCCCCTCCCAGGGGTCTGTCTATGGGGCCTATGCGCCTGTCAAGGTGCAGCGCGTCCCTTCCACACCAGGAGTGCTTTGCTGCAGTGCGTGGCTTGGGCAGGAGGAGCTGATTAATCCCTCTGGATGCCTAAGTCTAGACAGAAGCAGAAACATTTTAGGCATGTTCTATTTCAATGTTGTTTTCTTTTAATCCCGAGGAGTGCAAGATGAGGCTGCATCCTGTGGTAGCACATTCCATCTGGTTCTGCTGTTGAAGTGGAGCAGCAGAGGATGCCCTCCACTCCTGGGCTTTGCAGAGACCAGGCAGAGCCTGGGAGTGGCCTTGCAGGGCCTGTGGCTGCCTGTCTGCCTGCCCCACTTGGCATTCGTGCGCCTGACACCTCTCAACTGTCCACATACGATGAGTCCTGGGTGCATGGAAGTCCTTAGTGCTTTTTAGATTACCTCCCCTAACTGTTTCCTGTGCAGATCTCTTTTTTAGAGCACTTTGTGTGCTTATCTGAAAGGACCCAATAACAGAGGGCTGTTTAAAAAAAAAAAAAGCCTGATCTTGTGTGCATGAAAGGTCTCCCACTGCAGCCTGCTTCGCGCTGTTTATACAACCTGGTGTGCGAGCCAGATGCTAACCACGCAGTGCCAGTGCCCGTACATGGGGAGGGCCAACACACAGCTGTTTTATATGGGGAGGTTTCAGCAGAGATCACTGAAGCAAGCCTCATAGTCCTTGAAGAACTGAATGACTGGCAGCTGTTTAAGGTATTATTCCTGTTCAAAAGGCCCATGGTAGTGTGCTTGAAGTCGGTTGCTTTGTTCAGAGATAGCAGAAAATGCATAAACAACCATGGGAGAAAACTGGGGAGCTTGTAGCTGGTCTGCTGGTGCCCCAGCACTGGGCAGGTGTGTGCATCTCCTTCATGGGGACGTCCATCCCTTACATGGAGATGGCAGTGGGTTGGACAGTGTTCTTAGTGCAGAGAGCATGCCATAAACGTCTTCAATCAGCTCTTTTCTTTCCCTATAATAAATCCTCATATTATCCTCCTTCATCTCAGTTTCTGATGGGGAGAGTGTGCTGAGCACGAGTTAGCCGAATTAAAAAATGAGCTTTGCTTAAGAATGAGGAACTGATGGAGGACTCTCTGCTTTTCATGCCGGAGGTGATGTAAATCATGAGTAAGTTTATTGGAGTGGATTAAGTTATGGCAGCGTAAGGAAGCTGCATAATGAGCTGTGAGTCAAGCCCAGAAAGTCCCATGCAGAGATGCCAAATGGCAGCAAGGGATCATCGGAATACCCCACCGAGCAACTTGAAAGTTAATTATTAGGGACATTTTCTCTTCTGGAGCAAAGTCTGTTGTTTATTAAAACAGGTTATGAACCTGTGCAAATCCCGCCATGCTTGTTTGGCCAAGATCACACCATGCCATGGAAAAAGTGTGTTCTCTTTATCCCATTTGTCTTGTCTGCACTGTGTGCTTCCCTTGTGTTTCCCCATCTGGCAGCTTGCGCCCTGCATGTCTTTGCATCTGGGAAGAAGGAGGGGAAGGACGGCTGTCCAGGGGGCACAAGGTATGTCCTGGAGCACAGGGCATCACCTGCATGCCCTGGGCTTGCAGGTGAGTCAGCAGCTTGGTCCTGGGCACCTTCACTGAGCATCCTCAGAGCATGTAGTGTGTTTGTGCTGCGGCACATGGGAAGAGGCTCCTTTGCATGCGTGGGCATAGCAGTTCCCAGTAAGAGAAGAAGCCGGGCTCCAGCAACAGCTCCAGCCCTGCATCGGAGAAAGACAGAGGAGGGAGGGATGTTACAACTGAGCTTCACTGGTACTGTTTCTAAGCCTAAACTAATTACTAAGCAAAATTATACCCTAGAGCGACATTTGGGGGCATTCTTTATAAATTCACACTTGTGAGTCAGAAGTCATTGTGGTTAAAATTGATCAGAGGAAACTGTTACAAGTGCTGCAGGATGCTTGTGTGGTGGGGCTTGTAGGTGTCCCTGGATGTGTGAGTAATGCCAGGAAAGCAGGAGGGGTAGAGAAAAGCCCACAAGGTCCAGTGCTGTCCCAAGAGGGAGGCAATGAAATCTGGAGCACCAACTGCTGTATGCAAGAGCCTAATCAAGGCTTCCTGCAGAAGGCGTGTGGTCAGCGGCTGCTCCAAGGGTCACACTCACCAATGCTGGATGCTCTGCTTCCAGAATGTTGCCATGGAAATGCTCTGAGGCAGGGCAAACAAAAAGTTTGTGCAGGGTGGTGGTGATCCAGTCCCAGATGTCTGGCCAGCTGGCCAGTCTGGGGAGCTTAGGGTTTGGGGTGAGGATGTGAACCTGAGGGCAGGGAGGGTGGTGGTGCTGTGTGTCTCGGAGACCCAAAGTACGGGGAATGATGGATGGGGAAGGGGCCGCCTAGTAGAGCTGACCCCATTAGGTTGAAGCAGAGGGGCACAGCCCCTGGGAGCCTGCTGGCGTCAGCTGAGCTGACGTGGAGCTGCTCTGCCCCATCTGCAGACTTTGGTGGCTGGAGGAGTGTGCTGCTTCCCCACACCACTGATATCATTAGAAAACTGTAAAGGTTTTCTTAAATCCTTCTTGCTCCGGTGAAAACAGCAGAATGTGAGTGCTGTGTTCATGCAGGTGCCCAGCAGGATACTGAGCACTGCAGCTGTGGTACCCATGGAACTGGCTGCAGGAGATGGCCGTCCTCCAGAGCGGGGAAGGAGGTCACCATCTGAGTCACATTTAATGTTCCTCACCAAAAAAAAGCCACCCGGTTCCCACAAACTTGCGAACGAGCTGCTCATAGTTTTGGCATTAGCTCTTCAGAAGCAATCACTGCGAGCTCTGGCTGAGGCTGCTGCCGTCCTTGAGTGCCTTCAGAGCTGTGAGTCAGAGCATGGCAGTGGCTTCCTTCATGCTGAGCCATCCGCCTGCACGCGACCTTCCGGGTGTGCTGCACAGCCGGCCCTGCCTGATTTGAGGGGGTTCTTCACTTTAGCGCTTTCTTTTTCTATTTACAAGTTGCCTGGCTGGGCGCTTGGCTCTGAGCATACGCTGTAGTGCACACCAAAGTGCACTGCATCGCAAGGTGCAGTCCTTTTTTCTGTTGTCACGGCCGCTGCTACAGCAGGGGGACGGCATGAGTTCCCCCAGCGCAATGGGCGGACAGGGCTGGAAGCCGAGGAGGGGACAAGGGGGGAGTGAGGGGTCGGGCGCCTTCAATCAGGGGCTCCTGCTGAATCAGTCCCTGCCAGCTGAGCGCCATACATCATGCGTCGGGGCCAAGCTGACGGTTTAATGGCTCGATGAGTTTAGGAAGAATACTTTTATTGCTGTGTGTCTACGATTAACGGCAGTACTGCATGAAGCTGTTGGGTTACAGGGAGCTTACATTGCCTTCCTGTGTGCAGCACAGGCTGCGCTTCCCGGGCAGGATCCTACCAGTAAGCTGGTGGAATCCTCTTAAGTAAGGAGCTGTTAAATTAATAAAGCTGTTAATCACATAAAAAAAAAAAAAAAGAGAGAGAGAGAGATAGGAGGAGAAAATCTTACGTAGAAAAGCCAAATTGTAGCAGGAAGGTTTTCCACTGGGATGGTCCTGCAGGGCTGTGTGGAGCAGCTCCTCTGTTGCAGCCTGGCTTTTCTAATGGTGGTTTTTACATATCCCCATTTTCCTACGTATCCTACATGTTGGAGTTTGAGCCTGGCTCCTAATCAGACGTAACACTGAGCTCGCTCTGTGCTTCTTAAGCGCTAATCCCAACAGAACCCCTTTATACTTGATAAAACCTTGTTATTATTATCCTCTGCATACAGGCAAAAATTGCAGGCAGAGAAGAAAGAATGAAAGAAAGAAATTGGTGAAGCCTTTCTGCAGGGTTCCATGGGGGGCAGTCCGGGACTGACAGACAGCCTGTGCTCAGAGTGTGGGACCTGCTGCCATGCTGAGCTTCTTTTTCAGACTATTGTATTTATATGATATTATATTTAAGACTTAATTTTTGGTATATTCAGATAGATAGGGCGGGATTTGCAGGAGGGTCTTAAATACTTAGAAAGTCAATGGAATTGAGGTGGCACCTCAGACACTGAAGTGCTTCTGAATTTTTGTTTCCCATCCATTGCCCTTCAAAGTTGTGTGGAAGAAAAGGCACTGGAGTGAAGTATGATAGATAATTTCCATGCAAAATAATTGAAAATTGACTTTTTCTGTATGATTAGCTATACAGGGCCATTAGCCATGCTCATAATGAGCTGGTTCTGATTGCTCTTTATTTGCCAAGTGTGGCTGAAGCAGGGTTTGCAGCTGTGGTAAGCGCGGGCACACATGTGTCTGATTGTTGGTATGCCTGAACAAACAGTGTCCTTGTCAGGCAGCTTCATGTCAGAGTGGTTTTCATCTTTGCTGCTTTTTTTCAGGGAGGAAGCGATTGCAATGCCTCAGCCTTTCAGCACAGGATGCCCTGCCTCAAGTGCATATTTTGTTTTCAATGAGCTTGCTCATATCAGGAAGCAGACGTGATGGTTTGTGGTCTAGGAAGGATGGTGCACATCAGATACCAGAGGTCTAGAAAGGTTCTTGTACATCATATGTCCAGCATATGCCGGTAAATGCAATGAGAATAATTAAAAAAGTGTATCTGTTTTTTCATGGAGTACTGGAAGAGCGGGGCCGGTGAGCTGCAGTGTGGCAGTGCGATGCTGGAATGCTGACAGGCTGCCGGGGCCCTGGGAAAGGAGCAGTGCCTGTAGCAGGGAAACCTCCAGGCAATCCTTTGCCCAAACCTGTCGGGGCTTTTGCCTTTCTCTTTGAAGTCGATGGAGTTGTGCTCCCCTAACGTGACCTTTGCATCCTCCTCTGGATCTTATTGTATTGACTGGAGGCCGGCAGGCCACTAACAAAGCTGCTGAGAAACAGTGCTGTCTGTGGGTTGGCTTTTTTGTTGTTGTTTTAAGACCCTTTCTGTTGCAAACAGACATTGCCTGAAATTGCAGCGAGGGAAATGGAAACAACACTGCTGGAGTTCCACAACAAGGGATGAATGTGGAGCTGGGGCTGGCTGCCCATGGATGAGCTTTGATGAGGGTTTATGTGGTGCTTCGGGTGCTCTGTGCCGCCAGCATGCTGCTGTGGGTTTCTGGGCCCTCACATTCACTTATGTGGCCTGATGAACCTCGGCGCTTGTCCTGCAGAAGGCTGGCAGCCCGGTGCCGGGAGCTGGAGGGTTTTGGCATGAAGGGCGGTGGATTTGGCCTTGTCTCCCCTGAATCCCCAGCCTTGGCGTTCTGTCAGAGGGAGGCACTCAGAGTGGATCCGGTTGACTGAGAGAGTTGACTCTTGTTCAGACAATGAGCTGTGGCAACAGGATGAGGTTTTTGAGGAACGGAGACTCCCAGGACAGACTTCAGCTCTGTGTTTCGGTCCACTCCAATGTGTATAAAATGCACCAGGATTAGGAAGGTCAGTGGAAGCACTGCCTTGGCAGGTGTGGGGCCTGATAGTGACCTACAGCTGTTGCCAGCTATTGACTACTGGATGGCTTTGGGCCATTTTTTGGTGTCTTTCTTTGCACAGGGCTGGCACATGTGCCGGCAGCCTCTCAATGTTCACAAGCAGCTTGGAGCAAGCACTACATGTGCTCTTAAATTGAGAGCCCGATCTACACCGAGACCCTGAAGCCATGCTGTGGGGGTGCCAAGGCTGAGGACCACGTTCCTCTGCCTGTTGGGCACGGCTGCAGACTCCCACAAGGACAGCGAGATGCAGGGCCCTGCCTGCCAGGGGTCTTCCAGACCCTGCGTTTCCCAGCAGGGGAGCACTTGAGCATCTCATTGCCATCTGACATTTGGCCTGTGTTGGATCCCAGCCAAAAGAAACCCAACCCTACCACCGATGCCAGGGACTTGTGTTATCTCCTGGTGCTGAAGGAGACCAAAAAGCCCTGAAGGGCCCTTAGCATGCTGCCGAAGGACACACTTTTACTTGCATGTAGTGAAATAAGGCAGAACAAGTGATGTTGACCTTGGACCCCAGGCAGAAGCAATATCTGTAATCTCATGTTGTACAGGATCTCTAATCTCCCTTACATTGCTATATCTCATTTGCACATATTTCCCTGTGTATGTACAGATAGGGGTTTTATTCAAATATTAATCAGCCTGACTGATGGTGGAGATTTGTGCATCTGACAGCTTGACATCCCTGCTGCGCAAGGCCTGCTGTGTGCGGGGTGGTGCGGATTGCCCTGAGCTGAGCACCTCCTGGAAGTGCCGGGCTTGTAGGACAGGTTGGGTTTTTTAGATCTTAGCTTTCTAACTTCTATTTACTTAAAGAAATGGAGAAGCGATGTGATTCTTTGATACATTAATACCTTTCTATGTTGACATCTCAAATGTCATTAGGTGCGCGTTGGGGTTTTATTATACAATTTGTATCAGATTGCCAAAAGCTGTTGAGATAGCCCTGGGGATAAGTGGCGTTGTGGTCTTGCATCCTCTCCCTCTCCTTTCCTCTCTTCCCCTCTCTCTCATACAGAGCGCTATCTGCAGCAGTAAATTTACGAGCAGCCAAAATAGGGCCTGATTGATCATCCTGCAGGACGGGCGATAAATGACACCCCACGCTGTTGTTGGGGAGATGCTGTCTTGCTGTTTCCGCCAGCGTGCAGATAATCTGCTTTCAGTTACAGAGCAAGGAAGATGACATTGGGGTTGGTTTGTTTGTTGAGATAGCACTTCTTTCATTTATTTCTAAATCTGAAGCAGCGCCCGCAGTGGGATGAGCAGAGGGCCTCCAACTCAGCCCAGCATCTGGAGGGTACAGGAGTGCTCACAGCACAGCCTTTGTGGTTCTTGTTCTCCTCCCAGACCCTTCTCCTCTAGAGCTCTCACATCCTGGCCATCAGCTGAAGAATTCCTTAAATTGCTCCCAGTATGTTTGGAGGACTCTGGTGCAAGTGTAATCTACACTGTGCACCCTGGACCCTTCTGCTCTATAGCAGAAAAATAAGCGTAACAGAGTTAAAAGCTAAACTGCAAGATCCACTGAACTATGAGAACTGACTGCGTAAGCCTTCTGTGTAAACAGAAAGCACCAATTTGTACAGCTCTGCAGTTAAATACTGCAAATTAATTTTTTCCAAATGTCAAATGTCTGTATTTAAATTTAATATACATGTTAAGCCTTTTCCCTCCTTGCACAGCCTTTCATTTCTAGTAGGAATCACTCCCATGGAGTCAGATAGAATTACTCCTTTCCAAAAAGAAAAAAAAAAACCAAAAAGGAAAAGAACAGCCTTATTTCTGAGAACTGCACTACGAATGAAAGAAGGTTTGTTCCCTAAATGGCATTTACCCCCCACCCTCCCACAGGTTGCGTCCCTGTGTCCAGGGGCTGTGGCCAGCAGCAGCCCCCACCAAGGACGCTTGTTTCCTCCCCCTTGCCCTTCAGTTCCCCAGCTCTTTCCTCCACGTTACTTTTGAAGCGACACATGGAAAAAGGAAAATCTTTCCCCCATCTCTCTTTGCAAGGTCTCCTTGCACCAGTGCATAAGTATGCTTTCAAAACACAGTAAGTGTGCTTTCTTAGCTGTAGATGCTGGCGTGTAATTATTTGAGATGCTGACACACGTGTCTGGCAATGCGGGCGGTTGCAGCACAGGTCACCAGCTTCGTCTTGCTGGACATGGCAGTGATGGGACCCGGCCACAGTGACCGCTCCAGTGGTGCCCTGGGCAGTCACAGCCCCCTTCCCTCCACTTCTCCCTCTGCTTTTCTCATTCTCATCATATTTTTAATTAACGTGCTCCCTTAGCCGAGTCAGGTAATAACAATAAGAAATAACAGATCACATTGCATCGTGCTTAGTTAATAGTCTCAACAGTGCTTCTGCCACTGTATCTTTTATCATGTGTTTATTTTTTAAAGAGTATTGAACAGGATACATCATTTGCTATTTGCTCTTATCCTGTTTGCTGATACCTTTGTTCCTGTCTTTACATACTTGAATAATTGCCTTGAATCAGCATGATTGGCACGCACAAATATTTATGTGCACAGCCGTCTGTGAGATCAGGTAATGGGTGGGAATTAACGCTGAAATTATGGCGATGTAGTTCAGGGAGGAGGTGGCAAGTTAGCAATGACCCTTTCACAAAAGCCCTGAAATGTAAAAATGGCCTGAGCTGCAGCATCTGAGTAACGGGGCTGTACAAAAGAGAAATAAGATGGTGACACTGAACCCAGTTGTAAACACTTCACAGCTTTCCTTTGACATCGCAAACCCTCTGAGCACCCTTCTGGTTTATGCGCTGCCAGCTGGGCCCCACGATGTGTTTTACAGCCTTGTAATTCTCCCCAGCATATATTCACGGTGGTACGTTGGTGTGCCATGACCCTGCTCGCCCGCTTGCTGAAGACAAATGCCCAGTCAAAATCTGACCCATTGTCCATGCCCTGCCGCGTAGCAGTCAGTCTTGGGAAGGGTCCCCTCATTGTTTTTCTTGTTGGCTGCATTGCTGTAGCTCAGGAGAGCCAAGCCTGCGCATGGAGGTGCTTTGTTCTCATGAATGAACAACCAGAACAAAAGGTAGCATCTTGCCAGCACTCATTATTTATTTACTTGTGCGTTTGTCCTTGTCTTTTATGGAACAAGCAGAAGTGTGCTGGGTGATGTCTGATACCAAGCCAGGCTTGGCTCTCCTGATGATCTCCTCGGTGTCTTCAGAGCCTCTCTTCCTCCTCAGTGCATCAGGACCAGCAATGCTGGCCAGTCGAAGGAAGAGATTGTCCTGCACTGCTCTGTACTGGGCATGGGGATGGAGGCAGCAGCCATGTCTGGGGGAAGACAGCTGGAGAGGGAGCATGGAGACAGCGCACCCTGAGCTGGGCTCCCTTGGCAAGGCAGGAGGTCAGGAGGTGACCTCGGGAGGTGCTGGTGTAGTTGTTGTCCCCCGAACCTGTGGTAATTTTGGTCAGCTAACAGGCATTGGCTTCTCAGACCTTACGGTCTGACTCCAAGCACAAGCATGCAGCTGAACGCGACATCTTGAAGCGCCATCAACTTTCAAGGCAGCAAGGTCACAAATAGGGGCACACAATTTTTAGTAGGTCATGAGAGGTGGTTATTGTACTGTTGCTGAGTTATAACATCTTCATACAAGATATGCTTGTGGCAGCGGAGATTCAATTTAGGGGTGACTGATTTATGATGCATACCGGTGATGTATGCAGCAATCTGTGCACAGGCAGCTCAAAATGGATGCATGGGGAGCACTTCTCTGGGTATAAATGCACTATATATTATAAATACGTAATGCCTATATAGACCGGTTTATGTCTTCCAGTCGTATGTGGAAGGAGTAGGAAGCGGAGAGATACCTGCCTGCACTCCAACATGGAGCATATTACTGAAGGTGGCAATATCTCAAGGATCAGAAGGGGCTTCTTAAGTGCATCCATTATGCATAAATCTCGCATGTGTGTACAAAGATATATATGTAAATGAGAACCAGGAGATTGAGTTTTGTATTCTATGTATGTAAATGCCTACTCGTGCACTTAAAAGTATAGTGTTAGCTGTGGGTTGCAAGTATAGCAAAACCATATGGCTTAAAAAATAGCTTCAGCTCTGTGCTGTGAAATGGATGAGAAATACAGTGTAATGTGCTTAGCTGCAGTCACTTCTTTTACCCCTGGGATTTTGACACATCCATTAACAAGGAGACCTTGGCAGGGCAGTTGTTTTCAATCACTGAGTCTTACGGAAAATTAGGGAAAAAAAATTCCACAAATAACTGGTAATAATTTTAACTATAATTCTGAAACACATTCATTTCATTTGAGATGCGTATGCCCACATACAAAATGCGCTTGTATGTAAGGGTATAGATACACGTATTATCGTCACGTGTGTGACTAAACGTTTTCATACTGATTTTCCTTTTGAGGTGTTAGGTTGTGTTCCCTAACACAAAAGAACTTAAAATTTGGTTAAAATATAGTTAAACTCTCATACAATGTATTTGTATGCTTTTTTTGTTTCTCTTCTCGTTACTAAAAGGACAGCACCTTCTAGGATGAAATTTGAGTAATGCAGTGTCCCGTTTAACTGGTGACTTGAAGAGTGAGTGGGCATTACACTGAGAGCAGGGCTGGAGGTAACTGGAGACCAGAATTCGATTTTATGTGGAAAGGCTTTTATTGGCTGCGAGAGAGTCTGGGAACATGAGTATGCGTAATGACATATGCATAAGGAAAACTCAATCACAGATATGCAAAAACAATAAAAACCTTGAAATAAGTAAGATAGAGATAAGTCTCAGCAGCAAAATCCAGATGTGGACTTTCTACCAGACACTTTTTTAATGAAAAATTTTGGGAAATGTTTTCCCATCTTCCTTCCAGCTGGCTCTTGCTTGGGCCCCTCTCTAATATAAGCCACATAAGAGAAATGCCAGTCATAATCTAATATTGCACTTGGTGAATATGAAGTATTAAGAAACAATGGGGAAATGAGAAAAAAAGAGACTGCAGGAGAACTGGTCTCCAGCCCTGGCCTCTTTTTCATGGATTCATCCATTCTAGGAAAGAGAGCATATAGTATTTTTCAGTAACATTTTCCACAGTTATTCATTTGCAGTTTAGTGTTTGCCGGGTTCTTGAATGTCTGATTTTTTTTTCTTTCTTCATATTTGCAATGTGAGCGTGATATCCACCATCATCGCCAATAACCTGATAACAAATTACCTTCATAAACCGGGTGAGTTAAAGCCGTGACTGTCCCTGGCCTGTGCTGCCATTAATGGCCTTTTTGTTCACGTCCCCAGACATTGCTCTTAAAAAATCCTTATGCCTAGACATGACTCACAGGATAGATGTTCAGGCATGAATGACAAATTGGTTTATCGCAACTATACGAAAGAGAAATGAGGTGCGGCGATCTCGAGGCTAGATGGGCTTCTGAAAAGCCAGCGCGGCCTTGTGTGCGTGTGTGCCGAGCCGCTAAATTTAACCGGTCGCAGTCTTGTTAAGAAAGTGCTAATGCTTCTTGTCCAGGAGGAAATGGGCTTTTTGGTTCCCTGGGCACCTGACCTCTTTCGGTGCAAATATTGAATAGCTGGCGCATCCTGACCCGCTTCTATTTACAACTGCTGCAGCTGATGCTGAGGAAATACCTGAGGGAGCAGGGAAGGGAGGGAGCCGCAGCCCAGATCGAGCTGCAGGAGCTGGGGAGGGAGGGCAGGAGGGAGCAGGAGAAAACGTTTTCTCGTCATTGCTTCAGCCAATGGGTTTCCTAGAATCAGAGGAAAATGTTTTGACCCAGAGTGTTCATCCTGAAGAACGGTGAAAGCCGTTCTGGTAACCTGACTGAGGTGGAACCTGTTGTACCGCCTAACAGGAGCACTCTGCTTCTCTTCCAGAGCGCTGGGGCTGTCTGTGGTGGACCTTCATGTGTTGCCCTGGCTCTTTGCTGCAGGGCAGCCAAACGTAGTCCCCGTTGGGCCAGCTAATCTCCATCTTGTTCTCTTCGCCACTTCAGCATCGCAAACCACCGCCTTCCTCACAGTTCTCTCATTCAAGGATGCTTCCAGCTCCCCCTACATACAGTGTGGGCTCTCCTGGGCTTCTGCTGGGAGCTCGGTTGCCCTGCATTTTTCCTGTGTTGCGTCACGCGGTGCTCCATCATCTGGGGCCATATGAGCTGTTGACACCAGTGGAAAGATGACTTAATGTGTCTTGCAGGCTGTGCTCCTGTGTGTGCCTTCCAGCCTGCGGGGGAATTTGGGGGTTTTCTCTCTCTCTTTTTTCTGTTTGTTTGTTTCCCCAACAGTAGGGTATGTTTTGGCTTATGCTCAGCATATGATTCACTGCAGTCACCAAGTCCTTTTCTGAAAAGCTGTACACTAATTAGTAGCTCTCCACCCCTCATTGAGTGCAGTGACAACAGGGACCGCTCACTTCAGAAAATCTTCCATAAACTGTGTTTTTGCCACATATGCATGTCATGGTGAAATTCTTAAAGAATGCTTTTTGGTTGGAGATCTCAGAGCTTTACAACAGAGACTGGTACCCCTGTTTCCATGTTGCGGATGTGAAAGCTAGCCTGTGAGGAAGACAACTGATGTAGCACCACAAAGTCAGCCAGAGAGGCAGAGCTAGAAAGGACCTGCAGCTCCTGCCCCGCCCCATGCCCGCACTGCTTCTGTGACATGCATGTCTCTTATCTGACCCACTTCTTGGTGCGATTTCCCTGTTAGTTCTTGTCTCAAGCCTTTCAGTGCTTTGGAATGGCAGCTCTCATGTCTGCGACAATATGTGCATCTGAAGGATAAGCGTGAAGTCCCTCTATTCTCAAAGGCTTCCATCAGTCAGTTACAGTTTTCACTTTGGAGAGCCAAGGCTTTCAAGAAGTCGCTGTCACGATAGCCATGGGAGGGTGTGAGTGAGCAAAATAGGAAGATGTTTGCAGCTAGGCTACTGGCTAGAGGAGCTTGGTTCTTGAATAGCTAATCATCCATCTGCTTTGCATACACAATGTCCTGTGTTAAATTACCTTCATGCATTTCTGTCCTCTTTTTATCTGCTTTAAAGGTATGGTGATACCAATTACTCTGTTTCCATAAAATTGCTGGACAGTGCTGCAGCCGCTCGGTCAGCTCTCCTGTTTATTCTACTTGTTTAGGCTTGCAGTGATAATTATTTTTTCTCTGAAGCATATTATATAACCCAGGAGGCCAGCGTGAGGTTGCCATGAGCCGTGCAACATAGCGATCACCGGCAAATGCTGATTACCTTTGTGCTTAGATGATTGGAGAGGATGTTACATGGAGGTGTAAATAGATAATTTTCTCTTAGCTTCTTGTTAGCAATGCAACCAAAGGGATTCCCACTCATTTAGCATGATTCCAGTTTGCTTTGCAGCAGCTTGCAAGCCAAATAATGCCCTGGTGAACTCCTGGTCAGGTGTGGCTTTCTGAGTACTGCCAGCCTGGCTGTGGAAAATTATTCATTTTTTCTGATAAGGTTGCTTTGGAGGTAGCTGGCCTTACCATTTACACCATCACACAGCTATAGCTTCAAGAAATAAAAAGGTGTAAAGTTACTTGCCAGATTTATTTTACATTCATTCACACAAAATCAAAATGCATAGTTTTCTTCCAACAGAGGGTTTTTTCTTTTTACTTTGCAGTTTCCCTGTCCTTTTTCTTTGCTTTAAGGCAAGACCCCCGAGTCTTGCCGGGAGGACAATAGCGGTGTTGCTGCTGAAACTTGGGAGTCTGGTGAGTGGTGACGAAGTCTCCAGCAGATTTCTGTTTGCAAATGCAGAGTTGCGGTCATTTATAAACACGGTATCTTCTTCACCAGGACAGTCCTGCTCAGAGTGAGGGAGCCATTCTCATTTCTTAAGCGGATTTAAGGGACCTTATTAATTGTCAGGGCGGCAGCAGAACATTTTTTGTTCTACCTGACTCCCTAAGAACACTGTAGATGCAGAGCGTTAGCAAGCCCAGGCTGGGTGCATCAGGCTGGTCTTTTGACTTCAAATGCACAACCGTGTTGCTGTTGTTCTTCAGCCAAGTTATTCTCTGTGCTGAAGTCCAGCTGGAGAAGACTCAGCACTTCGACTTACTGCTGGTGCTTGGTCCCAGTGCTTACCCATCAGGTATTTTAATTAAGGAAGTTTGAATTCCAGCTTAGCATAAATACAGACTTTACACCAACTCCCATAACTTTAGCCGAGTTTATAACCTTCACCAGGGGGTCAGTTCGCTGCCACGTTGGAAATTTTAGGCTCACAGAAAATGTGCATTGCTTTGAAATTGAGATAAATATCTTTTTACTACCTCATAAACAGAAAGAAAAAAATCTGAAGGGCCAAGGTCACATTCTTAAAATCTCACGTTTGGATTGGAACCCAGTGTGGAAAGGAAAGCTGAAGCCTTTCTGCAAGAATGCCAGGAATGGTGTCTGCTGGAGCAGCATGCCACAGACCCTCCGAGTCCTCAGGCTGCTGCTGCTTTGTTCAGTGCTGTCTGTTTGGGAGGTTCCCCCTGAATGGTGGGAAGCACTAATGCTGTGCAGGTGACAAAGCACTGGCGCAGGTTGCCCAGAGGCTGTGGAGATCTCCAAAAACCACCTGCATGTAGCCCTGGGCCTCCTGCTCTGGGTGTCCCTGCTTGAGCAGATGGATCCAGAGGTCCCTGCCAACCTCCGCCATTCTGAATGATCTCTTTTCTTGCCCCATGATGCTTCCTTCCACCATGCATAGCTGCTTCTCCCATGGGAGGTCTCAGCGCTTCCAACAAGGGGAGAGAGTGTGGGGATCACGACAGACCTAAAGTAGGTATAAAAAAGCACTTTGTTTTTTAAAGGAAATGCAGAGCAGCGCTAACAAGACCGGTGCTTGACGCATGTGTTAAGAAGGACCTCACTTCAGCATCATTTTAATTTCCACTTTCAGCTTGCAGCCTGTAGCTGAACCTCCCGTGGTTTAATTACTCCCGCAGTGGTGGTGTTTCCTGTTGCCTGTTGCCAGGCGAGGGCAGGCGCCCGCTGGCTGCTCCTAGGGCAGCAGCAGTGACCGGCTGGTGCACCCAGCCTGTCCGGCACCTATGGCAGGCTGTGAGGAATTATCACCCCCATTACCGCGCAGGTGTCAAGGAAATGAAGCTTTTCCATTAGGAGATCACAGTAAATCACAGGGCGGGGATGACAGCCTCGTTAGCAGGGACGACGTTACTGTAATTTATGTATAAATACCTTTTTTGTGTCAAGATAACTTGGCTACCTTGAAGTGCCTTCTCTCAGCATAGAAGATACTTACAGTGCGTGCACCGTAGTTATCCAGATGCTCACAACAATTTCATAGTTATATATTAATTTTTTAACAGGTCTTGTGTGCGTTTTTGTGTTTGCCTGGGCAGACTTTGCAGGTGGCCCCGTTGTGTGTGAACTCCGGGAGGGCAATGGGTTCCTTCATTCCTTTCTCCTGGGTTTTTCCAGTCACATTCAGCTCACAGAGCCATCATTTCCCCTTTGCTGGGGCTTTGCTCGGTGAGCTCACCAGATGCGGGGCAGATAATTCTCTGCTGCATTTTCTGGCCCACAAGTAAATGGTCACACACAGTTTCTCCACTATTAGGTGCTGCTCACAGTAGAAAGCAGCTGAAAGGAGCAGGCACAGGCCAGGGTCTGCCTTCCAGATCTGGCTGAGCTGGACCCAGTGGTTTGCATGCTGCAGTCTCCTGTGATTACAGGCTGTGCCATTATTTCCCATAGGTCCCCAATAACTTCCTCTGGAGAGGATTTTTTGCTTACAATCAAAGTTGGCCTGAAGACTGGGAGCCATTCCACTGCTTCCCTTTGGTGATATTGTCCTCCTGCTGAGCAGTGGCATGGCTGTCAGGTTGCATTTTGGGTCCACAGGAACTTGGGTAGATTTGCCTGCCTCCTGGTGGCTAATGCCAAATGTCTGAAGGCGCTTTGTTTTTTTGCACTTTGTGAGGGAAGCTTTGCTGTTTCCTGGAGATTTCTCTCTTCCCATGTGGTATTTTCTCTTTTAGCAACAAATTTCTCACTCACTTTCCAAGCATTTTGCAGTGAAGTAAAAGCTTGGAGGTGGTGACTGTTGGGTCACAGGAAAAGGAGAGAGTGGTGAGTTTGGTTCAAGCACTTTGAGCGTGTGGACACTGGGAGCAGAAAGAAAGGAGCCCAGGCCTTCTTTGCGTGCACTCAAACGAGGACAGTACTAAAACAGCTGAGCCAGCAGCCTGAGCCAGTCTGAAGCTTTTGTCTTGGTGGACAAAAGGAGCTTTTTTTCATTTTCGTTAAACTAATAGGGTTGAAGTAACAGGATGGAGAACGCTCCCTTTGTTGCTGTCGAGACACACTCCCGGCTGCGGCTGCCATGATAGTGCTGGAGCCCCTGGAGGACTCCAGGCAGCGTGTCCCTCACCGTGCCAGTAGGACTGAGCCAACAGTATGGGCTGCCATCCCTGGCTGAGGAGTGGTGGCACTTTGATGATACTGTCTACTGTACAAACAGTATTTGGGCTGTTTTTCCAATTAAAATCATGGAATATCCTGAGTTGGAAGAGACACACAAGGATCGCTGAGTCCGACTCCTGGCTCCATACAGGATAACCTAAGAGTTGAAGTATGTATCTCAGAACATGGTCCAAATTCCTTGAACTCCGTCAGCAGCTCTGTGCCGTGACCACTGCCCTGCGCAGCCTGTTTGAGTGCCTGGCCACCCTTTCTGTGAAGAAACTCTTCCTAATGTCCACTCAGAACTTCCTGTCACAACTGGAGACCATTCCCTCACCCTGGTCTTACTCTGTAGGGGCAAGAAGCAGGCCCCAAAGCAAAGTGGAGGAGCAGGACCGCCTGGCGGGACACAAGGGTGCTGTGTGGGGGGTGGCGGCAGTTGGCCTCACGCCAGGCAGTTTTAAGTCCTCAACTCCAAGTATGTGGGCTGGAAGTGCTGGATTTCATGGTCTCTTCATGGCAGAGCATGATTCTCATCTTGTGAGAGGCCCTCCTCTTTTCTTACTTTTGGGTACAGGATTTCTACCTTAGATGTGAAACCTAGTAGAAGTAATGATTCATCTGCTGTCCTTGCCCCTGAAAACAGTTGTTCATCAAGCGGTTTAATGTCTGAACCTTTTTAAAAAAATAGAATAATGTAGGCACTTTGTAGGCTTTTTTAGTGAGCAGGGATGGGACTTGAAGAGAAAAACATGTATGTGGTTAGTTTCAAGCTATGCTTGGCCTTCATGGGCCCAGATGCTGTGGGGTCGCTGGGCCCTTTGGACAGCAGGGAGACACTGGCGTTGTCCTTCAGAAAATACAACTTTGCTAGGGCCGAAATAACAGCGTTGTGCCCAAACTGCAGAGTTTGTGAGGAGAATTCTCTGAATCATAGAATCACAGAACAGCTTGGGTTGGAAGGGACTTTAAAGATCATCAAGCTCCAACACTGTGCCATGGGAGTGCCACCCACCAGCTCAGGCTGTCCAGAGATGCATCCAGCCTGGCCTCGAGCACCTCCAGCAATGGGGCACCACAGCCTTTCTGGGCAGCCTAAGCTTTCAGAGCAGCCCTCCCTGGGCGGGCCTGAGACCCTCAGCAGTGCCCAGCCACAGTCAGGGAGATGTGGGTGCTGAAGAAAGCCTTACTGAAGAAGGGCAATGGGAACAGTTTGGTTAATTTCCTTTCTTCCCCCCACACTCCTCCTTTATTAATGGTAGGGACACGTGGCCAAGATTCTTTTGTGGGCCTCACTGGAGCTGCTCTGGAAATGATGAAGCAAATGCAAAAAGAGAGTGTGGAGAGACTCATTTTGATGGGAATGAATTAGTTAGAAGCTGTAGTGCTGCCGTGGGGAAAGAGGCATGCTTGTAGGGGGTTAAAATACTCAGAGGGTCTTGAACAGCCCTGGAGATAGGGAGGAAAAATGAGTTTAAAATTGCCAGCTCACTGCCACTCTGCGTGAAGGCTGCTGCAGCAAGGCGTTGTTTAAAGGCTGTGCTTTCAGCGTCCTCCTGAAAATGTGTTCTTGAAAACAGGGATTTGTGTCTAAATGGGAATCCAGACATACAAAACACTTCATTTATTCATGTAAATGTCTGCATAAAAATGCAAATGTGGTACCTATGGCTATTGCGTCTGTATCAGGCTACAGTATTCCATATAAAAGGCATACTAATGAGTTTTCAGCAAATTTTCTGAAAATACTTGAACAGTCATGGGCTCTGATGTATAAAGTTACCTTTTAAAGTAATTTAAAGAAATAGATACTTGTTTTTGCATCCCAATGTCTCGGCTGCTTCACGACTTTAAAAATACCTCCAATTTAAAAGAAATTTGAATCTAGAGATCAGCTTTATTTCTAATTCAGCTGCTTGTTAACTTCACTCTTGGGTGTACTTCCAAGATACTTCCACCCTCAACTTATGCATTTATTTACTTAATTTGGAGTTTTGTAATTTTTTGAGAAGCACGTTTTGATCTTCAGGCAGACGCAGCACAGCCAAATCCCAGACAGATTCTTCACAGGGACGGCTGAGGAATCGGATACGACTGTGCCTGGTAGAACCACGGTGGGCAGCAGTGCTGTGCTTTCCAAGGAGTCAGTTTGCAGTTGGCAGTTCGTTTTATTTTTAAATGTTTCTTAATTTGATGGTACTCTGTTGGAACTGCATATAGAAATATATCATGTGATGCTTAAATACTGGTGGTCTGGAATGATTTGGGTATTGGTTAGATTTGTGCAACCTGTGCTAGTGCTAACACTGTGCTGCCAGTACTTTAATCTGTTTCTAAGAGCAAGAGTTAAAATACTGCTCTCTCTCTGCTGTCATTCACACAGCACTGCTTTTGACAAGAACAAGGAGGTTTATCTCAGGGTAAGGCCAGACCCTGTCTGAGCTGTCTTCCCGGGAGGACAAGAAATGAAAAATGAGAATTCAGGAACCTCAGCACAGCAGTGTGAGCGTGCTGCAGTGGCCGGCCTTGCACCAACCCGCAGCTTCCCCACTGCCATGCAGCCCCCTTATCTGGCTGTTTCGTTAGGAGTGCATGTGTAGTTTATGAGCAATTTTTGTGAAGAAACCATTTGATTTTTCTCAGTCAGGTCTGGAGATTTTCAGGTGACTTCTCAGGATTTTTGTGTCATCAGAATGGGTAAGTTTTCAGTGTTGAAACTTTGCAATAGAAAAAAAAAGTTTTGTGACTCCCATCGCTATGTATTTCAGGTCTTGCCCATCCTATAAGGTTTGTTTTTGCAGTCTTAGCTATTTTTAATCTTTAAATTGAAACTCTTTGCTCTGACATATCAGGGATAGTAGGGCTATACTTAAATATCTTAATCTGTAACATCCATTGCCATTTTCTTCTCTCTGCTTGCTCCCCTAATGGCTCTCCAGTGTGCCTGCCCTCAAACCCTGCCAGCCATGTTAAAGCCAGCCAGGCTGAAGCGGAAGGGTTTTGTTACAGGCTGGGATTGCAGGAGCAGTGTGAGACAATCCCAGACACTGCCTTCATCCTATCTGTGAAACCCCTCCTGCTCAAACTTGCCCTGTGCTTACTTGCTCAAGAAGCTTCCCAGCCCTGCTGCAGCATCCCAGTCCTCCATTGGCTGCCTGGCTAGACAAGCCAAACCTCCCAAAGACACCCTAATGAGGGACAAGACAGAGTTCTTTGTACTCTAATTAATAAAAAAATTAACCTCTAGTCTCTCCATGTTTCCAGTGCTCTGAGCAGTGCTTGTTTGGAAGAAGGCAGCTATCATTTTCTGTTTCTTTCTGCTAAACAGGTACAAGGGAGAGACCCTTTGCCAAGAGGTTCTGGGAGGGCCTGAGTACACATGTGTATACGCATATATGCTTCAAATCATCCCAGGATTAAGTGTACCAGCATCAATATTTAATACAGGTTTTGAGGAGGACTTTTTTCTTTCCACTCATTTTGTAGTCACATTGAGGTTGCAGGGAGGAGCTTTCTCTCATCAGTAGTGATTAAAAATCTGTGGTTTTGGATGGCTTTTTTTGAGGGGGATGCAACATGGCTGGGTGTCTGTGGAAGAAGAAACCTTCCCGGCCCTGTGTGCTCACCAGGGAACGTGAACCAGCTGCTGCCTCAGCAGGGAAGTCAGGTATCAGCCATCGATGCTCAGCCAGTGCCAATGCTTTGCCACCTTGGAAGAGTTCCCTGACCTGCCTACTTTGGTTCTTATGACCATAAATCAACTGTTACTTCCATAACAGGAAAGGAATTTTTGTCCTGAATTTATGGCAGAGGTTTAGGGTCTGACTGCTCAGCTCACTGCAGCGTTGCAGACAATACAGCAATTAAAGTGGTTGGGTTTGGAGTTTAGATCTCTCCTGTTCCATAGTTATGGATATTAAAGGAGATAATTCTTCCTGATAGTGCTGTGTTTTCAGGCTCATGCAGGATACTGGAAGCCTAAATTTATGCCGTAGCAAGATGATATTGATACAGTATAGACCATACTTCGCGAAGTCATGTGTGCCACCTGTGTTTCAGTGATTAATGGATCTGTGCTAGCCAGGATTTGGCACCAAACTCCATCTTGATCTGTTTTTTGAATCATTTCCATGGTGTGTAGTTATGACTCTGGAGGAAGGATACTGCATCGTGCCACAAGTGCTGCTTTTTTGCTTTGTGTGTGTGTGTATTACCTGATTAACAACTTTTGTAGAAATACCCCTTCTGTCCTTTCTCAATTTCGTTTCACTTTGGCTGCTGATAGAGGTTTTATTTGACAAACAGCAAAATAAGCTGGAGCTGGTCAGCCTTGATTTCTTGGCAGGCTGTCTCTTCAAGGAAGGAGAAGAAAGGGCAGAGGAAAGGTCCAATTTATCATTTTGAGATGTCAGACCACCACGGAAAGAAGCAGATGTGACCTTCTTCGCACAGAATTCCTCTCCCAGATTTCTGCACGCTAAATAGCTGATAGCAGCACAGCAGCATGGTTGATCTTAAATTCCTTCTACCTGTGTTAGCTCACACAGCCTGGCCAAAGGGCGATGCTGCAGGTGTGCTGTCTTGGGGCAAAGAAGCAGCCCCAGTGGTGGCATCAGGCACATAATACCTTCGGACCTGGGCCACCACCACCAGACACAACAGATTTCATCTCGTCCCATAGCACTGCTGTCATTTACTTTCCTGCCTCTTCCAAGTGGTGCAATATATCACATATCACCAGAAGTCAGTGTTTGTTCCTTGCTAAAGACAAGGGCAGAGTTTCACACAGGCCGAAAAGCAAAGCTTGCTGTTCAGAAGTAACAGTGTTGGTGAGAGCGATCAGCCTTTATTGCTAGTCAGGAGGAGGCTGTTCTTGTTCTTTAATTACTTTGATTTTTTTCTGCCTTGTGAGGAAAGGAGGAGAGAGCTTTATGGAATATTCATCAAGGTAAATCAAATCTGGCCAAGAAAGAGAGTTCGGGGAATCATTTTTTTAGAGCTACAGGGAGCTATTGGATGAGAGGGCTTCTGTGTTCTTGCCTGATGTATATTTACACACACATGCACAGAAGCAGATATCCGAGCTTTGTCTTTCTGTTTATTATTGTTGGTTTTGGCAGTGAAGTTACGTAGTTCTTAAAGTGACGCAGGAGAATATCCTCAGTTCATTCAGAAATGAGAGGAAAGGAGTAAAGCAATCTAAGTGAACTATGATGCTGGCGATGTAGCACACCACATTTCTACACTTCTGAAATCATTTCTAGCAAAAACAAAGCACGCAATTTAAAATGAATCTGCTCTTTGCTTACTGGGCCTCTTCAATGTGATAGTTATCTCAGGTTATTTATTTCAAGTCTGAATGTTTAATGCCTACAAGTGGCAAAAAAAAAAATTCAAAATGAGAATGCTTTTAAGCAATGACTCTTAGCTTTTCATTTTCAGGAATGCATAATTAATGACATTTCTAGGAAAGGGTTATAGCCTTAGCACAGGTAGCAGTGATACAGCAAACTCTCTGCATTTTACTTGCCTGTAGTCCCTCTTCTTGAACAAAGCCAAAGCTTGGGTCTATCAGCGGAGCAGCAGCGCTCCCTGTCACTGCAAATAGGCTCTTCCCAGTGGTTAGTGACTGCTGGTTTGAGGCATGTTCAGTCTTTGAGATCTCTGCTGATTGCTGCCAGCCAGGGCAAGAATAACCCAGGCTGTCATGTTTGCGGTGCAGCAACATTGGGTCTCTGGAAGCCGGACTGAGCATACCAGACTCGTTTCTCACAGGACACCGGAAAAGGTTCAGTGCAGGCTGCAACCCAGCCAACATGTTGATGTTTCAGAGCACAGAGTAGAAAGGATTAATTTGCCCAATAACTCTCTTCCTGTAGTCAGGAATTTCGAGCTGTAACAACCCATTTGGCAAATGACTTCGCTAACATCATCTGAACAACCCAACTTAACTTGCTAAACTTGGAAGAGTATTTTTTATTGATGGCTGCTGCTCTAAGTATACATACCCCCATCCGAAATGAGGACGTGAGCCTTCAGCTCAGTGTGAAGGAGAAAGGAGCAGAGCTGCTCTTAGTTTGGTCCTGATTTGGAGCGCAGATTATTGGAACAGTGGAGGTTGCTTCTGAGCCTTGCTGTAACCATTTGATTTTGTTGCGTTTCTTTTGGTTGGTTGGTTGGTGGTTTGTTGGTTTGGGTTTGTTTTTTTTTTTTTCCTTTCGTGTTAAGAGAAAACTGTGTTGTAGTGGATGTAAATCTTGGGAACTCCTTTTCCTGCAACCTCATGAATTTCTTGCATGTGTGTTGCTAAGAGCATGCATACATTCCTAATGTGAAAGGGCAAGCCCACATGTAAGAAATGCATTTTCTCCTGGGCTGAGACCTACGTAAATGCAGAAAGGGTGTTTTGTGCATGCTGGTGTGCATATACGTGCCTCCAGGTCCTGAGTCAGAGGTGTAGCTGAGTGTGCGGTTCAGTGTATGAACCTCTCTTACACGTAGGTTAAATTCGGAATTGATTCTGATACTTCTTTAATCTCACAGCCATCAACACTTTTCTTTAAAAACAGTAAGTCAAGCCCTTTGTGGATTTTCTAGCACTGTCAGTTCCAGGAGTAGCAAAGCCTATTTCAGAAAAGGCTTTCTGCAGTGTTTCTAAATGTGAACGCGGCTTCTGCAGTTGTTCTTCACAAAAAGCACTTTTTGACAATCTCAGAAAATGTAAATTTAATCTTGATAAGTGCTTTCCCTGAATGCAACCTTTCTTCTGTAGTGGGAGAGTGCATATTACATCAACATAAATGTATTCAGATAGATCTGTGTACAGGCAAGCGACCTTTCGTTGAAGAGATGTTTTTAGATCATTTTGAAGACCCTGTTATCCATCACAAAGTTTTGTGCAGATTAGGGAAAACATAATAGAGTTGTAAGTTTGGGTGGTTTTTTTCCTTGTGTAACAAAGCAAACCAGGGCTTCCCCTGGAAATCATTTCCCACAGTGTCTTCCAAGCTGTCATTATCTTAGGGTCTAGAAAGTGCTATTCATTCATTTCTTCTGCTCTCTGTGATACGCTGGGAGTTAGCAGGTAATTCAGAGCTTCCTGCTGTAAATAATCAGCTCTGGTGAAATGGAGAAGCTGGAATCTTAATTTTGACTTGTTGCTTGTCTTCGCAGTGCCAAAGGAAATTAGAAGTTTTTAAACAGCATTCTCAAGACTCTTCACGTCCTCCTTTATCAGAGGAGTCAGGCAGATTGAGAGGTGGTGTTGTGTAGGGGTAGTTTAAGTGTTGTTGAACTACCTGGCTTTTACCTGGTAGTACAACAGTAGAGACAATGGTGAGATGTTAGGGGTTGAAAACAATCCCAAACTGATTTTTTTCTTCAAACATTGCATCCCAACATTATCCTAGTTTCCACAAATCTAACTGAAAGCAAAGATTCCTTGGAACCATTGTGCTGTGTTTGTTAGTGAGGATAATGTGAGAGTCACAGCTGAGTTGTTTCCCTCCAGAGACCCACGTCACAGAGTAAGCTGGGCTTCCCTGTTTCTGGAAGGTGCTTTGTAGGCTCATCTAAGTGGTCTTGTTATTGGGTGGAATGCATGGGGCTGATAGTTCCCGAGACCTTGCTTCATCAGCACCATTGAGACCTCAGGAGAAGGCTTCAGGCATCTCCATCAGTCAAGATGCATCCAGGACATCTGCACAGGCATGATATATGTAGCTTTGGACATAGGGGACATCTCCCTTTGGGAGCAGCAGATGGAAGCCAAGCAGGAGACCCAGGCATCTAAAGACAGAAGACGCTACATGCGGGCATGTGAATTGCTCTCGTGGGTTCAGCATAGTCCTGCAGCAAAGAAGTAATCTCATCCACCTTTTCACAGTGCAGCGCCAGGATACACTAGAATTGTTCTTCATGAGGGACATGGGTGCGGAAGAACTGATGACTTCTGAACACTCTCCGTTCACATTGGAGTGCCAGGCAGTCCTGACAGATCGGGAGCAACCAGATCACCCAACAGGACTCATTTCTTCTAGGTCTGGCAGCTTCAGCTGATTGCATTTCTGTTCAATTAGCCTGAGCACAGGATATGGAGTACAAGCTGTGTTTCTGGTTTCATGCCGGCTTCGTACAGGATGACAGATGACACGTGGTTTGACATAAAGCCTCCTGGTACAAAGTTAGCCTCTTAGGAATTTTTTGAGCAAATTTGTGTTGCCAAGGTGAGTCTGCAGTGGATGAGCCCTTTGTGGTGCATGGGCATTGCACATGGGGTGTGTTTGGAGGAAACATCAAAAAACCTAGGTTTGATCATACAGTATGGTTTTGCATCTTGCCCTCCAACAAACCTCAGTTTTCATTTATATGTCACCTGAAAGGGCTTTTACTTAAATTTCTTGTGCTAGCATCTAACAGTATACTTGGACTGTTCTAGTGACCCTAAATGTCTTACTTTCATATTATTATTCAAATTGTTCTACATTCCTGTTGATTCCTTGGCAAATATTTGTCTTTGTTTTGAAGCTTCCTTCATGATTCTTCATTCTGTCCAGGCATTGTCAGTGCCTCCGTAGAGGGCACCCTTACCTTCTAATCTTCTGGCTCTGAAAGAAGCTCCATTTCAAAGTTTGTGGAAACCAACCCTTTAATCTGATGATTGCATGAGCATAAAGCTCAGAACATGGCAGAAGAGAGAAAAATGAGGGGATTCATCTTCTTTAGCTCAATACTTTGGAGATTTCAGCCTCTGCCGTGAATTCTGTGGTGATTCATGCATCTGGATGTGTGGAGGAATTCCAAGGTAAAGCATGTGTGGGCATATAGATGCACTGTAGTGAATGCTGTGGTTGACAGGGATTTGGGTGAATTGCTGGCTTCTATAGACAGTAAGAACAAGAGGGTGAGCTATGGCAAATGGGAGCGCAATTAGCATTTCCAGCGTGAAACCCCTCGGTCAGCAGGAAAGAGGAAAAGCAAAGCAGTTTGACACATGAGAACAAGAACATTTCTTATTGCCAGGGCTGTTCCCCGAGACTTTGAAATGCCCCTCTTTGTTGAGGAAGCATGCAAATGTTCTCATTATTTTTGGTAATTTGCATTATTAAGGAAAAGTTATTACCCAGACTCAAACTTTCTTAGAGCCTTGAGTCGAAGATACTGTTTCACTTGCTGAGGCTGCATGCACAAATGAACCTAATAGCAAACTGTTGAGGAGTCTTTTATTTTTAAGAACCTGTGCTGTGCTGTAAACAGACTGAATTGTGGACAAACAGCAGTCCTTTCCAGCTTTCTCATTAGATGAGGTTAAAGGCGCCAGCTCAAATTAGGAGCTAATCCTTAGTCTTAAACCAAGGGAAGTAAGTCCTTAAAAAAAAGCCCCTTTAGTAGTTTCTAATCCCAACTCTTAGCCCTGGGTGCTGCCAGAGCAATCCCATCTTTGATTCTGGAATCCTATCTATCTCTGACTTTTTTATGAGTGGGGCCTTGATCACTCCTTGCTGCCCATGAAGGTGCTGGGGCTATGTCCGGGTGCCGCAGTCTTGGCTGTGGGCCAGGACCCTGCACAGCCCGGCTGTGCTGGGGACCTCAGCTGCAGGACTCCCCTCTGCTCTGGGGATGCTGGAAGATCTCCTCTCCTCTGGGGCAGCCCTGGAGGAGCCATGTGTCCACACAGGGCAGCAGTGCTCCTGCTGCAGGAGGGAGCCCTGCTCTGCAGTGAGGGATTGAATGGTTGAGGCTGATGGCTGAAATTGCCAGCCTGGCCTTGGGCTTCAAAGATAACTCACTGAGGAGCTGCCGAGGGTTTTCCTATATGGTCTTCTTTCACGGGCTATGCACAGTAAGAGCAGTGTCGGTTCAGGGTGAGATGCAGTGGCAGCCCTCCCATGGACTGTGCTGGTGCATAGTATGCCATCAGTTGGTCATGCCCTGTGGTCATACCTCAGTGGGTCTAGGCACTGGCTGGGAGCTTTCTCAAGCTCTGTCTCCTGCACATGGGCACACATGCAGCCTGAGGTTTGGTGTTGTGTTCAGACTTGAGGCTATGGGACGAGATGGGCTATTTGGGTCTCTCTCTTGTGAGACTCTACCTGCGGTACTGTGTTCATCTCTTGAGGCCCCCAGCACAAGGACATGGAGCTGTTGGAGTGAATCTGGTGGAGGCCAGGAGGATGATCACTGGGCTGGAGCACCTCTCCTGTGAGGACAGGCTGAAAGATTTGGCCTTGTTCAGCCTCGACAAGAGAAAGCTCTGGAGAGACTGCATTGTGGCCTTCCAGTACCTAGGGGGGCTTACAAGGAGGAGGTGAAGGGACTCTTTATCAGGGAACATAATGGTAATACAAGGGAGGATGGCTTTAAAGTAAAGCAAATAAAATTAGATGTGAGGAAGAAGTTTTTACTCAGAGGGTTATGGGGCTCCAGAACAGATTGCCCAGAGGATCTGTGGATTCCTCACCCCTGGAGGTGTTCAAGGCCAGATAGGATGAGATCCTGGGCAGCCTGGTGTAGTGGGAGGTGCATCCCTGGGCATGGCAGAGTGGAACAATCTTCAAGATCCTTTCCATCTTGCACCATTCTGTGATTCAGTGAATAGGAAGACAGTGATTTCTCTGAGCTAGATTGGCCTCTGTTCTGCCTGCAGAATGCCTTGTTTACTCTTAAGCCCTCACTCTTCTGCAAGCAGCACTGAAGAGTGAATCCACCAGCCTCCCTACCCAGCAAGAGATGACTTCTCATGCCCAGGCCCCACAATAACACAGGGACCAGGGGCTCCCCCTGAAGCAGCAAAGCCAGGCTGCAGGGCTATGGGGCTGGGTTCTCCCTGCTGCCGTGGTTGCAGGAGTAGAAGCCAGGACCAGTGTTCTCATGAGCAAGGGCAGCACAGCAACACAGAGCTATTAAAAGTTAGACACTGGCACATTTGTCACCTTGCAAAACAGGCAGGGATGGCATTGCCTTTTACATGGAGTGATCCAGGAGTCCAGAGGAGTGTTTGGATAAGTTGAATCAAGGGAGGTGATTGCAATCGGGCCACTTTGTCTTCTTGACTTGGAGTATTTTCTCCTCAAGGGCATTTAAAACAATGGAGTACAGTCTTCAGCTTTGTAAGCTGCCACCTTATTATCCTATTAGTCAATTATGGCTGCTGAGGAGCAGGAGTAAGTGACAGCATGGCAGATTACAGCAATTTATTTGCAGTTCTCATAGTCTTGTACCGCATATCATCAGGCTGTTTAAATTTAATGATAGGGTTTTTGCATGTGTTTTAGTGCAGTTAAAGTTGTAATCAAAATGTTTTAGGAAAACCCCCACTGACCTGCATAAATACTTCCATCTTCAGCATTGTTTTAATGCCCTGTTGTAATCTTTATTAGCAGAGCTGACTCACTAATTAGGGGAAGCAACCTGCCTTGGAAAAAATAGATACAGGGTTTTTTTTACCTCTTTACAAAGCTTTGTGGAACAGAAGTTGCTGTTAGTCTGTGTCGCGGCTCTTGTTTCTGAGCTGTTCTCTCACCACCCACCTGAGTGAAATTAAAGCCTAGAAGCAGGTACACACTCACTGATTTTCCATAAGCCTGGCACCATATGTTCTTGGAGGGGAAAACTCACTCACGGGGCTGGAGAGATCGGGCAGTGGCATTGGTCATGGGCAGGTGGCTGTGGTCAGACAGCAGGGCCTTCAGCACAGCGTATTTGGTGTTCAGGCATCTCCCTTCAAGGAAATGGAGAAAATACCAGAATTGGTTTGTCTTAAGTGTTCCATTTGTAGCTGCTGCTGATGGCTGCAAGATATGGAGCAGGCAGGAGTTGCTCAGCAGGCTCAGGTGCTTAAGCACCCAGCTTCTGAAACATTTAGGAGATTTCTTTTCGGGATTTTGAGTTCTAACTGGAATATTCAATAGCGTCATTCCACACTGAAATGAATGGGTAATCAGCAAACCATGAGCATGTCAGTCGTGTTCAAACCCTGGGCAGGGAAGATGGATGAGGCGGCGGCTGACTGTCGCTGTGTGCTTTGATGTAAAACAGCGACCTAAATGAAACCGGAATACGTAGGATGAAATTTAGGGCTGAAGTGTTTCATGGTATAAAGGGAGCTCTAAGAATAGCTGCTGAGCACCCAGTCTGTAAGGTGTGTTGCTTACACAAAATGGAAGGGTTGGACGGCTGGGAGGCAGCCCGCTCTGAAATATATATAGAAAGAACACATTTCTGCAGTAGTGCCCTGACAGAGAGCCTGGATCTCACCACAGCCCTTGAGCAGCAGTGGCTTGGGTTTTCTTTCTCGTTTACCAAACCACCACTGACCTCCCCCAAAAGGAGGCTCTCCTCATCCCGCTGCCCCGCAATCAGTCCCTGTGCCACACACATTGGTCATCGCCTGCCCCCGGGCACTTGGAGAGGGGTCAGGGTAATCCGGCTTTGCTTTCCAGGGGGAACTTTATCCTCTGTGCAGAGGTGTGTCATCAGATTGGGATTTAGACATTGCTAATTAGTGAGTGATGGCATGCCAAGCTGAGCTGCATTTCCAGGAATGTGTGCTCATGTTTACGATACAGAGGATGGTTTACAAAGGGTGTTACTTTCTTCAAGGGCAGGAACAATTAAATGGATTTTCTGTGAGCTGTTAACCAAGAGGCATAATACCATTTATTATCTTCATATTGGGAATATGTCACATAAAAATATAATTGATGAAAGTATTATCTTGCTTAATTGTGAAATCGAAAAAGCCACTTTCCCTTTATTTACAGATTATTAGCAGCAGTATCTCTCCTGTTTGGTCCGTGGCAGTTTGCACATAAGTCACACTCTTTGCCCATTGTATTTTGCATATAATTCTCTTACAGGGCTCTGGCTCCTCTGTTTCAGAAATCACAACTTCTAAGGACACGTTCCATTGAACTCTTGGGATATTTTACAAAGAACGTGGTGCAATTAACATCTTAGATAACTGACAGAAAAATATAAAAAAATATTGTTTCTCTTCATCAAGTTTGCTATCAGACCACTTGAAAGGGAAGGAATTTCACCTTAAAAATGTGTGAGGATGCTTTGTGTGGTCAGGATAATGGTTTTTCCAGTACTGTTTGGCGGTAAGCTGCTCTCCCACGATTCTGAGAGTGTTCTTCCAACAACAAGAAACTCACTTGTTATGGGAAAATATGATTATGAAATACAGGAAGACTCTGAGGCCGAAATGAAATTCAAGCTGAAGAAAACAGGAAATAAAAGAAGGCCAGTTGACCCCATTTTGGTTCTAAGCTCTTGTTTCTTTTTTTTAACTTCATTTTTTGAAAATAGCCTTTTTAAACAGAAATCCAGACTTTTGCCACCACTTAAAATATTAAAACCAAAGAGAGCAAGAGTTTGACTTCTCACCAAAAGATGTTCAAGCCAGTACTTTCACTAAAAATGTTGGTTTTAGTGCATCGTCAGTGCCTGCTGAAAGTAAATTATCAGTGAAGCTTTTTCATAATCAACTTGAACAAAGGCATCCTTCTCAATTTAAGCAATTTTTCTTTGAACCGTGGATTGTATTTTTAGAGAATGTGCAAGAAGAACGCAGTTGGCACATCCAGACCTCTGATTTCAGACACATGGGCTTCATCTTTGCATGATGAGCTCCATTCAGGATGTGTATGCTGATTTTGAGATCACAACCACTCTTGTCCCCATCAGCCTGGGGATGCTGGGCTCCATAGACAAGTCCTGAGCACCTGGGGAGGCTGTGCTGGAGGGCAGGAGGTAAGCTCTTGGACAGCTTTGTCCTATTAGTGGAGGGTATCATGGGGATGCATTCCTGGCTGTGCTGCTGGCTGGAGCCTTCCAGCCTCAGGGAGCCTTAGCACAGGGATGCTGCGAAATGGAGGCCCTGGGGAAGGAGACCAGGGAGGGCACGTTCTCAGTGTGCTTTGGCCTGTGACTAATTGTGGCATTGCTTGTGCTTGCCATGGATGGGTTTGGGTGCTTCTGTGGTGTCTAAGAGGTACTGCCAGGAGAAAAAAAAAATGCTGAAAAAGCAGTTGGTTTTATTCCATCAGTGTGAAAACAGATTTTAAAAGAACTTTCAAGCAGAAGCTCACTGTCTGAAACATATGGACATTTTTCAAGCGGAGTAATTTATTAACCTCTATTCGAGTAAGCAGAAGCCTACTGAGATGCTGTTTTCAAGCTTGATATAAAATGAGAGAGAAGCGTATTTCTGAAAGAAAAATGGCTCACCTGAAGTCCCTGTTCGCTGTTTCACACTTTTGCCCTTCCGAGCTGAGTGGTTCAGGTGCAGCCATCACAAAAATGGCCAGAAGGTCACCAGGCCAGCTGGTCACTGACATCTGCTGGGAAGCCCCGGGCTGGCCTGGAGCACTGGTTGATGCTCAGGCCCTGCAGGGGTGTTTCACTGCACCTCAGTCGTATTCAGCCCTCACTCCATGCACTGCAGTAAGTGACTCGCAGCAGCAATGCTGCACAGGACCTTTGTAGCCCCAGTGCTGTGCATAGCTTGGAGCTCAGCTGCTTCCCAGCAGGACCAGGCATGCAGCAGATACTCACCCACTAGGTACGTGTCCCTGCTGTCCATTTCAGGGCTTGGCAGAAGAGCCTGGCTCCTGTTAGCCCTTCTTCTTGGTGTTTTCCAGCACCCTGCCTGAAATACAGGTTTATTTTCTAGCAGCATTTGAAAATCTGTGGCGTTATCAGTGGTAATGGGCAGTGGCTTGAAACACAGAAGATTTAAAAGATTAGTTCATCAATGTGGCAAAGTAAAGTCCAGGTCTCTGAACACACAGCAAACTGCCAAATAGCCTTTCAGAACGTGGACAGCTTAAAAAATAGCTTCAGTCCATCAGATGTTTGTTACTCTCCCTCTTGAGCTGCAAGAGCTGGCAGTGTCCCCAGCTTACCTGTGGTAAGCAGCAGAACATGAGGCCTTCCTGCATGGTGACAGAGCAATAGCGTACTGGTGGTGAGCTGTGCACATGGGGTTTCCTCACATACCCACAAATCCCCACATCACCACAGCTGAGGTTAGAGAGGAAGGAGCCTCTGCTGAGTGGGAATTGAGCCGTGAGAGCATGAGCCAGATTTTTCAGCCACTGACCAACCCAGTTATCTCCCAAAGTCCAAATAAAGCCTGTTACTTGCAGCGAACCATTTAAGTGTGAAATAAATTGCTGCTTTGGTTCATTTCTCCGAGCTAGTTTGCTTGCACCCTTCTTTCTAACCCATGAAATCACATACCCTGGGCTCAGCCAGTGACCGATGGGGGAAAGCAGGAGGGCTGGAACTGTGCCACAAGCACGCACTGTGACAGCTCAGCCTGGCTGAGTTCATAGAATCATAGAATCACAGAATGGCCTGGGCTGAAAAGGACCTCAATGATCATCCAGTTTCAACCCCCTGTTATGTGCAGGGTCGCCAACCACGAGACCAGGCTGCCCAGAGCCACATCCAGCCTGGCCTTGAATGCCTCCAGGGATGGGGCATCCACAGTTTCCTTGGGCAACCTGTTCCAGTGTGTCATCACCCTCTGAGTGAAAAACTTCCTCCTAATATCTAACCTAAACCTCCTCTGTCTCAGTTTAAGACCATTCCCCCTTGTTCTATCACTATCCACCCCTGTAAACAGCTATTCCTGCTCCTGTTTATACGCTCCCTTCAAGTATTGGAAGGCCACAATGAGGTCTCCCCAGACCCTTCTCTTCTCCAAGCTAAACAAGCCCAATTCTCACCTTTCCTCATAGGAAAGGTGCTTCAGCCCTCTAATCATCTTAGTGGCCCTCCTCTGGACCCGCTCCAAGAGCTCCACATCCTTCCTTTACTGCGGGCCCCAGGCCTGGACGCAGTACTGCAGATGGGGCGGGGCCTCACAAGAGCTGAGTAGAGGGGGACAAACACCTCCCTCTCCCTTACTACCTCTCCTCTTTTAATGCAGCCCAGGATATAGTTGGCCTTCTGGGCTGATAGTTGGCCTTCCAGGCTGAAGTTCTCACTGGGGATAGGGATCAGATCCCTTTTAATGTTTTCTGTAGCACCAGGCTGATATCCCAGAGCTTGAGCCTGGGCAAACACTTGATGCCAGGTCTGCAGGAGCACTGAGATGCTGAATATTAGGCAGTATTCATTCTGTCCTTGGAGGGGAGGCTGCCTGGGAGCCAGGCCCTCCCACAGCTGGTTTTCATGGTGTTTCACAGCACCATTTCCAGGTAATCCCAGGGACTGGCCATCCCCAAGCTCTCATGCTCAGCACAAGGCGATGCCATAGGGCTGAGCAGCAGAGCTGCCTGTGACGCCTTTCCTTGTGGCTAAATCTTTTCCCTCCAGCCTTCTTTCACAGAACGAAAAGTCAAGTTGTTGGTGTTGAGCCTTTTTGTGGCATTTGCTTTTCCTCTGAGAGCATGAAATGTCACATGTCTCTGAACAGTCTTCCAGTCGCAACATGAGGTACCATCGTCTAGACACCAGCAAGCAGATCTTTACGAGGCGCTCCAGTCCCCAGCACAAGGGATGCTGCTGGGCAACAGCCTGCCTCAGCTGCTTTGGGCAAGCATAAAAGGAACTGAACTGAAGCCGTGCAAGGGCTGATGGGCAGAAATGTGTCCTTTGAGCCATGCTCCTACATTTTCAGGTTGAATATTAGGAAAAACTTCTCCAAAAGAGTAGTTGGGCAGTGGTACAGGCTGCCAAGGGAGGTGGTGGAGTCACCATCCCTGGATATGTTAAGAACCATACAGACATGTCACTGAGTGACATGTTTTAGTGGGCATGGTGGTGATGGATTGATAGGTGAACTAGATGATCTTAGAGGCCTTTTCCAGTCTTTATGATTCTACGATTTTTCTTGCGGTCTTCTTGCGTCCTTGTCATTTTCCAGCCAGTGGCCAGGTGAATGCCGATGGCAGAGTTGGGAGCATGAGGCTCCTAAAATTCCTGTCCATGGGGAGTGCTGAAACATTTTGTACATTCTTCTGAAGGGGGTGGAAGGAATTAAGACAAGATTTTCCCTGCGTGAAAGAGGAAGCATGTGGCAGATGATTCAGAAGCTGTTTCTGGTACAGACAGATCATTTCCTTACAGAAATCATGCAGTGGGAGCATAAGGGCAGATTCTCAGGGGATTCTCAAAACATTCCAGTGAAAACCAGAACCTCTGAGTTTGGGCTTCGGCCTGAGAACCAAACCCAGTGCGCACAGAGACTCCACTGGAAGATGGCCCTGCAGTCTGTTAAAAAAAAAAAAAAACCAATAGAGAAAGAAAAACACACCCTAGAATCAAGCATCTGCTACCACGGGACTGATGTAGACATTCCTGGCTTCACAAAGTGGTGGAGTGATTCCTACCTTGATTATAATCCCAAGGGCAAAAAAAAAAAAAAAAAGTGCTCATCTCTCTCTTCTAGAGAGCCAAAATCTGTGAGGCTCTATGTGAATTAAAATGGCCAGCAGTCCTGTAGGTAGTTTATTATCCCCAAATACGGAGTCACTGTGCTGTGAGGACGGAGGAGCCACGCGTAGTTTCAGGCACGCCATGGGATTTCCAGCCCCGATGGTGTTCCTGAGTTTCTTCTGCTCTGTCACCACTCCTTTCAAGTGCGGTTCCTGTAAAAACTTCCCACTGAGAAATTTCATCGTGAAGACTTCTTCTGATCTCTTTGAAGGAAAATCTCCAGAAATAGACCTTGTAGGAACAGTTTTCCACTTCCACAAGAACAAAATTCTGCAAAAATCTTCTCATGCAGATTTGGGACCTAATTATTTTTCCCCACTCGTAGTTTTGCCACAGTGTGAATGACAAGTCCCTAAAACTCTGGCTTCATCCACCTAGTATTTACTCCCTCCTTGGGGTTTTCCAGGAGAGCCAGCTGAGGGGCTGGGTGAGCCCCAGGGACCCCAGGCCAAGTCCCTCGTTCATGTCCAAGCCTTCACCTGGCTGGGCAAGGACTTAACAGGGCAGTTTTGTATACAAGTGTCATAGAAATACCCAAAGTAGGAGGCTGTGTGCTTGCTGGGAAAAGAGTGTTGTAAACAGAACATTTCTTTTATTCTGCAACTTCTGAAAAGCAGAGCCCTTTGCTGGCCTGCATGGTTACTAACATATTGCGGTAGTTCAGATGAACAGACTGTGTTAGCTCCTCTGTGATAAATGCGTTGGTGGCCTCAGCTTCCTGTCATACTTGTGTACAGACAGATGTCCCCCTCATTCCATGTGTGTTCATTCAGCTGTCCGGGCTTGGGGGCTGCCGCAGACACAGTGGTGTCCTGTGAGCCTAGGCTGCCATGCAGCCTCTTACATTTTCTATCCCAAGAGTCGAGATGGGTTTTGCCCTGTCGGCTCAGAGCTTGGACCCACCCTCTGTGATGCTTCATCACTGCTGTGTGCAGCCAAGCAATCCCTGTAAGCATGAAAAGCTTTGTGCAGGTTCAAGTAGAAGCTATGTTGGCTTATGGGAGGATATTTAACTCCACCTGCAACCCCAGGAGGAGGTGGGCATGGCAGTGAAGGCTAGGGAAGTGGCTCTGCTGAAGCGCACATGTAGGGAGATTTAATAGAATCATAGAATGGCTTGCGTTGGAAGGGACTTAGAAGACAACACAGTTTCAACCCCCCTTCCTTGAGCAGGGCTGCCGCCCACCGGCTCAGGCTGCCCAGGGCCCCAGGCAACCTGGCCTTGAACGCTTCTAGGGATGGGGCACTCGCAGCTTCTGAGGGCAGCCTGTGCCAGCGCCTCACAACCCCCTGAGTAACGAATTTCCCCCTAACAGCAAACCTGAGTCTCCTCTTCATTGGTTTGCCTCCAGCTCAGGAGTCTCATGCAGGTTAGCCTGTCTTTCCCCCGCCTTGCCAAGGCGATGCCTTGCTTCCACTCTGCTGAAGCTGATGTAGGAGGCAGGACACATGTAGAAGGTTCCTCGATACCAGAGGTACACAGAGCGTTAGTGCCCACCTCTCTGCTTGAATAAATAAAGACCTGCACTCTTTTGACACCCCCCGCAGTATGTTTGAATTCAGTAAATAAACCGTAGGCAGTCCCAGACAATTCAATTATAGACTGTCACTTAGCTTTAAATCATGGCTGCATGATTATAGGCAATGCCCTTTGGTGTTGTGACAATTTCAGATTTTTCCCCACCTTATTTTCCTCTCCCAGCAGCTAAAATGAAAATATTGAGCGAGTATTAAATAAGCTAAAGCTTGTCAGGGAGATCTGAGAGCGCACGCTGCCATTTGAGAGGCGAGCTGAGAACAGTACGCAGATGAAATGTAGCGTCAGCGGTAGACCCTGCTCGAGCAAGGTAGGAAGTGTCATCTGCTTTGTATGAAAAATGTAGAAGAAATCGTGCTCTCCTTCTGGGATCGTCTGTATCGGGACAGTAATTTATTGTGGCTGACATTAAGGCAGATGATGCTGAATATATTTTAATGGCTTAATCTGTCGCTAAAACAGGAGCTGGTTTTGATCAACATTTTTTAAGGTCCAGTTTTTGCACCTTCAGCCAAAGGTGGACACTTCAGCAGCGCGCTAATGAGAAAACCAGAGAAGAGTTGTCTAATTGCACAGTTTTAAAGTGGTACATTGCATGCAAATGCGTAAATATGTGCAACTTATAGGACAACAAGACCTCTAAGTGGGGAAGAACCCAACAGGCTCTATTTATTTGAGGGTTCAAAGGTCTTCAACCGCAGAGGTTCAACGCAAAGGCTAGAAATAAGTGAGATCCTTTATGAGGACATTTCAGTGGTAGGTTTGTGAAGTCACGAGAGTTTCATTTTCAGTCCTGAGTGTTTTGAGGCAGCTCAGCCTGTGACCGGTGCAGCAAGCAAATAAACCTCTGCACAGCTTAATTCTTTGGTTTGGATATGAGCAAAGATAAATAAATTTAAAAGCTTTTGGGAAGAATAATTGGTCGTGTGGGACTGTGTGGACAGGTTCTGCTGACGTAACGAGCCATGATTGGAAACTCAAACAGTTCAACCCGCTGCCAAAGCCAGCCCGTGTGCTGCTGACCTCAGAGCTGAGCATGTGCTTGCATGTTCCACATACATCTGTATGGGAAAAAAACCCAAACATCTGGCAAAATCTTAAATCTGGTTTCAGGTCCTTTGTCTGCTCTTCAGTCCCCTGACAACTTTTTTCATTCCCTTTGGAGTTGCTCTTCTCCTGGGGTTTATCTCCAAGGGAAGATCTGGGGAAATAGGAGGCAGCAGTATCCAGTGTGGACAGCTGGGGAGTGTTCCCTTACCCACTGACTTGTATGTGGATGTTAATATCCACAAGGCGTACATACTACATACTATATAACTGCTCTCCCCAGGGCCAGCTTCTTCCTTCCCTCTGGGCTGAGGTGCACCCTGGAAACACGGAGTTTGTGCATCCCTGGCTCTTTGTGCATTGAATATAACAGAGCTGTGATACTCTCATTATCTACTGCTCATTCTTTCTCTGACCTCACAGAAGTTCCTGGCCTCAATTATATTTAGAAACAATTAGTTCCACAGCTTAATTATAAGCAGCAGCTTAAGAAAAATTTAAAAAGTTTTAGCACTTTAAATCCATCTTCTTTATATTGGCTGTTCTTACTGTTGCATTTTTTGCCTTTTTTGCACTGCTGGTTACTGTGTACTCCCCATCAGACTGGCTCTGGTGTCCTTGCTGAACTTCAGCACTTACTGTGACACTGTTTTGATCACTCTCCTTAGCTGCCTTTGGACCCAGATCAGATTCTGGTTGGGTGCATCTGAGGCTGCATGAGCACTGTCATTTGTCCCACTCAGGGTCCTTGCCTACTCATTTATCTCACTCCTTTCATGTTTTTCTTGCCTTCTTAATGCTGCTAGAGAAGCTTCTGCTGAGGCGGAGTCTGGTGCCCCATTAATAACTGGTCGTAGCTAATTACAAACATCGTGCTGGGTTTGTCTGAGCTCCTTGGCTGCATCGTGTTGGGCATATCCCATTGGGTGCATCTTGGCAGCTGGGCACTTGCAGTGTTGAGAGCCCAGGCAGCTCCTAGCTCAGCCACCGACCTATTATGTGATGTGAGAGGAGTCCCTCCTTTTTTAACATGTTACAGATTTAACTCATCTCCCAGCATTGGGCCAGCCCTGCTTATGTACATGTACGCCTGGAACAACAGTCACTTGGTCTTAATTGACTGTGGTGGAACTGTAGAGTAATAAACTGTAATAAAATACGAAGTTGCTTGTCAAGCAAAGAAAACAGCTGTTAGGTATTAATGTCTTCAAGAGGTAATTCCAGGCTCAGTGTTTTCAGACAGAGTATTTTTGTTTGTGCTGTATACTCAGATAGTTGGTAACTCAGGAGGGGTTTTGGTGTTTTTGTTGTTGTTGGCTCTTTTTGCCAAGCACAGCAGCACATCCCCTGCGCTCGCAAGAAGGTTGAGCGTGGCTGTGACTGATGCCATGCCATGGTGAATGATACAATCACCCCAGTAGCCGGCAGAATTGGAACCAGCTGTTGTATTTGTACTCACACAACTGGAGTTAGGGGGAAAAAAAGCATTTCAGTGCAGCAATCCAGAGCAACGTATTAGCTTTTCTTTTTTTTCCCTTCAGACACATTCTGCTCAAGTGCTGTCAATGATGACTTGAGATTTCCCAGCAAATAGCTTCCCACTGCAGGAGGCAAATCCACATGGTGACTCTGCCCCCTCCAAAGAGAAGGAATCGGGGCATCCTTTGGGCTGAGATGAGTTATGCCAGCCCTGACTGTGGTTTATTTATGTACCGAAAGTCTCTCACAAGTTTAGCAGACATGGGGGCTCCTGCAACATTCACGTTTCAGCACAAGGTGTGGTAGCTTTGTATAGCTAAAGTATTAACCGCAGGTTTACACCAAACATGCAAAAACAAATTAGAAATAGGGAAATACAAACACATTTTCTCATTAGAAGATATAAGTATGTGCTGACTGTAGTACAAATATAATTTTTATTCCATTTGTGTAACCTTTGGTATTTTAATGAAGTCCTGTTCCTGTGTGCAGCGTATGGTTCACTGTCAGATAATTTAACACTAAGAAAATCTGCCTTGAATAAATTAGAATATATTTGCAAATTAATTGGTTAATTAGATTTTAGACATCTCTTGAGGACAGGAGAGAAACAGATGTGTGCAAAAGCCACACAGATAGTTTGGGGATGAGTGTTACTTGTAGGGTTTTATCACTTTGTTTTGTGAAAAACAGCCTTCCACTGGTGCCAAAGATTAAACCCCCCTCCGCTTTAGATGCAGAACATTACACTGTAATTTCTGTGGTGCTGCTGACCTTTATTCTAGGACCCAGGCAGGGCCGTTAGGACCTGTTAGTTGAGTGGCTGTGCTCACAACAGGCATTTTGCCTCTTGAGTTTCTTTGCTTGCAACTGAAAGCATCTGCAAAACCATGTGGAAACCCTCAGAGCCCGGCACTTGCCAAAGCAGCTGCTCGGGGAAGGCAAGAGCTCCCGGGGAGAAGGAGATCTAAGATGGATCCCCGGATTTAGAAGAGTGATCACTAAAGAAGGAAAGCTGAGATGGGACAGGTTGTTTTCTCAGCTACATGAGTGTAAATCCAGAGCAACTCTACTGAGATTCACACCAGAGTAACTGGGAGCAGAATCTGGCCACCATCATCCACCTGACCTCAAAGCAGGGAATCAGCCCATTGGCCTTTCTTTCATAAGCCCTTCTCACCTCATTACCAGATAGATAGGTGAATTCAGTTGTGCTCAGTTTGGAGACTTGGAGCAATCACACTGTAGCAGCCAACTGACGATTAGTAAAAGTAATTAGAGATTCTGCAAGCAAAACTGGTGCTTGTGTATTGTTATTAACTTTGACCCCTGCAGAAGCTCTGATTAGATCTTGTTTGGAAATTGAGAGAATTCCAACTATAAGAACCAGGATTGCTCTAGAGTCTGAGTGGAAAAGGATTTTTAGCTTACACATGGTGCTGAGCTTCAGAGCAGCAGCAGAGGGTAGGTGACATTCCTTGCATCTGTTTTTCACCCCTGCTGAAATAGCCCCGCAGGCTCAGCCCAAGGCAGCAGACTGACCACTCAGTCCCTCTTGGAGGGTGGCCGGGGATCTTGTCACTTCCCATCTGCAGTTTTATGTCGGGCATTCCAGTTTGGGTGCGTTCAGAACTGCTCAGCAAAATCTCATTGTTAAAAGCAATATTTGCAGTGTGCAGCAAGGCAAGCAAGAGCCCATCTGCGTGCGTCATTGATCATTTTGCAAACAATCCTCAGGCTAAGCACAAACTCACCCTGTGCTGGCTGTTCGGGGTCACCATACAGACGTCAGAAGCAGAAGCGTTTTTCCTGCCGGTGTAACCTCTGTTTGGCACCCAAACCCTGATGCTGCTGGGAAGAGCCTCCGAGTAATGTTCTTTGTTTGACCTTGGTGTGTTTTTCTAAGCAGCAGACAGAACAAAGTAACAGCCTCTCTGCTGCCAGTGTGTGAAAACAGCAGCCAGATCTTTCAAGCTGTGCAGCCAGCAGGGTGAGGTGGCAGGGGATGCTCTCCGCTGTGCTGTCTCCCCTGGCAGAGAGCATCACAGCAACCCACCAGGCTCACGTGCTCTCTTTTGGGCACCTGAAGACCAGCATCGTGTGTCACAGGGCTGCTGCAAGAAGCTGCATGCTTTCCGGGTTTGAAGGTGGCTTTTAGCAAGGCTCTTGCAAACAAACAGTCAAGTGCAAAAACTGGCTTTGATATAACTCCTGGTGTGGCACAGCAGTGTGGAGATGGGAGCCAGGCTGTAGGCTGCTGTCCTGTCCTTTGTGACCCAAAGAGACCTGGCCACTGCTGGACACCTGCCAGCCCAAGAGGATATCCCTGCGTAGTTCTTGGCCTTGCAATCCTGCTCAACCAAAACACCCAGCTTGGCCTTTGCAGGCAGCTGCAGTCTCCAGCTCGAGGCTCCTGCTCCCACGCAGCGTCTGTCCATCCCCTGAGCCCACTCTGTCTTGACCTCAGCATTACCTCCTTATCTGCACACTGGGGATTATGGGGCTCTGCACTGCTTGGAGGTTAAATTGGATGAGGCAGGTGCCAGCTTGCAGCAGGACCTAGCTGTATGGCCAGGGAAGCAGCATGGCACTGCCATACCCAGGCTCTTTGCACCAGCACATCCACCTCCGTCCTGGGCTGCCTGCAGCCTATCCTGAATGTGGGTGGAACAGAGGTGCAGTAAGAATAATTAAAGTTGGAAAAGACCACTAAGGTCATCTAGTCCAACCTACAGACTTCTTGAAAACCTCCAGGGAGTGACTCCACCCCATCCCTGGGCAGATCCCAGGCAAGAGGAATGGTCTTCTTCAGCTGTGGTAAATGCAAGCAGAGGACTCGTGGGTGGTTCCCCATAGCACTCATCTGTGTGAGTAGTGGTCTGGTGACCTTGTGCTGATGTCCTTGTGCAGGATGAGTCTACACATTTGTCAGGAGTGTGGGGGTTCATAAGATCAGAAAATACTGTTTGTAATGAAATGCACAGAATAAAGGGTTAATGTCATCACCACTCTGCCATAGCTCCTCTGTGGAGCTTTTGTCTCATCTCTCATTCAGGCACTGTTTGCTGAGGCTTTGACACCTGTGGAAGTGCTGGGACAGACAGTAAAGTCATGTGTCACTGCAAAAGCTTCATTTTTTCCAAATTCCTTCCAAGCTCTCCCATGACTATCTCAGGGAATCTGCTGAGGCAGCAGTTGCGCTCTCCTTCCCCACACTGCGTGTCGGCTGCTGCAGGGCTGCGCTGGGCTTGCAAGGGGTGCTGGGCTGAGCGAGGCAAGGAAGCCCTGTAAACCACAGCCAGCTCCACGCTGTGCCTTGGGCATGGTGCAGGCTGCCCACCTCCTCCCCTGGTCAGCTTTCTGCCAGAGACAGGGCTCCTCAACAGAGCAAGGGCAGGCACAGCTCGAGAGAAGGGTGCTGAGGCCCAGTGGCGGCCTGCAGGCCTCCATCCCTCTGAGCATGGGGCGCCTGAAGCCAGGCTGGGATCTGCCCCTTCTGCTCTTCTCCTACAGTCCTCCTCTGCTGGAGCCTTACTCTGTGAGGAGAAAATACTTTTAAACAGAACTGCTTGCTGCAAAGGATAATAAATGCCAATATTTCCAAGTAAATTATAGAGGACTTGGTGCATTTCAGTGGAAAAGCTGGCTGCATTACCAGACAGAGATCATAAACCTTTGAAAGATGCAGGGAGGAGAAAGCAAAATATTCCACATAAGGAAAATGTGATTGTCGTAATGACTTTGCTAATCCCTGGGCTTCTAGGTTTATCCATTCTTGTTTCCAGTATCTGCAGATGAGCTCCGGAGGGTTTCAGTAATCCATTAAAAAGAGCATTTTAAAATTTCCACCTAGCCGACAAATTTTCTTGTTTGTTTTTTCTTCCTTCTTCCCCGTACATGCATGAATGGCACAGTTAATTTTAGCAAAATGGTCCCTGAAGAGTGAATCTTTTCATTTGGTACTCTGGTCCCGATGATCATCCATGTGGAGCAGTCCTTTGGGGAGTTTTTTCAGAATGGCACAAATTTGAGACTTACAGACACATAACACTGCTCTCCAAACAACGATGGGTATTTTTTAGATTGTACTTTCATCAGAGAAACCGTTCTTGAGTAACTTGAATGCATTGGTCTGGAGGAGCAGAGATTCTAGATGTTTTTTGTTATTTAATTCAGTCTACTAATGTTTAGTAGAGTGAGCTAATGCCATCCAGGGGTTATCAGAAGCTGCCTTTTCATGTCCCCACACATTTCAGCAGTAATCCAATTTGATGAAGTTTGCATGCTAAAATATTGGAAGTAGCGGTTTGGTGCTCTGGACAGTCAGAAGGCAAAAGATATTAGAAGCTTTTACAGAAAACAGAAGGCCAGATGGACCATGAGATTACTTTGTCTGATCTCCTGCACATCACAACCATTCTGGGTCACCCGGTTTACCCCTGGTACTGAATGCAGAATGGGGTTGAGTTGTGCTTGTCCTCTGGGAAAGCAGTCCCTGCCCATCCGAGGAGCTCTCTCCGTGGAAAAGCCACCAGGAGTGGGGATGCGGGGACAGCTTTCTATTGATGTTTGTTTTGCTGTTAACTTCCACATTCTGATTGGTGTTGTGCCCTTTCTCGGCAGGTTGAAGAACTCTCATCTCCTCTCCCTCCCTGTAGAGATACTCAGTGCTGAAATCAAGCTGTTTCTTACTCTCCTCTCTGATAAGCTGAACAAGCATAGGTCTTTAAGTCTCTCTTAGCAAGGCATGTACTACAGCCCCTTAAATAATAGTTCTGTACCTGTTCTCTGTCTTCAGTTTTGTTAGCGTCCTTTAAGGTGCAGGGTATTAGCACTGAATGTGTTCTGGTGTGTCTGTCTCACCAGCCTTGGCTATGCAGGGAGTATGTCTTCCCTGTACTTGGTGGTTGATGTGTATAAGGCTTCGTTCACCTCTGTCTAACAACCTTGAGTTGCTTGTCTGTGGTGACCCTGTAATCCTTTTCAGAATTGCTACTTTCTGAAGTAGAATGCCTTTTTTTAGATGCCAAGTACTACAGAGCATTTTGGTTTACTGCATTATATTGTCCCTTAAACTATATATGCAAGATGTCTGTCTGCACTTCATGAGGATGCCTAAAAACTCCTGCTCCGGGTCGGCACATTTTTAGCCTCCGATGTTGGCAGAAATTCCTTACTTGCCCAGCACTGCTGGAGGAAGGCGCCTGTATCAAAAACCATCTGGAGTCTGCGAGAGGGAGCTGAGGGAGAGCAGCTGCCGGGAAGCTTGCAGAGCAAGCTGGCGGGCTCGCCTGTCCCCTTGGGGACACGGCACACAGTGCCCAGACTCAGCAGGGAATTGGCAGCCTGCTCGGCAGCCAGGGTGGGGTGCCACAGGTACTGCTTACAAGAGGTAGTAAGCCAACGTTACCCAGCGTAAAAGCCTCCTTTGTGGTTATCTTTGTTCCTACTCTGTGCTTATTTCTGGAAGGTTCAGAAAAAAAGGAAATAATAGGCTCAGATTACAGATTTTAAAATTAATATCAGAATTAACACACCTGTGTAAAAAAGAAGTTGCGTGTCATCGCTTGGCCTCTGCTATAGTCAGCATCGTGAGGGCAAGTATTTCCTTCCATCTGCTAGCTGTTAGCATTTGGCCGAAGAGATGTCATTCCTTGGACTAATCTGATCGCTGCTGGCATCCCATCCTAAGCTTTTTTGTCTGGACTATCATGTTTTCCTTGGCAAGCCGTAAAGCGCACCAGAGCACAGGTTCCTCCAACTTGTGCACTTCCATACTGATGCCTTTCTGCTTCCATTTGTCTTTGTGACTGGTGTGCTTGAGGAGGAATAAAGAGGCAGTGCGGTGCAGGGAGCATATAGAGAGCCAAGGAGTTTGGCCAGGCGGTGTTCGGCCTGCACTGCATGCATCCCAGCAGGGCTGGTGTAGGTGCCTGGCTGTATCCCGGCTTCGATGAAAGCTTTATTTGGGGTAGAGACTCCTCCCTTTGAAAGAGAGAGTCCTTTCATGTCTGCTCAATCTAATAAATAATTCTGGGGCAACCGAATTTGTTGCTTTCTTTAAAGAAGCATAATTATTTTAAAATGACAAACTAGTCCCTTTGTTGATAAATGTTTCATATCTTTGCAGCTATGCCTGAATAGTTTGTATAAATAATGTATTAGCCTGCAAACAGACATAGCGTGTTCAGGCATACACTGCCCAGTGGGGCAGGAATGCTAAAACCTAAAGCAGATGATCCAGCACAGTGCTGGGTGCTGAGCACAGTAACAGGCATCGATGTGGAGTGAGAAACATGGGCTGGGTCTAGGCAAAGTCATCTGCCTCACACTGCACTGATGCACCGGGGATGCAGATGTCAGCAGCCAGGTATTCACTGTGAGCAGGTATGTGGCCTCCCAGAGACTCTTCAAGGCAAATGGAAAGCACTACACAGAACTGGGCAACCATCCAGTTTAGACAGCGCGTGGCACATGATTCTGTGGACTGGTTTTTAAAAAAGACTTCCCTCTCCCGCCTTCAAAGTGAGTTTTCCTGGTTTTGTGAGTTGGTTATTCCTCTAACTCTACCCTCCGTGCGGCACCTGTGTTTTGAAAAAGAAATTTTGAAAAGTAATAGGTGATAATAAGATTTTTATGTCAGGTCAGGGTCATTGCTGGTTTCCTGATGATAATCCACTGTAGAAGTATGTACATGTAGGTGTGCTTGCATGTGCATGTGGCATTTTCAGACAGTGGTCTTGCGTGCCCAAGCTGGGGCTGTAAAGTTCCATGGGGAGGAGGGAGGGGGAGATGTTGTAGTAGGCGATAGCGAGGATTCGGGATGTGACGTGGTAGGACTCTCCCCTTGCTCGGTGTCAAAGGGTTAATATATGCATAAGGGGCGTAGACGAAGGAGGATAGGTATATAGGTAAATCGCACGACGCAGTAAACGCCATTTTCTGCTTGCCACATTGGTATTCACGTGCAGTTCTTTGGCCTGGGTAGGTTTTACCCGATAGTCCAGCACAGGCACAGAGCTAAAAGAACACGGGTTGCCAGGTGCACGGCAACAGTGCCAACATTAGGAGTGTGAGTGAGACCCTCTCCAACTGTGCTACCTGGAATAAAGTTGCCCTGATCTGGTGTAATGTCAACTGAGGACCACTGAGGTTGCATAAACAACCCAATGAGAAGTCAAAACAGCCTAACAAAAGCCATCTGCAGTTCTCCAGGTGCATTGAATTGGGTGCAGATTGCACTTTGTTCTGGCTCAGGGGGGAGAGAAGAATCCTGCTCCGAAGGGGACTTGACTTGATGATGCAGAGATGCAAAGGGATTGTGTGCTCCTTGCCGCCTTTTTTGCTGAGTAGAGCAAATAGTAGAAAACTTACCTTTTGATTGACTAAGTCAGCAGAAATGAGAGCACAGAGGAGGAGCGGGTCTGCTGAGTGACAGATCACATTGTGGCTCTGCTGAGGAGCGCGGCCCTGGTTCTTAGCATGGCCCAATTTAGCGCTGTGTTAATGGTGCCAGGGACAGGAATGGAAGGCATCACTGAAAAACAACTGTCAGTACATTTGTGTTTCTCTCCCTGCTTTCTCTCTGCTTGAAAATGAAAATTATTTTAGTAGTCACCGTTGACTGCAATAAGAAATAAATTTGCTGACTTTACTGCCCTTCTGCGGTTTGCACTCCTGTACGGATTTATTGCAGAAGTTGTTGCTCATTAAGTTCAGGAGATCAGGGCCTGCTGTCCATTGCTGGAAATCCCCCTGGGCTGTAGCAGTGCTGGGATTTTACCCTAAACTTCAGTGCTGCAAAATGTAAATGCATGGAATTAGTTTTCTTTTTGTTCCCAGTTTATGACCTAGTCCTGTTTTTGAGGTATTTTTACCTCATTTATAAAAAAAAAGAAATAAAACACTCTGCGTCCCTGAGATAAAGGCAAGTGTGAGAACTAATAAACAACCTAAATGCTGAAGGATCTGGACATGTCGTGGTGTTACCACTCGTGGGGACTAAGCTGCAGCTGACTTCCTATGAGTAAAAATAACTCACTTCTCTGTTTCATTCAAAGTTGTTCCATGGATTTGCTGAACTAATTTTTCCTCCAAGCATGGTCACATTTTGGGTCAGCATTCCTAGACAACGTGGGGGCTCTGCCAGCAGTTCCTCTGTAGAGTTCCTCTTTTTTTTTTTTTGAAATAAATCTAGTCATTCACAGAAATGAAATCCTGCATAATTAGAGCCAGTATTACACATCTTTGCTTTCCATTTTTAGATGCTGCATCTAGAGGACTATAACTTTTAAAGATGCCAGCAAGCCATTTAGGAGCTCGATAGCCATAATGGGAAAATCTGTGGAGCTGAATAGGAAATGATAAGCCTCGTACAGACTATTTTAAATCGTTTGGTAAGGGGCTCAGCCAGACATTCAAAGTGAGAATAGAAACGGCAGCCTCTTCTGATTCAGTCCTCTGCAGTGTGTACTCTCTGCTATCCTGCTGGTCCTGTCCAAATCTTACAGGAGCTGGACAGAGGTGCTCTTTTTGCCACAGTCAGGAAACTGCTGGGTCTGGTTGCTGGACTGTTGATGTAAATGGGTGCTGAGCACTGATTTTATCCGTATTTACCTATGCAGGGCTTTTCAGTCTGGTCAGCCATTTCTGAGTTAGTTAAAACACTCAGTAACCCAAGATACTCGAGCATGAAACTCTAGAAGACTGATCCTCTTTGGCGTTTTTTTGCTGCAAGTTTTCAATAAAGAGCTATTTAAAAATAATTAAGAAAGATTTGGAAGCCTTTCTTTTGACAGGCAGTGGGGAATGGTTGGCTTCGGAGCCTGCAGGTGTTGGCGGGTGAGAGGTCTCACAATGCGCCTTTCTTTTCTCTGTGCTTGGAGGCTTGCAGGTATGTCCACTAATCTCAAAATTAGACTGAGTGGCAGATGAGCGAAAATTTGTTTCTTTGTTCCGAAAATGCAGGATGAATTTTTCTTTGTTTGGCTCTTTAATCCAAACCGATGCTTTAATAAATACAATTCCAGTAGTAGGCTTTTTTTTGCTTTTCTTCCTTTTTTTTTTTTTTTTTCTTATTAAGTAAGTTAGAGAATAAATCAATATGAAAACTGGCTTTGCAGTGCCAAGTGACTGGAATGTCAGAGCATTTGAGGTCAGGTATTGGGCCAGCTGGGACTATTTAGGGCGAGTGGTTGATGCCACTTCACTGGTAGAAGGCTGAAGCCTAATAAATTCACTCTGAAAGAGAATGTGATATCCCTAATTTTAAAAATGAGCTCTCTGTTCAAAGCATTGTCAGGAGTTAGGTATTACTTTCTACTTAATTCTGCATTTTTCTGTACTAAATGCTGGGGATGGCTTAGCAGAAGCCTAACGTGAAGCCAAGGTTAGGAGATAGCCGATCTCTAACCACAGTGCATGTGCCTGTGCCAGTGCTCTTTGCAAGCTTCCCTGTCAGTGGGATGGAAGCGCGCCTTTGTTCTCCCACCAACATGACGAGGTGCTTTATATTCAAATATTCAGAAAGGACTTTGTGATCTCCAGAGAAATGGCAAGGTAGAAGCACATAATGATACGAAGTGTAGTTTATTGTTAAAGGAATTCTGTCAAAAGGAATCTGCCTTCCCAATGTCACCTGAAGAGATGGAGGATCTGGGCAGGCTGGACTTGTCTTCACCTTGTCCAGCAACTTAGAGTCATAGACTGGTTTGGGTTGGAAGGGACCTCCTAAATACCACCTAGTTGCAGCCCGCTGCTGTGGGGCAGGGCACTTCCCACTAGATCAGGCTGCCCAGGATTGGGCTCTGACATGCTATGGACACATTTGGGCACATTTGTTAAATAAGCAATTATCCTTAAACGCAAAGTGACGTTGGTGAAGAGAACATGTACCCCTACATAAAACTGCTTGCCCCAGGTGGTGTGACCCCTGCGCTGCCAGCCAGTGGGCCAGCTTTGGAGGGCTGAACCTTGTGCATGCTTTGCACGAGCTATAGAGATTTACAGTGCCTTCTGCATATATATTTAGACGAAGTGTCTCATGGTACAAAATCGTTAGAACGCTTTGTATTTGTTAGGCTGTACATCGATGTTAACACCTCGTGGATCCGAGTGTTTCTGTGCAGAACATGGAAGTGAGCTGAATACAACTGTGATGCTATTGAAGACTTTAAAGATGATTTAGATTTCAGTGGCTACTGTCCATCCTAACTGCAACAAAGCTCCCTTGTCATTACATTAAGCTATGCTTGCCTGTTCTTCTTGGTTAATCCAGCCTTCTGAACTAAAGGAGATGCTGGCGTGCTTCCTTGCATAGAAAGGAGAAAGCATTTGTACGTTGACACGAGTTGCTGAACGTTTGCAAAGTTTTGTGTCCGTTGCTATGTCTAACAGAGATCTGCAGCATTTTTGTGAATATTGCAGCATTTTCAGTCCCAGCCCATGCTCATAATTGGACTCAGCCATTGCCTGCGCATCGAGAGCACTGCTCGTGCACACTGTCACCGTTCTTTGACTGTAGCATCCCTTCTGCAGCCAGGGCAGCATGGCTGGCTGCGTCTGCGGTAATGAGCCAGGCTGAAAGAAGTACTCCAATGGCTGCCTGTCAGCACTTGGCAAGAAAATCCTTTTTATGTTAGTTTCAAGGTCGTCAGATATCATTATAGCCAAGTATTAAAAATTTCAAAGAAAGGAGGCAGTGTGTTTGATTTATAGAATAATTATCTAGCTTTAGCTCTAACTTGGCTTTGGCAATGGTTTTGCAAGCACTCGAAAATTAAATCCATTTTTTATGGCACTACAAGGTATTATCTCACAGCAAATGATAATTAAACACCTGTGAAATCAATTAGCCCTTTAAGCAGGAAAAAAAAAAAAAAAAAGTTTTCCAATTATGTTTTTGCACCTCCAAACTTTCTAATTCCAGAACCAGTCCTTGCAGAGGGGGAAATGAACTGTCGGCCAGTAGGCTGTTAACCAGCAGCAAGATCACCTGAAAGCATCGGGTGGCCGTAAATCCCAAACCAAGCAGATCATGGCGACGGCATCCTTCCAGGAAGGGTGTGTGAGCCTCTGGATCTCCAAGTCAGGCAGCTATCAGTCTGACACACAGCTGAGCTGTCAGGTTTCCTACAAAGACCGTTACTCACTTGGTGTTTTCAATGCCAAGTTTTACTTGACAGTTTATTTAAAAGCCAACATGCCTTAATGGAAACCAAGCAACGAGACGCCTCGTGTGACAAAGTGGGTTTCTTTTCAGCCACTCCAGCCAGTAGTTCAGAACCATCTGCATTAAGAATTCACCCACGGAAAGCTGGCCGATTGGTTAATGGCTGAAACTTAATATATTGGAAAACTATGGAACGCTCTGCCATTTAGCCTTGTGTTTTAAATGTTTCAAGTCTGGCTTTGTCATAGCACTTGCACTGATCCAGATTCTTTTGGAAGATGCATTGTGTGTCCGTGGGTTCGCAGATTCAGGGAGGGAGCCCTGGACATACTTGGTGAAGTGCCATAGCAATTTTTGGCTCAGGAAGGAAAAAAAAATCTCTAGTCCCATCTGACATCTACAGTAGTATGCACTGATACTCCCTGCCAAGATGAGCTCCAGCATCTTCCAAAAGATGGATTACATGTGGCACTGTTAAAATAGATACTGCTGGGCTGAGGCCACTGCATTCGTTTTGGTTTCTGCTGCTGTATTCTCCTCCATCTGACTTCTGATGGAGGCACCATAGGGCTGGCTTGTAGCACGTGCTGTGTCACCAGAGGGGCGGGAGGCAGCGGGGATGCTGGTGGTGGCATTCGCAGGGCCTGGCCCGGCTGCTGGAAGAGCCAGCACACATCTGTCCTTCAGGTTTTCCTGCCAGTGGTGGTGACCCACATCAGCATTCAGAGGATTGAGTCAGGAGAGGCATATGCTGCTTTGTGAAGTACAGTAGATAATAGCTGTTATGTCTGAGCAGCCGGACACGTGTGCCGGTCTTAACGGCCTGCCGCCTTTTTAGCCCTCTTTTCACTCAGTGGTGATGACGACGTTACTTTGGGAAAGAAAAAAAACCAGTTTATTTTAAAACTGGTAGTGCAAATGTTTCCCAGGGTAGTTTATGGGAGCTCAGTGACATGGGGAAATGCTTACACTGTGCAGAGGAATGTGTGGCATGGCTGAGTCACCGCGGAGCCGCCGGCTGAGCTCCTCGGGATGACGGGAAATGGGAATCCCAGGCAGCCCGACCGCATGCTGATGGATGGGGTCGGCCCATCAGAAAGAGAAAGAAGTGGATGGAGAAGCGAGCATTGCAGGAGTGTTGTGCTGGGCGGCACTTTGCCTGTCTGCTAACGGCCCACACGGCCTTGCGGTGTTCACACCTGCGTGATAGATGGGGCCGTCTGTGTTTTTCTAGCTATGGGTGGGAGCAGGGAGGGGATTTTCAATTAAAGTGTGAATACATTAGAATTGATTACAAATGGAGCTATTTGTTTATGCTGCCTAAAAAAGTATTAGCTGTGAGCGTCGTGCGCTTAATCATTGTGGAAGGAAGCCTGAAAGTTAATAAAGCACAGTGCTGATCCTTAAGAGGGATGTGAGCTTTGGGTTAGTTCTGCAGCTATTTTAGTTTTAAAACTGTAACTCACATTTTAAAAGCACGTATGTTTTGGATTGTGACGTGTTTGAATGGTGCAGCTAAGGCCCCATGTGAGCCATCCCCCACATGGGCACAGAATGCCAGCACAGCGCAGACGTGGAAGCAGGTGATGATGGAGCAGTAAGTGTGGCCACTGCCAGCGCTGTCCTCAAGACAAGAAACCAGGAGATTTCTGGAAATAAATGCCCAGTTGGTGATTCCATTTCTCAGGTGTGGGTGGGCACCAGACCCATTGCTGCGTTCCAGTGGGGTCTGTGGTTGTGTGAAGCCATCCCCAGGAGCCAGAAGCTGTGGCCTGGGAGGATCCACGGCAGTGCGAACAAGCCTCCCCATGGCCCTCAAGCGTTGCTGGCTGACGGGTGTGAGTGGTTCTGGGAACAGAACTGGAGAGAAGAAAAGAAGGCTCTGGAAGAGCCTCCTTAAACCTTGGCTGTTTCCTCTGCTCCTTAAGCCCCCCTGCCAGCTGTGAAGGAGTGTGGTAGGAGCTCACTGCCTCTCAGAGGTCTCACTGGGATCAGTCACTGAAGATGGAGGTGCAGCCAAGCCCATAGTGGGTGCGATGCTATCGACAGTGGGACCAGAGCAGCCCTGAACGAAGGAGCATCGTGCTGCCCTGCGGCAGCACGTAGACATGTCAGCCCCGTCTGTACTCGATCCTTTATACTTCCTGCTACTGCTGATTTTATTTCCATCAGCCTTCTGTGCCAGATGCCTCCAGCTCTGCTTTGCAGTTGCCCTGGAGCTGCATGTCTGCCACATGGTCTGTAGGATCCTTCTCCGCGTGATGCTTTTGTAGCCACTGTCTTCTCTGAGTCTGTACTTAAGCATGCAGGGCTATCTGCTGCCAGTCAGTTAGGTCGGCTTTGCATGCTGGCCACGAATCAGCAGCAGTAAAATTAGCATGTTCGTTTTAAGAATTTCAAAGAAATAGGTGTTTGCCAAGGGGGATCAGAAATGAGTCCTTCTGTACTGCGCTTTGAGGTAGTGTTGAGTGACCTTAAAACACTTAGGTTGAAACTGCGGAGAAATTTGTCCATGAGGAGGATGCCTGGTGCAGTGCATGAGCTGCAGCATCTCATGATGGATATTGCTTTACTCTGGGTCTGCTCGTGTTATATTTGCAGGTTCTCCCCAAAGTGAGTGGAAATTTTGTGCCCATACATCAAGGTTAGGATGAGGCGCTCTCTCTCTGTATGCATGATGTAGATAAATTGCTTGATGACCATGAACCATGCTATTCCAGAGCTAGGCAATAAATCACAGGTTCAGCTTTAAAAAGCACAAACGAGAGCAAGATGCTAACTGGTTTTCGGGTGGGAAATGGTCAACAAAATCCTTTTACTTTCTTTCAAAAATCTGTCCTAACATCAGCAAATCAGATATGAAAGAAAGAGGGCCCAGTACAAAACGTCACTGAAATATGGAGGTCTCTCTTCCACTGGCCTCTTTCTCTGCTTTCCTTTGTGCTCTGATTCTGCCACTGACATTTTGTGGATACTGTTGCATTCCGGGATATTATCAGGATTTTACATTTTTAACTTGCTAATGATAGCTATCATTAGAATGCACCAAGAATAAGCCCTATGACCGGTGTATTCCAGCCCTAAGGGTATTCTATTTTAGGTGTTTATTAAAATTTACTGTCATACAATATACAGTGAAAGCAATGAGCCTCAGACCTACTGTGTGAAAATGAATTCTTTAAAATGGCATTTATTTTTTTTCCCCCCGTGCCGTGTAACTGCTGACTGTAGAGCTGGGACGTGGGTGATTGTCAATGTCCCACATTGAGAAATGATTCCAAGCCACTCACACGGGATGTGTATTTGTGTTTTAAACAAAGTTGAGATACGATTTTAAAGAAAGTACTTTGAAGTCTGTTTTGTAGTTTTAATTAATGCAACGAGGGTTTTTATTTTACTCTCAGTGGAGATAATCTTAATCCATTCACAGTGACCTTTTCTTGTGCAAATTAGCTGTACACGCTTGTTTAAGCAAATGGGCCTTTGCAAGATGTCTCTTCTTAAAGACGGAGCTTATAATTGAAAATTGGCTTACTCCCATCTGTCTGGCCTGGGTGAGAATACTAACATAGATCTGGGTTTTTTTATATGTAAGTATAATCATATAGAGATCCGTACATATGTATGTATATATATATATATATATATACACACGTACACAGAAATCCAAAAAACTTGCTGTGCCTGCAGACTGTGGTTAAATTAGGTTATTACTGTTAGGAAATGTCAGTGCCACAAGTTAGTGTCAAAATCACATCTGTCTCCAGAGTCTAGGAAACCCTTTTGGAGGAAAGGTTATTTAGTCCTGATCCTTTTGTCTCGAGCTGAGCGTTCCGGCAAGGTCAGTGCCATTTGCAGTTCTTCAGGTTTGCCAGAAGTACAATTAGCTAATAACTGGATGGAAACTGTTAGGATTTGATGTGTATTTTTGGTAAGTGGTTTTGAAGTGATTGATGGAGTCGGGAAAATAAACAGAAGAATCTTAAAGTTCTAGTTCAGAGGAGCAGGGGTCATTGAAGCTATATGGTTAATTGCCAGAATTTGGCTGCTGAAGCAGCTTATCCCTCCCCTTCTCACCACCCTTCACAATAACCACCTAGAGAGTCATTGTATCGCTCCTCCTCTTTCAGTGCCTGGTTGATAAGGAAGATTTGTATGGCAGAGTTTGAATATTTTTTGCTTTGTACAAACAGGAACAAACACAGTTGCGCATGACTTTGACTAAGTCTGGATAGAAATCAGGTTCACAGGGGTGCTGTGACAATGCCTCTGGTATAAAAGCTTTTAATCCGAGCTTATTGTTAGAATTTGTGCACACCTACGTACATAGATACTGCGTATTTTTTCCAGAATTATTTCCTTGGTTCTCAGTGTCCTTACTGCTCTCCTAGTGTTCTCCCATGGAGGCTGCTCCTTGGGGCTGGAGAAGAGCAAGTGAGGGGGTCACATGCGAGTGTGCATGCATGCACACAGGGAGCTGGTTAACCTGGAGGTGGGCTCCTGGGGCAGAGATGATTTTATCCAGATGTGTCTCAACAGCTGTTTGCATTTTCATGCCCAGTTACTCGAGGACTCACCGCTAATTGAATTTTCTCTTTTCTCCCCTGTTCTTGTTAGGTATGATTACCGTGAAATGCTGCACAATGCCACTTTCTGTCTGGTTCCCCGTGGCCGCAGGCTTGGCTCTTTCAGGTTTCTGGAAGCCTTGCAGGTAAGAGATGCAGCTTAAAGCATTGGCTGCACTGGCTGCAATTTGACATGCAATTGCAGGGGGGTGGGGAGGAGGGAAATGTCTTTCATTTCCCTCGTGGACAGTAATCCACTTTGCTAAAGCCTCTATTCATACTTCTGGAGCAATTGGCAGCTTCTTCCCAGGAGGGTCTGAGTACTGCGTTCATCTGAAGGTTGAATTGCATTACCTCCAGGAAAAAGGTTTCCCTGAATATGGTGAAGCCAAAAGGTTGGACCAGCTTAGAGCTGTATTTTGTAAAGCTGTGAGATTTCCCATGGGGGACAGTGACCTCTGCAAATAAGCCATGGGGTAGTAAAATAGCTCTTCCTTGTCATTTAGCCAAAACAGACTTGGACCTGCATCGGCTTTCATGGCTGCTTGCTGAGCATTCTGAAGGTGGTCTGGAGGTTGTAGAGCTCCAGATGGAATCATCATGGAGAGGTGGATATAGACTGATCTCTGGGTGCTTTGCAGCCTCCAATTCCTCTTTACCTTTTGAAAGCGTTTTTGGTTCATAGTCTCCCTTTTTTACTGTTGACCAGCAGCAGAGGGCAATGCAGTGAGGTTCTTGAGTCTCTGTAGCAGCCAGGTTCAGCATCGTGATGATCAGGTTTCTGTCCCCAGGCTGACCGACACTGACCTACGCCAGATGCAGACAGTGTGACCTTTTTTTTTTTTTCCGAGTGTCAGCTCATCCCTGCGGTCCTAAGCTTTGCTCATTTGTACAGATGCTGTAGCTCCCCTCTGGGATTTGCATCTGGATTGCCTGCTTGTAGGAGCCAGACCGAAAGGCACTTCTTCCCAGCAGAAGGCTGGAGCATTTCTTGGTGTCAGGAGAGGAAGCAGATGAGGACACTGTACAGGGTCCTGCCTTTAGGCGGTGTTTTGCCATTTGAGAAGTGTCCCAGAGTTGGCAATAACGCTATTACTGAATAACATCACAACTCTTCTCTTAGAATCCTAGAATCCTAGAATTGTTTGAGTTGGAAGGGACCCTAGAAGGCCATCTAGTCCAACTCCCCTGCAGTGAACAGGGACACCTACAGCTAGAGCATGTGGCTCTCAGTGCCCCGTCCTGCCTGACCTTGAATGTCTGCAGAGATGGGGCATTTGCCACATCTCTGGGCAAGCTGTTCCAGTGCTTCACCACCCTTATTGTAAAAAACTTTTTCCTTATATCCAGCTTAATCTCCCCTTTTTTAATTTAAAACCATCTCCCCTTGTCCTATCACAACAGACCTCTTCATTAACCACTAAGTATTCCAGCTGCTATCACAGAGTATTGTTTAACATAATGAAGAGCAGCATTCAGGTACCTAAGTGTAGGTGTCTGATGTCATATGTGAAGCCAGTGGCACCCTTTTGACTTTCCACTGCTTCTCCTGAACGATTCAGGTCTCCCATTAGGTGTTTTCATGTCTGCCAGCCTTGGATGGGTGTCTTGGATGTCTTAGAGCATTTTGAAAGCACTGGACACTTACATTTAGTCTGCGAATCAACACATGCTAACGTACCAGAGCTCCAGGTTCTGGATTGTCATTTCCCTCTTTACTCAGGTGAAGTTAAGTAGCCCCTCACAGAATCATAGACTCATAGAATGGCTTGGGTTGGAAGGGACCTCAAAGATCATCAAGTTCCAAATCCCCTGCCACAGGCAGGGCCACCAACCTCCAGATCCTGTACTAGACCAGGTTGCCCAGGGCCCCATCCAACCCAGTCTTGAACACCTCCAGGGATGGAGCATCCACAGCTTGTCTGGGCAGCCTGTTCCAGCACCTCACTGCTCTCTGTGAAGAACTTCCCCCTGACATCCATCTAAACCTTCCCTCCTTGAGCTTAAAACCATTCCCCCTTGTCCTATCACTGTCTACCCAAGTAAAAAGTTGGCTCCCCTCCTGTCTGTAGGCTTCCTTTAGGTACTAGAAGGCTGCAGTGAAGTCACCCGGCAGCCTTCTGTTCTCCAGGCTGAACAAGCCCAGCTCCCTCCGCCTGTCTTCATAGGGGAGGTAGGGAGCTCTCAAAGTGCTGTTCCCTCTCCAGCCTCTTCAGAGAGAGAAGTCAGACTGGCTTCTTTGGGATGACAAGTGGCTTCAGATCCTTCTGAAAAACCCGCTTAGCAATTTTCTTGAGTGGGCAACGAGTCATGCAGCTCTTGTTAGATAAATCTTCTCAGGAGGAGAAAGCAGAGAGCATACCTCGCTGTTCAGAACTTGGAGGCTTCAGGTCAGCCATGATAAAATGCAGGCATTGAGGATTTTCCTGCCAGGGTAGCAGCAGTATACACTGATTATGATGAATTCCCAATTTCTGTCTGGCTCCAGGGCATGTTGAAAAACATAATCCACATTAGTGAAATGTTCTAAACATGAAAACACATTGCTAAGTGTTTTCTGGTTGGCTTTTTTTTTGTGCACTAATGTCATTTCCTCACAGAAGATCACAGTTCTTTACACATTGTAAGCACTGCTGTAATGCAGATACGTGGCTAATCTAAGATCCTCTTTGTATGTTTAAAAGGAAGGTACAGCAGCCTGTAAAGTTGCCCTTTATGTCATTCTTCAGAAGGTACGGGGGGACAGACCTCAGTCTGGGCCACATTCAGAGCTCACAAGCTTGGCTTTATCTAAAGAAAATGAACCAAAGCACAGGCTGATGCAGATCCTCTGGTAACAGGTTGTTTCATCACTTCAGCAGGCTTTTGGCTGGGATCTTACATTATCATCCAGCTAAAGGGAATGTTGTGGTGATCGTGTATTTATGGAAACACGGCGCTGTTTACCAAATATTTGCAAACTTGCTATCAGTGTAGAGGACTTTACACAACCCGTAAAAGATAATATAATTTAGATAAACCATACTGATTAGAAGTAGATACTAAACTTACATGCTTTTTGTTTGTTTTAAGACCAAAAGCAATTATTGTTTTTTTAGGCAGATAATGGAAGATGAGTTGTGTTTGCGCAGTCGCTTCTGTTCAGAGAGCTGTTATCAAGCAGGATGGGGAATTCACTCCTCCTAGGTGGAAGAAGTGCTCAGGAATTAAATACAAGGGCTGCTCCAAAAGAAGTGCCTCCTATTCTATGATGTTGGCCTCCAATGTCAGAGGCAAATGTTGGTGGTATAGCAGTAGAGGCTGAACCTTCCCACCAGTACTCAGTTAGATGTTGTTTCTGTGTGACAGATGGCAGCTGAGGGGCAGTTTGACAAAATGGCATCTGACATGGAAATGCATATGAAGCAAAGGGGTGGAATTGAATTCTTCCATGTGGAAAAATGGCACCCAGTGTCATTCATTGACACTTGCTGAACATTTATGGAGACCAAACAGTGGATGTGAGCACAGTGAGGCAGTGGCTGGTGCATTTCAGCAGTGCTGAAAGTGACAGTGAGTCGGTTCCACTGGTATAGATTTTTAGAAGCATGGCATGCAGGCTCTTGTTCATCGCTGGCATAGTTGATGGCGGTGACTGTGTTGAAAAACAGTGTTTTGTAGTTGAGAATTTGTTCTATCAAGCAGTGTTACTGTGTTCTCTGTATCTGCTGTAGTTTCCATGGAAATATATAGGAGGCATTACTTTAGGAGCAACCTGCATATTATGTGTACTTTCTGTAGGGTTGTCTCACAAAGTATTATGAAACTTGAGGGAGCTAGGTCCCCGCTGAATTCTTCACAGAGCCAGTGAAGGCCGTTGGTTTGTATTAAATCCTCTGGGGTTATGTTTACAGAATTTGAACAGCTTTGCCCTCAGCTGTTAGCATAAGCACCACATTTCAAAAGCCACTCTACACGCCAACTCTACTTTTGTTTAACTCGAATAATCCCAAAAAGGAAAACCGTGGGGATATGGGATATGGTCTCTGATTTCTTTGCCTTTGGGTTCTTGCGTTCTGATGACCTTGCATGAGCGTTGGGAAGAACCCATGAAGAAAACAGTAATTGCACTGGGGCTTGTGCTAATTGTTGGCTGGGCTGGGGTACACCCACTAACGAGTGCAGTGGTTCTGTGCAGGCTGCCTGTGTGCCCGTGATGCTCAGCAATGGATGGGAACTGCCATTCTCAGAAGTGATTGATTGGAAGCAGGCTGCCGTCATCGGGGATGAGAGGTTGCTATTACAGGTAAGAAAAAGACGGCGACCATCAGCAGATCAGTTGATTGTTGTCTGCCACCACCTAAACGGACAAGGAAGATGAATCCAAAAGGTCAGAGCTGTAAAAGAATTTTTGTCATGAAGGGATTGTCTGTGTCACACCAGCGATGAACGCATTTAATATGACATCATTTGTGCTCTGACCTGAAGGTCACTGCAGCAAGTAGGCCACATTCTTGAACGCAGGAGGCTTTTTTATTTTGCCCAAGAGCTTGACATTTTCTCTGGTGGATGCCTCTCCCAAGCAGGGCTGTCTGGAGCTGGAACTGTGGGGAAGGAGAAGAAGCTGAAGGCAGTTCCTGCTCTCCTCCTTCAGAAAGAGCTGGACCTTGGGGCTCCGCCAGTGCTGCAGAAATGCCTGGCAGGCCTGAAGGCCTCCTCAGCAAAGCCATCTTTCAGGCCAGAGTTAATAGCTGGCAGTTTTCTGGGAAGGAGATCCTGAGTCTTTTTGACGTCCAGAACATGCAGCACTTTCTGAAGCAGTGCTCACATCGCTTCATTGTTAATCTCTCCAACTGAAGTGAGCTGAGAAACTAGAAATGCCGTTACCTTCAGCATCTGCTTTTGTCTTTAAATCCACTAGGTGTTTGTTTCTGTTTCCCTGGTGGACACCGTAGTCTTTTAAAAGTCTTTATAGTTTTGTAAATAATGTAGAGAAGTTGATATTTGGATAAGTTCTTGAAAAATTGCTTTCCTCAAAACAGCATTTGTTGGAACACCATTGCTCAGCCCAAAGCTGAGACCTACAAGATCTGCAATAGCCGCTGTGCATCTCGTATGTAGTCATTCTGCGTCAGTACCACTGATGTTCTTCCTAACCTCTTGAAAATGTATTAATGAGGAGAATACAACATTTAGAACTCTTTTTACAAAACATGGATTTTGCAGCTTTGGGGTAGAGTGTGCTGTTTGCAGAGCACACTGCACACTACTGCACGCTGGCTTGTCCCATGGGAAGAAAGGTTTTGTTATTATTAACTCGTTTCCAAAGTGGTGAGCTATTGCCATCTATGGAGAGGAGTGTTCAGAGGTGCAGGTGGGTTGGCACCCAGAAATTGAAGTACCTTTAAAAATCTCATTAGATGCCTCTTTACTTGTCTGAAGATGTAAATATTTGTAAAGAGCTGGCCTAGCAAGCCGTGTGAAGTGCTGCCTGTTGTCGATAATGAGACGCAAGCTGCAACCCAAAGAAAGATGTTTGGATTTTGCTTCAGTGGACAGAGTGGTTTTTTCTGAGCAAAATTATTTCTCTCTTTAAATGATAATAATTTGCTGATCTTCATGCTTTCCGGTAACATGCCATTCGCTCTCCTCACAGCTGCTTCCATATTGAACAGCTACTGCACCATTATTAACAGTGTTTTTAAAGAGCTGGCAGAGGGCCTGAATGTCTGCTCTGGGAAATGTTTTTGTTATGTTACAGTTTTTCATTTCCTGTTTTAGAGCAGCTCGGATGTTTTTATTTGCATATTCTCCTCATCATAGCACTAGGAGAATTTAATCCAGCCTTTCTGCATTTATTTTTGCGAGGTGGTTGTTCCCTTCCCCCGACTTACTACTGAAATGACCTTTTATTAAGACGTCATCCAGTTCTGGTAATTCCGGTGTAATCCTGCCAGATTAGTATTAATACATCATTTTCCCCACCTGTCCATCTGGACAAGTAGATTAATAACTAATAAACAAATGCAGTTAAAAGGGGAGCTCTGATTTTCCTTTCCAGCTGTTGTGAGAAAGTGGGCACCAAGGCCTTTTTTTAACCTTGGCACTGGCATTGCAGGACTGCAAGCATGGGCTGGTCTGTGAAACCCCAACTCCTTGCAGTACCCTTCTTTGGCAGAGCGGCCTTCGCATTCAGGGGGTGTGGTGGTGGTGAATGGGGATTGATTTCTTCTTTTGCTCTCACATGTATGTACACACATGGGAGGCTATGAATAGTGCAATTAAATGTTTAAGTTTTTAGAAAAAGAGGCTGTATTGCCGCAGTGAAGTGGCTTTGATTGTATGATTGTTTTGGTAATAATCATGGGCGTGATTAATATGTATCTGTGGAAAGCCAGTGTAGATTCATAGAATCACAGAGTCATAGAATGGCCTGGGTTGAAAAGGACCTCAAAGATCATCTCGTTTCAACCCCTCTGCCATGGGCAGAGTCACCAACCACCAGACCAGGCTGCCCAGAGCCACTATGTTCATTATCCCCGTACTTACTGGAGCTGGAAGTAATGAAAAGAAAGAGTATTCCCCTCCCTTAATAAAATTAGATGCAGTTAAACACCATTCTGCAACAGTGATGTGGTTGGTTAAAAAAACACACATGTATGAAAGCCTGGGTTTGGCTTCTGTTTTTCATACTTTTTTGGAGGGAAGGCTACATATTCCCCTGAAGAATACAGGGAATATAGCGAATGAACCGCCTTTGGTGCTCTGAACATTTCCTCTTGACTACAGTCACTACTTTCTTGGAAGCTCAAATTCTTTCCTGTATATAACAGTGTCTTTAGCAGAGTTGAGATTACCACATCTGACACTGCACTGTGGACTCACGGTCTTTTGGGATGCTCTGTCCAGACCCAAATGCAAGCAATGCAGTAAAAAAATATACAGATTCTTGTGGAAATGCATTGCATGCAAATTCTTAACAACTCAAAGAAAATGTGTAATAGGAACTTGTTTGATTCAAGAGCACATGAAACCAAGTAACAATCATTGCCACCTCTCAGAATGTTTTAGGAATAAGCAAAGCGTTTTTTGACCAGGGAAGGGTGTGGATGTGTTGGGTTGCAGTTAAATTTCAGAGTGAGCTGGGATGTGCAAAGAGCATCACACAGACAAGAAATATGCTTTTACAGCTCACGACTGAGCTGAAAGCTCTGTGAAAAATGGCTGTCTGAAAGTGACCTAATTCGAAATCACAAAAAGAGTAGGTGCAAAGGCATAGCTCCTCATTCCTGGAAGCAATGAGCACAGATGTGCAAAATATCTTAGAGGCCTTTCCGATGCTGTGAGTAGCCCTTGTAATTGAAGCAAATTGCAGTTAAATTCCCTTGATAATGTCAATTTGCATTGTCAAAGTAGCGTACTGGAGGCCATGGTCAAGGTCCTAAGAAGTTAACCAGTGGCATCTATGCTCATTAGCTTCCCTCCAGTGTGGAAGAGGGATGTGGGGATGGGAAATAGAAGGGAAGCCCTCTTGTGATCCAGCCAGCAGTCCTGTTTTTCAGTCACAAGGCACTGCATCAGGACAAATAGGGTTTTCTTTGTAAGGCAACTCAAAATGTTGCTTTAATGGAGAAGGGAAAAAGGAAGCAGTGTTTTCCCTTGTGAATACCAGGTGTTGTGAGAGACATTACTCTTTCTACCCACAATAATGAGTAAAATGCAATTTGATCCGCAGGTTCCCAAAAAATGGAGTGTTGCTTCAGATGTTGCTCTGTTTTCCTCAGGGCACTTAGTATTGCCATGCTGTGGTAAATGCAATTCCAGATCCCTTTAATATACTCTGAGAGTGGGGATTATCGTTGGACCCAGAGTCCTGCAGGTTCCAGTCTGCTGAACTGCCAGTCCGTGAAAAGCTGTGTGTGAGGGATTTATGGAGGAGCTGCTCACTGTGCTACAGCGCAGTGCTGGGGAGCGACGGGGAGAGGGAGTTTTTGCTTCCATAGAAACAACCAAAAACTGAGAGAAAGCAAATTAAAAAAAGAAAATCATATATTCTAGTGTGCCAGTACCAAAGGTTGTAAAGGGCTGTGTCTCATCTGTATCTCCATCAGGGCTCTAGCTGTTGGCACACACATCGTGTTGGATGGGAGCGCTGAAGCTGTGCAGCTTGCTAATAGAGGAGAGGGCTTGTCAGCAGCATATTAATTTGATGAGACTGCGTTGTTTTCTGAAGCTTCTGACTATATTACATCTTGTATTACAGATTCCTTCTACAATCAGGTCTATCCATCAGGATAAAATCCTAGCACTTAGACAGCAGACACAGTTCTTGTGGGAGGCTTATTTTTCTTCAGTTGAGAAGATTGTATTGACTACACTAGAGGTGAGTAAAAGCTTTCTGGGATCGTGCAGAGCAGCGAGGTTTCCTTACCCATGCAGCTGCTCCAGTGCTCAGCCAGCATCAGACCTTGGGTTTCATGACATTCAATTGGTCACTGGGAGAAACACACAGTGCTTGATAAGTTTTCTTCCCTCAGGAAATACTTCCTTCATTGTTGGTATCCACATTAGAGAGCTGACACGGTGAAGAATGGGAGCTGTCTAACACACGGAAAAGTTGTCATGTGTGATCTTGCCTTCACAAGGCTTTATGGCTTACGAATCACTGTCCTTGTCATTGGTATTAGATACATTTCTTAAAGAAACCTTTCCAGTATTCATTTCGGAAAAAATAGGCTGTGGAGCTTCTTGACCATTTCATAACTTCTTGATGTCTTGTGATGGGGCTGTCAGTCTGGCTGAAAGAAAATAAGGGCTGGTAAGTTACTGTGTTTTATCTTCACACACAGGATAAGGGAAAGGCTTCTATAAAATATTAATAAATAATCATAATTAGACTGCTATTAAACGGGGAGACAGATGATCTAGAATGTGAAGAGAATCCTTTCTGAATTCAAGGGACGCAGGAAAGATAAAAGGCTCTTTAGAAGTAGGGCCCAGGCTACAATTTCAAAAGCAGTTTTCTCTTCTAATTGTTTTGCAATTTTGCACTAGAATTTTTGACACACTCTTACCACTGAAAGGGGCTTGCTTTGTAGGTGCCAGTCTATTTGTCTTAGGCTAATTCTTCTTCAGTTACAACCCTCTTCGTGCAGGGTTGTAGAGCCCCCTGTTTCCTGCTGTGCCTCCTTTTCCCTGCAGACTGTGAAGGACTGCTGCCCATGCTTTGTCGGTGACTGTTGCCTATGGCAGTCTCACTTCCAGCTGCTACAAGACAGTCATTTAGATTTTCCTATGCTGGTGAAGAAGATCAGCCAGGGAACATTTTTGGAGCCCATGGCATAGCTGTCCTTGCCTTGCTTCATCCATGCTGCCTAATGAAAACAGCTCTTCATCCTTAGTCTCCCCATGAGCACTGATGAGGTAGTGGTAATTATCACAGCCCACAACAAGATCGGACTAGCAAAGCTGGAAGACCACATGACAGCTCTTGGAGTCTGATTCACTCTTAAAGAAGTACCCCTAGAGATAACCAGGTGCCCATCATTTGCCCCTTCCCTGCACATGCCCCATTAAGGATTGCCAGGAGGAGGAGGCTGCACAGCTCTCCTCACTGCCCCTCTCCTACCTGTGCTGGGCTGATCCCAAGGGACGTCACGTTCAGCCCCCATGGCCTTGGTGTCCATCACATCACATCACGCTCCAGTGCACACAGATGTGATTTTAGGTCTGCCTAGACCAGCTACAACATTGACCCACGTAGGTGCTCAGGGGACAGGAACACCTGTAATAAAGCTTAGGCAGCTGGATATTCAACAAGCTGGAGTTCCTGCTCGGAGGCAAAAAAAAGAGAAAAAGAAAAACAGAAATCTTCCTGCAAGGTTTAATTTAATGGAACCAAGTAATGTACACCTGGTGTTGAAGTTATCTTCTGGGTTTTTCCATTTGTTTGCAAGGGTGGTTTTGCTTTGAGGGCTTTTGGTTTTTGTTTTGTTTTATTCAAGATTCTTAGAATTTGTAAAGACAGCTACAAGGAATTTTGTTCCTATGAACAGATGACACTCATTTCACATTTCAACTTGTCCAGAGTTAATTTTCCTTAGAAAAGGAATAAAACAGCTGAGAGTGATTTTTTTCTGTCAGAAATCTGCAAGCAATGTATTATCCTCTTTTTAAAACCTAAGTTTTAAGTTCCTAGCAAAAATATTTTTTTCTAGCTGATGTTATCCATCTTCTCTTGTAACACAGTGGTGTTAGAGTGCTCTGATGATACCTGCAGCTTCCTTCAGTGCTGTGCCATGTGCAGATATGTGGTTATCAGCGTAGCAAAAGCCTTCACCAGCTCAGGTGTCCACAAGGATATCTGCCTTGTATCCTGGACACCTGTGGAAACATGAGATCACATCTTCAGGTCCTTGACCTTCTCACAGCATTTAGTAACCTGGGCCAAAAGGCCCATTGCCCAAAATGGGAGGTTTGAAGTGTTTGGCCAGTAAGCCCTCCTGCAGGCACAGAGGAGCCGCCTGGTGCCATCCACATGGTGTGGGTTAGGAGATAGATAGATAGGCATTCGTGTGGGTCTGTTCCAGCAGCAGCACCATCCATACACATGTGCCAGTGAATCTGCACTTTTTCAGCTTGGTCTTCTATGAAAACAAGCCCCAGACACACACACCTAAGTACCTGTGCAGCATACTCAGTGCTCTGCTCAGGAAGAGAGAGGAGGGGAGGGGACAGCACAAGGAGCATACAAGAAATGTGTGGTGCTTGGCTGGGGCATATTAGGGAGAGGCAGTGATTAAGGTAGTATATGAACTTTTTGATATGTGAAGGTGAGGGAGACAAAAACATTGGATTATTAATGAATTCAAAAAAAAAAATAAAAAATAAAAGGGAGATCTCGATAGAGTTCATAACACCTTCCTCCTCTTATTAAACTTCCTGTCATGCCTCACCGTTGGAGACACTGTATAGCTTCTGTCTGTCCCTGCAATGTGGGTAATACTGTGCACTCTGAATTCTAATTGATTGATCCCCCATGTGATCTTTTCTTTATACACTTCTCTCTTTCTGCCAAGTTGCCTTTTCTCCCCTCTATCACTGCAGACAGCTAGATTTCTTACGTAGACCAGGAGTGTGATAAATTACTCCCTGTTGGTGAGCTGTGATGTATGGTGCAGGCCAGCTCCCGTGGTCAGGAGATTTGTATGCCTGCTGTGCACCCAGGGCCACGTACACTGTGTGGCATCAGGGTCTGCTCTGTGTTAGCGCTGCTCACGCTCCGGGTGCACTGAGGCAGGGCTGAATGCAAGCCATGTGTTTCCCCTGCAGCCTTGTTGGCTACCAGCTCAATGGAAATCTCCGCCGTCTGCGAAAACCTCCTGACCATGTAAATTCACAGACTTCCCCTTATCTGATTATGCCCCTGTTCTGAGAAAACAGGAGGAAGGAGCTGCAGTATTTAGGCTTCGTGGTAAACACTCGAAAATATGTGCTTTCTAGGTTCTGTCTTTGTTCAGGAGTATGACTTGCAGATGGAGAAACAGCAGTCAATTTCTTTTTTCCCTTGCTACCCCCACCATGCAGGAGGTCTGACAACTGATACACCTCACTTTCCAAATAGCCAGATCCGCTCTTGTCAGTGATGGAAATATGGTCATTAAGTCTGTTATTCCCACACCAAAATAAGTTAAATTAACTTGGACATGTCAGCAAATTGCTGCATGTTAGTAATGTTAGTTGACTGTAGGCAAAATCAAGACAAGCATACAAATGCCTGACATTTGCCCCAAGTTAACTGTACTTACATGGCCACAGGCAGTGGATTGTCTAGCAGAAGAAAACTAACGCTTTTATTTATTTATTTATTTATTTATTTTGTTATGGCAATCAAGAATTCCAGGGCGATGTCTGAGCATGTTCTGTACTCACCAAATGTCCTTGAACTCAACTGCTTGCAGAGATTTCTAGATTGCTTAGACTGGAGCAGCTGCTTTTCTTTGGCTTTTGTTATTTGAGATCTTTTTGCTTGCTTTTGTTTTTCCTTTGCTGTAGGTGTAGACCTTCTTTAGTGTCATAGATTGTAAGGCCAGAATGGACCTAGGGATCAGATTTGCTTCAGAGCCACAGGGTTTCACCCAGATAAGCCCAGGTTAAGGCCAGAGAGAACCAACATGTTGTTGGCATTTGAGCCCTGTGCAATGGATAAACCACCAATTCCATGAAATCTCCTTAGGAGATCCCAGAAGATGAGCTGCAGAAGGAGGCAAGGAAATCTTGCTTAGCTGTCTTAGCAGAGGATTCTCCCTTCAGCATTGCCCAGCCCTTTCCAATATCCTGTTGCCAGACCTGCCAATCTCTCATGTTTCAAAGGAAGGCAAATCTGTAAGAACGTGTGGCCCAACAGCAGATTGCACTTAGAAGATTGTGTCTTACTGGGCTGCTGAATTTGTCTAGTTTTAACTTCCCACTGCTGAATGTTGTTATGCCTTTGCAGCAAGTTTGGGAAAGCTCTTGTTGGCGTAAGAACCACATAGTGGCGACTGATCTGAAGTAGCTGAAATATTAGTTTTATAAATACGCATTAATTACATGTCCGTGTATCTTTTTTGTGGCCTGTGGTATTCCAGATGATAAAGTAGATGACCTGGCTAACTGGTCTGCCCTTAAAAGTCTGGCAGTCTGTGTTTGTGGCCCTCCACAAAGATAGACAGCAGAGTTGCTAAAAGATCTTTTTCAGCCAAGGAGCTGTTGCAGAACTGAGACGTAGAATCAGTGATGTATCTGAATACTAATAACCCTTTATAATAAGCGAAAATGAATAATTAGTGCAGCTTGATTTGCTGAAAGTCTTTGTGGTTTTGAACGCTCTTGTTATCTCAAAATAATACCTAGCTTTGTAATGCCATCCTAAAATAATTATCTTGTGTGAGTTCTGGATAGTAAAACTGACAATGCACTAATCGGGCGTACTACCACTAACTCACTTTAATAGATGAAACGATTGACTTTAAATACGGAATGCAGTGAATTGCAAGGTCCCCACGTCCGCAGAGACTAATGAGGTGCTCCGAAGCCTACTGCACGAAGCCTGAGCTGCAGGAGTGGTGCTGAAGTGTACCGGTTCCGTGTCATTTTGAGAGAGATTAAGCAGGAACGTCTCAGAATTTGTGTGCCTCAGCTTTCTGCAGACTGAATGATGATTCCAGTCATTTGGAGTCCCTGAAGCTTCTACCAGTGGCTATTAGAGTCTGTTTAACAGTCGATGCCTCTCTTGTTTTCCAGATTATTCAGGACAGAATATTTAAGCACATATCACGTAACAGCTTAATATGGAACAAACATCCTGGAGGGTTATTTGTACTGCCACAGTATTCCTCATATCTGGGAGATTTTCCTTACTACTATGCTAATCTCGGTGAGTGAACTCTTCCTACACTGCAGTGGTATTTGGAATATCATTGATTCTTGAATAGGATGTGCCAGGCGACTTACCGTTCATTTCTAGTTAATGATGCTTGCTGTTTCCATTCCCTGCTCACTGCAGACTGGAATGTCTCTGACTCATCAACATGCATCGTGTGCCTCTCGCTTGCAAATATTGTTTTTAAAAAAATTGGGTCCCTTCATACTTTTCAGTAATTAATGCCTGAGTTACTGACCCATTCGTGGCCCAAGGGGACGTAAGAGGGATAGTTTTTTTGCTTACTTTGTTTATTTGTGCTTGGCAAATTGGAAAAGTGGTAATTTACCCATGACACTTATAATTGGAGTGCATAGTTGGTATGGATTTATTCTCCATACTGTGTGTCCTCTTATGGATTCCAGTAGAAGGAATGAATAGGAGTTAAGTCCATGGCTTTTTCTGAACAGATTCAGTGATGAATTCTGTGGGGGAATGTGACTGCAGTCAGAAGTGATCCTGCTTATGAGACTGCTTCCACTTTTGGCTCAGGCTGTGCCATCCCACTTGTGTGGATTTGTGCTGCCCACCTGCTAAAAATTCACAGTTACCATGATAAAGAAGGAGAAGGAGATTTCTGTGGGAATTTTAATGAAAAATGACTATGACCCCACACAGATGAATGTAGTTAAGACTGAGAGCAGTTTTGAAGGGCAGAATCCAGTACAACCTGTTATTTCAGGCAGGAGAGTAAAGCACAGCAAGACAAAAATATCAAAATTGAAAGGCAAGGATGTAAACAGAATTATCAGCTCAGGAGGTAACTGAAGATGCACGTGGATGGGGATTGATCCAGAAAGAGCGAAAGCCTTACAGATGCTGTAATAGAACTGAGGAAACAGAACATAGCTCTGGAAATCAGAGATGTACCTGTCGAAAGTGTCATGCATCCAGAGCCAGGCAGCAAAACAAGAGAAGGCAGTAATTGTATTGGAGTCAGCTATTTCAGAGGAGGTGGGAGTTAAAGTGAAGTGTCATCTCTGATCCATGACTTAAAGAGATGACCTAAAAGATTTGGAAGGTTTGCATTGAGCACAGGTTGTTTTACCGTCTCCAAGTCCTTTAATCTCTACTAAATAGGGCAATTTTGTCTTTACTGAATGCATATCTGTTTGCTTCAGGTCTGAAGCCTCTCCCCACATTCACTGCCGTTATCCATGCAGTAACTCCTCTGGTTTCCCAATCTCAACCTGTGCTGAAACTCCTGGTTGCTGTAGCCAAGTCCCAGTACTGTGCACAGGTAAGCAGCACTGTTTGACTGTCAGTTACATTGGAGACAGAACTACTGTTCCAGGAGCAAAGACCCTATTGATTTCAGGTCTTCTCAGTCTACTTTCAAACCCTTGTTTCTGTTCTCATGTTTCCTTTCTCTGAGATGTCTAGTGTTTGTGACCTGCATGCATGGGAAACAAAAGTTCTGAGTATAATGTGGTTGGAACAGGGACACTAATGAAAACCCTTTGTTTCAGGAGACAGGCAGAACAATGACTGCACTTTGAAGATCAGGTTTTTGTGTGCTGCGAACTGCAAAAGGATGTCTGTGTCTCAAGAGTCTGTACATGATTACCTTTCCTCCTACTGCGGCTCTTAGACTCAGCAGTGCCAAGGTTCTGGCTTCTCTAAAAGAAACCTCAGGGAGTTCAGTGGGAGCACCTTCTTACAATGGAGAATCACAAGTATTTTAGCCAAAGTAAAACAGTGACATCCATGTGACCTGGCTTAAACTGAGACTTCCTGAGTTCTTGTTCAGTTTACATTTACTTGAGAGGATGTATATAGTCAGGATGAATGAAATTACTGTAGGAAGTGTTGTTTTTATACAGATTTGTATCATTCTTGTTAGTCTGGACATTCAAAATCTGGAGATCTGAATCTGTACGGTTTGGACTGCATTGCCACAAACAGTATCTGATCGTGGTCCAATATTCTTTCAGATTATTGTTTTATGGAATTGTGATAAACCCCTCCCAGCCAAACACCGCTGGCCTGCCACTTCTGTGCCTGTCATAGTCATTGAAGGAGAGAGCAAGGTAAGTGGACAGAAGCGTCATAAAAGATTGCATATTTTCTCTGATGGGACTCAAATTTATTTTTCCAGCTGCTTTGATGAAAGCTTTGTAGTTCCCAACTGCGTGACAGTCCATTTCTGTTCCTTGGCCCCTTTATTCAGCTTGGTCACAGAGTCGTGTTTCATGCATATGGCCCATGCTCGCAGAAATCCTCAGCATGGCAATTAATGCCAGCAGCCTGAGATTCACAGGTGGAGCCCCATTTTGAAATGTGGTGTTGAGGGTGGGTAGTTCTGACCTTGTCTTTGGAGATTTCTGCCTCCCTGCAGGTGCATGGAAGTGGTGATACAGCTGGATTCACTGAGTTTTAGCAGTCAGAGGCAAGGCTTGGTGATCAGCTACAGACTCAAAAACAGAGAAGAGATGAGAGTGAATAGTGCTAACCCACCTTTGAAAAGTGCCTTCTTTCGTGGCCCTGTAGGATACTTTTGTCAGCGCAGGGATCCCACCATGAAGCAAAGGAAGGGACAAGGGCTGCTTTCTTGGAAATAAAACCACTGTGTCATCTCCTGCTGTGCAACAGGCTTGTTTGTTTGCAATGCCACTGAGCTGAAACAGCACCCAAATGAGAAAAGAAGCTTCTTTTAAAAATCCACACTGGAGTGGATGATTCCTCTCCGCAGTCAGGCCTGAGAGAAACAGGGCTGCTTCTGTGGGCTCCTGGGCTCTGATTGACTCACGTGTGCTTGTCCCCTCTGCCATCTTATCATCTGGCTCTCAAGCTCTGCATTTGCAAACAGAACTTTCAGCTGCTTTGGCTGTACAGTCCTGTTTAGAATTCATAGTCCTGTCTTTGGTCTTTTGCCCCAGTCACCTTAACAAGGGGAGAGCAAGGGCGCTGCAAAGTTTTAATCTAATGGCTTGTGCCTTTAGCTAGCCATATATGTGTATCAGGAGAGTTGCTGCAGGACTGAGAAAGGCTGTAGTGATTTCTCAGCCTTTGGAAAACTGCACATTTTTTCTTCCTTTCTGGAAGGCTCGCAGAGGTGAGATAGAAGAGAAGACCTTTGACTGATTCCTCTGCATTTGTAGAAGTTGGCCCAGACACTGTTTAGATTACAAATGAGTCTCCTGAGTACACAAAGGTGTGTTTATAGTGGACAGTCTCATCTCTCTAATATCCCGACGTACGCCAATGGCTTCTCTTGCAGAAAAGCTGCTTGTTTGGACAAAGCGTGCAGAGCCAGAGCTGTCCAGTTCAAAGGTTGTACAAAGGAGCTGTTTTTTCATCTTCAGACTAAACTGAAGCATACTGGCAGGCAGAGTCACTACGTGCAGGGGATCACTGAGGTCTGCCTTTACCTAACCTGTACTCCCGTCCTTGAAATCAAGATATATTATCACACGCATTTTACAACAGGGAATTTTAACTACCTGAAGAAAAAACAGCTGGGTAATTCTGACTGTGTTCCGTGGTCTATAAATGAATGGGGTGAGAACCTTGGTCTCCTGCTGACCTTTTACTCTGGTTTGCCTCCGCATAAGCAAAGCAAAACTACCAGCACCTGCCAGCTCACCTCTCCCTCACACCCATGGCCTCCCTGGAGTGAGGCCCATCACAGCAGTGAAGAGATGCTCTTCAGACGGACACTGTGAACCTCCTGGACATGGAGGCAGAGCTCTCTCTGAATCGAGGCATGGATTTAGGGTCTTGCGGCAAGGGACACAGAACTGACCATGTCCATAATGAACTACATGAAAAACTCCTCTGGGTCCTTGTTTCCAGAAAGTGATCTCCCCTAAGCAGGCCTGCTTTTCGTAGTGATTTCTTGGCATAATAAGCTTGAAAGGAAGTCTATTATCTACCCAGGCTATTTTTCTTAGCAAATGAGGGAAACAAATAGCGTCGTGTCCTTATTACCGCTCATCAGTTCTCAGAAGGTGCTAATTAGTCTTGTAAAGAAACGGTATGAGTTCTCATCTCTTGCTGTTATCTTTTTGATTTCACTTTTCCATCTATTTCCTATTGCTGTGAGAACTATCCTGCCATACTTTAAAAGAAAACATTCTGCATATAGATTTTATACGTATATAGCTTTAAAATGTGACTTTTAGAAATGCTACACTGTCAACATAATTCTTGCTGCAAATGAAACCCAACAGATAATCACGTTCCTTAGTGTATTCTCCTTTTTTGATAGATAACATTGCATCACATGGCAGCATCTCCCCATTGATGCAGCAGTAATGCCCAGAGATGGAGCTGTGCCACTTACAGGGGTAGAGTCCTGGCAGCGTAATTTCCTCCACACACAACCTGTACTTCTTGGCTTCCTAGCTGTAACTTCCTGAGTGCTACAGAATTCTTGTCAGCACTTCGTTGTCTCTAAGCCTCACACCCCATGGGAGGGCAGAGGTACAGTCCTAGCTTCCAGGGAAGCTCTGCTACATCTCATTCTCAGTGTGGACCATGACAGTTTGTCATATAAGGAAGGAGGCCTACTCGAAAGAAAGATCTGTTCAGAAATTACTCCTCAACTAGAAGGTATAAACTGACTGCTGGGTTGACAAAAATGGCAGTCTTTCCCTCGTGAGCTGAGTGGTCCTTTCTGTCAGACAGACATGCAGTGTGCTTCAGATGAAAGGACATACATAGGAGTGAGGAATGAAATGGAGTATTTCCTGGGGAAATTAGTCCTTTAAGTGATTTTTTTTCTTCCCTTTCCTGCCTTGGATACCCACAGGTTATGAGCAGTCGCTTCCTACCCTACGACAACATAGTGACAGATGCAGTGCTAAGCCTGGATGAGGACACCGTGCTTTCGACCACTGAGGTAAGGGCCTCTGACATCTGGAGAATCTGCCTCGCTCCTTGGCCGATCCTGAGCACAGCAGATAGGCTCTTCTCTTGCCAGTGGCCAAATGTTAAGAGGTTTCCTGTGATACTCCTCAGATTTTCTGTTTTTCACTTGTTTCAGAAACCCTGCCACTGACTGCCATCAGAAGAGCTTTTCACCTCGGTTAATTGGCTCATCATTAGCATATGGTTCTTCCGTTCTTTATTATTTTAGTAACATAGCTGCGGGCGGGTGTAGGCAGCCAAGAGCAGTCGACTTTAATACTCTGTTCTCACTTTTCTGATTAGGGTAGGTTTTTTTCCCCCCTGTGCTACCAATAGAATGTAGGTGGGGAAAGAAGGGGTGTCAGCAGCAGGGGATTGCTGTTGCTCCAAAAGAGAGCATTGCTATCTAATACAGCATTTGCTGGGGAATGTTTTCTTGCTGACTGTTGTGTCTTCCCATAAAGTTGGAGATCTTTGCTAGTTGAGGTGTTGGACTGTTTGTGCTAGGAGGAAGATAGCGCTAAGAAAGAAAAATACTGTAGAAAAGCAATTTTTACAACTGGGATGAGTATTGATTTCTGGAACCTCTTCCTGAGAACCACAGGGGAAACCGATGACAGTTTATATAGAGTGCAATATTTGGGAAATACATTATTAATGACGGCCAGGGAATAGCTTGAAAAAATTGATTTTCTTTTGTTTTCCCTTTTTTTTTTCCCCCATGTCCATGGTTATTCCTCTCTCCTCATTTCACCTTTATAAAAGTGCTTTCTTTGTCAGTGATGTGGACTTTTCACTGATATAATTGCTGCTAGCGAGGAAATGTCTAACGTTAGCCACCAGTCACTGCTGTTACCTGAAGATGTCACTGAATTTGTTCTAAATGGATGAGATTGCAGTTGTTGTTCTCCCTGGTATGGTTTTCTTGTGCTGTGGTTAAGCTGCTCCAGAAGGAGCCATGGTAGCCCTCTTCTGCTTTTCAAATGGCATTGAACCTGTGTGATAGCAAGGTTACATCCTGGTTGCTCCTGCAAAATGAGGAAGAGTACAGCTGCTCCCAAGTCATTTATGTGCAAAGCCATGCACAGCTGAAAAATCCTAAACACCGAAATGAAAAAAAGACATATGTCCTGGGGCTGGAGATCCTATGCAGCTTTTTGTTCAGGATGAAGGGAGCTATCTCAGATGCTCCTGGTAAAACCTGCCAAGTACCGAAGTGGTGGATACAGCAGTCCAACCTGTGGATTGCAGGAGGATTTGGGAATTTGTTTTTTTTGCCTAGTATTTATCATTATTCTTGTTTGGTAGTCATTTGGGCTTCTGGAATGCATGTGAAACAAAGTGTTTCTCATTTGACTTGGCCGTATTTTACACTGAACATTTTGAAATGCAAGTATTTGTTGTTGTGTGAAATAACGTATGCATTTTTTTGTGGATTCTTCCCTCCTGTATGCACACTATTGCGTGTTTGCATGGTAGGTTTTGGCTCTGAGCTTCCTGCCCCTGTGCTTTTGGTGGCTCTCTGAGAAGAACTGGGTTCTTTCTACTCCTTCACTTCTCAACATGCAGCTTACACAAAGAAACAGCCTGTTTGAAACGCTGACATGAAGCGTGTGGTATGAAACTTCCCTCAGAACTGGTTGCTCATGGGTGGTCATTGTGGCAAAGCTTCAGGGACCAGAAGAAGCAATTTAGCAACATGGTCAAACAAGATCACATTCCTGTTGGGAGGAGCAGTTGCCAGACACATCTTCTGCCCTGTCCAGATCTTGTGGAGTAACAGTTTCCCCTTTGCAGCAGAAGGGCATGTGGTTGCTCTCTTGAGAAGAGCTCTGTCATGTGCACAGAGGGATGTTTGTGTGGGAAGTAATTAGAAATCAGCATGAGTTAGGAATGATATGGGGATTTAAGAGACTGGCAGCCGGATTGGCTTTTCCTGCTGATCAGCTGAGTGGCAGTGCTGCAAAATTACACAGGATAAGGACCAGTTTGGGTTTGTTTTTTTTCTGTTAGGATGGTTGGTTTAGTGGGTACAAGGGCAGATACTTGAATACATGAGTGAAGACACCGGGCGTTGATGCTTTTTTATTTATTTAAGTTTGAGATTCTCAAACATCTTGAAAGAAAACAGATGTTAGGCTTTATAGGACAGGCCTATACAGGGAAAAAAAAAAACCTTTAGCACTTTCATGTGGTACTGATTTGGATGAGATCAGGACTATCAAAACGATAACTGGTTTGTACACATTGTCTTTCTAGTTGGCTTCAGATTCCTTGAAACAACTTGAAAGAAAGTAACCAGTCCTTAGCCTTGTGCTCCAGTACATGTGTGACTCTTCTGTTTCATAAAAGTGCTTGTAAAAGAGGGAAGTCTGACAATAATCACACAAAATGTGACTATTCTCATTGCAGCTATTCTTTGTCTAACCTCTACACCCTTGACTTTGGCTGTGTTCTTGAAAGGTTTTCCAGGCATTTTTGAGCAAGGTTTTAGTTCCCTGTGGAACAGAGGGAACTATGCAGTGCAGAAACAAGTCCCTCTTTCTCTTGGTTTTGAATGAGACAATTAGAATTGCCTGTAACATTTAAAATTTTAATCTAGCTTGAGCTCCAAGCTGAAGTGACGGGACTGCCAACCAACTTTAACGCGATAAAAAATTCTCCATATGTGTTTTTACCAAGTGCCTTTCAAATCAAATGCTGATGAGCCTTCTGCAAACTACCCAAACCATCCCTTTCCTCTTATGGCTGGTATTTGTTTGGTGGGATTCCAGGGCAGCAATCCCATATCAACCTTTCAGTTCTCTAATATATGAATTATTAAGCTAGTTTCAGTGAGATAAATAAATACATGAAAGAAACTCTATGATGTCAGCATTTAATATCTTCTTGTGATTTATACAGTAAAATACATTTTTTAAAGCACAGGCTCCTAAAGCCACTTAACTACCATGGAATCTACCTCTGCTTTTGTTAAGCTATATTTTTAACCCTTGCGGTCATACATACAGTCTTAAAGACCTCTAAGTGCCTTAAAGGTCAAAACAGATGGAAAAAATAAAAGAAATCCACATTGATTGCTTGTTTTAATCTCACCAAGCCACCCCTATAATTTAAGGTGTTTGATTCCTGATTTTCCAAGCTTTCTGTTGACAGTACTGAAATGGTAGGTAAGTGAAATGCATGAATATGTGCAAAAGGTTCAGTTATCCACATGGCTTTTACCACTCTATGTTGCATGTAAGTACGCAGGTGACTCCGAAAGTAATGCCTCCTATTTATTTCCATGGAAACTACAATAGATACAAAGAGCACGTTATCACTATTTTATAGAGCAAATTCGACATAACAGCTACATGACAATATTTTTCACATAGTCATCAGCAGTAGCTGTGTGTTTTTGCCAGTGGTGAACAAGAGCCTGCATGTTGCACTCATAAAAATTGACACCAGTGGAAGTTACCCTCTTTTTGACAGCTGCTGTGACGGGGTTGTTGATGAGAAAACATCGCCCATGCAATCCACGTTTCATCAGGCTGAACAGATGTAAGTCAGAAGGCACCAAATCCTGACTATGTGCTGGGTGTGGTAGGACAGTCCAGCCCAGATCGGTAGTGTGCTCCATGATCTTCAGATGGGTATCTGGCTTGGTGTTATTGCATTGCAAGAGAAAGATTGTCTTCTTCTCTGGCCTGACTCTGGAAGTTCAAGCCTTCAGCTTAGCGTTATGATGGTCGGAGTTGATGGTTTGTCCTGGTTTCAGGAAATCCAGAAGGATCACCCCTTTCCTAACCCAAAGGGCAGTGCACATCTCTTTACCTGCTGCTGATTGTATCTTGAACCTTTCCTTCAATGAGGAATTCAAATGTCACCACTCCATGGAGTGCTGTTTTGACTCCTGCTCTTAATGGTGACACCACGTCTTGCCATGTTATGATCCAGGAAACTGCCACCTTCAGACTCATGTTGGTTCAATAGGTCCTGAGAAACTTCCACATGCTGTTCTTTCTGTTCCTGTGTGAGCATTTCAGGGACTTACGTGGCACAAACTTTGTGACATTCCAACATTGTCACCATTGCTTCCAACACACTGAAGCCAGTATTCAGCCCTGTACGCAGTTCCCTGGTTGTAATCTGCCAGTTCATGTGGACGTGCTGATGAAGACACTCTTCATTTCGTCCAGAATGTGGCTTGTCTTTCACATCAGTGTTTTGAATTTCACCGCACACCACCTCACTGTGCTGACATCCACCTTCTGATATTCATAAATATTCAGCAAGCATTGATGAATGCCAATGGGTGCCATTTTTTCTACATGGAGGAATTCAGTCCCACACCTTTGTTTCATATGCTCTTCCATATCAAACACCGTTTTCATAGAATCGCCAACGTTAGAAAAGACCTCCAAGACCATCCAGTCCAGCTGTCCACCTACCACCAATATTTCCCACTAAACCGTGTCCAGTAGTACATCTAAGTGTTTCTTGAACAGTTCCAGGGTCGGTGATTCAACCACCGCCCTGGGCAGCTTGTTCCAGTGCCTAAACACAGTTTTGGAGAAGAAATTTTTCCTAATGTTGAATCTGACAGTTCATATTCCTGACATTTTGTCAGACTGCCCCTCTGCTGCCATCTGCAGCATGATGACAATAGGGAATGGGATATTGGTGGGAAGGGTCAGCCTCTACTGCCATACCACCAATATCCACCTCCGACTTCGTGGGCCAACAACATAAAATAGGAGGCATTACTTTTGGAGCAGCCCTCGTATAAATGCATGCACCTACACCAGTTCTTTCTGTTACTTGAAAAGGTTTGATATGTAAAGGGCAAGCTTGAAAATGTTAATGTAATGCTGTGATGCTCTAGACTCCCCTTAATAGAAACCATTAAAATGTGCATAATTATAGGGCAAAATGTCAAGCAGTCAGTTTAATTTACTGATGAATACATAGAATTAATGTTTTGCAACAGTTCCAAGATTTTGAATTATGAATTAGTGGCAAGGTAATATTTTGTTTTGTTGACATTTATTGAAACAGTTTTGGTATTGATTTGGCCTATGTCTTTGTCTGCAGGTGGATTTTGCCTTTACAGTTTGGCAGAGTTTTCCAGAGAGGATTGTGGGGTACCCTGCTCGCAGTCACTTCTGGGACAACACTAAGGAGAGGTGGGGCTATACCTCCAAGTGGACTAATGACTATTCCATGGTATTGACAGGAGCTGCTATTTACCACAAGTAAGAACTCAAGGCATCAGCTGTCCTCCTTGTGTATGAAACAAAGTGGTAGTGGGGAATGAAAGGCATTCTTCCGGGGAGGGGAAAAAATGGAAAGATAATAAATGGGTCTACTTTTTATGGGGTAATAATTTAAGTTCTCAGTTTAGCTCTGGGGATCTGGTAATCATTATTGCGCTTGTTGGGTCTCTTTGAAGTCACTTGTATTTTGAGGCGGTCGGACTGCTCTTTTTAACATCAGGAATTACGCACTTCAAAGAGTTCCCGAATTCATTAAGCTGCTTGACTGAATGGCCTGTAGCGTAGCAGAAAGGAGTTTACTTCCAGACCAGCACTGGATATGTGTTGGCTGACAGCTGCAGTCTGCAAGGTCTTCTGGCTACTCTAAAAGCATTGTGCAGTGGACACATCATAGGCCAGTGTATTGCAGCATATTGGAGAAAAACCCTGTTGTTAGATCTTCCGCAGACCAAAGGCATCTCTAGATGTTAGGAAAAAGTCGACATGTTCTTCAGTACCTAACCAAATCCCAGCAGAGGAGAGGACAGACTACAGGGGATGATAGAGGTCCAAAGGAGAATAGTTTGAACAGTGAGGACAGTAGCATGCTGATATAATAGAGTTCTCTCTGACTGAGCAGTTTTGAAAAGAAAGGTGGGGGATAAATTCATCAGTATTGGCTACTACAGTGTAGCAATAGGAGTGCTCTTTGTCCTTCTTGATACATAGGTCTGCATTAATTCTTTTAACCAAGTCTTTTTTTAAAAAGCTATGTCTTTTGTTCCTCGGATTAATGCTGTTTATGGTTTTGGTGTGGATAGGTGAGGTACTAATCAGTTCTCCCTTCCTGTTAGAGGACTAAAGAACAGATCTGGTGTATGCAGAGTTGAGGACAAAATTTCTGTTTCATTTGGAATTCATAATCCCCGAAAGCCCTGTGGCTTCTCTTAATAACCGTACTGTTACTTTCCAGATATTATCACTACCTGTACACTCATTACCTGCCTGCCAGCCTAAAGAATATGGTGGACCAACTGGCCAATTGTGAGGACATTCTAATGAATTTTTTGGTGTCAGCTGTGACAAAATTGCCTCCAATCAAAGTAACGCAGAAAAAACAGTATAAAGAGACCATGATGGGACAGGTATGTATCCATAGCATATTTTAGCTGTTGGGATGTATTAATAATATAACATTTTGAATTCCACATTAGGCTTACAGAATGAATAACATTATGGCTATTTTTTGCAGTTTTTAGCTTGACAGAGCTAGAAGTAGACTATAGATTTTCGTAGTATAATGAAAGAAAATCCAGAAGGAGTACTGGCAGGCTTACCTACTTCATAATTTCTTTCACTACGTTACTCATAGTGATCCCAAACTCATGGAACTTTTGATTTTAGTGACTGAACTTTAGTTAAACTCCCAATTTTCTAATTAAATATTCTGGAGAGAAGACCTCATGGAATGCCAGAAGCAGAAGTAAATTCTAAAAAGATTTTTTATTTTTGATTATTTTTAATGAATATTATATACCAGGCCATCCCTGTGCTATTTTAAAGTATATAGTCTGTTTCAAGCACTGATATTGTCACAACAGAGGTACAGTTTGTCCCATGGTGACACTATAACTCACTAGCAACCATGAAATGCATACTGTGGGGCCTCTTCCATCTATTGAGTAAGTATTCCGTGATTGCAGAAATGGATATACTAGCAACAAGGATACATGTTAAATTGGGGCGTATCTGCTATTCCCCTGTGTGAGCAAGCAATGGGAAAAGTAACAAGTCCTAAATAATCTCCCATCTGTGCTGCCACAGTATCTCTTATCAATACTTCCAGGTTTGCTATGGGAAGGAAGGGTCAGGAAGAACGAAGAGCCTTTCTTTTTCCCCTCACGTTTTCTCCTATTAGCATTGCCCATATCTTTGGCAGGAGAATGGCCATGCCACTTTGTAGACTCCATTATCTGTATGCCACTGCACAGGAATGTTCTTTGGCTGTTTGGCAAAGGCTGAACAATCATTTTTCTTTTTTAAGTGTGGGTAGCTTGAATCATCCATGAACTATAACTCTCTCCTAAAGACAAGTTGTTCGTGCAGCTTTGGGAAATGTAATGGACTATGTTCATAATTCCTTGAAAGACAAATAAAAAATTAACATAACCTCAGTGTTGTGACAGAGATTAATAGTCATAGGGAAATTCATTGCTAATGGCCAGAATGTCTGCTATAATCCTCTAGCAACAAGCTTTAGCTTGCCTTTAGTGACTCTGTATAATCAAGAGTCCGTGATCAATGCACATAATAAGCTACCTCTTGTGCTGAACTGGACAGGCCTTGGATAAAGATCAAGTCTGATACAACAATCCTTTGGCAGTTCCCTGACTTTATCAGTTTCTTCACATTTTAATTAACACACTTTCAGCTTACGAATTTTTATTTATTTTTAATAGTAGATTACATAAATCTAGTAGTAGAAATGTAAGTGCTATAGAGATGCATGAGAAGTGGCACAAAACAAAAAGGAGCATTTTCACAGCATTTATAGCTTCCCTTAAATAATAGCTCTATTGTTTTCATACGCATAGTCTAAGTACAGATAGAGAACAATAGTTGCATTCAAGCTGTTAGGTCTTATTTTCTCAGAGATGCTGAGTTTCAATAGACTTTCATTGGAATTATAGCTGTCCTTCACTTTGGAAAATTAGTTCATGGAATTTTGCATATATGCAACCTGTGGTCGTTTTCTCACATCAGAGTTTATCACGATATAATGTGGAACTTCCATTTATTTTCTCTGTCTATAAGACATTACTGTCTTTCCTCCCCTTTTTCCTCTCCTTGTCCTCTCCCTGTCTTCCCTTGCCTTTTTCCTCTCCTCTCCTCTCCTCTCCTCTCCTCTCCTCTCCTCTCCTCTCCTCTCCTCTCCTCTCCTCTCCCCTCCCCTCCTCTCCCCTCCTCTCCCCTCCTCTCCCCTCCTCTCCCCTCCTCTCCCCTCCTCTCCCCTCCTCTCCCCTCCTCTCCCCTCCTCTCCCCTCCTCTCCCCTCCTCTCCTCTCCTCTCCTCTCCTCTCCTCTCCTCTCCTCTCCTCTCCTCTCCTCTCCTCTCCTCTCCTCTCCTCTCCTCTCCTCTCCTCTCCTCTCCTCTCTTCCCCTCCCCTCCTCTCCCCACCCCTCCCCTCCCCTCTCCACTCCTTCTCTCCTCTCCTCATGGTTTTTAATGTCTTGCTCTCACCCAAAACATAGTGAGATGGGGTGAGGCAGTGTTCTGGCAGGGGATGGGAGGCCTGCCCAGGAGTGTCTTGCTGTGGATGAAGCTAGATGCAGTTAGAATCTGGTCACCATGCTGTGCTGCCCTCAGCATGGTTTTGGAGACCAGGGAGGCCAGCCTGCCATCAGCAGCTGCCATTCCAGATGGGGTGTCCGTCCTCTGGCTTGATGCCCCCCCACATAGCAGATTTCTGTAGATACTGCTGCAGGACTGGGAGTTACCAAGCCCTGTTGCAGCTGCACGGTGCTGTGTTTCCCTGGCTGAGGCACCCACACTCTGCTGTCATTTTGTTGTCTCCCAGCCACTGCTTAACTTCTGCTCCTCTCCACACAGACATCCCGGGCCTCACGCTGGGCCGACCCCGACCACTTCGCCCAACGGCAGAGCTGCATGAACACTTTTGCCAGCTGGTTTGGCTATATGCCGCTGATCCACTCTCAGATGAGGCTCGACCCTGTCCTCTTTAAAGACCAGGTCTCCATCCTGAGGAAGAAATACCGAGACATTGAACGACTCTGAGGAGCGCTGCCCGGGGGGCCGAGCTGCCCCATCCCCACGCGGCCGCCAGCACACGGAGCCGGACTGTGCCGAGCCCGGCCGCACCCAGACATGGCGAGCGGCACCCTGCGGTGTGCGGCTCCGGACTGCTTCCCGCCCGGCAGGCCTCTGTCGCTCACGACTAGGTTGTGTACAGTTTCATTATGGAACATTAAATAATTATTTTTGAAATGATTGCTATGCAGGTTTAAACTTTTTTAATGATAAAAAAAAAAAACCTATTAAAAACAGAGTTCTTTCTTTAATCAAAATTGTGTTGGTTGTGAATATTTCAAAGCTGCCATTTCTTTCTTTCATGCGTTTGATTGTCATAGCAATTTTCGTTCATTTTCCCCTGCAACGTTAAATGCTTGAATCTCACAGGGAGAAAATGCAGCAGGTTCAGAAACAAATTGAGCACAAGCAGGACAGAAATGAAGTATTATGTTTCTCCTTAACTGCTGATTTTTGTAATATTTCTTTTCTTCGTTTTCCACAAGCCGGTTGTGGCCACTACGGCAGAGCTCCTTTGGATGGGCAGAAAACCAGAGAGCCTGCAGTGTGTGTAGTTCCTGCTGGCTGAGGCCTGGCTTTGGGCAGGGAGAGGAGCAGCCATGTCAGGAGCAGGATGGCAGCAGGGCCCTCGTGCACGCAGGAACACCAAGTTGCTCGCAGCAAGGCCTTGTCCCCATGGCCCTGCTGCTGGGCCGAAGCAGCATGGCTGGAGGCAGTGCTGCCACTAGGCCTCAGCCGCTGAGTCTCAAGAAATAGCTTTGTTTGGAGGGCAGAAGGGCTATTGGTACAAAAAGGGAGCATGTTAGTTCTTGCAGTGCAGGAATTTAGCCTGTAACAAAGTGTTTCATATGGAATCAAACTGTGGGCTTCTCGCTCTCTCTTTTTTTTTTTTTCTTCTTCTTCTTTTCATTTTTTGGAAGTGCAAATAGTTGGAGAAATTCCCTCCTGGATTTCTGCACCTGAAGTGAAACATGTTGTCAGAGATCAGTGCTGGTGGCAGCGGGTTCTCTCGGGCTTGCATGAGGCAGGGTAACTTGGGCCAAAGCCTGCCTTGGAAGTACCGGCATAGCTCACTCTCCAAAATGGTTTTATCATTTCAGATGGAAGCATTTTTTTAAGTTGGAATATCCCAATTGTTTACTTTTCTGTAATGCTTTGCTTATTTACGTTCTTTCTCAAGCGAAGAGTGAAAACAGAGGGTCAGGATGGTTTGCTAAAACAACAAGCACTTTAAACATTTCACAGTCTCACATCTCTCTGAGGTGCATTCTGTAGTGATAACCACCCCAAGAGCAAAAGCATATAGTGAGGGTGCCCAGCAAGGACCAGTGAGCCTTTCTATACCTCATTCCTCGGCAACGGTCTGTTCTATAGCAGGGGTGAAGAGTAGCTGGAGAATGTCTTTACACTATGGATGGTTAGGCACTGGAACAAGTGGACCAGAGATGTAGCACATGTACATCACTGGAGACATGCAAGGTCAGGCTGGACGGGGCTCTGAGCAGCCTGCTCTAGCTGTAGGTATCCCCGTTCACTGCAGGGCAGTTGGACTAGATGGCCTTTTAGGGTCCCTTCCAAATGAAATGATTCTGGGTTTCTATGGTATAAATAGGAGTACACCAGGGTTAACGTTTCGTTTAGGCTCAAACGCTGACGCATTGCGCAGCTTTAAGCAACTTCCTTAACCGAGGCATGCACAGGTCCTCATTTGTCAGAGTAATAGCTACTGGTATTAGAGGGAATGCCATAATGCTTAAACAATTTCTCCTGAAATGACAAGATCAAAATCCCTAACTGAAAGTTGCTTTAGAACTGCAAAGTAGATATTACTAGATGTTTGTATGCAATATGGCATGTAAAGACTTGCAAAGTGTGGTTGGCTTTGCATATGTATTGCAATATTTGAACAGAGCACAGCAAGTTAGGGCAGGAACATCAGGTTCTTGACTTTTTGCATCAAATCTGGATCAAATCCTTAAAGGAATTGGCCACAACACGCATGGGGCTGCAGCCAGTGGCTGAGGGCAGCTGGAAGGAAGAGGTACCTCCCCAGCTCCATCTGCTCCTGTCCTGGCCATAATCTCACCTTGTGCCTGCTGCCAGCCTGGGGTAAAAAAGTGGCCAGTGATTGGCTCAATTTTGTAATGCCATTTTAGAGAATTAAGTCAGCATATGGAAAGATGTGTGGAGAGGCAAGAGTACGTAGACAGGACCAGGGAGGGAAGGGGAGCACGCTGTCCTCCTGTCTCTGTATAGTGAGCTGCTACTTCAGCTCTCCACGTCCCATAAAGTGGCCCCCATGATACTTTGTCCTCTTGAGAATCAGGCAGCTCCTCCAGGGACAGGAATGTATCTTCTCAGACTTGCTGGAGCACGCATCAGACACTGGATGAGGCAGGCAGGGTGTGCGGATGTGTCCTCAGCATCGCTGAGGGATAGAAACTGGGAAAGAGAATCCCTGCATAAAATGAGAACTGCACTTCTTCCTGTTTTTCAGTTAATGCCATTTTGGCTGTTTAGCAGTGGGGGCGGCTCGTCAGTGTTGGAGTGCAGCGAGTAAGGCCAGGCTTTTAAGCTGTTAGACATTGTGTCACCATCACTTTTCAGGATGGCTGAGAGAGACTGCGCTAAAGCTCTATGAATGAGTTTTGAGGTCCTTTCTGTTTACAGATCACTAATTAAACAAGAAACAATGATGGGCTGCAGAAGGCTCAGAATAGATGCACACATTCCCCTTTGCAGCACGTTACCAGGCAGACCCATCTCCCTAGGAAGGAATGTACCTCGTGGCTGCTAGGACAATGGCCCTGGCACCTATGGGAAGAACTGGATGCAGATTCAGTGTAGATGCTCGGCTTGGTATACCTGGTGTGGGTGCTGTCAGACAGTGCTCCTGCGGACACCGGGTGTGCTTCCAGGCCTCCTGTTCATGTCTGTGTCAGGTAGAGCCCTGTTGTTCCTGTAGTGAGCACAATCACCCTTCTATTACATCCTACGTGCAAGTTAATGGTTCTTTATCCTTTTTTTCCCACACTTAATTGAGATGGTGCTGAAACAAGGTTCACTCCTTGTTGCTCCTTTTGTAGTTTTTTAAATTATTTTTTTATTTTTCACAAACAGCAGGCTATGTTAGCCTTTACTTTACAGGTACTTGAATGCCTGATGACTTGACTGAGCGTTTCGCAATGTGGCCTTTTGTAAAGGTTACTGACCTTAACTTAATCAGGGGTGAGATGGATGGATGAACGTGAACAGATCCATACCATCAAAGCAGAGCAAAAGAAGGGAGTAGAGTTTGGAAGAACTGATGATTTTTTAATTGAATTTATTTAAAAAATAAAAAAGGAGAAACCCTTCCCAGCTATAATTTGAATGAGATCTGTTGCTGGAGGAGGGTTTCGTAATGAGAAAAACGAGACACAAAAACAGGGGCAAACTTCCAAGATAGAAAGTGCCTGGCGCTCCGTGCAGTCCCTTGGGCCTGTGTGAGATTCCTTTGCCCTCTTTCTATTTTGTGAAAAACTCCAGCTATTACCATAGCTTTTTCCAAATGTGAATGTTTAAGCTTTGTAACAATTCCATTATGAACACAGTGGTGTGCTAATGCACGGCTATCGAGCGCTTTGATCTTTTCCATTTGAAAACAGGGTGGATTTGATCACCTTCAGATTCCAATTTCTTTCTCAGAGCCAGCCTTGACAAAGGAATTAATCTTTCACCAATGAGCACCTTTTAGAATTGCTCGTTTACCAAAAGGTGTCGTTTCAAGAATGGAAGCAATCATTTGATGCTGAGACAATGACAGAAGCAGCCAGAAGTACAGTTTTATTCGTTAAACCTTTACGTTTTGCAGCGTAAAATGCAGCGTCTTCCTCTTTCTCTCCCCTTATTTCGAAAATAAAAGGCAGCTCAGTGTCCATAGCACCTGAATGGATGGACAGCCCTTCTGCTAACTCCTCCAGTTAAGCGTACAGCACCCGGGGATCGGTGCCTGCCTGTGCTCTGGGCTGACCCAGAAGTGCGGCCTGTTGTGGGGTTGTCTCAATGGGCATCTCTGGGGTTTGGCAGGGACGGGCCTGGGCCTTCCCGGTGTCTGCTGGAACATCTCCCCAGGTCTTGTGCCTCTCACCCTTGTTTAAAGCCAAGTCAAGTTGGCTTTTATACCACTGGTCTGTCACGCATTTTTAAGTTGGGAGTTCAAATAGGGGGATTTATGGGACTCGTCAGAGGCTTCTGGATGCCCCCACCCACCCTTTTTGTGATTTTTTAAGTGAGTTAGCGATGATCCAATGGGCCTTGTGACCTTGTACATAATCCTGTATATTTATTTTGAGAGACAATATGTATAGTGTTTGGGGGATGAGAATGGAAACCTGAAACGGGAATTCAGAGGTGGACAAATGTAAAGAAACAAACCAACCAACCAAGAAACAAATACAATCTTATTTTGTACAAAATGTACATTTTGGAGAATTTTTTTCTAATGCATTACCAATGTTTTCATAGTGCTGCCACATCTTTTTTAAAGTGTTTCTCCCTCTTTGTTTGACTATTGAAACATGGTGCAATTAAACCTAAAGCAAGTGTGTGAGTGAGAGAAAAAGAGAGAGTGAGAAATTAAAAAGCCATATGATTTGGTTTACTTCATTAACCTGTATAACATCATAGGTTTGCCATCTAAAATAGGTTGTTTTTATAGATAGTGTCACCAAAGACTTTTTTTCTTCAGATTTATTTTGAAAAAGTTGTTAATAAAGGACGTACATTTCTGTTGCGGTGTGGTTTTATTGCTAAGGTAAAATAACAGTTGTTCCTCGTGCAGTTGAAAATGCGCATTTGGGAGAATGACTGCCATGTTCCTAGAGTTCAGGATAATGAAATGGATGACACTTTGCTGTATCTGCTCTCTCCTCAGCTTGAACTGAGTGATGTTGGTATGTATCCATCTGTTGTATAGATGATATATGTGGTATAGCATCTATACACAGTGGGAACCAGTACAGTAACATTGACAGGTGTTTACTGTCTTACCTGAGGGCAGGAAAAAACTCTGTCTGTGCCACTTGTAGGTCAGACAGTATCTCTGTGTGGGGACACAGTAATTGGTAGGTAACACTGATTTTTAATAGAAGTCACTACTATAATTGTGTAGAGGAAAAAAAGTGCTGCACCAGCCCGAAGCCTTGGGAGGCTGATCCCTAGAGCTGAGAGTGTATTACAATATTGGCCCATGTTTTTTTGTTATGGGGTTGTCAGAAGCCCATCACATACAGTGGGGATTGCAGTCATCCTACCTAACTTCAGGTACCTACAAAGCACTCTGGTCTCTCGGAGCCGGACCTCGCCATCTCCCAGCATGGTCAAGGGGCAGAGCAAAGCATTTCGAGGGGTTGTCCTCACATGCTTTGGACATGGACTATAGCAGGCAATTGCACCTTACACGAGCTGGCTTCTCTCTGCTGACAGTCTGCAGACCTGCTGCACAGGTACCAGCATCTGCTCTGATGAATCCCACAGCGGGAAAGTGGGAAAGGTCCTATTAAGTAATCCTGCCAGTAATCTGTGGGATTTCTCATTGGTTTGTTCCCATCAGAGATGTCCTGGGTTGGCCTTATCCTTTCTGGGGTTCAGACTGCCTGAACATGGAGAGATCCTTAAACTGTTTGTCATCCTGTTCATTGTGCTTCTGGCTTTCTGGGTCAGGACAGGTACCTCCAAATCAGAGCATCCCAACAGACACTGGTGTTTGGGATTGGCTATGGGTTCTTCCCTGCCAGAAAACGAGCAAAAAATGCCACCCTGAAAATAACCCTGGAACGGCACTCTCACTCCTTCAACACTTCAGTTCTTGGCTTGCAGCTGTGTTATTTATGCAAAACAACTTGGGATGGAATTCATTTGACTAGATACAGAGTGCTACAACTGCAGGAGCTCCCAGAAGGCTGCTGCCTGTGTTAGCAAGTAGCACAGACTTGGTGTGGAGCTGTAGTCTGACACCTGACTTCATGCTAAGTGCATCCTAGGGTGAGGTTTAGAAGTGGACTGCACTGAATGTACTTCAGCATTTTGTGATTTCGTTTCACATGAAAAGGATCCAGTTTGTGTGCTCCATGGTGTGAACCAAAATGAGGAAAGGGGAGAAAATGAAGGTAGTGGCATCAGAAGTGCAAACCTGAGATGAATCAAACCTCTACTATAGCTGTGCACTTCTGGCAGCCCATGTCGTCAGTGGGCATCAAATTCCAAATAAATCACATGAATTGGGCCTCGGGGAATTATGCCTACTTCATCTTCCTAGAGGCATATAGAAAAGCAGTCTGTCAAAGAAGGATGGGCTTCACTGGAGACGTAGATGCTGGATGAGGGACATCCCGCACTGAGTGTCAGTTTTGTATGCTAAACCACCACACTGGGAATGAAAACAGGTCACTGGAATGAATGAAAGCCAGGCCAGGAAGTCCCTGGGACTTCGCTTACTCACATTGAAGGGTCTGGCCCAAAATATTTAGTGCATAATCGTTTCAACGCTAAATGCACTTTTGACTGTAGGGCTATTTTGAAGAATCTAATCGAGTCTCATTGTGCTGTCCCCTGAATGGAGGTAGATAAGATAGTTGGCACTGATCAATGTCTTGTTTTATTTTCTCTTTTAAATGTATAGCGGAAGGAAAAGAAACAAGTCTGTGCTTTCCCTTTCTAAATCTATGAGCTAATTGTATCCACAGCGCTATTGGAGAGAGACAGATTTTGCTCAGGATTTGGAGCCGTGTGATGGTGACATTACAGTCGCTGCATGATGTTCTTTATTCTGCACATTTGTTTCCCAGCATCGCACTCAGGGATGTACAGGAGCTTTATGAGCTGCCTGCTCCAGGTAGTGCAGCTCACTTTGCACATTACCCGCATTTCTATTGCGCATTAAGAATGGATGGGTGTTTGCCTGCTGCAGAGGCTCCTCTGTTCAGCCCCAGCTCCTCCTGCCTCCTGTCTGTAATTAACCACTGTTATGCTGGTGGCGGTGAAGTACACTGATGACCAGATATCTTTCTAGAAAAGTAGGGTATGAGATTTCCTGAAATTTCACAAGGAGGTATTTCAAGAACAAAACATTACCAACAGCTACTGAGGTAGTGATGGAAAAAAAACAACAAAACGCTCTTTTGAAGTTGCAGCAGAAAGGAGAATTTTGACCCTGTCCATATTTTTTCTCAAATCTCTCCCATTCTCTCTGCTTAAAATCAGACACACTGCTGATCACAAAACACACACAGGGCAAAACAGTGGCTGGTGACTGAGGGGCACATTTCAGGATTTGTTTCTTTTTGGAGCAGGTCCACATTCGGTTCCTGCATTTATTAAGCATCCTGAGGTCCACGGTATCATCACTGGGTTTTCTTTTGTTGGCCTTAGAGAAGACAAATAAGGTCCAGAATTTTTAGGAAGAAAGCAGGACCTCTCATGGCATCTTGACTTGGAGAAGTGAAAACAGAAGAATCTGCAGCTACCCTGCTCTTTTGAAGATACAAACCTGAAGCAGTGTGGTCAGATACTCAAATATTCCATTTTTACTTCTACCGCAATTTGCTCTCTGCTGTGTGGGTACAAGGGTTTCTCTGAAGATCTGCCTCATTTTACCATTTCATCGCCTAGGGCTGCTGTGTTGCCACACAGTGAAGGAGGTGAGGTACTGACGGGCTGACCATCATGCCCACGCTGTGACTATTGCTGATGGAGAGGCAGGAAATTGGGAAGAAAACAGGAAAATGGATGAGGAAGGGATATCTAAGATGGGCTTTGAAAACCAAGAATTTAAATCACAGTAACGAAGGGCTGATACAGCTAAGAGAAACAGATTTCTGCTTCAAATGGTGTAAATCCCTCTTACTTGTATTGAAGACGGTGGATGTTTTTCATCCTGAAAATGACCAGGATTAGACTTTCAGAGGATGAAATTACCATATATTTTATTCAGTTGTGTCTTGATCTTACTAGATAACAACACCGTCTTTACCATGTGAGCAGCACCTTGTGAGAGGCTGACAAGGAAACACACAATCCCCTGCTCCTCCTGAAACAGCAGCTAAAGCACTATGCTAATGCCAGCCAGTGACTACATTAAGATTACTTTTAATACCCAGCAAATCCTCAAGAGAAGCTGAAATAAAACATTCCGCCCAAGCCATTCCACGATTCTATGATTTGTCACTTTATAATTTTTAGGGAAAATGTATACCAGTTCATTGCAATTCCATCTCCTTCGCAGCAGTAATAGAATTGTTGCCATTAGGACTAAAACTGAGTCTAGCTCAAGAAGATCTAAAAATTGGGAATTGCTTGTGATACCAAGCAATAATGTTGTTTTCAAAATCCACAGATGATTTAAATGCAATCCCCTTAAGTATTGAAATCTGTCTAGTTCGCTCCAAAGGCAAATAAATCCAATGTATATTTTTCTCTCCTCTTACAGTGGGGCCAAATTCTGCTCCCAGCAACACTGGAATGGATCCAGAATAGCTGTAGCCATCCTTTTGCGAGCCCCTGAGCCCCAGGCTGTATCCCACAGATGATCATAGACCTTTCCTAGCTGTGTGGTCTTGGGGTGATATTGGCTCAAGGTTACCTTGGGAATGTATCTTGCCCCACAGCCTCTTAATTTTAGAGTAAATTTGTGTTACATCACATGGAAGGAACTCTGGAACGGGTCCGTTAAGGGGGAGTGGTCCTAACTCCCATCTTGTTGCACATGCTGTGCATTACCTTCTCCACTCATTTATTCTATTTAACCTCTAAATGAAGGAAAGGCTCGGAAAAGCGCAATGATTTATGGTGACACACAGCAATAACAATATCACAGTCACAACCACTTACCAAAATGTTTCAAAATCATTATCCCTGTGTAACAGAGGGGCAGACATTCGACGTCTGGTCTTGTAAGGCACAGGCACCCCAGCCCGCTGAGTCCCAGTTCATTACAATTATGGATACACACTGTCTGCAGCTCCAGCTGTCCTGGAGCTTGCCTGTGTCCTCAGCACGTGGCTCCAGTGTGGAATTTTGCCATTCACCAACAGCCTCCCAGCATGCTGCCCTGAAAGAGAGTCATCGAACCATTTCATTTGGAGTCATAGAACCGTTTGAACTGAAAGGGACCCTTAAAGGTCATCAAGTCCGACTCCCTCCTGCAATGAACAGAGACATCCATGTCATCCTTGGGGATGTAGATGGCAGTGGGTGCACAGAACTGCTGGACCCTGTGGTCTCCCTGCCCAAAACACCATCTGGTATCCCCAGCACAGCCCTCTCACAGTGAGCTGGGTTAGAAATCCTCACTACTTCAGCTCTGTGGGCTGGAAAAAAAATCATTAATTAATTTAAAAAGCAAGCAAAGTTATGCCAGGACAAGAAGAACTCAGCTTTCCCAACCACCAACGTCTTTCTAGGACTGTGCTGCCTTTCTTACATCCCCATTGCTCTGGCACTGGGTATTCCCCAGGGTGTCATGTAGATGAAGAAATCCATGCCTTCACGTAGCCCTGAGGGCTGAGCTTTCTGAGGACAGCCTGCCTGGTTGTATATGGACTGATGCCACGCGAGTGAGTGAAGTCTCAATGTATTCTGCAGCTGGCACGTTTCAGTGCTTATTTAATTTTCTATGATTGTACCAAGGCGTCTTGGATTTTGATCTGGAAAAAAAGAAAAGGAAAAAAAAAAAAGCTTAGCTGTTTCAGTCAAATCAAACCAAGGAAACTGGCAGAATTTATGCAGGGCTGGAGCCCCGACTGCTGATCACAGCAAGGCAAACTCGTCTGGAACGTTAAATCAGTGCCAATGTGACCTCTGAAAGGTGCTATTGAGTCCAGTGTGCCATGCAGGAAAGTTGTGTGTGTGTGTGTGTGTGTGTGTGTGTGTGTGTACGCGTGAACGCAGAAACAGTGAAAAGCTGAGGTGCCCAGAGAACTTGGTTTGCATCCCGAAACTATCCAGACATGGCCTCTGGTGCTTTTCATGTGTTATGAATCAAATGCGACCAGCTGCACCACTCACGGGATGATGAAGTAAATGCACTGGGTCACTAAAGTGCATTAAGTGCCATTTACTGCATCGATTTAATTCTGTCCCTAGTCAAACTTATAATAACTGTCTCTCTCCCTTATTGTGGCTTCCCTTTTCCTCTCTCTGCTGGGCAGCCAGCAGCATCTATTCTCCTACCCGACAGCATAACTCAACCCCACTGATAGCTCAGGCCCACGGCCATCAGTCCTGCCTGGTGCAGTGCAGTAGATCAGAGGGCTGTGGATATTTCAAACGGGGCTCAGTGTGGGCTGGGTGAGCTGCAAAGCCTAAGGCTTTCTCATTGCCAAGGCACGGCAGCTTGGGCGCTTGAGAAATTCAAACCTGTGCACATTGATTTTGTGCTCCTGTGAGCTACACTTTGTGCGGGAGTTTTCCATTAACAGAGCAGGAGCTGCGAGCTGCGCGAAGGGAAAGTGTACGAGCAGGGTGGGTTTGGTCTGCAGAATGGATGTCTCCATCAGAACAGTTTCCTCCGCAGGAATTTGTTTGTGTCATTTGCACTGCGGCCGCATTTCCCTTTGTATTGCCGTGTGAGTTCCAGAGCAGACAGAAGGTCAGCATGCGGATTAATTCTCCATGCACAAAAATGCTTTTTCTTTCTTCTATTTTCTTCTCAAGTGCTTACACAACCTCCTTTACTGGAGTGCTGAGTTTTTCTTTTTCACTTCACATTTCTAAAACACAGATGGAAGGAAGTGTGCTCCATCGTGTACTCTTTTGTGACTGCTCCTCTTCATCAGGTTGCCAATTTACACTACTTCAAATTTAAGTCATATCACATTAGGAGGTTTTGCAAATCATGTGCGAGTCATGAACCTTCCGCATGTAACTCCGGGCTGCAGGAAACCCTTTGACATGGTGCTAGGAAGCACACGAGTACTCAGAAGTAGGCAACACATCCATTTCTTTCAGCCCATGATTAATGTCAGTGTTCAAACACGGGTTGTGCTGAGGAGGTGTTGCTGGACGCAATCATTGCAACACCGCAGAGCCTCAGTTCTCTCCTCTGTGCTCCAAAGCAGCCTACTTCGAAGGGTTTCCCATAAAATACTCGCTACTGTGCAATATTACATTGAGAGTGCATCATCGTCTTTAACTGATCTCATTGTATTTCTGTTCGTGATGGACATTTCCCACCCTTTCCATCTGAAGTGTGCTCATAAAACGAGGTCTGACGAGGCCTCAAGAACGTCGTAGGGGCCGTTGTACTGGCACACTCCAGCTGCTCTGTGCCAGCCTGGTAACGCAGAGCAGCTGTAAACCCGCTCTGCCTGGGTTTATGTGTACTCTGCTACATCAGAGCGGCTCTCAGCAGCTGAAAAATGGCATTTTCTGTGCTTAATGTCTAGTATGTGTCTTGAGCGTAAAGTATACATCTTGCCCTCGGAAGGAAATATTCTAGCAGAAGTCTTTCATCTATTGCCATTGTGATCATACATTCACTGAAAGCATCCAGAGGCATTCCCATAGAGGCTGCAGTATGCTATTGCTGCGCCATAGGCAGAAGCTCTCCCTATGAGCCATAAGTAGCTCAGATGCTCCAGAATGTGAGAGCTGACAGAAAGGATGTCTCTGAGCCTTGGCCTCCCATACCCACCTTCCCCACCCCTGCCACCAAGCCCATTTCTTTGTCTGCTTCTTCATCTTGACTCTTTTTCCCCCCTCTCTTTTGGAAAAGTTCACTTTTGATGACTAATGAACAATCAGTCTGGTTATAAGGAGAGAACAGAAAGAAGAAGGAGGCAGGACAAACAGAAGAGCGTGCCCTGCTTGGCCCCTGCATATCTGCCACCAGAGCACAGAACATGTTTTGCAGGCAGCTCAGTGCAATGTTTTGACTTTTTTTTTTTTTTTTTTGGAGCCTCTTTTTGCTCCTCGTGTGTTTGGTGTTGGCCAAATTCATGCCCTTGGAAGGAGGACTGCTGCCCATGTACTGTGGCTGTGGGGTCCTGGTCCTTCCTTCTTCCCTCCTGGATTGCAGGGTGCACCACGAGGCTCCTGCCATGGCCCAGGATGGATCGCATCCCTGATCTCCCGACATGGGCTCCCTGCCATCGCACCGCCCCTCGCTGCGCAGAAGCGTGATTCTCCCCCAGGGCTCAGCTCCCATTTAAACACCTGCGGATAAGGACTGAATTTCATGAAGTGCTCATCAGACAGCTGTCTCCGCTGGGACACTCCATAGCATGTTAAAAAAAAAAAAGAAAGGAAAAAAATCATGAAAAAAAAAAACCCATCGGAAGCTCGAGCCGTTTGTGAGCCCTTGGGAGCAATGCCTGTGGTTTATGTCCATGCCTTGTACCATGAGGCTTAGTGCTGGGCACATGTCCAGATAATTTATATAAAATTAACCCCTTCGTCCCCACCATGGAGCAGCTGATAGCAGTGTGCTCAGTGTTTCCTGGCAATGCTGATGGAAGATGAGGGCTGCTCCGTTCAAGTGCCTGAAGCAGCTGTTTGCTCAGTTGACACAATCAGGTGGAAATGAATTTCCCATTGTTTTTAACAGAGGGATGCTGCAAGAAGAAATGTCAGTATTTAAAGGTATCTGAGGATGTTAGAAGTTCACACAGACAGAACCATTCATATTTTAAAAGCAGGATGAAAGCTTTTCCTGGGCAGTTTCCTACTGGGGTGATCCAGGCAGGGCTGATGAGAGCAGATGCTTGGCTTCAGCTATCTGGTGGCAGCTGGGACAGCTCCTGGAGGGAGGGCAGCCCTGCTGCAGCCTCGCTGTGTACTTTGCCCTGAGACCTGCTGATGGCTGGGCACCTCATGGCTCCTCAGTGACCCAGTGCTTTAAAGCTTTTCTTTCTGATGGTCATGACACCAGTTCTGAAGCCCCAGCTTGCAAGCTGAGGGTTTTAATTATTTCCCTTCCTTTGCCTGTCACTGGGAGAAGTGTGGCTCCTGGAAGCAGTATTCCCTTGGTCTGAGCAGGGTGGTGGGCAGGAGGGTCTAGAAGCACTCATCCTCCTTGCACTGTTCTCTACCACAAGATGGTGAGCCTTGCTGTCCTAGAAAGTAACACTGGTGACTAAAGCTATGACTAAATGACCAAAAGCAGTTGTGTCCTATCTATCTTTTGTCTCAGATATCATATAACCTAACATAGAGGCACTTGGGCTCTACCTATCTTCTTATAACACAATTAGATTAGTCTACAGTTCATGAATAAAATATTGACCGTTTGATCATCTCATCTAGTGCCTGATTTAGTGGGGCACAATCCTGCCTGCAGCGGGAGGTTGGAACCAGATGATCTTTAGGGTCCCTACCAACCCAAGCCATCTATGATTCAATGATGATTTTATCACATGCTGGGGAAGGCTGTTGCTGTCTTCACAGATGTAGGTAAGGAGTTGGCTATGGTCAAAATACATTGCTCAGTCTGACTGTACCTGGTTTGTTGTGGTAGATTCATAGCAGGCTGTCAGGGCTTTTCTCCAGCTGGGCACAGCATGACAGAACACAAGGAAAGGATGAGGAGACAGAAGGGCCACGTTCCCTTCTTTGATCAATTACTGGACTCTTACAGGTATTTGGCCAAACCACTCTTCAATTTCTCGGCATCGGTTTCTCTGCCAGTAAAAGAGGAATGATGCCATCAGTTCTGCAAAGCACTCTGAGATGGAGGTTACAAAGCACTAATGAAGAGCTGACTATTATTACATTCAAATTTAGAAAGAAAAAGGGCTCTTGTTCCCTTGGACTTAATGTAATAAATAAATAGATGGAGCAGTCCTGGCTTTATTGCCATTTCCATCTGATTAGATGGAACTTAATTTCCGACATCTTTCCTGCTGGTGGCCATATTATAAAGGCACCCCACAGAAGCAGCTTGATCTCTGGGTGCTTTGTAATTTTCCTGGGTCTGAAGATACTCTCCTACAGGACTCATTTCCTCAGCATGCCTTGGTGGGGCTGGTGCTTTAAATCAGGCAGACCCAAGCAGCTGTGGCCCTAACATAGTCATTTTCCAGCTGGCTGCTGCTTGTCGCCTCTCCCTCTTTCCCAGCTGGTATGTACTGCTGTACCTTTCTTACTGCTGAGGAGATGGCATTATCTCACACTGGAGAATTTCCCTGCCATACCGTTGCTCTGGATAATGTTTGTGTACAGATGATGTTTATGAAAGCCAGGGGGCAATTTACTTACTGCATTGGGCACTGTTTCAAAATGTAAAATCATCCTACACAAATACCATTGATTAAACTACTCCCTTTCTTCTCGTAATTCATTATCAGAACAGGTTACTTGGGGTGGGAGGGAGTCTCCATCACTTTGGGTCTGTAAATCAGGGCTGGCTGTCTTGTCAAGGAAAGTGCTCTTGCCAAACTGCATGGCACTGGGTTAGATGGAGTATCAACAGGAAAACCAACAGGGCTCCCTCATACAGGTGGGCAGATGAGACAACCACAATGATCCCAATGGCATTAACACAAGCAGATCTGCTGCTGCATTGTGATTGTGGCAATGCAGAAATCAGAGCACTGATTGATAAAATACATCCCCCCAGCCCCTTTCCAAAAGCCCGGGCCTGTGGTACACATTGCCTGTCCCAGAAGTGGTAGATCCAGGTTGCACAGAAATCTTTGTGACTTTTATTCCTTGGGCCCCTTGACTTGCTGCCATCTGGAAACATGAGTCAAGATTTCTGTGGTCCATGACCATGAAAAAGGCTCTCTCTTCACAAAAAGGGAGAGGCTGTCCTGAGCCAAAACTCTTGCTCTGGATTCTCAGCTCTTCTAGATCCATCTGGTTATTACAGCCTGAGGATGGGAAGAAGTACCTTACTGCTTGCCCCAAGAAGGCTCTGTGTTGCCGTACACCTGGCAACCCATGTTCTTTTAGCTCTGCGCCTGTGCTGGACTATCGGGTAAAACCTACCTGGGCCAAATAACTGCATGTAGACACCAACATGGTGAGCAGTAAAAATGGCGTTTGTTGCGTCATGTGGCTTACCTATATACCTATCCTACTTCGTCTACACCCCTTAAGCATACATTAACCTTTCGACACCGAGCAAGGGGAGAGTCCTACCACGTCACATCCCGAATCCTCGCTATCGCCTACTACAACAGCTCTGCAATGGCTTCTTGCTTTGAGACACTTTGCCCAGCTTCTTTGCTAGGCTCCCAGTGGGGTTTGTCTACCTCAGCCACAAGCTCTGACTGCCTGAGATCATCCCTCCTTTGCTCACTGAACAGAGAGCAAAGAACAGGTTAGAACTATCTTATTAATATACTAAGAGCGTGAATAAAGTTATTATCTATGACTGGGGATATTAATTCATGCTCTCCATGACATCCATAGTCTCTGTCTCCCTTTTGGTGCTGCCTGGTCTGTACATTCACCAGGGCAGGGGAATTCCCTGCTGGCACCTGCCGGAGTGAAACTCCGACCTCCTGGCTCCCAGTGATGGAAATCCTCCTTATCTCAGGTATGAGGTTTCTTAACCACCAGACTGTGATAAAGAGGGTGTGTAAGGACTGAAATAAACAAATTTCTGCTGAGTTTAGATTCAGGTTTTGCTGACAGCAATAGCAGGCTACTATTGCACCTGGCACAGACAGTTGGCAGCTGGTGGTCTGCCTCAGCTCCAGTGCCTGGGGACAGCAGAGCCACTGCTGGTTCCATCAGTGCCACCATGGTGGGTGCCAGGGACCCTCCTGTCATCTGCTCCTGTGGGATGGGCCACCTGAAGCCCTGCTCTCCAGAATGCTGAATAAGGAACTATTTATCTGTCCTCCTCATGTGCCACTTTGCTGCAGTCTCTCTGAAATACTCCTGTGCTCGTCTCAAACATATCAGCCAGCAGCAGCACAGAAGCGTCTCCCACCACAGCAGAGTTCTGCACCCGTGGATGCTAAGAACTCTACAAACATCAGTGCCTTGGTGCCAAGGGGTCTGCCCAGCCTCTGTGGCGTGAGAACAAGTCCTATTTTACATACAGGAGTCAAGAATTTGCTCGGTCCACATGCAATGCCTGTGCACAGCTGGGAGCTGAAGCCATGTGTCTGTAAGACCAGCTCCATCACGTTTCTGGATATTCCATTGTTCAGTCATTAATGGCTGTGCTATTGCCTTCCTGCACATCTCATACAAAGCAGCATAATCCATTTGCATCTAAAACTAAATAATCATCACACGGTTGGAATTTGCTGTTGCTTATGTCTCTCGTGAGATGAGGATGAGAGGGAGAAGTTCTTTTATCAGACTAATTAAAATATCTAGAAGAAAGCAGGCAAGTTCTCAAACTTTCAAGCCCCCTGTCTGGTCTTAAGGAGAAACAACCACCTTTCTACTAAGTTCCAGCTGCTACGAGTACTCATCAGCCACAATAAGACGCCCCTTCTCATCAGCATCACCATCCAGCAGCCCTGCCAACCTCTGTCCCAGCTAGTTGTGCAGCCACTAAGGCAGTGCAGGCTGCTGGGGGACTGAGGAATGGACCTTGCCAGGAGTGGTGCTGGCCAAACTCCCCCCAGCCTGGCACACGCCCATGAGAAGGACGGTACTGACAGAAGGCAGGCGTGTGGGGGGGAGTAAAAAAGAGGCAGGCAGCCAGGGCTCCTGATCTGAGGTTGTTCCTAGGTTATCTGTCAGTCACTAATCAATGTAATTTTGAAGGTTAGCAATTAATTAGCTGTAATATCAGTGTCACAGAGGCTATTTCAAGCAATCAGCTCCCAGATGCCTTCATCCTCACTGTAAATCCCATTCCTTCTGCCTGGAGGTTTGGCCCATGATGCTGATGAGGTGTGCTGAACCACGGGCACTGCTGAATGCATTCCAGTAGTGCTTACTTTTAAAATGTCATTTTTGGCCCTGCTGGCTAGGAGGGAGCAGCAGTGCTTTCAGCCCTAATGCTGCTAAGTCTGAGCTTACTGTCTTTTGTCCTCCTCTCCATTTAGCAAGATTGTTAGCACCTGAGGTATCCTTTCGAAGAGCAGAGAGAGAGAACTGAACATGAATGTTACATTTCTTGCAAACAGGACGTGGTAGGAACAAAAAAACTTTCATTCCTTTCAGAAAAATGGAGCTGCTTTCATTGTTCGAAATGAAATTTAATTTAAATAAATATTTTTTCCTCAGAAGGAATGGAGATTTCAGCAGTAATCTCTGTTATCCTCCATTAGGAAAAAAAAAAAAAAAAAAAAAAAAGAAAGGGTAAAATCAAGCTCGGAAAAGTCTGTCAGATTGATCTATCTAAGTGAAAATATGAGCCCTCTGAATCTTGGCATGTGTAATGATCACAACATGAGGATCAATCAGCTCCTTGCGCAGCTCTGGGATCATCAGCTGCTTCCCAGAAACTACTCCTGTTCTTCTGACCTGTGTGATTACATCAGGCAACTAGCAGTTTTCCTGTAGGACAGAAAAAAATAGCCGTGTGTTTAGCAATCTGTGGACTAGCTTGCTTATCCTTTTGTTTCCTTTTGATGGTCCAAGCGTAATACCATCCATAGCAATGTGCTCTAAATGGAATGGCTGGTGGTCTCAAACAGAGCAGTACACGTTGGACAAGCAGCCCTTCTTAACTGCTGATAGAGACACTTTCCAAGTGACACTGGGCTGAGGCTATATGTTGTTATAATGTCTGGGAGCATCTCATGAATTTGGGCATCTGCTTGCATGATACTGTGCCTTTTTAAACTTTCTCGGCTATCTACCTTTGTAATTCTAACTTTCAGACCAACTGAAAGAAATTCAGTAATTTTCTTTCTCTGCTGCTGCATACCAGAAAGAAATGAACAAAACACAAAGCCTTAAGCACTAATCCCAGGGTTACAGGAAAGGGTGTCCTGATAAACTACATAGGTCACTCTGAAAGCAACGCCTCCTATTTAATTCCACGGAAAATACAACAGATATAAAGAGCACACTATCACTATTTGATTGAGCAAATTCTCAACCACAAAACATTATTTTTTCACATAGTCACCACCAGTTGCTATGCATTTTTCCAGTGATGAACAAGAGCCTGCGTGCTACACTCAGAAATATCTGCACTGTTGTAAGTGACCTACAGTTTCACAGCTGCTATGATAGCGTTGCTGGTAGGAAAATGTTGTCCATGCGGTCCGTCTTTCATTGGCCTGAGCAGATGGAAGTCAGGAGGTGCCAAACTCTGACTATGTGCTGGGTGTTGAAGGATCCAAGACCACCCGAGATTGGCATTGTGGTCCACAGTCTTCAAACTGGTATTGGGCCTGATGTTATCATGTTGCAAGAGAAAGACTCTTCTTCTCTGGCCTGACTCTGGAAGTTCAGTCCTTCAGCTTAGTGCTATGGTGATCAGAGTTGATGGTTTGTCCTGGTTCCAGGAAATCCAGAAGGAATCCAGAAGGAATCCCTTTCCTAGGGATCCTAGGGATCCTTAGCCCAAAAAACAGTACACATCACTTTACCTGCTGTTGGCTGCATCTTGAACCTTTTTTTCAATGAGGAATTCACGTCTCCACTCCATGGAGTGCTGTTTTGTCTCCAGCTCTTAGTGGTGACACCACGTCTTGCCATGTTATGATCCAGAAAACTGCCACCTTCAGCCTCATGTTGGTTCAATAGATCCTGACAAACTTCTGCATGCTGTTCTTTCTGTTCCTGTGTGAGCATTTCAGAAACTCATGTGGCACAAACTTTGTGACATTCCAATGTTGTCACCATTGTTTCCAACACAATGAAGCCAGTATTCAGCTCCATACACATTTCCCTGGTCAGAATCCACTGATTTATGCAGATGAACCGATTGAATCATAGAATTATAGAATCACAGAATGGTTTGGATTCGAAAGGACCTTTAAGATCATCTAGTTCCAACTGCCTTCTATAGGCAGGGATACCTCCCTCTAGACCAGGTTGCTCAAAGCCCCATCCAGCCTGGGTTTGAATGACTCCAGGGAAAAAGCACCCACAACTTCTCTGGGCAACCTGTTCCAGTGTCTCACCACCCTCACAGTAAATAATTTCTTTCTAATATCCAGTCTAAATGAACTCTTTTCCAGTTCAACACCATTTTCCTTCATTCTGTCACTATGTACCGGTATGTAAAATCCCTCCCCAGCTTTCCTGTAGGCCCCCCACTGGAAGGCTGCTGTAAGGTTGCCTTGGAGACTTGTCTTCTCCAGGGTGAAGAACCCCAGCTCTCTCAGCCTGTCCTTGTACGGGCTGCAGTGCATTGATCATCTTTGTATCTCTCCTCTGGACTTGCTCCAATAACTCCACATCCTGCTCCAACAACTCCATGTCCTTGAGATGCTCTTCATTTTCTGATGTGACAGCCGTGCATGGCCATCCAGAACATGGTTTGTCTTTCACATCGCTGTTGCCACTGCTGAAATGCAATGCCCACCTTACTTTGCCTCCATGGTGTTCCAGCACTCTGCTCATCCAGAATCTGGGAGAGGTGTGGGGTATGCCTTTAGCACAGTTGCCTTTAGCAAGTTCAGCACAGATTTGTAAACCATTCTGTGTTTGCTGACATCCCTTGAGTTGCACTGTGTAACAGGAAAGCCATCCTTGCTGCTGGAAGCACCTGCCCAATAAACAACACATGTGCTTTGTCAGGGCCTCATTTTACTTCATCTACTCCTCTGTCATGAGCAATATTGCCTTAATATTTAGTGTTTTACTGGTGCTAGCATTCATATCCCCTCAGAAGAAGAGCTGTCTTTACCAATGTACTGTACTAACATTCCTGTACTGAATCCTTCAAAAATATTGACTTTTCAGAATAAAGTGGAAGAGGTCCAGAATTGCATGAATCAATGATTGAGGTGTATTTACTGAAATTCTCTTGGGCAAGAACTGACACATCTAAAGATTCACTTAAAATTTTCTGACTCTACAAGGCACGTTATGATCTTGTTGAATAAAAATAAGTCTATCCAGGAAAACAGTACAGTTCTGTTAAGTACTTTCAGCTCCTATGGGACAAAGGTGTTCTACAAATATGAGATGATGTTTATTACAGCTGAGCTAGATAAGATCATACAGTGTGAGTAAATCACTAAATAGTTGCACGTGTTAAGAGACAGAAAAATAGCAACCACAACTTATGATCTATTGTATCAACCTGTAGGAGGAAATACCTGGGCTGGTTTCATACTGCATGGGCAATAAGCAGTCCCTCAGTAGGGACTGACTCTCTGAAGGTTGTGTTTACGAGGCACTATGATTATCAGTTGTATTCAGTCCTTCCAGGATTTCAGATATTCTTTTCCTCATAGGGCTTCAGTGCTCAGCATGTGCAAGGTGTGCAGCAACTTTCAGTTTCCTGAAAGTACTCAAGAAACGTCCTATTTATAAGACTTATTTCATATGGAGGTTATGAAGGGGAAGGACTTTTGGAAACGCCCTCAGAAACTGCTGTAATATGAGGGTGGGGAAGAAAGAGGAAAACATTGATAAGTATTCAGAAGAGCAGGACTATTCAGCACCTTGTTGTGGCTGGAGGAAGATCCCCCAGTGAAGTGGTCACTGCTGGCAGCAGTAGGCAGCCCTGCTCTGTGTATGCTGTCTTCGCAGCTGGCTGGATCATAGAAACCCCAGTGGTATGTTGGCAGCTGTGAACTTTTCAGAGAGCACAGTGAGCAGAACTTGTCAGTGCAGAGGTTGGAAAACATTTTTCTCCTCCTTTCCATTCTGTTTCACGCACACTGGCTCTGGATTTCACTGCTTGCTCACAAGTGTGGGGAATGTGATGCCTGGATGTACATCATCCCAGTCCTAAGCAGGTCAGAGAAGCAGGTGCCACTTCAGCAGCTATTTTCTGCCCTCTCTGCCTTGTGTTAGACTTATCTATCTCGACTGGGAGGAGGAAATTCTTCTGGCTTTGGCGGAGCTCCTCCTGGCTGTGCAGACCTCACTGAGCAGAGACTCAGCTGCTACTTTCTTTTCATCCTTTAAAACCTACACACTGCAATTTACTGTATTCCTGACTCAAAAGCAATATCCATGATGCAAATCGTTGGCAGAAGGAGAGTATTTTAGATCCAAGGTCAGCACAAATTTACACTGAATTCATTATACTGCAATTGGCTTGGAAAGGCTTTTGAATGCTAAGATTGTTTATACAGTTTCTATTTCTTTATCTTTTGCAGAGTTGGTCCTACTCCTAGAAAGATATTTTGACGCTTTAATGGAAATCTTTAGTCATTTTGAGAATGAGAATTGGAAATAGGAGTGCTGAAAAGGACTCTGTATCTTGCTATTGTTCCTACTGGATCGGCCAACAAACTAAGTCTAACCTACAGCGCGTGCAGCTGCAGGGTTTGCATATATACAGTAGGCAAGTGTAAATGAAAGCAGTGCTTTAGCATCTCCACTGTGCTAATGGCTGCTAGTCACATGCCCTGAGTGGCTCTGAGTCACCGCGTCAGGATCCCTCGTGGCAAATAATGGGAATGATGCTGGCTGACATGTTGTGTCATCCAAAGAATGTGGAAAATGAAAAATGTGGAAAAAAAATCCTTCTTTTTTATGTTACTCCCTCTTTTAAGGAGATCTTCCTGGGTTGTGCCACCTGAGCAGCTTCTCCCTCTTTCTATTTTAGAGGAAAGAATTTATGCGTTAGCAACATGGAGAGTCTTAGAAACATCCCACTTTAAATTTCACCACCCCCATGAAAAAAAATCTGAAAATAATGTAATTTGAGTGTATGGAATTTTCTCACCACATGTGCATTAAACTTAGCTGAGCAAAAAGTTTCTTGAGACTGAAGGAATTACATTTCAGGAGAAAAATGCTTCCCTGATCACACTTCTATGCAACCACCGCATGGAGCATGGCTGCCCTGTAGCAGTCTATCTTTAGCGGGATCATTATGAGCTATTGGACATTGAATTAACAAAATGCCTGCTGGATTCCAGAAGTAGAAGGGTGTAAATCAATAGTAGCTGGAAATAAAAAGTGTTGTCTAATAGCTAGATGACGAAAATCAGAGCTCACATGTTTGGATGCTTCACTCAACCTGAGATACTGATTCATGTTGTGACCTTGGGCAATCTTTCAGCCTCCCTGTTCAGTTTCACTGCATAATTGAGAAACAGCAAGACTTTTCCAAACCCAAACACAATCTCGTATACTTAAGGAAATTGATTTACAGAAACTTTTCTTTCTTTTTTTTGTTCCTGCAGTTGTCCTAAGCAATTGATTCTTTGGAAAGTTATTCAAATTCTGAAATAAGAGTGGAGTTGAAAAGAAGGAATCTATCAGGATTGAGAGAAAAGGAGAAGAGGAGCAAATGAGTACCAGGAACGCTGACCGTAGGCTGCCATTCTGGGTCTGCACTCCTGGGAAGGTGTTTCCTTGATCAGGTGCGGCCGTGTAGAGCTGTGTTGGCTCCATCTAGTCTGGAATCTGCTTAATGAGTCAACCACTGATTGTTCTTATTCTTTATTTGAATCCCTGTGGTATAGAGTATACTAATGCAGGCCTTGACATGGTGGGGATTTAAGCTGAAGGTCCTGCCTGTACAGGACTACTCAGAGAACAGATGGATATCCAGGTGCTGTGGGGAAGTACCATCTCCTCCCAGTATCCTCCTGATGGGAACTTTCCTGCAGCCAAGTTGCAACTGAACAAGCGCTGGAGAGGTATAAATGCAGAACAGGACATCTTCAGTGAAAAGCAACAGAGCAAGGAGGGGAACAGAAACTGAAATAGCGTGTTGTCCTGACTACGATACATGGACGTTGTGGAAAACAGCAACAGGAAACCATCAGATGTACATTTCCAGGTTAATGCATCAACCATTTCTGGTTTCTGAAATTATTATTGTACGGTATCGCATTATGGGCTCCAGATCCCTTGCTCAAATGACTAACAAGGTGAATAATTTATTTGTGTATTTCTTAGGGGTTTTTTTGTTGTTGCTGTTTGCTTGTTTCTTAACAAGTAGTGTGTTACAGCTGAAATGAGTTATGGTTAGGGGGGAGTTGGTACCAGATGTGACAGCATCTAAAGGAATTACACCAGTACACTCACCTGAAAAATCTTCTAGAAAAGAAGTCAGGGTCCTGGGTCTGGGTCTGATTCAGGATAGATGGGAAAAGGGAAATAAAAAAGACAAAACCAAACCAAAAAACCCCCTTGTATCAAATGTTGCCAATAATAGGATGGTGCCTTCAGACAGCAGTGAAAAACACTGGAGTTTGCAGAAGAGAGCTTCTTGGCTTTGCTATCTTACAGCAAACAAGAAGGAGCCATTTAGCATCAGCAGTGCAAGCAAAGAACCTTTAATTGCTCAAGAAGTCAAACTGGCTTGCAGATGTTTGGAGACCATGAGTGATCAAGAATTGCTCTATCCACTAACAACTGGCAGTGGTGCCCACTCCAAATAGCTGTGTGTGGAAAAAAAGGGCTCTGAAGTATTTTAGATTTTAAACTAACATTTTATTACAATCCAGATTCATCTCCCCAAGGACCATCAGGACAGTCAACAAGAAGAACTTACCACCTTGAGAATAATGCAAATTTCATAGCTGGACAATAGTTTCAGGTTAAATTAATCTGGTCAACGCTATTGCTCCAAGAAGAGCTGGAAGAGAGAGATGGAAGCATTGGGATGGAAGGCATGGCAGCACTGAAGGCAGGGAACAAGCTTTAAAGGTAGAAGCAGAAGATCTGATGGGGAAGACATGGTTTCCAATTCAGCTATGTAAGGTTTTATTAACACCTCTCTCTCTTTTTTTTTTTTTTTTGCACAAACAGGATTTTTTTTTTTCTTTAGGAAAAAGATTATCTACATCTTTCCTTGAACCTCGTCCCAAACAGTCACCTGCATGGCTGTGACCAAGCTGATACTTTCCCTTTGATTAAATAGGATCTCCTTAAAGAATTTTATACTATTTTTAAAAATTATTTACAGGTTGTTGTTTTTGTTTTTTTTTTAAAGTTTGTGTTCTCTTCCTTTCCCCTCGCTGACAAGAAGTCACGTGGAAGTAAACAATATTGAGAGTTTATTTAAAGAAGACTCCTTTTGACTTTTGAGTTTCACTTGTCCACCTCTTTAAAAGACGTAAGGTCAGCTCTTCGTTATGTAAAGTTAATTTAGGCCAGGGCTTCTTTCTTTAAGAAACAGTGCAGCTTTTCTCAACATTTTATTTTTTCCCACTTTATTTCCTCTCTATAAATGTGAAGATTTACCAAGAAAAAAATACGGGGTGTTCTGTTATCCAGTTTTCAACTGAAATATTTTTTCCTCAGTAAGGAGATTTTCCCTTTTTCTTCTTTCTTCTTTTCTTTTTTTTTTCCAGTTTTTTTCAGTCTGAAATTCCTTTCTTAAAACAAAAGATGTTCCTAGCATATTTAAATTTACTTTGTATGTGATAGTAAAACATGCACCCACTATATTAATTCCATGCTTATATAGTGGAGCTAAGCGTGTACTTTGAGAGACTGACAGCAAATACTTGACCTCAAGGGTAGGATGTGTAGGAAAAGGGTGAGTGAGATTTTCATTGCCTTAGACTGAAGTTGTGCTCTCAGCATATTACAGCTCCATTTCTCCTTCCCGCACTATCCAGCTTCACCTCTTGCATTGACTTTTGCGCCCTTTCTTGGGGTTACAACCCAAAAGCTCAGCAGCGCCCATTCAATCTACTTATTCTTTCCTGATCGGTTTCTGTTTCTGCTGCACCTTTTCTGAAATGAGGTGACCCAACTTAATGCCATTTTCAAGACGGTGTTGTTTTTTTTTTTCTTATTTGCTTTTTTACTCTTTATATCTCACCTCTGATTGGAAATGTTCAGAACACAATTATAGTATAATAATGGTCAACAGTAGAACATTTTAGTGACTTTTCTGCAGTATAGCCTGTTGGTAGGTCACTACAAGCTGAGTTTGGTTCTCCCATGTATTAACATCTGACTCTAAGATTTTGTGGATGATATCTACCTCCCCTCTTCTTATTTTGATCATCTGTCAACTGGGAATAGTGATTATTTTCTACCTTTAAAACTATGAATGTGAATCATGCTGCAAGGATTCAGTGTGATTATTTCCCTCTGCATTTGGCTTCATTCATCTGAAGCTTAACTACTCTTAGCCAAGTTTATTAAAGTCTGAGTGGGGAAGCATTAAAGCACTCTCTCCTTAACTCAAGCTTTCCATTACTATTTCTGTTTGTTATCTCAGTAGTATTCTTCCACTGTTTTCCTTCTTTTGAGTTTGTAAATCCACCTTATCGCTATCTGTAAAACTGCATATATATGCCAAGGCCTTGGTAGATTAGATATTGAGCTATCTTGCTCCAAGCCTGTCGGAACTGTTCTGCTTATTTGTTTAACAGTTTCTTCCATTCTGTACAAACATACAGAAAGCATAAAGAAATAGTCTATAACCCCCAAAGCATATAGACAAAGCAAAAAACCTAGATAAAACTTAGGATGTGAAAAATTGTCACAGGAATTTGAAACTGCTGACTCTGAACCCTGGCTGCTGTGCTTGAGGTCTAGCCCTGCAAACACTGGAGCGGTGACTATGATGCCCCTGGAGCTATGCTGTGGTAATTCATTATTTATAGATTTTCCTGTGTGTGTGAGTGCCTACTCACAAGCAGACCTAGCCACCCAACCTAGCCCTGGTAACAGAGGCACTGAGAAGGAGGAGTTACTGAATTCCTCTTTGCTTCAGTCTTTACCTCTGAGACTGTCCCTCAGGAGTCCTAGACCTCAGTGTTAAGAGAGAGAGAGTCTAGGGAAAGGAAGACTTCCCCTTGGATGAGGAGGATCTGCTCAGAGTCTGTCTAGGCAAATCAATGCACACAAGTCCAGGGACCCTGGATGTTCTGGATGTTATCTCCAGGAAGGTGGAAGAGAAATTTAACAAGAGTAGTCAACATAGTTTCAGTGAGGGGAAATCACTCTCAAGCAATATGGTAGCCTTCTATGATGTCATGAATAGCTGGGTAGATGAGGGGAGAGCAGTGGATGCTGTGTACCTTGACTTCAGCGAAGCTTTTTACACTGTCTCCCATAATATCTTCCTAGGTAAATTTTGGAAGTGTGGGGATAGACAAGTGGACAGTGAGGTGGACTGAGAACTAGCTGACTGGCAGAGCTCAGAGGGTTGTGATCAGCAGCGCAGAGTCTAACTGGATGCCAGTAACCAGTGATGTTCCCCAGAGGACTGTACTGGTTCCAGTCTTCACAGAATCACAGAATCACAGAATTATCGAGGTTGGAAAAGACCTAGAAGATCATCCAGTCCAACCATTACCAATACTTCCCAGCTAAATCATACCCCTCAACGCAACATCCAAACGTTTCTTGAACACTCCCATGGTCGGTGACTCCACCACCTCCCTGGGCAGTGCATTCCAATGCCTGACTACCCTTTCTGAGTAGTAATACTTCCTAATGTCCAGCCCGAACCCCCCCTGGCGCAGCTTGAAACCATTCCCTCTAGTTCTATCACTGATTACACGAGAGAAGAGGCCGACCCCCAGCTCACCACAACCTCCCTTCAGGAAGTTATAGAGAGCTATAAGGTCTCCCCTGAGCCTCCTCTTCTCCAGGCTGAACAATCCCAGCTCCCTCAACCGCTCCTCATAAGGCCTGTGCTCCAGACCCCTCACCAGCTTCGTAGCCCTCCTCTGAACACGTTCCAGAGCCTCAATGTCTTTCTTGCAGTGAGGGGCCCAAAACTGAACACAGTACTCGAGGTGCGGCCGCACCAATGCCGAGTACAGGGGGACAATTACCTCCCTGTTCCTGCTAGTAACACTGTTTTTCATGCAAGCCAGGATGCCGTTGGCCTTCTTGGCCACCCGGGCACACTGTCGGCTCATGTTCAGCCGAGCATCAATCAGTACCCCCAAGTCTGTTTCCTCAACACAGTCCTCCAGCCACTCCGCCCCAAGCCTATAGCGCTGCCTGGGGTTGTTATGGCCAAAGTGCAGGACCCGGCATTTGGTCCTGTTGAACCTCATCCCATTGGCTTCGACCCAGCTCACCAGTCTATCCAGATCCCTCTGCAGGGCCTCGCTACCCTCAGGCAGATCGACACTCCCTGCCAATTTGGTGTCATCCGCGAACTTACTGAGGGTGCACTCAATGCCCTTATCCAAGTCATCAATAAAGATGTTGAAGAGGACAGGCCCCAGCACCGACCCCTGGGGAACACCACTCATGACTGGTCTCCAACTGGATTTGACTCCATTTACCACCACTCTCTGGGCCCGGCCTTCCAGCCAGCTCCTTACCCAGCCGAGAGTGTACCCATCCAAGCCACGGGCTGCCAGCTTTTGCAGGAGAATAGCATGGGAGACAGTGTCAAAGGCTTTGCTGAAGTCTAAGTAGACCACATCAACCGCCTTTCCTTCATCCATCAGACGGGTCACAGGATCATAGAAGGAGATCAGATTGGTCAAGCAGGACCTGCCCTTCACAAACCCATGCTGGCTAGGTCCGATCTCCTGGTCATCCCACACCTGCCGTGTGATCTCCCTCAAGACAATATTGTACAGCATCTTCATCAGTGAACCAGATGAAGGGATAGAGTGCACCCTCAGCAAGACTGCTGAGACTACAAAGCTGAGTGAACTGGCTGACATTCAGTGAGACCTGAATGGGCTGGAGAGCTGGGCAGAGGGGAACCTTATGTGGTTTAACAAGGACAAGTGTAGAGTCCTACACCTGGGGAAGAATAACGGCTTACATTAGTACAAATTAGGGGCTGATCTGCTGGAAACGAGCTCTGTGGAGTCAGAACTGTGTGTCCTGGTGGACAACAGGTTGGCCATGAGCCAGCAGTGTGCCCATGTGGCCAAGAGGGGCGATTATATACTGGAGTGCATTAAAAAGAGCGTGGCCAACAAGGGGGAGAACCTCTCCTTTCTACTCTGCCCTGGTGAAACTACATCTACAATACTGAGTCCAGTTCTGGGCTCCTCAGTTCAGGGAAGAGAGGGAGTCCAGAAGAGGACTACAAAGATGATGTGGGGCCTGGAGTATCTGCTTTATGAGGAAAGGCTGAGAGACCTGGGAACGTTCAGCATTGAAAAGAGGAGACTGAGAGGGAATCTTATCAATGCTTACAGACATGTAAAGGGTGACAGTACAGTGAATGGGACCAGGCTTTTTTCAGTGGTGGCCAGTGACAGAACAAGGAGCAATGGGCACAAACGGTAACACAGCAAGTTTCATATGAACGTGAGGAAAAAATTCTTTACCCTGAGGGTAACAGAGCATTGGAAAAAGCTGCCAAGAGAGGTTGTGCAGTCTCCTTCTCCGGAGATATTCAAAACCCACATGGATGCTTTTCTAGGTAACCTGCCATACGGAGCCTTCTTTGGCAGGGGTTTGGACTGGATGATCTCCAGAGGACCCTCCCAACCTCTACAATTCTGTGATGCTGTGATCTACATCTGCACATTCAGCAGTACAAACAGTGGTTATCTTTCTTTACTTGCTAGATCTTCTGTTCTGTCTCTGATCTTCTCTCGGTAGGAATTCTCCATCAGTGGTGATGGACTGCACCTCTCACTCAGGCTTTATTTCAGCCCTTTGCTCTTTTCTCAGTTTGTAATCAGAGAACCAAATCTATCTCCTCTAGCTATTATTTAATTCTGCAATTATTTTGCTTTTATTTGCAATGCACTTTGGGCTGTGGATTTCAGGAGAGGTGGTATGCAAAATAAATGCCTATTGATTTGGCAAGGCTGAGGGTGTCTCATTGCTTCCAATGTTTTCTGTACTATTCTTTGTCCGTTCCATGCTCAATATCCCCTAGCATTTTATTCATTTCTTTTATTGCTGCTCCATACTGAATATGTCTTCATTGAGCTGTCCAGAATAATTCCCTTATATTTTTCTTTGGAGGTTACAACTAATTCAGAGCCTCTAGATGCGTACAAGTAGTTTTAAACTGTTTTCCACAAACTGCAACTGCACAGAGTCACAGAATCATGGAGTGGCTTAAGTTGGAAGGGACCTTGGAGACCATTCGTTTTCCCCTTCCCAACCCTGCCATGTACAGCTGAGTTTCACTTAGAATGCTGCTGTCCAATTACCTAGACTGGTTAAGTAAGTCCATTTGGAGCACCTTGCGTTCTCCTATCATCTAGACTACTTATTTTTGTTTCATCAGCATGTTTTATCTTTTCCTGCTTCCTTTCTGCAGGCTAATGAACGTGTATTTTTTATTACACTTTCATGATGACTTGCAGCATGATACATTGGTGGTTTCTGGAAGGTAAATGGGACCACTATCTATTAGAATGACATCGCAGCTAAATGGTAATCTTTGGATAATACTGTTTGCTGATCTGCTGGGAATGGGCCTATTGACTTCTTACGCTGCTTTGAATTGTAATTATTTACACACACGTTTATTTGCGGGATGCTTTTACCTGAAGATCTAACAGAATATTTTTCTCATGAATATAGACAGTAAAAAAGTCCTTAAACTACCAGAATTGAGGGTTTTTTTTTTTTTTCCCCTTTATTTTATGGCTAGAAATCAAAATCATTTGTAAAATGATTACAAAAATAACAAGACAAAGGTCTCTTAAGCAAGAAGCCCTGTCCCTAATGGGAATATGGCAGGAAAGTAGTGATATTTTCAAAATATTATGCCAGCATTCAGCAGCTTGGGTTGTCTTAGAGATTTCCACAGAGTTGATGTGTTTGCATTTAGTAACTCTCCATGGCAAGCAGAAACCGACCAGGGATAAAGAAAAATCTGGTAAAAATGATAGAAATTTTCTAAGTGATTCATACTCTGGTGGCTGCTCCTCGTGAGGTTCTGGTGGATTCTCCACAAGCAGGAAAATAATTCTCAGACAGTTCCAGACCTGGATCACAGGTCTCCACTGGAGGGAATGCGCCCATGGACATACCTACGTATCTCCAAAACAGTTCTCATCATCATCAGGCCCTAGAACTCAGGAAAATTGTCCTTGCTTCAGGAGATGCTCCTTCAGCTGGGTTGTTGCCTGTCCCATTTTTTTTTGCAACAAAAAGGCAGGAAGTAGCATACCTATAACCGCTGGGGGGAGCTTTCCCTGACATTTCCCTAAGTGTGCATAGCAAGTTAAGGACATTCCTAATGGATTCATCTTTTCTGTCTTAAATGGTAGGCCCTACCCTTGCTCCTATATGACAGTCCTCTTCTTTCATCTTTTGTTCTCTAAGCTACAAATCTCTGTTCCTAATCTTGATTTTGTTATTGCTATTATTTCTCTTGCCAGGTACCTCAAGCGGTTTATTCTTTAGCATACCCAAGCTTCCAAACGCTAATGGGGTTTTCCATTTCTGAATAGTCTTCTCAGCTGGCTCCATCTTGAATCCCACAGATCATAGAATTGTAGGATAATTCAGGCTGAAAGGGAGCTCAGGACATCTCTGGTCCAACACTTTCCCCAAAGCAGGCTCAGTTATAAGTTCAGATTGCCCAGGGTTTTATTCATTGTAGTCTTGAAAAATTCTCTGGATGGAGCTCTCTCTGTAACCTGCTCCAATGCCTGACTGTTTTCTAGGGGAAAAATAGGTTTTCATCATTCCCAATTTGAAACTTTCTTGTTTCTCATCCTCCTACAATGCATCACTATGAGATTTTGGCCCCATCTTCTTGCTGACTTTTTCAGAGGTCATAGCAGGCAGCTGTCAGGTCAACCCCAAAGCCATCCTTCAGACTGAACAAGTTTGGTTCCTGACATAGAAGTGCTCCAACTCCTACCAACTTTTCTTCTATTTTTCAAGTCTTTCCTGTATTGTGGGGGTTAAAACTGTCTAGGTGTGGTCTAACAAGTGTTGACTGGGCAGATAATCCTTTCCTCAGTCTCCTGTAAGTGCCCTGCTAGCATAGCCCAGGGGCTGTGTGCTTTCTCTGCTGCCAGGCCACATTCTGTCTCATGGGCATTACTGTCTGTCAGATTTCCAGAGGGCCTTCAGTAAAGCCAGTCAGCACCAGCCTCTATCAGTGTAGGGCTCTGCCTTCCCAGCTGTAAAAAACTGCATTTGTACTTGCTGAGTTTCATATGGCTCCTGTCAGTCCAGCCCTCCAGCAAGCCTTTATGTCATCTCTGCAAACCCGATGATTCAAGTGGGCTTGAATACTTTCTCTAGGTAATGGATAAACTTGAAATATGTGTAGAAATCAGGAGAAACAGGACAATCCCAGAGTACAGACCCTTGTAGCACTCCACTCATCTTCTGTGCAGAGTACAGCTCATTAACCACTGCTGTCTGAGCCCAACCATCTAAACAAGGGCAGACATAGATCTGCTGGAGCGTGTCTAGAAGAGGGCCACAGAAATAATCCATGGAATGGAACAACTCTCCTACAAGGCAGGCTGAGAGAGCTAGGGCTTCTCAGCCTGGAGAAGAGAAGGCTGCAAGATGACCTGAGAGCAGGCTTCCAGTATCTAAAGGGGAACTACAGGAAAGAAGGTGACAGACTCTTAAGCAGGGTCTGTGGTGACAGAAGAAGGGGAAATGGCTTCAAGTTCAAAGAAGGTAGATTTAGGTTAGATATAAGGAAAAAATCTTTTACAGTGAGGGTGGTGAGGCACTGGAACTGGTTGCCTAGTAATGTGGTGGATGCCCCATCCTTGGAGACTTTCAAGGTGAGGCTGGATAAGGCCCTGGGCATCCTGGGCAATCCCCGTTGCAGGGGAGTTGGACTAGACGGCACACAGAGTTCCTGTCCAACTCTAAGTATTCTATGATTCTATGGTAAGTTTTACCTGTCTGATTGTCCGTCCATTCAGACCATGGCATCTTGAATGCAAGAACATTGTCGGAGACTGTGTCAAAACCTCAGCTAATGTTGAGATAAATGACATTCAAAGCTCCCCCTTTGTCCACAAATTTGTTCCTCAGAAACATTTTCAGAATATATTTTCTTTATCACTTTAAATTCTTTGACCTTGAGTTCTTCTTATGTTCCATTTGTCTTACTCAGGAAAGTGCATTTCTCTTTTTGGCAGCATTCCATCCTCCTCCTTCATAAACAGTAAAGCAAAAAGTTCATCTAATTTTTTCCTAATGCCCACCTTTCTGGAATCTAAAATCTGCTCCTCTAATTCTGGAAGACTGTAATGGTTTCTTTATTGACCTCTTCTTTATACAGCTGAAAAAAGAATTTACCTGAATTTCTTGTGTGGTCTTCACTTCATCCTTTCCTTATCTATTTCTGTTTGTTTGGCTGTGGGGTTTTCATTCGTTTGTTCTTTTTCTTTTTTCTTTTTGTTACATATGTGGTGCAGGTTCTCCATGTCATCATCAGTATCTGCTGCTTTTTAATACTTAAATTCTTACCTTTAATTACTTTACCTTAAATCTGAATTTGCCTCACTTCATCTAGCAGGGGCACGAGAACATTTGACTTTTTAATTATTTTTGGCACCAGTCTCAGTATTTTTCCATTTCTAAGTTATTTTCTAATATTTTTGTTATAAGAAATGCTGACTACAGGAAATCAAATAACTTTATTAGGAAACCTGCAAGTATACAATACTCCATTTTGGTTTTAATACCATTCCTCTATCCTTTTTAGGGAATGTGAAGAAATGGAGTAAACCAGAACTCCTGCTACCACTGTGTAGCACTGCTGTCTATTTTATATGCATATGATCACCCAGTTACCAAAAGGCAGGGTATGGTCGTGCACAAAAGCCTTTTGAGGAGAATAGCACCAATTCACCCATTTTACGAGCAATGGTATGGAGAAGGCAAAATAATATATCTAGGCCATAGGAGACACAGAATCGTTAAACTACATTAAGTTAAGTTAGCTCATCTGGGATTTGGATAGCATCCCTGAAGTCAACTGATTTCTTCCCATAACAAAATCCCAGATAAAATACACTGAACTACCAAAATGTGTTTGCTAGTATTGAGCATTGGCCAAAACAGAGACAAAGTGATTCTCTCTGATGACAGCTGTGGAGAAAGGCTGGAGAGTATTTTTGAAAGGGTGAGACCAGACCTCTAGCCTTGTTTTCTTGATCTTTAAGTGGAATAAAGAACAATGTCCTTCCTAGAGAAGAATCACAGACATTCATTCGTGGTTTGTTTTTTGTTTTGCTCTGTGTTTTGTTTTGTTTTCTTTTCTTTTAAAGAAATCCCTGGTATGCTTTTCACTTTGTTGGTACTTGTATTTAATTTATTTAGGGTCACAGCTCCATGTGATGTTCATTTCAGACAGGACTTCCTTTCTTAGACATTCTAGTTGCAGCGTCGAAGGCTGCTCCTATGCTATAGAACACAAGCTCTTCTTCCTTTTGGAGTATTTCAAACCATTTGATAAACCACTTGATTAACCCCTTGTAATTAATTCACAGAATACTTCACAGAATACTTGTGGATTGGTAGGTGTTCTTTTTAAAAGGTTGGGAGAACAGGGCACAGAGCGTAAAAAAAAAGAAGCAATTAAATTAGACATACAATCATAATCTGATACCTCCTTTGGCCTAATAAAAAACTTGTCCTGCTGTTGGATATGGAGTGTCTTGTTTCTTTCTTGTTCTCCTCCCCTCTTCTATTTCTCTTCTGTATTTAAATTTTTTCCCCAGTTTTCTTTTTGCTAGAGGAGAAGAGTGATTAAATAATAAGACACAACAACTTTAAGTATTCCCAACTTTTACTTGATGATGTACTTTTATACTTTTTGCAAATAAACACAGGCATACAAGATAGATTATGTGTACATATTCATAAGATCTACACAGATTTTTTTTTCTAAAAGCAGGCTGATGGAATTAGACTCCACACCCCTGCAGACAATTATTTGACAGGTTTTCTGGATGTGCCAAATGGCAGTAGCTGCTTCCTTCATTGCCTGGCAGAGCTGATCACTGGAAAGAAGTGGAGTTACTTTCTTTCTGTAATCCACCACATTGTCCATCCTCACCAGGGAAGAAAGTTTGAGGATTTATGCAATTGCTAGAAGCACCCCCAGTAACACAGTGGCAGCCCCCAAGTCTGGTCATGGAGCTTGTTTTAGGGTTTGGCTATGCTTAGCTTTCTCGTTTCATAAAGGAAGGCATTAATAATTCCCATCAGGAGACAAGTATTTTCCCCTCCAGCTCTTTACCACCCAGGAAGACCACAGAATAAAGCCTCCTGTGAAGGGCATTGTCAGACATTCAGACAGGGAAGATTTTTGTCTGTAGCTCTACAGCATTCAATGGGAAGCTGGGAGGAGATGCTCAGGCCTGTCACTTCTCATGACTACCCACACATGAGCCTGCTTGCCTCGCTGTTCATTGCTCTCAGAGTTGTCTAGCTGGCTGTATGAAGTGACTCAGCATCCTTGTGGACACTGATGGATCCTGGTGCCCAACAGCTAGTACATAGGCCAGACAGCCCACAAGTTCAGTCTCCCAGCTGGATGGCCATTCCAGCAGCATGCTGTTGGTAGGACAGATGTCCCCTTCCTCATCCCAGCCATGGGCATTTTGCTCATAAACTCATGCCTGTCTGTGATTTCTCTGCTTCTAACCTGGTTCCCACTTGTGCATTGAGCAAGTCAAATGGATGCTGGTGGATTTCAGGAAGGAAGTTGTCCCATTCCACTCAGCCTACATCAGGTGGGGATGTCCCTTGCAAGTACCCAGAATGCTCACTAAAAGATGTTGAAAAAAAACTCAGAACTTACACTTATCCTTCCACTGAACATGTTGTCTCAGCTGTCTTTTGGCCTAAAGCTTTAGATGACCAACTGAATACCACAACTGAGTTGTGACTATCTGAAATAACTGTTATTCTGTCCTGTACTTCTTATAAATCCTAATTCTTTCTATAAGAAAGATCTTCGTGGCTGCCTTCTCAGTCAATGTTGTTTCTATTTCTGAATGAAAAAAGAAGGGGTGAATAGTGAGCTTGAAATGAATCACTGAAGTTTCCAACGTGAAGCAGAAATCCCAAGTGCTCATGATCTTGAGTCTGCCTGTGGGGAAAGAAAAATACATGTGTTTTGTTATTCATAGATTCAAAATAAAGATGTTACTCTCCAGCACAATAGAAAAGTCATCAGACAAATCTTTCAAAATTGTTCGATGACCTTTCCAGCCTGTCACAAGTTAATGAAGACTTTTTAAAATGAAACAACAAAAAAATTATCAACTGTTATGGGAATTGGTATGAAAATTAGAAAGACTTTTTTACTGTCACGAGAATGAATTTGTTGGCATGAGAAACCAAGAAGTAGAATGAATGTAGCTCATCCAACGTGACGCATGCACTTAGAATGACATGAGAAAGATTGACTGCCACCAGTCACAGTTTTCATCTTGCAGGGGATATTCCATAAATATATCCAGGCTACAGCAATTTCCTCCATGGTCAATGCTCTATTCATGAAATTATATTTATTATTTTGGTTTGTGTATAAATATTTTATTGCAACAGAAACACTGACCCACTAAATAGCCTGTGGTTCCCTCTGTGAAATTTTAGATCATTAGGTTCAACATTAGAGAGCTTCGGGAGCGGCTTTGCAGCGATGGTCTAGCGAGCTGTGCTACCCATCCTAGTTAAACATGTAACACTGCTTTAAAAATGTAGTATTTGTGAGAAATAGAGCAGCCATTCAAATCTGCTGGGGAAATTTACCAGCATAGCTACAATATCTTCTCATCTGCTTTTATCTGCTCTCTGCTTCTGTTATTGACCACAATAGAGAAAATGCATTCAATGGAAATTACTCACCCTGGGTAACTAATTTTCTAAGGGAAGGTCACAGAATAAATGATTTTTCTATATAATAAAAAAGGTAATAAACGCTCTCAAAAATACTTCTAGGTTATTTTTCTCTATAATTTGAGACAGATCCTTGACTGGTATAAGATAGTAATTTTTATTTATTTATTTATTTATTTTTTGAGATCAAAAGTTGTAAACTTTACTGTGAGCAGCTCTGGAGCATGAGACTCAAAGACAAAGATGACCCTTTTAAGTCATGTGGCCTGAAATTTGCTGTCGATCAGATTTATCCAGCTATCTTTTTATTTTATTTTATTTTGTTTTTCCCCTCAAGTTTGGTTGTTTCATGGAAGAAGTTCCATCTTTACTGAAGCAAATGGAGAAAAACAAATCCTGCTGTCTCCACTGGAGCGTGTGCAGAATTAGTGCCTTCATGTGCTGCTAACAAAATTGATAGGAACTAAGGAATAAAAATAGTCAAGTGCCTAAACTGTAGTCCTTAAGTCAGAAAATAACTGTGCTGTACTTATCTTTTGTGCTCAGATGAGGTGTAGGTGTCCCGGTCTCATTCGCACTGAGTACTCAATGCTCACAGAATACCAAAGCAGGTTATAATAACCTCAGAGAAAAAGGGCTTACACTTTGGTAGTATATCATGAGACTACAGGCAAAAGCAAAGAACTATATCTGCTGAGGATGTGGTGTTTCTAAAAGAAGACTGGACAAGTGGACAGAAAGTTATAAAGAAATGCTGCGTTCAAGTATGACTGCTGAGTGTTGCACAAGCTCCTTTTGATAAGATAAATTTTAACTTGTTAAAAGTGTTACTGCCCTTTTAATTGATTTTGTGTGTGTGTGTGTGTGTGTGTGTGTGGCATATGTATTAGATTACTTTTTGGAGATCTAATTTCTAGAATCACATATTCTGTTTCCTAATGCAGCCCTGCAGATGGAGTTGTCCATAAATCCGGGCACGGGGTGTACAAAGGTGTCACGCAAACCTCACAGCCTGGCAAGCTGTGGTTATTCCACACAGAGCAACAGCAGTTGCTAATATCTGTGAGTCACATAAACCTCAGTTTTATTATCACATCCCTATTTAAAAATATGGAAAAACAACTCTCTTCAAATAATAACAGAAGAGATGATCGTCCCATGCCCTGGAGGCATGAGTTTCTGAGGTCAGTAGGAACAGCAACAAAATATCAGAATAAAATGAAAATGTTGGAGATTTGTGGATATCTCTGAAAAAAACAATTCAGTTTCAGTTTCATTCCAGTGGAACTCCAAGATCTGGAAAATATTCTAGATACATCCGAAATTTGCAGAGCTCGTGCTCTTAAAAAAAAAAAGTTTTCATACGATTCTTAATTATATTCTTTTTCTAATGAACTGAAACAGTTTCAGAAGATTTGTGGCAGGATGTAGACAGAAATGATGAAGTCAAATGGGAACAATGTACACTGATGACTTTCCTTGAATCTCTGTAGGATGATTATTATTGCCTTTTGCTAGTCATAGTGAGGAAAGCACCTCAGTGAATAGGTAAAAGGTTGATCTACATTTTTTTCCATTTCCCTAAGAATGCAAAGATTTATCTTTATTTAGTTCCATTCACTCCAAAGTAGATCCATTACAAAGTCAAGGATCAAGCTATTGTGATAGACATCCTTAGTGCTGTCACACACTGGTGACTTTCTTTCCCTCCATCCATGGGTTGTACAGAGCTGGTGGCATCCAGCACTGTCTCTTCTTCCACCCAGAGGGCCCAGGACCCATTCAAATGACTTTCCCTTTGGGGAGTCATATTTTCTTTCTTTCTTCCAGCGTCTCAAAGGACAAGTCTCACTGATATTAGTGATATTGATATTTAATCTGGCTCTCTGGTGAAGTACATGAGGTTGTAGGATGCATATGACTGGAGGGACCGTCTGCTCAAAGCAGGACTAACCTAATACAGGTTGCTCGGAGCCTTGCCCAGGCTCATTTTGAATACTCCAAAGATGGAGATAGCAAGGCATTTCTGGGACCTTGCTTCCTCTGTGAAATCTTCTTTACTCATGCTAGGTTGAAGTTTGCTTTGCTGCACACAGCCAGTGACTGTGTCCTTATTCTTTTGCTGTCACTGTGAGGAAAGGAAAGGACCCTGGGGACCAGCCTGGTGGGGTTGGCAAGGAGCACAGTAGGCAGTGCAGTGGGCCAGAAGGTGCTAGAAGCCCTCCACTGATGACGGCTCCTGCTTTAGGCATCCTCCTCATGTTAATTATTATAGATTGGCTCCAGCAATGAAATAAGACTTCAAAGTAAGAGCGAGACTATTACTTTTTTAATTAAGAATCAACTTACATCACCTTTAGCAAAGCAGTATTCATACCCAATTCTTTTTGCCTTCTTAGTTTCAACAGTGCCCTGTGGCATCAAAGACATCCACAGTATAATTCAGGAAGGAATTTTCTCTTGTATTTCAGTTGATTCAGTTTAATTCCATTGCTATTCCCTTTCTATCTCCTCCAGCTCGTACTTGAGAGAGGAAGAGTATGAATGTCCCCCCTGCCTTCACTGACCAAGGTCTCACTTTTCATCCCAGCTGGCAGCTGGCTGTGGGGTTCCTGCTCCAGATGACCTGTGCCATAGGGCTCAGATGCTCTACAAACAGCTCTGGTAGCACTGTTGCACAAATGTGATATTACAAGAGGGGCAGAGCCAACATCTGACGGACAGAAACCACTGCAGCCATTCTAAGCTAATTGGTTCCTGTGAGTGAAATGGGACTTCAGGTAAATGACCTCAATCATTGACACTTTTCTACTAGGAGGATGTTTCCAAGACTTTTATTGTACCTATTGACCTGCCTTGCTTTCCCAAAGCCTGTGGCTCTGAAATATTCCGTCTGAAATAAGGGAGCCTGTAATTCATACAGTGTTTATTTGACAGCCTTTGTGGAGGCAGGGTAAGGGCAGACAGTGCTAGGGAGGCACGTTTTCCCCATTTCACTTGCTGCCAGCCCAGACTGTTTTGTCTCTTCTGCCTAAGTTGATAGGGTCATGTCGCAGGCACAGACTGAAAATGTCCTGCAGTTGTAATGTTCAGCATTCTGACTGCTTGTTGAGCCTGATTCACAAACAAGTTTAACAGTCAAGACTGGGTGAATATTTTTTTCAACGCAATTTTTTTTTAGAAGAATAAATAGACCAGTGATTTATTGAAGAGATGTTCTTATTTCATAAATATTTCCATAAAAGCTTGAGGAATCTTAATTATATGGCAGTTCTTCATCCTGTTGCGAAGGAACAGAATTATAACTAGCTTCCCTTTCCCTGCTCAGCAGCTCTGTGATTTCTGATCATACCTCTAATTGCTCAGAAGCAGAACCTGTTATCCTTAAAATGAATGTTAAATGATTCAGGAATTGTATTTTTCTGGAGCAATTGTTCCACTGATCTCAAAACAAAAACTCACAAAGGGAGAAGCATCACTCATTTTGTAAATGGCAGTTCTGAAATCTGTTGTATTTCATCCCTTCATAAAATGTACATATTTTACAATGTATTACTGGGTCATTTTTAATTTTTCTCTAAAGAAAACCATGCTAATTAAAGCCTGATTAGATGAGTAGTTAGTGAGAGAAACAGCTGCCTGCAGAGCCTGGAAGATATGTTAGAGAAGGTTTAGCAATTGAAGCTCACGGGAATATACAGCTTAAACTTTCCAGAATGAGACTGGCCATCCAATCAATATTTAAACCTTTTTCATGACCTTTTCTCCCTGTGATTTTCACTTGTTGCTCAGCTAACCAAGAGCCTGTGCTATGACCCTTTCTATTTTAGTATGTCTTTTCTGCAAAGATTGAGAAGGGAATGCTTCTTAATGCTGAAAATCATTAGAACTTTTTCACCTCCCAATTTCTTTGTTAGACTACAAACAGAATTATAGATGAATACAGGAGTCTGGAGCCTGAATATTTCATATCGACAACATGCCAGACTCCACTCTCATGTACATCAGTGCAAATCAGGATTATTTTTTTAAGAAATGGTATTTAGTTTTACCTGGTCTAACTCTTAAAATTATTTTGATAAAGCACAAAGTCAAACTGGAACAGGCTGCCCAGGGGGGTTGTGGAGTCTCCTTCTCTGGAGATATTCAAGACCCACCTGGACGCCTACCTGTGCAACCTGGTGTAGGGAACCTGCTTTGGCAGAGGGGTTGGACTCGATGATTTCTGGAGGTCCCTTCCAACCCCTACGATTCTGTGATTCTGTGGCACAAGCATAAGGAATAATCTTTCTATTTATCAGTTTACAATCTTTTTTGCCATTGAATAACCCTTTCCTGACGTAATTCGGGGATTCAAGTATGTATTTGGTAGGTCAGCAAGGAGAAAATGTAAAATGCACTGAAGATTTCCTCTAATTTCCTTTAATCTCATGCTGAGTTACTACCAATATGACCCTGAGAGAAGCCTTACTTCCTGAATATTAACTCTTGATGAACCATGTTTTTTTTTTCATGACAGCTTTATTTGTTTGTTGAGGAATTGCTTGAGAGCAATTGTATATCATGAAGGTGTAATTGGGCTACAGCAAGCTTATTCCTTTAATAGGTTAGGCAATAATTTCACATCGCCCTTTCATACACAGGGCTTTCGTTCTGTTAAACTGATTGATTGCTTTATCAGGATTCATTTTCTGGCATTTGTGTTAAGCAGTGTCTTACAGAAGGAAGAACACAACTTGACTCCTCATACAGGATCAGTATGAGACAAAGGCAACGAAGCAGACAGTGCTGCGCAAAGAGGTCAGTAGGGAGTTAGAGCCAAGAGTTTGTTCCACCTCCTTCCATCCAAGACAGAACCACTTAGTCCTACTTCTTGCCTTCCCTGTCAGACTTTTGTGTAGATAAATTCCTGTTCCTCCTTTGTAGCCTAAAGCTGTAAATATGCAAAACTCTTTCCACTGATGAATGAAACCAATGTTGATGCCAACAAAAGCAAAGATGTGTTTTTGGAAATTCCACCCTGTCAGGACCTGCAGTTGCATCCTGACCTATGACAAAGAAATTGTCCCATAGTTCTGGAAAATATTTGTCTTCGGATAAATGGTGTTCTGACAATCACCTAAATTGGATTGTGCTGAGGAAAAGCTGACCTTCTCCTTTTTCCAGTAAATATGGCCTTCTATTGGAAGTCGATAAATAAAATCAGTCAAAAACCACTTAAAATTCGTCTTAAAATATTTCCCTAGATAGAAACCAGAGAGAGAGGAATATTAGCCTAAATTCTCTCTTGACACAAATCCATCGAATCTGAATTAATCTATCTCTTGGAGTAACATGATTGTGGCATTGGGTGAAGCATCATTTTGGTTTGGTACCCAGGATCTAAGCTAAGTTACATCAGCACAGAATTTGTTTTGCTATCACTGCAATCAGAACACCAGTTTCAATCTTACTATCACGTTCACAAATCTTCCTTGTGAGGTTGGATAATGATGATTCAGCAATAAAAGCTCATTTTGGTTTTCTTATAATTTTATTTTAGAAAATTGATCCAGAATGGAAACTGTAAGGGTTTTCTTTCAGAACCAATAAGGATTTTTCTGTGAAGTTTAAAGAAAATCTATTAGGTCCTGTTAGAACTGCAACTTGTAAAACAGGCTAACTTACTGTTTCAATATTTCTTATGATATCTTCTGCATCTTATTTAACATGTTATCACATTATTGTCCTCAGAGAATTTCCAGAGAGCTACAACTTTCTCAAAGCAGAGTGCTAGCTATGTGTGAAGAACTAGTCATCAGCTGAAAATATGCTATGAGGAACCCAAAGCACAGCTTGCAGTAGCGAGGTTTCCCAGCCAATACCAAACCTAAATTCCCTGGTATGAAGCAAGACAGACTCTTATCATAGAATCATAGAATTGCTCAGGTTGGAAAAGACCTTAAAGATCAAGTCCAACCGCAACCTAACCATACTACCCTAACTCTAACAACCCTCCACTAAATCACGTCCCTGAGCAATCTCTGCATTGTCTTTCTTGTCTCTGTATTTGGCTAACTGTACCTCTTCCTCCTGAGGTACAGTTTTTGTGCACATTAGTCACTCAGAGCAGTCTGTGCAAAGTTGATCCTCATCTACTCTGTGCCGTGGTTTGCCAGAAGGCTTCGCTGTTCATCTGTCATGAAGGATGCCTCATGTGCTGCCAGGTGGATTGCACACAGGGGCTATGTCATCCCACTTTTTTTGCCCCTGTCCAGAAAATTGCCATCATTTTTTAAAATGGGCAAGTGGAAAAAGGCAGTCTCACATCCCGTGCGCACACTCTGCCTCATTTAGCACCTACACAAAGTAAAAAAGAAAGTTAATAGAGCTGCCAAACCAATTACATTAGATTAAATTAGATTAGTGAGCCAAAAAATTAAGACATCATGGCAGACAGGTCTAGGAATGCTGTGGCAAAAAAGGGATATGGGATATCCAGGTTTAGAAGAAATAAATTCACTCAGTGATCTACCATTGAAATAAAAATATTTTAAAATGTCAGATGGAACTAAAATATTTTAGACATATGGTGCATTAACCAAACGTTTAAACATTTGCCTTTATCTGCATAGGTGTAGAACTGATGGAATGTGTTTAGCAAGTGATACAGATTAACTGCATTAAACTGCACACGTTCATTGTAATGAAAGCCAGTTATAAGCGCATACAATGCAGACCACATATCTAATCTCATCTAGTGATGGTATCTACATTTTTCTATTGTTTCAAAAATTGTTTGTCGTCTATAGCTTAGAGTATTTTTGCTGACTGAAAAGATGAAAATCAAACGTTAGTAACCAACACTTAGAGAAATGTTTCTCTAATTAAGGTACAGGGCTTCAGAAGGAGCTTTGGATACACATACTGTGAATGATCTTGGGAAATCACAGCAATTCTCTGGGCTTAGGTAGCCTGCCAGATTGCAGAGATAGCCAGCTGATAAATCAGGAGAAGCCTCCTGTGTCAGCCCCCACCTGATTTATAAGGATGCATCGGGAGTTTGTAGGGAGCTTGGACAATAACTGCAGAAAATATATGCTCAGCAGGGATTCTCGGATGAATAATCATCCTTCCTGCAATGTATAAAACTTCTGGGATTTTCATGAATATCCACTGATTGTCTGAGTAGGAAATAATATGACTTGTGGACTTACAGAAAACCAAGCTCCCTATTGTTAAGAGTAATTCTGCAGTAATAAGACTCAGCCAACTTTTTCTGTTGTACAACTATTTTATTCTTTCTAAAAATTGTATTCTTTAAAAAGTGCCAACCCAAACAAACTTCTGGAGTTTGAAAGTAGACACCTTGACAATCCTTACTTTAACTGTCCATGAAACCTTCTCAGTCAAGCAACTGAGACCTCTACAAATTGTATGGCTTGAGATAAAATTTAGGGCTGGTTAGGATTCCTATATCCTATTACTGAAACCTCTGGACAGGCAGACAGATCTATTAGGTAGGAAAGGACATGGTCTGATAAGTGAAAGGGGAAGAAATGTAATTGCCATGAGACCAGGTAGTAAGCAAGTGAGCTGACTGCAAAGAAGGAAGGAGAGCTTCTGAGTTAACCTGTGGTTAAACAGTAGCTACACTACATCAAAACTACCCGCAGGTGCTTCAGAAATGCTTGAGGAAGGCTGCTGAGCAGAGCATGGTAATAATTAATGGTCCAGGTCAGAAAAGCTTTAAGTCTTGTTTCGAAATCAGGCAACAACAGAAAGCCAGTGATACCACATGGCAGTGATGGATTAACCTGCTTGCTTGCCTCGTCACAAGACTGAATATAATGCTTCCTCAGCTTCTGCACCCAAGGACAAGAAGCTGAAAGCTGATGTGCTGGCATAGCTCTAAGCAGGGCTGGTGGGCACAGTGTGGCCCCATATCTGCCAGGAGTGCTGGGCCTCCAGGGACTCCCCCAGAATGTAGGGCTACAGAATTCTTTCCTCTCCAGTATTTACATACAGATGGCTTTCTCTGTTGCCAGATACACAAGAGAGAAGTTTTGGAAGCCGTCACTTTCCAGCTGCACTCCCTAGGCACACTGAGGCCAGGGAGCCACATGCTGGCTGGCTGGTGGAGATGTCTGCCCTGCGTGTGACCTGCAGCACAACACGGTTGCTGGCCAGGCCTGCTTCTTGGGCTGAGCCAGTGTCACTCACTCCCTGGAGGTCTGTGTTCCTCCAGAAGCCCATGGTGAGGAGAGGAAGGCTGGGATGTGAAGCAGAGGCCAGGCCCAGCAAGTTGCTGGCTGCTCAGCACGGGGCTCTTTCCAGTGACAGAAACATGCCCAAAGCCATTACTCACCTGCCTACAGCAGAAAAGGACCATATGTAATAGGACAATTTTGCTTCGAGTTGGTTCAACGGGTTTCCATATCACACCAAGAAGTGTTCAACAGCATCAAAACTGACATTTTTCTGCAGTTCTATTTGTTTCAGTCAAGGACAACCCAGAAAGTAAATGCGAAAGCAAGCTGGCAGTACTGGAATTAGTCACCTTCAAGCGAGCTGGGGGTGAGGGTTTGTAAGTGGCTTTTTTAGATACTTGAGAGCATTTTAAGCCACTTGTTTGAACTCCTGATGCAGGTAATGGGGGAAACAGGAATCTCCCGAGTCAGTGTGTCATACCAAACTGCTGAGCCTGGTCTGTGACTCTTCACATGGGCTGTGTCACGGTGACTCTGGACCCACAAGACAGGTCTGGTTGCACCCTGAGAGAAGGAGAAGGTGTCACTAGATAAATTCTGCACTACTAGGGGACAACTCATGCTCTCACAGAGCTTTTTCTTCAATCTTTTGCCCCGTTTTCTCCTTCTTAAGTAATTTTTCAGGCATGGGGACTAAAGTAGACATGGACAGTACCCACAAATCTGCAGAGTTTTGTCTGCCAGAAAAGGCTGTTGCCTGTAGGAATTTAGCCAACTGCTTACCATGACAGTTAATTGTCATTTTGGTTTTCTTCCTTCTCTGATGATCCGTTTTGTACCCTAAGAGCTCAAAGCAGGTGCAAAGATGGATAAATACTGTTTGCTGATAAGGGCATAGCAAAAGAGCAATGGCACTAGAGGGGCAATAGCCTGTCTTTATATAGCTATTGAACTTTTCATACAAGCAGGCATTTGTTTAGCTCTTGAGAGTAAATCTCTTCAGTGACATTCAGAATCTCTCAGACAAAGGAATGCTCAGCACAAGGCTTATTACCATCTTAATACTGAATTTCTGTGATAAATACTTCTATATGTGAGTTGGCCTTGTTACTCCAGATGATTGCAGTGCACTTCCCAAACAGTGAAACTGTGCTAGAGAATTCCATATAATTTAGAAAGAGGTGACTTGAAACCAGTTCCATGAAAGGAATGAGTTTTATGTGAAAATAATACATTTGGCTGCGACAGACACACTGAAGGAAAACTGCTTTGAAATAATGCATGTGTGTCTCAGAAGTTGTGGCTATCTGCCCATCCTTCCCTGCTTGCACCAACTTACCCAGATGTATGTGTTCCTCCTCACTTGGAAAATACTTTCTAACTCCCCTGCCTTTACGACTGACTGGCATAAGTCCAATGTCTTGGTGGTATCATATTTCTGTCTGCATGCCTTAGTGCTCACAGCTAAACTAATCACGGCAACTAGAGTCGGTTAAGTACCTGAGTGTCTGGATGGATGGAGGAACACTACTGGGGATGAATTTCTCTCTTTTAATGCTAACATCCACATAAATAGGCTAGGCCAAGTCATCCCCACCTTCTACAGTGCTGCTATGCTGATGGGCATTATCATGCTCCTTACATGGAGCACTTTGGGGGGTCTGATTTTTACCCTCTTTTGCTCAAACTGTGTGCATAGCAGCTGCTATGTGATAGCGAGTAATGGAGCAGATGGCACTTACTGGACAGAAGTGGCTGCTATCCAACAAATACAATTTCCCACCAAATAAGGTAAGAGCAGCATTTTTTTTTTTTTTTTTTTTTTTTTAATGAATGTGGACTTTGCTTTAATGATCTTCTGGCTGCCTCACAACTGTACCTCTCCCATGGTTATGTGCCATTATCCTGGAAATGTTCCAGAGATTGAAGCAAGTCCATGACTCAGAACAGATTACTACCATGATGGCTATTCTTGCAGTACGGACAAAAGTTGTGCTGCGACCTATGACCTACCAGACTGAATTCAAAATCTTGGATGCAAGTACCAAAGAGATGACTTCTGTTCTTCAAACACAGTAGCCATTTTTAATAATGCATAACTAAAATTTTGGGGTTTTCCGTTTCACCCATTGGCAGCTACAGACAGCTTCCTGCATAACAATAGGACAATAAATATAATTTGATTTCTCATCTAAAACCTGAGGAAATCCATGGACCTCACAAGTCTTTGTGGCTGTTGCAAATGGATTCCCTGCCTACCAAAATCTCTTTACCTTTAGAAGTGTACAGCCACTGTAGTGGCTGTCCTTGCTCGATGCCATTCCTTCTTTAAAAATAGAGAGGGTAAGAAATTGGGAAGTATTTGTTTTGAGTCATTTATTATGTGAAGCCAGTGGATGATGGCAGAACTGCTAAATTAGGCCAAAATGTGGAAATAGAAACAAAAAAGATAAATGAACTCATATCAGTGAGGGACGTTGACAAGCAGTGATCTCTTTGAAAATGCTGGTCTTATCTTCATGAAGGAAATGGTATTTCTGCTTCTAGAACTGAAAAACCAAGATAAAATGGCATGACTGCCTTTGTAGATAGGGTGCTACATTTGTGTGCAAAATAATAATAGTAAATAATAATAATAATAATAGTGATAATAATAATCTGCTTACTTATTATGACAGGAAGTACACTATGCCAAACGAAACTAGGAGAGGAGAATCATATGACTGTTCAATCTGGAAAAGACCTTCAAGATCATCAAGTTCAATCATCAATCTACATCTACTAAGTCCATCAATAAACCACATCCCTAAGTCCCCTAAGTGTCAAGTCCTTATATCTCTTAAATATCTCCAGAGATGGAGATTCCACCACTTCCCTGGGCAACCTGTTCTAATGTTTGACCACTCTCTCCATGAAGAGATTCTTCCTGATATCCAATCAAAACCTCCTCTGCAGCAACTCTGAACCACTTCCTTGCATCCTTGAGAAACGAGGCAGACACCCAGCTCACTACAACCTCCTTTCAGGCAGTTGTAGAGTGGTAAGGTCTCCCTTCTGTACTCTTTTTTTTACCAGAAAAACAACATCAGCACTGTTCTCTAGTGACTTCAATGGCTTTGTTATTCTTCTCTGGTACTGACGGGCCCAAAACTGAACACAGTTCTCAAGGTGTGGTGTCATCAGTGTCAAATAAAAGGGGACAATCACTATCCTAGTCCTGCTTCCATATTACTTTCTATGCAAACCAAGATACCACTGGCCTTCTTGGCTCCCTGAGCACACTGCTGGCTCATGTCCAGCTGGCTGCTGACCAGCGCCTCTAGTTCCTTTTCTGCCAGACAGCTTTCCTGTTGCTCTTCCCCAGGACTACAGTGCTACATGGAATTGTTGAGACCCAAGTGCAGCACCTGGCACTTAGCCTTGTTGAATGCCATACAATTTAATGTAGCCTATCAATCCATCCTAACTGGATCCCTCCACAGAGCCTTCCTTCTCTCAGGTAGTGACTCGCACATGGAACACTCCTGCCGATTTGATGTTTACAAACTTGCCAAAGGTGCTTTGTCAAGATCATTGATAAGAATACAAAAGAAAACTGGCCGTGGGGATCACCACCTATGTTTGGTGGCCAGCTGGATTTGACTGCATTCACAATGAGCCTTTGGGCACAGCCATCTAGGCAGTATTTACCAAAAGAACTGTACATCTGCGCAAGCCATGAGCAGCCATTTTCTATGGGAGAACGCTGCTGGAAACAGTATCAAATCCTTTGCTAAAGTCCAAGTAATCAACATGGACAGATTTTTCCTCATCCACTAAGCAGGTCTTTTCATAGAGGGTCAAGTTAGCCAAGGAGGACTTGCATTTCATAAATAAGCTCATGCTGACTGGTTTCTATCACCTGGTTGTCCTGTATGTGCATTATGATGGCAGTCAAGGTGATTTGCTCCATAACCTTCTCTGGCACTGAGGTTAGACTGACAGGCCTGCAATTCCCTGAATCCTCCTTCAGGCCCTTCTTGTAGATGGGTGTCACATCCACTAAACTTCCAGTCAACTGAGATGTCCCTGACTATCTAGGACTGCTGGTAAATTATTGAAAGTGGCTTGGCGAGCACTTCCACCAACTTCTTCAGTATCCTTGATTGGATCCCGTCTGGCCCCAAAGATTTGCGTGCGTTCCAGTGGTGTAGTAAATTGCTAACCATCTCCCCTTGAATTACAAGGGAGTGGTATCACTAAAGCAAAAAAATCCAAACGAGAAAGATCACTTGGACTATTTGCAAAGCATATACGTTTCTTAGTAGTGGAAATCTTTCTGTAAAGTGAGGCCTTCTCTTCACAAGGTGTGGTTTTTGGAGACACTGCCTATGAAATAAAAATAACTTACTTACTGAAATGGATCATAGAATCTTATTTGTATCATAGTGCATAACTGTAGTGCTTGCTTCAGTCTTTGGAGCTTTTGACATGTCAGCCTTTATGTGCATAAGTTTGTTGCTTCTTTTGTTATGTTGATGGCCATGAATCCCTAACTCTTTGAACTAGATTTTTGAAAAGACAGAGTGGAAAAAGTGCTCTCAGTAAACATCTGTTAAGAGCCTGAGACACAAGAAAGGAAACTTTGCTGTCAGCACAGCTTTCTTTGTTCCTAGTCATCTAACCAGTCATCTCCTGTACTTGGAGCTATCTTGTCAGCTAGGTGTTGTTTCTCTTCTGTGGAGCGAAATCAAACTGACTTTTGTGTTACTAATTCCCTGAAGAAACCAGAACCTTTACACTTGTGAACCATTTCCCAAAGTGTTACTGTTTGGGGTTCTAATTCACATTCCATGCCAGGCTTGGAATAACTCAGCTCCTGGATGCACAGTTCCCACCTCTTTTTCCCATCTTCCTCCATAACATGTGGGCAGTGTTACAATTTCCTGCCCATGCACAGCCTCCCCATGCACAACACACACAAGGCCTTTTCCTCCTCAGTGGCCTTTCCCTTAGCTCTCCAGTCAGCATTTGCCTGGAGGAAAGCCATCTGCTTTTGAAATCATTGAGAGAAGAACAGCAGTATCGTTGGACATTGCCAAGTAGTCGAGGAGGGAGTTGAAAGAGATGGTCTGAAATGAAATCTCAAGTCAGCTCAAGCTTCCTTCAATATTTTCTTTTGGACCAGACTGCAAACCAAGTGCATTTCAATCAGATTTCAGGTTACAAACTCATGTTTCTAAGGCTTTTTAACCCCTTCGCCCTTTCCTTAATATACCATGGTTTTCAGGTGACGATTCTTGGCCCGGACTGGAAGTTAATTTAAGGTCTATAGCTCATGCTCTGCATGTTGATTCAGAAGTGAGGCAGACTGGTGGACTCCTTTTCCACTGTTTTCTGATAAAATCATTTATATCCTTCATGAGCAAGTGTGAATGTTTGAGCCATTAACTTTAATACAACTGTCACTCTCTTTTCTTTATTTTAATTGTATTTACAACTTCCAGAAATATCCTAACCTCTTTCTTTTTACCATGAGTTTTTCTCAAAAGGTCCCCAGCCTCATTTCAGGCTCCCCAAATGCGCTTAACGACCTTTCTCATGGCCACAAAATTTGACTTATAAGAAGAAATTTTAAAAATAGGACCATAAATACATTTTTATATTTATATTTCCAGGGCACTTATCTACTAGCGATTTTCTGAACCCTTTACATTAAAACACAATAAATCAGGTAAAAATAGAAAAAAAAAATCCAATCAGTGCTGAAGGCCATCCAACAGAAATGGCTCTTGCACTGCTTGCAGTTTGTCATTGATTCCCCTTTGGTTTCTGAAACCTGCTCCTTGAAATGCAGCTGCGTTGAGCAGTCACTGTAGCCCAGAGGAGAAGCATGTGTATTGTTATTTTTTCACACGGATGCTGGACCTGAGATAAAAGGTACCCGGTCTACAATGTAGAAAAGTAGCTCAGAGCACACTTTTGAAACAAAACAGAAATAGAGCTGAGGGGCCTTGTTGGCAGACAATGATTTGCAGCTATGAAAAGAGCTTTCCTGTCACTCTGGAGGCCAAAGGTCCTGTCCATGCTGACCGGTGGGGCAGGCTTCCACAGTCAGTCTGGTCCTCAGAAATAAACTCAGACTAACTTGAAACACTCAATGGCTTTTAAAAAAGCCAGTGCAATTCACTCTGCCATTGCAGATATCCTCGGTACCTCTTTCTCTGCTGCTACCCCTCCAAAAGTTACGAGTTCCCTGGAAACACAGAACCTCATCTGGCAGCCTCACACGCTTGTCCTGGGTATCCAAAAGTATCTCAAGAGATAGACGATGCGTATTTGTGGCTAAATGAATTGAGGTGATTCTTCTCTGCTTTATACCGCTCAAGAAAATTGTTTAATCCCTGCTAACAAAGTTAGACCTTAAGCTATAGCTGAGTCCGCATGGATGTCGCTTCCCCGTGGCTCCCTCTTAAACAACTTCTGAAGGGTTCTTTGTTCTCCCTTCCAGGCTGCTAATGCCAGTAGTGGCAGGATAGAAGCCATATCAAGTCATGACTGGGTTTCTCTGAGAGCCTGGAAATTGTAATCTAGGGCTTTCCTCCATTACTAATGGCTCACAGGAACAGGGCTCACAGAGCTATGTCAGCAGAATCACAGGTGATCATATTAAAAGAGAGATTCATTGTCAGTGTGTTATTGCACACTGCTATGCTTCCAGGTAGCATTTCTTTAGCTTGCTCTCAACACGGGAGTCATTAAAGCATTCTGCTGAAGTAAATTCTGTTCTTTCTCTCTTGTAAAACTAGGAACAGAGCATCTCTGTATGCCTAAAACCTATTTTTCCTGCCTTTTCTGTAAATGGGGTGTCTGCTGTCCCTCATTACTGCAGAGTCAAAGCACCTCACATCAATGAGGCAGGAAAGCTGCTATTAATGGTGGAGGACTGAAGTCTGGTGGGAAGAAAAACTGGGAAAAGGATACTCAGCCTCCTTCTTGAATTTGTTTCTTACTCTGATGATGATCCCTTACTGCCAATTAATGAAATGCGATGAAGTGATCAAGATCAAGAGCTAGATAAAAATAAAGAGCATCAGACTGGAGATTTACCTAGTATTTTTCTTCTTGTGTGTGTAAGGAAGAGTGAAGATATTTACATAATGAAGACTGCAAGAACAAGCCAAACTTACACAAATACTAACAGCAGCTTTTAGCCATTTTCAGGTCAGGGATTTTCAGTGAAATAATGCAATAAATAAATAAATAAATAAATAAATAAATTGGCAAAGAAGTCGGTATTAACAGGATCCCCTTTACTCTCATGTTTGTTAGTTGCTTCAAAGACCAGTCAGGGATTCCTAAGGCAGGACTTACATTTATATAATCTGTGCTGATTTCCAACAATTCATCGTATGTGTTCAAACATTCATTATTTCTACTATTTTTACTACAATTCCTACTAATTTATCTGGAATCTGTGTCAGTCTTAGAGGTCAATAGCTCCCTAGATGTCCCCAGGAGAACAGGAGGGCATTGCAGCTTTCCAGTTCCAAAGTGCTTTTAAGAGAGGAGTTAAAGCATCACAGCCAACCATTCGACAAGTTAGCTGAATAGCTCAGTAGTCAGATTTTTAATCTGCATAAGTTTGTTTCAAACGTATCAGAAAGCTTTGTAATAGTGCCTTAAGTGATTGCTTAGGATCTACCATGTGATGCTTACTCTGGAGAGAAGTGAGTGCCATCTTATTTTGGTACAGTTTTATCAGTTTTGGTTTGTTCAGCTTCATTTTCTCTGAAAAATATACATGGTTCTTTGTATTTATTTTAAAGAAGGCAAGGTTAGGGAAACAAAGGTCTTGAGGGAGCTTGTGCCAGGCTGACCAGTTCCTGCACAGATAACTTTACCCATTTTTTCAGTGAGCTCCATTTCTAACAGAAGGGCAAAGTTACAGATTCCAGCAGATAGTTTCAAACTCAATGAAAACGGATTGGCTGAGAACTTGATGCTGAAGAGAAGTTTGTCAGAGGGATCTTTCTCATTAATGTATTAATCTGTATTCTGGTGCACTGTGGGAGGCTTAAACCACAACTCCTGGTGTTCAGGAGCCAAACACACATTCCTTCTCGTGCTCTCTGTGCTGCTCCAAGCAGCTGCCAAAAGGGACATTTCAGAAAGGTTTGAAGTCTCTCTGTGTCTGAGAAGTTGAGACTGATGCTTTCTAGCCCCAGTAGCTAAAGTGCTGCTGCTGTTGCCATTTTAAATGCTCTCAGGTGGAAGCTAAGCAACAGAAAATGATAAAAAGCAACCAAATACTCAGTAGGAATTTGATATGAATGGAGGGCATCTAAGCTTACTGGTGCACTCATAGATTTTTTCAGACATGCATCTAGTATTAGACTCAGACTCCTAATTTCCTTTAGGCTATGATTTCATGGGGCTCAATTTATTCATAGGCACCCAAAGAGTTTAAAAGTCTCAAACAATCCAGAGAATTCTTAATGACCCCAGACAGGTCCATAAAGCAAGCATGCTCTGGAAAAGTAATAGCGATCATAGTAGCTGCATAGATTATTTCCTAGAGCTTTAAATCCTCCCTCCAGAGCTCACAGCCAGATGGGGTTACCTGGGTCATCCGGTGCGTAGGATACATCCCAGTAGCAGCTACAAGCTGTTGTAGTGACTCCCAGGTCTCTGCACAGATGACTCTTTATTCCTACCCCAGCCAGTTGTAAGGGGGCTGTGCAGTTTAGTACGAGGCGTCAGAGATAGACCAGATTTTGGTTCCTTCAAAACACTGCAAAAATGCAGTCACCGTTGTGCTGCTGACAAGTTCTCCCTGATTCCTTGGCCCGCTTACAGTTTGGGTAGTTACAGTCTGCCTACTTATGGTCTCTCTGGAGTTCCCGTTGGCAGCATTATTCTTTTTCCACTTCTTGTCCTAATTTAGTTATCTTGCTGCATACTGTTAAATGCTACCACAAGCCGTATCAGAGGCGGTTACACATCAGGTTTGGGTGAAGTGATCTGTCTTTAGGGGACCCTGATCTTTCAGGCTTCACTCCTGTGAATAATCCAAAGCCATGTAATTAGGCATCCGGAAGGCCGGCTCTATTACTGGGCAATGCAATCATAAGAATAGCTTTGCCTGAGTGCTGTAGAGTTTTATTTGCAATTCTACACAACATTCTTAACACATAAATGAAGTCTTTGTTTAAAATTACAATTTCATTTTTTTCAAAATGAACATAACTGTTGGGGGAAAAAAAGAAAATGAGAAAATGAAGAGATTTACCTCATTTGTTCTGAAGCTACCAAAAGCTCAGTGCTCGGAATGCTGTTATAAACTGAGCAAAGATTTCTGCTGCCTTTCAGTTCAGATTGAGTCCAGTGGAATCCAGAATTAAAAATGCTAGGTTTGAGTGTAAATGAATTAAACTAGACTTGGATTAGATGATCTTAGTGATCCTTCCAACCTTAGTGATTCTATGATTCTCAAACCGCAGCAACGACTGTTATTGTGAGTTTTGCACAGGTCTTCATGTATGTATTTACTTAGGTCCTTTCCAGAGATGGGACAAATTGTCCTCTAGAGGGGTCCACGTCTGCTCGCATATCACAGACGAGTTGCTTGGCACAGAGACCATGGAAAGGCAGAAATATCAACGTCTACTGGTAAAAGAAGTTTCTTCAGAAGATGCCTGGCTTTCAGAGACAAAGCTAGGTGAGATGCTCCCTCCCCGCTGTCTCCTGCCCAGCAAAGGCTCAGCTGCACCCTTTGCACTGATCAGATGAAGAAAATGAAACACAAGTGTTTTCTCCCTTCTGGACACAGCAGAGATGGCAGCAAGAGCTCCTTTTTAAAGAACTTTGCCATAACAAAAGGTCCTGGTGCTGAGGTTACTAACATGGAAATTCTGTAGCTCACTAGCAGGGCTAGCAGACACTTGCTGGGCATTATTTTCTTACTGTTAGAGCACTATTTTCATTTAGACCTACAGACACCAAGGCAAAGAGGTTTTTGATGTGTTGCCATGTCTCAATACCTTTGCCTTTCTTCATGTGTCTGTATCTTTTCCCTCAATCTCTCGCAGGCCCCTCTGTCCCAAGATTAATAGAAAGGAGAAGCTTTCATTCTTTAGTTGGCAGGATGGAGTACAACCCGCTTGACTGAGTAAAGAATGGGAAAGGCAACCAAATTTTCTGCATGCAGTGTAAATTTGAACCTTGATTTTCCTTTCTTGAGCAACAAAACACATCAGTTTACCCCAACAGGAAACAGATTAAATATGTATTCACATATGTAAAAGCACACAACTTGAAGGTAAGTTATATGTAATGAGTTACGCAGGCATTTGTTTTCAGATGCAGTTGAAATCCATACTAACAGGAGATTTTTAGGCTGATATACTGTTCTGATGATTGCCTACATAGGGTGAAATGCATCCTTAAGCACTGCACTGTCACAGTACTATCCACAAATCATTCAGCGCCCATCACTGGCAGACAGTAAATATTTTATACCATATTGAAAAATAATATTTCTTCTTCTTAAGTTTTGCACGTGTTCCCTTTGAGCAACTCTAAGAATAGCCTTTTGGGATTCATAAAAACAAATAGCTCCCTTCATGCTTTTAAAGCTTTCGTCACATGGACTCCCCAAAGCCCTTCCATGGCAGCAATGCTAGTCACTTAGTTTGAAAGATGAATATATTAAGGGGGCACACAGAGAGAGTAAAGCTTTTCTTCTCAGTCCCAGCATGAAGATGTCACCTGTGCCATATACAGGGTACTGCCACTAGCATGGATGGCGGCTCTGCAGGGAGCAATGACCCAGCTCTGCAGAGATGCTTTGAAGTTACATACAAAGAAAATGAACTGTGTGCCTGGGGAAGACCATGAGGCTCAGGAGAGAGATTATTAAAGTGTTATCTTTCCCTGTTTTTTCCCTATGCTGTTGTTATTTCCCACATCCTGATCCATCTTTGTACTGTTGTGTTTGCAGCTGAAGTGAAATAACTAGTTTTGTTGGTGCTTTTTTCCGTAGATGACAGATGTCTCTTACGTCACACTAGATAAGAGTGGCACTGAGTGGGATTTTTGTGGTGGCCTTCAGACTGCTCCCTGGATACATCTGTCTTGCCTGTATTTGGGCCTGAAGTTTAGAACTGCATTGCTGAGTTTGAAATTGCTCACTGTAGCAAGCAATGTGTGTCTTGTCAACCCCAAACCAGACAGCATATTCAATTCTGCCCCTCCTCATAACCTGTTAAACCAGCAGGTATCATGGCTTCATGTTATTGCATCATCAGTAGGTCCTAAAGCCTGAGGTGAGGATACCTGCAGGAGAGCAGATGTTTGGCTGTGACCGGTCTGGCTGGACACCCCCACAGTAGTGGGTTTGCACAAAGGAATCTCACTTTGTGGGGATCTCCTTCACCACCTCACAAATGATTTCTCCTGACTCTGAACAGCTTCCCCTCCAGCAGCAGAGCAGGTTGACACTGCCTGGGCAGTCCCTGTGCTGGGGAGGAGGGAGGCAGCTCAGACATCAGTGTGCTGCAGCCCTCAGAAATCTAAAAAATGACGCTGGAGTTGTGTGCTTTTAGCTTCTGCTATTGATGTGAATGGTCCAGGTTTCACTTGCCATGCCTGTGGTATTAAGAAACAGCAGTGTGTCATTACATCCCTGGAAGCTGCAGATTATAAAGGGGAGAATAGAAATAATGATAACAAAAATAATAATGTGGCTTCCCGAACCTTGTTTGGTAAAGCAGTCCGAAGCAGCCCTTGAGCTATTCCTCCAAACAAACTCTCCAGCATGTATTCTTCCCTTTCAAACATTTAATGGAGTGTTGAGCCAGCAAGACAGCTGGGAAGTTCGAGTTTCTGACTGTACAATGGCAGCAGTGTCTATGCTGTCAAAATTAACTCTGCATTTTTTCCTTCTCATTCTGGAAAAAAGATCTTTCTAACCTTTGAAAAATGTGTAGTGTGCTGAGTTCTCCTGTTTTTCCTCTGGTTCAGCTCAAAAAAAAGGTTCAAAAATTAAATTCTAATGCTATTCAGATAACTAGTGGTATTCCAGTACTGATCACACGAAGGTATACTTTCACATACCATACAGAGTGCGTGGAAGGATGAGCACTGTGGATCACAGCCTGGCTAATGAGGGGATGGGCACTGCTCAATAGCTTGGAAAGAAGCACCAACCCAGTCCTACAGACATTTCCAAACCACACTGTATCTGCTATTTCTGAATTGTCCCAGGTTAATTCTGTGCTGGGTTGCACTGACCTGAGGAATTCCATTGTGCTCTCTGGGTTTTTGCAGCTGAATCTTCGTTACTGATTTTTCACACACCTAATTGCTGTTGAATAGTGGATTTTGTGATTCATCTATCAGCCAATGCACAAACTGCATCAAAACATCTGACACATGAATTGGCACCTTTTTGCTCGAGCTGCTGGACAAAGAAGGCTTGTACAGAGTCTTCTTAATATCCATTTTAACCTCTTTGTCTTTGATGGTAAAAGCGCATGTTCAGTTTGTAATATACATGATCCCCTTGAGGCTCCTTTTTAAAAGTCCCAGGTTCTCTGCGATGTAAAGCAGTGTTTTTCTCTTTAAGGGAAGGAGGGAGGCAGGTAAGGAGGGAGCGAGATCGGTGCTCCTTGGATATGGAAGGCACAAGTAGATGCAAGATGCCATTTATCATTATTTGATATATAGCAAAATACAGTAATTTCGTTTAGCAGCAGGTTTTAAGAAGATTAAACATGCTAGGAAAATTGTTTTAAAATAACAATGTAACAGGATATTGTAAATTATTTTGCAGCAGTCTGTCATGCCACGTCACTGTAATTCTTCAATATTTAATTAAAAACCAAAACAACATAATATTTAAATCCTGTCAAGAAAACTAATTGGATACAGGGACCAGCTGCTGGAGAAGTTTGGATGTCAACTTCAAATGGTAATGTGAGTAGTTTGCACTGGCTTCTGGGTACACGTTCAAAATACTCCATCACCACAGTCTTACAGAAAAGGCCGGGTTGTGTATTATAAAATCTGAACATTTCAGCCAGAGAGATTCATCTTTAATGTCAAGATACACTAATCCTGTTTAATTTAAGACTGATTTTTTAAAAGCAGTTCTCACGTAGCACTCTGTGTGATGATGTTCCCCCTTGGGAAAGACGATGCTCACTGGTACCTGTGGATCCAGCTGCTCCTGCATGCTGCAGACCTGCAGTTTCTCCCTTATCTCTAAGATTAAGCTATTTTAAAGCAGGGATGGATATTTTAAATCATTAGTCCCCTTGTTAGCATTTTAATCATTGCATTGGGCTGAGTGATCCGCCTACGTGAGTGCAGGGAGATGAGTTTGGAACGGAGGTACCCACAGCAGAAATGTTCCTGCTGTTCTCCCCGTTGGAGTGGGGCCAGCCCCACCGGCCAGGCTCTATGCTAAATAGTGAAAGCCCTGACATTAAATGCATTACAGTGAATCACACGCCTATTCAGGGTGATATGTTATAGCTCCACGGTCTCAGAGCTGTGTACGTATTTTAAAAGATAAGTTTTAAATTACAAGTGCTCTGTACAGCTCATCTGTAAACTCCCCAGCACTGAGTACTGCAAGGTACCCATATTTCAGCGTTTATCAGAAAACAGGACGCTGTTTGCAAATTGCTCAGGAATAGGAAAAAAAGTTTAAAATGATGGAAACTGGCATAATAGGGATTTATAACCATTGTGCTAGTGGAGCAAGTAGGCTTTGTATTTCTCCTACCTTTGGAGCATTGTAAAATACCCACACTAAAAGACACTCTTTCTAGTAAATTGTTATGTTTTTTTGTTTTTTTTTTTTATCATTGATTTACACTGAAGTGCTGAACCCCAGCTCTTTCAGTGCTAGCTGGCAATTAAGATGAAAGCACTGTCCTTTCCGAGAACAGCATTCACCCAGGTAGTGTGGAGATCTGATGTTGTGTTTTGGTCTCTTTCTCAACACTTGCTTGCAGAACAATAGAAGGAACAGTACTTGATTTCATTGCCTGAGAATTAATGAAGGGAGAAAAAAGGAAAAAAAAAAGGCTTAAAAATGTATCTTGGGGAGAGATGAGAAATGGGCTTTACAGGGAGCTGATGCCACGCAGTATGGAAGCTAATAAATTCAGAGTATATGCAAATTCTGTACATTGGGCAAATTAGCGGCAGTTGAATTAATCCTGAGTAAGTGTCCAGTGCTTGTGCCATTCTGGTTCTCCAGCTAATTTCTGGTTATGCTCTTGTTTCTGCTTTATGGCTTTATCCCATGAGAACGCAAAGTGATTGCAGGCATCAAGGCCTTCCCTCAGCTCATCTGAGACAGCTCAGAACCTCAGCCTGTGCTCCTGGTGGCCCGGATCTGGCCCCAGGGAGTGCTTTTTGCCCTACCAAGCCTTGTGCTCTGGCTTCAGACACCATCCAGTGAGTGGGATATGTGGGAACCCACATGATGGGGGAGTGCAAGGCAGCAGAAGCAGCTTGGCATGACTGGTTGAGCACTTCTTGAGCATCCTTGAGAGTGATGCAGGGAAGGATATGCTTAGCAGGGCTAACCACATCAGGAGAGATGTGGACCTGTTGGAGTGTGTCCAGGGAGGGCCACAAAAATGATCCAAGGGGTGGAACACCTCTCCTATGAGGACAGGATGAGAGAGCTGGGGCTGCTCCACGTGGAGAAGAGAAGAGACCAAGGAGACCTTATAGCAGCCATTGCAGTATCTAAAGGGGAGCTATGAAGAAGGAAGGAGATAGATAGACTCTCAAGCAGTGATTGCTGTGATACAACAGGGGGAAATGGTTCCAAACTAAAAGGGGAGATTTAGACTGGATATCAGTAAGACATTTTTTGGAATAAGGATGGTGAGGCACAGGAACAGGTTTCCCAGAGAGGCGGTGGATGTCCCATCCCTGGATACATGCAAGGTCAGGCTGGATGGTGCTCTGAGCACCCTGCTGTAGCTGTAGGCATCCCTGTTCATTGCAGGGCCGTTGGACTAGAGGGCCTATAAGGGTCCCTTCCAACTCAAATAATTCTATGATTCTATGACCTTTGTGGTATTGGGGCAGGGTCTGTCTGCAGTGCAGTGACATGACTGAGGATATTCCCATCTGAAAGCCTCCCTGTGCCAGCATTGTCCCCTGCCATGCAGGATGAGCACCCAGGAGGCTGGGCAACAAGCCTCCTCTGAGCTTTTATCCCAAATTAAATTCACTAGATCCTTCCACACTTTGGTTTGACATCAGGTGGTGAACACCTCATTGTTGTAACGCTTGTTCTGCCATAGAGAACAGTGTTCCTCTGCGTTAGATTAGTGTACATCTTCCACATGTAACTTCTGCTAATTTAATGAATTATTTAGCGGCGCCACGCTCACAGGCTTGTGCCAACCCGATAATAGAATTTCGTACTGGCTATGGGCACAGCCAGATGTTCACAATTTTTCTCCCTCTTTCTGCACAGATTTTATGCAAATTGCAGAAAGAACAGCACTGCCATCACCACCTCCCCCGTTAATAAATCCCAACATGGACCCTGCGCCTCTACCACCCAGCCCGCAGGGACAAGCTGGCACGCGCGAGCCCTGCTCTGTGCAAGTCAGGGCTGCCTGCTGCTGGGATGGAAGGGGCCACCGGGGGCCATTTCATCACTTGCCCACTCACACTGCTGTAAATTGCGTGTAACTGCAGGCTGCACATTGACACAGAGATGGTGTTGGGGAGAACGGAGCTCGGCAACCTCAGGAAGAATTAGATAAGCTGCAAAGCAGAGGGGTGATCAGGAGGTGATGAAAGAAGCACAGTAGGAAATTCTGAGCTGCAGAGTGTGACAGTTTTATAGAAGCCTTTTTCCTTTCCTTTTTTTTTTTTTTCCTTTTTTTTTTTTCCCTTTTTTTTTTTCTTTTTTTTCCCAGAGATTTTATTTCCAGCGCTGGTGTGGTTTTATGGAATAGCTACAAAGAGAAAAGCTGGCCCAGCTTCCCCTGTTTCCACTGCGTGGCCCCCTCCTCGGAGGACTTACTTGTGAATTACACTTACAGAAGTGAGAAGAGATTCAAGCTGCGCATTTACGGCTACACTTGAGCGGGGAACAGGGGCCGGCAGCACCAGTTGGTGGTTTTGGCATTGGGGCTGCTCCCGCAAAGCTGTATTCCCCACTTCACTGTTGCATGGCTGCAGAGCAGGACCCAGCTCGTAATGTCTTCCCTGCTTCACAAAGTACTTAAATATGATCTTTGCTTGCAACAACTTCATTGTGGCATTTAAAGCTAAGCAGATGCTCCAGTGTTTTTCTGAGCCAGGACCTTGGTTTGATAGCATTTTGTACATGAGGTCAAAGTTAATAAGCACCAGGCCCACTACATGACAAAGTGAGAATTACCCATTTGCAGAGATGTAGAAATGTCATTTATAATTCAGGTCTTTCAAGGGAAGGATAATTGTTCAATTTTGCACTGCTGTATGAGAGAAAACAAAAGCAGGTTATGTGTTTGTGTGCTCTGCGCTTTTTGGCTTTATGTAGTATTGCTTTATAAATTGCTCCAGGTTTTTGGGGGATTGAAATCCACCTGATACCATAAAACGCTGCCTATAAAGTAATGCTGCAATAGCCACTGGCTTTTGTGGAAGTGCTACTCTTGCTCCAGACTTTCCCCATGGTCCTGGTCACGCTGAGTGTCCATTAATTACATGCTAGCTTCATGCCACAGCATAGAGGCTGATGACAGATGATCCCATGCCAGCAGGATCTGTGCTTGCTGGTCACTTGAGTGCCTTGCCAATGAGGTTCCATTTCTGTTTACTCAGTTAATGAGGATCAGTATTATGAAACGCATGGCAAGGATTCAGTATACATTACCAGTTAATAGAGATAATTGAGTGGAAGGAAAACTAGTTTCTGATGTCACAAAATGTCTCTTGCGATAAAGCTTTTGGAATATAATGTTGAACATTTCATTTAGCACTTATGGAGATTTGTGTACCAGTTAATACATATTGTTTGTGAAATTACAATGACATAATAATTGCTTACAGATCCTGCCCTATTATACTGGGTGAAGCCTTCCACCCAGCCTTACAAATTCTACAAACAGGTCATCAGATACCTGGTGCCAGGATTTGAGTATTTATTTTTCTGTCTCTACATCTAGACTCCTGAAAAGATAATAAAGTCTCTTCCTTTTTATTGATTTATTTAATTCCCACCCCCCACCCCCCCAGCCATAAACCTAAGCTCTGAAATCAGTGGAAGCTGAAGACTGAGCAATATTACAAGTTAGTTGATTTAACTATGCTTTGGCACTTATGTGTATAGCAGATCAACAGAGACATGCCAAGAAATGACACTCAAAGCAGTTTGCATAATTTGTGGACTTAGTTGGACCACTATAATTCCTGTTGTGCACTGTACAGGCCTTTTTTGTCTCCTGTCGACACTCCTCTTTGTCACCTTTAACAGTCTTGGCTTGGATATGGGAAAACAGCTGGCAAACTAAGACCGTTCACCTGGTTGCTTGACCACCCATCTTCTGATTTAATAACTTTCATCAACACACATTTTTATTTTGGGAAAAAAAAAGAAACAATAGACTCAACTGAGAGAGCACTTTACCACGTTTTTTCAGCAAGTCATCATATCAGTTTAAACTGAAAAGATTTGTTCACTCACAGGTGTATTTACTTTTCTGGCATGGAGAACCTTGAGAATAAAAGGAAAATAAGAATACGTTGGGGGAAATAAACAGTACTTTTATATATAGAAATAAATAATGTCTAAGAATCCTCTTGCCTCCTACTTGTAGACTAAAATCCTAGTAGCTTCTTATATGCACTGACTGGCTAAAAATAGAGAGCATATATCACATTATCATTCATACAAAAACTGCCTGCACAGACTGTGTGTTCCCCGAGCTGCTGCAGGCAGGAGGATGTTCTGTGGCACTAACAGTGTGTGTGAGTGCGCTCTTCCCTTGCTTTGGCTCAGAAGTAGGGTATTGGACAACATGCCCCTTCGGGCTGTTGTGTTGCAACCAATGGTAGCTTTGTAAGCTTGAAAACTCAAGTTGCTAGTCAAGATGCTGACAATTATTTCAGTAGTAGTAGCACTTTTGAAGTATTAATCAAAGCTACGGAGAATGAAAATGTGCAAGACTAGAAAATAAAGCAGTTATGTGCTTCATATGGTGTACTTTGCATCATTTTGAGAACCAGCAGATGAGTGCGCGTCTTGGACTTGTCCTGTAGCCAAAGAGATGCTGCTGAGAGCATCTGGGAGCCTCCAGACTGCTGGCACACATTGCTCGGGCAGTGGGGAGACCACATAGGCCTGTGGGTGAAGAGAAAGGTTTGATCTGTTACACAGGGTAGAAAAGTCATGAGGAAGCAGTCTTCTGGTGAAGAAGGATCCAGAATATGGCTTAGAATACCCACTGGGGATCAGCCTTGGTGTAATACATGAAACGATTATGAGAGCTGGGCCTTCTGATGTTACGCATGATATTTCTACTCCAGGAAGACAGTTTATGTTTTAGTTTTTTATGGGGCAGTTTACTCAGCCCCTGGCCTGTTGTCTGTCCATGGAACCCGACTATCTCAAAGGGGGGAACGAATCCTAGCTCAGGAGCTAGCGGGCTTATCGAAAGAGCTTTAAACTAGCTATGATGGGGGGCGGGGGGATGAAACAGGGCTTACAAGAGTTGAGCCTAGAGGAACAGTGCTGGAGCTGGGGGAGAGGCAGGCGACTCGGCTGAAGTGCATGTACACCAATGCACGCAGCATGGGCAACAAGCAAGAGGAGCTGGAAGCGACTGTGTGTCATGCAAACTATGACCTGGTTGCTATTACTGAAACTTGGTGGAACAGCTCCCATGACTGGAGTGCTGTGATAGATGGCTACTAGAACTTGGGGTTGGGTATGATGAAGTTGAGTGTCTGTGGGTAAGGATCAGGGGAAAGACCTGTAGGGGTGACATCTTGGTAGGGGTCTGTTATAGACCACCTAATCAGGATGAAGAGATGGATGAGGCATTCTATGAGCAGCTTACGGAAGTTACGTTCACCAGCACTCGTTCTTTTGGGAGACTTCAACTTCCCTGATATATGTTGGAAATATAATATGGCGCAGAGGAAGCAGTCCAAGACGTTTCTGGAGTGTGTAGAAGATGATAGCTTCCTTATGCAGCTGGTACGGGAGCCTACCAGGAGTGGTGCCCTGCTAGACCTGCTCTTCACTAACAGTGAAGGATTGGTGAGTGATGTGAAAGTTGGGGACTGTCTTGGGCAGAGCGACCACAAAATTCTAGAATTCTCTGTTCTTGGAGATGTCAGAAGGGTGACTAGTAAAACTGCTCTCTTGAACTTCTGGAGGGTGGACTTTGACCTGTTCAGAACGCTTGTTGCAGGGGTCTCTTGGGAGTCACTCCTAAAGGGTAAAGGCGTTCAGGAAGCCTGGATGCTCCTCAAGATGGAAATCTTAAAGGCACAAGAACAGGCTGTCCCTGAATGCCGCAAGGTGAGCTGTAGGGGAAGAAGACCGATGTGGATGAATCGGGATCTATTGTTGAGACTCCGGAAGAAAAAGAGAGTCTATGTCCTCTGGAAGCAGGGACAGGCTACTTGGGGAGATTATAAGGAAGTTGCAAAGGTATGTAGGGAGGAAGTTAGGAAGGCAAAGGCCCAACTTGAATTTAGGTTGGCCACGACAGTAAAAGAGAATAAAAAATCTTTTTACAAATATATCAATGGTAAGAGGAGAACCAAGGAAAACGTCCACGCCTTACTTGATGCAGCGGGGAATGTGACCACTGAGGATAAGGCGAAGGCTGAGGTCCTCAATGCCTTCTTTACATCTGCCTTTAATGGGCAGAACAATTATCCTCAGGGCACCGTATGCCCTCACCTGAATGTCTGGGATAGAGTGCAGAATACACCCCCAGTGATTCAGGTGGGGACAGTTAAAGAGCTCCTCCTCCACCTGGACTGCCACAAGTCCATGGGACCGGACGGGCTTCACCCTCGGGTGCTGAGGGAGCTGGCAGAGGTAATTGCTGAGCCTCTCTCAGCCATCTACCAGCGCTCTGGTTAACTGGAGAGGTGCCGGAGGATTGGAGGCTTGCCGATGTGATTCCCATCTACAAGAAGGGTCGTAAAGAGGATCCGGGGAACTACTGGCCTGTTAGCCTGACCTTGGTACTGGGGAAAGTTATGGAGCAAATCATCTTGGGTGAGATCACATGGCATGTGCGTGGCGTCCAGGGGATCAGGCCTAGCCAGCATGGATTCACGAAAGGCAGGTCATGCTTGACCAACCTCATCTCCTTCTATGATTGGGTGACCAGACTGGTAGATGAGGGAAAGGCTGTTGATGTAGTCTACCTTGACTTCAGCAAAGCCTTTGACATGGTCTCTCACAGTATTCTCCTGAGGAAACTAGCTGCTCATGGCCTAGACAGGTATACCTTTCTTTGGGTAAGGATCTGGCTAGAGGGCCGTGCCCAGCGGGTAGTGGTTAATGGAGTTAGGTCCGGCTGGCGACCTGTTACAAGTGGTGTCCCCCAGGGGTCGGTTCTAGGGCCCATCTTTTTTAACATCTTCATTGATGGCCTGGATGAGGGGATTGAGTGTACCCTCAGTAAGTTTGCAGATGACACCAAGTTGGGAGGTGGTGTTGATCTGCCTGAGGGTAGGGAGGCCCTTCAGAGGGATCTAGATAGGCTGAATTACTGGGCTGAGGTGAGTGGGATGAGGTTCAACAAGGCCAAGTGCCGGGTCCTGCACTTCGGCCACAATAACCCCATGCAGCGCTATAGGCTTGGGGACGAGTGGCTGGATGACTGTGAGGAGGAAAGGGACCTGGGGGTGTTGGTTGATGCTTGGCTGAACATAAGCCGACAGTGTGCCCAGGTGGCCAAGAGGGCCAATGGCATCCTGGCCTGTATTAGAAACAGCGTGGCCAGTAGGAGCAGAGAGGTAATCATCCCTCTGTACTCAGCTCTGGTGAGGCCGCATCTCGAGTATTGTGTTCAGTTTTGGGCTCCTCACTACAAGAAAGACATCGAAGCCCTGGAACGTATCCAGAGAAGGGCAACGAAACTGGTGAGGGGGCTGGAGCACAAGTCTTATGAGGAACGGCTCAGGGAACTGGGATTGTTTAGCCTGGAGAAGAGGAGGCTCAGGGGAGACCTCATTGCAATCTACAACTTCCTGAAGGGAGGATGTGATGAGCAGGGGCTTGGCCTCTTCTCCCAGGCAACAAACAGGACCAGAGGAAATGGCCTCAAGTTGTACCAGAGGAGGTTTAGATTAGACATAAGGAAAAACTTTTTCTCTCAGAGAGTGGTCAGGCACTGGAATGGGCTGCCCAGGGAGTTGGTGGAGTCACCATCCCTGGCAGTGTTCAAGAGGCGTCTGGATAAGGAGCTAAGAGATATGGTTTAGTGGTTTTTCAGTAGCTATGGTATTGGGAGGACGGTTGGACTAGATGATCTTGTAGGTCCTTTCCAACCTTGTGATTCTATGATTCTATGAAGACCCTGCAAGTTCTGAGCTGTTGCTGGCTGGGCCTTGCCCCACGTGGGTTGGCAATTGCTCATACTGGTATGCCGTGACAGGTGACTTCTCCAAGATCACATGGATGGAAATGTGAGCCAGTGAAGGGAACATTCACTGTGACAACAGTGTCTGAGACCACAGACATTAGTCAGTGTGGAGTAATCTACAAAACATCCACAGGGGAATATCTGTTGCAAGGACAGTGAAGACTGGCATGGGGTTCTGAAGCATCCAGCATGGCTTTCTGCAGTTCATTCAGCCTTTGCTGATACTGCCTGCCTGCGAGGAACTTGCAAAGATGTAGAAGATGTAAAGGAGGTCACCACAAAGAACTAACAGTAGAAAACCTCCATTCTCCTAACATTTCCATTGGATCTCCATTCATTTAAGCAGATCTCACTGGTTTACTCTGGTAACTGAGTGCAGCCTCAGTTCTTGTGATATATTTCCAGTCTGAATAAAGATGAGTAACACCTGAGAACTAGAAGGACATGAGACCAGTTTTCTCTTCCTGTGATCTACAAAAGCTTCCTGCTCACTTTATATATGAAAATTATTCTATAACATCACCCCATGCTGTTATAGACAAGCCTGCTATGCCTTGTGGAACATGAACCTAAGTATATCTTTTGAAATAACAGAGATTGATTTAGAGGAAATATGTGTATCTTCAGATGAACTTCCAGAAAGGGTTTTCCTTCATTCCAGCTTGCAAGTTTTGTCAGATCTGGGGCCTGCATATGTTCATGGTTCAGGGATGAGGGAGGTGATCAGGGTGGAATGTGAAAAAAAAAACAACAAAAAACCCAGTAAGTAGGAAGGAAGCTATTGGCTGTGCAATCTGATCCATGTTATGGCTCATTATTATTATTTGCAACAGCAAATGTTGATGTAAGTACTGCAGAGAGCCAGTAATTAGTAGGCATGCCTCTCCAACTGCTGCAGCATGTGGTCAATGAGTTCCTGCCTCCAAGAGACGTTCTGTACTGTAAGAGAAGAGATTATGCTACTGATAAACATAAAGAGATTGAAATACAGCAGGCACTACTGCCTGTATGCCACATTAGGAATGAGATTCTTCTACACCTACACATTGGGAAGCAATCTCAGGCTGGAGTCCTGGTTGAAGGTGAGGCTCAGCATCTTGGGTGCAAGTCAGAATATGATTCTGGTTTCTTCCCCTCAGGCTCCCACCAATCTATCTATTCAGCTGCATCCAGAAAAAAAGAAATCAAACACATGTAACTTGGAATGCTGTTGGGTGGCTCAGTGATATTCAATTATGTGTGTCCAATACCACTGTCGGTATGGCTAATGTCCTCCACAGATTCCACTTCTCTCTTGTAGAGAATTCTGTTATTTACATTTTCAGTCAAGTTCTTTCTGCTACTTGAGGCTATACACATTTCACAAGCCCAGCAAAGATGGCATGAACAAAGAAAATGATAAAGCGATGGAATGAGATAGAGTGCTGTGCCTGTTGCTAATGGGGTAGCCTCTAAGTGGGGGCTGAGATTGTACCAAGTTGCGGCAGTGATGGGGCTGTGACACATCACTTGGACACTTGCATCCTGTACAACCTGATGTGGTACACAGGTGAAAGGGCCTAAATTACCCTTCATTACTAGGTATGTCCCCATTTGCCTTCAGTGATGTGTTTTTGTACCGCAGACCTACCCTACGGCACATAGCTTGTCCAACATCCTATAAAGCTCAACCCCAAATTACAGATTCTTCACTGCAAAATGAAGTCCTTTAGAACACCATGAGGATGAAGGACACCTAGAAGAGTTCACGTTCTGCTAGTCACATACCGCAGCATCAGACACCTTCCTGGTGATATTTAATTAAGCTACATCTTAAAATAAGTTTCTTATTTTCTTCTACTTCTGTTAAAACGCAGATCTAGAAATTAACTCCTCAGCTCACTAGGTAGCTTCTTTCATCTTTTGGTCTAATTTTAGACAGACATGAGTTTTTATGCCAGCAGTAGTCTCCACATTTAGCTAGCACTTCTCCCGTGCTTATGCTTGCCTCTCTGATATTTTTATAGAGAACAACCATATTCTTTCTCCGTCTCCATTCTGCTAAGCTAAACAAGCCAACTTGCTCTAGTTTTCACTCAAAATACAAACGCTAAAAATCCGTAACATCCTAGTAGGACTGCTCAGCTCTATTCTGACTCTAGGTACATCTCATCGAAGTCTTATCTGATGGTGCTGATTTTGTCTCATGCATGTGGGAACTACCTTGCCTGTATATAGTTTAGCATGAGCAATAAAGGACATGGGGCTACAGGCACATGACTGTCCTCCTACTATGAATAGTTACACATTTGCCTCTTGTTTAACTCTTCGCAGGGGCACATTTTTATCTCTCATAGAAAGAATTAGATTTTAAATTAATAGCATACTGACAAAAGTTTTAATAAATTACATTCTGCTGTTTTCCTTTACACTGGGAATGCACAACTTAGAGATCAGAGAGATTTTAGTGTATTCTTCTTTGTTTGGCTTCCTATGAGCCCATGCTTATGAAAGCATATGCTGCACATGTGTGCATGTATATATGTATATGTGTTACTAATAAATTTTGAACCTCTTGACTAATTTCAACCATATTTGACACGGGGATGGCAATCTCAGAGGTACTGAATCCCTAGAATTTTAATAAAAATATGCAGCCAAGTAGAAGAAAGAGCTGTGCTGTCATTTCTACTGAAGGAAAGACTGCTGCTCCAGCTTTGTCTAACTCTTTCTTAGATGCTAGAAAACCATTATGAAAGAGGGACACTGTGGTAAATCATTATTTGAAGCTCACACATTTTTATGTGCTCTGTAGTCAAGCCAGGAAACAAATTCGTAGGAAAACAGCCTCCATTAGTTCTGCTGCTCTGAGCTATTTGCTATATTTACATATTTGCTCGTTCTCAGAGAACTGGTTATCTCTGTAAATTCATATCCACTCTCCTCTTCCTGCTGCCTTGTGATGTGTCTGGAAATGGTGTATACAACAGATATATATTTGAATACATCACATGAAGGCAGTTCCATCTCTCTCACACGCGTGCCTGCATCTCTGTATATTTCTGCTGTAGGAATGCTCCCTATTTGCATCTTTTTATCAATCTGCAGATTTTATTGACAACCGGACAGACAGCTACATTAGCACCATTCACATCTTCTCCCTCATCACCACCAGGGAGCAGACATATAGATGGGTAGCCACGGCCATATACAGGGCACAGAAAGAATGTCATAATTAGGAGGTTATATGCACTTTGGGGAAGCAGCTGATTTTGTCTCAGGGATCACAGCTACAGCATTGCTCTGTTAGTAGCTACCACAGAGGTTCTGACTACAAGAGTTGGCCACGAGTCATATATGCTGTTAGTGATACACACCAGTTAACAGAACATCATGCCAAGTGACTTAGTGCAATAGCTCTCTAACTGCAGTACTGCATATGGTACTGGGAATCTGTTCCGAGAGCTTTAAAAAAGAAAATAACAATCCTTCTTGGGTGCTCAGTGTTTGCACAATAAAAGGCCATAAATAAAATGCTGCTAGTAGACTCCATTTTCCCTGATTACACAGCTACCTGCCCATCTGTCTATCAATCACACAGTAAATCTCTCTTTCCATGAAGTGTTTTACGTTGTGCAAAATCAATATGCTGTCAGAGCACTTTGTTGCCTAACTGGTGACACCAGCATGGCGTTTCCACAAGTCAGTGCAACTTCACACAGAAGATAACAATTCGTTCTGACTGACGGTGTGTTTGGTGGAGGTCTGAGAGGTCACATCCCTATAGGGACTTTGTCACTTTTTCTCTCTCTGGGTAGAATTTAGGCACCTAGCTTTGAGTAAAAACAAAATACCTTGTGTAGCTGTATGTGTAAAAATCACCATTTTAGTTCTTGCACAAAATGGAGGGTTAGGTCAGCTTTTCTGGTGAGTGCAGACTAAACTGGGAGTTTTGAGTAATCATGTAGAATTTTTCTCTAAGACTTCGACACATCAGACTATTCAAACTGTGGGGCAGATAGAATTCAACCAGGCCAAGTTTTCTGCTCAGATTCCATTCATCCATACACACCAAATTTCCCCCAGCTCTTCACACAACATCGTCAGGGACTGTGAGTCGACCACAAGAGGCTTTTAGCTCCAACTGCCCTCTTGTCCAGGACCCCATCAGCCCTTTGGCTAACAGACCCCAGGGCTACCACGATCCCATGTCTCAGCAAACTCATCCAGACTACAGTGATGGCAGCAGCAGCAGTGAATGAATCCCTGTGAGCTCCAAGCTCAGCACTCTCAGTGTTAAAACATTTACTGCATGTGCAATTCTCAACAGCTCTTAACTCCAGCAAATCAAAACCAATTTTAACCGGAATACTCCAAGACACTTCTCTGCAGTGAGGGCTATCTGTCTGACAAATTCAGACTTGCTTCCCCCAGCTGTTTTGGCATTAAAGCTGTTTAAAAAAAAAGAAGAAAAGAAAAAAAGTAAAAAGAAAAGTAAAAGGGTTGCAACAATTTTCTTCTTTATAGACGTGGGAAGGAAAAATCATTCTCTTTATATCAAAACCCGGTGATAGCCTCATGCCAGCGAGTCAAATGAGATTTCAATTGCAGGACCAACTAGAAAAATTCCTTCCTGATCAATAGACATTCAAAGTGTTATCAGGAGTTAGCAAGAGGGAACTGGAATACAAAGACCTGGCTGAGCTCATCCACCACTCCTATTGCTCCGTCTCAGGGAGGTCCAAGCTTCTCAGGGCTGTGAGTGGATGTGGGTTTTGGGGTACAGAATTGTAAGTTGCCGTGGTCTGATGTATCAGTCCCACATGCCATGTCAAGCACGTAACCCAGACACTCTCACAACTTGTGGCCAGGGCATCCAGCAAGTTTTTGAGGGCTGCGATAAGCCTAAGACCTGAACAATTGGGCTATTGTTTTGTTCAGCTTCATTGCCACATTTGTGGGTTCAATCTGTGTATGACCAGGCTGTGAAAACAGCAACCAAACAGGAATAGTCTGAGATCTTATCAGCAGTGGACTGGGATTTACTTCAGTCAGGCTATCATCCTCAATTTTAAACCGAAACAGGGAGCGTAGCGTGGTCATTTTATTGATTGGATTAGAGAAAGCTTGAGCTGGCTGATCTGTGCGATGACAATATTGAGCTGCATTTGCAGCTATGACAGAAACAAAAGATTTTTTCATTGGATTATTGTGGGCACAAGGAGAAGAGGGGAAAGAAGAGGTAATATAGAGGTGAGCAGATATTATGTTTGGTGCTTCGGCGTTTGGATTCTTCGGCAAGAGCTACTGCTTGTCTGCTGTGTTGCCTCCTACTACCTTTCTCAATACCACCAAATACAGAATTAAATATACACACAATTAGCTGCAGTTTCTCAGGAGTGGACACTCACATTACACTTTGTCAGCATCCAAACGAGAGTACTGTGGCCTAAAAAATAAAGCAAAAAACCCAAATAATCAAACCCATTTGGAGATGAACACACAGTTTAAGGGGCATTTTATTTTCATGAAAGTCAGGTGTTTAAAAACTGTGGTGTTGCATGACACCTACTGACAACCAGGGCATATCACAGTCCAGGGAACACAGGCAACTGAGTCACTTGATTTATTTTTACTGGTGATCTATTTTTACATTTCTTAAAAGTGTATGATTGAGAATGAAGAAACTGATGCTTTGTACCAAGTGGATATGTGACAGTGAGTGAGTAACTGATATGTGTATATGCATATATATATATGCACTCTACTGTACATTTTATATACCTCTTTTACATGCTTAGTTTATAGACCGGTTTTAAAACCACCGTGTCCAGCAGCTTCACTGATTCATGGTATTTATGGCTGAGGAAGAATAGGAGTAGCAAATGTTGTAGTCAGCACAAGAGAGCAATCTAAAGGTTATGCTTTTGAGATGATAATATATTTTATTTATACGGTACTTGTCAGTCATAGAAGCCTCCTGTGAAATACTACTGAAGTGAAACACAGCTAAAACTCCATATTAAAATGACACAGTCTGATTCTCCACTGCCTTGCATGCTGTGCCCCTCGACAGTAGAAGTCAAACCGTGTGGAGGAGAATCCTGTATGGAATGGCTCTACGGAATAACATCAGCAACACTTTGCATCTGATTTGCTGTGGTGTGTTTTGCCCTGCTAAATGGTCAGTAGCAACTCTGAACTGTGACTACTCCCAGTGCTGAGCTCTGTCAGCAGTTTTATTCCCAGAACACACACTAACTGTTTTATCAGCACTGGTAAGAGAGCTGAAGGACAGCTGATTGGGGGCTTGGGGTTGGAGCCCCATCGGAGACTTTCACCCTCTTCCCTTCATCATGTGCCAAGATTTCACCAAACAGTTCTTTTAAGATGAAGAGTTCCCACGTGAGAGCTCAAACTAACTCAGCACGACAGAAGATGCAGAAGGGAACGTATCTTATGAGGATCATCAGCACCATTCAAACCTTAAACGAAGCCAACCAACAAACAAACAAGCTGTAATTTTATCAGGTAGAAACAGAAATCAGTGGAGCTGTTAAGTCTGAAGCAGCTGGGAATCTGTTCTTTAAATAAATTCCACAAAACTGCTGCTACAACTGGAGCGTTTCTCAGCTCAGAAGGCAGAGAGTGGGCCCCATGCCCAAGGAAAGATATCAACACTGCACATTTTTGGAAACATCATTTCCATGCTGTGAAATTGCCCATGTGCTAGACTTGTATGGATTTCAATGGGAATGCACACCGTCAAACTGCATGGCAACAAGCCCATAAAGAGCTTTGAAGTGGATACTAGAGATAGTATCAAAATCACAGTGAAAATGGGACCAGTGGCTAATGGTACAGCCTAAATTGGTCCCATAATTCATTTACAATACTGTCAAAATTAGGCTACAGCTGTAGGGATCTCAAGTGTCATTGTCAACTGAACAGATTTCTTCTAAGAAAGAAATACAATGGAAAAAAAATGTGTCTTGTGGACAATCCAGTGCTGAGGGGAAAAGATGCGCAAAAAATTGCTTCATTAAAGTTTTGAAGCTGACACCTCATGCAACAAAAGTCCATGCAAAACACACGGCTCTCTCTTTTGAAAGGCGCAGCATCCATATGCAGCGACGACATATTCATCAAAACTCCCTCAACAGCTCTATTTTCTCCAGCACTGAACACCATCTGTGTATATCCTATGCGTTTTTCTGACTTTCACAGACAATGAGCACATTATATATATCAACATCCTCAGTTCTGCTGAAGAATGGGCCCTCGCTGTTGCTCAGGATGACCCCAAATCAGAAGTCCCCAGATGAACGTGGCAGCTTCCTGCTGGAGGGCAGTGCCTCCTGTGACAGCAGGCCAGCAGACAGCCCCACGGGGCCCATGCCACACTGCACTAACTGGAAAGGTTCCCTCTGCCCAGCGGGCACTGCTTGAGGTCTTCAAGGACACTGTTGATGGGTTTAGTCCATACCACAAAGGCTGCCAGTGGTGAGGCCAGCAAAGAGCAGCAGGGCAAAGTCTGATGAGAACAATGCAGACTGAACGTAGGTGGAACTCCCCCACAGGTGAAGTCTAATTGACTGTGCTAGCAGAAACCTATTGCCTGGTTCTTACAGAGACGTGTGGAATAAAACACTGGGAGATTCCTGCAGAGAACATTTCTGTGTGGGTTTTATAAAGGTTTTAATTCCCCGGGGATGAATACCCAACGTAAATATTATTTCATTAATTTAATGCTCATGATTTTATACTGGTCCTTGAAAAAAAATATTGGTTCTTGAAAGTTATTTGAAACACTTGTGGGGAAATATCATAGTGTTACGCTTAAGCCACAGACCCCGTGAACACAATTCCCCCCCAATTTGCTCTGTGTGACCCCATGGACTTGGAGCAGGCTGCAGAGGAAGCAGAGCAGACAGACGTGACCTTGCCATGCTCACCTTGCAGGGCTCACCAGTCCATCCACTGCACATGGCCACAGTTTGTGCACTTGTGGAGAGGAGCAGTCTCTAATGGGCTGGGACAACATTAGGCCAGAGATGTGAGCGTGTGGGGGTGGCTATTACCAGGTTCTTTAAAAATTAGAGTTCAGTTGTGGTAGTTAATTTAACTAATGTGTTTATTTAGTGGCTTGCTGTCTTGTGTTTGGAAAAGATGACTCATCTGTTACCTGATCTGCTAGGGTATATTCTGCCCACAGGGCTCAGTCTTTTGGGGAGCAGTGAGTAATGCCAATCGTATCAGGCCTGCTAATAAGCATGCTTTACCAGGATCAGGTCGCAGGCCTGCTGTAAATAAAAATATCCACCTCCTTGCCTGGAGTATATGTGGAACTTCAGGGATGTTCATGTCATCACAAACTGTTACAAGGCTTCAAAGCCTCCACAGCAGCTCCATCCGGTTTTCCTTAGGATAACATTTTAAGCACCTTATTCCTATTTCTAAAGGTCACAAAACAGAAGTGAGGGATTTCACTATTGCTTAGCAGAGCAAAGCTCTCACAGGATTTTCTGCTGCATATCCTGTGCTATTCAGGTTCCCTGTAAATTGCCTGGAGGCAGATGACAGTGAGATGTAACAGGGATGGCCAGCAAAGCAGAGAGTTGCCCAAGGTTGAGAGAAACAGCAAGAAATTAACAGCATGCACAGTTATTCAGGATTCAGGGTTGCCCAAGGAGGTTGTGGATGCCCCATCCCTGGAGGCATTCAAGGCCAGGCTGGATGTGGCTCTGGGCAGCCTGGTCTGGTGGTTGGCGACCCTGCACATAGCAGGGGGGTTGAAACTAGAAGATCATTATGATCCTTTTCATCCAAGGCCATTCTATGATTCTATGATTTCTGGGGCAGGAGAAGGGTGCAGGAGCCAGCACAGCATGCTACAGCCTGGTGGCCAGGCACCTGGTGAAGGTGAAGGACGTGTCTCCTCTGCCAATGCTGTTCTCTCCTGAATGCTGTATAGTGCCCATGAGTGTGTTTACATTGGTCAACTACACTGTGCCAGGGAGCTTCTAGGGAAACTGAAATTCAATTCCAAGCCTTTTTAAATCATCCAGTTTCTGGAAAATTCTTTGGCTTGCGATACCTCTTGGTCTGCCAAAGACCATCCAGCCAAGGTTTGGGAGCAGGAACAGGCCAGGGTCCTTCCAAGTATGCAGTCTGCTTGTGGCACCAACCTCATCAACGCAGGTCTCTTCATGCCAGCCAGCCCCGTGACAGAGAGCTTCTGAGTGTGCTTCATTCACTGGAGTGACTGTGATTTCTATGTTCCCACTCCTACTTTGTGTTCTGCACCGGGGAGGTCTGAAAACCAGCTGTTGTGGTACTTTACTTCTAGGTGTATTCATCTTACTTTCCAGCCTCATGAATTTCAACAGCTTCGTGCCCTTGAGGGTCTGTCTGGGCCTTGGATTTTAAATTACACAAGAATTAAGCATCTAAGGTCACAAGTAAGGTCCCTGAAGTCCTAAACGTAATTCATAGGGTTTGTTAAAAAAGAAATGATTTAGCAAACGTCTCCCACCAGTGTTGAGCACTTCAGTATTTTCTGAACTTGTATCCAGCATCCACCAGATATCTTTGAAAACCTGTGTTTCATTCCAGATGATAGGGTCAAATTTGGAATGAATTCTGATGTCTAAAAAGACATTCAAGCCCAGCCTGAGGGCATTCCTAGAACCCTCCAGCTCAGGGACTGGGCAGCTTCTGGTCTGCACCAGCCAGCACAGTTGTGAGCCATGGTGTGGTCCAGCCAGTGTCCCTGGCAACTGTCTACATGTGCCCCCAGTATGCTCAGGCAGTGTCAGCGCTTCCCTTGCCTGACTTGCTCCTTTGTTAATTGTTAATTACAGGCACTCATGTGGCCCCAGACAGGCCAGAGTTGACTGCCTGCCCCTTGTGCAGCTACAGAATCAAAGAATCGTAGAATCATAGAATCATTTGAGTTGGAAGGCACCCATTATGGTCATCTAGTCTAACTCCCCTGCAATGAATAGGGACAATTACCACTAGATCAGGTTCCTCAGAATGCAGCTATTCATTGCTTTCCTTACACCAGGATACTACAACGTGCAATATAATGGGATAATGTGCTAAAATGAGATGCCAGGGCTGTCTCTTCTGAGGGCTAGGCTGCCAAACATTACACCCACTGGATGTTAAATGAAGGAGATGACTAAGTGTTCGCACAGCGGCTTTCTGTCACTGAAGAGTTTGGCAGGCTGACGTAAATTGAAAGTCTGCTGTGGGCAGATTTCCTCCTACTATTTTTGATTTCATGCAAATAAGAATTGCAGGACACCAGGCAGTTTCTACCTGTGACTGACATATTTAGTGTTGACAATTCCACACTGTTTTTATATCAAAAAGCGCTGATTTAATAATCCATGTGGGACAGTTGCAGATTGCAATATCTCATCCCAGACCCATCTCCAATTTTGCTCCTTCCCAACTCCCAGCAGGCTGCATTCAGCAGAGCAGCACGGCTTGCTTTGACACATGCATGTCTATAAAGCCTTGCTGTCTGCTGTGGAGTTGCCAAAGAGAACACAGTAGTGCAATATTTTCTGCTAACAAGCCTTTGTCCTCTGTAGTTCACTCGCCAGTTCTGCAAGATAAAAGCTTTGCTGTTAAAGCATTAGAGGTAGGTTAGTCAAAAAAACATTCCCCATCTTCTGACTGATTCATTTGAGGACATATTTACTGCTCAAAAACATTTAAGCTAATCTAAATGGAAGGAGGGTCAATAGGTGCAGCTCTGAGAGTGCAGGTGCAGTTCTGAGAGTACTATGAGAGTGGTGATATGCTGGAACAGTCTGCCCAGGGAGCCTGTGGATGCCCCATCCCTGGAAGTATTCAAGACCAGATGGATGGGGCCCTGGGCAGCCTGGTCTAGTATTAGATATGGAGGTTGGCAGCCCGCCTTGGCAGGGGAGTTGGAGCTTGATGATCCTTGAGGTCCCTTCCAACCCAAGCCATTCTATGATTCCATGATTCTGTGTGGAGAGGAATGGGGCACTATCTCTCAGCGATGGTGAGAAGCAGCTAGTACAGCTGGTACAGGCTGCAGGGAGACCCGTGGCAGTGGAAAGCAAGATGTGCACAAGACTGGAGAGCTGAAGCGCCAGCTTCATCCAGCCAGCATTTGGGTATGTGTGGGTGCTAGAAAAATTGCTGGAAAGGGATTGCAGGTATAAATTATCCTGGGTATAAAGGTATCCAGGTATAAATTATCCTGGGTATAAAGCATTCTGCTGCTCATAAGAGGCCCTGTCAGTCCCAAGGCCAGAAGCAATGCAGGGGTGGAGGCTGCACCTATCTGCCTACAGGCATCTCCAACAAGGAGCATGCAACTCATCCAGTGGTGTGGTGTGGGTTGCAAACAACAGCTCAGGGTTCAGCCTCTGGAGACAGCAGGCAAGGCATGCTCTAGCATATGGCTTCAGCCTCCACTGGGATCCCTGGGGAAAGCTGAGCCTGCTTCATTCAAACCCAGCTGTCTGTGTGCTCGCAACGCAAGAGTTCAGCCAAAGGATGTAGAATTTCAGTGATCAATGCAGTGTGCAAAAGAAAATTGCAAAAATCATTAATGATCAAACTGCTTACACCTAAAATGTCTTATTTATGGTTTCATAATTCATAGGATAGTTCTTTCTTGCACTCTTGAGATGGCCAACCTTAAAACAATGACTCGGGGCTACAATACTGAGGCCAAAGCCTCAAGAAGTGTTTGCATTTTCAGTCCAGCTTCTGTTTATGTTCTTCCCTTGAGCAGATGACGTCAAAGAAGGAAAGAGAAGTGGATGGCCCACGACATGGCTGGTACTGATTGCAGTAAGAAAATTCGTAAGAATACACTCAACATGCAAACACATCGTCTACTGTTCTGTAGCTTCACTACAGAGTTGTGAGGTTGCATTTAACAAAAATGCTCAAATCGTCTTTTATCACAAATTCATATTCATTTTGTACAGTTTAGGAATTTCCAAGATCTCCTGAACAAAAATGCTACACTGTATTTATCATATTCATTATTTCTTCTGGTCCACATTTGTGCTAATTGCAAACACCACATCAGTTAGAAAACATCTGTATCAGGTCACCATCCATCTCCTAGTTTGTGCAGGCTGTATTCTTTACTGATATCTAAAGCACTGACAGGAGTCAGCCCACCTTCCCTCAGCTATGCCCACTAGTTCATAAACTTTGCTGTTTAGTATCCTTTCTAGCACCTACTACTTATTTTCCATGCTCTCTGCATAGACTTACAGATATTTTGTTAAATTAATATTCTTCATCTTCTCCTTCTACGCTACTCTACCTTCATTTTCATTTGTAGGCTGTCCGTACATGCCAGATTATTTGGGTGAGGTGAAAATTTCTTCCCTTTCCTTTATAATTTGTCCAATAAACTTGCCTGGTTTGGTAGTTTTGGTTGCAGAAGTCTGGCACACACTTTTGACAGAGTAGTGTAAACCACAAATTGCTTGCATTCAGAAATAATACATGATAATTTTGTTCTCTTCAGAAACTGTCACACTGCATTTACTAAGGGGAGATGAATGAACATTTGGGGAGAACTGTTTGTCAATAAGAAGTCAATACAAAATCAAGACAGAACTCATACTTTACCTCTCCATAATGATTTATTGCACTTTCAAACATCATTCAGAGACAACCCTCTAGAGGCCCAAAAAGAAAGGTATTGATCTCTCTGGAGCTTTCTACTCATATGGAGACAATGGGTGCAAATACTCGTTGCTTGGACAGCAAGAACAGATTAACACTCCTACTGAATTTCTTTTGGAAATCAGGGAATTGTGCCCATCTTTCCTTTTCTATTTCTCAACAAACTTCTGGGCATAAGTAACACTGAGCAATCTCGCACAAGGACTTCTAGGCATTAATTAAACCTCCTGAGACTTGTCTCTCCCTGTTTGAGACAAGATCCATCACTTTACCATGTGCAGCTTCTCTCAGGTTCACCCTTGTCAGCTATATGACAAAAATTGTGGTCACATCCTGATCATTTCTCCTCAAGGCTACTGATCCTCCTCTTCATTTTCATCTGCTCTTTTTGCAAGCTATTTCAAAGGCCTCAGTAAATCATCTGCCTCAACAGTGGCACCTCTGAATTCTTCCATCATTTTCCTTTGGCCTCCTGCATTAAATTTAAGCTACTCATAGTTTCTTTCAAGATCCTCCAGAACAATGCTCTGACCTGTAGCGCCAGCTGCAATATTTTCTCCTCCCGTTCCCACTCAACCATTATATCACACCTCAGTGATATCTTTATTGTCTCCTCCATGCCCCATACCATCCTCAACAATTGAAATGCCTTTTTTATGCAGTCCACTAAGGAATGCACCTGTGTTTTCACACATCCTTTCTCACAACACACCTTCCTCTGTTGACTGATGCACTTACATTCCTGCCCGCCCCAGTATGACACTGCCATTCAGATAAGGCCAAGCACTGTTAAAACTTAGGCAGTGATATCACGCTGACCACTCAAGAGCTCCAGGCTTGTATTTATAAGTCATTTTTTTAAAGCCACTGGAGACAGCAGCATTCTTCATGCATTGCACAGTTCCAACCTACTTCTTGACTAATAACATGTAGAGGCCTACAATTAAGTACTGTTATCCTTCTTATTTTACAGATAGATCAGTGCTGTTTTTCAAATCAGAGAAGCTTACCAGATGCAAGAAAAAAAACACAGAAGATTTAGGTCTCCTGAATACTCCACAATCCCTACCCAACTTGCTGAGGCTAAGTCCAGGACATTTCTGTTCTGTCATAGAGCCTCTTGTCATAATTGGCTCTTGCGGTCTTCTTCCCTGACTTAGACCTAGAAGACATGTGGCACTGCAGGCTCATCCTTCCAAGGATGGTGGAGGATCTCAGCCAGCTATTGAAGTCCTGTCAGGCATCACAGTTCTAGTGGCTTAGCCAAGAATGCTTGTTTCCACTGGTAAAAGATATTTTTTTCTTCTTTTTTTTTCTTCTTTTTTTTTTCCAGTTGCAGAAAATGTGAATAACAGAAGCTTAGGTTTGCAATTTTATGTGTGCAGCTGTTGCTATACAGGTATGTTTGTCATGAAGAGTTACAGGACTCAGCTTTTTATGTGTTGGTTCTGAGTGCGTGAAGAAAATGTAAAAAAGAAGGTGTGTCGTGTATTTTGTCTAATGGAATATTTTATGGCAGTTTGGCAAAGATCTGGTGAGAAGGTGTTGCAACCATGTCTCAGGCCCAGGCCTGTAACTGGAGATTAATTCTCACAGTGGAAGCAGTGTTACAGGACCAAGTGCAATGCTAATGGATATTCCAAAGACTGTAGAAAAAGCCCTTGCTACCATGTGAGCAGTAACACAGATTTAAGGGCCAGTATATCTGTACTGCTCTTTTACCAGGGAAGCAGTTCACTGTACCTGGAGGCAGAGTTCGAAGGCACAAATACTCAGTGCACCTTGCCTCAGTGGGCCTTCTTACAACACCATCTCTCTCTTTATCTGTTGGCAGTTGCTTCTGTTGCTAAGGGGAGTACTTGCTTGGTTCTCGTTGTGTCATGTTTTTTACTCTTCCTTTTTTCTGGATGCAGCTGTTTGATTATAAACTGTTTTTTAAATAAATAAAATGGAATTATATACATACTGTGTCATCTTTCAGTTTTCATGAAACACTTAGGTGCTATCTAGGGCTCACAACTGTTCAGTGACATTAAGGCTTAGCAAGTCTGTGATTTCCTGTAAGCAAAACCTCAGCACTTCATTACAATAATATAAATACCTACAAGGTGGAATGGGATTTGAACACAGGACTTATAACAAATACCTCCTTAGCTGTTGGACACAGCACTCAAAGAGCTCTTGGAGCACTCAGGTTCCAAGTACCCAATATTTGGCTTGGCATTCAGGTACATTACAAAAGCACAATCCACTGTGTGCTCAATCATTGCTAAAAAAAACAATGTAATTGCACATGTGAATGACCAAAATTATCCATATTTCATTAAATGCTGTAACTGCTGTAACACAACATCACAATTATTGTATTTAACAAATCTGTCCCTTCACAGTTTTCACTGTGATTTGTTGGTTAATGAAGCAGCTTTCTGTCGTGGAATGAAGAGGTAGAAACTTCCCTGTTGCAATTTTAAAGGAGGCTCCTGCTTGAAGGATTTTGTGTTTGTAGAGTAAATTGAAGATCAGGACATGTTTCTATCCAAGGAACCCTTCATATCACAGCCAGTACAGGATTGTAAAATTGTAGACTACCTCGAGTTGGAAGGGACTCAGAAGGATTATCAAGTCAAACTCCTGGCTCCATACATAACCACCCAAAATTCAAACCCAATCTTTGAGAGCACTGTCCAAATGCTTCTTGAATTCTGGCAGTGTGGGGCCGTGCCCACTGCCCCACAGGGAGGCTGTTCCATGCCTAGCACCCTCTGGTGTGGAATGTTTTCCTAACAGCCACAGTTTCTCAGGGAAACTGTTCCAGTGTCTTACCACCCTCAACATAAAAAATTTCTTCTTATATGCTACCTGAATCTACCCTCTTTCAGTTTAAAGCCAACACCCATCGTCCTGTTTCTGCAGGCCCTGGTAAGAAAAAAAACTATTTATTTTTTCATCTTTTTATATATCGAAAGGCCACAACAAGGTCTCCCAAGAGTCTTTTCTTCTGCAGGCTAAACAACCTCAGCTCTCTCAGCTTTTCTTCGTAACAGAGAAGTTCCAGCCCAGTGTTGTGGCCCTCCTCTACACCTGCTCTAACAGACCCATGTCTTGTACCTGGGCCCCAGAGATGGATACAGTAATTCCAGGTGGGATCTCAAGAGAGTGAAGGGAGAGAATTGTCTCCCTTGAGCTGCTGGTCATGCTTCTTTTGATGCATCCCATGATATCACTGGCTTTCTGGTCTGTAAGTGCACATTGCCAGATCATATACAATTTTTCATTTATCAGTCACCCCAGGTTCTTTGCAGGGCTGCTCTCAATCCATCCATCCCACAGTCTGTACTGATGTTTGGGATTGCCCCAACCCAGGTGCAGGGCCTTGCACTTGGTCTGGTTGAATTTCATGACGACCACATGGGCCCACTTCTCAAACCTGTCAAGATCCCTCCTGATGGCACCCTTTGCCACTGGTGTTTCAATGGCGGTAGTCAGCTTGGTGTCTTCTGCAGTCTTGCTGAGAATGCACTCAATCCCCCTATCTATGTCACTAATGAAGACATTAAAAAGTATTGGTCCTAGTATGGACCCTTGAGGGACACCACTCATTACAGGTTTCCATTTGGACATTCAGCCACTGACTGCAATGAATATGGCCACCCATAGGAATTAGCAATTCCTTATCCCTCTGATAGTCCATCCATCAAAGCTGTATCTCTCCAATCATATATATGCTTCCTAAGCTTTGCCCTTCTAGCAAGTTTGAGGAAATTTATGGGCCATAAATGTCAATGTTCTTGGACACTATTAGATCAGAAGGAGAGGCAAAATCCAGAATTGAAGACTCATAAAGTTTTAAAATATTCTGCTAACAAACTCCCTTTCATTAAACTAGAAGGTAGCCAACTAGGGCATTTCTGATAATCTCATATGCTTTGATGCTATACAAGTAGAGATCATTTCTAAAATGTACAAGATCCTGCCTACAGAGGCCACTTTGAGCGCTCTCTCTGAAACAATTTTCCTAGCAATTAATTGCAAATTAAGTTCTATGGCATTTGCCACCAGCCTCAGTGGAATAAGGCTTTCATCCACTTTATATCGGCTTATAAGGTTTCTTTTCTGTTTTCCTGTTTGTTTCTGGCATGAGCCAGTCCAGAGAATAGCTGCAATCTGTCATCTGGTAGTAGACACCGAATGTACGTCAGGGGGGAAAAAAAAGAATTAAGAAAAAAAAAACCCAGCAACAGAAAACAGCCTCCCAGCTCTTACAGCCTTAAACCTTTGGTGCAGTACAAGGCTTACAGGATGATTTAAAATCTGCATGTGTAGGAAATGAGGAAGATGGGCTGACTCTACACAGAAAATGGGTTTGGGACAGACTGAGATTGATGGCTTTGTGACAATGACAGTAAAGTTAATAGCTGATATACTCAGACAACAGACTCCATTTTAAATTTAAAATTGATGTGTATACTGCTGACAGCATCATACTGACCATTCATGGCTAGACCTAATTTCTATCTGGTAATGACTACGGCAAGTTGAATAGATAATGATGTGCATTGCAGAACACTTGGGAAATGGAATTAGCAGCTTTTGCATTTATTGCATTTTTTTCTTGTTTTAAAAACAACTATGTAATGATTAGTAGAGGTGGCTATCCTTGAGAACTCCTGAAGGGTAAAGATTAGTCACTCCTCTGGGAACATCTTTGTCGCCTCTATTTCCTTTCCTCTTAGGAGACAGAAGGGGTGTAAATTTTGCTTGCAACAGAGTGGGAAGGCTGACACTGTTAAAATATAAGGCCTCAGCAAACCCTGGAGATGATGTATCACCGCTCTCCTGGGCAGTTGCACTCCATGTTCAGATTTGCACTCTGCAGATAGTTTTTCAACAGCCTGAATTCAAACTCCAAATGCAGATCGTCTTGGATCTGCAAGTAGAAATCTGCATGCAACAAAAGGGATGAGTTATTCACATATTCAAATAAAAGCCCGACAAACAAAAATATCTGGAAAAAAGGAAAGCAAACCCCTCCAGACTTTGTAGAAGAAATTCTTTCCTCTATTACTGTGATTACTCCTTCCTCTATATCTAGCTTGCTTCTCAGGAACAGAGACACCCACCAGTTTTGTATATCATCTCCACCTGTGCAAATAGAGACCTTTACTGGCATGGATGTATAGGCCAGATCAAAAGAGACTTTCATTTACTCCATGTCCGTGGTTAGTGCCTTTTGAGAAGTACAGAGACCATAAAGCAAAGGGGTTTTACAAACTGACACATATGGTGCATGGATCCAACCAACTTCAGGAACAAATACTTGTACCTCAAAACAGAATGCAGCCATGAGTGCATGCTACTGACTTCCTTATGCTACCAGCTTGGTTTCTGTCATAACAACTCTTCTGGTAGGTGCTGTACTAGCAGGTAGCAAAACGGCAGTACATTCCAGAATCTGCTCCACGGCTGTATTTGAAGTATCAGCGGCTGAAATTTCCCATTTTCCTTGCTCCCATCTGCGATGTGAAAACACAGAGCTGAAGGATTTATGGTTTCTCTACATTTATTTCTGTTCAGCAGGAAAAAAAGCTAAATTGTTCAAGTTCAAAAGCTCAAATCTAGCAGTCATAATCTCTTCCTATGAATTAACTCCAACTCCATTCTGGTTTTGTAAAGATAATTTAAAATATAGTAGTTTCTGCTACTTCAAGGAGCTATAAAATAAAGAAATCTAATTGTGTTTGCCTTATCTACCTTGCATCAACTTATTACTTTCAAAATGCTACAGCGGGGCTAATATTTTTTATGAAATCTAAGCTCCCAAATGATTATGATGAGACCTTGGGACCGTGGCAATAGTAAACACACATAAAAAACCATTTTCTTCTCTGTGTGGAAAGTGTAACGCCTGTATTCTATTATTTCCACCCTTTACTCAGTTTCTGTGATTGCTGGAAGGCATTTTAGATGCAGTTGCTCAGACTATTCAAGACCTTTTAAAAAAAGTTGCCGTTTCCTAGAAAGTAATTTAAGCCTCCCACACTGAACAAAAAACATACGTGGCATATGCAAATACTGTTCAAGCAGCATGGGCTTTACATAACAATTTATACGACGATGGCTGCTTTATAGCCGAGGCCAAATGCAATCACATATTACACATGCTCAAGTCACCCTCTGTCTCTGCACTGGAACAAACATGCTCTCCCAGTGTGGACCATGACAAGAGCTCACATTGCATGCCATGTAAGTGCTGCAGTTGTTTTTGATCTCAGCTGGGGAAGGATGGATAAACAGCCTCACGTTTCACTTCAGTAAATGACCTCACAAGTTCTGCTCGGTCAACAGACAGTAATCAGGAATCAGTTGCTTCTTCAGCTTTCTAGCAGGATCACAGAGCAGTTCTTCACTAGGAAATGAACCAAAGCTAAGGGTGGGAGGTTGGGGATGAGGAGTAGGGAGGCGGGCAGCTACTGCTTCATTTCCTTTTCTGCTCTGATTCCTCTGTAATAGAAATTCCATGAAAACAACTTAACCTGAAGAAGAATTTCAGCAACAAATCATCACAAAGAAGCCATGAAAACCTGTTTAATGCTTGCAGGTGGCACCCAGTGCAGGTGACATCAGGAGCTCATCATGTGACTAATAGTCATCTGATACACAGATACTTTACAAATGCAGAATCTAAAGATAGAAAACTCAGGTCAGTTTAGTCTACCTCTTGCTTTACCCGGTGCAAGAGTTTTTTGCATTTTCTCACGGTGTTTTGCTAGTCTTTTTTGTGCTGTTTAATTTTAAAATTTCCACAGAACCCAAGAAACATCTTCTAAACTCCTGGGGAAATTAAGATTTTATATCTTAGCATCGAGAGTTTTTCCATCCCCATCCCCCTGTTAGTGTTTCATGAAATAAATAAAGCAGTTGCTTATCTATCATCTTCTTTCACTATTCTGTGCTACAGCAACTCCAAATCACATTAAGTAATTATCTCCCCTACGCATTCACCCAAGAATTTCCATATTTGAGCCTTGTTTTGGCTTTCAGAAGTCATTGTATTGATTTTTTTTTGGTACAGTAGCACATTGGTATTCTTCTCTTTCACTGTGTTAGCAACATGCTGACCCCAAAACTAATGCAGTATTTCATGCAGATTTACTGGACTCAGAGCAAGAGCCCTCTCATTTATACTCCCTACCATGCAGTATTTGGTCATGCACCCTGGAATTTCAGTGACTTTTTCCCCCCGACTGCATCCCAATTATCTCTAATGCAAGTTTAAAATGTGTTTTCCCAAATCCTCTTTCCCTGACACTATTTTAGGGCCGATTTATGCTCACCTAACTTTTGACTACTGCAGTTCTATTTCTTTGTATTTTCTCTTTATTTGAAAGTCTTCTCACTTCAACGTCATATTTCAGTAATGGGCTGTTTTCATGATCTTCTTTCCCCTCTCCATCACTGTAAATACCACTAAAACCTCTACATGATGATAAAAACATCTGCATTACTATTCACTGCTATTTAGACAACTTTAAACTCACATATCTTTCTTTCTATTTCGGCAAATCTGAATTTATTTTTCAAGATTTCACGAGAAAGCATTTTGTTTAATATCTTTATCAATGATATCGATGAAGGAGTCAAGTGCACTTTCAGCAAGTTTGTAGATGATGCCAAGTTGGGCAGGAGTGTTGATCTCCTTTAAGGTGGGTAAGCTCTGCACACAGATCCGCATAGGCTGGATGGATGGGTTGTATTTAATTGTATGTATTCAATAAGACTAAATGCCAAGTGTTCCACGTGCTTGATAATATCTCCAGGCAGTGGTATAAGCTCAGGGATGTTGCTCGAAAGTTGCCTGACAGAAAAGGACTTGAAGGTGCTGGTTGACAGCCAACTGAACATAAGCCAACAGTGTGCCCAGATGGCCAAGAAGGTCAATAGCATCCTAGCCTGCATCAGAAATAGCATGGTCAAAAGGCCAAGGGTAGTGAGTATCCCCTTATATGTTGCACTGATGACGCCACACCTTGAGCACTGTATTCAGTTTTGAGCCCCTCAATACAAGAAAGATACTGGGTTACTGAAACTTGTGCAGAGAAGAGCAATGATGCTGGTGAAGGGATCAAGCCAGGTGAGAAGCAGCTGAGAGAACTGGGCTTATTTAGTCTGGAGAAGAGGAGGCTGAATGGAGACCACATCACCTTCTTACAACTACCTGTGTTGCCGTACACCTGGCAACCCATGTTCTTTTAGCTCTGCGTCTGTGCTGGACTATCAGGTAAAACCTACCCGGGCCAAAGAACTGCATGTTGATACCAATGCAGTGAGCAGTGAAAAATGGCGTTTATTGCGTCATGCGATTTACCTATATACCTTTCCTCCTTTGTCTACTCCCCTTATGCATACATTAACCCTTCGACACCGAGCAAGGGGAGAGTCCTACCACGTCACATCCCGAATCCTCGCTGTCGCCTACTACAACATACCTAAAAGGAGGGTACACTGAGGTGACTGTTGGCCTCTTTACTCAAGGAAATGAGCAGTGCCAGGAGAGGTTTCAACTGGATATCAGGAAGAATTTATTAATGGAGAGAGTGGTCAACCATTGGAACAGGCTGGCCAGGGAGGCGGTGGAGTTGCCATCCCTGGAGGTATTTAAGAGACACATGGATGTAGCAGTTAGGGACATGGCTTATTGGTGGACTTGCAGTGTTAGGTTGTTGATTGGACTTGATGATCTTGAAGATCTTTTCTAACTTAAATGATTCTCTAATTTTATTATAGACACGTAATACTCTCCTTTCAGCCATTCATTTTCAGAACATTACAGCCTTGTAGTAGGGGTAGTCATTTGAAAAGGAAAAGTGAGAGTATGAGGAGCTGAAAAGGGTCAAATACATCAGGCTTCTTATAAGATTTGGGCAAAAGAGCACAGTTTATATAACCTCAACAGTGATTATCTTATACCAGCTGCTAGAGGCATTTGCAGAAGCAGAAGTCTAAGCAATTAGGAAACTTCCAAGTTGAACGTGAAGGCATAGTGACCTGAGATGGTCTCAGTGTCAAGCACACACATAAAAATGTGCCTCTGTTTATTTGCCTCAAATATGTCTATGATCTTTACTGGATCTAGTCCAGGGAGAAGTGCTGTAAAACACATATTCTGCTTCTGATCACATTCACATCAATGCAAACACTGCTCACAGCTCTTAGTAGTGTTATTTGCTATGTAGCATTATTACCGATACCACAAACTAGATTTAATATAGAAGTTTGACTATACTGTGTTTAACTCTTACATTATATCCAGTCATCCATTATATTTTCTTAAATAAAAACTGGCATTGGTACATAACTTTGTCACTTTCATTAACATCAATCAGTGTAAATCAGCCAGTTTGCTATTTTTACGTATGAAAATAGAATAACCTTCCAACTCAGCCAATGCTTTTCTTTGAAAACTCACATGCTCTACCATATTACTTCACTGCTGTTAAATAGGAGAAGGGACTACTCACTTTCTTCCTCAAATATTTTTCTGCACTGATGTATCTGTGAATTACTTTATAATTCCCCATTTCCTTTGTTAGCACGAAGTAATTAAACTAATCCATCCCCTGTAAACCTCAGTTGACTCGGTGTCCTTTATTGTCATTGCATCCTTTTTTTTTTTTCCTGGACATTTTTTCCTCAACTTCAAATCCTCAAATCTACATCTGAAACTTTGTTTTCCACACCAGTTCTCAGTCATCCTTTGGCTGCAGTCTTTTTTGGCTCTTGCAGCCATCTAGCACACTGATGAAATCCTGGTTCTTATGAAATCAGACTGACAGTCTCCACCTAAATCCATTATTTACAGAGATGAATTTCAATAGCACTTGTGTACAGTCCCCAGTTTCTCATTAAGTAAGAAATACTTTGATAAGGACAGGCTTTTCTGTAGGACAACAAAAACAGTCATGGGTTATTAAAGCACTCTGGATGTGGCCTTGCTACCTCTACAGAAGTCAAAAGGAGGTAAACTCTTTGCATCTTTCCTGAACATGACATAAACCTGCTCTGCACTCAGTCTTTTTTATGTAAATAGATCCTGGACCCTTGCACACTGCTAGCATGTCATGCTGGGTTCAATTCACTTACTGACCGGAATGTTCAGTATCCGTTATATTGCATACAAAGATGCAGAACTAATGGTTCCCTGTTGAGAGAGTGTTAACTTGGTGTGCTCCCGTAAACACGCTACAAAAAAATTCAACATCCTATCATCTCCACTGCTCCTCTTCCATTCCTGGCAAAACTGGAGTCCTAAGAAACCCCACCACAGCCCTCAAACATTTTTATAATCCATCAACAGAGCCATCCTACATTTTGGTTCTGCTCTCAGAACTGTCTGCATGCTTATCCAGTCTCTGTCTAATCTGGAACGTAGAAATATTCTAACAGTCAATGACACACAAGTACAATTTTAAAGGATCTATACAGATGCTGTTTTGCTGATATTTGTAAATTCTACATTTGGCATCATTTCATTAACTAAAACATTAATTTGCAGCACATGCTCATGACCAATAATTGAAGCGTTCCACTGTTAAAGAACTGCCACTTTCCCTTAAACCTGTCATCTTTCCGACCAGATCCTATACTTATTTATGGATGCGGTAGCAAATGAATTATGTATAGTACCTTTACTTTCATCTGTGTAAGTCAAAGTGTATGTTTTCGGTCTTACACTTTGCAAAGTTCCTGTTTTGACAGTATTCCCTCTGATAATTTACAGCTCTGTCAATTTCTACGCTTCGCAATTTAGCTACTGTGCTATCTATTCTGGTAGTGGTTTAAAGTGTTTTCTCATCTCTCCCAGATGAAAAATTGTAGTATAAACCTTGGCTACTGCCAGCAGCAGCACAGTATAAGCTGAATATTGTACTGGCCTGACACCTACTTGCCATACTTGCACTCTTTTCCACATTTCTGGTTGCTTTTGCACCACTGATACACAATAAAAAAGCCAAGAAAATCTAAAAATGTTTAAAGAGAACACAAATATATTATATAGGCAGTGGAGAAATGTATAGACTAATCTCCATTTTCTACAGTTATTCCAAAGCTAGAACAAAATACAAAGAATTTTACCTCACCATTAAACTGTGGGTTCCATTTGAGAATCCATGTGAAATGCTTCTTTGGCTGAGTGTACGCTTATACATCCACTAAAAAGCTGCCACTACACTTTGATTATACAAAAACACACCTGCATCTTAAAGAACAACAACAAAAAAAAATCTCTAGCAGAAGCCCTTAACTTCCTTTCTAAAGGCTTTCTTTGAAAGTTTAACCTGTTTGGTTTTTTTTTGCTTTACTTGTAAACAACAGCATCTCTCATAGCCAACAAAATCAGCCATCGTTTCTGACAAAAAGAAAGAGCTGTAGTGGTTAAGCTAAGTGGGCAATGAAGTTCTGCTGCTAGCTTTGCCACTGTGCAAGCTATCCACTCTTCCATTTGTAATATGGGTGAAACATGGCAGACCTTACCTGTTAGGTGTTTTGAGATCGACTTACACCCAGCATTCGTCATAGGCAACTAGCACTTTTAACACTAGGCGACCAACCGTAACATTTTTTAAGTGCGCTCATCTGTGATGATACAGGCAAGACTGGACACCTCTTCATCTATTAAATCTAAAGCCTTCAAGCGAAGAAATAAAAGTTTGCACCTAATTGTACTTGATGACAGGATAAAGTTGTATATTATTAACCAGGTAATCAGACTTACTGTTAACAGCTGATAAGACTCATCGCGTGTCAGTGATTTTTACCTCAAGGAGTAAGCAAATTGGTTGAAATTATTAAAAACCAAAATAAAAGACTGACAGAACAGACAAGTCTAAAATTTTTAAAACCACGCATCTCTAGTTGGTAAGAATTCAGTACCAAACCCACATATCTCATGAAAGAATATCATTTAAGTGGGCTCTTTAGAAGCGTCTGCGCAAACCTTCCAAACATAACTATTAAGGAATCTAATTGGGCATGGAATAAGAATTTAAAGTTACGTGCATGAAGCAAGTCATGAGAACGGTCAGTTTTCAGTTTGTATTAAAAATCAATTGCCCTAAGGATTCGCATTGAAACAGTATTACTTTAGGTATTTGTTAATACGTAAAGAGATATACAGCGCACTTACAGCATCTATGGACAATGAGAGTACCAGAGTAGAACAATAAAAGATGAAAGTTGACAGAATAACTCAAGATAATAATAAACTGCTCATACACTCCAAAGTTTTTTGGGACTGGAATTCACAGGAGAAGGATTAATGAAAATTGCACAAAACCAAGGTACTGCAACCATACAGAATGCTACAAGAACACCGGACAGACAACAGTTGGAGCAGAATTCAAGAGATGATAACATACAGTTACAGAAGGAGCGAAGGTCGAGGATATATAACAGACACTCTTCATTCCAAATGACTTAATAATATCCACGAGGAGATGAGTAATTCTAATGTAGGTTTTGATTTTGCTCTGATTTATCTAACGCTACCAACATAACAATGATAGGATAAGATGAACTTACGAGGTGCAGTACCTTGTAATTCATGTTCCTACAATAGGAAATCATTGCATCACAAGATCTGATAATTTATTTCAGTTCTGTAGTTTATTGAAGCTACTTTTCTGTGCTGCAACTTTCCCATTCTGTACAGGTTGTTTGCACTACAGACTGAATGCAAGCAGATTATATACTTAAAATGTATTTTAATGTATTATTAAAAAAATCCAGAAATGCTTATTTTACACAGATCCAACTTGCATAGCAATCCAAATTGTTACTCTAAGTTACAAAATGTATTATAATCAACCTAAGCAAATTGTTCAGGTACAATCTGCAGGATGACTCTTTTACGAAAACAAAGCCAACACCATTTAAGTTATCACACACACACACAAAAACATTTTAAACTTGAAGATATTTCAGGTACTGCTTCCATACAGTTGTAGGAAACAATATTTTTTCTTAAAATGAAGTATATTCAAACATATTTGCATATTTTCTGATTACGAAGTTCAATTTTCCTTGTTCAGTTCCTCATTGCCAACATGGCATTTATGTCCCAAATGAGATTCCGTAACTGATCCATGATCTGCTTCAGTTGCTGATTCTTCAGCTTCAGTTTCTGTGGGAAGATTTTATGAGAAGATTTTTGTCATCAGTTGAAACAGTACACTCAGAATTTCAAGAAAAGCTAGTGTTATGAAATGCTATATGTACCTTTTTGTCAGCTGTCTGTGAACAATATTAGATAATACATCTTCTTTAAAGCACACTCTTAAAATACAAGAAAGACTCAGAAGTTAAAGACCTTTGTTAGAGAGGAATGCTATTTCTTTTTACAGCAATCTTTTATCAAAACACTCGATCCCTTTAACAAGAGGAAGCTTGTGGCCATCGGCCCCTCTAACCGAAGTCCAAAAGACAGCAGTTGATGCAAAGACAAGGAGCTGAAATTTGAGACCAGAAGAGCTCAGGGAACAGCTATATTTATGCTAATATGCACTGTATAAGTTGGGTGCTCAGAAAAGCGAGTCAAAGTCTGAAAAAACACAAAGTCAATCAAACTTTTCTACACCTTCTGCCTACGTCGGTCAACTCTGATGAGCTAAGTGATGCTGTCTTCCTAAGTATGCTGAATTCTTTAAAACTGTGTACTTGCTTTTGTGAAACATCTGAAGGGACAGAAGAGTAAAAAATTCACTTTCATTTGAGTAACCAGAACTTAAAAATTATGTCTACAGAAGATCAGTGCATTAAGCAAAGGCAGAATATTCCTAACCATTCATGTTTCACAGTAATACACATATTTATTATCCCATTTATTCATTTTCCTGCTCAAATCAGAGCTGCCAAGAAGTAAGTTACTGTGTATTGTTAACAACAAACCCATGCCCTTCATTTCATTCAAATCTGATAAGAAGTCAACCTCCTCATATCAGAGATCGAATTCATGAGGGGAGTCCAGATTTCTAAGTAAAGCCGAAGCACAGGAAAGACTTGCCGCCATTCAAAATGTTTCAGGTTTGACATCACTTTGTTTCTCCTGTACTACACAAACAGCAATACATTAAAAGAATAACAGCTCAGTAACAGCTCAGTAACTAAAGTAACTGTAACTGTGACAAAAAGAAGCAACAAAAGAAGCAGCATACTGAAAATCAGAGTCCTGACCCCTCAGGTGAACAACAAACCAATGTTTTTTTATAGGCCCAGCGGCCAGGCTCAAAAAGAAGTCCAGAAACAAACAAACAAAAAAATAAAATAAAAAAGAAGCCTATTCATTTCAGACCTGTAAAAAGAGTCTTAAGAAATACAGCAATGAAGGTTAGGAGAACACTGTACTTTGAGAAAGGGAAATACTTCTGAACACACTTCAGTGGACATGTTCCCTGGAAGCAGTGCCCACACTGACTCCTTTCTGGCCCGGAGAAGAAGGGACATACATAGAAGGGACAGACATAGGACTGTTCATGTGCACTAATTCACAGAATCACAGAATCACACAGAATCACAGAATTGTAGGGGTTGGAAGGGACCTCCAGAGATCATCGAGTCCAACCCCCCTGCCAAAGCAGGTTTCCTACAGCAGGTCGCACAGGTAGGCGTCCAGGTGGGTCTTGAATATCTCCAGAGAAGGAGACTCCACAACCCCCCTGGGCAGCCTGTTCCAGTGCTCCGTCACCCTCACCGTAAAGAAGTTCTTGTGCACATTCGTGCGGAACTTCCTATGCCCTAGCTTCATCCCATTTCCCCTTGTCCTGTCCCCACGCGCTACTGAAAAGAGTCCAGCTTCACCACTATGGCCACCACACCTCAGGTATTTATAAACCTGGATCAAATCCCCTCTCAGCCTTCTTTTCTCAAGGCTAAACAGACCCAGTTCACTCAGTCATTCCTCATAGGGGAGATGCTCTAGGCCCTTCACCATCTTTGTGGCCCTCCGCTGGACTCTTTCCAAGAGATCCCTGTCTTTTTTATACTGGGGAGCCCAGAACTGGACACAGTACTCCAGATGAGGCCTTACCAGGGCAGAGTAGAGGGGGAGGATCACCTCCCTCAACCTGCTGGCAACGCTCTTTTTTATACACCCCAGTATGCCACTGGCATACTTTTGGCCACGAGGGCACACTGCTGGCTCATGGCCAACCTGTCATCCACCAGGACGCCCAGGTCCCTCTCTGCAGAGCTCCTCTCCAGCAGGTTATCCCCCAGCCTGTACTGGTGCATGCAATTATTCCTCCCTAGGTGCAAGACTCTACACTTGCTTTTGTTAAACATCATCCTGTTCCTTACTGCCCAGCTCTCCAGCCTGTCCAGGTCTTGCTGAATGGCAGCACAGCCTTCAGGTGTGTCAGCCAGTCCACCCAACTTCGTATCATCAGCAAACTTGCTGAGGGTGGCCACTATCCCCTCATCAAGGTCATTGATGAAGATGTTGAACAAGACCGGACCCAGCACAGACCCCTGGGGGACGCCACTAGTTACAGGCCTCCATCCAGACACTGCACCGCCAACGACGACCCTCTGCGCTCTGCCAGTCAGCCAGTTTTCAACCCACCTCACTGTCCACTCATCTATCCCGTACTTCCTCAGCTTTGTTATAAGGAGGTCATGGGGGACAGTATCAAAAGCCTTACTGAAATCAAGGTAGACTACGTCTACTGCTCTCCCCCCATCCACCCAGCCAGTGACAACTTCATAGAAGGCCACCAGGTTGGTCGAGCACGACCTCCCCTTGGTGAACCCATGCTGGGTACTCCTGATAACCTCCTTTTCTCCCAATTGTCTGGAGATGGCATCCAGCACAAGCTGTTCCATCACCTTCCCTGGGACAGAGGTGAGGCTGACCGGCCTATAATTACCTGGGTCCTCCTTCTTGCCCTTTTTGAAGACCGGAGTGACATTGGCTGTCCTCCAGTCATCAGGCACCTCCCCAGTTCTCCAAGACCTCTGAAAGATTACAGAGAGCGGCTCAGCAATGACCTCCGCCAGCTCTCTCAGCACCCGTGGATGCACCCCGTCAGGTCCCATGAATTCGGAAGTTCTAAGCAAGCACTTGATTGACTAAAGATCATTTTAAGTTACAATGTGCATTTCTCTTATCTTTTTCCATTTGCAAACTGAAAACTGTGCTATACAGAGCAAAGATTCCATTCCAAAAGACAAGAGAGAGGACTGAGAGAAGAATGTAGCTATGACAACATTTAAATGACATAATTTTGTTTCCCTACAAAACATAATGACATAAGAACTTGATCTTTTACAGAGTACAAGAGATGAGATTAACAAGCACATTCATACCTGTGGCATTTAAAAACATATTTCCATTTGCCACTCTCAACATTTAATCTCAGAGAAATCAAGAAACGTAATATCAAAACAACTAGCTTAATGTAAACTGTCACTCACTGATACCAAGGGCACGTCAGTTCATTACTTTCCAAAGCCTTCACCAAGAGAAATGAAGGCTGAACAGTCAGTGATGATTACGTGTTAGACAAAGAAGAACCATTAACCTGTGGTGCAGCAGACTGTTTTCTCTCCATCCCTTTCTAACTGTACTGTTACACGTTTTTATGTAGATATGCCCATATGAACCCTACATAAGTTACAGCCAAAAGATTCATTCTATAAGACAGTAATTTTCATTTCTTGTGCAACTATTATGAAACAGAAAATTTATTGATCTTTACGCTAGACAAGTGAACCCTCAAACTGGATTTCATTTGATTTCAAAGTGTCTGTAAAGAGATGAATAATATAATTTTTATTATATCTATCTGAAGATAATTTTAAGTCCTTTTCTTTGGTGATTTATTTTCTTAGCTCTTCTATTCTACTTTTTGCAGAGACAGAAAAAACATCTAAGGTGAAGCACCGTCTCTGGTTTGCAAGGCTGAGAAAAGAATAAATGGCAAGGGGGAAACCTCCACTGCAGAGAGCACAGAATTCTAGCTGAAAAGCACGTAGAGATCTTTGTTAGCAGTCTACGCAGTGTGGGCCATTGTCTGTCACAGCCTGGTAACAAAGATCGTGGCATATAATTAGCATGTCCTAGGCTGGCACTGGCAGTACTCGTCTCTGTTTAAGGCTTTAACCTTACCCAATAAGGACGCCTCCACTTCACCGTGGAAAGAGAGGCAAAATGGCCTTCTTGAGAAACACGCAAGTTCTGAGAGAATCTTCTGCACTGCTGACAAATTTTTGTTTGAACAGATTGCTTGCAAGTTGTCTCCCACTCCTTCCTCCTTCTCCTGAAATGACTTAGTTGAACTCTGGACTGTTTCTCAGGATTAATGGTTGTTTGAAACAAGAAAAGGCACTTTATCCTACATAAATGCTACAGCTTCTGCCTTTATCTGTTTTAAGGCAGCACATGAAAATTCTCTTACATGAGGTAGTTTGTAATGAATTTAACTTGGGTACACTCACCTTATATCTAACAGGCATGTTTCTGTTGTTCACTCTCTATCAGAAAGGTGATCTGACCAAAAAAACAGTCCTGAGGGGCTTTCTTAGGCAATACTTACTTACAGTGTGATTACCTCTCCACTTTGACTGATGCTGCAAATACTAGTGCCAGCATGAGGCAGTTGACAAGGATTACACCCTTCAGCTGCAATACGGACGGACCTCAGTAGGCTTAGGTCAGGCAGAGCCGTTTTGAAAACACGCATGTAAGCACAAAAAGCAGTAGGTGAAAAAAAGAGGGAGAACCATAATATCCACCCAGTTAGCACCTACCTTCCAAGGAATGCACAATAAAGAACTTGATGTGTTTTGTACAGATTTGGATTCAGTGGGATGCAGTAATTTCAGCTTTGACCGAAATCCATTTTTGATTTAAACTCATTTTTGGTTCACATTCATTTCATTTGAAATCAAAGGTGTCTAGGCCAATCTACAAATTTCTATCAGAGATGTATCAAAAATTTCCTTTGTGTGCTGATCCCTCCTCTGTCTTCATATTAAGCTCAGTTATCTTTCACATTTTAAAACCTAAACATCACTACGAGTCATTATTCTGCAGTTAATTTATTTGTTAAAATTCTCTTCTTCAGCCTAAGATAATGATGTGGAAGAGTAAGGCTACATTCCAATTGATGCCTGTAAAGACATCAAGTGTATGTGCTCGTGCTTTAAAGGCATCTCTTCTGCTTAACAAAAAAAAATATATACTATGCCAGCCATAGTTTATATCAGCTTTGTCAGAGACCTTTTTTAACAAGAGCCCTTCAAAATGAAATCTCTAAGGCGAGGAGGCGGGAAAACAGTTTTGTAGTCAAAAGACTTGCAACATTAAGTGTAAAGGGCAGAAAAAAGCTGTAAGAGAAAAAATGAATCAGTATCTCGCTCCAATTCCCTTAAAGCTTTCAGGTGATGTTCTAAATTACGGCTATTCAGTTCATACTAAAAAACACTTTCTATCATAATAAATACACACATATGGCTATTTATATATTTTTCAAATGGTTTAAAAGAGTATCCATTGTTAACACACTAACTTCTGGGCAATTAAATATAATGTATTCATCATTCATTGTCTGCAACTTTTTCTGATCTTGTTCTCAGACATCTGCTGTACACTTGCCAGAAATGAGAAACTGAGTTTTCAGTCTCTCTCCTAGCCTTAGAGTGAGTAGGAAAACTGCTCATGCTCCTGACAACAGCAGGGACACCAGTGACAGCCTGTGTTCCACTCCATGCTCAACATGCTACACGTTCTGAGTCAGACAGCAAAGTCGTGTATCCATTGCTCTGTTCGCTCAAAGAGAAATAAGACTTTCATTAAAACAGTTTAACATTTCCTTCACAGTACTTAACTACCTAATGAAGATTATAGAAAAGACAAAGCTGGACTCTTCTTGAATGTGCACAAAGGGAGAGGGGCAGTAAACAAACATTCACAAAACTACCTGAGTAACTGGATCTATAATAGTTGGCCCTGCTTTGAGGTAGGGATTGAACTAGACACTGAGCCTAAATTCTCCATCCTTGCAGACAGCCATTCTGGGTACCCAAAACAGCAAGAAAACATGCTCAGTGCAGACAAAGATGTGCTGAGACAATGTCCAAAGAAACAACTCTTCATCCCTTGCTAAAGTGTTCCCTGGTACGCATTCATATCTGGGGTAAAAATAATTTCATACATACATGTTAATACAGTGATGGATAGTTTTAAAAGAAATCAAGTTTCTAGCATAACCAAAAGTAGTTTTCAGGCAAAATTCTTCCCCAAAGAGATAGGATAGCTGCAAACTGCTGGCATATTAAAGGACCACTCCACAAAACAACATTGGTTCCAGTGCACAAGGGTTTCATTATCAAAAAAGCCCTGAGGTAAATTCACAGCAACTTAACTCAAAAGGCTGAAGATTGTCTTTCCCACTCTTAGCAACATCACTGTTAACCAGCTAGCAAAGATTAATTAAGAATACCAAACATGATTATTTTCAAGGGTCACCTGAAATGTCTCAGTAGTATTTCACATCTTTTCATTGTTAGACGAATGTATTGAGACCATTAATTATGCAATGGTTTTCCTAAGTACTTCATTTTAAACCAGACCTGCAGTGTCTAAAAAAACCCAAAGCTGCATTTGCTCCATTTCTAAAAACAAGCAGTAAAAAAAGACTGTCCATAATGCAGCAACACAGATTACAAGATTCTCAGTCTGTGATTTGATATTTTCTGCTGTCTGTCCTAACAAACACACTACAAAACTTGAGCCTGACATCTCAAAAATATTACAGACGATGCTATATTGCAAAGGTAAGAAACCTGTAGGTGTAATTTTATATACAGACCAAAAAAAATATGAAGGCAACAGAGAAAAAAATTGTAATAGCAGCTAAATTAGCATTTGCTGTTGCAAATAGTACTTACCTTCAGTAAAAAATTACAGGACTTCTATTAGCAAAACAATGCAGATACTATATTGATACTGGAACAGCAAACTATTTATTACAGGAAAAGAGTGAAATTCCTCCTTAATTTCCAACTCTGGAAAGAAAATACTGATATCTGGATTTCTGTGTTAAGGCTTGGGGCTCCCAGCACAGGAAGGATGCGGAGTTGTAGGAGTGGCCCCAGAGGAGGGCTACAAATCATAGAATGAGTTGGAAGGGACTGGTTCATCTAGTTCCAGCTCCCCTGCTATAGGCAGGGACACCTGCCACTAGATCATGTTGCTCAAAGCCCCATCTAGCCTGATCACAAAGATGATCACCTGTACTATGAAAAAAAGGTTGAGGGAGCTGGGCTTGTTTAGATTGGAGAAGTGAAGGCTCTGAGGAGACCTCGCTGCAGCCTTCCAGTACCCTAAAGGAGCTTATAAGCCAGGGAGAGCCTGACTTTTAGTGATAGAACAAGGGGGAGTGGCTTTAAACTGAAAAGGGAAAAAAATAGGTTAGATGTTAGAAAGAAATTCTTTACTCAGAGAATGATGAGGCACTGGCACAGGCTGCCCAAGGAAGCTGGGAATATATCATCCACGGAGGCATTCAGGGCCAGGCTGGATGGGGCCCTGGGCAGCCTGATCCTAGCAAGTGGCAGCCCTGCCCATGGCAGAGGGATGGAACTGGATGATCTTTATCGTTTCTTCCAAAGCCATTCTATGATTCTATTATAAAGGAATATCCAACAGTTGTGGGAAGTGCAGGAGTTAGTGGGTACCAACTATATACTTTTTGTTTTTCTTATAATAGTGGTACACAGTTACAAGCATTCTGTTTAGTAACTTCTTGTATAGCTAAAGTTCCTTTCGATTTAAATCTAATACGTTTCATTTAAACTTACAGTTGCTAGATATTATTGAATTGCTAGGACAGAAATTCATTTCCTCGTAAACCGATCAATACTTTTAACTAATGGGCAAGTACTTCTTAGCCAATATAAGGGCATTAAATAATCTGACCTAAAAGTTACGTCTAATATAGCAGATTAAATAAACAAGATGTCACTGCGTTAAACTGATATCAAAAACAACTGCAGTGTTTTGGAACTCTGCTACACCAATAAGTTCTTCTACCCTAAGAGTGAATGGTAAGCAAAGGAAGTATGGGATAGTTCCCACTTCCTCAAGTGAGGCTGCCCCTCTTCCCAGACAACTGCTGAAGAAAATCAAAACCATACAGTTTCAAGCCAGTGGTTCCTGAAAGGAGGTAAGTCTTTGTGTAAGCATGAAACAAACCTTTATATTATCTACTACTTTTGTTTGTGCTTCTCAATGGGAGTTCTACAAAGATCAGACTGCCTGGGAAGTCAAGCAAGGACTTAAGTAACCCGTGGAAGGTCCAACAATTCAGATGTCTCAACAGTGCCAAAGCACTGGGTTATGCAGTAATGCCTTTTTGGTACCAGTAATGTGAAAGTCCAAAAAGATATTGTTTACCACAGCAAACAGAGAGAGATGAGATCAAGACAACCAGCTGAAGAGAGAAAAGATAGAGAGTGAAGAATGTAAAAGGCTTCTTCGTCTGTCAACTGGTTTTCATGTCCCAGCATTTTCATCAATGCTTTATATTACTGAAATTTTGCTGAAAGAAATTAAGCAAAATTGAATTGGAGATGAACGTTACAATCACAGAGGACTGAAAAGCTAACAGGAGTGCTGGTAAAGAAACAGAGAAGGCTATTTAAGTTCAGCAACTAGCATCAGAAATTAGATTAATACGACTCTACCCATTTTCTTTTTTTTTTTTGTGTGTGTGTGTGTGTGTGTGAAAATATGGTTTGCTTGATTTCTAGTCATAAAAAATTAAGCATTTCCCAAACTGCAGTATATTACAATTTGAACTTTGAGACTGGGAAAAGAAAATGAAAAAAAATTTAAAGCACAGTTTGAAAACCAAGAGGCTTCAATTTCCCTTGCAGCACATTAGCATTTGTTCACAAAAATACTAGAGAATGTTCAACTATCTTCCTCAAATTTACTGTTGAAAATCTGAAAGTTATGCTTAGGCACTTACACGCAAATACTGGATTTCAGTCCACATTTATGTGATGGCTTGAATACATTTTTAATTACTGATTTACTACTAATGTTCCTGTAACATCATTAACCTTCTTAAGATTTAAAACTCATCATAAACATTTATGAAATTCACTTCACAAGATCACGCCAGGGAGGTTTAAAAACACATTAGCATACAAGTACAACAACAAGGGCAAAACATGTCATAAAACTATCAAAAACATATCAAATATGGACAGTTAAGCTTATTAGCACTTAAAGATTGCAAATAAATGTGCATAAATTCCCAGTGCAACATTACATACAACATAATGCACACCACCCTGCTACATCGGCACTGAACAGAAAGAATACAACAGGAAAGCAGACAACTGCTTTTCTCCAGATTCACATAGTACCCATTTTTGCCTGTATGATATGCATGACTTTTTCTAAATAAAAGGGTTATGAAGAATTTGATACACCTTTAACTGTTGAAGACAAAGGCAAATATTGGAAATAGTTCAAAAGCTGTAAATCCAGTGATAATTCTCTCCAAAAATTAATATTTTCAGCACTCACTTCCTTTGTTCAGTTTTTTTTTGTAGATTATGCCTGCTTTTTACCAAGCACTTACAGATATTACTACCACACAAATACTTAGTTAATCCTATCTCTGTACTTTACAGATGGCAGGAACAATGTTTAATGTTATCATCTGTTAAAACTACTTATATTTGATCTCAATGCTATATATTTACTACAGCATATTTATTTTTAGACTTATACCTGTCTATATTAATTGTACTCAATTGTGTACTACCACTCAAACTGAAAATCTAACAGCATCTTTATCATATGGTATATTTTTTTCTGAACATGTCAAGATTCAATAAATGCTGTGCTTAACAAAAGAAATGCTCTTTCTCACATTGTCAAAATATAGAAAGTAGCCCAGAAAATCCTCTCCCAACACACATCATAATTGTGAAAATACTTACATATCTATGTTTTATATCCATTTATTAATGCACTAGCCCAATGTAAACTTAGAAGTCAAGTAAGGTACCTTATCTCCACCTGTACTGCCTGTATCTACTGGGCTAACCATGACCTCAATATAAAATATTGATTGTCCCCCTCTACTTTGCCATAATAAGCCCCCATTTGGAGTTCTGCATTCAGGCCTGGGGCCCCCAGCACAGGAAGGATGGAGAGTTGTAGGAGCAGGTCCACAAAGATGACGAAAGTACCTCTACCACGAAGAAAGGCTGAGGGAGTTGGGTTTGTTTAGCTTAGAGAAGAGAAGCTCTGAGGAGACCTCAATGCAGCCTTCCAGTACTCAAAGGGAGCTTATAAACAGGAGGAAGCCTGACTTTTATACACAGTCTAATAGTGACAGAACAAGGGGGAATGGCCCTAAGCTAAAAAGGGAAAAAATACGTTAGATGTTATACAGAAATTCTTAACTCAAAGAGTGGTGAGGCACTGACACAGGTTGCCCAAAGAAGCTGTGGATGCCCCTTCCATGCAGGCCAGATTGAATGGGGCCCTGGGCAGCATAATCTAGGGGGTGGCAACCCTGCCCATGGCAGGAGTGCTTAAAGTGGATGATCTCTTAGGTCCCTTCCAAGCTAAGCTATTCCACGATTCCGTGAATACTCAGAAGAATACACGCTGTTTTAAAAAGAGTCGTAAGTTAAAATTGTTATGGTACCTAAAACCTACAGTAGCCAGTACTACAGCTAAAAAAAATTGTTTAACAAAAGTAATTCTAAAATAGTTACATGCAAGAAATTTAATAGCAGTCATCACACATATGGTCTTTAGTACAGCAGTCTAGAAACCTAGGCTTTGTAATGTCATTGTAATTGACATTTTCTATTTTACACAAATTAATTTCAACTTCCTTACCTTATTTACTTCCATGATTTCCCTTCTCTCTTCACTAGCAAAACGAAGCTGACTAGCAGCACCACGATCATCATGCTTAGAGCCATCTTCTTCAACATAGGGAATAAGTTGCTAAGAAGACAAAAAACAAACAAAAAAAACCAACCAGCTTTTAGAAAGAAGAAAAACAAAAGGAAAAGCCTGAAAAGGGGAGGTACTAACAACTTCCTTCAAAGGTTCAAACTTCCTGAACAGAGAGAAGAGCAGACAGGTGTACTTCACCTCAAAACCAACAGCCTCACAAGGGCCTCAGTCAGTTCTGTGCTTCAAAAAGACACGATACCACATATTGCCATACTGCAGGTAGAGCTCGGTATTAACATTTGAAGAGGTTAATCACAGGTAATCCTTGTATTCTTGAACTCTCTAGACTGTGATTTTAAAGTTTACTACTCCAAACTATGAAATAACACAAACATGAAGTTATCATTATTATCAAGTATTTCAGTGATGTACTAGACATAATTTATGACAGATTTTACACATGGAGATTAAATACTTGGTTAATACCCTAATTATGACTTGTTATTTTATTGTCTTCGGTTTGGCTGTTCTTAAGATCAGGCCCAAAGTTATCTAACAGGAGTTTCTCCATAGGGATTTTCCACTGTAATCTCCTCAAGCACATAATGCACTGCATTTTATTCTGTAAGCTTTTGAGAAGTCAAAGTCTTCAGTAAAGAACTTCTAAATGAATATTAATGTATGTTCTTGTCCTAAAGAAGTTTTTTTTTTTAAGACTCAGGAATTGTATTTGCTACAAACACATACACGCTTTGTGTCAAAACTGTCCCAAACTCACACCTTATTCCAAAATAATTATAACATACATACAATTTAACCACAACATACACACATGGAGTCTGCTGAATTTTCTGTCTTTAAGTGAGAAAAGCCAAAGCTGATAGCAAAAGTACACCCTTGTTCACACCTATATACTACAGACAAATATTAGTAAGTGATGCAAATGAGCAAGACAGTTCAAAAGTCAGGGAACAGGTTGCTGATATAATGCATATTAACTTGTTACGTTGAGGTGTAATATGAAGCATTCAGCAGCAACCTTCAGCATTCTGCTGAAAACTCTAACTTAGCAGTGAAAATCTTATTTCTTCTATATATGCTTTTGGAGGCCATGCTCACTGAGCTTATTGAAATGGACAAAACATGTCACGTTAAGCTCTGCCCTGTAAAGCAAAAGTAGCATAGCTATTAAATACTCTTGGAAAAAGCCCCTGCTCTCTTTCATCTAAAAATAATGTCCCTGAAGAAGAATGTCTCCTTTGAAAACCTTCCACCTGCGAGAAAAACTCTGAATTCAAATAAAGAACTACACCTAACACAAATAAAGCAGTTCTCTCTAGTGAGAGAATTTTGTAACTGTATCTCCCTCACAACAACCTTACAGCTTATTATGTTGGCTAAAAGGAAGTTCATAGGAACATCTATTAAATTAAGCAGTACACATTAACGGAAGAAATACAATATTTTTATACCACCAATAACAGACAATATTAGTAGACATCAACTTAATTTATGGAATTTAATGACACAATTTCTTGCCATAAACAAGAAGCAAACAGGAAAAAGGAGACAGATAGCAACAAAGAGGTTTTTGTAGTGCAAGTTAAGAAAGGTGAAACATCAACCTAAATTTTATAGCCTGGGCATTCAATGGACTTGCCTTGGGATTTCTGCATTAAATGGCAGCAAACTAACAAACTGCTGCACACCATTGGTAATACTACAAATAATGTGCACAGAAATCTATCCCAATGCTACCTCATAGAAAGTAAGGGGTTAACCTTCTTATATCTTAAAATAACTACTGAAGTGGGTATCTAACTTAGCATTTACTATTGACTGCTCAGAATAAAGTACAGTGACAACACTGTCACTCATTAGCAGCAGCGATGTTCAAAATGTCAGAGAAGACAGGCTGAGGAGGTATGGATACACATATATTTAAAGAGCAACAAAATCTAAGCAAAAATTCAAGTATTCAAGACAAGAGGATCAGTGACAATGGAATTGCACAAGTTTTCAGACATCAGTTGTGCCTTTTTAGCCCAGAAAGCCAACCATACCCTGGGCTGCATCAAAAGCATGGCCAGCAAGGTGAGGGAGGTGATCCTGCCCCTCTGCTGTGCACTGGTGAGGCCTCACCTGGAGTACTGAGTCAAGATGTGGAGTTCTCAGTACAGGAGAGATACAGACACATGTTGGAGGGCATCCAGAGGAGGGCCACAAAAATGATCCAAGGGATGGAACACCTCTCCTATGAGGAAAAGCTGAGAGAGGTGGGGCTCTTCAACCTGGAGAAGAGAAGGCGGCAAGGCGACCTGATAGCAGCCTTTCGGTATCTAAAGGGGAGCTACAGGAAAGAAGGGGACAGACTCTTTAGCAGGGTCTGTGGAAACAGAAGAAGGGGAAATGACTTAAAGCACAAGGACAGTAGATTTAGGTTAGATATACAGAAAAAAAGTCTTTTACAGTGCAGGTGATAAGAAACTGGAACAGGTTGCCCAGGGATGTGGTTGATGCCCCATCCCTGGTGACATTCAAGGTAAGGCTGGATATGGCCCTGGGCATCCTGATCTACCTGTGCATGTCCCTGTTCATTGCAGGGGAGCTGGACTAGATGGCCTTCAGAGGTCCCTTCCAACTCTAAGGATTCTACGATTCTATGATTTTATGAATTGCTGCATAATTAGATCATGAGCCACAGAATAACAGCCTGTCTTGTTCAGTGCAGTATCACTACAAAGACTAATAATTGGTACTAAAAAAAAAACACATAAAAGGGAAGGAGGAGCAGCATATGTATATTCCACTAATGAGTTAGAAACCAGGAGTCAGTTAGGTAAAAGAAAAAAGCCATTAAGTAATTTGACTGTGTAAAAACGAAGTTTGTCTACATTCATTAAAGACAAGGTTAGAATGTCAGTCATTTAACAATACAATTGATAATATAGCTGAAAATTTGAAATAGAAATTTAAGAAAGAGGATCAAGAGAAATGATGTGACACTTCCATTCACCCTGTCATAAAACATGAGGAAGCAGGCATTCTGATAACTTAACAGCACCAAATACTAGGTCAGTAAAAGGAAAAAGAATTGCAACTATTGCAATTGTTTCACCACTGACTTACTCCACTAAATCAACCTCTTAAAGAAAAACTTCCCCTGACCTTTTTTCCCTAGAGGAAATAAACTGGTAAGTGCACAAAGAAGCCTGAGGCAAACAGCTAAGATTTCAAATGAAATCTGATCTGTAATTTGTAGATATAGAAAGATACTCACTTCTATGGGAATAGGATCAAGTCCAGCACAGTTTTCATTACATTTGTCATAGACTAATCTCAGTTTTCTGAAGAGTATTGATAGCTGACGGAGATGCTCCTGTAGTTTTCCCAGTCTGTCTTGATAAGTTCCAGTATGATAAGTAACACCATTTGGTAACTTCAGAGAACCAAAACACAAAAGCATTATAAATATTATTTTCTCTTACAGGAAATAAAAAATCTAAGATAAATGAGAGATTTTTTTGTGCATTCTAAAATAAGACCATCCCCCCATTCTCACAGTCCGAAATTTCTATTTTCTTTATCAGTTAAAATCTGAATTTTATTTGCTCATCTCATGTGCCAAATCACTGCCCTCAAACAGCTTAATGTCTTTTACAGAGACTGATAATGACCAGGATGTAGCTTCCAGTGAATGCCTTAATCCATGCTTAAGCATGGCTGCTGTTGCAATCTGAAAAACTTTATGCCTGACCCAGGTTACATTTCAGACAATCAATGCGAATTCAAAGTAATACTCTGTGTATCTACCTAAGATAATTACAGAAGGAAATTTTAGGATATGAAAATACAGGGAAAAAGGGAACAGGAATCATTATTTGCAAGTTTGTCTCTGAAGTTGAGAGCATGCGCTTCTGCTGGCAACGGAGAAACATGAAAGAAGTTTGTACATTCTCTTCAGCAGGTAACCAAGAGGATTTTGTCCACTTTAATAATTAAAAGAATAACAGAATATTTTAAATGGAAAATACTACAGAAGAATGATATCACTGATCAATGACAACTCCTTTAAAATTAATCCCTAGAGGCTAACAAAAACAGAGAAACATAAATGTCACATAAATACACTTCACTATTCATCAAAGGGAAACAGACATTAAGTGTATTTGGAATATATTTACTGGGGTAGAAATGACAATTCAGCATTTGTGAATGTCCTCCACGTTCACTAAACACACATGAATAGCCAAATGTATTCAGAGTTATATACATCTCTCCAACCAACCCCTTTTGCAAGGCAGTTGAGCCTAGTTATGTATTTAAATGTCCCAAGCTATCTCTGTGTACATGTAGTGGCTTAGTAGTAAAAACACGAGAAGGGAATTGATGAACATCAAACTGAAATTAAAACAGAAAGGAAGTTTTCTCACCTGCATGTTCCTCAGTAACTGGAAGATTTCCATGGTTCGAAACACAATGTCCTGCACAGTCTCCTGGCCGATACGGCAGAGAGATGCTGTATTGACCTCCCTAGCTGCCTGAGCCTGTGTTCCTGAGAATGCGCCCGGAGGCATCCCCGTCCCGGCCAAAGGTGGGGTTGACATCTCTGGATGCCAACGGGTCCCACTGAACCAACCTGCAAAACGATAAGACAATGTCTAAGTATTTGTTTGAGACTATTCTAACAAACTTCTGTACCGTGGCTAAACTGTTCCTTTGCTCAACAGGTTGTCCTATCTGAGATAAAACCACTCAGCAAATACCAGAGGGCTCTGTGACATCCCTTGGCTTTGGACAGGGCTCCTCAAATCACTGGGCCCCACACCCCCCGGAGCTGCATGCGGGGTCCTGCCTCTGTGCGACAAGGAGATACGGAGGGCTGGCTGCCTGACTACACACACGAAGCTCTCGGCTCTCCCGCCCGGCCACCCACACCGCAGCACGGGGGCCGAGGCACTGCGGGGAGCGCTCCCGCCGGGGTCCTGGCGTCGCTCGGCGGCTAGAGGCCCGTCCCAGACAAGCAGGCCCACCGGCGGCTGCCCAGACGGTACGCGAGGGACCGCGCGGACGGGTCGAGACAAAGACAGCAGTAAGACCGCCCTCAGCGCCGAGCGGCGACCACTACTCACGGGACGGGGGAAGGACTCGGGACGCCGCGTTGCTGTGGAAACACAGAGGCGGAAGCAGTGCGCAGCGCCCGGAAGCGCGGGCCACGCGAGGAGGAAGTGACGTCACGGAAGCGGGGTAGGGCTGTGCTGTGCGTCCAGGGGTGCGTGCGTGCTGCTCGTAGTGCGGGGCTGGGAGGTTAGCTGGGGTTGGGTGTATCCACACTTATGGCACAGCCCTTGTAACGAAGAGGAGTGGCTGGACGTACTGCTTTCAGCTGGTCACATTGGGAAATTGTTGATTATGTACTGTTTTAATTTCATCAGTTTATAGGCGTACCAGTGCACCTTCTTGTATAGGTATATTTTCACCCGTCTAGGAAAGCCTCCTTGTTTCACGGTATTTGAATGCATATAAGATACTTCTGTGCTGCCTGTTCTGGGTGCTTATGCTACGCTAAGGTACTTCATAGAATCATAGAATCGTTTGAGATGGAAGGGACCTTTAAAGGCCATCTAGTGCAGCTCCCCTGCAGTGAACACCGACAGCTCCATCGGGGTGCTCAGACCTTGTGTGTCTCCAGGGGTGGGGCATCTGCCACGTCTCTGGGCAACTGTCCCATTGCCTCACCACTCTTACCATAACAACCTTTCTCCTTATATCCAATCAAAATCTCCCATCTTTTAGTCTGAAACTATTTTCCTTTGTCCTATCACAACAAGTAGTTGAGTTGATGGTGTTTCAAAGCACAAACAGTGCTTCCTGTGCAAGGAAAGAGAAACTCCATCTAAAAGACACAGGGCAGAGTTTGTGAGGGCTGGTAGGAATTCGGTAGTCAATGCAATATGTGGTGCTTATTGTCTGTATAATGGAAAGTAAATTTCTTCACAAGCAAAAAACGGGGTCAAACTGTCTCTTTTTGCTATTGATGTCTTACCTAGAGCTCTGATTTTGACAATAAGTGCCTGAAATGCAGAAGAGGGCATTTAAAGTAGTTGTCCTATAATAAAAACAATGTTATGAATGATCTTTTGTACAAAATGCATTGCATTTGTAGTGCTGTAAAACAAAACAAAACAAAACAAAAAAATACAATAAAACCCAGAAATGACTCATAATATACCACCCTTGTTTAAGAAAGAAGAAAGAAGCCAAGGAACATTCAGGGACAGAACTGTACAAGGTTGCTTTCAGAGGCATTTTGCTGCAGAAAGCATGTTTTTTTTTCTTCGGATTAATGAGGGGAAACACCACCCCAGTGCTTAAACTGAAGCTTTTGTTGTCTGGCTATATTCTTTTTGTAGCATGCTCTTTTAGCCAAGGCACAACGTAAATAATTATGAGGTAGTTTAATAAGATTTTAACATTAAAAAAAAAACAAAAAACAACCCACAAAAGGAGCTTCTTAAACTGCCTGAAACAAAAACAAAAACCAAAAAAAATTGCTCACAAAAATGAGAGGGAGATATTTTCAGACAGCAAAAGAATATCCCACTGTGTCTGGCTAGACAACGCATGGGAAAAGCAGCCCCCAGAGAATTTCTAAGGGCTTATGTGAAGGCTTGCAACTCAGTTTACTGTACATTAAGGAAATGATGCAAGAACTGTTTGAGAGCTGAGCACAAAGGATAATGTTTTCCTTTTTTGATTGTGTGCCCAAGAGCTCTGTTCACACTGCTTAACTTGCTGCTCCAAATCCGATGGCATCTTAAGTTCCAGAGAGTAATGAGCTATTCAGACCACCTACTGTTCAGTGCTCCCAGACACAGGCTCCATGTACAGTCAAATACTAAAGTATATGACTGCTACTTACAGTAGGCAGTTGAAATGTAGAGCCAAGTCTGCATGCAAAGAGTGCTGAAGAACGTTGCTAGGGGGCCTTCATGTTCTTCATTGCCAACCTATGGAACCATCTAAGTAAGTCTGATTTTTCACTACTAGGATAAGGAATCTCCTTTCAGATGAGGAATGTTTTTATGGTTGGATGAGAAAAAGATGAATATACATTTTGCTTTCTAAAAAAATCTGTTAAGCTGTCTTTGTGTGTCTTCAGTTTGGTCCTGGACCAAACTACTTTCATCTGGAAGGTGTCCAAATCAGACAGCTCATCTTTCACATCCGTTTCAGTTTCTGTGGCATCAGTTCAACCAGTGTCTTAGGATGCTGCCAACTACTACACAGTGTCAAGTCCCTGTTTTCTCTCTTCCTACACAGGGTTGTAGAGAAGCTAACAAAAAACTAACAGAATACATCCACACAGGATCTTCTAGTCCTATGAAGTTTAAACCAAATTTCTAAATAGAACTTTTAAAAGAGTAATTAGTTCTGAGATTATCATTTTCGAAGTAATAATAACTTATGATATTGTAGTATTTCAAGAAATTCTGACTCAAACCATGAGCAACTACAAAGTTTGTGTGGCTGTGTTTTATCAAGAAAGCAAAAATCCTCAATAGTGAGGTAAGAGAATATCTTGTTTTCTTTCAATTTTCTGTAAAACAGTCAATGTGCTTGCAAGGCAGAGTGAATCATTCTATTTAAAAATAAACAGAAGTGGTGGAATTCCTGGATCATCATTTGTTTTGCTTGTGTAAAGGAAAGTATGCTCACTCTCAGGTTCCCCTCATGGTATTTCTTAGCAGCAGTGCTTTGATACTGCTTCCAGAGTGACAGATGGGCTTGGGGGAAATGTGTTAACCAGAAAAGGACTTTCATTCTCAGTCCTGTCCCATTCTGTGTTTATGTGTGGATTCAAGGAAAAATAATGGGACTTTCTGGAACCTTAGCCAACAATAAACAAGCAAGGCACAGTTTTATTGTTACCAAGCTGTGATAGATAACAGCACTGCGCATAAATTTTTTAGCGTGTTTGCGGCCAACACAGACAGTAAAACTGGGTGGAGTTTAATTCAACAAAGATTACATTTATGGGCCAAAGGAAGCATTTAAGGACTGTGATTAGGCAAGGTGGATTGTGGGGTTTTTGTGTGTGTGATGTGGATTTGGAGTGTTGGTTATTTTTCCCAGTGTTGTTCTCCCCAGCCAAACAAGTATCTCCATCAACGGTGAAGGCAGCAGTTTAGAGGGAAGCAGGACCATCCATGATTGTGCTATATTGGATGAAATAAATCAAATCAGCTGGCAGTCCAATGTTTCAGAGCACGGCATGTAATCCATGTCTATGTCTGATAGAGGATGGATATGGCAGTTATCTGGATGGAGGAGAAGCTGTGGATTGAGCAGGTAAAACAACTCTGCCATTGTGTGTTTCTGTTGTGCAACTCTGGTGCTGCGGATGGTAAAAGGGCTGCAAGAGATCAATGTGGAAGCCTCCCTGCTTGCTTCTTTTCTCCTTCATCCTCCATGGTATCTCACATGTTCATGGAAGCAACTTCCATGAATGAGTTTATCTGTATTTGCCCAGTCTGCTGAGGGTGAGAGATGCAGGCAGTAACCAAATTCAGTGCTTTGCCATAGCCAAGCCTCTGCATGTTCACAGAGTATACAGAATGATTTGTAAAACTGAATTTCAGAAGGGCCTTATGATGTTCCCTTGGATAACATCAGGACCTGCATTACCTGCATAACTAAGTCACATCCATTTCCCATATTATGAAAACATGGTAAACTTTACAAGCTTTGTCAGATTATGGCTGTCAAGTGAAGTGTGATGATTCAGTGTACATTTGGTAAGCTTAATGCACGATGTAGCTTGCTTTCTTTTTGTCCTTTTGTAGCAGGTACTGCAGTTCCATTTCTTGATCCTGGCAGGTTCATTACATCATATATTCTCTACCTCTCCAAAGTTTTCTTTTTGACCTTCACTTCAGAAATATCATCCTTGGTCTATTTCATTCTTCTTTAAACACTTGTAATCACACTGCAGAAACTCTGAAAGTGTTTTTGTTGGTCTTTTACAGCACCTAAGAGCTAGTTTCATCTTCGAGTTTTGGTGTGAGGAATGTTTACATGGTAGACCATTATGCCCAGTAGTCTGTATTATCAGAGAATAGTAGAATCAGTCACAGAATCACAGAATGGCCTGGGTTGAAAAGGACCACAATGACCATCTAGTTTCAACCCCCCTGCTATGTGCAGGGTCGCCAACCACCAGACCAGGTTGCCCAGAGCCACATCCAGCCTGGCCTTGAATGCCTCCAGGGATGGGGCATCCACAACCTCCTTGGGCAACCTGTTCCAGTGCATCGCTACCCTCTGAGTGAAAAACTTCCTCCTAATATCTAACCTAAACCTCCCCTGTCTTAGTTTAAGACCATTCCCCCTTGTCGCTACCCATCCTCGTAAACAGTTGTATTCTCAGTGTAATTGTGACAGAAGAGTAAAGAAAGGATTAAAAGGAAGTGCCCATTCATTTTGCAACCATTCAGTTTCTTGTCTTTGAAGAGACATCTTGGATTCCCAACATGATCTCAAAATTGTGACATTAGACCCAAACCCACCAGCAGGCCTATTGTGTCTCCTTTGGTCTCTTGCTATCCAGCTCCTCTCCCACAGCCTCCAGCTATATTGGTGCTCCAAATGCTGACACTGCAAAGTGTGCAAACACAACAGCATCATTTTATTTCTTTTTGCCCCAAAATACCTTTAGACAGCATATGAGTTCTTATGCTAGACATTCAGATATTTTCCCTGGTACTATTTTTTCCTGAGCAAATGGTATCTTGTGGGACTGACTGTTTGGACAAGGAATTTTTCCAAATTGCAGTTTATATAAACTGTATGTCTCCATCAGCCAGATGTGCATTAATGATGCCTGTGGTTGGATTTTCAGCATGCTTGTCTGATGGCTTCTCTTGGGGCTTGTACAAAAATGGCTTGGAAATGGAATATTTGCAAAGAAGCAGATGCTGGCAAAAGAAAGCATTACAATGAGATTTAAAATATGTGCACTGTAATTTATACAGGCAACTAGCTTCTGGACAACTTGACCTCTGTCCAGCAGAGGACAGAAATCTATCCAAAGAGACCTTCGAAGCACTGACTGGTACCCAGTGGGACAGGTGGAAGGACTAATTATATTTTTGCAGCTGTTACACCAATGCTGGAAGTATGTTGGTGACAAATGACTTTGTGGTGGACAGCACAGTAGTTAATACTGGAGAAAAGATACTATACACTGTGGTTTGACTGCTTATGTGTTATTAGCATTATAATCAGGTGTGCAAGGGTGACTTTTCTCTTCAGAGGTCACTGCTAGCATGCAGTTTCCCACTGACCCTCTACAGTTGGAGCCACAGTTCTCATTAAGGTGCCGACAGATTATATTCCTGTGTCTCACTCAAAGAGAAGGATCATGTACTGTTTCACAAAAGATGTCCTTGTTGTGTAAAATGTCCATGCTGTGCTCTGTAGTAGGTGACGTTTTGTCCTAGACTCTGAGAGACATAGCAAGCCGGGGTTTCTCTTTTCATCTGCTTTTAATGGTTTATTTCTCTGCCTGACTGTAAACCACTAGTAACAGGTGAAAACTTTCTCTGACTTTCCGGGAGCAAGCCCGTGCCACTGTCAGTTGTGGAGGAGGAAGGGGAACCACCTGTCCATCACCTGACTGCAAAAAATATTTATATTCTTAAAGTACTGTAAGCCTCATTGTTGTTTCCTTTATCTCTGGCCAGATAGGTTTTCTTTCACCTGTAACTTCATTTTTTATCAGTAAAATTAACTGTGATTTATTCTGTGTCAATCTATTTAGATTCTGTGGTTTCCTTTCTTACAGATTCTACAATTGTTCCTGCATGAGAATCAGATATCGCCTGCAAACTTGTATGGCATGTGAAACAGATATTAACAAGTGGTAAGATTGTCCCGTCTAGTGCTATAAATCTAGTCCTGGGTGAATTTTGCTTTCTGGTCAGTAGCTCCATGCGTATGCATATAATCATTCATTGAATCATTCTGCTTCTGTTACATCCTCATTTGGACATTCATTCACATAATCTATTCACTACAAGATGCATTTTGCTCATCTTATTTTCTTATTGGTAGCTCTAGAATGATTTAAAAAAAAAAAAAAAAAAGACGTTATTTAGTAATGGCAAATACATTATGGTAGCAGTAGAAGACTCCAGGGAGAAGCATAACATCATTCTACTGTGTGAATGCAGAGAGCAGTCCCTGTCCTAAACAGTTTGCAATTCAGAGATTGTGTATTTAACGGCAAAGAAGATAGATAGAAGAAGGAACTGATAGCTTCTGGGTAAGTTGTTTGGAGCGGTCCTAATTTACCATGAAAGAAGTCAGCAGTATAGATGGTGTTACAGAAAAAAGTTATAAGGACATGAAAGATATATAGTGTGGATCCTGTCCACAAAAGCCATCATATCTCAATGTAAGTCAAATGCCACTTGTGTCTTCCCAGTGATATAAGACTGTGAACTAGGAAATGGAACAACAGACAGAAAAAAAGCATAGCTGGAGGCAGATGTTTAAACACAAATCATCCCTCCAGGCTGTTGCACTATTGCAGGATTCCTGGATTGACTCATTGACATTATTTATGCAAAACTTCTGGCCATGTTCCCTCTGTGCAATGTATTACAAGTGATACATTACAGAATTGGGTGATTTTCTTGTATTTCTCTAGAGTTTTCTATCTTACTCCTATACGGCCTTCTAGATGTATCTTATAATTACTCAAAGCAGTAGTTTTCTTATAAGTAGCCTGGAAGCTAATTGCAACACCTGGCCATTTTTACTGACCGCATTCCCAGCTATCGCAGTCTTAGACAATGGCAAAACTCATCATCTTGCCTGGTCTATAGTAATTGCACATGAGATCTTATGCTTTTCTTCTTTAATATTTTACATCCCAATTTTATTGTGGAGTGTTGGAAGTTGTTTTGTAGCTTACAGCATATATTGTATGTGAAACAGATGTTCAGTAGACTCTATATGGCTGCAGCTGTCCTAATAAATGTTCATTGGGCTTCTCTTCTGGTGCAAGGCCAATTGGCATGGAACAGGCCACATGCGTACTGTTTGACTCTAAACTTTGGAGAAGAGTAGCAACACATGTACTACCTACTGGGAATGATCACTGTCACATGTTAACTTCCAGACAGTTGGTAGTAGAGTGCTAGCTGAGCAGGGCAGACACAGAATTACAGATTTGCAGAATTAAAGGGGCTGGAAGGGACCTCTGGGGATCATTTTGTCCAATCCCCTAGTAAAGCAGGTTCCCTACAGAAGATTTTACAGGAAAGCATCCAGGCGGGTTTCAAGTATCTGTAGAGAAGGAGACTCCACAACCTCTCTGGGCAGCCTGTTCCAGTGCTCTGTCACCCTCAAAATAAGAAGTTCTTCCTCATGTTCAGACTGAACTTGTGTTCCAGTTTGTGCCCATACTCCTTGTCCTGTCACTGGGCACCACCAGAAAGAGCCTGGCCACATCCACTTGACACCCACCCTTTAGATATTTATAAGCATTGATAAGACTCCCTTTCAGTCTCCACCAGGCTGAGCAGTCCCAGCCTTTCCTCATACAAGAGATGCTTCAGTCCCCTCATTATCTTTGTGGCCCTCTACTGGATTCCCTCTGTAAGTTACCTGTCTTTCTTGGACTGGGGAGTCCAGAACTGGAGACAATACTCCCGATGTGGCCTGACCAGGGCAGAGTAGAGGGGGTGAACCTCCCTTGACCTGCTGGCCATACTTTCATGAATGCACTCCAGTCTACTCTTCTTTATGTAATGCAGTCTCACCTTAAAATGTACACATAATAAACGTTTTTTTTTAAATTCGTTCTTATAACCAATATCTTTGAAATGCAAAATGAAATGGAAGAGGAGAATGCTATTAAACAGGAAACCTCATAATCTTGTAATCCATGGCATTTTAAAAAGGAAAAATGGAATTCAGAGGAGTTGGAGTTCTGGTGTTTTTATTATTATTATTATTATTTTAGGAGGTCTTTAACATGAAATGTAACATGAAGAAGCACGGCATCCATGAGCTGTGTGAAGTGAGTGAGAAATCTTATGTTACTTCAGTTTCAGAAGTTTGTCAGTGTCTGGAGGAAGGATTCTTCTTGGAATGCAGATGATAACGATCTGAGATCTAAGTGTTCTGAGGTTACAACTCAAGAAGGCTTATTAGGAGAGTGAGCGTACTGTCAGGTACAGTGTGATAGCATGAGGGTATCTGACCATGCTAATACTCAGAGTATTCAGAGGATTCCTGCTTTGGATGGGAGAAGCATACTTTCAGTCATTTATGCAGAGACTTGACCCAAGCCAGTAGCTGCTGGAAATTATGAAAAAAGATAAAAAGGAGTCTCAACCACATGGAGCTCAAATATTAATTCCTCTGCTGCTTCATCAGGCTGGTGCACACAAGCAGTACAGTGTTCTTCCTTTGAAAGAGGCTGCCATAGATGTGCTGTTGATGATGCTTCAGTGGGGACAGCAGAGGAGCTGCCTCAACCTTAAAAAGACTCTCATGGCTTATTGTGTCTTTATAGATATGCAAAAAGCAAGGATGCAAGGAGACAAATTTCGAGGATAGAAAGATGCAAAATTATTTGAAATTACACAGTACCATAGCAAAGGATTCTGAGAAAATGCAACTGTTTTGTGGATCACTTCCTACTCAAGATATTTGAAGATCCAATGAATTATCAAAGGAAATGAAAAACAGAAAAGCACAAGTCCCACATTCCTGTTCAGCCTTACTACCCCTCCTCCAGGTGGATCTTCAGCTGCTCTGAAGAACTAGCTGGAATATTGCTGCTTTCATGAGTGACACAATGCTGTTTTCACATACACTGTCAATGCTGACAAATCACCTTGACTCCAACACTGAATGCTGTGACTGTTGCACTAGGTGGTACTGTGGTATATCTTCTACAAGTTCAGAGCAGCCATCGTCGGTCCATTTAGCTCAAACTGCATGCTTCTTGCAATAACAAGAAGGTTTGGTTTGGATTTTAAAAGACGCTATTAAAAATGTAAAAATAAAAGGCCATAAATTTAGGTCTTATAAAAAGTCATGTGCCAGAGATCAGTGAAGATGTTTCCATTGCCTGTTTTCAATATTCAGTGAGAACTGCAAATGTGGTGTAACCAAATAGAACTGGTTGAAAACCGTACTCTTATTATTTGTTTTTCATTTATTTTTAACATTTGAAATTGGGGGGAAATGTCTTTTCTGAAAGCACTCGTCTTTTGATACATGATAGGAGGAGTAACTGAAGTCATTCAACTGAAAAGAAGCTTTTCATTAAATGAAAGTTTTGGATGGAAAGTTTCTGTCCAGCACTATCTGAATGACATATCACATAGATTTGTGATAACAATAAGAGGAAAAAACTATCACTGTGAAACAGACTAGAAAATAGCAGCATGAAAATAAGCTAATTAGTTTGATTGCTCAAAGGAAAAAAAAAAATCAAAAAAACAAACCAAAACATGATAAAACAAGCTAACAGAATGCTATTAGAGTGTCACCGGCACACAAGGCAAGTATTGTAGCTTCGGGGTAGGAACTGGAACTTTTTAAATGTTATGGTAACACTAACCCTTTAAGAGAAGACCTTTCGAAAAACATTAGGAAGTGCCACCCGTGTGGTTATTGACTAAAGAAAGTCTCAGACATTAAAATGAATATGATCTTTTAATTTGATGCTTCTAACAATAACGGTCCATGCATAGTTCTAAGACCAAAGAGATTATATAAATGTATGGAGGAGCAGTACTTTATTGTATGGAATTATTTTTCCTTTTTTAACTTCAGCAGATATTACCTTCAGGTCTCATTGCGTGAGCTGAGGATCTTCAGACCCATATGTCTTTACTTCTCATACGCAGATGCCAAATTATCATCTGTAAATAAAACATTAAAAACTTACTTTTTTAATTCAGAAAAACCTGTGAAATCCTTTTTGCAGCTTTAGGAGGATAAAAGTCTGAGTATAGAAAGAGTGCTTACAGGTAAAAGTCAGCGCCATGTTGCTACTCCTGTAGTTGAGATGAAAAGAATATTTAGTTTCATTTAGAACGATTATAGCTTACTGTCATAAGCTCCACATATTATAGGAAAATCCTTCCCTTTGACCAGTATATACTATGCTTTCAAGTACTCCTTTTTGTCCTCTCAGCCTGAGCATATCTTCCCAACAGAGATGCAACTCGGCCATCCCAGCTTTCTTCTTCATCTTAATATTCAATGATAGAAATGTATTTAGGGATGCTACTTCCTTTAGTGCCAGAAGTGATAGAGCAAACATACAGTATTAAGAGAGCGTGGGAAGAGGTCCTTCAGCAGCTGATATCTGCTGAGTAATAGCTGCAGGCATGAGGAGAATTAAAAGCTTATCCTCAAGCATGAAAAGAAGAAAACTACAGTGCAAAGGTCAAGTCAGTGTTTCATCATTTGTCATTTAAGTTGAACCATTTTTTTAAATCCATATCCTCTGATAGCATGAAATGTGAAGATTTCTAAGTGACTTATCTTTTGTCAATATGGCAGTATATGACAGCACTGGCAGTATCTAGTGATTAATGTCTTCAGGGAAGTGGATAACAGGAGGAAAAAATGTATATTGGGGTTGATGGAAATTGTCCTGGTTCCACTGACGTCAAAGAGCCAGCTATCAAGTGGCAGGGCAAATTTACATGAGTTGAGGATCTGTGCCATCCTGCATTTTATTAACTGACAATCCTGACTGAAAGCTAATGAGGATGAAGCTTTAATGACTGGATTCTTGCAGATTGAAGGTGTGATCTGCAGAATCAAAATCTTGGTTTGGGAAGTTTCGGAATGTGGAATTGATGAGCTTGGTCCAGCTCACAGTAAGTAAGGGGCTGTTTCTAAAATACCTGTTTTTGCTGGGGTAACTCTGAAATTCAGACTGAGAGTACATTCTTCTTGTATACTCTAGCTAACACAAGCACAGTAGAAGAATTGTGTCTTCTTGACAGGACACCTAACCGCTGGTGAGGATACTAATAAAATAAGACAGAGAAACACCTCTTAATTTTTATTTTAATTTTTAAAATATTTTATTTCTGGTTAAAATTCTCCAGAATTAATTAACCCTATAGTTTAGCCTTCTGTGACCAACATAGTTTAAAAGTTGTAATATCTTGTCCAAATTAATTAACTCAAGCCCAGGCAATGTATTTCAGTTGTTAATCACATCAAATCCACATGCTAATTGGGAAAAAATGACATTAGAAACACGACTACTGATATTGAAGTAAAGAAGAAGACTGCATTGAGTCATTATTGAACCAAACATCAGGTCTGAAATAACAGTGTTTCTCAGACTCATAATCCCAGAGGGACCAACAATCTTTCATCCTCCCAGAGTAAATATGCCAAGGAGTCGGTAGTTTGCAATGCCTTGGTTTCAGCGTTTGAGTTTAACTTTCATATCTTGTGTTGCATGCATTCTTTCACTGTACATATACAAAATTGCTTATTGGCTAACAGGTGATCCTACAGATGATCCTGCATCATTCCAACTGTACATCTGCACCATGTTTTTGTTTTTGGAAGAAACTCCAAATTGGTTTCCATCAGCATGAGAGTGTTTTTTCAGTCTCTTAGTATGGATGTAAATTATGGCTCTAAACTCATATGGAATAGCTAATACTGAGGACTTCATCTGTCTCCGTGCTCTGCACCTTTCCTCATTGGGGCTACATTAAGATCAGTGGAAAGCACTAGCAGTCTTATTTTTACACACTGTCTGAAGAAACAGAGTCAGGTTCTTACTGGGATGCTTTTGGCAGATCCTTCTGCTGACCTCGGCTTCCTGGCACATCCAACAGGGGTAGTTAACAGTGTCCCTTTTCTTCTCTTTGTTTGTATCCAGCTCCTCCATGTAATCTGCTTAAAAAATTCAGTGACCATTTCGATGCTAATGATTTATAAGTCTACCTTTAATGAATCCCTCACTCAGCTGGTTTTATGGGCTCTGATCCAGAGAAGTACTTAAGCATGTGCTTAGCTTTGAGCTTATTGACATTCCAGACTCAGGCCAGCATCACACTTTTGAGAGCTGTCAAAATAATAACTAATTTTATTATTGAAATTGCTGTGCTTTGTGCTCTAAGGTTGACACAAAAATCAGATTAGTATTGACCCTTCTAAATAAGGGATGTTAGAAAGTCATTCAGCGCACAAATGATTTCTGAAAATCTGAAGAAACCAACTACATAAATACATTTAAAATGAATTATATGCAGCTGAATGTCACGTCTTAATAATGTATCCAACACAAATCTACATTCAGGAGAGTGAACTTATAAAAACTTACGAACCACATATGATGTGTTACATGTGCTGTGTTGCATGTTGAAGTTTGTATGTGTGTTTCTGTATCTGTTTGTACAGACCTGTGTATCCCTATGAAATGTATAAATCTGCCCGGTCATCTTTATATGTAGATCATTATATTCAAAATGTAGAGGAAGAAAATGAGTCTTTTTGACCCCTTATGTATTTTGACTCTTTGACTGAAATTCTGAGAATTGTCTGAACAAGACTGTGCCCATCTGTTTTACCACTAGGAAGATGATACCAACTTGTGTCTTGTCTTGGTTGGTCTGTTGGTTATTTAATAAATAAATGTCAGCAGCTTAATTGATCTACAGCAATCATGCTACTGCTGGTAGTGTTCCCTTATATACCACAAGAACATGTCAATGTATTCTGATGTGTTTATAATGAGGAGAACATTTTCAGAATGAACTTAACTGAAGTATTTCCTAGCTGAAGGAGAGGAAAAAGTAGAAAATAACTTCAAATGAAATGTTCCTTAGGCACAGATATGAGCCTTATTTGGCCATATATGGCAAGACCTAAATTTGAACACAGCCTTCATATGAGCCTGAGAGCCAGGAACAGATTGGCTTCCTGGCGAAAAGTGAGTGAATTACTTCAGCAGCCTCTCTTCATTATGTTGTTCCTGATGCTTTAAACTTTGTTATAGTGATAATTGCTGCTTCTGGATCTGTATGTCTTCTCAACACTGGATCAAGACTAGTGTTCAGCTCAGGCCAAAACTCCTGGGACTCCTGATCATTGTGGCATTAACCTTTCCTGCACTGGAAGGACATGTACTCCCTCTTTTATCAGACTGTACACTCTTCAAACACACAATAAGAGTGTTTTAATATTTTATATTCCTAACAGAGATGGCTGGTAACAGATGGAAGAAGGGCGTCATTGTTATTAGCACATTAAAGATCTGGGATGGAGAGTAGGTGGTGACAGGATTTCCTTATAAGTATTAGTCATCTGAAATCTGTGGCGTACAGAACGAGCTTGTTGTCCAGACTTTCCCATTAGCCACAGGAACTTGAAAGAAACCTTCAGGAAAAGATGTCCCCAAGGGCACGAAGATGCACTAAAGAATAGCTTGGAGTGGACAGATGAGCCAGGAAGGCAAATCTCATTTCCAGTGGCTGTGGCAAATCTACCCGAGAAGTCTGAGACATAGCTAAAAATTGGAAGCAGATGTTCAAAGTCTGATGTCATAAGTGCAACTCTGTTCTTTGTTTTGAAAGACGAATGTTAGGTGACAGAGAAAGATGGAAGGCGAATTGTTCTGCTGAGACAAAACTGAGAGTTGTTGATGTAGGTCTAGAGCTTATTCCTGAGAAATCCTGTCAATTTCAGAGATTTAAAATGCATCTGAAGGCAGTAGAGAATGTAAAAAAGTGAAAATGTGGCTGTGAGCCAGACAAAGTGCGATTGGTTAGCAGACAAGAAGGTTCTAATTGCAGTAGAGAGCTGAAAGTGACAAAACAGACCATCCCCCTCATCTTGCAAAGATGGCCCACTGTGCCATGCGATAGTGGCAGTTAAAGGCATCTCATTTAAAATAACATAAATTGAGAAGCAGTCTCTTTGTGGTCTGACTGATGAAGCCACTAAGAAAGCAAGACCTCCTCCAAAGGGGATTAGTGATTTAAATAGAAGGCTTGGTGGTGTTAAAGGACAGCAAAGGTGAAATGCCCTCATGCCAAAGAAAAAATGATACTTTGCTCTTAAGCTTTTGTTCTCAGGATGAATTCTAGGCAAGAGAAAGAAGAGTAAAGATGTGAAAAAATAGAATGTCAGTAAAGGAAAAAGAAAAGAACTGTAAAACCATTTAGGTTCATTTGCAGTGTAATAGAACCTATTTACAGAAATATCTACAGCAATCCTCTTTAATCTGAAAAACTGTATAATCCTGCGTGAGCTGAAGTTAACAGGACTTGTATCTGAGTGAGAGTTGATTTTTATCCAGGGATATTTTCTGTGATACTATTTTGTTTGGTTTTCTGGAGCTGTCTGTCTTGCCATGCACGTACGTTATATTTTGTTCTATGTAGAATAACTTCTTCACTACTTGTGCCATAAATGTTTCCCTTTACAAAACAGCTGACGATCCTTGTATGTAGAATGGATGAATACATGAGTACATTTCTTCATTCCAGCAAGGATCCTTAAATACAACGTTCCCTTTACAGTCTGTCACTGGTAGCTTTTTCAAACTCTCCACTCATAACCCCAGCAGAGGCTTCACTTTGAGATGTTCACTGTAGTCTTTACAGCCAGTGCAGGACCTTCACTGCTCTTGCACTGTAGGAGGATGAGAGTATGTAGGAAGTCTGCATTACTCTGACATGAAAAATAGTGTTTTCAAGGAGATTTTCAGGGAGACAGTAGAATCCATATTAGAGAGTCCATGAGGACTCCCTGTTCATTGCAAGGGAGTTAGACTAGATGACCTTTAAGGGTTCCAACTCACAAGATTCTATGATGATTCTTTAATATGTGAAAGCAATATGCCAACAAAACTGCCTCAATACAATCTTCTAGTGTAGAAGAGATGTAGACACTAGTGACCTGAAAAGCCTCTCTGAGCATGTGGACACGAAGGTCTTATTTTTATCAGGGTCATCACTAATATCTTGTCCACGCTTTGTTTCACTTCCCCCATCTTGTCCCATAAAATGCTTAATCTGTATCATGGGTATCCTAAGGTGACTAATGATACGATCCGACTCCACTGTAATATACCCAGCCTAAAGTCTCTTTCAAGAAGTGCCAAGTGCTCTTCTCCAAACATACCATCATTCTGTGAAAAATGCCAGCGGTTGGAAATCCTGAAATCGGGTAATTCTAAAAGCTAAATCACTTCTGAGAGTTCTGCCCTTAGTCTGTTGGTTTCAAAAATTTGAACCAGCACCTCTGATTTGAGGGCACTGGATGCTAAACAAAGGATACAGTTTGTGTTACTTAACGTGTTTGCACTATTTAGCAGATAGGCCTGGCAAAAGCTGGCACTCCCCTTCATCTCCCGCCTTGCCTCCCTGCTGTGCACTTTCAGTCCTGGACAGGTAAGGATTCAGTTTCCATTCCCATGCTCCCCATATTGACAGATGAAAGGGACAAAGCAAAGGGAACAAGAATTCAGACAAGCAGCTTGGAACAACAAGAGATGCATATTGCCAAATGCCCGATCCATCACCATCAGCATCACTGAATTCAACATCTTTCTGCGCTTTCAAATCATCGTGAGCTTTATAGATCTCTCCCTCCCCCGGTTTCTAAATCTCTTTGTTGTCTTGTATCATTTTTCTTTCAAGTGGATATTATTTTCTGGGCTTTCTCTTTGCTTCCACACATATTTTTATACAAGTCAGAAAAGATGTTTTGTCACCTGGAGCTAAGCTGCCAACTGAAACTGGCTGATGTGTGCACATTAGGCCAGGAATCTGCAAGCTTCACTGGCTGCTAATAAAGTGGCGGATTGATGTTAAGGTTGTCTGACTGTTAAGTCTCTACATATAGAGTCAGCCTTGTTAGCCTTATTATTTATTTATATTGTACTGTGGGTATATGTGGCACTTTACTAACAAAGAGAAGATGAAGTCCCTTCACCAAGCCACTTATGGACTAATTTAGGTTGCTATGATGTATAAAAGATTAGTGAACACACGCAAGCAAACAGCAGCAAAGAGGAACCGAGTCTTGTAAGGCTCTGTGAAAGTGGCAGAGATTTAACACTCATGGCTTTAAGGACTTGCTTCATGGTGACTGTGGTAAAGTCTCTGTATTGCAGCTCCAGAGAGCTGAATTCAACAGCTGAGTCCTGTTCAAGTCTTCTAGGGCTTAACAGTGCATACTGTGAACTGCTGTTCAGCTTCAAAATAGGGTGTTAACACTGCGCTTAGTTTTCACGTTTTGCATCTTGATTTCAGTGGCCCTGTGCCAGCTTGCATCAGCTGAGGATTCATCCCTAAAAATAAAAGTCTCACTGATTTCCCACCTTAGCTGGATTCTGAGGAGATGGCTGCAAATCCTTGTGCTGTTTAATCTGGTGTCACCTGTGTTTGTTTGTTCTTTATCTGGCAGTATAAGGTGGAACACACCTTGAATACTGTATCCAGAAGAGGTATGTTGGAGAGTAAATCAGTGTTAACATACGTTAGGTTTTTCAGCCTTAAAATGCATTTTGTTCTGTTATTGTACAAGATGCATCATTTCAATTCCCTTTATTTTCCTCTTGACTTGTTGACAAAGCAATGAGCCAGCTCTAACACTGATCTCTAAGGTATGCAGACATTCTTTTCAGCAGGTGAAAGATTCGTTTATGACAACCTGTTATTCTTATCCCATTGTTCCACTTTCTGCCTTATCTGTTTATGCTTTTTTCTTCACATTAGACATTCATTGCTGGTGGGCTACGTTATCAAGTGCTCCAGGACATCTTAGTTAAGGGATGCATCTCTCTTGAGTGACATGTCAGAGAGATCTTCAAAGAAGTCTTAACAAAGGGTGCATTTGAAGGCAAGAGGAGCCTGGCTATTTTAACTATTCTTCCTTTTGATCTCAGAAAGTAGATTGTGAGTGTGACTGCTCTGTATTTTCCTGTCGGATCCCTTGACTCTTTTTCTAAAAGGTTATGTTGGTTACTTTCTAATCCAAAGGGAATCTTTCCCCAACTAAATGCATTTCTGAAAATGTCAGCTGAAATTCCCCACCTTCTATTCCTGTTTGTTTTTAATATTCTCATTTTCATATCACTTGAGTCTTACGGCACCATCAGTTTTCAGATCTTCCAAAATTTCCAGAGAAGTCTGGTGCTCTGAATGTCATATTTGTCCTTATCTCTTTGCTATCCAATGCAGGCAGTGTTTCAGAATGCAGTTTGTTGCTTCACTTCTACTTTCAGTGTCTGCTTCCCTACAGCTTCCCCTGCCCTCATGCAGCAAACAGACTTGAGAATCCCGGTGCCAAGCTCTCCTCTCACTGCTCTCTTTTTACTTTGGTTTAATTAAAAAGTAACAACAGCCATTGCTTCAATTCTGTCTCGAGATAAGCTGAAGTAGAACTTATTGTTTAAGGCTGGTGAGCCGAATGAGCCTTGCTTTAGTGGCTGTTGTCTGTAAATTGCCTGCTGCTGTTAAATTAGCATAACTAGAAATTTACAGGAACAGAATTACTGCAGATTTTAATTTTCATTTTGAAATCTGAACAAAACAGAATGGCAAATTAAGAAAAAGAACATTAATTAAAGCATCGTCGTCGTCAACTGACACATTTTTTTTTCCAATGAATTCAAAAATTTGATGTCTTTTTTTACTTTCTTAATTCTCCAAAATTAGAAAATATAACGCGTTTAAAGATCAAAGTGGTTTGAAAAGTGGAACTAATGCATTTATTGCTCCAAATGGGAAAAGTTCAATTTTTACATTACATCCAGGCTTCTCCTTTTTTTTTTTTTTTTTCCTTAATTGCGCCATCTGGTCTAATGAAATGTTGCATCTTCTTACAAACTGATTCAGTGACGGATGTGGGTAACATATATATTTAAAAATCTGAACTAGTATGCTGTTCATAAAACCGTTACAGTTTTCTCTGTGTGATAATTGGGATGACTGGTGTTAAGAAAGGTGAGAAAGAGAGATGGAATTCTTAAAAGATAGATGAGTGTTAGCAAGGGATGCTGTACCAGAATGTGGGAACTTCAGAAGGAAGACTAAAATGGTTGTAGAGTACAAGAAAATTTGTTTGCTTCTCCAAAAACTAAAAACTAAAGTGGATTTCTTGTCAAGTCTTTTTATTAACCATTTTTGAGATGGTTGGTTATAGCTTCTGATGGGAAAATCTCTTGATGGCTGTAATCTGCCACTTTACTGTAGTCAAGTACTTCTCTGGGACCGCTCGATTCCATTTCTTCCTGCTTCAGACATCAGAGCCAACGTATCAGCAGTCTACATGGGTGATGTGGTTAATCCAGCCAGAAGGGAACTGAGAGAGACGGGAGGAATTTTAATGAAAGATTTATTATTCATTATACAAGTAAATGCCGCTCATACTTTTTATTACGGCTTTCCCGTCAACCTTGAGCTGACTCATAGCATAATAAGCTGTAATAGTGTCCAGTTTACATGGTGGAAATTAGAGAGACACACACCAGAAAATCAGTATGTAAAACCGAAACATCGCATGAGAATTGGTGTCTTCAATAGGAGATAGTTTTAGCATGTGCTTCCTTGCATATCTATGTTTGTAGGGAAAGAAATAATGAGGAACAGCTTTTCCACTTCACCAGGAATAGTTTGATATACTCCCCAGCTGATGGCATAGATGAAGGGTGCACTGGTACAGGTTTGATTTCTTGTACTCGGCATAGCTCTACATGGTGTAACTGCAAAGAGAGCCTGGAGTGACTTTTAATCCAGGTAGCCTTGGGCTTACAGCTTGTTAAGGAGAGTCTCTGCCTGTACCATGAAGCTGTGTGTGCATTAGTTAATATCTCGAAGGCATTTTGTAGTACCAGCATTCCAAATGCCTCAAATTGGGGATTATTTCACTACTTGTAGCTTCATGTTATATCATTTTATCTTATTCCCATTCAGTCATTTTTAAAGAGATGGCAATCCCAGACAACCACTTCACCATCAAGTTCACTCTGGAGGCTGTGCACGTATCACAGAGCAGCCAGCACAGGGAATGTGCATCTGGAACTGAAAGTTTCTGTGCCAGGAAGAGCCTAACACTGGAAAGCTGCTGTATGAAAATGGAGAATTCGCTTCACTGAAAGGATAATTAAGCTCTTATTTAACAGAAGTCACCAACAATGCAAAAAAGCTGACGAAGATCTCAATTTGAAAGGCTCTACCATATTTTAATAGGATCCACCAATACACATTTTAAATAATGGCAAGAATTTTATCATTGTCTCAGTGAATTCTGTATTTCTATCCAGAAGCATCATGATCATCTAATAAAAGGAAAATAGTTTTACCTGACTAGTCTCAGAAAATAATCTTACAATTTCCATGTTTGTTATTATATGAAAAATGTTCACTTATGTGTTGATATGTAGGAAAGTTAGACTTCGGTGTTCATGAAATATGATTGTTTTCTCTTTTAGTTCAAGTCTGAGTTTTATCCTTATGGCCCACAGTGTGGGAAGCTGTTGCACATATATACAACAGAATCTGTTTCCAAGCAATTTCCAAGGGCCAGAAGAAACAAATCAAGCCAACCCGGCAAGTACATGTTTTCAAATATTAAACAGAACTGTATCCAAAGGGAAAAACAGAAATTATTTACAAGATAAAGGAGCTACTACTTTATCCAAATCTGTCCTCTGAATGCAAAATCTAAGGGTATATTATGAATGGGATACAATCCAGAGAGTTGATTGCCTTTAGTATAGACATATTTGAGTTAACTGAGCAAGTTTGGATCTGAGGAGCTGCAGTTACCAAGCGTTTATTAAGAGTTTTATCTGACATGATGTAGCTAGTATCACTGAGCAATGTGCTGTTGGAGAAAATGAGTACAGTCTTTATCTCACCTAGCCAGAGAAAATGGCTTTAGGAGGGACCCTGATGAGTGTTCTATTCTTCCTCCACTGCCCTTCCTCCTTAACCAGTTTGTCCCACTTGTTCCTGAACAGGGTGTGATGAGCTCTCCAGAGCCACCCTGTGCACTCATTTCTAGTGCTTCACTCTCTTTGCTACAGCACTTTATCTGTTGCCTGACCTTGTGTCAATTAAAGCCCATTACTTTTTATCTTATTCGGGGTGAATGCAAAGAGCAGTGTACTTCATAAGAATTTCTTACATATCTGAAAACTGTTAGTCTGTTTCTTTTCTCTTGGGAAGATGGTCCCTAAAAGTAACACAAAAAGAAATAATAACAGTCATAATAACTATCAAATCCTATTCACTGACACATCTTTCCAAGTTATCTACTTTGTATTGTGCCCTCACCATGGGATGGAGTAGCAATCTGAATTAAAGTACAGGTTCCTATCTGATCGCCTTTCCAGAGTAGAAATGTCATTTGCAGGGTGAGAAGAACCCCCACAAACCTGCCCAGAAGTTTCCCCCAGAGCTCTGTCCACCCTGGCAGAGCTTTTGCTCCTCTCCCGGTGGTTGCCTTGAGAACTGCAAGATGTGAGTGCCACCTGGTGCTCACACTGCTGCCTGGCAAGGAAACAAATGCCTCAGGAGCTAAAGAGGATGTGGAACTTTCTGCAAAACACCGCCAGGCTTCTATTAACCCATACAAATAAATTCCCTCAAACAACATATAAAGAATCTCACTGCTGTCAAGAAGTTCAAAGCATCTGAATTATTATTATTTTTGTTAATGGTAGGGACTGCCTCTTCTTCATCCAAGCTATGAAAGGCTTTTCACTGAGGTAAACAGTTTCCTACCTATTTTGAAGTCGATGTGTTTAAGGCTTGAAACAAAGAAAATCTTTGAGAGTAATCTCTACCTCCCACTCTCTGATGTCAGGGTCTTTTTTTAAGCTAAGTTGACCTGACACCAATTAAGCAAGCAAACAGCTGAGGAATATAAGAATTGTTCTGAATGTTGTCATCCGTCTCAGTGCAGAAAACTTCTAAGGGGTTTGATTGGGTATGATTGGGTCTGGAAAATTACAGAACGTGCATGTTTTCCAGCTTCACCTGAGCGGTCACGGGTGAGTCAAGTTTAATACCTGGTATTCAGGTTGCAGCTGCTGTTTCTAAAGGAGAATAAATTAGTGTTGCTATTGACAACACATCAGTGGAGTAATTGTAAATGTAGTAAGTAGAGTTGGCCAATATCTTTTATCAGAAAATGCTGCTTTGAAGATATAAAAATGCTAATTAGATGTATTGGTTATTCAACATGTAATGAAAAAATATTGAAAGATCAAAGTCTGGAAGAGGTGAAATATTTTATATTGGACTCATCAAAATACTTATATATTGTTATACATTAGAAAAGGTTAGGGAGAAGTCTACTTCACTGATATTGAAATAATTCACTGAAGAACCTTCTCAGTAGTTTTTTTCTATACTTGTAAATCTTTTCTTTTCTCACATTTTCTTCCCGTTCTATGTTTCATCTCTATTCTCACTTAATATGAAAGCAAAGTCAGAAACACCGATTTTCCCCACAGAATAGAAATTTCATCTTCTGATAACCTGCCACGAATGTGACTACCTGCCGCTAATGTGATCAGAAACACTAATAGCATGTATTGCTTATCACTGTAATATTTCTGTAAGAGCTATTGATGACTCACAAAACCACTGCATGTTGATCTCAATTAGTTGGGCCAGCTTGCATGTCTGTGCAGGCATTTTCTTGCAGTGAGGCTATTCCAAGATTTTTAATATTTTAATCTATGTAGATTGCTCCAGAAGTAATGCCTTCTATGTACTATCAATAGCAGCTGGGGGATGAAAGGATTGAACACAGCATTGCTGAAAAGGACCTGGGGGTACTGGTGGATGGTAAGCTGGGCATGAGCCAGCAATGTGCCCTCACAGCCCAGAAAGCCAACCGTATCCTGGGCTGCATCAAAAGATGTGTGGCCAGCAGGGCGAGGAAGGTGATCCTGCCCCTCTGCTCTGCACTGGTGAGGCCTCAACTGTAGTACTGTGTCCAGATGTGGAGTCCTCAGTACAGGAGAGACACAGACCTGTTGGATCGCATCCAGAGGAGGGCGGCAAAAATGATCCAAGGGATGGAACACCTCTCCTATGAGGACTGCCCAGAGGCTGAGAGAGGTGGGGCTCTTCAGCCTGGAGAAGAGAAGGCTCTGGGGAGACCTGAGAGCGGCCTTTCGGTATCTAAAGGGGGGCTGTAAGAAAGAAGAGGACAGATTCTTAAGAAGTGTTTTCTCTGATTGGACAAGGGGAAATGGTTTCAAACTTGATGGGAAAATTGAGACAGGATATAAGGAAGACATTTTTTGTAGTTAGGGTGGTGAGGAACTGGAACAGGTTGCCCAGAGAGGAGATGGGTGTTCCATCCCTGCAGATGTTCAAGGTCAGGCTGGACAGGGCCATGGGGACCCTGCTCTATCTGTAGGTGTCCCTGTTCATTGCAGAGGAGTTGGGCTAGATGGCCTTTAAGGGTCTCATCCAACTCAAATGATTCTGTGATTCCATTTATTTCCATGGAAACTACAAGAAAACTACAAAAAGCACAATAATACAATTTGATAGAGCAAATTCTTAGCTACAAAACAGTGTTTTTATTTTTACCATAGTCACCACCATTAGCTGTGTATTTTCACCAGCCATGAACAGGAGCCTGCATGCCATGCTAATAAAATTCTGCACCAGCAGAGGTGATGCACTATTGCTATCACTACTGCTAAAGTGCACCATCCACCACTCACTGTGCTCACATCCACTGTTCAGTATCCATAAATGTTCAGCAAACATCGATGAATGTCAATGAGTGCCGTTTTATATTTATGGAGGAATTCATTGACATGCTTTTGCTTCATATGCACTTCCACATCAGATGCCATTTTGTCAGACTGCCTCTCTGCTGCCATTTGTCAGACGGCAACAAAATGTAATGGAATTTTGTTGAGAAGGTTCAGCCTCTATTGTCATACCACCAACATCCGCCTCTGACATCATGGGCCAACATCATAATATAGGAGGCATTACTTTTGGAGCAGCCCTCATGTCTAAACAAAATCAACATTTTTTTATGGCAGAAAACTGGGAAAGTAGGATTGGTAATTACTGATGGTAATGTGGACAACTGGGAATTGAACTGCATGAAGCAGTAAGACAGAAGGGAAGACCACAAGAAATTAATATGCTGGGTCAGAGAGCTAAGTAATTTAACTAGCAGAGGAGGGAAGAAACAAGATCATTTTTAAAAGGCCATGAACCTTGCTATTATATTATGTGGTGACTCAAAATCTGATCATGCATTACAGTATATAAATTTTACATTAGATTTACCCAAGTACTTTTTTAAGAGCCTCATCCTATTGCATTTTTGCTGTTAGGTGTGTGCAGCAGGCTGACAGGGGAGGTGGGCCTAAGAGGTTTCATATCCAGCTATCAGTATACCTGCACATATTGCCTAGAAACTGCAAAAGTCTTGTCACTGACTGGCCATCCAGAGCATCCTCAGTACAGTAGAGTTAGTACACAAAAATCTAAGGTATGTCAGGCCTTTAGTCAGGAGCAGAAAAATACCAGCTCAGCTGCAATGGGAAAACTACGTGGGCCATCAGCTTAAACCTGATATGCCAGGGCATTGAGGGTGCTGTATTTGGCATTTACTTTAGCAGCTAGGAAGACTGTGCAACAGCTGGACACAGCTTCATAGAAGAAGCTGATGTCACTCATCCCGCTGTCAGCAATTAAAGAAGATTCATTAGTAGATACTGCCATTAAAATTGATTTCTGTTATGAAGTGCACAGGGGTGCACCTGTGTGAAGGGTGTTCCATGAAGATTAATGGAACTAATGGATGTTTGATTGGCTTTAGTAAGATAGATTTTGTCATGTATCAAAATAATATGTGACATTTTAGAAGTACTGGAAAGTAAATTGTCTGAAGATAAAGTTATGCAGCAACCCATGAGTTTAAGACATGACATGTTTGACAGAAGGTGATCCATTGCCATCACTAGAACTGTACTGCTTATTCAGATTGGCATCCTCCAGGCAAGTGCGGTATGCAGGAAGCTGGTCTCACTAGCTCTTCTAGCCTGATCACATGCTAAGCCTTAACACTCAATTCATCTTGAGGTATTTGCTTCACTTCGCTTCTACCTACATATATTAATTATCTAAAAGGTAGCTGCTCTATGCTGCTCATCTAGCCTCTGTCTGTAAGCACCTGCAAAGGGAAATTGGAGCATCTGTGGTGCATTTCTGCTGAATCCTTCACAAGAACCCTAATCTGAGAGCACTGGGAACTAGTCTTATGGACATAGATTTACGCAGTAAGAACCCGTTCCTACTTTATGACATTGTTTCTATAACAGAAATCCTTAGAAAACAATGTTTTTTGAATTTTAATATGAATGGAATGTCTCAGCTGGGAGCTCTCATGGGTATCCAGGCTGACAACCCTCCAGATCTCTTGAAAAGTACCCCTGAATTGATGCCATCTCAGATCTGCTTCTTTTTCCTGCCTCCAAACCTTTCCACTCCCCCAAGCTAAATTCCTACTAAAATGCTGAGCCCATAGAATGTCTCTTGAATTAATTCCTCTCTTTCCATCTCAACCCCTGTCCCAGGTGCTGGTCTTTAGTCATCTCTAAAACAAATTGAACTACTGGGCTCTGTGGCTGAGAGATGAAATGTGCAGGGCTGGAAGGAAGAAGTTGTGCCTTTAATTGATCCCCGAAGCGACGTGCAGGAATCCACAGGAGGATATTCTAGTGATTACACGGCTTATATATTTGGTATCTAGAGTAGGTCTTGGAGGATTGTTTACTTTTTTCAGTTAAACAGACAGTTCCACAAAGTGAGGTTTGGCTCTGAGGGGTAACTGAGCTCTTATCCCATATTCCACATTTTTATATCTCCATGGCTTTCTGTACTGAGTTTGCACCTGCTTTTAAATGTTTCCCCCCTTCAGCATTAAATCTGATGTGAATCATCCTGAAATTTGAGTATTTCATATATGGGGCTTTTCTGCCTCCTCAGCAGTGAAGTTGGTGAGTTACAGTCATTCATAACTCGAGCTCAGTGTGTTGACCATACAAGCATGGTTGCAGATGCATCATAGCTAGCTTTGTTAAATACTGAATCAGCTGGGAATCCTTAGATGTATTCTTGGGTACATACACAGAGCTGATACCTGAATGAATGCGCTTGTCCGCGTTTTTAATTTTGGGTTTCATTTTATGGCTCTTTATTTTTCCCCACATTTTCAGTCTTACTACATTAACTTTGGAAGTGTTTCTCCCGATGTAAGAACAGTCAAGCTGAGTATTTCGAATGACCTTATTATTAAAGAAAAGATGCCACTGGGTGTGTGACATAAAGATGTCAAGTAGATACTAAATGCAGTTATACTAAGTAAGGTTTTATTGTCTATTTTATTCAGCTGGAACAGAAAGTTACTTGCTGCTTTATAATTAATCAAAACACTTTGAATAAGCTCTCAGGTCTTTTGAAAACTCTAACATGTGAATCCAAGAATTAAAAAAGCAACAAAATAATGTTGTGATAAGTCTTAAGAGTGCTTCACAGCAAGGGTGAGAGTAAGCACTCCTAGAAACATTTAAGATTAAATAATGTTTATTCTGAAATGACAGAAAATATTGCATCTCATGCTGTTTAAAATTAGAAAGTAATTTTAAAATGGTTTCGTATTTTCCATTCCATTTGTCCTGCAGTGCTTCCCTGTCTCATGGAGGTAAGTATAGTGCAGGATGCCATGAAGATGAAGGCAGCAGCAAAAGAAGAAGAAAGGAAAACTTCTGGGGCCTGAATGTTTTTTTTTCCCCCACTTACTTTAGAAACTGGAATAAAAATTAAAATATTATTTTTGCTAAATAAATAGTATGCTATTATTATTGTATTATTGTATTTTGAAGTTTAATATTAATTTTATGTTATTTTATATTTTACATTTTTATGCAAATATTTTCCCAAATAAAGTAAATATAGAACATATTTAATGGGATGCTAATGTAGATTTATTTGTAACATAATATTGCATACAGTATAAAAGTCTTTTAACTTTAAATATGTATGTATGCATTTATTCCTTAAGCACTTTTTCTTCACCTCATATCCCTCTCTATATGATGCAGCACTGCCAGTTTACCCCCCTCCCCCAGCCTGGGATTTCAGTTGCTGCAGTGATGCATGGAGGACAGCAGGCAGGGGAAGCTGCAGCCCCACCAGCATAGTGGTTGTGGTGCGGAAGTGGCCATTCTGGAAACCAGCCTGAAGGCCAACACATGCCAAGTGGGATGAGGATGTGTACTCATTCAGGCAGAGCTGAAGGGCTGGAACAATGTGGGGCGGTGAGGGTCACCCTGCAGCCCAACAACATGGGAATGTTGGCCATGCTCGGGATCCACACAGGGTCAGGGGTCATAGCTGTGCTTAGGCATGGCCAAAATGGCTTTGCAGGATCCCCCGCAGAGGGCAGGGGTGCTGCAGTTGCAGGATCAGCCATGTTTTGTGGTGGGTAGAGTCATCGTGCTTTCCACCTCCAGATCTTTCTTGAACACCTGCTTAGGCGTTGACACCTACAGGGATGATAGCACCAGTTATAGACATTATATATTGACATCAATTCTAATGTCCTTTTCCAAAGAAACATGCCTCAATCATCAGCAGTGTCGTATTATACACCATCAAGCTTGTATGTAACATGTTATTCCTGCTGCTTCCTTATCCAGAACATCTGCAGGCCTTGACCCCACGGCCTTCAAACTTCCTCATGGGTATTTGCCAAGGTGGCTGGAGGCCTTACGTTGTACGGTGACTGTGGTGTCACACTGCCTTTCCACTCAGAGCCAGATGTATGCCATCCACCAAAACCTCTGTGGAAAGGTTGGAGGTAGTTGTCCATCACAACAATGCCTGAAGGGTTAAACTCCATGATAGCAGTATAGAAATAGTAAGCCCAATTAAGGTAATCACCAGGGAGCAATTGAAGGAGAAATAAAATTGTGGTGCTCTCATTTCCATAAGCAAATGAAAATAATTTAGATGACTTGTATCTAGATGAAGGAGAACGCCTATGTAAAAACTAATTACCCTCTGTGCTAATTACGACAAAGAGGATAAAGGACAAACCTTTGAAAAATATCCAAAGATATTAAATAGAGTTTTATTAATAGATGAAATGAGCTGAATATGAGAGTTGTGATATATTGTGTTAGGGCCTAGATTCAATAAAAATTCTCTCTGGCTTCCGCTTCACAGCAGCCCCATAAAATCAATTTATTATATGAAGCCAGATGGGTCTTTTATTGAACCTGGACCTTATTCATTAAATAAAAGTAATTACCATCAAATGTAAAAGAACCAATACCTGCTGCTTTATGAATCAGTTACTATCCTCATACATTTAACTGATAATGAGAAAGCAAAATATATATTTAAATCAATAGACATACTGTTCATCAAATGGAAGAGCAGGGCCTGTAATACATTTTCTGGTTTAATTTGTTCCTAAGCACAGGGCTCTTTTAAATCATAATATCTGCTTCAGCTGTTGAACTCGGATCAGCCACCAGCACCAGGCACGCTGAGCACGATGGTTCTTCCCCTTTTCCCTCTAATGACTCCCTGGTCCTCTGGTCTCAAACACAGGACAAGGACAGGGACTGCAAACACAAGCGGTGGCAGCAAGCACAGCTCACCTTTCTGTTTGAAAGGAGCTTTGTTGTAATACCTGTGTTGACAGTGCTTTGAGCTGGGGGCAGCTCCCCCTGACTTCTCAAATCTTCCCTATACCTTCGATGTTCTGTGCAGGACCTGAGATGAAATAAAGCATGATATGAAGCCAGGGAACCAGACTGTGTCAGGTGCGGTTATCTGGGGGAATCATACCTCAGATGGGCCATGAATACATACCAAGTTTTAATAGCATAAAGGTTGAAAGATGAAACGAAATATTAATCACACTACCTAGCCTATTTCTTTGATAGTGAATGACAAGTGACCACACGTGGGAGAGCTTTTGCATTGTACGACTGAAAATGGCTCAGTTTGGAAGAAATCAGGGGAAAACTTAGGGAAGAGCAAGCCAGTGCGAGGGTCTGATGAAAAGCATGATGTTTTCAACATGATCAGGAAGGCAATAAAACGGGGCGGGAGTCAGACAAGGAAGAATGTTCCCAGCAGTGCTGGTGCTGTTTGCACAGGTATAGTGTACAGGCTTTTACATATGTCTGCTCACAGACAGATATAAAAACCAAATGGAGTGAACAGACTTTGATTTCAGTATTTATTAATTCTCACTATTTTTTACACTCTGCAGTATGTCATACTGGCATACTGAGTTAAGTCATGGTCACTACTATTTGTATGAATCAGTGAGTTTGGTGAAAGCAATCAATTCAAGTCAATACTAGTGACAATAGCATAATTCAATACATTATTACTTAGAACACAGGCCTTGAAATCCAATTCGTTGTCTTCAGCTGGTGTTTGTAATACAGCACCTTCCTCCTGCTGCCCTGGAGGAGTTTGTGTTACATCTGTTCAGTTACATCTGAACTGTGTGTTTTATAACATGCAGAGGACAAAAACTTCTGGCAGTTAGGTCGCTGTTCACTCAAATGCAGCCTCTGGTTTAAATCTGACCTGGAAACAGGCCTCCCTTTTCTACTTAGTTTCTGTCTGCATTTTTCCCCTCTGTCTTTCAGGATGATAATAATGATGATTTGTGTTGCTGCTATCCCACTGTGTCAGCTACTCTCTGAACACTGAACAAAAAGGTTTCTCTGCAGGACATTTCTATTGCTTGTTTATGGCCTTTATTCCCCGGGTAGCGACAGTGGGATTCCTGCTTGGCAGAAGAGCTGAAATGCTTATCTGGCGGAGGTGGAAGTTGAATTTTCCTAAAACTTTAAAACACTCAGTAGGGTCAGACCCTGAGCACTAGGAGGTAGCCCGATCATACAGTGAATTCTTTAAAGGCTGACAAAGTAGATTAGTTTAACCACTTGCCAGAGGAGTCCCTGATGTCTTCAAAAGAGAGAAATCTCAGAGACTTGGCTCCTCAAGGCTGCTGAAATGGATGTGCTTTGTACGTGCCGAGCCTTGCCCAGCATCCATGATCACACCACAACTGGCAAGGCCCTTCGTCTGGCACTTGAATTTTTTCCCTGATGTGAGCTGGCTTAGGCCTGATGTACCAGATGATGGCAGATGGCTGAGCTGTGGAAGCACACTGTTGGCTCAAACTCTGCCACCCCATGCTCCACTTCTCCTCACCATGTTTTCCTCTGAGCTCTTACCAACTTCAAGGCAGTGTCCGTGCTTGATGACTAAATCTGATTCCTTGGGTGGCAGAAATGGCTAATAATCAGTCCTTCTTCAGACCTTCAAAGTCTTCATCTGGACCTATAGGACCCGGAGTGTAGGTGATTGTGTGGAACATGCAGGAGCAGAAGCCCACAGTCAGTGCTAAGGTGTATATAAAAATATATATAAATCCTGTACAGTTATTGATAAGTTATTGAAAAGGACTTGCGCAGAGCAGTGAGGAATGCCAAACAAGACACAGGGAACTGATAACACAGGAATGTTCCCAAAATCTGTTCCCCTTGGAGCCCTCCACGGTAAGAGAGTGGCCAGGGCCCAGAACTGGCTCCTGACAGCAAGCATGAGCTTCTCTCAAAAGCAGAATTGAGCTCAGTGGTAAAGCACTAAGGATTTTTGTTCTTTACTGCTCAACACATTCCCAAGAAGATGACATGGTGCTCTGAGTCTTCTCACCGTGCTGTTTACAATAAGCCAACGCTACGCTAAAAATTCAAGCAGGTTCCTTTACACACTCAACTAAGAAAACATATCTGTAATGCTACATTATTAGCAGGTGGATCCCATTGTTGTACATCAGGTGTGTGCCAATCACATCTGTCAGCTGTTGTTGCTGAGGGACATGGATGCTGCTCCACAGCAGCTCTGAGGTTCCAGCAGGGGCTGGAGGTTTGTTGGCACAGAGTGCCAGGTCTGCATCTTCCTGGTGAACTTTCAGGCTTTAAGCAAGTGGCAGCTGTTGAGAATGATTGTTGAGGTTGTATTTTAAGCTGAGATAGCTGACAGTTGACTGTCTGTAGTGCCTTACATTTGATGGATGGATGAATTTGATGGATGCAGAAGAGCAGGTATGAGCATATAGGCTCATGGTCCACTTGCCTTCAGACAAAGAAGCTATCTCATGCGTAGCCCAAACACAAGCTTTCTGGATACGCTTGGCAGCACCCTGCCAGGTGTACTTGGCACACAAAAAGCATAGAAAACAGGACTTACCTCTGCCTGCAGCTCAGCTTTCCTGTTCAGTGCTATAGTGGGGAGTCTGGTGCTATCGGCACCCTCAGATTGCAGGGCAAAGATATGTCAGCTCAGTTAATATGACGGTTGCCCTCTTGTGATGTGTCTGAAACCTGCATAAGGATCTGGGCATGCTGAAAGAGGTTCTGAGGATGTCTTGAAGGTCAGTTGCCAGGTGGCAACTTGATGGCAGCATGAGCCTGGGCGTGAGGAGAGAGCTACAGGCTGGGTGCAGTCATTATGTAAATCCCTGTACTTTACTTTCAAGTGCTGAGGGATATTTAATTGTGGTGTGCTGGCAGTGCATTTTGTATGAGGCTTCTATTAATCACAGGATCAGCCTTCATTAGAAGTCAAATTAATTTGTGGGTAATAAGCAGAAGGATTGTTCTTTCCCAGTCTCAGAGAGCTCTAAAAGGGATCAGAGTCTTATCCTGTTCCTTTTTTTTTTCTTTTCTTTTCTTTCTTTTTTATTTTTTTTTATTTTTTTTTTTCTTTCCCAGGATGGTTTATCTCAGATATTGATTCAGGTATTATCCTCCTTGCTTCAAAATGTTTCCTTTCAGAGATTATGAAGAAATATACTTGATAGATAAAATCTTCAGTCCAACAAAACTGTGATCCACAGAACACCTCTTTCCCATTCCCAACTAATTCTTCATTCTAGTTTTGTCTTATGTGATATCAGCCTTAGCCTTGTCATTCTCTGCTCAGCTTTGATACCTGATTAAGGACGTTTGGAATATACAACGGAGAGAATCCGCCCTGGTAGAGGAGATTTCGGGATGGCGAGGAGCCTCTAGATGGCAGAAGTGCTCTACCGAAAACTCCAGCCCTTCGTTAAGCACCAAGCTTCAGAAGGACCGCGTGCCAGCTGCGAGGTGCGCCGGTTATTGACTGGTCCGCTGACCTCCTCCGCCTCCTCCAGCTTTAATTGCTGCAGCAAATGATCTGTGCTTTGCAGCCACGCCGACACCATGCCCAGCGGTCTGAGCGAGTTTGATCGTGGCTTTTGCCTCTCTGCAAAATGACGTTGCAGTTGTTTTTTAAAGATGAAGGAAAGGCTCGCGGCAGAGTATGTGGGGTTCTGTGTTTGGGCTGTGGTTGCGTGGTGTTAATGCCACCCCTGAACCTTCCTAAGGAGCTGCATCTCTTCCAATGCTTTGAGCCCCTGGGAGGTGATCAGCAGTCTTCAAAATGAAAAAAGTCCTTCCAAAATGAAAAACCTCACCATCTGTACAGGTGGACGGTACAAATGCTGAAATCTTTTGACCTTAGAAACAGTGCAGAAAAGTTTCCAGTGCCCTTTTCTCTCTGATAGAGCTGCAGCAATTCCTGTCGTGGTCAGTTACACCGGAAGAACTCAGTTAATTTTGGCACTGATAGAAAAAGAAGAAAGCCCTCCTGTAAATCCTGGTTCTAAGCCTACTGCTTAGCCCTGCTAACTCCTGTGCCCACGAATACTGTTACAGCTTGTTCAGGATCCGCTGGTACAGCCACCTGGAGAGAAAACCCAACTGCTAGGGCTTGCATGGAGCCAGAGTAACTGACTGCAGAAAAAAAAGTCCAATTTCTGTCTGCAGTGAGACTGCAGTCTCTCATCTTGGTCTGGGTAGGAAACAATTTGAGATTTCAGAGTTGTCTGTTTCAAAGGAAGGCCTTTTGATGTGTCTTTTTGGTTGATGATTAAAAGCAATTAGATGGTACTCAAAACACTTGGATGGGACTTTAGTCTGCCATATGGCAGGCGTGTCCTAACATCTAGGCAGCTGCAGGGATAAAACAGTCTTTCTTGAGATTAGCATTAAATACATTAAGCAAGGGAGAGACTTTAAAATTTTTCTTCCATACCCAGTGGGACTGTGTACAAAGCATGCCCAAGAAGTCAGATTGAGACCCAGCCCCGCAAATGTGAGTGTGGAACACACATGAAAGTGGAGATTCTGGTGTTGGCAGATCTGATTTGGCACTGACAAAACCAACTCCATGGGCTCCTGCCTCAGGCACTTGAACCAGTGCTCCAGACTGCCTGAGCCCTGAAGCCATCGCGTACTCCTCCAGACACTTGTGATAACCGTGAGTCATGCAGGCTTCAGTTTATCTGCGCTGAAAAAACAGCATGGCAAGGAAGCAAGCATAGCAAGAATTTTGTTGCCTGCAGACAATTTTCTTTTGACAACATGTAAAAATGAAAAGCTTTTTATGATGCTTTTTTGCCCACCAGGTCTTCCTTCCTTACATGGACCCTAGGGATGGGCCAGGAACCAGGCAGCAGTCAATAATATTGATTGTACATTACAGCTTTGGTGGTGTCCCAATGGAAATCTTGTAGTGAACTATCAAGAGCTGTTTAGCTGCGTTAAAAGCAGCATATGTTGCCCCAGGAAATTCTGGAGTTGTATTTGTCATGTAGCAGAAACGGAGTTTATCGTTCTGCAGAGACGAAGCAGATCCAGCAGAGGTAGTCCTTGGGCAGCCTCACGCAGCCAGCAGAACCTCCTGAGCACGATCCTCCTAGCCATCGTGATGAACTTCCATGGGTCTGTTGTTGACCTTGTTTCTTGGCTTTCTCTTTTTAAGGTGCCGTTTGTACGTCATGCAGCACCAGCAGTTTTCATATTCTAAGCCAAGGGCCTCAGTGCTGGACTTTGAGACTCCCAGAAGTATTGCAATAAGATGCATGACAGCAGCAAAGACAGAAATAGTCAAAGTAGCCAGCTTGGCAGCTAGCAGCTTGGCTCCTCAGGATGCCCCATGGACCTGTCTAGCACACACAGCAATCCAGGCAACCGCAGCTTCAATGTTGACATTATTATTAGCATTACTGTCTAGATCGAAGCTGCTGTCACTATTTATGCCTGCTTCTGCACCATTAGAAGCATTTGTCCTTATTCTAGATACACCCCTGCTAATGACAGGAGACTGAATCGTTGATCTATTGAGTCTTATATTTTTTCATCCATACTAACCGCTAAATCAATGCATCATCATGAGGCTTGAGGGTTGCTAGCCAATTCTCTAAGTAAAAAACAGAATCGAGATCTTTGCTGCATTTTATCCCCTCCTCCTCCCCCCCCGCCCCCCCCCCCCCAAAAAAAAAAAAGAGATCTTTTCATATTTTCAAATTGATCCAGATTTTAGGGCTGATGTGGCTAAGACTTGGGCAAATGTCAGGTAGCAGCCATTTCAGAACTGCCTTCACGGCTGTACTCCTGTGCTCCGTTCTCCAACCTTGCATTCCGGAAACAGCCGTGTTTCAGGGGAAGCCGAGCTTTTTCCAAGAACACTATGTAGGGCACAAATATTTCAGTTCCGTCGATAGATTCTCCATGCTTTTTACTCAAATTCTCAAAAAAAAGTTAAAAATAGAGCCAGGAATTGTACTTTGTGTTGTTCTCCTTTTGGGGAAAGTTTTGCATTGCAGACAGCTTGGCCAGTGCTTAGCAAAATGCCTAGTGCTCTGTAGTGATAAAAATGAAATCCTCACTCCCATTCACATTTAGAGGACACTTGAATAGCTGTTGCTTGGGGCTTGAATTAATCTGAGAGTTTGTTAGAAGGAACGCATGCTTTATTTTGGCAGCATGTGATAGTTTTAGAGTACTCTTTGCTCTGAGAGCCTGTCAAAGCACAGAACATCCTCAGGGCTGGAAGCCCTTAGAGGCTGTAGGGCGATACTCCATCCGCAGGCTGTGAAAAGGAAGCACTGCACTCACAGCAGAGCAGAGCTGAGAGCAGAAATATGGATGGGATGCCCCCTTCAATCTCTGTTTTCAGAGCACCCCCGTCCTGTGATGTCTTTCAGAAAGTTGGTAGGATCTGGGTCAGAACTGGCCGGATATTGTGCCTCTATTACTCCCCAGGCTCACTACTGTTATGATCATAGTATGGCTTAGGTTGCAAGGGACCTTAAAGATCATCAAGCTCACACTTAAATCTCTTCATTTGCTTGTTCTTACATTTCTTATACTTTGTTTGCTAACTTCAGCAATTCTTTCCCTGCATCCTCCCAAGCTGTATGTAACTCAAGCAAACATCACTTCTCTAAGATTTCTTTCTCTGAATTTGAACTGTCCTCTGTTACTGTAGTTTCCACAGAACCAGCCTTCCTTCAGAACCAGCACATCCCACCTGTTCAGGGGCAGGAGGATTTGCCCATGGAGTCTGAGGCTGAAGACAGCCACCAAATTCCCTGGCAAGTGGCAGTTCAGGCTGTGCACTTTCTGATGAGTGTCCTGGGATCAGCAGGGGCTACACAGAAGGGGAGGCTAATCTCTACAGAGATCTAACTAGTGCCCCCAAATCAATCTGAATAAAACTGTATTGGAGATTCAGAATTTTATTTCAGAGTCCAGAAGTCAGTGTGTTTCCTTTTTCTCACTGAGCTCCTGCTGAGGGATGCACTCTGGGGACCTGCGGAGTGTTTCCATGAGCACAGCTGGCAGCCAAGCAGCAGAGCTGTGTGGCCATCCTGCAGCAAGCACAGCCCTGTGCCAACCAGCCCTGCAGGAACTGCACATATACACACATCTCCTGTGTCTGTGCCCAGTGATAGCTTCAGTTCCCCAAAATGGATACATGAAGTGAGCAATGCATTTACACGTGTGGGAATTACTGTTTTCTACTCTTTTGGTTGTTTGTTTATTCTTAATTCACATGTAAACAAACATTTATCAGGAAAGATATCGCTCCCCTGGGGTGCTGTACTAGTAGAGAGATATTTAGATAGACAGACAGACAGACAGATATCTTACATCGTAAAACTACATTACCTTTGTTAAGGTTGTAAATATAAATATTTCACAACAGGATAAAGATATCTGAGCTTTGGTCTCCTTGTGCATATCACTGAAGATATACTATTTACTCTAAAATCGTGCAGCAGGTATAGATGTTATAGTTCTGAAGTCTGTTGTCATCAATGTTTGTTGTCTGCAGGCCCAAGACTTCATGCAAAAGAAATTATATGTAATAAAAAAATAGACAATAATTTGTCTTTCCTTTTTTATCCGGTAGATGACCTTATTCACTGCAGAATTCTAGTAAGCTTCATTTTTTCCCCCTCAGCTCTGAAGTCCGTGAATACTATACAATGTTCACTGATTTTGCCACACTTCCATGAGGTTAGGAGATGATACTCTATCTTGCATTTTCAATCATGGAATCAAGTCTGTGGGAGTTTAGCATCACAACTATCGATAAGAGCCAATTTGAAAAACAGAGCTGTTTTTTTTCTTCATGGTAGACAACAGTATGTGGCTCTCAGTAGAGCTACCTGCAGGACGTCTCTGTTACAAACTGACTGCCCTTTGACATTCTGACATACTAAGTTGAAACCTCTTTAAATTTTATTGTGAAATTGGAACTGTCAGAAAATGTGTTTGTCAGACCATGACATTAGTGTGCCAGACACTGTGGATACATACACACTGGCGTTTTAATTTTGATCAGGGATAAACTGAAGTGACTCTCTTGATCGTCCTCATTGACTGAATTCCTTTTGGGTGAAACTTGACTGAAGAATATGCTGTGAAGGACACCTGATGCGTTCCAGCTTGCTGATAGACACTAAGTCCACCAAACTATGCTAGAGCTAACCCTGCAAACACTCATAACGTGGGCCTTGGTCGCTCAGCACTAGCCCTTTTTTTCTTCTAGTTCATCTTCTCCATGCTGCATCCCTTGCCAATGCAGACACAGCCTCAGGCTGATGTCCTTGCACAGCTGCCTTCCTCAAAGCAAAGCTTTCCATGTGGTATAATCACCTCAAATTCTGCAGACTGGGGACTTGACCCTCCTGCCACTGTGCTGTGCTCCATGCCCTTACCCACATGTTCTACTTTTCCTCAAATACAGAGACCGTAAAAGCCACCTGTGCAATATTTTGACTTGGATGAAGTATTGTCATGCCAAAACATTTGGAGCATCTCTAATTAATGTGCTCCGATCACAGTTATCACTGTTTTTAGCTGAAGCGGTGTGAATACGATCAGTGCCCCAGAGCTGCAAGCTCAGCCAGCTGGAAAATGAGGAATTCAGCTTTAGTGGCTTTGCAAGGTTTGCTCCATGTGCTTTGCTCAACGGCTGACAGCAGCACTGCAGCTGGGGCAGCTGCTTCTGTTGTTTCTCAGGGCAGCAGTTTGCAGATGTTGGAAGGTACCACCATGACAAATACCAATTTCTGCCTTTGCACAGCACTGATCCATGCCCAGCATGTGTCCGGCCTGTGTGCTCAGTAACTGTGCCCAGCAGTCTTTACCCTCAGATTGAAGATTGTTCATATCCAAATCTTCTCTTCAAATATATATAAAATTCAAATAACATCCTTCCTGAAGATGTATAATTTCCCAAAGTCTTGTATTCCTTGCTCAAATTTGAGGATGTACGCCCTAAGACAGGAAGGCGCACCAGCTTGGATTCACATCTCCAGTCAGTTCAGCCGAAGTTGTTCAGGAAACAGGTAGATGTGTCACCGAAGAACATTGTTCAGTGGGCAACATTGGTGGCAGGTGAAGAGTTGGACTAGATGATCTTTTCCAACCTTAATGATTCTATGATTCTGTCCCTAGTTTTCCCAAGTCCTACTTCCTAAACGTGAATGTCCAGGAATTTTTAAAGGGAAAATTAACAGAGATTTTATCTATGGACAAAGGAGCTTGTCTTTCTCCCACTTGATGTTGAAGACTGATGTAATTGTTTCAGCTCATATTTTCCCCTTCAACTGTGCAGTCAGACTACCAACAAATTACAAGCAAACTGAGTGGTTCTTAAAAATAGTGACAGCTCAACAACATCGTAAGGGTCTTCCAGCAAGAAACATCACCTTTAAGAAGCTCCAGAAAAAGTCTACTCATAAAAATGGGATATAGCACTGTTTTCCTGAATGATAGTGCACTTTGGGGTGCCTGGAGAAGGCACTGCCTCGCTCCTGCACGGTGAGCAGAAAGTAGTGGGCTCTTAGAGAAGCCAAAGGCACTCCTCAGTGCAGAAGCCTGACTGAGGAAGTCTAAATTAAGCTCTATAGAGGTTTTCTTCCACAGTCATCTTTCCGTAAGGGATGTGATTGACAGACCTGAGCTGGGAGTTGCCTTGGGCTTTTTTTATAGAGACGAGAGGCACCTGCAGAGAGAATTCAGACTGACTGTGAGGGCTTTTCCTTCATGGGTTAAAGTGCTGAAACTCATGGGGATGTTCCTGTGTTCCTGGGTTTGGTCTTGATAAAGCAAACTCTCCTCTGTGGTTTCACAGTGAGTTTTATAATGTGGTAAAAAAAATAAAGCCTGTTTTAATAAAGTTCCACTCATGATTTTTTCTTTTCTTTCCACGATAATAGGAAAAAGTACACTGGTGCATCAGCCTTTACGATAGAACACTGGGAAAATCTATTTAAAGGGCATTTTGTATTTGAAATCAAATTATGGCCCTTAATAGACTGAATCTCCTAAGGAGAAAGTTATCTGTGGTACAGCCTGTGAGACCCAGGAGCAGTAAATCCCACAGACTGACTGATACCCATCCAGCGATTGGAAAACAAACAAAGCATTAAACAGGAGCAACTCTGACAAGGATACATTACAGCCTTTACAGCAAGGAGGTCTGAAAACTTAAAACTCATTAGCATAGTGCTTATCTTCAAACGAAGCTCAGGGCCATCTGAGGCATTACAGATTAGTGAACTTTATTATGATAGTGGGGAACCTGATTGAGGGTTCAATTAGGGCGAGAATAGCACAATGCTCCGGCAAGTAGAGCTTCTCAGGATCAAAGCAGCACTGTTTCTTGATAGGAAAAAAATGTGCTTCTCTATCTTGTTAGAGCTCTTTTGAGTATTAATATCAGTGACCCAGTGGAAACAGCACAGCTGGATTTTCAAAAGATTTTTTGATAAGAGCCCTCATAAGAGACTATTAAAGTATAATTGAGAACCGTCAGGTAATGCACATTAGTAAAAATAGGTTGAACTTCTGATAGGCTGAAGGGCTCTGATTTCTGAAAGTCTCTCTGAGGAAAGAGACATAAAAGTCACCACACAGAGCTTTGAGCAGAGACATGCAGCAATTGTGGGAAAATAAAGAGGGGGCCTGAGTTACCAGACAGAAAATGGTGCAGGAACCTTGGTCTGCACTTGGAAAACTGACACTGAGCTCAGGAGGGTCAGACTGCCCTCTTTGACTAATACAAATAACAGTGAGCCAAAGCCACACAAGATCAAGCAAATGTTTTTTCTCTACCTTCTCTCCTGCACAACTGAAGCTACAACTTAATTATTTTCCTTTGCCGTCCCTCATTTTTCTAATACTCAAGGATTGTGAATGTATGGGTTAAGAGGAGAATGAGCTCTGGAGGCAGAGCCAGCAAGCAGCTCCAGGGCTTGCTCCCTGCCAAGGTTCTGGCCATGCTGAATGGAGAACAGCTCCACACAGGGTTATTATAGATCCATGCAGTGAAGAGAGGAGAGCAGTTTCTGGCATCGTTGTGCCTCATGGTGGTTAATTCTGCATTTTCAGGGGTATCACGCTCTTTGGGCAGTTATTGAACAGGCTGTGTTATGTGCAGTTTAAGCAGAGATTTCCATCAGTGGTTTTAGTAGCAGTGTGGGATCCTGACTTATATTTATTGTGGACTGACTGTATTATTCACATATTAAAAATCACGATAATAACACACTGTTTATATATAACACTATTAAGTGATTCTGCAGAGGTCTGGTATAATAAACAAGAAATCCAAATGGGAAGGTTGGGACAATTCAAAATTAATTCAAAGCGTTATTCATTTCCATTATTTTAAATAATAGCAGTAACAAATATCACTATTTCTTAATCAGAGTAACTCCAGTAGGTCTTAAAATGCCTTCTAAAGGAGGAAGATCTCATTATCTGCCCTACTGATGGGAAAACAGAGGCACAAAGTAGCAATTCCTAAAAGTAGAAAATAAGCCTATTTGTTTAGATTCCCAGGGCTGGGAGCTACTTGATAAGCTGTATCTCATAGACACTTCCTCCTCAAAATGTCTGCTGGTGCAAGATAGATTTTTAATATATTTCTACGAATGTATCCATTTCAATTCAGTGATGCATTTTCTGGCTTAGTGCTGAAGTCTATACATAAACAAAAGTTTCAGCGTCAACAGGAAAAAAATACAGTTTTACGGTAAAGATTTTAGAATAGGACCTCTGTTCCCTGGTTACTTCTAATGGTCGTGTAGGAAGAGATTGGTCTGAGAAGTAGTTAAGAGGATTAAGATAGTCAAATACATGCCTATATCTTAAATCCTTTTTATGTGCTATTCGATAGACTGATCACCACAAAAATGGGAAGAAGAAGCCCTGTGATATACATCACCTAAACAACTTTAGTCTCCCTATTATGGCCTGATAGGCTGAACAGAATAATAAATATTTTTTATTGTTAGAGAGTGAGCTGATCCCTCAATCTAACATTTCTTATTCTCTATAATAGTCCTCTGTCATGTCAAAATTCAGTACATTGCCTGTTCTGGGTAGAAGTCTGCAGTTCCCATGTTCTTGGACAGGGTTATTCTATCGTCATTATAATTTCCATGTCTTTCAGGTCTGAATTTAAGAGGATCAACTCTTAGGGATCCTGCAGCAACTGCACACAGCATCCAAACAGCTTCCTAGAAACCAAACTGCTGATTATATTTCAACATGAGCAGAGCTTATTAAAAGAAAAAGGTTTAAAACCAGAAAAATTCTACAAAACTTCCATTGTTTGTAACCCTATGGTGCCTATCCTTGTGTTCCAAGGGTAGCTGCTCCAGTGGCTACAGGAACCATACCCCGTGGCATCACCCTGTTTGCTGCCCTAAGCTGAGCTCCTGGCTCCTCTCTGCACAGACTGCTGCCTCTGTTAGCTGCGTGCTGTTAGGTGGCTCGACATGCTTTCCCTCACACTGTGCCCCAGACTTTCTATTGCACAGACCTTTGCAGTCATGCTGCAAACACCTCAGAGGGCTAATGGGCACTATTAATAACTGATTGCAGAGCAGCTCTGCATTTACAGTGCTGAGTGAGTAGGTAGCACCCCACTGAGACTGCAAGGAAAGGATTCATCCAGACAAATAACTGTCTCATCTGGCCAAATTTGTGCTTTAGAGTACGGGAAATATTACCTGCAAATAAAAAAGGAAATCACACTGAAAGGTCAAAAATTGTTAGGAAGGAATTTCTAATTCTAGATTCATTCTAGTCCTGATGGCAATGGGACTGAATCAAAGGAAAGCTTCTGTTTTTGTCAGACAAATGTTTGGAAGAGTTAAATATGAACAAAGGAGCGCAATGCAAATTAAAGTAGTACAACTGAAGCACAGTTGTTTATTTAATACACAAAACTGACACTCAGTCATACTTGATGAAAGGAGAAGAGGAAGCTCAGAGGAAACCATATAACTCTCTCTCTAAAACTGCCTGAAGGGAGACTGTGGTGCGGTGGGGGTTTGACTCTTTTCCCAGGTAACAGCAATAGGACTAGAGGTAATGGCTTTAAGTTGCAGTAGGGGAGGTTCGAGTTGGATATTAGGAACAATTATTTCTTCTCAGAAAGAGTGGTGAGGCATTGGAACAGGCTGCCCAGGGAAGTGATTGAGTGACCATCCCTGGAGGTGTTCAGGAATATGTGGAGATGAGGCATTGAGGGACATGGGTTAGTGGGCATGGTGGGGATGGGCTGATGGTTAGACTAGATAATCTTAGCGGGCTTTCCAACCTTCACAGTTCTGTGGTTCTATGATTCTGTGAAAAGCTCCTATGACAGTTTTTAGAAGTTCCCATTATTAATGGGATGTAGAGTTCAGTTTTAAACTGCATTTTAAGATAAGAAACTCTCATCTATCTTTGGAAATAGATGCAAGGGGCTGAAATGCAGAAGGGAAAGTAGGAAACAGAGACTGTTTAACATCTAAGGAATGTAAGGACAACAGTCTCAGCAAAACACCTTTGTGTACCAAAATCAATTAGCTTTTGGAACTGAAACTAAAGGTGTTGAAAACAGTGGGGCATCATTGTTTTCCTCTCTTCCTGCCTGCTCTCTGTCCTCAGAGGAGGTGAGTTTTAAATGGCCTTGTCTAAACCTAATTGCAGTTTTGTAATGACTAATTCCCAGGCTATTTAGACACTGAAGGATCGATTCTCAGACATGTCTACAAGGTGTTTGTTAAGGGATGGAGGATACTGCTGAGGTCAATCAGCTTCCTAGTTTTTAACTCACACAGGAAACTCAGGTCAAAATCTCCGTTCTGGATGATTGATCCTGTGTCTCAGGGAACCTGCCCTCACTAACCAGCTTTATTCTTGCAAATTTCTCACTCTCTAAATTAATTAAATGTGCACTTGATGAGAACTCAAGTCTCACAGTGAAAGCCTGACTCACACTGACCTGTACAGTGGGTGCTAGAATAAGGACTTCCACCACAGTTTCCTATATCTCAAATGAGGACTCCAGCCTTAAGCTATTCCAGTGGGAAGCACAGAAAACTTTCTACTGGTCACTTCAGGCTTAGGTCCATGTATATACCAGCAGGATCAGACATAGATGAGTGAGTTTGAGAACCTGGCTGAACATTGATGCCCAAAAACACTGTCAGAGATGAGGAGCAGCTGGATCCCCACGTAATTCTGCAGATGACACCAAGCAGGGAGAAAGTGTTGATCTGCCTGAGGGCCAAAAGGCCCTGAAGAGGGATCTGGATAGTCTGGATGAATGGACTGAGTGCAATTGTGTGAGCTTTAACAAGATCAAGTGCCAAGTCCTGCATTTTGGTTACAATAACTCCATGCATTGCTACAGACCTGGGGCAGAGCAGCTGCAAAGCTGCACAGAGGAGAAGAATTTGGGGGTTTTAGCCAACAGCTGGCTGAACATGAACCAGCAGTGTGCCCAGGTGACCAAGAAGGCCAGTGGCATCCTGGCTTGAATCAGAAATAGTGTTACCAGCAGGAGCAGAGAGATGATCATCCCCCTTTACCCAGCTCTGGTGAGGCTACACCTCAAGTGCTGTGTTGAGTTTTGGGCCCTTCCTTACAAGGGAGACATTGAGGCCCTGGAGCATCTCCAGAGAAGAGCAGAAAGGATCAGGAGCACAAATCTTGTGGGGAGTGGCTGAGGGAGCTGGGATTGTTCAGTCTGGAGGACTCAGAGGAGGCTCAGGGAAGACCATATCGCTCTCTATAACTGCCTGATAGGAGGTTGTGGTGAGGTAAGGGTTGGCCTCTTCTCCGCTTAAATTTCTTCTCAGAAAGAGTGGTGAGTCTTTGGGACAGGCTGCCTAGGGAGGTCTTGGAATCACTGTCCCTGAAGGTGTTCAAGAAACGTGGAGATGTGGCATGGAGGGACATGGCTTAGTGGGCATGTTGGGGATGGGTAGACAGTTGGACTAGATAATCTTAGTGGTTTTTCCAACCTTAATGAGTCTACGATTCTATGATTCTATAAATATGAGCATCTCCTGGTAAGTAGTGGAATTGTGAAGAGAGCAAGTGTGCTCTTGGTGGTCAGATCAGAGAGGACATAAGAATGTATGCATTGCAAGACTGGAATGAAAATCTCTATATTAATGGCATGAAGAAAATCTTGTGGATGCTTCTGCAACTGAGCCCAATTCTCTTGCACCTTACATTAACCAAACAATATTTCACTTTTCTAATGCTTCATAAATCAACATGCTGAGAGTTTGTAGTAAGGAAAGAAGGACTCAGGCTAAGGAATATTTGATTTTTCTGTTTAAAGGTCATGGTATTTGTTAGCATGGGTATTTTCTGGATTTGGATCAGGGGAATGGAAATTGTTCGAGCTGGATTCCAGACACCTGACAGATGGAACAAGATGATTCCTTCAGGCACAGCGGCTATGTCAATGAAAGAGTTCTGTGGGATTAAAGTGATACAGATAACTTCACAGATTCAAGGATTGGGTGTTTGAATTCAAATTTTGCAAGGTTATTCTGAATTACTTTCACAAGAAGCTTCAGGACATGTTAATGTTTTGGTTTTTTTTCAGTCTGTGCTCAACAGACTTTCCAGTGAGAACACTAAAAGAAAATTGTAAAAGGGGAACATGAAGAAATCTGGAAAGGAAATGGGAAATCTTAGTTTCCTTATAAAATGTCAGTATGTAGTTCACTGCCCTGTCAATGCTTTACTATTTACAAATACACCAAATAAAACTGTAGTTTTCTGCTGTAAGTTATGTGCATACTGAAATGATTTAGTGATGGAATAGATATCCAATTCTTGATTTAAAATCAACCAGCAGAAATGCTGCCCTTGAATTCAGTGAGAGCTGGAGTGGCGCCTGCCTAAAGATAGCCAACGATTGCTGGTCTATCAGGTATTTACAGGTTTCATACTGCTGAAACACTCGTAGAAGATCGTGCTGTGAGAAATAGGGAACATTCCTATTTTATATGATATTTTTTTCTTTCTACAAAATTTTCCATTAGTTGTCCTCGATTCCCCCTTCTGAAGTTCAGAGAAATGATGTCACAGGTGGATTTCCATCTGCCCAGCACTTGGAAGATGGTATGAAAGAAGACCGTGAATAACTGCAGAAACTTGAGTGAGCTGTGTCCGCAAGGCTGGATTTTCATCCATCTTGTTTAAAATTACTGCTGCTCAATCCGTTTATTTACTACTAAGCAAAATGCATCTCCCCTGTAGCAGCATGAGTTGTAACAAAATAGTATAATTTGGCTCTTGCACTGCAGAACTCTAACACATATTATGAAAGTTGGCCAAAAGAAGTCAATCATGTCATGTAAATCATCCACAAGTCTATGAGTCTTGATGAGATGCATCCCAGAGTCCTGAGGGAATTGGCCAATGTAGACCATGGGTCCATCATGTGTCTCCTGAGGCATGGGTCTGTGGGCCCCCCCACCCCATTAGTCGAATCAAGCCAAATCAGAAAATAAACTGTTGTCAGAAAACAAGCACAACTGCTTCCATTTTAAAACTCAGACTGACTCAGCTGTTGGTGAACAGACAGCATTCATTCTATCAGTAGAAAAAGTAACAGGACTGAAAATCAGGGAAACTGTCACACTTACTGGTCTAACAAACAGTGTGAGACTTGAATGTAGTTGCTGGCATCCTGTTCAAATAAGAATTATCCAAGAGTTGAGTACTTGTTCTAAAATAAGAGACATTTCACAGAATCACAGAACCACAGAATCACCAAAGTTAGAAAAGACCTTCGAGATCATCCAGTCAAACCGTCAGTTTGCCTCACTTGTGGAAAAGAAGTTAGTGAATTATGGTTTTAAGGAAATGTCACAGAGAATATTAAAATACTAGCAGGCATGTTTCCTGTTCCCAATCTTCAATCACGGTAAAAAAAATGAAGAAGAAGAAAAAAGAAAAAAAAGAAAAAAAATCATTGTTTTTTTTACTACCACTTGTGGATTTTTACTTAATCTAAGTATGATGTCTGGTTTGTACAGGGAGAGCAGCTTGTTATGGCAATAGCTTTGAGCTCTGTGAACTCTGCTAATTGAGTTAAGCACTCCATTGTGTCACAAAGAGTCCTGTTCCAGGTTCCTGCTATCCTCATTCAATGCTCATGTTCTCAATGTTCAGTAGGCTGTAGGCACATTTTTGCACCTATAATGAGTTATCACCTCTTGCTGAGAATAAAAGGGGTGCACACAGTGTTCCTTCAGTCACATGGCTAATCTACCTTGGGAGGAGGGGATGTGATTAAACTCACTCTGTACCATCATGTGGATGTTGGAATACATTCTTTTTTTTTAACTTCTGGTTTGCCATAGAACAATCCAGAATGACAAGCTCTCTCAGTGCATGCTTAAAAACGTAAAGCTAAACTGATTCTTTCCTACCATACAGCAGTGGGAGTTGTTGTTATTATGAGAGTATTTATTTTCTGCTAATCAGCTGCTTTCCTTCAGTAGGTATGCTTGTGAGACAGAATTATTAGCCTTTGTCAAAAGGTTGTGTAAACAGTTTATCGAAGTGAATTCCTTTCCAGCAATGAAAACAGTTCTCCAGCTTTCCTCCAGCCATTTTTGTGTCTGTGCATTCCATTTCTTTGAGAAGAGTGTATTCAAAAAGTGCTTGATGGATGCTTGCAAATGAGGTAGTCCATGCTGTAAATGATCAAAATGCAGTGGCTGAAGGCAGTCTTATCCTATTTCTGGGTTGATGCTCTTCATTTTTTTGGTCAGATAACAAGAAATTCACACTGGAAATTATTTAGATAAACAAAGTCCTCCAAACAATTTAAATTAAAAAGCTATTTTTCCTTTTTGTAGAAATGTTATTTCCAAAAGTTACTAAATAACATCCAATTTGCCCTTTTTTTGTGTGTGTGTGTCTCTGTGTTATAAAGATGGACTTTCCCCTCTAGTCTAAAAACTAAAAACTCATTCTGCAAATCTTAAAATTGAGCTGAGTTTTGCTCAGATTTGCAACATCATCAATAACCCCAAGGCATCCAATCCACATTCTAGATTAGCATTCACGCTGAACAGATGAGTGTGGTTAGAGTTTCTGTAGGTGATGTAAACACAACATTCCAGCATGAATTTCAGAAATGAAGGGGGAGTTGCACAAACGTCTTAACCTGGAACTTGGAGAAATGAGACTCTTCAAGACAGAGTAAACCAAGTACACAGAGAGAGAATTTTATATAGTCATGTGGACTGTCTCACATCAGTAAATAGTACAGTTTGAGAGTGGTATAATTGGAAATACGTGAAGGAATAGTTAGAAGCTGAAGCAGCCTCCTTGGAAGTATTATGAAATCTCATTCACTGGAGCTCTTTTAAAGCAGCTTAAACAAGTATTTGTCAGGCATATCTGGTGTAATTCATCCTGTCTCAGAGCAAGAGGAGAGACAAGGCAACCTCACAAGGTCTCTCCCAGCCCTATGTACCTACAGTTTTGAAATGGCCTCTTGTTCACTTAAAAAGAGCTTTGTTTATAATGTACATCTGCTATTTCAATGGGCTAGCAATAGTGACAAGTTCTCAAGTCAGCTGCACCATCAAGAGGTTTACAGTGATGTCACGCCTGAGGAGCTGACACACTGCTGAAAAGCACATGTGCAAAATATTGTTCCAAAAGGCAAGTGTTCTCTCCAGCTTGCTCATACAATTTCAACTTTTATGATCAGCTGAATTGTTGTATCCTTAGCTGTAGATACTTTGAATTCACTCACAGGTTCTAATATTATTTGACAAATACGACAGTTGTCATTCAACGTGTTTCTGACTATACCAAAGAAAAGAGCTATGATGGGATTTTCAGCATTTCACGCAGTTCAGTCTCCAGGACTTTATGGATAGAAAGGCTTTAATGAAACGTCTGTATTGCTTTTTTTTTCTTCAGGTTGTGCCTTCCTCATACATATTTCAGAGCTCTGTGAAATAACTCCGGCAAGTTATCTAGCTTTTGAAGTGACCACAGCACAACTTTGCTATCTGACTTACAAAGTTGTGCAAGTGTGTATTTATGCTGGCAAATCTTATTGGAGTTCTTTGGAAAATCTATAGCATGTATTCCATGGAATGACAAAGTTCAGTGCTGGGGCTTTTTGAGGCTTCTGTGTTGCTTAGGGCACAAATCGCTCATACTGTTTTCTTACACACTCATATTTTAAGCCACAGGAACTATTAATTGGTCAAGCTCATGTAATCAATAAGTAAATACTGAAATTGGTGTATGTATCCGTGACTAACAGTACTTCTTAAAGATATGATCGTATCTAATTATCTGGAAGCTGATGTTTTTCTCTTTGTTTCAGTAGTTTTCAAGAGTTTTTGATTTGCAGAGCTGGAAAACACCCAGTGAAGTTCAGCCAACTTTAATAAGCATCTCAGTCCTAGAGTGGACCACCTCTTTCTTCCCAGCTGTCAAGAGGTGCTTAACTACCTTAACTACTTCCTTAGCTGCAGATTTGAACCAACTGTTCCCTTTTCACATCTCTGATGGAAAGGCACAGAAAGGAACTAGTCCTTACAAGAACTGCACAATTTTCCCAGGCGAGCAACACTACTATCTTTTTCTTGTAGCACCACCATTCATAATATAAATAGAGGAAGAACAGCACGCGGTTTCCACAAGCTATCTTAAAAGCTGTGTGTAGATAAAGAGTTTCAAAAAGTAATAATAAGAATAATAAATAAGCCAAAACAAACAAACAAAACCACAAAAAACAACCTCTAAACGAAGCTAAATTATCTTTTCTCTATTCATTGTGGACCCACTTAGCTTCACCATCTGGCAGAGATGGTTTCTGCCACACACCTTCAGTTTGCAAAGCTGGCGCTGAATATTATAGTCATGTGACATTAATTAATCTTGGTTCAGGGGAGGCTGTGCACACTCACGAAGACAAACAGAGCACAGAATCCTATGTTTGGATTAGGATGTCCTGTGTTGACAATGCCTGCTCTCTGGCAGAATAAACATACATGGGAAAATCCATACATGCTCACAGTGCTCACTTTTGAACAAGTCTCTTTTTAGGGCTGCTGTTAAGCAGAGTATATTGGGCTAGGAAGACTTTTGGTCTGACCAAACATTACTCTTCTTCAGTGTTTATTGGTTGTGCCATGGATGTGGTTACCAGTGCATATGAGCCATGTTTCCATCTATTTCTTAGCAAAATTATTATCAGCCCCAAACCTCAAAAGAAGCTCTTTAGGTTTAATCCTTGAAGCACCTAATTTGAGTGCCTGTGCTATGTCTCTAAGCTCAATGTAGTAGTGTGCAAGCTAAACCATCTAGGCAGACTGTCAGAGCAGGATCTTCCTTTTTGTATTCTGAGCAACCAGTGGAGAAGATTTTTGCTTTTCAGAAACCAGAGGGAGCCTTTGAGATCCAGCTGGGGCCGAGAGCCACCTGCGTGTGTCTCCCTCTGAGGGCTAAACCAGCTTCCAGGTGTGTTGTCTGATTCATAGGGGCCTGACTGACTCTATGGCTTGTGGGCAGAAAGGTAATATGCAATTATTGCTGAGGTCCATGGATCAAGGCAGTCAGAAAATTCCTTTCTACTTTTATTTCCTTTTCTTTACATAGCACCTTCTTTTCACCCTCTCCTGCACAGAACTGACCCCAGGACTCAATCTTGTATCACTGAAATCAACAATAACACTTTAATCAACTTGAGAGAATATCATACCCCATGTTCACTCAAGTCTATGGCAGCTTGAAAATCCACCCTGCCTTGAGAGATAATGTACCTTTTCTGTCCAATTTCCTACACCAGCTGCAGGGGCTCTTTCAAGTTGCTACTTTTCGGTCTGTTCCATTTTATCTCTGTTTTCTTGACTCTGTTGCGTTTCTTTCCCAGACTACCAGTCCAGAACTGTTATGATGTCTTCTGCAATGCTAATTCCATCATTGCCATCCAGTAAAGGAGCACTGTAATGTGAAGTGATAGAGTTCAGAGTGTGTCTGCTCAGTTTTTGTGTGAATATATCCAGAGTTCTTCTTTACCATAATGATTCACCCTCATGTCAATCCAATGCATTTAAAATCTGCCTCTGGATAATGGGTTCGTAGTGCCAGGTCAGTATATGACCTCAGAAAGCCCTCATACTTCATATTCCACGGGAAAATTCTGTTCTACCTAACAAAGTAATCTAGCCAAAGGCTTAAAAATGCATTTTTGATACTCTGTGATTTCCTCCCAACCCCCATCGCTTTACCCTGTGGTATCACCATATAAAGTATGGAAAACAGCCTTGCTGAATCCCTGAAGTCCCTGTGGTTCCCAGACTACTCCTTTGCTGTCTGTTAACTGATTACATCCGTGACCACATTAAGAAAATAAAAGTTCCCTGTATCTGTGGCCACAAAAGTCTTTCTAAGAGTTGTACAGATTTTCTACAAACATTTAGAAGAGATTTCTTGGCATATTTCATTACAGTATAAGCCCCTAGCATTAACTAAAGCTGGCCCTTTTCTTATTAGAAATCATGAGAATCATTATTTACATTGCTCTGTCTGGTCAGCCCTGAGAACCACCCACCCTATTCAAACATCAGGCACTGAGAGCAGCTCTGGGCATGATTTTGGGTCATCCTCCAGTGTCCTCACCTCAAGACATCAAGGGTTGGATACTTGATGGCGCCATGATATAGTTTTCCCCCCAAGGCAACAGTTTTCCTGTGAAGAACCTGAAAAGAGAAGTTTGGGAATCTCTGAACCAGAGTTCACATTGCTCCTACTGAAACCTACATATTGTAGTGTGTGAGGTCAATTACAAAGACCATAGGCAAACAACAAAACCCACAGACTGTCTTCAAAGAATTGCACTTGCATGACCATAAAAGCACCCAAAGGCCTGGAGAGATAGTAGTCTGTTTGTGGGGGTGAAGCGTGGTATGTGAGCATGAGCACCAGGAGGGAAAAACCAAGATTAGGTCCAGGCAGCAAGGCTTTGCTTGTTCAGTTTGCTTGAGTTCAATTTGGTAATATTTCAGAAGGTAATATTTGGTAATATTTCAGAAGAAGCAAAAAGTGTCATGGGAGTACTATGGCTGTATGCAGAAACCCATGATTAAGGATTTCTCTTGCACAATTATCCCTTGAAGACAACACTGGACAAAGCGGAAATCTTCAGGGAGCTCACCTTGAACAACTCATAAGGTTGTTCCCTGATTTCCATGCTTGCCCAGGACCAGGCTGGTATTTTGTGGTATGATCAAAGATAGGACTGTAAAGATCGTTTCTTAGTTATGCAGTTAAAGACAATGTAGTAAACAGTCACTTCAATTCTGGACAGCCTAAGCTCACCCACTTTCAGTGGAAATGATGTGTCTCCAGGGTCTTCGGAGGAGCTGCTATACTAAAAAACTTCACTACTTTCACTGTGCTATAAATCCTTGTTCAGGATGAGGTACGTTACAGCCAGGGCAGGAGTTTCTTTCTCCTGAATATGACAGTGTAATGACAGTGAGTTAGTGGAGACCACCACTGGGAGTCACTAAGAGTGGCTTTTAGAAATGGGAGGGTGGAAGAGGGACTCCAAGTAGAATAAAGGGCAGAAAAGGGACAAGGCCTGCAAAGTTGATGAATATTCTGCTCTGCTCTGACATGCAAATCCTAGATGCCAAAGGAAGAATGGAAGCAGTTCTGCTCCACAAGCCAGGATATAGCCATGTTCGTCATTTACCTTCTCTGTGAGATAACACTCTGCTATCTCCATCTCTGCCAAGAACATGTGCAAACACACACACCACCAGCAAAATTTTAGTTATCCCAGGGGTGACAGAATCTGCCTACATAGATTATTATTGTATGTTTTCAAGAGAAATATTAGAGTAGGTGTTCTGGTATGGCAGCTCTAGTTTGCCTCTTCCATGTTTCATGTCCATTCCAGAAAGAACACAGGTGGCTTGACGTCAGCAGTAGCAGTGAGAGATAACCTCATGACAAGTCCCATGGCAAGCCCAGGTCTTTCACTCCCGCACAGAAGCCATCTCCATGAGTACCTCCTCCCAAGTCCCTGCCCTGTGGGGATCACTGCTATTTGATGTGCATGCAGATCAGCATGAGAGATGACTGAGAACCTGCACGGGCTGTGTAGCTTTACAGAGAGAAACCACACATGATTGCCTGGGTGTGATGTGACAGTGTGAACATGCAGAAAATCTGATCTTGCGGTTATGTCTGGAGATCGGCCTGGATGCAGCATGAACCAGAGTTTGGGGAATTAGACCACCCTCCTTGCACAAGTGTTTGAGCCATGCATAGTCTGAGGCACACATGATTACCAAAATGTGGGATTGAAGAGGAAATACCCTGTGAAAGAAGACAGCTATGAGTGGTGACATGAGGGGAAAGCACTGGCACAGCACCAGCCTACTTCTGTATCTGGTCCTAGTCTTGTCAGCAAGACTTATTAGCTTGGGCACAGTGCCACACTAATGTTGCTTTTGGACCCACATTGGATTACATCTGGCCTTTTCAGAGTGTTAGCAGAGGGTATGGTTCAGTTTGTTCCTTCCTGGATAGACATGTCCTAAGGGGGTTGGAATAGTCACTCCTCGTGGTGGAATTTGCTTAAGAGACTCTTTCAGCTTTAATCACAGAAATCTACCAAATAATATTGACTAATAAGTGGAATAGCTCACTTCTGACTGAAATTTAGTAGGGTTAGTCTCTTTTTATCAAGTCCAAGGACAGTGCAGTTATTTTTATTCAAGCAAAAAGTTCATTAATTTGCCAAGAATCACACATGTGCGTGATTTACAGCGTGGTAGATTAAGCCTGAATGTCAAATGCTCTAGGCATACATTTAATGTAGCACTGAACCTTGCAAGGGACTGACATAAACCAGCACTGAGGTTGAGTACTGGAGTACAATGCACTCCCTAAGAACAGTGAATATCATCAAGATTTCCTATATTTGTTTACAATCTTCAGTCATCCATTCTTTAATATCTCTTACATATATATATATCAGTCTGATAGCAGTTCTTCGAAAAGTAGAGGCCCATTTTTCTTAAGGCAATCTAAGGCATATGGTCTCATCAGGAAGGAAAGGAATTACTTTAGAACACCAGAAGTAAGTGGTGCAAATTATAGTTTGAAAGCAAATTCACAGAGGGGATCCCGTTAGCAGGCAAATATACACAACAGGGCAATTAACAGCAAGTTCACAATTAGAGTAGAGTTGATACTTGAGGTACCACTATATTCTAGCCATGCTTGACACCTGTGTATCTGGGTTGTGCTAACAGTGTAAGATTCTAGTAACAGTAAACCTGCCAACCTTCTGGGACTGTCCATTCATGCAATGGGTCCAACAGGAATTCTAGAAATGTTTTTCTATTTACAGTTCACTTCAGGAGAGCATGAGTATCTATTCCAAATCTAGGAACTGTAAGTATGGTGTGCTAGAGATGGCTGAAGTACAAGACTTCTGGCCCTGAAGGTGGTACCTGCTAAATTATGCCAAATCCAGTAAGCTTGCCCCCCCCCTTCCCATCCCCCCCCCCAAAATAATGTTTTAAAAATACATTACAGGTAGCTTTCTGTTTTCTTATACTAAATACAAAGTCCTGGAATTTTTCCTCACCATCTTCACAGTAAGTGCCTAGATAACTAGATTAATACACTCACATTTTCTATATAATGCATGTAGCTAGGCAGTCCAGAGTGACACTATTACTGGAGGAAGGAACAGAGCCTTTCTGCAATGGCAATACTGAGGTACTTTCTGGAAAGGAAAAAGACTCGTAGTCTCACTTTGGTTGGAGAAGGGTTTGAATGTATTGCATTATGCAAGAAGATAAACTTATTGAAAAAATGCAGACAAACCACCATTCACATGGCCCTCTGCAGAGCCCAGCTGCTTACAGTTCTGTGAAATGTCCTTCAAGCAAGACAAACTGAGGATTAAAATATGGATCTTGAAAGACCCTGGAAGCAAGGTATGCTTCATACTACACAGTAACTCTTTGGAGGCAGGAGGTGGAAGTGGACTCTATGAGCCCTCTGGAGTCCTTCTAGCTCAGGATATTCAATGATTTTTGTTCTACTTTCTACCTGAACTGCCTCTAGCAGACAAGGGCTGTGCTGTCAAACCATAACCCAATTCTCCTAGAGGACCACAGGGTGGTCATTACTGTGATGTATCTGAGAGTCACAGCTTTCAGCATCTGAGGTGGCAGGCATTACTGCCACCTTACTCTCTCTTTTTGCAACTATTTTGCCTGTTGCACAGTAGTCTTATGTTGTTTTCCAAGTGATTTTTTTATTTTAGCACAGAAGCATTGCAGAGCAAGTAAAGCATTGCTCCAGAGACTATGCATGGGTTGTGCAACTCCAAGACAGCATGGGGAACAATGGAAAGATTTGGAGACTAATCTTCAGAAAGAGTTCATTGGAAGAATGAAATAGTTACTTATCTGCAGCACATAAACTAATAAAATGAAGAAGGATACGGTGCACAAGCCAAGGCCAAGAGAAAGAAAGGATGCCAAATACAGAGAACTTAAATAGAGAGAAACATCACAAGAATCAATAAAACAGGCCAGAGAACTGTGTCTTTCTGCAGTGAGTAATGCAGACAGTGTGAAACAGATGCTATTTCAATGTCATCAGCAACTTGACAAGCTGGATAAATAATTGTTGCCAAGAAAAATAAAAGCATGTGCTGTCAGTGTGGGTGGTTGCCATGATTGCTGTGGCCTCTGGTTCAAATGCAGTTACAGAGATGATGAAGAAGAAAATAAATATGGAAGTAGCTGAGGAAAAACAATTAGCTTCCCACAGATGGGCCTTCAGCACACCATAAATTTTAGCTGCTTTTTCCATCATTAGTCTATGTGACAACCTGAGAAATAACAAAATATTGAGAATTATGGATACAGCCATTTCCTGAGTTCTTCCCTTAAAAGGGGCAAAAATGCTGGCATGGAATAAGAATTGTTACAAGGAAACTGCAACACATATTTTAGGTGCAAAACAGGTAACTGATTCTCACTCAATTGAACTGGAAGTGCCAATAACTTCAGAAAACCCCCTGCAACTGTGTGCCATGGGAGTACTGATACGCCATCATTTGGGTCTCTCAGAGATCTCAAAGTCTTTTTCCAAGCATTTCTACATTTACAGCTAGCAGTTTTCTGCAGGAAGGGGCTTGGTGCAGCCTTCTCCTGGAGGAACAGGCTGCTCATGGCTTGGATAGATATACAGTTTTCTAGGTAAAAAATGGCTGAATGGCCAGGCCCAAAGGGCAATTGTGAATGGAGTAAAATCTGGTTCAGGGTTGTTCACATGTGGCATTCCCCAGGATTCGTTATTGGGATCAGTCTTCTTAATATTTTTGTCAATGAATGTCAGTGGGTTCGATTTTTTCCACATGGAAGAATTCAATTCCACACCTTTGCTTCATATGCACTCCCATGTCAGACGTCATTTTGTCAGTCTGCTCCTCTGTTGTCATCTGTCACGTGGCAAAATATATAACAGAATATTGTCAGGAATGTTCAGCCTCTACTGCCGTATCACCAGTATCTGCCTCTGACATCTTTGGCCAACATAATAGAGCAGACTATATGAACTTGGGTTGGATGAACTACATACAATTGTATAAACTCAAGGAAGAGTGGCTGGATAGATGCACGTGCTAGCAGTGTGCCCCGGTGGCCAAGAAGGCCAACAGCACCCTGGCCTGAGTCATAGATAACATGGCACCAGCGCTACAGAAGTGATTGTTACCTTGCATGTGGCACTGGTGAGACTACACCTTGACTACTGTGATCACTTTTGGGCTCCTCACTATCAGAAGGGCATTGAGTTCCTCAACCTTGTGCAACAAAGACTGTAAAGAGACTGGAAAACAAGACATGAGGAGCGGCTGAAGGAATGGGGATTGTTTTGTCTGGGGAAAAGGAGTAATGAAGAGAGACCTCATTGCTCCCTACAACTATCTGAAAGGAAGTTGTATCAAAGTTGGTGTTGGTCTCTTTTCTCAGGTGACAAGTAATAGGACATGAGGAATCATAGAATCATAGAAACACTCAGGTTGGAAAAGATCAAAGATCATCAAGTCCAACCACAGCCTAACCATAGTGCCCTAACTCTAACAACCTTCTGCTAAATCATATCTCTGAGCACCACATCCAAATGGCTCTTAAACACATCCATGGACGGTGACTCAACCACGTCCCCGGGGAACCTATTCCATTGCTTAACAACCCTTTCTGTAAAGAAGTGTTTCCTAACGTCCAACCTAAACTTACCTTGGCACAACTTGAGGCCATTTCCCCTCATCCTGCCACCTGTCACCAGTGAGAAGAGACTTGTCCTGCTCTCACTGTAAGCTCCTTTCAGATACTGGAAGAGAGCAATAAGGTCTCCCCTCAGCCTTCTTTTCCCCAGACTAAGCAGCCTCAGCTCTCTCAGCCTCTCATCATAGGGCTGATTTTCCAAGCCCCTCACTAGCCTCATTGCCCTTCTCTGGACCTGCTCCAGTACCTCCATATCCTTTTTGTACTGAGGTGCCCAAAACTGAACACAGTACTTGAGGTGAGGCCTCACCAATGCTGAGTACAGGGGCAGGATGACTTCCCTAGTCCTGCTCACCACCCCATTCCTGATACAAGCCAGGATGCCATTGGCCTTTTTGGCCACCTGGGCACACTGCTGGCTCATATTCAGCCGACTGTCCATCAGCACACCAAGGTCCCTTTCCATCAGGCGGCTTTCCAGCCAGTCCTCCCCAAGCCTGTAGGGTTGCCTGGGGTTGTTGTGACCAAAATGCAGGACCCAACACTTAGCCCTATCGACACTCATGCCGTTAACCTTGGCCCATCAATCCAGTCTATCCAGGTCCCTCTGTAGTGCCCTTCTCCCCTCTGGCAGATAAACACTCCCTCCCAACTTGGTGTCATCTACAAATTTACTGAGGGTGCACTCAATCCCCTCATCAAGATCATCAATGAAGATGTTAAACAGAAGCAGTCCCAGCACTGAGCCCTGGGGGACACCGCTCGTAACCGGCTGCCAACTGGATTCAACTCCATTGACCACAACTCTTTGGGCCCTGCCATCCAGCCAGTGCTTCACCCAGCAGAGCGTATGCCCATCCAGACCATGGGCAGCCAGCTTCTCCACGAGAATGTTATGGGGGACAGCGTCAAAGGCCTTACTGAAGTCCAGGTAGAACACATTGACCGCCTTACCCTCATGCACTAAGTGGGTCACCATGTCACAGAATGAAATCAGATTTGTCAGACAGGATCTACCTTTCGTAAACCCATGCTGACTAGCCCTGATCCCCTGGTTGACCTTTAATTGGTTCACGATGGTTCCCAAGATAATTCGTTCCATAGCCTTCCCAGGCACTGAGGTGAGACTGATAGGCCTGTAGCTTCCAGGATCATCTTTCTGGCCCTTTTTGAAGATGGGCGTCACATTTGCCAGTTTCCAATCACCGGGACAGCTCCGGTTAGCCACAACTGCCGAAAAATGATGGAGAGTGGTTTGGCAACCACATCCGCCAACTCCCTCAGCACTCTAGGGTGCAATCCATCCGGCCCCGTGGACTTGTGAGCATCCAGCTTTCGGAGCAGGTCCAAAACTATCTCATCATGGATCATGCAGGGCTTATTCTGTTCCCCATCCCCATCTACCAGCGCAGGGGGCTGTGTTCCCAGGGAATAACAAGTTTTACTATTAAAGACAGAGGCAAAGAAGGCATTAAGTACCTCAGCCTTATCCCGATCCTTGTTGACCACATTGCCCTCAGCATCCAACAAGGGATGGAGATTCTCCCTAGCCCTCCTCTTGCTGTTATGTGTTTATAAAAATATTTATTTTTCTCCTTTATCTTGGAGGCCAAGCTCAGTTCCAGCTGCTCTTTGGCTTTTCTCATTTTCTCCCTGCACAGCTTCACTACATACCTGTAATCCTCATAAGTAGCTTGCCCCCTCTTCCAGAGACCATAAACTTTTGTTCTTGAGATCCAGCCAAAGATCTCTGTTCAGCCAGCCCAGCCTCCTTGCCCGTCGGCTTGTCGTTTGTGACTTGGGGATGGCCAGCTCCTGCACCTTTTAAACAGTTTCCTTGAAGTATTCCCAGCCTTCCTGGGCTTCCACACTCTCCAAAGTTACCTCCCAAGGGACCCTCTCAACCATGGTCCTAAAGAGGTTGAAGTCTGCTCTCCGGAAGTCCAAGGTGGCAGTTCTGCTGACTCCCCTCCGTGGTTCAGCAAGGATAGAGAAATCTAGCATCTCACAATCGCTTTGTCCCAGATGGCCTCCAACCTTTACATCCCCACCAGACCTTCTCTGTTAACAAACAGCAGGTCCTGGTGTCGGCTCTCTCACCAGCTGTGTCAGGAAGTTATCTCCCACACACTCTAGGAACCTACGGGACTGTTCCTTGTCAGCTGTATTATAATTCCAGCAGATGTCTGGGAAGTTGAAGTCCCCTACCAGAACAAGGGGGAGTGACCTTGAAACCTCACCCAACTGTTTATAAAGCATCTCGTCCACTTCTTCATCCTGGGTGGGTGGCCTGTAACAGACTCCCATAATAATGTCAGTCTTGTTGGCCTTAGCTTTTATTGTGAGCCACAAGCTTTCAACTCTATCATCACCGTCATTGATTTCCACACATTCACAGTCTTTTTTAACATAGAGAGCTACACCATCACCTTTCCTATCTAGCCTAGGAAACTGCCTCTAGGTGCACCAGAGGAGATTTCAACTCAATATCAGGAATTGAGGAATTCCTACAAATTCAGGAAGAATATCTTTGCAGAGAGTGATTACTGGAACAGGTTGTCCAGAAAGATGCTGGAGTCTCCATCCCTGGAGGTATTTAAGACATGTGTGGTGCTTGTGGACCTGGTTTAGTGATGGACTTATAGTTAGATGGATGGTTGGACTTGATGATCTTGTCTTTTCCAATCTAGATGATTCTGTGATTCTATAAGCACTCAAGGATCCATGGAGAAGGCATTCCAATGCCTTGGGAATATTCTTTTCACATAATACTGAAATATCAGCTTTTCATATAAAATATGACTGGAAGTAGAAATCTAATACTGCGTAGTCGTTGGAGAGTCCTTGTTCAGCATGCTCAGTCTAGAGATGTTGTCTCCATATCTCTCTTTTCCTGAGGAGAATAACTCCACATCTAAAACCTCCTGAATGAAAATACATCTATGCAGATTCATAGACAAGATCACCCGAGTGTCTGTGTTCATTCTCTCAGACGTCCCCAAAATCCTATAATCTGAGAACTAGAGCTAGATTTATGCTCATATAAATCCCATATGAATGTTATTTAGAAAGATGAGAGACAAGGAAGACATGAACTTAGCCAGTCTCTTGCACATGCCATCTCTGTCTCAAGGACAAACAATGTGTTTTTATATATTCTCTATCATCATTTTCAATTCCTTAAGCATTCAAGCCCTCAAAACTCTTCATCTCAGTGACTGAGCAATTCCAGTTACATGAATACAAAAGTGGATGCAGGTGGCATTTGCCACAGTTCCAAATAATCCATGGGGTAAATTGTCAATAACAAAGCAATCAGTAAGTGATCATCAAATTGATGGAAATGTTGTTCTTTACCCATGGCACTTTGTGTAAGAAATAGGACTGGCTGCAATCACCTGTGTTACTGATTTGTGACCCGTACTGAACACTGGGTGATGGAAGACAGTATAATGCTTCAGACTGCTGGTGTTACTCGAACAGTCAAAATGCATACCTTGCCTGCTGCCTTACGATAACAACTTTGTAGCAAAGAGAACTGAAAACTCTTATGCGAACACTTTCGAACTTCAACATCCAAAATCAAAGATCAAGGTTTAGCTTTACTCCATCATCACGTGGCCTTGATGACCTTTCTCCATCCTCACCGCAGAAGAAATCTCATACTCAGCATTAGCTCAGATCAGAGATTTTTATCTGCTCCCTGGTTTTGTTACCAGGCCAAGCAGAAGTGTTTTGTTTTGGAGCTGTGGTCTAATATCAGTAGAATAAAACTAGAACAATATCAAATACTGTTGTCTTAATGATTTATAAAGAGTAATAAATGCTCCTTTCCTGAACAGAGCAGGCAAAGAGGCATTACTGGTCAGCTGGAAAGAACAGTCTCAGACGATCTAGGGGAGGACGACTGATCCCTATCTACCGCTCCTCAGAAGCCACTGATCCACACAAGGAGGTATGGTTAATGCCTCTCTGATTCTTGAACTCCTGCCCAGTTTCTCTGTGGGATCCTATCACTAACGTTGATAAATATGTCTGCCTAAAGCAATAAGGCCACAACATATTTGCTGCTTTGAACTAAACTAATTTTGCTGCCAAACCATTGCTTCTAGCTTTTCAGGGTTCAGCTAGCAGTTACACGTATATTGACATTTCTTTTTACCTCAGGCCAGATGAAGGAAAAACAGCTTCATACTTTGTAGAACGCTTTTGTTCCAACTGCGTGACAGCATTCGGTACTGCATTCAGAAAGGAGGGGGAAGGAGATTTCCACAGAGATAGAGACATGTTCAAATCTTTCTATTCCCAAAGAGGGATTCTAAGTTTTATGAAAGCTTACACTTTTGCTGCATTTCTCAATGGGTTAAATTCTGTTATATGCGACTTTATGTGGAAAGAAATCTGACCCAGATTTCTTTCCCGGAGAAGTAAATTTTCTGTAACAACCTGAATCTGATGGCTGCCTAAATAAGCTCTTATGTCTGGTAGTATAAGTTAGATACCTATTTGCCTCTGAAATCTGGTCTTGGTGACATTGTTTGCAATATGCTACACTCAGTATTTGCCAGCAAAACCAATTTGAAGTAGATTTATCTTCTGAAAAATTGACCTCTTTGTTGTAGTAGGCGACAGCGAGGATTCGGGATGTGACGTGGTAGGACTCTCCCCTTGCTCAGTGTCAAAAGGTTAATATATGCTTAAGGGGCGTAGACGAAGTAGGATAGGTATATAGGTAAGCCACACGACGCAATAAACACCATTTTTACTGCTCACCATATTGGTGTCTACATGCAGTTATTTGGCCCGGGTAGGTTTTACCTGATAGTCCAGCACAGGCGCAGAGCTAGAAGAACATGGGCTGCCAGGTGCACGGCAACACCTCTTCCTTCCCTTGCTCCCAGCACAGCAAATATCTTTTTAATGAAAGACTAATGCAGAGTGAACAATATGATATATCTTCACTTTTTCTTATCTCACCGCAACTTTGTATGTACAGGATCGTATTTTTCTTTCTGTATGCTTTTACTGAAACATTTGGGAATTAGGAATTTTACTGTCACTAATTTCAAGCACAGGCTTAGAGAACATGCATAAGCATCAGAAGAGCTATGTCCTGTTTTCGTATGACCTCATTCACAATTCCTGTATTAAAGGTGTTTGATCTGAAATAATTTTGATGTCTTGACTTTAATTCCAAGGAAGAGGTGATCAAAGTTGAGTCCATAGCGTGGTTCATTCTACCCTGCATCAAGAAGGAGCTGTGCTGCACATGCATTAATCTCAGTTTAGCTAACTTTCCTCATTGAGGTGAGACAGTAGTTAGAAATGGTACATGCCTTCCAGGCCTTGCTTCTGATGTAAGAAATTGGACAGACATAGAGTGTTTATCATACTTTTCCTAAGAGTTGTCCTCTCAAATCTAAAATATAACTTGATTGACAGCTAAATGTGATCACTTACCACTCTTTTGAGAGTTGTTAGGGGCAACAGCAATTGCGTAGAGGAGCTACATTTTAGAACCTGGTGAGAATGTTTCTATTTTGGGCTCCAGTAGACTTTCTCCCCTGAAGGAGGTAGAAGAGGTTGACAGCATGGAAAAACAATCGGAAAGCTGAAGGAAGGTGCTGGAAGATCCAGATTTGTTCTTATAAGACCTGTCAGTTCTAGTGACTGATGTTTCCTTTCAAGACAATCTCCACAAGGCTGAAAGTAGTTTATCTCTTTTACGACGTATTCATGTGCTCTTGAGAAAGAAGTGAATCAGTGAATCACAGAATATAGAGACTTATGTTCCAACAACATGGCAAGGTTTAGCTGAGACTGAAAGGGACTGTTAGGGACTAAACAGCTTGTGCGTTTTATAGCCAGACAACATGCAGCCCCCTCTCTCCTGCCGTATCTCACAGACCCTTTTTTGTTTCTAACTCCTACATTTTCCCTGGCAGCAGTATGTTCAGCACCCAGAGCAGCATCCAGGTGTATTTTTTTTATGTATGCTGGGTTCCTTGCACCCTAACCATTCAGAAAACACCTCCTAGCATCAGATAAGAGGAAGGATATGACTGGATTTTCCCCAGAGTATCAAGACCTCATTATTGTGTGCCAAGACATGGAAAGGAGGCTCAGTTGCAGAAGTCTATCTGTAGCATCAGTCACTGAGTCCTCTGGACTCTCTAAGTACATTATTGGTTTTAAGGATTAAAATAGAACTGTGCTTGGCTTAGAGTTAAGCATGTGCTGAAGAGTGCTTTTGATGCACAGAGTAATCGGTGTTCAGACTGAAATGACAAAGATATTTTAGCACATAAGTCCAAAGGGCTTCAAGGGAACCATCCATATCATTAAAGGTAGGTACATGCTGAAGTGCTTTGCTGAATGTGGGCATTTTGAAACATTCTTTCATACCATTTGCACTTGAAAAATCATAAGAATAACTGAGAAAGACAAGAAATAAAGAGAAAAATATTGAAGAAATATGTAGGAACATTTGGGATTCTGAATGTAAAATATCTGCAGTACCTTTTTTTATGCAGGTATGCCAATTCACGTGTGTATAAAACAAGTTTTTTTTAATGGTATTTTATGAATTGACTGCAGAACACGTAATGCAAGTGGGACATAATAGAATCACAAAAAGAACATGATGTGACTGAGTAAGTCTTCTAAAAGATTTTACAGCCTTTGTCAGGAGAACAAATCTTCCATCCCTTGCTTTCCAACTTCCATTACCTTCGCATAAAGATGTAACATTAGAATAAAATCTGTTCAGAAATTCTTTCAGTGCATCACCAAAACACTGAAAACATGAAAATCAGAATGATTACAGTAATGTTGATTACAATTAACGCAAGCTGGCTATTTGTTTTGATTTCTCCCTGTTTGTTTAAATAGAAAGATGAAAGCATAAAAAATTAATTCATATACCATGATTGGTATAGAACCGTAACCTTGCATCTTGCCAGTGTTTTACTATGTATTGGATAATCCTGTAGGGATGCAAAGGTAAATACTTAGTGTGTGCTGGCTACACAATACAGAAAGACCTGATGCTCTGAGGAGTGGACATCGTGGGGAGTTTTTCTCTAATGCCAACTTCCTTATGTGTATAAGTAAGTTCATCTGGTAAAAGAAGCCCATTTTCACCACAAACCCATTTTAGCTTTGCCAGATACAAGAGAGGATGGATGATTTTTATGATACAGTTAGAATACTCTACGATAGAAATGAGGTCTTGATTCAAGGAGATTTTAATTTAGATTACTTCACTAAAAAGGAGTAATAAATTGAAATGAACTCTACAGAGCTCATGTTAAGAATGAATTATCATGCCACTTCATTGAAATAATAGGTAAGGAATAATTCTAGTTATGATCCTAGTCCAAATCACTTATTTTAAATAAGAACTGTACAAATTATCTGAACAAGAGAATGGCAGATAGAATATCTCTGAAAATGAACTCTGTGAAAAGGGAAGGCAAATGAAGAAATAAATGTTTTCGTAAAATAAATCAGGAGAAAAAGCGTAAGTAATTTCCTCACTGTGCTTTCTTATTAACAAATCCCCTGCTGTCAAATGACATGTTAATATTTGATAATATCTCACATATTGCTACTAACACTAATACTTACTTATTTCCAAAAATTTTTCCCTTTCCCCCATGTTTTTCTAGGTGAGATTTCCAATGAGATATTCCTACAAAAACTCTTTTACAAGAACTGGTTGTATTGTTCTGTTTCCTAAGATGTCTTTCGCTAATTTAACCTATCTTGGTTTACATGTTGTCTATCCATGCATGTTTACAATATGCGTACTCACCACTCACACTGAGACTGCTGATGTATATAAACATACATGCACACACTTCATTAAACGATTTCCTCTTGATTTATTTAAAAGCCTCCAGTTCCTTGCACATTCCTCTTACTGTATTTCAGTTTAAGTTTGATTTTCTTCACTCTGTGCATTTCTCTGTGTATCATTTATTTTCAAAATGCCTTAAAATGGAAATACAAGTTCTATGATAGATAACAGAACTGAGCAAAGAAGGGGTTACATTCTGCTTCTAATTTTTCTACAATAACAGCTGTCTGTGTAATCTCCACTTTTCTTTTCTGGGATTTATGTTTGTTTGTTTGCTTTGGTGTTTTTTGTTGTGGGTTTTGTTGTTGTTGTTGTTTTTGCCATTTTTCAGTAATAATTTTTTGTGTTAGAACTGAGGGCAGTTGTTCAATGCTTAGCTTACTAGACATTCCAGGGATCCTTTTAGACACCTGAACTCAGACTTCTTACACTTTTTCCCAGTGACCACGAGGCGTCTGGAAAAGATTGTTCACTTGCCATGAATAGGTGTTTGTGATTTATGACAGAATAAAGTATCACTTGAAAAGCAGCATTTGTAGTCAACATTTCAAATGTTGAAAGCTTGCAGATGTTTGCCTCTTAAGTGCTACAGAATATCTCACATAACAAATAGGATCTTTGATTGTCTCTTAGCTGAACTATCATCTACATTAAAACCTAGCTTTCCTATTCAGATATGTGTAGTTAGAATCAGTATACATGTCCCATTCTCCATACCATGGCTACTTAGAACTTTAAGAAATCTTTATTACTTTTCATTTCATCCTTGCTCCTACTGTTTTCATTTTGTTGCTTCTCTTGTGTGTTTATACCAGTTCCCATTATTTCCACGTGGACGTAGTTTAAGCCAACTCAGTAGAAGAATAAAGGCTCTGAACTTGAAAAATTTTTAATATGTCCTGAGTCTAGCTGGGCCTTATTATTTTAATCATTCCGCCTACAGCGATGAGCATACAAAAGTAAGAATTGTTTATCTGACAGTCGTGGAGGAATCATCCACTTGTATTCATATGGAAGAAGCAGTTGGAAAGGGAAAATTTAGAGAAAAATTAATTGTATGAGTGAGCTACCATAGCTTGCTAACAAAGGAGAAGATATGACTAAGAAAAATAATCTTTGTGAGTCAACATCATTTTGTGGCTGGAGCAAAAGAGGTTTTATAGAGATTAGGGAATAATAAATATATAGCCTTCACTTCAGATTTGGATAGTGATGGAGTTTCCTGCAATGTTAGTAGAAAAACAGATAAATATTGAGTCATCATTAGAATTATAATTTTAAGCTTTGAAGACAGTATCTATTGATACATATGCAAACTCCATCAGTGGAAGTTTTCTGGAGTACCCAGCTGGATAAATCCCTAATCTGGCCCTTGAGCTGACACTATTTTGAACATGAAGTTGGACTAGACACCTCCTGAGGTTTATTTCAGAAACAGTTTTCCCATGATGCTTACTCTTGCCATTTCCATGATGAATATTAAGACAGAACTTATCTCCATTATGGAAGCTGAGGCAATCTGTGATCAAATACTTTCTAAATAAATGAAGAGTGATGTTAAGTACATAAAAGAAGAGATGCATTCTGCAGTCATCCTGGTTTAATAGGATTATAAACAAAAATAAATCTGTAGCTAAGAAGAAGCTTAGTGATTGCTATGCATATACACATATATTACATAGAGTGTCTTTATGTAGTAAATGTACCATAGCAACATGGTAAGCATAAGGTGGGGAAAAATGAATGTGGATGATTTCTGGCTAAGAGAATTAGCTCAGGCTCTAGAACAAACTCTGCAGGAAAGATCAGTTAAATACCTAGGAGAACATGCAACCAGAGTTTACAAAATGTACACTGTGTTAATATAATTTAATGGAGTTCTAGGATATTTTTAATATATATATATGTATCGTAAGTAATTTTCAAAACAAATTAAAACCAGCAGATTTCAGCTACCTAAACTTTACTCATTCTTTCTGCATGATACCATAAAATAAATTCTCAAAGACAGAAAGTCTGCAGATTAGTAGTGGTATGGCACAGTGATGAATGGAATATTTCAGTAAACTGAAAATGTTGTAAAGGTGACTAGCAGTTTGGAGAAAGATGCGCTTTGTGTCCATTGAGGGCTACTTTAGCAGGATACTTACAATGAAAATATTGCCAAATGATGAAGAATGTTAAGATGCCATCAGTACAAAGAAGGATGTCATCCAAAGGTGAGGATATTGTACTCTAAAGGACAGGAGAGTATTGAGTTCTGGAGTAACAGAAGTGGAATTAAACTCCAGAGAATATACAACAATATTGCACACCTGAACACTAAGAAACTTCACCATCTAGTAAGAACTTGATAGGTGGAAAGAGCAGAGGAGGTGGTTTTTGCTGTGCTGAGAAGCTAATGCCTACAATTGTATGCACTGCCCTTTATATTAGATTTTCGTACAGGTTGGTGCTTTGTGCAGACCTCTCTCACTACCTTGTGCTGTGGACAGGTGGACAGAATGGTAGCTGCTCTTTGAAAGACATTGTTGGGTTTGTATTTTGAAAGGCTGTTACAAAGATGAAGGAGTCAACATCTGCTGAGCTACAACAGACAACCGCATGGGAAACAATGATATCCAGAAGTCCCTTCCAGCCAGTTTTCACATGTTTGAATACTGTGCTCAGAAAATAGAAGCTCTGAGGCCTCCTTTCCTCTGAATTTACTGAGATCAGTAAAAGAGCTATAACACCACAGCAACAACATAGTGAAGTTAAGTGGAAGACTTTGCAGGAAGGCAAGGGAATCTATTATAAGACAAAGCCAGTGTCATTCCTTCATGGTCACAATTTTATACCCACATATTCACAAGCACTAGGGCATGTACACTTGGACAGTCTGTCTAGCATCCAAGATGCCTGAATCCATCTGATCTGTCCAGGATTCCTGTTGGAGAACAAGAACACCAGCTATCCAGTCCTCATTTTGCCTCCTGGCTTGGGAACCAAGTGTTGATTTCTACATGTGGGCCCTTGGGGCCTGGTGGTGGTTAGTCTCTCCACCCAATCCCACCTCTATGAGTGGTCACTGGGGTTTACTCACTGTCCTTTCTCTAAGACTCCTCTGTCTTCAGAATATGCATTTAGCTGTGTGCAAGGGTTGTGATGAGCTGCTAATTAGTAAGTGCCTTCAGAACACTGTCAGACATTTCCATTCATTGCCCATTTACACCAATCTTATATTCCTTTTACTTTCCTCTACATGTTCTACAAAAGTTTTTTATGCACTCTGCACTACCAGTGGTGGTCAGATCTAAAATATATCAGGGTAACCTTCTTCCTCCAGAGCAGAAATGGTACAAGCAAAGTGTAGACACTTTCATTTAAGAAAAGATGCATTACCAGAAGGAGAGATAAAGGGGAAAAAAATAAATCTTCTCCACGTCAAAAAAATAAATTCAGGTCTAGACGTAGAATTTATTGCATTTGACAAGAGAAAAATACATGTCTTTGCTGTTTCATTCAAAGGGTATTGACTGGCAATGTTATCCAAGTAAACCAGCAGCTTTGGAAAGAAAAACATCTGGAAAAAAATATGGGCATTCACATTCAACAATACTTAAATTTGGGATCTAACACAACTCAGTCCTTTCTGCCACATTTATGTGTCTCTTTGTAGCTTTTCCAACGAGTAAGAAGATTTTAAATTTCCTTATTACTATCAGATTTACGCTTCACATTATTCTAGAGAAAACTATTTTTCACTACAGAGTTTGTGGCCAAACAGGTAAATTAAGTATGTCCAGGACTGGCTTCCAAGACAGAGGCCAACTGCTATGCCATAACCTGCACCTACTTATCCAAAACAGGTTAGTGTGTTATGGCTGGCAATGGAAATGAGTGCTCACTCATGATAAATTTTGAACTTGCCTGTGAAATGTTTAGGAAGAAACTAATTGACTTGCTGCAAAATCATGCCAGAATTTGTTCTAAGGGTTTAACAATTTAAATGACTGAGTTATCATTTCCAGGACCCATGGACACTGCTTAATTTAGCAGTATAGACATAGCCAGTGAGGACTACGCTGATTGAAAGAATGCAACTTCACTCAGCATTTATGGCCAGAGAAGAGTAAAGACACTGTGCTGTGTCCAGATGTATTGTATCTGGATAGTTTTTCTTTTTTTCCTCCATGTCTACTTCAATTATACTATTTCCAGAGTTAATATAATAGCATTAGTTGTCCTTCTAACTTTCTTTCGGATAACTACATAGATATTATTTAGAAAACAATTAGATTTTCTGTCATATTACATAATAGCCAGTATTAGTAGATATAGCTTTGATTTTAATAAGAAAATACTTACATTTCTTAGATCTAGCAGATTAGTACAAAGGGTCATAAAGTCAATACTTTTGAGTCCCTTCCTCACATTTGATTAACACTAATTGCAGGAAAGCCATTTGCTCCTGATGGCTAATAGGATATTTAACCTTGCATGTTTCCTACAACATTAAGTTTTTCTTATTTTATTGCTGCTTTTTTTTCCTTCCAGCATGGTTCTTAGCTACAGGCAGTTAATCTCCATTCTACTATCTCCACCATTTAACAGAGAAATAGATGGGTCTGAGTTTTATCAAACATGTATTTGACAAGTAATTCTTTCTCCCAGTGATGTCCTGAAAAGGGTTTTGAGGATGATTTGGAGAAAAAGGTTCACATAGGACTGGGGAAAGATAATCTTTTCTGATCTCTTCTTTCTGTTATTCTTTTTCTTATTCCTTGGCTCTTTTACACCTCCACTCCTTTTCAATCACAAACCGGGACAGGACTGGATTTTCTCATCCAGTACCTCGAACAGCTCATTGATGTCCACCTTAAAGGACACCAGTCCATTCATTTGTAAAAAAACAAATCTCTGCATTATGGTAGTTTTCCTGCAAAATTCACAGCATCAGCAACAAGGAGTGTGTGAAGTCCTTGCAATTGCCATCAGTGGTGGGAGCAATCAGCTCCAAGTGCACAGCAATTACAATAGCCCTAGGAAATGAGATTGGTTACAGAAAAGAAGATCTGTTCAGCTTCTTAACATGCAGTCAGTGTGAGCTGCCAAATACAAAATGCAGTTGCCAAGTTACCAGGGTCAGGTCGTGATTCATATAGGATACAGCCATATTGTAAATACCTCTAAAATAACTAAAATTTGGAGGACAATTTTGCCTGTACTTTAATAAAAAAACATCTGGTCTGCTTATGATTTTTCCTGAATGATTAGCTAAAAACTTTCAGCTTTCTGTCAGAACTAATTATGAGATTATAGATATAGTCAGTTCACAAAAGCCATCAGTGAATAGAAGACTGACATCCCACAAATGGACGCTGCTGTCTGGATAAATCTAGTGGAAGTCAGCAGCCTGCTATTGATTGTCCAGCATATGGTAACATTCCCTTTTCATGCAAAGTTAAATGCCTGCTCTGCTGAATTCAGTGATTAGTGACCTTTTCGGCTGGCATCTTATGAGGGCTGCCCCAAAAATAATGCCTCCTATTTTATTATGCTGGCCCATGATGTCAGGGGTGAATATTGGTGGGATGGCGGTAGAGGTTGAACCTTCCCTATAGTATTCTGTTACATTTCATTAATGTGCAACACATGGCAGCAGAGGGGCAGTCTGACTAAGTTGAAAAACAGTGTTTGGTAGCTGATAATTTGCTCTATCAAATAGTACAATCGCGCTCTTTGTTTCTGTTGTAGTTTTCATGGAAATAAATAGGAGGCATTACTTTTGGATTGACCAATATGCATTGGTTCTGCTGCAGGATTGGCAGTGAGTCTAGTGGGCATCAAGCGGGCAGTGCTGTGCCAAAGCTTGAAGTACCTCTGGGTTTTGAGCTGTCCTGCCTTTCTATAAACAGCTCCTCGGGAGAGTGGAAACCAGGGAGAAGATGCCTGGCACAGCCTAATATCATCATGGCTGATAGCATCAGTTATAAGTTAGGTGCCTAGGCTCAACCAAGGGAGGCTGAGCTGTGTCACATCTCTCAGAGCTCTGCTGTCAGAGGGGAGGGACAAAACATTGCTTCTGGAGACACGGCACATGAATAAGTGGTCTATCTGCCTCTCCCTGGTTTTATATTATCATTTATTTATCAGTTACCTTTGGACTTCTACCTTTTTCATCAATTTTATATGGCACTGAAGTGACTAGCTTTAACTGCATGCCTTGATATTACACAAAATGAAAGCATATGGAACCTTCCTCAAATTATTAACACTTCCACCTTGGGAGAAATAAACATTTAAAAGATGCATTTTTTTTTGTATCCCATAAGTAAATCTATAACATTATTGGGACTCAGCAAGTGTTTAAAGATTCATTGCTGCCTTAATAACTAAAATGATACTGAACCATTTTGGCAATTATGATAACAAAACTGTGCATGAATTGAATATTTTTCACCAGACTATAATGTAAGATACAATATGCTTTCAATGTAAACCTGCACATACTTTGAGCTTAGCCTTTCTCATCTCTCATATTTGTAATGAATTCAGTCAGAGATTTTTCTGTTTGCTCGAACTGCCTTTGGTTTGAACACTGGTTAAGGCAGCTTTATGCAAATTCAAGGCAGATGTACAGAATATGATTTTTCAGTTATTAATAATTTTGTCCAATCTTTTTCTTCCCAGAAAGCGCTCCTACAAAACAGCTATTTCCTTTCTAAAATACTACTTTTCCTTTCCTAACTCTCTAGCTACATTTCAAGAGAGTGAAAGGAATTGCTTATATCTAGGGAAATAAGTCCTTACTCTCTACTCTTCAAAGACACCTGAAATGGTGATCTTCCAAAGCAGGGTGCCCTGCAGTACAATGAGGGGCTCAAGATTTCATCAAGAAAAGGGGACACTGCTGCAAACTTATTGTCTGTGGCCTCTGCTGCTTCTGTGATTACAGGTGTGATGCTGCACTATAAAAACAAATGTCCTTTTCCATTCAGAGGTAGAAAAACTGCTAGAGACTCAAATTTCATTCCTGATGTATTAAACAAGGAGAGTAAGTCAGAAATTCCTTCAGATGATTGGTTTAGGCACATAGTCTTCATAGATTTATATGCAATTCACACTTACGCTACTTAGTAGAAATTTTCAATCAATGGGAATTAATTCTCAACTATTGTTATTAATTGGACGCTCTCATTCTTTAGCTATTTTTTAAATCAATTCCCATATGTCTAGGTAATGAAATGTCATTCTGCCAATGAAAGCAGTTGTTATACTGCAATGCGGTGGAGGAAAAATACAACATGCTGGGGTAAGGAAAAACTGTCGCCCTTCATCTTCTTCTTCAAGCAAAATTTTGAAAACAAATTGCACAACAGTTTTAAGGAAACTCAGAGTTATAATGACGATACAAATCCCATGAAGTGTTTTCATTCAGGTTACAAACTTTGGGGTTACAAACATTAATATGCGAGCCTTTAAAGGTCCCTTCCAACCCAAATGATTCTATGATTCTGTGATATACATATGTGAAGTAATAGGGAATGTCAGAAAAAAAAAAAAATAATTGAACATGTATGTGAACTTACTTTTATTCTATTGGATCTCTCCTACAAGTGAACTTGTATGTTTTCATCAAGCTTTTCCCTTGTAAAAATACGCTTCTACTGCACAATCTTGTTCTCGCTCCATTTTTCACATGCATCCTAAGAAGATTCTTTCTGATGTTTCTCCTTTATAACAAAAGCAGCTTTCTAGTACAACAGAAACATTTGTGGGAAACATCTGCATCCCCTCAAAGCCTGTTTTTTGTCAGGAAATGAAATCGATGCTCAAAAACCTTTAATCCAGAAATTCAAAGTTCATCTGATTTATGCTGGCATATATTTACACAAAGCTCATATACGTACATTTAAGACACTGCATAAGCACTCATACTGATATGTTCCATGGAATTACCAGCCTCATTCCTGTTTATTCATGACACATGGGGATGGGGCATCTCCATTTCTGCAGCTTCTGTCATTGTAAACCCAGACTGCTGCTTTCTGCCATATCTTCTTGTTATTTTCTTGCTGTCATCTGTAGTCAACAGTCCATCCATCACCATTGCTTTGATGATTGCCAGAGCCACTGCAGCAGGACCACACTGTCAGCTTGACATCCTGCATGTGGAATGATGTGTCAGGGTTCACCTTCCCACTGCAGCAGGGATTTCAGGCAGCTCAGTGCTGGGGGATCATGCTGTTGCTGGGAGCATGCAGATGAAAAACATTCTTTCTCCTAGTTATACTATTTTATTTTTTTTAATTATTATTGTCTCTTTTGATTTGTCCTTCTTTTTGTTCTGATTTCTCTTCTGTGCTCATGTTTCTGCTTTGAAAGAATCTCTTACTAAGAAATGAAAGGATCGAACTGGATTTTATTTACTCCTGTTAAAAGGAACACTTTGTGCCATCTTCATTAGTTCTGATTTCTCAGTAAATGTCAGCAAAGTGGTGCTGTAAATTGCAACTCCCCCGAGCTTTCATTAGCTTGCATCAAAGCAGTTTCAAACAGTATGTTTTAAACTAGAAAACAGCGTGTTTGCTTTCATCTTCTCCCATGTGCGCAAAAAAACCCTCCACACACTTACCTATATGTAAGAAATTATCCAGATACATACATAAAGAGAGATAAGCCGGGCAGACTCAAAGCAAGAGGTGACACAGAGGTAACCATGCCATATCCCATTGCCATAGTTCAGTGTCTGAAGTGGCTGTGTGTCCTCAGAGTCCCTCTGTGAAGGAACCTCTTGAACACTCTCTGTTATGTCTGCAATTTGCAAGGATGCTCCAAGGACTTCCATTTTAATCAGTCACAGTCAATTAGTATACTTATGCCTTTTATTACATTCTTTGATTTAATAAAAGAAAAAGGATAAGTATTTAAAGTTATATTTTGGTATTAAATGTGTCCTTTTTCTTTTCCCCAGTGCATACTTATTCTCTCAAGAGTGATATTTTGAACAGCTTTCTCTTGTACTCAGAGCCTTGTACTGTGAAATTGCCTAATTGGTCCCACAGCATGGGAATAAATCATCACAGAATGCAGGATCCTGAACAATATTTGTTTCAAGAGCGTCTTCCCTTGTCATTCCCTTGTCACGTGTTTGTTGCATTTCCCATTCATATAGCACAGGATTGCTAAGGCAACAAAAAGTTCTTGTTTTGAAGTCTGGGGAATGATGTTGCCACAAAGGATTTTCATACTCTCCGTCATAGTGGTGTTTTTTCCGACTGTAGTCAGCACAGTGCATGCATGGCTAGGAGAGTTTCTGTTTTTCTTCCTCCAGAGGAATCAGCTAACACATGACAAAAACATCTGCTCAGAAATTATAAAAATAAAAGTGATGTTTTGCAACCTACTGTAGGGAACCTGTTTTGGCAGAAGTGATGGACTTGATGACCCTCTGGAGCTCCCTTCCAACGACTATGATTCTTTGATTCTGTGATTTTGTTAAGGCTTTGCTTTCTACTTTCTGTTCACTAACAACTTTTTATTTATCAATTGAAATCAGGAGGCAGCCACTCTCCTCATTGTTGAAACTAATGGACAGCATCACCACCAGTAAATCAAATATTTGATCACTTTATAGCTTTCCAGATATGACTGCAAATAAAAAGATGAAGAAGTCTTCCAAGTGACAGAAAATGTTAATGAGCATCTTCTGTATGATCCTGAAGACTGTGTTTGATGCAGCATAAGAAGGGAAATGTCTCCAGAATTGGAGAAAAAGTCTTTTGGAAAGGAACTTCAATCTAAATGTTGAAAGACATTGAATTATACGTAGTGCTAATGAATACAATTTGATGCAACTCTTAAAAGAAAAATCACATTTGATGTCTCTATGGCTGAAACTGCACCTGGTAATAAAGGAAAAACCGTACTTCATTGCTGGAAAAATGACCAGGCATCATTTCCTGAAGGCAATCAATTCCTGAACTGCCAGTAAATGGTCTGCCCATGTCCGTGGTGTCCACACACGTCAGGAATTCATCAGTTTCTCTCACAAAGTTTTTTACTAACTCTGACAGCACTTGGTCAGAGGAATTTCTGTTTTGATAAATGTGTGTCATTCAATAACACATAAAATGGACAAAAAAAATTATAATAATTTAAGTTTAAACATGAATATAAAAAATCATAGCTGTCATCTTTCAGCAAAGATAAATTTCAGACTCTCCCAATCTTAATTATATGCTTGTGTGTCCAATATTAGCTAAATCATCTGCTGTCTTATGAGGAAAGATCCCAAAGTAGCTTAGGCATATTTTTAGAGGCATACAAAATTAAATCAGAAGAAGGGCCTTTCATGTGCAATTGCCAGGAATTTTCTGATTCTTTTTTTGTATAATTGTTGCATTAAATGCCTCATAGACCAAGGATAAGCGGCCAACTTGGATGAGAAATCACCCTCAGGAGAACCAAAAGGAGAGAAGGGCACAACCTTCTATCAAAGAAGACAAGAAGACTTTATTATTGCCCATCCCCAAGCATTCAAAGGTCATGCTCCAGCTCCAAATAATATGAGATTGGCGTGAAACTCACAAGATTGAATGAAAGGTAAGATTTATTATATTTACTACCTGATTCTTAAGCCTGGTAGGAAGGAGGCATTTGAGTTACATTTCCAAATTTCCCAGTGACTGTTAGGGTTGGACCTTGTAGCTACCTTCAAATAAACGGAGCTGCAGGAGCTGAGATTGGCACTGCATCACTTACTTTCAAAGGAAAATTTCCAGAGGTAAACCATAAACTATTGCAAGAATGAATGAAATACTGACAGTTGTCAGCACCACATAGACTGAAAAGTGTGAGGAATCTGACTTTGGCTTTGCAGGAATAAATAATACAAAGTGCACTTTTACAGCAAGCAGGACTGGGGGCATGAAAAGCTTCTGTCAGATTCATATTCTTATTTCCATATAAACCTTGCCCACTGCCCATATAGTTACCTTTCCAAATGTCTGTCTGAAAATTTTTACTGGTCACAGAAAGTTTAGGGTAGACTGAAGAAGAATATTCTTCTTTATCAGCAAGTTTTTTTTCCTGTGCACCTTTTGCTGAAGAATTTTAACTGTCTACAAGTTTATCTGTGTCTACAAAAGTACTGTGTTCAGGTTTGGGCCCTTTGCTGCAAGAAAGACATTGAGGCCCTGGAGCATGTCCAGAGAATGGCAGTGAAGCTGTGAAGGGCCTGGAGCACAAGTCTTATGGGGAGCGGCAGAGAGAGCTGAGATTGTTCAGTCATAGAAGAGGAGGCTCAGGGGAGACTTTATTGCTCTCTACAACTGCCTGAAGGGAGGTTGTAGTGAGGTGGAGATTGGCGTCTTCTCTCAAGTAACAGCAATAGGATGAGAGTTAGATATTAGGAATAATTTCTTCTCCAAAAGAGTGGTCAGGCACTGGAACAGGCTGCCCAGGGAAGTGGCCCCTGGAGATGTTTAGGAAATTTGTAAATGTGACACTGAGGGATGTGGTTTAGTGGGCATGGTGGGGATGGGTGGATGGTTGGATTAGGTGATCTTAAAGGTCTTTCCAACCTAAATGATTCTGTGATTCTATGATTCCATTTGTCAGAAATGGGCCAATCCCTATCTTCAATAGTGGCTTAACTTCAAATTAGTTTTGCAGAAGTGAAAGGCAGTGATGCACTGGAGTAAAAGAAGACAATTCAAGACAATTCAACTCCCTTGATAAATAGGTATTTTTATATTTCTGGTTTTTTTTTGTTGTTTTTTTTTTGGAGAACTTATTTGTGCTGTGCTTTTCAGGGTGACTGTGTCCTTCATGGAGCCATGCTGATGCACTGCAGTGGGAATTTTACTGGAAGAACAGCATTTCGGAGACCAGCAAACACTAAGGTCCATCTGCTTGCCAGCAGCAGGGCTGAGTCCTGAGTCCCCTCTGCCTGGCCACCACAGACAGGGTCAGGCAGAGGACAGAGCCAAGATAAAAGGTTTATTAAAGTTTAAACAACCCAGCTGCTATGAGGAAATCTTTTATTTGTGCTGACATCTTCACTGTCAGAAGGAATGACAAAGTACTCATCACTCACTTGCTTTCTGTAGGGCTGAGGGAGATGGAAATCGTCAAGGACTGTGCCAGGGCATTTCTTCAAGATGAGCCATGGGATTTGATGGTGTTACAGCAGTGGTTAAAGAACTGGTAGGGCAAGGGTTGTCAGGAGGGAGCTTGAAGGACACCAAAACACCTTGCATCTCTGTTCATTACTGATGTCCCCAAGGAGCCCCTACAAGAGAAACTCTGCAGTACGTGGTGAGGAACTCCAAGTAGGGATAGGGTCAAGAAAGCCAGGGCCCAGTTTGGTCTAAACTTGGAAACTGATGTGAAGAAGAAGGCTTCTACAGGTACCTTAACCAGAAAAGGAAAGTCCAGGAGGGCGTACCCCTGAGTGACACAGACAAGCTGGTAACAACAGACAAGGAGAAGGCTGAGGTACTTTACAACTGCCTTGGTCTTCTCTGATAATTGATCGTCACACAGCCCTCAAATGTTTGGTATGGTAGGAGGGGACTGGCAAAGCAATATCCCTCCCACAGTAAGTGAAGATAAGGTTTGTGACCACCTGAGGAACCTGAACATCCACAAGTCTGTGAGTCCCTGTGAGATGCATCCCAGAGTCCTAAGGGAATTGGCTGATGTAGTCGCCAAGCCACTCTCAATGATATTTGAAAAGTAGTGGCAATCAGGCAAAGTCCCTGGAAAAAAGTAAACATTACATCGATTTTTAACAAGGAAAAAAAGGATGACCCCAGGAACTACTGACCCATCAGTCTCACCTCTGTGCCAGGGAAGATCATGGAGCTGATCCTCCTGGAAGCTATGCTAAGGCATATGGAAGGCAGGGAGGTGATACAGTAGAACAAGCTTAGCTTCACCAGGGGCAAATCCTGCTTGACCAACCTAGCGGACTTTTATGATGGTATAACTGCTACGATGGACAGGGGAAGCGCCACTGATGTCATCTATCTGGACTTCAGAAAGGCCTTTGACACAGTATCACATCCACAACTTCCTTCTCTCCAAATAGGAAAGATATGGATTTGATGGGTGGTCTGTTCAATGGATGAAGAACTGGCTGTAGGATCGAGTCCAGAGAGTGGTGGTCAATGGTCAGTATCTAGATGGAAATCAGTGATGAGTGGAGTCCCCCAGGGATCAGTGCCAGTACCATTATTCTTTATTATCTTCATCAGTGACGTTGACAGTGAGGACGAGTGCAACCTCAGCAAGTTTGGTGATGACACCAAGCTGTGGGGTGCACAGAGGTATGCACCAGAGGGTCAGGATGCAATCCAGAGGGACCTAGATAGGCTTGAGCAGTGGGACTAAGTGAATCACACGAGGTTCAACAAATCCAAAAGCAAGATCTTGCACCTGAATTGAGGCAACATCCACTACCAATAGAAACTGAGGGATTGAAGCATTTAGCACAGCCCTGCTGAAAAGGACCTGGGGGTACTGGTGGATGGCAAGCTGGACATGAGCCAGCAATGTGCCCTTGCAGCCCAGAACTCCAACCATATCCTGGGCTGCATCAAAAGAAACGTGGCCAGCAGGGCAAGGGAGGTTATCCTGCCCCTCTGCTCCGTGCTGGTGAGGCCTCCCCTGGAGTATTGCATCCAGATGTGGAGTCCTCAGTACAGGAAAGACAGACCAGTTGGAGCATGTCCAGAGGAGGGCCACAAAAATGATCCAAGGGATGGAACGCCTCTCTTATGAGGACAGGCTGAGGGAGCTGGGGCTGTCAGTCTGGAGAAGAGAAGGCTCGAGGTGATCTGATAGTAGCCTTTCAGTATCTAAAGGGGAGCTACAGAAAAGAAGGGGACAGGCTCTTTAGCAGTGTCTGTGGTGACAGAACGAGGGAAAATGTTTTCAAGTTTAGAGAGGGTAGATATAGGCTAGATATAAGGAAAAAGTCTTACAGTCAGTGTGGCGAGGCACTGGAACAGGTTGCCCAGGTCCCTGGAGACTTTGAAGGCAAGGCTGGATCGGGCCCTGGCTGTGGAAGTCCCTGTTCATTGCAGGGCAGTTGGACTGGATGACCTTTAAAGGTCCCTTCCAACTCTAAGGATTTTATGATTCTACGATTCTAAGTGAAGAATCCATTTTGGATCTGCTGGGAGAGAAGGAGCACTTCAAAAGGCAACGAGGTCCCTAATTCTCACTGCACCCTGAGTACCCGAGGATCATTGCCCAAATTTTGAGCACTAGCTCTTGTGAAACAGTGACAATATAAAACAGCATCAGTATTTCATGTCCTCTTTGATCTTTCCCAAGTTTGTTGTTTCCTCACTGTCATTTACCACATCCTCATCAAGAGGTTTCCTGAGGTTCTCAAACACATTCTGAGGTAGAAATATAAAACTGAGTGTCACCAGGACACCCTCTAGGCCATGTCTCTTCTGAATTAAATTGACCATTTGTAAAAGAGAAATTAATCTGCCTTTTTGTGAAGGCTTAGGGTCTGAAGAGCAATTATCCTGCTTTACCCTCAGGCTTTCTCTTTTCAAGAGTCTGCAAGTCAGTAAGTATCACACCACTCCTGGCTCCAAAGTTCTGATAGGTGAAGGCAAGGATATCTGAAGTCTAGAGGGAGGTTCCTTATCAAGCAAGAGAGGCTTCTCCCTCCCAGTCGTCCAAAACAGCTGGCAAAAACATATAGCTTCAGATGCAGGTGCAGACATCATTGTAAGGCAGAGATCTTAGTTATAGGCTGCTTTTCTCTTGTTTCTTTCTCTTGCCCTAAGAACCAAACTATGGCCTTAAATCAACCAGTATTTTGACATTACCCTGAGAAAAGTAAAGATTTCACCTGCAGATTTTTCCTCTCTGCTAATGCTGAGAGAGGGCAAGGCTTTGCTTCCCAGGGAATCAAAGAGAAAAGAGACTTTCCATTAAAAAAGATAGTTTTCTTTTCAAAGCTCATTTCAATCTCCTTTTGATACCCAGGAAAAGGACAAGGCAGTGACTCTGTCTGTTCAATATTGTTAGTTTAGAAGTGAAGTAACTTTTGCTAGAAGTAGGTGAATTCAGGCAAGGATTTTTATAGTGATAGAAGATAACGTTTGTTATTCAGGATAAAGCAGATCAGAAAAAAATATGATAATTTTCAATCATCTGGATCTGAGACTGTAATACTTTTTTTCTTTACTCTGCTCTTACAATGGCTAATATTTTGTATTTCATTGCAGTTACTGTATGAGTATTGTAAATGACCTCTTGTTTCTCTTCATTAAAGCACTGGTCATATTTGACTGTAACATACTGAGATCAATAAATGCTTAATGTGTTAACTTCACAGACAAATTTTATGTGACATTTTGCTGAGCCAGCAAAAGGAACGGAGGACAGATTGGGATGTGCAGTTAAATTTGAGAGGTATTTCTATACAATAAACATGGAATTGTAGTACGTTTGCCAGGTTTATTAAATCATTTTCACATCAGAAAGTCATCTATCTGTTTATGTAATTAAGACAGGGTCATCTTGCACTTCAAATACAGAATTCATTTTTTAACTATCAGGATTTAGTTCTTATCATCTGTGCCATAGATTTTGACTGTGACCTTGGATAATGATCAGAGGGCTGGAGCGCCTCTCCTATGAGGAACGGTTGAGGGAACTGGGCTTGTTTAGCTTGGAGAAGAGAAGGCTCTGGGGAGACCTCATTGTGACCTTCCAGTACTTGAAGGGAGTGTATAAACAGGGGAGGGAATGGCTGTTTACATGGGTTGATAGTGATGGAACAAGGGGGAATGGCCTTAAACTAAGATAGGGTAGATTTAGGTTAGGTAGTAGAAGGAATTTTTTCACACAGAGGGTGGTGGCTCCACAGGTTGCCCAGAGTGGTTGTGGATGCCCCATCCCCGGAGGCATTCAAAGCCATGCTGAATGTGGCTCTGGGCAGCCTGGTCTAGTGGTTGGTGACCCTACATATAGCAGGGAGGTTGAAACTAGATGACCTTTGAGGTCCTTTTCAACCCAGGCTGTTCTACGATTCTATGATAATCACATACTCTCTCTGCCTCTCACTTCTCTACAAACTTAAGTAGGTAGAACAACTTCTTAGCTGTGAGAATGAGCATGTTAGCATTCATATAGCACTTACACAGAAGGTCCTTTATCTTTCTTGTTCTAAGATGGAGCTAATGGGAAGAATACAGGGACGCTGTCTGGATGTGCAGAAGTGGGATCAGGAAAGCCAAGGCTCACATGGAACTGAACTTGGTGAGGGATGTAAAAAAATAACAAGATAAATAAAAATAAAACAAGATAAATAAAAATCATTTGATAAAAATGAAGGGAGAATTAGCATGGAGAAGACTGAGGTGCTCAGTGAGATCTTTGCCTCAGTTTTCACTGGCTGCCAGGCTTCCCTGATACTGGGAATTATATTGATACTGTCCCCCATGACCTCCTTATAACAAAGCTGAGGAAGTAAGGGATAGATGAGTGGACAGTGAGGTGGGTTGAAAACTGGCTGACTGGCAGAGCACAGAGGGTCGTCGTTGGCAGTGCAGTGTCTGGATGGAGGCCTGTAACTAGTGGCGTCCCCCAGGGGTCTGTGCTGGGTCCGGTCTTGTTCAACATCTTCATCAACGTCCTTGATGAGGGGATAGTGGCCACCCTCAGCAAGTTTGCTGATGATAAGAAGTTGGGTGGACTGGCTGACACACCTGAAGGCTGTGCTGCCATTCAGCAAGACCTGGACAGGCTGGAGAGCTGGGCAGTAAGGAACAGGATGGTGTTTAACAAAAGCAAGTGTAGAGTCTTGCACCTAGGGAGGAATAATTGCATGCACCAGTACAGGCTGGGGGATAACCTGCTGGAGAGGAGCTCTGCAGAGAGGGACCTGGGCGTCCTGGTGGATGACAGGTTGGCCATGAGCCAGCAGTGTGCCCTCGTGGCCAAAAGGGCCAATGGCATACTGGGGTGTATAAAAAAGAGCGTTGCCAGCAGGTCAAGGGAGGTGATCCTCCCCCTCTACTCTGCCCTGGTAAGGCCTCCTCTGGAGTACTGTGTCCAGTTCTGGGCTCCCCAGTATAAAAAAGACAGGGATCTCTTGGAAAGAGTCCAGCGGAGGGCCACAAAGATGGTGAAGGGCCTGGAGCATCTCCCCTATGAGGAACGACTAAGTGAACTGGGTCTGTTTAGCCTTGAGAAAAGAAGGCTGAGAGGGGATTTGATCCAGGTTTATAAATACCTGAGGTGTGGTGGCCATAGTGGTGAAGCTGGACTCTTTTCAGTAGTGCATGGGGACAGGACAACGGGAAATGGGATGAAGCTAGGGCATAGGAAGTTCCGCACGAATGTGCGCATGAACTTCTTTACGGTGAGGGTGACGGAGCACTGGAACAGGCTGCCCAGGGGGGTTGTGGAGTCTCCTTCTCTGGAGATATTCAAGACCCACCTGGACGCCTACCTGTGCGACCTGGTGTAGGGAACCTGCTTTGGCAGGGGGGTTGGACTCGATGATCTCTGGAGGTCCCTTCCAACCCCTACAATTCTGTGATTCTGTGATTCTGTGATTCCCATACCACTTGCATCCTCGAATCTCTAGGCAGGAGTAGGGGGAGCAAATTCCTTCCCACTGTATGAGAAGAGCAAGTCTGAAACCTCATGAGACTGAACATGTACAAGTAAGTCCATGCTGACAGATGATATGCATCCCAATGTCTTGAAGGTACTGGCTGATCTGTTTGCCAAGTCACTCTCCATCATATTTGAAAAGTCATGGCTGTCAGGCAAAGTCTCTGGTGACTGGAGAAAGGGAAGCATCACTCCCATTTTGGAGAAAGGGAGAAAGGATGACTTGGGGAACTACAGGCTGGTGAGCCTTTCTTCTGTGTTTGGGAAGGTCGTGGAACAGATGCTCCTGAAAGACATGTTAAGGCACACGTGAGACGTGGAGGTGATCCAAGAAAGCCTGCATGATTTCAAAAAAGGGAAAGTGGTGGTGGCCTTCTGTGATGGAGTGATGGACAAGGAAGTGCAACCAATGTCATCTAATAGTACTTCTTCAAGGCCATTGACATGGTCTCACATCATATCCTTATCTCTAAATTGGAGAAATGTGAATTTGAAGGTTGGACTATCCAGTGGAAAACGAAATGGTTAGATGGTCACAGCCAGAGTGTTGCAGTCAGTGATTCCATGTCCAGGAGGAGGCCAGTCACGAGTGGTGTCCCCCAGCAGTCTGTCTTGGGATGAGTGCTCTTAGCATATTTATCAATGACATAGACAGTGAGATTGAGTGCACACTCAGCAGGTTTTTCTGATGAGACCAAGCTGAGTGACGCAGTTGACTCAACAGAAGGAAGGGATGCCATTCAAAGAGACCTAGACAAGCTTGAAAGATGGACCCATGAAAATCTCATGAGATTCAGCAAGGTCAAGTGTAATCTATTGCAGCTGGGTCTCTGCAATCCCAGATATGTGTACAAATTGAAAGAAGAACTCATTGAGAGTAGCCCTGTGAGAAGGACTTGACTATTCTGGTGGATGAAAAGCCTGAAGTGAGCCAACAGTGTGTGCTCGTGTCCCAGGAGCCCAGCTGTATCCTGGGCTGTATCAAAAGAGGAGTGGCCAGAAAAGAAAGGGAGGTAATTGTCCAGCTCTGCTCCACCATCATGAAGTCCTACCTGGAGTACTGTATCTAGGTCAGGGCCCCCCAGGACAATAAAGACATCATAGAGCTGTTGGAGTATGTCCAGAGGAGGGTCATAAATATGATCAGAGGGCTAGAGTACCTCTCTGATGAAGAAAGGCTGAGGGAGTTGGGCTTGCTCCTCCTGGAGAAGAGTCTGGGGGCACCTCATTATTGCCTTCCAGTACTTAAAAGGAGTTTTAAAGCAGGAGGTAGACTGACTTCTTACACTGCCTGACAGTGATAGGGCAAAAAGGAATGGCTTCAAACTAGAAGAAGGAAGATTTAGATTAGATTAAGACAGGAAATTTTTCACTCGGAAAATGTGAAACCGGCACCTCGATGAGGTGCTGGAACAGATTGTCCAGAGAATCTGTGGATGTCCCATCTTTGGAGGCACTCAAGGCCAGGTTGGATGGAGCCCTGGGCAGCCAGATACAGTGAGGATTGTCCCTGTCTACAGCAGGGGGTTGGAAGTGGATGGTCTTTTAGGTCACTTCCAACCCAAGCCATTCTGATTCTATGATTTTATGGTTCTGATATAATATTCCATCAGTAGTTCATACACAGTGAATTTCTTGCTCTATTAATGTTTAGACCTGGTCATACTTGGTGTTTGGACTGAGACTGTTCCCAAAAAGATAGTTCTGTAGATTTGAAGACCTTCGTTCACCCTGGTGCAGGGACCCTTCTCTCCAAAATACTAGGTTGGATTCTACCTTGATTCAGCTCATTTCAGAAGCTGAAAGCTTTCTGGGTACCCAGCATTGCCATATAGCCAGTAGTAGGATTTCATTTCATGAGAGTATCGAGACACAGCTGGAAGGGAAAGAAAACTCTGCATAATGAATTTGTTGTTTTTTCTTCAACATAAATTGAAAATGATTTGCATAATTTAGCATGCTAGGGAACACGAGTATCTGCTTAGCTGCACAGCAGTTCGTTAAAATAGCCAGCAAACACATAACTTGGCCACATTTTGATCACAACAAAGATTTAATAGTTTTCCAGAATACTCTAGGAGCCCAAAAGTTTGCCATTGAAAAGATTATCAAGGAGATTTTGCATAATTATGGTGTGTTACATGTAATCACTGGGTGCATTCAATGCTGTTTTGTGGTTCTTTGCAATTTACAGCTGTTGTGCGCTCATCTCTTCGCCTTTACACAAAGTGGACTTCATGACACACAGTGTCTGCCACAGAACTTGTTTAATGTCAGTATGTCACAGGGTACAGAAGGGACACTGGAAAGGTGATGTGTCCTTCTCTCCCTTTTCCGATAGCTGATAAATGGCACATACATAAATATTTTTTCCTCCCTCAATGACCAAATTCCATGAGTCCTTTGGGTAGAATCAGCAAAAGTAGTCCATGGAGCTAGGGTCCCAAACCACCTCCACGTGATAGCTCCACGGTATGAGCCACAGCAAAGCCCTGCTTTTGTCATATGCCGTTGCCTATCAGTGATGGTTAGATGCAGTGATAAAGCAAATCATATTATGTTACTTGTTATGCATTTAGAATCTCAGCAGCAGGAAACAAGCTGCTCTGATCCTGTGAACAAAGTAATTGCCATCTCCTCTCCATCACAAATACCAAACCACCAGTTACCCACTGGGTCAGCTGTCATCCTACTTGAGATTCTAGCAGTTCACATCATCACCCTCTGAAGTGAAGTTGCCTTCCTCTTAGAGCCAGGAGAGGAAATAAAAAGAAAAGAAAACAGAAAAGCAGGAGCCATGGAGAATCCTTGAACTAGTCTTTGAATAAAAGCACACAGAAAATTCCCAAGAGGTAGGGGTCAGTGCACAGAGCAGCACTGGAAATACTGAATATAGCTAACAAACTACAAAAAAAAAAAAAAAAAAAGAAAAAAAAAGGAAAAATAGGAGCCAAGTTTCTCAGTTATCAGGGATGAAACTGTCTTTTCTATTGGATAAATGATCTATCTTAAAACAAAGAAACAAAGATTTTAAAAAATAAAAAATAAAAAAGATATATTGGATGACTTATGGGCAGCATTCTTTTAATTTTGTCAATTCATCTAGAAATGAGAACCATGTTAGATAATTATTTGTTACTGATAGCTTGAATTTTTACATTAGGATCAAAAGCCAATTTTGTTGGATTCCTGAAAGAAAACAGAGTGCATAGAGCTGTCCTGGGGCTCAGCTGCAGACCAGAGTGCCTCAGGGGAACTCTTTAAATATGTCCTTAAATTTAAAAAGGAAAGCATTTCCACAGAGAGGTTTTTTATTTAGGAGACAAAGGGCTTGTTGAAACCATTCACATTTACAGAATGCAGTGTAAAACAAAAGGTTACGAAAACCAAATATTAACCAACAGACACAGTTTACCAAAGCTGACCTAGGTGTTTGGTTAGCTCTAACTTGTGGCAGGATGCTCAGAGAGATGATCCTTACCTACGTCCTTTTGTGTTTCTGGGTCTGCTACATGCAGGATGTACACTGATGAAAGTGCTAGAGAAAAGCCAAAATCCTCAGAACAGGTACTCTCCAAAATCAGCTTCTGCTTTATAAAATCAAACACAGCATGCGTGCTACATCAAGTGCCTTCCAGTCCCTTCAGCAAATTTGGGACTGGAAAGGCTCTTCCCTCATCTGTGGATACATTGCCTATTTAAGCTTGGAAGAACGGCGATAATGAAGCACTGCACGCATGTTATGTCCCCTGAGGAAGAAGTGCTGATTCACATAAGAGGATTAGAGTAACAACTTCAGTGAATTGATGTAGGTTGCATTCATCGTTGTATTAAACTTTATATTAAAGCCTGACTTTCAGCTACCATTGAGAATTCATCACTAAAGTTCGTGTTTCTTGAAAGTCTGTACTGCAAAGTGCACAACATTCATCTTTACCGGTTACAATCTTAGTGCTAAGATGGATATCTCCTAATATAAGAACAAAGAAAATTGTAAGAAGAGACACCAAAGTTGCTGCTGAGAAGTTTAATGACTCCTTAATGGATGATTCCTTTGTCCATAGACTTGTTTGTAATTATCACTTCAGGGTTTGCAACGCAAAAAAGTTTGACAGGCTGGAGCATGGCAATGAGCAGGACAGAGGCTGGAACATATGATGTAGGAAAAGAGGCTTAGGATTGGGTTTGTTCATTCTGGTGAGTAGTTCACTTAAAGAGGTCTTACTGTTGCCTAAAGCTGCCTAATAGAAAGGAAGAGAGAAGACAGAGCCAGGCTCTTCCAGAGATATGTGGGAACAGGATGAGAGCCAACAGATAGAATAAGAAATCCAGGAAATTCCTGTTTGATAGAAGGAGAATTTATTTTACTGTGAGGGTGGTCAAATACAGGAAGCTATTACTTGAAGATGTTGTGGAACATTCCTTCTTGGAGACAACAAAAATTCAACAAGTTTTAATTGCTCTAACTGGGCCTCTACTGAGCAGGAGATTGGAGTAGTGACCTCCACAGGTGACTTCCAACATAAATTATTCAGTGAGTCTACAAATTTATACTGATAAGATGTTTTGATTGGTTAATTCAATGGCTTTTGGTTTTCACACTGAGATACTCTCTATCTGAAGTGTCAACAGAAAGGAAAACGGAAGGAAGAAGCTTCTTGCTTCCAGCTTCTGCTTCACTGGGTACCACTATGACCTGGTACTGGCACAGACTGCCCAGGGAAGTGATGGAGTCACCATTCCTGGAGGTGCTCAATAAAGGTGGATATGTGGCACTGAGGAACGTGGTTTAGTGGGCATGGTGGGGATGGGTTGATGGTTGCATTAGATGATCTTAGATCTCTCCCAACCTTAATGATTCTATGACTCTATGATCTGTTTGGGAATTCACAGTCCTGAGCATTACTTGGGAGACCACACTTAGGCAGAAGGAAGGGACTGAAAGTTTGCTACTGATGATGGCTAAATCCAGTATCTGGAGCATGAAAGCACTTTTTGTGTCATACTCCTTAAAGGGTTTGTTTAGAGTGAAAGAATAAAGCCTTGGAAAAGTCTCGTGACACACTGTATGTTTCAGCTGCAGCTGCTGGTTCAGGATCTCAGGAGGAGCGGAGAACCTTATTACAGCCATTTGGTTGAACCATAATAAAATAAAAAGTTATAAAATCTATCCTGTGACCAAGCCTACTTCCTCTGAAGTCTGAGGAAAATATATCAGTGAAGTTAATGGGAGCAGATAAAGCCTGAGAGCTTTTTGGCTAGATTTTCCCTTAAGAACTCAGCACAACTCTGTTTTTCAGGTTAATCTCAGTGCTTCATCTTGTTCCACACTGGCATGCTTGCAGCTGAAGGAAATACTTGTACAACAGAATAATTCACAATGCATCTTCCCCTCATATATGAGCTACTCCTTATTTTATTATTTTCTTCACACTCCCTATACACATTCACCAGCACAAATGGTGTTTGTTATGTAAGCTGTCAAGTTATCAGTGTAATGTTATGTTAGGGATTTAGGTAGAGAAACAAATTCCCTTGGTGTTCAAGGAAGATTAGAACAGCATGTGTATGTGATGGATTTGTGGGCTGAAAACTCATTCATTTTTGCTTTGATTATGAAGGCAGGGTTGAATGTGAACTATATTAGCAGAAGCACAGACCTGAGTCTTCAAAAACTCACGAACTTTAAAACCTCTGCAAAAATGTATTTGGTGCAGCAACATCCCATTAAAAATGCAATGTCCTTTCTCTCCAGTTTCTTTTTCTCCCCTTAAGCTGCCAAAATTGCTAAATATTTCAGTAATCAGCTTTTCTAACCCCACTTATTTTTCTCAAAGCCAAATCATCTGGATGCCTATCCAAGAACAGTGCTCTCAGGCTCACGTGGACTTTTCAAAGCCTGGAGGATGTAAGACAGAACCCCTTTTGATGCCACAACTTGATCTGGATAATTCTGTTGCCACAGAGGCACAGTGAAATATTCCCAGCAGAAAGATGTTCTATATTTTGGTGAGGTACAGGAACAGGCTGCCCAGGGAGGCTATGGAGTTGTTTAAGAAACATCCCTGGAGTTGTTTAAGAAACTTACAGATGTGACACTGAGGGATATGGTTAGTGAGCATGGTGCAGATGGGTTGATGGATGGACTAGATGATCTAAGTTATCTTTTCCAACCTTAACTATTCTATGATTCTGATACCCTGCTGTTTGGACCCAGCAAAAACACAAGCTGATGCAAGAGACTGTAACAGTAGCAGTGTGGCAAGTTAGTGGTAAACATGGCAAAGAAATTTCAAAAATAAGTGGGCATTTAGTTAAGTAGGGCAAGTCTGTGTAGGAGAGTTAGATTGATTCTGAGAGCTTTCTGAGGTGTACTATTAGCCTCCATGGAAACTATGGATTAAGAAAGTCTCTGCAAACTTGTAAAAAACTTCTTGAACAGTCTATATCTCTGGGTGTTAGAAGCTATCAGAATAGTAGAGATCCTAGAATAGCTCCCCAGTTTGCAAAACACTCTCCAGTCAGTGTCTTTTGGGTTTGCTGACAGATACATCAGCATTTATGGTGAACTCATACCCCTAGGCAGTGGGATGCAATCCCCTACTGAGCTCAGGGTAAAATCACAATGGAGGCAGCGTAAAAACACCGTATCTTCTGAGTCTGAAACACAAAGAATACGCTTGAGCCCCAGTCTCATTCCTCTACCTTTTGGAACAGTCACAAAACAGACAAGAAAACAGGCCAAAACACCAGACAAGAAAACAGGCTTAATGTCACTATTGAATCATGAGATTTATCACCCAGTGACATCCAAAGCATTTTGAACATTGAGAGGCCACTAGGGTTGGCTGTGAATGAACAGTGTGAGATTGGATATACTTCTGATATAGATTTTATAAAGAGATCCATGTAATGATTGAGGCTGCCACACTGTATTTTATGGTGTTTTCAGAATCAGAAACAAATCAACTAAGTAAGTTGATCATTACCATGAATCTGCTGAAGAACCAGCTACAGTTAGCTGAAAGTCTGGATTTATTTCACTGTAAAAAGAGCTAGGTATGGATTTTAAGGTGGTTGTTACCACTTCAGTTACTTTCTGCTCATTGTTCACCTCTGAATAGCAGTATGCATCTCTCTGTTAGAGAGCAACACTATCACTTCAAATTATTTCAACGTCTTTCACATATTCCTCCACGAGAAAAGTAGATAAATAAACTAGTGCCTATGTCTCATTGTCTTTACTGTTTGTAATCTTATCAATGATCAACAGAACAATGAAAACAAATCAACAAGAAAGCTGAGTCTGAATAACTTGTACATTCAAACTCTCTCTCCTAGCTTTCTACGTGAAGTAATACAAACTGCACTGAGTTCTTTGGCTGCTGGAGTGGAAGTCAATACCATTCACAGCTGAGCTTCTAACCACCTCAGCCAGAGGAGCCAGTGAAGATGGCAAGACTACAGTGAAATATCAGAACTATTATAACTCTTTTTTTTCCTCTTGCTCTTGAAGTAAAAGGATATGTTTATAAGCTAGAACTGAACATTGGCAGCCCCAAATTTTTTTGCCCAGCATGCTAACTGTTTTGCAGCATTTTCTATGTTATGTGATGGCAGAGATTTCTATTACCTATATTATTCAGAAAGTTTGATCTTCTGCAGAAAGGGAAGACATAAGGTACACTTCAGTGTCATGACATTCCATGTCATAAAATCCTGTGTTTGTCTGGTTATGGCGGCTGAGGGCAGCATCATAGAATCCTAGAATCAACAAGGTTGGAAAGGACCTGCAAGATCATCCAGTCCAACCATCCACCTACCACCAATATTTTCCTACTAAACCACGTCCCTCTGTACAACATCTGAACATTTCTTGAACACTGCCACGGATGGTGACTCCAACACGCACCTGGGCAGCCCGTTCCAGTGCCTGACCACTCTTTTGGAGAAGACATTTTTCCTAATATCCAACCTGAACCTCCCCTTGCACATCTTGAGGCCATTACATCTCATCCTATCGTTGTTACCTGGGAGAAGAGGCTGACTCCCACCTTGCCACAACCTCCTTCCAGGCAGTTGTAGATAGCAATAAGGTCTCCCCTGAACCTTCTCTTCTGCAGACTGAACAATCCCAATTCCCTCAGCCGCTCCCCATAAGACTTCTGCTCCCGACTCTTTCAGTTTCTCTGCCCTTCTCTGAACACACTCCAGGGCCTTGATGTCTTTCTTGTAATGAGGGGCCCAAAACTGAACACAGTACTCCATCTATGGCCTTATTAGGGCTGCATACAGAGCAACAATCACTTCGCTGCTCCTGCTGGCTGCACTATTTCTGATACAAGCCAGGATGCCATTGACTTTCTTGGCTACCTGGGCACACTGCTGGCTCACGTTCAGCGAAGCGTTGACCAACAACCCCAGGTCCATTTCTTCTACACAGTCTCCCAACCACTCTGCCCCAAGCCTGTAGCATTGCCTGGGGTCGTTGTGGCCAAAGTACAGGACCCGGCACTTGGTCTTGTTGAACTTCATCCCATTGGCCTCAGCCCAGCAATCCAGCCTTTCCAGATCCCTCTACAGGGCCTTTCTACCCCCAGGCAGATTGACACTTCTTTCCAGTTTGGTGTCATTTAGTTTCATCACACGTTTTCATGTTATAGATTGTGCTTAGGGAAAGGAGCTTTGTTAAGCATACTATTTCAGCAGATTACACAGTCTACGACTATTAAAGCTGTTCTACGCAGTGTGGCAAAAGCATCAAAAGAGCAAAACCCAATCTGAGCTGCACTGAAAAAATATCCTGTTACCCAGCATCAGCCAGTGTATGAGATGCAAGTTCCTTCAAGTCCTGTTACACACCTGGGAGATGCTAAAAGCAAGAGAAAGCTCTGTCTGATTTCTCAGGCAGAAATCATACTAGATATCAAGGACAGAGACTGTGGACAGAACTCTGGGGCTATTGAAGCTCTCAGTTTTCAGCATTAGAAAAAAAATCAGAGACAAAAGTTACCTTTTAAAAAGAAATAAGGGAAATATTTGGTTGTGCTTTCTTCGTTTATTGGAGGGTTTCTAAACCCCCAGAGATTTATAGGATTAGGTGCTGCTGGAATGCAGAGGATTTTTCTCCATATCATTTGCTTTAATATAAAAAAGCAAAGCTACAATTCAAGCTAAAACTGTGAGTAAAAAGAAGTCCCCCTTAAGTAAAAGATTTTCTTCTGGTACTAGTAATGTCATAAGCCTGTTTGTTCTGAATGAGTTTATTAGTTTATTTTGTAGGTTCTTTCAGGAAAAAATAAAGAAAGAAAGAAAGAAAGAAAGAAAGAAAAAAAGAAAGAAAGAAAGAAAGAAAGAAAGAAAGAAAGAAAGAAAGAAAGAAAGAAAGAAAGAAAGAAAGAAAGAAAGAAAGAAAGAAAGAAAGAAAGAAAGAAAGAAAGAAAGAAAGAAAAGAATCAGGACCTATATTTCTAATGTAAAAATGAAATCTAGTGGGGAAAATCCACCTGTTTGTTCTTTAAGGAAAAGTATACAAAAGCAGACATCCCCCCTTTTGCAAATCCTCTTTGAAATAACCCAATGCAGTCAAGTGATTTAATGGTTCAAACTGCGAGCAAACATGTACTCAGTTAGGTCTTTGGAGGAACACGTAAAACACAGAGTTAGTCATAAGGTGGGGTTATGAAGGCACTTTGTGCTTACAGAGCTGTAGCTTTTGTTACTTCACGGACTCCTAACCAGCTTTGACTTTTCATTGACTTTCTCACCTTTAATTTAAGACTGCATTGACTTTTCCTGTCACCTTAATCCATTTCTAGCATCAAATTGCTGCACAGCTAGCTATAATGCTACTCGGTATTGACTATATTTTTTCCTCTCAATAATGTTTTGCTATATAAATTGAAAAAAAAAAAAAATCAAATTCCTAGTGTTTTGCTGCTTTTTAATAGCTAATATTTCTACTGATTTTTAAGTGTTTTCTTCAAGGTTTGAGTATTCACTTAACTCAAATCAGTATTTTGGTGGAAGCTGTAAATGAGATGCTGTGCAGTGGCTGTGCAGATTATTTTATCCCCAGGGTTCTTTATAAATGACAGCTGCATGGTGGGGAATCCTTATAAAGTCTCAGAGGTTGTTTTCCAAGGAGATGAAATCTCATTCTCTGGCTGAATCCCAAGTGGTTTCCAAGTAGGCTCACCATGAAAGGAAGAGGGTAACAGGAGACAATGAAAGAGATAACTGCCTCAGTTCTGGGACTTCCTAAGTAGATAAACCTCTAACAGGGAAAAGCAATATTCCATAGGATTTAGGGTTCAAACTTAAGACCTTATAGTCTGTAAACAGAAGATGACTGCCCAAATCACCTCCACTAATGGCCAGCTACAGATGAGTTCTGAGGGATGCTGTGACTCTGGGTAAGAGAGAAATGTGCCATGGGTAAGGTTTGCACTGACAGTATCTGGAAAGCAAGGACTGATGTTCTCTGTTTCCTTGCCATAAAGTGGTGGCAACATGCCCTCCTTCTGTAGCTCTCCCTTGCAGAAAACATGGGTTTTTACACCAAGAAGAACAGCTGGGGATCAACCTCAACTGCAGTAACCTGGGTCTGATTAAAAGACATTTCTGTGTTACAGAAGAATTGAAATTACATAAGTGAAAAGAAACAGAATAATATCTATAAAGTATTTTTCAGGCAAAGACAGCATGGAATAGCACAGTGTTAGCTGAGACTTAAAATACACTGGGGAAATTTAAAAGTTTCTTGAAAAATTCCACAAGGAAAGATAAAATCGTTTGTTTTTTTTTCCCCACCCTCGGGATTTAAGCTTAAATTTATTGTTCCATGGCAGGGCATCTCCTCTATCCATTTAGTGAATCATAAAATGAAAAATTCATTGTTCTTGTTTCTAGTCAAAAAAGTGACTCATACTTGCAGAAGAGGCTCAGAATGTTTGCATGGTTGAGTAGGTCTGCAGCATTTTATTTTATTTTTTTTTAGGAAAGGGAAGGGACATGATAAAAATGAGAAGTTTTATATTTTGTTTGGTTGAAGGCAAATACTCCGTTCACTCCTGTCTGTCTCCTTTACTAACCATGTTGCCATCATCCAGGATGTCTCCTTTGCTTGGACACTATAGGAGTGAGGCACTGCAGGGCTCAGGGAAGGCTCCCACAGTAATGGCCACATTACTCCTCTTCTCCCACAGTACGGCCAAGAAAACTTATAGAATCACAGAATCATTTGAGTTGGATGAGATCCCTAAAGGCCATCTAGTCTAACTCCCCTGCAATAAACAGGCACACCCACACAATCCATCAAGTTCCTCATAGCCCTGTCCAGCCTCACCTTGAATGTCTCCAGTGATGGGGTATCTACTTCTCTGGGCAGCTTGTTCCAGTGCCTCATCACCCTTATTGTAAAAAACCTTTTCCTTCTGTCCAATCCAAATCTCCCCTCTTTTAGTTTGAAACCATTTTCCCTTGTCCTGTCATGATAGACCCTGCTAAAGATCCTGTTTCTTTCTTCCTTATTGCCTCTCTTTAGGCTGCTCTCAGGTCTCCCTGGAGCCTTCTCCTCTCCAGGCTGAACAGCCTCAGCTCTCTCAGCCTGTCCTCATACAGGGGTGTTCTGATGTTGGATAGAACTTTTGGGGGGCTCAAGTTCTCATATGAACCTGAGCTGTGCCTAGTACAAACCCTAGATGCTTCAAGAATACAAATTAATGGCATTAAACCACTGTTGAAAGGCCTTATTGACTCACGTCTTTTATACAGTATTGAATCCTGTGTGGCTCTTAAACCTCTCTGTCACAGCTAATACCAGATTTCAGTTATATCTTTGCAATTGAAACTCAGCAGGACACTAATGGATGACCAGCTATTTTCTGCTAATACACAGTAGAAATGAATGTGCCTGATCAGTTCTAAAAAACACGTACAGTGAAGAAAGTACTCAGAGAAAGTCCAAACTCTATTCTTTAAAAGAAGACATTCCTTTTTTTTTATTATTTTTTTTTATGATCCTAGATTCTGCATTTAATTCTGTAAGTGTAGTTGAAAGGGCAGAGGGAGTTGTTAAATTTCCCTTCACATTCACACTCTCCTCCTGCCGGCACCCCGTGGAGTTGTTCCTGCTGCTCACGCATTTTGAGGGGAGCTGCGCCCCTTTGTAGGCTGACTGCAGCTCTGCAGCTTGTTCCCAAGCATTTCCCAGATGACTGGCACTGTGATAGCACTGAAGTCCACAGGAATTCCCATTTATGCCCTTATCATTTTCTCTTGCTTCCTACAAAGGAACTGCTTTTGCAAAAAACCTCTGTGGCAGAGGAGGGCTGGATGCAACATCCCCATAAGCTCATCAGTAGTTTCTGCTGCTTCTTCAAAGCGCACCACATACTTCAAAGCACAGTGCATCCTTCAAAGTATTTCTTACAGTTCCCTAACAGTAAATGAAAAAGTAGGGCAGGAACCAAAAGTTAAAGATCCGGGTTGCATGCTGCTGCTGGGAAGCGCACCAGTTCCACGCGTTCTGACACCAGAATTACTGCCTGGTCCAGCAGCTAGCCCAGAGCGCTCACGTCTCTTTGTGGCTGAGCAAGTTGTGATATGATTAATGAATTCCTGCTCTTTCTCCTTTAGACAGAAGTTACGTGAACAGTTCCAGTCAGCATCAGTCTCCAAGAAGAAAAGTAGTACGGAATATAACCACACAGCAGGAAACAACAAAATAAGAAAAAAAAAAAAAAATCAGTGCTTCACAAAGCCTAAATGGTTGTTCCCAATAGCTAAGAAGCTCATAGGTGTAAAGTGCAAGGAGTCCTATGGCATCTGTCACAGCAGGACACCTTTCACAGTTTGCCAAGGCACTCGTACCTTGGATATTTTATGTCCCCAATCCCCAGAATAAATGGATTCTCTTTTATTCTGTAGTGTTCAGCAAGGAGAGAGGCACACCATGTCAGGGCAGACCACAGTGCAGTTTAGGACACAAAGCTAGCAAGCACTGTTGCTAGAGAAGAATGCAAACCATGAAGTAAAGCAACTCTGATGTCACCAGGAGTGTTTCAGGAGTGTTTTACAAAACAGCCCTTTTAGCTTCTCCTCCTTCCTTCTTTTCTTTTTTTCTTTTTCTTTTTCTTTTTCTTTTTTTTTTTTCTTTTAAGTCAAAAGTGAAAATCCAAGATTTTGTTGAAAAGCAGTCACCTTTCGCAGCAATGTAACAACTGGGATGGAAAACTTTGTGCATCTGAAGGTAACCACCTTAAAACTCCTCTGTTGTATTGAATCAGAGAGAATTGTAGAATCGTTAAGGTTGGAAAGATCATTAAGATCACCCAGTCCAACCATCAACCCATGCCTATGACCACTCTAGAACATGCCACTCAGTGGCACATCTACCCTTTTCTTGAAGACCCCCAGGGAAGGGTGACTCCACCACCTCCCTGGGCAGCCTGTTCCAATACCTCATCACTCTTTCTGAGAGAAATGTTTCCTAATATCCAGCCTGTACTTCCATTGAGCCATTTCTCTCACTGGGCTCCTCTCCAAAGCATTCTTCAGTGCAGTGTGTTCTTGCTAGATACTGTCTGACACAAAGTCCTGGCAGTGAGAAGTCCTGCTGAATGACCTCAGGAAGGTGATGATTCAGGAAGCAGTTAAGCAACTGAATGTCTCTAATTCCTTTCTTGATTACTCAGGTTTACTCAGGTGGGAAAGGATTTTATTTTCTTAACTGAACGTTATCAGCAGGCTTGAGATTATGAAAGAGTACCTTAAGCTGGAGCTAGCAGATGACTTTTTGGATATAAAACTTATAAATAACTTCAATACAAATAAATATATCATTGTGCTTGACATGGTCTAATGCGCAATGCCTGGAAGATTTTTATTAGGACCCCATTTTAACCATGCTTAAAACAAAGTCAAATGAAAAGAAGATTATTCATACCATGTTTTCAGCAGGCATGGAGCCTCCTGGCACCCTCTTTCTTCACCACACAGGGTGAAGAAAAATGGGAGAGGCTGTAAGCAGAAAAAAGTAAGTGAAAAAATATGATGTTTGCATTGGAATTTGAATAGGCACACAGTCAAGGCCTTGCAGAAAAAAAAAAGACAAATGGGGGAAAAATAGAGAAGTGGGGGACAACAGTCCAAGGGGATGAAAAAGGAGGGAAGGAGGAAAGGATGTATATATTTAGTCTGGGGAAGAAGCGGCTGAGGGGAGACCTTACTACTCTCTTCCAGTACCTGAAAGGTGCTTACAGTGAGAGCGGGGCTGGTCTCTTCTCAGTGGTGACAGGTGACAAGACGAGGGGAAATGGCCTCAAGTTGCGCCAAGGTAAGTTTAGGTTGGATGTTAGGAAACACTTCTTTACAGAAAGGGTAGTTAAACATTGGAATAGGCTCCCCAGGGAGGTGGTTGAGTCACCATCCCTGGATGTGTTTAAGAGCCGTCGTTTGGATGTGGTGCTCAGAGATACGATTTAGCAGAGGGTCGTTAGAGTTAGGGCACTATGGTTAGGCTGCGGTTGGACTTGATGATCTTTGTGGTCCCTTCCAACCTGAGTGTTTCTATGATTCTATGATTCTACGTGCATTATTGCTGAGAGTATGGCACTGAGGAAAGTCTGGTATAGCATGCTTTACAGCTTTACAGCAGGAAAAAAAACACTCATGGCTATGATGATAGTTACAAACTATCATCAAGAGCTCTTGGCTCTTGGACTATTCCCATGGTGCTAGGGACAGGTTTGCACCATACATGTTTCCATTTTGAGTCACTATTAGTATTTCTGTTGTTTTTTGGTGAGCATCTCAGTGAGATGTTGGCACCTAGGCCCTTTGTCAGTGCTGAATGAGGATAGTCCAGCTTTGTGTTGGTCAGATACGTGGTTCCTACTCAAAATGCCTTGATCTCCTACAAACTCCTTATCCTCCATTTTGGTTGTAGAAAAGGAAGGATAGAGAGGGTTGCTTGGAGGTTAGAGAACTATATAATTCACAAGCTGTAAAATGGCTATATTAACATTTAGAGAGATATGAACATTCTTTTGTACTTAACATTTCAGTGTTACCAGTAAGCCATGTACTTGTCCATGTGAAGTGAATTCCACCAAAATACACATAGATGTGGAAACAGACTACTTTCTTGATAAATACTTCTCTTTTTCATGATAGTTTCAAGAATGGATCTAGAGAAAACAACTTTTTACCAATTTTCTTACATTTATTCTGCAGATGATCAAAAGAATGTAAAGTTAATTAAAAAACTAATTAATTAACTAACTAATTAAAGTTAATTAGTTAAAAGCAGAAAAGCCTAGAAATTGTCTCTGAATTCTGTGGCCCTGGCCACAGCAGCCTTTCGCAGAAATTTCAGACAGTCAGATATTTTTCTGAAAACAACCTTATACCTGGATGTCAGCTGCCTTCTCATTTCTTTCTTACTCCTTCTTTTACAGCTTTCTCCTACTCCTTTTCATTAAGGATCAGTGTTTTGGGCTAACATTTTCTTTCCTCATGTCTTTATGTTTCATCACTTTTTTCCCAAGTTTTAATGTAAGTCTTCCCTGTCCTTTCAATTCATTTGGACAGTATCCTCATCAGTTCTTGTTCTGGCTGCTGAATCATGTTTTTGCTTCCATCCAGCTTTTCCACAGATCTGCTACCCAACTTTACCTTCTTGGTGGACTTTGTCACTTTTGTAGTTAAAACTTTTTCTAAGATAAACACTTGCTTTTAAACTTCTTGTTTTCACCTCTATCTCAAATCTCAGAACTGAATCTGTATCTCTTGGGGATGCTTCTTTCACCAACTCATTAGCTTTTATGTTGTCCTTGACAATGTAACTGTGCCCTCAAATTCCCCATTATGTCCAGGTCTGTATCCTCATCTCATTCAAAACATTCTTCTGTGAAGGCCATACTATTACCTTGTCCTCCCCTTTAATAAAAAGGATATTCATGTTACCTATCAACCTGGTTTTGGTAGAAGGCAAATATGCTAACTTATAGCAGCAGAAAAACTCGACAAATTAAACTTCATTTCTTCATTCCAAGTTTTTTACTCTGATCTGATTTATCTATGTCTTATCTTTGGGAGTTTCAGTTGTTAAGGGCGAGAATCATCTTTAGCATTGTACTGAATACCACAGCTGTTTCTTTCTTACAAGCCACTAAATAATGAAATACTCATGAAATTCTTAATGGGTGTTGTATTTTAATACCTTATCTGCTTTCACTGAGAGGTTTATCTAACAAGATCTTCCAAAAAGCTTCCACAAAGCAGAGTAATTTGTTTTTCCCCTTAACAGGTAATGATTGCCAGCTTAATGCATTGGTCTCTCATCACATAGCTATGAATTATCCATAGTCAAAAGCCCCTAATAATAAGTTCTAATCTTTTTAGGATGATAAAGTAGAAAATTAATGTGAACCCATTGCAAATAAAACTTGAATTCAATAAAGAGGAATACGTTTTTATACCTTAATGCTTAATACCTCAGTGCTCTTTCCAGCTGCCAGCTTAGGAACTCAGTACCACCTGGTTTCACATACTTTATGTTTAAGTAACTTGTTAATAAAGTGTGCCCTATAGCTGAGGAAGCAAGAAGTGTGGAGTTGGAAAACGATGTCTAGTTCCACATGGAAACTGAAGATGCACGGTTATGGTCAAGAGCAGAACTGAAATTGTTTTGCGAACGAACACTTGAGTATGCATTTTCAAGTGTGAGCATTAATTTACTGACAAGTGAGAATTAGTCAGTTAGTTAGACAAAAGAAGAACTGCAGCAAGACTAAGTCTGGTTTCCATTTCTATATAGTGACCATAGAGCATGTTGAAGAGGAAGATTTAACATATAGCCTGGTCAGGAAATCTGGGAATTTGCTGCCCCAAGGGTAGGTATGTCTCTTCCCTGAACAGCAAATGACTGTGTGACAGGCCAAAGGATTTTTAATTGTCTGATATGACTTCAGAGATGTAGCATTAGTGGGTTACAGTCCACAGACATTACTACAAAGGGTGTTAGACTTCATGTTCACAAAGTCCCCTGAGTCTTTTTTTGTCCTAATTACATTTTCATTTTCTAGGAGCACTTGGTCTTTTTTATTGTCACAACCCAGCAGCACCTTGTGACAAGGACTTCCAAGAATCTGCTACAAATGTTCCATCACAGTTTGTCATTGTGTTGGGCGATATGAGTTATGGGTTGTCTCAGTGGTGTAGAATATTGCCTATGTCTGGTAGAAGAGTTTGGCTGAGGGCTAGCTGAAAAACTAAATAGAGGTAGCCATGAAATGAAGAACTATTTGCCAACTTTGAATGGAATTAATCCTCTTGTGGTAAATGCTGCAGAATACAGTGCACATCTGAGGAGGAAGACAAAGAAAGCACATATCAGCAAACCTTTGTTTTCCAGACCTCTTCATCCCTCATGCAAGCTTAAATTTTCTCCTTTATCCTGAGTAAGTGTTGAGCTTTACTAATACCAAATTTACATTTCATTACCGTTTTTGGTAATTAGTCTGTGGGTAATTTGAAGGTTGATTAGTTTTTCGTTACCTGTGATTACAAACAGGGACTTTTTAGTGTTGCTTTAGTGCCAGTCTGTCATGCCAGTGAGGAATAATTTAGAATCTCTTGTAATTGAAGACAGCCACTGATGGACTGGTAATCTCGCTGATGGATGGACCTAATACCAACAAATAATGGTCCATGCACTGCTCTTGGTGGCAGGGCTTTTTAGTTCAGTTAATTACCATTTATTATTAATCAATTACAAAAAAACAGCACACATAGTCTCCATTGACCTGTAAGAGTGGTCATTATTTTGCATAACATAATGCTTCCTTTAATCCCTCGGCTCCTGACAGAAGACACAGTTTTGTTTCTGATCCTCTCCTGATTCAATCTGAATGGTGATGGAGTGGAAGCTGTAGTGCTCAAACAGGGCTTGGGTGATGTCTTTCAAAATCTTCTGACTGTCCATCGTGTCTGCTATAGACAGCAAGCAGAAAACAATCAAATTGAATACAGTGTAATAGTTTAGAGTGACAGAAACCATTCACAAATGGCCTAGTGCTTCTTGAGCAGTGTCCCTTGTCCTTTCTGTCCTTCTACATGGCAGCAAAGTTTTGTTCATTTGAAAGTGGCTAGAATATGCAACTTTGACAAGACCCAAGTTTAACCATCAAAGAAATTCAGTTTGGAGGAAGATAAGTTCTGGACAAAAACAAGAATACTTAATAAAGCTTTGTTCATCCAGTCAGGGGTGCTAAGTGATTGGGAATAGACCTGTTCTTCCTGGGAAGGTGGGATTTCATGGGGACTTTGCCTGTGAAATACTACATAAGCGAAGTTTTCTCACATGAACTATAGCATGTACAGGTTGCAAAAAGCAAACAGATAGACAAGAAAATTGATATGGATAATGGGCAATTTGTCAACAGGGATAAAGACATTATTAAAAAGATATTTTTAAAGAAGAAATGTTTGCCCTGGAGTTACCTCTATGCTCCAAACTATGTTTTAGAGATTGTTTTACAGCTGGAGAGGCATCAGGAATGCAGATTTGCCCTGTATGTTTTTGTTATAGCAAACAACAGTTTTCACATTTGACAAAACAACTCCAAAATCAATTTGATATTCTGAGAATAGTCTGGTCTGGGTCTAATTCTTTTAATTTATTTAAAGTGTGCTGTAGTTTACCTCCTTGTTCCACAGCCTCTGCAATTCCAACTTTTATGCTAACTTCGAGTCCCTGTTGTTTTGACAGGATTTCTGAGAGGAGGATTTGAAAGCGTTTCATTTTACTTTTCTTATTCTTCCACTAAAATGATGACATTTATTTTAACAAGCAACAGATATACAGCCAGCATACGAATCAGAAGTACCCGACCTTTCCCAGGCAGCTGCTGAATACTTCCTCCCTGTTTACAGAAATTTACTGACCTGTGGCCACATGAGCAGATAGAATAGTTTGATTCATTGTCAGAGACCAAAGATGAAGGTTGTGAACAGACTCCACTTTCTCAACTGCTAAAATTCTTGCTTTCACTGCATCGTAAGAAAGTCCTTTCTCTGCTCCTTAGAAAGAGAAATTGTGGAGAAAAAAAACCCAATAAATTTTAAGAGAGAAGAAATATGATCATTAGAGGGGAACACATCATTAACCTTTCTTCAGTTAGATGTACAATTTTTATTAAAACATTCTGCCTTGGGAAGCCTGTTTATTTCTGAGTTCAGTGTAAACTTCATTTCTACCCTTTGTTTTATACTTCTCTATGGAATGGAACTTATGCACGTGTTAGGAGGCATTCTGCTGGTCCTATTTGCATAGGGATGTAAACTGTTCAATCATATCATGTCTTGATTCATCACTGATGTCTTTTGTGAGTGCTGATTTTACGGCCTCACCTGGGCACCTCTGAGGAATTTTGTCCTCCATACATGACTGAGAAGCATCAGGAAGCATCAGGTTAATGGAGAGGCAAAGACAAAGATTAAAATGGTTTGCCCCAGGAATATTAAATGAGATAAAACAAGATTACAAGTCTTCTTAGGTGGGCCTTTGTACAAAATATGATAATGACGATGACAACCCTTATTCAGAATGAGGGCCCTTGTGACAGGGCTAGTTGCAATATGAAATTCAGAGTTCAGTCCAAATTTGTCCAAAGAACTGAATTATGGGTCTTCTCTGTCATCAGATGTGGGAGTTTAGAAGTGCACTTTTATGCCTACTTGAACAACTGTGTTCATCATGCTTTGAATGAATCAGTAAATTGGCAAAGTATTTTTAATGACACCAATTATGAAGTATAACAATGTTAAGTATAGTATTGACTAATTGGGTCTTTCATACCATAACTGATGCTAATAAGCCACTAACTCCAATATCCAATTTCTCTTCGGAAAATGCTGGGCAGAAATATGCTACTTTGGAGTCAGGAGACTGGCTTCACAGAATTCCATAGAGTTCAAGCTTGAAGAGGCTTGTGGCATAGAGGAGCAGAGCATTTGCATGTGAGCACTGCTTACAGCAGCTGGCAATCACTGCTCTGAGATCCCTGTACCTCAGGGCTACCGGGCCTCCTTGGTAGTCTGGTTTTTCAGTAATCAAGAGATCTTCTGATTTGTCAGCAGCCAAGATACAGCCAGATGCTGCCTTCTATCCAGGTACACTTCTACACAAATGTAAACTATCTCACAGTCACTGAAAGAAGATCAATACTAGAATGTAGCTTTACTGTAAAACAACGTTGAGAATTTCCTTTCCTGAAGCAGCAGTAGGGGAAAAATGAAAGAGAATTAAATAGCCATGCAGATTGTCACACTGAGTAACTTGTATACATTCAAAACCTGAGTTATTACAGCTACTTTTCCTTTTTAGCTTAAATCATCCTAGCTGAGAAAGAGATTGCACTGCATTATTCAGTGTGTAAGGAAGGCAAAAACATGGATCTGTGACTTGCTCCAGACGTTTGGCCTTGCACATCAAATGTTCAGACCCATAGCTGGCAGGATTAAATATTACTGAGTATAGTTCTTGTTGCCTTCATGTTGATGTGCTGGGAATTGTCTATTTCCTTGCGCACGAACGTGACTGGAAAGCTCCATCAGCTTGCTTTTCTGGTTGGGCATAACTGAAAATCTTTGAAACTTCTGTCTCTTGCACCCTGTCTGTTTTACAGACACGGTTCAAAGCACAGCCTTTCTCTTTTCTTTGGTCTTTTTGGCAGAGACTTGTATTTCACATGGGTAAAGGAATTACACAATGAAGAAAGCAAGTAGACATCTCCTCTGCTGAAGGGATGATATAAAGTAATGTTATGACAAACTAAAGCTTTAGGAATACACTGGCAGTTTGTTAATAAAACACCAATAGACCAATTTTTACAAAAATTGGAATGTGTGTAAGTTTTCTGGTGTAATGGCAGAAAAGAGTTTGGATTAAAATTTTAATAAGAATTATAGCATGATCACAGTTACAAGTGTTGGAAATTGATAGACAGGCATCCTATTATAGTTTTGTCAGCAAGTGCAAGCAGTATGGAATGACAGAGAGAAGGAACAAAATATAACCATTGACTCTGGAATCGGGTCCTACCTTCCATTAACACAATCAAAATATCCCTTAAAATGGTGATGGTGGTTGCCAAAACAAAGATGGAAAACACAAACGTGCAGATTGGATCAGCTATTTTGTATTCTGGCTAAAAAATATGAACACAACACTCTGTTAATTTCATTATTGTTGGTTATTGTCATTTTTAATTAGTTAATTTGGAAGAATAATACATTCCATTTTTCTGGTACAGAATCAACGTTGACCTTGTTTGCCAGTTAGCACAGGGGGTGAAGGTGCTATGAGTGAATAAAGAGAGAGACATGAAAATATCCTTCTTTCAGTTTAAACACCAAGAAGAAATTGTGACACACCCAATAGCCTTTTCAATTCCCAAGAACGTGTATAATTGTCCTTAACTGAATTACAATGCGTATCATTAAAACACAGAAAATATTTACACAGAACCTAGTTTTACAATGCTGTGAAAAAAAATCGTTATCCTTAATTGCAAGGAGAGCAAGTGAACTAATGAAACTAACCTTAAAGAAGATGATAAGTGCACTAATTAGCACACTAACACTCTGGAATAAATCCCCAACGGCATGCACAAAGGCTGCCTGCAGGCTGGCATTGCTCAGAGCTGGCTTTTCCAGAGGGGCCAGTGTGGTTTCCCTGGCTTGTGCCCCATGGCTATGCCCGCGTCCAGTCTGGTGTAGAACCAGGCTTAGTCTGCAAAAGGTGTGAAACTCTGAGGTTATTGTGTCTTTGAAAGCAGTGACATCACACACATCATTACCTCTCTCACTTCTGAATGCTGAACAGTACAATCAGACACACTAGGTAATAAGGCAGAGTGGCTAAGCAGATAATTGCTAAGTGTTTCAGTGTTTTGCATACAAACAAGAAAGTCTGTGAGCAGGGGAATTAATGAGAACTGATTTTCTACAGAGTTCTTGAATCTTCTGATATCTAATAAAATATGAGATGATAGAAATATATTCTTTTTTTTTCACAGAGTTTCCATGTTTGTAATTTCCCTCCCCAGTTTGGCAGCAAAGAGAAAGTAGGAGAGCAGTGGGATCTCTCTTCTCTACCCAATCCATACTCTCATAAAACTCATTACACACTTGATATTTTTGAGGTCAATATCTCTCCATCATCTTTTACTGAAATACACCAGCAGAATTGCTGTTCTAAAGTTATTTGGAATGGAAAACAAGGTAACTTACAGGATATTGGCGAACACAGCACAAGCAGAGGTGATGAGCATCACTGAGGCATCAATATCATAATCGGGGTGTAGCAGCCTCACGCTAGCCAAATATGTCAGCACACCAGTCACCGTCCAAATGATTATCATAGACATCAAAGCTCCCAGAATTTCTACGAATTTTAAAAATCTAATTTTAACATGAATCATAACAGAAGCACAGGAATTATTAAGGGTATGATGCTAGCTATTCCAAGTTTGTGGAGAGAGCTGAGAGTTACTTGTGTGTAAGCAGATAGGTGCACAGAAAGAATGGGCCAAGACATATTTTGGTCATAGGCAAATCAAGTGGCTGTCCTGGACAACTCTATGCACACAGTGGCCTAACTGTCTTCTACCTTCTTCTTTTGTCTGCTTCCCAGTGTGAAGTTCATGGAACACTTAGAGAAATTGGAGAGGACTGTTTCAGAAGCTTTGGGAGGAGTAAAAGGAACAGGAATGGGAAGAAGGAATAAAAGAGCAATTCTTTTACATCCTGTGTACTTTCCTGGCCTCGCCAATCTGTTGTGAGGGCCCAAGAACCAGCCCTCCTCCCACAATGAGATGATTAGCTCAGAGGGAAGGAGAGAGACATGGCTCACTCAGACCTGCTGGAAGACATAACCCCCTCCGACAGCCTGCCTTATTTCTGCCCACTTCTCTTCATTTCACAATGCAGAAAACCAATGAGTGCCCCCAACAAGGCCAGCAAAGCCCCTCCTTCCTTCCTCCTGAGACTTGTTCCAACCAATGCCACCAGTGATGATAAGGACAAAAGAAGTTTTTTTGTCCCTGGGGCAGCAAAATTCAATTTTGTCTCTATTGGCTCTGAGTTGTGCTCAAGTAAATCCGACGTCCCCAGGGCCAGCTTTTATTAAACTGCCATAGGCAAGGTCTGGGGATGTTTGTATGAACGTGCAGAATATTTTTAACAGGATGTGGAACTAGTAATTGCCTTTTGACTTGAATAGGTAAATGCAGCACTTTATGAGCACAACTGACACAATTCCAAGGAAAATGAAAATTCACAGTAAAGAAGTAGACAGCCGTAAAGAAGAAATCACTTGCACAGACCTCCACTGATAATCTGTGAAAGCAGCTAAAACTCAGCGTACAGTTTTGAATGTATGTTCATGACAGACACAAATTCTGCATCAGTCTGGGCCTCAGATGCTTATCAAAATAACTATTTTGTCTAAAATCAATGATTAATGAATGAAACTGTAATGTCCAGGAAGTCTAGTTTTAATTAAAAGGACATAGAGAAAAGCTAAGAGTGGTATTTAATATTTGTGGTGTTTATATTTTCCAAATTACAGAATGAAGCCTTGCAAACTTGTCTCAGAGCAAGGTGCTAATAGCTCTGAAGGAGCCAACAGCCTTTGTGAATGTCTCTGTACCCGTGTATGTACTCCACCACTGTAAGTGCTAGAGGTCATCTTTACATTATTTTTCAATGTAGAAGCTTAGAAAATCCCAGCAAATCTTCCAGACCAGTTCAGTAGTACTAGGTATTTTACTTTAAATTTCTTCAGGAACTGCTAGCACCACCAGAGTACAGCATGTAGTACCAAGGGATTGCTTGGGAAACTTTTGATTGTAAGGGAAAGAAATTGCAGCTGAAGAGAACTTTGCTATGTGGGGGTAAGTCTGACTCATACATCAGCTTCATTCAATACTGTGCTTCTAACCATGCTGTTGAAAGTAGCTGCATACCCAAAGGATTGTGTAGGACTGCTGTCCTGACTTATTCTGCTGCCTGGTTTAGGACACCGGAGGCATTCAGGTGGATCCTGCTAAATCTGAGCCCTGTCATATAGGTTTGCATGACAAAGACAATCTATGTCTTAGAAAAGAGGTGAAATGCTTCCAGTGCCATAGAGCACTGCAAGACTGGCAGTCAGCACTCAGTGACTGCTACCCACCTGACTGCTCTCAGCTCCTCTGTTATAGCACCCACCTGCACATTAAACTGGAAATACACTTGGGAAATTGAGCAAGAAACATGATAGCTATCACAGAATGAAACTAAATGGCCACTGATACTGGATATTGGATGTAGTTCTCTCATTTGCTACCTGCTCGGTGCCACCCAAAAGTTAGCTGCTTGGTGGGAGGCTTGGAGGCCAGCCACAGCGAGAAGAGACTGATGAGGAAGCTTGTGAGGTCCACCAGGATGTGCGCTGCGTCAGTGATCACCGCCAGGCTGCCAGCGATCTGCCCACCTGTGGGACGAACATGTCCCTGTCATGGCTCTGGTCACATGCTGGAGCCAATTGGATCAAACGTGGGATCTAGGGAATATTTCGTTTTCAGGGATTGTACCCACGACTCAAAACTCTTCATAGATCACTTCATTTTGTGCCTCATTCATGCAGTGAAAGGCACAAATTAATAAAAAGATATCTGTCCCAGATACATACCTGAGTGTCCTAAGGATAATAAGAGCTGTGATTCATAACTGCTGTGTTTATTTTACTATTGGACTATTTTATTATAACTACTTTAATATCTTTCTTGGTGAAAGCCAGGCTTAGGCATCACATTTCCAGTATCCTTCCTCTATGGTATTTCAGATTGCTGAAATTGTATGTATGCACAAAAAGTCAAAAAATTGTTTATGGAATTAATCACTATTTATTACAGGAAAAGATGCATGTTACTCCTAATGACTGGATGCCAGACCTTTTGTTTGTCACAGGCATAATTAAAATAGGAATAAAAGGGAAGTTTCCAGCGTATGAGTTGTGATAAACAACCAGCCATCTTAGTAAGGGCATGGAGAAAAATGTCCTGTTTGCAGGACTAATCTACCATTTCGCAGCTGTAATGCATGATTTAATTTTGCTGTCGGAGCTGAAAAAATGTGGCTGAATGGCATTTTACTTTGGGGGTGAGGAGGGTGATTTTCATGTGAATTCTGAAAAAAAAATATGCTGTCTGAAATCGCATTTCTTTTACCCAGCAAGCCAAGTGCTATTTTGCCAAGTACTTGTAACCATGTCTCAGGGCTAAAGGCAAAGCCAAAGAAACTGAAGATTATTCTAAACAAACCCCAGCTGCCAGTGGCTGCAAGAAAAGACATGGACCACAGGCAGAAAGCTGTCCTGCCAACTCGGTGTAGCAGGGGAATGTTTTCATCACAGATGTAAAAAAAAAAAAAAAGGGAATTGTAAATGATATAGACAAAACATCTAGTTTCTGCATTTGACAATGTATTTCTATCCTTCTTCAGTTGTTTAATTAACTTCAGCTCACTTCTCTTGACCAGAGCCCACATGAAAATAAATGAATCCTGAAAAACACTGTAAAACCCAAAGTGCTTCTTTCAAACCCTCTGCAAAATACCACTGCCAAATGGACATGTAGACAAACCTCTTGTTTCCTTATAGATGTAAAGACTTCATGCCAGCAAGATACACTACCTGTTTGATTTCCTCATATTCAGATTTTATACTGGAATGTATTATATTGTGTGGTTTGTCACCCCAGCAAAATGCATATCACACGTGTAAAGAACATATTTATTTTGTTTCTTCTATTGCCTTCCTATACATCCCACTTACAGCTGCCTGTGAGTCACTCCCCAAAAGGGAAAAGGAAGGACTGCAGAATTTTGCTGCATCCTATTCCCTATAGTAAAATGTAAACTCAACGGCATGAGGATTTCCCAGAACATAAGCAGATATAAATGTTTTGGTCATTACATAGATTCCAGACTTTCACTGTTTGCAGGACAGCTCTTTCACAGGTGGAAAAGTGTTCTACGCAGCAGAGGGAAGCAGGCTTGTCTGACAGTGTACAGATGTTAACAGCCAGGGCATCAGCTACCTTTCAGCAAACAAATACGTAGAGCACAAGCTGCCTGCAAAGCCCTATTGCATTTTAGATAATGTATTTCCATGTTCTTGGGACAACCTTACAAAAGCTTGCTTCTAGCCTGCTGTCTCTGAAAAATGTTGGCAAATTATTATTTTATGTATTGCTGCCGTAACTGATGCCTTGGGTGAGTTTCTGAGATCTCAGTCCATTTATCTTAGCATCTTGGTCAATTCTTTATGTTCTTTTTTGACATGATAACACACGCTAGGTTTGTTTCTCTATCCAAGTGGAAAAAAAGTACTTTGAAATTCATATTTGGTCCTTAGCCACTAAAAATCCTTAGAAAGCACTTTTGTATCAGGGCTGTACACAGGATGTCATTGGCTTGACTGATATCTCCAGATCTCTGGAGATTGCAATGGAATTGAATTGGAAGAAGAGAAGGTAGTTTTCTTTCTGAGATAGTTTGTGCAGCAGGCTAGGCCAGCAGTGCCCCTTTTGGGAAAGCAATGTGGGACAGCACAGATGGTTTGAGTGAAAAAAAAAAAAAAAGCCATCACAGGAAATATCTAGGGCTTCAGTGAAACACAATTTGTCAACATCTTTGAGAGTGATGTAGCTTTGTTTCTTGTTTAGCATAATAGCGCCTGAGAAGTTGTTTGTCCCCAAGACTAAAAGGAAGGGGAACATCTTATTTACTCTCACGAGGAAAACCTGTGTGATGCTTACAGGCTTTTACTGCTCTGTATCAATACTCCCAACAAGTGGCCTTTATGAGCTGCTATTACTCATGATGGCTGTTTATAGCCTTTGCATACCACAAAGCAGTAGAAAATGTCAGTCACTCTCTGGTCAATCATCAGGCACATGCTGTCTAGCCCGATGATTAAAAAAATTAAATGTGTGGTTCATAATTACAAAAATCTCCATAGACTGCTGTCTGTAACTGCTGTTAATAACTGGTTTGTCAAAGTTTAATGGTCTGAAGCAAAATGGTCTTCAAGCCTGTTACTTAAGCTGTCACTACAAAAAAGCTGTATGATTCATTAAGCAAAATGAAACATTTAGTTAACGTATCATCTGTCCTTCCAATTATCCTCTAGCATTGCTGCATTCACCAAACTTAGGCCTGCTGATTACATGGTTTTGCTAATAATGCATTTCTTCTGGCGCTGGAAATTACTGCATGGAGATTAGTGGCGTGCACCAATTTTCATGGGCAAAATGCACATGACCTATAAATAAGAGGGCTTCATGCAGAAGAAACCTGTGGGAAGAAAGAGATGGAGAAATCTCTGCTGGGTTTGGCAGCCAAGAGCAAAGACAGAAACGCAGTGACTCCATCAGTGCTCCCAGTTCTCACTTGTGAGGAAGGCAAAGCCTTTCTATCTCATTTTCATGGTGCTCTGCAGGCAGGCTCTGGGAAAACATGGGTTTTGGAGACCTTTCTAGCTGATTTTTTCATACCCCGGGATACAAGTGGCAAAGACCTGTGGGATTCCTCATTTCTTACCTCACCACAGAGAAGGGGAAATTAAAGAGCCAGCAACCATCAGGTGTGTATCAGTATCACAGAAGCAATGCAGAGGGCAGATCAGGAGGACAAAATGAAAGCAAACACTTAAGAAGAGAGCCAAAAATTTATCTTGGATGTTGTAGGATAGGTCCAGAAGTGAAAGCTAATTAGACAGGGGAATAATCTTCCATTGATCCAGAGGCACACCAGCAGGCCAGTTTAAGAGATAAACGTGCTCTGGTATAAATACATTGACTTAACTGAGGAAACGCAGATGGTGAATCTGGCCACGGATTTCCCTGGATTTTGTAAAGACTGTTGCATTTAATATCAGATCCTGCTGCAAGTGACCCTCACCAGTGCTGAAGGCTCATTGGCCTGAATAAATATGCAAAATCCTTTTATCTTTTTCAAGAAAACTAAATTAAATTATTAAAAATCCTTTTGTGACATGATGCTGAGACGCGGTAGCCACTTTTATCTGAAATGAAACACCTGAGTGAACAGTTGAGGCCATTAACTGATCCTCCTAGCCCTACCCAGATTCTTATTTTGTTAATTTAACTGGAGAAAAAAAAATATTCTTGTAAAGACTGGAGAGGAAGGGGTGTTACTTGATCCCAGGTGGGGTCACCTCTGTGCAGTGGGGGTCACTGCATGCAGAGTGAGTGCAAAAGGGCAGGAGTACAGATGTGCTGGGCACACAACTGAGCTCCCTTCGAGCAAAGATACTCCCCTGTAATCTCAGCAACCATGAAGATGATGCAAATTACTGATGCTGTGTAGAGCTTCCTCCGTGCTTGGTGCTGCTCCCTTTTCCTGTTCTCATAGGGCTGTGAGTAGCCATGACAGTGATATGCTTGATTAGCTTCAGCATTTTCTTCTTCCCGCTGCTGCCTCTCTTCATTGAAATTGTTCTGACGCCAGCTCAACCTTTGGGATTGAAAGGAACAGAAGGTTAAAAAAGAAAAACCCCAGTTATTTTGGCATCTAACCCTGCAGCCCCAGAAAGTATGTAATTAATGCTTCTGTAGGATAAAAGCAGCACTGGGAACAGTGGTTCATCGAGGAGGCTTGCTCATGCAAGCAGGACTCTGTGGGAGGGAGCTGCACATGAAATGAAGCTCTGGCAGTGTTTTCAAGCTCTCCAGGCTCTCCTACATCATTTACCAGTTTATGAAGCAGAGGGTGACTTTCTCTGGCTTGTGTACATTGTGCACATAATGAAAAAGGTGACAGAAAAGAAAGGACTCCAACTGCTCAGCACAAGAATTTCAAAAAGTCATACCTGAGGCAGATACCAACTAAGTTCAACGTAGCATGGAGGTAATTCTGTGGGAATTTTTGGTTTTCTATTGCCAACAGCTTTATTATGAAGACAATGCTAAAATAATTTTTTTTAAATCTTTTATTTTGTTAATGTAATTGACTAAAGATATTTCTCTCCTCTCTCTGCATGCAGAACTGTTTTATCTCAAATTTCCACTCAAGCACAAAAACTCTCCCTCTTCCAGCAGGGCCTGAGCATGGAAGACATTAGCTCAAAGGTTTCAAAGGCATTTAGAAAATCAAAGAAATCAATTCTTCAAAGCATGCTGAACCCTTTGTGCCATAAAAAGGAGAAAAGTTCAGCAGAAGCAGCTCTCATAGCATCGTCTTATCCCAAGGTAATTTCTCATCCACATCTGATCTGTCACAGAACCTCAGTGCTGTCCTTCTCAGGGCTTTCCTGGGAAATAAGGGATGGGAGAGGGGACACGCAGAGGTATGATGCATCATGGCTGCAGGAGCTCCTGAACAACCATCTCATGTGCTGCTTGCTCTAGGGAAGACCAGAGTTTATTCTTGGAAGCCTCAAGGTGGTTTGCTAAGCAAGGATGGCCTCTCTTCTATATCTCCCAACTGAGAAGAAACCAAATGGAAAAACAAAACAAAACAAAACAAAAAAACTAACCAAAAACCACCTTAAAAAACCATTATACTACAGCGTTTGTGGCATCTGCTGCTCATGAGAGTGCACTGCGATATCCAGAGGTGAATTCTGCACAGATTGATATTTGTAATGTTCGTATAATCACATTACAGCTATTTGTTTCACTGCCCCTTGTAATGACAACCTCTTTTCCCCATTCAAAAGAGTAGACTTTTCTTCAAGACCAAGAAGAGCTGTTTCATCAGCTTTATGAAAGAGACACATGCTCTGGGGAAGTACAAGCATCTTAGTGACTTTCTGTGGTGTTTCTGTACTGTTGATGGAAGCAGAAAGTTGCCTGAAATCTCACTGGAAAGAAATTGCACCCATGGCTGCCAATCAGCAGTGATCAGCGTCAAGAAAAAAAAAGCCCTGTAGTCACAAACCTTTCCAGCTGCCTTTTGGGCAGTTGGAGCGGCCTGCAACTGCTCCGCTGGTCTCACCAGAGCACTGCACAGCCCTCATCCACTGATGAATAAGAATCAATCAGCCCATTGGGTTCCTCAGCTCCTCAGAGGCTCTTGCTCTGTCTGATCAATAGCACTTTGTCTGCTTTCATGGCAGCCGAGCCCTACAACTGTACATAATCAGTGTGGATTTGGGTTTGTAAATATTTTTGAGATGTTCTAAGGGTTCAGCATGTTCCCCTGATTCAGCTTGTTTCCCAGCCAGGTTAGCATGTGGTCTCTGTTTGCTCAGCAGAGGCCACTGATTCCCTGTGCTTGCCTCCAGGAGCCTGCATGAAAGAGCAATGCCCAATGCCTGGGAGACACTTAGTTTTCCCAGTCCTTTTTTTTCCATGTTTTTCTTTATTTTCCCCACAACATCAAATAAATGGGAGCTGAGCCATCTGGGGAATGGGCTGCCCATATGGCAGCCAGGGTGCCTGCAGCCAGACCTTCCAATGCCTGAGCTCTGCATTCATCAGACTCCTCGTGTGCACCGTGTCACTTGCACACAATGTTTTGCTGATGAATTAGACTCAGAAGGTACCACAAACTGATTCCTTCCAGATGGCTGACTAAAATACTGTAGTTTTCTCACTCTCCCCAGAAGATTGGGGCATGCAAGGTTTTCTTTCTCGTGATCCCTCTCTGGAGTTAACTTCCAATGCTCTTCTGCAGTTTGCATGTAAAATTAATTTCCCTTTAACTCAATTTTCATCAGCTGGCACTGAATGTTAAAATCATCTTAACGACGTGAGTCATGATCCCTTCAACAGCCTGTCAGGGCAGGGATGCCAAAATTACCCCTGCCAACTTTGGAGCCACCAAATCCTCTCCTAGCTGCTAACAAAATGGGTCACTTTCTGACCTCCCTCCCTTTTTTAATCTTCAAGTCTCTCCATCAGCAAACAAAACCTCAGAGTTCTGCTGAGGGCTAGGAAAACACCGTCCGCAGACCTGACTGAGCAGATGCAAAAGCAAATGGAGGCAGCATAAACCCACAAACGTGACACTTTTCTATCTAAAAGTGCCAAAGTAAAAGTGGCCTCGTCAGAGGTGTGCAATGCTGCTCCCTTTGAACTCACAGAGCAGCATCCGGCCCCACGAGTTAGGAAGGTTCCTGCCAGCTCCGGTGCATAACCATTCATTTTATTTTATTTTTTGCTTCCAAGACCAGCCTGCCACTAATTAAAAGAATCTAAGAGACAGTTTTGTAAAAGTGTGAATCAAAAGCTTAAGGTGCAGAGATCGGCTGTGTCAAACTGTAAACCCCTCCTGAGTGCTTTAGAGCAAGATGTAGCCTTTGAGCATCAGATCTCCGCTTCAGCACGCTGCAACAAGAGTTCCAGATTAAAAGATTTTTTTTTTCTCCATTTCAAATTCTCTTTCCTTTAAAAAAGACAGTCGGGGAAAACATCAGAGAAAAGCACCTACTGAGTCGTGTATATACGGAGGGAAGAAAATATTAATACATATTGTAAATTCCACACAAATCATTAGCAAGAGCTTTTGATTGCAACTTCCCTTTGTTTGTTTTCACTTGATCTGTTGGGTGCTTTGATCTGACAAGAATAATTGCCATCCTAGACTGCTATGAGAACCCCAGTGAAAAGAGCAAAATGTGGAATTATTGCACTTCCTGCAGGAGAGCACCTCTGTCACAAGGGACAAGAGTAATTTTTGGTGTCTGAAAGGGTACGAAAATGCCTTCAGAGATAAAAATTATCTAAGCCATAGTCACATCCCTTATGCTGACACAACTCTGATTTCAACTGAACTTTTCATTCATCTTGAACATCTCTAAGTCACGTAATATCTTTTTTCTTTTGTTTATAGCTGGTCCATCCAGATTCTTCTTTTCCTCCCACAGTATTTTGGGCACAAAACAAAGGCAACGTTTATGTACTTGCATATTACATTACATTACATAACGCCTATTACATTGCAATTGTACCTATGATGATTTTATTTAGCCTCATTTTCAGAGTCTGAGAATGTATGCATAAATCTATTGTGAGCAAATTTCCTTCTGCATAAAATTACGACAACAGCTGTACAGAGTTAGAGCAAAAGTGTTCAGAGCTACAAATCCAAACTCTGTTGTGAGAACAAGGGGACACACATAGACAAAATAAGGAAGAAAGATGTCCAGAGTAGTGCTTCCCTGATGATTCTCCCAGGCAGCACAAATCTGGAGGCTGGGAGCTAGCTGAATCACAGCTTGTTCCTAACAGCCCTTCACAGACCTTTCCTCCAGGAACCACAACAACTCAAGGCACCAGTACATGCTGGGGCTCACTCAGCTGGAAAGCAGCTCTGTAGACAAGAACCTGGAAATCCTGGTGGACAACAAATTGAACATGAGCCAGTAATGTGACCTCGCTGCTATGAAGGCTAATGTTATTCTTTGCAAAATGCGGCTTGCAGGTAAAAGGAGGTGACCTGTACCCCTCAGCATTGGCAAGGCCATACCTGGAGTGTGTTCTGTTTTCTGGGGCCTCCAACAAGCAACAGAGACACGGATACACTGGAGAGAGTCCATCAGAGGGCAACCAAGATGATGAAGAGACTGGAGTACCTCTCCTGTGAGGTGATGCTGAGAGAGCTGGGAGTGCTCAGCCTGGAGAAGGGGAGTCTCAGGGGGATCTATCAGTGTTTATCTGTACCTGAAGGGAAGGTGCAGAGGATGGACCCAGGCCCTTTTCAGTGGTGCCCAGTGCCAAAGCAAGAGGCAATGGACACCAAATAGAACACAGAAGGTTGCCCCTGAACACCAGGAAGCACTTCTGTGTTGTGTAGGTGACAGAGTACTGGCACAGGTTGCCCAGAGGCTGTGGGGTCTCCACCTTGGAGATCTTCAAATGTCCCCTTGACATGGCCCTGGGTCCCCTGCTCTGTGTATCCCTGCTTGAGCAGATGTTGGCCAGATGGACCCAGAGGTCCCTGACAACCTCAGCCATTCTTTAACTCTACAGTTCTATGAATCTGGCTGGTTTAAAAGTGGTTAGTTCCACAGTTTAATTATGATTTATATAAAAATAATGCAATCTTTGTTAGTCTTAAGCTGTCCGCCTGATGTTTTAATTAGTTCTACTGTTATAAATTTTGAATGATCATTCCCTGTTTACCTTTATCACATCAATCATGCTTTTATGTATCATTGGTATAAAGCCTCCACCATCAATTTCCTGAGAATGAGTTATTTAATTTGTTTCATAGCACTTATTATCTTGGTTCTAATTTTTTTTTTTTTTCTGAGATGAAATGGGAATAACTGTACTATGGTACATGGTGTATGGCAAACACAGTTCTTCCTGCAGTGTCCTCGTATCGGCTTACATGAGGCCAAAAGCAATCACATGGGTTTTGATGAGATTGCCTTGATGCTGATTTGTCCAGATGGCAAGCAAGTATGAAGGAGATAACCACAGGGCCCACAGCCAACCTCTTTCTTAACCACTGACTTCCACAAGGCACTAAGAGTGGTGGAAATCTTTTATTGGACCCAATAGGAGTTTTCATATCACTTGCAGGAAGGCAGAAAACGAAGAAAATATTCCCTACACAAACACAACAGAAAATCAATCTCCACCTGATGACACTCCAAGCTCTCTTCAAACTTTTCATCTAGTGGCATGAGCCTGGATGACAGGAATCAAGTGCAAGCCTAAGCCTACACTGATAGATAAGAATAACTACTGGTCAAGTTTAAATCATGTTAAAAGCTTCTATGTGAAGATTAGCTCTAAAGTTTCTACACATCTTTCCTGCTTCCAGCATCACCCTTTTTGTGCCTCTTTTCTCAGAGCGCTACCATTATGCGTCTGAGTTGAATATGGTAAGACTCAGATCTTCTGTACGTCATATACCCTTAGCAGTAATGTGACAGACATCAGGGTGATTTAGCAGAGAGCAATAAAACTGTATTTCCATCATGTATGTTCAATGGCAGAAGTAATTGTAGGGGTAGGTTTGCCACCTATGTAATCCTACATGTTTAGACCAAGGTCAATTAATGCTTTGAGTCTTTCTAGCTCTGTATATGCCGGTCTTTGCATTTCAGTTATAGTAAAATAAAAACAAAAACCTTGAGACAAGAAGCTTCGAGTTTTACTTGTTTGATGGTATTCAAATCCCACTGTAATGACATATGAAGAACATAATCAGAAATGCAAATCAAGCCAAAGTCTAGTGCAGTGCAGTTGGTACAATCTGATACAAACCCATTGGTTTATGAAGCGTGATATTGAATATTTCTGGTCCACATTACATTGATCTATTGCCAGCAAGAAATAAAATAGTCTGACCTGTCTTCATTCGTAGAAACTTCAAGAATTTGGTCAAGACATTTCTTAGGCTTTTAAAAGTTATTGTCTAGATCACTTGATAAGTAACCAACATATCAAATTATTAACTATCTGAAGAATTTATTTTCCCACACCACTGTCTCAACTGCTAAAATAAAGTAGAAAACTATCATAGGCCTAATCTAAAGACAAGTGAATCATCTCCTCTAATTTGACTTATAGACATCTTTTGAACAAGGCAGGAAGTTCTCAGTGCTCAGCTTCAGATTCTGTTACAACTGTGGTTAATATTCTTCTGGAGAATGGTGAAAAGTTGGATATTGAGTCGGATATTAGGAAAAATTTCCTCTAAGAAAGAGTTGTAAGGTATTGGAACAGGCTGCCCAGGGAGGTGGCGGAGTCACCAACCCTGGAGGTTTTTAAAAGAAGAGCAGATGTTGCACTGAGTGAGGTGGTCTAGAATGATCACAGGCATGGGTTGATGATTGGACTAGATGATCTTATTGGTCTTTCCAGCCTTTATGATTCTATGATTCTAAGTGGGTTGTGTCATCTACCCTGGGATCAGGCCTGTTTAATATCTTTACCCATAACCTGGATACATAGAGTACACCTTGATCTAATTGACAGATGATTCCAACCCAAAGGTGCAACTGAGCTAATAGATAACCTATGAAATCCAGCAAGGATCAGTGCAAAAGCCTACACTAGGAACAGACTTTTCAGACTACATAAAGAAAACTGTGTACAGTTTTAAAGCCACCAGTGCAGGAAAAAACAATAGAACGGTAAGGGATCAACTGATGGCCACCAGGATGTTTGGAGGCTGGAGCACTTGCCCTGAGGGAACTGAAGTGGAAGAAAAGGTGGCTTCAAGGGAAACTAGTAGCAGCCTACCAATGTTTATTAAGAGGTTAGTGATAAGATAGTGCTTAACTGATTTGTGTGAAGGAAGGATGAGGACAACGGCCACAAATTGAAACAAGAGGGATGGAGACTGAATATAAGGGGAAAAAATGACTGTGACAGTAACTCAGTATTGGAGCAGATTGTCCAGAGAGGTTGTGCAGTCTACATCCTGTGAGATATTTTCAAGACTGGAGAGGATAAAGCCCTGAGCAACCCTGTTTGATATTTGAGCTGACCCTACTTCGAGCATGAGGTCAGACCAGAGACCTCCTGAGGTCTCTTTCAGCCTGAATTATCCTGTGAGCCTACAGCTGACCTGATTTTCAGAGAGCTCAGTTAAAGACAGGCTCCTTTTAAGCATTTAAGGTTTGGCAAGGGAAGCTTTAACGCATCCAAACCCACTTGTGACTACTGACAGTCTTGGCATGTCTAAAACACTCTTCCTCACAGGCTGTGCACAGGGAATGGGGCCTGTATTCAGATTTCCTGCTCACACAGTTGAGATAAAAACAGTTTTGTTCCCTGCGTATTGTAATAATGGCATTTATTAAAAAGAAAGAGACTAGGGGCTGGCAAAGAAAGAAGCAATCTGTGTGCAAAATAGATTCCGTTGAAAGCACTGGAGCTGTTCATTAAGCCTACACACAGGGAATGGAAAAATATGGTAATTTATACCAAAGGCTAAAATGAGCTTATTGCTACTGATCGGCTTAAGACACCTGAGGCTGTGCCCACTGCTGGTCTGTGCAAGCTTGATCCCAGCAGGCCGCGTCCCCATTGATGGATGAGGGGGCAGCTGAGAGTTTATGAGTTAGGATTAAAGGGAAGATGGGGCTAGGTGACTTAATAGTGACAATCATCTGCTATAGGCTACCTTGCCAGGAAGATCAAGCAGATAGGGCCTCCATAGAAAGATAGGTGCAGCCTTAGGTTCACAAGCCCTGGCTCATATGGAGGACATCAATCATCCTGCTACCTGTTGGAGGGACAACACAGCAGGACATAGCAAATCCAAATGGTTCTTGAAATGTATTGATGATAATCTGTGTGGATGAGTAATCAGATCTTGCAGTTAATAAAACTTCACCTGGCCATAAGAGATAGATACAAAAAAATATGTCACACCTTGGCGACCTCCCTTTGCTAACAACCATTTCTGCCTCAGGGCACTTTTCCCGATTCTTTGTAAAGGTTTTGTCTGGAGATGTTCCCTGTGTCTAGAGGGGCCAAAGGACTTCAGCCACTGAAGCTGTGCCCACACAACTGCAAGCTATTGAATAGTAAAAGAGTTTGGTATTACTATGCTGCTATTATTTCTCTGCTCTGACATGTTCAAGGGTAAGTCAATCATCATTACCACATCCATAATAAGTGGTCAGATTTAAGATTTAGCTGACTACAAACACAAATCCAGCACCAGAAGTTAACCAAATGCCCTCACTATTTCCATCTCACTCTGCTCCCCATTCACAGCCACTGCACTGAGTGCCAATCGATCATAGCATTTCACTCCTACAATCATCTTTGAAGAAGCAGCCTACGACAACTGGAAGATAAATTTGGTTGTAAGGTAGAATTCATCATCTCATTAGAAGTAGGTGGCTTGTTTTTCTGCTTGCAAAGGGAAAGAGGCACTTTTGGAGTGGAGTAAGTAAGTGTTGTTTTACAGGAGGCTACATAGGCTAGATGGATCCCACTCCTATGCCTGCTTCTCTCCATTTTAAAAGAGGACCCAAAATGAGTAGCTCAGATGTAGACATCAGTTGTGCAGCTATCCAAGCTCAGGTGAGATAAACTTTACCCTCAATGTCACTACATTTACTTAAATAAAACAAGCAATGCCACCCCCAGTTCTTCATCTGCATGTCCCTTCCTTTCTAGGGCATAGGAAGTTCCGCACGAATGTGCACAAGAACTTCTTCATGGTGAGGGTGACGGAGCACTGGAACAGGCTGCCCAGGGGGGTTGTGGAGTCTCCTTCTCTGGAGATATTCAAGACCCGCCTGGACGCCTACCTGTGCAACCTGGTGTAGGGAACCTGCTTTGGTAGGGGGGTTGGACTCGATGATCTCTGGAGGTCCCTTCCAACCCCTACAATTCTGTGATTCTATTGAATAGGCTCTGAGCTACTTCAGTAACAAAAAATGAATTGTAGAATCATGTGGGATTTTTTAAAAACAGAAATATTACCATAAAAGTCATTTTGGACGGTGTCATTTATATTTATGGAACCATGTAATAATATTTAAATAATAACCCAGACATTCAAATGACTAAAATATAATGGAAGTGACTCCAGTATAAGAACATGGAGAGATGGATTTCCATTGGAACTGACAGCATTTATGCCAAGTTTCTGTCCCACGCATTTTAAGAGAGCCAAGCAACAAATAACCTGAAAACCAATGAGATAATGGAAATGTCAAGAGGTGCTAAGCTGTAACTGAACAGATATTTAAAAAAAAAAAAAAATGCTTGCTGCTCTGAGTCAAGAAGAAGAATGAAAATAAGTTTAACTGTAAAGCCATTTTGTGATTGACATTAATACTCATTTTGAACCCTAGCTATAACACATTTTATGTTTTCAGAGGGTCTTTCTTCACTCAGGCAAGCATTTACTCATAGGACCTCTGGCACATGAGAGGCACATCAGCTTCAAGCCTAATAGAGTATCCACATGAATAAGGTTTTGCAGGATCAAGTCCCTAGTAGCTTCACATTTCTTTCACAGCAAATAGAGTATTTAGACATTCAAGCATGAAGAAGCTTTGAATCAAACATGATGTCAATAGCACTATTATAATTCAGCCTAAAACTGTAACGTAATCCATGAGGTTTTGCATCTTTCAATAAATCTAATCGGCTTACAAAATACGTAGCAGGAAACACTTGCTTCAGCAGAAGATAGGTTCAATCCATCACAGGTGCAGATACACCAGGCTGCTGTATGGTAAATACATTACACATTTAGTAAGAAAGTTTGGAAATGAAAAAATATCGAACAAAACATTTGGAAAGTAGTAAAAGCTGTTCCCTGTACATGCAGTGAAACTCCCCATACTTCAGCTTTGGCAGCCCATCTGCACATGAGTGGCCTCATGTTTCTGACAAAGACAAAGCAACGGCAGAGAAGGAAGCACAGAGCTGCGTTACCTGTCTAGGGCTAAGGAGTACCTCTTGGTGTCCCTCTCACTCACAAGGCACACTCGCTCAGGACCCTTTTTGGCAGCCATGAGGATTGTTGGTGGGGTTTTGCTTGCTTTTTTTCTCCCCAAAAAGTGCTACTTGCTCCGTTGGAGGTGGATGCAGGCAAAAACGTCCTTGGAACTTATTCAGAAGTCTCTGCCAAGTGTTTTTCAATGCAAAAGTTTTAATAATCTTCTCAACAAATCCACAGTAAGAGAAAGCAGCTTTCCTATTGCTAGTGGCGTCACTAACACGCCAAACAGTAATTCGCTGAGGATGAAAGATTGGAGGGCTTGAGCCTCTCTCCCTTTTTTTCTTTTTTCTTTTTTTCCCCTTCCATGCATGATGCTGTGACATGATTTCTGTCACGTGGTGAATGAGTGCTCTCACACTGCTGACTCAGGGACAGGCCCAGCTCTGTGCACACTGATTTACACGCACTGAAAGGGAGAGAGAAGGGGAATAAAAGCCTGATTTGCCTGGGAAGAGTCAAAACACTGTTTGTCTATGTGCTTCCTCAGCTTGGAAGGAAAGCACACCTCCCTCTGCAGCTCCACGTGAGTGTGGTCCCAGGAGGAGGACAAGGCCTCACTGCAGCCTGACCTAAGGCATGGGCTGTGGAGCTGATGGTGAACTTTGTACTGGTGCTGCCAGCATCTTGCCTTATAGAAAGTAATGGAACACAGACTAGAAATGTGCAGTGAGCAAATGCTGGGTGCTGTATTTCAACACTGCAGCTTTTTTTTTTTTTTTTTTTTTTTTTTTTTTTTTTTTGCCATGAGTAGCCTAATTGGTACGCAATAAGCTGGGATCTCCCCTCCTTTTGTCCAGCTTGCAGGACACATACCCTACCTGAGGTTCATTTGTGGAGAAGGCTCTGTACATCACATCCATGAAAAGCTTATTTTTATGGCATCCACATAATGCCTTCCACATGTCAGCTGTGCCAGCACTTCCCCAGAGCCTGTGAGCTCAAGTATCTTGAATGTGCTTCTCAACAGCCACCAGAAAATGATAGAAATATGCAATTATTTTTTTTTTTTCCACAATGTCTATCATCACTGCCTCTCGACTGTCCTTTACTCAAGAGCATTTTCCCAGATTCTTATACGTACCTACACACCTTTAAAGCCAATTTGGTGGAAGAGATTGATTTTCTAGCTCATTTTTGGGACTTCATAGCTTCTTCTGGACATTATAAATTTGTTCTTTAACGTTTTTTTAAAGTTGCAGCCACTTACTGGCGCCTGACAAAGTAGATGACTGGTAAGACTAGCTTTGAGAAGAGCCTCAGCTCACAGGGTGAATGCTATTATAGAATCACTGAATCATTAAAGTCGGAATGATCAATGAGATCTAGTCCAACCATCAGCTCATGCCTGTGACCACTCTAGACCATGTCCCTCAGTGCCACAACCACCCTTTTCTTACAAAACCTCCAGAGATTGTGACTCCACCACGTCCTTTGGCAGCCTGTTCCAGTATACCTCATCACTCCTTCTGAGAAGAATTTTTTATCAATAACAAAGCTATGGACCCAGGGCATCTACAAAAATATTTCAAAACAGAAGTACCAAATTACATTCCACCACAGAAATGCCATTAAATAGCAATTTTCATTCTCTAGCCAAGAGAGCAGGAAGGACAAAGAATGCAGCTTTTCCAGCTGTGCATCCTGCAACGAGACAGGCTCATAATTCACACCCAGTAAGGGCTTCTGCTGGCACCCCATCCCACAAATGCCACCATTACTGCAGTTTCCCTCTGTGCTTCCCAACTCACCTTTCCTTTAGAAATTATCAAACACCAACATTCTGTCACTGATTAGAAACTTCTAAAAAATAAATGTGGACTGGAACCTTGTTTATACCAAATCACAGTCTTTCTAATATGCTACACCAAAGTACCAAAGCTAAACAGCCTCAGTTTAAGGAAATCTTATGGTCCACCTCAGAAGACTGCAGATAAAGACTGTTTTTGTTTCAAACACTGAAAGCACATAACTTTTGTTAGTGAGATAGGTGAGCTTCTATCAGTTTGCAAAGAGGTCCCGAGCCTTTGCAAAACAGTGAAACAAAGCCATAGATCACTCCCCAAACCTTTGTTTTGTGTTTATTGTTGTCAGTGCTGAAGGTTGTACTTTTCAGGAGACAGGCTGTGAAGCAAGATAGAAAGAAATCTCTTCAGAGTTTTCCAAACAGCCTTCGGTTTCCTCCTTTTGCAGACACTAAAACTCTTTAAGAAAGAGACATCAGCTGTCTGTAGAATTATTCAGACCATCTCAATAAATTCATCTTCTGCTTTCAGTAATAATACAGTTTGTTTCTGAATCTACATTAAAATGTCACATATCCAATCATGCCAGTTTTAACAGCAGTCAAGGACATTTCTCCGAATTTGCATCCAATACAGACATGTGAGACATCACACTGGCTTTTGCAAATGAAAGTCTCTTACCATTATTATCCAAAATCTCCATCAGTAAAAAAAAGAATATCCTTGCTCCCATTTCAACTCTAATCAGCCACACTTTAAAAGTGAAAAAATAAAAGCTCTCATCCTACCACTATGACAGTAGATACTGAAAGCTTAAATGTACAGAGGGAAACTCTGAACCTCTGTTAGTTGAAAATGCCAGTGAAGGGAGTCAGTTTTACCAGGCACAAAACATCTTACAGATCATCAGCAAAGTTATTCTCCTTTCTCTGGCATACACTTAAGTAGCTCTGTACTTCATTGCCTGTGACTTGGGACGCCAGGTAATTGTGATGTCGGGGCTTGATTATTAGAATGTTTGCATTTATATTAAGGATACGCTTGTTCACCCATGTGGAGCTCCAATGCCTTCAGCTGGAACCTTTCCAGGCATAAGACGACAGTGGGATTGAGTGTACCCTCAGCAAGTTTGCTGATAAGACCAAGCTGTGGGGTGCAGTCAACACACCAGAGGGTCAAGATGCCATCTATAGAATCATAGAATCATAGAATCATGGGGACCTAGATAGGCTTGAGCAGTGGGCCCAGGTGCACATCATGAGGTTCAACAAATCTAAGTGCAAGGTCTTGCTCCTGGGTTGAGGCAACCCCCATTATCAGTACAAACTGGGGGTTGAAAGGATTGAGAGCAGACCTGTTGAAAAAGATCTGGGGGTACTGGTGGATGGCAAGCTGGACATGAGCCAGCAATGTGCCCTCGCAGCCCAGAACTCCAACCATATCCTGCATCAAAAGATGTGTGGCCAGCAGATCGAGGGAGGTGATCCTGCCCTTCTGCTCTGCACTGGTGAGGTCTCACCTGGAGTATTTCATCCAGATGTGGAGTCCTCATTATGGGAGAGACACAGACCTGTTGGAACGCGTCTAGAGAAGGGCCACAAAAATGATGCAAGGGATGGAACACCTCTCCTCTGCAGACAGGCTGAGAGAGCTGGGGATCTTCAGCCTGGAGAAAAGAAGGCTGCGAGGTGACCTGATAGTGGCCTTTCAGTATATAAAGGGGAGCTACAGAAAAGAAGGGGACAGACTCTTAAGCAGGGTCCATGGTGAAAGAAGAAGGGGAAATGGATTCAAGCTCATTGAAGGTAGATAAGGTTAGATATAAGGAAAACACCTTTTACAGTGAGGGTGGTGAGGCACTGGAACAGGTTGCCTAGTGATGTGGTTGACGCCCCAACCCCGGAGACTTTTAAGGCAAGGCTGGATCAGGCCCTGGGCATCCTGATCTAGCTGTGCATGCCCCTGTTCATTGCAGGGGAGCTGGACTAGATGGCCCCCAGAGTTCCCTTCCAACTCTAAGGATTCTGTGATTCTACGTTAAGTCATTTTAGGATCCAAGGCTGAAGGCCTTCTCTTATGACAAACTGTGAGAAAAAGCACTTCTCTTCTTGAGAAATTAGGAATGCAGTAACCTTTTATAAATGACTGTGGAAAGGAAAATATCTGCCCTGATTTAGAGCCAATTTAAAAATCATTAAAAGGATGTTAACATTCAATATTTTAAAATACTGAATTTTTAAACATCAATGTTTTTATCTTGGGTTTGATTGCAATATTTCAAAATAATGGAGACTTATGATAGGTACTGACTATGTCACTTCTGAGGGGAGATGTCCTCTACAATGTCTCAGGTTACTTCCAATTAAACAGTCTTTGGAGAAAAAAAAAAAAAAAAGACTTCTTACTTTTCAAGCCCTTGTCAAAGAGAGACTTTGCATTGGGAATGAAGCTGTAGAAGAGCATAGCATGGTACCATTTTGTGGTGTACACCATTACCTCCAACAGCAAAAGTCTATGCTGCTACCAAACCAAATATGAATTCTTCTACAGAAGGTGAAGAGTATCAGAAACCTACATTCCATGCTGGGAAGTATCTAAGCTCAGATTCTCTTAGGCTCCTTGTGAAGCAAATGGTATGAGACATCCATGCCAGATTTCAGACAGGCATCTCTGAAGAAGCTCAAGGCCTTCTATGGATAGTGAGAGACCAGGTGTGCCCAGGCTCAGCAGGGAGCACGTAATAAATGTGAGAGGAGATGTGGGATGAGTCTAGACCTCAGGGTGGGTATCTTGAAAGATACCACATATACAAACTTTGCAAACGTCCCATGGCCAGTGTCAGACCTCTTGAAGGACATTTCTTCCCCCAGGTATGATATGAATACGTGTTTAATCTGTACAGTCACACACACACACACAAAAAAAAAAAGGTTTCGCACTTTTTGTCTCTTTTTAATTTAATTATTTAAGCTATTTATTTTATCATATCTTCATAGGGCCATCATTTCAAAAATGCTCTGGATAAGCTTCCCAGTGTATCATCTGTCATGGTTGAATCCATGTTGCCCAAATAACCCAGCTCTGATTTAGTTCCTCAGGCAGACCAGACCTTGAGAAATAAGCAATGCCAAGAAATGTTATTTTGATACAACTGCTTTGCTTTCCTGAGACTCTGGCAAGCTACTTTGGTGCTGGAGTGTCCCAAAACTCCTGTTCAGCAGTAGCAAATAATCTGCCCTTAGAAAAGGATTTTCATTCTAGGCTGTAGCTTAAAAGAAAAGGACAATGCAGTGGAAAAACAGATGCTAATAACTCCTCAAATGCTATTGTCAAAGTGTGTGTCAGCTTTTGTTATAAAAATATATTATTATCTTCCTCTGAACACTAAGTGTTTTTTCCTCTCTTTTCCATTGCTACTGCAAAGGGCTTCTGCTTGTTTTTGTTTTTATGATGTCTGAAGTTGGTTGGGGAATTAAGCCTGTAATTGCATTGCTAACAAGTATTTCTTAGATACATTTATTTTTCCTTGGGGAAAGAAACTGTTAGGAAGAGAGAACACATATTTTGGCAGCAAAAGAGAGCGCTATGACATTTGGCTCCGAAGTTACTACCTGGGTATCATTTTAATTGTTTTCTCCTGCTAATAAAATACAGGAACTTTACTGTGCTAGTTCCCTTATTACACTTGCAAACATAGATTTTGTTGTCATGCTCTTCCAAGAATATTTGGGTCATGAGAGTACATTACAATATATATTGAAAACCAGTTTGTTAAAGGCACGGTGAGGTCTGCATTATTTCTCACCAGTGCAAAACTAATTGTTTTTTTTCTCATCTATTGCCTGCACATTTTTATTTTCCTTTTTATCATCCCTATAATTGCAGTTTGAATTAGGGAAAGGACAGAGCAACCTGGTAAAAGCATTTGTAGGGACATCTTACATAAAGGCTTACCAAACAACCAGGAATTCTTGAGCGTGCCACTGCTCAAACAGTGCCCACATCCTGCCTTCCTGTGCCATGCAGGCCATCACTCCAGCACTTTTCTTTCCTGGAGAACTTCTAAACTTTTCTTTGCAAAAAATATGTAACATGAGATCCAGAGGCTGCTCTTGTCCACACCCAGTATAAATTGAAGGCTATTACCACTGCAACCAATGGGTTTTACAGGGATTTAGCTACAGAGCTGGCATGCAATCTGGCATGGAGTGACAGCCAGGCTGGCAGTACTCCAGGTCACAGAGAGGTTGCCACACTTGCCGCAAGGAGCATCAGGCAGCTGTATCCACAGACAAAAGGACAATGTCCAAGGCAGTCACGCAAGCTTTGAACTTGATTCTGACACTTTGGAGAGCAAATGGAGGATCTAAATGCAGTGCTCCATTTGTCTCTGGTGGAGGATGAAAGGCCAAGAGCAGCAGGAGTCCAGCTGTGACACCAAAGATTGCCACTCTTGCTTTGTACTCTGGCATGCAGTGATGCACCCTTGCAGGGGCTCGCAGTGGGCCACACCGGCTGAGTTTCATGGCAGACAACACCACAGGGTCCTGGATTCAGCACCTCACATTGCAGCACATATGTGATCCCCAAGGGCACTGTCCTCCTCGACTCCCAGCCAACTTGACAGAATGCAGGGATGTCAGCCCTAGAGCCTGAAGCCCTCAACCTGTGGAAATTGTCAAAATATTCCTATTTTAGGGAAGCAAAGCACACTAGCTAAGCTATAATTTTAATGGTATTTTCCACACACACTTACCTCTGAGCTGCCTACCATAAGCCTGTTTCCTGCTTAGGTTCTCTGGATACCTTTTATATGGTGCATATACAGCATCTGGAAATTAAATGAAGAGTTAAATAATGGCTCTCCTGTGCATAGAGCACAGTAAAATTTACAAAGAGAGTTTTTATAACTTTTTTAGTATAATAAAGTTAAAGAGACTGAATGCCAATTTTATGACACGAGATCCCTAGATTGCTCCCAAGTCAGCAAGAAGCTATTCATAATCTTTTATTATAGCATTGTCATGATGACTGTAATCAAGTCCCTGAGCTTCCTGATGTTACCAGGGATGGTAAATACTGATAAGTTTGCATTTAATACGACATGTAAATAGTCTGCTGCTTGCTTTTTCTAATATTAATATCTGTTGATAAATTTGGACCTGCTTTCCTCTCTTCAAAGGATCTGCGTTCTGCAGATATCTTTGGGATAACTCCATATGAGCTGATTTGGTTAAAATATATATCGGTGTTCCTCCTATAAAAATATTCCTTCTTTAACTCCTTCAGAGTTTTCAAATATGAATGAGAAATTTTGTCTAAACAAAACCTGCCAGGAAAGCACCTGAGTGCACTGGCTCTCAGTAAAAGTACAAAGTTTGGTTGCATTCACTCACTAGGTCAGAGCTTCCTCCTATACGTTCAAACCAGCACACTGAGGCTTCAGCAGGGCACAGAATTCTGCATTGCCTCTGGGCTAAACTCATACCAAGGGGAGAATCAGGTTTGTTGTAACGCCCTGTCCTCTGTGTTCCTAGCATTTTTATGTGTTATCTGTCAAAACAGGCCTTCTTATTGGAGTTAGCAAACATCAATAAATGGAGTGTTTGCTCCAGGCCATCTGTGTGCTGGTGCTTTACAGATCATAGTTCATCAGAGCTGTGGTGTTTACACATAGAAAAACCCAGTCCTCTCTGTTCACTAGCACTGAAACCAGAGCTGCTCAATCCTGTGGCTGGGTTGTCCATTCCTGTACAGCTCACACATACTTTTCTAGCCTCTTCTTAAAAGCCTTAAGTGCTGGATATTCCTCATGCAATCTATTTTCATGCTTAATTACTCCTGCCATTAGAAAACTTTTCCTAGTCACTAACTTAAAGATCACTGTAATTTAAGCCATGATTTCATAACGGAGAATTAATTCCTTCACCCTCTACAGTTACTTTCTATGTGCTAGAGGCACTGATTCTGTCTCCGTGTTCTCTCCCTTTCAGCAGGCAGTTTGGGTTCCTCCAGGCTGTGGTTTTGGCCCATTGCATCCCCTGGACACACACCAGTAGCTGCACCATGCCAGGCTGGGTGCGTGCTCCAGCTGAGACCATGCCAGCACTGAAAGGAGAAAGGCTCCCACCACGTGTCTCACAGACAAAATGCTGCTCATACAACTCATGGCAGTAGATACCTGTCTGGAAACAGTACAATCTTATTGACTTTGGTTCACCTTGTGATTTACTAAGTGTACCCTTTCCAAGTCAAATCTTCTCCTATTAGACTGTTGCTTACCTGATGTGTGTGGTCACATATTTGAGTCGATTATTATCTCTGCCTGTGTATAAAAACCTTTCAGTTGGCTTAATTGAATTGCATATTCTTTTCCTGTTTAAATATTTTATCCAATTTGTCAAAAGCATTCCGAATTCTAATCTCATTTTGCAGTCATCCAGGTAACACTTTCCAGATGGAGGTCATCTAAAAAGTTAATAAACATATTCTGTATGCCACTGTCTATAGTGATAACACAAATACTGAATAATGCTGGTGCAGAACAGGCCACAGTGGAACACTGACCTAATGAATTAAAGCGATTTAAAGTATACAAGTTGCAATGGATATTAAACAATTAACATTGAACTCCCATATGTGGTTACCCACCTACAGCTATGGCAATGCAGTGCGATGATAGGTAGCCCTGTAAGGCAGCATCTAAAGTGCTGGGGTGCTGCAAGTCTGGCAGAAACAATGCTAACACAGTGAAAATCTTTGGAAGTTGTCATGACAAATTAGTCCTTATTTTCCATCAGGTGTGTAACTGCTTTCTTGGACCATACTTTGACTAGGAATGATAGGCGATATCCTGGAAATCGTGCTCAGTGTTTTCTTTAACTCCTGTACCCAAAAGCATAGGGAAACTTCTAATCTGAATCTGATGGCTTTCTGAAAGCTTGCTCTTCACATTCGCCATATGAGGAAGACTTATGGAGAGAGTTTACTGTAGGTTCCGGTGGCTACAGTTCCCCACCAGTACCCTACATGCGTTCCTTCTCGTGTGTCTCTGCAGATGCCCCACTACATCAGGTGTTCTGCACTGAAACATAGCATACTTCACCCCTTTTGCAAGGCCTGCAGTAAGGCTTATTTTCTATAAAAGGATTATACCTTAAACAGACTTTAAAAATCCATTGATTATTTTTACTTACTGTGAATTATGCAAGATGAGGGGGAAAAATCTCCCCTAAATGCTTAAGAACATTCTCTGTTGAAAAAAGTATAAGAACAAAAAAAAAAATGAAACGTTGCTCCAAAAAACACATTTTGTTTGCAGGGTTAAAAGATTGAAGTGGTTTTATTCAATGTCATCTGCTTCCGAAATTCCAGTAATGACCTTAACTGTGGCAGTTCTTGATCAGCCGACAGCATATAATGGCTTAATACATGAACTAAAGCAGGATGAAAATCAAAGAGCAATCATCTTTGGAAGGCAAAATGTCACCGGAAAGGCATCCGTTATCTGAGCGAGTTCAGCTGAGGGCCACGGAGATGCTCAGGCAAGCCCTGTGAGGAGGGGGTGGGGGAGCTGGGCTGGTTCAACTGGAGAGGGGACAGTTTTGGGGGACCTGACAGCAGCCCCATAGCCAGGAGATCATCACACAGATGAAGCCAGGCTCTTCACAGCTGTGCCTGGGGTATAACATGAAAAAAAGAAACTGAGGCTATGTATAAGAAGATTTTTCCCCCATGAAGACAGTCAGACATTGGAGTAGGTTGCCAGGGTTGTACCTTCTCCATCCTGTAAGGGTTTAAAGCCCCATTTAGACACAAACCCGAGCAACCTGGTCTGATCTCAGTGCAGATCCTGCTTTGAGTAGGGGGGTGGAATAGAGACCTTTGCAGATTATGAATCATGAATTATCCAATGATCCTGGGATCAGTGCAGATGTCAACTTCCATTTTGGAGGTACCCAATCCTTTAGCTCTGAATCTCATGTGTCCTGGGAGAAGAACCCTTTGAGCATAGCCCTGTGGAGAAGGACCTGGGGGTCCTGTTGGATGAAAAACTAAACATGAGCCAGTAGTGTGCTCTTGCAGCTTGGAAGGCTAATAGTATCCTGGGCTCCATCAGAAGAGGGGTGGCCAGCAGGGACACAGAAATCCCTGTCTACTCTGCCCTTGTGAGGCCCCACCTGGAGTACTGAATCCAGGTCTGGGACCTCCAATACAGGAGAAATGTGGAGCTGTTGGAGAGAGTCCAGAGGAGGGGCCACGAAGATCATCAGAGGTCTGGAGCACTTCCCCTATGAAGACAAGCTGAGGGAGCTGGGCTTGTTCAGCCTGGAGGAGGGAAGGCTGTGAGGAGACCTCATTGCAGCCTTCCAGTTTTTAAAAGAGGCCTATAAGAAGGAGGGGAATCAACTTTTTACAAGGATAGACAGTGATAGGACAAGGGGGAATGATTTTAAGCTCAAGGAGGGAAAGTTTAGATTGGATGTTAGGGGGAAGTTCTTTATGGAGTGAGCAGTGAGGTGCTGCCCAGAGGGGGTGTGGATGCCCCGTCCCTGGGTATGTTCAAGATCAGGCTGGCTGAGGCCCTAGGCAGCCTGGTCAAGTACTATGTCTGGAGGTTGGTGGCTCTGCCTGTGGCAGGGTGGTTGGAACTTGATGATCCTTGTGGTCCCTTCCAGTCCAAGACGTTCTATGATTCTCTGTTTCACATACATTATTCACTGTTTCAAATAGTGTAAATAAACTGAGCAGCACCTATGTTACCCAAGGAGGAGATGCTGGTTGTATTGTATTAGTAAACAGTCTGCTTTAAGAGAGAGAAATGCATAATGCAGTATGAGAAAACATCTACAATTAAAATAACTGCTGTGCTTGAACATGACACTTATCAGAAATATCTGTAAGTAGACAGAAAGAGTCGTAACTTACCATTTTCCTAGCACCAAATCTACAGTAGTTTTATATTGCAGATTTGCAGTTTTATAACTTTCTAGTGCAGTGAAAGATGATTTATCTGGTCTATATGATACAGTTCAAATGCTCTGTGATAAAAATGAGCTATTGATCCCAGGAGATTCCAATTTAGATCAGTTCACTTAAAAAGAGTAATAAACTGAAACAGTCTGAGAAGCTTATGTTTCGAATGACTTATCAAGGAGTTAAAAAATTTAGTAACTTGAGCCAGCAGCAGCTTTAACAGTAGCCAGAGCCCTGGATTTCTCTGAGCCCAACTTTTCTGAACTATTCCCACAAGTACGTGCCTAACATTCTATTCTATTACACTGATGCCCAGAGCGATGCTCATTTGTAGTAGATCTCATGAAAATCAACAAAGAGTAAAAGACATTCTGGAGAGCTCAAACTAAAACCTTAGCAATGATTCTGAGTAATGGATGTTCGGGCACAAAAGACCAGTAAGTAAAGCCCGAGGAGGTCAGTCCTATTTTGCCATATATCACTGCAACTTGAGGTTCTGCCAGAGATTTTAGGAGATTTCTAGAAATAGCTCGATTACTGTTTTATTGCTGAAAATCTGCCTAAATGGGTACTTTGGCAGCCCAGATCCTCACAACCACATCTTGATTTTAACCGCCTGGCCACTGTGTTTTAATGAAGTTTATGAAATAAGCATTAAGTGAATGGATTAAAAGATAAATGAACAAATTGTTTTAAGATTGCACTCTGTTATCAATAACAGGCTGTGTCCTACAGAATTACATGTGCTGTTCAATATCTGTTAATGACCTGAATAATGGAACAGGATGGAGATCCTCAAATGTGAAAATAATGAGCAAAGGAGAACTGAGTGCATTGAGGAGCGTTAGAATTTAAAACAATAAATTGGAGAAAATATTTGAAATCAAGAAGATAAAACACATCACAGGGGAGCAGAAAAAGTGCTACACTTGAAAAGAGGAATATATTTAAAAAACAAAAAAGAACTGTACAAGAGAAGGGTAAGGGAATATTATAGGGAATCATAATCTAAATATGATGTAATTGACATCATATTGTTGGCAGAAAGGTGGCTTTTATTCTGGAAAATGCTCAGTAGTTCTCCTCTCATCAATACTTCTGAAGTTTGACAGAGTCCTCATTTAGCTGTTTCATATTCATAGAGAGGAAGATGTTTTCCTTGGTATTAAGAAAAGTGACATTTTCTGTAGGGGATGACTAAATCAAGTGGGTTTGACTCAGCTAAGCGAACTGACAGGAAGGCAAAAGGAAGGTGGTATCACAGAGGTTGTGCAGAGGGGTTGAAGACAAGGACAAGAACTGAATAAGGGCAAGGTGTGACAGAGGAGAAAGCTGGGAAAGAAAACTGTCTAGTTTGAAGAACAGTTAATCAATTTCTTAGAAACATGTAACCTCAGTCACCAAAGGTCTTTCAAACTGTTTAAAATAGATATGTATTTGTCCTTCATAATGCTCTCTGAAGAGGGAGTCTTGAGTTACTGTCTTTTAGGTAGACCCCCAGAAGTAGGAGAGGAGAGTCTGAAGCAAGATGGCAGAGGAGGTCGTGGGGGGTCTTGCTCAAAATAGAGTACTTACAATAGACCCCTAGGATGTAAAGGATCCAAGTTTAGCTATTCATAAAGAGAATTTATTCAATTCTTCCTGTCAGGACACGGTCAATCACCAGATTACATCTAGAAGGTGACAGAAGATCTCTGTTAAAGACGCCTAACTTTCAGTAATATAATAAAAAATGTATTAGCATAAGAGCTGAAGTCCTTATTAGGTGTTTCAAAAGTGAGAGGATCAGTTTTCTCTCTACAGTGAAGGAGGGCTGCTCCAGTGGAGGTGAAGTTGTTTCTTTGGTGGCTGCTGTGTACATACTGTCAGTGCCCCAGGAGCACTGCTCCAATAGCAGACACTCACAGAGCACTTAATAAAAACAAAATGATTGAGGGTCTTTGCACAAGGTAGTGCTCAAATCCTTTAAACAACATGCTTGGTTACTGCCCACATGGAGGTGGGTGTCTCTGTTGAGAGGATCCTTGCAGCAGCATCTTCATCTGGACCCGATGAGAATCTCCAGACCACTGCTCTGGCACCCTTGGGAATTGAGGGCTGAGTGGTATGTGTGCACCCAGGCACAGCCCCCATTGCCAGCTACACCACAGCTGCAGCTGGAGAACTGCTTAAGCTTCAACCACTGATCTCGCAATTGAAAATATACAGCTTTTGCTAAGCTCCAGAGTAAAGTCCCCATTAGCTGAACAGTCTCTGTACTAGTTATTGCCCTATTAGTTTTCATGGTAGTAATTTTACTCCTTCTCAAAAGATTCCGTCCTCTAGACTTTCACTGCTTTTCACTGTAGAACTGAAGCTCTCTTTTAAAAGCTTCACTTGCTGGACTAATTTAGAAGCACATAAACCTGTTGAGACAGCAAATTAATTACGGCCTGACTGCATCAGGCACTAATAGAGATGCAGTTTAAATGACTGTTTCAGGGTTGGTAGATAAGACTCTTCATCTCTGAAATGTAAACTAAACTTCCTGACCCATCAGTAATGGCTGTCTCCAATACATACACAGATCTGAACGTATTTATTCCTCACATGTATTTCCCAGAATGGGGAACTGTGCATTTTTTCTGCGCTACTGGAGGCTTTTTCTTCATGAATTTTCCTACATATTTAGTGTAGAGAACACAGTATAGTAGAAAATTTGGTTCAGACATTGAAGCTCCTGCTTTGCAACTTCAACAGCCCTCACAAGACTTTGATACTTCTCTCAGTATTAAGAGAAATGCATTTATTCACATATGTATGAAATAGTTGCATATTGTGAGTGGGAGTTCTGAAATAAATGGTCCCGAGCTGTTTTGGAGGTTTTGATGGGGGAAAAAATAAGATGGCAGATATTCTAGGTGAAGGAGAGAAGAAATGTACCCACTGTATGAGCAAATATAAAAACGCCAATTCCAAGGAGTCTCACTCCGGAGGAACTGATAGATCACCTCCTCTTCCAGTTCTTGACTAGACACAGAGCGGAAGCTCAGAAGAGATGAAAGAGATTTGCACTGAGGAAAATTCACATTGAGGATATTGATCTTTGATCAAGTAAAGCTCTTTGGACATGAAATAACTAAACTTCTAACTAACTTGTGCAACATCTTCTCCTAATTTATGCAGTAAGCTGAACAGTAACTATGACTTTCCTGGAATTCATTTTTCACTTACCAACAAAGATACTACTCCCCTCTACTATGCAGCAAACAGATTAAGAGTTTGAGGTGGAATATCACATCACCTAAGACATCTGCTGCAGCTTGTCTGAAGAGATAAAGCACCTAAAGGAATTACTTAATATACATCCACTGGGAAGTACTGTGAGACAAGGCTGTAAGCTAAGACCTATTCAAACTGAAATATAGACGAGCCGAGGATAGCCCATGGAGACGAAGTTCTGACGATTTCAGGTTCTATAGCTGTTAAAGCAGAATAATGACACTGGCCTTCTCTGGAAAGCATTTTGAAATAAAAGGAACTCAACATCATTGTAGGAGAAAAAACAATTGGGAATCATGAAGTTGCAATACTCAACAGATAATCTGTCAATATAAATATCCATTAACTGCTGAAAAACTGCTTTAAAGCAAAGCATTTTTTGCAGTATTTCAGGAAGGAAAAAAACCACAAACCCTTTTTACGGAACAGCCTCAATCTTTATAGGAGCTGAGGGGATTTATACTGCTTTCAGCATCACAGCATCTGAAAGAAGGATTATGTTTATAACCATAAACACAAAGAGCCCCACAAGCACTACTTGCTGCCCACTCAGGGCTTCGCAGACACAGCCAGAACAGAGCTCCGAGCCCTCTGGAAACGGCTGTACCCACTCCAGCTACTTCTGTGGCCTCTCAATCAGACTAGAGGGACAAAGACTGAACTGAAGCAGATCCCTCTTTTGCTATACTGCTATTTTGGCGAACAATGAATCTACGCTGCTTTACATAGCACTATGAATAAAAAAAATCTGTATACAGGACTTGTTTGATGCTATAGCCGCAGTGCACGACTGATACATGATTGATTCCAATAAGGGTGGGCAGAATAACTTACTAATGAGCTGCATGAAAATGCTTGAAGGTAATAATGTTTCTCCAGCCACACAGGCATCTGCCTTTCAGCATAGAATGGGTGGTCTCAGCAGAGGGACAGAGTCTGCAGTGTCACACTTTTTAAGCTATATTCATCAGCTGTCGCTTTTGCTGACTTTCAGAGTATTATGGATTCCATGTTTAGAAGTCCAGTTTTTCTGCACAGAGAAAACTGCTAGATTCTTGTAAGAAGATGTGCAAAATACCAGTGTTTATATTTTCATAGCAGAAAAAGTTGTTTTCCCCAGTGATCAGATTTTCTAACCCCCCAGTGGACAGCACGTGAATTTCCAAAAGAGCATTTTGGCCACTTCATGCATGAAAGTTACATGCAAGGGGACCCACGTACTTATGGCTGAGTGTCTAAGTTAGCCCGAATCATTGCAAATGATTCCAAGTAAGAAGGGACCTAAATTCAGTATAGAGATTATCTGAATTACGTTATGCTGGAGAAGAGCCTGTCCCACTCCCCCGCAATTCCCTCCTGCCTGAATTTGTGAGCTGTAGTAAAATCACTCTGTGTTATTTCTCTGCCATATTTTGTTAAATGTCATTTCCTCTGTGCCTCGCTTTCTTGTTATAGACCACATTTTACTCTTCCTACTAAAATTCCACTTGCTTGACATCAGGGTAGTAACACAGGTGCAGTAGGAAACTGCTGTATTTACACTCACTGCTGCTGACAGTTTAGACCTAGTAAAGGAACTTGGAAAAGATTAGGCAGTATTTCAGCTATTAACTTATGGACTATTTCACACTTCACACACATTTTTCTACTTTCAGAACTGTGTTGCTCCACAAAGCTTGTCAAACTTTAGTGACTTTTAGAGCTTGTGCTCATACTGCCTGCATTAGTTCACTGAATATGGATTTCCAATATCTTTCACATTCCTCCAATTTTTACACTTATTCTTGTCGGCTATCACAATCTGAAACAGCAAGATGTCCCCTTCTATTGTGTTCTAATTGCTGCTGAGGGGTTACTGATGGAAGCAGTGGCCCTCTGACTCTTATTGTCTTGGAAGTTGTTTATGTATGAGTCTTTAATGCAGTATCAGGAGAAATATTTCTTGGTAAGAGAGCTAGACTGATTTTGTTTTCTCAATTATTCTTTAGTACAGACCTATGGAATACCTCTCAGAATCATAGAATAACACAATCATTAAGGTTGGAAAAGATCTCTAAGATCATCATGTCCAACATATCACTCATATTGTCCATTAAACCATGTCCCTTAGTACAACATCTCCATGTCTCTTGAACACCTTCAGGAACAGTGACTGCACCACCTCCCTGGCAGTCCATTCCAGTGCCTGACCACCCTTTTGGAGAGGAATCTTTTCCTAATAGCAAACCTGAATTTCCCCTGGTGCAACTTGAGGCTGTTCCCTTTCATCCTGCTGGGATGGCAGAGGCCAGAATGCTTACAGTCACTAAGGGTAAGCTTGTAAAAGTACAGAAGAACCTGAAAATGTGTATAGCTTACCAACAATAGTAAAAAATTCACAGTCATCTAAGCTCAGCTGAAATCGCTGAGAATGCCCTGTGAAATAAATAACAAATGAAAATAAAAAGTGGCAAACCACAGGTAAGATCATGCTTACCGTAGGCTTTTAATTCTAATGATTACATATACAGATAACACATAGGAAAAAAAAAGAATAGGTATTACTATCCCAGGAGCTGAAAATAAAAAAGGACAATTTTAAAACAGGAGAGTTTTTAGAGATAGTAATTGGATTTGTGCAGGCAACATTTTTCCCATCCTGCAGAGCTGACTTCAGACATTTTTCACATTCCGTGAAGCAACAATAGAAATTCTCTGAAGCGTTTTTCTTGAATGACGAGACAGGTCCATTCACTTGATGCTTTCACGTTAATAACAGCTAAGCACGTCAATACTGAATGTGCTATAAGCTTATAATGTATGCTACATAAGCGTATGTCTATGCTTACGATGTTCCCTGTTGGAATTCAGTGTTATTAACAGCATTATAAATAACACAAATGAATATTGGGACCCAGCTTTATGACCACACATGGCTCCTGTCAGACTGCACAGCTCCACTGCCTTTTCTCCATCGGATCAGATAAGGCAAGAACTGTATCTGTTATATCTGAAGCCATTTCCATTCAGGTCACTGACCTGCTGATTTGTAGAAGGCTGTTATCTTTCTTAGAAGCAAGTTTCACAGCATCAGCTCCAAAGAAATTTTGAAAACTTCTCTCTACTTGCTCACAATCTCGCTGCTGGTGCAATTAGCTGTGTGGGAGGTCTTGATTGCAGGGTGATGTCACAGAAAGCTATGATCAGTCTTCTGAAGGACCCAACACGCTGCTACAGAAATTCTCATTTAGCATGTCATAAGAGGAATTCTAATGCAGAAAGGAAAAATCTGAGGGGCAAAGAATAATGCTTGGATGGCCACATGTACCCATGAACATTTGGGATTCTTATTCTAGAGTGCAGAACAATTTGAGATAATTATCTTGGTGAAGATAAAGGTAACAGGTCAGAGAGGGCACAATTTTCTGCTCTTAGAAATAAAAGTCTCTTCAATTTCAGGGACTATTGTTTTTAGGAAGGAGTTATTAAGTGACATTTCATATTATCAGTATGGCACTGCCTTGGAAAGCTGTTTCTAAACAGCTATCTGTTCTTCTAAACAGCAGTGTAAAAAGCTGTCATTAAACAAGTTAAACTCAATGAGGTGTTAGGAGGACAAGTAGGGTCTTGGCCCAAACGGTCAGAACAACCTTAGCTGATTTTAAAAACTATTCAGTTTTACACCTATTTGGATTACTCTCTGGAACTCACTATCCCACACTACACATCTGTAATGCAGAATTTGTATTTCAGTCAATTCAGGATTCATTTTTAGTTTCTGGGTGATGTTTTTTTCACTTTAGTATTTCATTAAATACAAAATGAGGTAACAGCTGTTTTTTCTCATGTTGTGTTTAAGGTCTTAATGCTGATTTAAACAAGGACAGTTGTGACATCTGTCAAAGAGATGCTGCCAATAAAATTCTGTGTATTTTGTGCAGTGGAGAATATAAAGAACATCTCTGAGTGAAATGTCATTCAGTAACATGGCTATAAGAGAGGCTTATATCCCTATCTGCTCTCACCTTGAGATATATCAGAATGGAAGTCAGTGTCATAAGACAATTCAAGGTTATTTTCTTCTAAGCACCTCATGCAAATTGTATTGAGCAGCAGGAGACAGTTGTTTTTAATAGTGTAAGAAGCTCAAAGGTGAATTTTGGAAACATATCTAATATTCCACCACTAAATATTGTCCTTTTCTGTCAAGCATATGGAAGATATTCCTGATTGAAGCAGAAGGACACAATCAAGTTCATATTATTTTTAATACAGTGATGAGTGTTTAAGCCAATTATGTTAATAAAAGAACAGGATAGCTCTGGAAAAAATGTGATCATTTCTGTACTACAGCTGTTCGCTGATACAAGTGTGGGAACTTCCAAAGGAGAGGCACAAAGGTAAAAAAGAGAAAATTGCCCTTTCATGATCACCTGTGCTGCAGACATGGCAACCATTTAAATATCTGGGGGAGGGTCAAGTATTTGCATCATTTGTTGAGATCCCGACAAAGACTTAAACAAAGAGGTTTCTTCCCGTTTTCACATGTAATGCCTTCCATTTCTGAATTCATCTTTGTTACGGCAAAGGCTACAGGGGTCAGTCTCATTTCAAGAAAAAGCTGCCTAAAATTAGGTATCTGCCAGTAAACTTCCATTTGTGGATTTGGTGCCTAGAGTGCTGTTACAGTATTCTCAGTGGAACTGAGGGTGATCCAGCTAACAACATCGTGAGAGCTGAATCCTCTACTGACTATAAGAACTAGATTTTCCTATCCCTAATAATAATTAAGGTTCCATTCAATTCACATATGTGTCCAGTGCCATTTAAGGTGACCTATGATATCTGGCAAATACGGTACACTGGTGGAAGATACAGTACAGGACCTACAACAGAACCTTACTTTTTTGGATTTGCAGCTGAAGGCCAAATGAGCATTTCCACAGGATCACAAAGACATCTCAGAAAGCATAAGCACCTAAATTTAGGTACCTGGATCAATTTCTTATATGACACCTTAATTTAGGTATCTCAGTCTTGATCTGAATGGCTGTACTGAATACAAGGATTTTTGAATCTGCATTAACTTTAATCACTGATTAAAGCCTGCAAGCATCATATGCCCCTCAGAGGGAGGCAGGGACTCCCTCTGCAGCACCAGATTCTGGTGATAATCTTCATGGATAGTTAATCTTTCCACACGGAAAGCACTGCCATTAAGCTTAAGTAAGTGCCTAAAGAAAACCAGTTACAGAACTAGGGAATGAGAATGACAATCTGCAGAGTCATCTGTTCATGCAAAGAGAGCATATTGACCATTTCTGCTAAACTTAAGATGAGACAAAATATCAGTGTCATAGCTATATCAAATAGTCTTTAAAAAGTGGGGAAAAAAATGAAATGTATTAGTCAATAAGTAGGAATACAGTTTTCCAGACCACCTTTAGCAGACTAGCACTAGCAAAATAATTAACAGATAACAACCCAAGTATTCTTAATAAATAAAGGCTTACTGGAGCAAGACAAGTAAAATTGGAAAATTCTATTCACATTCCAAACCATAGTCTCCCATTTCCCATAGGAACTGAGAGATGATTAGCGTGTCTGAAAATTAGTTCATGATCTTGATGGGCTGCATATGGATTCGGGTACTTCACTTCAGCATAGATCAAATATTTTGTTATCATCTTCAGTCGTTACCATTAAATGTGCTACTATGGAAACAAGAAGCAGCCATGTCTGGGATTCCTGGAAGTGGCAAGATAGATAATTCCTCTGATTAGCAAACATTCTGGCAGTACAACTCAGTACTTCATCTCTACTGGGTCCTAGCTCAGACTGACAGAAATACAATGGATTTATTGAATTGTTATACCATTCTTAACACTATCTGATTCTCATCTTAACATCAATGTATATTTTTTAGCTCTTTTGTAAACCTTGGTAAATCTCTGAAAACAGCAGAGCTCCCAGTCTTAGCCCAGCTGTGGTTGCAGAGGTTGTGAAGGTCATTCTTTTCTTCATCGAGCTAAAGACATGCAGTCAACAAAGCTCTCCATTGGCATGGGTAGCTGAGGCACCATACACCTGCTTAGCTCCAATCCTTTGAGAATTTGGAATTTCAACCATTTTAATAGGCAGACAGGATTGACAAACTTTTGTCAACAGACCTGAGGAGGAGAGCTGTTTCATGTGTATAACAGAGTAGTAAGACACTGTCGGCAAGCAGTCAGAAGTATTCCTGCACTCAAAGAAAGAGTGGAGTTGAAGTGTGCTTGACAGGGACAGTAAGTCTGAAAAAAATCCTCACAGAAAATAGTCCATAAAGAAATTCAGAAGTTAAAAAGATTTCAGAAGGAAACTGTAGGAAGGGTTTGTGACCTAGCGAGAGGAAACCAAACAATATGATCCTATTTAATGTTTGAAAGCCAAAGAACATTGCAGAATGGTTAAAAACGTCTACAAAAGAAAGATACCAAATAATAAACTTTCTAAAGAAATTGCAGGCAGCTCTGTAACTAAAATATCAAATGGATGGAGAGTGAAGTTTGAAAATAAATTTGAGAATTAATTAAACTGACAGCCTGAAAACAGAGTAATTCCATTTGTTTTCTGAATAAACGAATTTAAGGGAAAAAAAGGGTTTTCTCTGTGGAAACTGTAATGTTTTCTAAGAAGAATCACCTAATACTGGTAATCCAAAAGTCCCTCAGTTTTCAGCTGAAGACCAATAATTTTCAGCTCAAATATACTGTCCAGTGCTGTTATGATTCTGCTTACCACTGTGTTGCCCTGTTACCCTGTAGATTACTTCCTTCATTATGCTTCTTTTTACAGAAGGTCTCATAATGCGTACAGATTTTCAGTAAGAGAGAGAGTAGTATAACAAGAGAGACTTAAAGAGATTTAATTACAGTGAATTCAAGCAAATCACAACTCCTGTGTTGGGAGTCGCTTTCAGAAGCATTCTGAGAAGAGATTACACTGATTTCAGAATTTAAAGTAATTAAAGGGGAGGGAAACATTTTTTAAACAGTTCTATTTGGTACTTACTGTGATTAAGTACTGGGTGCTCGGTCCTTTCTCAATCAAGACCAGTTATCTTTTTAAAATATGGATTTCAATTAAGAAACAGACTGGTATTTCTCTCATACATGTGAAATTCTTGTTGAAATATAATCATGCTCTTGAAAATGAGGTGAATGGTCCATCTGGCCTTCCTTTAATTAAACTGTAAAAAAGACTGGAAAGTTGTAGAGCCTAAGAAGTAGAAAATTATTGCAGAATTGACTGGGTTTAGTTTATATGCTTATCCATGCTAACTTTTCTGTCAAGTATACTTCAGTGAATATAACTGAAGAAGGTTACATGTTTGATGACATTTCACAAAGGCAGGAACCAGAATCATAGGTCAGTTAACTGTTGAACTTTATGGAGTGTAGGGCAATTTAAAAAAAAAAAAAAAAAGAGAGGGAGAAAGGAAAAGAATAAAGATAGGAAAAAGGAAAGTGGAAAAGAAAGAGGATACCAGTTATGTCAAATGCATGGAAACCTGGCTAGATTTCATTTTGTACTCTGCTGAAATTTCATCCCTTGTACTATTTAGGTGCCTTCTTTGACTAAGATCCTAGTAACGCTCTAGGGAAAAGTTACACAGATGGCAGAAATTTGCTACAAGAAAAATTTACTGTCATTCCTCCCATTAATAGATGAGAATGTAATATTCATTAAAAAGATTCCAAACTTCAGTCATCCCCTAATGATCATGCAAATTCCCTCATCAATGCATAATAGAACAAAAGAGATCCATGCATTAAGAATTACTTCTACCACTTTCTATGGCATTTCATTAAAATATCTTATTTGAAACAACCTTTTGCAGAAGCTACTTAGCAGATTTTCTTACGTGACACATCAGTATATGTTCGGCCAAAAAGGCAGGTGCTTCCCCACAGTTCTGTTTGGTTTGGTTCTGCCACTGATAAAACCGAACATAAAAGCTTTGAGCTTGCTGTTGATTTTGATTTCTGTCATACAAACGAAAAACCATGTCCTCCACGACGAGGGTAGATTTTGTGAAAATTTTTGCAGAGCCAACAAGAAGTAAGCAGTGAGAAACTGCGCTGCTCGATTCTACCCTCTGTCTTGAACAATGAGGAGAAAGCACAAATGACTGGGAACTGGTTGGTAGCGATTTCTTTGTCCTTGGGTTGCTTTACATAGCATCTTCATAGTATCTCAAAAAGATCAGGAATTATTTGCAACACAAATCCTCTCATCTGTCCAGAGTTATGGACAATGGTGAGAAAAAAATTGCAGGGACTGCCTCAATAAGAAAATGTTGATGGGGAGATTTTCAAGTTAGAGCTAGGCTGTCAATTTTAAGTGATTTCAACTCAGGAACTAGGCTGCCAGTGGGAGTGTAACAGGAATGGATACCTTAAATTTGGTCCAATTTAGGTTCCTGCTCTGAATTGCTCTCAGGATGCTCTTTCTTGATCACCTGAGGAGCCCACAGACTAACCTTGTAACTTAGGTAAGGTATCTGAAAACTCCTCACATTGACTGAGACCTCTTCTTTCTAGCACATTTCAGCTACTACATGCTGGAATAGATGCTGGAAGATCACATATGATTGCTGCTTCCCTTTTGCTAGAAAAAGCTAAAACTTAATTCACCATGAAATAAGACCATGTGCTTAAATGATAGGTAAAATGACTGTGAAGCTGTTCAGGCTTTGTGACCTTTGAAAAAGCATAAAATGCCTGAAAAGATGAGCAGAACATCAGGCCCTCGATGGTGTATCCTTCTGGTCAGTGTACCATGCTCAGAGGTTAGGAAAGCATCGCTCAGGTCACATCACATTGTGAATGACCCAACACTTAAGACAGGGTTGATCTGGTCACTGTACGAAGGCGTCTACAGCAGTGCAGGGATCAGCAGTTACATTTCTTCAGATGAGAAATTCAAGTAAAACCCCTTGACCTTGGTGTGCTCATTCGCCTTTGAGGATTCGAATTTCATTTTCCCTTTGTCTGTGACAGCATGTTGGAGAATAATAAAGCAAGGCTCTGCTCTTATTTCAGGTGAGGTTTGTTTATCAGGTACCAAGTTGCTCTAAAAACAATTCAACTTCTTTGTAAGAGGGAGTCACCATGCATTAGATTTTCTGTTAGCTTTCTGCCAAAGTCTGTGAGTACAAGAACATTTCAAGATCAGGATTTTTCTTTTTGACGATGACATTATCCAAAGAGGCTAGGGTGGAAGGGAGGAATGCAAAGTCATGCCTGAATAACTGTAATCATTAATAACTTGCTTATTTATAATTAGATAAAAAGCCTCCCAGGTTTCAGTTGTTAGTTCAGTGGATTAACAGCACAAGGACATTGACCTGTCATGTCTTTGCAGGAGGAGCTTGCTGAGTGGAGACACAGGAGCAATGAGTTCTTTATGCATTCTGGGCAGGAGAGGATCAGTCTTCCTTCAGAGAAGGAAGGCACAGAGAGCACAGAGTGTGGTGGAATTCATGGTAAATTTGTGTGGGTCTTTTTTGGGGGGGTGAGGGAAAGAGGGCTGCTGTGTTAGGCTCTATGTTAGGTTTGGAAATGGGTCTAGGTGGCTTATACCATTTTATGGGTAAAACATCGTTCTCCAAAGATTTTCTTTCATTTGTCAAAAAATGTTAGGCAGAAAAAAGGTCAAAATCAAGCAAGCAATGGATGTACATTGTATCAGGTTTGAGGAAAGCAAAAATCACTGTGGAGTCCTCCAAGAAAGGAGGTATGAGGACTGCTCCAGTAGTCCTCATATCTTCATATTCAATGCCCCCTATTTCAGTATGTTGGCCCTTGATGTCAGAGGCTTTGTGGTGGTGTGGCAGTAGAGGTTGAACCTTCCCAACAATATACCATTACATTTTTGTTACCATTTTGAGGCATTACTTTTGAAGCAACCTGTCTTTTCCTCAGGAAAACAGAACATTTCAGATGTTGTTTTTACTTAATCTTCCTGATAGAAGGCAGCACTAATTGTCTATGTTTGGTAGACCCTCTGAGCCTGTTTGTCTCCACTGACAATAACTAGGTTGGTCTTAGTTGTTTAACTTTTGGATGCCAAAGCCAATGTGGAATAAAACCAAATTCTTCACACAGAAATCCTGATGGGCAGAGTACCAAGCCTGAATTCCAGTAGGGAATTCCAGTAGGGAATTCAACTTTAGGTTTGATTTGTGTAGTTATTGCTCAGATATGAGGATAAGTTCAGGCACGTAAACTGCTCTGAAATTTTATATAAACCTTAAAATAGAAAACGAGGATGAAAATGTATGTATATAGTAGATAAACAAATTTATTCATTACTACGTAGCAACTTTCTGGTAAATTATCCACCTAACCTCTGACAGAGCAGGAAGAGCCTTCCTAATAATAGAAATATGTCACAAATATTTTTCTTTAGAGAATATTATCTAGTTTTTCCAAATCTTTTCCATTTTCTCTGATTTTTTTTTTCTCCAATCCTTGTCAGTAGTAGACCTCGACTAAAAAAAACCATGCATGTTGTTCTCTAGGAAACGGCAACTTTCCAGTCACTATCCTCAATTCTAAACAAAATATTGGAGCGAACAGGGTGAAACTTGCCGTTCAGTGAAAGTCCAGATAGACAGACTGATTCAAAACAACAAAATCTTTTCACTGTGATAATGTCATGCATATGAAAAAAAAATGTCGCCTACTGTGCACAGTCTTTCATTTATTGAATAAAAGTGGAAAATAAGGAGCATTTTGACACTGTCAAACAGGCCAGCTGGACTTTTTCCCTTTCAAAAAATGCAATCAAACTGTACTCCCCAAATTTAACACAACTGCATTTTCCAATTGAAGAAGTGATCCATCAGCTAGCTCTTACTCACAAAGCCTGACCCTGCCAATAAGAGCAGGAACAATTGATAGCGACCTAACTGGGTTAGAGTTGCAGTTTTGGTCAAACTTATTTTCTGGCTTAAGTTTTTGTAGAGCCATTAACGGACAGGCCAGGGTCCAGACTAGTGGGGTGAGTAACCTGCCTTGGAGCTCTGCAGTGGTAATGCCAGCACTAGTGCAACCTGTTAGCTTAATGTCTGCTCCTGATCCTGACAATAAGAGCTGGACACTGGTGCCCTTTAGCCATAATCTGCTATGGATCTAAGCTGCAGCAAGAAGATGGTCAAAATCAATTTTATCTTATTTCTTGGTGAATCCAGGAATGTAAGTAAATAATTTACTAAGGAAATTAAATATTCAGTTATGAATTCAGTGACACATTTTTGCTTCATCTGCACTTCCATGACTGGCCCCATACTGTCAGACTGCCCCTCTGCTGCCATCTGTCACACGACAACAAAATGTAGTGGAATACTGGCAGAAAGATTCGACATCTATATCACCAACATCCACCTCTGATGTCCCGGGCCAACAAAATAAAATAGGAGGCATTACTTTCAGAGACACTTTTCAGTTTTAAGCAAAGTCAAAACTCTTTTGAGGATGATGTTTTGCTGAAGGCAAACAGCATCACTACTTGTCACCCCGAAGCCAGGTTTTATCTAGGTACACAGTGAAATTCCTGCTCTGCGGAAGGAAATTGTATACAATCCCAAAAGATAGAAATGGCATGCAATAGTTAATATATGCCATTACCTCCAGGCTATTACCATAAAGACTGTGGATTTGCTATCTGATAAGAAAAATTTTTGTCTTCTGCACTCAGCTTCCCTAAGTCTATAAACCAGATCTCCAGAGCCTGAACCCCAAGCTCTAGGTTCAGCACTCGTATCTTTTTCGCTATTACAAAGCTCTGGCCTTCTACTGAGTCAGAGACTTTCCTGATGGAAGACAAGGGGACAGACTGCTTTCACATAGCCATTACACAGAGGCTTCTTCCTGCTTTCTCTGTTGCTGTTACTCATAACGCACTTTGCCCAGACTGAAGGCTGTGAGGTTGCTGGTATGGGCAGGATTGCCAGTGGTTTTCTGCAGCACAAGAGGGACCTATACCAATTCTGTGGGACAACAGCTCAGAGAGGCTGAATGGCAGTCAGAAAACCTTCTTTCAAATGCATGTGCCACATTAACATGGCCTTCACTCTAGGGCATTTCTTGCAGCTGTATTTATAGCTGTAATTTGGAGCCACTTCATTTTCTGTTGTATAGGATCAGCAGGATGATGAACATTTCCGAGTGTGTCACATCAAAAGAAACAAATGCTCAATCATATTTATCTTGGTTTGTATTTATGGATAAAAGCCCTAGAGACCATTCCTTGAGATGATCAGCTGCAAGTAAGTATATGCAGGAAGCTGGTAGAGGAGGTGATGCTTTCCTAAATCTGAAGGTGAGCTGGAGCAGCATCTGTTGCACTGCAGGTCAGAGCGCTGAGCAATGTGTCCCACCAGTATGTACTAAAAGAGATGTTGCCCAGAGAAGCTGTGGGTGCCCCATCCATGGAGACGTTCAGGGCCAGGTTGGATAGGGCCCCGGGCAGACCTGCTCTGGTGAGTGGCAACCTGCCCATGGCAACTTTATGGGCTTTAAGGTCCCTTCCAACCCAAGCCATTCTGTTATTCAATGATTCTTACAGTGCCCAGGAAAAGGAGCAAAAGCAGCCAAACAGCAATCTGGACTTTCAAAAGTGTTTTCATTGATATGATGCAGCTGACCAGGATACACCCTGCAGGAGTACAGGAGTCTGTGACCACTGGTCATATTTCACAAGGAAATGCCCCCCAGGTCACCAGAAGTGCTCAGCTGAAGTCTGCCCTCCTCCACTCCAATGATTTCCCCATGTTCTTTAATTGCAAGATCCTTCTGGCTTCTTGAGCACTCTCACATCAGAGCTTCATCATCCAAGCCCTCAATTTCTGCACATTCTCTGCTCTGAGTGGTCCCATGCAAAATACACACTGAACATTCACAACTGCAGCAGAGCTGTCTTTCTACCTGAGCCAACACACATCCTATGCAACAGCCACACATAAATACTGCACACACACAAAGAGGAACTACGAGGGGAGAGTTGTGAAATAGATGAAGTATGAAGGGAAAGGAAAGGAGTTGATTTTATGGGTACATTAGCTGGGAGAAACACCAAAGGAAGAAGCCTTCACAGCAGTGACATTTGGAGCCTAAATCAAGATGACATCCACAAAGAGACAGCAGAGAGATCTTGCTGTTCCCGTGATTGCTGCGGCTGCTATTAGGACTCCTGCCATTCAGTGAAGCAACTGCTGTTGTCTTTAGGGGCACCAATTTAGGATCCGCTCCAGTGGCTGTAATTTAATAGTAAAAGGCATCAGAGGCTGAAACTGGGAACTTGGCAAGCATGCCTGAGAGAAGAGCGCTTTTGTGTGCGGATCACTAAACCTTCAAATCCCTGCCACAGTTCTTCTTTCCACAATCTTTTTCCTTTTTCTTTTTTTTTTTCTAGGAAACACACAGCCTCAGAGTGTCAAAGAAAGCAGCACAGCTCACCAGCCAGTGACAAGATGGCATAAGTTTATGCTGAGCTGCAAAGCCAACGTGAGAAAACTGTGGAGCTGAGGGCAACAGAGCTGTCCCCTCTGCAGTCACCCAGGAGGGCAGAGCCTGGGGGCTGTGAGTGAGTCAGAAGGGGCTGGGAGCTTTGCAGGTCACTGCTGTCCTGAACACCCAGGCAGCATTCAATTCCTCACCACCCTATTCACATCTGATCTGGTGGACTGGTTTACTCCCCATAAACAAACCATGGAGCCACTGGGCTGTGGCTGTCTCATACATCCTCTTCACTGTCTTTACCACTCATTTTGTATGGCTCTGTTTAAAAAATCTTCTTGGAAAACTCACATTCTCTGAAAAAAAAAACAAAAAAAAAAAAACAAAAAAAACCCACCATGAAACAAAAACCCACCCAACATCAGCTCTCCATACAAGCAACATGCATGCAGACTCCTTTCTCCCAGAGCACAGACAGCATGCTGCAGACGGTTGCATTTGGTTTAACAGTCTTTAAAATAAAACCAAAGTAATCAAAGCACCTTCTGGAGGGGCTGTGTAATGTGACAGTGCATTCAGCTGACGCTGCACCACTCTCTGCTGGGCTTTAGGGAAGAGAAAAGAAAGGGAAACATGAGTGACTTTGAGCACCACTGCAAATGTAACTGATGTTCTACTTGAATTAAACATTTCATTTACCTGGCACTGTGACTGTGACCTTTTCAGCTGCAGTTTGGCTCTAAATGACTGATGTTCTCCATGTCACACACATGAGGTGCAGCAGACTGGTTCTTTCGAAAAAATGGAAATAGCTCTGCAGGCATTTTGTCTCCCTGTTTTGCAGAGATATAGCACTGAATGCAATAAAAAGTAATGGTGTGGAAGAGATAGTGCTGCTGCTTTCCAAGGGTCATGTCTATACGGCTGGTGCGTGGCACTTCCACCATTCACCGAATTAAAAATACTGGTATGCAACCTGAAGACACGTTAGTATGACCTCTGCACTGCCTCAGAAAATTCAGGCTGCACTCCCAGGGGTAATCCCAGTACCAAATAAAGGCATGAGCTGGGTGGCTGCAGGCTCTTCATAGTCTTCTTTTCCATCATCATCCAGGGAATGTTACTTACAGGTGCCGTTTTCAGTCAAGCACTGCTGCAGTTTCTGCAAAATGAACCAGATGCAGATCACTAGCTGAAGAACGTGTGTCGGGAAGCAGAAATTATCAGGGATGTTAAATTTGATATAATATTCCCAGCCAGTTCAGCCACAGTGCAGATGTTACCATTCCAGAGATGTCCACAGAACGTTAACAGATTAGTCTGTAATAGTCTGGAGACTTGATGTCTGCATGGATAAACTGGAGAGATGAGAAACTGAGGGGATGAGGGGATCTTCACTGAGACCCCACAGAGGGACGTGAGCAGGAATTGACACAGACAAGTGAAGGAGGCTGAAAGCAGCCTTCCCCTACAACACTGATGCTGAAAAACAGGTCTCTAAATGGAGGTCAAACTCCAGCCATAAAACAGCCACAGAAATAACGTGCAGAGAAAGCGTTCGGGTTGAATCATGATGTAGGCTATATTCTATAGCTTCAGATTCTGGAAACTGGAGGAAAGAAAAACTGAGGAAACACAGGACCAGAGATCTCAGATGCTCACACAGCAGTATGGCAATACAGGACACAGATAGGACACAGTCAGCCTGATCTGGGCCCCAACTTGTACTTTTAGAGGCAAGTTGTTCTTAATGCTTAATGGACCAGTCCTTTGCGATAAGCATCCATCCTTCTCTACACCCACAGGGAACTGCGTTACTTTACAGGTTTTCAGAGAGATCCAATCTGCCCCACACATGTCCCTCAATTCATTACTGACTTGGCTCATTACCCAGAATGGACACAAACTCACTGCTCCCATGGCCACTGGCTCCAGGAGGTCCACAAGGGCTTGTGCCAAAGCGACAGCAATATGTGTTGGAGGGCAGTGCCCCGTGCCACAGGGGTTATGGTGTTTACAAACCAAATCAGCGGATGGTTTTCAGTGGTCAGCTCTCCTTTCTCACATATATTTGTGTTAGTGCTGTGCACAGAGGGTGCCCACACTCACTTAATTCACCAGTACACTCTGACTGGGAAAGCTGTATCTGCTGCAGGTGAATAATATTTCTTGTTTAAACAGAGAGTGCAAGGTGATAGCCAGCTTCCCTCCCACGTACATGTTGTCTGATATCAATATAAGTGACTCACCTTCATCTGCTCGCAGAAAAAAAAACAAGAAAAAGAAAACAAGAGAGATTTCACACAAAACCTACCCAGAGCCACATTTCTCTTCAGAAAACAAACGTTATCCCATTGCTCCATTTTTTTTTTTTTTTAATTTTATTTTATTTTTAATCAGGCTTTACCTCGAAGCCCAAAGCTTTTCACACATTCCTGAATACCATACAGGCATGTGGGTTCAGTGTATATTTTGTCTTTGTGCTTTCCTGTCCATTTCCTTTCTATATTTGCAGAAGCAGTTTTCTGTGAGGAAATACAGGAATAATGAACAATATCCTCAGCTTTTCTTCTGTGCTTTGCAGTAGCTTCCATCCTTTGTGTTCCCTTACAGCTCATTCTCCTGCAACAAGAATCACAGGCAAGAACACTCTGTACCCTGTTTGCAGCTCTCCAATTTCCCGCTGTTTTCCAATATTGTGGGTGTTGTTTTGCTCCCCAGGAAAGGAAAAAATGTTTTTCTTCCTTTATCACCATTATCGTAAAAACTACCACAAACTCCTTTGCAGACCGTAAAATCTACAGCTTGTAGGAGCTGAGTCTGAACTTGCAAAGGGCAGTTATGAAGTGGTTATCTATAGCAATAGTGAGCTTGTTTCAGAGCCCAGTGATTAGGCAAGCAGACTGTTTATTTTGTGTGTATTTGCTAGGTTTTGCCAGAGGATAACTGCTGCTGCATAGGACTCTGTTATCTTGTCTAAGAAGAGACTGTATGGGCCACTTGCCACAGAAACATTCATTGCCATTAAAAACAGCATGAGTTTCAGTTCTTTATCATTGTTTTCCCTTACTTAAAGGAGATGAGATAGCTTTTGACAAATGAGAACTATCTTACTGTTAAAAGATTATTCAGTATTTTTTCAGCTATATTTAAGCTGGTTAACCCTACTGCACATGTCAATTATCCTCTGTAATTTCAGACTTTGTCATCACAGTCAGCATTCGTGTGGCACTTTGCAGCCCTGCAGGAGACCAGGAGCCCTGCTCCAAAGAAAATTCCAGCCCACGAGCTAAACATCAGCAACCGAGCAGCAGCAACCACGCAGCACACTGCTGGTGAATAGAGCAGGGACACCTGATCACCCTCCTGTTGCACAGTGAGATTGTGGGGTGAGGAGTCTTCAGGCACACAGAAGGCTGACTGATGCCTCAAGCAGGGAATGCTCAGGATCTCTGCCTATTCTGGAGATGTCTTTGAGATTATAAAATCATAGAACCATTAAGGTTGGAAAAGAACTCGAAGATCATCCAGTCCAACTATCAACCCATGCTCACCATGCCCACTAAACCACATCCCTCAGAGCCACATCTACACATTTCTTGAACATCCCCAGCGACAGTGACTCCACCACCTCCCTGGGCAGCCTGTCCTAACACCTCACCACTCCTTCTGTGAAGAAATTTTTCCTTATATCCAACATGAACCTTTCCTCGCACACCTTAAGGCCATTTCCCAAGTCCTATTTCTGTTACCTGGGAGAAAAGACCCACACTCAGCTCATCGCAACCTTCCTTCAGGTAGTTGTAGAGTATGATAAGGTCTCACATGAGCCTCCTTCTCCAGACTGAACAATCCTAACTCCATCAGCTGCTCCCTGTAAGACTTGTGCTCCAGACCCTACACAGTTTCACTGACCTCCTCTGGACACACTCCAGGGCCAAAATGTCTTTCTTGTACTGAGGGGCCTGGTGGAGGGAGGACACAGGATGGGGTGGCACCTGGAAACCACAGAACCTCCTGGGAGCACAGCCAGAAGGCAAAACACAAGGCCTCCCTTCTCAAGCACAGCTCCATAGTGTATGCAGGGGGGTGAAGATCTGGTCAGCAGGACGAAGGAGGTGATTGTCCCTCTACTGTGCCCTTGTAAGGCGCCACCTGTAATCCAGGCCTGGGGCCCCCAGAACATGGAGGATGTGGAGGCGGTGGACTGGGTCCACAGGAGGGCCATGAAATTGCCTGCAGGGCTGGAGCACCTCTGCTAAGGAGAAAGGCTGCGGGAGCTGGGAGAAGAGAAGGCCCTGAGGAGATGTCATTGCAGCCTTGTAGTACTTTAAAGGAGTTTACACGTAGGGGGGATTGACTTTTTACATAGTCTGACGGTGACAGGACAAGGGAGAATGGTTTTAAACTAAAAGAGGGGACATTTCTGTTAGATGTTAGAAAGGCATTCTTTACTCAGAGAGTGGTGAGGCACTGGCACAGCTGCCCAGGGGAGCTGTGGGTGCCCCATCCCTGCAGGCATTCAAAGTCGTGTTGGATGGGGCCATGGGCAGCCTGAGCTGGCGGGCACAGCCCTGCACATGGCAGGGGGTCGGAACTTGATGATCTAGTAAGCTCCCTTCCAACCCAAGCCATTCTATGATTCTATGATGATAAGATTCTTAGCTCGGTGAGATTTGGCACCTGAGGCACAGCTCAGGTTAACAAAAACGCTCAGAGAAATAAAACAGCCCGCGCAGGGCTATCGGGGCACCGTGAAGCTGAGGAAAACCCCATTCCCCCCTGCCAGTCCTGAATCACACACCCACACCCCCCGCTGCTCAGCAGCCAACTCCTGCTCACAGAGCACAGACTGCCACATGCACGCTCATTTCTGCAGCCAGCAGAGAACAGAGAGGGATTCGCAGAGGGGACACCCGCACAGAATATTACCTTATTTCCTTACTGGTTTGCCAGACGCGCGCCGGGGCCGAGGCCGCCCCGTTGGAAGGTCCCCGCGTCCCTCTGTCCCCGCGCAGCGCGACGCGAGGTGGCAGCAGCGCCCCGCGGATGGCAGCAGCGGCTCTGTGCCGCTTTGCTCGAGAGGTGCTCTCCGCTCATTTTCCAGCCATTTTGTGAAAATCAATGCTCGGATAAAGCGGGGGGGGGGGGGGGGGGGGGGGGGTTCTTTTTTCTTTCTTTCTTTCTAGATTTATTTATTTATTTATTTTCCTGGCTGTCTCTATTGAACTGTTGTGTTGTCTGGGGACAAAAGGGCCGTGCCGGAGCTCAGAGCTCTGCTCAAGTCAGCGATGCTGCTTACACGTGATGTTATTAAATATCAAATAACATTCCATTCAGACAAACTGCTCAGCTTCAAAACGCAGCTACTGCAGGGACTCCCAGCTTGACAAGTGCCATAGGCAAGGGAAATGTGTCTGAAATCCAGGGGTGTGCTCCCAACGTGACACCCCCCGGTGTGCAGGGTGTGCCTCTGATTCCATCTTCCAATTTAAATTACGCTTTGTTAATAGTCCCAGCTTTACTGCCGTGCCCAAACTGAGCCACATGCAGAGCATGGTGGAATTCGGTCCGTGTTTTCACACCGCTGTCCAACTGCAGTATCGCGTAACAGTGAAGAATACTTTTCTAATTGCAAGGGCATGAGAAAATACATTGTACTGTAGCACTATTTCCAGCACAAACAGCCCAGCTGTCTTGTAAATTTTGAATAAATCTTTAGATCAAATTCACCTCCCGAATGACCCATAGATCAGCGCCGAGCGCTGCTGTGGGATTCGATTATTTATTCATGATGTTTTCCCCACTCTCGTGACAAAAGAAAGATTTAAAGAGCCATTATGGTGTTTATGGACGTGTTAACCAATTAAAAGCTCAAGGTTGCATGCTATTCCTTCCGAGCAACAAAATAAAAAAGAAGAAAACTCAGGAGAATGATTGATACAGTTAATATATTTATTGGCATTAGTACATTCTCTTTTATTGCTGGGATCAGGGTGACATCATTCATCACGAAGACAGCATAATTGTCTTTGAATGTTATAAAAGGTGAAATTCATTCTCCTGGAAATTAAAGAGAACACTGCGAAGCTTCAGTTAAAAAAAAAAAAAAAAAAAAGACTGAAAGATACAGATGATAAAATGTACCGGCTTTAAATTTCTGTCCATAAGCCTGGAATAAAGCTACTGAGAATTAGGCCGGGATGAAGATTGTAATGCAATAACCTGAAATTAGTTTAGGCGTTCCCCTAATCTCGTTTTTCATGGTGTAGGACTATTCATCATAAAATCCGTTTTCCTTCATTGGCAGTATTTCAGCTGTCTGCTCGCTGGATGAAAACAGTAAAGAAGGAGTGAAGACACCAAATGAAATGCATGGTATTTGTTCTGGCAGGGCTGCCTCAGTGTCAGCAAAGCAGAGGGAGCAGCATCTTCCACCTGGTCTCTGCTCCTCGGAACCACTCCATCCCTCGGTCCCCTCACCATAAGCCAGCCTGGGCTTAGGAAAGGGCCTTGACTCCCCAGTGCAGTTACTTTTATGGGATTTTAACTTTGCTTAGATTTTGCTTTTTTCTCCCTGGGTAATTTCTTATCTACAAAAGGACTTTGAAGACCTTCGTGCCACTCCTTTGAAGATCAACTCTGCCACTCTCACCTGCATCTAGCAAGCCTCACTCCATGAGTCTGGATCGGGACCTCTGTCAGTCTGATGCTGCCTAAGAAATGAGATGCACAAAGAGAGCTGACAGGTGGAAAAAAGGCTGAAGTTCCATCCTCAGGGCTCTGCAGGCTGCACAGCACTCCTCCTTCCCTGGCTCACCTTTCCAGCCCTGCCAGTCTTCCCTCACCTGAGTGGGAAAGGAGGTTCCCGTCACAACGCAGCCAGCATCATTCCCTGTGTTATATAGTGGGGTGGACGTTCCTAGTACTTAGAAGATCTGGCCCTCTAAATTATGCAATGGCTGTATATGCCTTAATCCAAATATGTCTAAAATTAGCCTTTAATCTTATGCAAGCCCCAATGTCCCCCAAAATGAAATTGTCAGTGCAAACCAGACCTCTCTAAGCAGTGTTAATTAACACCAGAAGAGAAACACAAAAGATTCTCTTTGATCATCTCTTGAAGATTTTTTGTGCTTACCTCTAATTTCCTTTTCTGATTTGAAATAGCAAGTCTAGGTGACAGGTCTTTGTTAGAATAATAATGAAAACAATCTAGTTTGTTTATATACCTTGTTTAGCTAAAGAACAGTAATTATGTGCAAATATTACAGGACTGACTGAGGTTAAACCTGCAAAGGGGCAGCCCTGAGATTCTTCAGGAGGCAAAAATTCCAATTAAAGATGACAGTGTTAAGCCAAATCTCCTTCTTGTTGCTGCTCTCCTTTTTTAAGGTTACTAAGAGAATCCTTAAGTTTGCTTACGAGTTCTCCTGTCAGAGGTACAGCTTCTTAAGCACTTTGGGAGGATTCATCTGCCCAATGGGTGTTTGAGAGCCACAAGATGGGATATTGCCCACACTCTGGGAACACGTACAGGGAAAGCGCTGCATGCTCACTGAGAGTAAACTCTCCTGGAGCAAAGCTCAGGGAGGTATTGCTGTCCCCTCCCTCCCACTGCAGTGTTAGAAATACTTGTGATGGGGCAGGTCAAACTCAGGCCAAAGGATGCTCACTGTGAGGTGCCCTGATGAACAGGGACACAGCCCCCAGTGTGTGTCCAGCCCTTCATCTAGAAACTGCAAGGGATGCTGCTGGCTTTTCCCTTGGGAAATTCCCTTCGCAGACACTTCGGGCTTAAACCCAGGACAGGCAGGGCAGATGGGTGGCATGGCCCTGTGCCAGGTGGATAGGGTGTCACGGCCACACAAAGGCTGCTCCCAGCTTTGTCTTTACATGTAAGTGAGATACGTAAGAGGGGTATCACTGTGGGTGTACAGGAGAGGGCCACAGCATTTTACCCTCTGGTGTAAAAAGCAAACGAGGGAAAACATCTGTCCTCAAAGCAAGAAGCAGCCCATCCAGAGAGACCCAAAGGGAAATCGCCCATGTCTATCCTATGTTAAACCCAAAATTTCAACACGTTGAGTAAATCTCGTTGTAGTCTCAAAAAAATGGGGTCTTTTTTTCCCCCATTTTAGGAAAATCCAGATTCACTCCTGTTATCACTCAGTGCAGCTCTTTAGTCTCTGACTCAACAGGGACTCTGCAGCTCTCCTGGGTAGAATAATGATCACAGGAGATCATCTTCATGTCTCAGGGAGCCCTGCTGACAGAAGTCAGCGAGAAATGCCTTCCTCCTCTCTCCCAGTAGCTGGAGTATTTCATAACCATCCAGATGCATTATGAGAACTTTATGTCTTTCTCTAAAACAAATGGTGGAAAGCATTGTCAGAGAAAGCACAGATGGATTGTATTTCTCTCTATCATATATCACTATGGTTAGCTGGAGATTAAATTTCTCTTTTGTATTTAGGCAATCTTCCCTTTATTTTCTTACTAATAGCAGCTGGAGGGAAAATGCTATAAATCCCTTTGTCACATACGCACCGCATGAATACTGCGTACTTCTCATGAGCAGCACTAGCTCTGCCATCATTTAAATTAGAGATTGGCCTCAGTGTTAGTTAACAGAGCTGGGATGTGCGTGATGCCCTCCCCATATCAGTGATCACACAGCAGATGTGAGGGCAGGAGACAGGGCTGCAAATACCGGCATTGCTCCTATCGACTGTTCTACTGCTGCAGTGTTTGTGCTCTGTGCTTTGCGAACTCCTGAAGATTTACATCCCAATCCATCCAAATCACCGAGCAAGGCTAAGTTAACCTTGACAAAGCCATATCCTTTGGTGCTGAACAGTTAGAAAAATGGAGCTTGCTCCTACATGGCTTAGAGATTTCCGTATCTGCTGCACTTAATAGCCAACATGCAGCAATTTCCTTCCTGTGGAGATTACCAGGAGGAAGATGGACAAAGCTAAGCCAAGCCCAGACACTGCAAGTGCTTTGTTTTCACTCGGGAAAGAAGTGACCAGGATGTTTGAGCCATGACTGAATGGAGGTGCCTCTGGTAGGGAATTGATCATGTTCTATCCCTTACAAGTCAAATCCAAAGCAGTCGGTAAGCTTTCTGTGCTTGCTGTCAGGCAGAAAATATCTGTCCACAGTTGATTTCGTTATAAACTATTAATTATCCACCCATCCAAGCCACACACTGGATGCTGTTTATTTGAATTCTGTAATTGTTTCAGCTCCTTATCGCTTACCAGTCATTAATCTCAAATAACAATAACCATTTAATAACCATTTATTACCAACAAAACAGATTAATAGTAGTTTCAGAAAAATTTCTCTTCAGGGGAGTCCTAAGAAAGACCAGCTCATGGCATGCATGTGTTTAAAAATTTAGTTTCTGGTGGCAGTGGTCATTAAGTTATATTTATGTGCGTGTGTTGCAGACAATGCTCAGTGCTATGACACGGCGACATCTCTGCCAGGAGCCTCTAGGTGCTGCCATAGCACAAATAAACAAGAGCAAGTGGTGCTTTTATTTCATTGTCTGGGTGAGACAGCAATCGTTATTTTCAAGTAACCTGGTGTCCTAACAGGGCTTTAAACAAGTACTCAGCAGCAGTATTTTTCCTTTGCACTTCTTTGGTCAACAGTTTAATTGCAATTATTTGTCAATTAAAAAAATAATAATAATAAGTCCATCCACTGAATCATAGAATCATAGAATGGCTTGTGTTGGAAGGGACCTGAAGGATCATCTAGTTCCAACCCCCTGCTACAGGCAAGGTCACCAGTTGCTAGATCAAACACTAGATCAGTCTGCCCAGTGCCCCATCCAGCTTGGCCTTGAATACCTCCAGGGATGGGGCACCCACAATCTCTCTGGGCAGCTGTGCCAGCACCTCACCACTCTGTCTGTGAAAAACTTCCCCCAAATCTCCCCTCTTCTATTCCCCTTGTCCTATCACTATATATCACGCTGATATCCATTCCAAAATGAGAAACTACTTAAATACATGCCCTGTGGAACTGTCAATACATTTTCTAAGAGTTGTATAAAAGCTAATAATGAAGTTTAACATGCAGCCTAGATTTGAAGGTATTATGACTTATTTTTCCCCTCCCTAGCTCTGTATTTATACAGATCTGCTTCTCTCTAATTCTGACAGGGAGTATCAAATGTTGATCAGCTATGGATAGGAAGTGTTAATGCTGGGTGACTCATAGTACCAGATTTTCCAGCCCGACTCCTTGAGATTCACAGTGCCTTGCTCTGAGCAAGAGCTTTAACTTCCAGAAGTTAACTTAAGAGCGTTAACTTCCAGAAGGTGCTCCATCACAAGCTGGAAGATTCACGTGGGAAAAACCTGTTTCTTCCACCCGCCTTGCAGTGACAGCTGCTCCCCATCGTTGTTATTATTTATGTTTCGGGGGATGAGGGGTGCCTTGTTTCTAATTTGAATTAATCTGCCTCCTGGTTAAAGCCCCTCTCTGTGAGATTTAAGAGTCCTTTATTGCCTGCTGGGAAGATGAGTGTAAATTTGGCGTTGAATAGAAATGAACTTCAGCAGTGACTGAAGTGCTGCCCCAGATGGGGGCTGAGATTCCTCCCTTCATGTCACAGCTCTGTGTGCGAAGGCATGAGGAGTTTGGTTGGCAGCAGAGGGCATGGACTGACCCTGCAAAGGTTGGTGGGATAGAAATCTCATTTCATAACGTTGGCTTACAAGAAGGCTGCTTAGATCTCTTCTATATAATAATACTAGATGACATTATTCTTGCAATTACATACATTAAAAGGAAAAATCTTCTCTAACCCTTCACTCCCAAACTTAGAAAAACCTGCTGTAATTTCTCTCTTCATCAGCCCAACCACATTGTGTCCAAGCAGAAAATAAATGCTGTTGTTATTTAAAATTCCTAGCACCAGCTTCCAAAATGCTGACAAATCACTAATACCAAGCAAATGTATGCTGGTTAATTAGAAGTGAAGAATGCTAAAGCCATCCAGTAGAGTGCAATGAAGAAGATTCAGTGGATGAACACCTTGTTCCTCACTGCTAAGGAGACAGGTTGCTCTCCAACCCTTCCTCCTCCTCTTGGCAGCAATCAGCACAAAATAAAGCAAATGAACAAATGAGGCTTCAGCCTCAGAGATAAATACATCACCTTTCAGAGCTGAGAACTTGAAGACACATTTCCACTTTTTTCAGAGCTGTCCTGCTGACCAAGGAAGGTTTTTTCGCTCAATTTAACTAAACCTGACCTCCAGCATCTTCAGGAGGTTCCTGGCACTTCAGCGTGGCTGGGCTGATAACCCACAGCTCACATAGATCATGTGGGGAGGGAGGTAGAGGGAAAACAACCCCTCTCTTTGTTTAATGTCCCTCTCCTTGTCATGATGAGATGAGAAAGCATCACCAACAAGATTTCAGAGTACCAGGACTGTGCAGATCCAACAGCTCCATATGGGGCCTCGGGGAGAACAAAAATAGGGCGTCAGGGCTCTTGTCATGCAAGGGAGCTATTTGATACCTTGAAAGCAAAACTCAGTGGGATCACACAGCCATGGTTAGGACACCTGCAGAGGTAACAAGGGGATAAAAGGGCAATGAATGGGCCAACAGTGCATCCATAAATCCTTCATTCTTGAATTTCTCTTACAGGTGTCTTTACAGCTCTGGTACATACACAGGCATGTTGGGGGTTTTGCAGGGGAAGAGAGTTTTTAGCCAAGGCTACAAAGATGTGTCTCATCAAAGCAGTAGCTTGTCATGGCTTTTTTATCCTTCAGCCCCATGGAGACAAGAGCCCCTCTGCGGTGTGCCCCAAGCCTTGGCTGCCACCCACTGCTGAGGTCTTCTGTACATGGCAACAGGTCTAACATGGAAAACATCATTTTTCTCAGACTTGTTTTATTTGTTTAAATAAGGCCATTAGGAGCAGCAGATGGGTGTTGATCACACCTGATGTGTTTTGGGGAAGTAAATTTCACCACGCTGTTTGCATGAAGTGAAGACAGCGTTTATTAACTCAGCTGAACCACTTAACCCAGCAGAGGTTGGATTGCCAAAGATGCCGTAAATTGCAGGAAACAGGGAGCGAAAACACTGAAGTTATTGCATACCCATTGGATCCAGCAAATAAAACAGAGCTGTATAATCCTTCCAGCCGTAACCAGCAGTTCCCCCAGTAAAGTGTGATCTTGTTAAGTTTCTAATTACAAAGGGAAGAAGGCAGGGTTTCAATCATATTTGTGTCTAGCACTCTTTCTTCTATGAAAACTGATATGATTTCCAGGCACGTTTGCATTTTGGAGTTAAATGATTTCCACTAGAATGTTTCACACGTATTGTTATAGAATGAGACATTTGTAAGATATTTTATTCCAAGCTAGTTTATGGGTGCTCTGTGAGGAACAATATTCTGGTTTCAGTGTTCAGCTTCAAATAGGTCCTCTTGCTTACCCCAGAGCAACAGCCAGCTCACGTGGAACAAAGAGCATTCTTTGGGTGGAGCAAAGACTTTTTCAGGTCTCACTATTTCATTTCTACATTACATTCTCTCCCCCCTCAATAGCACTCTCCAGTCGGTGTCATATTAGCAATTTCTTCCTCAAATGGCTTATGTCCACTGAAAAAAAAAATTAGATGCTTGTGAGGAGCTTTGGGAGTGAAAAAGATTTGTTCTATGTTTAGATTTGTTCTGTTTAGATGCAGACGTATCTCTGAGAATAGACATAAAAATGTTTCCCCTGACATTTATCGTGTTTTTGTTGTTGTTGTTTGTTTGGCATTATACAACACTAAGTAAGGCACAGACAGCAACTTTGTGACCTGGAGTTCTGAGGTTTTTTTCTATCAAAATGGACAAAAAGGAGTGATGGCAGTTAGGGAATTGCAGAGCAAGACCAGCATGTCATTACTGACAAAGAATATCTGCAGATATGAAGGCAGAGGACGGGGAAAAGCTGTGCTGCACTGGTGAAAGGAAGAAAGTGGAATATAACAGAATGTGCAGAGGAAGTTAATATCCATGGAGATGAGTGATATGTTTAGACTGACAGCTGAGAAAGGCAGTTTTGACAGACATACATTAGATGAATTAGAGTAGGTAGATGCAAGTATAGATGAGATTATTTTAACCTTCTCTTTCCACTTCTACTGCTTTTCAGCTAAGCATAATTTTCTATTACACAGCATTTACAATCTTAACTTAGTAGAGAGAGGCTTTCACCAGGCTCTGGAAGCTGGGGCAGTTGGGGAGTGAGAAGACATTTTCTTTGCTGCGAGGTAAACAGATTTACGTCACTATTTCTAATGACAGGATGGATTTGTATTCAAACTCCTGAAACATGAGAGCTGTGGCAAACATCTCAGTATTTTTGGAGGATTTTTGTGTGAGCTTGATGACATGCAGAGTTTCTAATCTCTCCTGGGCTTAGCAAAGTGTTCTAAGCATGCTGTGTGAATGATTCCTTTTGAAGTCCAAAACCTTTGGCAGTTCAGCTGCAAATTTGCAAACAATTTAGGGAAGTTTTCCAGATGGAGGCTGCTGGCTGAGTCCTTAGAGACTCCACAATGACAGGACTAAGCAACTCAGTCACTAGAGAGTCGTTAGACCAAGCATGAGACCATATGAACATCCCTGAGTTTTCCTTGAGGACTTCAGAAAACTGATGGATTTCTCAAAATTTCTTAAAACACGATTCTTCTTATGTAGCAGTCATTCTTGCCAAGAGTCACAGTAAGACCACAAGAAAAGTTTAGTAAAGCTCAGTGTAGTATGGAATGCTAATTGAGCTCTGTAACCTAGGAACATCTTCACGAACATTTTTTTGAAGACAGATCATAGAATCATACAATGGCTTGGGGTAGAAGAGACGTTACAGATCGTCTCTTTCCACCCCCCTGCCCTGGGCAGGGCTGACACCCACCAGCTCAGCTGCCCAGGGCTCCATCCAACCCGGCCTTGAGCACCTCCAGGGATGGGGCACCACAGCTTCTCTGGGCAGCTGTGCCAGTGCTTCACTGCCCTCTGAGTGAAGAATTTCCTCCTGACATCTAACTTGAATCTCCCCATTTTTAGATTGAAGTTATTCCCTCTTGTCCTATCGCTAAACAGTGTGAAAAGTCAGTTCCCTTCCTGTTTATAAGCTCCTTAAAGTATTGGAAGGTCACAGTGAGGTCTCCATGGAACCTTCACTTCTCCAAGCTAAGTAAGCGTACTTCCCTCAACCTTTCCTTATGTGAGCAGTGCTCTGATAGTGTGAAGACAAAACTCATGTCATTCTAGTTGGGTTGAGCATTGTATTTTTTCCCTAATTTGAGATAATAGAAATTTATGATGGGGATATTACAAAATTTGCCTCGCCTTGTTGGGGAGGCAGATCAAGACTGAACTCTCCAAAATGCATTCATTTTTTAAGTAGGCCTCTGAATTTCAGGAGATTTCCATGTGGAGAGGTCTTCACCATAAGAAGTATTTATTGCAGTTGTCACGCTCGTCATGTCCCCAAACATCACTGCTCTTTCGTGGCAGCACGAGTATTGGATTCCCGCATGTGCTCACACATCAACCTCTCTTAAACCAGGTGAGACAAAAAGCCATCCTAAAGTGCAGGTTTTGTGTAGTTCCAGAGAAAGACAAGGATGTAATAGCTGGAAATTATTGCAAATGTGCCTTCTAGAGGCACTTAAAGTCAAATCCTCTCCTGAAATGTAACAATATGTTTTGCTTGGACTGAGAACAGAAACAGAAATAGAGCCATACATCAATTTGCACAACATTATGCCCATTTAATTGAATTAACTTCGAGATAGAAATACGACAGGATGCTGCGCACCCAGCTATAGAGGACACAGCTGCTGTGCACTGAGCAGGTGGCAGCACGCTCTGCCCAGCTCAGGAGCTGCAACAGCCTTCTTGACCCCTCCCATCATCGTTCCTTGGCTTAGGCTGCATCGCCTTCCTCTGAAGTTAGAGGTCATCGTCCACAGCAGTGCTGCCTTAACTGCAGCACAGAATCATGGAATCGCAGAATCATGGAACCGTTTGATTTTGAGGGCATCCTTAAAGGCCATCTAGTCCAACTCTCCTGTAATGAACAGGGATGCCTACAGCTAGAGCAGAGTGCTCAGAGCCTGTCCAGCCTGACTCTGAATATCTCCAGGGATGGGGTACCCACCACCTCCCTAAGCGACCTGCTCCAGTGCTTCATTGCCTTTACTGTAGAAAACTTTTTCCTTGTATCCAATCTAAATCTCCCCTCTTTTGATTTGAAATTATTTCCCTTTGTCCTCGTACAACCCTGCACAATGCTCACAGTATCTTACCTGTCCCTGGGCACAGACAGCTCACAAATACACAGTGCCATAAAAATTAAATTGAACTTAATAGCTGACTAAGTATCACCATGGGCATTTTCTGATTGTATTGTACTGGGATGGGGACAGCTGCTGCCACATGCCATGTAATCTCCTGTGCTGAACACAGCACCAGCCCCTTGAGCAGACATCAGTGATGGATCTGAAGCTTGGCTTTCCAAACGTCACATACTTTTTTCCCACTGAGGTTAATATAAGAGTGAAGAGAGTCCTGCACCTTCGTCTTGCCGATCCTGGACACCTCTCCACATGCAGCAGCTGTTTTTAAAAAGTATTACAAGCTTTTAAAAATTGTTGAGATCTGAAGTGATTTCTGCTTTTAAATGCCTGTGATAACTTAAAATAGTTTCCTCCTTTTAAGTGGGAGATATTTTATTATGTGTGAGTTGTTCATCCTGAAGTTCCAACATCCATAATTGTCTTCTCATTTTTCTCTGTTTGTTGCAGATACTGGTGCAGCCTGAAAATAAACCATTATCTATAAGAGTTTTATACATTTGGCAGAGGAGTTCCAGGAATAAATAGGTAAAGAATTAAAAATAATGAGCACCGTGTAAAAATTAATGCTTTTCACATGGTCATTTCAGTACAATGTATTATAGATCAGATTATCCGGAAAGCTCCCATTCCCATATAATAAAGAAACTCATAAACC